>CP106713.1:81222194-83722194 GCA_025503065.1 Gossypium bickii | reverse complement strand
TCAAATCTGTCCATGAAATCGCAATATCCCCCTTTGGTATCGCAATTTCAATAAACTTATCCCCAAAACACTACAAAATCATCAATTTTCATCTCAATCCTCAAAAATCCAACCTACTAAGACCAAAATTAAATCAACACAAATTAAAATCCTAATCAAAATGCAGGAAATACATGGAGTCCATGTTCAATAATTCAAATATTTACAAATTCTTGGTTCATGTGCCATAGGTGGCAAGTTAAAAATCCAACTTTGGGCGATCAGTCACACCACCGAAATGATGTTTCATCAGTTTTCTCGACACTTGAACATGTCTTTTGTTCAGTAAGCGACCAAGGCCTCTTGGGAATCATATCTTCTTTCTTATCCTCGTTCGTTTCCTAACTTTCTTGCGTGGCGCACGAACACCTGAAAAGTTATACCATTCCATGAAGTTTGCAAATCTGTTAGAATGATAAGTTCTCATCTAAATTACTTGGCACTTATACTCTTGTAATGGTAAAACCTCTTTAGACTAAGACTCGAGCTTGATGCATTTTAAAACTTTTGTTTCTCCCTCGATGTTCATAGTCAATTCACCCCGTCCTACGTTAATGGTAGCTATAAACATGGCTAAGAAAGGTCTCCCTAAGAGTATAGGAATTAGAGGATCCTCCTCGAAGTCAAGCACGATAAATTTAACGGGAAAAATGAATTACCTAACCTTCACTAACACATCTTGAAGGACTCTCTTGGGACGTAATAAAGATCAGTCAGCTAATTGTAAGGTGACTGTCGTTTCTTTAAGCTCTCCCAAATCTATCCTTCTATAAATTGACAATTGCATGAGGTTAATACTGGCACTTAAGTCATACAGGGCCTTCCCGAAACTCACTCTACCTATCTCAATTGGGATGGTAAAGCTATCGGGATCCTTTAGTTTAGGAGGAACTCTCCTAGACACTATTGTGCTACATTTCTCATTAAGTGCAATTTTCTCTCCTCTCTCTATTTTTCTCCTATGAGACATAATATCCTTAAGGGATTTGACATATTTGGGCATTTTAACAAGGATTTCTAACAATGGGAGGTTCACATTTAAGGCTTTAAACACTTTTAGAAAGTCTAAAAACTCTTTATTATCCCACTTCTTATTCTCTTCTAGATAACTCAAAAATAGTAAGGGCTTCAGGCTCAATGGTAGTGGTGGAACGGTTCTATCCTTGGGTTCGACTTGTATGGGTTCACTATTTGATCTCTCCTTATCTAGCATCCCATCTCTAACACTAGAAGTGTGGGTGCTCTCGTCCTTCTCACTCACTTCCTTCTCCCTACAAATTGGTCGGATAGGTTCTTTAACACACTTCAGATCTAAAGGTGATTACCTTGGCGTGCTCATTTCCTTCCCTCTTCGGATTAGGTTTGGTATTATTGGGTATGCTAGAGGCTAATTTTTTTTTTTGTAACAATTGCAAAGATTGGTCTAATTGACCATAGATTTGCTGCACATCGGCTTTCACTACATGCAAACCTTTATTTACTTTTCTCACCCTAATCGATAATGGAAAGTCACTACTATAGGTTGGTTTTCTCTCTTGATCTTGGGTTGCCTTAAAAGGTAGTGGAGGTTGATATGGTGCGTTGGGTTTGAGAGGGTTAAGGTTTTGGTTCCCTTGGTTTGACGGTCCTGCTTGGTTCCTATAACAACCTAACTCGTCTCTATCGCCGTATTAGGGTTACAAAGCATTACCAGTCAAATCATAATTAATAATGACCTTTAGAAACAATTAATTAAACATGGTTACTGACCTTAATTCGAGCTTACGAGGTCATAAAAATAAGTTGGGAACATCTAGGGACCAATTTGAAACAAATTAAGAAATGTTGGAAAAATTTGAAAACAAGAGTCACATAGCAATATGGCTAGGCCATGTGAAATTGCCCAACCATGTGAGTACTGAAAGCATGGGACACATGGCTGTGTCCCAGCCAATGTGTCTATCCGTGTGGGTATTCGAAATAGGAGCACACGGTCGTGTCGCAGGCCGTTACCAGATCGTGTAAACCCTGTGCCTAAAATAATATTGACACATTGCCGTGTAGGGTGACCGTGTGTGGCATACGGCTGTGTGATAGCAAGTGTCTCAGGCTGTGTGCTTCATAAGTTTCCCTTAAAACAAGCCAATTCAAGCACCAATTCTTGCACACTGAGACACACCATTCCCTCATGCATTCATATGACCAAAACACATTCAAACAGACTCCAAAACATACCAAATCAATCATCCTATAAGACCTAACCAATATGCCAATAAAGGCATCAAAATTAACATATCAATTTTAATCCCATTCAACATCTCAAGATCATTTGTTCTACATAAATCAAACATACCAAAACCATTTCAAACATACATATCATTCAACCATGATTTACCTATCATCACATGGACATGTATAAGTGTTCAACAACACACCTACTTACACCATTATTTACAAAACATCAATTAAAAACATTAAGGCATACACAAGCTTGGCATCACTTAAACATACCAAATTGCCAAATTAACAATCAAGCCATATTACATGCCATTTATAACCTTATACCAAAAGAACCAAAATCTACCAAAATGATGATTGGATAGTGTGATCATGCTCCAACACGATTCCAACCGATCGAGCTTCCAATGATCTTCAAAACAATGAAAAACAACTATACAAACAACTAGTACTTAGTAAGCTCGTATAAAGAAAACTTAAACTTACCGAACATAAAATGATTAAATCATTCAAACATTGCTCATTAGATCATATGGATATTTTTCTTTCCTATCTATAACACTTTACATGGTTAGTAGATACATTTAAGAACATATCAACAAATGAAACATGGCACATATCATGAAAAGAATTTCAATATATAAGTATATAAGTCATCCATCACATAATCCATTTGTTACATCTACAATCTAATTACACACATTACATTTTCAATTCCATATTCTCAATAACATAGCTCATTTCATATATGTACCTTTTCATTTTAAACCTTAATTGTCCATTGAATCAAATAGAATAACATCAGATACTCGGGAAATGCTTACACAAAGTGTGCAATTTCATGTAATTGTAATCGTCTCTATAATGCTCACACGATCTATGAAATGGGCCTACTCACACGAGCTTTAGGTCGGGATGTTAGCTAAACAATACTGCTCACATGAGCTGTGGAGAATCCGCAAGAAATGCATGACCTCAACCATCAGTAGGACATCCAAGACCAACCCCCGAAACCTTATAATTCCTAATGACATGTCATTTGTATATTAAGTATCCATAATTTTCAAACAAGACATTTTTCATATCCAACCTTTAACTTCTTTCCATTATATCATTTATAATACATACATCCGTAAATTTCCATATTCTTCATAAATATGCACCAATTGAATAAACATTACGATTTACTCCGAATTACTAGTTAACATTTTATATTCAATAAATTTTAAACAAAGCATAACATTAATTAATAATTCATCCAAAATAGAAATTAACCAGTTTACCATTATACGAATTTACCTCAACAAAAATAGTTGTAAAAACGAAGCTGAAGACTAATCTGACACTTTAGTTTTTTCTCAGATCCTTTTGGTTCATTTCTTGATCTAAATAATAATTTTCATTCAATTAAACCATTCAAATAAGTTAATATAATTAATTCAACTTACCCTTATTAGTGGGAAATTTACAAAATTACCCCCAATATTTTTCCTTTTATGCAATTTAGTCCTAAATCCAAAACTTGCAATTTTACCACTTTTAATTAAATTCATGCTAGCCGATTTTCCTTTAGTCTTATAACATCATATTTTTCCTCATTTCACACAATTTACATTGAATTTTACTATTTCAACAATTTAATCCCTAAACATTAAAATCATCAACAATCACTTAACAAAATACTTATATTTAACTACCAACTTTAATAATCTATCAATTAAAATAAAAAACACTTCAAACTCATTCATAGCAAGTCCCTATACTTTTAACAGTTTTACAAATTGACCTCTGGGATAGCTAAATAAAGCTAATACGAGCTTAAAAATATAAAAATTATCAAAAACGGGCCAAAATATCTTACCATGCTAAGGAAAATCTTTTGACTGAAGCTTTTCCTACCTTGACTATGATGTTTCGGCTTAGGGTAAAACAAAATGTTGAAGATGATGTTTGTTTCATCTTTGGTTTATTGTGTTTTAATTTATTTTATCTAATTACCATATTACCCTATTAACAATTTAATGTGTATGGCTATCCACTACTTCTCTATATGGTATATTTACCATTAAAGTACATCAATTTACTTTTCTATACCTATTTAATGCCTTTAACTACAAAAACTTTTGTAACTTTTTCAATTTAATCATTTTCACTTAATTAACTATCTAAACATTAAAATTTCTTAACCAAATTTCAAATACACCTATATAATCATTCCATAAATATTTAATAAAAGTATTTATAGAACCAATTAATAGAAATGAGGTCTTGATACCTCATTTTCCAAAACCATTTGACTTATGAATTAACCACTTGAACTTAACTATACTACTAATTAATAAAATTTATTTAATCAATATTTCAATAATATTATACTTGACTCATAAATATTAATTAATAATATTTTTGAACTCACTCACTGGATTTGTGGTCCCAAAACCACTATTTTCGACACCACTGAAAAACGGGTTGTTACAATTCCCTCCTCACCTAAGGTTAGGATGATCACATCATCCCGGGTTATAGGTGTTGGAGTAAAAGTTATATCCTTTATTCCCTACATAGTTAACCTCCATAGGGCTGCCCTCATCATCGTGTCTTGCATTAAAATTGGTGGGCTAGTTTTGGACTTGCGCCTTGGCCACATTCATCTCCAATTGATTTAACCTTTCAAGGACATGTTGATACTTGTCCTCGCTACCAACAGTGTTCATTGTCAATTGCTTGGCTCGATATGTGAACCACTCAGTCGGGCACATATAAGAGTTCATTGCCATGTCCTCGATGAGTTGACAGGCCTTGACATAGGTCTTTGACATGAATGCTACCATAGATGCTCCATCAAGACTAGAACGTAAGTTTTCGTCAAGTCCATTATAGAAGACTTGAAGTTGCAACCAATCTTGTAGACCATGATATGTAACATCAACTTAAAGTGCTCTCATGCCTCATATAATGGCTCTCTTTCCAATTTCTGAAAATTCGTAATATCCATACAAAGTTTCATAGTTTTACTTAGGGGAAAATACTTTGCCAAAAATTTGCTTGCTAGTTGACTGTCTTCGGACGTACTAACATTCAGAGTATGAATACTACAACAAAAAGATATGAAATATAGAGGCAGTGTCTGCAAGTATACGGGTTAGGTTGTAATATAGTTACAATAGAGTGGGTGAGTACTCCGAGGATCGTACCCAAGGGAGACGAGTACTAGATTAACTCTAAACTAAACGCAAATAGATCCAATTAGTACTTTAAGTAAACTATATTATGACTAAACATAAGGGAAAAATTTTTGAGTTTTTATAATAATGAAAATAACAATAGCAAAAATAAAGTGAACTTCGAGGGAATGAATTCTAACTTAATCAAATCTAAACATGAGTGATTAGCTCATTTCGGTGATCATAACTAATTCTTATTTCGGGTTTCTACTTAATCAACTAGTCATTACCCTAGCGGGATCTCTCGATCTTCCAATAAACTAATGAGTCGGTAAGAACTACTTATCTCTCAACCTCACAGTCCATACTGGATTAGGGCTAAAGTGTTCACGGATAGGCCATACCAATTTTAGGTTAATTCTCACCATCAAAGCTTAGGTTTAAGTTTTTCCTCTCCCAAACAGTTGATCCGCTAAGAAAAGCCTACATAGTAGTAGATTAATCACACCTCCACTCGCTAAAATCCCATAAGAGAATTAGTTCCTCATTGAATCAATAAATGTTGTAAACTTGATATAAAAGATATGCATAAAGAATAAGTCAAGAATAGAGTTTAAAGAATCATGTTTTGTATTTGATAATTAAAGTGTAGAAAATCATCAAGCGTTGATCATGCCTACAAATCAAGTTTGTCGAAGAACACAACTAGAAAGAACTGAAAAATAAATCTAAAGCCAAATAAGATGGAAAAAACTTAAACTAAATTTACAAATAAAATCTCCAAGTTTACAAATTGTCCTCAACAATTGTTTTAAGAGTTTATTTATAGGGTTGTCTTCGTCCTCAACCCTAGGTTAATTAACGTTCTCATGTTAAATTTTCACTGTACAGACCAAAACACCCCTACCTCATAAGTATTTCCCATATAAGGCCGATGTTGCGACACCCTAATGCCTGCGTCGCGACATCAAAGACAGTAAGCTCAGGTTCAGGGTAACTTCAGGGTGTGTCGTGACACCAAAGGTAGTCTCAAGATTCTTGTGTTAGGCCCCTACGCCCCTGAATGGTCTCCTGCACACTCACTAAGTACATTAGCTCACCTTTGGGCCTCATTTGACCCCTAAGGTCAATAAAATACTCAAAATTCATTTTTTTATTGGATTTAAACTAAACTAAGAAAATATAATGAAAATGTTTGTATTCAAATTTCTTAAGTACGAAAACTAGTTTAATCTGCTACACCAAATTACGACAGATCACTAGTAAGTCCCAAGTGTTGATGCAATCTACTGGCTACGAATCTAACCACATAAAAACATTGTCAGTAAGAGAGAAAGGGAATAACCGAAGACGGATAGCGTCACCGGATACCCTATTATATTTGAAAGGATTGGAAATGGTTAGAAATCGCTTGAGGTGCTGATTTATATCCTCATTCATCGACCCTCAAAATTGAAGGTTCGATTGTATCATTTGGATCATGGCTGGTTTGCTTTAAATATTTTTAGCATTAATCGCCAGGCCATTAATTCTTCCTCAAACATCTATGTTTGGCATCAAGTAGTCACATAAAGTTCGTTCTCCATGGGTAGATGTGGTGGTTGTCGAATGTCTCCTTGTGGATTTTCAATAGGTTGCTCTCTTGGTGGAGGTGGTGTGTCTCTAGGATTTTGCCCTCCTTGGTGTGTGATGATATGTTTCTGTTCCAACTCAAATGGTAAGACATCATTACCGGATCGAGTCATACAATGCTTCCTACATAAGAGATTTAAGGAAACTAATTTAAAACTAAACAAAATAGAAACAAACGAAAAAATAAAGCTTATCTATAAATCCTACTTTGGCTACTTATCTCTACCTAAAAATGTATATTAAATTTACTCAATGTTACACCGTTTTCCTTGGTAATGGCGCCAACAACTTGACCGACTTCGCGCATGCGCATTAAAAAAGAAGATTTTATATAACAATTTTGAAAGCCCGATTTTAATGCAAGCGTATAGTGTCAGTTGTAATATTTATAGTTTCGATGGAACACAAAGTATTCCAAGGGGTCGAACCCAAAGGAAGAGGCAATTGAGCAATAACTAGCATACACAATAGAGTCTAAGTAATTACTAATACGATTTTATAGTATGACAATTCATAACAAGATACGTTTGTAAGAAAATTAAATATTCTATTCTAAGGACTAAATTGAAAATAGTGTAAAAACTAAAGGGACTATCTAATAAGTAACTAATAGAGGTTGGTTGACTTCGATGTGGTTCACCGAACCTCAGACTAGGGACATAGATCGCGTAAATTACCAAGTGGCTCCATTTTATCTTTCGAACTCAATTTTACCGACTTAGATGAATTAGGTCTGATTTATCTTCCAATCTTATTGATTAATCTGGGACTAATGAACAGCTGCACCATAAGGTTACCTTCCGGTCTCATTTTATCTTGATAGTCCCTTAGAGGCATCACTACCTAAGTTTTTAGTTCTATTTGATTTAGTCCAATTTATTATGATTTAGTCCAAAGATTTTAGTTTACCCACATCTCCATCAACCAACCTCCTTTAAGGTTTAGTTACTCATGCTCAAAGTAAAAGAAATAAACATAAACGTGGAAAACAATTAGCCATGAAAGTAAAGATTATGAAAAATATAAAAGTTGATATTTTTATGCAAGAAAACTTAAATAGCATGAAACCAAAAGCATTTAAAAATGAAATCTAAAGCAAGAAACATAAAAGGAACAAGCTTTAACAAACTTAAAGTAAAATAAATTGAAATACATTAAATTAAAGCTTAAAGAGTTTTGAAAGCAATGTACAGGGACTGGAAATGTAAATAAACCTTAGCTACAGTAATAACTAACTTAATTAACACTAAGAATAACAAGAATAAGAAGTAAATGCAGAAAAATAAACTCTAATATAAGGTAGAAAAAGAGAAAAATAAAAACCCTAGAAAAGTGCAGAGAAAAACTAAAGAAAACTTAGAGAAAACTAAACCTAAAACTAAGCTAATGTGTGTGCCTCTTCTTCTTAACAATTTTTGGTTGTTTTGAGGTGTATTCTAAAGACTTTTCATAGCCAAAAATGCCCTTACATGAGCCTTATGTGATTGGTGGGCCAAGTAGGCAAATACAACCCTTTTTGTCCAAGTTTGTCCCTTAGGGAAGGTGATATCGCAATACCCCGAAGAGGATATCGCGATATCTAGAGCAGCACTGAAACTTTGGCTTCTTCTTGGAGGGTGAATATCATGATACCCAAAGTAGATAACACGATACTATTGAAAGGGGTCTTCATTCTTATATATTGTCGGAGGTATCACGATTCCAAGATTGAGGTATTGCGATACCTTTGCCCTAGGTGTCGTTTTTGCTCATTTTTGGCCTTCGACATTTTCCTACATCACTCAAATACATGTTAGGCCTCCCAATGTTACTATCTACCAATTTAGGTTAAAAAATAGACAAGAATAGGACATTTTTACTTATTAACCGAAAATAACAAAAAATTATACTAAAGACTCTAGTTTGCTCGACAAAAGTTACTTAAGTGCGTTGGAAAAACCTAACTTGCCACATCAATTTTTGGTAGTTCAATATGCTATAGGACCAATTCTTTCCACCACCTCATAAGAATTAATGAGTCTCACGCTTACCTTTCCTTTATGCCCAAACCATAGAACTTTCTTCCATGGAGATAGCTTGAGAAATACGTGCTCGCCCCCTTGATGCTCAACGTCTCGCTATTTGTCTGGAGCAACTTTTAACCTCTCACATATCATCTTCACCTTGTCTTTAGTCTCGTGTACTAACTCAGGGCCAACAATTCTCTTTTCATCTAACTCAAGGGTGTTGAATACCTCCTCCATACAATGCTTTGAAGGTTGACATTTGAATACTAGCTTGGTAACTGTTGTTATAGGCGAACTCTGCCAAAGTCAAAAAAACATTCCCAACTTCCTGCAAACTCCAAAACACAGCTTCGTAGCATGTTTTGCAACACTTGTATCACTATTCTAGATTAGCCACTTGTTTAAAGGTGATAAGTAGTACCAAATTGAAGCTTCTAACCCAAAGCTTCTTGCAAACTCTTCCAAAATCTCAAAGTGATTTGAGGATCTCAATTGGAAGTTATGGAAACTAGTACGCCATACAATCGAACTATCTTAGCCATATATATCTCTGTGAGCCATTGCAAAATATAGCTTGTGCGAATAGCTAAGAAATGTGCACTCTTAGTGAGGCAATCTACAATCACCCAAACAACATCTTTCTTCATCATAGTCAGCGGCAAACCTGACACAAAATCCATGGTAATCTTTTTCCACTTCTATTCTAGAATTTTGAGTGGCTGAAGTTTCCTTGAAGGATACTGGTGCTCTGTTTTCTCCTTCTAACAAGCTATGCACTTCACCACAAACTTTGTAACAAATTGCTTTAATCTTGACCACCAGTAGAGTTTACGGAGGTCATGATACATTTTGTTACTACAGGGTGCATTGTATAAGGGCTATTGTGAGCTTCACTAAGAATCACCTGTTGAAGCTGCTCATCTCTAGGCGCACACAGGCTTTCATGAAAACAGAGTACTCCTTCACTATTTAGTGTGAAGTCCACTTACACTCGTTGCTCCACTTGGCGAACCCACTTTTCCAACTCTTCATCTAAGGCTTGCTTCTCCTTAATTTTTTGTGACAATGTTGGTTTCACTTTGCAATTCTGCTAGTAATCCCTTATCGCTAGTCACACTTAGTCACGTGAATAGAGCTCATAGCTCACCTATAGACTTTCTACTTAGTGCATCTGCTATTACATTTCCCTTGCCAGGGTGATACTTTATCATAAAGTTGTAATCCTTCAACAACTTTATCCACCTTCTTTGTTGTAGATTCAACTCCTTCTTCGTGAGCAAATACTTGAACTTTTGTGATCTGTGTAGATGGTACACTTCTCTCCATACAAGTAGTGTCGCCAAATTTTAAAGTGCAAACACCACTACTGCTAACTCCAAATCATTGGTTTGGTAGTGATGCTCATGTACCTTCAGTTGCCTGAAAGCATAAGCTACCACCTTCCTTTCCTACATCAACACACGTCCCAACCACATTGAGAGGTGTCGCTATAAACCACAAACTCCTTCCTTGGTTTCGGTTGAATCAACAAAGGTCCTTTGGTGAGGATTTCTTTAAGCTTTTCGAAGCTCTGTTGTCTCTCTTTAGTCCACGCAAACTTCTATTTTTTTTCTAGAGCAACTTTGTTAAGGGTGCTGAAATAGTGGCGAACCTCTCAACAAACCTACGATAGTACCCTGAGAGCCCTAAAAAGCTTCACACTTTAGCAACATTTCTTGACGATTTCCACTCCATAATGGCTTCAATCTTCTTTGGGTCTATGCGAACCCCTTCAGTTGAAATTACGTGTCCCAAAAACATGACTTCTTATAACGCGTAGGTTTGTGCAAGTGTACATAATCGTTATCAAGTAATAAGTAAGTAAAAGAGTTATCGTCTCCATAGGAACTGTATAGATTAATCAATTGATTGCAAAATTAAAGTTTTACAAATTGGTGATAAAAACACAATATTTCGATTGATGGATGATTAAATTAAATTAAATTATCTAGATGCAAGATGATCCCTAATGCAATTCTAATCTAAGTATGATAATTAACTAAAATGTATGAGATGAATTTAGCAACAACAACACAAATTTCAACAATCAATAACATGAATAGGCTAGAATAATTACATCATTCAACTTAATTCATTTTTCTCATGTTTAATAGTGTTTGAAAAATATTCTATGGCAACTCGACCTTTCATGAGTTTGAAACCAAATTAAGTCCTTTCAAAATATTTTACTTAGTAAAACATGCATTTTACTGATCATATTAAACTAAGGGTTTTTTAGAATTCATGTGAATTAACAAGGATGGGTTAGGTTTGAAACAGTTTAATCACATAAACCTAAAAACTATGCAAGATAATAGAGCTTGTTAAAGTTATTATGAACCTTTAATTTAGTTAGGTTAGGATCTAATTAAGCATGCACTTTTCAACTATTGTGTCCATTAGCCGTCATCTAGTTAGGATCGCTTAGCTAATCCCAATGCATTCAATCACGTATGAATGAAATACATGCTTAAGTTTAATTGAAAACATGAATGACTGAGGCACAAACACTATAAACATGATTTAATCAAACTTCATTGAATTGATGCAATCATCCTAGCTAAATAGATTTAAGCTACCATTGTTGATGACAAGATAACAAAGAATATTACAAACATGATTAAAATCAAAGTAACAAGTAAATGAAGAATAAACTCTATTTGAATCAGCAGCCTTGCGAACTCCGATTGAAGAAGTTTCCTCCTGTCCTCGTGTTACTTATTTGTTAATGGCTCCTCAAGGTTTTACTGGCTAAGAAAGAAAGGAAATATGGGATGCTATGCATGAGAATGAAGAAAGGGAATGAGAGAATGGAAGAGAAATGTTATATGAAGGATGAATGAGGGATGCTTGAAATGTAAGATGGGAGTGGGTATTTATACTTGAGATTGGTGGAGGAGTTTACTAAATATGGCATCAAAGATCCCTTAGATTTCTCCCACCTTTGGCTGGCCATAATATGTGGAAAGGAGAGTGAGTTGGTTGCTTGATTCAAGCATGAAATTGAATCAAGCAAAGTTGGATGGTTTATTGAACAAACCTAGTGTGTTGGTTTTCAATTATTTTCCAAGTGTAGGAACCTCCAAATAATTATCCTAAAAGCTAATTTTTGCCTGCCCAAATAGCCTTGCCAAATTGGGCTTCTCTTCTCCTTATTTGAATGGTTTTGTGACTCATTTAATAGTCAAACTTGTCCACCATGGAGCACAATTTTTCACTGGGTCAAAGGAACATCTTTATGACCCAATTTGCATGGTTTTGACGTCCAAGTAGGGTAGAATTGCTCATGTCCATGCAAAAACTATAATAAGCTCTTTATTAAATCAACTTCATGGTCCCACAGCATAATTAAATACAGCACATTAATAAATAACATGAAATAATTTAATTTATGGACAAAATTAACATAATAAAGCACAAATTTGCATATTTTATAAATTCATGTCCACTATCGGAATATAAGCAAAATTCACTTAATTAATTAATAAATACTCAAGATAGTATTATTTTTAAGTAAAAAGGTGGTAAAAACTACTAGAAAAAACCTATATAATTTAGAGTATACACTTCTCTAAGCCAAAACTCCCACTTGTTGAACTTCGCGAACAATTGCTTCTCTCGTAGAATTTGCTACACAATTAGCAGATGAGTGTCACGCTCTTCCTCAGTTTGCGAATACAACAAAATTTCATTAATGAATACAAACACACAATGATCCAGGTATTCATGGAACACTCGGTTCATCGGGTCCATAAATACAGCATGTGCATTTTCTAACCTAATGGGAATCACCAAAAACTCATAGTGCCCATACCTTGTTCTAAATGTTGTCTTCAACACATCAGACTCCTTCACCTTGAGTTGATAGTAACCAGATCGTAGATCAATCTTCGAAAATACTATTGCACCTCGCAGCTGGTCAAACAGATCGTCCTTTCTTGGTAATGGGTCAATTTATTCAACTGCCTGTAGTCGATGCACATCCTCATGCTACCATCCTTCTTCTTCACAAAAAACACTGGCGAACCCCAAGTTGAAATACTTTTTCTAATGAAACCTTTATCAAGAAGCTCCTGAAGTTGTATCTTTAACTACTTAAGCTCCTTGGGTGCCATGCTATATGGCATAATCAAAATTGGTGAACTTCAAGGATACGACTCAATGGCCAACTCCACTTCGTGGTCTAGAGGTAATCCAGGTAGCTCGTCAAGAAACACATCAGGAAAGTCTTGCACAATTTGAATTCCGTGAACCCCTTTCGCCATATCCTGCGAACCCATCACAAAAGCGAGATAGGCTTCGCAGCCTTTCCCCAACATCTTTTCTACCTTAATCGTCAAGACGACGTTAGACATAAACTGTGCTCCATCACCAACCACAACAACTTCCTTGCCTTCACTACTTCGCAAGGTAACTTTCTTCAGTTCAAAGTCAATCTTGGCCTTATGCTCCGTCAGCCAATCCGTTCCCAGAATTACGTCGAACCCATAGAATAGTAATTCCATTAAGTTTGCATAGAAGACTTGACCTTAAGTTTCTAGTGGACACCTACGGTACACTCTATTGAGTAACACACTGTCCCTAAATAAACTAGTGACAATCACACCTTTATCTATGGTTTCTACTGGAATTCCTAACTCATAAGCTAGTTCGCTTAAAACATACGAGTGTGTGGAACTAAAGTAAATCAAGGAAAACAAGAGAACAGTTCGTAAAGTGAAGGTACTTGTAATAACATCAGTGGCACCTTGCTCATGGGGTTTCCTCATAGAATAGACTCGTGTGAGACCTCTTGTCTCATATTGTGTCCCAACAGTGTGAGCTAATGTTTGTTGCCCAACTTTCCTTGTTTCTCCACCTCTACCTCTTCCTCGACCACGGGCACTAGCTCGCACTTGAGTAGGGGTCACAGTTTGAGCTTACGAACCCTCTCGATGTTCTGGATAATCTCTAATCAAGTGGTCTTTATAACCACACTTGAAACAACCTCCAGTCATCTTACAACATTCCAAAAGATGTCCTCGTTCACAATACTCACAGAATGGTCAACTTGCAGACTTGTGCGAATCCTCTTTCCTAAACTAGATGTTGCTACTCTGTCGCGGATAATCTAACATGAAGATTCGCTTAATGTTACTGCCTAAATTTTGCGTGTCACGATCCTTTTTGGACACTCATCCAGACACTTACTTTCCAGTTCCTACTTTGGTTCTTGGAGCCTTAATTTCCTCAATGGCTTTGGCTTTATCAACTTGGTCATCAAAGTTCGTAGTTGGATATCAAAATTTAGACTAAAATAGAACCTCTGACGATGATCATTCTCTTATGAAACCATCTTTGTTGCATATTGGCTCAGTCGCACAAATTCTGCCTCGTACTCAGCCACCAACAGCTTGTCTTGTACCAGATTGATAAACTCACTCTTATGAGTTTCCAAATACTATTCACCCATGAACTTCTTCTTGAAAGTTCCCAAGAAGAACTCCCATGTAACCTGGTTCGTAGTATTTCTTACTTTACAATGTTCCACCAATGATGGGCTTCACCGATGAGTAAAGACACAATGCATCCTAACTTTTCAGCATCAGAACAGGCCATTTGCTCAAGGATTTTCTCAACACCCTCAAGCCAATACTCAACTTTTGTAGGATCAGATCCTTTAACACCACCGAATTCCTTCCCACATGGAGCTCGTAGACGTTCCAATGGCATCTAAGGTTCACAGGTGCAGTGTTGGCATCGACAATTCACTGAAAAGCCCTAATCATTGCTTGCACTAAGGGCTCCATACCTTCTTCCAGGATGTTTGCCCTGTGATGTCACTCTTGCGTAACCAAAGCCCAGTCATCTTCTGAAGGGTTGGTAGCTTTATTCACACGGTTCAAATTCACTCTACAGGGAGTCATTCTTTCCTACTCTAAACGTACATGAGATACTAACCTAGTTAAGACATTAACACACGTAACTGGGTATCCAAAACTAAACAAACAGAACTGTGAACACAGTTCGCACTTGACAAACTTACATGCGAACATAGTTTGCCAAAACACAACTTACTTACTAAAATGGCGAACAATAGAGGAATGATCCCACGTGTAATCTTACAGAAGATGCAGTTGAACCAAGGTGATGTCGTGTAACAGCATGATTTTGGGCCTAGTCGAAACAGTGGTTTCGGTACCACAAATTCGATGTAGAAGGACTTATTTTTATTATATTTTTATGGTAAACAGTTTCACTGAATGATTTCAGGAAAATTTTGTTCGAAAATTTTGACATTTGGGCACTCAATTTAGTTAAAAGGACTAAATTGTAAAAAGTGCAAAAGTTGAATTCTACATGTTAGAGGTGTCTAATTGCTATGAAATTTTAAATTGAAAGTCCTTAGATGGTAATAAGACCATTACCTCAATTAGTGGACAAATATGGACATGAAGTAAGAGAATTTCTATGTTTTAAGTTAGGGGCATTTTGATCATTTGGCTAATTAAATGAATTAATAATCAAATTAAAAGCCAATTTTTTTTCATCTTCAACCCCTTGGTTGAAAACTACAAGAAAAAGGAATAGCTAGGGTTTTTCAAGCTTCCAAGCTTGATTGTAAGTCAGTTCTTTCCCTGTTTTTAATGCTCTTTACATTTTTGAAGTCGTTATCACTCGATCTACCTATTTCTACCATTAATTTAAAAAAAGATCAAGGTCTAGGGTTTGAACCATGTTGGATATTTGTGTATTTTGATGTCTAATGGTAGATTATGCATGTTTGATATGTGATAAACAACTTTTGCTAGGTGGTTTTTGATGAAAATGTCAAAAGGACCTATTTCTAAAAAGATTATAAAATGTGTGTAAAAGTGTGATTAAATGAAAAATGTAGACTGCTATAAGTCTAAAATAGGTTTGGCTAGGCTTGGAAATCGAAAAAATTGAATAGATTTTATTTTTCGAGCCTAGGGATAAAAATGTAAATATGTTAAAGTTTAGGGGCAAAAAATGTAATTTTTCCATAATGTGATTTTTGGACTGAATTGAATATTGTGAATAATAACTTAGTTAAATTTTCTATTATAGTTCAAGAGAAACGATGTTCGGACCTAGATCAAGGGAAAAATAAAGTATTTGACGATTAGGCCTCATTCCTTCTATTTTTGTACCGAGGTAAGTTCATACGTAAATAATGCATTGTTTTATTTATGTTCTAAATGCTTTAATATTTTATGAATTATGATTGACTCCTTAAACGTAATCGACAAAGTTCGACAAGCGAGAAAATCCCGGTTGAACCTTAAGAATAGTTAGGATACAAATGTCATGACATTAGGGTTATTGAGATTTTGTGTAAGACCATATCTGGGATATGGCATCGATATAAGACTTCGTATAAGATTATAGCAAGGCTATTGGCATCGATATGAGATCCCATGTAAGACCATATCTGGGATATGACATTGGTATGGTACTGTGAATGCGAAATGTCCCGAGTATCCTTCAGTATTCCAAGTGTTCAACGGGTAGTTCGACAAAAATGATAAAGTTGTGAAAGGCTTTGGTATGTTGCACTTGGGTACAGGTATGTACATAAGACTCATGCTTAATGAGCTCGTTATGTGATGAACCCTAGGTAAGTTTCTGATTGAAAAAAATTTGACTGTGAGATTTATAATGACATTTATATAATTTACATCATGTTAATTATGTGTTAAATGTGTGTTATAATGCCTATTATTTGCATAGGAACTTACTAAGCTTTAAAGTTTACTCCCCTTTCTTTTACATTGTCTTATAGTGCCTCCAAGCTAGTTCGAGGATCGGAGACTGTCAGAGATTCACTCACACTATCAACATATCATTTTGGGTACCGATGAATTTAACATTTTGAGTTATAGCATGTATAGGGACTTGGTCATTTTGTCATGTGTCATAATTGATTTGACCAAATGTGTTGGCTTATGATGGTTGATAATTCATTTTGTAAATGGCCAGTGAAGTTGGCTAATATTGTTTAAATATATATACATATGATGATGCTTATCATGGATGTGGGAATTTGCATGCTTGAGTTGATAAGTATGTGATGGTTGTATGAGATAGATGGTAGTATATGAATGAGTGTTGCTGCCTTGGTTGTGGCTGATTTGGTTGAATGTATATGCTTGGATTGGTGTTATGTTTTGTTGTGTAGGTATATGCATGGAAGGGTGACAAAATGACTTGGTAAGTAGCCTTGTTTTTGTCCACACGGGTAGACACACAGGCTTGTGTCTAGGCCATATGTGACATACGGCTTGCCCCATTGGCGTGTGTTCTAGCTCTGTGTCCCTGGCCGTGTGAAGTTTGCACCTATTTTATGAAAAATTATGAAATTTTGATTGATCACATGGCCTAAACACACAGGCGTGTGACTTGGCCGTGTGACCTCAATTTGATGATGATGTCATAAATAGAAGGCTCCCTAATTTGAACACAGCCTGAAGCACGAGCATGTCTTAGGATTACACGGGCGTGTCCCAAACCCACATGGGCGTGTGACCCTTTTACATGAAAAAATTTTTAAGCTTCCCAAAAGTTTCCAAAGTTTTCGGTTTAGTCTCGAACCATTTTTAATGCATGTTTTGGGCCTCGTAGTCTCGTAATAGGGACGATATAAATGTATGTGAAAGGTTTTAAACTTGGATGGAAATTTATGTCTCGGTTTTATATGTTTGTTTGTGATTATGTCTGGTAATGCCTCGTACCCTATTCTGGAGTTAAATACTGGTAAGGAGTGTTATATTTAGTGGTATCAGAGCTACAGTTTAGTCGATTCTCAAACTAACGTAGCATGTGTAAGAGTCTTGCTACATGCCATAAATGAACTGTGATAGTGTGATGACTCCTGACAATTTTAAATTGTGTTTCGGTATAGTAATGGATCCAGACCTAGCTGTAGCTAATGACGTTGAAAGTAATGCGTCGGCTCTTGCTCAAGGGGCAGCGCCGTCTGATAGTAGACCCACTACGGTTGGTCAAAGAGAAGAGGCTGGGGAAGCCTTTCTCCACATGATTAATGAATGGTATACGAAGCTTGTTTGAACAAATTCGAATGCCCAACCTCCTCCAGCCCCACCTATTCCTTAACCGATTCCCGTAGCTCCACAAGGTATGGAGTTTGTAAGAATGAATAAGCTCCCGTTTGATAAGATCTGAAAGCATGGGGCTGAAGATTTTAGAGCTAATGTGGATGATGATCCTGAGAGAGTTGAGTTTTGGCTCGAAAACTCTATCAGGGTATTTGATGAGCTATCTTGCACACCAGATGAGTGTTTAAAGTGTGCCATCTCACTTCTGAGAGATTCTGTATATCACTGGTGGAATACACTCGTATCGGTGGTACCAAGAGTGAGGGTTACATGGGAATTCTTTGAAGAGGAGTTTCGAAAGAAATATATTAGTCAGCAGTTCATCGATCATAAACATAAGGAATTTCTTGAGCTGAAGTAAGGCCGTGTGTTAGTTCTTAAATATGAACAAGAATTCGTCAGGCTTAGTAAATATATTAGTTCCCGAATATGAACAAGAATTCGTCAGACTTAGTAAATATACTCGGGAGTGTGTTTCCACCGAGGCTATTATGTGCAAGAGATTCGAAGATGGTTTGAATGAGGATATTCGTGTGTTAATTGGGTTCTTAGAGCTGAAAGAATTTATTGTGTTGGTTGAACGGGCTTGTAAGGCCGAAAAGTTGAATAAAGAGAAGAGGAAAGTTGATCTTGAAGCTAGAGATTCGAGGAAAAGACCTATGAGTAAGTCATTTCCATCTCAATAAAAGAAATCTAAAGAAATGTATTCCCGTTTGAATGTTTCAGTGGGGTATTCACACTAAGATCGTGGGAAGCAACATCTGAGTTTTAAGTCTCAGGCTACTTCATTGGCAAGTGTGGGTAATGTGAGGTATAATAGACCTGAATGTCAACATTGTGGAATAAGACATCCCGGTGAGTGAAGGGTGAATGACCGGGCTTGTTTCAAGTATGGTTCTCAAGAGCATTTTATCCGAGATTGCCCCGAAATGGCTGAGAAAGAAAAATTTTAGAATGCGAAGCCAAGTAATACTATTAATAGGGGTAGGCCACCGAGAAACACTGGAAATGGAGCTAGTAGTAAAGGTATGATGAAAGATACAACCTTGAGATCGAAAGCTCGAGCACCTGCAAGAGCCTATGCCATTCGTGCTCGCGAAGAAGCGACATCTCCCGATGTTATCACTGGTACTTTTTCCTCTACAATACTAATGTAGTTGCATTGATTGATCCTGGATCGACTCATTTTTATGTTTGTGTGAGATTGGTAACTAGTAAGAACTTGCTTGTTGAATTTACTGAGTTTGTGATTAGAGTGTCAAACCCCTTAGGCAAACATGTACTAGTTGATAGAGTTTGCAAGAATTGTCCATTAATGATTCGAGGTCACTGTTTTTTGACGGATTTAATGTTATTGTCATTTGATGAATTCGATGTTATTTTGGGCATGGATTGGTTGACATTGCATGATGTCGTAGTGAACTGTAAAAGAAAGATTATTGAACTAAAATGTGAAAATGGTTTTTGGCATTTATGTGTAATTTACATCATGTTAATTATGTGTTAAATGTGTGTTATAATGCCTATTATTTGCATAGGAACTTACTAAGCTTTAAAGCTTACTCCCCTTTCTTTTCCCTTGTCTTATAGTGTCTCCAAGCTAGCTTGGGGATCGGAGACTGTCAGAGATTCACTCACACTATCAACATATCATTTTGGGTACCGATGAATTTAACATTTTAAGTTATGGCATGTATAGGGACTTGGTCATTTTGTCATGTGTCATAATTGATTTGGCCAAATGTGTTGGCTTATGATGGTTGATAATTCATTTTGTAAATGGCCATTGAAGTTGGATAATATTGTTTAAGTATATATACATATGATGATGCTTATCATAGATGTGGGAATTTGCATGCTTGAGTTGATAAGTATATGATGGTTGTATGAGATAGATGGCAGTATATGAATGAGTGTTGCTTCCTTGGTTGTGGCTGATTTGGTTGAATGTATATGCTTGGATTGGTGTTATGTTTTGTTGTGCAGGTATGTGCATGGAAGGGTGACAAAATGGCTTGGTAAATAGCCTTGTTTTTATTCACAAGGGTAGACACACGGGTGTGTGTCTAGGCCATGTGTGACACACGGCTTGCCCCATGGGCACGTGTTCTGGCTGTATGTCCCTTGCACCTAAATTGTTGCAAAATAGAATGCTCAGTAATGAGCACGCGGGTAGAGACACTGGCGTGTGTCTCAACCATGTGGACGGCACGGCCTCGAACACGAGCGTGTGCCCTGGCCATATGAAGTCTACATCTATTTTATGAAAAATTATAAAAATTTAATTGATCACACGGCCTAAGAACACAGGCGTGTAACTTGGCTGTGTGACCTCAATATGATGAAGACATCATAAACAGAAAGCTCCCTAATTTGAACACGGCCTGAAGCACGGCCGTGTCTTAAGGTCACACGGGCGTGTTCCGAACCCACATGGGCGTGTGTGTAACAGCCCAATTTCGGGGCTAGTCGGAACAGTGGTTTCGAGACCACTAAATCGAGGTTAAGGAAAACTATTTCGATGTTATTTTATGTGTCATAGCATTAATATAAGGCTATGTGGAAATTTTGGTGTTTTAATTTTAATGATTTCATGCTTAATTGTGAAAAAAGACTAAATCGCATAAAGTGTGAAAGTTCTATTTTAGTTGCTAAAGGTGCCAAATAGCTATGGATTATTAATTGGGGGTCCAAATGTGCAATTT
Source organism: Gossypium bickii (assembly GCA_025503065.1). Taxonomy (NCBI): domain Eukaryota; kingdom Viridiplantae; phylum Streptophyta; class Magnoliopsida; order Malvales; family Malvaceae; genus Gossypium; species Gossypium bickii. The sequence continues at coordinate 83,701,273 of CP106713.1, read as the reverse complement.
GGCCTTATTTTAGTGAGTTGGCCGGCCATAGCATGCATAGGGGACAAGAGCATTTAATTTGGTTAATAGTTGGTGATATTGATTGGTAAAATGAATAAAATAAGATGATATAAGCAAAAGTTATCATCTTTTCATTTAGTCTTCTTCTCCAATCGAAAATATCAATAAGGGAGGACTTTGAAAGCTTAAAATTTCAGCAACTCATTTTCTCTTCAAGTAAGTGATTTTGGTGGTATTATTTGATAATTTTTGTACTTTTGGAGTCCCCAAAGCTTAAGCTAGCTAATGAGGGGACTAGTTTGTGATATGGTTGAAAGTAGTTTGTGATATGGTTGAAAGTTTAGGGACTTTCCATGAGTGTGTTCATGTTGTTAGCTTAGTTTTTATGGAAGAAAATGAATGTTAGGGAGGTGAGGAACAACTTTTGTAAAAGGAGTTAGCATGAAAACACTTAATGAGGACTTAAATACAAAGGTGGAATTTGTGTCATAAATGTATGAAAGAGTTGGAATTGTGAGTAGTTGTAAGAGAAATAAATGTTAAGCTAGGCTTGTTTAACAGAAAATGTGTTGAATAATAATTCACTAGCCTAGGGGTAAATTGTAATTTTTGCCATAGTACAAGGGCAAAATGGTCATTTTTTCCTAAGGGTAGATTTTGATGCATTATGATCATAGAATGATCTAAATGAATGAATTTTATTGTTATAGATTAAGAAGAGCGCGGAATTAACCTTGACTGGGGAAAAGGCAAGGTTACGGATTAAACCATTAGTTAACGCGTTTTGCACCGAGGTAAGTTTATGTGTAAACTATACATTTTATATACATACATTGTTGTTGTCGATTGGTGCATGGCATAACTGAGAACATGTATGACTCGAGTGGATTGATTTTTATAGTTATTTTATAGTTTCATATGAGTGATGAAATAGTCATATAAACATGTAATGACGATACTTGATGGTGGGCTAAGTGCGATACCTCCTTATTACTTAACTACGATGGGTTATGTGTGATACCATCGTTTGTTATATTATTTAGTGAGCTATGTGCAAGACCACTATAAATATCCTTTTTGGTGGGCTATGTGCGATACCACCCTATTAACGATTGATGGTGGGCTAAGTGCGAAACCACCGAGTGTTTTGACATTGTGATTGGATTAGGGAGAAATTATGATGTGTTGTATCATGAGAAAATTGATGTTGAGTGTAGGTATGCAAATGAATGAAAACAAGCATTGAGCTTATGATGTGGTGAGAATGTGTTAAGGGATGGAATGAGTAAGCATGACTTGAATGTGGATGGTTTTTGTTTAGTATAATGCTATTTGTTGATTAGCTCATACTATGATGATATTTGTTTACATGTAAATTTACTAAGCTTAAAGCTTACTCCCTTTTCTTTTCCCTTGTTTTATAGAGTTTAAGAGCTGATCCGAGATACGTCGATAATCAGAAGATCACTCACACTATCAGCTTACCTCGGTATATTTAGACTTAGTGATTTTGTATATGGCATGTATAGGGGCTAGACTAGTTAGATTATTTTGTCATTTTGGCCAAAGGTGTGTTGGCCCCTTATTAAGATAACTATATTGTATATTGCCATGGTTGATGGTTTAACTTGTTATATATGAAAATATGAAATTATTCGTGGAAGTTCATATTGCAATTATGAGTTGTTTATTGTTATGTTGAATGTATTCATGTGGTGTGAACTAGAGGGGTGCAAAGAGCTTGGCAAATAGCCTCGTTCTTGTCCACATGGGTAGGCACACAGGTGTGTGTCTAGGCCATGTGTGACACACGGTCAGTCCACGGGCGTGTGCCCAGGCCGTGTAAAGTCTACACTTTGGATTTGGAATTTAAATTGCCACACGGTAGAAGCACATGAGCGTGTGACTAGTCGTGTAGATTAATCAGAGGCGACCACGACCCAGTCACATGGGCGTATGCTCTGGCCGTGTGCTAATTAAGGGTTGATGATGTCATAGTCAGAGAGCTCCACGGGTAAGAGACACGGGCGTGTCTACGCCGTGTGATTCAAGTCAGTGTCATCCACGGGCATCGAACACGGGCGTGTGAAATGATACATGGGCGTGTTCTTAGACCAACATGGGCGTGTGGCCCCTGTTTTGATGAATAGTTTCTCGGGTTTATAAAAGTTCCAGGATTAGTTCCAAAGCCTCTCGAAGGTATGTCTAGGGCCTCGCAGGCCAAGATTGAGCCTTGCGATAGGTTTAACAACGATATTTCATAGCCGTTTTGAAACGTTAAGTGTGATAAGTTAGGTAATGCCTCAAACCCGATTCCAACTTCGGATACGGGTAAGGGTTGTTATAGTGTGACCCCTTTTACATGAAAAATTTCTAAACTTCCCAAAAGTTTCCAAAGTTCTCGGTTTAGTCCTGAACCACTTCTGATGCATGTTTTGGGCCTCGTAGCATCGTAATAGGGACAATATGAATGTATGTGAAAGGTTTTAAACTTGGATGGAAATTTATGTCTCAGTTTTATATGTTTGCTTGTGGTTATGTCTGGTAATGCCTCGTATCCTGTTCTAGTGTTAAATACAGGTAAGAGGTGTTACATGTCATCCCCAGTCCTACCCTAAATTCAAACAATCACACAAACATGCATAGCACTTCTAATACTTGGTAAACTTACCTTACCAGATTTAGCAGACACACTTCACCACTCTGGCGAACTCACCTGTCACATAAACGACCTGGCAAACTTTTCCTGACTAGCTCTGGCTCAACGAACTCTGGCCTTGTGAGTCTTAACCTAGAAAACTAGCTTTGAGACCAACCAATGTAACATCCCAAACCCAGCCAAGTAGGTTCGACCCAAATCTGGTGAGCTATATTAGTCATCGAAGTGACTCTCCGCTAACTCCCAACCAAACCTCCAACAGACCACTTACTTACAATAAATAATGTGTTAAGTTACAACACAACAGTGGAATACAATCAATTATATAAATTAAAACATGTGAGTTTTTTTAAGGTTCACACAACAACCAAGGTTTGTATGTGACACACAAAATAGGTTCACCTAATAGGATAACATATGAGTTCACAGTATAAATTAAAAGTATGAGTTCGCACATAGGTTCGTATATCAGAGTAACAGACAATTTTCACATTAAATCACAAGATATAAGAGCATATAAAAATATGGGTTCACAAGGTACTTATAGTTAGCATGCGAGGAGAATTAAAGAAACATTAAAGTTTATTCAAGCTGAGAAGAGATTATGTAACATCCTGAATTTTTGGGCTTATGCGTTTAATGGGAGAACAGGTGTAATGTGTTAATTTAACTGTTAAGGGTCCAAATTGGGCTCAGGATGTGGTCAAGGCCTTGGTGAAATTTGTGTTTGGGCACTATAAGGTTCAAAAGGGTGGTATCTATGTTTAAAATATCAAAATGGGCTTGTGGTCCAGTGGTCAGTGGCGCCACTTAGGGAGCAAGGAGGTGACGCTACACAAGGGAGTAAGGGGCCCAAATTTAAGTTTTATGGAGCCCAATTCTTTTATTTTAAGTTAGCTAAGTTTTGGCATTAGGGTTAGGTAGAGTGGACGGCAACAAGGCTCAAAAATAGGAGGATTTATGTGAAAAGGATAATGTAGATATTATAGTTGATAATATGAAAGAGAAGGGAGGAAGTTTAGGGTTCTATCTACTGGTCACAGTGATGGCTGAATTTCAAACTCTGAGGGGGAGGAAACTTTAAATAGTCAGGTGAGGGTTCTCTTCTTTATTTTTTGGCATTTAGGGTTTCTATCTTTTCTTTCTATTCTTTCTTCTAAAAGCTGAAAACTCCATTATTCTTTTCTCTTCTTCCTTCTAAAAAGCCGAAACCTCATAATCCTTTTTCTATATTTCTTTTGATCCTTGTTAAGGCCGAACCTATCCCCAGTCTGCCGAAATTCTCTTTTCTTCTTGCTGCCGATTTCTTTATTTAAAAGCCGAATCTCTATAGATTTCTTCAAATCATCTTCTCTTCCTGATTTTCTTAAAAAGCCGAGAATCTCCTGCAGGAGTAGCCGAATCTTCTCTAGTAAAGTGAGTGTCGACTCTTGTTATTCCTTAACATCTCTTTCAGTTTTTGGAAGCCAAAGCCGAAAAGCTAATGGTTTAATGATTTTATGTATTCTCTTGTTGGGCGACATTCGGGAATTGAAGTAGATCTCTTAGATCTAAAAGCCGGAAACACTAGTCCCTGAATCTCATATCACTTTTCGGGATTTCAAGATAGCGGTGGTGTTGGCTACGGATAGAGTCGACTTAGAGGGTCTCGTTCTAACGGTAATCAGGTGTGTAGATCTCTAACACACTCTTTAACTGTGTTTTATGTGTTATGGGCTAAAAAGCCGGAAAGTGGCTGTGTAGACAGTCGAATAAAACCCTAAAAGGGTTAGGCAAGGATGCCAAGTACGTAATCATAGAAATCTCTATGTGTATCGATATATATATATATATAAAAGCCTGTATGATGTTTTCTTTATGTGTGTATGCATGGGGTGGGATACTGAAATGATGAAGGGGAAGAAGGTCGCATAGCGATCGGTGGCTTTGCCACATAGGTCACATAGTGATCAGTCTTTATGATAGGTAGCTCAGCTGTTGAAATGCTACGATGTATTATTAAGGTCGCATGGCGATCGGTGGCTTTGCCACATAGGTCACACAGTGATCGATCTTTAAGACAGGCAGTACGACTGTCGTTATGGTGTGTAGCGGATGGAGGGTTGATTGTAGAAATCCCTAAGGTGTGATGGTTGGTACGGGTTGGTGTGTAGAGGATGGAATTCTAGGATCGGTTGGGCTATTCATCATTTATTATCTGTCATGTGATTATGATTGTTGCCTTTATGAATGGGCCAGGGCCCATAATGTGTTTGTGGGCCCAAGCCTTTTATGTGTTTTTGGGATTTGCACACTGAGTCTTGGTGACTCACCCCTTTATTTTCCCTAACTTTTCAGATGAGCAGTAGATCGTGGACATGGGAGCCGAGACGGACTCGAGGGGCCATCAAGTTTTTATTTTTATAGATTATTTCGGCTTTTCTTTAAGTTTTATTTTTTTTGGAATATTTATGTAATAAGGCCCCATAGTTTATCTTCATCTAGTAGTTTTTAATATTTGCAACTTATGAATTTTTGTCAAAGGTTTAATTATTCAAAATAATAATAATACAAGGTTTTATTTTCAAAAATTCACCTATTTATTCAAATATTGTCTAATTAACTTACGATTTCCGAAACTAACAAAGAAAAAGTTTTCAATGTACAACCCGTACCATGCCAAATCTGGTTGAAACGTATGGGCCGGGTTTGGGGTGTTACAAATTAATAACGAGGTTTTACTTTAGGTTCATAGAATGAAAATAAACTTAAACCTTTAAAGAAATTGTTCCATTAACTGAATTTAATTGTAATAAGTCTAAACCCATAAAAATAAAACCCCATCGCATATTTTCCCAAGTTCGTCGATATCTATTCAGGTATGATCCTCACCAAGTCATCTACCTAGCCACTCCATCCACGACCTACTTACCTGTGAAGTAAGAGAGGAATGGGTGAGTTCATTTCAAAGTCATTAAATAATCAAGAATCAGTGGAGTATGCTTAAAACACGGAGTTTAAAATAGAAAGAGGACTTAGTCTAAAAATCGTGTCGTGTGTTGGGTTCGAGGTGGAAGTACGAAACCCAGTTCGCAGATCCTGCATGTCAGAAAATATTTAAGTTTGGAAAAAATTTCGCATGTACTTACTGAAATCATACTTAAAAACTTAGCTTGTACTTATTTGAAAACAAATATTAAAATAGCATGAAACATGCTCACACACTTGTCTTATCAGAATGGTTGAGGAACATAAAACATGTTCTCGCCCACACTTATCTTATTAGAATCTGTTGGTTACGTGGATCTCTTTATAACGTCTCAAAATGACTCAAAGAGTCCTTAACATGTCCCATAAGTGCAGCGCAAAGCAATGCACTCTTTTGTACACCAACATGTCCCGTTGAATATAGCATAACTTGACATTCCCTTATCTCTCCACATGTCCTAAAGCCTCAACGCCCAAAATCACATAACTTAAGGGTGAGCACTCACAATCCTTTGGTATACCAATATGTCTAACATATAAGCTTGCAAATGAGCTAGTATAGGAAGCTTGCTTGAAAAACACTTGTTCGGAGAGCTCACACCAAAGTACGTAAAACCACATTTTATAAAGTAGTATCTTAAAAACATATTTTGAAACATATGCTCACATAGGAGAACGCGTAAAACTTATATTTAAAACATTACTTTAAAACATAACAATTTGCACATACATGGCAATTCTTAACCACTCACTGATTTGTCTAAAAAATTAAACAAGTTTGGATTTTCCCTTGTCCTTATTGTTAGATGGTCCGACTGGTTCACAACATACATAAACACAAAAATTACTTAAATAGACAAATCTTACAGAATTCATATATGCAAGCGAACCTAGCTTTCTAGACAATTAACCCTAAAAAACTAGAGACTTGACAACAAAATATCGATGAGAGAATTCTCATAGAATAAGGGTTGTATTTATAGGCCTGAGTGTCCTAGAAATATTAGGATACCCTACTTGAGTTAGGAACCTTAGTCGGTTTAGGAAAAGGTTACTTGCCCGAAAAGTATTCCTAGATACATAGTATCTTTGTTTCTTAATTTAAGTCTGACTTTAACTGGTAAACCCCTAGTTCGCAACTTACCTGGTGAACTCCAGCTCGTTAAATAAACTGGTGAACTCTAGCTTGCTAAACAGATTGGCGAAATTTAGCTCATCAAATAGGTTAGGAACCCGACTCTTAATAAATCTAATGAACCCCATTACCGCATCTTTTTAACATACACTGCTTGGTCAGATTTCTAGCGAACTTCTGGCTGAAACTCTTTTGACAATCTTCTTACTGATCCTTCTGACAAGATAAGTTCACCAAAACACTAGCAAACTCCTTACTGACATCCCTTTGGCGAACCCCGATTTGTCGAAACACTAGCGAACCCTCACTCGCGAGGCCAAAACTTTCAGACTTGGTCACGGGGTGTTACAATGCTATTGTTGTAAAGAAGAGATAGGAAAAGTGTGGCAACTAAAGTTGTGGGAAATGTACCTATTTGATTTCATCTTTTTAGGAAAATTGTTATGAAAGATGTTTTCTATGTACCTAGTTTCAAGAGAAATTTAATTTGTTTATTTAATGACGGCTTGACAGTGACTTTAAAAAATAGTATTTCAATTTTTAAACTAAAGATGTACACACTGCTTGAAACCAAATTAATGAATAAAAGACTTAAGACGTCTTAATCTAATAAGGCATACCTTTGGCATTTGGGACTTGGTCATATTAACCAAGAAATAATCACTAGACTTATGAAAGATGACACCTTAAGTTTGCCTAAAGAAATTGATCTTCCTCAATGTGAATTGCTTGGGAGGTAACATGGCTAAACGATCCTTTAATGAGAAAGGAACGAGGGTCGTGAAACCTTTAGAACTTATGCACATTAATGTTGTGCCCTGATGAATATCAGTGTGCGAGTTGGTTACGATTATGATGTTAACTTTAATAAATGATTATTCTAGATATGTGTATTGTACCTAATGCACCAAAAATGTGAAACCTTTGTTAAATTCAAGGAGTTTCATGCGGAAGTGGAGAAATAACTAGGTTTACCCATAAAAAACACTTCAATTTGATCGAGCTGGAGAATACTTATCGAATGAGTTTTTAGGTTACCTCGTATAAAATTGGATGGTATCCCAATTAATTGTGCCAAGAACTCTACAAAAGAATGACATGGCAGAGGAAGGAATTAAAATTTATTAGACATGGTTCAATCATTATTAAGTTATTCATAGCTGCTAGTCTCCTTTGGGGAATACACATTACAAATGACTTTCTACATTCTTAATGGTGTGCCAACTAATGCCACACCAAAAACTCCATAAACTTAATGACACGGCAAGAAGCAAGCCTAAAGTATTTTAGAATTTGGGGATGCCCAATTCACGTATTGGATAAAGATGTAAGGAAGTTGGATTCACGGGTAAAGTTGTGTATATTTGTGGGATATCCTAAAGGAACAAAGAGTGGTTTATTTTATAACCCAAAAGAGTAAACAATTATAGTGTCGAACCTTGCTACCTTCCTTGAAGAGAATTACATGAATGATTTTAAACCTTGAAGTAAAGATATACTTGAGGAACTTTTGGGAAATACGCAAAACCCTACAGTAATAGTTTCTAAACCAACTTCTAATAGTAGACATGAAAACGATAAAAAACATAGGGAGCTTTGTCGTAGTGGGATGGTATCTTGTAGGCCTCAGTTCTTCCAATCTAGCGAAAGTGCTTTAAACACTGAATCTTTCGAATAGGAAGATAATAACCCACTCACATTTGACGAAGCAATGCAAAATGTTGATTCCAAGCTTTGGGAAATAACTATGCAAGCTAAGATAGAATCTATGAAATCCAACCTTAGTGTGAGAACTTGTAGACTAACCAGAAGGGATAAACCCATTGGGTGTAAGTGGATCTACATAAAGAAAAGACATGAGGGTTGCAAAGTGGAAACTTATAATTCTAGACTTGTAGAAAAAGAAAAGATATACTAAAAAAGAAGGTATTGATTATAAGAAAACCTTCTCTTTGGTTGTCATGCTTAAGTCAATCCGCATATTGTTATTCATTGCAGTGACTCTCAATTACAAGATCTGGAAAATGAATGTTAAGACAATGTTCTTGAACGACTATATTAAAGAGAACATCTATATAATGCAATTCACTAGATATATTACAAAAAGAAATGAGCATAAAGTTTGAAAATTTCTTAGATCTATATATAAACTTGAGCAAGCATCCCACTCATGGAATCAAAGATTTGATCAAGCGATCAAAACTTTTGGATTTGAGCAAACTATGTTTATAAACATATTGGGGATGAAAAGTTGGCTTTTCTCATTCTATATGTCGATGACATTTTAAGTCAACAATTTAACATAAAGGACTTAGGAGAAACAAATTTTGTTCTAGGTATTCGAATCCTAAGGGATTGAAAGAACAAAGTGATAGCATTATTACAAGCTCCATACATAGAAAATTTATTGAAACGTTATGCAATAGTTGATTCAAAGAAGGGAACTCAACATTTTGTATAGTGATTTTATCTTTCTTTAGAAGATTATCTTAAGATAGCAGAAGAAAGAAAGTACATGAGAAAAGTTCCTTATGCTTCAGTAACAGGAAGTCTCATGTATGCCATGTTATGTACACGTTCAGATATCTGTTTCACAATAGGGTTGGTAATTGATATTAAACAAATCCTGATCTAAAACACTAGTAAGTAGTTAAGCATATACTCAAGTATTTATAGAGAATGAAGGATTATCTATTTGTGTATTCCGGAGATCTTACTCTTATTGGCTATATCGATTTTGGCTTCTAAACGTGTTAAGATCTAAGGAAATTAACATCAGATTGTGTCTTTGTCATAGGCTAAAGGTTCATAGTATGAAAAAGTGTCAACAGAGCTATATGGCTGATTCCACTATAGAAACCGAATATGTGGCTGCTTTTGAGGCAATAAAAGAAGCAATATGGCTTCAAAAGCTCCTTATGGATCTTGAAGTCATTTCTGGTTTGGAGAAAGCTATCACACTGTATTATGATAACAACATAACGATAACTAACACCAAAGAAACCATAAACCATAAGAGGACGAAGAAAATTTATAGAAAATATCATACCATAAGGCAGGCAGTAGGAGACGGAATAGTGGATGTACTCAAAGTAACATTAGAGGACAACCTTGCAAACCTGTTTACCAAGACTCTAATAGTTAGGAGTTTTGAGAAACATGTACAAAGAATGTGAATACGAAATATGACTCATCTACTTTACTAGGGCAAGTGTGAGATTATTAGATATGGTGCTCGGAATGTAGTATATTTATTTTGTATACTTGTATTTTTCAAAAAAAATTGGTTTAAAAATAATATCCATTAATTACATTAATACCCTTTATATATTATTCTCAATGTTTTTGCATGAAAAGCAAAATGGAAGCAAATATTGACTCACTGGTTATCTAATGTTTAACTAATTCTAAGCGGTATTACATGGTCGAATCATAATATAGAAAGACAACTTATATTAGTAGATGAACCTAAACATGTCCTTAGTGTAATAGAAAATGAGGAAACCAATTAAAAGACTAAAATGACATCTATCAAGTCCAATTAAGGAAATGCTTTGTCTTGAGCATCAAAGCGAATGACTCCCAAAAGATAACATAGATGTGACTGACTAGACTAACAGTACATCAGACATGGCCTAAGTAGAATAGATCCTAGACCCGTTTATGGATTTATTCACTTGTGACGTTCATAGTGTGGCAACCTTAGTTATGAGTGTATGATGAACTATGTATGCAAGACTCGTATACTTTGATGTAAGTAAAAGCATGAGTTCAAATAGATAATGAATTGGAAGTTGGTGCGTTCGGTATACGACTTCTGTAACATGTAGGATTATACACAATAGCGGAATTTATAGCCTAACTAATGCGTAAATGATATCCTTTCATCAACATTTCGTGATATATTAAAAGTAAACGTGGTAATGGGTTGTTTGTCTTTATGATAAATGACTTGATCACTCTTTGATAGTAATTGACTTTTTATGAAGGAAGATGCGATGATTACCATAAGATAAAATATGATCATATTTGGAGAAAAGATTTATCCCAAAGAGATATATGATACCTTATGAGGGTAACACACTTATGACAAAGCCATTGGACGAGCATTGATTGAGTAACTTTCGTAATGGTATGTAATTAGAGAGAGCTCAGTAATGATACTATAGTGGAATTATTTCGTGACTAAATAAGTTCATAATTAATAGGCGAAAAGTTGGAACTTAATTAGAAATTATTTGAGCCCGAATTATATATGTCCAATCGGACCCTTTGCTAGCTCATTGAAACCATAAACGAATTACATGTAGAACCAAATGAACAAAAATGATGAAGTTAGAGAAATGGGTCACATTTACAAATGAATGTGTTTTCTCATTGAGTATTGAAATGTCTTGAGAATTAATTTAAAACTTTTTGAATTATTATTTAATTAATTACAATTGAAGTTCAAAAATGGAATTAAATTAATTAGTTATTATGAATCTATTGAATATGAAAATTAAATATATTTCCTCATATATTATTTTGAGGTTGTTGATATTGTTGTTGTTGGTAGTATTGAGCACCAATTGTTGGGGGTGGGATTCAACAATGGGGTCATGATGATTTTTGGTGGTTCATCTAGCTTAATGTGAGATGGGCAGCCCCTGTGGATGGTGGTCAAAAGAGTAGACGAAAGAGAAGGATGTAAGGTTGGGAATAGAGAGAGAGAGAGAGAGAGAGAGAGAGAGAGAGAGAGAGAGAGAGAGAGAGAGAGAGAGAGAGAGAGAGAGAGAGAGAGAGATTCGGTCCCTATATCTGGGAGTTGTTGATGGCTTTTTATGGCAAGTTGTGGTCTCGAAGTGCCACGTGTCCTAGTGTTATTGGTGATAGGGGGAGATTACATCAGCTAGTCTGCCATGGGAGGCCTAAGCATAAGTCTAGTTGCTAGGGTGACTATTGGACAGGCTGTTAACCATGTCAGGCGACTGGTCTCATAAATGGAGGTTCAGTGGGGCCCTCATGTGGTTTATGTACAACTGTGCCTAGACAGAATATTTCTAATATAGTTTCCTAGGGAGGTGTTGGGCGAGGAGTTCGCACATTTTGCTGTTCTGAGAGGTGATATGTAAAGATTTTTTTCAAGGTGTGGACCTAATTTTTTAGGAGTGACTCCCTAGGTGTTCTTTATGGTGTTGATCCTGATTCTTGAAAAATTGGGCTTAAGGATTTGGGTATAACAAAAACAATTATTTATTTGCCTAACAAACTGTAAATTTATTTGCCATTGCACATGCAAATTCAATGATTTTTTTTTAAAAAAAAGGGCAAAATAAAAGTTTGGTAAAAGAGAAGCAATTGCAGAGAAATTAGAGTTGAGAATCCCATATCTCAATCAATAATAACAAAAAAGGAAATTAATGTGAAAAAAAATAGTTGAGAAATTCAATTAAAAAAGTGATAAACGAAAAATGATTAGGCATTGACAAGTTCTTGTTGAATCCCAATCTTCAAAGCCACTCAAGGCATGCCTGACTTTAATTATTTTTCTTTTATTTTTTAAATATTTTCTCTAAATTAATATTTAATTAATTAAAAATATAAAAAAAATATTTAAACTTATGTTATGAGCGGAGTGGTCTGCACGTGAAAATAACAACTCACTTAAATCAAACGTGACAATAAATATAATTAAAGGAGATCGCATCTTTAAATAATTTATTTCTTTTTTCTCTTTGTTTTTCTCAAAAAAGATTTTGTATTTCTCTATACTGAGGGGAATTTAAGAGCTGGCAAATGGCATTAACCTGAAATTTTTAATTTTAATTTTAAAATATAACAATTTGTGTTTTGCCTTTAAAAGTTTTTCAAAATTTTTTTAATTTGATTTATTGTATATAAATTTATAATTTTTGTAACAGACCAATATTGACCCTAATCGGAACGGTGGTTTCGGGACCACGAATCCGAGCCTGAGTAATGTTTTAATATTATATTTCGTGTTTATTATATGTGATTTAGTGAGTGTGAAAGTTTCGTAGAAAAATTTAGTTATTTAAGTGCTCAATTTGATAAAAAGGATTTAATCGAGAAAAGAGTAAAAGTTGCATACTAAAGTGAAAGGTACTAAATTGATTGTGGCTTTTTAAGTGGATGTACTAAAAGGGCAATTAGCCCATATACTACAAAGAGGGACTGCAATGGACCACTTTAATTACAAATTTGATGTTATTTTAGTATTAGTATAAGTTATATTAGTGAGTTAATAAATATTGTTAATATATGTGTGTTGTTTTAACATAAAATAATAAAAACAAGTGAGAAGAAAGAGAATCTTACCTCATTCATCTTCTTGGCCGAAAGTTAGAGGAAGAAACTCCATTGTTGGAGCTTGAAATTTCGGCAATTTGGAGCTTAATTAGGGGTATGTATTTTGCTTAGTTTTTGATAATTTTTACATTTTTGGAAGGGTTGCTTTGAATGCTATACAACCCATGTGGAAATTTTTGAGATTTTGGCACTTTAAAATTCGGCTATGGTTGTGTAGGCATGGTTTGAAATGTTTGATAGTAGATTTCAATTAGTATGTGTTAAATCATCCTCTTTTGAATTAGAAGTTGTGATGAAATTGGATGTTAGGGATTTATTTGAAAAAAAATAAATATTTTGAAGGACTAAAACATGAAATAAATGAAATGCATGAACACATAGGGCTATGGGGAAGATTCGGCCAAGCTATAGTGTTGGAAAATTTTTCATATTTTGTGTTTTGTGCAAATTGGACCAATTTGTAAAAAATGGGAAACATTAGGGGCAAAATGGTAAATTGTCCATTTGTGCCTTTTGGGACTAAATTGAGATGAAATGCGATTAAATGAGCTAAATTTTAATGTGTTTTAGATCAAGAGCAAAGAAAAACGGAATTAGACCGGGGAAAGATGAAGGTTCTCGAATAGCCGATTCGCACGGACTATCAACAACCGAGGTAAGTCCTTTAGTTAAATCGTGTCAAAGAATTACTTATGGTTATCTTGAATATTAAAAATTGATGGATGTTAGTATCCATTTACATCATGGCCGAATGTATATTGACATATTAGGTTGATGATTTATGTTGAGTATGTGATGGGAATTGTTGGATTGTATAATGATAAAATGGTTTTGTTGGTCCAATGTGAGTGAGCCCAATTGAATTAGATGAGTTTATAATAGTCATGAAGTGTGTTGGTAATGTTTAACTCGTATTGACGTGACTCGGGCTTTTACGCCTAGCGTGCCTTGTGTAGGTGTTATTTATCGGGCTTTACGCCTAGCGTGCCTTGTGCTTGGGTGTTACTTTTCGGGCTTTTACGCCTAGCAGATGGCTTGATGCCGGTGATGTATTTTACAAAAGAGAAATCGAATCTTTGTTCAAGACAACTTAAAGCTAATTTATTGAGTATATGATTCAGGTAAGCATGTAAGGTATGTTATGCTTAATATCACTTGAGCCGAATTAATATTATGAGAATTGTGTTATATGTGTTGAAGTTAATATTGATGGGTGCAATATGATGGAATTCGAGTTAGAATGTGCTATTATGGAACAATTGGTTTTCAAGTATAAATGCTAAGAAATGAGATTTTCATGCGATATGTTTATATGAATTTTAATGAAATGATTTCTACCTTACTTGGGTTATTGAATTTCTAGTATTCGGCCTTGTATAAGTAATTCACTTAAGTGCTTATGTGGAATACAATAAGTTGGAAGTTTTAATTTCAATTATTTGTATGTTTTATTATCATGAGATTAGGACTTACTAAGCTAGTAAGCTTACTAGTGTGAAATGTTCTCCTTTGTTTTATAGATTAGGTGCAAGCTACAAGCTCGTCGGGATCGTTCGGAAAGTCGTCCACACTATCAAACTGTTTTGGTACTCTTTCATTTTGGTTTTTCCAAAGAAGGCATGTATAGGAAAGACTTTGTCTAAGTTTGATGGAAACTTTGGTTCATGTATGTAATAGCCATGCGAATATGGCTAAATTTTTAGTCAAGTATGCTTTTCGGGACTTTGGTTATAAATGTTGGTGCTCTTTTAAATCGATGATGTTATGATATTATGCGAATGATTTAGGTATAAGCTAAATTGCGTAAATGGTTAAGATGCATGGATGGTACGAATTATATGTGAGTATATTCGGTTATAAGCTAGTAATCATATCTTGTAAAGAAACAGTCTTTAGTAACAGCAGTGATGTAGTTTTGAAAAATCACCAAAAATAGGATAAGTTGAATTAGAAGGTGAATGAGGTATAGAACCAAAGCTTATTGTGTCTATTTTGATATGAAAGAAACAGAGTAGGCAAAGGAGTTTTATGTTATGAGATATTTAAATTTTAGTGAGACTTGATCTGAATGAATTCGTGAATCCATGTTCTGTCTTGGAAAAATTGTTAAAAATTGTACAAAAATAATTAGGGAGCATGGTTTATATGTTTGAAATCCTTGATGAGTCTTTTTTTAATAGGAATAAACAAGAACATTATTGAAAATTTGTTCTATGAGATAAATGAGTTTTTGTAATGACAGGTCAGAATCTTCAACAGTGAAATAGTGGAAACTTTGATGAATAAACTGTACTAATTGGCCACATGAAAAATTCTGGAAAAATTATGGTAAATTCTTATAAGATTCAAGGAAAATTTACGGATCTAAATTTTGAGTTTTGTAACTCAGGTTATGATCAATTTAGTCAGCATGATGCAGTTTGACAGCTTTAAATTTTTATGTTCCGAACTTGTAGTCGAGTCTCGTAATGCCACATACTCGACCCCGGCAAAGGTCTCGGGTAAGGGGTGTTACATTTGGTTGGTATCAGAGCTTACGGTTTAGTCGATTCTAGGACTACCGTATGCGCGTGTGAGTCTAGCTATACATGCCTTTTATATATATTGATAGTGTGGTGACTTCTGACAGCCAGAACTTTGTTTTATATAGTAAATGGACACTGATCCTGAAAGAGCCGTAGCTTATGATGTAGAAAGTGTAGCGCCTGACCGTGCACACGGATCAGCACCGGTAGACTCTCGACCTGTTTCGGGTAGCCACAAAGGAGAGACTAAACAAGCCTTTTATCGGATGATGAATGAGTGGTTTGCCCAATTTATTCAAAATAACCCGGCTGTACACCAACCTCCACCCCTGAATAATCCAACTCCGATTCCTTCAGCACCCCCGATGATAGATCCGGTGAGATCTAGTAGGCCCCCAGTTGATAAAATCTGAAAATTTGGGGCCGAAGAATTTAAAGCCAATGATGATGATGACGCAGAGAGAGCCGAAATGTGGCTCGATAACACTATTCGGGTACTTGATGAGCTATCTTGTACTCCGGATGAATGCCTGAAGTGTGCTATATCTTTACTGCGGGACACTGCATATCACTGGTGGAACACACTAGTATCAGTGGTTCCGAAAGAAAAAGTGACATGGGATTTCTTCCAGAATGAATTTCGTAAGAAGTACATCAGCCAAAGATTCATTGATCAAAAACGAAAGGAGTTCCTTGAGTTGAAACAGGGGCGAATGACCGTAACAGAATATGAAAGAAAATTTGTCAGGCTCAGCAGATATGCTAGAGAGTGTGTTTCTCTTGAAGCTATTATGTGTAAAAGATTTGAAGATGCTTTGAATGAAGATATAAAGATGTTTGTTGGCATTCTTGAAATTCAAGAGTTTGTGACTTTAGTTGAGAGAGCTTGCAAAGTCAAGAGCTCGGGGAAAGAAAAAGAAAGGCCGAGATGTGAAGCTAGAGATATCCGTAAAAGATCTTCGGGTAAGGTCTTCCATTCCACAACCAAGAAGTCCAGAGATGACTACAGCCGGCATAAAGCTACTACAGATCCACCTAGACGGGATCGATCTCCTATGAGCTCTCGAGCTACCTCGATAGCTAGTGTTGGTAACGTTCCCCAGAATAGAGTTGAATGCAAGCACTGTGGAAAATGGCACTCAGGGAGTTGTAGATTTCATGATCGGTCTTGCTATAAATGTGGATCGTCAGATCATTTTATTAGAGAATGTCCGAGGTTAGCTGAGCAAAATACAGTTCAGACATTAAGCCGAGCAACACGTCGATGCGAGGTAGACCACCCAGACATTCCGACAATGTAGGTGGTAGTTAGAAAGGAACGAAAAACACTACAATACAATCTGAGGCTAGAGCCCCAGCTAGAGCTTATGCTGCACGAGCCAGGGAGGATGCTTCCTCCCCCGACGTCATTACCGGTACTTTCACCCTTTATGACACTACTGTAATTGCATTAATTGATCCTGGTTCGACTCACTCATATGTGTGTGAAACTTTAGAATTCGGAAAGACTCTGCTAGTTGAGTCTACTGAGTTTGTGATTCGTGTGTCCAACCCTTTGGGTAGATGTGTGCTTGTTAATAAAGTGTGCAGAGATTGCCCATTGATGATTCGGGATTATTGCTTCCCAGCTGATTTAATGTTGTTGCCCTTTGACGAATTTGATATAATCTTGGGTATGGACTGGTTAACTTCACATGAGGCAGTAGTGGATTGTAAAAGAAAGCTTATTGATTTGAATTGTCGAAACGGCGAGACCATCAGAATTAATCCTGTGACGTAAATGGGTTGCCTACAGTAATATCTTCAATGTTAGCCCGGAAGTATATGAGAAAAGGGTGTGAAGCTTATTTGGCTTATGTACTGGACAATAAAATGTCCAAGAAACATATTGAATCAGTATCAGTTGTATGTGAATACCCCGATGTGTTTCCTGAAGAACTACCGGGTTTACCCCCAGTGCGAGAGATTGAGTTCGGCATTGAGTTAGTGCCGGGTGCGACTTCGATTTCGATAGCTCGCATCGAATGGCGCCATCGAATTAAAAGAATTGAAAGCGCAGATTTGCAAGAGTTGTGAGATAGGGGCTTCGCGACGACCGAAGTTTCTCTCCTCCTCGGGTGCACCGGTTTTATTTGTGAAAAAGAAGGATGGGACTATGAGAATGTGTATCGACATCAAGCAACTAAATAAGGTAACTATAAAGAATAAGTACCCGTTACCTCATTGATGATTTATTTGATCGGTTGAAGGGGCTTGAGTGTTTTGAAGATAGATTTGAGATCGGGCTATTATCGGTTGTGAGTCGAGATTCGGATGTAAAGAAGGCGCATTCGAACGAGGTACGGACATTATGAGTTTTTAGTTATGCCTTTGGACTCACTAATGCACTGCTTTGTTTTTATGGATCTAATGAACCGAGTCTTCCCCACGCTTTTGGATCGATTTGTAGTAGTGTTTATTGATGATATATTGATCTACTCCAAAAATGAAGCGGAACATCTTTGAGCATTTGAGAGTAGTACTACAAACTTTGAGAGATCAACGGTTGTATGCAAAATTCAGTAAGTGTGAGTTCTGGATGAATGAAGTCAGCTTCTTGGGTCATGTTGTTTCGGTGTCAGGTGTTCGGGTAGATCCAAACAAGATAGCAGCTATACTCGATTGGAAACCACCAAAGAATGTTTCTGAGATCCGAAGTTTCCTAGGCCTTGCGGGATATTACAGACGATTTGTAAAAGGTTTTTCTTTAATAGCTACACCTTTGACGAGACTACTATAGAAAGATGTCAAATTTGAGTGGTCAAAAAAGTGTCAGAAAAGTTTTGAACAGTTGAAAGCCCTTTTGACCGAGGCTCCAGTATTAACTCAGCCTGAATCGGGTAAATAATTTATTATTTTTAGTGATGCTTCCTTGAATGGGTTGGGTTGCGTTTTAATGCAAGAAGGCAGGGTGATAGCCTACGCTTCGAGACAATTGAAGCCGCATGAGAAAAATTATCCAACTCACGATCTGGAGTTAGCAGCCATTGTGTTCGCATTGAAAATTTGGCGTTACTATTTATTCGGCGAAAAATGTCATATTTATTCAGATCACAAAAGTTTAAAATATTTGATGACTCAGAAAGATCTAAACTTGAGACAACGCAGATGGTTAGAATTGCTGAAAGACTATGAATTAGTGATTGACTACCATCCGGGGAAAGCTAATGTTGTTGCGGATGCGTTAAGTCGAAAATCATTATTTGCTCTTCGTGCATTGAACGCACAGGTGGCTATGTCTGATGATGGTTCGATCATAGCCGAGTTGCAAGCAAGACCAATATTTATTCAGCAGATTTGTGATGTACAGAAAGTTGACAAAAAGTTTATTGCTATTCGGATTCAGTGTGGAAATGGTACAGAATCAGATTTTCGGATTAATGCAAATAATTGTTTGAATTATAAAAGCCGATTGTGTGTTCCAAAGAACTAAAATGTATAACGATTTGAAGCAGTTCTATTGGTGGCCTGGCATGAAACGGGATATATCTGAGTTTGTTTCCAAGTGCTTAATTTGTCAACAAGTAAAAGCCGAACATCAGGTACCGTCTGGATTACTTCAACCAATCATGATACCCGAATGGAAATGGGATAGAATTACAATGGATTTTGTATCCGGTCTTCCTATGACACCGAGTAAGAAAGATGCCGTCTGGGTTATCGTTGATAGACTGACTAAATCAGCCCATTTTGTACCGGTATGTACCGACTATTCACTTGATAAGCTTGCCGAATTGTATGTGTCGCAGATTGTAAGGTTGCATGGTGTACCAAGTTCCATTGTTTCGGATAGAGACCCGAGATTCACATCGCGGTTCTGAAAGAGATTGCAAGATGCTCTAGGTACTAAACTTCATTTCAAGATCTGACCTTCCATCCGCAAATGCATCACGGTCGATCTGAGCGAACTATTTTGATACTTGAGGACATGTTGAGGTGTTGCGTTCTCGAATTTGAAGGTACGTGGGAATGATACCTACCTTTGGTTGAATTTGCTTATAATAATAGCTTCCAATCTAGCATAAAAATGGCACCTTATGAAGCCTTGTACGGGCGAAAATGTCGCACGCCGTTATATTGGACTGAACTCAGTAAAAATAAGATACACGGGGTTGATTGGATTAAAGAAACAGAACAAAAAGTGGTTGTTATTAGGAGTAATTTGAAAGCCGCTTCGGATCGTCAAAAGTCTTATGCCGATTTGAAACGTAAGGACATTGAATTTCAGGTCGGAGATCGGGTGTTCTTAAAAGTTTCTCCGTGGAAGAAAATACTCCGATTTGGTCGGAAAGGCAAGTTGAGTCCGAGATTTATCGGACCGTATGAAATCACAGAGCGTATAGGGCCTGTTGCTTATAGATTGAAATTGCCCCTTGACTTAGAAAAGATACACAATGTATTTCATGTTTCGATGCTTCGCAAATATAGATCGGATCCGTCCCATGTGATTTCACCGTCAGAGATTGAAATTAGATCTGATTTGACATATGATGAGGAACCAATCTGTATCCTAGCTCGGGAAATAAAAGAGTTGAGAAATAAAAGAATTCCATTAATAAAGGTTTTATGGAATCGTCACGGAGTTGAAGAGGCTACGTGGGAGCCTGAGGAGTCAATGAGGCAACAATATCCGACCTTGTTTAACGGTAAAATTTTCGAGGACGAAAATTCTTAAGGGGGGAGAGTTGTAACAGACCAATATTGACCCTAATCGGAACGGTGGTTTCGGGACCACGAATCCGAGCCTGAGTAATATTTTAATATTATATTTCGTGTTTATTATATGTGATTTAGTGAGTGTGAAAGTTTCGTAGAAAAATTTAGTTATTTAAGTGCTCAATTTGATAAAAAGGATTTAATCAAGAAAAGAGTAAAAGTTGCATACTAAAGTGAAAGGTACTAAATTGATTGTGGCTTTTTAATTGGATGTACTAAAAGGGCAATTAGCCCATCTACTACAACGAGGGACGGCAATGGACCACATTAATTACAAATTTGATGTTATTTTAGTATTAGTATAAGTTATATTAGTGAGTTAATAAATATTGTTAATATATGTGTGTTGTTTTAACATAAAATAATAAAAACAAGTGGGAAGAAAGAGAATCTTACCTCATTCATCTTCTTGGCCGAAAGTTAGAGGAAGAAACTCCATTGTTGGAGCTTGAAATTTCGGCAATTTGGAGCTTAATTAGGGGGTATGTATTTTGCTTAGTTTTTGATAATTTTTACATTTTTGGAAGGGTTGCTTTGAATGCTATACAACCCATGTGGAAATTTTTGAGATTTTGGCACTTTAAAATTCGGCTATGGTTGTATAGGCATGGTTTGAAATGTTTGATAGTAGATTTCAATTAGTATGTGTTAAATCATCCTCTTTTGAATTAGAAGTTGTGATGAAATTGGATGTTAGGGATTTATTTGAAAAAAAATAAATATTTTGAAGGACTAAAACATGAAATAAATGAAATGCATGAACACATAGGGTTATGGGGAAGATTCGGCCAAGCTATAGTGTTGGAAAATTTTTCATATTTTGTGTTTTGTGCAAATTGGACCAATTTGTAAAAAATGGGAAACATTAGGGGCAAAATGGTAAATTGCCCATTTGTGCCTTTTGGGACTAAATTGAGATGAAATGCGATTAAATGAGCTAAATTTTAATGTGTTTTAGATCAAGAGCAAAGAAAAACGGAATTAGACCAGGGGAAAGACGAAGGTTCTCGAATAGCCAGATTCGCACGGACTATCAACAACCGAGGTAAGTCCTTTAGTTAGATCGTGTCAAAGAATTAATTATGGTTATCTTGAATATTAAAAATTGATGGATGTTAGTATCCATTTACATCATGGCCGAATGTATATTGACATATTAGGTTGATGATTTATGTTGAGTATGTGATGGGAATTGTTGGATTGTATAATGATAAAATGGTTTTGTTGGTCCAATGTGAGTGAGCCCAATTGAATTAGATGAGTTTATAATAGTCATGAAGTGTGTTGGTAATGTTTAAGCGTATTGACGTGACTCGGGCTTTACGCTTAGCGAGGCCTTGTGCGGTGTTATTTATCGGGCTTTACGCCAGCGTGCCTTGTGCGGTGTTATTTATTGGGCTTTTACGCCTAGCGTGCCTTGTGCGGTGTTACTTTTCGGGCTTTTACGCCTTAGGAGCTTGATGCCGGTGATGTATTTTACCAAAGAGAAATCGAATCTTTGTTCAAGACAACTTAAAGCTAATTTATTGAGTATATGATTCAGGTAAGCATGTAAGGTATGTTATGCTTAATATCACTTGAGTCGAATTAATATTATGAGAATTGTGTTATATGTGTTGAAGTTAATATTGATGGGTGTAATATGATGGAATTCGAGTTAGAATGTGCTATTATGGACAATTGGTTTTCAAGTATAAATGCTAAGAAAGGAGATTTTCATGCGATATGTTTATATGAATTTTAATGAAATGATTTCTACCTTACTTGGGTTATTGAATTTCTAGTATTCGGCCTTGTATAAGTAATTTACTTAAGTGCTTATGTGGAATACAATAAGTTGGAAGTTTTAATTTCAATTATTTGTGTGTTTTATTATCATGAGATTAGGACTTACTAAGCTAGTAAGCTTACTAGTGTGAAATGTTCTCATTTGTATTATAGATTAGGTGCATGCTACAAGCTCGTCGGGATCGTTCGGAAAGTCGTCCACACTATCAAACTGTTTTGGTACTCTTTCATTTTGGTTTTTCCAAAGAAGGCTTGTATAGGAAAGACTTTGTCTAAGTTTGACGGAAACTTTGGTTCATGTATGTAATAGCCATGCGAATATGGCTAAATTTTTAGTCAAGTATGCTTTTTGGGACTTTGGTTATAAACGTTGGTGCTCTTTTAAATCGATGATGTTATGATATTATGCGAATGATTTAGGTATAAGCTAAATTGCGTAAATGGTTAAGATGCATGGATGGTACGAATTATATGTGAGTATATTCGGTTATAAGCTAGTAATCATATCTTGTAAAGAAACAGTCTTTAGTAACAGCAGTGATGTAGTTTTGAAAAATCACCAAAAATAGGATAAGTTGAATTAGAAGGTGAATGAGGTATAGAACCAAAGCTTATTGTGTCTATTTTGATATGAAAGAAACAGAGCAGGCAAAGGAGTTTTATGTTATGAGATATTTAAATTTTAGTGAGACTTGATCTGAATGAATTCGTGAATCCATGTTCTGTCTTGGAAAAATTGTTAAAAATTGTACAAAAATAATTAGGGAGCATGGTTTATATGTTTGAAATCCTTGATGAGTCCTTTTTTAATAGGAATAAACAAGAACATTATTTAAAATTTGTGCTATGAGATAAATGAGTTTTTGTAATGACAGGTCAAAATCGTCAACAGTGAAATAGTGGAAACTTTGATGAATAAACTGTACTAATTGGCCACATGAAAAATTCTGGAAAAATTATGGTAAATTCTTATAAGAGTCTAGTTTCAAGGAAAATTTACGGATCTAAATTTCGAGTTTTGTAACTCGAGTTATGATCAATTTAGTCAGCATGATGCAGTTTGACAGCTTTAAATTTTTATGTTCTGAACTTGTAGTCGAGTCTTGTAATGCCACATACTCGACCCCGGCAAAGGTCTCGGGTAAGGGGTGTTACAATTTTTATGTTAATTTTGATAGCTTTTAATTTAAATTGACAAAGTAGTATCTAAATTTTGATTTGGTAAAGATATTTGATAATATTTTTAGTTTAATTTAATAAAGTAATATTAATAGATTGTAAATATTAATTTATTTAAAAATAATGTTAAATAATTGCATTATCTAAATATAAAACTAACATTTAAATATTAATTTAATAAGTTTTTAAATAATTGCAATATTTAATACAAATAGAGCTTTTAATCAATTTTATCTTTTTAAATGTTAATTTGAGTGATGAAAACTAACTTCAAATTAAAAAATCTGATTCAATGCAGGCCCCCGATCCAGCTCTACGTTGAACATGCCCATATTGTATATAAATATCTCACCCCTAAATATTTCTGGCTACGTATTAACCTACAACTTTATGGTTTATCCACAATCCGGTGTGTATGGATGGCAAGTTATAGGGAACTCTTATAGTGTGTAGCGGTGGGGTAAGATCTTATCTGTTAAATCAAATATGTTTGCACACGTGAAGCATGTGCTTGAAATTCTGAAATCTCCGATATGATATAATATATATTATTCCAATATACTAAATTTGTTATTGAGAATTATGCCATATGATATGTTTAAATATGCTTATCGGTTGCACTAATTATCTTGTGATGGAACTCACATTGACCTTCATAGCTCACTCCCTTTTACCTTTCATCTTTACAAATAACCCACCATGCTAGGACGTGGGCTGACATCTAGAGGGACTCGACTTTGCTTTTATTAAAAATATTTTAGATTTACTATTCGATGTTTTTCTTATTCAAAATAGTATTACTATTTTTACTTCAAACTGTGGCATGGAACTTAGGGTTTATATTTCTTTTATAATGGCATGACATTTAATTAAGTTTAAGATATTCAATTGTTAAGTAGTTATGGCATGAACCCCAATTTTTAATAAAAACATTAGAAATTATCATTTTTTGCTGCTATACATTAATTATAATTTTGACGTATAATTAATCGATATTTAACTAAGTTTACTACTAAACCAAACAAATATTTTAAAATGACCGGTTAGAAAACTTTGTTAGCTTTCTAGGTCACTTTGGTGGCTAATGTAATCATCCGAATTCGGGTCTAACGTCTAGGCTGAGTTGAGGAGGTTACACTTATTATTTTCAATTAAAAAAACTAAAAATGTAACGCCCCGCTTAAATTAATTCTATATCTGAAAAATTTTGACACAAATGTGTATCTACTTTAGTGGTTAAGTGTTCTGGGTGTGTGTGTGAGGTCTTGGGTTCAAGTCTCACTTTTGGCAAAACTTTGTTATTTTTCTGATCCTAACCTTACCCTTGTTGAGTGGGTTTATATTAAACTATCTGTTAATTCATATCAGAATGAGACCTTGAGTGAGGGTGGAAGTTAATTTTTGTTCCAGTCAGCTGTCAGTGGTTCGATGGAGTTGGGAGTTTGAGGTGGTTAGTGGGTGAGATTTAGTGGGATTGTGTAGTTAGTAGGATAAAACTTTTTTTTTCCTAAAAAATTTTCTCTTTCCAAGTTCTGACATTCTTTCTCTGTGGCTTTCTTCCCATTCAAAAGTTTTCTTTCCTTTTCTTTGATTTACCAACATTATTCTTCCCAAAATCGCAGCGTTATAATTTTCTGAATTCTACGTGTGTCTGGTAAGTAAGGGTTGTGAATTTGTTCGAATTAGGGGTAAGTAGTTTAACTGTTATACCAATTTTGATCCTTAGTTAATATGATTTTGGGTTATTTTGCAGCGAATCATGACGAACAGAGCTCTTCCCCTGCAAAACCGTAGTCGGGTTTGTTCGTGAAGTTGGGTAAGTAGCGACTACTTGAGTTTCTTTGTTGTCAATCTTCGTTGGTTCTGGTGGTTTCGGGAATGTTTCTGCATCAAAATCTTACCAGGTGTGTATCCGAAATGTAAAGAAATAAACTTCGAAAAAAGCCAAAAAATCATTCTGTCGATGCCGCACAAGCGTGTGCCTGGTCGTGTGGTTGGCCGTGTGCGAGACACGGTCGTGTGATCGAAGAAGGCTTGGCCGTGCGCAAGACACGACCGTGTGGTGCTGTGAGTGTGGCTGTGTGGACCACACGGGCATGTTGGTTTTGGGCCAGGCCGAATGGGCCATACAGGTAAGGCCAGTTTGGGCGTGTGGGCCCATAATTCTAAAATTTTCCCTAGGGTCGCACGGGGTCATTCCGATCGACTGTGGGCCTACCGTAGGGTCGATAAGGGCTAACCAAACTCTAATTTGTGTGCTATGATATTTTGATATATTGATCTAAGTAGGGTACTAAATGTATGTATGATTGTATTGTTTAAGTATGCCTGTTATCTGTACACAAGCATGATAAGCATGTTATTTCTGTTATTTTTGTATCTATATTTTGCATCTATATTTAGGGTAGGGTTTTATACATGGAGGAAGTGTTCTGAATGGCAACCTTCGCATTTATTTTAGCAGCTTGGCTGCGTATTATTTGTTACATGTCGTAATGGCACAATATGGTGTGTAGGGATGGCTAGGTGTTTTTGTGATAGCCCGAAATAGGGCCTAATCGGAATAGTGGTTGCAAAACCAAGAATCCGAGATATAAAAGTTTATTAAAATTAACTATTATGATTTACCGAGTGATTAAATACATGTGTTAGAGTATCGATAAGAAATTTTATTGATTGCATGCTTAAATTGCCTATTAGGACTTGTTTGCAAAAGTTGCTAAATAGGGGTTCTAATTCATAGAGTACTTGATTGTAATGGGGGTTTGAAGTAGGATTCCTCAAATGGTAACTAGACCATTATATTTCCATGGACAAAAAATGGACATACATAGATAAAAATAACTAAAGTTTTAATGAAGGGCATTTTAGTCATTTGGTATTAAAAAGAAATTAAAAGGGAAAAAGATGGCAAAATATGTCCATCTTCTTCATTAGGACGAAATTTCAAGGGTTCTCCATAGCTAGGGTTTGTTTCAAGCTTCCAAGCTCCATAGTAAGTGATTCCAAGCCCCGTTTTTAATGTTCTTTACGCTTTTGGAGTCCCGATAACTTGATTTAGCTTATACTAGCAATAATTTAACCTAGGGTTCATATTTGGAAAAATACCCATAGGTTAAATGTGTTTATTTTGATGTTTTATGATAGAATATAAAATTTTAAATTATGTTAAACAACTTTTGCTAAGCGATTTTAAGTGAAAACGAGTAAAACGACTTAATCGGTAAAAATACCTAATGTTCATAAGTACATGTTAGAGTTAGAGTTTGATGTTGTCATAGAAGGAAAAAAATGATCAACATGTCATAAAACATAAGAATAAGGGATAAAGTTTAATTTCCGAGCTTTGGGGCAAAAGTGTAAATATATGAAACTTTAGGGGTAAAAATGTAATTTTGCAAAAATATTGTGTATGAATTGTATTTGAATGGAATGTTGATAAAATGTATTAAATTTTGCTAATATATAGATCAAGAAAGAAGGAATAGTGAAGGTGATTGGGGAAAAGAGAAGGTTATCGACTAATTTACGAAAATAGTCGTTTTGCATCCGAGGTAAGTTATGTGTAAATAATAGCAATATATTTTTATAAATTGTGAATTATATTTGATATGTGAATTAATATTGAATGTGGAAGGAAAATTGTTCATGAATTGTTTAAGTGATAAAGTGTTTAAAATAAGTGTTAAAGAGTAAATTCCCGGTTGAACTTAGGAATAGAAGTCAATACAAGTGATATATCACTAGAGACCAGTGTTACAGTGAGTTTCGGGTGCTGGGTGATATAGCATGTGTTGTAGACACCTAACAGCTTGTGTGAGCAGGCCCGTGGACATTTCCAGTGTTATTGATCAGTGGTAGCTTCGGCTACATTACAGTGGTAGCTTCTGCTACATACTTATGTGCTAATTCTCTACGTATCCGTGTATATTTCGAGTGTTCAACGGGATTAATAATAAATTAAAGTGAATATGAGGTGAAGTGTGTATCCAGGTATAATTGAAAGAATGAGCATACGTGATAATGATTAAGTACTTAAATGTATGTGCAAGTGAACTGGTAAGATTGTACATGTGTAAGTGATTAAATTTGCTAAGAAGGATATTAATTAATTGTATGTGAAAATGTTAATTATTGATTGAGTGCTTATTGTTTACATGTAACTTACTAAGCTATTAGTAGCTTACTCGTTCTTTTCCTTTCCTTTGTTTTATAGTGTGTTGAACTTACTTGGATTTGAGATCGTTGAGCCTCAGATCACACTATCAAGCCTTTACTTTGGTATATAAATGCTTTTGAAATGTTTTAAGTTATGGCATGTATAGGGATCAAATTATTTTGTATGGATACCTAAGTGATGTTTACTACAAAGAAAGTATGAAAAAGTAAAAATTTGTAATGAAACGGTTTTTGGACAACAGCAGTAACATGATTTTGAAAAATCACCAAAAATAGGAGAAATGGAATTAAAAAGTGAATAAGATATAGAATTAAATCTTATTGAGTCTACTTTCATATGAAAGAAACAGTGTAAGCAAAGGAATTCTATATGCTGTGATATTTGAACTTTAATGAGACAGGGCCAGAATGGTATTTGAAGTCCCCTGTTTAGACTTTAGAAAAATATTTTAAATTGTAAAAAAATTAATTATGAGTTATAACTTATATTTATAGATTCCTCAGTGAGTCTACTTTTAGTAGAAATAAGTAGGAACAACATATAAAAATTGTACAATGAGAAAATTGATTTTTAGTGAAGAGTGGTCAGAACCGTTGGACTGTGAAATAGGGGAGACTTTAATGAATAAACTGTACTAATTGGCCAACCAAAAATTCTGAAAATTTTATGGTGAGAAGATATATGAGTCTAGTTTCAGGGAAAATTTATAGATCTAAAATTCGAGTTTTGTAACTCGAGTTATAATTAAATTAATGATTGTTGCGTAGATGGATAGATTTATTGTGAATGATGAAATAAATTATTATTTTTATACCCGAAGTAGTAAGATAAGTTAAATAACACCTCGTACTCAACTCCGGCAACGGTCTCGAGTGTGTGGTGTTACAATTTTTAACCCTACATGGTGTGTTGGGATGGTCGGAGTTGGTGTGTAGAGGATGGGGGTAGGATTCTATATATCTGTTTTACATATCTGAATATGTGATCTGTATTTGTAAAAGACTTAGGTCCGAATCTGAATCTGACTGTTTATGTGAATTCTGTATGTATAGCATGTCTATTTCTGTTAGGTTACATATTGAGTTTACGTAAACTCACTTCTGTTTGTCTGTTCTGTTCAGGTAATCCACAGACTTAGACTGGTCGATGCGACGGAGGCTTAACGGTGACCACTTGATCGAGAACTGTTTTATTTAGTAACCTATGGTTTTTATTTATAATTCTGGTTTTAATTGAGAGTTTATAATTTTTGGGACTCTCAGGACTGTTGGTTTTATTTTGGTTCTGGATGCGTTTTTGACTCTTTCATTGCAATGCTTGTCTGAAATCACGGTTTTACAGAAACAAAGGTTTTTTGAAAACATGAACTGCATTTCTAAAATACAACGATTTTTAGACTTCCACTGTAAATTGTGTTTTGGCAAATGAACTAATTAAATGACGTTTTCAATAATAATCGTGAATAAATATGAGTTATAAAAGTTGGACGGTTTATAGTAACAACTCAGTTTTCAAAACTCATTTCTTGTGACATCTCCGGATTCGGCCATAACGTCTAGGCCGGATTTAGGGTGTTACAAGAAACAATATGCACTAAAAAAAACCAAAAAATAAGGAAAGAGACTCAAACTTGGGTCATTTAGTGAGAAATAAAAGCATTTAGCCATTTGAAAAAAATTAAGTTAGAAAAAAAGTGATTTGTATAAAGCGCTTTCAAAAAAAACACATTTTACAATGCTCGTTTTTGTTTAACTATTACTCTCAAAATAGATCTACTTTTTTAAATAATGTGAGATTTGGTCTAATTCGTTAATTTTTTTTTTAAAAATACATATACCATTAATTTTTCCATATATAAAAATTGTACCCTTTAATAAAATATACTATTAACTAAAAAATAAATTTATTTAAAATAAATGTACAATTTTATTTATTTTTTTTTTGTAAACTTTAGTTTTTTGACATGTTTGTTAAATTATAAACATTAATATTATTAAGTTGACATTTAAAAAAATAAGAACCTTTAAGCATGAATGGACGAAGAATATAATAAATTAAGATTTAATAGAAAAAAACATTTTAAAACAAAAATTAAAAGAACATAGTTTTTTATTTCTATAACAAGTAAAAATGATTCTAAAACATCAATATATAGAGAAGATAAACAACTTTAGATTTCAAAAATGATATATTTTATCTAGATTTCAAAATTTTAAATTTAAAATATAACAAAAATGATTGGTTTACAATCTTATTTTAATTACTAATTTTTTATATAATATTTTATTATCATACTAAATCTTAAATTAATGAGTATTTAAAATTTTAAAATAATTGATAAATTTTAGTAGATTTTTATCTTTAATTTAAAAATATTAAATATTTTTTAACAATTTAAATTTATATTGATTTTTCATTATATAATATTATTTTTCACGACTTTTAATTTAAATTGATTTATCAATTCAATGTTACCGCTTTTATTAATTTTTAAAATACTTTATCAAATTTTAACATTTAGAAAAAAAAAATATTATAATTTTTAAAGGATATTTTAACATAATTTTATTTTTGACATTTTTACCTCTTCATTATATTTTATTATTTTCTCTAAAAAATTATTTATTTTCATTGGAGAAAATAATTATTTAAAATTATTTAAATAATATTTCTAACCTCCCCAACCCGGCCTAGACGGTAGACCCGAATTCCGAAGATTACATTAACCATCGAAGTGGCTCGGTCTTTATCAAAATCAAATTTTCTTTTAAAACTCAAGTTTATATAGGTGGTTTTAAAACATTCTAGTTTAACTTATTAGGAATAGCAGCGGAATTAAAATGTAAGTCTTTTTAATAAAACAATTCGGTTTAATCAAATATTAACAAACAATAACCTAAATTTTATAACCTATACTAAATGAGATGCATCTAACAATTAAATTAATACTAAATCCCAAACCACAGTTCATAATAAAAGAAAACGAAAAATAATTCAACATCCTAAGAAATTAAAAATAACAACATTAACGAAAATAAAGATGGAACAAAAACAGAGATCTTCTGAGTGTCGAGTTTGCGTCATAGCTTGCAAGAATATCTGTAAGATGGAAATTAGGGAGGAGTGAGCTATGGAAGCTCAATGTGAGTCCCTTTACAATAAACCAAATCATATAGTTATACTTTTAAACATTAAATAACACCATACGTCATTATCAAGAATCAATCGATTATAATTATCTATCAATTTCAAATATGGTAATTTAGTATTGCTACTTTAGTCAAGCAATAATAATATTCTCAAATATAGACAATCAACTGAATCAATTTCTAAGTTTTTCCTATTGTTCACGAAAGATATATGCACATAAATCAGATCAATCGTTTCATCAAGTAAATTTAGTCATGTATGCATAAACTGTCAAATATGCAATACAAAAATCGGCTGTCTTACCCCCAACCACTAGTGCTCCAAAATTGGGGAACTCCCTCCACTACCATTTTAATTTTGTGGACTTAATACCACATTCAGATTCGGATAATTGCAAATAAAAGCTGCCCGTAATTGCAGAAACACGACCATTTTGTAGATAAGAGCTGTTAGAGGGATTGTGAGAGCACAGTGAAAACATCGCAGTTAAAAGTTGCTGTAACTGTGGGTACACAGCGAGACCGTCGCAGTTGGAATCTGCTATAACTGTGAGTACACATCGAACGATTAAATGCAGATAAACTTCCGGTTCTTCCTCCGATCATATCAACCTAACCCGTGCAAACGCAAAATAAATACATTCCAAGACATTCAATCAGTATATCGTTTACTTTTTATTTCATAATCAATCAATAACAATTATGAATAAATTAGACATCCAATTTTGTCAACAATTTAAGCATTCAGATCATTCAATTGGGTATTCATAAAATACATGTAACATTATTCACTATTTAGGCAATCAATCAAGAGTAATCCAATCAATAAATTTAATCATCCATATCTCATTGTTCTATTCCTAATCCAGGACCTAATTGCATAATTTAGTTCTCTAAATGCCATTAAAAACCTAATCATGGACTAATTTGAATAAAATAATAAAAGTTAAGACAAAACTATAATTTTTGAGTTTTAGGGGCCACATGGCTGTGTGACTAGACCGTGTGTGATGCCCGAGGTCATATGCAAAGAGAAGATATGAGGGAATATAAAGGGACATGGCTGTGTGAGAGGCTGTGTGATGCACATAGGCTAGCCACACACCTGCATGGTAGGCCATGTGCGACTTGGCAGTTTCAAGTTTTGACTTGATTTTTCGTGAAAGAACATACACCTGACTTTCGGGATCTCGTACGATGGTCCTCAAGTCCAAGTATGATCCAGATTACCAACATGGGACTTTTGATTGACAAAACACAAGAATTAATTACAGATTTCAAGATTTGAGAGGGGCTTCGGCAAGATCGTAAAAGATTCGTAATGGATGAAAGATCTAACGAAAACTATGATTTTCTAGAATTGATGAGATCTAGCTATTGGGGAATGGGAAATCTTACCAATCTTGATAGAAATTTAGAAATTAATGGCACGAAATTCAACGATTGATAATAAGCGATTCGATTGGGACTTGTTTGCAAAGTTAAGTTTCAAAAACTAAATTTTCAGCAAGAACTTTGAGAAAATTTTGCAAAAGAGGGCTTGTAGAGAAAATTGAGAATAAATAAAGAGAATAAGTGTTTCAATTTGGGTTGAAATCAAATAGGAAATCCTAGTTGTGCTAGGAAGTGGTTTATTAGTGGAACTTTGGAAAGAATAAGGTTTGTTTGGCACTTAACTCTTTTT
Source organism: Gossypium bickii (assembly GCA_025503065.1). Lineage (NCBI taxonomy): Eukaryota > Viridiplantae > Streptophyta > Magnoliopsida > Malvales > Malvaceae > Gossypium > Gossypium bickii. Next base: position 83,668,940 of record CP106713.1, on the reverse strand, counting down.
GGCCGAAATTAAGGAAAAAATAAAGTAAAGGGAGAGAAACCAAGGTGACTTCAACCTAAGATCAAAGGAATGAAAAGGAAAAAGCTTCGCTATTAGACTAATGCCCATTTTATGGCCATTTTTTATCGCAAATAATACATAGGCTACATTAAAAGTGAAAAAGGTGGGATTTGAACCTTGGTTCTTCTACGAATTTTATTAAACTCTTAACCACTAAAGTTAAGATCTAATTAATATAAAATTTAAAATTCTAACCATCTAATTTTAACGGTATTATAATATTAATGATTTAAATAATATATTAATTATAGGAAAGTTAATATATTATTTAAAATGATTTTATAAATAATTAAAATATTAGAGATTCATCATTTATCACAATATAATTTTTGTGCCTTATTATATGATATGATATGAGTCAGTTGAATTAGAATCAAACATTATAGAACACAATATAACAATATATTTGAATCCAATTTAAAATCTACACATAAATTACTGGTCAAACATGAGATATTAGAATTTCAAAGCTTCACTCTTTGCCAAAGTCTCATTTGGCCAATATATAAGAATTTTAAATTCTTATTTCTTGTGAATAAAAGGGTTTAATATATGGTTTGATATTCAATTGTGATATATTTTTAAATATAATATTTGTACTTAATTCAAGTTTTAGAATTGATTCGATGAAAAAAATTGATAATATTATTAGGATTAAATTTTCATGATTTATTAATGGAATAAATTTAGTGTTAAATATGATTTTGTTTAATTTGTTAAATACAATCTAATGGCTTTTTTAAAAAGAATTAAATTGATTTAATGAAATTATTTATTATTAACTAATTATAAATTTTTATTAAATCAAACTTAAAATGTATTTTTTAAGTACAAATTACAAATAGGGGAGGGGGAAAATAACCACACGGTTTGTACCCTAGTATTTGGATATCAACACAAGGATTAATCACTCCTCCGTTAAAATATAAATTAAACATTAAAAAATTAATATCATTATTTTTTAGTATCAAAATATATGATTTTTGTAAAATATAAATATCACATTAAACCAAAAAAAATAGAAGTATTACATTATATATATATATATCAAAATAGATTGTAACCATCTTTTACCCAAAATTTGAATGGCACCAGTTGTTTATTATTTAAAAAAAATGAATACAAAATGATGTATTAAGAAAAAAAGTTTTCAAAATTAAACCAATAGTTAAACTGGTTAGATTATTAGTTCTGTTAGATTATTAGTTTATTGGTTAAATCGTTTTGATTCCATTAGATTAAATAAATTATAAAATATTTATAAAAAATATAAAATATATCTAAAAAATAAAAAATCTGTTTAGTTAATTTTCCAGTAAGATAATATCGATTCACACAAGCCTTTATAAATGGTAAAAGAGTAGTAAATCTAAAATTCAAACCCAAAAGTAGGGAACTACTAAAATAGTAATAGTGTCGTGAAGAGTCGGATCTTGATTCATGTCTTCCGTGTTCATCTCACTTCAATAAATATCCTTAAATTCTATTACTTTCTCCTTTTAATTTCTTTGTAATTTATGAATAATTGACCTATCAAGATCCCGACCACAAAGCCAAATCCACCCCTCCAAAAAAAAAAAATCCCTTTTGGAGAAACTAAACCCTGAAATCTGCTCTCTTAACACTGTTTTTCGCTCGAAACAGTGCGGAGAACCCTGAAATTCGCTGTATTTGTCTTTTTGCTTGAAACCAAGTGGTAAGAAGATAAAAGGGGAAAAACCAATGGGTTTTGCTTCATTTGCCGGACGAGTTTTCTTTGCTTCTATTTTCATCCTCTCCGCTTGGCAAATGTAATCACTTTTTCTTTCTTGGTTTGGATCTCTTTATTCTATTTGTTGGGTTGTCTAAGAAATATGTTTATTATTCAGATCTGTTCCTTAAAAAAAATTGTTTGTGCCAAGTTTGTTAGTTTTTGGGTATTGTTGCATTATTTTCCTTAATTTGTAACTCTTGTTAGTGATGAATTTCGTTGAGGATCTGGTTCGCTTTTCAAGATTTTAAATTTGGGGAGTTTGGAGTAAATGTGAGATTTTTTCTTTAAAAAAAAAAGTGTGTTTATACTTAATAGTTTAAATGTTATTAGTTGCCGTGATATAGAAATGGTATGAAAAGCCTTTATTTTTTTCTTTATTTTCTGTTGAATAGACATAATATTTCCAAATGCAGAACTGGATGGTTAGTTTTAGTGGATAAGGTAGCATCATTTAAGTACTTCCTGGACAATATTTTTGGGTAGGCAATGCCATATTTTTGTCATTTGTTTAATCAAGCAGTTGATTCAATAACCAAAACCCTGAATTTCTCAATGCTTTGCCGAAATTCCATTGTCACAATTCTGATTTTGATGTTGTAATTTCAGTAACTGCCCCTGTACTGAGTCTAACTGTGCCGTTGCTATATAGTTGCTGAGTCTTTTCTCGTACTATTATAATTTGTATTAGTAGATAGACTGTGTAAAGAGCTCGGCTAGCACCCGTGTTTTAAACACTAAAGATATTTTAGTAGATGTTCAACATGTTGGCAGGTTCAATGAATTTGGGGTTGATGGCGGGCCTGCAGCAAAGGAGTTGATACCAAAGCTTGATCTTGCTAAGAAACATATATCATCTCAACTCCATGTAAATTTGCCAGATATCGAAGTAAGAAATTTTTGTTTTTGTTGTAATGAATTTCTTTATTATTTTGTAATATTAAGTTTGTGTTAGTATGGTTTGCTCGAGTTGTACTTTTGTTTTCTTAAAAGGAGACTTTTTCACACAGGTTAGACAATTAGTCGCAACTGCCATCGCTTTGAAAGGACTAGGTGCTATTCTATTTGTATTTGGCCATGGATTCGGAGCCTTACTCCTGGTTAGAATTTCACTTCATTCCGATTATTATTTCAATTACATTTGGACTTAAAAGGAAGTTTGAAACTGCAGCTAAGAGTTTCTTCTGAATCTACTTTTATGTCTCATTTAATTGTCTTTTTCTTTTGTCATAGTTTGTCTACTTGTTGGTTAGCACACCACTTCTCTATGACTTCTACAACTATCGTCCCAATGAACCCCAATACTCTGTTCTGCTTGGTGATTTCTTGCAGGTATTCAGAAATGCATACATACTTATTGTGTTGTTCCTAGGGATTGTAATGTCTGAACTTCATTGATCTTTCTCTTTTAATCAATCGCAGTGTGTTGCGCAATGTGGTGCATTAATTTTCTTTGTGGGGATGAAGAACTCGATGCCAAAGAGGCAACTAAGGAGGAAGGCCCCGAAGCAAAAAGCTACTTAGATGTAATCAAAGAAGTAAAATTTTGGCAATCTCCAGTAATACTTTGCAGGTCTATCTGATTGGATCCTTTCTCGATTTCTAGTTTTTATCTGTTCTTTATTCACTGAAACATTTGTACAATTGAATCGGTTGCCCCTTCTCTATTTTCCATGACAATTTGCTTGTGTTCAAAAAAATATTGAGGGGTTTAAATCAAAAGCCTCTATTTCCTTGTTTGGAATATTAATATTTGATGCAACCATTTCTGTATTCAGTAATGGAGCTAGAAATTGCTTATGATATGATCAAAATTCACGAGATATAGGTTGGATTTATATTACATTTCAGTGTCAGGATCACAAGCTTTGCTTTTTATTGCAATTCAAATAATTGCATCCCTCTATTATCTATTTAGATATGTTGTTGTTCCACTTGGAGTCATGAATTTGTATTTGGAGTGGATGTTTTGAGGATTTAAAAATGGTTCAACCTCAATCAGCCGGTAAAAGTACTCTGAAAGCCCCTGAACGAAAGTCCCCTGGATGAGTCGGATTACATTTTATCCTCTTTATTAAAAAATATAGGCAAATTAATCTTTTTACGTCAAGAGTAAAGAGCAAATTAGTCTTTTCATTTTAAATTTTTTATCTCTTTATATTGTTAAAAACTGATAAAATAATCAGATAGTGACATGTGGCATTTCATATGTATATTTGGTTGATGTTTATAGACTAGTTTTTAACCGTAAAAATAGATTTAGTTTTTATTTTTAATAAATGAATTAGTTTGTTTTTTATTTAATATACAATGATTCATTTGTTGAGCATAGGGGTCAAAATATAATCTACTTTCAATACAGGGGTTTTAATGATATTTTTACTCAATCAGCCTTTACTTTTTGGATGGCATATGAAAAACCAACTTTTGCACGCCTTGCTTGAGATTCTTTGCCTTTCTGGAGGGCATGCAACCCAGACTTGAATGATAGTTTGGATCAGTTGTTTAGGCAGGAAAAATATTTTTTGCTGAAGAATGGACTGTTGAAGTTGTAATCGACTTGCACAAGAGAGATGTTTGCACGCAACACTTGAGATTCTCTAATTTGTAAGTTGTAAACCTGACATTGTGTAGAAAGTAAGTAGAATGGAGTTTTAATTCCCTCACAAAAATCATTTTACCATTTTATTTTGTTCCGTCAAAATGTAAATTTTATTAAAAAAGGACAGTAATCAATAAATCGAAAGCAAGCCTTAATGGCTTATCTACATTCCATGTCTCAGTAGCCTTCATTTCACCCTCGAATTCACAGATGTTTGGAGATTAGGCTCCAAACCGAAACCACAAACATATGATACTCGAAAAAAAATTCCAAAACTAAGGATTTTGAGCTTCCCTTCTCTAAAGTCGGCATTCGCCAATTGTTAGATCTCAAATTTTATTTTATTTGAACAAACAATTATAATTTCTATCGAATATAAATAATAAAACTCAAAAAGATCTGTAAATTTATTTTACGCGGAATAAAATTGCATAATATATATTTTACTAAATTTCAATCGGGCTTCTCTGAACTGAAAAGTATATGTAATTGCGTAGGTTGTTGCTTTTTTTTTGCCCTTCTGACTTCCGCCTCATATATCTTCAATAAAACTCGATCTAGTATGATCTGAAATTAAATATAATTTATTCATCTTGAATCTGATATAAAAAATCAAAGTTATGCCGGACTTCGATCTGGCCTGATATGTCATAATTTTTATTTTTATTATTTTTAATGATACTATTAATTGTTTTCTAGGTATAACTATGTTAGAGCAAGTATTAACATAAATTTTAAACTAATATTATATATAAGAGTATTTTGTTAATTATCTCAAGACTAGATGTGACCAAAATTTAACCCCAATCCAATTCAACTAGTTGAAGAAATTTTTTTTTCAACGAATAAAACCCATTATGTTTGAAATTTTGGTCATCCATAGTTACCTCCATATTTATAGAAAGAGCATTTGAAAAAGTTAACTTGTTTCAAAGCTCAAAACAATCAAATCACAAGTCCCTAACACATGAGCCTCCTTGGTCAGCCACCCTAGGCCACATGGACCTCCTTGGGCGATGGCAATTTTGCTTTCATGGTCCACTCTTTCCTATCTTGAATTGGATAAAAAACATCAAACTTAAACACTAATCGAAGGCTCAAATTAATTAAAATTAATTTTTCATTAATTAGTATTTTACATAATCTGATTCTTATGCTGTTAAAATAAAAACAACTTTTATCATATTAGAATGTATACATATAAAATTATAATTATAAATTGTTTGAACTCCAAAATAATTAGCAATGATGATCTTTTAATTTAATTATTTATTTTGAATTTAATTATTTAATTTCTTCATCCAATAAAAATAATACAGATTAATTAAATTATTTTTTAGATCTCTTCCCAAAAATGAGAAAATGCATTTACTTTAATAAGTAATTTTCAGAATCTATTTCTCATATCTATTTATCCATTAGTTCATAATTTGACATGCATACTGTTTAATGTTATTATGATCAAACAAAGGGATTGCTTCAACATATATAATGTGGGTTGCAATAAAATGTAATTAAGTTTTGGCTTCTCATTTATTAATTACATTGATATTAAATCATGAATCAAATCACAAAAATTACCATGACTGAAATTAAATTATGAAAGTGATATTTGGAAAGCTTTTGTCTAATAACCTCTTCATTTGTGTATTACCCTTATAGGATACCTATGATCACTTAAGGTTATCGTTAATTCTGATATTCTAAGCTTTTGATATAACAACATTTAAGATAAATTTATAGATTATATTTCCCTAAGTCATTCGATGAAAAAATGGTTAAAAATTTTATCAAACATTTTCAAAACTTTTAAAATACTCAAAAACATGGTTTTTTTTGTCGTCCTTATCAAATATTTTTGAGTCAATATCAAAGTGTTTTAATGTGTTTAAAATATTTTTCAAGGCATTTTGGTAGCTAAGTATTGATACTTGGGGTATAAGTCTCGATACCTGCAAGTTAGAAGCTAATGATACTTTCTAGATGGGTAAGGTATTGAGATTTACTAAGCAAGTCTTGAGACTTAGGTTATAAGTCTTGAGGCTTAGCCTCCCAACTGCTATAAACGACTCGTTTAGCCAAGTATCGATACCTCCTTTATAAGTATCGAGACATGAGTTGCATGAACACTTTTTTAGCTCAAAATTAATGCTTGCAAAGACTCTAAATCATCCCCAATGACCATAAACATCCACAAAGTTATTCCTTATTATAAATACTCATCAAGAACACTTCAAGACTTAAGAAAGACATATCAAAGCAACAAATTCAAGAGAAAAGCATCAAATTCTTTAGTTTTTCACTTTATCATATACATACCTCTAATAGCGTATTATTCATTTCATTTATTTGAGAGCTTAATTTTTGTAAACAAACTCCTTGTAGAGGTCTATTTGTTTACTCTCTTTCATAGCACCACTTATAAATTAGATGGGTTTTAGTTGAGCCATATAAACTAAGAAGGATTCTAGTTTAGCCATAAAAGCTAAAGGGAAAGGTTCTATATAAGGCTTAAGAAAAAGATAGAGTTGTAAAGGTTACACCTTCTCATTGAAAGATATCAATTCTAGTAGTGAATTGTGAAATCCTTAGTGATGGAAACCAAAGGTAGTGGAGGTAGGCAATAGGGGCTGAACCATTATAAATCATGTAACACCCCTAATCCGTCTCCGTCATCAGATTAGGATTACGGAGTATTACCATGCAAATCCAAACAATTTATATCAAAATATATCATTAATGTCATTCAATAGTATTTAATGAAAACTCATTAAAAACCTATAAAAATATGCAAATTGGGCTTTAAATTGGGCCTTCAAGGCCCTGAAAATAGTTTAGAAATAATTCGGGACTAATTTGAAACAAAACAGAGGTTTTAAGAAAAAGTTGCAAAAATGTGAAAACATGGGTCACACGGCCATGTAACAATAGAACAGGGGACACACGACCGCGTCCCTGCCTGTGTCCTCACCTGTGTAACTTACTGAGTAGGGTCACACGGCCGTGTCGTAGGTCGTGTAACTCTCTGACTTGCCACACACAGTCGTATGCTAGGTCGTGTAACTCACTAACTTAAAACACTAGGAATTTACAAATGACACACGGCCGTGTCGCCAAGCTGTGTATGCCACACTGCCGTGTGACAGCCCGTGTCCCAGGCCGTGTGTACCAAATTTGATAAAAAAAATTATGCCATTTTAATAGCAAACCATACCTATTCAATCACTCCAATTATGCACACATTCAATAGACCTAAGCACCATTCCAACACATCTAAACATACCAAATCAATCCACCCATTTCATCCAACCAATATGCCATTTAGAGGCACCACTTATATACTAAGCATTTAGTTTCAAAGATGATCAAAAGACCTCCTTTATAAGACATTAAGCAATAAAGTTTTACACTACGATTATAACCATTTCATTATACCACTACGCATCAAGGTTTTCATCTATGCATTGTATATGTATTCTTGTTTCATCAATACAAAAACATACCTTAAGCAGAACACACATCTCACTCATGAACTACTTCTACCAACATTTAAAAACCATATATTTATCTATATATACATGCCACTACCCAAAAGATATAAAAATTGCCAACTTAGATGGATAGTGTGAGTCGATTGGTTGATCCTTCCAGAAAGTCAGCAATGATTATCTACAAAACAATCCATAAAAACCCGTAAGCTTATATAGCTTAGTAAGGACATAGTATAACGTTTAATCTACATACAATTAGACATGATCCACATATTATTTGATTACTAAAATTTCAAGAATACAAATGATGAAATGATGAGATGATATAATGTTTTTAGAGGTACCATAATAAGATTAGGAGCATGTATATGCATTCTGGGGTACCGAAGTACAAATTGGGTCACGTATGTGCATTCAGGGGTATCAAAGTACAATCAAGGGCACGTATGTGCATTCAGGGGTACAAAAGTACAAACAGGGGCACGTATGTGCATTCATACAATAATTATATATAAACATATTGGCTAAAGAACAATAATATAAGATTACAAGAAGAATTTAATTTTCATATTGAAATACTATGAACTTACCTACGATTTAATTCTGGTCAACACGTAGGGACTATTTCGCTATTTTCCCATTTTCTCGGTTATTGTTTTTTTTATTAAAGTCTTGACCTATATAATAATTAAATACAATATATTAATCTCATAGACATTTCACATTCCATTCAATGTATATGATTCTTAACTTTTCATTAATTATACATTTTCCCTAAACTTTTACAATTTTTACAGTTTAGTCCTCTAACCCGAAAATAATCAAATTAACCATTTTCTCAAGTCAAAATTTACTGTCGAATAATCTAGGCCCTTAAACAGTCCCAATTATACCTCAAATTTACCATTAAACCTTGAAATTTTGACATTTTAACAATTTAATTCTTAAATCAAAATCTAATAAAAATCACTTCGCAAAACAACCAAACATCACAATCAAAGCTTCAAACACATAATTATCATCAAGAATATTCAAGATTCATCAATGACAACTTCTAAAATTTTTAACAGATTAAAAAACGAAGGTACGGGCTAGCTGGACCTAGTTGCAACTATCTCAAAAGCATAAAAATTACTAAGAATAAACTCAAATAAAACTCACCTGCAAGAGGAACTATGGCTGGACCTCTCTAAGCACTTCCATGATGTTTTCCCTTTCAAATTTTAGTGGAAGAACATAGAGAAAATGATATCATTTTTATTTTTATTATTTGTCTTATTAATACTTATTTACAACTTTATCCCTATTAATAAACATATCAAATGACAATTTAATTGTCCTTTACCGTCTATCTAACTTCCCTATGATCTAATTACTATTTAAGTCCCTTTTCCTTTGATAATTAAACTACCAAATCATTACAATTCAATAATTACTAAGTTTTGTATCTTTCACAATTTAATCCTTTTTACTTAATTAACTGTCTAAACGTTAAAATTTCATCATCAAAATTTAATATGGATCCAATGCAACCCTATAAACATTAATTAAATTATAAAAATCCAACTTCATATATCAAATTTGTGGTCTTAAAACCACTATTCCATTACCATTGAAAAATGGGATATTACAAATCATTTGTGCAAACTTTTCTTCTCTTCTCCTTTCATTTTAGAAAGTTTGTAGAGATTTTTAAAATATCAATTCACCCCTTGGTATTTTTGGGCTTAATAATTGGTACTAGAGCTTGGTTTTCATCAAAAGTTTAACCATTGGAAGCAAAGGTTTGAGTACAAAAATATTGAGTTCAGATGGCTATTGAGTTTAGGTCAACAATTATGGAAAAAGGTCATTCCATCATGTGTCCTCCATTGCTTAATGATGTCAACCATTCCCAATAAAAAGTGAGGATTAAATTCTTTGTCTAAGCATTCAGTTATGGTGCTTGGAGGATTATTACAAGAGGTCCATTGGAGATATCCAAGGAGGAAGAAAGATGGAGTGCAAATGAAAAGACCAAGGCTTAATAAAATTTCAAGACTGTGAACACACTCTTTTTTTTCCATAAATAAATAAATAAATCTTCAACAAAGTTTCCTCTTGTACAAGTCTCAAGGAAATATGAAATTGTAACAACTCGAAAGCTAGTGGTGTCGGAAACGATGGTTTCAGAATCTTATTTTCTGATGATTGAGTTAGTAAATATTATTAATAAATATTTACAAGTAATTTATAATATTATATTTAATTTTGGTTTGATGAATTTGTTTATTGAATAGTTAGTTATGGTACAAGTGTATTGACCCTAAAGTTAGTGGTGTTGGAAAATGAGGTATCGAGACCTTTTTTCCGTAAACTGAACTCATAAATATTTTTATTAAATATTTATGGAGTTATTATATAGGTGAATTGAATTTTGGATAGGTAATTTCACCGAATTGATGACTAATTAAGGTATAAGAACTAAATTGTAAAGGTGGTTAAAGTTTATTGCTATGAATTTTTAATAAATCGAAGGATTGATTATACAATTGGGTGGTTGTTCGATGGTGGTGGACAACTATTATCCACCAAATTGGTTAATGGTGATTAATATTAATTAAATAAAGATTAATTAAATTAATTATAAATTATTATAAATTAAACTATGTATAAAAGCTAAAAAAAATAAAAGAAAAATAAAACATTGCATGTTCATCTTTTTCTCCCCGAAACCAAAAAAAAGAAAAAGGGATATGGAAGCTTGAACTTTCTACCAAAATTAGATCGAAAATTGGATCAAATCGAAGATAATTGGAGAAATGACAAAATTTGTTGATTAGTCCTTAGAGTAGAAGGAATACCTGGCCACCAAAGGCAAAGGTATGAAACTTTTTATAATAAAAGCTTGTTTAGTGGAAGATTCAATACACCATTGGGTCATTAATTTAGGAGCCACTAATAATGTTTGTGTTTCTCTATAGGGGTTTGAGGAGGCGAAAGATCTTAGAGGTAAGAGTCCATCATTGCGGACTGAAAATGGGACAATTGTGGCAACTGAAGAGTGGGAGATGTATATCTTTATTTTGATAATTTTAGGAACATTATTGTCACGCCCCATTTTTATTTAATTATCACTAGTGTTTGAACAAGATCGTGTGTTAGCCTAGTGATTAAGAACAAGCATAACTACCCAAGTGACCCAACTTCGGTTCCCCATTCTTGCATTTTATTTTTAATTTCGACAGCCACTTAGTCAACCCCTTTTCCACCCAAAAAGACTTGCCTTTCTTAGGAGATTCTTTCCTCCCTTTTCTTTCTCCTCCTTCCTTTTTTACTCCCCTTTTCACTCCTTATGTTCCCCTATTTCCTTTTCTTCTCCTTGTTTCACTCCCTTCCATTTTTCTCCCCTTTTGACTTACCCTTGCCATCCTAGAAACCAAAGAAAATAATTATTTTTTGTTTTCTCTTTCATTTTCCTCTCTTCTCCTCTTTTTCTTTCATCCTCCACTTATGCCACCACCTTTCACATTTTGCCACCACATCTCCACCATTAGCCACTGTTGCAACATCAAGCCACCACCGTTACACCGTCGTTTTTTTCTCTCTCCCTCTCATTGCCACCATCGGATCGTCGCCGTTGCCACTTGTTTTTCTTCTTTTTTTTTCTCATCTTTTCATTTCTTTGATCAAAACCGAATCCTTATTATTCTTTCATTTAATTTTCAATTTGAGGCATTATTGCTTATACTCACTTTTACTTTGTTTTGATTTCTCCATAGCCATTCCTCCTTCATTTTTCTCAAGTTCTCCAATTGAATCGTAATTTCCAATGTAGCATGATATAGAATAAGTAATACTAGTTAGTCAAATCGTAATCCTCTCTTTCCTTTATTAAGAGCCAAATATAATATATATGTATACATTGTTGTTCGATTGAAGGTGACAAACTAGATCATTCAGATCTATCTTAGCGTAAGAGAAATATTTGAATATCCGTTCGAAAGAGCAATAGTGTAAGTAGTTCATAATTGTTTTAATAAGAGAATTTTATTAGACTATGGTCTAAACTAACATGTGTATTTTGGTGTTGGTACCATTATGTCATGATCAAATCAAGGCGAGTTTTGATTAGATCTGTAACATTGAAGTGTGGAGGATTAGATATGGTATCGGGCCTTTCATTCAAGTTGTGAAATCTTAATCAATTAAAAATAGTGGATGTGTTGATCTATAAAGATTATATATATGAGTTTAAAAATAATTATTTTCATCTTAGCCAAACTTGTAACAATCTGTTTTTCAGTGGTGTCGGAAACAGTGGTTTCGGGGCCACAAATCCAACGAGTGAGTCCGTAAATATTATTATTTAATATTTAGGAGCCAAATATAGTATTACATTAGAATTTAATTTGATAAGTTTTGTTATTTGAATGAATAGTTAAGTTTAAGTGGTTTGTCCCTAAAGTAAAGTGGTTTTAGAAAATGAGGTATCGGACCTCATTTCTATAAACTGAGCCTGTAAATATTTTTATTAAATATTTACGGAGCAATTATATAGGTATATTGAAATTTGGTCTAGAAATTTTGATGTTTGGATAGTTAATTAAGGAAAAAAGACTAAATCGTAAAAGTAGTAAAAGTTAATCGTTGAAGGTATATTTGCATTAAATGATTATAAAAGTATTAAATGAAGGTTTTAAAATTAAACTAAACCTTATTTAGTTAGCGCGGACGGTTAATGGATGAAAAATATATAATTATATGTTTAAAATGTTTTAATTTAAAAGAATTATATGTTATAATATTATTAAAAGATTAAAAACAAAAGTTAATTAGTCATCATCTTCTTCATTTTAGTTTCTTTAACTGAAATCACCATGGAGGCTTGAAGGAAGAATCAACCAAGCTTTAAATCTCCTTGCATGGTTTGAAATTCAAGCCCGCTTTTAGTAATTTTTATCTTTTTGAGATTGTTGCAACTAGGTTCAGCTAACACGTATCTCCGATTTCAAAACTGTTAAAGATTTTAAAACCTCCATTGATAATTTGTGATGTTTTTGAAGTTTGATGATAGATTATTAAGCTTGATAGTTAAATAGGACTATTTTGTAAAGTGATTTCGGTTAGTTTTAAGTTTAAGAACTAATATGTAAAAATGTTAAACTTAGCATGAAAATTTTTAAGTGATTGAAGGATGATTATATATGGAATTATAATTGGTTATACGTACTGGGGCTTAAATGTGAAATTTTTAATAATTTCAGTTTTAGGGACTAAATTGAACAAAGTGTAAAAGTTTAGGGAAAATCTATAAAATGGAAATTATAAGTCATATACATAAAAATGAATATGATAATGCATTTTAACTTAAGAAATTGAATATAATTATTATATAGATCAAGGATTGAACTGTACGGAGAAAAAACAAGAAAAAGAGAAAATTGCATAATAGTCCCTACGAACAAATTTGCTTGCTAGTTGTATTAGGTGAGTTCATAACTTAGATGAATATATGCATATATATATTTATAACTTGTGATATTACGATTTGGTTAAATTGTATTCGAGTTGAATTTTGATATTAAATTGAAATTATAAAATGTTTACAATTAAGTACATGTGAGAAATGACTATTCGTTAGATGGTAAATAATATGGTTACTCGATATTGAAATGAACGTAATTGATTTATAGCATGTGTATAGATATTGCGGAAGTGCCTCTGATTTATAATCTTAAGAGTTCTGTTAAATGCCTATTTGAACGTAGTAAACAATTAGGATATGATTGACATGACAATAGGGTTAGAACGTGCACTTGTATGGGATTGCAGTTCGATACCTCTGTTTGCACTTCGGCGCCTCTGTTAGCATTTCGATGCTCCCTGGTGTGTTATGAGTACACGAGTATCCGAATTATGTTACTATAGCTCATCGGGCTAATTGTTAAAAGAAAATATATGGATTGACTTCATGAATTGCTTGGAAATGATCTGTTGGTACGATTATTGAAATGTTAATTGAATGAATGAGGTGTATGTGTAACACCCCAAACCCAGCCTAGACGTTGCGGCCGAATCTAGAGGTGTCACAAAGAAGGGTTTGAAAACTGAGTCGTTCCGATAAATCATTCAAGTTTTATAACTCATATTTGTTTATATCTATTATCGAAAATGTTATTTAATTAATTTAATTACCAAAACGTAATTTGCAGTGGACGTTATAGAACCGTTGTATTAGAAAATCCCGTTCGTATTTTTGGAAAACCTTTGTTTTAGTAAAAATGTGTTTTAGATAACTGTCGTAGTAAAGTGTAAAAACGTAGATCCAAATCCCAAAATTAAACCAAATAGTCCGGAGAGTCCAATTATTACAAAACTCCCAAAAATAATCATTAAATTAAAATAAAAGCCATAATCTTAAACAGTTTACTAACTCGTGGTCACCGTGAGGCTCTATTACACCGATCTGTCTAAGTCTGTGGATTACCTGAACAGAACAGACAAACAGATGTGAGTTTTCATAAACTCAGTGTGAAACCCAACAGAAATAGACATGCCATTCATACAGATATCACATACATAGTCATATTCAGATTCAGATTCGGACTCAAGTCCTTTACAGGTATAGATAACAGAATCAGATATATAAAATCCTGCCCCCATCCTCTACACACCATCTCCTACCATCCCAACACACCATGTGGGGTTAAAAATACCCACCCATCCCTACACACCATATAGTGTCGGTGCAACACATTATAGATAATATGCAGTCAAGCTGCTAGAATATAGGTGAAGTGTCGCCGTACAGATCACTTCCTCCACATATACAAAACCCACCCCAATCACAGATACAGAAATAATAGATACAGTAATATCATGCAAAACATGCTCATATACAGATTGCATTTATATACAGAACATATGTACATATCAGTATCCTACACAAGGCAGACTATCAGAATATCATAACACATAATTTAGGGTTTGGTTAGCCCTTATCGACCCTATGGTAGGCCCACAGTCAATCGGAACGAATCGTGCGACCCTAGGGAAGATTTCAAAATTACAGGCCCACATGCTCGTGTGGGCCTACACGCCCAAATTGGCCTTGCTCGTGTGGCCCACATGGCCTGGCCCAAAACCTACACGCCCGTGTGGGCCCACACACCCATATTGGTCTTGCCCGGGTGGCCCACATGGCCACACCCGCACCATCACACATCGTGTCTTACGCACGGCAGCACCTTCGTCAGACACACGGCCAACCACACGGGCGACCACATGCCCGTGTTGCGTCGACAGATTGCACTTTCAGCTTTTGTCGAAACTCAATTTTCTCGAGTATACACCTGATTCAATTTTGATGCGATACCACTCCCGATATCACCAGAACCTAAAATCGACAATCCAAACTCCCAAAATCAATTTTAGTCCTCAATTAAACTGAAACAACGATACTGAAAATGGTTCAATCAAGTGTTCGATACTTACCCACTACCTTGAGCGATTCCGACTACGATTCTGCAAGAGGAGAGTCCCGTTCTTCTTGCACTGCTTCCAAAACCCGAAAATCAAGCTAAGAAAAGAAATACTAACAAGAATTATCACTAACCATTTTCAAAGAAATGAACAAGAGCTCACCCCCTTCGCTTACCTAAACAGACGGAGACAACAATGATTCGTATCATAGTGATTTGGAACACAGATTGATAGAATAAAGTAAAACAAAACAAAAACTTTTGATGGGAAAGAACACAGAAGAAAAAAAATGCCAGAAAGAATTCAGAGGAGAGAGAAAATAATAAAGATTTGAAAGAAAATTGAAAAATAAAAGATATGACAACATATCCCCTATTTTTCTTCCACTAACCCACTAACTCACAATTAACTCAAAATTTTAGCCCTATCAAAACTCTATCAGACAAGCGAGCAAATATTATCACCCTAACTCCTTACCACTCGAGCCAGCATGTTCATTCTGATATGAATTAACAGACAATTTTATATAAGCCCACTCAACAAGGACAAGGCTTGGATCTGAAAACAACAAAATTTTCTAGTACTGGGACTTGAACCCAAGACCTTAAACACACCCTCAAAACACTTAACCACTGAAGCAGATACACATTTTTGTCAAATTTCACAATTACAGATTTAAATTATTCAGGGCGTTATAGTATGTGTTTAAAATTTGTTTGAAATGATATCAACATGATGACAAAGTTTATAGTTATATGTATGAAACGCTCACTTTGCAAATGTGATATTGGTGACAGAGTTATATATTGAAAAGAAATCATAGATGAATGTGAATATGAATTAACATGATCTATTGGTTAATATGCTTTATGTGTTGGATCTCTTCTATTGAATGATACGAAAATAAGTAGTACTGAATGATTAAGAGATTATATGATTAATACGTGAAATGCTCACCTTGTTATTGTAAATGTCTTGACATGATATCATATTAAACTAGTTATATCTATTTATTTAGTTGCAAACTGAGGTAAGAGTTTTTCTAAATACCTTTGAACTTATTAAGCTTTATAAGCTTACTTTGTTCTTTTCTTGTTTTCTGTAGTTGACATTTTTGTGGAACTAGGTAGTCGAATCAATTTCAAGGCTCACACTATCAAGCTTTAATCTCGGTAGATTTGACTCATTTTATTATGGTTTTGTGGCATGTATATAGGCTATCATTAGGTTTGGTTGGAAGTTATAAGTTGAAGTTGTAATATATTTTAATAGTTGAATTTAACGGTTACTATGGTATGCTTGGGTTTTAGATTTTAAGATGGTTGAGAAATGAATAAACTTGAATAAAATGCTTAATATATGTGCTAGTTGATAGCTAAGGTATGTGTGTTGGTGCTTGGATATGGTAAGTTTTGAATGTGTACATGTTTGAGTTTTATGTATGGATAATTTTTATAAGAGTTAAACCATGTTGTTATAAATTGTTTAAGCTAAATGAATAAATTTCCATCAAAGAAAAGGGCAAAATTATGAACTAAGCTTTGTATAAGGGCCTTAAAATGATATAAGAAATTGAAATCTCTACTTTTTGTATGTTCTAAATGAAAGAAATGAAAATATAAAGTTTGTCCATATGTATGGAGCAAAAAGGTCATAAGATAACTCATGTGTAATTCTGATAAGAATTCATATGTTTGCTCGAATTTCATTTAAACACGCCATAGGAGACACTTATTTGAATTTCCTAATGTGATTTGTTAGAAAACCATAAATCTAAGTTGAGCCCTTATAACTCGGTAAGAATAAGGGAAGCAATTAGTGGCATTAAAATATGGCATGAGTGAGTTTTGAAACAAATATTTCTAAGGGGCTCAACACTATTAACGTGATATTATAAGTAGGTCTATCATTGTGTACTTACTGAACTCATCAAGCTCAAGTGTTAGTTGTTTTAAACGCTTAGGTGATACATTCATAGAAGCTTCCAATTTTCAAGTTTGGAAAATCATCCAACCACATTGAATTTATGGATGGGATCCAGGCATTTTTGGGTTAATGTAACACCCCAAAACCTGACCTAGAAGTCTTGGCCGAATTTCGGAGGTCACATTATTGAATTCCAAATTCCTCTTCAAAAGTCAACCTCTTTGTTTGTTCAACAAAATTTAGTAGTCTAAACATATGCTTTGAAAATAATGTTTGATTGGTGTTAAAATAAAGTAAAAAATAAACCAATTTGGTGTTGTTTGAACAGTTTCAAAAATCGTCAAATTCGGCAATCCTAATCCAAATTTCTAAACCAGTGATACAACAGAAAACATGTTGTTTACCTTTTAACAAAAACCACATGTCATTTCTCAAAAATCGCGTGAACTTTAAAACAATTGCAAAAGACTAGTTAAAAACCATGCGCAAAAATTTTCAGAAAACTTGGTTCAAAAACTGAAAACCCAAAATTTTAACAAATAATTCAATCTCAAAGCCCATACCACAGTTTGTATAATCACCTTACAAATAAATTTTAAACCAACCATACTAAGCTTATGGAAATTTTAAATAAATTGACCAACACCAAAACGTTTTGAGACCTCCGATGTGTCTAATCCAGAGCTTAACCACGATCAGTACCTGAAAGAAAGAAAACTAAAAGGGTGTGAGCTATGCGAGCTCAGTGTGAATCTTAAAACTAAGTCGTTAGATTGAGTTGAGACAAAAATCAAAGAATGTAAACAAAGTAACAGAAAAGCTTGTAAATTGGCATCTCCATTAAATTAACTTACTCACATAATCAACATTCATAATAAATATGCCAATCAGAACACATAGAACTACACAGATCCATATCATGCATATTACGTTACCACAATAACGTAACAATTTACCTACTAACGCTCAAACATTTATAACAAATATAAACACAAAGAATCATGCTCGGATGAGTAGAAAATTAAAACGCACCCAACCAACTGAACACCACTTTGTCCACCCTGTACACCACATAAGGGCTATAGTAAGCCTATCCACCCTGCACACCACAAATGTGAAACTAAGCCACTCGAATTAATATATGTAGCCTAGCTGGCATATGTATAAAGTCATACGGTAATCCGCGGTACAGAAATATTGCAGTTGAACTGCTAAATCAGCCTTCCTTCTCTTCACAACCAAAATCCCAGTTTTTATGCAAATGCATGAATGCACACCACTCGCTAGCAAACTCACCGAACAGAGGTATATTTTTGGTTGAATACATTTAGAATCAGATATACTCATATTCATTTACTAAGTAATATCTCAAATGCATTTATCACACCACATTAATGCATAAATAAATAATTAGCTTTAATCCTATAATTACAAATACACATACGAGTCTAAGCTGAAACAGAATTCCAAACACATTTACAGAGGCCTTAATGAATGTTGGATTACATAGAGACTAAAATGAGTCAGTTTACTACATAGAACAAAATTCTGTGAAACAAAGCCACACGACAGTGTGATCGGCCATGTGGGAGAGTCTAGGCCGTATGAAGGAGGGACACGCCCGTGTGAAAGAGGCACATGGCCGTGTGGTGGAGACACATGCCCATGTGATAGAGTTGCATGGCCTTGTGAGTAGCTCGTGTAACTCATTGTGCAAATATTCTAAAATTAGCAAAATTAAGAAGCAGAGTAGACACGATTGTGTGTCAAAGGTACACGCCTGTTTGAAAAATGATAAAATTCCTAATTTCCCAGCGTCACACGACTGTGTGGATTGCCTATGTACGGAAAGCACCCGTGTGGTCATAAAACCACACCTAAACAGGCTGAAAATTGTTAATTTGTGACAGCAACACGATCCCTAATCACTAATAGTTCAGAAACACACCTGATTGACGTTCCTTGAAGCACCAACGATCGATCAAAATATTTCAAATCAACCAATCTGAAACACTCGATTTACAAAAGTACTTAACCTATAAGAAAATCGATCCAACCAAGAACCAGCTATCAAGAAACTAACACTTATACTTACCCAAATCATCACTTGACAACACAAAGAACACTTATGGCCAACAACCAACAATGATGATGATAAAACCCAGAAATAATTTGAAGAATGAAAATACAATGGCCAAAATCAACCCAAAAAATCGAAAGTGAAAAAGAAAGAGGAAACAAAAAGAAAATTTGACGTGCAAGAGAGGGAGAAAAGAATAGAGTAATGTGGGTCAAAATTTTTGGGGATTTTCCTTTTTTTCCTCTTTAAATAAAAATCAAATAAAAATAAATAATGTTAAATTAATACAAAAAGAAACAAAATTAAAACAAAATTTTCTATTTTCTCACATCGGGATTCAAACACAGGACCAAGGCAAACTAGAAACACATTCTACCATCAAACCAGCAGGCTCATTCTGACATTAAAATTGTAACAGCCCGATTTAGGGGCTAGTCGGAACAGTGATCTTGGAACCACTAATTTGAGGTTAGAGAAAATTATTTTCATGTTATGTTATGTGTTATAACATGTTTATAATAATGCATGAAAATTTTGGTGCCTTAATTTCAGCGATTTCTAGCTAAATTGTGAAAAAGGACTAAATCGCATAAAGTGTGAAAGTTCTATCTTATTTGCTAGAGGTGCCAAATAGCTATGGATTATGAATTGGAGGTCCCAAATGTGCAATTTGGCCTTGTTAAATGGGTTGGCCGGCCATAGGATGTATAGGGGACAAGTGCATTTATTATGATTAAAAGTTGGATATTAGTTGGAGAAAATGAATAAAATAAGATGATATTAGTAAAAGTTATCATCTTTTTATTTGGCCTTCTTCTCCAACCGAAAATATCAGCCATGGGAGGACTTTGGAAGCTTGAATTTTCAACAGCTCATTTTCTCTTCAAGTAAGTCAAATTGATGGTCGTTTTTGATGATTTTTGCATTTTTGGAGTCCTCAAAGCTTAAGCTAGCTAACTAGAGGACTAGTTTGCAATATGGTTGAAACTCTAGGGACTTACCATGAGAGATTTATGTTGTTTGATGAGTTTTTATGGAAGAAAATGAATGATAGGATGTTGATAAACAACTTTTGTTAAATGTGTTGTTATGAAAACACCTAATTTGGGCTAAAATGCAAAAGTTGTAATTTGTTCATTAAGGCATGAAATAGTTGGAATTATGGATAGTTGTAAGAGGATTAAATGTTCAACTAGGCTTGTTTATCAAGAAAATGTGATAAAAATTTATTTACGAGCCTAGGGGTAAAATCGTAATTTTGCCAAAGTGTAGGGGAAAATAGTCAGTTTTTTCATAGAGTATAGATTATGATATATTATGATTTATAAGTGATTAAATCACTAAATTCCATTGTTCTAGATCAAAGAAAATGAGTTTCGGACCTAGAACGGGTGAAAAGAGAAATGTGGGAAAAAAAAGTCCTTTTTGGCCTTTTCGTCATCGAGGTAAGTTCATGTGCAAATGTAGCAATTACGTACGAGTTAATTTAATATTCCAATGCTGTATGGAATGTATAATTACTCTATGAAATGCATGAAATATTTTTTTTTATGAGATGTCAAGAAAATTGAATCAATGAGCAATGAGAAATGTAAATAGTATGAAATGATGATAGTTAAGGTTTCGTGTAAGACCATATTGGAATATGGCTTCGATGAGAGATATTAAATAAGACCATGTCAAGGACATGGCAACGATGTGACATTTTGTATAAGACCTTGTCGGGGACATGGCATCGATATGTTAAATCATGTAAGACCCTGTTGGGGTATGATGTCAATGAGAACTACGTGTATGAGACTTAAGAGAGTTATTTAATAATTTGAATGATTCAACGAATATGTTGAATGTATGTGGTTGTACCATGAGAAGCGCAAGTATGTGTTAGAACTGAATTGATTTCAATTCAATATATGATGAACCCTAGTGGGATATGTGTAATTAATGCACCTTAGTTGCATGAGATAGACTTATTGATGCATTGTGTGACTGTGAACGAGTATCGTAGGAATTTAAGCAAGAATGATAGTGAGTGAGAATGTTTATGAATGAACATTTGAATTAGAGAAATGTATGTGGATAGATATTTGCGAATGCAGACTATCAGTGGGCTGTGTGCGATACCACCTGATATATTATTAATCGATGGGCTGTGTGCGATACCATCGCTTATAAATGATTGGTGAGCTAAGTGCGTAACCACCGAGAGATTAGTAATACGAGTGGCTTATTGAAAATGTTTGAAGTGTTGTTTTATATGATCTAGTGATGATCAGTGCAGGAATGTATGCTAATAAAACAAGCATTTGGCTTGTGGCATGGTAAGAATATGGTAAGAGGTAGAATGAGTAAGCTTTTAGGATGATTGAGTAAGTAACTATGAGTTTATGAGAAAAGCTCATTATAATAACTTGCAGTCATGTATATTCAATGAATATCAGTGTTTATCAGTTGTTTGCAGATGAACTTACTAAGCATTTTTGCTTACTCTTTTTATTTTTCTTCTCTTATAGGTTAATTTAACTAACTCGGGTTGGAGATCGCCGGAGATATTTTCACACTATGGAGCAGGCACTTGGTATGAGGTATCAAGTCCCCATGAGTTATGGCATGCATAGGACTAGTACTTAAGATTGATTAAGACGTTGTTGATGTACCAAATTGTGTTGGCTTAAGAGAACTTATGGTTTGTTTGTATATAGCCATAGATAATGGCCTAAGTTGTTTGTAGTTACATGGGAAATAGTTCTCCCAAATGTATGAGATGAAGACTTTATTTCTTTTATGATTAAATGTCTTTAATTCAAGAGTGCGTACATGGTTAGACACACGGGCGTGTGTCTAGGCCGTGTGTACCCTGCACCTTTATAATTGAAGTCAGGATAGGCCACGGGCAAATTCCACGGCCGTTTGTATAAGCCATGTATGACATACGGTTAGAACATGGGCGTGTGCCCAGGCTATGTGATCAAGTTAGTGTATCAAGGTTTAGCACACAGTCTAAGTGACATGGGCGTGTCAAGGCCGTGTGAAATTAGTCAGTATCGACCACGGGTGGAAGACACGGGCATGCCTTAGGGGTATACGGGCGTGTCCCTAGGCCTACATGGGCGTGTGGCCCCTGTTTTGTTAAAAAGTTTCCTGAACTTGTGAAAGTTCCCAAAAAGATTCATATACTTCTCGGAAGTATGTTTAAGGCTTCGTAGGCCGAATTTGAGTAAGAGATATGATTAAATGAAATTCTATAGCCCATAAGTACATGTTTAAGAAGGTTCAAGCATAGTAACGTCTCGTATCCGGTCTTAGCCTTGGACTCGAGTATGGGGTGTTACAAAAACGCTAAAATAAACTCAACTGCTCAACCTACCCATTGACACTAACTAGAAACCTTAAAACTTCTAACCCTAAATTCTGGGGTGTTATAGTTAATATGTCTTCATAGGGTTCGAATATCTAACTCTTAGCTTTGAAACACACCTTGAATAGCTTGATTTTGAGTTCGTGTTCGAAAGCTCAAGTTATGGTCATTTTAGTGAAGATTACGAAGATTACAAGTTTCAGGCTTTTAATTCGAGTTTAAATCATATTAGATCTAATTTTTAGGCTTAAGTTTTATTATATATGAGCTAAATATTGTATTTATCAATTTTATTTTTATTTATTTCAAATTTTGGATAATTTTTAACTATTTTAAAATTATTTTGGAGTTTTATACCAACAAGAAATGTAACACCCCTAACCCATGTAACGCCATGAATTTTGGGCTTAGAAGTATTGGGCCTTGCGTATGGACCAGTAAGGAGGCTGTACATAAGTATTTAATTGTGCAAGGAAATGACACAATTAAATGCCCGCTTCAGTGGTTAAGGGCCCTAAAAAGTGTTGGAGAAGTCCTAGGTTCAAACCTGGGCTATAGCAAAAATTTTGGTTTTAAGTGAATAAAACCCTGGATGCTTGGATGTAGGCATTTTAAATTATTGTGTCAAAAAAATGACACAAGAAAGCATGTGGTCTAGTGGTTGTGGTGTCATTAGGGTTGCAAGGGAGCCTGGGTTCAAGTCTTGGCTCTTGCAATTTATTTTGGTTTTTCTTTTAAAGGAACCTGGATTTTAGCCTTTAGACCTCTTAATTAATTGAAGGTAAAATGTGACACAAAGAACCTGTTGGTGCAGTGGTGGTGGCGCTACATGTGTGGCAAGGAGTCTGAGGTTCGAGGCTCGGCGTGCACAATTGTATGTTTATTTTGCTACTTGTGCTAGGGAGGTGTTGGAACTGGACTGGAACTCTGTGGTTGAATTGGTCATAGGAATTTGAATTGAATTTGAATGGGGAGTTGGAGTAAATCAAGAAGAAAATTTGGTGGAGGGATTGGTGGAGTTTTTGAAGGATTTTGAAATGGGAGAAGTTGGAGTCGATTAGGGGGAGTTTTGTTTAGGCAAATTCGGTTAGAGAGTGCATTTGGTGCATTTTTGGCAATTGCTTTCTTCTATGCCGATTTGTTTTAATTTCTCTCTTCTATCTATAGTGCCAAATATTGCCATAGACCTTTTTATGTTTTTCCCATTTTGATTTTCTTTATTCTCTTCTCCTTGATTCCTATTCTTCTTAATGTGAGCCGAATTCAACCTCTCTTTCTCTGCCTTCATTTTTTTTCCCTTCTCTATCGATCAAACGTTTCAACCTACAAGCGTTTTGACGAATCATTTCTCTAGCCTCTAAAGTGCCGAATCTGTTATTCTCTTGTGGGTTGATTGAGTTCAATTTGTCTAGTTGGTTGATTGTTAGGAGTAAGTGGTTATGTGCTTTCAAATACTGGTTGAACGTCTAGTTCTTTTATTGGTCGTGTGTTTTCCTTAGGATAGTAATTGTTTAACCTTTGTTATTGATATTGATGCTTAATAGATAATGTTGTGGTACAGATAAACCACAAGGAGGTGATATCGACTCATAATCAAACGGCTTAGGAAGTATAACCCGGTCTAGTCAAGGTTCTACGCTCGTGGGCTACTGCGTTTCTCTCCATCAAGGTGTGTACACACACTATTCGCGTTGTAGAACGGCAAATGCCGAAATGCCGAGATGCCGAAATGCTAGAAAGCTGACGATATGGCAACGGCTACTATACAGGCGCGCGGACACTCGTGTGGGGGAGTCGACACATTGACAAAGGCTGCCATGAGCGATCTCGTGGACTTGGCCGTTATTAAGCCTAATGGGCCGATTTGGGTCGAGTGGGCTCGCGTGGGTAAATTTCAATGTTAAGTGAGAAATCGATAGACTTGTCATGTCGCGCACAAGACTTAGGTAGTTCTGGGCCTGGTTGGGCCAAAATGGGCCGTGTGGGCCCAATAGGACGTGGGCCCTACACGGAGGAAATCCGCGGTAAGTGACTATTAATGAACCGTGTTATGGTGTACACATAGCCGTATCTGAATTCGGGCTGAATGGGCTACCCGAGCATGTGGACCCACTTGGGCCGAGTTATAGGTCTTAGGCCCATTTACACCGTTGTGTCTATTTAGGTTACTTAAGTTGCTCGAGGCAATGGTGGGCCTTCTGTTAGGTCGTTAAGTCTGGATTGTAAAATTACTGATATACCCTCAATTTATAAAACTACTGAAATACCCTCGGATTGTGAAATTACCGAAATACCCTCGGTTTGAAAAATTATTGAAATACCCTCGATTTGTAAAATTACCGAAATACCCACGAATTGTAAAAATTACCGATATACCCTCGATTTGTAAAACTACCAAAATACCCTCAAATTGTGAATTTACCGAAATACCCTTAAATTGTGAAATTACTGAAATGCCCTTAATTTGTAAAATTACTGAATTACCCCTAATTTGTGAAATTATCGAAATACCCCTAATTTGTAAAATTACTAAAATACCCCCGATTTGTGAAATTATCGAATTATCCCCCAATTTTTGAAATTACCGAAGTATCCTCGATTTGTAAAATTACCAAAATACCCCCAAATGCCCCTGGAGGGTAAATGACTGTTTTGCCCTTGTGGGTAAATGACTAACTTAGATTATGAATTTGACTGATTTGACTGAGATTGTATGACTGTGTTTTAACTGACTTGATGGTGGTTGTATGACTAATATGCTTTTAATATGTGTGTAAATGACTGTTACTAAGCATGGCCATTTTGCATACACGTGTAATGATTGAGCATGACATACACGACATATTGCATGGGGTTGGGACATTGATATGGAAGAAGTTCTAATAGGGTCGCACGGGTCGTATGAGACGACTGTGGACCGACGGACGGCTTAAAGCTGCGTAATCTGATTTTGGCTCTGTGCCAACCTAAATATGGCTCTGTGCCATCTTGATTATGGCTTTGTGCCAATCGTATTTACCTGTGGCTATTTGCCTAACATATATATTGATGACTCTGTGTCGATCATAATTACCCGTGGCTGTGTGTCGATTATATTACCGTCATTGATGGCTATGTGCCAAACTTATTACCGTTACCGATAGCTTTGTGCCATCCTGATTATGGCTCTGTGCCATCCTGATTATGGTTTATAACCATTCTATTTATGGCTTTTAGCCGTTCTGTCTACGACGTCGAACCGTTCTGTTGACTTAGTGCCGCAACTGGTGCTAAGCTTGGTGTGTTAGCTGGGTGGGTCGATTTTATCCCCACGTAAGTGTAGGGTTGGTACGGGTGGTGTGTTGGCTGGATCGGGGTGGGATGCATCCTCATACTGTTGCATATCTGTTTATGAGATCTGTCACTGAACTGGGCTTAAGCCTACTTGTTCTGTTATTGGTTTGGGCTAGGCCCAATAGATTCTGTTATGGGCTGTGACCCACATGATATTGTAGTGGGCTTTGGCCCACGTATGCTCTGAATTGGACTGTACTGTTACTATTAAAAGGCTTTGGCCAGACTGTTTCGGTTTCTATTTCTATATAGTGACTGTTACTCTAGTAAGGGGATTACACACTGAGTTTTCATAAACTCACCCCGTTTTTAACTGTGAAAGTAATACCCAGCGTTAGGAGGATCGGTGCTGCGAGGGACTCAGAGGTGGCCACACGACTGCAGCTGTTATGCTTTGGACTTTATATAAGATTTTATTACTCTTTTGGGTTTTAATTTCTGTACTAAAGCCTCTCTGGATTTAATTTTGAATTTTGGATTTTGGTTATGTTTTATATCTGTTAGACGTAGACGAGTTTTCAACCCAATTACTGTTTTTTAGAAAAACATACGTTTTAAACTTCTTTACCTTAAATTAGTTTAGGCAACTAAAAGAGATTTTTAACGAAGTTAATAACGTTTTTAAAAGTGATTAACCTTTCAATGAACCACGTTTTGAAATTGAACAAACACAAACTGAGACTTTAGTTTTAAAATATTAAGGAGGGTTTTCAATGAAAACATGGTTTTCGAAAAACACTTCAATGTGACGCGCCAGATTCGGGCCTAACTTTTGGGCCGGGCTTGGGGTGTTACAACCCGTTTTCGTCGCCGAATTAGGGTTATGGAGCATTACTGTACAAATCAGAACATTTATTATAAAAACGTAAACAATTTTACATCTTAATAACATTAATTAACAACTTAATATAATCATGGAAAACTTACACATTCAGACTCTAAATCGAGCCTTCGGGGCCCTAAAAATAACTTAGGAACAATTAAATATCAATTTGAAACAAAACAAAAAAAATTTGGGAAAACATGAAAAATTAGAAAATAGGGGTCACACGGTCGTGTGATATAGCCCAGATCGTGTAGTCATTCGAAGTAGGGGCACATGACTGTGTCCCAGCCCGTGTTTCCGCCCATGTAGATATTCGAAATAGGGCTACACGACCGTGTCACAGGCCATGTGCCAAACTGCGTATGTATTCGATGTTGGGTCACACGATCGTGTTGAAGGCTATGTGCCAGACCATGCCACAAACTGTTTTGACACGGCCATGTGAAACCTTTACGTAAAACAATAATGACAGACGACCATGTGAGGTGATCGTGTGTGGCACATGGCTGTGTGACAGTCCTGTGCTCTAATTTTATCCCCTAAAACAAGCCATCATAAGACCAATTCTTGCTTACCAAGACACACCATTTACACATACATTCTTATGATCAAAACATTCTCCAAACACATTCAAAACATACCAAATCAATCCACCTATAAGTTCTAATTAATATGCCATTCAAAGGCACCACAATTCAAACCAATTCATTTCATTCAAAATCACATTATACCCTAAATATACATCACTATATCCACACATCATTTAACCATTTCAATCACATAAGAATAAGTCACTAGGCATGTATTTACAATACAATTTAAAGGGATCAAAAGACACAAACTTGCCAAAGAATTATAAGACCAAACAAACATGTACAAAAACACATAACCATCTCAAGTTGACCAAATAGCATATTCAAAACACCTATTACATATAAGCCTTATACATGCCATTTATAACCATAGCGAAAATAACCAAAACTACCAAAGTGGTCGACAGATAGTGTGATAGGGCTCCGATAAGATTCCAACCAATTGAGCTTCTAATGATCTATAAAATAGAGGAAAAACAACTACGTAAACAACTTATGCTTACTAAGCTCGTATAAGAAAAAAAAATCAAACTTACTAAGTACAAAATGACAAATTATTCAATCATGCTCATTAAGTCATTTAGACATTATGTTTCCTATTCATCACAATCCACATAGTTAGTAAATAACATGAAAATATAACATCTATGAAATATAGCATATATTATGAAATGAATTTCATACATATATCCTTCATCAGATGATAGATTCTCTTCCTTTTCATTTAATTTACACATATCCATATTTCCATTTCTTATGATCATTAGCAACAATAAGTTTTTGTACATGCCTTGCATTAACCTTTACTTACCTGTTAAACCATTTAGAATAACATCGAATACTTGGGAATGCTCACACAGAGTGTGCCTTTTCATGTAATCATATCCTTTTCAATAGTGCTCACACGAGCTGTGAAATGGGTTTGCTTACACGAGCTGTGGGTCAGGATGTTAGCTATACGATTCTGTTCACACAAGCTGTGGAGAATCCACAACAAATGCAGGACCTCAGCCATCGGTAGGACATCTAGAACCAACACTTGAAACCATATTATCTCTAATGACATGTCATTTGTATCTTAAGCATTCTCAATGTTCAAACAGGACTATTGTAATGACCTAAATTCAAGGTTATCGGAACAATGGTTTCGTAACCATAAATCCGATTTAAAGAGAAATTTATTTCAATATATTTGCATGAATATTTATATGATAGGAAAATCGTATTAAAATGTTGATAGAAAATTTTTACCGATTTAGTGGTTAGTTAGAAAAAGGAATTATTGAAAGAATTGGGTAAAAACAAGGTATCGAGACCTTGATCTCATAAAATTGAGTAGGAAATATTTTTATAAATATTTATAAAATGTTAGTAATGTGGTATTAAAATTTCATTAGAAAATTTTAACGTTTGGGTATGTAATTAAATAAAAAGGACTAAATTGTAACAAATGCAAAATTATGGAAAATGATTAAATAGTTTAAATGATAAAAGAAAGAAGGCTTAAAAGGAAAATAGACCCAAGATATATTTGGGCTGGACGGCAAGGGCATGAAATCAGCAAGAAAATAAGGAGAATTAAGGGAAAATTTGGAATATTGCAAAATTTACTTAATAAAGCTAGGACTAAAGTGGAATTATCTAGATTTCTCTTTATTTTTTTGCATTCTTATTAGCAAAAACACCATAGAAGGGTTTCCTTAAGCTGGTTTTTCATATTTTTACTGCAAGTAAGTTAATCCTTGACTATTTCTTGTAATTTTTTTGTTTTTAAGACTTTTACAACTAGTCCTACTATTAAATTCATTAGTTTTTGATTTCATGGATGAAATTGAAAGTTACCATTGTTGGGTGCTGTAAGTTTATGATGAAATAGAATGAAATTTAAGCTTTAATTTGTTTATGAGATGATTTTATTAGGTAATTCCAATAGAAATTGATTTTTAGGACCTAAATTGTGAAAATGTTTGGAATTAAATACTATTACTGAAATTCTGATTCCCAAAGGTTATAAAGTAGTTTAAAGTGATAGAATAAAGTTTTAATTGAGAAAAATCAGCTCAATTGAGAAGTTAATTGAGCAGGGACGAAATTATCATTTATTGAAAGCTTAGGGGAAATAGGGTAATAAACAGTTTGCACTAAAATAGTTTTAGACAGCAGCAGTAGACTAACTTTGAAAAATCACCATAAATTCTAGAAATGGAATTAGAAGATGAAAAAAATATGAAATTAAATCTTATTGAGTCTAGTTTCTCATAGAAGAAACAGCGTAAATAATAGATGTGTAAATCATGAGATATAATGAATTTTGTGAGACAAGGTCAGAATAAATTCGGGTTCCCCTATTTTGACTTTAGAAAATCATAAAAAATTGGATAAAAATAATTATGGGCTTAAATTTATATTTTTAGAATCCTGAATGAGTATATTTTCAATAGAAATAAACGGGAACATCATCTGAATTCTTTATGAAGAGATAATTAATTTTTAGTGAAGAAGGGTCAGAACTGTCAAACAGCAGAACAGGGGTGAAATTAAAGAATAAACTATGCTTCTTGGCTAAACCAAAAATTATGAAAATTTTATGGGAAGAAGATATGTGAGTCTAGTTTCATGGAAAATTATTAGATCCTAAATTTGAGTTCTGTAGATCAAGATAAAAATAATTTGGTGAATATGACTCAAGTAGACAGCTTTGAATGAACTAAAAATAATAATAGAATTATAGAAAATGCTACATGTGAACATGAAATGTATTGAATTGATGATTGAATTTATTTATTTAGATTCAGAAAACTCAAATATGAAGCTAGATCTAGGAAAGGAAAAAGTCTCGGATTAGTAGATTTTGTATACGAACTAGTATCGAGGTAAGTTCATGTAACTTGAATTATATTCTTAAATGCTTGAAATGTATGTTATTGATGTGAATATAATTTGAATGTTTATTGTATGAAAATTGATAAAACATTGATATATTTGGTAAAAAGGGGAATAAATCCTGGTTGAATGAAAGGAAAATTCGATGGATCTCTGAAAAGGAATTGACGGTAAAAAGGATCTAGCCGGACGGGTGATCCTATCTCGATATAGCCGTCCCGAAGAATATGTGGAAAATGGATTTAACCGGACGGGTAATCCGAATTAGGTCTCAATTTAGCTCGGGTGGTAATTGGATCCAAGCTCATTAGAGTAATTGTCGTGCTGGGATTTAGCTCGAATCGTAATCCCAACAATACTTTATGAGTTTATATTACGTGATTTAGCTCGGGTGGTAATCCCATTGTAAGGATGAGGTTCGTGAGAGTGCTCTCTCGAAATGGAAATGTGCGCACATGAACATGAATTGACGGACCTGGATTTGTACACTAAAGTGTACCTCTGAAAATCCATCGAAATTTCGAGAAATTCAACGGGATAAATATAAAAAAAATAATAAATAACAAGGAAATGGAAATCACGATATTGATGAGCTCATTAATCATAGTATATATTATTGGTATATAGAAATTATTGGACTAACTTGAATGTTGAGTTTGTGCATATTAGGGTAATAATGCATTGAATGGATATATGAATGTTTATTGCATTGTATTGAAAATGTTAGGTAAGTATAATTCTTGTTACATGGGCTTACTAAGCACAAAGTGCTTACCGTGTTCCCTTTTCCCTTGTTTTGTAGTGTTAAGAGCTCGGAGGTCGGATTCAGCCGGAGACACATCACACTATCAACTTCAAGATTTCGGTATATAAAAAACTTTATTTTGGAAATCAATGGCATGTATAAGCTAATAAAGTAAATGTTAATACGAAATGAATGTAAGGTCAGCCATTGGTATGGCTAACAAATCTTGGTTTGGTATGTGTTGAGGTTATCTTATAAATATGCATGAATCTATTTTGAAAATATGTTGAATTGGATTGGTTGATGCGGATTGGTCTCGGTTTAAAATTTGCATGGAAGGCTAGATATCTATAAAGGGGCTATTTTGAGGTAAAAAAAATTCATAAACCCGGTAATGCCTTGTACCTTATTCTGACAACGAATACGGGTAGGGGTGTTACAACTATTAAACCGTCAAGTATCCAAAACATTATAATATTACTGAATTAAGTTATATCTAATATAACATTAACTAATATTCAATCCAAACAATAGTTAATAACTTATTAACTCATACGAACTTACCTCAATCACCACAGTTGTTGCAACAAAGTCAAAACTAATTCGAGACTTTCGCTTTCCCCCGATTCAAGTCAAGTTGATTCTTTTCTTGATCTAAATAATAATTTCATTCAATTAAATAA
The DNA here is from genome assembly GCA_025503065.1 of Gossypium bickii. Classification (NCBI taxonomy): domain Eukaryota; kingdom Viridiplantae; phylum Streptophyta; class Magnoliopsida; order Malvales; family Malvaceae; genus Gossypium; species Gossypium bickii. The sequence continues at coordinate 83,637,146 of CP106713.1, read as the reverse complement.
TCCAAATAGCTAAACATTATTAATTCTTGCTTATAACCCATTTAAATGTGAATTTATGAAATTACCCCTAACATTTTAACTTTTATGCAGTTTAGTCCCTAAATCCGAAGCTTACAAATTCACCATTTTTAACTAAAAAACATGCTAGCTGATTTTCATTAGGTTTACAAGCAGCCCAAATTTCCACCATTTCACAACATTATCAATGAATTTACTAATTTTTCAAATAAGTCCTTAAACATAAAATCATCAAAAATCACTTAACAATCAAGCTTAATAATCTACCAATTGAATCCAAAACACATTCCAACTCAATCATGGAAAGCCCCTAAACTTTTAGTAGTTTTACAAATTGACCCCTAGGCTAGCTAGATTAAGCTAAAACGAGTTCAAAAACATAAAAATCACTAAAAACGGGTTCAGTTCAAACACATAACATGCATTAAAGAATTGGCTCGGCCGAACCTAGCTCCTCCTCTTTTTGCTATGGTGTTTCGATTTTGGAAGAAAAATAAAGGTTGACGATGATGGCTTTATTTTTCTTTCTTTTGTTTTAAAGTTATCATTTACTTAATTACCTAATTTACTTTTTAAAAACATTAAAATTACAACACAACCAAATCCAAAAACATCCACTAATTAAAAATATGGTATTATTGCAAACTAAATCCTTTAGTTTATGTTTTCATGATCATTTTCCTCGTTTTCTAATAGAAATCAACTTTTGTACATTTTACGATTTAGCCCTTTTTTCTCAATTAACCATTTAGTCATTAAATTTCTTAACGAAAATTTAATACGACCTTAATATAACCCTATAGACACAAAATAAATAATAAAATACTGAATCACTTGTCGGATTCGTGGTCTCGAAACCACTATTTCGGACACCACTGAAAACGGACTGTTTCAGGAAAGTTTAGTTTAAAACTACTTGTTATTTAGATTAACTAGAGTTTCAGTATACTTGAGAGTTTTATTTAGATGCACTTAGCTAGCTTATATAAAGGCCTCTTCATTGTACACAAGTCAACAATTCATTCAACAACTTCTCTCTTTGGGTTTGTCCAAGTCGCGTATTTAGCTTAGAGCTTTAGACGAATGAAGGGAGAACATGGAATTTGACACAACCCAAAACACAAACAAATCCAAGTCATATCTTAAAATTTTAAAAAAAAAATAGTAATTAAAATAAATAATTAAGATAGAAAAAAATAACAATTAGATAAATTAAAGATTAGAAACAATGAAACAATAACAACACATAATACCAATGAAATGAAACAAGATAGATGGAAAAGATGGAAAGTGACGGGTAGATGTCCTAACGATCCTTAGAAACCAAATGGATCCACAACCCCATTTAAACGGCTCTAATTTCCCATCCAAGAAAGAAAAATTGGTAAGAAAAAACTTGAAGATGATTCCCATAATCTGAAAAGATTGTTAAAACTCTTCTAAACGAAACACAAGAGAAATTCTTAAAAAGAAAAACTCAAAGAGAATTTTATTAACTTGTTGAATTAATTATTGAATTGTGTACAATGAAGAGGCCTTTATATAGGCTAGTTAAGTACATCTAAATAAAACTCTCAAGTATACTGAGACTCTAGTTAATCTAAACAACAATTAGTTTTAAATTAAACTTTCTTGTTGACAAACTCCTAAATAATTTTAAAATACTTAAAAATTATCCGAAATTCGGAATAAATGTATAATAAAATAATAAAACTTAATAAATACAATATTGGGTTCAAATATAATAAAAATTAAGCCTAAAAATAGGACCCAATATGATTTTAACTTTAATTAAAAGCCTGAAACTCATAATTTATGTAATAATCTTGTCCAAAAATTCTGCTCACAGAGTCTTCACTAAAGCAATAATAACTTGAACTTCCAGATTCAAAATCGAGTGGTTCAAGATGCGTTTCGAAGCTAAGAGCTAGATCTCTAGACATTATGAAGACATATTAACCCAAAAATGTCTAGATCCCATCCAAAAAGTCGTCGCAATTTGAATGATTTTTCAAACTTGAAAATTGATAGCTTCGGTGAATGAAATTTAATAAATTTCACCCCATCCATACATGTATTAGTAGGTTTTGGATTTGACGAGAAGAGTGTGACTTCGGCTTGGGAACATCACATCGCCATTTGAACTTAAGGTTGTGGTTCATTTAATTGGATTGTACTTGTGTTTGAACATTTATACAAAGACATAATTTGGAAATTGTATTTGTAAATTTGATTTGTATTTTTTGAAACCCGTATTGTATTATAAATTGAGCTTGGTTTCGGTACTTAGTTAAAAAATGATTATGAAGTGTATTTTTCAGTCAAAATGGGTTTGATATTGTTTTATAAGGTTATGAGATTTGTTGAATGGTAAGAAATTATTTGGATATATTTTAAAGAGTTTTTTAATTGATTTTTAACCCGCTTGTGCTTTTATTAGACTCCTAAATAACTTTAAAGTACTTTCAAAGCCCTCAAATAGTTTTAAATTTAGTTTTATGATATAAAAATGTTTGAAGTTCAAAATATTAAATACCTTCGAGATTTTGTTACGTTTATGCTCCGGTAACATCTCCCACTCATACCATATATTGGGGTAGGTGCGGGATGTTACAAAAACTTTAAGCATTCAATTTCAATTTTTACCTTATAAAAATTATGTGTGAACTAATTAATTGAGTTTAATTAATTAGTTTGAGTTGAGTTGATTTATTGATTCTAATTGAAATTATTAGTATAGTTAATTAATTATAATTTTTTAAAAAAATTATAATACCATATATATTAATTCAAATCTTATTTTTAAAAAAACTAGGGATAATATCATATTTGGTACCTATATTTTCATAAAATGTCCAATGTGATACTTGTACTTTAAAAATATTTAATATGGTACTTGAGCTATCAATGTGTGTTTTATTATTGTACTTGTTCTTTCATAAAATGTCCAATATTTATTTTACTATGGCACCTTTGAAAATATCCAATGTGCTACTTGAATTATCAATATATATTTTATTATGGTACCTGGTATTAACATCATTAGTGAATTACTAAATCAGTCAATGAAAATTCAACACCTATATTTTTTTTTCTAAATTATCAAGTCCATAAAGATAATATAATATTACGTGAAAAGATAAATAAAAGTTCAATTAAAAAAAATTAAATATATAATTAATAAAAAATAAATATTAAGCTTACATGAAAATATAATAAAAAATATTTATTTAAAAATAAACTAAAAATAGTATTTGACATGAAAGTTTTTTTTTTTTTTTTTTTTGGGAGAAGATGATCTAAATGGAGAAATGATGCGTTGCTTATATAAGTTCAGTATTTATTTATTTATTTTTACTATATGTTTATTTATTTGCTTTTAATTTAATTTAATTAATTTTTTTTGTTTTTGTTTTCATAATGTTATATGATTCATACAAACTTAATAATTTAAAAATAAATTCTACGTGACAATATTTTTTGACTAATAATAATTCACTAACATTTTTAACGCTAAATACCACATTCAACACTTAATAAAATATAGATAACAAATGTCACATTATAAAAAACAATAATCAGTGGAAACCAGAAAGGGAATGTTAAAGAAAAATCAAACCAATAAAGCAATATTCGGTCAAAAAAAAGGAAAGGAAAAACCAACAAATTTCCCAAAGCTCAAAAAAAAAAAAAAAAAAAAGAAAGGAAGGTCAAGGTCAAAAAAATGAACAAATCTGGTGTGGCTGTAAAAAGCCAAGCTCATAGGTTAACTGACAGCTAAGCTAAGCCAACCTTTTCACGTGCGCTAGACGACGGTTCCCCTCCTCCCTATATAAACTCCCTACTCGCAACAGAAACTCTCATCTTTTTTGCTCTTAGAAAACAAAAAAACTAATTTTCTCACTCACATATTAAATAAATCACCAAAACCGTCAGATTTCACCTCTCATCCATGTCGACTACATCGAGGAAAACCTCCGCCATCAAAGGCGGTAATCAGCGGCAGCCCAGTCGACTTCAACGGCGTGCACCGGCTTCCTTACAGATTAGTCCAGTTTCTAGCTGGAACGTTGCGATCCCTCTCTTATCACCTCTAGTTCCTTCGCCTCCCTCGATCGATCGGAGGATAGCTGAGAAACGGGAAGATCCATCGCGTCAAGAGCAGCTGCGACAAAGCCAGACTAAGGAGCCTGAAAAGCTTGATCCTAAAATGTGGAAGCATCCAGCGGCTCCGTTCTGTTATGAGCCGGTGTCGTTAGTTCCGCCGTTTGTGCCGGTTTAGATGTAAAAGAAAAAAAAGTAGTTAGATCTAACGGGGTGCCGTTGAGCATATTTCTGTTCAACGTACACGTCACTAATTTTCTGTGAAATTACAACAATGTCCATCAATATGTTCATAATTTATTAGTCCTTCTAACAATAGAACTGATTTGGGATACAGATTTTACATTTCCCCTTAATTTCATCAATTTCTTTTCCTGTTTGGGGAGTGAGAATAAGAGAAACCAAGAGTTAGCCAACGAAATTAACAAGGAATTCGTTTGAAAAAAAAAAAAAAAAAAAACAGAGAATAAATATTGTCGTCGTTTGGGTGCCGATTTGATTTGGGTTTATTATTACGATCTGATCCGAATGGTCATCTTGGAAAAAGAAAAGGCGCCATATATAATAATTAGTATATAGTTGTGTTTGTGGAATGCCGAATCAATCTGTTATTTGAATTATATTTATGTTGGATTGTTTGTTCAATAAGGATATGGTTGTGAATTAAAGAAATATTTTCAAAACCCAAGGTTCATATATTTTGATTATTATTTTAATTAATTAAAGATATGCAAGTTTCTTAATTTCACTTGTGAATTAAAAATTTCAAAACCCAAAGTTAAGGTATGAATTAAATATGATTTTAATTGAAATAGTAAAATTATTTCTAATTATATGTGGGTATATTTATTTTTTAAATTCGTTCAATGAGTGTTAATTTAATTTATAATAAAATTTTATTAGTTTCAATAAATTAATTAATTAATTAAAATAATATTTTAAAAGTAATAAAATAAAAAGTGAGAAGTGGCCATTAGTGAAAAATTTAAACATATAAAATTAATTAATTAATTACCTACCATTTTATTTTCTTTTTTTTAAATAAAAAAATTTGATTTATTAATAATCAAGCTAATAATGTCTAACAAAAGCCAAAAGAAAATAAATAAATAAATAAATTATTCTTTTTTTAATGAGGTTTCTAACTTATGACTGTTAACAACATTTATCTAATCTCTATTAACTATTTAGTTGATAGACATAATATTTTAAAACACTAGTAAGAAAATTCAGAATTGTGCAAGTATATTAAAATCAAATAATAATAAAGTATCAAAAATCAATTAATAGTAAAAACTAAACATATCAAATAATATTATTTAAAAAACATATGAAATAATAAAGAAAATCAAACCTTTTTTAGTGATTGAACAAAACCTATAAAATAATAGGTGATTTTTTTACTCAGACTGGTTAATTGATGTTTAAACTTAGAAGATGTTAGATTTTGTTATGGAGATGGAGTAGGAAAGCCTTTCCTAATAATAGACTAATGATTGTGGAATTAATGCAACAAATTGTTGTTTGTCAAGATAAACTGGGGGATGCATTATGCTGTCAAAAAGTGGAGGAATTTATAAATTAGTTTGAAAAGTTATGGCAAAGAGAAGAGAAGTACTGATATCAAAGATCTAGATTGAAGTGGTTAAGGTAAGGGGATATATATATATATATATATATATATATATATATATATATATATTTCATTTGACTACAATTCATAGGAGGCAAGTGAATAAAGTACTGAGTATTAAAGATGAGAGGGGTGTTTGAATTGATAATGAAAGAAACAGCGGCGAAGCCAGAATATTAATTTTTGGGGAGTCAAGCTAAAATCAGAAGTGTTATGTAATAGTCGATTTAAACATATAAACAATCAATTCAAAAGAAGTAGTATTCAAACATGATAATCGATTTAAACATATAAAAAATATATTCAAAAGAAGCAGCATTCCAACAATTAAGACGAAATAATTATCATTTGACTCGGTTAACCATTTTTTATTCCGTTTTCACATGAATGCTCATTGCTTCACAAGCTATTATTTGACATAATTTTAAACAAAGTGACCAAAGTTTTCTTTCTCCCCTTCACTTTGGCCAAACTTACTATAACACTATCTAACTATTTTTGTTTCATTTTTACACTTCTAACAAGTTAGAAACCGTCTCCTAATCATTTTCCATAAAAAAACATACACATTTCACTTAATTTTATAAGCTTCCAAGTTCCATCAGTATCCTTTAATGACAACTTTTAATATACTTAATAAAACAAAAAACTATTGGTACATATATGTAAAAAAAGTTTCAAATATTCAAAATCTATTAAAAGTTTGAAGAAAAACATACCTTATACTTCAAATTTGGAGGAAAAACGATAATTTTTTTTCTTCTTTTCTTGTTAAGCACCAATATGAAGAAGAAAGATGATAAAAGTCTTTTCATCTTTTCTTTTCTTTTTATATATATTGTTATATTACTTATAAAAAAATATTACTATGTTAAGTAAACTATTAAATAAACATTAATTTATTATTATTTAACAAAAATATCATTCAAAAGTCATCATGGGTAATTTAGCTTCTTCAAGAAGATTTTCTCTTTGTTTTTATCAAGAATAATTTTTTTAATATTATTTTTAATCCTATAAAAATATTGGAGGGGCCTACTTATATTTTTAGGAGGGCTATAATATATATACAAAAGGGAAAATTGCAAAAATCTTAAACCTTAGAGGGGCCTACTTATATTTTCGGGAGGGCCATAGTGTAATTTTACAAAGGACTAAATTGAAAAAAAAATTAAACTTTGGGGGGGCATGGCCCCCCTGGGGCCTCAATGTGGCTTTGCCACTGGAAAGAAAGATTATGGGTATGTATGAGGATTTCTATAGGAAGCTGTTTATAACTACTTAGCAAAGGGAGTGGGGTCAGATATTGGATGTGGTTCCAAAGTTAGTATCGGATGAGATGAATGGTATTTTTACTGTTGCTGTGAGCAATGAAAAGGGAGCAGTGTTTGAGTTGGGAGCAGAGAAGGCACCTGGGCCAGATGGGTTCAATAGTGTGCTTTACCAACACTATTTGGACATAATTGGTGATACACTTTGTAAAGTTGTAAAGGAATTCTTTGAAAAGGGTGAGATATTGAGAAGAATGAATGAAACTAGAGTTGTCTTGGTGCCTAAGGTAAAGAATGTTGTGGATGTTTCCCAATTTCATCCAATACAAATTAAAGCCTTGGATGGGGGGTTGATTACACAAAACCAAATAGTCTTTATACAAGGTAGGAAAATACAAGACAATATTTATTGTTGCTAGTGAAGTTTTCCATTACTTAAAGTTGAAAAAGAGGGGAAGCAAAGAGTGGATATGGGAGTGAAGGTAGATATGATCAATACATATGATGAGGTGGAGTTGGATTTCTAGGAGAAGTGTTAATTATGATGATGGGGTTTGTTGTCAAATGGGTAAGATGGGCATTGGAGTGTATTTCCTCAATTTCCTACAAGATAATTGTTAATGAGAAATAGAAAAAAATACAATTTATCCTTCTAGAGGTCTTAGGCAGGGTGTAACATTCCAAAATTCCAGTTTAACACGTGAAACTATTTTGGTAGTAAATATAGTGAAATATTGAAAAAAGATTTTAAAAAAAATTGTCAAATAAGAATTTTCATGAAGATAAAATGATTTTGGATGTGAGATTTGATGAAAATAATCTTAGAGGCGATAATGCAATGAGAGGACTAAAGCAAAAATTTCAAAAATTTTGAGGACTAAAATGTAAATTTTTCCAAAAGGGGTAAAAATGTAATTTTCATTATCCATGGTTTTATAATAAATGTTACAAGTGAATTATGAGAACTGAGATTGATAATTTCCTATTATTACAAAGAAATTTTGCAAATAGAAGAAAATATAGTGAATTCTGAATTATGAGATTGATAATTTCCTATTTTCATGAATATAATGAAGTGTGAATTTTGAAATTTCTTTTCCTAACCCAAGGTCGAATTAGGACCAAATTGTAAATTTTGAAAATATCGATTGATCTGCCACAATTCATTGTGGCAAATTAGGTGTTCTTTTTAATACTTAAGGAGCTCGTTTTTTAACAAATATGTAGTGTTTTAATTAGTTTTCCATTTTAATACTTAGATAATAAAATGACCATATTTGAATGTTTTATGACCTTTCAAGCCAATCTGGGCCTAAAGGAAGACTAACGCGTTAACTAAGTGTGCAGGACATCGGAACAAGGCAATGAGTAAGTGGACTACCTCTGATATTGCAACACTAACTCTAGAACCTTCAATGAAGCATACTGCCTTCGATGTCATGACACGTAACTCAAGTGAAAGGAGTAGACTGCCTTTGATGTTGTGAGGCCTAGGATAAGCTCTGACAAGGAAAGGCTTGATATTTAGAAGTCAAATAAGACTCACTTCCCTTTCCTGGGATCTAACCTGGTGCATAGTTCATATTCACTTCTTTAATCCTATCCCTTTTGTTATATGTTTTTAAGTAATGAGGACATTACTTCTCTTTAGTAAGGGGGACCATGTTATAATTTCTTTGATATTTTAATTTTCCTATATTTTTCAAAAATTGATTATTCTATAAAGGCGTGTTTAAGTGAAATTTTACTCCAAATTTAGTTTTTACATAATTATGCTAACTCTGGTATGCATGAAATCCTTTTATTTTAAGCATTTCTATGTTAACTAAGTTATGATAAAAATTCTTTTCTTTGTTACAACTCAAATTTGGCGGATCCGAGAGAAAGGCAAATAGATGTGAAGGATATCTGCTTTGGCACACTTTGGTAGTTAGTTCGCTAATTTATAAGCTTCTAGCAAACTGATGTTTGACGCATAGAGTACCCACCTATAGAAGCTTCTTAGAATTTAATTCTTGTAGTTTTCTTCAATTGAAGAAGGAGTACGACAAGCTAAGAGTACGTATCGAAGGTTCTTGTTGAGTATAAAACTCCATATATGAGTTATCTCCAATAGGTATAGTACGCTAAGTTTACTTGAACAATGTGAAAAATGGGTTCTATAAAGTGATTGGTTGAAAGTCAACTGAATGGTTTGACTGGTCAAATAGCATCAATATCATATTTTCTTTTATATTTCTTTCGAGTTTTGTAAGACACTAAAGGGCCAACTTCTGTATACATTTGACACTTGTCAAGATCAATGAAGAGGTACTTGGGAAATATATGTTTAGAAGAGAACGTTTGGATGGTTTTTTTTCTTCCTTCAATATTATCCTCTGGTTATTCTTCTTAAACTTAAATGTTCTCTTCTTTATTAAGTTGGAAGCTAGGGATTTGAGTTAATCAGTTGATGTTCCACCTCTTAGTAAGTCTGATAACTTTGCATGTTGAGTTTTTGAATGAGTAAAAAAAGTTATGAAGCATAAATAGTAAGGTATGAATAAGAGACCCTACATGGGGATCGTCTATAATTGAGATGCTAGCAATCTATCTATAAATGGGTTTTAATGGTAGTTTCATGTTCTTTAAGTAATTGTTGCTGCTGGTTCAAGAAGAATGTTTGAGTTTGGGATCTCCAAGCTACATTAGGTAAGTTTCAGGTGAGTCCTTATCTTGACTCAGTCATGTTAAATTTACAAGGGAAGTACTTATGTTGATGTCATCTCAAATGTTTGGTAAGTGTGTGAGAAGTATCATCAAGTTGCTGCATGTTATGAATGAAACTGTAATGGCCCGCTTTCAGTAAAATCAGATCAGTGGTTTTGGGACCACAAGTTTGAAGTCAGAAAACTTATTTTATTATTATTTTATAGTCTACAGTATGATAGTATTACCGTATAAAAATTTCGTTAAGAAATTTTATTGTTTACATGCTTAATTTGATAAAAATGACTAAATCGCGTAAAGTGCAAAAGTTGGGTTCTAATAGCTAAATGTATTGAATAGCTATAGACCATTAACATGGAGGTCCTTATATGGTAATTAGCCCATTATTATGTTAGTGGATGATAATGGCTTGGCAAATTTTGTAATTTGAATTAATTTTAAAGGTTAATTTTAGAAATTAGTAAATAAAGGTTAATTAAAATAAAACCAAAAATGACATCATCTTTCTTCATCTCTTTCAACCGATTTTCACAGGGGAAGAAAACCATTTTTGAGAGCTAGGTTGGGCCAACGCTATTTTGTCCAATTAGGTATGTATTTTGTCCCGTTTTTGATGATTCCCATGTTTTCGGGATCGTTGTAGCTTAATCTAGCTAGCTCGAGGACTAATTTGTAAAATTGTTAAAGTATTTGAGTTTTTCAATTGATGAACATGTTAGGGTTTTGAAGTATAATTGTAAAAAATGAATGGTTGTTGTTAGATAAACAACTTTTGTAAAAGAATTTTTGATGAAATTATCAATTAGGAATTAAATTGAAAAATGTGACAAATTGTGTGGAAAAATTGTGAATTTGTGAAAAATGTGGGCTATTATAAGCATGCATATAATTCGGCTATGATGGGTTGTAATGAAATTGTGCAAATTTCCATTTTATGAGATAGATACTAAATTGTAAATAATTAAAAGTATAAGGGCAGAATGGTAATTTTTCCAAAAATTTGTGTTGGACTAAATTGAATGTGAATTATATTGAATTGAGTTAATCCATTCGTATAAATCTGATTAGACCTCGTACGAAGTTAGATCGAGGCAAAGAGAATCTCGAATTAGTCGCCTTCGTATCTATGTACACTCATCGAGGTAAGTTCGTGTAATTAAATTTTTTAATTACATGCTTTGTTTGAATTAGATGTATGTTATTTGCATTATCATCATATATGAATACCGATTGCATATTCGACGACGTACGACGATTATCGAGCCGCATTTGAACCTTAGGAATTCTAAGGATACAAATGACATGTCATTAGGGTTACCGATTTCAGCTCTTATGAGCTTACCGATACTTAGCTCGTATGAGCTTACCATTATCCAGCTTAGAGGAGCTTACCGTTATTCAGCTCGGGGGAGCTTACCATTTACAGCTCGTATGAGCAAACATGTACATGAATTGACGAATTACAGTTCAGTACACCTCGTGGGTACTACCCGCGTATCTAACAATATTCTAAATGGTTTAACGGGCATAGTTCTGTTACGAGTTTATAGGAGTTCGATACGAACTAGTATAGGTATTTACATGAATTACATGGACGTGATTTGTATATGATATATGGATCCATTATATAGATGTTACATGTATATGGAGTTTGAATAGTTGATGAACTCATACATGACTCTCGGTTTTTATATGAATTACATGACTAACATGGTTGATGAATATATGTTAGGCTTTTGGCCAAATTGAGTTGAGATATGCTTTGGGTTTACTTACCTTAAATGTGATTAAAATGGTAAGTTAAATTCTCTATTATATGAACTTACTAAGTTTAAAAGCTTACTCTGTGTTATTTTCCATGTTTTATAGTGATTTGAAAGCTAGTTCAAGTTGGAAGCTTGTCAGAGCTATATACATTATCCATCGGCTCTTTTGGTACTTTTGGTTATTTAATTTCGGTTATAATGGCATGCATAGAATAATTTGGCCAATGTTGGCATACAAGTATTTTGTTGAAATTAGCCACTTATATGGCTTGTGTTTGGTATATTTTGATGTGTATATATATGTGGCCTTATCGCATTTGATGTGTGTTTAATATGGTAGAATGATGGAAAGTAAAATATGGTTTGAATATGCATATAAGATAAGTAATATACCTTGGTGTGATTTAGTTCTTTGTTAAGGGAAACTTATAGGTATATTGAGGTTAGTTAGAATGGTATATTTGGTACCATTTGGAAATATTGGTATGTTTTGATAAGTAAGTTAAGTGACATGAAAACATACAAAATGATTTACCTTGTGAATGGGTATTTTGGGTACAAAATGGGTGAGCTTGATAAGGGACCTACATGATAGGTTTTGGTACAATTATACATATATGTATTTGGCCACTTAGGTAAATTTGGATACATGGTTGACATGTTTGCATATTGTTATTTGAGGTGCCTAAAGGCATATTGGTTTTATGTGATGATTTTACATGTTTAAGGCTTGATTTTGGCTTGATTTTGGATGCCTAATTATGACTTGTGTATATGCAAAATGATAAGTGTAGGTGGATGCCAAATTGGGTGAGAAATATGGCTTGTAAAATGGTCTATTTTCATCCACACCGAAAGAGACACGGGTGGGTGTCTCAGCCATGTGTGTAACGTCCCAAAAATCCCTTATCATATTTATTTTCATATGTTTGTGACAACTGTATGTCTACTTCAGTGGTTAAGTGTTCTGGGAAGTGTCTGAGAGGTCCCAAGTTCAAGCCTTAGCTTGGGTAAAGTTTTGTTTTTATTGAATAAACCACTATCTTTAGACGGTAGGCTTATAAATAAATGTTGGTAAAACATGTCAGAATGGGCCTGCTGGTCTAGTGGTTAAGTGGAGTGTTAATGTTGCAAGTGGTCTGGAGTTCGAATCTCTACGCGATCAAGGGGATTTATTTTTGTGCTTGTGCCGTGTAAGAGTTTGAGGTACAGTGGAATACTAAGTGGTTGAGGGATAGGGATATAGTAGCTGATTTTGAGGAGGAAAATGAGGAATTAGATTTTGTTTATTATTATATTTTTTTTAAAAAAAGTTTCGGTTTCCATACCTTCCCAAAATTATTTTGACGCTAGTTTTTCTTTTCCCGAAAGGCTGCCATTTTTTTAATTTTGCTTTTTCCCTTTTGGCCAAATATTGCTGTGAGGTTGCTGCTAATTTTTTTCTCCTCTTCAATCTTCTTTTTGTTTTATCTGATCTATTGGTTCCACCGATTCCCTCCATCCCCTTGTGCTGCCGATTTTTCTGTTTCTTAATCCTTTTCTTATTACCGCGACTGGTCACCTTTGTGTAGTTCTTGCATTATTGGTAAGTTTCTTAAATATAATGTAATGTGGTTATGGATTTTTGGTAATCAATTGACTGTGTCTTTAATGAAGGTTAAGAGTGGAAGTGTTCGGCTATCGTTGCACTGTTGTGGTTCCGCTATTACTCGGTTGGTAGGTAATGTGGTTGTGATTTGATGTAATTTAGGGAAAATCTTTTCTTCTTTCTTGGTTGGGGTATAAATCGTAGTCATGTTGGTGTTTTTTTTCAAAGTGGTCAGCGACAAATATTAGGAGGGGTGATCTAGCTCGTGGACTCGTAATTGGGGGCTTGTTCGATTTTGGAAGGTAAATAACGTTTGGATTGAACGATTTACTGTCAATGCTTTAGTTTGAACTAACTGCAATTTAAATTGACTGTGGGGTTTGGTTGTGGATCATAGGTGTTTGTAGTTTCGAAAGCGGTTTTAAGTTACAAACGAACCAGGTGTGTAAACACAATTGCGATTATGGAAATCGACAAAAGCTGGAATAAGTGAACATCGATGCTACACGGGCATGCGCTCGCCCGTGTTACTAAACATGGGTGTGTGGTCGACGAAGCCGGCCATGTGCGATTTCATGGGCTGGGCCGAACTGGGCCATGTGGGTCTTACGTGCATGTGGGCCCCACACGAGCAAACGACAAGGCGTGTGGAAATTGTTGGGCCAGGTCGTGCATTTCACACGAGCAAGGCCATTATGGGACGTGTGAGCCCACATGGGCTAGTAACATGGGCTCATAGTCCCATTTTCACTGTTTGACTGTTAAGGTTGCACGGGTTGCACGGATTGCCCGAGTCGACTGTGGACCTACTGTTGGGTTGGTAAGCTTACTTAGACCCCTAATTGACTGAATAAATATTATGCCCCTGTGTGATATATTTATATATATGTACCTGTAAGGCTATATTTTAGCATGCTATGTCAACTGTACTGAATACATACACGATACTATGATATGATATGACATAACATGATATCATGATGCATGGCATGGAGATGGGTTGTTATTGATCGGAGCAAGTGTAGTGAAAGGCTTCGAGCCTAAATTACTGGCAGCCCAGCTGTATACCACTGTATAGTGCTGCATTCGGTACCCTTTGGAGTGTAGGGATGGGTGGGTTGATTATATCCCCACATGTAGTGTAGGGTTGGACAGAGATGTAGTGTAGTGGCTTGATGGATAGGACCTGTATACTGTTTCACATGTTACTGCACTGATTAATGTTACTGTAATGGGCCAAGGCTAAAGCACATTACTATTCTGGACTGAGATGGGCCAAAGCCCAAACTGAAATTGTCACTGATACTGAAAAAGGGCTTAGGCCCAGACTGTGTTTGTTTTCTGCCTGTTTGCTAATATGGGATCACACACTGAGTTTTCATAAACTCACCCATCTGTTTTCACTGTACAGGTAATCCCTAGTCATAGGCGGATCGATGCAACGGAGGACTCAGCGGTGGCCACATGACCTATCTAATTCGATTTAGTATTTTATGATTTCAACTTAATTTTTGGGGATTTTATTGTAATAACGGCCTTTGGATTTATATTTTTAATTTGGGATTTTATTTTTGTTTTGGTTTATAACTGCTAGCAGTAGGAAAAGCCGCGAGTTTTTAGAAAGATAAATGTTTTATCAAAATTTCCTTAAATACGTAATCGATTTAAAAGCTTCCGCAATAAATGACACTTTGAAAATTAATAACATTTTTAAAAGCGAATAACTTTTCAATGATTCATGCTTTGAAAATGAACGACCTGTTTTTAGACTTATCATTGAATAACACAAAGTGATTAAATAGAAATGAGGATTTCAATGACAGCATATTTTAAAAACACTTCAATGTGACATCGCCAGATTCAGCCATAATGTTCAGGCCAGGTTTGGGATGTTAGATTTAGTGGTATTAGAGCCAGGTTGTAAAACTCGTCTGTGGATTGGGTTTTAAAACTTGAATTTCTAAAGAACTATTTTGAACTGATTTGAAGTGTTTTGAAATATTTTACTGAATGTGTGGCACGTCAAGTCTCCGATGCTGATTCTGTAAGTTCTCTCTAAAAACTGCATTATGATTTTGACTGAAACTGTTATATGTTCTAAACTGAAACTACTATAGGTATTATATCCTACGACTACTATAGACGGACTGTACTAAAAAAATTTAAGATAGTATATACTGGGACTGTAGCAAAACTGTTAGACCGATTTATGAAAACAGACACTGAATTACTATACTGCTTTGCATAAAACTTTGATTAACAAATACTGAAACTGTAAATTGATCTACATAAAACAATTAATACAGATAACACGAGATTAGACAATGAGCACTACTGGTACTCGCGGACGAGGTACAAGATGCCGTGGTAGAGGCTGTAGAAGTGCTTGAGCTGGGTCCTCGTCATCTGGCCGCATACCTAATTTGGAAACTAGTGAGACATCGACTTCACCTGTGACTGAGACTGGGTCTCATGATCGAATGGCTGGGAATGACGCACTATCTTAAGCTATGTTAAGAATTCTGAAGAGGGTCGTTGGGACCAATACTGGGGTTGGAGGCCGCAGATCGGTTACATAACGACTCCGGTCCAATAGAGCCGAGATTTTTAGGGGTATTACTGGGGTTGCCCCTAATGTGGCTGAGTACTGGATAGAGGCCACAGAGAGAATTATGGACGACCTGGACTGCACCCCTGAGCATAAACTAAAGGGTGCTGTATCGCTACTACGTGATGAGGCATATCAGTGGTGGCTCACTGTTAAGGAGGGCATTCAGCCCGAACGACTGACCTTGGAATTCTTCAAATCTGCCTTCCAGGTAAAATATGTGGGTGCCAGTTATGTGGATGCCCGGAGGAGGGAGTTTTTAAATTTGACTTAGGGGGTCAGATCAGTGGCCGAATATGAGGCTGAGTTCTTAAGGCTGAGCCGCTATGTGAGAGGAATGGTAGCGACCGAGTACGAGCGATGTGTTTATTTTGGGGTCGGCCTCAGAGATAGCTTAAGGGTTCTAATAGCTCCATAGAGGGAGCGAGAATTTGCTGCATAGTGGATAAGGTGAAGATCGCCGAAGAGGTTAAGCGCACTGAGCACCAGAACCGAGAGAAAAAGAGAGGTAGGAATAGGAGGGATTTGGAGCGCTCGAGTTTCATTCAGAGGCCTAAGAAAAAGGCCAAAGTGGATGGGTCGGTCAGAGTTGGGGCCCCTGTGGTTGCTACTGGTCAATAGCCTTGTACCGATTGCGGGAGACGCCATTAGGGTGAGTGCTGGAAAAGAACTAGGGCATGTTTGAGGTACGGTTCATTGGAGCACCGTATCAGAGAGTGTCCACGGAGGCCTGATCAGATACAAGTTTCTGGTCTGGGTACTGCACAGTCACCGAGGGGTGTTCAGCAGCCACTGAGTGGCCGCGGTCAGGCTCGAGGTGGTAATGGATTGGGCCGTGGGTAAAGAGCACCGACCAGAGGTGCTAATCAGACTGAGGTGAGGCAGTCGGCTCTTGTATATGTGGCACGTCATCGAGATGATGGAGAGGCTCTGGATGTCATCATGGGTACGTTCTTAATTTTTAATGTACCTTATATTGCATTGATAGATATAGGGTCCACTCATTCCTATGTTGCCTACTTTGTTACTAAAAACTTGGGGATTTTGGTTGAGAGTACTCCGAGTGAAATTATGGTATTAAGTCCATTAGGGCAGCCCGTCCAGGTTAATAAGTTATTTAGAAACGTCCCTTTAGAGGTACAAGGAGTTATTTTTCTGGCCGATCTAATGGAACTCTCTTTTGGAGAATTTGATCTGATACTTGGTATGGATTGGCTAGTTAAACACCGAGTGAACTTGGATTGTGCCACTAAACGGGTGGTATTGAGAACGGAGGAGGACAACGGAGTAGTTGTAATTGGGGAACGTCAGAAATATTTGTCGAATGTGATTTCTGCATTGAGGGCTGAAAAGTTGGTTCGTAAGAGATGTGAGGCGTATTTGGCCTACATCAGTGTTCTAGATTCTGGGGATTCTCCTGTTGAAGAAATCAGAATGGTTAAAGACTTTCCGGAAGTTTTCCCTAAAGAGCTACCTAAGTTACCTCCAAACTGTGAAGTTAAGTTTGGGATTGAGCTCCTTCATGGTATAGCTTCGGTGTCCATCGCCCCTTATAGAATGTCACTGAAGGAGCTTATGGAGCTTAAAGCTCAAATCCAAGACTTACTGGATCGTGGGTTCATCCGCCCTAATGTGTTTTCGTGGGGAGCACCAGTTCTGTTCATAAAAAAGAAGGATAGATGTATGTGTATGTGCATTGATTATCGACAATTAAACAAGTTGACCATCAAGAATAAATACCCCTTGCCGAGGATAGATGACCTGTTCGATCAGTTCTGAGGACCTTCGATTTTCTCTAAAATTGACATCCGATCTGGGTACCGTCAGTTGAGAGTTAAGGAGGTTGTTGTAAACAAGACTGTGTTTAAGACTCGCTATGGGCATTACGAGTTCTTAATGATGCCATTCGGATTGATGAATGCACCAGCAGCTTTTATGGATTTGATGAACTGACTGTTCCAGCCCTATTTGGATCGGTTCATGGTAGTCTTTATTGACGACATTCTGGTGTATTCGAAGACTGATGATGAACATGATGAACATCTTCGAGTGATTTTGTAGGTTTTGAGGGAGAAGCAACTGTATGCCAAGCTCAGTAAGTGTGAGTTTTGGTTAAAAGAAGTAACATTTCTGGGCTATGTGGTATCTGCTGAGGGGATTAGGGTCGATCCTCGAAAGATGAAAGCTGTCTTGGATTGGAAGCAACCTAGGACTGTATCAGAGATTCGCAGTTTTCTTGGACTGGCTGGGTATTATAGACAATTTGTAGAGGGCCTTTTTGTAATTGCAGCACCCTTGACTAAGCTGCTACGTAAGGGTGTGCCATTTAACTGGACTGATTCACAGTAAAAGAGCTTTAAGAAGCCCAAGACCTTATTGACTGAAGCCCTTGTTCTGATATAGCCAGTGCCCGAAAAAGAGTTTACTATGTACAGTGATGCATCACATGTCGATTTAGGATGTGTGTTGATGCAAGAGGGTAAGGTGGTTGTGTACGCGTCTCGATAACTTAAGACTCATGAGGCAAATTATCCGACGCATGACTTGGAGTTGGAGTTGGCTGCAGTGGTATTCGCACTGAAAATCTGGAAATATTACTTGTATGGTAAGAAGTGTATCATTTACACTGATCACAAGAGTCTCAAATATCTCCTCACTCAGAAGGAGATAAACCTTAGGCAGCGTAGATGGATTGAGCTGCTAAAAGATTATAACTGTACGATTAAATACATCATGGTAAGGCCAATGTGGTGGCCGATGCACTGAGCCGAAGGGCTATGACTGATTTGAGAGCGTTTGCTCGTTTCAGTTTATTTGACGTTGGTAGTCTGTTGGCTGAACTTCAAGTTAAATCGATGTGGATCGAGCAAATTAAGGGTAAATAGTTGGAGGATGAGTCACTGGGTCTTCGATTGCGGCAGATTAAGAGTGGTAACACATTGGATTTTTAGACTGAATAGTGAAGGGGTACTCTATTTCCGTGGAAGAATCTGTGTTCCAAAGGATACTGATTTGAGGCAGTCCATACTGCGAGAGGCGCATAGTAGCCCTTATGCTATGCATTCTGGCTGAAATAAGATGTACCGAGACCTTCGTGAGTTGTACTAGTGGCTAGGTCTTAAGCTAGAGGTTATTAATTTTGTGAGTAAATGTTTGACATGCCAATAGGTTAAAGCTAAGCATCAGCTACCCTCGAGTTTACTGCAGCCAGTTAAGATCCCGCTCTGGAAGTGGGAGAGAGTGATTATGGACTTCATTAGTGGGTTGCCCTTAATGCCCACTAAGAAGGATTCTGTATGGGTCATCGTGGATCGATTGACCAAGTCCACCCATTTCATACCTGTTCGTATTGACTACCCTCTGTAGAAGCTGGCTAAGCTGTATGTGTCTAAGATAGTGAAACTGCATGGAGTACCGATTTCAATAATATCTGATAGGGATCCTTGCTTCACGTCTCAGTTTTGGAAGAAGCTACATGAAGCTCTGGGCACAAGGTTGGACTTCAATACTGCGTTCCATCCTCAAACAGACGATCAGTCAGAGAGGGTGATTCAGATACTGGAGGATATATTGAGGAGCTGTGTAATTGATTTTCGAGGCAGTTGGGAGGAGTTTTTAACATTGGCTGAGTTCGCTTACAATAATAGCTACTAGTCTAACATATAAATGTCACCTTACGAGGCCCTATATGGTCATAAGTGTCATACTCCCTTGTGCTGGATTGAGTTGGGCAAGCAACGTGTTCTGGGCCCTGAACTGGTTTCTGATACTGAGGATAAGGTCAGGTTGATTCGGGATCGACTTAAGGAGGCATCTGATAGACAAAAGTCGTATGCAGATCTGAAGCATTGAGAGATAGAGTATTCTATGGGGGACTTCGTGTTTCTCAAGGTCTCACAATGGAAAAAGATACTGAGATTTGATCGTAAGTGCAAGTTGAGCCCCAGATTTATTGGACCTTATCGCATACTGAGGCGTGTGGGACCAGTTGCCTACCAGTTGGAGCTACCTCTGGAGTTAGAGTGGATTCATGATGTATTCCACGTCTCGATGTTGAGGCGCTGCCGCTCTGATCCCACGCATATTATATGTAACAGCCCGGTTTAGACCCTAATTGGAATAGTGGTTTGGGACCACAAATCTAGGGTCGAAAAAATATTTTAATATTATTTTCTGTGTTTACAGTATGCGATTGAGTATGTGTGAATATTCTGTGTGAAAATTTAATTGTTTGTGTGCTCAATTTATAAAAAGGACTTAATCGCATAAAATGTAAAAGCTATGCACTGATTGTTGAGGTGTTAATTTGACATGGCTTATTAAAGTGTGAGTCCTTATGTTGTTATTAAACCATTGATAAATTAAATGGACATAAAAGCCTATGGTTAGTGGATTTTGAATAAAAATAAAAAGGTTAAAAAGGTAAATATGTTAATATATGTCATAAAATAAAACATTAAGTAAAATATACATGCTTGGTTCATCTTTCTTCCACCAAAACTAGAAAAGAAGGGTTTATGAGCTTTGAAGGTTTTGCAAGCTCAAGCTTAAATTGGTATGTGTTTTTAGCTCAGTTTTTGTTGATTTCTACGTTTTTGTGATCGTTGCTTTGTGCTCTAGCTAGCCCATGCTTTAATTTTAGAATTTGATGGTGATTTTGAGATATGCCATTGATGAATGCTTGAGCTATGTGTTAGTTGATAATGAAATATGAAAGATATGTGTAAGATTAACATATTTTGTCTTGGAATTTTTGGTGAAATTGAGTAATTTGGGCTAAATTGTGAAATTAAGAAATTGGAGGACTAAAATGTGAAATAAATGAAATGTGTGGGTTTGTATAAACATAGGAGAATTTGGCTAGGCATGGGTGAAATGAAATTATGTTTATTTGATGTTTTTATGAAATAGGGACTAAAGTATCGAAATGTGAAAATGTGAGGCTATTTTGTAAAATGCCCTAAATATGTATGTTTGGACTAAATTGAATGAATTGGTAATTGAATGAGCTAAATTTAAATATGTATAGACCAAGAAAGGAGAGATTCGGATCGAGATCGAGGCAAAGACAAAGTACTCGATTGATCGACTAGTCTCGAGATTTCTACATCCAGAGGTAAGTTCGGATATAATACATGTTCTTAAGTTATGTTTAATTGCTATGAAATGAATAGTTATGTGATTATTGAATTAGAAATGTAATGTGTGAAATCGAGTTAGGTGGCACTAAGTGTGCGTAAAAGAAATGAGATCGAGATGATTAGCTTGTGTGTGCGAAATAATGGAAGCTTCGACTTTTTTTGATTGGCTTTGTGAAAAGCGATACCGAATTGGGTTGGTTGTATATCGAGGCACTAAATGTGTGATTTTATTTAAGCTTCGGCTATGATTTTGGCACTAAGTGTGCGATCGAGTTGAAAATATAATGAACAGTGAATGAAATATGGTATCGAGCATCAAATAGCAAGAACGTTTGTTAACAAAGTGTTGACAAAGGTATGTTCCGAACCTATGTTGTTGATAATAATTTTTAATATTGAATGGATGGATATTTGAGCATAAGTTGAGGATGATATTGTGTTTAGTTGTAAATCAATCTAAGTGATGGTTTATTTATGTATTGAATTTGTATTATTGAGTAATATGCATTATATTACAAACTTACTAAGCTTTAGAGCTTACACAGTGTGAATTTTTCTCTATTTTCTGAGTGTTTAAAGCTAGTTCGGATCCGGGGATCGTCAGCGACTCAATCACACTATCGGCTATCTATTTTGGTACTTTTGAAAGATGTATATATTTGGTATATGGCATGTATAGGCTAGAAGTTATGGTATGTTTTGAAATGTTTTGGATCTTGCCATGTGATATGGCTTGGAAGTTAAATGATGTTGGTTCTTATATGAAGGATATGAAAATGATGAATGTGGTATGAAATAGTGAGAACAGAAATGGTGTATTTCATGCTTGAATTGGTTGATGGGAATGATGGTTTAATGTGAACTTGTGATAAGGATTATTTGATGCTTGACTTATATGAGTTGGGATGAGAAATTGGTATTTTTGATTAACTTATTTGAGATGAAATTGGGTATGAAAATAGATGATGTAGTTGATGACTAATTGGTGCATATATTGATAGGTTTTGATTGCCAATTGAAGTATAAATGCATGTGATTTGAGGCTTGTAGGTGATCCTAAGAGTGGGAGGCAAGTTTGGCCTTGTAAATGGCCTATAATTGCCCATACAGTTGAGCACACGGACGTGTGGCTTGACTGTGTTGTTTAAATTTGCCAATTGAAACAAGTCAGGCTCGACTACGGGCTGGACACACAGGCGTGTGACTAGCCGTATGGTGCAAGTCAGTGTCAACCACGGGTGAGGCACACGGGCGTGTCTCAAGCCATGTGGACAAGTCAGTATGTATGCCCTATTTTGCCACGGCTTGGACGCACGGGTGTGTCTGAAGCCGTGTGAGGCACACGGCCTACCCACACGGGCGTGTGACCTCTGTAACTCAGAAAAATGCTTGAATTTTAAAAATTGTCATATGTGTTCAGTTTAGTCCCAACCCCTTTCTAGTATGTGATTAATGTCTCATTGACCTATTTATGGATCGTATGATTGTGAATTACTCTGTTTGAATGTGTAATGAAGTTAAATGTTCTAAGATGATCGAGAATACGTCTTGACCTTATTAGGCAATGGTTACGGGTTGGGGTGTTACATTGTACCTATTGAGAAGATCGAGGTTAGGCGGATTCGACCTTTTAGGAGGAGCCAGCCCAGATATTGAACCGCGATGTAAAAGTTCTAAGAAGAAAGTCCATCCCACTGTTTAAAGTTTTTTGGCGTAATCATAGTTCTAAGGAGGCCACGTGGGAGCCCGAGGATGCTATGCGACAACAATACCCGTGATTCTGCTACGAGCAATGTAAACTTTTGAGGCTGAAATTTTCTTTTAGTGGGGTAGAGTTGTAGCTCCCCAAAAATCCCTTACATATTTATTTTCATATGTGACAACTGTATGTCTGCTTTAGTGGTTTAGGGTTTAGGGTTTTTATTTGAATTACATGACTAACATGATTGATGAATATGTGTTAGGATTTTGGCCAAATTGAGTTGAGATATGCTTTGGGTTTACTTACCTTAAATGTGATTAAAATGGTAAGTTAAATTCTCTATTATACGAACTTACTAAGTTTAAAAGCTTACCCTGTGTTATTTTCCATGTTTTATAGTGATTCGGAAGCTATTTTAGGTTGGAAGCTTGTCAGAGCTATATACACTATCCATCAGCTCTTTTGGTACTTTTGGTTATTTAATTTCGGTTATAATGGCATGTAAAGGTTAATTTGGCTAATGTTGGCATATAAGTATTTTGTTAAAATTAGCTACTTATATGGCTTGTGTTTGGTATATTTTGATGTGTACATATATGTGACCTTATTATATTTGATATGTGTTTGATATGGTAGAATGATGGAAAGTAAAATGTGGTTTGAATATGCATATAATATATGTTATATACCTTGGTGTGATTTAGTACTTTGTTAAGGAAAACTTATAGGTACATTGAGGTTAGTTAGAATGGTATATTTGGTACCATTTGGAAATATTGGTATGTTTTGGTAAGTAAGTTAAGTGACATGAAAACATACAAAATGATTTACCTTGTGAATGGGTATTTTGGGTACAAAATGGGTGAGCTTGATAAGGGACCTACATGATAGGTTTTGGTACAATTATGCATATATGTATTTGGTCACTTAGGTAAATTTGGATACATGGTTGACATGTTTGCATATTGTCATTTGAGGTGCCTAAGGGCATATTGGTTGTATGTGATGATTTTACATGTTTAAGGCTTGATTTTGGCTTGTTTTGAATGCCTAATTATGACTTGTGTATATGCAAAATGATGAGTGTATGTGGATGCCAAATTAGGTGAGAAATATGGCTTGTAAAATGGTCTATTTTCATTCACACGGGTAGAGACACGGGTGTGTGTCTCAGCCGTGTGTGTAACACCCAAAAAATCCCTTACATATTTATCTTCGTATGTTTGTGACAACTGTATGTCTGCTTCAGTGGTTAAGTGTTCTGGGAAGTGTCTGAGAGGTCCCAAGTTCAAGCCTTAGCTTAAGAAAAAAATTTGTATTTATTAAATAAACTTCTATCTTTAGACAGTAGGCTTATAAATAAATATTGGTAAAACATGTCAAAACGGGCCTGCTGGTCTAGTGGTTAAGTGGAGTGTTAATGTTGCAAGTGGTCTAGAGTTCAAATCTCTGTGCGATCAAGGGGATTTATTTTTATTCTTGTGCCGTGTAAGAGTTTAAGGTATAGTGGAATACTAAGTGGTTGAGGGATAGGGATATAGTAGCTGATTTTGAGGAGGAAAATGAGGGATTAGATTTTGTTTATTGTTATTTTTAAAAAAAAAGTTTTGGTTTCCATAGCTTCCCAAAATTATTTTGACACTAGTTTTTCGTTTCCCAAAAGGCTGCTATTTGTTTTAATTTTGCTTTTTCCCTTTTGGCGGACTATTGCTGTGAGGTTGCTGCTAATTTCCTTTCTCCTCTCCAATCTTCTTTTTGTTTTATCTGATCTATTGGTTACGCCGATTCCCTCCATCCCCTTGTTCTGCCTATTTTTCTGTTTCCTAATCCTCTTCTTATTGCCACGACTGGTCACCTTTGTGTAGTTCTTGCATTATTGGTAAGTTTTTTAAATACGATGTAATGTGGTTATTGATTTTTGGTAATGAATTGACTGTGTCTTTAATGAAGGTTAAGAGTGGAACCGTCCGGCTATCATTGGAGTGTTATGGTTCCGCTTATTACTCTACCGGGTAGGTAAGGTGGTTGTGATTTGATGTAATTTAGGGAAAATCTTTTCTTCTTTCTTGGTTGGGGTATAAATCGTTGTCATGTTGGTGGTTTTTTTTTTCAGAGTGGTCAGCGGCAAATATTAGGAGTGGTGATCCATCACGTGGACTCGTAATTGGGGGGTTGTTCGATTTTGGAAGGTAAATAACGTTTGGATTGAATGATTTACTGTCAATGCTTTAGTTTGAACTAACTGCAATTTAAATTAACTGTGGGGTTTTGTTATGGATGATAGGTGCTGGCGGTTTCAGAAGCGGTTTTAAGTCACAAACGAACCAAGTGTGTAAACACAATTGCGATTATGGAAATCGACAGAAGCTGAAATAAGTGAACGTTGACGCTACACGGGCGTGCGCTCGCCCGTGTGGTAGGCCGTGTGACTAAACATGGGTGTGTGATGGACGAGGCCGGCCATGTGCGGTTTCATGGGCCGAGTCGAACTAGGCCGTGTGGGCCTAGATTTGATCGTAAGTGCAAGTTGAGCCCCAGATTTATTGGACCTTATCGCATACTGAGGCGTGTGGGACCAGTTGCCTACCAGTTAGAGCTACCTCTGGAGTTGGAGTGGATTCATGATGTATTCCACGTCTCGATGTTGAGGCGCTGCCGCTCTGATCCCACGCATATTATATGTAACAGCCCGGTTCAGACCCTAATTGGAATAGTGGTTTGGGACCACAAATCTAGGGTCGAAAAAATATTTTAATATTATTTTCTGTGTTTACAGTATGCGATTGAGTATGTGTGAATATTCTGTGTGAAAATTTAATTGTTTGTGTGCTCAATTTATAAAAAGGACTTAATCGCATAAAATGTAAAAGCTATGCACTGATTGTTGAGGTGTTAATTTGACATGGCTTATTAAAGTGTGAGTCCTTATGTTGTTATTAAACCATTGATAAATTAAATGGACATAAAAGCCTATGGTTAGTGGATTTTGAATAAAAATAAAAAGGTTAAAAAGGTAAATATGTTAATATATGTCATAAAATAAAACATTAAGTAAAATATACATGCTTGGTTCATCTTTCTTCCACCAAAACTAGAAAAGAAGGGTTTATGAGCTTTGAAGGTTTCGGCAAGCTCAAGCTTAAATTGGTATGTGTTTTTAGCTCAGTTTTTGATGATTTCTACGTTTTTGTGATCGTTGCTTTGTGCTCTAGCTAGCCCATGCTTTAATTTTAGAATTTGATGGTGATTTTGAGATATGCCATTGATGAATGCTTGAGCTATGTGTTAGTTGATAATGAAATATGAAAGATATGTGTAAGATTAACATATTTTGTCTTGGAATTTTTGGTGAAATTGAGTAATTTGGGCTAAATTGTGAAATTAAGAAATTGGAGGACTAAAATGTGAAATAAATGAAATGTGTGGGTTTGTATAAACATAGGGAGAATTTGGCTAGGCATGGGTGAAATGAAATTATGTTTATTTGATGTTTTTATGAAATAGGGACTAAAGTATCGAAATGTGAAAATGTGAGGGCTATTTTGTAAAATGCCCTAAATATGTATGTTTGGACTAAATTGAATGAATTGGTAATTGAATGAGCTAAATTTAAATATGTATAGACCAAGAAAGGAGAGATTCGGATCGAGATCGAGGCAAAGACAAAGTACTCGATTGATCGACTAGTCTCAGTATTTCTACATCCGAGGTAAGTTCGGATATAATACATGTTCTTAAGTTATGTTTAATTGCTATGAAATGAATAGTTATGTGATTATTGAATTAGAAATGTAATGTGTGAAATCGAGTTAGGTGGCACTAAGTGTGCGTAAAAAGAAATGAGACTGAGATGATTAGCACTGTGTGTGCGAAATAATGGAAGCTTCGACTTTTTGATTGGCACTGTGTGTGCGATACCGAATTGGGTTCGGTTGTATATCGAGGCACTAAATGTGTGATTTTATTTAAGCTTCGGCTATGATTTTGGCACTAAGTGTGCGATCGAGTTGAAAATATAATGAACAGTGAATGAAATATGGTATCGAGCATCAAATAGCAAGAACGTTTGTTAACAAAGTGTTGACAAAGGTATGTTCCGAACCTATGTTGTTGATAATAATTTTTAATATTGAATGGATGGATATTTGAGCATAAGTTGAGGATGATATTGTGTTTAGTTGTAAATCAATCTAAGTGATGGTTTATTTATGTATTGAATTTGTATTATTGAGTAATATGCATTATATTACAAACTTACTAAGCTTTAGAGCTTACCGTGTGAATTTTTCTCTATTTTACAGTGTTTAAAGCTAGTTCGGATCCGGGGATCGTCAGCGACTCAATCACACTATCGGCTATCTATTTTGGTACTTTTGAAAGATGTATATATTTGGTATATGGCATGTATAGGCTAGAAGTTATGGTATGTTTTGAAATGTTTTGGACCTTGCCATGTGATATGGCTTGGAAGTTAAATGATGTTGGTTCTTATATGAAGGATATGAAAATGATGAATGTGGTATGAAATAGTGAGAATAGAAATGGTGTATTTCATGCTTGAATTGGTTGATGGGAATGATGGTTTAATGTGAACTTGTGATAAGGATTATTTGATGCTTGACTTATATGAGTTGGGATGAGAAATTGGTATTTTTGATTAACTTATTTGAGATGAAATTGGGTATGAAAATAGATGATGTAGTTGATGACTAATTGGTGCATATATTGATAGGTTTTGATTGCCAATTGAAGTATAAATGCATGTGATTTGAGGCTTGTAGGTGATCCTAAGAGTGGGAGGTAAGTTTGGCCTTGTAAATGGCCTATAATTGCCCATACAGTTGAGCACACGGACGTGTGGCTTGACTGTGTTGTTTAAGTTTGCCAATTGAAACAAGTCAGGCTCGACTACGGGCTGGACACACAGGCGTGTGACTAGCCGTATGGTGCAAGTCAGTGTCAACCACGGGTGAGGCACACGGGCGTGTCTTAAGCCATGTGGACAAGTCAGTATGTATGCCCTATTTTGCCACGGCTTGGACGCACGGGTGTGTCTGAAGCCGTGTGAGGCACACGGCCTACCCACACGGGCGTGTGACCTCTGTAACTCAGAAAAATGCTTGAATTTTAAAAATTGTCATATGTGTTCAGTTTAGTCCCAACCCCTTTCTAGTATGTGATTAATGTCTCATTGACCTATTTAAGGGACTGTATGATTGTGAATTACTATGTTTGAATGTGTAATGAAGTTAAATGTTCTAAGATGATCGGTAATACGTCTTGACCTTATTCCGGCAATGGTTACGGGTTAGGGGTGTTACATTGTACCTATTGAGAAGATCGAGGTTAGGCCAGATCTGACCTTTTAGGAGGAGCCAGTCCAGATATTGAACCGCGATGTAAAAGTTCTAAGAAGAAAGTCCATCCCACTGTTTAAAGTTTTTTGGCGTAATCATAGTTCTAAGGAGGCCACGTGGGAGCCCGAGGATGCTATGCGACAACAATACCCGTATCTGTTCTGAACAGGTAAACTTTTGAGGCTGAAATTTTCTTTTAGTGGGGTAGAGTTGTAGCTCCCCAAAAATCCCTTACATATTTATTTTCGTATGTGACAACTGTATGTCTGCTTTAGTGGTTTAGGGTTTAGGGTTTTTATTTGAATTACATGACTAACATGATTGATGAATATGTGTTAGGATTTTGGCCAAATTGAGTTGAGATATGCTTTGGGTTTACTTACCTTAAATGTGATTAAAATGGTAAGTTAAATTCTCTATTATACGAACTTACTAAGTTTAAAAGCTTACCCTGTGTTATTTTCCATGTTTTATAGTGATTCGGAAGCTATTTTAGGTTGGAAGCTTGTCAGAGCTATATACACTATCCATCAGCTCTTTTGGTACTTTTGGTTATTTAATTTCGGTTATAATGGCATGTAAAGGTTAATTTGGCTAATGTTGGCATATAAGTATTTTGTTAAAATTAGCTACTTATATGGCTTGTGTTTGGTATATTTTGATGTGTATATATATGTGACCTTATTATATTTGATATGTGTTTGATATGGTAGAATGATGGAAAGTAAAATGTGGTTTGAATATGCATATAATATATGTTATATACCTTGGTGTGATTTAGTACTTTGTTAAGGAAAACTTATAGGTACATTGAGGTTAGTTAGAATGGTATATTTGGTACCATTTGGAAATATTGGTATGTTTTGGTAAGTAAGTTAAGTGACATGAAAACATACAAAATGATTTACCTTGTGAATGGGTATTTTGGGTACAAAATGGGTGAGCTTGATAAGGGACCTACATGATAGGTTTTGGTACAATTATGCATATATGTATTTGGTCACTTAGGTAAATTTGGATA
Organism: Gossypium bickii; assembly: GCA_025503065.1. Lineage (NCBI taxonomy): Eukaryota > Viridiplantae > Streptophyta > Magnoliopsida > Malvales > Malvaceae > Gossypium > Gossypium bickii. Next base: position 83,608,228 of record CP106713.1, on the reverse strand, counting down.
CATGGTTGACATGTTTGCATATTGTCATTTGAGGTGCCTAAGGGCATATTGGTTGTATGTGATGATTTTACATGTTTAAGGCTTGATTTTGGCTTGTTTTGGATGCCTAATTATGACTTGTGTATATGCAAAATGATGAGTGTATGTGGATGCCAAATTAGGTGAGAAATATGGCTTGTAAAATGGTCTATTTTAATTCACACGGGTAGAGACACGGGTGTGTGTCTCAGCCGTGTGTGTAACACCCAAAAAATCCCTTACATATTTATCTTCGTATGTTTGTGACAACTGTATGTCTGCTTCAGTGGTTAAGTGTTCTGGGAAGTGTCTGAGAGGTCCCAAGTTCAAGCCTTAGCTTAAGAAAAAAATTTGTATTTATTAAATAAACTTCTATCTTTAGACAGTAGGCTTATAAATAAATATTGGTAAAACATGTCAAACAGGCCTCTCTTTGGTCTAGTGGTTAAGTGGAGTGTTAATGTTGCAAGTGGTCTAAAGTTCAAATCTGCAATGCGATCAAGGGATTTATTTTTATTCTTGTGCCGTGTAAGAGTTTAAGGTATAGTGGAATACTAAGTGGTTGAGGGATAGGGATATAGTAGCTGATTTTGAGGAGGAAAATGAGGGATTAGATTTTGTTTATTGTTATTTTTAAAAAAAAAGTTTTGGTTTCCATAGCTTCCCAAAATTATTTTGACACTAGTTTTTCGTTTCCCAAAAGGCTACTATTTGTTTTAATTTTGCTTTTTCCCTTTTGGCGGACTATTGCTGTGAGGTTGCTGCTAATTTCCTTTCTCCTCTCCAATCTTCTTTTTGTTTTATCTGATCTATTGGTTACGCCGATTCCCTCCATCCCCTTGTTCTGCCTATTTTTCTGTTTCCTAATCCTCTTCTTATTGCCACGACTGGTCACCTTTGTGTAGTTCTTGCATTATTGGTAAGTTTTTTAAATACGATGTAATGTGGTTATTGATTTTTGGTAATGAATTGACTGTGTCTTTAATGAAGGTTAAGAGTGGAACCATCCGGCTATCATTGGAGTGTTATGGTTCCGCTATTACTCGGCTGGTAGGTAAGGTGGTTGTGATTTGATGTAATTTAGGGAAAATCTTTTCTTCTTTCTTGGTTGGGGTATAAATCGTTGTCATGTTGGTGGTTTTTTTTTTCAGAGTGGTCAGCGGCAAATATTAGGAGTGGTGATCCATCACGTGGACTCGTAATTGGGGGGTTGTTCGATTTTGGAAGGTAAATAACGTTTGGATTGAATGATTTACTGTCAATGCTTTAGTTTGAACTAACTGCAATTTAAATTAACTGTGGGGTTTTGTTATGGATGATAGGTGCTGGCGGTTTCAGAAGCGGTTTTAAGTCACAAACGAACCAGGTGTGTAAACACAATTGCGATTATGGAAATCGACAGAAGCTGAAATAAGTGAACGTTGACGCTACACGGGCGTGCGCTCGCCCGTGTGGTAGGCCGTGTGACTAAACATGGGTGTGTGATGGACGAGGCCGGCCATGTGCGGTTTCATGGGCTGAGTCGAACTAGGCCGTGTGGGCCCCACGAACGTGTGGAAATTGTTGGGCCAGGTCGTGCATTTCACACGGCCAAGGCCATTATGGGCTGTGTGGGCCCACATGGGCTAACAACATGGGCTCATGGGTCCATTTTTACTGTTTGACTGCTAAGGTTGCACAGGTCGCCCGAGTCGACTGTAGACCTACTGTTGGGTTGGTAAGCTTACTTAGACCCCTAATTGACTGAATGAATGTTATGCCCCTATGTGATATATTTATATATATGTACATTTATGGCTATATTTTAGCATGCTATGTCGACTGTACTGAATACATACACAATACTATGATATGAAATGACATGATTGCATGATGCATGGGATGGGGATGGGTTGTTATTGATCGAAGGAAGTTTAGTGAAAGGCTTCGAGCCTAGATTACTGGCAGCCCAGCTGCATATCACTGTATAGTGCCGCATTCGGTACTCTCTGGAGTGTAGGGATGGGTGGGTTGTTTATATCCCCACATGGAGTGTAGGGTTGGACGGAGATGGAGTGTAGAGGCTGGATGGGTAGGACTTGTATCTTTGTTTCATATGTGTTCCGTGACCGATTAATGTTACTATAATGGGCCAAGGCCAAAGCACATGACTGTTCTATACTGAGATGGGCCAAAACCCAAACTGAAATTGTCACTGATACTGAAAAAGGGCTTAGGCCCAGACTGTGTTTGTTTTATGTCTATATGCTAATATGGGATTACACATTGAGTTTTCATAAACTCACCCATCTGTTTTAACTGTACAGGTAATCCTAGTCATAGGTGGATCAGTGCAACGGAGGACTCAGCAGTGGCCACACGACCTATCTAACTCGATTTAGTATTTTATGATTTCAACTTAATTTTTGGGGTAGTTTATTGTAATAAGGGCCTTTAGATTTATATTTTTAATTTGGGATTTTACTGATCTTAGTGATTGCGTATAAGGTTAACCATGAAAATTTATAATTCCTTAGAAAAACAAAGCATGCATAAAATTTTAATTTTTTAGAAATGACTTAGTAATTTCCTTGATGCAAAATCTTAAGAGGCATAGCAGTTTAAAAGTGATTTAGGCATGTTTTTTGATAGTTTGAGCTTTTCAAACCTACATTATTAAAATCATCCCTTGAAACTCACTTTTGACTTGAATAAACTATTCTTTTTAAACCTTGCATTAGCGAACCATTCCTTGTTTAAAATTACTCATTTTATTTTTTTCACAAAATCTTAGACTCAACTTGTTTTAGGGCATTTTTTGTGTTTAAGTTTAGGGGAGTTAGAAAGAGGTACTGTAGTGCCCCATACCTGACCCTAAAATGGCGTGTTAAAACCTTACATATTTTCCAATTAAATAGATCGTGCTTGGCGAAAAGGCAAAATTTGTTTGCAGTTATCATAGAAATAGCCTAACTATGGAACATTTTAAGAGAAGTTAACCAATATGCTTCAAAACCAATAAACTTTATTATAATAGTAAAGGAAAATCATGGTTTGGTGCATACAAATTTAATCACAAATTATCATTCTTCAAAATCTTAAGCCTTAGTACCACCCCCAATGTCAACCATAGTACAAAAATAAGAGTCTCACAACAGTGGACGTTCTCTGGCATAGTCCTCGGTATCCTCTTTTATTTATCACGACCCCGAGGAGGAAAGGTAAAGGGGGTAAGTTCAAAGAACTTAGTGAGTTCCAGAGTAAACACTACGATAGATATACATAAGAGAATAGTCTCTTCCCACTTAGTAAGACATATAGTTCACCTATTCACGAATACCAAATACAAACAAACTTTACAGAGTTCGCCTTTTGGCGAATACCCGACTTATATAGACTATAAAACAAACAATGTTCCTTTGGTGCATACATGATGCCCTTAAATTCATGCATACAACCTTCTTCATGTTAGCCACAACCCTAGCCAGTGTTCAGAGTATATCATTAGTTGGTTCCTTTTTCCTTTGTCGTGCCTTGCCAATTTGGTTTGTAATAACACTTGCCCTTCTAGAGGCTACATAACCATTTTCATGTATCCTGATCTGCCAGTTTAATGCTCTTTTTATCGAAGGCAACACCTTGAATTCATTTTCTTTAATTTCAGACTATATGGTTCCTTTCAGAGTAAGAAGGGTAATGGCTTAACATGAAGCAAGGCTCTTACATCACTTACATAGGCATGCTAGCCCAGACTTTTCATAGTAAACATTCGTCTCCATAGAACATGTAAACATACCTTGAACCAGACATGAACAAAAGATTTACACACACATGGAGTATGAAAGAACTCACCAGATAGATGCATAAAAGCATAGATAGCAAGACCTTTGCCCTTATCTCGGAAGCTTTCAAGATTTTCTTAAGCTATAATTTCAAGAGCTATCTAATCAGATAATTTTACCAAAGGCTAAACAATTTAAAAAAAAAACATTAACAGGAAACCCAGAATCTGAAAGTTTCCTCCTTTCTCACTTTAAATTGACCCTAAAGCAGAAAACCCTAGGGCCCCGTAAATAAATATGAAAATAACTTGAATTTCATCGATATTTACTAGGCACTTAATGATGGAGGAGTTAACTGAATATAACGAACCCAATCCTTTAGGCAAGTTTTAGGGCTAAAGTTTTTCTGAGAAAAATGCAAAGAAGATTTGGAGAGAAATTAAGGTTTGCCAAAGAAAGCATGAAACTTTCTAAGGAAGCATATGTTGGCTTTATACAGGTGCACACGAAAGGAAAACTTAATGGGCAAGTTTTATTTCATCCACTACCTTTCCTTCGATGCCCATGACTAATAACTTTCTCTCTCATCTTTAATGCATGTCCTTTCAATTTTAGAAACCTTGTCCATTCTAGCTACTCCTTTTTAGACCAACTAAATGGTTTAACTAGAACAATAAAATAATAATATAACCAACAATTCTTTCAAGCTAAGGACTTAAAACTAATGAATAAACATTAACATCTATCAGTTGGGGTGGCGTATTGGAAATACGAAAATATACACACTTTTTCATGCCCTTTTAATTAATATGGCTTAAATTTTAGGTTGATTGCATTTTGTCTACTTAATTTATTAAAATTGTGTTTGTGTTGTTATAGGCCTTGATAAGATGTTTGATTAAATAAAACCATTACTAAGTTATTCTTGCATTACAATTGTAAGGTAACTAATGAATTAATTATGTAACATCCCGAATTAGGGCCTAGTCAAAATAGTGGTTTCGAGGTCACAAATCCAACGAGGAAAATTTTATTTTTACTATATTTTTATCGTCTATGATTTCACAGAAAGATTTCGTGAAAATTTCGCTCGAAAATTTCGACGTTTGGGCACTCAATTTAGTCAAAAGGACTAAATTGTAAAAAGTGCAAAAGTTGAGTTCTATATATTAGAGGTGTCAAATTGCTATGAGTTTTAAATTGGAGGTCCTTAAAAGGTAATTAGACCATTGGATAACTTGATGGACAAAAATGGGCATGAATAGGACAAAATTGAAAGAAAAGCCTTAAGGGTATTTTAGTCATTTAGTGTTTTAATGAATAAAAAAAAGACAAAATACAAGAAAAAAATCTGCTCATCTTCTTCAAGTTGTTGCCAAAAATTTCATGACTCTATGGCTAAGGGTTTCAAGCTTTTCAAGCTTCATAGTAAGTGTTTCTAAGCTCCGTTTTTAATGTTCATATATTTTTTGAAATCCCGGTAACTTAGTTTAGCTATTTCTACCATTATTTTGAGCTAGGGTTTAATTTTAAAAATTGACCCATGTTGAATAATTTTGTATTTTGATGAATTTTGGTAGATTATACATGTTTATGAGTAGAGGAACGATTTTTACTAAGTAATTTTCGGTGAAAACGAGTAAAACGAGCTAATTGGTAAAAGTTGTTATTGTTCATAATAATGTGTTATAGTAAGAATTTGAAGTTGCTATAGAAGAAAAAAATGTTCAGCATGACATAAAATATAAGAAAAATGAATAAAGTTTAATTTTCGAGCCTAGGGGAAAATTTGTAATTATGCAAAAGTTTAGGGGCAAAATTGTAATTTTTCCAAAGTTTGAGTTAGGGACTGTTTTGAGTAGTACATTAATTAAGTGAAATGTGATGTTTTAGACCCTGAAAAACGAGATTTGGACCTAGAACTAGAGGAAAATCAAAAATCGGGAAAGTTGGTAAAATGGTCATTTCGGCGTTCGAGGTAAGTTCGTGTGTTAATAATAATGCAACACCATGCTTGAATTGTAATTTTCTATTGATATGACATAAATTGTATGATTTAATATGTTTAGGAGAAGTTGATGGATGGTATGTATGGTATGGAAAATGTGATGTTTGTTGTGTCATGTGAAATTGAATGTTAAATTAATATTACATGGGTTGTATGAGTTGCTACACGGTTGTACCTGACGGGATTTTGACAAGAAAGATTATATGTAAATAATGCATTTATTTTGCTTGTACAATAATTATTTTGCTAGATATTATGGAAATCATTGGGTGATAACTAAAATATGAAAATGTATGGAAATGGAAATTCTCGATTGAACCTTCGGAAAACCGAGAGATACGGACAATATGTAGCTAGGTCACACGAGTGATAAGGGACCTTCACCGTGTGCACAAGAAAGCTACTAGATGGAAAAAATTGATATGTAGCTAGGCCACATGGATGATAAGGGACTTTCACCATGTGTGCAAGAAAGCTACGGGATAATAATTTCATATGTAACTAGGTCGCATGTGTAATACTGTGTGTATACCATGTGTACAAGAAAGTTACGGGTTATGAGTAGCTAGGTCACATGAGTGGTTCCTAGTGTTGGACACCATGTAGACAAGAAAGCTATGAGATGGAATGGCTAGGTCACATGGGGATAAGGGACCTTCACCATGTGTACAAGAAAGCCGAATTATGTGTAGATGGAGCTATGTGCTGAGACCACGGGCGTTTTCCGAAGGGGTTCAACGAGATAATTTACTAATGATGATTGGTGCGATCATGTTACGAATAAGTGCAAGTGTGAATGTGACCAATTGAGAAATGTGGCAAATGTACGTATGAACAATATGCTCGATATGTAATCGAAAATTGGAAATATTGGTATAGGGAAGTGATGAATACAACTAAAGTGAGAGAGAGCAAAAATTTACAATAGAACTGCTTTGGACAGTAGCAGTGACGTGAATTTGAAAAATCACCAAATATAGTATAAATTGAATTATAAGTTGGATGAGATATTGATTTAAAGCTTATTCAGTATATTTTCATATAAAAGAAACATAGCAAACAAATGATTCGTATATTTTTAGATATTTGAATTTCTGTGAGACTGGTTCAGAATGATTACGTGATCCTCTATTTTGCCTTGGAAAAATCATTAAAAATTGTACAAAAATAATTGTAGGATATAATTTATATTCTGGAAATTGTGAATGAGTCTATTTTCAAATTAACCAAATAAAAAGGTCATATAAACTCTGTATGAGGAGAAAATTGATTCGTAGTGAAGAGAGGTTAGAATAGTCAAATAGTGAAATAGGGGAATGTTTAATGAATAAACTGTATTGATTGGCTAAACCAAAAATTCTAGAAATTTTATGGTAAGAGGATATGTAAGTCTAGTTTCATGGAAAATTTACAGATCTTAATTTGGAGTTCCGTAGCTCTAGATATAAATAATTTAATGACTGTGACGTAAGAAAACAACTTAACTAGAATTTGAATAAATAGGAAGAATATGAAAATGTTATCACATTGCTTTTTATTTTCATGCGAGCTTCCTAAGCATAAAGCTTACTCCCTCCTTTCTATTTCATTTAGTTTAGTCAGGTCATCTCAGGGTTGGAGATCGTCGGAGGTAGCATCACACTATCGAGCCATTATCCTTGGAGTATTGGCATATGTATGTAAAATGTTTTCAAGTGAGTGGCATGTATAGGGACTTAATTTTTCTATGATGGATGTTGTTGTGATTAGTCAAATGTATTGGCTTATATTGATTTGTTGATTATAGCCATGAGATGTGGCTTATGATGATTTTGGCTTGAAAGACTATTTGTCTATGGTATGTGTTAATGTATTGTTATGTGGTATAAGTGATTAAATAGATGACAAGGTCAAATGCATGTATTTGAAAAGTTGAAATTTTGGGTGAAATTTGGTAACTTGGTTTTGTATGATTGTGAATGTTTAAGTCCGGTAATGCCTCGAACCCTATCCCGGAGTTGGATACGGGTGAGGGGTGTTACAAATTATTTAAATGGATTGAAATTGTAATTAATTGACACGATACTTAATCAGTGCATGTTTAATCATCTAAGGTAGCTGAGGGTTAAATTAGCAACGGTATCTAACGATACATTAGAGTTGCATAACTTGCAAGATTATTGTGGTTAAACTGTTTCAAAGTAGAAAGACTTGTTACCTCACGTAATCTTTTATGTGCTTATGAGATTGAATTAATTGTTTGAATTGGCATAGAGATATGTATAAGAGATTATTTTGATTTCATAAGTATGTATGTGCATTAACACATTTGCTTATTAAAATTTGTTTAATCGGTTGAATTGACATAGAGATATAGTCAAGAGATAAATGGATTTTGGTAAGTAAGTATGTTCATAAGTTAGCAAATTACCGAGTTGCCGTGAATTTATTTGTAACAACATAAACATGAGTTTAATAATTCTAAGTTAAGAAATGTAATTAACCTAACACAATTATGTCATCTTGATTAAAACCATCTTTTGAAATCGTGCATTGGAGCTTTTATTTTATTTTTATTTATTTTACTTAGTCAAAATCCTAGTTTTAATCAAATCCTCAAATCAAAATATTTTTCTTCACCAAAGTGTTTTTAAAATTGCGTTCATAAATAATTCTTTTCATAGTCCTCGTGGGTACGATAACTCGACATTTACTTGTCACTTTATTACTTGTTGCGATTGTGTGCACTTACACATTTACGTCATTCCAAGTTTTTGGCGCCGTTGCCAGGGACTGTTTTAAAAAGTCATTATTTGTGAATTTGTTAGTTTTGCATTTTGGTTTATTTTTCTGTTCAAATTTAACCGAATTAATTTTTCTGTGATTATTTCAGGTGTTTATGAGTATTGGCTGAATTATCAATTTACTCCCTGTAGACCCTGAAATTGAACAAACTTTTCAACAATGAAGAAGACAAGCAAGTCAGAGAAGGACGAAGAGATGAACAATGAAAATTTGAATCAAGGAAACAGAGCAAACCCTGCTCAAAATCCTATCCTTATTGCTGATGATAAGGATTTAGCTCTAAGATAGTATGCCATGCCACTGTTTCATGATCTTAATCTGGGTATTAGGAGACCTAAAATCGAGTCACAATAATTCAAGCTGAAGCCAGTCATGTTCCAGATGCTTTAGACAGTGGATCAATTCAGTGGAATGCCTACCGAAGATCCACATCTTCACTTAAGACTGTTTATGGAGGTGAGCGATTCTTTCAAGTTAACCGAAGTACCCAAAGATGTATTATGGTTGAAGTTATTCCCATATTCGCTAAGGGATAGTGCTCGAGCTTGGCTGAACTCATTGCCACCAAATTCAATTTCCACATGGCAAGAGTTAGCAGAAAGGTTCCTCATGAAGTATTTCCTGCCTAGCAAGAATGCTAAGTTGGGGAACGAGATCACTGCTTTCCAACAAATGGATGATGAGTCCTTGTACGAGGCATGGGAAAGGTACAAAGAATTATTATGAAAGTGCCCTCATCGTAAAATCCCACACTGCATCCAACATGAGATGTTTTATAATGGTCTCAATGCCCACACGAGGATGGTAGTGGACGCTTTAGCTAATGGTGCTTTCTTTTCTAAGTCTTATAATGAGGCCAATGAAATCATTGAGAGGATTGCTAGCAACAATTATCAATGGCCAACCAATCGAGCAACGTCAGGAAGACGAGTCGCTAGAATACATGAAGTAGACGCTCTTACTTCACTCGCATCTCAGGTATCCTCAAAATCCTTAATGCTTGAAATTTTTACCACTAATGGGTTTAATAGTTTTGCAGCATAGCCACCAAATCAATTTGAAAATGTAGCCTGTGTCTATTGCGGGGAAAGACATCTATTTGAAGAATGTCCATCAAACCTAGAATCCATGTATTAGATGGGTAACCAGAACCAAAATCGAGGAAGGAAAGGACTTCAATCCAATTTCTATAACCCATTGTGGCGAAACCACCCGAATGTTTCCTGGAGTAACCAAGGGGCTGGAACCAGTAACACTTACACCCAACCTAGATCGACCCAACCACTTAGTTTCCTCCAACAAGTTCAGAAACTAACCCAAGCTAAACTATCCAATAGCTTAGAGAACCTATTGAAGGCATACATGGCAAAAAAATGACGCCACTCTAAGGAATTTGGAGAACTAAATGGGCCAGCTTGCAACTGAACTCAGAAACCAACCACAAGGTGCATTACCTAGTGATATGGAGAATTCGAGAAATCCAGTGTAACACCCCTTACCCATAATCGACACTAGAATCGGGTACGAGGCATTACCGCACTTAACTTGCTCAATCATACAACATCGATCCATAAAATTTCATTTCAAATTAAAACTTTTCATTCGAGACCTTAATATAATTATAGGTCTACGAGACCCTAAACTTGCACCCGGGATGATTCGGGACCAAACTGGAAACTTTTGAACACTTAGAAAATTTTGACACAAAATAGGGCCACACGCCCGTGTGAAGAGGGACATGCCCGTTTGGGCAAGCCGTGTATTCGTACACGCCCGTTTGGGCAAGCTGTGTATTCATACACGCCCATGTCCTTAATCTGTGTGGATTTTATTTTTTATTTCGAACCTACAGGGGTTTTCACACGGCTTGACACATGCCCGTGTCCATATCCCGTGTCTCCATAGCCCGTGTCCCTCACACGGCCATGACACGCATGTATCTTCACCCGTGTGTGAAAACCTTGACATTCTGTTTGTGACGTCATCATCTCAATAAGGTCACACGGCCAAGACACAAGCCCGTGTCTTAGGCGTGTCTCCCACACGATTAAGACACACGGCTGTGTCTCAGCCCGTGTGTTTACTACTGGGTATTTTGACTTGCCAACCTAGCATGCATGGGGACACACGGCCTATGGGGCTGACCGTGTGTCACAGACAGCCTAGACAAATGCCTGTATGTCTACCCGTGTGGACAATTGTAAGGCTCTCTACCAAGCCAATTACCATCCTACAAATTCAACTCAACATACATCATGACCATACGACACTTCTGAGAACCCAAAACCAAGACATCCACACAAGCATGCACTTCACGAACTTTATCATCATTGAATATATAAACCTGTTAAGTATTGGCCAATTTCCAATGACCATTTACAAAATGAATTGAATAACATTAATAGCCACACATTGGCTAACAAATATGACATAACATAAAATAACCAAGTTCCTATACATGCCATACTCAAAATTAAACAACCTTGCTATACCAAGGAGAAATTGATAGTGTGATTCCAAACTCCGACCTTCCACGATCCCCGAGTTAGCTTGATGATACTACAAGGAAAAGAGAAATGAGAGCGGTAAGCATAAAGCTTAGTAAGTTTGCATGAAATAAATAGCAACATAAAAGATCATAATGTCATCCATCCATTGCGTTGAATAACAAGACAAGGTCACAAGCACATTGTCATAACTTATTCATGCTTACTCTTACCAATTATATGTCATGTCACGTATCTTAAACATTTCTCGTGAATTACTCACATGTACTTGTATCACTTCATCACATAGCTTTAGTACTAATTTCAACTCTATTATAAGCTTAACTATGTATCTCGATGAATCACTTGGTAAACCCGAGGATACACAATCATCATCATACACATAAACACGACGTCGATGCCATATCCCAGATATGGTCTTATAGGGGATTTCATATCAATGTCGATGCCATATCCCAGATATGGTCTTATACGATTTTCATATTCGATGTCGATGCCATATCCCAGATATGGTCTTATACGGGATCTCAAATCGGTGCCGAGGCTATGTCCCAGACATGGTCTTATACGGGACCTTACCAATCTCATGTCTCGATGATGATATCCTCTCACTTCTTAAAGTCCAACCGGGACTTCAACATTATAATTTTTTTTTATCATTTTCTCATTCAACATCATTACTCAATTTCATAGAAATAATATACACTTCACTAATATCAACATTTAAAACATAATAACTTGATGTTGAATTTATTACACACAAACTTACCTCGGTACCAAAATAGGCCAATTTGTCGATCTAGTCCGAAACCTTACCTTTTCCTCGGGCAAGGTAAATTCCTCGTTCTTATTAATCTATAATAGAAAATTAGCTCATTTAATTACCACATTAATTAATACATTTCAATAATCATACTTTGGCAAAATTACCATTTTGCCCTTAGACTTTTACAAAATTACGATTTTACCCCTAAGCTCGTAAATCAATTCTAATCAAATTTCTTTCTTTAACGAGCCTAGCTGAACATTTATTACTCTTATAGAAACTTCCAATACTCATTATTTCACACAATTTCCACCTATTTTACAACCTTTACAAAAAGGTCCTTTTTAGGTGTTTTCATGGAAACACCTTTTACAAAAGTTGTTTATTTAACAACTAAGACTCATTTTTTTTCATAAAATTTTAGAAATCAACACTAATTATCTCATGGTAAAACCTTAGTTTTCCAACCATTTTGCAAAATAGTCCCCTCATTAGCTAGCTCAAGCTACAAGGGTCTTAAAAGTGCAAAAATCAAAGAATGACCATTAAAACACTTACTTGCGAGGAGAAAAGCTTGGCTGAAATTTTTGAGCTCTCAACCCCTATTTTTATGCTAATTTTTGGTGGAGAAGAAGAGAGGAAAGATTATATCTTTTCCTTTTCTTTATTTTATTATAAAACTTCAATTTAGTCACCAAATCTCTACCAACTTCGGCTCATTTTTCAACTATTTGTCCCCTATGTCCGGCCAACCATTATTTAAGGGGCTAATTGCACTTTAAAGGCTTCCAATTAATATTATATGGCTTTTAGACACCTTTAGCTTGTAAAATAGAACTTTCGCACTTTATGCGATTTAGTCCTTTTTTGCAATTCAGCATGAAATCGCTAAAATTAAAGCACCAAAATTTTCATGCACCTATATAATCATGCTTTAACTCATAAAACAATATTAAAATAATTTTACTGAACTTCGGATTAGTGGTTCTGAAACCATTATTTCGACTAGTCCTTAAATCGGGCTATTACAATTCTCCCCCTTAAGGATTTTCGTCCCCGAAAATCTTACCGGTGAAAAGGTTGGGATATTGGTTTCTCATAGCCTCCTCGAGCTCTCATGTAGCCTCTTCTACTCCATGTCTTTGCCATAGCACTTTCACAAGGGCTATACTTTTGTTTCTCAATGGTTTTACTTCTCGTGCCAAAATCTTAACTGGCTCCTCGCCATAAGTCATGTCCGGTTGAAACCTTTAGAAACACTTTATCACCAACTTGAAACTCAATCTCTTTCCGTTTCAAGTCTGCATAGGACTTTTGTCTATCTGAGGCAACTTTTAGACATTCACGTATCACTTTTACCTTCTCTTCAGTTTCTCTAACTAAATTGACCTCGTGGATCTGATTCTCTTTGAGTTATGTCTAATACAAGGGTGTTCAGAACTTATGCCCATATAATGCCTCATAAGGCTCCATCTTCAAACTCAACTGAAAGCTGTTATTATAGGTGAATTCCACCAATGATAAGTATTTCTCCTAATTACCATGGAATTCCAAAACACAACATCGAAGCATGTCTTCTAGTATCTGTATTACTCTCTCTGACTGCCCGTCAGTTTGCGGATGAAAGGCTGTACTAAAACTTAACTTTGTGCTCAAGGCTTCTTACAACTTTTTCCAAAACCGCGATGTAAATCTCGGATCTCTATCCGAAATAATCGACAACGAAATTCCATGTAATCTCATAATTTCTGACACATACAAATCTGCCAACTTATCAAGCGAATAATCAACCCGTACTAGTATGAAATGGGCTGAATTTGTAAGTCTATCGACCACGAGCCATATGGCATCCTTTTTTTCGATGTCGACGACAAACCTGTCACAAAATCCATAGTAATACGGTCCCATTTCCAATCGGAAACCATAATAGGCTGAAGTAAACCCGAAGGCACTTGGTGTTCAGCCTTCACTTGTTGACAAATTAGGCATCTCAATACAAACTCGAAAATGTCTTTCTTCATACTCGGCCACCAATACCATTTCCTCAAGTCATTATACATCTTCGTGCTGGCTGAATGTACATACAAACATCCACTATGTGTTTCGTGCAGAATCTTCCGAATAAGCTCATCATCTCTCAGTACACAGACTCTGTCTCGGAACGTTAAACATCCTTTAGGACTTATCTGAAAGTATGACTCAACATTTGACTCACATTGAACTCTTTTAGTTTGTAAATCATTGTCGCCTTTCTGAGTTTCACAAATCTCTTTGAGAAACAATGGCCTAGCCCTCAACTCGACTGGGATAGATCCATTATCTGACAAAATCATCTGTGTATTCTTGGCTCTCAGCGCAAAAAAGGATTTCCTACCTAAGGCATCAGCGACCATGTTCGCCTTTCCCAGATGATAGTCAATTACTAACTCATAATCTTTTATCAACTCTAACCATCTCCGTTGCCTAAGGTTCAACTCCTTTTGAGTCATCAAGTACTTTAAGCTCTTATGATCAGTGAACACCCAATATTTCTCACCATATAAATGGTGTCTCCAAATCCTTAGTGCAAATACAATTGCGGCTAACTCCAAATCGTGGGTCGGGTAATTCTTCTTGTTGGCTTTAATTGTCTAGAGGCATATGCTATCACCTTGCCCTCTTGCATGAGTACACAACCCAATCTATTCAAGGATGCATCGTTCTAGACTACGAATTCCTTTCCCGGCTCAGGTTGTACTAAAATTGGAGCCTCAGTCAATAATGTCTTCAATCTTTGAAAACTCTGTTGGCACTTTTCTGTCCACTCAAACTTCACATCTTTTTGCTATAGCCTCGTCATCAGAGTAGCTATCATGGAAAATCCCTTGACAAATCTTCTATAGTAGCCAGCTAGGCCTAGTAAACTCCTAACCTCGGTTACGTTCCTTGGCAGTTTCCATTCAACAATCATTGAAATCTTACTTGGGTCAACACGAATACAGTCACCCGAAACAATGTGCCCCAAAAATCTGACTTCCTTAAGCCAAAATTCGCTTTTACTAAACTTGGCATATAATTGTTTATCTCTCAAAATTTGCAGAATCCTTCTCAAATGCTTGGTATGCTCGTTCTCATCCCGAGAGTAGATCAATATATCATCAATAAAGACTACAAAAAATTTATCCAAGTATGGAAGAAAGATGCGATTCATCAAATCCATGAAAACTGTAGGGGCATTCGTTAAACCGAAATGCATGACAAAAAATTCATAGTGACCATACCTTGTCCGAAATGTGGTTTTCGGCACATCTGAGTCCTTGAATCTCAACTGATAATATCCAGACCTCAAGTCTATCTTGGAAAACACTATGGCTCCCTTCAATTGATCAAACAAATCATCGATTCTTGGTAGCGGGTACTTGTTCTTCACGGTTACCTTATTGAGCTGACGATAATGTATACATAACCTCATGGAACCATATTTCTTTTTCACAAATAAAACTGGAGCACCCCACGGAGAATAACTCGATCTTGCAAAACCTTTTTTCGTCAATTCTTGCAACCGTGCCTTCATTTCTTTTAAATCGGTTGGAGCCATTCTGTATGGAGCAATTGAAATGGAGGCAATACCAGGAGCTAACTCAATCCCAAATTCAATCTCTCTAACCAGAGGTAAACCTGACAATTCCTCTGGGAAAACATTTGGATACTCACATACTATGGGCACTGATTCAATTCTTAACTCAGTCTCTCTAGCATTCATCACAAAGGTAAGGTAAGCTTCGTACACCTTTCTTATGTATTTCTGAGTAGACATATGAGAAATCACTACAAGAAACTTCTCCTGTTCATCTGATTCAAAATGAAGAATATCCCCATTTTCACATTTTAACTCAATAAATTTCCTTCCACAATTCACTATCACATCTTAAGTAGTTAACCAATCCATCCCAAGGATGACATTGAATTCATCAAATGATAATAACATGAGAATAGCCAGAAAATAATGACCCCTAATCATTAAAGGGCAACCTTTGCATGCTCTATCGACTAACACACATTTGCCTAGGGGATTTGACACTTTTATCACAAATTTTGTAGACTCAACAGTCCTGTTCATTCTAGAGACTAATTTCATACAAATATATGAGTGGGTAGATCCCGGGTCAATTAAATCTATAATATGAGTATCATAGAGAGAAAAGGTACCCGTGATCACATCGGGGGACGATGCCTCTTCACGAGCGTGAATGACATATGTTCTCACCGGTGCTCTACCTTCAGATCTTGCAGTCTGCTCTCTAGATGTATTCTTACTACTCATTTCATTTCCTGGGTTTCTTTGTGGCCTTCCTCTAGCAGTACTCCCAGGTCTTGTACTCTAAAGTTTCTCTTTCTCACCCGCCATGGGGCAATCTCTGATAAAATGGTCTAGGGACCCACACTTGAAATAAGCTTTCTCATTTTCTCAACACTCCTTGGGATGACATTTACCACATTGAGAACATTCCAGTCTACTTGGTCGAGCGTTGCCAACACTAGCAACTGAAGTGGTTTGAGTTTTAGATCCCAAATACTGTTTACCCTTACTTCTATTTGAAAATCCAGCTGAGGTCCCTAATCGAATATTGAAATCTCTTGACTTCTTAGATGAGGATTGGAATGACTTACTCAGTTGTCTCTTCCTCGGGTCACATGACTCGAATTCAGCCTTTCTTTTCTCTTTAACCAGTTCCTCGGCCTTACATGCTCTATCTACCATCACCACAAATTATTTTAGTTCTAGGACACCAACAAATAAACGGACATCCTCATTTAACCCGTCCTCAAACCTTTTGCACATAATAGCTTCGGTGGACACGCACTCTTAGGCACATTTACTAAGCTTTACGAACTCACGTTCGTATTCAGTCACTATCATTCGACATTGCTTTAGCTCTAAAAATTCCTTTCTCTTTTGGTCAATGAACCTTTGACTAATATAGTTCTTCAGGAACTCTTCTTGGAAGAATACCCAGTTAACTCTCTCATTTGGTACCACCAACACAAGGGTGTTCCACCATTGATAGGCCAAATCTCTCAATAGAGATACCACACACTTCATGCACTCTTCAGGTGTGCATGACAACTCATCGAATACCCTGACGGTATTCTTAAGCCAGAATTTCGCCCTCTCCGGGTCATCATCTTTTTCTAGCTCGAAATTTCTTAACTCCTTGTTTCTGGATTCTATCAACCGGAGGCTTTTCTCTTCTTACTACTTCCACAACTTGGGGGGCTACTGGGTAGGTTGAGGAATAGGTGGGGTGGAGGGGGTTCAGCATTAGGATTTGCTCGAAAAAACTTAGTGTACCAGTTGCTCATCATAAGGATAAAAAATTCTCGAGCCTTTTCTCCTTGACCCAAAGTCTCGGGTCTACTTTCTACTGGCGCGGTCCCTTGCGCTGGAGCCGGTGCATTACTTGCAGCATCATCGGCCGCAGCTCGGTCAGGATCCATTACTATATAAAAACACAATTTAAATCATCAGGATTCGTCACACTATCATTATGTAAATACTCATACGTATGGCATGTATAGCTAGACTCATACTTACGCTACGTTAGTCTGAGAATCGACTAAACCGTAGCTCTGATACCACTAAATGTAACACCCCTTACCTGTAATCGACACTAGAACTGGGTACGAAGCATTACCGTACTTAACTTGCTCCATCATACAACATCGATCCATAAAATTTCATTTCAACTTAAAACTTTTCATTCGAGACCTTAATATCCTTTTTATAGGTCTACGAGACCCCAAACTTACACCCGGGATGATTTGGGACCAAATTGGAAACTTTTGAACACTTAGAAAATTTTGACACAAAACAAGGCCACACGTCCATGTGAAGAGGAACACGCCCGTGTAGGCAAGCCGTGTATTCACACACACCCACGTTCCTAATCCGTGTGGATTTTATTTTTTTTATTTTGACCCTACAAGGGTTTTGACACGGCCTGACACTTGCCTGTGTCCATAACTCGTGTCTTCACCCGTGTGTGAAAACCTTGACATTTTATTGTGACGTCATTATCTCAATAAGGTCACATGGCGAAGGCACACGCCCGTGTCCTTAGACCATGTGTCGAATTCAATTCCTAATTTCAGGTGCAGAATTCACATGGCCCGGGCACATATATGTGTCTTAGGCCGTGTCTCCCACACGGTTGAGACACACGGCCTTGTCTCAGCCTGTGTGTTTACTACTGGGTATTCTAACTTGCCAACCTAGCATGCATGGGGACACACGGCCTATCAACAGACCAATGGGGCTGACCGTGTGTCACACACGGCCTAGACACACGCCCGTGTGTCTACCCGTGTGGACTATTGTAAGGCTATCTACTGGAACGACGAAAATGTGCAAGTGTACACAATCCCAACAAGTAATAAAGTGACAAGTAAATGTTGAGTTATCGTACCCATAGGGACTGTAAAAAGGAATATTATTGAAATTGATTTTAAAACACTTTGGTGATGGAAAATATTTTGGTTTAAAGATGATTAAAAGCTAAAGTTTAAAAATAAAGTAAAAAAGAATAAAAAGGTTCTAATGCACGAGTTCAAATAAGGTTTAATCAAGATGATATAATTGTGTTGGATTAATTACATTCCTTTAATGTAGAATTATTAAACTTATGTTTATACTGCTACGAACAAATTCACGGCAACTCGATAATTTGCTAACTACTGCTCATACATACTTATTAAATTAATCAATCTCTTGAACATTTTTCAATGTCAATCAAAGCGATTAATCAATCTTCACAAGCATATAAAAGATCAAGTGAGGTAACAGAGTATTTCTACCTTGAAACAGTTTAATACCAATAATCTTACAAGTTATGCAAGGCATATGTATTGCCGAATACAATGCTAATTTAAACTTCAGCTACCTTAGAAGAATAAACATGCACTGATTAAGTATTGTGTCAATTAATTAAAATTTCAATATGATTTAACAATTAATTCATTAGTTATCTAACAAGTAATATTGCAAGAATAACTTAGGCATGATTTTACTTAATCAAGCATCTTACCGAAGCCTATAACAACACAAACACAATTCGATAATTGAAGCAGGCAAAATATAATCAACCCAACACGGATTAAATTCAAGATTGATTAAAATAACCATTTGAATATCATAAATATTCACAAACATCATTGTCAAAACAACAACAAAATTTAAAGAGATAGGGAATAAGAAGCAAATCCGGTGTTTCTCCGTGGCTTGACTGATTGCACCATTCTTCGTTCTCCGTTGTTCTCGGCTATCAAGGTGGCTTATAAAGACTTTAATTGCTGCTCAAAAATGGCTGATGAGGACCTCTTTCCCAAGAGAAGAAATTGACACTTAAACAAAAGGGGAAATGGAAAGGGAAAGTTGAGAGAACGTGAGAGAGGAGAAGAGAGAATGAGAGTGTGAGTGGTGAGTTGAATGATCAGCAAGGGGTGGCTTTTATAACTGATTGTGGATGCTAAAAATAGAAAATTCCATCAGCCAAAGAGTCCCCCCTTGGTCGGCCACACACATGGAAAAGTTGAGAGATTCAACTTTGCTAAAAATAGCCTGGGGCAAATCCATAAAGCCACATTTTTTGGAGGGGGGTTTGAATGCAAGGTTGAATGTTTCAAGTTTGCTAAAAATAGCCTGGGCCAAATCCATAAAGCCACATTTTTTGGAGGGGGTTTGAATGCAAGGTTGATGTTCTTCAAGGGCTTCTTTTCAAGCTTATTTAGTTAGCTAAAATGCTGATTTGGGTCAGCATATGGACGGTTCTGGGCAGCCCAATTGGTGGCTGGTTCGGTTCACTAAATCCGGTTTAACCAGTGCGGTTCAACTGGACCCTTTTTTCCATAATTAATTAATAATAATTTATTTAGCCCAAATTAAATTGAGAATAAATTAAAATTAATTATATTATGAATTAAAACACATTTTTGGACCATCTTAGGCTGGAAATAAATTTGCCTCGATACTTCAAATTACTTCTCGGTTTTATTCTTCGAGCAGTGTCTGTCGAGCTAATTTTTGCCCTTTGTGCGAATCTGTCGAAAATAGTCAAAATTAATCAAAATTAACTATAAAATTAATTAAAATGCATCACGTTCATATTTTTAACACAACTTAATTATTTGATAATATTTAATTATTTTTCGACAAGAATTTAACCGAAATAGCATGATTTTAAGTTAAAAGGGCATGTAAAAACACGTAAATTTTCGTGTTTCCACACCCCCAAACTTAATTCATTGCTCGTCCCGAGCAATGGACAAATTTGGAAAGAATTTTCTCGGAAACACTTTTGAAAAACTCCTTCAGAACAACATTCTTCCCAAAATCATGAAATCAATATATTTATGATCAAAAACAATAAATTTGATAATTATGCTACTCAAGTATATATATCGTTCAAATTAATCTCAACAATTACTACAATAGAAAAATTAGACTAAATGTTTCTTAATAAAGATATGTTAATCTCTACCAATTTGATTTTAATCCCTTATTCAAAATTAAACTGCAATCATTAAGCTTAACTGATGTTTTCATATGTTGAACAGAGCAATTTCTCTCCACTAATGTAGGTAACATTGGAACTTTGAATCAATAGGTCTTTAACAAGTTTGTAACACGGCTGGGCTTAGGGGTAGGTAAAATATAGAGAATTTTAGGTTAAAAAAAAAAAAACCTAGACTCAACTTGTATCGGACCTTTTGGAATAATTACCTTCAATACATCAACTTTTCTTTCCTTTTCACATGCTCTTTAGTGCCATTTACTTCAAGTACATATGCTTTTTTTTCCGAGTATTTTACTGCATGTACTACAATTTTTAGAGCATTTCATACTTCTTTGCAGCTCCCCCAAACTTATTTTCAAAGAAGACTCTGAATGGTACTGAGTCTAGTGTTTGGGACATTTTTAAGATAATTAAGAGAAGTGATGGCTAACTTTGTAAGGGTTCAAATAAAATTAGGCCATTAAGTCTCAAAGTTGGGTTTCAAAGGATAAAGATTTCATCATGGTTGGATTGAGAGGCTCAAATGGTCCAAACATCAGTTGCCTAAATCATTTCAACGTTTCATGCTTCTTAGGATTTCGCCTCAAGAAACTACTAAGTCAATTCTAAAGACTTAACCTTTCATGCATGCCTAACTTTCCTAAAGAACTAAAATTTTATGGTATGATTTGCATGCTTTATTAGAAATACATTCCATGTCATTATTAAGCTAACATAACAATTTATTGAAATAATCAAAATTTATTCATACTTAAATTTAGCATACTTAACAAAATTCAAATTTATTGAACAAAAATATATCATATTCATAATTAAAAGAAAAATTTTATTCTAAGTGGAAATAATTTCAATTTTTGGTCCCCCAAACTTAAAATGATCAATGTCCTCATTGTTTAAAGTGAATAGATACTATACACCAGGTAGGATTCCAAAAAAGAGGAGGTGAGTCAATTTGACTGCTTAAGTACCAAGCTCTTCCTAGATCCAACCCTAGACATGTATATACCTATTGCCACACTTTAGACTTTACTATTTGTCCATATTTACTTTTGATTCCCATCTCTTATTTTATTGTGTAGAAATAAAATAAATTCCTAATTAATCCTAATCCTAAATTGACATAAAAATAAAGTCAAAATCCCTCCCTTTTATTTATTTGCAGATCCTTCCAAATTGGACTCATCTTTTGCTCCATCATTATTGCCTTTGCATGAATTGCTTCGCTCCTTCTTCGATAATGGACTCCATGGTTTAAATATGAAATATGGAAATTCAAGCACAAAAATAAATGGATCATTGTTTATTTTCTTAAGAGCACTTCTCATCGAGTCATCCCTTATTTTTGAGTATCTCCAGTAAGCTTGCAACTGCCATTGCATATGTTGCATTAGGTCCATCAATTTTGACAACTCATCTTGAAGATCTGGGCTAGGCGGTGGAGCTCTAAACATTGAAGTTTCAGCATCGGGTTCCGCTTCTGGTTCTACTGATTCTGCCTTATTGGGTATTCCAAATTATTGCATCATGGGATCTTCTTCTTCTTCAGGGTCCTCACTTTCTTCAAGTCGTTGCAGTAGAACAGAGTCTCCGGCTATTCAGTATAGGACCCAATCCGTGATTGTGCCTTAAGTATACCCTGTCTTCTTTACATTTGCAAGAATTTCAGCTTTCAAGCACAGAATAGTTATTGTAAAAGGGAAGTAAGCAGGGCCAAAACGTCTAATGGCATAATTTTGCATCTCTCTCAAGATCATCTTTCCCACATCAATGGTCTTTCCAGTTAAGATCGAGTATAATAAGACCATTCGCTCTAATGAGATTGTAGTCCCATGTGAGCTAGGCATTAGGTTGAATCAGATGAAATAGAACCATACCTTCGTGAGAGGTGTCAAGTATTCTCTCCGACAAGTGTGGATTCCTTGTTTTGACACAGTCCAATTGGAACCTTGAACTGTAAATTCCTCGAGAATTTCTTATAGAATTTCAAGCTTGATATTGCTCATCAAAGATGAATATTTGTTGTTCCTGAAATTAGGTAATTCAAAGAACTCATTAATAGCATTTGAATTAATTGGTGCCTTGATTCCACGAACTGGAACTTCTGTCATCTCGCTTGAGGTTAAATTTGCATAGAACTCACGAACTAGCTCCTCATCCATACTGGGTCTCTTCTCACAAAATAGTTCCCAATTGAGGGCTTTGGCAACTTGACGAATACATGCCATAAAGTCTCTGTAGTTGCTTTCCTTTAGTGTGAAACCTTTCTCAAGATGCATCTTTTGATTTTTGAAGATACTTTCGTATCTCACTTTGGCTTCAACACAATGGAACTTGCTTTGTGTTTCGTCGATTTGAGGAGAGGCACGAGTTCTCTTGCGAGGCATGATTAACCTGATCATAAGATGGAAAAATTTATTTTCTCAAAAATTTGATTAATAAAAATTATTAATAATTCAATAAATTGAAAATTAAATAATTGAATAAAATTAAAATTTTGAAAGAAAATTAGGTCTTACCACCTTGTTTGTAAAAATATAAGAACTCCAAAAATAATTATGAAGGAAAATAAATGGTAATTTGAAGGAGGTTGGAGGGTTTGGTTAAAAGGTTTGGTGCAAGGATGGTGTGCCGATCAAGTGCTTGAAGGGCGACTAGGCGTGCGGCTGATGGTGCGAGAGTAGGCAGCAGTGTGCGGCAGGGGTTGATTCGACAAGCAGTAACGTGCGGGAGCTTCCGCAAGCTAGCCTGGTGCGCTGGGACGTGTGGAGGTGCTAAGTGCAGGTGTGACACATGGCTTAGGCAGGTTTCTTTGGGCGTGAGTGGCGTATTTGGAGCAGTCTGTGCGGCGTTGGTTGTTGGGGCATCTGAGGTGGGCCTGGCTGGCCGAGTGCTTGGCTAAGCTTGCAACACTTTTGGGGTTTTGGTTCTTTGGGGTTTTGAATATGGATGAATGGAGGAAGAAAGGTTGATGGTATTTATAGAGGGAGAAATAAGATTTGTAGTAGAATTCTTAGAGAATTTTAATAATTAAAAAAAATCCTTAAGTTCTAATTCTACTCAAAGTAAATAACAATTAATAATTAAATATATGCATATGAAATTATCAACTGTTATTAAATTATTAAGATAAATAGAAAATATAATCAAGATAAAATTAATCCTAATTCTAAGCTAAGTTGATAAGAATTAATATATAAATTATAAATAATATAATTATATATTAAAGTTTATCAAATTATTAATAATATTAAAGATATTTATTCTAGATGCTTTTTGAAAATATTCACAAAGAAAGGCGCTGGTTTTTTTATTTACGAAAAGAGCGACTAAATTTTGAAAATGATTCAATTAAGTCCCTAGACTTAATGAAAATTTAAAATTGAGTTGCAAATTAAAACTTGGATCAAAATTGACCCTTTTATTTGAAAAACTAAAAATTTATTTTTCCATTTAGGGGATAATTTCTTAGAAAATTATGTCAAAATAAATTCCCAGAAAGATTGGAGGAGTCACAAACGGTCCTGCTTAAGTTCCAATCTCCTAGACAGAATTTATTTAAACATACTAAACTCAGAAATATACCCTAAATCATTTATTCAAAAAGGAAAACAAAAAATTAAGTATCCAATAAAATGAATGAGATTTTATCCCATTCAAATTTATCTCCCAATAATGTTTCAGGCGTTAAGCATTAATTCAAAAATTACCTCCCTTACCTTGGAGTTCAACAACTCCGAATGGATAGGCTTGGTGAATCGTAAATGGATCGGACCAACGTGATTTTAGCTTACCTGGAAAGAACTTCAATCTGGAATTGAACAACAAGACTTGCTGACCTGCTTCAAATTCTTGAACTCGAATATGGTTGTCATGGCATTTTTTGAGTCTTTCTTTAAGTAATTTGGCATTTTCATATGAGAACATTCGGAACTCTTCTAGCTCATTGAGTTGGAACATCCGTTTTTTTTTCGTGAGCTGAGGATCCAAATTAAGCTGTTGAAGAGCCCAGTAAGCTTTGTGCTCTAACTCCAATGGTAGATGACAGGCTTTCCCAAAGACCAACCTATAGGGTGACATCACTAAAGGTGTCTTGTATGCTGTTCTGTAAGCCCATAAAGCATAATCTAATCTTGTGGACCAATTTCATCGGTTCGGGTAGACTACCTTCTCAAGTATGCCTTTGATCTCCTTATTTGCCCAGTTCAGCTTGCCCATTCGTCTGCAGATGGTAAGCTGTTGCAACCTTGTGTTTCATTCTGTGCTTGTCTAATAACCATTTTAACCACTTGTTCAAAAAGTGGGGTCCTTCATCACTGATGATAGCTCTTAGGGTTCCAAACCTTGTGAACACATGCTTCTGCAGAAACTTTATCACAACCTTAGAATCGTTTGTCGGATATGCCTTAGCCTCGACCCATTTAGACACATAGTCTACTGCTACTAGTATGTATTTGTGACCACAAGACGGAGGAAAAGGACCAAGAAAGTCAATAACCCATACATCGAACAACTCTACCTCAATGATGTTTGTTCCAGGCATCTCATTTCTATTGGTGACATTTCCAACCCTTTGACATCAATCACAGCTCTTGACGTAAGCATATGCATCCTTGAATAGTGTTGGCCAAAAGAATCCGGCTTACAATACTTTGCCCCCGATGACGTGTACCTCGAAGTGTCCCCACTTGGAGCCGAGTGTGATGGTATAAAATCTTCGGTATTTCATCTTCTACCACGCATCTCCTGATCATCTGATCTGCACACTTTTTAAACACATATGGCTCCTCCCAGAAATAGTACTTCATATTGTAAAGAAACTTTTTCCTTTGTTGATACGTCTTATCAATTGGCATCAAACCACAAGCTAAATAGTTAGCAATATCAGCAAACCAAAGGGGATTATGGACATGATTTACCTTCTGTATATGTTTATCTGGAAATGTCTCCTGAATTGGTATAAGAGGAGAATTCCCTTCTTGTGGCTCCAATCTGGACAAGTGATTTGCTACTTGATTTTCTACTCCCTTTCGATCTTGATTTTAGATCGAACTCTTGAAGTAGAAGTACCCATCGGATCAGCCTTGGCTTAGCGTCTTTCTTCGCAAGTAAATACTTAATTGTCGAATGGTCCGTATAGACAGTCACTTTGGTACCTACAAGATAAGATTGAAACTTGTCGAAAGCAAACACAATAGCAAGTAACTCTTTTTCTGTTACCGTATAATTCAATTGAGCTCCTGCTAGAGTTCGACTTGCGTAATAGATGGGATGAAAAACTTTGTTCCTTCGCTGGCCCAAGACAGCTCCAATTGCAAAGTCACTTGCATCACACATCAATTCGAATGGCAAATCCCATTCTGGTGTGATGATTATGGGCGCCGTGACCCATCGACTCTTCAAATTGTTGAAGGCTTTTAAGCATTCCTCATCAAACTTGAATATCGAGTCCTTTTCCAATAATTTGCAAAAGGGTTTAGCGACTTTGGAGAAGTCCTTGATAAATCTTCGATAAAAATAGGCGTGGCCCAAAAAGCTCCTAACACCTTTTACAGATATTGGAGGTAGGAGTTTCTCAATAACGTCTACCTTTGCTTTGTCTACCTCGATCCCATGTCTCGTTATTCGATGCCCTAGAACAATTCCTTCTCGTACCATAAAATGGCACTTTTCCCAGTTGAGTATGAGATTCGTTTCTTTGTATCCCCTTAGTACCTTAGCTAGATTGGCTAAGCAGTTATCGTAAGTATCTTCGAATACTAAAAAATCGTCCATAAAAACTTCTGAATACTTTTCAACCATGTCAGTAAAAATAGACATCATACATCTTTGAAATGTAGCAGGTGCATTACATAAACCAAATGGCATGCGTCCAAAAGCAAACGTACCGTATGGGCAGGTGAATGTCGTTTTGTGTTGATCTTTTGATGCTACTATAATCTGATTATACCCTGAGTATCCATCGAGAAAACAGTAGTAATCTCATCCTACGAGTCTATCTAGCATCTGGTCCAAGAACAACAAAGGAAAGTGATATTTTCTAGTCACCTTGTTTAGCTTCTGGTAATCGATGCAGATTCTCCATCCCATAACCATTCTAGTTGGTATCAACTCGTTGTTCTTGTTCTCTACGACCGTGATACCTCCTTTTTTTTTGGCACACATTGGACTGGACTTACCCATGAACTGTCTGAGATGGGATAGATGATACCCGCATCTAACCACTTGATGATCTCTTTTTTACTACGTCCTTCATGATGGGGTTCAGTCTCTATTGTCCATCAGTCATACCTTTTTTTCCATCTTCCATGATAATCTTGTGCATGCATACAGATGGACTAGTACCGTGAATATCAGCTATGGTCCATTCGATGGCCTTCTTGAATTGTTTCAAAACTGAGATAAGTTTCTCTTCTTCCTTAGTGGTCAATTCTGCAGAAACAATCATAGGCAGAGTAGAAGCGTTACCTAAATAAACATATTTTAAATGAGAAGGTAATATCTTGAGTTCTAGTTTAGGTGGCTCCTCGATCGACGCTTTTGGTTGGGAATAGTCTCTCTTTTCTAACTCCAAAGATTCAAAATAGGATTGCGGATTAAATCCCATTTGATTAGCTTCTAGCAAAGCTAAGTATTCATCCTCCTCTTCATTATTTAGGGGATCCGATGTCAAAATTCTTTCCAGTGGGTCCTCAACACAGTTGAGTTCTTTCTCCACTATTAAATCCTCTAAATCAAACACTGCAGAGCAATCGTCAATTGTTTCAGGAAATCGCACAGTGAGCTCGCCCTTCTACACATCAATAAGGGTCCTTCCAGTTGCTAGGAACGACCTTCCTAAGATGATTGGTACTTTTTTGTCTGCTTCAAAATCTAGAATTATAAATTCAGCAGGAAAGATAAACTTATCTACACGTACCAATAGGTCATCGATTTTTCCTTCTGAATGTGCTAAGGATCAATCTGCTGGTTGAAGTGTAACTATAGTTGGTCTAACTTCTCCTATCCCTAACTTCCTATATATTGACATAGGCATCAAGTTGATACTTGCACCTAAGTCACATAATGCCTTACCACAATATGTTGCTCCAATGTTGCACGGTATGGTAAAACATCGAGGATCCTTCAATTTAAGGGGTAGTTTTTCTTGAAGATATGCACTGCATTCCTTCGTCAGAGCTACCGTCTCAAATTCTCCAAGTCTTCGTTCCTTAGACAAGATATCTTTCATGAACTTGACGTAATTTGACATTTCCTCAAGTGCTTCAACCAACAGGATGTTGATGTGAAGTTGCTTGAGTACCTCAAGGAACTTCTCGAATTGAATCTCCTGCTTCTGCTTCTGAAGTCTTTGAGGGTAGGGTGGTGGTGGTTTCATTACTGGAACTGATTTTGGTTGATTCGTCTTTGGCGACAATTCTGCATTTAACAAAGTTGTTAGTTGATCAGAATTAGGTGGTCCTGAGGTTACTTTGTCAAGTTTTGCAGATTCTGGTTCTGGTGAAACTGGGATTTCAACACTTCATGTATTCCAGCGACTCATCTTCCTGACGCTGCTCGATTGGTTGGCCATTGATAATTGTTGGTGGAAATCCTCTCAATAATTTCATAAGCCTCATTGTAAGACTTAGAAAGGAGAGCTCCATTAGCAGAGGCGTTCACTACCATCCTCGTGTGAGCGTTGAGACCATTAAAGAATGTCTCAAGTTGAATGCAATGTGGGATTCCATGATGAGGGCACTTTCGTAATAACTCTTTGTACCTTTCCCATGCCTCATACAGGGACTCATCATCCATTCGCTGGAAGGCAGTGATCTCATTCCTCAACTTGGCATTCTTGCTCGGCGGGAAAAACTTCATGAGGAATCTCTCGGCTAACTCTTGCCATGTAGAAATCGAGTTCGGTGGCAATGAGTTCAACCAGGCACAAGCCCTGTCCTTTAGCGAATATGGGAACAGCTTCAATCGTAATGCATCTTCAGGTACTCCAGCTAACTTGAAAGAATCGGTCACTTCCATAAGTAGTCTTAAGTTAAGATGAGGATCTTCAGTAGGCATTCCACTGAATTTGCCCACAGTCTGAAGCATCTGGAACATGACTGGCTTCAGCTCGAACTGTTGTGCCTCGATTTCGGGTCTCCTAATACCCAGATTAAGATTGTTAAATACTGGCACAACATACTGTCGTAAAGCTCTATCCCTATCATTAGCAATAAGGATAGGATTCTGAGCAAGGTTTGCTTCGTTTCCTTGATTCATATTCTTGAAGTTCATCTCTTCGGTCCTTCTCTGGTTCGCTTGTCTTCTTCGTTGTCGAAAGGTTCGTTTTATTTCATGGTCCATAGGGAGTAAGTCGATAATCTGGTCAATACTCATAAACACCTGAAATAATCACAGAAAAATTACGTACGTAAAGATTTAAACAGGAAAATAAATAAACCAAAATGTAAAAATAGATTAAAAAATAATGGCTTTTTTTAAAACAGTCCCCGGCAACGGCACCAAAAATTTGGAACAATGAAAATGTGCAAGTGTACTCAATCGCAACAATTAATAAAGTGACAAGTAAATGTCGAGTTATCGTACCCACAGGGACTGCAAAAGGGAATATTTATGAAATTGATTTTAAAACACTTTGGTGATGGAAAATATTTTGGTTTAAAGATGATTAAAAACTAAGGTTTAAAAACTAAGTAAAAAAGAATAAAAAGGTTCTAATGCACGAGTTCAAATAAGGTTTAATCAAGATGATATAATTTTGTTGGATTAATTACATTCCTTTAACGTAGAATTATTAAACTTATGTTTATACTGCTACGAACAAATTAACAGCAACTCGGTAATTTGCTAACTACTGCTCATACATACTTATTAAATTAATCAATATCTTGAACATTTTTCAATGTCAATCAAAGTTATTAATCAATCTTCATAAGCATATAAAAGATCAAGTGAGGTAACAGAGTATTTCTACCTTGAAACAGTTTAACCACAATAATCTTGCAAGTCAAGCAAGGCATATGTATTGCCGAATACAATGCTAGTTTAAACTTCAGCTACCTTAAAAGAATAAACATGCACTGATTAAGTATTGTGTCAATTAATTACAATTTCAATACGATTTGATAATTAATTCATTAGTTATCTAACAATTAATATTGCAAGAATAACTTAGGCATGATTTTACTTAATCAAGTATCTTACCGAGGCCTATAATAGCACAAACACAATTCGATAATTCAAGCACGCAAAATATAATCAACCCAACACGGATTAAATTCAAGATAAATTGATTAAAACAACCAT
The DNA here is from genome assembly GCA_025503065.1 of Gossypium bickii. NCBI lineage: Eukaryota > Viridiplantae > Streptophyta > Magnoliopsida > Malvales > Malvaceae > Gossypium > Gossypium bickii. The sequence continues at coordinate 83,578,529 of CP106713.1, read as the reverse complement.
TTCAATAGCATAAATATTTATAAACATGGTTGTCAGAACCACAACAAAATTTAAAGAGATAGGGAACAAGAAGCAAATCCGATGTTTCTCCGTGGCTTGACTGATTGCTCTGTTCTTCGTTCTCCGTTGTCCTCGGCTATCAAGTTGGATTATGAAGACTTTAATTGCTGCTCAAAAATGGCTGATGAGGACCTCTTTCCCAAGAGAAGAAATCAGCACTTGAACAAAAGGGGAAATGGAAAAGGAAAGTTGAGAGAAAGTGAGAGAGGAGAAAAGAGAATGAGAGTGTGAGTGGTGAGTTGAATGATCAGTAAGAGGTGGCATTTATAGCTGATTGTGGCTGATAAAAATAGCAAATTCCATCAGCCAAAGGGACCCCCTTGGCCGACCACACACATGGCAAAGTCGAGAGATTCAACTTTGCTAAAAATAGCCTAGGGCAAATCCATAAAGCCACATTTTTTGGAAGGGTTTGAATGCAAGGTTGAATGTTCTTCAAGGGCTAGAGATTCAAAGGGACCCCCTTGGCCGACCACACACATGGCAAAGTCGAGAGATTCAACTTTGCTAAAAATAGCCTAGGGCAAATCCATAAAGCCACATTTTTTGGAAGGGTTTGAATGCAAGGTTGAATGTTCTTCAAGGGCTTCTTTGCAAGCTTATTTAGTTAGCTAAAATGCTAATTTGGGACAGCGTATGGACAGTTCTTGGCAGCCCAATTGGTGGCTAGTTCGGTTCAGTAAATCCAGTTCAACCAGTGCGGCTCAACTGGACCCCTTTCTTTTCCATAATTAGTTAATAATAATTTATTTAGCCCAAATTAAATTGGAAATAAATTAAAATTAATTATATTATGAATTGACACACATTTTTGGACCAACTTAGGTTGGAAATAAAATTGCCTCAATACTTCAAATTGCTTCTCGGTTTTATTCTTCGAGCAGTGTCTGCCGAGCCAATTTTCGCCCTTTGTGCGAATCTACCGAAAATAGTCAAAATTAATCAAAATTAACTATAAAATTAATTAAAATTCATCATGTTCATATTTTTAACACAATTTAATTATTTTATAATATTTAATTACTTTTCGACAAGAATTTAACCGAAATAGCATGATTTTAAGTTAAAAGGGCATGTAAAAACACGTAAATTTTCGTGTTTCCATCTACCAAGCCAATTACCGCCCTACAAAGCAACCACACTTATACCAATTCAATTCAACATACATCATGACCATAAGGAACTTCTAAGAACCCAAAACCAAGACATCCACAAAAGCATGCACTTCATGAACTTCATCATCATTGAATATATAAACTTGTTAAGTATTGGCCAATTTCCAATGACCATTTACAAAATGAATTAAATAACATTAATAGCCACACATTGGCTAACAAAAATGACATAACACAAAATAACCAAGTTCCTATACATGCCATACTCAAAATTATACAACCTTGCTATACCAAGGAGAAGTTGATAGTGTGATTTCGAACTCCGACGTCCTACAATCCCCGAGTTAGCTTGGCGATACTACAAGGAAAAGGGAAATGAGATGGGTAAGCATAAAGCTTAGTAAGTTTGCATGAAATATATAGCAACATAAAGGACCGGAACGTCATCCATCCATTGCATTGAATAACAACACAAGGTCACAAGCACATTTCCATAACTTACTCATGCTTACTCTTACCAATTACATGTCATGTCACATATCGTAAACATTTCTCGTGAATTACTCACATGTACCTGTATCACTTCATCACATAGCTTTAGCACTAATTTCAACTCTATTATAAGCTTAACTATGTTTCTCGATGAATCACTTGGAAAAACCGAGGATATACAATCATCATCATACACATAAACATGGTGCCAATGCCATATCCCAGATATTGTCTTACAAGGGGTCACATATCGATGCCGATGCCATATCCCAAATATGTTCTTATATGGGATTTTATATCGATGTCGATGCCATATCCCAGATATGGTCTTATACGATTTTCATATTCGATGCCGATGCCATATCCCAGATATGGTCTTATACGGGACCTCAAATCGGTGCCGAGGCCATGTCCCAGACATGGTCTTATACGGGACCTTACCAATCTCATGTCTCGATAATGATATCCTCTCATTTCTTAAAGTCTAACCGAGACTTCAACATCATAATTTTTTTATCATTTTCTCATTCAACATCATTACTCAATTTCATAGAAATAATATACATCTTCACTAATATCAGCATTTTAAAACTTAATAAGTTGATGTTGAATTTATTACACACAAACTTACCTCGGTACCAAAATAGGCCAATTTGCCGATCTAGTCCGAAACCTTGCCTTTTCCTTAGTCAAGGTAAATTCCTCGTTCTTCTTGATCTATAATAGCAAATTAGCTCATTTAATTACAACATTAATTAATGCATTTCGATAATCATACTTTGGCAAAATTACCATTTCGCCCTTAGACTTTTATAAAATTATGATTTTACCCCTAGGCTCGTAAATCAATTCTAATCAAATTTCTTTCTTTAACGAGCCTAGCTGAACATTTATTACTCTTATAGCAACTTCCAATACTCATTATTTCACACAATTTCCACGTATTTTACAACCTTTACAAAATGGCACTTTTTAGCTGTTTTCATGGAAACACCTTTCACAAAAATTGTTTATTTAACAACTAATACTCATTTTTTTTCATAAAATTTCAGAAATCAACACTAATTCTCTCATGGAAAAACCTTCAATTTTCAACCATTTTGCAAAATAGTCCCCTCATTAGCTAGCTCAAGCTACAAGGGTCTCAAAAGTACAAAAATTATCAAAGAATGACCATTAAAACACTTGCAAGGAGAAAAGCTTGGCTGAAATATTTGAGCTCTCAAACCCTATTTTGCTGCTAATTTTTAGTGGAGAAGAAGAGAGGAAAGATGACATCTTTTCCTTTTCTTTATTTTATTATAAAACATCAATTTAGTCACCAAATCTCCACCAACTTTGACTTATTTTTCAACTATTTGTCCTCTATTGCCGGCCTACCATTATTTAAGTGGATAATTACACTTTAAAGGCTTCCAATTAATATTCTATGGCTTTTAGACACCTTTAGCTCGTAAAATAAAACTTTTGCACATTATGCGATTTAGTCTTTTTTTTGCAATTAAGCATGAAATCGCTAAAATTAAAGCACCAAAATTTTCATGCACCTACATAATCATGCTTTAACTCATAAAATAATATTAAAATAATTTTCTTCAACCTCAAATTAGTGGTTCTGAAATCACTATTTCAACTAGCCCCTAAATCAGGCTATTACATCTAGGGAAGGAGTATTGTAAAGCGTTGACATTAAGGTGCGGAAAGACATTAGATCCCAACATCGTCGGAGTTGAAAAGGAGCCAGATGATGCTCAAGGCTCAGAGGAAGTTCAACCGAGTGTTGAAATTCTAGTTTCACCAATACCTGAATATGCAAAATCCGATAATTTAACTTCGGAACCAGCTAACTCTAATAAACTAACAACTTCGTTAGATGCATAATTGCCATAGAAGACGAATCAACCAGTTCCAGTAAAGAAGCCTCCACCACCCTACCCTCAAAGACTTCAGAAGCAAAAGTAAGAAATTCAATTCAAGAAGTTCCTAGACGTACTTAAGACCGAACCGACGAGATTGGTCTAAAAGACTAGATGATGCTTTATGGGCCTACAGGACAGCATGCAAGACACCTTTAAGGATGTCACCCTATAGGTTGGTCTTTGGGAAAGCATGTCACCTTCCCTTAGAGTTAGAGCATAAAGCTTACTGGACTCTTCAACAACTCAACTTGGATCTTAAGCTTGCTAAAGAGAAACGGATGCTCCAACTCAATGAGTTAGAAGAATTCCGAATGTTCTCATACGAAAATGCTAAATTACTCAAGGAAAGACTTAAGAAATGACATGACAAGCACATTCGAGTTCGAGAATTTGAAGTAGGTCAGCAAGTCTTGTTATTCAATTTCAAATTAAGGTTCTTTCCAGGTAAGTTAAAATCACGTTGGTCCGGTCCATTTACGATTCACTGAGTTTATCCATACGAAGTTGTCGATCTTCAAAGTAAGGGAGGTAATTTTCGAGTTAATGCTCAGGGCTTAAAACATTACTGGGGAGATAAAGTTGAACGGGATCAAATCTCGTTCATTTTATCAGATGATTAATTTTTCTTGTTTTCCTTTTTAAATAAATGATATAGGGTATATCTTCAGGATTAGTATGTTTAAATAAATTCTGTCTAAAAGATTGGAACTTAAGCGAGACCACTTGTGACCCCTCCAATATTTCTTGGGAATTGATTTTAACATAATTTTCCGAGAAATTATTCCCTAAATGGAAAAATAATTTTTTAGTTTTTCAAATAAAAAGGTCAAGTTTGATCCAAGTTTTAAATTGTAACTCAATTTCAAATTTTCTTTAAGTATAGGTATTTAATTGAATTATTTTCAAAATTTGGTTGCTCTTTTTGTAAATATTAAAAATTAGAGGTCTCTTTTTGTAAATATTTTCAAAAGGCATCTAGAATAAATGTTTTTAATTTAATAAATAAGATATTAATTATTATCAACTTTGCATAGAATTAAGACTAGTTTAAATTTGATCATATTTTATTTAGTAAGTATTTATCTTTAATAAATTAATAGCAAATAATAAATTAATATGCGTTATACTAATTATTAATTGTTGTTAACTCTATGTAGAATTAGAACTTAGAATATTTTAAGTATTAAATTGTTCTAAGAATTCTAATTAAACTCCTACTCCTCTAACTATAAATTTCACCCAACTTTTCCATTTCTTTCACTTATCCCTCAATCAAACCTAGCATCCAAAACCCACCAAATCACCTAGTGTCGCAGCTCCCAACTCCCTAGCCACAACACCGCCTGGCAGCCCCATTCGGCCAGCAGCTCATGTGCACACCAGCAGCCCATGCTGCTACTCCCGCTCGTGCCAAACCGACTCTCACGCACTTGCTCGCAAGTGACAAGGCACCAGCCATGCTGTTAGCCTGGTAGTACCGCCTGTTGCCTACTTGCTGCCCATCCACATGACACACGCATATCTTGCTACTCCCTAGTGTGCCGCTGCTGCCTTGCTACTCTCGCCACACCATCAAGATACCCTACAAACATCCTTAAACTGACTTCTTTTGCTTTAGATTTATTTTCTTTGAGTTCTTAGCTTTTAGAGAAAGGTGGTAAGATAAATTTTTCTCCTAAATTTTAATTTTATTTAATTAATTAATTTTTCAATTTATTTTAAGAATCAACAGATGCATCCAAAGAAGGGCTTTACACTGAAAGAAAGCAACTATATTGATTTCATGGCTCGTGTTCAACAAGTTGCTGAAGCTCTCAATTGGGAGTTATTTTGTGAGAAAAGACCTAGAATTGACTTAGCAGTTTCTTGAGGCGAAATCTTAAGCCAACCATGATGAATTTGGACCGTTTGGACCTAGAGTTGTTTTGTGAGAAAAGACCTAGAGTTGGTTTGGACGATTTGAGCTTTAAGCCAACCATGATGAATTTTTTTCCCTTGAAACCCATCTTTGAGACTATATGGCCTAATTTTGTTTGAACCCTTGCAATATTTAACCATCACATCTCTCTTAATTATATTTAAATTGTCCCAAGCACTAGACTCAATATTATTCAGAATATTCTTTGAAAATAAGTTTGGGGGAGTTGAAAAGAAGTATCAAATGCTCAAAAAATTGTAGTACATACAGTAAAATGCTCGTGAAAAAAAAGAAGAAGAGAAGAAAAAAGAGCATATGTACTTGAAAGAAAATAGATGTACAAAAGAGCATGTGAAAGCAAAGTAAGTTGGTGTATTGAAGATAATTATTCCGAAGGTTCGATTGAAACTGAGTTTAAGGTTTTTAGCCTAAATTTACCTATCTTTTACCCACCCCTAGCCTAGCCACGTTACAACTTTTCTAAAGACCTATTGATTCAAGTTTCTATGATACCTACATTAGTGGAGAGAAATTTCTATGTTTAACATATGAAGGCATAAGTTCAACTTAATGATTGCAACTTTCTTGAATAAGGGAATAAAATCAAATTGGTAGGAATTTAGCATGTCTTTATTGAGAAAGCACTTAGTCTATTTTTGCTATCATAATAATAATTGAGATTAATTTGAATGATATGTATACATAAGTAGCATAAGTATCAAATTTCTTGTTTTTGAGCATAAGTATACTAAAATCACGATTTTGGGAAAAATGTTGTTCTGAAGGAATTTTTCAAATGTTCTTCTGAGAAATTCTTTTCAAATTTGTGCATTACTCGGGATGATCAATGAATTAAGTTTGGGGGTGTGGAAACACAAAAATATACACTTTTTTTCATGCCCTTTTTAACTCAAATTCATGCAGTTTTGGTAAAATTCTTGTAAAAAAATATATAATTATTATAAAATAATTATTTTGTACTTAAATTATTAACATATTGAATTTTAATTAATTTTATAATTAATCTTGATTAATTTTAATTATTTTTGATAGATTTGCACAAAAGGCAAAAAACGGTTCAGCAGACACTACTAGAAGCGCAAAACCAAGAAGTAATTTTGAGGCATCAGGGCGAATTAATTTTTCAGCCTAAGACGGTCAAAATTACATGTATTAATTCATAATATAATTAGTTTTAATTTTAATCCAATTTAACTTTGGTTAAATAAATCATTATTAATTAATTATGAAAAGTTGCCCAGTTGAGCTGAACCGAGAAAACCGATCCAACCGAGCACTAGGCAGCCCAAAGCCGTCCCACATGCTGACCCAATCAGCTTGCTTGGTTGATTATTTAACTTGCAAAATGGCCCTTGAAGACTCATTCAAATTGCATTCAAACTCCTCCACTATTTGTGCCTTTCTAGATTTGCCCCTACCTTAAAATAGCAAGTTTGAAACCTTCAAACTTGCCACATGTGTGGCCGACCATGGGGAGACTCTATGGCTGCTTATTTTTGCTAATTTTGGCAGCCATCTCAACCTATAAATACCCCCCTTTGCCGCTCACTTCAAACACATTTCAACCCTTCTCATCTCTTCACTTCTATCTCATTTTCTTCCCCTATTCCCTTGCCGATTTCACCTCTTGAAAAAGAGTCAGTCAACCAGCATTTGGAGCATCATTCAAGTGTTCGTAGAAGCCTCGGTTCGACAAGAATAAGAGGAGAAGGAGGAGTGGGGCAAACTAGTCAAGCCACGAAGAAAACACCAGATTTGATTCTTGTTCACTATCCTTTCAATGTTGTTGTTGTTATAATGAACATGTCTATGAATATTTGTGATGTTGATATGTTCAATTTAATTAATATGGCTTAAATTTAATTTGTTTTTGGTTGATTGCATTTTGTCTACTTAATTTATTAAAATTGTGTTTGTATTTTTATAGGCATTGGTAAGATGTTTGATTAAGTAAAACCATGACTAAGCTATTCTTGCATTACAATTGTAAGGTAACTAATGTATTAATTATTTAAACAGATTGAAATTGTAATTAATTGACATGATACTTAATCAGTGCATGTTTAATCATCTAAGGTAGCTGAGGGTTAAATTAGCAATGGTATCTAACGATACAATAGCCTTGCATAACTTGCAAGATTATTGTGATTAAACTATTTCAAGGTAGAAATACATTGTTACCTCACGTAGTCTTTTATGTGCTTATGAGATTGAATTAATTGTTTGAATTGGCATAGAGATATGTACAAGATTTTATTTTAATTTCATAAGTATGTATGTGCATTAACACATTTGCTTATTAAAATTTGTTTAATCAGTTGAATTAACATAGAGATATAGTCAAGAGATAAATGAATTTTTGGTAAGTAAGTATGTTCATAAGTTAGCAAATTACCAAGTTGCCGTGAATTTATTCGTAACAACATAAATATGAGTTTAATAATTCTAAGTTAAGAAATGTAATTAATCTAACACAATTATGTCATCTTGATTAAAACCATCTTTTGAAATCATGTATTGGAACTTTTATTTTATTTTTATCTATTTTAATTAGTTAAGATCCTAGTTTTTGATCACTTTCTCAAATAAAAATATTTTTCTTCACCAAAGTGTTTTTAAAATTGCATTCATAAATAATTTTTTTCACAACCCCTGTGGGTACGATAACTCGACATTTACTTGTCACTTTATTACTTGTTGTGATTGTGTACACTTGCATATTTCCATTGTTCCATGTATACCTTGCAAGAGTCTGCTAGACCACCAAGCCTACCTTAACAAAGACTTCGCCCAAGGGTGCATTCTGTAGACTTTAAACACTTGGTCATATCTAGCACCTTATTAATCCAGAACTTATTCTATAAGCCTTACTTCTACAAACAATACTCAAATACTAGGTTTTTCTGGGTAGGATGTTACAGGTATTGGGTGCCTACTTTAATTCTTAGAGTGTTTTTGTAGTTATATGCTTGGTAAAGTACCCTATAAAAAATTCAGATGTTACAAAAAAAAAAAAAGGGTACTAGTGAGCACATGCTTCCAAAGTGAGAAAAAGAGAAGAATTGGGTACTTTAGGGGGAAATTCTATTCTAGAGGACCGAAGTAAGTTGAGTTTGAAGTTGCCTAGCCTAAAAATAAATATCTCTTCCCATACCTTGGACCACGCCCCATTAAAACCTTGTGAAAGACCTATTGATTTAAATTTTTATGCCTGCTACGTTAGTGGAGAGGAAATTCTATGTTCAACACATGAAGACATAATTTAAACCATAGGATTGCTGCTTAGCTTATTCAAGGAAAACAAAAATTGATTGGAAAGAACTTAGTGCACAATCATGAGGAAAAGATATTCAATTCATGATCTTTGTTAGCGTCTAGATATTGTTTTGGTAAATAAGGCATATGAGATAAGTTTCGAATAGGTATAGTGTTAGAACTGACCAAGTATGAGAGCATTTTGCGCACGCTTGTGAAACCTTGATGTTGGCAAGCACTAGGTTAGCACATAGTGATCAAGAAGTGTGTCAAGTTAGGATGGATTCACCCAAAAGCTTTGATGGCACAAAGAGTGGGCAAACTCCATTATAAATAAGGGAAATGATCTTTATGATGTGAGGTTACGTCAGTAGTGTAGAGTATCCTATAAGATTAGCTTTGAGCCAGTCAAGATGGAAGGAATAATAGTCAAGAACCAACCAAACAAGAATCGAGATAGTGAACGATCAAAGGTAGGTACTCAATTAGTTTTCCTGGAAATTGTATATTTGGATAAGACCACCCAATGACTGATGTCATGTTTAACAAGTGTCAATAAAAACTTGAATAGGTTAAGTGTCTAAGATAGGTTAAGGAGAAAACATCTTCTCTCTTTCTTTTCTTAACATAATAGGACTAGAAGAAAGGCGAGGTAGTTCTCTAAGCTGAGTCTAAGATCATGATATTTGAACAAGATTTTCTTAAAATTAGGGCAACACCCGGTAATTAGGATAGCTCTGAACTTAATAGGTAAACTAAGTGTTACTTTAAAAGGGTGAAGTGTTGTCTGCCCCACTGATGCTCTTGGTGTGTTAAGTGGGTGCATAAAAATTATTCGACTAAGGGAAGAAACTGCCTTAGAAAAGAATAAATCATTAGGAAAAAGAAGTCGAGTAAGGTATTAAGGAAACTCGGATAATAGGGTCGTCGCCAATAAGGCATGACACACCAAGTGTGATTAGTTACAATTCTAGTTACGCCCTAATGTAATGACTAAGTACAAAATATGGATTAAGGCATAAGGGTATGTTTTATAAATATATGTTTTCCCATACACGTCTCTTTACACGTCTCATATCTTGGAACAATCATTAGGTTCCTTTTGCATTCTTTATAGTTATTGTTGTTCAATTTGTTCTCAGTGAGTATATTTAATAAGGGAGTAGGTGCCATTTTCAAACTGAAAATAAAAAATTCATTCTATATATTTGTATTGAGCAAATATTTGAAAACATTTTGCAACATTATGGTATACATTAAGATGATGCATGTGTCTTACATTAAACATTGAAAACATTTTTAAGTTGTTGCAACAATAATTCCTACACCCATTGAATCAAAGCCACCGTGGGGTGATCATGATCAACTAGTAAGAACATAGATGTCCATCCAATCGGTACATAAACCTAATTCCTTAGGCATTGACACGTACTATTAACCGTTTAACATTTGACCACCATTCTAACTTAAGTAAAGCTTCATGGGAAGTTACTTAACTAGAAGATCTTGAGTGTATAACCATCAACTCAACACCTATCGCATCATGAACCAAAAATGGGTTATCGTTTAATATTCTCATCGTGTAACATGTTGTGACTAGTTGTCCTTTTTGAAGAAAGAACTTCTTGTGATAATGCATGATAATACCTATTACAACTCGGTCCAATTATCGTACAATTACAAGAAAGTTCTTCTTGCTTTCAGGAAATATTCTTAGTGAGGTCAACATGACAATCCTACTGTGGGGTAGTTAAATTGTCATGCCATCACAAGAGACCATTGATGGAGGCCGAAGGTCTTGTTTAGGGACCTTTTCCCACTCAATATTTTAAAAACATAATGTCTAGTTTCAATCATGAATGATCAATATATGCAAGAAATGTATCTATGACATTCTTCTCTAAACTATATGACATGCTTATCATACATATGCATGAACATACATTCGTAGTCAAATAATATCATCATGCTTATCACATAAGTAAAAGTATAAGATTTATGTAACAGCCCATTTTTAGGTCAAATTGGAACAGTGGTTTTGGGACCACAAATCTGAGGCCAAAATGTTTATTTAACTATTTTATTGAAGTTTACAGTATGATAGAATTATTGTGTGAAAGTTTCGTAAAGAAATTTTACTGTTTGAACGGTTAATTCTAGTAAAAGGACTAAATCGCGTAAAGCGTAAAACTTGTGTTTTATTGGCTAAAAGTGTCTAATAGCTATAGAACCTTAAATTTAATGTTCTTATGTTTAAATTATACCATTAACATGAAAGTGGATGATAGTGGCTTGGTAAATTTGAAATTATTAATGTTCATTAAGGCTATTTTTGTAATTTGATTATTAAAGGTTATTTTTAATAAGACAAATGAAATTATTCTTTCATTCATCTTCTTGGTCGAAACTTAGGGTTGGAGAAATCCATTTTTATGCTTTTAATTTTGGCACACTCCTAGCTTGATTAAGGTACGATTTTAGCTCAGTTTTTAATGATTTCTACGTTTTTGAGATCGTTGCTTCGTATTCTCGCTGGCCCGTATCTTCGATTTCAAAACTGTTAAAGATTTACCATGTTGCCATTATTGAATGCTTGAGTAATTTGATAGTTGATGATGGATTTTGAATAATTGTTGATAGTTAAACTAGTTTTGTAAAGTGATTTTTGACAAAAATGTCAAAAAGGGATTAATTTGTGAAATTGTAAAATTATGTGGGTAAAAGTGTGAATAAATTGAAAATGTGGGCTGCTAGTAACATGTAGTATATTTGGCTAGCATGAAATAGTACTAAGTTGCATGAATTTGAAAATTTTATGTGATAAGGACTAAATTGTAAAAATGTTAAGGAAAATGTGTAAAATAGCCCTAATGTGCGGTTTGGACTAAATTGAATAGATTGAATACTGAATGTGCTAAAATTGATAACATATAGATCAAGATAAGTCGAGATCGGGTTTAGATCGTGGACAAGGGAAACTTGATGAATAGCCGATATTGCTATCCGAGCGATACGAGGTAAGTTCGTATAATTAGAATCGAACTTTGAAATACTTGTAATTATTTTGAAATGTATGTCTATAATTGAGTAATTGATATACTTGGAATACGAATGCCTATTTGATATAGGCTGATGGTTACCAAGTCCCGTTTGAACCGTATAAATTCGTATTATGCAATAATCAAACATATTATGCAATATCAATTGTTATAAGCATAATACCAATAGATTTGTATTATTCACATATAACTTACCTCGATATACAAAAAAAAAAATTTAGGTGACTATCTCGATTTAATCCACTATCTTAGTTTTCCCCCGGTCTAAGTCCGGACTCCATTTTTCTTGGTCTATAATAACAAATTCACTTATTAAATCACTACATTATTCAAAACATTTCAAAGTTTCTATTTTGGAAAAATTACCGTTTGCCCTTATACTTTCAGAAAATTATAATTTTACCCCTAGGCTCGTAAATTGATTCTAATCAAATTTCCTCCTTTAACAAGCCTAGCTGAACATTTATTACTCTTATAGCAACTCACAATACCAATTATTTCACACATTTACCACCTATTTTACAACCTTTACAAAAAGGTCCTTTTTAGGTGTTTTCATGAAAACTCCTTTCACAAAAGTTGTTTATTTAACAACCAAGTTTCATTTTCTTCCATAAAAATTCAGTAAATAACACTAATTCTCTCATGGCAAAACTCTAGACTTTCAATCATTTTGCAAAATAGTCCCCTCATAAGCTAGCTTAAGCTACAAGGGTCCCAAAAGTACAAAAATTATCATGAATGATCACCAAAATCACTTACTTGCAAGGAGTGTAAGTTGCTGAAAATTTCAAGCTTCTAAAACCTCGATTTTGCTGATATTTTTGGTGGAGAGAAGTGTGAATGAAAGAGATAAAGCTTTCTCTTTTTATTTTATTCTATTTCTCCAATTAAGTCACCTAATCCACCAACTTTGACCAATTTTGAAATTTCTTGTCCCTTATAGCCAGCCATCACATTACTAAGGGCCTAATTGTACATTAGGGACCTCCAAATTAATATTCTATAGATATTTGACACTTTTGGCTTCTAGAACAAAACTTTCGCACTTAATGCGATTTAGACCTTTTTCAAAATTAAGCATGCAATCACTAAAATTACTTCACCAAAATTTTCATGAACGCATATAATCATTTTATAACACATAAACAATTATAAAAAATAATTTTCTCCGACCTGGGATTAGTGGTTCCGAAACTGCTATTCCGGCTAGCCCCTAAATTGGGCTGTTACAATTCTCCCCCTTAAGGATTTTCGTCCCCGAAAATCTTACCAGTAAAAAGGCTCGGGTATTGGTTTCTCATAGCTTCCTCGGGCTCCCATGTAGCCTCTTCTACCCCATGTATTTGCCACAATACTTTCACAAGTGCGATACTTTTATTCCTCAATTTCTTGACCTTCTAATCTAAAATCTTAACCGACTCTTCACCATAGGTCATTTCCGGTTGAATTTCAACCTCTATCGGCACAATCACATGCGAAGGGTCTGATCGGTAGCGACGTAACATAGATACATGGAATACATCATGAATCTTTTCCAAGTCAAATGGCAAGGCTAAACGATAGGCTACCGGCCTTATCCTCTAGGTAATCTCATACGGTCCTATAAAACGTGGACTTAACTTGCCATTCTTACCAAATCAGAGGACTTTCTTCTACGGAGATACTTCAAAAATACCTTATCACCAACTTGAAACTCAATCTCTTTCCATTTCAAATCCGCGTAGGATTTTTGTCTCTCTGAAGCAGCCTTTAAACAATCATGAATCACTTTTACTTTTTCTTCTGTTTCTCTGACTAGGTCAACCCAGTGTAACTGATTTTCTCTGAGTTTGGTCCAATACAAGGGCATTCGACACTTACGTCCATACAAAGCCTCATAAGGCACCATTTTCAAACTCGACTGATAGCTATTGTTGTAGGCGAACTCTACCAACGGTAAATACTTTTCCCAACTGCCTTGGAACTCAAGAATACAACACCGCAACATATCTTCAAGAATCTAAATTACTCTCTCCGACTGACTGTCGATATGCGGATGGAAAGCAGTACTAAAATTCAGTTTCATCCCCAACGCTTCTTGCAACTTTTTCAAACCTTGATGTGAATCTCGAATCTCTATCCGAAATGATTGAGAAAGGTATCCTGTGAAGTCTCTCAATTTTGGAAACATACAGATCGACCAGTTTCTCAAGTGGACAACTAGTACGCACTGGTATAAAATGAGCCGACTTAGTTAGCCTATTAACCACAACCCACACAGCATCTTTCTTCTTTGGCGTCAACGGTAATCCGGATACAAAGTCTATGGTAATACGGTCTCATTTCCACTCGGGAACCATCACGGGCTGAAGCAAACCCGTAGGTACTTGATGTTCAGTTTTCACTTGCTGACAAATCAAGCATCTCGATACGAATTCAGAAATATCTTTCTTCATACTCGGCCACCAATACCATTTCTTCAAATCATTATACATTTTTGTACTGCTTGGGTGTACAGATAAACATCCACTATATGCCACATGTAAATTTTTCCAGATAATTTCATCCTCTCTTGGTACACAGATCCTTTCTCGGAACATCAAACATTTATCAGAACTAATACGAAAGTCTGATTCCATACCCGATTCACATTGAACTCTTTTGGCTTGCAAATCACTGTTGCTTTTCTAAGCTTCACAAATCTCTTAGAGAAATATCGGTTTGATTCTCAATTCAGTTAGAATAGAACCATCTTCTGACAGAGCCAATTGTGTATCCATGGCTCTCAATGCAAACAAAGATTTCCTACTCAAGGCGTCGACGACCACATTCTCCTTTCCCAGATGGTAGTCAATCACTAACTCGTAATCCTTTATCAACTCTAACCATCTTCGTTGCCTTAGATTCAATTCCTTTTGAGTCATCAAGTAATTTAGACTTTTATGATCAGTGAATACCTGACATTTCTCGCCATACAAATGGTATCTCCAAATCTTCAATGCAAATACAATAGCGGCTAGTTCTAAATCATGAGTCGAATAGTTTTTTGCATGCGGCTTCAGCTGTCTTGAGGCATAAGCTATTACTTTGCCTTCCTGCATAAGCACACACCCCAATCCATTTAAGGATGCATCGCTATATACTACGAATTCTTTTCCCGGCTTTGGTTGCACTAAAACTGGAGCCTCAGTCAACAACTCCTTTAGTTTCTCAAAACTCTGTTGGCACTTATCTGTCCTTTCAAACTTAACATCTTTTTGTAACAACCTCGTCATTAGAGTAGCTATCATAGAAAATCCTTTGACAAATTATCTGTAATAACTGGCTAGGCCTAGAAAACTCCTAACCTCTGATACATTCTTTGGCGGTTGCCATTCAACAATGGCCGAAATCTTTCTCATGTCAACTCTAATGCCATCACCTGAAACAATATGGCCCAAAAATCTGACTTCTTTAAGCCAAAATTCACTTTTACTAAACTTGGCATATAACTGTTTATCCTATATAACTTGTAGAACCGTCCTCAAGTGCTCAGCGTGCTCGTTCTCATCACGAGAGTAAATCAATATGTCATCAATAAAGACTACAACAAATTTGTCCAAATAAGGCCGAAAGATGCGGTTTATCAAATCCATAAACATAGCTAGGGCGTTGGTTAAACCAAAAGGCATAACTAGAAATTCATAGTGACCATTCCTTGTCCAAAATGTGATTTCCGGCACATCTGAGTCTTTGACTCTCAACTGGTAATAACTAGACCTCAAGTCTATCTTGGAAAACACAATGGCTTCCTTCAATTGGTCAAACAAATCGTCGATCCTTGGCAAAGGATACTTGTTCTTAACTGTCACCTTGTTGAGCTGTCGGTAATCTATACATAGTCTCATCAACCCGTCTTTCTTTTTCACAAAAAGTACGGCATCACCCCACGGAGAATAGCTCGATCTCATAAAACCCTTATCTGTCAACTCTTGCAACTCAGCTTTCAATTCTTTTAATTCCAACGTGCCATCCTATACGGGGCAATTAAAATAGGTGTCATACCAGGGACCAACTCAATATCGAACTTGACTTCCCTAGCTGGTGGCAATCCAGGTAACTCTTCTGGAAACACGTCTAAGTACTCACATACCACGGGAACTGACTAAATCTTTACTTCCGACTCTTGGGTATTCAACACAAATGCAAGATAGGACTCATACCCTTTTCTCACGTATTTTTCAGTAGTCATAGAAGAAATCAATACATGTAAGGTATCTGGATCACCTGATTCAACCCGAATAATATCCCCATTTTCACATCTCAGTTCAATAAACTTACTACCACAGTTTACTAACACATTATGAACAGTCAACCAATCTATGCCAAGAATTAGATCAAATTCATCAAACGATAGTAGCATAAGGTTAGCCAAAAAATAATGGCCTCTAATAATTAAGGGACAGTTTCTGCACACTTTGTCAACTATCACATGCCTGCCTAACGGGTTTAACACTTTGTCTAACGGGATAGACTCAACAAACATACTCATGCTAAACACTAAATTCATACAAACATACGAATGGGAAGACCACGGATCAATCAAAGCAACAACAGAGATATCATGAAGAGAAAAAGTACCCGTAATCACATTTGGGGATGATGCCTCTAGGCATATCTCCTTGCAGGCGCTCGACCCTTGGACCTTCGGTGGAATCTCTAGGCTCACTTCTATTACCAGCCCCACTTCCTCGGTTCTTCTGTGGTCTAACTCTCGAAGGAGCATTACTCGCTTACACATCTTGCTTTCTCATCCATCTCAAGATAGTCTTTGATAAAATGTTCTTGAGAACCACAATTGTAGCAAGCTCGATTGTTTCCCCGACACTCTCCAATATGTCATCTGCCACATCTCTGACACTTGGGTTTATTAGACTTCATATTACCTACACTTGCCATCGAGGTGGCTTGCACTCTAGAGTCAAAATATGTTTTACCACGATCTCGGTGTGAATACTCAAATTAAACGGTCATCTGAGGATTAGTTTCCTTGGACCTCTTTGATTGGGATTGGAACGACTTACTCATCGGCCTCTTCCTTGCATCCCGGGCCTCAATCATAGCCTTTCTTTTCTCTTTGGCCAATTCCTCGGCCTTGCAAGCCCTCTCTACTAGAAAAACAAACTCTTTCAATTCTAGAATACCAACAAACAATCGGATATCCTCATTTAATCCATCCTCAAACCTTTTGCACATGATGGCCTCTATGGATATGCACTCCCGAGCGTATTTAGTGAGCCTTACGAACTCACGTTCATATTCAGTCACCGTCATTCGACCTTGTTTTAGCTCAAGGAATTCCTTCCTCTTCTGGTCTATAAACCTCTGGCTAATATACTTTTTACAGAACTCTTCTTGGAAGAATTCCCAAGGTATCTTCTCCCTTGGTACAACTGACACAAGGGTGTTCCACCATTGGTAAGCCGAGTCTTGCAGGAGTGACACCATACACTTCATGCACTCTTCAGGTGTGCAAGAAAACTCATCAAATACCCTAATGGTATTTTCTAACCAGAACTCTGCCCTCTCTGGATCATCATCTATATTAGCTTGGAATTCCTAATCTCCTTATTTCCAGATTCTGTCAATCGGGGGCTTTTCTCTTCTTACTATTTCTATAGCTTGAGGAGCTACAGGGGTATGCTGAGGAATAGGTGGGGGTGGAGGAGGTGGAGTGTTTGGATTTGCACGAACAAACTCCGAATACCAAACATTCATCTTGTGGAGGAAGCCTTCTCTAGCCCCTCCGCCCTGACTCAGTGTCACGGGCCCACTCTTGACTAGCGCGGTCCCTTCAGCAAGAGCCGGTGCATTACTTTCTACATCATCTGCCACTGCTGCGTCAAATCCATTTACTATATGAAAACACATTTTCAATTGTCAAGAGTCGTCACACTATCATAATTCATATATGGCATGTATAGCTAGACTCGTACGCACGCTAGGTTAGTCCGAGAATCGACTAAACCATAGCTCTGATACCACTAAATGTAACACCCTTTACCCGTATTTAACGTCGAGATAGGGTATGAGGCATTACCTAACTTAAGCACATGCATACACACATTTTCGAATCATAAAAGACCATTCAAATTAAAACTTTTCAAACTTCCTCTTAACATCCTTAATATAGGCTTACGAGGCCCAAAACACATCTCAGAAGGTTTCAAGATCAAACCGAATTCTTTGGAAAACCTTGAAAAATGTCATTAAAAATAAGGGCACACGTCTGTGTGGAAGTGTGACATGCCCGTGTGACTTGGTAACATGGCCATGTTAACAGATCGTGTGATTCACACGGCCTAAGCATATAGGGACACACCCGTGTCCCATGCCCGTATAGATTTATTATATCAATTCAAACCTACATGGGTTTTTACACGACCTGACACACGCTCGTGTCCATGGCCCGTGTCCCTCACACAGCCATGACACGCCCGTGCACAAAAACCTTGACATTCTGTTTCTGACGTCATCAACCTAACAAGGTCACACGACCAAGGCACATGCCTGTGTCCTTAGACCGTGTAGCGAATTAAATTCCTAAATTCAGGTGCAGACTTCACACGCTCAGGGCACATGCCCATGTCCTATGGTCGTGTCTTCCACACGGTCGAGACACACGGCCGTGTCTCAGCTCGTGTGGTTGCTACTGGGCATGCTGTTTTGCCAACATAAGGTGCAAGGGGACACACGACCTAACTACAAGCCCATTGGGTACACCGTGTGTCGCACACGGCCTAGACACATGCCCGTGTCTCTACTCGTGTAGACAGTAACAAGGCTATTTACCAAGCCCTTTGCCACACTTACTTGCACCACAATAACCACATCAATAACCTACTCATTCATGCAAAAATATACCAAATTCTCAACCATGCAATTTACACTTTCATGAAATTCATCATCATTTTCATATAACAATAATAAGTAATATCCATCAACCGTGGCCTTATACAAAATGAGTCAATTCCAAAACAAGCCAACACATTTGGCCGAAACAAATAACACTTAACAACGACTAAGTCCCTATACATGCCATACTCAAAAAGGATAAATCTAGCTATACCAAGTGTTCAGATTGATAGTGTGATCAAGCCTCTGACGTTCTTTAATCCCCGAGCTAACTTGGTGGCACTATATGAAAATGGAAAAGAGAGGGAGTAAGCATAAAACTTAGTAAGTCGCATGTAAATAATTAACAACAATTACCTTGCAACATCATACTCATAACATATTATACACTTGCATTTACTTCTCATATAATCAAAACCATAACTTACTCATTTCCATCCTTACTAATTATACAGCATAATTCGTGCTCATTTCAAATCTTACCACATCTCAAATATATATATCATAAACATTGCTCACATTTGCATACACTTATACCCTGCACTTGTTATCACATAATCATACGTAAATTCACTTAGTTAAAGTTTCTTTATGAATACTTTGGAATAATACCGAATATGCAATGGTTTCGCTAGAACAACCCGATTTAAACCCTTATTGGAATAGTGGTTTTGAGACCTCAAATCCAAGGTCAGAAAAATATTTTAATATTATTTTCTGTGTTTATAATATGTGATTGAGTATGTATGAAAATCTGTGTGAAAATTTTATCAATTGTGTGCTTAATTTGCAAAAAGGACTTAAATGTATAAAATGCAAAAGCTGTGTACTGATTGTTAAAGTGTTAATTTGGCATGGCTTATTAAAATATGAGTCCTTATGTTGTTATTATTCCATGTGATAAATGGATGGACAAAAATGCCTAAGTTAGTGGAATTTAAATATTGTTTCATTAAGGCTAAATTTGTAAATAGGTTATTAATGTGAGATTAAATAAAACAAATAAGAAAATAAGCTCCATTATCATCTTCCTTGCCGAAATTTGAAAGAAAAGAAAAGAGAAAAAGCCATCTAGGGTTTGGCCATTGTTGAGTTTAATCAAGACAAAGAAAGGAGAGATTCAGATCGACATCGAGGCAAAGACAAAGTGCTCGATTGATCGGCTAGTCTCTGTATTTCGACGTCCAAGGTAAGTTCGGATATAATACAAGTTGTTAAATCTATATCTATGTGATGAGAATTGAATGAATGTATAGTTAATGAAATAGAAATGTATTACACATGAAATTGAGTAATGAGGCACTAAGTGTGCGAAAGTAGAAACGAGATAGAGATGATTAGCATTGTGTGTGCGAAACAATAGAAGCTTTGGCTTATTGATTTGGCACTGTGTGTGCGATACCGAGATAAGTTCAATTTAAAGTACAGGTACTAAGTGTGCGATGACAATTATGTTTCGGCTACGAATTTGGTACTAAGTGTGCGATTAAACCAAATGAATAACAAAGGTTGATCGAAATGCAATATCAAGCATAAATTAGCATGGATGGTGAATAACTATGTGTTGGCTAAGGTATGTATTGAACCTTTGTGGTTGATGAAATTGTATATGGATTTATGAATGGTTGAGTGAGTATATTAGCTATGGATGATATGGTGTGAACATTTGAGAGTTGATCTATGTAATGGATTCACTTTGTATATTGTATTTGAACTATTAAATTGAATGTATTATGTTATGAACTTACTAAGCTTTGAAAGCTTACTGTGTGATATGTTTCTCTGTTTTACAGTGTCAATAAAGCTAGCTCAGATCCGGGGATCGTCAGCGACTCAATCACATTATCGGCTATCTATTTCGGTACTTTTGAAAAGATTTGTATAAATGTGGTATATGGCATGTATAGGCTAGTTAATGTGACATATTTTGTAGTGTGTAATCTTTGCCATGTGATATGGCTTAAAGGTTGAATAATGTTAGTATGTATGTGTAGGAATATGTGAGTGATAAATATGGTATGCTTCTTTCTTAAATGGTTGATGAAAATTGTGGTTTGAATGTGAATTGTGGTAAGGTTTATATGGTGCTTAACCTATATGATTTGAGATGTGAAATTGGGTGTTTTGGATAGGCTTATTTGAGTAGAAATGGTGAATGGTTATAAAGGGTATAATTGATGTTGAATTGGTGCTTGTATTGGTATGTTTGGTTGCATTTTGAGGCATGGATTGGTAATGATTTGAGGTTTGTAGGTGATTCACTGTGTGGAAGGCAAGTTTGGCCTTGAAAATGGCCTATAATTGCCCACACGGTTGACCACACGGGTGTGTGGCTCGACCATGTTGTTTAAGTTGGTAAATTGATTCAGATCAGACTCAACCATGGACTGGACACACGGGATTGTGACTGGCCTTGTGGTGCAAGTCAGTGTCGACCACGGGTGAGGCACATGGGCGTGTCTCAGGCTATGTGAACAAGTCAGTATGTATGCCCTGTTTTGCCACGGCTTGGACACACGGGTGTGTCTCAGGCCGTGTGAAAAAGTTAGTATGTATGCCCTGTTTTGCCATGGCTTAGACGCACGAGCTTGTCCGAGGCCGTGTGCGTGTGACCTCTGTAACTTGGAAAAATGTTAGAATTTTAGAAATTTTCGTATGTGTTTGATTTAGTCCCGACCCCTTTCTAACACGTATTTAAGGTCTCATAGACCTCATTAAGGGACTATATGTTCATATTTGAATATGTTTGACTTTGTGTTGTGAAATGAAATTAAATGTTTCGAAATGATCGGTAATGCCTCTTAACCCTATTCCGGCGACGATTTCGAGTTGGGGGTGTTACATTCGCACACAGCCCACCAATAATAAATAACATGATGATATCGTACACAGCCCACCAAATAATCACATATCCATGATGGTTTCACACATAGCCCACCAACAATAATAAATATGGGGGTAATGTACACATCCCACCTATAATTAAAACACTGTGATATCACACACAGCCCACCAATAATCACTTATTCTTGGTGTTTATCCAAGGATTTCCTCACTCTCCATCATCTTAATATATGTCAACATATTCATAGCAATAACAAAACATATTATGCAATATCAATGGTTATAAGCATAATAACAATAGAGTTGTATTATTCACATATAACTTACCTCAATATATAAAAAAAATGGGTGACTATCTCGATTTAGTCCACTATCTTGGTTTTCCCACAGTCTAAGTCCGGACTCCATTTTTCTTGATCTATAATAACAAATTCACTTATTAAATCACTACTTTATTCAAAACATTTCAAAGTTTCTATTTTAGCAAAATTACCATTTTGCCCTTATACTTTCACAAAATTATAATTTTTCCCCAAGGCTCGTAAATCGATTCTAATCAAATTTCCTCCTTTAAAAATCCTAGCTAAACATTTATTAATCTTATAGCAACTCACAATACCAATTATTTCACACATTTACAACCTATTTTACAACCTTTCCAAAAAGGTCCTTTTTAGGTGTTTTCATGAAAACTCCTTTCACAAAAGTTGTTTATTTAACAACCAAGTTTCATTTTATTCCATAAAAATTCAGTAAACAACACTAATTCTCTCATGGGAAAACCTTGGACTTTCAACCATTTTGCAAAATAGTCCCCTCATTAGCTAGCTTAAGCTACAAGGGTCCCCAAAGTACAAAAATTATCAAGAATGATCACCAAAATCACTTACTTGCAAGGAGTGTAAGTTGCTAAAAATTTCAAGCTTCCAAAACCTCTATTTTGCTGATATTTTCGGTGGAGAGAAGTGTGAATGAAAGAGATGAAGCTTTCTCTTTTTATTTTATTCTATTTCTCCAATTAAGTCATCTAATCCAACAACTTTGACCAAATTTGAAATTTCTTGTCCCTTATGGCCGACCATCACATTACTAAGGGCCTAATTGCACATTAGGGACCTCCAAATTAATATTCTATAGCTATTTGATACTTTTGGCTACTAGAACAAAACTTTCGCACTTAATGCGATTTAGTCCTTTTTCAAAATTAAGTATGCAATCACTAAAATTACTTCACCGAATTTTTCGTGCACGCATATAATCATGCTATAACACATAAAAAATTATAAAAAAATAATTTTCTCTGACCTCGGATTAGTGGTTTTGAAATCGCTCTTCAGACTAGCCCCTAAATCGGGCTGGACAGTAACGTTACTGCCTTGTTGGCGAAGACTCTGGTGTAACCTTGTGCCGGGTTGTTCTTACAGAAAAAAGTTACTTAATTGAGCTTATATGAATGTTCACTAGTTTTGGAGAATGCTTGAAAGACGACAAACTTGGGCAGATATTTTCACTTTTCTGGTTATTAAGGGGTTTAAGAAAAACCCTTCCCTAGATCAATAGGTGTCAAAAATAAGTTCAGGGACTTGAGCAGTTTATTACCTTTTTTAATCAAATTTTCCTTTGGACATTTGGTTATTTAAATCAAGACTTGTAGAAATCGTTTTATCTGAAATCAATTTCCCCCAATTTTCTTTGCTGGTTGAGTTTCTTCCTGAACTCTAAGTCTTCTTTCTCAACTTCCTTCTTTCATTCCTTTTTTTTCCATTCTTACTTCCTTCACTGGAGTTACTCGTCCTCCGTGAGCACTTCTTAGTTTCAAGGGAAATCTTTCACTTTCCTTTTTATTTAGTCTTACATTATATCTTTATGTCCGAAGTTTCATTGACATTGGGAGGAAGGGCCAGGAGCTTTGGTCCTCATAGCCAAAGGGGTCACTTGAGGAGTGCTACCATTAGAAATGAAGCTGTTCTACAGTCCTAAGGGACTAGTGCCTCAGAGATAACGCCATCGTACACTTGCCTAACCACTCTAGAGGAGATGGTACATTACATAACAACCCAAGGTATTCAGTTGTCTAAATTTTCATATCAGCTCAAGATCGTCATAGGGGAGAGACGTCTGAGTGGTTCTAGTAAGGGCCTCATTCTACCCCTCTACTTCTTGGAAGCTGGCTTCCATCTCCCTTTACATCCCTTCTTTTGCATGGCACTCAAGGAATACGAAATTACACTAGGACAACTAACTAGTTTATCCTGGTGGACCTTGGTGGCGTACTTCTTGTATCGTAATAGTCGGGAGGAGCCTCCATTGCTTGGCATTTTCCAATGATTTTACTGATTAAAGGTTTTGACTCAGGGGCCTTCAGTCAGAATGGTCTACTTCAGTGTCTGTCATGCCCACAAATTCATTCTAAAGGATTGGGCTCCAAACCTTCATTTGGACCATAATAAGTTTATTTTGGTGAAAAGAAAACTTCCCAGCAATTCCAAATTTCCCACAAAGTGGTCTACTCCTACTGGTTCTACTGGCCGCCAATCCTAGCCCTTGGACACAAAGATTGTTGTGGCGCAAGTTGAAAGATTGAATCCAAGGCGGACTTTGGAGTTAAGACGACTTTTCACGGTTAGAAATATCTTACGCTACTGCTTGGAAGGAAGGAGCACAAATTGTTGGTGAGCATTAGATCGTTATCTTGGTGTGAATCCTAGAATGGTTCAATTCGCTAAAGAGGTGTGGTTGTTTAGGGTCGATGGAGAGTTAAGCTTGGGCTCACGTGGATAAATGGAGGGAGCCCACTGATGCCTTCTATACCATCTGCAATATTCCTCTCCGCCCCTGGCTTCCCTCAACTCCAAGTTTCATGGGTAAGTAATCGAGTAGAAACTTAGTTGAAAACATTATTGACCTTGTTACTCCTCTTACAGATCCTACTCATCTCTTGCCCTGGATACCTCTATCCCAGCTCGGAGCCATGGATATAAAGGATTTGTTTGACAGTGCATAACAAGCCATGCATGCTATTTATTTGAGTATACAAGCTAGTAGTGGTAGCCGAAAGAGGTTGATACTTGAAAGGGGGTCCTCTAGTGCTGGGGAGAGTAGTGGCAATAGGTTTTCCTACCATATACCTGGCAAGAAACCTATCTTTCCAGAAGGCAAATCCCCAGCTCCTCCCTTAGTGCCCATGATAATATTCAAAACATTCGACTCTCCAACACGTCCTTTGTTCTTTCTAATAGTCCTTCCCAGTCCTCCTGTTGAGTCTGCCAATGCTGCAGACCCTCTTACTACAACCTCAACTCCCTTTTTTGTGGATTTTGACACTTAACACTAAGCTCCCCATAAATCCCCTATTGGTGCCATTTATTATACTCCCCTTTCAAGAGAAGTCCAAACTTTCTTCTCTTGGCAAAAGCACATCAGCGCGAGCCAGTATCCCTTCTCTCCTTTTGTTATCCAACAAAGGCAGGACAGGGAAATGTCCTAGCAATTGAAAGAGTTCGCTTACCCTTCCTCCCCTTCATATAAAGTTCAAAAGCCCACTTTGTTCGAGCTAGCGGGTTTCTTCTCCATGTTATCAACGGAGTGTGGTCCTGCAAGTTGGGCCTCTAGAAGGCTTGTGCTGAAGCGGAGGCCAAGCGGGTTGAGTCTGAAAGGGCCCTAGCGAGCAGTATTTTACCAAGCTCCGACAAAATGCTGAGCTCATTGAGTCTTTCTTTGCCTAGGAGACCAAAATACCAATCTGTAGAGACCCTAGACAAGGAGTTGGAGGAGAGGGTTCACTAGCTGGAAACCCTCGAGAATCAACACCTTGCCGGTAGGGAACAAATAAAAAAGGATAACATTGAGGCCTTGGAGAAGTATAAGGTAGACACTCAGTAGCGCGTTCAGTACTTTCTGCCTAAGCTAAGGGCTAGCCTAATCGTGCACGCACTGGTCGTCGTAGGTTCCCTTGACTTAAGTAAAATTCAGTTTCCTGCACTAATTTTCCAATACAAACCTTGGCTTCAACATTTACAACCCTTTGGAAACTAGTTGGGAGGAATTTTAGAGGGAGTGGAGGGAATTTGGAGAACTCTTCCATGCTCAAAACTTAGAAGCGTTTGACCTTGAGTCACCAAAAGAGTCCATTGAAGAGGAGAATTGAAATATTTTTGTATCTTGTAACAATTCTCTCGATTTTTCTAATGAAAATTACTTTCTCTTTTTCTTCAACTTTTGTGCTTTACCTCACTTATCTTTCTTTCAGCTAGAGTACACATTAATCTTATATAATGACATGAAGGACTAAGCCAAATCTATCATAACATGCATATAGTGGCTATTTCTTAATTTCCCATATCTAAAAGATCGACTACACTGGAGCACTAATACCACTAAATTTGTAACACCTTATACCTGACCCAATCAATACGTCTAGGTACCGAATGCCATAGTCAACTCGAATGACTTGACATGAATTTTAGTTTGAATTTTTATAAATATTTTTGCTTTATTAATTTACAAGATTTAATTTCAACTAATTTCCTCATCATTCAACGTTACAATTCTTACAATTCATAACACTAGTAGGCCTGACAATATTTACAATTTTGACTTAAGTCTATAACATTAATACAACTAATTGAATCCCCAAGGCGTAGCCTCTAGGAATGCCCCTCTATACACATGAATGGCATCTATGCCCACCCCTCAAACTGGCAATGTCTAACTTGGTCCCTCCCCTCAATTCTTAAGTTCAACCTTTATCCTGCAAATAAGTAGTAATTTCGTAAGTTCAAAGGAACTTAGTGAGATTCTGTGAAACAGTGCACAATAATATTTCATAAACTTTAGGAAATAAAATTTTATAAAAGAAATTCCAACTCCCTGTCTATCATTGGCCTTCTACAAATCTCAACTGCATGGTCGTCACCCAGCCCCTTTCTTGTAGTTCATCGTTGATGGACTTATTCTCTATCTTAGACGTATACGTGCTCTTTCCTGATAAGGGATCTCAAAGGTCTTTATCTTATTCTTCCTCATCCTAGATTCCTTTTTACCTTTACCAGCTTATCTCACACACTTGGATACAGGTTCATTACCTACCACTGGTTGACTTCCACTAATATTCTCTTTAATTTTGGGTCCTTACCCTTATAGACTGGCCCTAGGCTTTTGGTTTATCTTGTTCCATTCCTTTGGATAACTAAAATTAACATTTAGTTTCTAAGAAACTATAACCTCTTCCACTTCCCAGTGGATTATTTGTCTAAAGTATCCCTTGATGGATTTCTTCTTCCATTAGCCCCATGTGATCTAATCGGTCTTACCTAGTCCTAGTCAACATTCTTCTTCTCTACAGATTCCTGAAAAACTCTACCAGTTAGATCGTTTGAGAAATCATTATCTTCGAGTGGACTTCGGAGGACTTACCTGTCTCTGGCTGCCTTGTTACCTGCAGACCCTTTGGATTAGGCTCTGCTTGATCATCTATTATAACCCTTGATTCTAGTTTACTTGCCGAAAACCTGCAGACTCAAATCCCAACCCTATTTTCCCTCATGATTGCTTTCATCGTTGAGGATCGCATATTCCTATATTTTTCTGTAACAATTTTGCGGACTTCTTGACTATCCCGAATACCCGCGATCTCAGGTACGATGTATTCATCCAGTCATACTACTCTCTATGTTAGTCACACAATGTTCTTCTTTCCATATACTGTCAGTTTCCTAGTTCACTATCCTTGTGGACATTCATCTATTGCCATAGTCGAGCAATGGTCTTACCCCTCGTAATCTCCATGTTTAATGTCTTGGTATTGGTTGCCATAGCCGAGCTATGGTCTTACACCTTTTAACCCCATGTTTAATGTCCCAACAGATTCTATTGGTTGCTATAGTTGAGCTATGGTCTTATACCTTGTGACCCCATGCTTAATGTCTGAACGGACTCTATTGGTTGTCATAGTCAAGCTATGGTGTTACACGTTATACTTTTTCCAATTTGTCGCTTCGTAGAGCCTATATACCATCGTCAAGGTGTTGCCCTATGGGGCCTGCAAACTGTCGTCACGTTGTGGCTTTATGGAACCTATATATCCTTATGTCGGTGTCGCCCTGAAAGACCAGTCAATAATTGGCATCACGGTGTCACTCTAGTGAGCCAGTTGATGACATTTTGTGATACTGTCCATTCTCTCTTGAATCCCCATTTTAGTCCTCCATTCCTCCTTTTCACCAATTATTCCTAACTTCATATACCCTATCAAAGAAATTTTCTTTCGTACTCCACATATATTATATATTAATATATCTCTCTAGACATTACACTTATCATTATATCATACAATACGCTATTGATTACTTAGACAAATCACCTGCTTTTACATCTAGTGTTCACACTTAGATGGTATCATTCATTATTCAACATGCTCATTTACCTTTCGAATTCACAACTACAATTTCAAACAACTCAGACACAGACCATCCAAACAAATGTTATAAAGGATCACCTTCGGGTAGAGTTCAAAAACTCACATGAATTCCTTTATCCTCATCAACTTAGCCTGTCCAAACACCAGAGCCTCCTTTGTCTTGACAGTTAAGTATGACAACCATTTATCAGTTAAACTAAAGATATTCAAACCCTAAAAACCTAGAACATATAATTAAACATAAGCCTTTAAGAGTTCTTACTCAACTTTTTCCTTCAATCCACTAGTACAGAGAGGTTCCCCAATTTCTTTACTTCCAGACTTCAATTCACATGATGCCTACAACATGCAAAGCTTCCTTTAGTTACATCCTCTTCTTCTCCGAAGAGACTAAAGAAGACGATGCTATAGAGAGAAAAAAACTAATAAACAGAATTGAGAAAAGTTTTGTTTCCCCGCACACCTATATATATAATCCATTGGCACGGTCTCCACTGACCAATACAACTACTTATTCCTAATCATTTTGTCTCCGACTATGGAACCAATCAGTTTCAATCTAATTAAACCAGAATTGAAATCCAGTTATTCCCAACTAGCCACTTAAGTTTCTAAATATCTTAGTAGAGCCTACCAATTTCTATTTCCATGCAATTAGCTCTCCGACACTTCTTTAAATTCAGCTCCTTAGGAGAACCTGGTGTGACACGACAAATTATCATATGCTTCAGGATAGTTATCTCTTTTAATGAAATAACCTTGATGAAATCCATGTGGAAATACCTAGCTTAGGGCTGGAAAATTCTCTTTTCATCACAAGATACCAATGATATAGGCTGTAGGTCCTGTTTAAGGACTTTCTCCGGCTTAATATTTTAGAAAGCATGCAAGGTTTTTATTTTTAATTTCAATCAAGAATGTGTAACACCTGCATACTGGTCCGATTGGTAAACCAGCAAATCGGGGTGTTAAAAAAATGATAGAGATTGAAACAAATCAATTAGAAAAATAAAATTTCATCTCTTATACTAAACAAAAGATGGTAGCTAGGGAACAGGGAATACTAAAAACATAAACTACATATAGAAGGACAAGATAGCAGTTCCCAAAGGTTACCTAGTGAACCTTGGAATTCTTTTAACTTTACCAAATGCTTATGTATAATTTAGTTACAATAAAATACCATATGTAGAACTTACATAACGTTTGGTGAAATGCATCATAGCATCAGCTTATACAAAACCTAACTTGAATATAAAAAAAGTCAACTAAGTACAACAAAATAAAGTTATTAGCTTGCCAGCCTGCTAGTAGCCTTCGATATGTACATGTTATAAAAATGAACAAAGAAGTGGCTCAAAAAAGAGACTGCGATCTGGCTGAGTCCCTCTATGTCCTTAGCATAACCTAAGATACCTAAAAAAAAGAATAAAGAAAATTGGGTAAGTTTAAAAATGAACATAGTGAGTTCCAAAAACCATAACCTTTGAACCGAATAAAATATATAAACACTCAAGCATGACTTGTGAGCAATAAAACACACAAGCATGCTAACCAATGCACATATCATGCTAGGTTGCGTACATTCAGCAAGACAAAAGCTTACTTCGTAGAAGAACTAAACATAACTAAAAAGGGTACAACATATAGATCACCACTGTTCATACTTTTCCATATTTTACACACTATAACTGCATGTAACACCCCTAACTCATAACCATCACTGGTATAGAGTTAAAGGCGTTACCGGACAGATAAGAAACTTTTACAGACATCTAATATTATAGCTAGGTGAATCACATCAAAGTGTCCCTTAGGTAGGTCCTCGAGACCTCAAACATGCTTTAGAATAGGGCTGGGACTAAGCCGAACACATAAGAAAATTCTCAAAAATTTAAAAAATTTTCTAAGTTACAGAGGTCACACGCCCATCTGGGTAAGCCGTGTGCCTCCCACAGCCTTCAGACACGCCCGTGTGTCTAAGCCGTGTCAAAACAGGGCATACATACTGACTTGTCCACACGACCGTGGACACGCCCATGTACCTCACCCGTGGTCGCTCCTGACTTCACCACACAGCCAGTCACACACCCGTGTGTCTAGCCCATGGTCAATCCTAACTTGTTTTGAATTTCAATCACGAGGGACACGGTCGAGCTACACGCCCGTGTGCTCAACCGTGTGGGCAAACAGAGGCCATTTTCAAGGCCAAAATGCCACCCACACTTGGGTCATTCCTACAATCTCAAACAAGCATTATTCCATACTCAATTGGCAACCAAAATCATGTCAAATGAACAACATATCATCTCATTCAATCTCATTTCTATTCATGCCATTTTGTATACTAATTTGCACAACCAATTCCCATGTATAACCATGCATATAATCATTTCATTGATCTCACATATGTGCTCATATAGCATCAATTTACTTACCACAATTGACCATTTCATAGACACATAATCATACCAAAACACAATCACTTATCTAGGCATATCGCATGGCTATATACACCTATCTCAACACATTACCAAAACAACTAGCCTATACATGCTATATTTAACTATATACATTTCCAAAAGGTACCAAAATGAGTTTAGGTAGTGTGATGATGATCCTCGACGATCCCCGAGCCTCTCGTAGCTTTAACAATCTATAAAACAGAACAAACACACACAAAGTAAGCTTCCCAAAAGCTTAGTAAGCCATATACAAATAAATTTAACCTATAAGCATTCAATACATATAATCAATATGAATTTACTAATAGTTCAATTGCATAACCATAATTCTTCTTGGCATATTCACTTAGCCATTCATATTTAAATCTTGCATATCACTATATATTTTATTGGATCATAGCTTTTCCATCCATGTAACATACTCCCTCAAATCCAAATACATAACTCATCTAGGTAAGTTCATGAATATACTTACATTTTTATACACACAATGTATATATATCAAGCGTACCTAAAACAGATATACAAATCACATAGTCATTCGTTTCTTAGACTTGCCCGTTGAACCGTTCGGAACTAAATAAGATACTCAGAGTGCTCGGAATAGTCATACAATGCCAACGTCCCAAACGTGGTCTTACATGTAACCAGATATCGGTGCCACTGTCCCAGACAGGGTCTTACACGAATCATTACGATGCCAATGTCTCGAATCAATGCCAACATCACAGACGTGGTCTTACATGATATCACATAACGGACACCTATGTCATGACATATACTATCCTATCTATCCCTAGGTTCAAACGGGACTTCTCGGACACTAATAACTTGTTGATATATGAATAAATCTGAATTTCATATACATTCCATCTCAATGGACATTCATAGCAATTTACATTTCATATATGAACTAATAATTCAATTGAAATACATTTATTTGTATATTGACTTACCTCGGATTCAAATAATCGATCGGATTCAGTTATTCGACTACTTTCAATTTTCCGCGATCTAAGTCTGTTTTCTTCAGTTCTTGATCTATACATATTCAATTTTAACCCTTTTATTCACCAATACATTCAATTCAATCCAAAAACACATATTGATGGCAATTTGTAAATTAGCCCTCATATTTTCACATTTTGACATTTTAGTCCTTATTTCACAAAATCACAAAATACACCAAATTTGCCTACACCCATGCTTGGCCAAATATACACTATGATCATATCAATCCATACATTTCATTTATTTTAAAATTTAGTCCCTCAAAATACTATTTTCTCAATTAAGTCCAAATTACTCAAATTCACTAAAAATCCAAATACAAAATATACTAGTCAAACACACATATTTCATATTTCATCATCAAATATTTCAAAGCTCATGTGTTCATCAAAGACACATTATGAAAACATCATCAATTCTCAAAGTTAAGACATGGGTTTTGTAGTTCTCGAAGCAACGATTGCAAAAACGTAGAAATTATCAAAAAACTGAGCAAAACTCATACCTTAATCAAAGAAGACAAGGGTCGAATGCTTCAAACTCATGAACCCTATTCTTTCTTTCTAAATTCAATGGACAAAAAGATGATAATAGCCATTTCATGCTTTGTTTTTATATTTTAATTCATTTATTAATCAATTTACAACTTTAACCTTATATAATAAAATTATAAAACATAGTTTTCAAGGTCATTATAGACCATAACCATCCACTATTAATAATAATAGGCAAATGCCTTTTAAGGGCTTCACATTATAAAGACATCAACAATTTGATACTTTCACAATTAACCATCAAACTTTCATTTTATGCGATTAAGCTCTTTTCTGAAATTAAGCACACAGATGGACAAATTAATTCACGGAACTTTAACACATGCTAAATCATATACTGCAGACATAGAAAATAAAATTAAAATATTATACTAGGGTCTAAACTGGACTATTACAATTCTCCCCCTTAGGGATTTTCGTCCCCGAAAATCTTATCGTTAAACAGATTCGGATATCGTTGTCTCATTGAATCTTCAGGCTCTCACGTAGCCTCTTCCATTCCGTGTCGTTGCCACAACACTTTCAATAACGAAATTTTCTTATTTCTCAACTCTTTCTCTTCACGAGCTAAGATACAGGTTGGTTCTTCTTCTTAAGTCATATCGGATTGGATTTCAATCTCAGACGGAGGAATCACATGTGATGGATCGGACAGGTATCGTCTAAGCATCGATACGTGAAATACATTATGTATCTTTTCTAGCTCGGAGGGCAACAACACTCTATACGCAACAGGTCCAACACGCCCAATAGTTGCATGCGGCCCGATCAACCTCGGACTCAACTTGCCTTTACATCCGAATTTGAGTGTTTTCTTCCACGGAGATACTTTAAGAACACTTTATCACCGATCTCAAATTCAATGTCTTTTCTTTTCAAATCTGCATAAGATTTCTGACGATCAGATGCTACTTTTAGACTGTCACGGATCTCACAATATCAGAAATGTAAAGCTCAGCTAACTTATCAAGTGAGTAATTCGACCTTATCGGAATAAAATGGGAGGATTTCTTCAATCGATCAACTACGACCCAAATCATATCTTTCTTTCTCAGAGTCAGAGGCAATCTAGAAACAAAGTCATCGTCACTCTAGCCCATTTCCACTCGGGAATCAGAATTGGTTGTAACAAACCAGATGGAACTTGATGTTTAGCTTAAACTTGCTGATAGTCTAAACATTTCGAAACAAAGTAAAAAATATCTCATTTCATACCAGACTACCAATAGTGTTGCTTCAGATCATGATACATCTTTGTACTTCCCAGATGAACAGATAGATGACTATTATGAGCTTCAGTTAATATCAACTGAAACAACTTAAAGTTTCTCAGAACACATATTTGATCTTGGAACCTTAAGCAATCATCAGCATCAACTCGAAATTCAGAATCAGAGTTCAAATTATACTGAGCTCGTTTCGCTAACATTTCATCATCAACTTTTTGTGTGTCACATATTTATTGTAAAAACAACGGTTTCACTTTCAATTCAGCTAACACTGAACCATTATCAGACAGATCTAAATGAGCATTCATAGCAAGTAATGCAAACAGTGACTTCTGACTCAATGCATCGGCAACGACATTTGCCTTACCCGGGTGATAATCTGTCACAAGCTCAGAATCCTTCAACAGCTCTAACCATCTTCTTTGTCACAGATTCATGTCTTTCTGAGTCATCAAGTATTTTAGACTTTTATGATCCGAAAACACATGACATTTCTCACCGAACAGATAATGTCGCCAAATCTTTAATGCGAATACAATCGCAGCTAGTTCAAGGTCGTGTGTCGAATAATTCTTTTCATGAGGCTTTAGTTGTCTCAGGGCATAAGCTATAACTTTGCCTTCTTGCATCAATATGCATCCCAAACCATTCAACGAAGCATCACTAAAAATTACGAACTCTTTGCTCAATTCTGGCCGTACCAACACTAGAGCTTCAGTCAAAAGGGCTTTCAACTGATCAAAGCTTTTCTAACATTTATCGGACCATTCAAATCTCACATCTTTCTGAAGCAATTTAGTCAACGGAGTAGCTATCATCGAAAAGCCTTTTACAAACCTTCGATAATAACTAGCAAGTCCCAGAAAACTATGAACTTCAGACACATTCTTCGGAAGCTTCCATTCGAGAATAGCAGAAATCTTACTCGGATCGACTCGTATTCCGGAAGCCGATACAATATGTCCCAAAAAACTAACTTCACGTAACCAGAATTCACATTTACTGAATTTTGCATACAATTGCTTTTCTCGCAGAGTTTGCAATACAATCCTTAGATGTTTAGCATGTTCAGTTTCATCCCGTGAATAAATCAAAATGTTGTCAATGAATATAACAGCAAATCGATCTAGGTACGGTCTAAAAATTTGGTTCATCAGATCCATAAAAATAGCAGGAGCATTCGTTAGTCTGAAAGGAATAACTAAAAACTCATAATGCCCGTACCTCGTTCTGAAAGCAGTTTTGGAATGTCTGAATCTTTCACTCTCAACTGGTAGTATCACGATCTCAGATCTATCTTTGAAAGTTGATCAAACGAATCATCGATTATGGGTAATGGATACCTGTTCTTTATTGCCACTTTATTCAACTGAAAATAATCTGTGGACATTCTCATTGTGCCATCTTTCTTTTTCACAAACAGAACGGGAGCACCCCAAGGTGAGAAACTCGATCTTGCAAACCTTCTATCAGTCAATTCTTGCAACTGTGACTTTAACTCTTTCAATTCCATTGGTGTCATTCTGTACAGAGCTATCGAAATAGGATTCATACCAGGCAATAGATCAATGCCAAATTTGACTTCGCGAATCAGAGGTAATCCTGGTAGTTCTTCAGGAAATACATCAGGAAATTCACAGACAATAGGCACTAATTCGACTTTCTTTTTATTTACTTTCGAGTTAATCATATAGGCAAAATAAACTTCATAACCTTTTTTCACATAACTTTGAGCTTTCAACACAGATATCACGGCAGGTAACCCAGTCAAATCATTAGACTCAACCCGGACTATTTCATCATTCTGACATCTCAAATCAATAGTCTTTCTTTTACAATTTACAACAGCATCATGCAATATCAACTAGTTCATACCCAAAATCATATCAAACTCATCAAATGGTAATAGCATCAGATCAGCAGGAAAACAAATATCTCGAAACATCAACAGACAGTTTTTGCATACTTTGTCAACTGGAACACTTTTACCTAAGGGGTTCGATACTTTTATGACAAACTCAGTAGACTCTACAGGTATAGTCTTACTGGATACTAAATTCATGCACACATACGAATGAGTAGAATCGGGGTTTATCATGCAATCACAAAAGTATCATAAAGAGTAAATGTACCCGTAATAACATCTGGAGATGAAGCTTCCTCACGAGCTCGTATGGCATACGCTCTGGCAGGCACTCTAGCTTCAGATTTTGCAACAGTGTCCTTCGTAGTTCTCTGACTACCACTAATGTTTCTTACACTTCGAGAAGGTCTACCTCTCACTAGAGCATTATCAGATCTCGGATTCTGAACAATCTCTTGTTCAACAGACTCTGGGCAGTCTTGAATAAAATGATCTAACGATCCACATCTGAAGCAAGCCCGGTCATTCAATCTACAACTTTCAGGATGCCTTTTACCATAATGTTTACATTCAGGTCGCTCAGATCGAACATTTCCAACACTTACCATTAAAGTTGCTGGGGCTTTGGTATTCGATTGTGATCTAGCTCGATCTCTACTCAATTGTCCCACATTAGCTCTTGAACGCTGTGCACATCTCTAAATTTCTTTAAAGCAGACTGAAATTATTTGCTCGGAAATCTCTTTCTCACATCTCTAACTTCAGACTCAGCTTTTTTTTTGTCTTTTCAGAGTGCCTCGGCTTTACATGCTCGGTCAACAAGCACTATGAACTCTTTTATCTGCAGAATCCCAACTAGCAAACGAATATCTTCGTTAAGGTTGTCTTCAAATCTTTTGCACATTATCGCTTCGGTTGATACACATTCCCGAGCATACTGACTTAGTCTCACGAACTCTCATTCGTATTTAGTGACAGACATGCGGCCCTATTTCAATTCCAGGAATTCTTTCCGTTTCTAATCAATGAATCTCTGACTAATGTATTTTTTTCGAAACTCAATCTGAAAGAAATCCCATGTCACCCGTTCTTTTGGAACAACAAAAATCAAGGTCTTCCACCACTGATAGGCTGCATCTCGTAGCAATGATACAACACATTTTATGCATTCCTCGGGACCCAACGACATTTCATCAAATACTCAGATATTATTTTCTAACCAAAACTCGACTTTTTCTGCATCATCGTCACTAGTAGCCCTGAACTCTTCAGAGCCATACTTACGGATTTTGTCAACTGCATGCTTGTTCAACAAATTTAGATTTATAGTCGGAGGTATAATAGAAGTCTGAGGGGGATTAAGCGGGGGCGGAGGTTGTGAAACAGTTGGATTATTTTTCACAAATTGAGTGAACCACTTACTCATCATTTGGAAGAAAGCTTGTTTAGCTTCTTCCTCTCTTTCATTTGCCTCAAGTGATCTCGAATCGAGACCGCCTTGCTTGCGAGAGTAGGCGTATTGCTTTCTACATTGTCAACTACGGCTATTTCGAGATCCATTACTGTACATAAAACACATTTTACACGTCAGGATTCATCACACTATCACAGTTCAAATATATAGCATGTATAGCTAGACTCTTTCATGCTACGTTAGTCCGAGAATTGACTAAACCGTAGCTCTGATACCAATTAAATGTAACACCCCTAATCTGTAACCATCGCCGGTATAGAGTTAAAGGCGTTACCGGACAGATAGGAAACCTTTACAAACATCTCATATTATAGCTAGGTCAATCACATCAAAGTGTCCCTTAAGTAGGTCCTCGAGACCTCAAACATGCTTTAGAATAGGGTCGAGACTAAGCCGAACACATACAAAAATTCTAAGAAATTTAAAAATTTTTCCAAGTTACAAAGGTCACACGCCCGTGTGGGCAGGCCGTGTGTCTAAGCCGTGTCAAAACAGGGCATACATACTGACTTGTCCACACGGCCGTGGACACGCCCGTGTGCCTCACTCGTGGTCACTACTGACTTAACCACACGACCAGTCACACGCCCGTGTGTCTAGCCCGTGGTCTATCCTGACTTGTTTTGAATTTCAACAACGAGGAACACAGTCGAGCCACACGCCCGTGTGCTCAACTGCGTGGGCAAATATAGGCCATTTTTAAGGCCAAAATGCCACCCACACTTAGGTCATTCCTACAATCTCAAACAAGCATTATTCCATACTCAATTGGCAACCAAAATCATGTCAAATGAACAACATATCATCTCATTCAATCTCATTTCTATTTATTCCATTTTGTATACTAATTTGCACAACCAATTCCCATGTATAAACATGCATATAATCATTTCATTGATCTCACATATGTGCTCATATAGCATCAACTTACTTACCACAATTGACCATTTCATAGACACATAATCATACCAAAACACAATCACTTATCTAGGCATATCACATGGCTATATACACCTATCTCAACACATTACCAAAACAATTAGCCTATACATGCCATATTTAACTATATACATTTCCAAAAGGTACCAAAATGATTTTAGATAGTGTGATGATGATCCTCGATGGTCCCCGAGCCTCTCGTAGCTTTAACGATCTATAAAACAGAACAAACACACACAAAGTAAGCTTTCCAAAAGCTTAGTAAGCCATTTACAAATAATCTTAGCATATAAGCATTCAAAACTTATAATCAATATGAATTTACTAATAGTTCAATTGCATAACCATAATTCTTCTTGGCATATTCACTTAGCCATTCATGTTTAAATCTTGCATATCACCATATACTTTATTAGATCATAGATTGTCCATTCATGTAACACATTTTACTCCCTCTAATCCAAATACATAACTCATCTAGGAAAGTTCATGAATATACTTACCTTTTTATACACACAATGTATATATATATCAAGCGTACCTGAAACGGATATACAAATCACATAGTCATTCGTTTCTCGGACTTGCCCGTTGAACCGTTCAGAACTAAATAGGATACTCAGAGTGCGCGGAATAGTCATACAATGCCAACGTCCCAGACGTCATCTTACATGTAACCAGATATCAGTGCCACTGTCCCAGACAGGGTTTTACACGAATCATTACGATGCCAATGTCCCAGACAGGGTGTTACATGTAAATCTCACATCGAAGCCAATGTCCCAGACATGGTTTTACATGAAATCTCGAATCAATGCCAACATCCCAAATGTGGTCTTACATGATATCACATAACGGACACCTATGACATGACATATACTATCCTATCTATCCCTAGGTTCAAACGGGACTTCTCGGACACTAATAACTTGTTGATATATATATATATAAATTCGAATTTCATAATCATTCCATCTCAATGGACATTCATAGAAATTTACATTTCATATATGAACTAATAATTCAATTCAAATACATTTATTTGTATATTGACTTACCTCGGATTCGGATAATCGATCGGATTCGGTAATTTGACTACATTCAATTTCCCGCGATCTAAGTCCTTTTTCTTTGGTTCTTGATCTATACATATTCAAATTTAACCCTTTTATTCACCAACACATTCAATTCAATCCAAAAACACATGTTTAGGGAAATTTGCAAATTAGCCCTCATATTTTCACATTTTGACATTTTAGTTCTTATTTCACAAAATCACAAAATACACCAAATTTGCTTACACCCATGCTTGGCCGAATATACACTATGATCATATCAATCCATACATTTAAATTATTTTGCAATTTGTCCCTCAAAATACTATTTTCTCAATTAAATCCAAATTACTCAAAATCACTAAATATCCAAATACAAAATATACTAATCAAACACACATATTCCATATTTCATCATCAAATATTTCAAAGCTCATGCGTTCATCAAAGACACATTTCGAAAACATCATCAATTCTCAAAATTAAGACATGGGTTTTGTAGTTCTCGAAGCAACGATTGCAAAAACATAGAAATTATCAAAAACTGAGCAAAACTCATACCTTAATCAAAGAAGACAAGGGTCGAATGCTTCAAACTCATGAACCCTATTCTTTCTTTCTAAATTCGGTGGACAAAAAGATGATAATAGCCATTTCATGCTTTGTTTTTATGTTTTAATTCATTTATTAATCAATTTACAACTTTAACCTTGTATAATAAAATTATAAAACATAGTTTTCAAGGTCATTATTGACCATAACCGTCCACTATCAATAATAATAGGCAAATTGCCTTTTAAGGGCTTCACATTATAAAGACATCAACAATTTGATACTTTCACAGTTAACCATCAAACTTTCATTTTTATGCGATTAAGCCATTTTCTCAAATTAAGCACACAAACGGACAAATTACTTCACGGAACTTTAACACATGCTAAATCATATACTGCAGATATAGAAAATAATATTAAAATATTTTTTGACTCGGATTTGTGGTCCTGAAACCACTGTTCCGACTAGGGACTAAATCGGACTGTTACATTGCGCACATTAATATAACACGCACGTTCTTACAACGCACATATTGTTATAGTTCGCCCATTCTTACTATTCACACATTGCACCTTGTAGAGAACTTGCACGTGCTTTACATGATCAGTTCATATATTGCCATAGTTCATACATTACTCTTGCTCACACATTACATTTCTCACACTTTGCATGGCTTGGGCATCATTACGACTCGCACTTTATATAGCTAATATATTCGTAGCTCGCATATACACACTTTGCACATTACACAACTCACAAATTACCAAAGATTAAACATTACAGAGTTCGCACATTACAAAAGCTCACATCTACATGTACAGAGGTCATACATTGCACAGCTTGCACCATGTACAGCTCGCATGTCACATCCCATTTTTTTTTCTATTAATTGTAAAATAGTGAAACTGTCATATCCTATGTCTTAAATTAATTGCAAAAAAATGAACACAATAGAGTGTTGTGGCTTGGTTGAAGGAAGCTTATTAACTATCCTAAAAGTCTCTAGTTCGAACCCCTATGTTCTCATATTTTTTAATTTATTTTTTGCACACAATTGGCATGTGCATTCAAGCCTTGTCGTCCACCCTCTTATTTCCATATGTGGAGGATTCCTTTCCTCCTTTAGCAAGTCAAACTTGCCTTATGTTGTGAGACATATCCCCCTATTCACTCCTCCTCCCTTACACCATCGTGAGCCATCGTGAACCACCACGGTCTTCTCCTCCTCCACCTATTTCTTTACCACCGCGGTATCCTCCTCCTCCACCTATTTTTTTCTCTTTTCTTCTTTCTTCCAATTTTAGTGACTGAAACCTCCTCATTTTAATATTTTCTAACCACTGTCAGACTTTCGCTCCTCCATAATCGGACCACCGCCGAGCTACCGCCAGTGACCAAAATTTCCCTTTTTGCTTTCTCTTTCTTTTTCCGATTCCTTAGTGACTAAAACTCATATGTTATTTCATTTATTCAATTATTTATTTCTAGATCACTCAAACATCGATCTCATTCCATTCTCAATCCTTTGATCATCTCGTATTAAATCAAGTGTAAGTAAGGTTGTTCGATTCGTAAATTCTTCATTTTAGAAATACCATGGTTTGACCGAATGGTATAGAGTGATAATATCAAGTTATTTTATTATTATTTTAACATAAGTATAATGTGATTTTATATCAACTTGAAGGACCAAACGACACCGATCAAAGAGATCCTAAGTGTGATAACGAAAACAACTAATCCAAGTCTCGATTTAAGGGTAAGTGATGGTGAGAACTATTTCAAACGATTAAAACTTTAAGTGTTAAAAATCAAATTCGATAGATCTAATTAAAATATTTGTTTGATGTGATAGATTCATCTACCGGTTTAGATCCAAGTGAAATCTTCTCTAATAAGATTGTGGCAATCGAATCTACTGTTTAAGGTGTGGGATCTAACTCTCATTTTAAGTGAAATATAATTTTATTTAATTTAATAAAATATTATTTAATTAATTAATTTGTGAGTACATTAAGTACTCGAGTGGAGTTGAAAAACTCAATCACAGAGGAATCCAAGTAAGTGTCCTAAACTATTAAGTGTTGTGAAGATCCATGATTTGTGATATGTGATGTGTGTAATGTTGATCTCAACTCTATGTTATGTGATTTGTGGCTAGAATGATAGTGACGATCTAAACATGTGATATATGTATGTGTATCTTAAGATCCATCTTTTAATAAAATAAAGCATGCTAAAGTGAAAACTGTGTTATATGTGAAAATGTGAGCATGATATATGCATATGAGTAAAAACCGAGAAATATGAGTTACAAGCATGAATATGTGGAAAGTGAAACATATGAGTTAAAATGGCCATATCATATACATGAGGTGGGATTGTGAAAGGAGGAAGCTATGTGGCAATTTAACTACGTTTATGTGGCCGTTATCGGCAATTATGTGGTGGCTTGTCCACTATGTGTTATGTGACCGTTTATCGGTATCTATGTGGTGGCTTTTCCATAAATGGCGTGTTATCGAATGGATGAGTTTCAGGGAACTTAATATCAGTGTGCAGCGGAGATGGGTAGGAAATCCTCTTAAATGTGTATTATTACATAAACATAACTTGTTATGTTCATTAAATCTGATGATATGTGAATTCTGTGAAAGTTATATTTATGATGATTTGGATGTGTTATGCTACGTGTTGAAATATATGTTTGTAACGATATCACACTGAGCCTTTTAAAGCTCACCCATGTTATGCGTGTATCTAAGGTAATCCTCGTATTTGAGGCTCGGATTCAGATCTTCGGAGGGGCTATTAGATTAATGGTCTCTTGGTCATGGGTACTTTTTTTCTAAAATAATGTGGGGCTTTTACGAACTATATGAGTTCATTTTGGACTTTAATTTGGGTTGTCTTAATAACTTTTTGGACTTTATTTTTAAATTATGAACTATGGCATGGGATTTCTATTTTGATATTTTGGGATAATATTGCATGAATTGTTTTTATATGAATTTTAAACAATCAATAAACATTTTAGTGATTATTAGTCGCTGAATAAACATTTTAGTGATTATTAGTCGCTGCAAATTTGTGATTTAAAAACTAAGTTACAATAAGAATATTTTTAATTAAAAAGGAACAAAAAATTTTTTATTGAAAGGAACACGATGTTTTAAAAATGACATATTTTCAAGACAAGTGAAGTTTTTTTATAAAAACATTGTGGCCATCTCCATGGCCCATGTAATTACTCAAATTGAGCTATAGTGTCTAGGCCCAGTTTAAAGAGTTACATCATACATACACATCTCTCACATGAATACTTTATAAAAATCAGTTCACACATACGTTCGTACTAGTTGGCTTGTATATAACTACTTTCATAGAGCTTGCATATTATAGCTCGCATGTTCACATAGCTAAAGCATTGTCATAGTCCACATAATATTTTAACTTACCTTGAACCACTTTCCTAAGGGTCCATGCTGCTTCCCATAGGGCTCGCTCATACATTATAGATACAGCTTCCATACAACTATATTGTAATATCAGTACGTACAAATGTTTCACAAAATCAGTCTACAAATATGCTACAGTGCTAATTCGTATATAGTATTCTACATAATTAACACGCACATACTTTGGATAGAAAGTACACACATAGAACTTTAAATAATCAGTTCACACGTACGTTGCATAGACAGTGCACACATAGAACTTTACGTCATTAGTTTGCACATACTTTGTATAAATAGTGCACACATAGAACTTTACAGAAATTCATGGACCCTTATGCTACGTTCTGATCTTTTTGTATCATATACATTGGCATTGCTCCATAGATCCAATATTTTGCTTATCCAACCAAACCTCTGCAAATCCTCCTTGAAATTTGAACACATTTTTCTTCCTTCGCAAGGCCGGGGTCTTTCGCCAATCACAATTTTCATTTACATGCCTTGTTGGAGGAAAAACACATATCATTTCATATCATTACACTCCATTCAATTCTTCTATCGCAATCACACATCAATAGTCACCTCCATTTCCCTCCTTTCCACCATTTTGATACTCAGCTTGTGCACCAAGGAAGGAGTTTCTATTTCGATCTTTCACACACATTCAATTCTATCATTTCAGTTAGATAACACAAGAATGCACATCCAAAACCACACATACAATCACTTGAAATGCAAAATGAAACCTGATAATAATCTCATGTAAGTTAGTAACTCTATTACTAGTCAACACTAATGAATTATTAGAAATAAGCTTCACATAGCCTTAAACAGTACATGATCAATATACAAATGGCACATCCAAACTTTACATGTACATGCAACATCTTTAAAAAAGTTTATTAATTTATCAAGCATAAAGTGAAGGGAACTTACTGAAAATCTTCCAAGAAAGCTCCTATCTACTCCACAAGTCCTTCCCTTTTACACTCAGACTTTCCCTTACTTCTTTAGTAGTACACTCAAAAGAACAACTTCTAAGCAAGACAAAACCACAATTTTCTTCCACAAGCAAACGAAGTTAACAACTCTAGTTCTAGTTAAAAAAAACAAATAAAAATAGGAAAAAGAAAAATTGAAGTTTTTCTTCCCTTTTTCTCTCTGACTCCTATTCTACCTTTGGAAATAGTAAATATTAAAAATAACTTAACCAATCAACACTCTTGGTCGACTACCAATCAC
This sequence comes from Gossypium bickii, assembly GCA_025503065.1. Taxonomy (NCBI): domain Eukaryota; kingdom Viridiplantae; phylum Streptophyta; class Magnoliopsida; order Malvales; family Malvaceae; genus Gossypium; species Gossypium bickii. The sequence goes on along the minus strand of CP106713.1, from coordinate 83,534,706 downwards.
AACACATGCATACACAAATCCACTAACCATTCACTATTATCGAGGGCTACTAGTCGGTTACCAATCACAACACATACACACACACACACCATGAATGATAAAGCAAATGAACGAGCTCACAACCGATGAGCTCGCAACCAATGAGCTCACAAATAATGAGCTCACTGCCAATGAGCTTGCAACTGATGAGCTCACCAAATGTGAGGTGGGAACTTCTAAAACAGCCAGACAACTATGAAGTAGCTCATGAGGATATGCTAAAATTAAAATTAGCGCATAATCTCATGAAAAGCATGAACTCAACAAGGTTCTTATCGATCCCACACTGTAAAAATTTTAATAATAACCACAACACTCTATTAAAACAAATCTAATAAGTTCAGCAACCCTCTAAAATAAGAGTCCAAAAGTTTGAAGTGTGGCAACTTTCTGATAACTCTAGAATATAGAGTTATCTTCAACACTTTTAACATAGAAATTATGCAAATTCTGAGTAGTTGATAACACTTTTTATAATTTCTATTCATAATTTCGTATATTAAGCAATATTATGAAAATGTGTTATTTTAACTAATTATTATTCTAAACACATGAGTTTTCATCTTTTCTAGGAGGTAATTGGACTCAGTGGGAAAAGAAAGCAGAAGTTCACACGTTAATGCAAATGTCGCAGCAATGCATAGAAGAGTCATAACATAGTACCAATAGATTGGGCTTGGGAATGTACGAATTTGGATATTCCAATCTAGCTTTCTTAGACTTCAAAATTCATCTCAACCCAACTACAGAGTGGATAAACAAGCTTAGACAGCCTAGAAGAGCCCAAACAATCACTAGAAGAGAAGGAAGCCTAAACCATCCACCATACACTCAAAATTAACCAAGGAGTTGTTCTTCACCTACCTCAACCACATGCCTTGAATTTAGGAACAACCAAATCAACTTTGAAGAAATTAAAAAGCACAACACCAACATGGAGAAAATCAAGGGGAAATTGACACCAAAAATAGGAAGGGATGTTGGGACTCACTAGTATAAACTAGGGCAAGCATTTGAGAGGAAAAAAACACAAGCAAGAAGTTAAACACTTACTAAAAATTTATAACAGCAAGTAAAAGAATAACTTGAGAGCATTTAGGTGAAAGTGACGCCTAAGAGAGGAGGAGAGACACCGTGAGAAGCAAGTAAGAAGCAAATCCAATTCCAATTCAAATTCAAGTCAAATTAATTACATATGTAGAAACAATTTTAGTTTCATATACAAAACAGATCATATTTAAATGTAGATATTCCTAACCCCCATCCACTATACACCATCTTCGGCCATCCCAACACACCATTAAGGGCATCTAAGCCCAGCCAACCCTACACACCATAGGTGTCTGTTTGACACGTTTACGAGAATGCAGCTTAGTTGCTAGATCGTAATTCGATGAAACACAGAATCAGAGTTACATACGTAGTGGCTTAGCCACTAATTCAGAGTAGATTACTTTCTACTTCACAATATCCCAGCCCATGCAAAATGTAGATTATAGATATTCATAATATGTATTTAATTATCCTCAATTATTTCGCAAATAGATACTATAGTTCAATATCAAATTAAGTATCACAGTACACATACAGTTATAGTATTCATACGTCTGTCACAGAGTATCAGAGAGTTCATGTTCGTCGTATTCAGATGATTCATACAATGGGGAAGTCAATATCAGTCTTAAACAATATCTATGGCCTTAAAAACAAGTTTCAGGCCCTTTTTATATGCCACATGGCCTGGACACACGCCCATGTCTTCTGCTCGTATGATTCTAAAACCTAAACAAAGAGTTACAAGGCCTAGACACACGATCGTGTCCTTGCTTGTGTGACTCACACGGCCTGAGCACTCACCCGTGCGCTTGCCTATGTGGTCCTAAGTCACAAATAGTGAGTTACATGGCCTAGAAACATGCCCTTATCCCTTGCACATGTGAACCCTGCATTAACATGCCACACATGGCCTAGACACACGCCCGTGTGCCTTGACCGTGTGACCTCAAATCGATGAACAGTGAGTTACACGGCCATCCACAAGGCTTGTCACATGGCCGTGTGGTATCGACAACCATGTTTTTTGGTGACCAAAAGTCACAAAAAATGAAGTTTTCGGCACGCACCTAAAGTAGTTATAATGCAGAAGTGTCATAGGAAGATTCCAAAACCTAACACAACCATCCAATAATCAATTACACCATCATTCTCAATATTGTACTAAAAGAATCCTATCGTCAAAATTATGTCGAAAGTTTTGATGCAACCCCAACTCAATTCACACACTTACCTCACACGAAATAGAGGAATCCGGGCTAACATGTAACAGCCCGATTTAAGGGCTAGTCGGAACAGTGATCTCGGGATCACTAATTTGAGATTAGATAAAATTATTTTCATGTTATTTTATATGTTATAACATGTTCATAAAGATGCATGAAAATTTTGGTGCCTTAATTTTAGCGATTTCATGCCTAATCGCGAAAAAGGACTAAATCGCATAAAGTTTGAAAGTTCTATTTTATTTGCTAGAGGTGCCAAATAGCTATAGAATGTAAATTGGAGGTCTTTAAAGTGCAATTATGCCTTCCTATAAGTGATGGACGGTCAAGGGGACAAGGAATTAAAAATTTGACAAAGGTTGGTGACATTAGTTGACTAAATGAATAAAATAAGATGAAATAAGCAAAGTCTATCATCTTTTCATTTTCTTTTCTTCTCCAATCGAAAATACCAGCAAAGAGAGGGTTTTGAAAGCTTGATAATTTCAGCAACTCATCTTCTCTACAAATAAGTGATTTTGATGGTTTTAGTTGATAATTTTTATACTTTTGGAGTCCCCAAAGCTTAAGCTAGCTAATGAGGAGACTAATTTGTAATATGGTTGAAAGTCTAGGGACTTTCCATGAGAGATTTATGTTGTTTGCTTAGTTTTTATGGAAGAAAATGAATGTTACGAAGATGAGAGATAACTTTTGTGAAAGGTGTTGTCATGAAAACACCTAATTCGGACTAAGTTGTAAATGTTGCAATTTGGTAATAAATGCATGAAATAGTTGAAATCTTGAGTTTCTATAAGGGAATATGAATCAGCTAGGCTTGATTAGTAAATAAGTTGGATGAAAATTTATTTACAAACCTAGGGGCAAAATCATAATTTTGCCAAAGTCCAAGGGCAAAATGGTAATTTTGCCAAAATAGAAATTTTATAATGTGTTGATTAATATGGTGATTAAATGAGTAAATTCTATTGTTCTAGATCAAAGAAAACGAGATTTGGACCTAGAACGGGAGAAAAGAGAAATATGGACAAATAGGTCCCTTTTTACCCTTTTCAATATCGAAGTAAGTTCATGTGCTAAATTATGCAACTCTAAGTGAAGTATTTAATATTTCGATGTTGTATGAATTATTTATTGCCTCTATGTATACGTTAAATACATTTTGACGGGATGTCAAGAAATGAAAGTCTTAATTTAATCTAAGACTAATGGGAATGCAAATAGCATGATATGATGATAATTAAAGTCCATGTAAGACCATATTGGTATATGGCCTCGGTGTGAGATTTCGTATAAGACCATGTCAGGGACATGGTATCGATATGATATTTCATGAAAGACCCTATCGAGGGTATTATGTTGATTTGAAATTTTATGTATGAAATTCAAGAATATTCTTTAGTATTTTAAATAATTCAACAGGTATGTTGAAAATGAGAAAGTATGTGGATATACTATGAGAGGTACAGGTATGTGCCCAGAACTCACTTGCGGTGAATTCAGTATATGAGGAAATCATGGTGAGTTATGAGTAAACGATGCACCCTGATTGCATACATTATAGTTATGAATATATTCCGTGAATGCTAATGATCATGGTTGAAATTTAATTAAGAATGATAATGTGTGAGGATGTTCTCGGATGAACATTTGAAATAGGGAAATGTATGTGGATAAATATCTGTGGATGCGTAATAATGGTGGACTATATGCGATACCACCTTACAAATTGTAAATGATGGGCTGTGTGCAACACCATCCCAATATTATTAATAGTGGGTTGTGTGCGTTACCACCTTATTATTTGTTACCGATGGGCTGTGTGCGATACCATCGTGTTTAGTATCAAATGATGGGCTATGTGCGATACCACCCTATTAAAGATTGATGGTGGGCTAAGTGCGATACCACCGAGTGATTGGTATTATGAATGGTTTATGGAGAAACTATGATGTGTTGTATCATGTGACTAGGTGATGTTAAGTGCAGGGATGTATGTTAATGAATGTGAGCATTAAGCTCGTGATATGGTTAGAATGCGGTAAGAAACGAAATGAATAAACATTGTGAATGATTGAATGTGTAATCATGAGCTTAAGAGTAAACCTCTTTATAACACCTGTGTGGTTGAGGATGATTAATGAATGTCAATAGTTGATTATTATATGCATATGAACTTACTAAGCATTATTGCTTACACCTTTTCCTTTCTTATCTCTTATAAGTTAACTTTACTAGCTCGGGTTGGAAACCACCGGAGATGCTTTCACACTATCGAACAGTTATTTGGGTATGAGGTTTCAAGTCTTTATGAGTTATGGCATATATAGGGATCTTATTTTAAGTTGATTAAGTCATAGTTAAAGTGCCAAATGTGTCGGCCTAAATGAGTTATTGGATGGTCATTTATAGCCATAGATGATGGCTCAAGTCGATTGTGATCGTACTAGAAATAGTTCTCCTTCGTGTATGGGATGAAGACTTCATTTTAATGATTCAAATGTGATAACCCAAGAGTTATGATTGATGATGTGAAAATGCTAAGTGATGATGAGTGGATGTGTACAAGTGAGGGTGGCTAAATGGCTTGGAAAATAGCCTTGAATTGGTCCTCACGAGTAGACACATGGGCGTGTGTCTAGGCCGTGTGTGACACACGGTCAGCCCTATGCGCGTGTTGATCGACTATGTGTCCCTTGCATGCTAGAATTTCAAGTCAATTTGCCCTGTAGCAAACACAAGGGTAGAGACATGGCCGTGTGTCTCAACCGTGTGGGAGGCACAGCCTAGGACATGGGCGTGTACCCAGGCCGTGTAAAGTCTGCACATTAAATGTGGAATTTAATTCGACACACAATCTAAGGACACGAACGTGTGCCTTGGCCGTGTGGCCATAGTGAAGTGATGACGTCATAAACAGAATGCCAAGGTTTTGACACACGATCTAAGACACGAGCGTTTTAAGGTCATGTGAAGGACACGGGCTAGGGACACGGGCGTGTGTCCGACCGTGTGAAATAAGTCAGTGTCGACCACGAGTGGAGGACACGGGCTTGTCTTTGGGGCACATGGGCATGTCCTTAGATTAACACGGGCGTGTGGCCCCTGTTTTGATGAAAAGTTTTCCAAGTTCGTCATAGTTTCTGGTTAAATTTTGAAACCTCTCGGAGGAATGTTTAGGGCCTCGTAAGATGAGAATGAGCAAGTGATGGGTTTAAATGAAATTTTTATAGCCCAATATGAGAAGTTTAAGTGAGATAATTCGGTAATGACTCAATCCCGATTCCAGCTTCCAATACGGGTAAGGGGTGTTACATAACATGATGGAGGAATGTCTCTCGTAATATCCTCGCCTAAAACAGTAACCAATTGAGCCTTTAAACAGAGTGTTCAAGTACACAAGCAAAATCTGTTCGATAGAATAATGTTAACAAGATAAAACTCTCAGAAACGAAAGGAGATAACGACTAAACTGACATAATAATCGCACAATCGGCCTCACAAGCAACTAAAAATTCCCAATTGACGCAGAATCGAGTACAACAATGAGCAAAAATAAAAGAAAGAAAGAAAAGGAAAAGAAAACTAAGAACTTAGAGAAATAATAAAAAAAAGGAAAGAACGATGGAATTTCTTTTAGAATATTTTAAGTTAACCATCATCCTACCTTCCAGCATTTTGCAAAAATATTTCTTGACACATACGATGGGACTCAAACTCAAAACTAGACAAAATACAGACAGATGCTTAACTAGTGAATCAGCAGGCTCATTCTTGACACAGATTCACACAGAATTGCACTTAACTACATAACACATGGATAAGGGTTGTTTTTAAAATAACAAAACTTTTAATGATGCAACTCGAACTTCAGACCTCAAACACAATAGCAGAACACAGAACTACAGATACAAGAATTTAATTACTGTAAATTCTCACAATTAAATTCTAAAATTTTGGGGCGTTACATGCACCCAATTTCGTATGAATGAAATGCATCATGATATTAATTGAAAACATAATTGACTATTAAACATGTTAAACATGAATAAAATAGATCTTATTGAATTAACATAATCACCCTAGCAAATAGGATTTAAAATATCATTGTTGATGTCAAAAACAATTAACTCAAAGCAAACATGATTAAAATAAATAACAAGAGGAAAAGTAAACTCTGTTTAGTTCAGCAGCCTTTTAGACCTATTTTGACTGAGGCGCTCCTCTATTTTGATTGATGCTTCGTTTGCTAAGTGTTTAAGGGGTATCCGGCTAAGAAGTGCTTTTGACAAAGCTTTTGAGGCTAAAGAATGGAGGAAGGATGGACGGCTATGCAAGGGAAAAAGAGAAAAAGAATTGAGATGAAAAACTAGTGAGATTGAGAGAGGAGTGTTGAGGGATGAGGGATGAATAAGGAATGGTAAGGTATTTATAGGTGAAGGTAAGAGTTTGAGTTTACTAAAAATAGGTTTAAATTTCCTTACTTCTCTCTCCATGTGCCCGACCATGCTTCAAGGAACAATTGATGACCAAGTCTTCTCCATTTGAATTTCAAATTCAAGCTAAAATTAGCTGTAGAGTGGACAGTTTCAACACAGAAGTTGTTGGGCTAAATTCTAATTATTTTCAAACTATAAGGACCTTCAATTAATTATCCCAAAATATTTTGGGCAGTCATCTTTAAGTGTCGAATTTGGGCTTTTAGCTCCCTTTGTTGGACGGTTCTTCATTCCAAAACTTAATAGACATGTCCATTTTTCATCACCTTCTTTATTAGGTCAAGTAGTCAACCTCATGCCCCAAATTGCATGGTCTTGCCGTCCACATGGATAACTTGCACATGTCCATGTTTTATTTATTTAAATCATGTCTTCAATGAACCTCCTACATAGTGAAAAATACATACATTAATAAATTAACATGAATTAATATAAAATATGCATGAAAATAATGTAATTAAGCATAATTTCACATACTTTCTAAATTCATGTCTAAAATTACTAATTAAGTAAAATTCACTTATTTCAATAATAATTACTCGAGATAAGCACATTTATTAAGTAAAAAGGGGGTAAACATATATAGAAAAATCCTATATAATTTTGAGTTTACAGATAGCATTGGTAATATGGTTTGATCTGATGTATAGATACTAAGAAGCAAAATGTAAATCTTGAAAGCATAATTTATAAGTTGACAATTATAATCTAAATTGAATGATGAGTCATATGAAATTTTGATAGAATGGATCATGAGACAATTAATAATGACATGAGCATGTTTATAAATGATTTGTATAGCTAAATTATATACTTAACTTGTATATGCATTATTTTTTAACCATATTAGCACTACTACGCTCTTTAGCTCAGCGTGAAGATTTTTTTTTGTTTTCGTGTGCTAGTAACAGTTAGGTATTGAGGATTCGAGAAGTTCAGCAACATTAGGACTTACTTCTCAGTTGAGCCAAGTTTGTATAGTCTTTTGTATGGTTTTGTTTGAGTTAGCATGTACCTAGTGTCAAAAATTAACTTTAGAGTCCTTTTTGATGTTTTAGTGTTTGCAAAGTTATGAACTTGTAATTATAAGCATAATCATGCAAGTAAAAAACAAGTGTAAAGGTGTGGTTATATAGTTGTAATCTTGTTGGCGGTCATGTTTGAGAACAATTTTAGATGTGTTAAAATGATGATTAGAATTTTTTTTGATGTCCCATTATGTTTGGAAATGAATTGATATTGTTTTGGGTCATTTGAGACCAACTGAAATTGAATTTTTTTTAGTTATTCAGGCAATATCGTGACACTGTAAAACTAATGTCACGACATTGGGCATTTTGTTTCCCAGGGCTGCAACCAACACTTGTCATGGTCACAACATGGACCCTACTTCTGCTACTTTTTCCCTTTTGATCCCTTTTTTCCTATTGATGGTTCACGACAATTGTTGTAAGCTTGATTAGAACCTAAATGTGCTTCGAAAATGTTTTAAAAGCTTCAAAAATCATTCATTCCGTTGAATACATGAATAAACTTGAAATATTTTATTGAAGCATTGAATGTTGCAATTGCGATAATGGTTTCTTCAGCAACAGATGTGTTGCCTCACATTCGAACATAACAATCGAGTCAGGTGTGGGGTGTCACAGATGATACTGCTGGTGAACTGATGCAAACATTGATGATTTATTCACTTAATTATTTTCTAAGTTAAGTTCATTTAGTTCATGGAAATATGTTGAGGGGGAGCTAAGGTTACTTGATGTTAAGAGCTTCCCATGTTGTATATGTTTTGGTCAACAAATTGTTAAAGAGGGATATTACTGAAAAATTTGGAAAGGTTAATTAAGTGCCTAAGGGAGTGCCCACTCCTTGGACCACTACAATAGGTTGATGCAGTTTCCATATTTATGTTGTTCGCAATTTATTGAATATCGTTTATGGGTTGTATTGATTATGTAGATGATATTTAGCTCATCAATGAATATCATATCACTTGGGGAAACATATTTGGAGGATCAAATCGGATCACCTTGATCTAATGTAACAACCCAATTTTAGTTCTAGTTGAAACAGTGGTTTCGGGACCACAAACCCGACACAATAATTTTTTTATTATATTTTTATGGTCTACAGTTTTATGGAACTATTCTGTGAAAATCTTGTTCGAAAATTTCGACGTTTGGGCACTCAATTTAGTTTTAAGAACTAATTTGTAAAAAGTGCAAAGCTTGAATTCTAGATGTTAAAGGTGTCCAATTGCTATGAGATTTTAAATTAGAGGTCCTTATATGATAATTAGACCATTAGTTAAGCTTGTGGATAAAAATGGACATGATTAGGTGAAATTTTAGAGTTTGGCAAAAAGGGCATTTTGGTCATTTAGTAATTAAATGAATTAATAAGCAAAATGAAAGCAAAATTTGTTCATCTTCTCCTATCTTGTGCCGAAAATTTGAAGGTCACATAGCTAGGGTTTGTTCAACTTTCAAGCTTGATTGTAAGTACATCCTAGCCCTGGTTTTAATGCTCTTTACATTTTTGAAGTCATTATCATCCGATCTACTTATTTCTACCATTAATTTAAGATGTGGTTGATGTATAGGGTTTGAACCATGTTAGAAATATGTGTATTTTGATGTTTAATGGTAGATTATGCATGTTTGATGTGTGATAAACAACTTTTACTAGGTGATTTTTGATAAAATGCATAAATGGGACCTAATTGTAAAAAGTTATCAAATGGGTAGTAAAAATCTGATTTAATGGAAAAAGTGGACTGCTATAAGCATGAAAATGGTTCGGCTAGGCTTGGGTTACCAAGAAATTGAACATATTTCATTTTTACGAGCCTAGGGACTAAAATGTAAAATGTTAAAAAGTTAGGGACAAAATAGTAATTTTGTCTAGGATGCAAATTAATGTAAATGTATGTGTAAAATGATGAATTGATAGTCAAATTTGCTTATATAGACCCGGAACAACCGATTATGAAACTAGATCGAGGAAACAAAAAGTCTCGGATTAGTTGAGTTTCAAATACGAATCATTCTCAAGGTAAGTTCGAGTAATTTAATTTGGTATGTTATTATGTTTTAATTGAATTGTGTAATTGAGATAATAAATAAGTGATGATATACTCTATGAAATAATCACAAGATGATAAACACAAATAAAATGTCATTGTCCTGGCTGGACATTGTATTTCGATGGATTATAATAATTTCCTTGAAATGAACAAAATGATATAGAAAGGATTTAGCCCGGACGGGTAATCCTGAGCTACACTCTCTTGAGTAAATGTTATGAAATGGATTTAGGTCGGACGGCAATCCATAGTAGGCTCATTAGAGCTAACGTTATCGAAAGGATTTAGCCTGTACTGGTAATCCTATTATATAAATGTGGCTTGAGAGTGTGCTCTATGAATGTGTGCTTAAGGAGCACTTTGGATGTGAATTGACAAATGATTGACATGTATACCTCGAGTATACTACCCGAGTATCCATCAAAATTACAATAGTTCAATGAAAAGAAATCCTGAAAAATGGAATAGTGAAATGATATTAAAGTTTATACTATGGTGAGCTCATCTATGTTGGTTTGATAACTTCATGATGTGTATGAATAACTTGTTTAATGAGTGAATGTATTTAGGTAACTTGTCAAAATATTGATGGAATGAATGTGTACATATATATATGCTTATTTGAATAATTATAACCGGTAAGTTTCATTCTATCATGCGAACTTACTAAGCATTAAAATGGTTACCCCGTTTTACTTTTCCTTTGTTTTATAGTGCTCGTAAGGCTCGCGAAGGTCAGAGCAAGATCACACTATCTACAAATCTCCTTTTTGGTATAATGGCATGTATAAGCTACTTGGCTTAGATGAAGTCTTGTAAGCAATATTTTGTGACTTAGCCATTGGAATGGCTAAGGATGTTCAATTGGTGCATGTATGATGTTAATGTATGTCCAAATTCTTAAGTGTTAAGTATGGTGGATAATTCATTTTGTAAGTGGCCATTGGAATTGGCTAATATTGGTTTAGTTATATATGCATATGAAGATGTCTTTCATGGATGTGAGAATTTGCATGGTTTGAGTTGACAAGTATGTGATGTTGTATGTGATAGAAAATAGCATGTGAATGATGTGGCTGATTTGGTTGAGAGTATGTGTTTGGATTGGTGCTATGTTTTGTTGTGTAGGTATATGCATGGAAGGGTGACAAAATGGCTTGGTAAATAGCCTTGTTTTTGTCCACACGGGTAGACACACGGGCGTGTGTCTAGGCCGTGTGTGACACACAGTCTGCCCCGCGGGCATGTGTTCTGGCTGTGTGTCCCCTGCACCTTAATTGATGCAAAATAGAATGTCCAGAATATAGCACACGGGCGTGTGTCTCAACCATGTGTGCTACACGGCCTTGGACACAAGCGTCTACCCCGGTCGTGTGAAGTCTGCACCTATTTTATGATAATTTATGAAAATTTAAGCGACCACACGGCCTAGCACACTGGCGTGTGGCACGATCGTGTGGCAAAGTTAGAGAGTACCCTATTTTGAACACGGCCTGTAGCACGGACGTGTCTCAAGGTCGCACGGGCGTGTCCCGAACCTACACGGGCGTGAGACTCCTGTTTTAGCAAAAAATTTCTAAGGGTTATAAAACTTTCTAAAGTTCTCGGTTTAGTCCCGAACCGCTTCCAAAGCATGTTTTGGGCCTCGTAAGCTCGTTTTAGGGACGATAGGAATGTAAATGAAAAGTTTTAAATTTGGATGGAGATTCACGTCTCTATTTTGTATGATTGCTTGTGTTTATGCCCGATAATGCCTCGTCCCCTGTTCCGGCTTCGAATACGGGTAAGGGGTGTTATATCTAATCCCTTAGATCATGGATATTGGATTGGATTGGAACATTGTATTCTTTGCTACGAAGAATTCATGTTTATCTTGTTCATTATTATCATATCATATTCAACTTATAATGTGATTGATTTATAGGGATTGTGATAGATCTTTCTATGTTAGCAAGTGTTGAAAAATATTCTATATAATTAAGAGACTTGTATAAGTTATTGTACTAAAAAATTGAGAACTTAATCTAGTGAGGAACTTTATATCGTGAGAATGTTTTAATAGTAAAACCTTTTGTGTTATGGTTTTACTTGCTGAATTCACATGGGCCAACTTAGTGGTGAGAGTATCATAGGTGTGTGATAGATTAGGATAACTTGGTTTAAGTGTTGAAGATATTAAATATTTCTTACTGAGTTAGGCTTCGCAAACGTAGGGAAAATAAACTGAGTAAACATTTTTTGTGTCATTTATTTATTTTCTGTTTCACACAAGGCTTGTACTAGTATCCACTCTCTTAACCATTCCTTCCAAGCACATAACTTATATTTCAACAACTAATTTAGAGCTTCAAGTGTTAAAATAAACTTAAGTAATATTAGTTATTTATCAAGCTCACATCACTAAAAATTACCAAAATACCAGAAATTGCCATTTTTTTATAAAAATTACGAAAATAGATCGAATTTTTAAAATTTATGGGAATGGGCTGATTTAGGTAAAATGCTTCTAGCTAGAACCGTTTTTAGGGAAAACTAAGAAAAATGCTTTCAGCTGGAAGCGCTTTCTACTTGTGACCAGTAAAAAGCTTTCAGCTAGAAACATTATGAAAAAACGCGCCAAAGATAGCGCGTTCCCCCAATGGCTACATTTTCGATGGCTATTTTAAATAGTCGATGCCCCCCCAACGATAAAAATGATATAAACCCCCTACTAATTTCTCACAACATTCTATCAAAAATATCTCATATTCTCTCTTAATTTTTTTACGAAAATTATACTTCAACTTTAATTCTATTTTTATTAATATTTTCGAAAAGTATTTTTTTATTAGAAATTAATTCGTGTTCTGTATATTTAGCAATGGTCAGGTCTCTAATCCGTCTTAATGACAAGCACATTTCATCAATCAATTGCAAATGTTAATAATAAATTTTAATAAAATTCAATTTTTTTTATTTCATTGTTATATTTTAACTTAATATTTTTAATATTTTTATGTAAATAGGTAGAAGATCAAATTTTACAATGCCATATTCGTAATCTACCCAATCCTCCATCACCGTTGATCGAACCATACTTGAGGGAAGCCAATTTTTGGCACGTGGCCCTTGTAGGCCGGGGATGTAAGTTGAACCCGAAACTTGTAAGCGCGTTGGTGGAGAGGTGGAGACCTGAGACGCACACATCCCATCTTCTATGCGGTGAGTGTACTATCACTTTAGAGGATGTGCATTTACAGTTGGGGTTACTGGTGGATGGGTCAATAATTACCAGGTCTGTTTAGTCTGCTGATTGGGGAGCTATATGTGGTAAACTTTTGGGTTCAGCTCCAGAGATGATTTACGAAGGTTGGATCCAAATGGCTTGGATATGAATAACTTTTGCGGGGCTGGATATGGCTTCTACTAAAGTCGAAAGAGAATGACACGCTCGGGCGTACATCCTTAAAATCATCGGGGATATCCTGATGCCGGATAAGTCACGAAATCTCGTCCACCTAAGGTGGCTGCTAAATCTCACCGATTTTAGATAAGCGAGCGAACTCAGTTGGGGGTCGGCTGTGTTGCGACATTGTACCCGAAGATGTGTCGGGTGGGGCAACTAGGAAAAATGAAAATTAGTGGTTGCCTTTTCCTACTGCAATCATGGGCTCGTTATCGGTTTCCATTTTTACATCATTGAGCGAACTACCCATATACATTACCACTCGTAACAAGGTAAAATTTAGTAGATATTATAATGATAAAATTCATTTAAATTAAAATTATTATGCTAAGAAGTTATTTAAATAGGTGGAACCACACACTGAGTCACGTGGGATTACCTACTGAGCTTCAAGATATATGGCTTCTATTAGACCAATGATCGGAAGTGAAGGTATGTATTTATTTAAATTTGAATTATATAATCTTAACGTAGTCGATTTGTATTTAGTAGTATATATATAACTAATGTTTTTATCACGTTAATATAGTTTGAATGGACACCATACGAGGATCCGACAATTCGAGAAGTCATCTTTGAGGAATTCTTTGTGAATCCCAAAGCTTGGCACGTGAAGGTCCTATTGGTAATGTACGCTACCGTCGAGATACACGAGACTGATAGAGTGTTGCGGTAGTTCAGATTCTGACAATCGATTCCAGTGACACTTCAAAACCTTGATGATCTACATCCTATCGACTTGCAATAGCTAGATGAGAATTAGTTGGTATTCCACTCCCAACATATCAACATGTAGAATAATCAGTATGATTTCTTAACTACTCGCGAACCTATTACCGTTCCGGAATTAGCATGTGATCCAAAGTATATGCCATAGTTTAGGATCCATGGCAAGCCATATTTGTAGGGAGAAGAGGTGAGGCATCAGCATCCCCATACGAATAGGCCATGACGGCCCCCTTTAAATCCAAGGGCTGGTGGGGCGAGTCCATCATTAGCGCCCACAACCAGCACTGACAACCGCATAATCGATGCCTACACCACCCACCGATTAGTATGTACCTTCTTATTCTGGTGCATATTCTGACCCTATGATCTTTACACAAGCACCATATATTGCACCACATTTTATACTTATAGTGTTATGTCAGGTTGGATTGTAATATATCTGTCCCCTATGTATTACACACTTATACCATCAACACCTCCGACGACGCCGACAATGATGTATAGGTCGTCTATATTTTAGGAACTGACAAAGAGTCCACTTGTTATCCCATCGGTGTGTGGGCTCAACATAGTTATGCTCAACTCTGTTTGTGATGCAAACACCTCCGGGATCTTTGTTCTACCAAGCTGGGTCATCTTTCTAACCACCAATTCTTAGACCAGAGGATCCACGATGGTAATCGAGAATGCAAGGATTGCAATAGACCGAACGGGAAGAAAAAGAGCTACAAAGACCACAACCTCAGCCGAAGGTTAAACCAAGAAGGAATCCAACGCATAACCGTCGACCACCCCGATGTGGCACAGATTCTGACCGACATATGCACTGATTAATTTTATCCTTGTATCGAACGTTTATATTCTATCTGTGATTCTTATTATTATGTTTTTAGAGAAATATTGTTATCATTTAACAAAATGTTAGTTGATACTTGTTATCATTTCACAGAACCGTGCGTTTACATATTATAATGGAATTAATATTTGTTTTCTAGTATGTATCATCCTTTTGATGTGGACATGATGGCATTGTATGGTCCGGGTTCCTACACCACCCACATAACCTCGATTGGTTTGACCTGTCCCGAATATCCATATTTTTGCATATTCAAGTCAACGTTGGTCGACCTTTTGCTTTGCGAGGGAATCTTCTATCAGGTAACAACTTAAGTAGAGCGCTCGATATAGGTGACCACATACATTCTTCTAGGACTGGTGGGAATACGTTTCTCCACACGCTGTATAAGTATTCTAATTTGTACACTTTGTCCACAAAGCTCATGGTATCTAAGTGTATATTGCCGCAAGCTACAATTGCATTAGCACATGGAAAATGAAGTGCATCAAATCTCCCACAACCACAAGTCTTATTTCTCGAGTGTACACGGTACACTCTCTCGGCAATACCTTGGTTCGGTCTATCAAACTCCATTACCTAAAACAATAGGTCTTCGCGTGAGTGACACACTGAGTGCATTCAATTTGTTTGTGTTGTAACCTTCTTAATTTCTTTCACCATATCCGGACACCATACCTGGCCTTCCTACAATTGCCCATCGTAACTCTTCATTCGCTTTGAGAACAGTTTCACCAAATAGAAGTATGTCTCTTTCACAACCGAGGTTATCGGTAAATGACGCACTCCCTTTAAAACAGAATTGATGCATTCCGTCGTTTGAGGTCATGTGGCCATATCATAAACCCCCATCATAGGATTGTGTCCACTGATTGAAAGGTATGTTAGAGAGGTATCGTGCCCCCGCCTCATTAGTTGACAATAATATTTTCAACATCTCATGGAAACGACCCTTCACGATCTCACACCCTATCAATAGAAGTGGATAGTGGTGATTACATACCAAAGAATATAAAAAACAAACAAAACATTTCAAACCAAAGAATATTGGTGGCGATTACATACCCATGTTGGTCACTTGTGCTCGCTCAGCGGTAGAGGGATATTCTGGTAGTAGTTAGACGCAACATGCCTTAGACAGTATCGATGGTGTGTACGGCCCCAGAGGCTTTACTGTCATTCAATTGCAAATAGTATTCCAGTTTCCCAATCCAAGATGACGCATTTATCATGTTGGGGGCAGCCATGCCTCCTCAACCTAGACAGAAAGGAATCTCAGTCATCTGCTACGCAATTGGAAGGATTTTTTGATTACCATCCTGTGCCACAGCCAACAACAGCTGACGGGTATATATACCATATATAAAGTTACCGTTTATTTGTACCAATGGCTTGCAATAATGGAGTGTTTGAGAGCATTGCTTGAAGGTCCAAAATAGATGGTGGAACACTCGACATCCATGGAGCAAGCGATTGTTGTGGTATGCGGGCCCTATTTTTAGATCAGTTAGGCAACTTGGGATGTACCTCTCCAGCACCCGACACCACTACCATACCTTGTTGTATAACGCGTCCCACCTACTATGCATTTTCTCCAATACCTTCTACTTTTCTATCAATGCCTTGCGGTACGAAGGCATTTAATTGAATTGGTTACGAATATTTGCAATTAAAACCAACATAACAATCCTTGAATCTGCTTTCACCATCGGCAGTATTATGCCTGCTGTCATCTTTAAATCCAACTTCCAATGATCTCGTAAAATACCTGCAAAGCCACGAGTACGTTAAATTAAGTAATTTAACTATATAATAATATATACTGATATTGATACTGTACTAGTGGCAACACACGTATGTAGATTGATAAACTTCTTTCTCGTCCACAACCCCATCTTTTTTATAGAAGTCATGATTCTCCATGCACATATACGGTCTCTATTGCACACTTGCCCTCGAACTTCTTAGATTGGGATTTAACCACGTTGAAGTTAACCCCGTTCTTGATGTTGAATCACTTCACTGCAGCGAGAAAACTGTCTTTAGTGAAAAAATCCTTGCCCACTTCCAAATCACCCAAATCTAAAGAAGAACTTGAGTGGCCCAACCTTCTATGTGGTAGTTCTGCAAACTCCAACCCATCCTTTGCCGATAGATCTGCATTATACATGTAGGTTGGAGGCGAGTATGCCGTGAATCATGGATCTTCTTCTTCATTATTTTCACCCTTTTCACCGTCTTCTGATTCAGTTGAAATAGGCTCCGATTTAAAAAATAATGCAATTTCTGAACCATCGGCAGCAGACTCCCAAATTGGATCCATATCAGATTCATTACCATCTTCATTCTCGGATCTACCAACATCTGTCGTGTTGGATGTCCCTTCGCTTGTGGATGTTGTAGGGAGTATACCATCCCTTCTCGTGTAGTTGTCAAAACGTCTAGAATCACTTGTCTATTGCCAACAGCTGGAAGCTGCTGTCATTTCCCAGTAAGTATTCCCAGCGTTGAACATCGACCACCAAAGTTCATGTGCCACCCACTAATTGAGTGTCGTACAGGGATCGTGTATTCCGTTCACCATAAAAACTCGATTGTTCGGTGTTCTGCCTCCTACAATTGAAATCTAAGGCCTAGATGCATGAGTGTCTTCCCATTGATGATTTCTGGATATCATAATGGGAACTTTCTAACAAAGTGGTTGGACTATCGGCATTTTCAACCGTTCTAGCCTCTCAACATGAAGAGATGTTGACAACCAAATGCCTTTATCTGGCCTTGAAAATTCCACATATAACTCAAGAAACGGTGATCCACTGTCGATGTGCATCTGCACCATCGCCTCCAAGCCCCGAGCACCTTTGATATTGAAAGCGCCATATCTCACGAGATTGATTGAAGTACAAAAGTGGTACTTAATAGACGATACTCTCATCTGTCTAAATTCAACGATTTTTCGCCTAATTCTTTTTCGAAGTTCTGGCAACTCTATGTTCTTGTTAAAAGCCAGCCGTGCTGTGTTCTCGAATAAAAGAAAACCACGTCGTTCCCGATGTCACGGACCTCACTGTCGTAATAAACAATAGCATTACTCTGTCTAGTCATTTTTAACCAAAATATTTATCGAGAGAAGTTCAAAACAAAAACATGATGCAAAAAATAAAATGCAAAAATAAATATTAACACAAAAATCAATGCTTATGTTACTCTTTATACAAAGAGTATCATTGCTCCAACTTATGCCTTCCGTGCAAACTTCTTCAAATTTTATTTCTTCAGCTTATGCCACCAGAGGCTAAAATATGTTACATTTATAGCCCAAAGTATAACCTCATATTTGATTCTGAAAAAATTTCTTGGATACTGGGAAGTTGAAATTTGTAGAGAAAAAAAAGCTCCAAGCAGGACGCACTGTCAGCAGAACTACTGAAAGCGCGTCTAGCTGGAAATGTTTTCAGTACTTTGCTGACAGTGCGTCCTGCTTGGAGCGTTTTTTCTCTACAAATTTCAACCCCTACTATCCGAGGCATTTTTTTCAGAATTGTTTCAGATTATCCCAGGATTCTTGGGATATTTTTTTAGAACCTATCTCGTAAAAAATAATGTATTAAATAAGTATTTGAAACTAGTTCTGCATCCGAACCGAGTACTCTGCGTTTTGATTTTTAATCGATTTGAAAAATGAAATTCGAATATACGATTGGTGTAAGTACAAATATTTTAAATATTGAATTCAATGATTACAATTATTAGGTTAAATTTTTTATCAATTTAAAAACATAAGACCTAGCCTTAAAACCCTAAACAACTAGAAAACCCTAATATAACATGGGGAAAAACGCTTCCAATTGGAAACGTTTTACTGGTGACACGCAAAAAACGCTTCTAGTTGGAAGGATTTTCTATCAAAATCGACCTACTCCTATAAATTTTTAAAAATTCGATCTATTTCCATGTTTTTTTATATAAAAAATGGCTTTTTTCGATATTTTAGCCACTAAAAACATTTTGATATATAAATTCCGGAATAAATTTATATAGTTTTCTTTTGGAATTTTTATAGGTATTTTTTATTAACAATTAATCAACTTTATGAAAAAGAAAAAGGCTCTGCGATTCTTTGAACTTCGAAGTGCATCCACAACAATTTTTATGGCATTTAAAACATCTATCAATGATGCGTTTTTCTCTGGATAATTCAATTATTTAGGGTTTTTTTTGGGATAGCCCGTAGGGTGTCTATGAATTAATCCTAGAAAATGTTGTTAATCAGGACTTTATATCTTTTTTTCATCACATTATGGGTTTTTATTTATGTAATTCCAAAAATGAAATTATAACTTTCTGTTAGCATTTAAAAATAAGTTTATGTTAATTAAATTAAGTATAATGATTTATTAATCTCTCAAATTTTAAAAAAATAAATTATTTTAGTTTTTATTTTTTTAACTATTAAATATTATTTATCAAATCATTTCAAAATAAATAGAAAATTTAATATTAATTAATTTTGATGACGTGATATATACATAGATATCACATCAGTAATTAATTTTTTTAAATTTTTAAATTTTAAAAAATTTAAAATTTTATGAAAATTATTTTAAAAATAAAAAAGATATTTTATTTTAAATTTTGTAAACAATTCATTACTTGCTAACGTGACATATACCATATAAATGTCACGTCAATAAAATTAACGAATATTAATTTTCTTTTATCTATTTTGTGGTCTTCAATAAACAATAGAAATTTAAAGTTTAAAACAAACAAAAAAATTAGATAAAAAATTAAAAGAATTTGTGTTTTTAAATGTTGGAGCGCAAAATATGACTATGTAATTTAATGCCATTCCACCCAAAAACAATTATATATTGCCTAAACTGAACTAAGAAACGAAGTCCTCGTAATAGAGGCGTTGAACTATAAAATTCAGAGGTCTACATGATTTTCTTTTATTTTTTATTTTTTATTTTTTATTTTTTAACTATATATATTCAAACGACAAAGCACGACGTCTACATGATTTTCTTTTATTTTTTATTTTTTATTTTTAAGGTACGTGTACATAATAGTCTTATTATGTTTACATATACACATTCAACATTAAATAGCATATGCACACATGAATTATTTGAACAATATCTACTTTATCTCTAATTTTATTTTCTTAAAAGAACATTTATAAAAAATATTAATTTTCAAATATATATATTTTTGGTTTAACATAAGTTTAGAAAATTAAGCAAGCATTAGTCCTAAAAAAAATTATCATCAGTCATCAACGATTGTCTAATATTTTCTTTAAGCCAGCATTTCACATAATGCAGAGGATCTTCCAGAATAACTAACTACTCAAAATACGCCTCTATTTGCCTTGATTATACGACCAGCAACTTTATTAACGTTGCGCTGACTATGTCGAAATTTAACTTTCTAATTTTTGGAATACCAATCATGGATCTATCTTACTTTAACAACACTATTTAATTAATAATTATAATAAAAAGTAATAATTACAAACACTAAATTAAATTATCAACTTAACAAATCAACTCGTTAAGATATAATTTACACAGATAAAAAGTATATAAAATCAGTCTAACATAATAATAGCTAGATAATTACAATAAGGGATAAGTCTTGAAGTTTATAGAATGCTTGGTCAAAGGCAATTTACTTAGAAGTATATAGATCGTAAATGGCTCTAGCTATCCAGGTATTTCTTTTTCTTTTTTTTTTTTTTTTTTTTTTTGAACAAAGCTATCCAGGTATTTCATTGCTTAAAAAAAGCGGTTGGGCTATTATAAGTTTTATATTTGATCTAATATTGTTTTAATATATTAATTATCTCTAATATAATAATTAAGTGACAATTAAGATGTTTAAAATTCTATTTAAGTAATAACTATATTTTACATCAATAAAATTCAAACTATAAATAATACTTGTATTTTAAATCATAATTATCAGAGTCTTTCTCCTAAAACATAGAGATCTATTTAAATACAAACTCTATTTTAAAATTAGCACAATATATTTTAACTAATAGTTGTAAATTAAATTATAATATTTTTAAATGTGTAATAACAATCACAACTTCTATTTTACTTTATCATTTTTATTTTAAAATGTGAATTTACTAGTATGATGAAAAAAAAATTTCTCGTCCACTACAGCAAAACAGGTTTTAGCATCCTTTTTTTGGGCTTATATTTGAAAGCGCCACAAAAAACATCGCCATAGACAATGCCACTAAATTTTGCGGCGTTTATGTAGAAAAATGCCGCTATAGAATATGAGCTTTAGCGACGCTTTTCACAAAAACGCCGACCATGACCTTTAGCGGAGCTTTCCCCACAAATGTCGCTAAAGAACATGACCTTTAGCAGCGCTTCTCCCACAAACGCCGCTAAAGAACACGACTTTTAGTGGCGCTTCTCCCACAAACGCCACTAAAGAACACGACCTTTAGCGGCGCTTCTCCCACAAACGCCGCTAAAGAACACGACCTTTAGCGGCGCTTCTCCCACAAACGCTGCTAAAGAACACGACCTTTAGCGGCCTTTGCCTACAAACCCGCTAAAAGTCTTGTTCTTTAACGACGCTTGTGAAAAAAATGCCACTAACTTTAGCAAATTTCCAACATCCCATTTTCATTCATAACAACCCGAATTGTCAACATAATTTCCTGTAACATCAAATCCAACCAAAACTGCAAATCTAAATGATACTTCAAATCCAACGAAAGATATGTGATCTAAATTAATAAATGAAGTAACAAAATAGTCTTACAATAATGTTAAAAGTTATAATGTTAAAATATTCTTAAAATAAGAAAACAAACGTTTAAGATGGCTGATTCTACGACTACTGAAACATCTTCATCATACTCCGAAGTTGTTGCTGGAGTGCGTCGTATTTTTTGCTTTGCACTGCTTCCCTCGCTGCTGTCTTCGCTTTAAGTTGTAGCTGGAGTTCTTCATATTTTCTTTGAACGTCTGCTTCTTTCGATGCTGCCTCCGCTTTAAGTTGAGTAATTTGCTCAACTGTGTTCGCTTGCATTTGTGCCATCTGGTCTCTTAACCTCTAAACTTCAGATTGAGCCTAACTCCCCGAAGGCATGTATTGCTGCGAGTTGGATCCAAAATATCGGGTTGGGTTAACAAAATATCCTTGAAACCGAAACCGACCATACCTTTCAAGACCCAAAACTTCAGTAATAATTAGGTTATCAATGTCGTCAAGATTAACAGAACTATCACTCAAAGCAATCACTTCATACTCCACCTTTTTATCCTTTAGTTTCTACTAATAATTCAATTAAAGAGTTAGAAACGAAATATATAATAAAAGCAAATGCAACATAACTTAACATTATTTGCATTACAAACAAAGAATTAAATCATTATAATTAAACATTATAAATAGTTAAAATAATTCAAATTTTAGTAAGTAAATATACCATAATTTCTGCAGCTTCAGAGGTCATAAGAGATCCATCTTTCTTTCTATGTGTAATGTCAAAAAGCTGAAGGCGCCCAACTTTTTGACCAGACGACAGTTCCTACAATATAGTAGTAAAAATATTATTTAATAGAAAGTAATTAATATTTGACACAATTAATAATTTCAAAATACCTCAGCCTCAGTTACACAAGCAAAACTTTTCGACCCAGCTACGTGCGTGGATTTTTGTTTTTGCCTACTTGTAGTTCCAACTCGCTCACGATCCTACATTATGAAATTATAAGAGTTTGGAAGTACGTAATACCTCTTCTTTCTTTGAATTCCAAAATCTAACTGCATCTTCCCATTGGTACCTCAGCATTCCTAGCGGGAAATTTCATAATTTCTCTTCGAGGCTTATATTTTTCTTAAAATATTCCTTCTTTAAATAACTTTTATGGTCTCTTCATTTTTTTCCTAATTCCTTCTTTAAAGCGGACAGAAATGATTTTAGTTTAGATATTCAGATTTTTTATCATCTTTTTTATATCATTTTTCTTGACTCTCAGCTTGTGCTTGGCTCATGGAATACTTGGCAGATTTCAATGGAGAGACATCAAATAAAGATTTAGCAAATTAAATATACATACCTCTTAGAAATTGTAAATTGGATGGTAGAGTCGATTCCAGCAAATTAAATTACACCTGCAAACAATGAAGATAAGGTCATATACGAATAGTAGGAAGATTTAAAATATATACGAATAAAATTAAAGGAAAAATATAAAAAATAATTAATACTCAAGAATAAAATTTTCCAAAATTGTTTGTAAATAATATATACGAGTTGAAAAATTACGAGTGAATTAACTTACAAAAAAGAAAAAAAAGAGCATAAAAAACTATACTAATTGAAAAATCATGAGCCCCAAACCCATACTTTTTTTACCGTGAACTGTTCGTAAACATTGCGATAAATAGTTTCGTTTTCGAAATTTAAAAAAAAAAAAAAGGATCATCAACACAAGAACTAAAAGTCATGTTAAGTTGCAAAATTGCTTTAGCCTAAAGCCCTCAACAACACAAACATGCTACAATTTTCTTTAAGATTCGATGCATTTCAATGCCTAAGATTAGAGATAATCAAGTGAAAAAAGTTATTTAAAAAGGAAACCCATATCCATTTTTCTATCAGGAGAATCCAAATTCACCATTTTTGAGCAATAATAAGCTAAAATATCGATACCCACATCTTAAAACATACCCAAAAATAGAATAAAATCCATAGCAGAAAAAACAAATCAAGACACGAGAACAAACATTCAATACTGGAGTGGAAAATCCCAAAACCAACCCAATAAGAGTAATTATTGATAGAAGTTAGATCATAAACATTCAAAATCACATTGATCATGTCGTAGAGGTGTACATGGGCCGGGCCGGGCCAGGCTCGGGCCGGGCCCAACTAAAAATATAGGCCCATTTTCTAGGCCTGGACCCAGCCCGAAATATGGGCCTGAAAAATTGTCCAAGCCCGGCCCGATATGTAATTGGTAAACCCGAGCCCGTCCCGGCCCGGCCCGTATTATTTTTTTAAATTAAACAAAAAATAATAAATTAAGTCTTGATATTCTTTTTTTTTATTCAAAGGAAATGGAAAGAACAGCTTCTTATATTCTCCTCTATAACCAACTGTATGTAATCCTTACAACGTTTTGCCATGAAAGCTTATTTACAACGTTTTGCCTACATTTCTTGGTTGTACATAGAAGCAAAATCCAAGCAGCTATGGCAGCACAAGAAAAACCAAGTCCTATGAACCCATATATCATAGGAGCTCTCATAATTTCCTCACCAATAACGTAAAAGGCAGTTCCAATGAATTCAATCAATTTCAATGATAGACACTTTATAGTTGGATACAACAAGAATTTTAAATCCAAAAATAAGGAGAACCCAAATTGAAACTCTAAAAAATTTCCCTCCAACCCAAACGCTAAATCCAAATCAAACTCACCTCTTTTAAGTCTTGTCGACCACATCATAAAATTTTTTCCTACGAATTCCCGACTTTTTTATGTACTTAATTCCATTTTGAATCTTACCAACAACATCATCAGCAAGTTCCAAACCAGCTTTAACTATAATATTCAAAATATGTGCACAACATCTAACTTGAAAAGAACACCATCACACAAAATAGCTCGATTCGCATGAAAACGATTTTTAAGACAAGAAACCAACACATCATTATAAGAAGCATTATCCAAAGTGATGCTAAAAATTTTCTTGTCTATATCCCATTGAGATAAACATAAAACAAGTTCATCCGCTATGCTCAAACCATCATACGGAGGAAATAAAGCTCTAAACCTTATGGTTCTCTTTTGTAGCTTCCAATCTTTATCAATCCAATGAGCAGTAATGCAAATATATTCATCATTAGTATGCTCTGAGTTCCAATTATCGGAAGTTAGACAAATTAAATCAGGTGCTTTAGCCAACTCTTCTTTAACATGATCTCTCTCTTTTGCATAATACATTAGGACATCCCTAGCAGCTGTAACTCTACTTATATTCTTAAAATTAGGACTAGCAATTCTCATCATGTATCTAAATCCCAGTTCTTCAACTATCCTAAATGAATGCTTGCCACACACAAGAAAAGTAGAAACAGCTCGACGACACTCATCAACATCAAACTTATAGTTTTTTTATTGATAGACCACCTCCTAATGATGGTTGATTGGCTATGGTGTATTGAGTGATGTCCTTATTAAATTTTTTCAAACATTGATTTAGATGACGTCTTAAATGATAGGTTCCACTAGAAGATTTAGCAGATAAGATACTCTTACAGTGATTACATTGTGCCTTCAATTCATTTTTGTCCTCGTATTCAAGCTTTGTCATTTCATCCCACACCTTTGAAGTGGTAGACTTTTGACGTTTGGCAGCACTTTCATACTCATTAAACCCATCGTCCACAGGTATAGGAGTGTTCGAACTAGCCATGGTCATAAAAACTTAAGTCCTGGAATCCAAATAAACCAAATTAGCCCAAATTATTCATTGTCATAAAAACAACCAATGGATGTAAACATTTCAAAGTTGACCTAATGCAGCACATTTTCTTGAGTTTAAAGCCAATTTTTTCAAATTAATTGTGGCCTCAAGCAATATGTTCATGTATTATCCTTGAAAAAATAATATACAAATCATGCACAAAATTATATCGACTTCTTTATAATAATTTTCAACTCAATTAGAAACCAATCACTCATCCATATAAGTCAAGTCTGCATATACAAAGCACATGACCAATATAAATCGAACATACATTATTAATCATATTACAAAAATAATCTATGCTATAAAATTGAACCATATCAATATCATTATCTTTTGTCAAATCAAAATTTATTAAAATATTAAATAAAAAAATCATATGGTAACCAAAATAAAGGAATACGAATTAATACCTAACAGACATTTTACAACATATAAAATGTAAAGGATTTAAATGAATTTAAGCAGCTCAGCAAAGGACAGGCCAACTAGGAAAACAGGACATTGATCAATACCTAACAGACATTAGTAAATAAAGCAATAATATCAAAAACAAAAGATCTGACATTATTAAGCAAAACCCATAACTAAAAGGTACTTTGGCTGTCACATTATGTAATTAATTAATAAACCTGATTTAGTGATAGAGTCGAATCTATTCCCTCCTTCATACACAATCCAACTCCATTAAACTAATCCCTCTTGTACTTTCAGGATGTGCATTGAATCAAACCAACAAGGCATACTCCCCTTTTTTTCAATTATTAATTTCATTGGACGCCTTATTATATTTTACTACTTAGTTACTAACAATGATTAGTAATTAACGTAATCAACAATTAGCTGTTCAATTCCACTTTGCCCTTAAACTTGTGATTATTTCCTTCAAAATATACGAGTCATTAAGATTGTGATTATTTCCTTCAAAATGTTTCCTTCAGCAAACATTTTGCTGGATTTTTGTCGAACAAGTGGTGGGCGGTGAGGAGACTGACAACGGGCAGCTTAAGTTGACGGCGCTAAGGGGACTTCGCAGCATTGGTGAGTGAAATACAAGCTGATAGTAATAAAAAAGTTACGAAAATGAGAGGGCGGAACGTAAGGGAATGATGGGAAAGAGAGTCAGGAATTAATGAGTCGATCCATTAAATGTGAGATGAGATTTCATCGATGAGCCGAAACCCCAAATTTTGGAATACTGCCAAAATAAAATATTAAATACGTCTTCATTTCGAGAGAGAAAGGGGGGATGGCAGATTCTAGCGATTCGGTTTCCATTGATATGAAATTATTCTTTCATTCTTCATTTCTCATTTTAAATCTAACACAAACAACGAAAATAGCATATAAATCCACAACAAATAAATTTCTCCTGGAAATAAATTTCTACTGCAACTAAGTATGCTGAAGCTGAAACCAAAAAGAAAAAAAGAAAAAACAGAACTCTTGAAGAAGAAGCTTACAACTTGAAGATGCTAGAGACAATGTGCTGTTGGGAGGTGGAGAAGCTCCACTGGAGGCTAAGACCGGAGATGAATGGGTGTTCGGGATCGGGAATGTTTGGGAGGAAGATGAAGATTGAAGAGGAAGTTAGGTTAGTGATTTTGATTTTAGAAATGGAAAAAAGGGGAGGAAACCTGGGAGAGATTAAGAGAAAGGCACGTGAAAAAAATAAAATAAAAAATAATATTAAAATTTTATTAATAAAAAATAAAAATAATATTAATAAAAAATTATACTCGAGGCCCGGCCCGTTTTTTAAACGGGCCTCATTTTTTGCTCAAGCCTATTTTTTGGGCCTATATTTTTATCCAAACCCTCCCATTTTTCAGGCGTGCCTTTGGGTCGAGCCGGATAGCCCGGCCCATGTACACCTCTATCATGTCGCTATGGCTCCCATTTTGATTCCTAGAGCTAGAACTTGAGACGCAGCAGAGGGCTGCCGATTTGGGGAAAAAAAGTCGAGGAAAAAAAAGTTGGGGAAAAAATAAAAGGGAATTGGAAAAATTGTTAGGGATTTCAAAGTAGGGGAGAAATGATTTGGGGAAAATAAAATGAGGAAAAAAATAGGGATTTTAGGTGAAATTTAGGGATTTCGGGAGGGGGGTTGATTTGGGGGAAATGAACTGGGGAAAAAGGGGAAA
Organism: Gossypium bickii; assembly: GCA_025503065.1. Classification (NCBI taxonomy): domain Eukaryota; kingdom Viridiplantae; phylum Streptophyta; class Magnoliopsida; order Malvales; family Malvaceae; genus Gossypium; species Gossypium bickii. The sequence goes on along the minus strand of CP106713.1, from coordinate 83,507,109 downwards.
TGAATTCTGACAGAGTGAAATGCTGAAATTAACTAAAACCATAACTAAAATGGTGTCGTTTCGTTAACTACTTATTCACAACGTTTGTGAAAAATCGCCGCTATTGCTTACCTTTTGTGGCGTTTTTCTCATAAACGTCGCTAATGCTTGAATGTTTTACAATTTTCTTAATTTAAATATATATAAAATTTATCTACTATCTCTTAAATAATTTAAACTATAATGATAATTTTAATATATTAAAATTAATATTATCTCTTTTAAAATTATTTCAAATATTAGTATTTTAATTTTTTTCATTTTTAACATATGTTTTTCTATGTTTTTACTTTCAAATTTTTTCTATGTGTCTCATTAATTTTTTCTGAAGATTTTTGGAACGCCTCGAAATTTGGGCCTAGAAGTTTTGAGCTTCGAGCATAAGGACAGTGGAGAGATTGCACATATGTGTTTAATTGTGCAATTTAGTGACAAGAATGGGTCTGCTAGTTTAGTGGTTGTGTGAGTGTTAGCATACCTTGAGGTTTCAGGTTCGAGTAGCTGGAAGCGCAATTGTGGAGAGTCTTTTATTTTGCTCTATTTTAGTATTAATTATAAATTTTATTTATTATATTATATTTTTTTTATTTTTTGATTGTTATTTTGGGTTTTGTTTTTATTTCTGTTAACTCTTTTCACGTTTTCCCCTTCTTCTCGTCCTTTCTTCCTCTCGGTTCTTTTACTTTTTATTTTTCGAACGGTTTCAACTTGTGAATTTAGGAAGTCGCTCCTCTGTCATCTTCTCTGTCATCGTATAGCAGGTGTGGGAATCGAACACTGTAACTATGCTATTTAATTTGATTACTAAATTATGCAAACTTCTTGCCTCAGTTTATCTTGACCGTGCCTAACCTGTTGCTTTTTGGATTTAAGGCGCTGGATGTAACAACCCGATTTAGGGCCTAATCAGAAGAGTGGTGCGAGACCACAAATCTGAGGTTAAAATGTGAGTTTTAAGGTTTATGAGATGTTTGCATAATAGTATGAAAGTTTCATGAAGAAATTTTATTAAATTGTCATTGAAAGGTTCATTAGGACTAAATTGCAAAAGTTGCAAAAAATGAGATTCTAGGAGCTTTTAGTATGAAATGGCTTTGGATTAGTAATGAGAGGTCCTTAAATAGAAATTTTCGCAATTTCTAATTTTTGGACAAAAATGGACATGAGTTAGTAATATTTGGAAGCTTAGTGAAAAGGGCATTTTGGTCATTTGGCTAATTAATGATTAAAAAGGATGAAATAAGTCAAAATTCATGTTCATATTCTTTAAGCTTAGCCGAAATTTTGAAGAACTCCATAGCTAGGGTTTGTTCAATTTTTCAAGCTCATAGTAAGTGCATCCTAGCCCCGTTTTTAATATTCTTCGTATTTTTTAAGTCCTCGTAACATGATTTAGCTATTTTTAGCTATAGTTTGAGCTAGGATCCATGTTAAAAAATATACCCATGTATGACATGCATGTATTTTGATGTTATATGGAATATTATGAGAGTTTGATGTAGAATAAACATATTTTTCAAAGTGAATTCCATAAAAATTGCTAGTAAGGGCTAATTTGTAAAAGTTATGAAATTGGTCATACATGAGCGAATTAGTGAAAATTGAAGGTTGCTATAGTAGAGAAAATGAATCAGCTGAGCATGAAATTCAAGAAAGTTGAATGAAAATCACTTTACGAGCCTAGGGGCACAAGTGTAAACATGAGAAAGTTTAGGGGCAAAATGGTAATTTTTCCATAGTATAAGTTATGAGTCGATTTAGTCAATATGAGTATTAAATGAGTTAAATTATTATTATAGATCAAGAAAAATGAAGCCCGGATTGAAATCGAGGCAAGAACAAAGTCGTGGACTAAATTGACTATCTTCATACATTTTGTATATCGAGGTAAGTTTGTATGATTTAAAGGCTTTACAAGTATTTTCATTGAATTACTCATATATGTTGTTATTGTATATTATTTCCATGAAGTTATTTAAATATGTTTATACAAGGAAAATAATGAAATTAAGTACATGAAAGTCCCGATTGAAGTGGATTACTAAGGATGCTTAATCTACAACATGAGACAAGAAAGCAGTATAAGAACATGTCAAGACATGGCATCGGCAATAAAGCAAAGATATCATATAAGTCCAAGACAAGTCTTGGCATTGAGAGTTACTATGAGGCAAAGACCCATATAAGTCCAAGCCAAGGCATGGCATTGGTGAGTCTCCAAGCAAAGATATCCTGTAAGTCCATGACAAGTCATGGCATTGAAAAGTTATCATGAGACAAAGTACCCATGTAAATCCAAGCCAAGGCATGGCATCAGTGAGTTCCCAAGGAAGAATTCATGTAAGTCCAAGCCAAGATATGGCATTGACAAGTTTCACTAAGTAAAGATACCAAGTAAGACCATGTCAAGACATGGCAATGGTAAGTTTCCAAGGAAACACCCAAGGAAGACTTCGTGTAAGCCCATGTCAAGACATGGCATCGATACCAAGTTAAGAGATCCCATGTAAGACCATATCTAGGATATGGCATTGGCATTGAGACACATGTATGATAGATTTCGTATCCTCCGTTATTCCGGTCAATTCATCAAGCAAAAGAACAAAGAACAAATGAGATAACAAGAAAGTTGAGCATGTAAAGCTATTATCAAGTCAAAGTTGAATAAGAGAATCATTCAAGTTAAGAAAGATGAAGTTTGAATTTATGCTTACATTAGTAAAGTATACTAATTTATATGATTATGTGATATAGGTATCTTGTTTACATTATAGGCATGAGACGAGTAAGTCACATGAAATGAGTATGAATAAGTAAGAGTAAGAGTAAGTAAGCTCAAGCACTTGAGATTTGTGATGCTATTGTTTTATGATGGATGAGCTATGTTAAGTAATCATATTGCTACATGCATTACATGCAAACTTACTAAGATAAATGCTTACCTCTTTATTTCCTTCTTTCCTTGTAGTCTCGCCAAACTAACTCGTGGATCATTGACGTCGGAGCTTGAAACACACTATCAATCACTATTTTGGTATAGCCAAGTTGTTTATATTGAGTATGGCATGTATAGGAACCATTTCATTGAAGTTATGTTTAGGATGAACAAAAGTGTTAGCTATCAAGTTTATTATTCTTTTTGTATATGGCTAAAGAGATTGGCTAATACTTACTAAGTTTTTATATATCAATGTCGATGAAGTATGCAGTTTGAAGAAGTATTTGAATCGTTGAATTGGGTATATGATTGATCTTTTTTTTCAAGGTGGCAATTGGCTTGGAAAATAGCCTTTAAGTGTCCACAAGGGTAGACACACGGGAGTGTGTCTAGGCCATGTGTGACACACGGTTAACCCACATGGGTGTGTTAATAGGCCGTGTTTCCCCTGTATGTTAGTATTTTAAGTTAGATTAGACCACCGGCTATCCACACGAGCGTGCCTAGGCCGTGTGAGAGGGTCAGTGTTGACCACGGGTAGAGAACACGAGCGTGTTCCTAGGTTCGTGTGACACAAGCAGAATATCCAAGTTATTATACACGGGGTAGGGACATGGGCGTTTGTGACCACACGACCTGACCCCACGGGTGTGTCCTATTTCACACGGGCGTATGGCCCTGTTTTAAGTAAAAATTTTCTAAGTGTTCAAAAGTTTCTGGTTTAGTCCTGAACTATTTCGTATGTATGCTTAGGGTCTCATGGACCTATAATAGGGACATTATGATCTCGAATGAGAACTTTTAAGTTGAAATGAATTTGTATAACTCGATGTCGTATATTGGTACAAGTTAAGTACGGTAATGCCTCATACTCGGTTCCGGCGTCGGATATGAGTAAGGGGTGTTACATTTAGTGGTATCAGAGCTACGGTTTAGTCAATTCTCGGACTAACATCGCATAAGTATGAGTCAAGCTATACATGCCATACGTAAGGATATTTTATAATGATAGTGTGACAACTCCTGATGGTCTAAAATTATGTTTCTATATAGTAAATGGATCCCGAAAGAGCTGTGGTGGATGATGTGGAAAACACGCCGGCTCCCGCTGAGGGGACGGTGCCAAATGAGAACGAGAATAGACCCACTTCGGTGATTCAGGGAGGAGGAGAAGAGGCTAGAGAAGCCTTCCTCCATATGATGAACACATGGTACACGGAGTTCGTTCGTACGAACCCGAATGCTCAACCCCCTCCACCCCTACCTATTCCTCAGCCTATCCTAGTAGCCCCTCAAGTAGTAGAGGTGGTAAGAGGAGACAAACCTCCGGTTGATAGAATTAGGAAACATGGGGCAGAAGAATTTTGGGCTAAAAAGGATGACGATCCGGAAAAGGCAGAGTTCTGGCTCGAAAATACCATTAGAGTATTTAATGAGCTGTCGTGCACACCCGAGGAGTGCATGAAGTGTGTAGACTCTCTTTTAAGAGATTCTACGTACCAATAGTGGAACATCCTTGTGTCTGTAGTACCAAGGGAAAAGATCACATGGGAATTCTTTCAAGAAGAGTTTAGGAAAAAGTATATCTGTCAAAGGTTTATCGACCAGAAGAGAAAGGAATTTCTAGAATTGAAGCAAGGCAAGATGTCAGTGACTGATTATGAGCGTGGGTTTGTAAGACTCAGCAAATATGCTCGAGAGTGCGTATCTATAGAAGCCATCATGAGCAAGACATTTGAAGATGGACTAAATGAGGACATTAAATTGTTTGTTGTTGTCCTAGAACTGAAAGAATTTGTTGTGCTAGTAGAGCGGGCTTGTAAAGTTGAAGAATTAGTAAAGTAGAAAAGAAAAGTTGAAATAGAGTCTCGTAACTCAAAGAAGACACAATGGAATAAGTCATTCCAGTCCTCATCCAAAAAGCCAAGAGATTTCTCCACTCGACCGGCTACCTCCACCGGGTTTTCGAGTAGAAACAAGGGTAAACAGTATTCGGGGAATAAGACTCAGACTACTTCAGTCGCTAGTGTTGGGAACATTCAGTCTAATACATCGAAATGCCCATAGTACGACAGATATCATCTCGGCAAATGCCGGGCACATGAGAATGCTTGTTTCAAGTATGGTTCCCAAGATCACTTTATAAAAGATTATCCTGAGATGATGAAAGAAGAGAAGACTCAGAATGTGAGGTCCGGGAGCATGGTCAGAGGAAGACCACAGAGGAACCCAAGAAGTGGGGCAAGTAGTAAGGGTAACCCTAGAGAGCAGGCTGCGAGACCCGAGGGTAAGGGGCCTGCAAGAACTTATGCCATTCGTGCTCGCAAAGAGGCATCTTCTCTTGATGTTATTACGGGTACCTTTTCTCTTCATGATACTAAAGTTATTGCTTTAATAGATCCCGGATCTACCCACTCTTATATTTGCATGAAATTAGTATCTATTATGAGTATGCCCATAGAGTCCACAGAGTTTGTTATAAAATTGTCTAATCCATTAGGAAAAAGTGTACTAGTTGATAAGGTATGCAAAGATTGTTCATTGATGATTAGAGGTCATCGTTTTAAGGTCAATCTTATGTTATTACCATTTGATGAATTCGATATTATTCTTCGTATGGATTGGTTAACCACTCATGATGTGATCGCCAACTGTGGAAAGAAATATATTGAGTTGATATGTGAAAATGGAGACACCCTTCATGTTGACTCAGATGAACAAGATAGATCACCGGTAGTGGTATCTCAATGGTCGGCTCAGAGGTATGTAAGAAAAGGGTACGAGGCATATCTTGCGTTTGTGATGAATGCCAAAGAGACAGAGTTAAAGATTAAATCAGTATCGATAGTTTGTGAGTACTTGGATGTTTTTCTCGAGGAACTTCCAGGACTACCTCCGGTAAGAGAGGTTGAGTTTGGCATTGAGCTAGCTCCCGGTACTGTACCGATATCTATTACTTCTTACAGAATGGCTCCAATAGAGTTCAAGGAACTAAAGGCACAGTTGCAAGAGTTGACGAAAAAAGGTTTTGCTAGATCAAGTTGTTCTCCATGGGGTGCTTCGGTTTTATTTGTGAAGAAGAAAGACGGCACCATGAGATTGTGCATAGATTACTGGCAGCTTAACAAAGTGACAGTGAAGAGCAAGTACCCATTGCCAAGGATCAATGATTTGTTCGATCAATTAAAGGGAGCCACTGTGTTCTCTAAGATAGACTTGAGATCGGGTACTACCAGTTGAGAGTAAAAGACTCTGATGTGTCAAAGACTGCTTTCTGAACGAGGTATGGGCATTATGAATTTTTAGTCATGCCCTTTGGTTTGACCAATGCTCTTGCGGTGTTCATGGATCTTATGAATCGCATCTTTAGGCCATACCTCGACAAGTTTGTGGTAGTTTATATAGACGACATATTGATTTATTCACGAAATGAGATAGAGCATGTCGAGCATCTACGGACAGTTTTGCAGATTCTGCAAGAAAATCAGTTGTATGCCAAGTTCAGCAAAAGTGAATTTTGGCTCAAGGAAGTTGGATTTCTGGGACATATTGTCTCAGGAGATGGAGTCCGAGTTGACTCAAGTAAGATTTCGGCTATTATTGACTAGAAACCGCCGAAGAATATATCTGAGGTTAGAAGTTTTCTAGGCCTAGCTGGCTATTATAGACTATTCGTCAAAGGATTTTCCATGATAGCGACTCCAATGACGAAACTGTTACAGAAAAATGTGAAGTTTGATTGGACAGAAAAGTGCCAGCAAAGTTTTGACAAGTTGAAGGCATTGTTGACAAAGGCTCCAATTTTAGTACAACCCGAGTCGAGGAAGGAATTTGTGATCTACAGTGATGCGTCCTTAAATGGATTAGGCTGTGTACTTATGTAAGAAGGCAAAGTAATAGCATATGCCTCTAGGCAGCTAAAGCCACGTGAGAAGAACTATCCGACGCATGATATGGAGTTGGCTGCTATTGTTTTTGCACTGAAGATTTGGAGACACAATTTATATGGTGAAAAATGTCGGATATTCACAGATAACAAAAGTTTGAAGTACTTGATGACACAGAAGGAGTTAAATTTGAGACAACGAAGATGGTTGGAGTTGATAAAAGATTATGAGTTGGTCATTGACTACCATCCGAAAAAGGCGAACGTGGTCGGCGACGCTTTAAGTAAAAAGTCCCTATTTGCATTAAGGGCATTGAATTCGCGGATGACTTTATCTAATAATGGTTCTATTCTAGCTGAGTTGAGGGCTAGACCAATGTTCCTCCAAGTGATCTATGAGGCTCAGAATGATGACAGTGAACTACAAACCAAAAGAGCTCAGTGTGAGTCGGGTGTCGAGTCTGACTTCCGGATTAATTTCGATGGATGTTTAATGTTTAGAGATAGAGTTTGTGTACCGAGGAACAAAGAGCTTATTCGTAGTATTTTATATGAAGTACATAACAGATGTTTATCTGTACATCCGGGTAGTACCAAGATGTATAATGACTTGAAGTAAAAGTATTAGTGGCCGAACATGAAAAAGGATGTTTCTGAGTTTGGTTCCAGATGCTTAATTTGTCAGCAAGTAAAGGCTGAACACCAAGTACCTTCAGGTTTTCTCTAACCTATTATGGTTCCTGAGTGGAAATGGGACCGTATCACTATGGACTTTGTAACGGGTTTACCGTTGACACCGAGTAAGAAAGATGCTGTATGGGTTGTGGTCGATAGACTCACGAAGTTAGCCCATTTCATACTAGTACGAGTTGATTATTCACTCGACAAGTTGGCAAACTTATATGTTTCAGAAATAGTAAGACTTCATGGAGTTCCATTGTCAATCATATCAGATATAGATCCGAGATTTACATCCAGATTTTGGAAGAAGTTGCAAGAGGCCCTGGGAACAAAGTTGAGTTTTAGTACAACTTTTCATCCCCAAACCGACGGTCAATCGGAAAGATTAATACAAGTACTCGAAGATATGCTCCGATGCTGTGTTTTTGAATTTCAAGGTAGTTGGGAAAAGTTCCAACCATTAGTAGAATTTCCCTACAATAATAGTTATCAGTCAAGTTTAAAAATGGCGCCTTATGAGGCTTTGTATGGGCGTAAGTGTCGAACGCCTATATATTGGATTGAACTCAAGGAAAACCAGATTCATGGGGTTGATTTGGTTAGAGAAGCTGAAGAGAAAGTGAAGATGGTTCGAGAGTGTTTAAAGGCTACTTCTGACAGACAAAAATCCTACTCAGACTTAAAGAGAAAAGAGATAGAGTATCAAGTCGGTGATAGAGTTTTCTTGAAAGTGTCGCCATGGAGAAAGATTCTTAGATTTGGCCGAAAAGGCAAGTTGAGTCCACAATTTATTAGACCATATGAAATCATCGAGAAAGTTGGGCTGGTAGCCTATCGATTGGCCTTGTCGTCTGAGTTAGAGAAGATACAGGATTTGTTTCACGTATCTATGTTGCGACGCTCCCGATCAGATCCTTCGCATGTAATTACACCGACAGAAGTAGAGATTCAACCCGACATGACTTATGGTGAAGAACCAATTAAGATTTTAGCTCGGGAAGTCAATCAACTAACAAAAAGGAGTATTGACCTTGTTAAGCTATTACGGCAAAGACACGAGATAGAAGAAGCTACATAGGAACAAGGAGAAACCATGAGAAACCAATACCCAAACCTCTTTGCTGGTAAGATTTTCGGGGATGAAAATCCCTAAGGAGGGGAGAATTATAACAGCCTGATTTAAGGCCTAACTAAAAGAGTGGTGTGAGACTACAAATCCGAGGTTAAAATGTGAGTTTTAAGGTTTATGAGATGTTTGCATGATAGTATGAAAGTTTCATGAAGAAATTTTTATTAAATTGTGATTAAAAGGACCATTAGGACTAAATTGTAAATGTTGCAACATATGAGATTCTAGAAGCTTTTAGTATGAAATGGCTTTGGATTAGTAATAGGAGGTCCTTAAATAGCAATTTTCCCAATTTCTAATTTTTGGGCAAAAATGGACATGAGTTAGTAATATTTGGAAATTTAGTGAAAGGGCATTTTGGTCATTTGGCTAATTAATGATTAAAAAGGATGAAATAAGTCAAAATTCATGTTCATCTTCTTCAAGCTTAGCTGAAATTTTAAAGAACTCCATATCTAGGGTTTGTTCAATTTTTCAAGCTCATAGTAAATGCATCCTAGCCCCGTTTTTAATATTCTTCGTATTTTTTAAGTCCTCGTAACATGATTTAGCTATTTTTAGCTATAGTTTGAGCTAGGATCCATGTTAAAAAATATACCCATGTATGACATGCATGTATTTTGATGTTTTATAGAAGATTATGAGAGTTTGATGTAGAATAAACATATTTTTCTAAGTGAATTTCATGAAAATTGCTAGTAAGGGCTAATTTGTAAAAGTTATGAAATTGGTCATACATGAGTGAATTAGTGAAAATTGAAGGTTTCTATAGTAGAGAAAATGAATCAGCTGAGCATGAAATTCAAGAAAGTTGAATGAAAATCATATTACGAGCCTAGGGGCACAAGTGTAAACATGAGAAAGTTTAGGGGCAAAATGGTAATTTTTCCATAGTATAAGTTATGAGTCGATTTAGTCAATATGAGTATTAAATGAGTTAAATTATTATTATAGATCAAGAAAAATGAAGCCCGGATCGAAATCGAGACAAGAACAAAGTCGTGGACTAAATTGACTATCTTCATACATTTTGTATATCAAGGTAAGTTTGTATGATTTAAAGGCTTTACAAGTATTTTCATTGAATTACTCATATATGTTGTTATTGTATATTATTTCCATGAAGTTATTTAAATATGTTTATACAAAGAAAATAATGAAATTAAGTACATGAAAGTCCCGATTGAAGTGGATTACTAAGGATGCTTAATCTACAACATGAGACAGGAAAGCAGTATAAGCAAAGATATCATATAAGTCCAAGACAAGTCTTGGCATTGAAGAGTTACTATGAGGCAAAGACCCATATAAGTCCAAGCCAAGGCATGGCATTGGTGAGTCTCCAAGCAAAGATATCCTGTAAGTCCATGACAAGTCATGGCATTGAAAAGTTATCATGAGACAAAGATCCCATGTAAGTCCAAGCCAAGGCATGGCATCGGTGAGTTCCCAAGGAAGAATTCATGTAAGTCCAAGCCAAGGCATGGCATTGACAAGTTTCACTAAGTAAAGATACCAAGTAAGACCATGTCAAGATATGGCAATGGTAAGTTTTCAAGGAAACACCCAAGGAAGACTTCGTGTAAGCCCATGTCAAGACATGGCATCGATACCAAGTTAAGAGATCCCATGTAAGACCATATCTCGGATATGGCATTGGCATTGAGACACATGTATGATAGTTTTCGTATCCTCCGTTATTCCGGTCAATTCATCGAGCAAAAGAACAAAGAACGAATGAGATAACAAGAAAGTTGAGCATGTAAAGATATTATCAAGTCAAAGTTGAATAAGAGAATCATTCAAGTCAAGAAAGATGAAGTTTGAATTTATGCTTACATTAGTAAAGTATACTAATCTATATGATTAAGTGATACAGGTATCTTGTTTACATTACAGGCATGAGACGAGTAAGTCACATGAAATGAGTATGAATAAGTAAGAGTAAGAGTAAGTAAGCTCAAGCACTTGAGATTTGTGATGCTATTGTTCTATGATGGATGAGCTATGTTAAGTAATCATATTGCTATATGCATTACATGCAAAGTTACTAAGCTAAATGCTTACCTCTTTATTTCCTTCTTTCCTTGTAGTCTTGTCAAACTAACTCTTGGATCATTGACGTCAGAGCTCGGAACACACTATCAATCACTATTTTGGTATAGCCAAGTTGTTTATATTGAGTATAGCATGTATAAGAACCATTTCATTGAAGTTATATTTAGGATGAACAAAAGTGTTAGCTATCAAGTTTATTATTCTTTTTGTATATGGCTAAAGAGATTGGCCAATACTTACAAGTTTTTATATATCAATGTCAATGAAGTATGCATTATTGTTCATGTGTTGAAGAAGTATTTGAATCATTGAATTGGGTATATGATTGATCTTTTTTTTCAAGATGGCAATTGGCTTGGAAAATAGCCTTTAAGTGTCTACAAGGGTAGACACACGGGAGTGTGTCTAGGCCATGTGTGACACACGGTTAACCCACATGGGTGTGTTAATAGGCCGTGTGTCCCCTACATGTTAGTGTTTTAAGTCAGATTAGACCACGGGCTATCCACACGGGCGTGCCTAGGCCATGTGAGAGGGTCAATGTTCACCACGGGTAGAGAACACGGGCGTGTTCCTAGGCCGTGTGACACAAGCAGAATATCCAAGTTATTATACACGAGGTAGAGAACACGGGCGTGTTCCTAGGCCGTGTGACACAAGTCGTGTGACCACATGACCTGACCCCACAGGTGTGTCCCATTTCACACGGGCGTGTGGCCCTGTTTTAAGCAAAAATTTTCTAAGTATTCAAAATTTTCCGGTTTAGTCTCGAACTATTTCGTATGTATGCTTAAGGTCTCATGGACCTATAATAGGGACATTATGATCTCGAATGAGAACTTTTAAGTCGAAATGAATTTGTATGACTCGATGTCGTATATTGGAGTAAGTTAAGTACAGTAATGCCTCATATTCGGTTCCGGCGTCGGATACGGGTAAGGGGTGTTACACTGGAAGTGTGGGAAGACTCTCTTTTCTAATATACATTCATTGTGGCTAAGGTCAGGTACGATTTTAATGGTAAAAACACTATTTTTAGGGCTAGTTCGGAGAGGTTTCGTGGCTTCCCCGATGGCCACACGACCATGTGGATTTGGGAACTAGGATTTTCGACCAGTTTTGGGTGCCACACGGCCTGGCCACATGGCGTGTGGCCGATTTTTAGAATTTTGTCGATTTTCCCATGACCGTGTCATTTGGGCACACGGGCGTGTGGATTTCGGGAATTAGGGATTCGAAGTTTTGGTGTCACACGGCCATGTGGCTGATTTAGGGATTTAGGGATCCCACACGGGCGTGCGTTTCGAAACACACGGTCATGTCTGATGGCACACAGGCGTGTGAAACCCTCATATGACCGTGTCTGCCCTACACTTGATTTTATCGAAATTGGATAGTAAGTTACACGGCCTGTTCATACGGTCGTGCCCTGTTTCACACGGGTGTGTACCTCTTTCACACGGTCGTGTACTACCCTTCACACGGGCGTTTGGATCCCAACACGGCCTTATTTGCTCCACACCGCCGACCTATCTCACCAAATAATGCCTTTAGGGCGAATATGTTTGTAATCGTGACTCTATGTGTCTTAACACTGGGCTCAGCCTTAGTAAGGGTAGTTAGGACTCTGATCTGACTATGTTTTAGGTGAGATTCGTGATTGAATGCATAACACGTATGTTTCTGAATCCGGTCGACAGGGTGTGTGTGTGCAATATGCTTCTATTTAATTGTCTGACTGACTGGTTATGAATGATTGTCTGTATCTTTGTACCCTAATTCTATTCATCTACATACATACATACATATGCATAAACCATTTTGGGTGGGATTTTGAAGAGAAGGAAGGTTGACTGAATTGAACTGGCAGTTTTACTTCAACATATCGGTATAATGGATTACCATTCTGCACTGTACCGTATGTACGTTAGCTATGCTACGTACCATTGACTAAGCTGGCAATTTTACTGCAACATATCGGTATAGCGGATTACCGCATTGCAATGTACCGCATGTACATTAGCTATGCTACGTACCATTGACTGAACTAGCAGTTTTACTGTAACATATCAGTATAGCGGATTACCTCATTGCACTATATTGCATGTACGTTAGCTACGTTATGTACCATTGATTGAACATGTAGTATTACTGCAACCTATCGGTATAGCGGTTCATCGTATTGCATTGTACCGCATGTACGTTAGCTATGCTACGTACCATTGATCGAATCGCGCTTTTATCGCAACATATCGATATAGCGATTACCGCACAGATCGCATCGCACGTTAGCTATGCTATGTACCATTAACTGAATTGGCAGTTTTACTACAACCTATCGTTATAGCGGTTCACCGCATTGCACTGTACCGCATGTACATTAGCTACGCTACGTATGACTATATGATCTGGCAGCTCAGCTTCAAATTTCTGTCTGTACCGCATTCGGTACGAATTGTAAGTGTAGGGATGGGTGGGTTGATTAAATCCCCACAGTAAGTGCAGGGTTGGACGTAGAGGTGTGTTGGCTGGATGGGTGGGTTCTTATTCTATAACTCATTTGCACTCATATGCATCTGAATGATACTGTGACTGAATGTGATTGTTCTGTTTGACTGAAAGGCACTTGTGCCTATGCGGATTCAATAAACTTTGACTGAATTTGATTGACTGAGTTGATACTTACGACTGAATGAGAATTATTGATTCTGTGATTGATTGTCTCTTATGACTTCAAAGCACCTGTGGCTTTGTGTAACTGATTGTAACTGATTGATTGATTAGAACTGGTGTCTAATTTTGATTCGTAATATCCAATTGAGACTTCTGTCTCAAGGTTACTGTCTCTACCTGAGAGTATGTTCTGCTTCGGAAATTATTTATGGTGTTCTGCCCTAAATCTGTAGTTTAGCTGGTTTGATCTCACACTGAGCTCGAGTAGCTCACCCCCTCTTCTGTTTCCCTTCCAGGTACCTTTCTGATTTTTTGACGCTGGGCCCGGTACACGGAGGTCTCGGACAGTTTCGATGGAGTGGATTATCCGGTTGTAATTTCCAGTTTCTATTATTTGTTTAAGTTTGAACTATAAGAATTTTATAATGCTATGGTACAGTTTCTGTTTCATGATTTTATGTGTATATTTTAAACGGGTTTTATATTGAGTTTTATTGTAAATCTTTACTGGTTGGTTTTTAAACGATTTTAGATAATTTTGGTCCACTGAGATAAATTGTTTTGTAAAATTTCCCACGATCACTTCGATGACCAATGTAGCATTTCGAATTCAGTTTAGTCTTCTAGGTCGGGTTTGGGGTGTTACAATTTTAAATATTGAATTGAAAATGAATTGTATTTTAATTAATATAAAGAAACTAGTTAAATAATAAATAGAAGAGGATGAAATAATGCATGAGTTGTCAAAAAGAATACATGATGGCCACTTGGATGATTGGTGAGAATACAAGGAGCAAAACGGCACCATTTTGTTTAAAATAAAATGATTTTTACAATGTTTTTATCAAAACCCTTAAAACCCTAAAACCCTAGACCTTCAAACCTTAAACTCCAAATTCTAAAACCTTAAATCCAAACCACTAAACACTAAACCCTAAACCCTAACCCCTAACGCTTAAACCTTAAACACTAAACCCCAAACCCCGCTAATGCTTGACTTCTTTTATGAGCAATTTTTATATTGAATTATTATATCTTTCATATCAATTTTAAATAAATAATTTACTATCTTGCATAATTTAATATTTTTAAATTAAAATTTTAATTTAACAAATTTTTTATAATGTTATTAATAAGAGTAAATTGATAGTATTATTAACTTTTTTCGTTAAAATAATGGGATGAGCTTTTTGTTGATAATATTATTACGATAAAGATAGTTAAATTATTTTCTCATAATAAAAATTCACAACAACATCAACCATTAACATTATTATTAATTTTTAAACTCATTAATATTATATTAGTTTTAAAATATTATGTGAAATTAAATTAAGATAACAAATCTAAACATTTTATATAATAAAAACCTAAAACCATAATTAAAAATTATTGTTATTGTGATAGAGTGAAATGCTGAAATTAACTAAAACCATAACTAAAACGGCACCGTTTCACAAAAATTAACTACTTATTTGCCTATTGCTTACCTTTGCGATGTTTACCAGAAAAATGACGCTATAGCTCTAACCTTTTGCGGCGTTTTTGAGACAAACGCCGCTATTGCTTACCTTTTGCGGCGTTTTCCTCATAAACGCCGCTAATACTTGACTTTTTTATAGGAATGATGGCCACCTGGATGATGGATGAGAATATAGGGAGCAAAATGGTGCCGTTGGAGTTTAAAATAAAATGACTTTTTGAGGCGTTTGATAAAAACGCAGCTAATGCTTGACTTTTTGCGGCATTTTTCCATAAACGACGCTATTGCTAGACCTTTTGCCATGTTTTTTTCATAAACGCCGCTACTGCTAGACCTTTTGCGGCGTTTTTCTCATAAACGCATAAACGCCACTATAACTCTAATCTTTTGCGGCGTTTTCTGATTAGCGCCACTAATGTATAACTTTTGCGTCGTTTTTGGTCCAAACGCCACTAAAAGAGCCGCTAAAAGTGTAATTTCCTGTAGTGGTCATTTCAAAAATTTTTCCAAACTCCTGCTTATATAGAGAGCGATTATAAATTATAAATATGTATCCTCTTTCCAATCTCCGAGGTTTAAAAACTTAAATGGAAATTTATCGATTTTAAGAAAACTTAAAATATTTAAATATAGAGCTAAATTTATTTTCTATTTTATAATTCTCATTATACAATTTGTATTATAGTTATCATCATATTTTTTTAATAATGTACTATAAGGATTATGTGTTTTCTCAATTGAAATCAATGTTATTTAAATTGGATTGGTGGTTGAATCGATAAAGTTACCGGTTTGTTGATACGATTGTTTCAATTGATATGATTAAAAGAATTATTAAAAAATTTAAAAAATTATAATAAATTAAAAAATTCATTAATCAGTTCAATGGCCAAATCCAACCGGTTTTTTGTTCGATTCAACCGATTCGTACCGGTTCAAAAACCAATTAGTTCTAAATCTTTTTCTAAATCGATATTCCAACCGATTTCTAGTTCAATCAATCCAATTTGATTCAAACAATATTTATGATGACCCTCACCATGTGTTTTAGTTAATACAAGACTTAATCAAAAATAGTAACTTGGGTACATCTTTTTCAAACCAATTCATTTGGCCAAAGGTATTACCAAAACATAACCAACATGACTCAACTACCTATACATGCCATATACTTAAAACATAGTTTTAAAAGTACCAAAGAGTTAGTGGATAATGTGGTGAAGTCTCCGACTATCCCCGAATCCAAGCTAGCTTTGAAATCAATATAAAACATGGAAAAGCAAAAAAGTAAGCTACATAGCTTAGTAAGCTTATATGTTAACAATTAGCAATTATCATTATTCATTGATCCTTTATATAATGGAAAACAATGTGCAACAATTCTACTAAATCTCAAGGTATTAAATGATCATTCATATAACTTACCAAAGAACTTATCTATTTCATAGATTTCGATACTCAATTCATTTCCGTACGTACGTGTACCTCCTTGTACTAACCTCATACTCAACCACATCTTTTATTTACCAGTTGAACCATTCGGAACTCACTCGATAAGTACCTATACCATGGCCCGTAGCCAAATCAAGGTAACTTATTCGAAATTCTGATATCATGGCCTAAAGCCAAATCAGCCGATATGCATGGCCTGAAGCCAAATCGGTTTATCTCGCACACATAGTGCTTAATCATGGCCCGAAGCCAACTCAAGTATACCTAATGACATGTCACTAGCATCCTAAACTATTCCTAAGGTTCAATCGGGTTTCCAATTGTCGAATCTTCATCAAATCATTTCCGAACTCGTATGTAATCACATAAACACAATTCATGCTATATCAAAGCATATAAATACATTTGAAATGAATTTATAACATACGAACTTACCTCGGATGTTAAAACGACGAATCGAGTCGATTAGTCGATAACTTTATCTTTTCCACAATCCAAGTCCGTATTTCATTTTTCTTGATCTAAATATATTAAAAATTAACTTTGATCTAAATATATTAAAAATTAACTTATTTAATCATCTATTCATTCGATTTAGTCCAAAACACTCTTTAAGGCATATTTACACTTTTACCCCTAAACTTTCACATTTTCATAATTTAGTCATTATTTCATAATATCACAAATTCATGCAATTTAGTCACCACCCATGCTAGCTGAATTTATCTAGTACTCATATTAGCCCATATTTTTCATTTATTTCGCATTTTAACTACTAACTTTACACATTTCTCAATTTAACCCCTATTTTGTATTTTCAATCAAAATCACTTTACAAAACTTGTTTAACTATCAAAAACTATTCAAAATCTATCATCAAACTTCAAAACTCATACATATTCATCAATGGCATCATTCAAAATCTTTAACAATTTTGCAAAATAGTCCTTGGGCTAGCTAGTGTTAGATGCAACGATCACAAAAACATAGAAATCATTAAAAACGGGACGAAATACATACCAAATTGTAAGGATTTAAGATGGCCGAAACCTAGCTTAGAAGAACCATGTATTTTCGGTGGTGGTTTGATGAAATGAAGAAGATGAATGGTTTTTACTAATTCTAATTATCATTTAATACATAATTTACCAAATTAACCATGGTTTAAAACAATAATATTCACTTGTTTTATGTCCATAAAAGTCCACTTACTCTAAGGATGATCTAATTACAACATAAGGACCTTTACTTTAGGGTTCTATAGCTATTTAATAACTTTAGCTATTATAACTCAAGTTTTATGCTTTACGTGATTTAGTCTTTTTTTATCAAATTGACCAATCAAACAATAAAATTTCTTAACGAAATTTTCTCATAATCATTTAATAATAATATAAACATTAAAATAATAAAATAAATATTTTGACTTTGAATTTGTGATTCCGAAACCACTGTTCTGATTTGACCAAAAATGGCCTGTTATAACTCTCCCCCTTAGGGATTTTCATCCCCAAAAATCTTACCAGTGAATAGGTTAGGATACTGTTTTCTCATAGCTTCCTCGGGTTCCCACGTAGTTTCCTTGATCCTGTGTTTATGCCAAAGAACCTTCACTAGGGCTATGCGTTTATTTCTCAATTCTTTTATTTCTCGAGCCAAAATTCTGATTGGTTCTTCGTTGTACATCATATCAGGCTGAATCTCAATCTCTGACGAAGAAATAACATGAGATAGATTAGATCTATATCGGTGCAACATTGATACATGAAACACGTTGTGGATCTTTTCTAATTCAATAGGTAACGCTAGTCGATATGCTACTGGCCCTATTCTTTTTATGATCTCATACGACCTGACGAAACGCAGACTCAACTTGCCTTTCCAACCAAATCTAACGATTTTCTTCCACGGAGACACTTTCAAAAACACTTTGTCACCAATTTGAAATTCAATATCTTTTCGTTTCAAATTCGCATACGATTTTTGACAATCTAAAGCTACTTTTAAACAGTCGCGAATTACTTTCACTTTCTCTTCAGTTTGTTTAATCAAATCAACCCCGTGAATCTGTCTTTCGCTAAGTTCAGTCCAGTACAATGGAGTTCGGCATTTACGACCATACAAAGCTTCGTACGGTGCAATCTTTATGCTCAATTGAAAACTGTTATTATATGCAAACTCAACTAGCGGCAAATATTTCTCCCAATTGCCTTTGATTTCCAAAACACAACATCGGGGCATATCTTTGAGAATCTGGATTACTCGCTCAGACTGTCTGTCGATTTGTGGATGAAAAGTTGTACTAAAATTCAACTTTGTACCTAGAGTTTCTTGTAATTTCTTCTAAAATCGTGAAATAAACCTCGGATCTCTATCAAAAAATAATCAAAATTGGCTCCCCGTGCAATCTAACAATCTTAGCAATGTACAATTTAGCTAATCTATCGAGTGAGTTGTCAGTACGTATCGGAATAAAATGTATTGATTTCGTTAGTCGATCAACGACAACCCAAATTACATCTTTCTTTTTCGGAGACTGGGGTAATCCCGCTACGAAATCCATAGTCACTCTATTCCGTTTCCACTCCGGTACCATCACAGGCTGAAGCAAACCTAAAGGTACTTGATGCTCGGCTTTTACTTGCTGACAAATTAAACACTTTGATACAAACTCAGAAATATTGTGTTTCATACCAGACCACCAATACGATTTCTTCAAATCATTATACATTTTAGTACTCCTAGGATGAACGGATAAACAACCACTATGTGCCTCGTATAAAATTTTCTGAATCAACTTCAGATTCTTCGGTACACAGATTCTATCTCGGAACATTAAACAATCATCGGATCTGATTTGGTACTCTGAATCACTAGTGGACTCACATTGCACTCTTTTAGCTTACAGTTCACTATCACATTTCTGAGCTTCGCAAATTTGGTGAAGGAAAATTGGTTTAGCTTTTAATTCGGCCAAAATCGAACCATCATCAGATAATGTCAACTGTGTATTCATTGCTCTCAAAGTAAACAACGACTTTCTGCTCAAAGCATCTGCAACTACAATCGCTTTTCCCAGGTGATAATCAATCACCAATTCATAATCTTTTAGTAACTCAAGCCATCTCCATTGTCGCAAATTCAAATCTTTCTAAGTCATAATATATTTTAAGCTTTTATGATCAGTAAAGATGTGGCATAATTCACCGTACAAATAATGATGCCAAATTTTTAGTGCAAAAACTATAGCCGCCAACTCTAAATCATGCGTAGGATAATTCTTTTCGTGCGGTTTCAACGGTCTAGAAGCATATGCTATCACTTTTCCCTCTTGCATCAAAACGCAACCCAAACCGTTCAATGATGCGTCACTGTAAATCACAAATTCTTTACCTGATTCAGGTTGAACCAACACTGGTGCCTCAGTTAACAATGCTTTCAATTGATTAAAGCTTTGTTGACATTTTTCGGACCATTCAAACTCGACATATTTCTTTAGCAATCTATTCATTGGGGTAGCAATCATCAAGAACCCTTTAACGAAGCGTCGATATTAACCAGCCAATCTGAGAAAACTTCTGACCTCATATACATTTCTAGGTGGTTTCCAATCAATAACTGCAGATATCTTGCTCAGATCAACTCTTATACCTTCCGCAGAAACAATATGCCCCAAAAATCCAACTTCCCAGAGCCAGAACTCACATTTGTTGAATTTAGCATACAGTTGCTTATCTCTCAAGGTATGCAACACAATCCTCAAATACTCGGCATGCTCAGATTCATCTCGCAAATAGATCAGAATGTTGTCAATGAACACAACAACAAATCTGTCTAAATACGGTCTAAAGAGTAGTTTCATTAAATCCATAAAAATGGTAGGAGCATTAGTCAATCCAAAAGGCATAACAAGGAATTCATAATGTCCGTACCTAATTCTAAACGCAGTTTTCAGCACATCTGAGTCTTTAACTCACAATTGATAATAACCAGATCTCAATTCAATCTTTGAAAACACTGTTGCACCTTTCAACTGATCAAATAAATTGTCTATTCTCGGCAACGGATACTTATTCTTTATTGTAACTTTGTTGAGCTGACGATAGTCAATACACATTCTCATTGATCCATATTTCTTCTTTACGAACAATACAGGTGCACCACAGGGCGAAAAACTCGGTCATGCAAATCCTCTATCTGTTAACTCTTGCAACTAAGCTTTCAACTCTTTCAACTCGGTCGGAGTCATTCTATACGGAGCTATAGATATTGTTAAAGTTCCCGGTACTAATTCAATAGCAAATTCAACCTCTCTGATAGGTGGCAACCCCGGTAATCCTTCAAGAAACACATCCAGATATTCACAAACAACTGGCACTGATTCAATATTTGATTCAGACACTTTTGTATCCAAAACATAAGCAAGATAAGCTTCGCAACCTTTTCTCACACATCTCTAAGCTGACATAGACAAAATCACAACAGGCAATTCATTCGATTCATTTGATTCAATCCGAAGAATTTCATCATTCTAACATTTCAATTCGATAATCTTTCGTCTACAATTCACAACTGCATCATGTATACTTAGCCACTCCATACCCAAAATCACATCAAACTTATCGAACGGTAGAAGCATCAACTCAACCGAAAAATAGTAACCCCGAGTCATCAAAGGACAATTCTTATCAACTAAAATAGACTTGCCTAAGAGGTTAGATACTTTAATCACAAACTCAATAGACTCAACAGGCAAACTTTTATTAAACACCAAATTCATACATATATACGAGTGAGTTGATCTAGGGTCAATTAAAGCAATAACATTAGTATTTTAAAGAGAGAATATACCGGTAATAACATCTGGGGACAATGCTTCTTCACGAGCGTAAATAGCTTAGGCTCTAGCTGGTGCTGTGGCCTCGGATCTCACAGCTGAGTCCCTAGTTATACCTCTACCACTAGATATATTTCCTGCATTTCTCGATGGTCTCCCTCTCTAAGTCGTATTGCTCGATCTTACATTTTGAACTTTTTCTTTCTCAGATAACTCTGGGCAGTCTCGAATAAAGTGATCTGGCGAACAACATTTGAAGCAAGCTTTACTACCTTTATTCCAGCATTCTCCAAAATATCGTCTCCCATACTATGACACTCGAGTTTGTTATTTCTCACACTGCCAACACTCGAGACAAAGGTAGCTTGAGCTTTAAGATTCACATGTAGATTTCCACGATCTCTATTATGATATCCCACTGATGCATTCGATCAATTATATGAATCTCGAGATTTTTTTGATGAAGAATGATAAAGCTTATTCATCAGTCTTTTCTTCAAATCTCTAGCCTTCGAATCAGCTTTCTTCTTTTCTCGGTTAAAATCTTCAGCTTTGTAGGCTCGTTCAACTAACACAACAAATTCTTTTCAATCTAAAATCCCTACTAGAAGTTTAATGTCTTCGTTTAGCCCGTCAACAAACCGCTTGCACATTATCTCTTCAGTAGAAACATACTCTCGAGCATACTTTCTTGACTGTACAAATTCTCTTTCATATTCTGTCACGGTCATTTGGCCCTGTTTCAACTCTAAAAATTCTTTATGCTTTTGATCAAGGAACTGTTGACTGATGTATTTCTTCTGAAATTTGGTCTAAAAGAACTCCCAGGTGACACACTCTCTCAACACCATTAATACTAATGTATTCCACCACTGATACGCAGAGTCTCTCAAAAGGGAAATTGCACACTTTAAGCATTTAGTTGATGTACAAGAAAGTTCATCAAACACTCGAATTGTATTTTCAAGCCAAAACTCGGCTCTTGCAGGATTATCATCAATATTAGCCCTGAACTCTTTAGCCCCGTGTTTACGAATCTTATCAACTAGAAGCTTATTCAATCTTAAAAGCTCAACTCTTTGAGGAGCTACAAGAACTAGTTGGGGATTAGGAGGGGGTAGAGGTTGTTGAGCAGCCGGATTAGTACGACTGTATTGAGTGAACCACTTATTCATCATTTGAAAGAAGGCTTTTTCAGCCTCTCCTCCCTGACTACCCGTCATGGGTCAAGAATCATACGGCGCTGTCCTTTGAGCAAGAGCAGGCGCATTACTTTCAACCTTATCAGCTATCGCTCGATTGGGATCCATTTTCTATATAAAAACACATTTTCGAATGTCAAGAGTCATCACACTATCATAGTTTATATATGGCATGTATAGCTAGACTTTGACACACACAACGTTAGTCCTAGAATCGACTAAATTGTAGCTCTGATACCAATAAATGTAACACCCCTCATCTGTATTCAACGCCAGAATAGGGTTACGGAGCATTACCAGACTTTCAAAATAATTAATCTACTATTTAACATACAATTGTTCAATTCAATCATTCATCATTCAATCTCAATCAATTTGTCCCTATTAATAGCCTACGAGGCCTTAAACATGCATTAGAAATGGTTTGGGACTAAACTGATAACTCGGGAAATTTTTGTGAAACTTAGAATATTTTGCTTCAAACAGGGACACATGCCCGTGTGGCCAGGCCGTGTGTCTCACACGGCCACCAGACACGCCGGTGTCACAGGCCGTGTGAAAACAGGGGGTACATACTGCCTTGGGTCACACGGCCAACCACACGCCTGTGTGTCTAGCCCATGTGCCCTTCAAAGTGGCCACACATGCCAGTGTGCCAGGCCGTGTGTTAGGCCGTGCCAAACTTGTAGGGTATACTGATTTATGCGCCACATTCAAGACTAATCCATACCATTTTCAATACCAACATTCAACATGCTTATAACTTAAGTTTAACTCAACCAAACCTACTCAAATACATATACCAATCAACTAATTTAACCATTACCTAACATACCCTATTTTTGTACCAATTCACAAGCAAGATACCAATTCCACAAACTTCATTACATATTCATCCAAAGAACTCAAATATGAACATATTTGCACATATAAGCACATAACCAAATTTACCAAATTAAGCCAACTCTCATGGCTATATTTACAACTCAAAATATAGACATTTACAAACCAATTCATTTGGCCAAAGTCATTACCAAAACATAACCAACATGACTCAAATACCTATGCATGACATATACTTAAAACATAGTTTCAAAAGTAACAAAGAGTCAGTGGATAGTATGGTAAAGTCTCTGACGATCCCCGAATCCGAGCTAGCTTTAAAATCACTATAAAACATGGAAAAGCAACAAAGTAAGCTATATAGCTTAATAAGCTCATATGTTAACAATTTGCAATTATCACTATTCAATAATCATTCATATAATGGAAAACAATGTGCAACAATTCTATTAAGTCTCAAGCTATCAAATGATCATTCATATAACTTACCAAAGAACTTATCAGTATAACACCACAAACTCGACCTGGACGTTATGGCCGAATCTGGTGATGTCACATTGAAGTGTTTTTCATGAAACAAGTTGTCGTTAAAAACTCTCTTTTCTATTCAACCTCTTTTTATTATCTTTCGAAGACATGTCGTTCATTTCCAAAACGTGAATCATTATCAAGAAGTTATTACTTCCAGAACGATATTAAATTTCCAAAATGTTATTAATTTCCAAAACGTCACTTGTTGCGGAAGCTTTTAAAACAGCTTGCGTATTTGTGTGAAATTTGTTAAAACACCTGATTCCTTTGAAAACTTGATTACCCCTACTTCTAGCAGGTATAAAACAAACCAGTAAAAATCCCAAATTAAAATAAAAGTCTAAAAAGGCCATTCTTACAGAAAAATACCCAAAATAAAATTAAAATTCATTTAAGTACTAAAATAGAATGAAGTAAGTTGTGTGGCCACCACCGCGCCGACCTGCTTATGCTTGGGGATTACCTGTAAGTCAAATTAGAAGGGTGAGTTTACAAAAACTCAGTGTGTCATCTCGTATAAATCAAACAAAAAGAAGGCAAAATGATGCGGGCCTAAGCCCTTTTCAAGAATGCTGATGTGATAATGATATAGATTTGGGCTTTAGCCCATCCCAGTACAGAAGATATCATGCATTTGGGCCTTGGCCCATTACAGTATAAGTAACAAATCATACAGCATACAAGTCCTACCTAGCCAGCCTCTACATTCCGTCCAACCCTACACTCCATGTGGGGATATAATTAACCCACCCATCCCTACACTTTAGAAAGTACCGAATGCGGCACTATACAGTAATATGCAGCTGGGCTGCCAGTAATTTAGGCTTGAAACCTTTCAGTACACTTCCTCCGATCAATATAAAACCCATCCCCATGCAATGCATCACGCAATCATGTCAAGTCATATCAGAATATCATACATGTATTCAGTGTAGTCAAAATAGCACTCTAAAGTATAGTCATGCATGTACATAAGTCTATATAAATCACACAGGGGCATAATAGTCATTCAGTCAATTAGGGGTCTAGGTAAGCTTATTGTTCCAACAGTAGGTCTACAGTCGTCTTGGGCGACCTGTGCAACCTTAACAATCAAACAGTGAAAATGGGACCACGGCCCATATTGCGAGCCCCTGCGAACCCACACGGCCCTAAATGTCCTTGGTCGTGTGGATCACATGGCCTGGCCCAATATCTCCACATGTTCGTGTGGTTCGCCCGTGTAGGGCCCACACGCCCGTGAGGCCCATACAGCCCAATTCAACCTAGTCCATGAAATCGCACATGGCCGGCCTTGTCGACCTCACGCCCATGTTTAGTCACACGGACTACCACATGAGCGAGTACACGCTCGCGTGGCGTCGATGTTCCCTTATTTCGGCTTTTGCCGATTCCCATAGTCGGAATTGTATTACACACCTGGTTATGGAAACACGCACATAGTTCTTGAGCAATCCAAATCTAAGTTCACCACAAACATTCGATTAGTCACCTACCAACCGAAATTAAAACGACCCTAATCGAAATACTTAATCACTTCGTCGTCACTCACTTACCAAGTTGAATAATCGAGGCCTACCCATTTAAAATGTCAAAATTGAATGACCACTAGTTCCTGCAACCCAACCGAACACTTATTAACCACTATCTGTATGACAGTTAAACCAAACAAAAATAGGTAAGCTTTGAAGCAACACCAAAAGTATTTACTTATACCTATACTTACCAACCTCGACAGAAGGGAACTAGAGGTTTCAGCCAAGGAAGAACAAGTGACATCCTTTGTTCACTACATTGCGAGAGTGAAGAAAACAACCGAATGATCAGCAATGAAGGAGAGAAAAACGTTTTCGTGAGATATGGCCAAACCGAAAAGAATTAGAGAGTAAAATCGAAGCACCAAAACTTACCAAAAAAATTGGCAAAAAGGGAAATAGAAGATGAAAAATAGTCGCCCGAACAACCAAAAGAACCCAATGCCCAAGTCACATTTTTTGGGTAGGAAAACTAAAAGGAGGAATTCGGCACAATGGAAAACAAAAGCTATTGACCAAATTTTTCAAAAGGAAGCTCAAATACGAAAAGAATAACAGAATAAAACAATTTGATAGAGATGAAAACGATAGAATTTCGGCAGCAGCAAGGAGATTTTTGTGGAAGCAAACGGCGACAAAGGGGAATAAAATTCAACAGAAAAAATCCAAGAAAAAGAAAGAGTTGGGGAGGGGAACAATCGGTAGAAAAATAAAATAGATGGAGAGAAGAACCACTCAAAGCCAAACTCTTGAGATACTAGAGTTCAAGTTCGGCACTAACACTCTCATATCCTTAAATTCCCTTATTTTTCTCCCCTAAACACTCCCCAAATCATGATAACCTTTCATATCCCCCTATTTTCTCCTAAAATTCGGCAACTACAGTCCCCCACACATCCAACACCTAGTAGTTCGGTCAAACATGTAACACCCCATACCCGATACCGATGCTAGGACTGGATACGAGACATTACCATGCCTGAACTCACTTAAACATACACTTACGGGCTGTAAAATTTCGTTCCGACTTAAAAACTTCTCTTTCTTAGTCTAATCATACACTTCATGGGCCTATGAGGCCCTAAGCACTTATCCGAAAACTTTCAGAACTTAATCGAAAACTCTTCTTTGAAGCAGGGTTCACACACCCATGTGCCTTGGAACACGCCCATGTACCCTTAGACACGCCTATGTCTTCAAACCGTGGGGAGTTACTGACTATATTCACACAGCCTTGACACGTCTGTGGGCTTAAACCGTGTGTTTTGATATACTGACTTGATCACACGGTCTGGGGCACACGCCCATGTTCTAACCGTGTGTCATACACGGCTCATACAAACGGCCGTGGGAATTGACCGTGACCTATCCTGACTTACAACAATAAGATGCAGGGCACACACAGTCTAGACACACGCCCGTGCGTCCAACCATGTGGGCACTTATAGACTATTTACCAAGCCATTTGCCGCCCTAAAAAAATAATGACCAACTCAAGCTCAATTCAATACATTTTTCATAAACAATACTACATGCTTCATTAACCTCAATAAACATACATACATAGTCAATTTTGGCCAATCACTTAGCCATATACAAAAGAATAATAACTTGATAGTCGATACAATGGCCCTTCTTAAAACATGTTCTCAAAATGAATGCCTCCTATACATGTCATACTTAGTAAAATAACTTGGCTATACCAAAATAAAGATTGATAGTGTGCTACGAGCTCCGACTCCAACGATCTACGAGTTAGCTTGGAGGGACTACATAGAAAGAAAGAATTAAAGACATAAGCATTTAGCTTAGTAAGTTTGCATGTAAAGTACATATCAATATACTTGCTTATTATAAACCATTTGACATAACAATGGTATCATAAATTTCAGCTATAGAGCTTACTTACTCATACTAATTCTTACATGTCTCATGATACTTACTATTCTCATACTTGTAAGGTAAACAAGGTACCTGTATCACTTGATCACATTGATCAGCATACTTTAATACAATAATCATCAATTCTCACTATTTCTAGTATGTATAACCAATTTTTATAACTATTAAAAATTGGTCCATACTATCATTTTTCATGAAATTCACTTAGAAAAAGATGTTTATCTAACATCAAACTCTCATAAACTTCCATAAAACATCATTTAACAAGCATATCATTCATGGGTAGATTTTTAAACATGCATTTTAGCTCATTTTATAGCTAAAAATAGCTAATTCATAATACGAGAGCTTCAAAAATATGAAGAATATTAAAAACGGGGCTAAAATGAACTTACTAACAAGCTTGAAAAAAATGAAGAACCCTAGCTATGGAGTCTCCAAATTTTCGGCAATGTGAGGAAGAAGATGAATAGATTTTTATCATCTTTTTCCTATTTTAATCATTTATTAGACAAATGACTAAAATGCCCTTCTCTTTAAAAAATTTTATTTTACTAACTCATGACCAATTTTGTCCAAAAATTATAATTTGGGCAAATTGCTATTTAAGGACTTCTAATTGATATTCTAAAGCTATTTCATACAAAAAGCTTCTAGAAACTCATATTTTGCAACTTTTGCAATTTAGTCCTTTTGGACCATTCAATCACAATTTAGCAAAATTGCTTCATGAAACTTTTATACTAGCATGCAAACATGGCATAAACCTTAAAAACTCATAATTTCACCTCGGATTCGTGGCCTCGCACCACTATTCTGACTAGACCCTAAATCGGGCTGTTACAAAACACAACTCTATCACCGCCACACTGTAAAAATAAATCCCCTTGCTAGCACTAGAACTTGAACTCCAGACCCCTTGCACATTATGTAACGCCCTGAGTTTGGGCCTAGTAGAATTGGGCCTATTGGGCCTTAGGCATGGGAGCGTTTAAAATTTTTAAGAATAAGAGAACGGCACTAATGCAAGTTGGACCTATTAGGTGAGTGATTTCGGAAGGTTAGGGGGCTTCCATGAAGTCCTGGGTTCAAACCTGGGCTTTAGGAAAAATTTTGGTTTTAGATGAATAAAACCCTGGGAGTAAGTAAGTAGGCTTTAAGAATAAAATGTGGAAAAAAAATGACACAAGGAAGTGAGTGGTCAAGTGGTAAGGCGTCATTAAGGTTGCAAGGGAGCATGGGTTCAAGTCTTGGCACTTGCAATTCATTTTGATTTCCTTTTCAATGAACTTAGACTTTGGCCCATAGGCTTAAATTTAGTTGCGCATGTTTTAAGTCACAAAAGGAGCTTGTGTTGTGGTGGCATGTAGCGTCTGGAGCATAAGAGAGGGCAAGGGTTCGAATCCTATTGCAGCAAAAAGGGATATTTATTTTGCTAAGTTGGGACGGTAGGTGGTTGTGATGGAATTAAACTCTGCTGAAGGTGAATCCCACATCGGGAAGCTAGCCTGAGAATAGGCGAGAAGCTGACTTTAAATAGAGCGATATGTGAAGAGAGTACGCATACCTTGGTGGGCGTTTGGGCATAGGAGTGTGTTCGGAGTGCGGATTAACTCCAGATTCCTATCAGGTGTGTATTTCGCACTACTTTAGCTGTAGAGCGGCAAATGCCGAAATGCCGGTCACACGGTGATGGTAGCCACACGAGCGTGCGAGCGCACGTGTGGGAGCTTCGACGCTGATGCCATCATGAGTTTCTTGTGGGTTTAGGCTGTTTCGGCCACGATGGGCCGAAAAGGGCCATGTGGGGCCCATGGGCCCAATCGGATAAGTTGTATAATTGTGTAGTAAATATTAGACTAAACTATGTGAATCTCATATCTATGGCTAGATTTGGGCTAAATGGGCCACACGAGCGTGTGGGCCCATTTGGGCCGAGAATGGCCCTAGGCCCATTCGCATTGTTATATTTGTTTAGAGTACCTTAGTTTACAAAATTACTGGAATACCCTTGATTTACAAAATTACTGAAACACCCTCAGTTTATGAAATTACCAAAGTACCCCAGGTTTGTAAAATTATCGAAATATCCCTGATTTGTGAAATTACCGAAATACCCTGGTTTACGAAATTACCAAAATACCCCCAATTTATGAAATTATTGAAATACCTCGATTTGCAAAATTACCAAAAAACCCTCAGTTTGTAAAATTACCAAAGTACCCCTAATTTGCAAAATTATCGAAATATCTTCAGTTTGGAAAATTACCGAAATACCCTCGATTTGTGAAATTACTGAAATACCCCAGTTTATGAAATTACTAAAATACCCTCAGTTTGCAAAATTATTGAAATACCCTTGGTTTACAAAATTACTGAAATACCCCTAATTTAAAATTATCGAAATACCCCCGGTTTGTGAAATTACCGAAATACCCCCGGTTTGTGAAATTATCGAAATACCGATTTGCAAAATTATCAAAATACCCCCATTTTGTGAAATTATCGAAATACCCCCAATTTGTAAACTTATCGAAATATCCTTAGTTTGCAAAATTACTGAAATACCCCCAGTTTGCAAAATTAATGAAATACCCCCAGTTTGCAAAATTACTAAAATACCCCCATATTGTAAAATTACTGAAATACCCCTGTAGGGTAGAATTACCGAAACACCCCTGAAGGGTAGGATTATCAAAATACCCTTATAGGTTAAATGACTGTTTTGCCCTTGTGGGTAAATGACTGGCTTGTGCTATGATTTGACTGATTTGACTGTGATCGTATGACTGTGTTTTAACTGACTTAACTATGGACGTGTGACTGATATGCTGTTAATATGTGTTGAAATGACTGTTACTAAGCATGGCCATTTTGCATACATGTGTAATAATTGAGCATGACATACATGACATATTGCATAGGGTTGGGACATCGATACGGAGGAAGTTCTGATAGGGTCGCACGGGTCCCATGACGATTGTGGATCCAGTATTGTTCTGATAGGGTCGCACGGATCGCATGACGACTGTGGATCCAGTATTGATCTGTTGAGGTCGCACGGGTCGCATGACGATTGTGGACCAACGGACAGCTTAAAGCCGCGTAATCTGATTATGGCTCTGTGCCATCCTAAATATGGCTCTGTGCAATCTTGATTATGGCTTTGTGCCAATCGTATTTACCCGTGGCTATGTGCCTAACATATATACCGATGACTCTGTGTCGATCATATTTACCCAAGGTTGTGTGCCAATTATATTACCGTCGCTGATGGCTATGTGCCAAACATAATACAATTACTGCTGACTTTGTGCCAATTATAATACCGCTACTGAAGGCTTAGAGCCGTATATATATACTAGCAGCTTTGCTGCGATTTTGGTTAGTGCCGCAACCGATGCTAACATTGGGAGTGTAGAGATGACGTGGGTGATTTATTCCCCGCAGGTAGTGCAGGGTTGGATGGAGGCAAGTGCAGGGTTGGATGGGATGGGTTAGCATGCATTACACATTATCCATATGGAATTGATTCTGTTATGGGCTGTGACCCAAATGATATTGTAGTGGGCTTTGACTCAAGTATGCTTTGAACTGGACTGTACTATTATTGTTAAAGGGCTTTGGCCCAAATCGCTTTAGATTTCTATTTACGTGTCTTCGATTGTTACTCTAGTAAGGGGATTACACACTGAGTTTTCATAAACTCACCCCGTTTTTAACTATGCAGGTAATCCTCAGCCTTAGACGGATCGAAGCTGCGAGGGACTTGGAGAAGACCATACACTGCTTATGCTTGTTGTTTTGATTATTTACTTTTAAAATTTTTGATTTGGGTTGTAATAAGGTCTCTCTATTTTAACTTATTAATTATGATAATTATTTATGATATTTTCTAACTGCTAAAAGTGGAATACGATTTCCAAAACGATAATTGTCTTCAAAACACTATGTTTTCGCAACGTTTTCAAAATGCTTTTGCTACTCAATTTTTAAACATCACATTTTTGTAAATTATTTATTTTAAATATACTTCCGCAACAGATAAAGTTTTAAAAGTAATTACGTTTGCAAGTGGATAACAATTGCTTAAGTGTTTTGAGTTTTAACAAAGAGGCTTTAACTCTCAAGCAAGTTTTAACGACAAGAAACATGGTTTTGAAAAACACTTCCATGTGACATGCCAGATTTGGGCCTAACTTCTAGGCCGAGTTTGGGGTGTTACACATTAACACTCCACTTAACCACTAGACCAGCAGGCCTATTCTGACATATTTTTCCAAAATTTACTTATAAGCCTACTGGCTAGAGATAGGGGTTTATTCAATAAAAAGAAAAAATTGCCCAAGCCAAGGCTTGAACTTGAGACTTCTTTAGACGCTACTAGAACACATAACCACTGAAGCAGACAAATATTTATGCCACAACATATGAAAATAAAAATTAAAAATTGTTGGGGCGTTACAATCAGTTTCTTAGATTTCGATACTCAATTCATTTCCGTACGTACCTGTACCTCCTTGTACTAATCTCATACTGAACCACATCCTTCATTTACCCTTTGAACCATTCGGAATAGAAGTCGAATACTCAAGGTCTCACTCGATAAGTACCTATACCATGGCCCGTAGCCAAATCAAGGTAACTTATCCAAAATTCTGATATCATTGCACGAAGCCAAATCAGCCGATATGCATGGTACGAAGCCAAATCGGTTTATCTCGCACACATAGTTCTAAATCATGGCCCGAAGTCAACTCAAGTATACCTAATGACATGTCACTAGCATCCTAAACTATTCCTCAGGTTTAATTAGGTTTTCAACTGTCAAATCTTCATCGAATCATTTCCGAACTCGTATGTAATCACATAAACACAATCATGCTATATCAAAGCATATAAATAAATTTGAAATGAATTTATAACATAGGAACTTACCTTAGATGTTAAAACGGCGAATCGAGTCGATTAGTCGATAACATTATCTTTTCCCCGGTCCAAGTCCGTATTTCATTTTTCTTGATCTAAATATATTAAAAATTAAATTATTTAATAATCTATTCATTCAATTTAGTCCAAAACACTCTTTAAGGCACATTTACACTTTTACCCCTAAACTTTCACATTTTCACAATTTAGTCATTATTTCAAAAAATCACAAATTCATGCAATTTAGTCATCACCCATGCTAGCCGAATTTCTCTAGTAATCATATTAGCCCATATTTTTCATTTATTTCACATTTTAACCACTAACTTTACACATTTCTCAATTTAACCCCTATTTTGTACTTTCACTCAAAACCACTTTACAAAACTTGTTTAACTATCAACAACTATTCAAAATCTATCATCAAAATTTAAAACTCATACATATTCATCAATGGCATCATTCAAAATCTTTAACAGTTTTGCAAAACAGTCCCTAGGCTAGCTAGTTCCAGATGCAACGATCACAAAAAATAGAAATCATTAAAAACGGGACAAAATACATACCAAATTGTAAGGATTTAAGATGGCCGAACCCTAGCTTAGAAGAACGATGTATTTTCGGTGGTGGTTTATTGAAATGAAGAAGATGAATGGTTTTTACAAATTTTAATTATCATTTAATACGTAATTTACCAAATTAATATTCACTTGTTTTATGTCCATAAAAGTCCACTTACTCTAAGGATGGTCTAATTACAACATAAGGACCTTTACTTTAGGGTTCTATAGCTATTTAATAACTTTAGCTATTAGAACTCAAGTTTTACGCTTTATGCGATTTAGTCTTTTTTATCAAATTGACCAATCAAACAATAAAATTTCTTAACGAAATTTTCTCATAATCACTCAATAATATTGTAAACATTAAAATAATAATAAAATAAACATTTTGACTTCGAATTTGTGGTTCCAAAAACACTGTTCTGATTTGACCAAAAACGGGTTGTTACACATACGTACCTATTAAATTAATTAATCTCTTGAACATTTTACAATGCCAATTCAAAACAATTAATCAATCTTCATAATCACATAAAAGATTAAGTGAGGTAACAATATA
The DNA here is from genome assembly GCA_025503065.1 of Gossypium bickii. NCBI lineage: Eukaryota > Viridiplantae > Streptophyta > Magnoliopsida > Malvales > Malvaceae > Gossypium > Gossypium bickii. The sequence goes on along the minus strand of CP106713.1, from coordinate 83,473,869 downwards.
TTCTTATATTGAAACATTTTAATCACAAAAACCATGCAAGTTATGCAAGGCTAATGTATCGTTTAATAACGCCGCTAATTTAACCCACAACTACCTTAGAAGATTAAACATGCACTAATTAAGTATTGTGTCAATTAATTACAATTTCAACATGATTAAATAATTAGTTCATTAGTTACTTTAAAATTATAATGGAAGAATAATTTAATCATGATTTTACTTAATCAAACAACTTACCAAGACCTATAACAATACAAACATAATTTTAATAACTTAAGTGGACGAAATGCAATCAACCTAACACAAATTAAATTTAAGTCATATTAATTAAATTAAACATATCAACATAACAAGTATTCATTGACATTTTCATAACAACAACAATAAAAATTAAAGGATAGGGAACTAGAATCAAATCTAGTGTTTCTGTAACACCCCTAACTCGTATCCGTCGCTGGATTAGGGTTATGAGGCATTACCGTTCAAAACACAATTCAGCACAATCATTTATATACATTTCATACATCAAAGAATAACAATACATTTATAACATTTTCAAACTTAACTATCCACAAATCAATTATTTAAAATTTATGAACCTACATCATAGTTCCAATTCAAATCACTCATATCTTACTAATCATAACTTACAAAACAACACTTTTTCGAAATTTCCAATTAATTCAATTCGAACTTACATCAAAATAATTGAATATGTTCCATAATTGTTAAACTCAAACTAATATGTATACAACTTAAAAATTTAATCACATATGCAACATTATAATATGGCCGCATATACCAATGATATTATTATGACATGCACATAACACTATAGTTTCATTAAACCTTTATGATCACATAGTACAAATCATAGTATACCAAATTCGTATGATTTATAATCAATTCAAATTACATATACTGAACTATTCAAGCAAAATAAAGTTGCATACTTAGTCATTTCAAACGAATTCAAAGAACTTAGGCATATGCAAACATATATTCATCTTATTTCAAACATATATTAAGACATTCTTTAGTTCAATTTTCATTTATATAACAAATACCAAACTTACTTTTTCCTAGTCATAAAACTATTCGAAAATAACTATATAAACTTAAATCAACCATACATGTTTTCTTATTACAATTTTATGTATAAGTAACCATATCATTTGAGCCATTTTCAATCATCCATATTTCATTATCACTACAAAGCTAATTAATGCATATTCGGTCATTATATAACTCTCATACCATAGCATATTTATGTTTTCATGATATTCACCAAAAACACTATATATCATTATAAGTTCCAAGCTTTAGCCGAAAATACCATTACTAAACTAATCACATATACAATTTGAACCTTATACCAAACTTATTTATTTTATTTTCGTTTTATATCATTCAAAACATATACATCCATGCCTTTATAAATCAACCCTAAATAATCAAATAGCATATCCAAACATACAACACAACCAAACCATATATTTAGCTAATAATATACTTAACATCTCACTTATATTTTCAAATCTGCACCTCAAGACTTATACCTATCATAAACCATGACTTAATTCAGGCACTCATTAGCAAAGCATATCAACCAATTTACACAATAACTCACCTTGACCGAGATAATATACACAAACATAAACATAGCAACCATGTTTCACATGTAGTAAGCCAAAGCTAAATTGCTAAAACCAAACACATAAAGTACTTAATCAAGAACACATAAAACTGAACTTAAACATAGTGATGAAGCCATTTTCGCATGGCTATATATTTACATGTTCCAAAATCAAACATTCCATCTATGCTATACATGCCATAAGCCCAAATTCAGCTTAGTAAAATACCGAAAAACTGTCGATAGTGTGATTGGCTTTGCTGACGATCCCCGAGCTCGTAACGTGACTCCAAAATCTATAAAACAGAGATAACAAGAACACACATAGAGTAAGCTATTTAAGCTTAGTAAGTCATAAGCAAAAACTTATATATTAACAAAGGCATATTAACATTTTACTAAATAAGTCAGTTACACATGATTTCCATTACAAAGTTATCATTTACTACAAAGGTCATACTTTAATTACCCATACATATCATAGGGCGAATAAAAACATTCATATACACATATATATTTTCACTTTCAATATCACAATTACAACATTAGGCCAAATCCCTTATATGTTCAACTATGCTAACTCAAAATCTATATTCACATAACCTTTTATCACTTCAATTAACCAACTTACCTTGTTTTCATATAAATAAATAACACATACCTAAACCTGTAATTCAATTTCACATTCGGTCTTTACTTAACATTGCCCGTTGAACCGTTCGGAATTAAAAAGGATACGCGGATAGTCGAAAGCTCATACAATGCCAACGTTCTAGACGTGGTCTTACATGTAATCACATATCGATGCCACTGTCCCAGACAGGGTCTTACTGGTCTTACACGTAAACACAAGTCGATGCCAACGTCCCAGACGTGGTCTTACACGATAACAGATATCGGAAATCCTATGTCATGACATATGTATCCTATCTATTCCTAGGGTTCGTACGGGACTTTCGGACATTAAATCTCGATTGGATCGAACTCGAAATATAGCTCCTTTGCTCATTTCAGATTCGGCCAAACACAATTATATTAACAATAATTCCATTCATCATATAACATATATATATTATCATTTAATGACATTTATATGCTTATTGACTTACCTCAGATATCGACGGATGTAATCGACTACTCGACTACTTTTGACTTCCCCCGATCTAATTTCATTTTCTTCCGTTCTTGATATAAATAAATTCAAATTTAAATAATTTAACCAAATATTCATTCAATTTAATCCAAAAAATGCATAAATGGGCAAATTACCATTTTACCCTGATATTTTACACTTTTTGCAATTTAGTCCCTATTACATAAAACACAAAATACACAAAATTTGCATATACTATGCTTAGGCCGAATATTCATTAGCTCCATACAAGTCCATATATTTCATTTTTTTCACATTTTAGTCCCTAAAAAATTTATTTTCACAATTTTGTCCAAATAACTCAAATCCATCAAAATCAAAAATTGAAGCATTGGTTTTGTACATTTCATAGCAACGATCTCAAAAACGTAAAAATTATCAAAAACCGAAACATAAACATACCTTAATCAAGCTAAATTGGTGCCGAATACCCAAAGCTTTTCTATTTTCTTTTTCTTTTCTTTGTTTTGGTCAAAAAGAAAGAGAATGGCTTTTAAATTTTGTGATTTGTTTTATTATACTAATATAATAATATGAGATAATTATTTTAACTTATAAAATTAATATATAAAAACTATATATTATAAACATGTTGTCGTGCACTATCTTTATAAATGGCCAAATATCCTATTAAGGACTTTACATTATAAAGACATTAGCAAGTTAGCATTTTACACATTAATTAGCCAATTTTACCTTTTACGTGATTAAGTCCTTTTATTTAATCGGACATTCAAACAACGAAATTAAAACAAAAAAATTTAACACAAGAAAATTCACACATAATAAACATTGAAAATATTTTTAAAATATTTTTTGGACTTAGATTTGTGGTCCCGAAACCACTATTCTGATTAGGATCAAAATCGGCTGTTACAGTTTCTTCGAAGCTTGACTAGTTTGCTCTGCTCCTCCTAATCTGCTTGTTCTTGTTGAACTGAGGCTTCTACGAGCACTTGAATGTTGCTACCAATGATGATTGAAGGGCTCATTTCCAAGAGGGGAAATCAGCAAGGGAATGGAAGGGAAAAATGAAGAACAAAGAAAGTGTTTTGGAAAGAGAAAGTGAGAGAGAAGTGAAGTAAAGAATGAAAGGATGAGAGGTGTGTTTGAAATGAGCAGCTAGGGGGTATTTTTAGGTTGGGTAGCTACTAAAAACAGCAAAAATCAGCAGGCATTGACTCCCCCCATGGCCAGCCACACATGTGGCAAGTTTGAAGCTTTCAAACTTATTAAATTTAGCTAGGGGCAAATCTACAAAAGCTTGATAAGTGGAGGGGTTTGAATGCAATTTCAATGAAGCTTCAAGGGTTGTTTTGTAAGCAAAATAATCACCTAAATAAGCTGATTGGGTCTGCATATGGGATGGTTTTGGGCAGCCCAGTTGTTCAATTGGATCAGTCTATCAGTTTAGCACAATTGGGCCTATTTTCATAATTAATTAATAATAATTATTTAACCCAAAATAAATTGGATTAAAATTAAAATTAATTATATTATGAATTAATATTCATAATTTGGACCGTCTTAGGCTGAAAAATTAATTCGCCTCGATTCTTCAAAAATTGCTTCTCGATTTTGCACTTCTAATAGTGTCTGCCGAGCCAATTTTCGCCCTTTGTGCGAATCTGTCGAAAATAAATCAAAATTAATCAATTTTTTTATAAAAATAATTAAAATTCAAAATTTTAATAATTTAAGTACAATTTAATTATTTTATAATTATTATATATTTTTCGACAAGAATTACTACGAAATTGCATGAATTTGAGTTAAAAAGGGCATGAAAAAGTGTATATATTTTCGTGTTTTCACACTCCCATACTTAATTCATTGCTCGTCCTGAGTAATGCAAAATTAAAAAGAATCTCTTGGAAACACCTTTGAAAAATTCCTTTAGAACGACATTCTTCTCAAAATTATGAATTTAGTATACTTATGCTCAAGAACAAGAAATTTGATATTTATGCTACTTAAACATACATATCATTCAAATTAATCACAATTGTTATTATGATAGCAAAAATAGACTAAATGCTTACTCAATAAAGACATGTTAAATCCCTACCAATTTGATTCTTTTTATTCGCTTATTTAAAATTAAGCCGCAATCATCAAGTTTAATTTATGCCTTCATATGTTTAACATAGAAATTTCTCTCCACTAATGTAGGTAGAATACGAACTTGAATCAATAGGTCTTTTAAATAGGTTGTAATGTGGCTAGGCTAAGGGTAGGTAAAAGATAGATAAATTTAGGCTAAAAACCTTAGACTTAGCTTGAATCGGACTTTCGGAATATTTACCTTCAATACACCATGCTTCCTAGGATTTCGCCTCAAGAAATTACTAAGTCAATTCTAGAGACTTAAGCTTTCATGCATGTCTAGCTTTCCTAAGGAACTAAAATTTTATGGTATGATTTACATACTTTATTAAGAGTACATTTATGTCATAATTAAGCTAAAATAACAATTATTGAAATGATAGAACTTTATTCATATTGAAGTTTAGCATACTTAACAAAATTTTAAATTTTTGAACAAAATATAACCTAATTATAATTAAAATAAAATTTTATTTTGAGAGGAAATAATTTCAATTTTTCGGTCCCCCTACTTAAGATGAACAATGTCCTCATTGTTAGAAGTGAATAAGTACTATACACCAGGTAGGATTCTAGAAAAGAGGAGGTGAGTCAATTTGACTGCTTAAGTACCAAGCTCTCTTTAGATTCAATCCTAGACATGTGCATATATATTGTCACACTTCTTATATTAAAACTTGTTCATTTTTATTCATGATTTCCATCTCTTGTTTTATTATGCGAAAAATAAAAATCCTAATAGATCCTAATCCTAAAATAACCTACGAAAGAAAATAACATAAGGTAAAGATCCCCCCTTTTTTATTTATTTGCAAATCCCTCAAAATCTGACTCATCTTTTGCTCCATCACCTTTATTTTTGCATGAATTGATTCGTTCCCTCTTCGATAGTGGACTCCATGGTTCAAATATAAAATCTAGAAACTCAGGCACAAAAATAAATGGGTCATTGAATATTTTCGTAAGAGCGCTTCTCATTGAGTCATCCCATATTTTTTAATATCTCTAGTAAGCTTGTTGCTGCCACTGCATATGTTACATTATGTCCATCAACTTTCATAGTTCATCTCAAAGATCTAGGCGAGGCGATTGAGTTCTGAACGTTGAGGTTGTCATGTCAGGTTTGGTTTCTGGTTCTGCTTTATTAAGGATTTCAGGTGACTGCATTGGTTCGATTTTTGTGGGATTTTCTTCTTCAGGATCCTCGCTCTCTTCAACTCGTTGCTGTAGAATAGAATCTCCGGCTATTCGATAGAGGTCCCAATCTGTGATTGTGCCCTGGCTATAACCTGTCTTATTTACGTTTGCAAGAATTTTATCTTTTAAGCACAAAATTGTTATCGTAAAGGGAAAGTAAGCTGGGCCAGAACGTCTAGCGACACAATTCCGCATTTCTCTCAGAATGATTTTTCCTACATCAATGGTCTGTTCAGTTAAAATCAAATATAATAAGACCATTCGCTCTAATGAAATTGTAGTCCCATGTGAAACAGGCATAAGACTGAACCAAATGAAATAGAACCATACCTTCGCTAGTGGTGTCAAATATTCTCTGTGACAAGTGTGAATTCCTTGCTTTGACACAGTCCACTTAGAACTTGGAACTGTAAGTTCCTTGAGATTTTCTTACAGATTTTTAGTCTCAATATTTCTCATCAAGGAAGAATATTCATCGTCTTCGAAATCAAGTAATTCAAAGAATTCATTAATAGCATTTGAGCTTATTGGTACCTTGATTCCTCGAACAGAAACTTTTGTTAATTCTCTTAAAGTCAAATTTGCATAAAATTCACGACCTAATTCCTCATCTGCACTAGGTCGTTTCTCACAACAATTCCCAATTAAGAGCTTCAGCAATTTGTCGAATGCGCGCCATGAAATTGATATAGTTGCTTTTTTTCAGTGTAAAGCCTTTTTCTGGGTGCATTTGTTGATTCTTAAAAACACTTTCGTATCTCACTTTGGCTTCTTCACAGTGAAATTTGTTTTGGGATTCGTCAATTTGGACAGATGCACGTGTGAGGCATGATTAACCTGAATAGAAGATGAATACAAATATTTTCTCAAAAAATTAATTAGTATAAAATATTAAACATTCAATAAATTGAATAATTGAATAATTAAATAAAATTAAAATTTAGGAGAAAAAATTTTCTTACCACATTTATGTAAAAATTAAGAACTCAATAAATAAAATTAGAAGAAAAAGAATTTAATTGAGGGATGTTCGAAGGGTTATTGGCTAAATATGGTGGAAGTGTTGTGCAAATTTGACAAGGGGTGTTTGGTTTGTGCAAGGGTGCGCATAGAACAAGGAAGGAATGGCAGTAGTGGACGGCCTTGGCATGAGCAGATGCGTAAGCAACAGGCAGCAGTGTCGAGCGAGTAGCAGGGCTAATGTGTTGGTGCACAAGGGCTGGAGCTGGGAGCGGCAACGATGCACGATGGTCAGTTGGAGCAACAAGCAAGTGCGGGCATGAGCTGTTATGGAGTTGGCTAGCGACGTGCACAATGGAGCAAGTCGTGAGGTGCATGCGAGGGTAGCTGCTAGGCAACGAGGTTACTAAAGGTGCTGATGGTTGGTGTTGGAGGGAAGGATGGAGGTTGGTTTAATGGATGGTGATGTGAAAAAAAGTGTAGAAGCTGATTGGAATTTATAGTGAATAGGGTAGGAGTTCAATTAGAATTCTTAGAACAAATTAATAGTTAAAATATTTTAAGTTCTAATTCTACACAAAGTTAATAACAATTAATAATTAATATGATGCATATTAAATTATTATTTGCTATTAATTTATTGAAATAAAAACTATTAATTAAAATATGATCAAATTTAAACAAATCCTAATTCTATGCAAAGTTGATAATAATTAATATATATTATAATAAATATAATTATATTGAAACACCCCAAAACTCGGCCCATTAAATCCGACCGAATTTGGAATGTCACTGCGGAACACTTCGAAAGACATTCTTTCTTAATGGTAAAACCAATGAAAATTTTTGTCGAATTTGGTAAAACATTTCCGTGACTTGTAATATTCTAAGTAAAAATCGAAGTTTGTTAAAAATATCGGATTCAAGTTTTACTTGATAAAATAAATCATTTGCAATCATCTTTAAATCATCCATCCACAATAGGGCATAATATTAATAATATTTAATAAAAGAGCTGAAATACTTTAGTGGGCCTTATTACAATACACACTAAATCAAAATACGGATAATGTAAATATTTAATTCATTAAACCAGAGATTCCTTTACATGAAATCTACTTTTGCATGGCCACATTTGTATCCTCTCAGACCCGGTCCAAGCTTTTACACACCTGAAAGGTTTAATAAAAACAAAGTGAGTCACCAAGACTCGATTGCATAGTTAAAAACACATGTCCTCACATATGGGTTTGGCCCATATCCACCATCCATATATATATAACATACAATTATAAATATTCTATTATGAATACACAATATTATGAATATCATCACAAATATACAATTTCAAGTCCAATCCACAAAGTGATCCACACATCTTTCTTTTGCACATTATTTCTTAAGAGGCGTGGCTAAGCCACCGATCACGTAGTGATCCACATATCAATCGGTTCATCGATTATCAATCGCGAATGTAGCACGAGACTAGCATTAGACCACTCACATAGTATACATCACAATTCACATGCATACGTATATGTATCATGGCCACATATTTCTCAAAACAATTATACATCACACGTCATCACATTTTTATACATTCTTTAATAATCAATTATTATCGCAATCATCGACAAGTTAATATCGTAATCACTAACTTGGTTATTCGATCACTTACCTTAGTATCCATATCTCGTTAGCTTTTATTTGGCTAACATGCATAACATTTATGTTTACATCAATTAACACATACGACACATATAACAATTAATAACATGAATATAGTGCGATAACTACTTTTTGACTTTAGCGAGATCCCGATCTATCGACTCTAATATCAACTAAAATCTCGAAGGCTTCACATTTCTATCGATTTGTTCCTAGCTTATTTCGATCCCGAAGTACTATTTGCCTTGTTTGTCCAAAAATCCGAGAGCTCCTTAAAGATTCTTTTCTTCAACTACACAAAAGAGCACACCAACATAGTTATTGAAGGTTCGGCCACACGTAAACTGGGATTAAGGTTTTGGCTATCACATCTTAACACTCTTCAAAACCTTCAAAACAAGGATTGGCTAACACAAAAATATTTAAAACATGGCCCTTGGCCGAAACTACACATCTTACCCATCTTTCCCAAGTCCAAAAAGGTGTGTTTGCTCTTGTAGATACTAAGTCCTTGAATGGCCGAATCCAATAAGCTTTTTAAAAGCTCCTTTTACACCGCACAATAGAAATACATCAATATGGCCTTAAGCATTTTGGCCATTCTTAAAAATCAAAATCTAGCCGTGGTTTGGCATGCAAAAGAAAAAGAACCAATCAATTTCAAAAAGGGTGAATACACTTACTATTGCCCACTTTACTTAGCACAAATGAACACTCCTTGAATCACTCTTGTAGGTTCGGCCACGACTAAGAAATAGAATGCTATCGCCAACTTTCGGCTCCAAAATACCACCCTAGGAAGTCTTATATTCGGCCAAAACACCATAAGAGGAAGAGAGGGAAAACTTTGATACGGTGTAGTGACTAAATGATTCTGCCAACAGCAACGTAAGGAAGCCATGCAAGCCATTTGTTTAGCCAAAATGTTCTCTAGCTCCCTCAAATACCGAAACTTGACCTTGCTCTCACTCTCCTCTTTGGTCAAGAAAAATTTGAAAGGAAACTAAACGAGGAAACATTCAGCCAACGTAAAAATGAAGAAAGAAAAGCAAAACCATGCAAAGGTCATCCCCCCTATCTAATTCGAAAACAGATCATGAAGGCTCCTAGCAAGGCAATATTCGGCCATGTTCAAGTGGGAGGGAAAGAGGGTCAAAGTTTCAAAAACAAGGCCGGCCATGCTCTCCCAAAGGCATGCTTCAAACGGCCATACTTTGCTCCTCCCCATGCTACACATGCTTCCATCTCCAAGGCCAAGACCCATCCTCATTGAAAAGGCAAAGAATAATACATTGTTTATTCTTTATTCCTTTACCACATGAAATAACTTAACAAATAAAACCCATGCCTCATCATTTTCTATATATTATAAACTAATAATAATCCTTCCTTCACTCATTTTTTCTTTCTACCAACTAACAAAGAATGGAAAGGATTTCCAAGCATGGAATTTGGCCATGCTTTTTTGCATCACAAGACCAAGGCCGGCCATTCATTTGCAAAAACCAATGCCGCATGCTCTCCTCTTAATATTGTTTATTAATAATTCTATCACCTTTCCCATATTCTCATAAAAATAATAATAACAAACAATATTTAAACTATGCAATATTTTATGCAGCTTTTGAGAACAATCAAATAAAATAATGCTCTATGTTCTCTTTTAAAAAAATAAAAATAAAACTATAAGCAAAGCAATTCTTATCTTTGTGTGAGTGCATGCATTAAGCAATTAATGCCCATGCAGCCATTTATTTCATGCCTGAAAAAGAAGCCAAAAAAGGATAACCTTCAGGCGCTGTCCCCAGGTCTCGAACCCGAGACCTAGAGAGAACTCTCCAACGCCTCAGCCACTCGGCCCTTTGCTCATTTTATGCTATTAAACGCGTCAAAAGTCCTTTTAAACCTTACTCTCGCAGGTTCCGCAAACTTTAACGCTAAGAGCAAAAATAGAATTCTTCAAGCGTGAACTCCAGGACTCGAACGCTAGTCCCTTTGACGCAGCTCTCAAGCCAAGTCCTTAACCACTCGGCCAGTTTAAATTTCATGACATAATGCATTGCGAATTTCTTTTAAACCCTTTTTCCATTAGCTTCCCTTTATTCAAAAATAGAAACTCACCCCAGACTTCCAGCGTGTCTCGAACGCAGGTTCTCACGAAGATACCCTGGCTGCAAACGTCCTAACCACTCAGCCAATGTTCATTTTATGCTAATGGACGCGTTAAAAATTCTTTTAAATCCTTCTTTAAAGCAATAGCATTTTCTAAAAAAAACAAAACTCTTATGCTGCGCCTTCGACTCGAACTCCAGACGTTATGGAGTAATATCCAAGCCCCAAAGTGGCGCATAGAAGCCACTCGGCCAGGGCATTTTATATGCCTCAATTTTACAAAATTTTTATTTAAGGCCTCCTCAACCAAATTTCCATTTTTTTAACCCCAATTTTTTTTTTTTCAAAATTTCCAAAATGCTTCCATTTTTATCCTCGGGCTTTAGGAACTCTAATAACTCATCAAAACACTCCCGAGGCCCACTAACACTTGGGTTATTTTCCAAACTCACATCCCAATTTCGGGATATTACATATATACTAGTTATTATCATCTTATTTATTAAAATTAAATTTAAAAAATTTTATTTTAGATGCCTTTGAAATTATTTACAAAAAAAAATCTAATTTTTAATATTTATAAAAAGAGCAACCAAACTTTGAAAATAATTCAATTAAGTACCTAGACTAAAAGAAAATTTGAAAATTGAGTTGCAATTAAGACTTGGATCAAAATTGACCCTTTTATTTGAAAAATAAAAATTTATTTTGTCATTTAGGGAATAATTTCTCGAAAGATTATGTTAAAATAATTCCCAGGAAAGATTGGAGGGGTAATAAGCGGTCTCACTTAAGTTCCAATCTCCTAGACAAAATTTATTTAAATATACTAATCTTGAAAATATACCCTAAATAAAAAAGAAATCAAGAAAAATTAAATATCTGATAAAATGAATGAGACTATATCCCGCTCAATTTTATCCTCCTAGTAATGTTTTAAGAGTTGAGCGTTAACTCGAAAATTACCTCCCTTACTTTAAAGTTCGACAATTTCATATGGGAAAACTTGGTGAATCGTAAATGGACCGGACCAACGTGATTTTAACTTACTTGGAAAGAACCTTAATCTGGAATTGAATAAAAAGAGTTGTTGACCTTCAAATTCTCGAACTTGAATGTGCTTGTCATGCCATCTTTTAAATCTTTCCTTGAATAGTTTGGCATTCTTGTATGAGAACATTTGGAATTCTTCTAACTCGTTAAGTTGAAGCATCTATTTCTCTTTAGCAATCTTAAGATCCAAATTGAGTTATTGGAGAGCCCAGTAAGCTTTGTGTTCTAACTCCAAGGGCAGATGATAGGCTTTCTCAAAGACCAACCTATAAGGGGTGACATCCCTAAAGGTGTTTTGTATGATGTCCTGTAGGCTCATAAAGCATCATCCAGTCTTTTGGACCAATCTTGTCGATTCAAGCAAACTACCTTCTCGAGTATGCCTTTGATTTCTTTGTTTTCCAGTTCAGCTTGCCAATTTGTCTGCGGATGGTAAGTCGCGGCAACCTTGTGCTTCACTCCATATTTGTCGAGTAACCATTTCAACCATTTTTTTCAAAAAATGAGACCTTTCATCACTGATGATAGCTCTCAGGGTTCCAAACTTTGTGAACACATGCTTCTGTAAAAACTTCATCACAACCTTAGCATCGTTTGTCGGATATGCATCGGCCTCAACCCATTTAGACACGTAGCATACTACTAAGAAAATGTACTTGTAGCAAAAAGACAGAGGGAAAGGACCGAGAAAGTCAATACCCCAAACATCGAATAATTCTACTTCAATCATGTTTGTTCGGGGCATCTCATTTCTATTGGTAATGTTTCCAACCCTCTGGCATCGATCACAACTCTTTACGTAAGCATACGCATCTTTGAATAGTGTTAGCCAAAAGAATCAGGCTTGTAATACTTTGGCTACAGTACGTGTACCTCCGAAATGTCCCCCACTTCGAGCTGTGTGACAATGATATAAAATGTTATGTATTTCATCTTCTGCCACACATCTCCTGATCATTTGATCTACACAATTTTTAAATAAATATGGCTCTTCCCAGAAATAGTACTTCACATCGTGAATAAACTTTTTCTTTTGATGATACGTCTTATCAATTGACATCAAACCACAAGCTAAATAGTTAGCAAAATCAACAAACCAAAGGGTATTACGGACATGATTATGGACATGATTTACCTTAAGTATGCGACCATTTGTAAATGTCTCCTGAATGGGTATAAGTGGAGAATTTCCTTCTTGCGGCTCCAATCTAGACAAGTGGTCTACTACTTGATTTTTTGCCCCTTTTCGATCTTGAATATCTAGATCAAATTCTTGGAGTAGAAGTACCCATCGAATTAATCTCGGCTTAGCATCCTTCTTGGCAAGTAAATACTTAATTGCTGAATGATCCCTATAGACAGTCAGTTTGGTACCTACAAGGTAAGATCAAATGTAACAACCCGTTTTTGAGTCAAATCGGAACAGTGTTTTTGAGACCACAAATCTGAGGTCAAAAAATTATTTTAATATTATTTTATGTGTTTACAACATTATAGCATATATGTGTGAAAATTTCGTGAGCTAATTTTATCGTTTAATTAGTCCATTTGAGAAATAGGACTAAATCGCGTAAAATGCAAAAGTTGCATTCTACTTGTTAAAGGTGTCAATTGGCTTTGGATTTTAAATATTATGGCCTTAAATGGTAATTAGACCATTTAAAATCTTGATGGACATTAATGGACATCCATTATGAGATTTTATATGTTTATTAATAAGGTTAATAATGTAATTAGTTAATAAATGATATAATAAATAAAACCAAAACCAAAATTATGTTTTATCATCATATTTTAACCAAATTTTGAAGAGAAAAAGAAATCTTCCATGTCCATCTAGGTTTCGACACATTCTTGGTTTGATTAAGGTACGGTTTTAGCTCGATTTTTTATGATTTCTATGTTTTTGTAATTGTTGCTTCGTATTCTAGGTAGCCCGTGCCTTAATTTTTGAATTTGTTAATGATTTCATGAAGTGCAATTGTTGAGTGCTTGAGATTTTAAATGTTTGATAATGGAAAATGATTAATTATTGATAGATTTAATAGTTTTGTAAAGTGATTTTTGACAAAAATGTCAAAAAGGGATTTTTTATGAAATGTGCAAATTGTGTGATTGAAATGTGAAATAAATGAAATTTTAGGGCTGCTAAGGACCCTATAGAAATTTGGCCCTCATGAATTTAGAAAGAAATTGTTTAATTTGTGTTTTTATGTAATAAGGACTAAATTGTAAAAATGTGGAACTTTAGGGGTTAAAGTGTAAAAATGCCTAAATATGTGCTTGCGGATCGAATTGAATGAATCAATGAATAAATGAGTTAATTTTGAATACATATAGATCAAGAAAATAGGAATTCAGATTTAGATCGGGGGAAAAGCAAGGTTATCAAATACTCGACCCAATACGTCAATTTCGAAAACGAGGTAAGTTCGTATAATTGAACTTGAATGTGTATCTATTTAGTTGATGGATGAAATTGAGATAGTATTTATTCTATTGTATAAATGTTAAGATATTAAATGAAATGTATGAATTGAGTAAGGCAAGTTGCCTAATAAGACCATAGTCGCGCTATGGCAATCGAACAATAAGACCATAACCGGGTTATGGCATGTGAACGAAAGACCACGGCAGGGCCTTGGCAATGTATGTGAAAGACCATAGTTGAACTATGGCATCGAAAAATCAATGAATTTGTATCGAAAATATTTGTAAATCGAAGTGGTTCGATAAAAGTATTGATGAGAAATAGAAATGTCTCGGTACAGGTATGTACGGAAAACCATTCGAGTATCAAACTAATGAAAGTTGAGAATTGATAAATGGTGTTGTGGTTAAACTTTATGATAGCCCATGAATTGATGGCTTAAATTTTTATGATATTATCTATTTTGAATTGTTAATGAATTTTGAGATTATTTCATGTTCACATACGAACTTACTAAGCTTATAGCTTACTTTGTTAATTGTTTCTATGTTTTATAGTTCTACGAAGCTAGCTCGGATCTGGGAATTGTCAGAGACCTCATCGCACTATCGATAATCTATTTTGGTACTTTTGAACCTATGTGTATATGGTATATGGCATGTATAGGCTTGTGTCAAAATGGTTTATCTGATGGATGTGTATTTTGGCCATTTAAGTTGGGATAGGATAATGAACTTGATGATGTTTATGAATGTGCAAATAGTTTTACTTTTAATGTTTGGTAATAGACCTATATTGAATGAATAGAGTTGAAGTGATTATGTATATTTGAATTGGTTTAGCTTGATGAATTATATATGTGAATTATGCTTATTAAATCAAGATGAATTGATTGGTATTTGAATAGGTAAATGGTATGGAATTGAGTATTGAATTTAGTTGAAATGAATATGGTATGATTATGTATTGGTTGATGAACTTTTGGTTGTATAGTTGTGTCTTAAAATGATGCCATTTTAGCTTGTGCAGGTATGTGCAAAAAAGATGGCAAATTGGCTTTACAAATGGCCTATTTTTGTCTACACGGGCAGAGACACGGGTGTGTGTCTCAGCCGTGTGCGACACACGATCATGCTACACGACAGTGTGCCCCATGGTGTTGATATTGAAGTGAAGTCAGTCTGCTCCACACGGTCTCACACACGGCGTGTTACTGGCCGTGTGGCCATTTCATAGGGAACACGGGCTAGACACATAGGTCAGTATACTCTTCAGATTTTACACAGCCTAGCACACAGGCGTGTCCTCGGCCGTGTGTTGCAAGTCAGTATGTATGCCCTATTTTCACACGGCCTAAGACACAGGCGTGTCTACTAGCCGTGTGAGGTACAGGACCTATTCACACGGGCATGTGATCCTTATATGATTGAAAATTTTTTATGTTTTTTGAAATATTTCTATGTTATTGGTTTAGTCCCGAACCACTTCTAAAGCATGTTTAAGGCCTCGTAGGCTCTCATAAGGGACCATATGGATATGATTGAATGGAATTTGAGTACGAATGCATAAATGTATGAATTATGTATGTTAATGATGTTGATAGACCGATAATACCTCGTAACCCTATTCTGACATTGAATACGGGTGAGGGGTACATCGAAACTTGTCAAAAGCAAACATAATAGCAAGTAACTCTTTCTCTGTTACTGTATAATTCAATTAAGCTCCCGTCAAAGTTCGACTTGCATAGTAGATGGGATGAAAAACTTTGTTCCTTCACTTGCCTATCACAGCTCCTATCGCAAAGTCACTTGCATCACACATCAGTTCAAATGCAAAATCCCAGTCGGTGTGAAGATGATGGGTGTTGAAACTAACCGACTTTTTAAATCATTGAAAGCTCTTAAGTACTCTTCATCAAATTTGAACATCTTGTCCTCTAATAATTTGCGTAAGGGTTTAGCAATTTTGGAGAAATCCTTGATAAATCTCCGATAGAAACCGGTGTGGCCCAAAAAGCTTCTAACACTCTTTATAGATGTTGGAGGTGGGAATTTCTTAATAACATCTATATTTGTTTTATCTACCTTGATCCCATGTCTCATTTATTTGATGCCCTAGAAAAATACCTTCTCGTACCATGAAATGACACTCTTCCCAGTTAAGTATGAAGTTTGTTTCTTCGCATCACCTTAGTATATTAGCTAGATTGGCTAAGCAATCATCATAAGTGCCCCCAAACATTGAAAAATCATCCCTAAACACTTCCAAATATTTATCAACCATGTAAGTAAAATAAGACATCATACATATTTGAAATGTAGCAAGTGCATTACATAAACCAAATGGCATGCATCTAAATGCAAATGTACCGTCCGGGCATGTGAACGTTGTTTTGTGTTGATCCTTTGGTGCTACTGTAATCTGATTATACCTCGAGTATCTATCGAGAAAATAGTAATAGTCTCGCCCCATGAGTCTATCTAGCATTTAGTGCAAAAATGGTAAAGGAAAATGATCTTTCCTAGTCACCTCGTTCAGCTTCCGGTAATCGATGCAAATTCTCCACACCGTAATGATTCTAGCCAATATTAACTCTTTATTATCATTCTCAACGACCGTAATACCTCATTTCTTTAGCACAGATTGAACCTAACTTACCTACGAACTATCTAAGATGGGTTTAATTATACCCGCATCTTACCAATTAATTATTTCTTTCTTTACCACATCCTTCATGTTGAGATTCAGTCTTCGTTGTCCATCAATTGCCCCTTCATCGCCATCTTCCAAGATTATCTTATGCATGCATATAGATAGACTAATGCCACGAATATCGGCTAACGTCCATCTGGTATCCTTTGTCAATTATTTCAACATTAGGATGAGTTTCTCTTCTTGCTCTTCGATCAATTCCACTGAAACAATCACAGGAAAAGTAGAAGCGTTACCTAAATAAACATATTTTAAATGTGAGGGAAGTACCTTCAGTTATAATTTAGGTGGCTCCTCAATTGACACTTTTGGTTGAGCATAATCTCTATTCTCTAACTCCAAAGACTCAAAACAGGATTGCGGATTAAATCCCCTTTGATTAGCTTCTAGCAAAGCCAAGTATCCATCCTTCTTTTCATTACTTGGAGAGTCTGATGTCAAAATTTTCTCCAACGGGTCCTCAACATAGTTGAGTTTCTTTTCCATGATTAATTCCTCTAAATTGGATACTGCAAAACAATCATCAGTTGTGTTAGGAAATCGCATAGTCTTAAAAACATTAAACGTTACCTGACCGTCCTGAACATGCATAGTAAGCTCGCCTTTCTGCACATCAATAAGGGTCCTTCCAATTGCTAGGATAGGCCTTCCTAGGATGAATAGTACCTCTTTATCTGCTTAAAGTCTATAATAACAAAGTTAGCAGGGAAAGTAAATTTATCTATATGTACCAATACTCTAGATGTGCCAAAGATCGATATGCTAATTGAAGTGTAAATGTAGTAGGTCTAACTTCACCTATCCCCAACTTTCTGAATATGAATATGGGCATCAAGTTGATCTTTGCACCCAAATCGCATAGTATGGTAAAACATCCAGGATCCTTTGTCAGGGTTACCATCTAAAATTCTCCAAGTCTTCGTTTCTTAGACAGAATATCCTTAATGAATTTGACATAGTTCAGCATCTGTTTAAGTGCTTCTACCAATAGAATGTTGATATGAAGTTATTTGAGTACGTCTAGGAACTTCTTGAACTAGACTTCTTGTTTCTGCTTCTGAAGTCTTTGAAGGTAGAGTGGTAGAGGATTCTTTACTGGAACTGGTTGATTCATCTTCTGTGGCAATTCTGCATCTAACAAAGTTGTTAGTTTACCAGAATTGACTGTTTCAGAAGCTACCTTATCAAATTTTACAAATTCTGGTTCTGGTGAAACTGTAATTTCAGCACTCGGTTGAACTTCCATTAAGTCTTAAACATCGATTGGATCTTTTTCAACCTCGACAGTGTTGGGCTCTAATGTCTTTCCACTCCTCAATGTCAATGCTTTACAATGCTCCTTCCCCGGATTTCTTGGGTTCTCCGTACCACTAGGCAAAACACCTTGTGGATGGTTTCTGAGTTCAATGGCAAGCTGGCCCATTTGGTTTTCCAGGTTTTTCAATGTGGCTGCTTGGCTTTGGATTAAGGCATCATTTTTGGCTATGTAATCTTTCAACAAGTTTTCTAAGCCATTGGAAGATTCAGCTTGAGGTTGCTTCTGAACTTGTTAGGTAAAAACAGGTGGCTAGGTTGGTCTAGGTTGGGCATAAGTGTTACTGGGTCCAGCCCCTTGGTTACTCCAAGAAAGGTTAGTGTGGTTTCACCAAGATGGGTTATAAAAATTTGATTGCAGTCTTTGCCTTCATCGATTCTGGTTCTAATTACCCATGTAATACACGAATTCTGGGTTTGATGGACATTCTTCGAGCAAATGTCCTTTCCCACAATAAACACAGGCTATATTTTCAAAGTGATTAGGTGGCTGTGCTGCAAAATTATTAAACTCATTAGTGGTAAAAAATTTAAGCATCGATGAAAAAACCGCTCACCTCCATAAACAGTCTTAAGTGAAGGTAAGGATCTTCGATAGGCATTCCACTCAATTGGCCCACTGTTTGAAACATCTGGAACATGACTGGCTTCAGCTCAAATTGTTGTACCTCGATTTTGGGTCACCTAATACCCGGATTAAGATCATGAAACACTAGCACAACATATTGTCTTAAAGCTCTATCCCTATCATTAGCAATAAGGATAGAATTTTGAGCAGGGTTTGCTCTGTTTCCTTGACTTGGATTTTCATAGTTCATCTCTTTGGCCCTTCTCTGACTTGCTTGTCTCATTCGTTGTTGAAAAGTTCTTTCAATCTCAAGGTCTACGAGGAGTAAATCGATAATTCGATCAATACTCATAAACACCTGAAATAAACACAAAAAAATTAATTAAGTTAAAATTGAACAGAAAAATAAACCAAAATGCAAAATTAACAAATTCACAAATAATGACTTTTAGAACAGTCCCTGGCAATGGCGCCAAAAACTTGGAACGATGGAAATGTGCAAGTGTACACAATCGTAACAAGCAATAAAGTGACAAGTAAATGTCGAGTTATCGTACCCACAGGGATTATGAAAATAATTATTTATGAATGCAATTAAAAAACACTTTGGTGAAGATAAATATTTTGATTTTGAGGAAGTGATTAAAAACTAAAATTTTAACTAAGTAATAAAAAAAGTTTCAATACATGATTTCAAAAGATGATTTTAATCAAGATGACATAATTGTGTCAGATTAATTACATTTCTTAACATAGAATTACTAAACTCATGTTCATGTTGTTACGAAAAATAAATTCACGACAACTTGGTAATTTGCTAACTACTGCTCATACGTACCTATTAAATTAACTAATCTCTTGAACATTTTCCAATGCCAATTCAAACAATTAATCAATCTTCATAAGCACATAAAAGATTAAGTGAGGTAACAATATATTCACTACAACAAAAAGGTCTTATAGCGACAGTTTTTTTGACATAAGACGACGCAAAAAAGGTTGCCATAGGTTTTGCGACGCTTCGTCCGACGCTTCGAAAATGGTTGTATATAGTGGGGTTGGTATAGGCATTGCGACGCTTTTGAAAAAGCGTCGCAATAAGTCAACATAAGCCGACCCTTATTGAAGGGTTGTGAAAAGTTTGGTCAATGGCGACCTTTAAAAAAGGTTGGGAAAGACCTAGTCAAGTCCAGCCTTTGGAAAAGGTTGTTATAGACATGTTTAAGGCAACCTTAAAAAAGTTGGGATAGACTAGCCTAAGGCAACCCTTAAAAAAAGTTGGGATAGACTAGCCTAATGTAACCCTTAAAAAAGGTTGGGATAGACCATCCTAAGGCAACCCTTAAAAAAGTTTGGGATAGACCATCCTAAGGCAACCTTAAAAAAGGTTGGGATAGACCATCCTAAAGCAACCCTTAAAAAAGGTTGGGATAAACTAACCTAAGGCAACCCTTAAAAAAGGTTGGGATAAACCTTGTCTAAGGCGACTTTTAAAAAAGATTGGGATAGAATCGTCTAAGGCAACTTTAATTAGGTTGGTATAGACCACATCTAAGGCAACCTTTTGTAAAATTGGAATAGACACGTATAATGTAATTTTTTCTATTTTTTATTATTTTTATCAATATTAATATATTTTTTATAAATATTTACAGTAAATAATTATAGGAATTGTACCTTAAATACAACTAAAAAATATAAAATTAAAATTAAAATAAAGATTGAATATTCACTACAAAAATCTATCCAACAATAAAAATACACTAACATTTAGCTGAAATTTATACCACTAACATTCAACTGAATATACAAAAGTAAACAAATAAAAAAATACCTAAGATGATGGACATTGATATTGATGTTGTAATACATAAAAGCTAATACAATTTGAAATTACTTCAATTCCAAGAAACTCTGTTGGTCTCTTATTTCTACAAAGGTAGCCCCAAGAAACTTCAATTCCTTTCGTTAAGTTTTTCCTTCTCATAATCCTATCTTGCACTGCATTAAAGAAATAAAAAGTTAGACATTGTAAGCTGCAAAGAAAGCCTAGTATGAAGATAAATGAACATAATTATATGAAGATAAATGAACGAACCTTGACACCTTTAAAGATAAATCAAAGTTCGAACTTCAAATGCGGACCATTTGCGAGATATCAAAAACATTTAATATATAATGTTAACCAAGACCTCTAAATAAGAGTGCAACAGCAAGTCATTCAAAACTTGGCTAACCATTATAAAATGTAAGCCAATAAAGATTTAAATGTACCCAAATAAGCCCATATTAGTTAAATTTTGATTTATACATAAATTGTAAATTAGGGGCTTACTTGGATACAAGTTAAAGATTGCATGGTTCATACATAAGAGAAAACTTTCACTGGACAGAAATATCAGATATATGGAAGTACTTACAAAGATCAATATGTGGATATGAGAACAATAGTTGTAACAGGAAGGCCCAATGCTGAAATACCTCGAGGTAAAGAATACGACTGATTTACACCAATCTCAATGAGCAACAGAGGAAGAGCTTCCCACTGCAAAGCAAACATTTTTACTATAATGTAAGAAAGAAGCCACTGAATACCACATAAAACCAGGTATGAGATGTGAACTTAGTGCATGAAATCATTGTATTGATGTGTACTTTCTTCTAAGTATATTCCTTTTTAAGTAGATGATATGTTTCGAAACTAAGCTGTATCGCAGAAAATCCTCACCTCATTATCATCTTCAGCAAAGCAACAATGACCAAAACCTGCATGTCCACCTTGACCAAATATAGAGAACTTTACGAGGAACACATATATCGTTGGAATAGATGGTCTTGACATAATTAAGCAGCATGCGAATAAGTGGAAGATATATAAGAGCCAAGGTTTAATAGAGTATAACAAAGCTTACGTTGCTCAGGAGCATCCTAATGGTTATAGCACTAAAATAAAGCTGCCAATAAGCAATTCACACCAATTAGTTTTTCTTTCACCCAGAATTTGGTTGAATTGGTAAACAAGGTAACTCAATTGAATAAGCGAAATTCTTTAAAAACTTCGATTTAATATATTAAAATAAAGTACATTTAAATCTTTTAATAGTGTATTCATGATCACATTTTAAAAACCTCAATTGCTAAAATTACGGTTGAGCTAAATTGCAAAGCCTAAATGTGAACTGTATGCTATTATTGAAATTCATGGCCACCATGTGAAAACAAGACATCATGCATGTTTATCAAACATGAAAACAGTATAATAAACACAACAGAATACGTTTAATTACAATTGAGTTAAATTTTGAAACCTAAATGCGAATTGTATGTGCTATTATTGAATTTCATGAACACCCTATATAAACAAGTCCAATGCATGTCTATTAAACACGAAAGTGGTTTAATAAATACAACAGAAAACGTTTAATTGAGCTAAATTTCTAAATCTAAATGCAAAGTGTATGTGCACAACGGAGAGCTCAGAAGCACAACTTCCAGCATCATCATCAAGCATGTATTCTCTTTTCCTATCTGGCAAATATGCTAGCTGCATCACCAAATACATCTAACATAAATTTTAGAAAATAACACCCAGGAACTCAAATTGTCAAGTGAACCATACCCTTTGAAATGATCTAACTTGCAAAAAGCCTCTACTATGAACACTATATCTAAGATTGCAAAATATAAAATTTTGAATTTAAAAAACAAATGAGGAAGGATGAAAATAAGTGGGAAACAAAGAGGAAACGACGCCATCCAACACAAGCTTTCATGCCTTAATCAATCTTTCAACAATAGATATGATCTACCAGTGCCAATTATCTTACTTTATCACGGGCTAGCATTCTTTGCATTATTTGGGGGATTTTTCAAATGGTACCTCAAAGAAACGACCTAAGAACTACTGCAATAAAAATAAAATTGAATTACGAATGATTTATAGAAATGAATTATTATAGATTGATCCAATACATGGTTTTTCAAGCTAAATTTACAAGCCCATTAACTCAAAACATTTTGGAATCCGTGGGCATTAAGACAAATCATAACAAGAGATTCCAAATTAGAGCTATATTTTTAGAACTTTCAATAGCTAGAAGTAAATCAATTTCAAATCAGGCATAAAAAAAATTCATAAGCATGCCAACAATTAACAATGGAAGCTTGAATCAAAGTAGAAGATGTCATGCTAAGTACAGAGAATAAAATAAGCAAAAAAAAAAAAAAAAAACCTTAACGACGAGATGCAGTTGACAATAGAGAGAAGAAATGGAAGAGAAATCCAAAGATGAAGCAATTGGGTTCCTCAGGATGCTATTAAAGGTTAATTTAATGCTATTTCTTTAATATAAAATTTTGAAATTTTTTCCCGGTTACAAAAATGCCAATTAGAAAAAGGTTCTTCCCCTTTTCTTTTTTTTCTTTCCCGCTTTTTCTTACCCTCTTTTTTTATTATTATCTATTTTTATATTCCCATAAAATTTTAAAATTTTATAACATATATTAAACTATAATGGTTTATTTATTAGATAAATCTCTTAGTTATAATTTAACTTTTAATTTAATAACAGCCATACTTTCACCACTTACAAGATTTAGTCCCTATACTTAAATTGAGCACTAAAGCAACAAAATTATCTAATTAAAATTCAATTCACCTGCAACATAACTCTATAAATATTTAATAAAAATATTTACGACATCAATTTACAAAAACAAAGTCACAAAACTAGATTTTTCAATACTACTAACTTTCATTCGTTCTGAGAGATGCAATAGAGAGGTCTGTGATTGAGATGCACGACACTTTGATGCAGAAGGATTGGGGAAAATTTTAGGGATTTGGGGAAGGCGATTTGGGAAAATAAAATGGGGAAATTTTAGGGATTTGGAGAGGGATGAAAAAAAAGCTACTAGTATAGAGAAAAGATTTTCTTTTAATTTTTTTTTCATTTTTAACATATATTTTTTTCATTTTTATTTTTTAAAAAGTTTAAATATTAAACTTTTGGACAGAAATATGGACTAAAATTTTTAATTTTTAATTTTTAAATATTTTTGAAGAATTTTATAATTTTTTAATTAACATATAAAACAAATAATATCATATTACCTTGTAGGTTGTCACATCAATATCATTAAAAAATTAATTTTGTTGTTAAATTTTTGTTAAATTAAGATTTAACATTTTTTAAAAAGTCGAATGTCAAATTTAGTTCAAAAAATAAGAATTAAATTGATAAAAAAATAAATATTGAGACTTAAAATTTACCATGATCAACTCTTTTAGGAATTAAATTGATAAATGGGTATGGCATGGTCTAATATTGTTGAAAAGATTTTTTTTTCAATATGAAATTCTAATTGTGGTTTAAATGTATACTTAAAACTTTAATTTTGATTTAATCATACACATTTTAAAAAATAAATACATCAATTTATTTTTATATTAAATAAATATAAATATTACTTATGTAATATATAAATATAAAATTATGTTATATCAATAATTATGTTAATAATTTACAAGAACTGGATCAAATTAAAGTTCATATATTCAATTGCACATATTAACTCATTGTTCATGTATATGCTTTTGGCCCTTTTTCCATTTTGATATTTTATTATTTGAAAAATAATAATTTATATTTATCTTATTTATGATTAAAAATTTTAAATATATATAACATAAATTTTGAAACATTTATATTAAAAAACCCTAAAATCCTAAACCCCAAACCCATAATCACAAAATCTCAAATCCTAAACCCCAAACCCATAAATACAAAACCCTAAACATTAAACCCTAACCCTAACCTTAAACTATAAACCCCAAACCTTAAACCCTAAACTAAATTAATTTTTTTTTGCGGCATTTTTATTAAAAACCTTATTCACACTCAAAGTTATTAAGTTATTTTAAATTTGAATATATATTTAATTATTCACAAATTGATGATGTAAAATTTTACGAATATTCATATTTTAAATCTATTTTTTGGTGATACACATTTAAAAAAAAGGTGGAATTAAGGAAATTTGGGATGTTACACTTTTATACAAAGAGTTGGCCAGAGCGTATGTTGACAAGTCTATCCCAACACTTAGGAAAGTGTCGCCCCAAAACTGTCGTCTTAGGACTAGACAAAAGCCAACTCTTATTCAAGTGTTGCCTTAGGCATACATATCCCAACCCTTATACAAAGAGTTGGCTAAAGAGTAGTTTATCGCAACACTTAGGAAAGTGTCGCCACAAAAGTGTAGTCTTAGGACTATACAAAAGCCAACTCTTATTCAAGCGTTGCCTTAGGCATACATATCCCAACCCTTATACAAAGAGTTGGCCAAAAACTGATCTATCCCAACACTTAGGAAAGTGTCGGGACAAAAGTGTCATCTTAGGACTACACAAAGCCAACTCTTATTCAAGCGTTGCCTTAGGCATACATATCCCAACACTTATACAAAGAGTTGGCCAAAGCGTAGTCTATCCCAACACTTAGGAAAGTGTTGCCATAAAACTGTCGTCTTAAGACTACACAAAAGCCAACTCTTATTCAAGCGTTGCCTTAGGCATACATATCACAACCCTTGTACAAAGAGTTGGTTAAAGCGTATGTTGGCAAGTCTATCCCAACACTTAGGAAAGTGTCGCCCCAAAACTGTCGTCTTAGGACTAGACAAAGCCAACTCTTATTTATGCGTTGCCTTAGGCATGCATATCCCAACCCTTATAAAAGAGTTGGCTAAAGCGTATGTTGGCCAGTCTATCCCAACACTTACGAAAGTGTCGCCCCATAAGTGTCGCTATAGGCCTTTTTTGTTGTAGTGATTCCTATATTGAAACAGTTTAATCACAAAAATCTTGCAAGTTATGCAAGGCTAATGTACTGTTTAATACCATTGCTAATTTAACCCATAGCTACCTTAGAAGATTAAACATGCACTGATTAAGTATTGTGTCAGTTAATTACAATTTTAACACAATTAAATAATTAATTCATTAGTTACCTTACAATTATAATCTAAGAATAACTTAATCATGATTTTAGTTAATTAAACAATTTACAAATACCTATAACAATACAAACATAATTTTAATAACTTAAGTGGACGAAATGCAATCAACCTAACACAAATTAAATCTAAGCTATATTAATTAAATTAAACATATCAACATAACAAGTATTCATTGACATTTTCATAACAACAACAATAAAACTAAATGATAGGGAACTAGAATCAAATCTGGTGTTTCTTCGAAGCTTGACTAGTTAACTTCACTCCTCCTTCTTTGCTTATTCTTGTTGAACCAAGGCTTCTACGAGCACTTGAATGCTGCTACCAATGATGGTTGAAGGGCTCGCTTCCTAGAGGGGAAATCGGCAAGGGAATGAAAGGGAGAAATGAAGAACAAATGAAGGGTTTTGAAGAGAGAAAGTGAGAGAGAAGTGAAGAATGAAAGGATGAGAGGTGTGTTTGAAATGAGCAGCCAATGGGGGTATTTATAGGCTGATTAGGCTGCTAAAAATAGAAAAAATCAGCAGCCATTTACTCCTCCCATGGCCGGCCACACATGTGGCAAGTTTGAAGCTTTCAAACTTGCTAAATTTAGCTAGGGGTAAATCTACAAAAGCTTGATAAGTGGAGGGGTTTGAATGCAATTTCAAGAAAGCTTCAAGGGTTGTTTTTCAAGCCAACTAATAATCTAAATAAGTTGATTGGGTCAGTGGAAACAAGAAAATATACACACTTTTTCATGTCCTTTTTAACTTAAATTCATGTAGTTTCAGTAAAATTCTTGTTGAAAAATATATAATAATTATAAAATAAATAAATTTCACTCAAATTATGAACATATTGAATTTTAATTAATTTTATATCAAATTTTGATTAATTTTGATTATTTTCGACAAATTTGCACAAAGGGCAAAAAATGGATCGACAAACACTGCTAGAAGTGCAAAATCGATAAGCAATTTTGAAGCATCAAGGTGAATTAATTTTTCAGCCTAAGGCGGTCCAAATTATGTGTATTAATTCATAATATAATTAATTTTAAATTTAATCCAATTTATTTTGGGTTAAATAAATTATTATTAATTAATTATGAAAAGGAGCTCAGTTGAGCTGAACCGAGAAAACCGATCCAACTGAGCACTGGGCAGCCCAAAATTGTCCCACATGTTGACCCACTCAGCTTTCTTGGCTGATTATTTGGCTTGCAAAATGGCCCTTGAAGACTCCTTCCAATTACATTTAAACCCCTCCACTATTTATGCCTTTCTAGATTTGCCCCTACCTTAAAATAGCATGTTTGAAATCTTCAAACATGCCACATGTGTGGCCGGCCATGGGGGAGTCTTTGGATGTTGATTTTGGCTACTTTTAGCAGCCTTCTCAACCTATAAATACCCCCATTTGCTGCTCACTTCAAACACATCTCAACCCTTCTCATTTCTTCACTTCTCTCTCACTTTTCACTGTTCACTCCCTTCCATTGTTCTTCATTTTCTTCCCCTATTCCTTTTCTGATTTCACCTCTTGAAAAAGAGCCATCAATCCACCATTTGGAGCAGCATTCAAGTGTTCGTGGAAGCCTCGGTTCAACAAGAACAAGCGGAGAAGGAGGAGCGGAGCAAATTAATCAAGCCTCGGAGATACATAGGATTTGATTCTTGTTCCCTATCCTTTTAATTTTGATGTTGTTATGATGAACATGTCTATGAATATTTGAGATGTTGATATTTTTAATTTAATTAATATGGCTTAAATTTAATTTGTGTTAGGTTGATTGCATTTTGTCTACTTAATTTATTAAAATTGTGTTTGTGTTGTTATAGGCCTCGATAAGATGTTTGATTAAGTAAAACCATGACTAAGTTATTCTTGCATTACAATTGTAAGATAACTAATGAACTAAGTACTTAAACGGATTGAAATTGTAATTAATTGACATGATACTTAATCAATGCATGTTTAATCATCTAAGGTAGCTGAGGGTTAAATTAGCAACGGTATCCAACGATACATTAGCCTTGCATAACTTGCAAGATTATTGTGATTAAATTGTTTCAAGGGAGAAATACATTGTTACCTCACGTAATCTTTTATGTGTTTATGAGATTGAATTAATTGTTTGAATTGGCATAGAGATATGTACAATAAATTATTTTAATTTCATAAGTATGTATGTGCATTAACACATTTGCTTATTAAAATTTGTTTAATCGGTTGAATTGACGTAGAGATATAGTCAAGAGATAAATGGATTTTGGTAGGTAAGTATGTTCATAAGTTAGCAAATTACCGAGTTTCCGTGAATTTATTCGTAACAACATGAACATGAGTTTAATAATTCTAAGTTAAGAAATGTAATTAATCTATCACAATTATGTCATCTTGATTAAAATCATCTTTTGAAATCGTGTATTGGAACTTTTATTTTATTTTATTTATTTTTCTTAGTTAAAAAATCTTACTTTTTAATCACCTCCTCAAAACAAAATATTTTTCTTCACCAAAGTGTTTTGAAAATTGCATTTATAAATAATTCTTTTCACAGTCCCTGTGGATACGATAACTAGACATTTACTTGTCACTTTATTACTTGTTACGATTTTGTACACTTGCACATTTTCGTCGTTCCAGTTAGCATGTGGGACAGTTTCTGGCAGCCCAATTGTTCAATTGGATCAGTCTCTCGGTTTAGCACAATTGGGCCTCTTTTCATAATTAATTAATAATAATTATTTAATCCAAAATAAATTGGATTAAAATTAAAATTAAAATTAATTACATTATGAACTAATTCATAATTTGGACCATCTTAGGCTGAAAAACTAATTCACCTCGATGCTTCAAAAATCGCTTCTCAATTTTGCGCTTCTAGTAGTGTCTGTCAAGTCAATTTTCGCTATTTGTGTGAACCTGTCAAAAATAAATCAAAATTAATCAAAATTAATTATAAAATTAATTAAAATTCAACATGTTAATAATTTAAGTACAATTTAATTATTTTTTAATTATTATATAATTTTCAACAAGAATTTCTACGAGATTGCATGAATTTGAGTTAGAAAGGGTATGAAAAAGTGTATATATTTTCGTGTTTCCACATGTATAATGTAATGGTTAAATAAGAGTCGATTTTGTCCAACACTATGCTGACACTTTCCTAAGTGTTGGGATAGACTTGCTGAGATACGCTTTGACCAACTTTTTGCATAAGGGTTGAAATATGTATGCCTAAGGCAACTTTTAAATAAGAATCGGCTTTGTCCAATACTATGCCGACTTTTGTTATACGTTTCCCAACTATATAAAAGTGTCGACATATGAAAATTTAGACATAATTTTTTCGATTTTCCTACCTAAAAATTAATAAATATTATAACCTTAAAAAATATTATTTAAAAAGAAAAAATTTAAGAGTAAAAACCTCTTCTCATTTTTTAATTAAAAACTATGCATTTTTTAATTAAAAATTATTATATTAAAAAATATTAAATTACGTTATTTTTAATGACATATATTAATATTGTTAATTAAAACCAAAGTTTTGATCTTTCCCTTTAAATTCTGTTATACCCAACATTTATTAATATCATTTTAATATTCATCAAATATTAAATTAAATTAAAAATTTAAATTTACACCCAAAAAAATTAAATAATTCTAAAAAAAGAGAAGAGAAATATTCATTGTTTGGATTTTTTTCCTCTAGTTAGCAGCCGACTCCCTTAGTCACTTAACACTTCTAAATCCCTAGCCACCATCACTTCCCGACCCTCTTAATCCCTTTTCCAGTAGCCACTCCAACACCTACTGGCCACCAGTCGGCACTTGGTAGTCACCACCCTTTCCCTTTCCTCTTTTTCCTCTTCCCACTATCGCCACCAACCCACCACCATCAGAAACCAGAAATCAACCCACAGCCGACTCCCTCTTTCCCTCTTCTCTTTTTCATCTTCCCACTGTCGTGTTTCAAGTAAACTCACCACTCTCGTAAGAATTCCCATTTCCCATTTTGCTTGATTCAAATACTATTATGATTTTTGTGTAATTTCTGAGAAATCGAACTGAGAAATCGAACTGGTTCCTTACTTTTTTTTGTTGTTGACTTTTTAAGTTCTAAATTAATAGTTTATTCTTGAATTTAATTGTATTTCTAGTATTTTTTTTTAGCAATAAGATTTTTAAGTTTTTATTATGTAACCACTATTTTTTTAAGCACATTTCAATTTGTGTGAATAATCAGTCCAAAATCCGACCTCCAGCGTTCTCCTCATAGCCTCACTAGGGGATTTCTTGTCGAGTGAGTTTCAAACCCTAATTCTTTCCAATTTTGTATGTTTATTTTATGTTATATGCTGCTGTATTCTTTCTTGGCAGTGCTGCAATAGCTGGAATTTTACATGTTACAGCATTGAAGATATTTGATAAGAGGTTTCCTTAATTAACACCCCTTTCATTTTTACTTATTGCGATGTTGACAATCAGTGTGTTTGTGCATAATCCTTGTTTAGTTGTGTGACAGTGCAAGATTCTCTCAAGGGAAATTCCATAGAAATTACAGAGGATAGCCTGTTGGGGTTGAAGTATGATCCTGCATCGATTTGGGGTTATTTTGAGGTATGTTCTCCTGCTCCGCATTATTGTGAGAATAAACCTATACTGGTTATCTTAGGATATTCACCAAACAACTTAGTTTTGGATTTATAATACTTGCTCCATTTCTGCAGCTTCACATTGAACAAGGACCTTTACTAGAATTGGTTGGTTTTCCTCTTGCTGTAGTTAAAAGCATAGCTGGACAGGCACGAATGAAGGTGAATATTTCTTTTCAAAATAGAGACATGAACTTCTCAAGACACGCTCAATCTATGATTCTTTTTACTACCTTGGATTGACTATAGCTAAGGATGTACAAGGAAATATACTAATATTATGTAATGTTTTGCAATTTTTTAAGTACCTACTACCTACTCTTGAAACATGTTATATGAACATTGAAACATGGAATTTATAGATTTAGTTTAATCAAGTTAAAAGCATCATAAGGTTGAAAAGCACATGATATGAATGACAACATGATTTATTTCTTCTCATTCTTGACTAGAGGAAGCATAAAAAATGTTGCTCGATCACTCTGAATAAAACACAAGATTTTGGATCTTTCAGTCTTTAAGTAAAGTTCCAAGCACAAGGGTTTCACATCTATTGAAAAAACAACAATCATTCTTGTATTTTTTTTTTTTATTGATGTTTGATTATGGATCTTTCAATCTTTTAGTCTCTGCATTTTCCTTCAATCTATCCAATTTGTTCGTTTTTACTCCCATGATCATTGAGGTTACTCATTAGGTTTATCTAGTTCCTGTTGATCATAGAAATTTGAATTCTAAGATGTCATATTGATTAATATAAATGTGTGAAATTCAATTTCATTTCTAGGGTTCAGCTGGTTGGCAAATGAAAAAGAATTTTTTTTTTTTCTGTAATTTCAAGTCTAAAATGTTTAAGGCTTATAAATTTTTTAGAATGATAGTATAAAATTCAGTGGAGTGGATGCTTGTGTTAAATGATGCAGAAGAGTTGACAGCGTTAAGCATTTTCTGGTTTGTGTTTTACATTTTCTTAGGAACTTTTGAAATAAGTCAATTAATTGCTACAGTTTTGGATATAGCCTTTTTTATTTTAGCTTGGCTTTCTTGTTGATTTGCTGAATTGAAGTTGGATAAATGCAATGACTTTGTGATATGATTATGTACGATATTGCAGATGATGAAGCAAAGGCACAAAGTAGAGAGAGAAGCAAACATTATGCCGAAATTGGATGGTCAAAGAATCAGGAAGTTGCCAAGACTAATCCAAAGCTTGTAGTCATGAACAAGAAATTTGGAATGATTCATGGGTTATCTTCATTTGCAAGAAATTTTCAAACTCATTTGTTTACTTCTGTACATTGGGTTGAATGCTGGTTGAATACATTTCAGCTAAATGTTAGTGTATTTTAATTGTTGGATTGATTTTTGTAGTGGATATTCAACATTTATTGTACTTTTTAATTTTATATTTTTTAATTGTATTTAAAGCACAATTTCTATTATTATTCACTGTAAATGTTTATGAAAATATATTAATATTGAAATAATAAAAAATAGAAAAAAAAATGCCTTAGATGTGTCTATCCCAACCTTTTTAAGGTTACCTTAGAAATGTTTATCCCAACCTTTTTAAGGTTGCTTTAGACAAAGTTTATCCCAACTTTTTTAAGGTTACCTTAGAAATGTCTATCCCAACCTTTTTAAGGTTGCTTTAAACAAAGTTTATCTCAGGTCTATTTCAACCTTTTTTAAAAGTTGCTTTAGACAAGATCTATTCTAACTTTTTTAAGGTTGTCTTAGACAAGTCTATTACAATCTTTTTAAGGTTATTTCAGACGAGTTTATCCCAACTTTTTTTAAATGTCGGCATTGTTTAGGTTTTTGGCAACCTTTCAATAAAGGTTGGCTTATGTTGAATTATGCCGACGCTTTTTCAAAAGCATCGCGGGACCTATGCCAACTGCACTATTGACGACGTTCTTGAAAGTGTCGGGTGAAGCGTCGCTGACACCTATGCCAACCTTTTTTGCGTCGTCTTAAGTAAAAAAAAAAAGTGTCGCAGTAGGCCTGTTTTATTGTAATGTTCAAGGGTTAGTATTAATCAATCCTAATTTCTTTAAGGATTTGCATTAATCATCTTTTAAAAATTAATACCCACTCACGAAGTTAGGAATCTCATACAAAATCAATAATCCTAAAATCATTCAATAAAGACAAAAAAACTAAATCTTGCATAAAAAATCCTAATCCATCATAAGAAAAGTCACAATCCTAATTTGTTTAAAGATTAATCAATAAACCATGAAAAGAAAAAGAAGAAATGTTATCAAATTGGGAGACCAACATGAAAGTATTGAAATATTGAACACCTATTTTGTAAAAATTCTAGAGAG
This sequence comes from Gossypium bickii, assembly GCA_025503065.1. Lineage (NCBI taxonomy): Eukaryota > Viridiplantae > Streptophyta > Magnoliopsida > Malvales > Malvaceae > Gossypium > Gossypium bickii. The sequence continues at coordinate 83,440,951 of CP106713.1, read as the reverse complement.
TAAGAGAATAAAAAAAATTTTGAGTAAAAAGTGACGAGTGTAGGAACAAAATAAAATATTTATGGATTTTTTGGTTTTAGTGACTAGGGGTGTAACACCCCAGAATTTGGGGTTAGAAATTTTTAGGTTTGTAGTTAGGATCAATGGGTAGGTTGAACAGTTGAGTTTATTTTACCGTTTTAGTGTCAGAATGAGTCTGCTGTGTAACATCCCGAATTAGGGGTCTCTTGCAATTTTACAATTCTCAAGTGTTAAAAGAAATTTTGACGCGCTTATGTCGTGAGTGAAGCAGTGGCAGAGTGGCTGAAGGCTTGGGGTGTCTTCAGCAGGTCATGAGTTCGAAACCCATATGGGACACTTAAATGCGTGAAATCAAGCAAGATGGGTTGTTTTGTTTTAGTACTTATTTTATTCTAAATGTTGTTGGAAAGTATGGAGTGAATTTCCCTTATTTTATTAGGAGTATGGGATGTCATTATTGTTTTTTTTATATAATCATTATTATTTTATGTATAATGGGGGAGTAATGGAGGAGGGATTAAACAATGTCTATGGGAAATTGATGATGGAATGAAGCATGCGTTGGGGATTTTATTGTTAGTTGATTTATTTATTTTATTTTAGTTATTGAAGGATGGAAAGTTAATAAACAATGTTATTATTTGATGATGGAAATATGGGCAAGACTTTTATTAATTTTATTCTTAGGAACGTGGGGTAAAGTGATGGGGAAATGGATTATAGTATTGTTTGGTGCATGGGATAATGGGTTTGTTGTTATTTACTTATTATTATTTTATTTATTATGGGAAGATGGAGCAAGTGATGGGCATTTTATTAATTGATGTTGGTAATGGGAAATTTTAATAAACAATATTTTTTTGGTATTGAAGCATGTAAAGTGATGTTGGAACTTAGCAAAGAGAAAGCATGACCGTGGGTAGCATGCTTTGGGGTTGGACGGCCTTGTGTTTGGGGAAAGCTTGGCTGAAACTTTTGTTTTGTTCCTTGACATTGTTGTCTTGGCCAAAAATGGGAGAGGAGAGAGGTTGAGTCAGTTTAGAAGGAATTGCAAAAGAGGATGGCCGGCCATTTGTTGGCTAAACATGCAAAAATTCATTTCTTTCTTCCCCATTTTGAAAGCATAGCCGAAATTCATGCTTGTTTTTCTTTCTTTCCATTGTGTTCTTAGCCGAAATAGGGACACTCTTGGGGCATCCATAAGCTGCTGGAGTGGGGGAATAAACATTAGTTTATTTTTTTTTATGTTGAAGAGGTGATAATGGAGTAAGTGGGATATCAGCAAGGGATAATGAATGTTTTTGTTTTATTCATTTAAATTTGTGGCCTAGAGTAAATTAAGGAAATTGTTGAGTTTTAAACTCTTCAAGGGAAGAGTGGACGACAAGTATAGGGGTTAGTGCGAATTTTCTTAGCCTTTTCTTCATGATTTTCGGCTAGTGCATCCTTTAGATTTTTCTTCTTCATTTCCTCTCAAACGGAAACCCCATCTCCTTTTTTTTTTTTTTCCCATTATTTCTTCCTCTAGCCGAACCTATTCTTTACGGAGGACGAAGTTCTTTTTCCCATTTGGTGTAGTCTTGGCGAATATCAATCAAAGGTGACCTCCTCTAGTCTTTTCTCCAATCGGTTCATAAGGTGCTCCGGGATTTTGAGATCTTCAAAACCAAGCCTTCTTTCATTATCAATCGGTTGATTCGGGTATCGTGTGCCGTGGTTAGTACTCAAAAGCGTGTAGGGCAAAGAAGGCTAGTGTAGCCGATTTGGTTCTTCGGGATTCAGGGCTTTCGATTGGTATCAGGTGTGTGTACATACACACTTTATAACTAATTAATGTGCTAAGTATTTTGTGCATGTGAAATCGGATTTGTGTAGATTCGGATTTAATACCATAAATGGTATAAGTAAGGATTCAGGTAAGTCCTTGTTGTTACAAGCTTACTTTCTTTATGATGCTTTTGGGAAGCATGACATATTTATTATATGTGGCATATGATATTTGACTAATGATAAATTCAGTATATATGTTATTAAATAAACCTATTGGCATGATATCTTTAAATGCATATCACCGATTGATGTGGGATTAAACGAGCGGAGGGGAAGTAATATTGTGTCGGCGGACACGGTGTTTTAGTAACACATTGTGACTACGGTCACCGAGAGGTTTGGTACCTCGGAGGTTTGGCACCTCATAGTGACTTGTCCCCGTGGTTTATACCACCGTGGGTTGGCCCCACTTTTGAGATATGGGATAAATGCGCGGTGATTTGGTATCACACACGATGGGTTGGCCCCATCATCTATTCTGTGACCTCGGTCACCAATGTTTTGGTAACACAATTGTGTCTTGGACACAGTGATTTGGTATCACATTTGTGACTATATGTCACCGGTGGTTTGGCACCACCGGTGGTTTGGTACCACACGGGGTAGAAAAAGGTGTTTGGATGGTTAGGTTGGGTGCATCTTAAACTTATGCATGATAATTGGTTATGATTTGTGTATGTTGTTGCACTAAACCGGGAAGGGTTACACATTGAGTCTTGGTGACTCACCTTCTCCTTTAATTTTTCAGGTGATTCGTAGATCGCGGGTGAGCCGGATGGACTCGAGGTGGCCATGTAGTGGAGACTTTTTAATAAATGAATTTTGGATTTTTATCTATTTTTCCTTTGGGTTTATGTTGCTTATTTGTAATAAGGCCTCCTAGGATTACTTTATTATTGTTGCATGTTTGAATGTTTGTTTCAAACTATTTGATGATGTTTAAACGGATGCACATTTTTTTTTTTTTTAAGCGCAAAATAAAAAAATGTTTTTAAAGTACCATCGGTACATTTGAATCTGTAACAACTTGACTAATATATTTTCAAACAACACCTGCATCTAGTGTTTTCTCCTCAACTGTTTAAAAATAAGTCAACATCTTTTATCAAATTTTAAATCGGTTTTAAAATGGTTTTCAAAAAGTTTTCTCTGTAGCAAACCAAATTCGGTCATAATGTTTGGGCCGGGTTTGGGGTGTTACAAAATTGGTATCAGAGCCCAATTCAAAGCTCGGCTGTGGGGGCCCAAGGCCCAAAAATGTTTTTGGTAGGCCTATTTAAAATATTTTGGTTTTGAATAAGCATGGCACCGAGTCTCCGGCACCAATCCGCCCAGGTAAGTAATCTCTAAATAGTGTAAAAAAAAAAAAAAATCGATTTATTACGAAAATACCCCTGTAGGAAAATGATGAAAATACCCTTGGGATAGAAACATGACAGAAACGTCCGGAGAGTGAATAAGTATGGAAGGTATTAGGGAATGGATGTTCTTCTCTCTATGAACTAGGATAGAGGACTTAAAACTTTGATTGATCGAAAGAATCTCTATTAAACTCTTCATAAAATTTCTTCGCGGGTAATCAAGTGAAATATGTACTAATCCATAAAAATCTCCTAATCAGATTAAAGCGCGATAGTTAGAATGAGCTCTAGAGGACGTGGCCGTCGTGGACGCGGAAGGGGCAGGATGATCGTGTCGAACCCGTTAGGGACGGGTCAAGGGTCTGATAATGAGATACCACCGCCACCACCACCCCCAACTTTTGGAGCTGAGGAGCAGGATCAGACGGGAGGTGAGGCAGTATCGCAAGCTGTGTTGCGAGTCCTTGAGATGGTGGCTGGGGCTAGTGGGGGTATGGGAGCTCGGAAGTCTGTACCCGAGCGACTCCAATCCAACGGAGCTGAGGTATTCCGAGGTGTGTCGGGCGTGGCACCCAGTGTAGCGGAATATTGGTTAGAATCGACTGAGAGGATCATGGACGATCTCGATTTAACTAATGAGGAGAAGCTCAAAGGAGCAGTGTCGCTTTTGAAGGATGAAGCATATCAGTGGTGGCTCACGGTTCGAGATGGTGCCACGGCAGATGATCTTACGTGGGATTACTTCAAAGCTGCTTTTCAGAAGAAGTATGTGGGCACCAGCTACACTGATGCTCAGAGGAAAACTTTTCTGGGATTGGTACAAGGAACTAAGTCAGTGTCGGAATATGAGGCGGAATTTTTAAGGCTAAGCAGATATGCTAAGGGTATCGTGGCTACCGAACATGAGCGTTGTGTCCGCTTTGAGGACGGGCTTAGAGATGACTTGAGGTTGCTGATTGCTCCGCAGCAGGTTCGTGAATTTTCGTCCCTAGTGGAAAAGGCTAAGGTAGCCGAAGGGATCAAAGAGTCTGTGAGACAGAGTTATGACAAAAATAAACTGAAAAGAGGTTTTGGGCCATCTGGATCAAGTAATAATGCATGTGAAGCAGGCTAGCGAGAATGGGCCGAATCAGGAAGGAAAACCCATGACTACTAATCAGAGACCGGCGCAGTGTAATCGTTGTGGGAAGTCACATTGGGGAGGTTGTTGGACCGGGGAAAGAGGATGCTTTGAATGTGGATCTTTGGATCATCGTGTAAGGGATTGTCCTCGGAAGTTGGCAAGGAATCAGCCAGAAGGTCAGAACCGTGCTCAGGTTAGGAATGTGGGACCACCACAGAGGGGTCGTGGTAATGATAGAGGAGGCAATGGTCCTAATCGAGGCCGCGGAATTCAGGGCAGAGGTGCAGGCAACACAGAAGCTAGGCAGCCTGGCTTGGTCTACGCAGCAAGGCACCGCGAGGAGGGTGACGCACCGGACGTCATAACCGGTACGTTCCTAATTTTTGGTCTTCCTTATGTTGCATTAATTGATGTGGGTTCAACGCACTCATACGTCGCTAGTAGTGTGGTAGAGACTATGAACCTAGACTTTGAGGCGCTTCTAGGAGATGACCGTAATTAGCCCTTTAGGTCACTCTGTAGTTGTAAACAAGCTTTATAAAGATGTACCCCTAGAACTCCAAGGGGTAGTGTTTGTGGGTGATCTAATGGAAGCGCAGTTTGGGGAGTTCGATTTGATCCTTGGAATGGTGGTTGGTTAAGTATCGAGCAAAGTTGGATTCTTATTTGCTAAGCGCATGGTTCTAAAGACGGTTAAGGGTGATGAAGTGGTCATGATAGGTAATAGAAGAGAATATCTATCCAATATAGTGTATGCGCTTTGAAGGGTGAGAAGATGGTCAAGAAAGGTTGTGAGGCATTTTTGATTCAAATCGTGTGCCTGAGGCTAATGAGTCGTGATTGAGAAGGTTGATTTGTCAGGAGAATTCGCCGATGTGTTTCAGAAGAACTTCCGGTCTACCTCCGGATCGGAAGTTGAATTCGATATAGACTTATTACCCGAACGACACACGTGTCTATAGCACCCTACCGAATGGCACCAAAGGAGTTGGTGGAGCTGAAGGCTCAAATTCAGGAGCTCTTGGATAGAGGTTTATTCGACCAAGTATATCTCTGTGGGGAGCACTGTCTTGTTTGTCAAGAAGAAAGAGCGGGTCAATGCGGATGTGTATCGACTCACCGTCGGCTAAACAAGTTAACGATCAAAAACAAGTATCCGTTGCCTCGGATTGATGACTTGTTTGACCAAGCTGAAAAGGTGCATCGGTGTTTTGAAGATAGATCTTAGGTCAGGTTATCATCAACTTAAGGTGAAGGAGGTAGATGTGCACAAGACGGCATTTCGTACTCGGTATGGACATTATGAGTTCCTAGTGATGCCGTTTGGGTTGACCAACGCGCCGGCAGCATTCATGGACTTAATGAATAGAGTGTTTCAGCAGTACTTGGATCAATTTGTCGTGGTGTTTATAGACGACATATTGGTTTACTCAAAGTCGGAGGAGGAGCATGATAGGCATTTGCGTATAGTCCTACAAGTATTAAGGGAGAAACAGTTATATGCCAAATTCAGTAAGTGCGAATTTTGGCTAAGGAAGGTGGCTTTCTTAGGTCACATAGTATCCGCTGAAGGGATTAGAGTGGACCCTCGCAAGGTTGAAGCAGTGTTGGATTGGAAACCGCCTAGATCAAGTGGAGAGAAATTCGAAGTTTTCGGGTCTAGCAGGTACTATCGAAGATTTGTGGAAGGATTCTCTTTAATCGCAGCGCCGTTGACTAAGTTATTAAGAAAAGGAGTCCCATTTGTTTGGTCAGAGAAACAGCAAGAAAGTTTTGACAAGTTAAGGAAAATTCTGACGGAAGCTCCAGTTTTGGTACAGCCTGAGGCAGGGAAGTTGTTCACGGTTTACTGCGATGCGTCCCATACTGGTTTAGGATGTGTGTTGATGCAGGAAGGAAAGGTAGTGGCCTATGCATCCCGTCAGCTAAGACCGCATGAGGTTAACTATCCGACTCACGACTTGGAGTTAGCTGCAGTAGTTTTCGCTTTGAAAATATGGAGGCATTACTTGTATGGGGAAAAGTCGATAGTCTACACGGATCACAAAAGTTTGAGGTATCTCTTGACTCAGAAGGACTTAAATTTGAGGCAACGCCGATGGATTGAACTGTTGAAGGACTACGACTGTTCAATTGAGTACCATCCAGGCAAAGCTAACGTGGTGGCTGACGCGTTAAGTCGGAAGGTCGTAACGGACTTAAGGGCGATGTTTGCTCACCTCAGTTTATACGACGATGGAAGTCTTTTGGCAGAGCTGCAAGTTAAGCCAACTTGGATCGAGGAAGTTAAGGAAAAACAGTTGTTAGATGACAGTTTGAATGCGCGGAGGTTGCAAGTTCAAGATGGTGGTTTGGAAGGGTATAGTTTGTCTGGTGACGGTGTACTATGTTTTCAAGGACGAACTTGTATGCCAAAGGATGTGGAATTAAGGCAAAGGATTCTTCAGGATGCACATAGCAGCCCATACGCCATGCATCCTGGAGGTAGCAAGATGTATGGAGATTTGCGAAAACAGTTCTGGTGGCCAGGGTTGAAGCGTGAGGTAACTGAATTTGTGGGAAAGTGTATGACGTGTCAAGTTGAGTTAAGCGGAGCACCAGTTGCCATCTGGGTTACTACAACCAGTGAAGATCCCTCAGTGGAAATGGGAGAGGATCACTATGGATTTCGTCAGTGGGCTACCCCTCACGCCCAGCAAGAAGGATACTGTGTGGGTGATTGTGGACCGTCTGACTAAATCAGCCCACTTCATACCGGTGAGAATGGATTATCCCCTTCAGAGGCTAGCAAAGTTGTATGTGGCTGAGATAGTAAGATTGCATGGTGTACCAGTATCAATCATCTCAGACAGGGATCCCAGATTTACATCAAGGTTTTGGAAAGCGTTGCATCAGGCTTTAGGTACACGATTGGATTTCGAGACAAAGATTCCATCCACATCCGGACAGGCGATCGGAAAGGGTCATACAGATTCTAGAAGATATGCTAAGAGGTTGCGTTTTGGATTTCAGTGGTAGTTGGGAAGAGTATCTACCGTTAAACCGAATTTCGCTTATAACAATAGTTATCAAGCGAGCATCCAAATGGCACCATATGAAGCATTGTATGGACGAAGATGCCGTACTCCTACGTGTTGGGCGGAGTTGGGTGAACGACAAGTTTTAGGTCCGAGTTGGTAATGAGATCAAGAGAAAGTGAAGTTGATTCGGGCTCGTCTCAAGGAAGCGGCGGATAGGCGAAGTCCTACGGCGATCTTAAGCGCAAGGATATGGAGTATGCGAGAGAGATAAAGTTTTTCTGAAAGTGTCACCTTGGAAAAAGGTATTAAGATTTGGGCAAAAAGGGAAGCTAAGCCCAAGGTTCATAGGCCCTTATACAGTAGTAAAGCGAGTGGGACCGGTAGCTTATCAGCTCGAACTGCCGGCAGAGTTGAGTCAGATTCATGACGTCTTTCATGTGTCGATGCTTAGGCGGTCAGATCGGATCAATCAATCACGTTGTGCCAATGGCGGAGATTGAGGTAAACTCGGACTTGTCTTTTGAGGAAGAGCCGGTACAGATTTTGGACCGAGATGTCAAGGTTCTACGTAGGAAGTCAGTACCTTTGGTGAAAGTACTATGGCGGAACCATGGTGTAGAAGAAGCTACGTGGGAACCCGAGGACGTGATGCGGCAGCAATACCCCCAACTCTTCTAACCCAGGTAATTTCGAGGACGAAATTATTTTAAGGGGGGTAGAACTGTAACATCCCGAATTAGGGGTCTCTTGCAATTTTACAATTCTCAAGTGTTAAAAGAAATTTTGACGCGCTTATGTCGTGAGTGAAGTGAAGCGATGGCGAGTGGTGAAGGCTTGGGGTGTCTTCAGCAGGTCATGAGTTCGAAACCCATATGGGACACTTAAATGCGTGAAATCAAGCAAGATGGGTTGTTTTGTTTTAGTACTTATTTTATTCTAAATGTTGTTGGAAAGTATGGAGTGAATTTCCCTTATTTTATTAGGAGTATGGGATGTCATTATTTTTTTATATAATCATTATTATTTTATGTATAATGGGGAGTAATGGAGAGAGGATTAAACAATGTCTATGGGAAATTGATGATGGAATGAAGCATGCGTTGGGGATTTTATTGTTAGTTGATTTATTTATTTTATTTTAGTTATTGAAGGATGGAAAGTTAATAAACAATGTTATTATTTGATGATGGAAATATGGGCAAGACTTTTATTAATTTTATTCTTAGGAGCGTGGGGTAAAGTGATGGGGAAATGGATTATAGTATTGTTTGGTGCATGGGATAATGGGTTTGTTGTTATTTACTTATTATTATTTTATTTATTATGGGAAGATGGAGCAAGTGATGGGCATTTTATTAATTGATGTTGGTAATGGGAAATTTTAATAAACAATATTTTTTTGGTATTGAAGCATGTAAAGTGATGTTGGAACTTAGCAATAGAGAAAGCATGACCGTGGGTAGCATGCTTTGGGGGTTGGACGGCCTTGTGTTTGGGGAAAGCTTGGCTGAAACTTTTGTTTTGTTCCTTGACATTGTTGTCTTGGCCAAAAATGGGAGAGGGAGAGAGGTTGAGCTGCAGTTTAGAAGGAATTGCAAAAGAGGATGGCCGGCCATTTGTTGGCTAAACATGCAAAAATTCATTTCTTTCTTCCCCATTTTGAAAGCATAGCCGAAATTCATGCTTGTTTTTCTTTCTTTCCATTGTGTTCTTAGCCGAAATAGGGACACTCTTGGGGCATCCATAATTTCTTTGGAGTGGGGGAATAAACATTAGTTTATTTTTTTTTATGTTGAAGAGGTGATAATGGAGTAAGTGGGATATCAGCAAGGGATAATGAATGTTTTTGTTTTATTCATTTAAATTTGTGGCCTAGAGTAAATTAAGGAAATTGTTGAGTTTTAAACTCTTCAAGGGAAGAGTGGACGACAAGTATAGGGGGGTTAGTGCCGAATTTTCTTAGCCTTTTCTTCATGATTTTCGGCTAGTGCATCCTTTAGATTTTTTCTTCTTCATTTCCTCTCAAACGGAAACCCCATCTCCTTTTTTTTTTTCCCATTATTTCTTCCTCTAGCCGAACCTATTCTTTACCTGGAGGACGAAGTTCTTTTTCCCATTTGGTGTAGTCTTGGCCGAATATCAATCAAAGGTGACCTCCTCTAGTCTTTTCTCCAATCGGTTCATAAGGTGCTCCGGGATTTTGAGATCTTCAAAACCAAGCCTTCTTTCATTATCAATCGGTTGATTCGGGTATCGTGTGCCGTGGTTAGTACTCAAAAGCGTGTAGGGCAAAGAAGGCTAGTGTAGCCGATTTGGTTCTTCGGGATTCAGGGCTTTCGATTGGTATCAGGTGTGTGTACATACACACTTTATAACTAATTAATGTGCTAAGTATTTTGTACATGTGAAATCGGATTTGTGTAGATTCGGATTTAATACCATAAATGGTATAAGTAAGGATTCAGGTAAGTCCTTGTTGTTACAAGCTTACTTTCTTTATGATGCTTTTGGGAAGCATGACATATTTATTATATGTGGCATATGATATTTGACTAATGATAAATTCAGTATATGTTATTAAATAAACCTATTGGCATGATATCTTTAAATGCATATCACTGATTGATGTGGGATTAAGCGAGCGGAGGAAGTAATATTGTGTCGACGGACACGGTGTTTTGGTAACACATTGTGACTACGGTCACGGAGGTTTGGTACCTCCAGAGGTTTGGCACCTCATAGTGACTTGTCCCTGTGGTTTATACCACCGTGGGTTGGCCCCACTTTTGAGATATGGGATCGTCTGCCAGTGATTTGGTATCACACGATGGGTTGGCCCCATCATCTATTCTGTGACCTCGGTCACCAATGTTTTGGTAACACAATTGTGTCTTGGACACGAGTGATTTGGTATCACATTTGTGACTATATGTCACCGGTGGTTTGGCACCACCAGTGGTTTGGTACCACACGGGGTAGAAAAAGGTGTTTGGATGGTTAGGTTGGGTGCATCTTAAACTTATGCATGATAATTGGTTATGATTTGTGTATGTTGTTGCACTAAACCGGGGAAGGGTTACACATTGAGTCTTGGTGACTCACCTTCTCCTTTAATTTTTCAGGTGATTCGTAGATCGCGGGTGAGGAGCCGGATGGACTCGAGGTGGCCATGTAGTGGAGACTTTTTAATAAATGAATTTTGGATTTTTATCTATTTTTCCTTTGGGTTTATGTTGCTTATTTGTAATAAGGCCTCCTAGGATTACTTTATTATTGTTGCATGTTTGAATGTTTGTTTCAAACTATTTGATGATGTTTAAAGCGGATGCACATGTTTTTTTTTTTTTTTTTTTAAAAAAAAAAAAAAAAATGTTTTTAAAGTACCATCGGGTACATTTGAATCTGTAACAACTTGACTAATATATTTTCAAACAACACTGTCTAGTGTTTTCTCCTCAACTGTTTAAAAATAAGTCAACATCTTTTATCAAATTTTAAATCGGTTTTAAAATGGTTTTCAAAAAGTTTTCTCTGTAGCAAACCAAATTCGGTCATAATGTTTGGGCCGGGTTTGGGGTGTTACATGCTGATTCACTGGTTATGAGTGTGGTAGCTTATATCTGAGTCTCATGTTTGAATCCTTGTGACTGTTTAGTGGAATTAATTTTAATCTAGTTTTGTTTGTAAGTTTTAAATACTTATTTATTTTTATTTTATTTTTTTTGTTTGAAAGAGGATGTTATTCGAAAAGATTTCTCACGTTCTTCCTCTTTCACGTATGTTCCTCTCCCTAACTCCCAAATTTCTAATTTTGGATTCTTTTGGGGTTCCTTATGCTTTTCTTTTCCTTTTTTCTTTAATTCTTTTCTTTTGATCTTCAATTTACTTCTTTTGCTCCAATACTATTGTTGATTTCTGCCTTGTTAGAGGTTAGTGTGTTTTTCTGTTCTCGTTTCAAATCAGATTCGAGTAGAAGTGTTGTTGTGTTTTTCAAAATCAAGTTTCAGAACGATAGTTAAGGCACGTCAGCCAATTGATTAGTGCGTAGGAAACGTATATCAAGTGTGTTTCTGAAACTGTTTAAATTCTGTAGCAAATTATTGTTGGAATTCAAGGAAATCTGCAAATTTTTGGTGTTGTTTGAATTGTTAGCGATTGGGGTTCATTTTGCTATCGCAAAACCTCGATTTTAGCCTATTTCCATGTGGTTTCATGACCAAACAGGTGGGCACACGAGCGGTCCACACGGCCTTGTGACTTTGGGAAATTAGGGTTTTTGACGATTTCTAGTGCCACACGACCGTGTGGCTACTGTTTGGGGATTTTTTTCGATTTTCACTCGGGTGTGTCCTTGGACACATGACCTTGTACCTTAGCCACACGAGCATGTGATTTTTTCACACTGTCGTGTCTACTCTGCTCCTTAATTTTGTTAAATTTTAGCACTTTTGCACAGTGAGTTACACGAGCTACTCACAAGGCCATGTAACTCAGTCATACGAGCGTATGCTCCCTTCACACAGGCGTGTGCCTCCTTCATACAGGCATGTGCCTCCTTCACACGGCCTAGACCTTCCCACATAGCCGGGACATACGGCCATGCGGCCCTGTTTCACAGATTTTTGTTCTGTGTCATAAATTGACTCATTTTATGTTCTGTGTAATCCGACCCTCGATTAAGCCTTTGTAATTGCGTTTGGGACTCTGCTACAACTTGGACTCGTGTGTGTATTTGAGTTTATAGGATGAAGTTTAACTGTATGTTTAAATGTTAATGTGATGTTACCTAGTAATTGAATACAAGCATAACCGATTCTGAATTTGATCAACTAAATATGTGTATTTCTATTTCTATATGATTGTCTACATGTAGCGTGCATTTTGCATTTGCATGAAAATTCTGGGATTTTGGTTTTGAAGAGAAGGAAGACTGGTTTGGCAGTTCAACTACAGTATTTTTGTATAGCGAATTACCGCATGACTCTATACATATGTCAGCTTAGCTGCATATTACTATTTGAGTGGCTTAGTTCCACAATTGTGGTGTGTAGGGTGGATGGGCCTATTATGGTCCTATGTGGTGTGTAGGGTGGTTGGGTCTTTCATGGCTCTATTGTGGTGTGCATGGTGATCGAAGTGGTGTTCAGATGGTTGAGGTAGGTTTTGGACTCGTTACATTCATTACGTATCTGAATATATGCCTGATTATGTGAGCATTGGAATATTGGCGGTATGGTTAATATAATATGATGTATTTTAATTAATATGTTTTTTGGTATGCTTTGGAAGCACCTTGTTTATTGGATTACCGGTTGAGATTTCCTTTTGTGATTTGTGTACATATACTTTTCTAGAATATTTGTTGTGTTACTTCATCTTTTACCATTTGTTTATGTTTCGGACTCACATTGAGATCACGTAGCTCATCTCTTAATTTTTCTCCCTTTTAGGTAATTCACGTAGCTAGGTCTCGGATTTAGCAAAGCAGAAGTCTTGGAATTTCTCTGATTGGGTTGATTTCAAATACATTTGGTTATACATTATTAATATTAGGCCTTTTCATTTTTGCAATTAAGTCTAAGTGCACTGTGATATGAGGATTTTTGTGATAATTTGACTTGAAGTTTTGAATGTGGTTTACGAGATAAATTTTGGTACAACATTTCCGTACGTGATTTTGATTACTGGAAGCATTGGTTTTACTTTATTACAATGTAAATTGTTCAAATACTCAGTACTAGTTTATATTTTGCGCTTATATGTATAATACCATATTTTTCACTGCAAACAACTTTCGTAACGCCAACCTTTCATTAATAGATCCGATTTGATTACAAATTTGGCGTGTAAATTGTTAAACAATTTAGCTCAGTTTAAACAAACTGTATTCGGATTAAGTTTTAAACAATTCTTAAGTAAATTGTTCTAGTATCACTTCGGTGGTTAATGTAATCTCCGAAATCCAGTTAAAACTTCTAGGCCGAGTTTTTGGGTGTTGCAAGGAGGAATTCATTTATTTTTATATAAATTTATTTTATAAAAAAATTATTTTCTTAAAAAAATATTTGAGATAATTTTAATTTTTTTTTACCAATTAATACATCAATTATATAAAAATTATAAGTTATTTTTATTTTGTTTATATATGCTCATATTTCTATTTTTAATTAATTTATACTCATTTAATTTAATATTTAATAATTTTATATACTTTTCTTTTATTAAATTTTTTATTATAGATAACTTTAACATATTTTTGAATGTTTATATTATTATATTATATACTATTACAGATTTAATTTACGTGGTATAAATTACATCATATATAAAAATAAAGTAAAATAATATATTACAATATTTAATAATTTGATGTTTAAATAAATTTAGTTAATTATAAAGTTATTTTATTGAAATTAATATACAACAAATTTTAAAATTCCAAATTCAATACTGTATTATTCTTCTGTTTTTTTTTTTTAAATATAAAAAGAACACTATTGCAACATCTATATATGTATATATTCACCTTTTTGTATTCTTCCATTTGCCTTCCTAATTGTTGGTACCCTACCACTAGGTTACCTTAGACACAAACCGAGCTTTCTTTTAGATGCTAAAAGAATTAATTAGTCATTTTAGCTTACAATAATTGTAAAACAGAATCCACTAAGTCCTTGCTAATGAAATGCTGACCTCGCAATAAAGATGTTTAGTTAATATTTTAATTGAGTGGTTATATAAATTTATAAAAGATTTGTTTGTGGGGCAGCACCAAATATCATCCAACAAAATTTCCCTTAAAACATGCTTTTAAGCTTTTTCTGATCAAAACATCGTTGAAGTGGCAAAAATATCTAAATTTAGGGTTTAAATTTTGAATAATTCTTTTTCATCACTCTTCTTTACAAATGATATAAAATATTTTTTTCATTTTCAAAATTTTTAAGTAAAATCAATTTATTTTTTATATTTGTTTTATAGTTTATAAAGATTAATTCGTTTAAGATCGATGATTACCTTTCTAATAATATTATTTTCAATGTTCAAACTTGATTTTTTTTTCTGAAAGTGAAATGTATTTTATCGGTGTATTTAACACTTATTAGTATTTTCTTTTTTCAAGCTGATATTTGATGCTAAAATTCAACTGCGCCCATGCCCTTTAGTGGTGGTGGACTACACATCATGAGTTAAAGAGCTTTTTTTTTTGGTTTGTACATTACAAATTGAGAAAAGAGATTACACGAATAAGGTTTAAACCCTGCTCGTTAAAGTGTCAAACAATAAATTTATTCATTGCTTTCTTATGTTGTTGGCATGAATCATAAAGTTTTAATTTAAATTAGTTTAATTTTTAAGAACTAATTTTTTTTTGAGATGAGAAACTATCTAAATCTAGATATTAACAATCATTTTATAAGGTTAGAAATTTTATATTTGTAAAGCTATAATTTTTTAAAGGCTTAACACGTGATTTGACATTTAGTTTGACTTTTTCTTTTTTAATGCAATATCTGTTGTAAACATTTAATTTTGTTCAGGTTTAATGGGCCCTGATTTTATTCAAATAGAGGTTATAAAAATTAATTATATATTTTAAATGATAATTATATATATTTATGTTAAATCAATAACCTAATAATAATTAAATTTAAAATTAAAAAAACTTTTTATCCAACCAAATAATCTACCTTAAAATATAAAATTTTAAAAATTATATTTAATAAAATAAAATATTTATGTTTATTTTTAATATAATAAAACAATTATTATATTTATTCTAGTGGTTTTTAGTGCATTTAGTGTGCTATATTTTTAAAAAAGTAAATAAAAAATTCTAAAAAAAATTAAATATGGATGAACCTGATTTACCTTTATTAAATTAGGCCGGGTTTAGACTTTTTTTAGTTTGTCCAAGCCTAATTTGAGAAATTGGTCTAGATACCTTCCATGAGCCTACCTTGGCCCGGCCTATGAGCATCTTTAGATGTGCACCATACACTTTTACAATATTTTAATTAATTTTTAATTTTAATTTAGATTAAAATTAATTTTAATTTATTTATTTTAATTTGATATTTCGAAAATACATATAAAAAAATAAAGAAAATCCAAAACAAAAAAGTGGTGAGTTCATGATATAACCCTTTTCCTTACTAATTAATTGTTTTGACTAGATTATGTTTTTAGTTTTCTTTTAAACCATATATATATATATGTATTATTTTATTAATAAAAAAAAGGAGATAACCATCAAAATATCAAAATAAAAGAAGAAAACTTTGATTATAAAAAAAAAATTAAATCAGGATGAATAATCATTATTAGATAAGATATAAAATCTAAATAAAATATATGTATATAAAAGAGAAAAGAAAAATGCAGTAGAGGAGATAGCAAATATACGACATAAAACACACATGTAAGCATTTTTAAGGAACCTTTTTACAGTTTTTGTTATTCATTGTGAAGCATGCATGTATTTGATAATATGGGAAGAAAATATCTTTTCATTTTAAAAATAAAGGTTTTGTTTCTTTAAAGTTTTCTTTTTTATGTGATTTTGAAAGGGAAAGTTGAGAAGAGGGTTCCGATGAATGTGGGTTCACTGCACCTTTGGTTCTAAGCCATCAGGAAAGCCCTATGAACCCCGATCGGCGTAAAAAAGGGTTTCTTTTTCTTTATTATGTTCGAAAAATCTTTTTAGAAAAAGAAAAAGAAATCAAAGGTTCTTTGGTCTCAAACAGAGAGGAAGGTGGGAAGGTTTCTTTGATGAGGTGAAATCATTAAGTCGATACTTTCATTCTAGCTGAAGCTTTGGATGTTTGTTAGTCGATCTTTGATATTTAAACTACACACAACAACATATCTTGGATATTGGTTTGGATTTGGATTGATGCAATCAAATTTTCAATTTTGGTGGATTGGATTGAATTGGGCAAAACTTGGAAGTGTATGTTTGAGGTTCAAGACTTATCCTAAGCTGATTGAAGAAATCGTTATGGTTATTATGTTGCTTGCTTGTTTCATGGGAAATTGATTGTGATTGATATGGTATCTTAACAAGTCTCAACTCTAAGATGAGACATATAAACCCTAATAAATTTAATTAATGGCTCTAATCAACACTTCAATAAATAATCATTGGTAAATTAAAGAATGAAAAATGGATTCCCATGACTCTTTCAAGAAAATATATAAGAAAAACTACTTTTAAAAATTACAAGAAAGCAATTTGGTACGAAAGAAATTAACTCCAAGAGTTTGAAAATTTTATTAATGAATGAATGAATCTATTAATGAACAATGAAGATGTAATGACCTGATTTCCAGTGGTGTCGAAAAATACGGTTTTGAAATCTCATTTTCATAAATCAAGTCCATGAGGACGAAATATAAAGATTTATTAAGTTATTATAAAAATATATTGATGTTCAGTTAAGTAATTCAATCGAGAAATTAGTTAATTAAAGCTCAGGGACTAAACTGTAAAAGTCTAATAACTCTTGACTTTCAATTTAGAAAATGCCCGGGAACCTAGATAGCAATTATCTAGAGAACCAAAATAGTTAATTAACCAACTTTAAATAGTAGACAGTGGATGGTGACGATGATAGTAATTAAGTTAATATAATTATAATTATAGTAAATAAATAAAGTTAATTAAAACATAAACATGATTAATTATTTTAATCCTTTCTTAATCTAACTATATATACAAATTGATAGTGAAAAGATGAAAGAAAATCATCATCTTCTCCAAGCCACCACCGTCCTCTATTAGAGAAAAAGGAAAGAAAACCTTCAACCTCATTTATACATTCGACCATTATTTCAAGTCCCTAAGTTATTTTTCTTTGTTTTTTTATAGATTTATGATCATGAGAACTTGATTTAGCTAAACCATGTATTAGTTTGTTCAATTTTTAAGTTTTTAGCTACTTGCCATTATAGAGAAATTGATGAATTAGGCTTGAATTTGATAGTTAATAAGCTTAGATCATGATAAGGACTAAATTGTAAAGTTGAACAAACTTGTTAGATAACTTTGTAACATTAGGGAATAGATTTAATAAATGAAACCATGAAATTATATTATGAATAGAAAGTATAGGGTCCCTAATGAAAGAATGTGAAATCAGATTTTGATCCGATGTTAGATATCGAAAAATATGCCTATTTCGAGTATAGGGACTAAATTGAATAAAATGAAAAATATGAGTGGCTACGTGTTTTGATGTGAATTAGTGTAAACTGATATTATTTATATTATTGGATTATCGAACGTAGTTAAAGGCGACATCGGACCGTCGAGAGGGAAGGGAAAGGTGAGAGTTGTTGACGAGTAACAACGATTTTGATTTGTACTTTTATAATTTGAAACCATTATATTTATATGCATATTGAAATACATCATGAACTGTCAAAGTAAGCTTAAGCTAGTTGTATGAATTGGTTCGTGTTGATGATATTATGTTGAGAATTGAATCAAGATGTGCACGACATAAAGGAACCTGATATGCAATTGATAATGTTATATTTTGTGAATTAATGATGAAATGAAATGAGATATGATATGTGACTTAGTTATAACATGTAATTGGATATTGAATACCCTATTAACTATTTGGGCAAGTCAAATATAATTGGCATGCCATAAGATTAGATTGTGTGCAGGTTACTTTGATTATATGTCGATAAGCTCTAGGTGCATATTTCTTGGGACGTTCCAATGAGTGCTGGGCACACCTTTTACTTCAATATACTGATGAGTGTTGGGCGTAGTTTATATAGTTTAGACATTCTGATAAGGCACTGAGTGTCAAATTGGTGTGTTGGTCAGATAATCCATGTATCCATTTAAGTTCGAGTCAGGTTAATAGGGAATATAAAGTGTGAATTGGATAAATGATGTTTGAATTGAATTGGTGATATGAACTGGTATTATAAAAGCTTATACATGAAATATGATTAAGATAGCATGTGAAAGACCATACGAACTGGTTTATATGAGCTCTAAGGGCTAACATGGAAGAAAATCAATCAATAGATCGATACGGGAATGAAATATTGATATGGTTAATTGGTAAGAATTGAAATGGAAATATATGAATTATTGGTGATTGAATGTCTACATGTTATGTATATATTAGATTTCAAATTGTCGCATTGTATGAATTGAAACACTTGACATGATATGGTAAACACTTGACATGATATGGTTGTAATTTGATCTTGTAATAGTTTACACTTATCTTGTTACCGTTTTGTTTATATAGCTTGAACCATGAAAGTACCACTGAGCTTTATCGCTCAGCGGACAATTTATTTATTTTGTGTATAGGTATAGGTGGATCTCAAAGTTATAAGAAGTTATTCAACATCCAACCTGCAACCCTCAACTCAACAATGTTTGTAGCTCCTTTTACTTTTGGTAAATGGCATGTACCTAAGGTTTGAGTCGGTTTTGTATCTTGAATAGTCAATAGGTAGGATTTGGTTAGTTTATGTCAATTTGAACTTAAGGACATGAACTACGTAAGTTATCAAGATTATTATATAATGTTTAAATGGTTAATTGATCTATATGATCATATAAGTAATGAAATATAGTGTTTTGGTAATTTGGTATCATGGATGAAATGTTGTAATGCTTATAACATATATGTTTATTGGTTTCAAATTGTTAATTGGTATGTTAGATGAAGTTTAGGTGTTGATTGGTTGAGAGTTAAGTTGAGGTTTAATGAATTTTGTCAAAACAGAATGTGACATTGCGACATCATATTCTCAACATCACGATAAGGAATCAACAGTGAATAGCATCACAATCACAGACCCCCCAATGTCACAATGATACTGACCGTCACCAAACGTGCGAATGTTTGATTGGAAAATACTACACCAAAAATATAAGAAAGAAAGTAGCAGTGTAACACCCATAACCCATTTCCGTTGTCAGATTAGGGTTACGGTGTATTACCAGATGATTCAGAATAATCAATAACAGATAGCATTAAGTTACCGAATTAATTAACGAAATTCATAAATAATTCATATCGGAGTAGAACCTAAACTTATGGGTTTTAAATCAAGCTTACGAGGCCTTTAAAATAGTTTAGGAACAATTGGGGACAATTCGAGACAAAACAAAAGATTTGGGAAAAAAGTAAAAATTTTCAAATCATAAGACAGACGGCCATGTGGCTCCAAACATGATCGTGTGGCTATCGTATACGTCCGAGTCCTACACCACACACCCGTGTGTCTACCAGTGTAACTCACTGACTTGGACCATACGGCCGTGTGCCAGCTTGTGTGAACCCTGCACCTAACATGTTCGGTGCACACGCCTATGCGGATTGCCTGTGTGTGACACACGGCCGTGTGAAAGCCCGTGTCCCAAGTCATGTTTGTCCAAAAATGTCCCAAAACATGCTCATTTCACATCCAAATGCTTAGGTACCTAATTATACACCTACACACATGTTCACAAGACTTTGGAATGCATTTTAAACCACTCAAATCAAGTTAATCAACCATCCTATGTGCCTAACAAATGTGCCACCATTGACACCACATTTCAATCACATAACAAACCATTATCAAGCTAAACTTTCAAGCCATCCATGCATACCACATCAAATAAAAAAACTTACCAATTCATGCTTGATTAGCATCAACCACTCATGCCTTCACTAGAATTAAGCATACATGCCTCAAATAGCTGCTTGACATAACAAAAATACAAGAACATCAAGCTACCACATATGTGATTTAGACTATCACAAAATATCCACCATTAGCCTATTACATGCCATATAAGTCAAGGTTATACTCATAGTCTACCAAAATATTCTCGAATAGTGTGATTCTTCGAGTTGATTCGATCTCTCGATTTCCATAAAGACGTAATCTACAAAGAAAAAGACAAGGACACGAGTAAGCTTACATAAAGCTTAGTAAGTTCATCGATTAAATGATAAAGCTTACTAAAACAAAATAATAATTCAAATAACAAGGTTACTAATACAATTTCTGTCAATCACAACTCACAACAAGTGAGTTGTAATAGCCCGATTTAGGGGCTAGTCGGAACAGTGATTTCGGGGTCACTAATCCGAGGTTAGAGAAAATTATTTTTATGTTATTTTATGAGTCAGAGCATGATTATATAAGTGCATGAAAATTTTGGTGCTTTAATTTTAACGATTTCTTGCTTAATCGCGAAAAAGGACTAAATCTCATAAAGTGCGAAAGTTCCATCTTATAAGCTAAAGGTGTTCAATAGCTAAAGAACATTAAATGGAGGTATTTAAAGTGCAATTAGACCCCCCAAGAAATAGAGTGGCCGGCCATAAGAGACAAACATTGTCAAATTGGTCAAAGTTGTTGATATTAGGTGGACTAAATTGGTGTTTTATATTAAAATAAAGAAAGAGAAGATATCATCTTTTTCTCTCTTATACTCCACCGAAAATTTGCAGCAAACTAAGGGGTTTGAGAGCTCAAATTTTTAGTGAGCTTCTCTCCTTGCTAGTAAGTATTCTAGTGATCATTTCTTAATAAAAATTGTACTTTTGGGACCCCTAAAGCTTAAGCTTTCTAAAGAAGGGACTATCTTGCAATATGGTGAAAAGTTTAGGGTTTTGCCATGAGAGATTTTATGTTGTTTGTTGCATTTTTATGGAAGAAAGTAAGTCATAGTTGTTAGATAAACAACTTTTGTAAGAGGTGTTAGCATGAAAACACCTAAATGGACCTTGTTGTAAAGGTTATAAAGTTTGTTGTAAATGTGTGAAATGTTGAGTTTTAATGATAGTTATAAGAGAAATAAATGTTCACCTAGGCTTGTTGAAGGTAGAAATTTGATTAGAATTGATTTCCGAGCCTAGGGGTAAAATGGTCATTTCGCCAAAGTCTAAGGGCAAAATAGTAATTTTTCCAAAGCATGATTTTTAAAATGCTTTTATTAATGTGATGATTGAAACAAGCTAATTTTCTATTATAGAGCAAGAAAAACCAAGAACTAATCTCAATCGAGGAAAGAATAAAGTCTCGGACTAGGTCGACGATCTAGCTTATTTTGAAATCGAGGTAAGTTTGTATGTGATAAATTCAACATTTATGTTAGCACGTTTGAGAATGTTTGGTATTATATTGATTCATGATGTTCTACTAAATTGAGTAGATGATGTTGAATGAGTAAGTTGAGATGTGGAAATCCTAGTAGACTATAATGAATATGAAAATGCTATCATCGAGACGTGAATGGATATGGGTCCCGTGTAAGACCATGTCCGGGACATGGCCTCGGTACTGAATTTAGATTCTGTATAAGACCATATCCGGGATATGGCTTCGATATTGAATATGAGAATCGGATAAGACCGTATCCGGGATATGGCATCAATATTTGATGTGAGATTTCGTATAAGATCATATCTGGGATATGGCATCGGCACACAAAGGTGACCCCATGTAAGACCACATTTGGGATGTGGCTTTGGCTTTGTACTTATATTAATGATAGTGAATATCTGTCCTTGAGTATCCCTAGTGATTAATAGGATAAATAGATGAGCTTGGAAATAGAAATGCAATTAGTACTAAAGTTAAGTGAATGAGTGAATACAGGTACTCGTGAATGATTCACAAGAAATATTTATGACATATGGCATGGTATGTGCTAAATAAGGGCAAGTATGAGTAAGTATAACAAGAAGCCTATAATCTTATGTATAGCCAATTAATGTCGTAAATGGATCTTATTATGAGCTTATTGTTGTTATTTATTTCCATGCAAACTTACTAAGATTTATGCTT
This sequence comes from Gossypium bickii, assembly GCA_025503065.1. Lineage (NCBI taxonomy): Eukaryota > Viridiplantae > Streptophyta > Magnoliopsida > Malvales > Malvaceae > Gossypium > Gossypium bickii. Next base: position 83,418,770 of record CP106713.1, on the reverse strand, counting down.
ACCCCCTTTTATTGCCCTTTTTCTTTGTAGAATTGCAAAGTTAACTCGAGAAGTTGCGGACGTCGGAGTTGGAGATCACACTATTGCCCACTTTTGGTATAGCCAAAATTAGTTTTATTTTGAATGTGGCATGTATAGGACTTGAGTATTTTGTTATGTCATATTGGTAAGCCAAATGTGTTGGCTACAAAGGTTGTTCCAATTCATTTTGTAAACGGTCATTAAAGTTGGGCCAATACTTAGCTAATTCTTGTGTTCAATGAAGACGAATTTCATGAAATGTATGCTTTTGTGGATGTCTTGATTCTTTTTGAGTTCTTAGAGGTACCATTTGGCTATCTTATACTGAAATGTTTTGGTATGAGTGTGACTTCTTGATAGGGTGGCAAATGGCTTGGTAGATAGCCCTCTAATTGTCCACACGGGTAGACATACGGGCATGTGTCTAGGCCGTGTGTGACACACGGTCAGCCCCATGGGCGTGTTGATTGGCCGTGTGTCCCCTTGCATGCTAGGCTTACAAGTCAGTATGCTCAGTAGTAAACACACGGGCAGAGACATGGCCGTGTGGCTCAGCCATGTGGGAGGCACGACCATGGATATGGGCGTGTACCCAGGCTATGTGAAGTCTGCACTTTAAATGTGGAATTTAATTCGACACACGGTCTAAGGACACGGGCGTGTGCCTTGGCCGTGTGACCATAGTGAGGTGATGAAGTCATAAACAGAATGCCAAGGTTTTGGCACACGGGCTGAAACATGGGCGTGTCTAAGCCATGTGAGGGACACAGACATGTGCTCGACCGTGTGAAATAAGTCAGTATCGACCATGGGTGAGGGACATAGGTGTGTGTGACCACACGGCCTGCCCACACGGGTGTGTCCCATTTCACACGGGCATATGGCCCCTGTTCAGGTAAAATTTTTCTAAGTGTGTAAAAGTTCCGATTCTTTTCTGAAACCTTCCGAAAATATGTTTAGGGCCTTGTAGGCCCATTATAAGGAGGTTAGATATGAGAATAGGAAAGTTTAATTTGGAATGGATTTTGATAACCTAAAGTGGTATGATCATGTGAGTCAAGTACGGTAACGCCTCGAACTCAGTTTCGGCATAGAATACGGGTAAGGGGTGTTACATGAGTAATGCTCAAACAATAGTACAAATCAATTTCTCAGTTCCTGTCAATCATAGCTCACAACAGGTGAGTAGTGCTCAAACAATAGTACAAATTTATTTCTCACATTTCAATAACATTCATTGATCAATAAAACATTGCTCGATGAATGATATACAGATACAAGTACACGATTAACCATCCAGAAGATACCATATGCTTATACGAGCCAATCCAACCAATAACTCACCTTGGCACTAAGTGTCTAGCCCGTAGGCTAACATCCGACCCCGTAACACACTAGAAAAAAATGTAAGATAACACGATAGTCCACAACATATACAAGACCTCGGTATATTCAGTGAACAGAGGATATACAAAAATCATCATCAAATCTCATACCAATCCCGTACCATGCGCAAAACAACCTATTAGCATGCCAATCGTACTCTATCCTACATTCATCGGCTCAGAATATTCCAACCGCGGTCGATACCATATCAATTAATTATTTCCATTCCCAAATACATGCATCAGTATTATCCATTATTCTACAATTAAGTTCATATAATATACATTTAAGATATATTAAAATCGAACTGAACGAACTTACCAGACTAAATTGCAGCGATGACAAAGACAAGGACTATTCAACAACTTCTCTATGCCTCGATTTTCAACCTATTCTTGATCTAGAATAATAATTTCATCCAATTAACTAATTCCAACAGTAAAATTAACTCATTTTATGCAGTTAAGTCCTTTTAGACATTTTTACAAAATTACCCCCAACATTTTACTTTTATGCAATTTAGTCTTTAAGCTCAAAACTTGCAATTTAACCAATTTTAACTAAAAATAAGTTCAGCCAAATTGTATAGCACTCCACTACAGCTCATATTTTTTGTTATTTCACATCAAGTCCTTGTAATTTTATCACTTTAACATTTTAGTCCTTAAACATTAAAATTACTAAAAACTACTTTACAAAATAGTCTTATTTAACAACCAAGCTTAATAATCTACCGTAAAAATTCAAGAACAAGTCAATCTCATTAGTTGAATTATCTATAATGTTTAACATTTTTACAAATTAGTCCCTGTGTTAGCTAGGTCAATCTAATACGAGCTTAAAAATATAAAAATTACTAAAAACGATATCAAGGATCACTTACATACCCCAACCCTAGCTTGACCGAAGCTTTCTTCTCCCATAACAATGGCCATTCGGATTCCAAAAGAAAATAAAGGAAAATGATAACTTAATTTAGCATTCTTTTAATTTACCTTTTATTTACAATTTTATCCTTTACATTATGACTTATAAAAATAAATAAAACATGTCCATATTTTTCCATCAAATGAGAATATGGTATAATTACCATCTAAAGGGGTTTTAATTGCATAACTAGTCCTTCAATTATTTTAAAATTTTAACTAAACAAAATTTCAATCTAACCCTAAACTAATTAGGACTAAATGAGAAAATAGCCCAAAAGCTAGTGGATTAATCATATCCACCACCACTTGGACTTTGTGACCATGGTTTAATCACAATTTTGGTCCCGTTACTAATTTAAATCTATAGCAATTAACTTTTACCTATTTTACAATTTAATCCTTTTACCTTAATTAAGCAACCAATTGTCAAAATTACTGGACTAAACCTCAATTTACCTATAATACGACTCTATAAACATTTAACAAATATTTATGGCATTAAATTATGAAAAAAATGTCTCAATACCTCATTTTTAAAGACCACTTGACTTTTGGACTAAACCACTTATACTAACCATTAATTTAATTAATTAAAATTCATCAAATCAAAATTCAATATAAAAATTATTATTGACACGTATAATTTAAATACTAATTTTAAAAACTTACTCGTTGGATTTATGGTCCCAAAATCATTATTTGTGACACCATTGAAAAATGAGTTGTTATAAGCGGTGTCTGCAAGTATACAGGTCAAATTGTAATATGATATTGTGTTACAATGGAACACAATGAAGTATTCCAAGGATCGTACCAAAGGGAGGATGAATTAAATCTATTGAAAACTTCTTTACAATAATAAGTCTAAATAGTAATAATTAAATTCTTTATTACAATAAATCATAGAAGAGATAAATATCAAAAACTAAATAACTAAAATAAATAAACAAACAACTAAACCAGTTAAACCAATCAGGAAGATTAACTCATTTCAGGTGTTGTAATTAACTTCGGATTCGAGTTTTAAGGTGAATTAGCTATTAACTAACCAATCATTACCTCCCGACCTCTAACTGATTGATTAATTGATTGATAGTCACTTACCTCCCGACCTCTCTTTCTAAACTAGGATAAATTACGATTTACTCGACAAACTTATCTCTTGACTTCGTTTAACCATTGATTACTTCCTAAGGTTGTCAAGCCTAGGTTTTAGGAAAGCATAATTTATATCAACTAATACTGTAGGAAACCCTTAACGCTCCATTAATCACTGCCCCATCCACATGTTAATCTCCACTTTGGGAATTAGCTACTCGTGGCATTCATAATCTCAAACTCAATTGATATAAACAGGTAAATAACATGAATAAGCTGGAAGAGAAAAAAGATATAGAATAATCCTAATTTGTATAAATTAAGGGCAAAATAGTGAATCTCTCGATGGGAAAAAGGAGTCTTGTCACTTACAAAGGAAAGTAAACTAAATAACTTCTATTGAATAAAAGAAATATTTGATTGAAATTGGTTCGAAGAGAAAATAACAAAATGTTTAAGAAAATAAAAGAAAACTAAATCTAAATCCTACTTCCAAACTACGAGAGTTTTTGGATGTGTCTCAGATGACTTTCTTACATCAAACCCCTAAGGTCTTATTTATAAAAGTGTTAGCAACCCAAATTAGGTCTTTAGCATGTCCTAGGTTTTCGTATAAGTTTAATTGTATGGAAAAAATTAACCTTGAAAGACTTGGGCTCCACGTCAAGCCTATGTCGCACCATAGTCATTGCATGGTGTGACACGATAGTCATTTTGTGGCTTTGAAGTCCTTGTCGTGCTTTCGCAGCTCGAGAAGCTTGTGCAACACTCATCCCAAGTTGGGCCTAGAATTAAGCATCCTAAATGCTTAAATACACAAATTAAACCTACCTAAGGCCCGTGTTGGCCTAATGGGCCACTGACACTAAAAAATGTGTCAAAAACACTTATTTTATTAACTTTTACTACTTAGCTACTAACTAATGAAAATACAATATTTAATATTAAAAGTGATAAAAAACAAGCTCCTTAAGTGTATAAATATACTAAAATTACTATACATTTGACATCAAGTCAAATGCCCTCATGCAAACAAAACAAAACAAACTAAATAAACTAGAAAAACCAAAACAAACTAAAAACAAGAAATATACATGCAATAAAAGAAAATGCACTTGAGATGGCTTCATAGAGGAGATTAAATTGAAGAATATTAACAAGATAATGTAAATAAACTCATGATTTTAGAGTGATATGTAATTGACTCACAATTTCCAAACTTAAACAGATTAGTTCACTAAATTACAAAGAAAACAAATAAAAGAATATTAAGTATAGGTATCCATTAAAAATATATATACAAATATCCAATTATGTTCAAAAGAATACAAGTAGTAGAAATATCAACCCTTGGTGCAATTTTCATCCAAATAAAGCATTACCTAAGTCATATAGGACTTTTTGGCTTGCAACGTTGAGCAGCTTAGGTTGGTTGGGAAATCGAAAGCAGACTTGATAAAATTGCTTAGCATGAAAGTAGTTTGGCACATTATATTGTCCCCTATACTTCCCCAAATGTACATATAGCTCACCACCTTATATCCACTTCTTTCACCTTCCTTATTTCTCCATTTACTAAGGCATAGTATAGTGTTCATGAGTACAGTCATCCAAGATCATATTTTTCACAAATGTGAGTGTACTTTTTATTTCCAACTCACTTTGATTTTTTTATATTTTCTCGATTGGAATTTTACCCTTTTTTTATATTTTTTTCTACAAGCTCAAAAATCTTATACTCACTATACCATACGTATATATCTAGTCCGTAGGACTCTATAACATTTAGTCTAAATCACTAGTACTCGATTCATATACTTAGTAATTACTCCATTTTCAGGGGCATCATCGATGCATAATAAGGGCACAGATGTGCAATCAGGGGCACCAAAGTGCAAAAAGGGACACGGATGTGCAAGTAGGGGCATCGATGTGCAAACAAGAGTGCAGATGTACAAACAGGGGCACATATGTGCAAATAGGGGTACCGATGTGCAAGCAGGGGCATCGATGTGCAAACATAAATAATTGAAATTCACATGGTTATATAGATAACCAAAATAACTTCACATTTATATATAATTCAATTAACTAGAAACTAGTAATCTAAAACACAAATAAATTACAAATCTAAAACAAAACACTTTAATCTCCCAATTTAATCTAAAACAAATCTATTTAGTAATTAAATACATTCTATTAAATTCACATACATTTCACTCTCAATTTAATGCATAAGACCCTTAAATTTTTATTAATTACACATTTCCCTAAACTTTTATATTTTTCACAATTTATTCCCTAACTTAAAATCTCCCAAATTTAAAAAATTTTGCTAGATACCAAGCTAGCCAAATTTATTTCCATATTAGTACAATCCATAATTATTCAAAATTCACAAGATTGCTATGTAAATTTTAACATTTCAACAAATAAATCCTTAATTCAAAATCTAACAAGATTGCTTAATAAACTATTTCTAATTAACAACTAAGACCTCAAATCATTTGTTTAACATTGTAAACAATAAGAATTCTTTAATGGTACATTTCAAAATTCTTGACAGTTTAAAAAACGAAGCTATGAATTAGCTAGACCTAGTTGCAATGATTTCAAAAACATAAAAATTACTAGAAATAGATTTAAAATGAGCTTACATGCAACCCAATAGATATGGCTGAACCTCAAGCTTGAGAACAATGGTGTTTTAACCCCTTAATTTCGGTTGCTACTAGAGAAATATGATGATTCATCATTTGTATTTTATTTATTTTAGTTTTTATTTTATAATTATAATTTTGTCCTTAGTTTTAACTTACAATTTTAATAATTAATAGGCACATAACCGTCCACGTAATAACCTCATGGCTTAATTATTTTGTAATAGCCCGATTTAGGGCCTAGTCAAAATAGTGGTTGCAAGACCATGAATCCGAAGTAGAAATATGTGTTTTATGATTTTTATAAGGCTTATGATGTGTTTGCATGATTGTGGGAAAATTTCATGAAGAAATTTTATGAATTAGTGAATAATTTGCCTATTAGGAATAAATTGCAAAGATTAGAAAATATGAGATTCTAGAAGATTTAAGTATGAAATAGAATTATAAAAATTATTAGAAGTCCTTATTTAGCCATTAGACCATTAAATGTTAAGATGGACAAAAATGGGCATGGGAGGGAAAAATCTTAAGAAAGAGGCCTTAAGGGTATTTCTGTCATTTGGTAAATAAAAGATTAAAAAGGGAAAACAAAGTCAAAATTGTGTTCATCTTCTTCTTCCATGGCCGAAAATCACTAAGGAAGACATAGCTAGGGTTTTTTCATCTTTCAAGCTTGATTGTAAGTACCTCCTAGCCCCTTTTTAATGTTCTTCATATTTTTGAGATCATTGTAGCTCGATTTAGCTATTTCTAGCTATATTTTGAGCTAGGGTTTATGTTCAAAAATTTAATCATGTATGATATGCATGTATTTTGATGTTTTATGTAAGAATATGAAAGTTGATGTATGATAAACATATTTTTCTAAGTGATTTTCATGAAAAATGCATAAAAGGACCAAATTGTAAAAGTTATAAAAATGGTCATACATGAGTGAAATAGTGAAAATTGGGGGCTGATATAGTTAAGAAAATAAATTGGCTAGGCTTAAAATAAAAGAAAGTTGAATAAAAATCATTTTACGGGCCTAGGGGCAAGTGTAATTATGTGAAAGTTTAGGGGCAAAATCATAATTTTGCCAAAGCATGATTCATGAATCAATTTAGTCAATGTGAGTATTAAACAAGTGAAATTGTTATTATAGATCAAGAAACCCGAACCCGGACCGAAACCGAGGTAAGAACAAAGTTGTGGACTAAAATCAAACATCCACCCCTATTTTGAGTACCGAGGTAAGTTTGTGTGAAATTAAAGCTTCATAGTATTTTTATATTTTAAATTGCTTGATATTATGACAAAGAATATCATATCTATGAAAATTAACTAATGATGCCTCGATGAGAAAATGATGAGAATATGTTAAGTTGAAGTCCTGGTTGAAGATTCGGAATAACGAGGATACCTATGTCACAACATGGGATAAAGAAGGTCCCGTATAAGACCATGTATGGGACATGGCATTGACACTGAATGTAGGTCCCGTATAAGACCATTTCTGAGACATGGCCTCAGCACCAAAGGAAGATCTCGTGTAAGACCATGTTTGGGACATGGCATCGACATCTATATACGGTCTCGTATAAGACCATGTTTGGCACATGGCATTCACATCGAGCTAAGATATCCCGTGTAAGACCATATCTGGGATATGGAATCGGCAACGTGATACATGTATGATGAGATTGAGTATCCTTTGATATTCTGAGTTGTTTAATGGGCAAAAGAGCTAAGTTATGTAAAATTAATAAAGAGCTAAGTTATACAAAAATGACAAAGAGTTACATTTAAGTTAAGGATGATAATGACTTAAATTTACGTTCAAGATAGCATAAGTGCTAAATTATGTGATGAAGGGATTCAAGTACCATGAGTAAAATAAGAGTTATGTAATATCCCTGATTTATGGCTTATGCATTTTAGCTTAAGTAAATGTGGAAGCATGTTTAGGTGTATGAGAATGTGTTTTACAAACTTTAGGGAACTCTAGGATGGGATAAATGCCTTAGAAATTATTAGATTTTAAGCTTAAAAGAGGGAACTGAAGCAAAGTGGCCTTAAGAGAAAATGTAGGGGAAATAGGACACAAGAATAGCATTGGTAAAGTGGCTTGGAGGCGCCACTTAAGGCCTCTGGAAGTGACGCTATATGCAGTAGAAAAGGGGCTTGGGTTCGAGTTACAAGGGAAGCAAATAGAGTTTTTATTTTTGCTACAGGAGTGAGCAGTAGTGGACGGCACCAAGGCACTAAAAGGATGCGTTTAATTCTCTTTAAAATTCGGCTAAATAGATAGATAAATGTGGATTTAATTTTATTTATTTTGAATAAATAAAGATAAGAGATAAAGTAGGAGGAAAGGAAGGGATAAGATAGGGATTTGATAGTGTTGGCCGAATAGGAGACTCTTGGGGGTAGTAATTTCGGCTAAAAGAGGAAAAGGGAGGCCAATCTTCATTCTTTCTCTCCTTATTCATCTGCTGAAATTCTCTAGCAAACTTTTTCCTTTCTCTTTGATTTTGTCAAAGCCGAAAGTACACCTTGTGTTAGCCGAAACTTCATTGCCGAGTTGCTCAACCCTTTTCTCATCTTCTTTCTCCAACTCAATCAAAAGCCGAATCTCCCTAGTATTCTTCAAGGCCGAATCCCTCTGAGGTGTTAGGCAAGATACTGTCGATTTCTGTGAAGAAGGTAAAGACCAAATGTTATTTGATTTCCATTCTTTTCTTTTAGATTTGTCGAAATCTAGAACTAATCCCATCAATATTCTTGTTTGCCGAAATTTGGAAGGATCTTTCAGGATTTTCAGTGTAGTTGACTATAAGGAGGATTATTCGGGATTTCAACATCCAAGGTAGGTTATGTGATATTCGGCCATAGGCCATTCTTATGTGATTTAATGTTAGAATTAAATCTAACCTATGCCTATAGGTATTTCGACACCTTCAAGTGACAAGTTTTCGGGTTTTGGAATCGCAAGGTAAGGAGGTGTAATATTCGGTCTTATTGGTTAACGTATTAGCCGAATCTGACTATGGTTATGTAGGGGCAGTCGACAGTGGTACAAGGATTTCGGGAGTTAAAAATTGCAAGGTAAGTACATATGTACATTCGACTAAGGCCTATTTAGTGACTTAGATCTGTTTCATACTTGTTCAAAAGCCAAAATTAACCTATGAAGTGATTTAATGCTAGCCGATTTCAAGGGGGAAGCGCTACAAGTTTCGGGATTTGATTAGTAGTCAAATCGGCAATAAGGAACTAAGGATCTAGGATGTTAGATCGGGTTTTCGGGACTTCAGTAAACTTGCTAAGTATACCAGGTGTGTACCCTACACTATTTCTCGATAGATGTATGGTTATGTTTTATTAAATATGTTAATAAGAATGTGAAAAATATGGCTAAGGTACCATGTTATGGTACAAAGTACTCATGTATGTTCCCCACTCCTACTATGAGTATAATATGATCTGTTATGGCATATGTGAAACTATAAGAATGTGAATACGGAATATGACATGGCTTATGCATATTTGTATGACATGGGGCATATGGGTGATTATGAAAGGGGAAGTGTATGTGGTGGTTTTATACCACAATATCTGAATGTGGTGACTTCGGTCACGTTATCTGAATGTGGTGACTTATGTCACGAATATTTTATCTGGTGGCTATGCCACAATATATATAAGGGCGATGAGCACGTCGTCTGCAGCGACTGCCTTTGATGATGTGTAGCGGATGGAGGGTTGACTTACTAGTCCCCACGGTGTGCAGGTTGGTACGGGTGATGTGTAGCGGATGGTACCTAGGTTTGGGTTCGGGTTGCATCATTATCTTTATTTCTGCTATATGTACTTGTATGAGCTGATATACCTAAACTGTTAGGACTTAGTGTTGGTTGTACACACTGAGTCTGTTGACTCGCCCCGTTGTGGGAATATTTTTCAGGTGACAATCAGTGATGGACCGGGTCGGCAAGAGCTTAGTGGTGGCCATGCTCAGTTCGGAACTTTATTTTAATTTAGACTTTTTATATTCTAAGTACTTTTGAATTTATTTCGGGTTTTGTTGTAATAAGGCCATAGTTATAAACTGTTTATGCATGCATTTTAATTATTTTCTTATGATACGGAATTTTTCTCAAAATTAAAGATTAAGTAAATTTTATTTAAGAATGAACTCTAAAACGATTTGACATCTAAAAGGAAATGATTTCTAATTTAATGATAAAACCTAAAACAAATTCGGCATATCTTCTAACTTAAAGTTTTGAAACTTAACAATGGAATTTTTATAAAAACTTATATTTAAAAAATAAATTAGTTTCCAACTTGAGCCCAACCCAAATCAAGTTTTCTCCCAAAATCACTCAAAGATTTTCAAAAGATACAAATCAGTTTTGAACCGTTTTACTCAAGGAGCATACCGGATCCGGTCAAGGCTCGTGGGCCGGGTTTGGGGTGTTTCAGCTTGGTATCAGAGCCCAGTTTTAAACTCTCGGCCTTGGGTTTAAAGCCCACAATGTTTTAAAAATTAAGCCCAAATGAATTTTTGAGGAAGTTTTAATTGAGCAGGTTTTTTGGCATGGCACCTAAGTCTCTGACCCAAGGTCCACCAGGTAAGTACCCCTATCTATTGTGTGAATTATAGTATGACTTGTAGAAGGGTATAAATGGAACGTAGATAGCATATTAAGTACTTGAACCCTAGGACTAGTTTACCCCAACGATTACATAAAACATTAAGGACTAATTAAACAAACCTGTGACTAAGTCGCCGAGTTAGGGTGTGGCAACCAATGTGCGCATGTCTAGGATTGGATCCGGAAGAGCCTGGTACTTAAGCAATCCTAGTGACTCACCTCCTCTTCGCTGGAATCCTACCTGGTGCGTAGCTACGGTTCACCCTAACCAAGAGGACTTATTCATGGGCTAAACTCAATAACTAAAACCTGAAAGGGATTACTTTATTTTCATAAAAACTTTGGTTTTAAAATCACCAAATTACCCCTTTAAATTGTAGCAAAACTTAGTTTGAAATTTTTCAAAATATTTTTGATTTAAAAAATTACCTAAATACCCCTAGTGGAAAAATTACTAAAATGCCCTTGGATTTTAAAATCACCATACTACTCCCGATTTCGATTTTGCGAAAATGTCCAAAAACCTTATCGTTACAAAATACTAAAATGACCCCTGTTTTACAAAATTTACGAAATTACCCCTGTTTTACAAAATTACCAAAATGACCCCTGATTTCCAAAATTTTTGCAACAACACCGATTTGGAAAACAAATTCTCAAAAAGAACCCTAAGTTTCGCAAATTTTGAAATACCTTTGATTATAGAGATTTTTTTTAAATTGACCCTGATTTATTACCAAAATACCCCTGTAGGACAAATTACGAAAATACCCCTGGGATAGGGATAGACAAGGAAGTTCGAACAGTGAATGTGTGTGCTAGGTACTACTGAATGAATGTTTGGATGAATGTGCTTCTGTGAATTAGGATAGAGAACCTGAAACTTTGATTGATCGAAAGAACTACTAATAAACTTCTTTTATAAAATTTCTTCGCGGATAATCAATGGAACATATACTAATGCATAAAATTTTCTTAATCAGACTAAGGCGCGAGCATAGAAATGAGCTCTAAGAGACGTGGTCGTAATGTATGAGGATGCGATAGAGGCAGAATGACCGTGTCGGAACCCGTTAGATCGGGTCAAGGATCTGAGAATGAGGTACCACCACCCCCACCACCAGCTGTTGGTGTTGAGCAACAAGATCAGACGGGTGATGATGCTGTATCGCAGGCTGTGCTGCGAGTTTTTGAAATGGTGGCTGGAGCAGGAGGAAATATGGGAGCTCGGAAATCTATACCCGAGCGACTCCGGGCCAATGGAGCTGAGGTGTTCCGTGGTGTATCTGGTGTGGCACCCAGTACGGCTGAGTATTGGTTGGAAGCGACTGAGCGGATCATGGATGACCTTGATCTGACAGCTGAGGAAAAATTAAAAGGGTTGGTGTCGCTTCTCCGCGATGAGTCATATCAATGGTGGTCACGGTTCGGGATAGTGCTACGGCTGAGGAACTTACTTGGGAATATGTTAAAGTGGCATATCAGAAGAAGTATGTTGGTATTCACTACATTGATGTGCAGAGGAAGGCATTTTTGGGGCTGGTTCAAGGAAATAAGTCCGTAGCAGCGTATGAGGCTGAATTCTTAAGGCTGAGCCGTTATGCTAGAAGGATAGTGGCTACTGAACATGAGCGATGTGTCCGGTTTGAGGATAGACTAAGGGATGATCTAAGGTTATTGATAGCTCCACAGCAAGAGAGGGAGTTCGCAGTGTTGGTAGAGAAGGCTAAGGTAGCCGAGGGAATTAAGGACTCTGTAAGACAGAACACTGATCGGAATAGGCAGAAAAGAGGATTTGGATCGTCTGGATCGTCAGGAAATGTGCAAAAGAGGCCTAGAGCTGATGGGCCGCGAGGTTAGCAAGTTGCTATAGGAGGGCAGTATCGTACTTGTGCTCAACGTGGGAAGATGCACTTAGGGGAGTGTTGGAAGAAAACGGGAGGATGCTTCAAGTGTGGGTCTAAGGACCATATGATTAAGGACTATCCGATAAAGATAGACGGGAGTCGGCCCATAGGTCAGGGTTCTAATCAGGCTGGTAGAGGTGGACTGCAGCCTCAACGGGGTCGTGGCCCGAATGGTAGAGGTAATGGTGCTAGAAGAGGACGTGGAACACCGGGCAGAGGTGTTGGTAATGCAGAGGCAAGACAGCCGGGTCTAATGTATGCGGTTCGCCTGAGGGAGGATGGTGACGCACCGGACGTCATAACCGGTACGTTACTTATATTTGGCAAGCCTTATTTTGCTTTGATTGATGTCGGCTCGACCTATTCCTATGTTGCATATAGTGTAGTTGCAACACTAGGCATAGCCTCTGAACTATCTAATAGGGAGATGACTGTAGTAAGCCCATTAGGCCAAACTGTAGTGGTGAATAAGGTCTTTCGGAGGGTGCCTCTAGAGATTCAAGGTGTGGTATTCTCTGCCGACTTAATGGAATTACCGTTTGGAGAATTTGACCTCATACTTGGCATAGACTGGCTAGTGGAACATCAGGCTATTTTGGATTGTGCAGCTAAGCGAATGGAGTTAAGGACCCCGGAGGATGAGGTGATAATTATGATAGGAGAAAGAAGAAACTACTTGTCTAATGTAGTTTCAGCGCTGAAAGCTGATAAGATGGTTCGGAAAGGGTGCAAGGCATTTTTGGCCTTTGTAAGTGCGTTGGATGGGAAAGAAGGGGGAGTTAGTGGAGTTAGAACTGTAAGGGACTTTGAAGATGTGTTTCCAGAGGAATTACTTGGAATACCCCCGGAAGTGGAGTTTGGAATTGACTTGCTACCAGGTACAGCTCCTGTGTCAATTGCCCCGTATAGAATGGCACCAAAGGAGTTGGTTGAGGTCAAGGCTCAAATCTAAGAGTTGCTTGATCATGGGTTTATCTGACCCAGTGTGTCTCCATGGGGAGCACCGGTCTTATTTGTGAAGAAGAAGGACGGAACTATGCATATGTGCATAGATTATCGTCAGTTGAATAAGCTGACCATCAAGAACAAATACCTGTTGCCGAGGATTGATGACTTGTTCGATCAGCTTAAGGGGGCAACGGTATTCTTAAAGATCGACTTAAGGTCGGGGTATCATCAGTTGAAGGTGAAGGAGGCAGATATCCATAAGACGGCTTTCCGGACAAGATACGACCATTATGAGTTTTTAGTAATGCCTTTTGGATTGACAAACGCCCCAGCCGCGTTCATGGATATGATGAACTGGGTTTTTCAACCCTACTTGGATCGGTTCGTCGTTGTATTCATCGACGATATTCTAGTGTATTCCAAGTCTGAAGAGGAGCATGATGAGCATCTTCGGGTTGTGTTGCAAGTGTTGAGGGAGAAGAAGCTTTATGCCAAATTCAGCAAGTGTGAATTTTGGCTTAAGGAAGTGGCGTTCTTAGGGCATGTGGTATCCGCAGAAGGAATAAGGGTGGATCCTCGAAAGATTGAGGCAGTGTTAGATTGGAAATCGCCTAAGTCTGTGGCTGAGGTTCGCAGTTTCTTGGGATTGGCAGGCTATTACAGAAGGTTCGTGGAAGGATTCTCATCGATAGCCGCGCCTCTGACGAAGTTGTTGAGGAAGGAAGTACCTTTCGTATGGACAGAGAAGCAACAAGAGAGCTTCGTGAAGCTTAAGAGGGTCTTGACTGAAGCTCCAGTTTTGATTCAGCCTGAGGCAGGAAAGGACTTCGTGGTGTACTGTGATGCTTCTCACACAGGATTAGGGTGTGTTTTGATGCAGGACGGGAAGGTTGTCGCTTATGTGTCTCGACAGTTAAGGCCGCATGAAGTTAACTACCCGACGCATGATTTGGAAGTGGCGGCGGTGGTCTTCGCTCTTAAGGTATGGAGGCACTATCTTTATGGGGAAAAGTCAGTAATCTACACGGACCACAAGAGCCTTAAGTACCTGTTGACTCAGAAGGAGTTAAACTTGAGACAGCGAAGGTGGGTGGAATTATTGAAGGACTACGATTGTTCTATAGAGTATCATCCAGGCAAGGCGAATGTAGTGGCAGATGCCCTAAGTCGGAAGGTGCTGTCAGATCTAAGGGCGATGTTTGAACATTTGAGTTTGTATGACGATGGAAGTCTGCTAGTAGAGTTGCAAGTCAAACCGACATGGTTGAATGAGGTACAAGAGGGTCAGTCAGCAGATGAGGATTTAAGTGTCAAGATGCGGCAAGTTTAGAATGGTGGTTTAGAGGATTACAGTATGTCCAGTGATGGAGTATTGTGTTTCAAGGGTAAGGTCTGTATGCCTAAGGATAAGGAGTTAAGGCAGAGGATTCTTCAAGAATCGTATAGTAGTCCTTATGCTATGCATCCTGGAGGTACTAAGTTGTACATAGATTTAAGGGAACAGTTTGGTGGCCTGGTCTAAAACGGGAAGTTACCGAATTTGTCGGCAAGTGCTTAACATGCTAGCAAGTCAAGGCTGAATACCATGTTCTGTCAGGATTGCTTCAACCGATAGTGATTCCGTAGTGGAAGTGGGAGAGAATTACCATGGACTTCGTTAGTGGGCTTCCCCTTACGCCTACTAAGAAGGACTCGGTATGGGTGATAGTGGATCGACTGACAAAGTCCGCGCATTTCATTCCGGTACGGGTTGATTATTCTCTTCAGAAGTTGGCGAAATTGTATGTGGCAGAAATTGTAAAGTTGCATGGGGTACCGGTGTCGATTATGTCAGACCAGGATCCAAGGTTTACGTCTCTGTTTTGGAAAGCTCTACATCAAGCTTTAGGCACCAGATTGGATTTCACTACGGCCTTTCATCCACAGTCTGACGGGCAGTCGGAACGAGTAATCCAAGTGTTGGAGGATATGCTGAGAGGATGTGTGATAGACTTCAGAGGAAGTTGGGAAGAGTATTTGCCTCTAGCGGAATTTGCTTATAATAACAGCTATCAAGTTAGTATTCGGATGGCACCGTATGAAGCGCTGTATGGACGGAAGTGTCGCACTCCTACGTGTTGGACAGAATTAGGGGAACGTCGAGTTTTGGGTCCAGAGATTGTGGCAGAATCAGAGGAAAAGGTTGAGGTAATTCAGGCACGGTTAAAGGAGGCATTTGACAGGCAGAAGTCGTATGCAGATCTTAAGCGCAAGGAAATAGAATTTGATGCGGGAGATCAAGTGTTTCTTAAGGTCTCGCCTTGGAAGAAAGTGATGAGATTTGGACGAAAAGAGAAGTTAAGTCCAAGGTTTATAGGACCTTATCGGGTATTGAAGCGAGTTGGACCAGTGGCATACCAGTTAGAGTTGCCACCGGAGTTGAAGCAGATGCACGACGTATTCCATGTTTCTATGCTACGTCATTATCGAGCGGATCCATCTCATGTAGTCCCGGTTGAGGAGGTAGAGCTAAGGCCTGATTTGTCCTACGAGGAAGAGCCGATTCAGATCTTGGAACGAGATGTGAAAGTGTTATGAAGGAAGTCAGTTCCTCTAGTTAAAGTGTTATGGCGTAATCATGGATCAGAAGAAGCTTCGTGGGAGCCAGAAGAAGCAATGCGACAGCAATACCCTCACTTATTTCAGCCAGGACGAAATTATTTTAAGGGGGGTAGAACTGTAATATCCCTGATTTATGGCTTATGCATTTTAGCTTAAGTAAATGTGGAAGCATGTTTAGGTGTATGAGAATGTGTTTTACAAACTTTAGGGAACTCTAGGATGTAGATAAATGCCTTAGAAATTATTAGATTTTAAGCTTAAAAGAGGGAACTGAAGCAAAGTGGCCTTAAGAGAAAATGTAGGGGAACTAGGACACAAGAATAGCCTTGGTAAAGTGGCTTAGAGGCGCCACTTAAGGCCTCTGGAAGTGACGCCATATGCAGTAGAAAAGGGGCTTGGGTTCGAGTTACAAGGGAAGCAAATAGAGTTTTTATTTTTCTTTGCAGTATGAGAGAGTGGGACGACACCAAGGCACTAAAAGGATGAGTTTAATTCTCTTTAAAATTCGGCTAAATAGATAGATGAATGTGGATTTATTTTATTTATTTTGAATAAATAAAGATAAGAGATAAAGTAGGAGGAAAGGAAGGGATGAGATAGGGATTTGATAGTGTTGGCCGAATAGGGGACTCTTGGGGGTAGTAATTTCGGCTGAAAGAGGAAAAGGGAGGCCAATCTTCATTCTTTCTCTCCTTGTTCATCTGCCGAAATTCTCTAGCAAACTTTTTCCTTTCTCTTTTATTTTGTCAAAGCCAAAAGTACACCTTGTGCTAGCCGAAACTTCATTGCCAAGTTGCTCAACCCTTTTCTCTTCTTTTTTCTCCAACTCAATCAAAAGCCGAATCTCCCTAGTATTCTTCAAGGCCGAATCTCTCTGAGGTGTTAGGCAAGGTGCTGTCGATTTCTGTGAAGAAGGTAAAGACCAAATGTTATTTGATTTCCATTCTTTTCTTTTAGATTTGTCGAAATCTAGAACTAATCCCATCAATATTCTTGTTTGCCGAAATTTGGAATGATCTTTCAGGATTTTCAGTGTAGTTGACTATAAGGAGGATTATTCGGGATTTCAACATCCAAGGTAGGTTATGTGATATTCGGCCATAGGCCATTCTTATGTGATTTAATGTTAGAATTAAATCTAACTTATGCCTATAGGTATTTCGACACCTTCAAGTGACAAGTTTTCAGGTTTTGGAATCGCAAGGTAAGGAGGTGTAATATTCGGTCTTATTGGTTAACATATTAGCCGAATCTGACTATGGTTATGTAGGGGCAGTCGACAGTGGTACAAGGATTTCGGGAGTTAAAAATTGCAAGGTAAGTACATATGTACATTCGGCTAAGGCCTATTTAGTGACTTAGATCTGTTTCATACTTGTTCAAAAGCCGAAATTAACGTATGAAGTGATTTAATGCTAGCCGATTTCAAGGGGGAAGCACTACAAGTTTCGGGATTTGATTAGTAGTTAAATCGGCAATAAGGAACTAAGGATCTAGGATGTTAGATCGGGTTTTCGGGACTTCAGTAAACTTGCTAAGTATACCAGGTGTGTACCCCACACTATTTCTTGATAGATGTATGGTTATGTTTTATTAAATATGTTAATAAGAATGTGAAAAATATGGCTAAGGTACCATGTTATGGTACAAAGTACTCAGGTACGTTCCCCACTCCTACTATGAGTATAATATGATCTGTTATGGCATATGTGAAACTATAAGAATGTGAATATGGAATATGACATGGCTTATGCATATTTGTATGACATGGGGCATATGGGCGATTATGAAAGGGGAAGTGAATATGGTGGTTTTATACCACAATATCTGAATGTGGTGACTTCGGTCACATTATTTGAATGTGGTGACTTATGTCACGAATATTTTATCTGGTGGCTATGCCACAATATATATAAGGGCGATGAGCTCGTCGTCTGCAGCGACTGCCTTCGATGATGTGTAGCGGATGGAGGGTTGACTTACTAGTCCCCACGGTGTGCAGGTTGGTACGGGTGATGTGTAGTGGATGGTACCTAGGTTTGGGTTCGGGTTGCATCATTATCTTTATTTCTGCTATATGTACTTGTATGAGCTGATATACCTAAACTGTTAGGACTTAGTGTTGGTTGTACACATTGAGTCTGTTGACTCACCCTGTTGTGGGAATATTTTTCAGGTGACGATCAGTGATGGACCGGGTCGGCAGGAGCTTAGTGGTGGCGATGCTCAGTTCAGAACTTTATTTTAATTTGGACTTTTTATATTCTAAGTACTTTTGAATTTATTTCGGGTTTTGTTGTAATAAGGCCATTGTTATAAACTGTTTATGCATGCATTTTAATTATTTTCTTATGATACGGAATTTTTCTCAAAATTAAAGATTAAGTAAATTTTATTTAAGAATGAACTCTAAAATGATTTGACATCTAAAAGGAAATGATTTCTAATTTAATGATAAAACCTAAAACAAATTCGGCATATCTTCTAACTTAAAGTTTTGAAACTTAACAATGGAATTTTTATAAAAACTTATATTTCAAAAATAAATTAGTTTCCAACTTGAGCCCAACCCAAATCAAGTTTTCTCCCAAAATCACTCAAAGATTTTCAAAAGATACAAACCAGTTTTGAACCGTTTTACTCAAGGAGCATACCGGATCCGGTCAAGGCTCGTGGGCCGGGTTTGGGGTGTTTCAAGTTATGAAACCATAATGTGATATGTGATGGGTAAGAGTAAGTATGTCGAAGTACTCCAGAACTTGTGTTGTTATTATTCTATGAGATGAATGGATTTTACCGTGAGTACTTATGTTACTATTTTAATTCATTCAAACTTACTAAGCTATATACTTACCCCTCTATTTTCCATTTTCCTTGTAGTATCGTCAAGTTAGCTCAGGGATTGTAGAACGTTGGAGCTCGGATCACACTATCAATCATTCTTTTGGTATAGTAAAGTTGAATTATTTTGGGTATGGCATGTATAGGAACTTGGTCATCTTGTGTTATGTCATATTTGAAAGCCAAGTGTTGGCTACATATGTTAGACACTCATTTTGTAAATGGCCGTTAGGAATTGGCCAATATTTGTCAAGTTTCATATTTTAAAGATGATGAGTTTTATAGAGTGAAAGTTCATAAAATTGATGGAGTAAAATGTGGTTTGTATGAATGATGATTTAGGGATTTTTCATAGTATGTTAAAGCCATGTTATGTGTTGCTTGTGGTGGTATATGTGTGTGCATGTTTCAGGGTGGCAAATGGCTTGGAAAATAGCCTTCTAATTGTCCACACAGGTAGACGCACGAGCGTGTCTCTAGACCCTGTGTGACACACGGTCAGCCCCATAGGTGTGTTAACAGGCCGTGTGTCCCCTGTATCAAATTGCGAGAATTTGATTCGTTAAACGGGGCACCACACGGGCGTGTGACTAGGCCGTGTGCCTTTAAAAGGTTGCTAACATCATAAATAGAATACTAAGGTTTTTCACACACGGGTGAGAACACGAGAGTGTCTAGGCCGCGTGAGGGACACGGGTCTTTGACACGGGCATGTGCCTGGCCGTGTGAAAACCCCTGTAGGTTCGAATTGAAAAATAAATTTCGCATGGGCTGGGAACATGGGCGTTTGTGACCACACGACCTACCCACACGGGTGTGTTACATTTCACATGGGCGTGTGGCCCTGTTTAGGAAAAAAATTTCTAAGAGCGCAAAAGTTTTCGGTTTTATTTTGAAACCTTCCATATGTATGTTTAGGGCCTCGTAGGCCCGTTATAAGGATGTTATGCATATGAATGAGAAGTTTTAAGTTGAAATGAAATTTTATAACCCAATGTTGTATGTTTAAGCAAGTAAAGTTCGGTAATGCCTCGTATCCGATTCCAGCGTCGAACATGGGTAAAGGGTGTTACATTTAGTGGTATCAGAGCTGTGATTTAGTCAATTCTCAGACTAATGTAATGTATGCATGAGTCGAGCTATACATGCCATACACATGAGTACTTACATTATGATAGTGTAACAACTCCTAACGATTTAAATTGTGTTTTCATATAGTAAATGGATCCCGATAGAGCTGTGGTGGATGATGTAGAATGTAACGTGTCATTTTGCTGCTTTGAAGGGCGATCTTTGAATGAAAATAAGAATAGAAAAATGATCGTGAGTCGAGAGAGGATGAGAATAGGCTAGGGAAGCCTTTCTTCACATGATGAATGCATGGTATACGGAGTTCGTTCGTGCGAACCCGAATGCACAACCCCCTCCACCCCCACCTATTCCTCAGCCTACCCCTGTAGCTCCCCAAGTGGTAGAAATGATAAGAAGAGAAAAGCCTCTGGTAGATATAATCTGAAAATAAGGAGCCGAAGAATTTCGAGCTAGTAAAGATGATGATCCGGGAAGAGCAGAATTCTTGCTTGAAAATACCATCAGGGAATTTGATGAGTTATCTTGCACACCTGAAGAGTGCATGAAATGTGTAGTGTCTCTTTTGAGAGATTCTACTGATCAGTGGTGAAACACCCTTTTGTCGGTTGTACCGAGGGAAAGGATCACATGGGAGCTTTTCCAAGAAGAGTTCCGGAAGAAGTACATTAGCCAAAGGTTTATCAACCAGAAAAGAAAGTAATTCCTTGAACTGAAACAAGGTAAGATGACAGTAATTAAGTATGAGTGTGAATCTGTAAGACTCAGCAAATACGCTCGAGAATGTGTATCCACTGAAGCCATTATGTGTAAACAGTTTGAGGACAGATTAAACGAAGATATTAGATTATTTGTTGGTGTCCTCAAGTTGAAAGAATTTGTTGTGTTAGTGGGCCGGGCTTGTAAAGTCGAAGAGTTGGTTAAAGAGAAAAGAAAAGCTGAAATAGAGTCTCGTGACTCAAGAAAGAGACAAATGAACAAGTCGTTTCAATCTTCATTTAAGAAGTCAAGAGATTTCCCTACTCGATCAGCTACTTCAGCTAGGTTTTCAAATCGAAGTAAGAGTAAAGAGTACTCGAGAATTAAAGCTCAGAATACTTCAGTTGCTAGTGTTGGGAACACTCGACCTAATAGATCAGAATGCCCATAGTGTGGCAGACGTCATCTCGGTGAGTACCAAACCTATTTCAAGTGTGGTTCCCAAGATCATTTTATCAGAGAATGCCCTGAGATGGTTGAAAAAAAGAAAATTTAGAGTGCAATATCGGGAAGCACTACTAAGGGGAGACAATAGAGAAACCTAGAAAGTGGAACGAGTAGTAAGAGTACACCTAGAGAGCAGGCTGCGAGATCTGAGGTTAGGGCACCTGCGAGGACTTATCCCATTCGTGCTCATGAAGAGGTGTCATCCCCTGATGTAATTACGGGTACATTTGCTCTCTATGATACTAATGTTGTCGCTTTAATTGACTCGGGATCTACCTACTCATATATTTGCATGAAATTAGTATCTAGTATGAGCATGCCTGTAGAGTCTACAGAGTTTATGATAAAAGTGTCCAATCTGTTAGGCAAAAGTGTATTAGTCGATAAGGTATGCAAGGATTACCCATTAATGGTTAGAGGTCATTATTTTAAGGAAAATCTCAGGCTATTGCAATTTGATGAATTCGATATAATTCTTGGTATGGACTGGTTAACCACTCATGATGTGACAGTAAATTGTGGAAAGAAATACATTGAATTGAGATGTGAAAATGGGGATACTCTTCGTGTTGAATTAGATGAACAGGACAGATCGCCTATATTGATTTCTGATATGACTGCCCAGAACTATGTAAGAAAAGGGTATGAAGCCTATCCTGCTTTTGTGATGAATGCCAAGGAAACTGAGTTAAAGATTAAATCAGTGCTGATAGTGTGTGAGTACCCAGATGTATTCCCAAAAGAATTGCCAGGGTTACCTCCACTTAGAGAGGTTGAATTTGGCATTGAGTTAACCCCTAGTACTGCACCTATATTGATTGCTTCATATAGAATGGCTCCAACTGAGTTGAAGGAATTTAAGGCACAGTTGCAAGAGTTGTTGGACAAAGGTTTTGCAAGACGAAGTTATTCTCCATGGAGTGCTCTAGTATTGTTTGTGAAGAAGAAAGATGGTTTCATGAGATTATGTATAGATTATCGGCAGCTTAATGAGGTAACAGTGAAGAACAAGTACCCATTGCCAAGAATCGACGATTTATTTGATCAATTGAAGGGAGCTACTGTGTTCTCCAAGATAGACTTGAGGTCTAGTTATTACCAGTTGAGGGTAAAAGACTTAGATGTGTCGAAAACTGCATTTTAGACGAGGTATGGGCACTACGAATTTTTAGTTATGCCTTTTGGTTTAACAAATGCCCTTGCTATGTTTATGGATTTAATGAATCATATCTTCCGACTGTATCTGGATAAATTTGTTGTGGTTTTTATTGATGATATACTGATATATTCTTGTGATGAGAATGAGCACCCCGAGCACTTGAGAATGGTTTTACAGATTTTATAAGATAATCAGTTGTATGCCAAGTTTAGCAAAAGTGAGTTTTGGCTCAAAGAGGTTGGATTTTTGGGACACATTGTCTTGGGAGATAGAATCCGAGTTGACCCGAACAAGATTTCAACTATTGTTGATTAGAAACCGCCAAGGAATGTATCGGAAGTTAGAAGTTTTCTGGGCCTAGCTGGCTATTACAAACGGTTTGTCAAAGGGTTTTCTATGATAGCTACTCTGATGACGAGGTTGTTACAAAAAGAGGTGAAGTTTGAATGGACAGAAAAGTGCCAACAGAGTTTCGAGAAATTAAAGGCATTGTTGAAGGCTCCAATTCTAGTGCAGCCTGAATCGAGAAAAGAATTTATGATTTATAGTGAAGCATCATTGAATAGATTAGGCTGTGTACTTATGCAAGAGGGCAAGGTGATATAACATATGCCTCCAGATAGTTAAAGCCGCATGAGAAGAATTACCCGACACATGATTTAGAGTTGGCTGCCATTGTGTTTGTATTGAAGATATGGAGACATCATTTGTATGGTGAAAAATGTCAGATATTCACCGATCATAAGAGCCTAAAGTACTTGATGACTCAAAAGGAATTGAAGTTAAGGCAACGAAGATGGTTAGAGTTGATAAAGGATTATGAGTTAGTGATTGACTACCACCCGGGAAAGGGGAATGTAGTCGCCGATGCTTTGAGTAGAAAATCCCTATTTCCATTGAGGGCTATGAATACTCGGGTGACTTTATCAGAGGATGGTTCTATTCTAGCTCAGTTAAGGGCTAGACTGATGTTTCTCCAAGAGATTTGTGAAGCTCAGAAAGATGACAGTGACTTGCAAGTCAAAAGAGTTCAGTGCGAGTCAGGTGATGAGTCTGACTTTCGAATTAATTCTAATGAATGCTTGATGTTCAGAGATAGAGTCTGTGTACCGAGGAATGATGAGCTTATTCGGAAGATTTTACA
This sequence comes from Gossypium bickii, assembly GCA_025503065.1. Classification (NCBI taxonomy): domain Eukaryota; kingdom Viridiplantae; phylum Streptophyta; class Magnoliopsida; order Malvales; family Malvaceae; genus Gossypium; species Gossypium bickii. The sequence continues at coordinate 83,395,138 of CP106713.1, read as the reverse complement.
CGAGGCACATAGCAGATTTCTATCTGTACATCCGGGCAGCACAAAAATGTATAATGACTTGAAGAGATGGTATTGGTGGCCGAGTATGAAGAAAGGCATCTCATGGTTTGTGTCAAAATGCTTGATTTGTTAGCAAGTGAAAGCTGAACACCAAGTACCTTCAGGTTTGCTTCAACATATTATGGTTCCCGAGTGGAAATGGGACCGTGTTACTATGGACTTTGTAACGGGTTTGCTGTTGACACCAAGCAAGAAAGATGCCGTATGGATTGTGGTAGATAGACTTATGAAGTCGGCCCATTTCATACCTGTACGTGTCAATTATTCACTTGATAAGTTAGCAGACTTTATGTTTCAGAGATTGTAAGACTACATAGAGTGCCTTTGTCGATTATATCGGATAGAGATTCGAGATTCACGTCCCGATTTTGGAAAAAGTTGCAAGAAGCTTTGGGTACAAAGCTGAGTTTTAGTACGGCTTTTCACCCACAAACCGATAGACAATTGGAGAGATTAATACAAATACTTGAGGATATACTCTGGTGTTGTGTTCTTGAGTTTCAGGGCAGCTAAGAAAATATTTACCGTTGGTAGAGTTTGCCTATAATAACAGTTTTCAGTCGAGTTTGAGAATGGCGCCTTATTAGGCTTTGTATGGGCATAAGTGTCGAACGCCTTTATATTCAACAGAACTCAAGGAAATTCAGATTCATAGGGTCGATCTGGTTAGAGAAACCGAAGAGAAGGTAAAGATAATTCGTTATTATTTAAAAGTTACTTCTGATAGACAAAAGTCCTACTCGAACTTGAAATGAAAAGAGATCGAGTTTCAATTTGGAGATAAGGTATTCTTAAAACTATCACAATGGAAGAAAGTTCTCAGATTTGGCCGGAAAGGCAAATTGAGTCCGCATTTTATCGGACCATATGGGATCACTGAGAGGATAGGGCCAGTAGCCTATCGTTTGGCTTTACCGTCTGAATTGGAGAAGATTCATGATGTGTTCCACGTATCGATGTTACGTCATTACTGATCAGATCCTTCTCATGTGATCACACCCACAGAGGTTGAAATTCAACCTGAGATGACTTATGGCGAAGAACTAGTTAAGATTTTGGCATGAGAAGTCAAACAGTTAAGGAATAAAAGTATAGCCCTTGTGAAAGTACTATGGCAAAGACATGGAGTAGAAGAGGCTACATGGGAGCCCGAGGAGGCTATGAGAAACCAATATCCACCTTTTTGCTGGTAAGATTTTCAGGGACGAAAATTCCTAAGGGGGAGAATTGTAACAGCCCGATTTAGGGCCTAGTCAGAATAGTGGTTGCAAGACCATAAATTCGAAGTAGAAATATGTGTTTTATGATTTTTATGAGGCTTATGGCGTGTTTGCATGATTGTGTGAAAATTTCATGAAGAAATTTTATGAATTAGTGAACAGTTTGCCTATGACTAAATTGCAAAAATTAGAAAATATGAGATTCTAGAATATTTAAGTATGAAATAGAATTATAAAAATTATTAGAAGTCCTTATTTAGCCATTAGACAGTTAAATGTTAAGATGGACAAAAATGGGCATGGGAAGGAAAAATCTTAAGAAAGAGGCCTTAAGGGTATTTCTGTCATTTGGTAAATAAAAGATTAAAAAGGGAAAACAAAGTCAAAATTGTGTTCATCTTCTTCTCCCATGGCCGAATATCACGAAGGAAGACATAGCTAGGGTTTTTTCATTTTTCAAGTTTGATTGTAAGTACCTCTTAGCCCCGTTTTTAATGTTCTTCGAATTTTTGAGATCCTTATAGCTCGATTTAGCTATTTCTAGCTTTATTTTGAGCTAGGGTTTATGTTCAAAAATTTAACCATGTATGATACATGTATTTTGATGTTTTATAGAAGAATATGAAAGTTTGATGTATGATAAACATCTTTTTTCTAAGTGATTTTCATGAAAAATGCATAAAATGACCAAATTGTAAAAGTTATAAAAATGGTCATACATGAGTGAAATAATGGAAATTGGGGACTATTGTAGTTAAGAAAATAACTCGGCTAGGCTTAAAATACAAGAAAGGTGAATAAAAATCATTATACGAGCCTAGGGGCAAAAGTGTAATTATGTGAAAGTTTAGGGGCAAAATCGTATCCAAAGTATGATTCATGAGTCAATTTAGTCAATGTGAGTATTAAAAATAGTGAAATTGTTATTATAGATCAAGAAACACGAAGCCCAGACTGAAATCGAGGGAAGAACAAAGTTGTGGACTAAAATCGAACATCCACCCGTATTTTGAGTACCGAGGTAAGTTTGTGTGAAATTAAAGCTTCATAGTATTTTTATATTTTAAATTGCTTGATATTATGACAAAGAATATCATATCTATGAAAGTTGACTAGTGATGCCTCGATGTGAAAATGATGAGAATATGTTAAGTTGAAGTCCCAGTTGAAGATTCAGAATAACGAGGATACCTATGTCACAACATGGGATAAGAAAGGTCCCGTGTAACAGCCTGATTTAGGGCCTAGTCGAAATAGTGTGCGAGGCCATGAATCTGAGGTGAATTTATGAGTTTTTAAAGTTTACGCCATGTTTGCATGATTATTGTGAAAGTTTCATGAAGCAATTTGGTTAAATTGAGGTTGAATGGTTAAAAAGGACTAGATTGCAAAAGTTGCAAAATATGAGTTTCTAGAAGCTTTTTGTATGAAATAGCTTTAGAATAATAATTAGAAGTCCTTAAATATCAATTTTCCCAAATTATAATTTCTGGACAAAATTGGTCATGAGTTGGTAAAATGGAAAACTTTTAAGAGAAGGGCATTTTGGTTATTTGTTTAATAAATGATTAAAATAGGAAAAAGATGATAAAAATCTATTCATCTTCTTCCCCCCAATTGCCGAAAATTTGAAGGCTCCATAGCTAGGGTTCTTCATTATTTTTCTAGCTTGCTAGTAAGTTCATTTTAGCCCCGTTTTTAATATTCTTCGTATTTTTGAAGTTCTCGTATTATGAATTAGCTATTTTTAGCTATAAAATGAGCTAAGATGCATGTTCAAAAATCTACCCATGAATGACATGCATGTTAAATGATGTTTTATGGAAGTTTGTGAGAGCTTGATGTTAGATAAACATCTTTTCCTTAGTGAATTTCATGAAAAATGATAGTATGGACCAATTTGTAATAGTTATGAAAATTGGTCATACATACTAAAAATAGTGAGAATTGATGATTGTTATGGTAGAGAAAATGAATCAGCTAAGTATGAAGTTTAAGAAAGTTGAATGAAAATTATTTTACGGGCCTAGGTCAAAATTGCAAATATGAGAAAGTTTAGGGGCAAAATAGTAATTTTGCAAAAATATGAGTAAAGAGTCAATTTAGTCAGTGTGAGTTTTTAATGGTCTATTTATGATTATAGATCAAGAAAAACGAAGCCCGGATCGAAACTGAGTCAAGAACAAAGTCGAGGACTAAATTGCATATCTACATACATTTTGTATATTGAGGTAAGTTTGTATGGTTTCTAAGCTTTATGATTTCTATGATTGAATTGCTTAGTATAACGTACATTATTTCCATGGAATACTTAATGCTATGTTAAACAAGGAAATCAATGAGATTTAGTATGAGCAAGTCCCGATTGAAGATGAATTTCCTAGGATACTCGATCCACCACATGAGATAAGAAAGTCCGTATGAGACCAAGCCAAGCCATGGCATCGGTAATCAAGCACAGATATCATGTAAGTCCAAGACAAGCTTGGCATTAAAAAGATATCATGTAAGTCCAAGGCAAGCTTGGTATTGAAAAGTTATCATGTAAGTCCAAGGCAAGCTTGGCATTGAAAAGATATCATGTAAGTCCAAGGCAAGCTTGGCATTGAAAAGTTATCATGTAAGTCCAAGGCAAGCTTAGCATTGAACATATATCATGTAAGTCCAAGGCAAGCTTGGCATTGAAAAGTTATCATGTAAGCCCAAGACAAGTCTTGGCATTGAAAACCTATCAAGAGAAAGAGATCCCATGTAAGTCCAAGCCAAGGCATGGCATTGGTGAGAACAAGAAAGATTGCATGTAAGTCCCAGCCAAGGCTCGACATTCACCAGTTCATGAGTAAAGACTTCGTATAAGTCCATGTCAAGACATGGCTTCGAAACGAAGATGAGATATTCTATGTAAGACCGTATCTAGGATATGGCTTTGGCGTCAAGTTTGGTGGGATGAGATTTAGTATCCTTGGTTATTCGTAAAAATTCATCGGGCAAATGAGTAAAGTTAATATGAGATAACAAGAAAGCTAAGTAAAGTTTGTATGGTTTCTAAGCTTTATGATTTCTATGATTTAATTTCTTAGTATAACGTACATTATTTCCATTGAATACTTAATGCTATGTTAAACAAAGAAATCAATGAGATTTAGTATGAGCAAGTCCCGATTGAAGATGAATTTCCCAGGATACTCGTTCTACCACATGAAATAAGAAAGTCCGTATGAGACAAAGCCAAGGCATGGCATCGGCAGTCAAGCACAGATATCATGTAATCCAAGGCAAGTTTGGCATTGGAAAGATATCATGTAAGTCCAAGGCAAGCATGGCATTGAAAAGATATCATGTAAGTCCAAGGCAAGCTTGGCATTGAAAAGTTATCATGTAAGTCCAAGGCAAGCTTGGCATTGAACAGATATCATGTAAGTCCAAGGCAACCTTGGCATTGAAAAGTTATCATGTAAGCCCAAGACAAGTCTTGGCATTGACAAGCTATCAAGAGAAAGAGATCCCATGTAAGTCCAAGCCAAGGCATGGCATTGGTGAGAACAAGAAAGATTGCATGTAAGTCCCAACCAAGGCTCAGCATTGACCAGTTCACCAGTAAAGACTTTGTATAAGTCCATTTCAAGGCATGGCCTCGAAACCAAGATGAGATATTCCATGTAAGACCGTATCTAGGATATGGCTTTGGCGTCAAGTTAGGTGGGATGAGATTTAGTATCCTTGGTTATTCGTAAAAATTCATCGGGCAAATGAGTAAAGTTAATATGAGATAACAAGAAAGCTAAGTAAAGCTATCATCAAGTTAAAATTGAGTATTATTTATGTTATGAATGAAGAATTATATATCATGATTATTATATTAAAGTATGCTGATCAATGTGATCAAGTGATACAGGTACCTTGTTTACCTTACAAGTATGAGAATAGTAAGTACCATGAGACATGTAAGAATCAGTATGAGTAAGTAAGCTCTATGGTTGAAATTTATGATACCATTGTTATGTCAAATGGTTTATATTGAGCAAGTATATTGATACGTGCTTTACATGCAAACTTACTAAGCTAAATGCTTACGTCTTTAATTCTTTCTTTCTATGTAGTCCCGCCAAGCTAACTTGTGGATCGTTGGAGTCGGAGCTCGTAGCACACTATCAATCTCTATTTTGGTATAGCCAACTTATTTTACTAAGTATGGCATGTATAGGAAGCATTCATTTTGAGAACATGTTTTAAGAAGGGCGAATGTATAGGCTATCAAGTTATTATTCTTTTGTATGTGGCTAAGTGATCGGTCAAAATTGACTATGTATGTATGTTTATTGAGGTAAATGAAGCATGTAGTATTGTTTATGAAAATGTATTGGATTGATCTTGATTTGAGGTGGCAATTGGCTTGGTAAATAGCCTCTAAGTGCCCACACGGTTGGGGACATGGCGTGTGTACCTGCACCTTATTATTGTAAGTTAGGATAAGCCACGGTTAAAACCTCATACCGTTTGTATGAGCGTGTATGACACACACTGTTAGAACATGGGCGTGTGCCCTAGAGCCGTGTAACTAAGTCGATATATCAAGGAATAACACACGGCCTAAGCCCACGGGCGTGTCAAGGCCGTGTGAATATAGTCGATAACGCCCTACGGTTTGAAGACATGGGCGTGTCGAAGGGTACACTACAGGCGTGTTCCAAATCACATGGGCGTATGAACCTGTTTCCAAGAAGAGTTTTCGATTAAGATATGAAAGTTTTGGATAAGTGCTTAAGGCCTCGTGAGGCCATGAAGTGTATGATTTGATTAAGAAAGAGAAGTTTTTAAGTCGGAACAAAATTTTACAGCCAGTAAGTGTATGTTTAAGTGAGTTCAAACATGGTAATGTCTCGCATCTAGTCCTAGCATCGAACTTGAGTATGAGGTGTTACATTTAGTGGTATCAGAGCTATGGTTTAGTCGATTCTAGGACTAACGTAGTGTAACAGTTCTAAATTGGCCCTAATCGGGTGGTTTTGGGACCACGAATCTGAGTCCGAGATATTTTTAAATAATATATTCTGCGCTTATTATATGTGAATTAATGTGTGTGTAAGTTTCGTAGGAAAATTTAATCGTTTGTGTGTTTAATTTGACAAAAGGACTTAATCGCGTAAATTGTAATAGTTGCAAACTATAGTGAAATGTGCTAAATTGATTATGGCTTTTTAATATGGGGCATCAAAAGGGAAATTAGCCCATTTTTATGTGTAGTGGGCGGCAAATACCAAGAATAACCTTAGTATTATTTGTTTATATATTAAAGTATAAAGGTTAGTTTAGTAATCCAACAATTACTTAATATATGTTAATTAAAACACAAACAAAAACATGTTTATTTTCATCTTTCTCTTGGTCGAATACATGCTATTGAAGAAGTAAGAAAAGCCAAGCTAAGTTCGGCCTATACCAAGCTTAATTAGGTATGAATTTTAGCTCGATTTTTGTTAATTTCTACGTTTTTGAGATCGTTGCTTCGAACATTAGTTGACCCATGTTAGAATTTTTAAATTTGAGCAATGCTTGATGTTCGACCATTGACATGTTCTTGTTGTTTTTTGTGTTTGATGATTTTATATTAAAGATTAGCATGTTTTGTATTGGAAATTTTAGTGAATTTGAGTATTTTGGGCTAAATTGCAAAGATAAAAATTTTGTGGGGTTAAAATGCTAAATAAATAAAATAAATGGACTAGTATGGTCCCTATGAACATTTGGCCCTTAGGTGTTATAATGAAATTTTGTGTATTTTGTGTTTTGTGCAAATAGGACTAAATTGTAAAAATGTGAAACATTAGGGGTAAAATGGTAATTTGCCCCTTTATGTGTTTTGGGACTAAATTGAGACGAAATGTGCTTGAATGAGCTAAATTTTAATGTGTTTAGATCAAGAACAAAGAAAAACGGATTTGGATCAGGGAAAGGCGAAGGTTATCAAATAGCCAGTCTACGTTGTCCGTCGATAGTCGAGGTAAGTCCTTAAGCTAATATATGTCAAAGAGTTTTTTATGATTTTAATAAAAGTTGAAATTGGAAATTTTAAGAAAGAAATATATGAGATTGCCGAATATGGTAGTATAGTATTGGAATTAATTAATTTCTTTTGTTTAATGAAATGTGATTAAGCATGTTCGGTTTGATATATGGAAGTAAAATAAAGTATAAGTGATGTCTGTGATTTATCATTAAGCAATAAATGGTTAATTATGTTGATATTCGGGCATCGAGCCTAGCAGGCCTTGTGCCGGTGACTTACATCCGGCTTTATGCCTAGCAGGCTTCGTGCCGGTGAATTATTTCGGGCTTTATGCCGAGCAAGCTTCGTGCTGGTGAATTACTTTGGACTTTATGCCTAGCAGGCTTCGTGTCGGTGAATTATTTCAGGCTTAAGGCCTAGCAGGCTTAATGTCGATGTTTAAATTTCGGACCTTGAGTCTAGCAGGCCTAGTGCTGGTGTGGGAGATTCGGGCTAATGTCTAGTAGATTCTAAACCTGTGAGTTGCCGTTTCAAGCTTAGATTATGTGCTAATAAAGTCATGAAATAAAACATGTATGCCAAATCATGTGGAAGTGAATTTGTTAATTCGGCTATAAGGTATGTGTTATTCATATTCATGTGTTATATGTATATATAAGTGTGCGATGCTATTAAGTAAATGAAATGATGAGAGAAATGTGATATACAATTGATAAGTGGGAAAAGAAATATGAACTATGTTATGAGAAAATTTGGCTATATGAAAGCATAAGTGGTTAAAGGTATTCGTATAGGTATATTGATATGTATGATTTTGTGCTATATATATATAAAGATTCTGTAATGTTGTATTTTGGCATATAAATGAAAGTTGACAGGTTAAGTGAGGTAGGATATTCGACTATGATGCATTTATAATTTAAGCCACGTTATTCAATGTCATGAATTGGTTGTTTAGGATACTTGGAAAATTGAATAATATAATGTGGTTGCTTAAGACTTACTAAGCTAGTGAGCTTACTTTATGTGTGTTCATTGTTCGTTTTATAGATTCCAGTAAAGCTACGGGCTCAGAGGATCGTCAAAGGAGTCAACCACACTATCACCCCATTTTGGTACCCTTAAGAGTTTAGACTTTTGAACTTAAGGCATGTATAGGCTAGCTAAATGTTCGATTGATATTTTGTTAATGTATAAAAGCCATGCAAAATTGGCTTGTTTTAAATGTTAATGTTTGATGGTTTATTAAATCTTTTGTGTAATATACGTTTTAGTTATGCAAATTGGTATGTTTTGAATTGGTTTTAAATGTATAGATTGAATGAGAATTTAAGGTATAGTTATGATTATCTTAGTGGTCAAATGTGCATGATTTGGATGACTATTTGGTATGTTTTTGGTTGCCATATATGCTTGATATGTGTTGGTAAATGATGCTTATAGGTTTGAACCATTTGGTTGGCATTTTGGTCTTGCAAAATGACCTATAATGTCACACGGTTGTGGCACACGGGCGTGCCTAATGACCGTGGGTGAATTGTAGGATGCAATTTATCATCGCACGACCTCGACACGGGCGTGTCATCTGGCTGTGGTGTGCAAGTCAGTATATAACATAAAAATACACGGCCTCGACACGGGCGTGCTTGGTCACCGTGGTGGGGAAGTTAGTATATGACTTAAAAGTACACGGCCATGGCACACGGGCGTGCCTAATGACTGTGTTGGTATAGTTAGTAAACAAGGATGGACACACGGGGGTGTCTAGAAGCCGTGGAAGGCACACGATCTCCTCCCATGGGCTTGTCTCCCCTGTATTTTAGAAAAGTTTCAAATTTTCATGGAATTTCATATGTGTTTCAGTTTAGTCCCGATTTGACTTATAAGTATTATTAAGGTCTCGAGGACCAGTTTAAGGGACATTATGTCTGAGAATGATGATTGAATGTATGATTTTGTCTGTGAATGTTTCTGATCTGTCTGGTAACACTCTTAACCCTAATCTAGCGACAGACTCGGGATAGGGGTGTTACAATTTGATTGGTATCAGAGCTTATGGTTTAGTCGATTCTAGTACTACCATAGCGCGTGTGAGTCTAGCTATACATGCCTTAATTATATATACGATAGTGTGGTGACTTCTGACATTTCAAACTGTGTTTTATATAGTAAATGGATCCTGATAGAGCCGTAGCGGATGATTTAGAGAGTGTAGCGCCTGATCGCGCACGCAGGTCAGCGCCCGTAAACTCTCGACTTGCCTTCGGTAGCCATGAGGGGGAGTCTAAGCAAGCCTTCTACTAGATGATGAATGAATGGTTTACTCAATTTATTTAGACTAACCCGGCTGTACAACAACCTCCACCTCCGAATAATCCAACTCCGGTACCTTCAGCACCTCCGATGATAGATTCGATGAGATCTAGTAGGCCTCCCGTTGATAAAATCAGGAAATATGGGGCCGAAGAATTTAAAGCTAATGATGATGATGATGCAGAGCGAGCTGAGATGTGGCTTGATAACATTATTCAGGTACTTGATGAGCTATCCTATACTCCAGATGAATGCCTGAAGTGTGCTATATCTTTACTACGGGACACTGCATATCACTGGTGGAATACACTAGTATCGGTGGTTCCAAAAGAAAAGGTGACTTGGGATTTCTTCCAGGTTGAGTTCCGTAAGAAATATATTAGTCAGAGATTCATCGATCAGAAACGAAAAGAATTTCTAGAACTGAAACAGAGTCGCATGACTGTGACTGAATATGAGCGGAAGTTTGTTAGATTGAGCCGATATGCCCGAGAATGTGCATCAAATGAAGCCATTATGTGTAAAAGATTCGAAGACGGTCTAAATGAAGATATAAAGTTGCTAATAGCTATACTTGAAATCAAAGAGTTCGTGGTACTTGTCGAACGAGCTTGTAAAGCTGAAGAGCTTGGAAAAGAGAAAAGAAAGGCTGAAATGGAAGCTAGAGACACTCGTAAAAGATCATCGAGTAAGACATTCCAATCTGTATCTAAGAAGTTCAGAGATGACTTTGGCTGACATAAAACTACTTCAGACATGTCTAGACGAGACCGACCTCCAGTGGGTTCCCGAGCTACTTCGATGGCCAGTGTTGGTAATGCTCCGCAGAATCGAGTTGAATGCAAGCATTATGGTAAATGGCATTCTGGGAGTTGTAGATTCCGTGATCGGTCTTGCTTTAAATGTGGATCGTCAGATCATTTTATCAGAGAATGCTCAATGTTAGCCGAGCAAAATACGGCCCAGAATATCAGAACGAGCAATGTGTCAGTGCGAGACAGACCACCTAGGCATTCGGGAAATGTTAGTGGTAATCAGAAAGGAACTATGGACACTGCGATTAGATCGGGGGCTCGTGCACCAGCTAGAGCATATGCTATACGTGCCAGAGAGGATGCTTCTTCCCTAGATGTTATCACTGGTACTTTCACTCTTTATGATATTATTGTGATTGCATTGATTGATCCTGGTTCGACTCATTCATATGTGTGTGAAACTTTAGTAACCAGTAAGACTCTGCCTGTGGAGTCTACTGAATTTGTGATTTGTGTGTCCAACCTCTTGGGTCGATGTGTACTCGTTGATAAAGTGTGTAAAGGTTGCCCGTTGATGATTCGGGATTTTTGCTTTCCAGCTGATTTAATGTTGTTGCCTTTCGACGAGTTCGACATAATTTTGGGAATGGACTGGTTAACTTTGCATGATACTTTGGTGAATTGCAAAAGAAAGACTATTGATTTGAGATGTCAAAGCGGTAAGATTATCCGGGTTGAATCTAATAGTCTGAATGGGTTACCGGTAGTAATATCCTCGATGTTAGCTCGTAAGTATGTGAGAAAAGGATATGAAGCTTACTTGGCCTATGTGTTGGATAATAAAGTGTTTGAAAAATAGATTGAATCAGTGCCAATTGTGTGTGAATACTCAGATGTATTTCCTGAAGAATTACCGGGTTTACCACCAGTTCGAGAGATTGAGTTTGGTATTGAACTAATGCCAGGGACGACTCCTATTTCAATAGCTCCGTATCGGATGGCAGCTACTGAGTTGAAAGAGTTGAAAGCACAGTTGCAAGAGTTGATAGATAGGGGCTTTGCACGACCGAGTTTCTCTCCTTGGGGTTCACCAGTTCTATTTGTGAAAAAGAAAGATGGGACTATGCGAATGTGTGTTGATTATCGGTAGTTAAATAAAGTGACAATAAAGAATAAATACCCGTTGTCTCGAATTGATGACTTGTTTGACCAGTTAAAAGGGGCTTCAGTGTTTTCAAAGATAGATCTGAGATCGGGTTATTATCAATTGCGAGTTAGAGATTCTGATGTGCCAAAGACTGCGTTTCGAATGAGGTACGTACATTTTGAGTTTCTAGTTTTGCCTTTTGGACTTACTAATGCACCAGCTATTTTTATGGATTTGATGAATCGAGTTTTCAGACAGTATTTGGATCGGTTTGTGGTAGTGTTTATAGATGATATCTTGATCTACTCCAGAGATGAAATCGAACATGCCGAGCATATGAGATTGGTGCTACAAACTTTGCGAGATCAACAGTTGTATGCAAAGTTTAGTAAGTATGAATTCTGGATGAATGAAGTTAGCTTTTTGGATCATGTTGTTTCAGCGTCAAGTATTCGGGTTGATCCGAACAAAGTATCCGCTATACTTGATTGGAAGCCACCAAAGAATGCTTCTGAGATCCAAAGCTTTCTAGAACTTGCTGAATACTATAGACGATTCGTGAAAGGTTTCTCTATGTTAGCCGCACCTTTGACAAAGCTACTACAGAAAGATGTCAAGTTTGAATGGACAGAAAAATGTCAGAAAAGTTTTGATCAGTTGAAAACCCTTTTAACCGAAGCTCCAGTGTTAATTCAGCCTGAATCGGGTAAAGAATTTATCGTGTACAGTGATGCTTCTTTGAATGGTTTGGGTTGCGTTTTAATGCAAGAAGGCAAAGTGGTAGCCTATGCTTTGAGACAGTTGAAGCCTCATGAAAGAAATTATCTGATTCATGGTCTGCAATTAGCAGCCATTGTTTTCGCGTTGAAAATCTAGCGTCATTACTTATTCGGTGAGAAATGCCATGTTTATTCAGATCACAAAAGTCTGAAGTATTTGATGACTCAGAAACATTTGAACTTGAGACAACGCAGATGGTTAGAACTGTTAAAAGATTATGAATTAGTGATTGATTACCATCCGGGGAAAGCTAACGTTGTTGCGGATGCCTTAAGTCAAAAATCATTGTTTGCTCTATGAGCGTTGAACGCACATATGGTTATGTCTGGTGACGATTTGATCATAGTCGAGTTGAAGGCAAGACTGTTTTTTATTTAGCAAATTTGTGATGCGCAGAAAATTGACAAAGATATAATTGTTAGACGAGTTTAGTGTGAAAATGATACAGAGTCAGAGTTTCGAGTTGATAAAAACGATTGTTTGAACTTCAAGGGCCGAATATGTGTTCCGAGTAATGTGGATTTGATTCAGATGATTTTGAATGAGGCTCATAATAGTCGATTGCCAGTACATCCAGGTAGCACGAAAATGTATAATGATTTGAAACAGTTCTATTGGTGGCCTGGTATGAAACAGGATATATCTGAATTTGTTTCAAAGTGTTTAATTTGTCAGCAAGTAAAAGCTGAGCATCAAGTGCCTTCTGGGTTACTTCAACCGATCATGATCCCTGAATGGAAATGGGATAGAATTACTATGGATTTTGTATCCGGTTTGCCTATGACATCGAGTAAGAAAGATGCAGTTTGGGTCATAGTGGATAGACTGACGAAATCAGCTCACTTTTTTTCAGTTCATACGAATTATTCACTCGATAAACTTGCTGAGTTGTATGTATCTCAAATAGTTAGATTACATGGTGTGCCGAGTTCCATTGTTTCAGAAAGAGACCCGAGATTCACATCGTGGTTATGGAAGAAGTTGCAAGATGCTTTAGGTACTAAACTCCACTTTAGTACAGCCTTCCATCTGCAGACAGACGGTCAGTCTGAACGAACCATTCAGATACTGGAGGACATGTTGAGATGTTGCGTCGTTGAGTTTGAAGGTACGTGGAAAAGATACTTACCTTTGATTGAATTTGCTTATAATAACAGTTTTCAATCAAGTATCAAAATGGCACCTTATGAAGCTCTATATGGTCGCAAGTGTCGTACTCCGTTGTACTAGACCGAGCTTAGTGAAAATAAGATACATAGGGTTGATTTGATTAAAGAAACTGAACAGAAAGTGGCTATTATCAGAGATAGTTTGAAAGCTGCCACGGATCGTCTAAAGTCCTATGCTAATTTGAAACGTAAAGATATTGAATTTCAAGTCGGAGACCGAGTATTTTTGAAGGTTTCTCCGTGGAAGAAAGTACTCCGATTTGGTCAAAAGGGCAAACTAAGTCCGAGATTCATCGGACCATATGAAATCATCGAACGTATCGAACATGTTGCTTATAGACTGAAGTTTCCATCTGAATTAGAAAAGATACACAATGTGTTTCATGTTTCAATGCTCTGTAGATACAGATCAGATCCATCACATGTGATCTCTCCGTCTGAAATTGAAATCTGATCCGATATGACGTACGAGGAGGAACCGATTCGTATTTTAGCCCGGGAAATGAAAGAATTGAGAAACAAGAAAATTTCTTTAGTGAAAGTACTATGGAATCGTCATGGAGTGGAAGAGGCTACATGGGAGCCTGAGGATTCAATGAGTCAACAACATCCAACTTTGTTTAACGGTAAGATTTTCGGGGATGAAAATCCCTAAGGGGGAGAGTTGTAACAGTCCGAATTTGGCCCTAATCGGAACGGTGGTTTCGGGACCATGAATTCGAGTCTGAGATATTTTTAAATAATATATTCTGTGCTTATTATATGTGACTTAATGTGTGTGAAATTTTCGTAGGAAAATTTAATCGTTTGTATGTTTAATTTGACAAAAGGACTTAATCGCGTAAATTGTAATAGTTGCAAACTATAGTGAAATGTGCTAAATTGATTATGGCTTTTTAATATGGGGCATCAAAAGGGAAAATTAGCCCATTTTTATGTGTAGTGGGCGGCAAATACCAAGAATAACCTTAGTATTATTTGTTTATATATTAAAGTATAAAGGTTAATTTAGTAATCCAACAATTACTTAATATATGTTAATTAAAACACAAACAAAAACATGTTTATTTTCATCTTTCTCTTGGCCGAATACATGCTATTGAAGAAGTGAGAAAAGCCAAGCTAAGTTCGGCCTATACCAAGCTTAATTAGGTATGAATTTTAGCTCGGTTTTTGTTAATTTCTACGTTTTTGAGATCGTTGCTTCGAACATTAGTTGACCCATGTTAGAATTTTTAAATTTGAGCATGCTTGATGTTCGGCCATTGAGATGTCCTTGTGGTTTTTGATGTTTGATGATTTTATATTAAAGATATGTTAAAGATTAGCATGTTTTGTATTGGAAATTTTAGTGAATTTGAGTATTTTGGGCTAAATTGCAAAGATAAAAATTTTGAGGGGTTAAAATGCTAAATAAATGAAATAAATGGACTAGTATGGTCCCTATGAACATTCGGCCCTTAGGTGTTATAATGAAATTTTGTGTGTTTTGTGTTTTGTGCAAATAGGACTAAATTGTAAAAATGTGAAACATTAGGAGTAAAATGGTAATTTGCCCGTTTGTGTGTTTTGGGACTAAATTGAGATGAAATGTGCTTGAATGAGCTAAATTTTAATGTGTTAGATTAAGAACAAAGAAAAACGGATTTGGACCGGGGAAAGGCAAAGGTTATCGAATATCCAGTCTATGTTGTCCGTCGATAGTCGAGGTAAGTCCTTAAGCTAATATATGTCAAAGAGTTATTTATGATTTTAATAAAAGTTGAAATTGGAAATTTTAAGAAAGAAATATATGAGATTGCCGAATGTGGTAGTATAGTACTGGAATTAATTAATTTCTTTTGTTTAATGAAATGTGATTAAGCATGTTCGGTTTGATATGTGGAAGTAAAATGAAGTATATGTGATGTATGTGATTTTATCATTAAGCAATGTGTATTAAATGGTTAATTGTGTTGATATTCGGGCTTCGAGCCTATAGGCCTTGTGCCGGTGATCTACATCGGGCTTTATGCCTAGTAGGCTTCGTGCCGGTGAATTATTTCGAGTTTTATGCCTAGCAGGCTTCGTGCCGGTGAATTACTTCGGGCTTTATGCCTAGCAGGCTTTGTGCCGGTGAATTATTTAAGGCTTAAGGCCTAGCAGGCTTAATGTCGGTGTTTAAATTTCGGACCTTGAGTCTAGCAGGCCTAGTGCCAGTGTGGGAGATTCGGGCTAATGTCTAGTAGATTCTAAACCGGTGAGTTACCGTTTCAAGCTTAGATTATGTGCTAATAAAGTCATGAAATAAAACATGTATGCCAAATCATGTGGAAGTGAATTTGTTAATTCGGCTACAAGGTATGTGTTATTCATATTCATGTGTTATATGTATATATAAGTGTGCGATGCTATTAAGTAAATGAAATGATGAGAGAAATGTGATATACAATTGATAAGTGGGAAAAGAAATATGAACTATGTTATGAGAAAATTTGGCTATATGAAAGCATAAGTGGTTAAAGGTATTCATATAGGTATATTGATATGTATGATTTTGTGCTATATATATATATATATATATAGAAAGATTCTGTAATGTTGTATTTTGGCATATAAATGAAAGTTGACAGGTTAAGTGAGGTAGGATATTCGGCTATGATGCATTTATAATTTAAGCCACGTTATTCAATGTCATGAATTGGTTGTTTAGGATACTTGGAAAATTGAATGATATAATGTGGTTGCTTAAGACATTCTAAGCTAGTGAGCTTACTTTGTGTGTGTTCATTGTTCATTTTATAGATTCCAGTAAAGCTACGGGCTCAGAGGATCATCAGAGGAGTCAACCACATTATCACGCCATTTTGGTACCCTTAAGAGTTTAGACTTTTGAACTTAAGGCATGTATAGGCTAGCTAAATGTTCAACTGATATTTTGTTAATGTATAAAAGCCATACAAAATTGGCTTGTTTTAAATATTAATGTTTGGTGGTTTATCAAATCTTTTGTGTAATATACATTTTAGTTATGCAAATTGGTATGTTTTGAATTGGTTTTGAATGTATAGATTGAATGAGAATTTAAGGTATAGTTATGATTATCTTAATGGTCAAATGTGCATGATTTGGATGACTATTTGGTATGTTTTTGGTTGCCATATATGCTTGATATGTGTTGGTAAATGATGCTTATAGGTTTGAACCATTTGGTTGGCATTTTGGTCTTGCAAAATGACCTATAATGTCACATGGTTGTGGCACACGGGCGTGCCTAACGACCGTGGGTGAATTGTAGGATGCAATTTATCATCACACGGCCTTGACACGGGCGTGTCATCTGGCCGTGGTGTGCAAGTCAGTAGCTAACATAAAAGTACACGGCCTCGACATGGGCGTGCTTGGTGGCCGTGGTGGGGAAGTCAGTATATGACTTAAAAGTACACGGCCATGGCACACGGGCGTGCCTAATGACCGTGTTGGTATAGTTAGTAAACAAGGTTGGACACACGGGGTGTCTAGAAGCTGTGGAAGGCACACGGTCTCATCCCACAGGCGTTTCTCCCCTGTATTTTAGAAAAGTTTCAAATTTTCATGGAATTTCATATGTGTTTCAGTTTAGTCCCGATTTGACTTATAAGTATTATTAAGGTCTCGAGGACCAGTTTAAGGGACATTATGTCTGAGAATGATGATTAAATGTATGATTTTGTCTGTGAATGTTTCTGATCTGTCCGGACCCTAATTCAGCGATGGACTCGGGATAGGGGTGTTACACGTAGCACGAGCACGAATCTAGCTATACATGCCAGTCATAAGAATATTTTTATAATGATAGTGTGACGACTCCTGACGACTTAAATTATGTTTATACATATAGTAAATGGATCCCGAAAGAGCTGTGGCGGATGATGTAGAAAGTAACGCGCCAGCTCCCGCAGAATGGATGGTGCCGAATGAGAATGAGAATAGACCCACTACGGTGAGTCAAGGAGGAGGAGAAGAGGCTAGAGAAGCCTTCCTCTATATGATGAATACATGGTATACGGAGTTCGTTCGTGCGAACCCGAATGCACAACCCCCTCCACCCCCGCTTGTTCCACAACCTACTCTAGTATCCCCTCAAGTAGTAGAGGTGGTAAGAGGAGATAAACCTCCAGTTGATAGGATCAGGAAACATGGGGCAGAAGAATTCGGGGCTAGAAAAGATGATGATCCAGTAAGAGCTGAATTCTGGTTAGAAAATACCATCAGGGTATTTAATGAGTTGTCATGCACATATAAAGAATGCATGAAGTGTGTAGTTTCTCTTTTAAGAGGTTCTGCTTACCAATGGTGGAACACCATTGTGTCAGTGGTACTGAGGGAAAAGATCACATGGGAATTTTTTCAAGAAGAATTCAAGAAAAAGTATATCAGCAAAGATTTGTGGAACAGAAAAGAAAAGAATTTCTAGAGTTAAAGCCAGGCAAGATGTCTGTAACTGACTATGAGCTTGAGTTTGTACGACTCAGCAAGTACGCTCGCGGATGCGTGTCCACTGAGGCTATTATGAGTAAAAGGTTTGAAGATGGGTTAAATGAGGACATCAAATTGTTTGTTGCTGTCCTAAAGCTAAAGGAATTCGTTGTGCTAGTAGAGAGGGCTTGTAAAGCTGAGGAACTAGTAAAGGAGAAGAGAAAGTCTGAAATAGAGTCTCGTGACTCTAGAAAGAGACAGTGGAATATGTCATTCCGATCTTCGTCCAAGAAGTCAAGAGATTTCTCCACCCAATCGGCTATTTCCACTGGGTTTTTAAAGAAAGACAAGAGTAAGCAATATTCGGGAAATAAAGTACAGACGACTTCAGTTGCTAGTGTGGGGAACATTCAATTTGACAGACCCGAGTGCCCATAGTGTGGTAGATGTCATCTTAGAGAATGCCGGGCACATGAAAACGTATGTTTTAGATGTGGTTCCTAAGATAACTATATAAAAGATTGTCCTAAGATGATGAAAGAAGAGAGAACTCAGAACCCGAGATCTGGGAGTATGGTCCGAGGAAGACCGCAGAGAAACCCGGGAAGTTGGGCAAGTGGAAGAGGTAACCCTCGAGAGCAGGCCGCAAGACCCGAGGGTAGAGCTCCTGCAAGGACTTATGCCATTCGCGATCGCGAAGAGGCATCTTCTCATGATGTGATTATGGGTATCTTTTCTCTTTTTGATATCAAAGTTATTGCTTTAATAGATCCCGGATCCACACACTCTTACATTTGCATGAAATTAGTATCCGGTTTGAGTATGCCTATAGATTCTACAGAATTTAGGATTAAGTTGTCTAATCCGTTAGGCAAGAGTGTGTTAGTTGATAAAGTATGTAAAGATTGCCCATTAATGATTAGAGGTCATTGCTTTAAAGCAAATCTTATATTGCTACCATTTGATGAGTTCGACCTCATTCTTGGTATAGATTGGTTGACTACCTATGATGTAATAGTTAATTGTGGGAAGAAATACATTGAGATGAGATCTGAGAATGGGAACACTCTTCATGTAGAATCTGATAACAAGGTAGATCGCCGGTAATGATTTCTTATATGACGGCACAGAGATATATAAGAAAAGGATATGAAGCATATCTGGCCTTTGTGATGAATGATAAAGAAACAGAGCTAAAGACTGTGTCAGTACCAATAGTATATGAGTATGTGGATGTTTTTCCTGAGGAATTACCAGGACTACCACCAGTTAGAGAGGTTGAGTTCAGTATTAAACTAGCTCCTGGTACTATACTGATATCTATTACTCCTTACAGAATGGCTCAACAGAATTGAAAGAGTTGAAGTTACAGTTGCAAGAATTGACTGATAAAGGCTTTGCAAGATCAAATTGTTCACCATGGGGTGCTCCGATTTTATTTTTGAAAAAGAAAGATAGCACCATGAGATTGTGCATAGATTATCGTCAGCTTAATAAAGTGACAGTAAAGAACAAGTACCCATTGCCTAGGATCGATGATTTGTTCGATCAATTGAAAGGAGCTACTGTGTTTTCCAAAATAGACTTGAGATCAGGATACTACCAGTTGAGAGTAAAGGATTCAGATGTATCTAAGACCGCTTTTTGAACAAGGTATGGGCATTATGAATTTTTAGTCATGCCCTTTGGGTTGACCAATGCTCCTGCGGTATTCATGGATTTAATGAACCGTATCTTTAGACCATACCTCGACAAGTTTGTAGTCATTTTCATTGACGACATACTGATTTATTCCTGAGAGGAGAATGAGCATCTTTGAACATCTACTGAGACGAGTTTACAAACTTTATGAGAAAAACCGGTTATATGCCAAGTTCAGTAAAAGTGAATTTTGGCTCAAGGAAGTAGGATTTCTGGGACATATTGTCTCGAGAGATGGAGTCCGAGTAGATCCAAGTAAGATCTTGGCCATAATGGACTGGAAGCCATCTAAGAACATTTCTGAGATTAGAAGTTTTCTAGGCCTAGTCGGCTATTATAGACTATTCGCCAAGGGGTTTTCCATGATTGCAACCCAGATGACTAAATTGTTACAGAAAAATGTGAAGTTTGAGTGGACAGAATGATGCCAACAAAGTTTTGAGAAGTTGAAAGCAATATTGACAGAAGCTCTAGTTTTAGTACAACCCGAGTCAGGGAAAGAGTTTATAATTTATAGCGATGCATCCTTAAATGGATTGGGTTGTGTACTCATGCAAGAAGGCAAGGCGATTGCTTATGCCTCAAGACAATTGAAACCTCATGAGAAGAATTATCCGATACATGATCTAGAATTAGCTGCTATAGTCTTCGCCTTGAAGATTTGGAGACACCATTTATATGGTGAAAGATGTCAATTTTTTACTGATCACAAAAGTCTAAAGTACTTGATGTCGCAGAAAGAGTTGAACTTAAGGCAGTAGAGATGGTTAGAGTTGATAAAAGACTATGGATTGGTCATTGACTACCATCCAGGAAAGGCGAATGTGGTCATCGATGCTTTGAGCAGGAAGTCCCTTTTTGCATTAAGGGCAATGAATTTGCGGATGACCTTATCCAACGATGGTTCTATTCTAGCTGAATTGAAAGCTAGACCAATGTTTCTTCAAGAGATTTTTGAGGCTCAGAAAGAAAATAATGAATTGCAAGTTAAGAGAGCTCAGTGCAAGTCAGATGTTGAATCTGATTTTCGGATTAATTCTGATGGATACTTGGTGTTTAGAGATGGAGTTTATGTACCGAGAAAAGAGGAGCTTATTCAGAGAATATTGTACGAAGCACATAACGGATGTTTATCTGTACATCCGGGTAGTACAAAGATTATAATGATTTGAAGCAACAGCATTGGTGGCCGAAAATAAAGAAAGATATTTCAGAGTTTGTGTCCAAGTGCATGATTTGTCAGCAAGTAAAGGCTGAACATCAAGTACCTTCGGGTTTACTTCAGTCCATCTTGGTTCCCGAGTGGAAATGGGACCGTATCACCATGGATTTTGTAACGCATTTATTGTTGTCATTAAGCAAAAAGGATGCTACGAAGTCAGCCCATTTTATTCCTGTACGAGTGGATTACTCACTCGACAAGTTGGCGAACTTGTGTGTTTCAGAAATAGTAAGGCTTCATGGAGTTCCTTTATCGATTATATCAGATAGAGATCCAAGATTCACATCTATATTTTGGAAGAAGCTGCAAGAAGCCTTGGGTACAAGATTGAGTTTTAGCACAGCTTTTCATCCCCAAACTGACGGTCAGTCAGAGAGGTTAATTCAAGTACTCGAGGATATGCTCACATGTTGTATTTTAGAATTTCAAGTATTTTAGAATTTCAAGGCAGTTGGGAAAAGTTTCTCCCATGGATAGAATTTGCCTACAATAATAGTTTTTAATTGAGCTTAAAGACGACGTCTTATGAGGCTCTATATGGGCGTAAGTGCAGAACACCTTTATTTTGGACTGAACTCAAGGAAAACCAAATTCATGTGGTTAATTTGGTTAGGAAAGCTGAAGAGAAAGTGAAAGTGATACGAGAATGTTTAAAAGCTGCATCAGACAAACAGAAATCCTATTCGAATTTAAAAAGAAAAGAGATAGAGTACCAAGTCGGGGATAAAGTTTTCTTGAAAGTGTCACCATGGAGAAAAGTTCTCAGATTTGGCCGGAAAGGCAAGTTAAGTACACGATTCATTGGACCTTTCGAGATTACTGAAAAAGTTGGGCCGGCAGCTTACCGATTAGCCTTGCCAATAGAGCTAGAAAAGATACATGATGTGTTTCACGTGTCAATGTTGCGACGCTACAGATCAGACCCTTCACATGTAATTACCCCATCAGAGATAGAGATTCATCCTAACATGACTTATGGTGAAGAACTAGTCAAGATTTTAGCTCAGGAAGTCAAGCAACTGAGAAATAAAAGTATTACCTTAATGAAGGTATTGTGGCAAAGACATGGAATAGAAGAAGCTACATGGGAACCATAAGAGAATATGAGAAACCAGTATCCAAACCTTTTCACTGGTAAGATTTTCGAGGACGAAAATTCCTAATGGGGGAGAATTGTAACAGCCCGATTTAGGGCCTAGTTTGAATAGTGGTGCGAGGCCACGAATCCGAGGTGAATTTATGAGTTTTTAAAGTTTACGCCATGTTTGCATGATTATTATGAAAGTTTCATGAAGCAATTTGGTTAAATTGAGGTTGAATGATTAAAAAGGACTAGATTGCAAAAGTTACAAAATATGAGTTTCTAGAAGCTTTTTGCATGAAATAGCTTTAGAATAATAATTAGAAGTCCCTAAATAGCAATTTGCCTAAATTATAATTTTTGGACAAAATTGGTCATGAGTTGGTAAAAAGGAAAATTTTTAAGAGAAGGGCATTTTGGTCATTTGTCTAATAAATGATTAAAATAGGAAAAAGATGATAAAAATCTATTCATCTTCTTCCCCCCAATTGCCGAAAATTTGAAGACTCCATAGCTAGGGTTCTTCATTTTTTTTCAAGCTTGCTAGTAATTTCATTTTAGCCCCGTTTGTAATATTTTTCGTATTTTTGAAGTTCTCGTATTATGAATTAGCTATTTTTAGCTTTAAAATGAGCTAAGATGCATGTTCAAAAATCTACCCATGAATGACATGCATGTTAAATGATGTTTTATGGAAGTTTATGAGAGTTTGATATTAGATAAACATCTTTTCCTTAGTGAATTTCATGAAAATGATAGTATGGACCAATTTGTAATAGTTATAAAAATTGATCATACATACTAAAAATAGTGAGAATTGATGATTTTTATGGTAGAGAAAATGAATCAGCTACGCATGAAGTTTAAAAAAGTTGAATGAAAATCATTTTACGAGCCTAGGGGCAAAATTGCAAATATGAGAAAGTTTAGGGGCAAAATAGTAATTTTGCCAAAATATGAGTAAAGAGTCAATTTAGTCAATGTGAGTTTTTAATGGTCTATTTATGATTATAGATCAAGAAAAATAAAGCCTAGATCGAAACCGAGGCAAGAACAAAGTTGAGGACTAAATTGCATATCTACATACATTTTGTATATTGAGGTAAGTTTGTATGGTTTCTAAGCTTTATGATTTCTATGATTTAATTTCTTAGTATAACGTACATTATTTCCATGGAATACTTAATGCTATGTTAAACAAAGAAATCAATGAGATTTAGTATGAGCAAGTCCCGATTGAAGATGAATTTCCCAGGATACTCGATCTACCACATGAGATAAGAAAGTCCGTATGAGACAAAGCCAAGGCATGGCATCGGCAATCAAGCACAGATATCATGTAAGTCCAAGGCAAGCTTGGCATTGGAAAGATATTATGTAAGTCCAAGGCAAGCATGGCATTGAAAATATATCATGTAAGTCCAAGGCAAGCTTGGCATTGAAAAGTTATCATGTAAGTCCAAGGCAAGCTTGGCATTGAACAGATATCATGTAAGTCCAAGGCAACCTTGGCATTGAAAAGTTATCATGTAAGCCCAAGACAAGTCTTGGCATTGACAAGCTATCAAGAGAAAGAGATCCCATGTAAGTCCAAGCCAAGGCATGGCATTGGTGAGAACAAGAAAGATTGCATGTAAGTCCCAGCCAAGGCTCAGCATTGACCAGTTCACGAGTAAAGACTTTGTATAAGTCCATTTCAAGGCATGGCCTCGAAACCAAGATGAGATATTCCATGTAAGACCGTATCTAGGATATGGCTTTGGCGTCAAGTTAGGTGGGATGAGATTTAGTATCCTTGGTTATTCGTAAAAATTCATCGGGCAAATGAGTAAAGTTAATATGAGATAACAAGAAAGCTAAGTAAAGCTATCATCAAGTTAAAATTGAGTATTATTTATGTTATGAATGAAGAATTATATATCATGATTATTATATTAAAGTATGCTGATCAATGTGATCAAGTGATACAGGTACCTTGTTTACCTTACAAGTATGAGAATAGTAAGTACCATGAGACATGTAAGAATCAGTATGAGTAAGTAAGCTCTATGGTTGAAATTTATGATACCATTGTTATGTCAAATGGTTTATATTGAGCAAGTATATTGATACGTGCTTTACATGCAAACTTACTAAGCTAAATGCTTACGTCTTTAATTCTTTCTTTCTATGTAGTCCCGCCAAGCTAACTTGTGGATCGTTGGAGTCGGAGCTCGTAGCACACTATCAATCTCTATTTTGGTATAGCCAACTTATTTTACTAAGTATGGCATGTATAGGAAGCATTCATTTTGAGAACATGTTTTAAGAAGGGCGAATGTATAGGCTATCAAGTTATTATTCTTTTGTATGTGGCTAAGTGATCGGTCAAAATTGACTATGTATGTATGTTTATTGAGGTAAATGAAGCATGTAGTATTGTTTATGAAAATGTATTGGATTGATCTTGATTTCAGGGTGGCAATTGGCTTGGTAAATAGCCTCTAAGTGCCCACACGGTTGGACGCACGGGCGTGTGTACCCTGCACCTTATTATTGTAAGTTAGGATAAGCCACGGTTAAAACCTACAGCCGTTTGTATGAGCCGTGTATGACACACGGTTAGAACATGGGCGTGTGCCCTAGACCGTGTAACTAAGTCAGTATATCAAGGAATAACACACGGTCTAAGCCCACGGGCGTGTCAAGGCCGTGTGAATATAGTCAGTAACGCCCTACGGTTTGAAGACATGGGCGTGTCGAAGGGTACACGGGCGTGTTCCAAATCACATGGGCGTATGAACCCTGTTTCCAAGAAGAGTTTTCGATTAAGATATGAAAGTTTTTGGATAAGTGCTTAAGGCCTCGTAGGCCCATGAAGTGTATGATTTGATTAAGAAAGAGAAGTTTTTAAGTCGGAACAAAATTTTACAGCCAGTAAGTGTATGTTTAAGTGAGTTCAAACATGGTAATGTCTCGCATCTAGTCCTAGCATCGAACTTGAGTATGAGGTGTTACATTTAGTGGTATCAGAGCTATGGTTTAGTCGATTCTAGGACTAACGTAGTGTAACAGTTCTAAATTGGCCCTAATCGGGTGGTTTTGGGACCACGAATCTGAGTCCGAGATATTTTTAAATAATATATTCTGCGCTTATTATATGTGAATTAATGTGTGTGTAAGTTTCGTAGGAAAATTTAATCGTTTGTGTGTTTAATTTGACAAAAGGACTTAATCGCGTAAATTGTAATAGTTGCAAACTATAGTGAAATGTGCTAAATTGATTATGGCTTTTTAATATGGGGCATCAAAAGGGAAATTAGCCCATTTTTATGTGTAGTGGGCGGCAAATACCAAGAATAACCTTAGTATTATTTGTTTATATATTAAAGTATAAAGGTTAGTTTAGTAATCCAACAATTACTTAATATATGTTAATTAAAACACAAACAAAAACATGTTTATTTTCATCTTTCTCTTGGTCGAATACATGCTATTGAAGAAGTAAGAAAAGCCAAGCTAAGTTCGGCCTATACCAAGCTTAATTAGGTATGAATTTTAGCTCGATTTTTGTTAATTTCTACGTTTTTGAGATCGTTGCTTCGAACATTAGTTGACCCATGTTAGAATTTTTAAATTTGAGCAATGCTTGATGTTCGACCATTGACATGTTCTTGTTGTTTTTTGTGTTTGATGATTTTATATTAAAGATTAGCATGTTTTGTATTGGAAATTTTAGTGAATTTGAGTATTTTGGGCTAAATTGCAAAGATAAAAATTTTGTGGGGTTAAAATGCTAAATAAATAAAATAAATGGACTAGTATGGTCCCTATGAACATTTGGCCCTTAGGTGTTATAATGAAATTTTGTGTATTTTGTGTTTTGTGCAAATAGGACTAAATTGTAAAAATGTGAAACATTAGGGTAAAATGGTAATTTGCCCCTTTATGTGTTTTGGGACTAAATTGAGACGAAATGTGCTTGAATGAGCTAAATTTTAATGTGTTTAGATCAAGAACAAAGAAAAACGGATTTGGATCAGGGAAAGGCGAAGGTTATCAAATAGCCAGTCTACGTTGTCCGTCGATAGTCGAGGTAAGTCCTTAAGCTAATATATGTCAAAGAGTTTTTTATGATTTTAATAAAAGTTGAAATTGGAAATTTTAAGAAAGAAATATATGAGATTGCCGAATATGGTAGTATAGTATTGGAATTAATTAATTTCTTTTGTTTAATGAAATGTGATTAAGCATGTTCGGTTTGATATATGGAAGTAAAATAAAGTATAAGTGATGTCTGTGATTTATCATTAAGCAATAAATGGTTAATTATGTTGATATTCGGGCATCGAGCCTAGCAGGCCTTGTGCCGGTGACTTACATCCGGCTTTATGCCTAGCAGGCCAATGTATAGGCTATCAAGTTATTATTCTTTTGTATATGGCTAAGTGATCGGTCAAAATTGACTATGTATGTATGTTTATTGAGGTAAATGAAGCATGTAGTATTGTTTATGAAAATGTATTGGATTGATCTTGATCTCAGGGCGGCAATTGGCTTGGTAAATAGCCTCTAAGTGCCCACACGGTTGGACGCACGGGCGTGTGTCTAGGCCGTGTGTACCCTGCACCTTATTGTTGTAAGTCAAGATAGGCCACGGTCAAAACCCATGGCTGTTTGTATGAGCCATGTATGACACATGGTTAGAACATGGGCGTGTGCCCCAGACCGTGTATCCAAGTCAGTATATCAAGGAATAACACACGGTCTAAGCCTCGAGCGTGTCAAGGCCGTGTGAATATAGTCAGTAACGCCCCACGGTTTGAAGACATGGGTGTGTCTAAGGGTGCACGGGAGTGTTCCAAGTCACATGGGTGTGTGAACCCTATTTCAAAGAAGAGTTTTCAATTATGCTCTGAAAGTTTTCAAATAAGTGCTTAAGGCCTCGTAGGCCCATGAAGTGTATGATTTGACTAAGAAAGAGAAGTTTTTAAGTCAAAACAAAATTTTACAGCCCATAAGTGTATGTTTAAGTGAGTTCAAGCTTGCGAATGTCTCGTATCTAGTCCTAGCATCGAACTCGGGTATAGGGTGTTACATCCCATATAAGACCATGTCTGGGACATGGCATCGGCACCGAATGTAGGTCCCGTATAAGACCATGTTTGAGACATGGCGTCGGCACCGAATAAGGAAGGTCCCGTATAAGACCATGTTTGGGACTTTGCCTCGGCACCAAAAGAAGATCTTGTGTAAGACCATGTCTGGGACATTGAATCGACATCTATATACGATCTCGTATAAGACCTTGTCTAGGACATGGCATCGACATCAAGCTAAGAGATCTCGTGTAAGACCATATCTGGGATATGGCAGCCCCATCAAGAGGTGATCCCATGTAAGACGACATCTGGGATATGGCATTGGCATCGTGATACATGTATGATGAGATTGAGTATCCTCTGATATTCCGAGTTGTTCAACGGGAAACAGAGCTAAGTTATGTAAAGATGATAAAGAGCTATGTTATACAAAGATGACAAAGAGTTACATTTAAGTTAAGGATGATAATGATTTAGGTTTACGTTCAAGATAGCATAAGTGCTAAGTTATGTGATGAAGTGATACAGATACCATGAGTAAAATACGAGTTATGAAACCATAATGTGATATGTGATGGTTAAGAGTAAGTATGAGTAAGTATGTTTATGTACTTGAGAACTTGTGTTGTTATTGTTCTATAAGATGAATGGTTTTACCATGAGTACTTATGTTGCTATTTTAATTCATGCAAACTTACTAAACTATATGCTTACCCCTCTATTTTCCATTTTCCTTGTAGTATCGCCAAGTTAGCTCGAGGATCGTAGAATGTTGGAGCTCGGATCACACTATCAATCATTCTTTTGGTATAGTAAAGTTGAATTATTTTGGGTATGGCATGTATAGGAACTTGGTCATCTTGTGTTATGTCATATTTGAAGGCCAAAGTGTTGGCTACATATGTTAGACACTCACTTTGTAAATGGTCATTGGGAATTGGCCAATACTTTTCAAGTTTCATATTTTAATGATGATGAGTTTTATGGAGTGAAAGTTCATGAAATTGATGGAGTAAAATATGGTTTGTATGAATGATGATTTAGGGATTTTTCATAGTATATTAGTGCCATGTTATGTGCTGCTTGTGGTGGTATATGTGTGTTTATGTTTCAGGGTGGCAAATGGCTTGGAAAATAGCCTTCTAATTGTCCACATGGGTAGACAAACGGGCGTGTGTCTAGACCGTGTGTGACGGTCAGCCCCATGGGTGTGTTAACAGGCCGTGTGTCCCCTGTATCAAATTGCGTGAAGTCACACGGGCCACCACACGGGCGTGTAACTAGGCCGTGTACCCTTAAGAGGTTGCTAACCTCATAAATAGAATACCTAGGTTTTTTACACATGGGTGAGAACACGGGCGTGTCTAGGCCGTGTGAGGGACACGGGTCATTGACACAGGCATGTGTCTGGCCGTGTGAAAACCCTTGTATGTTTGAATTTAAAAATAAATTCCGCACGGGCTAGGAACATGGGCGGGTATGACCACACGGCCTGCCCACACGGGAGTGTTACATTTTACACGGGCGTGTGGCCCTGTTTAGGCAAAAATTTTCTAAGAGCGCAAAACTTTTCGGTTTAATTCCGAAACCTTCGGTATGTATGTTTAGGGCCTCGTAGGCCCATCATAAGGATGTTATGTATATGAATGAGAAGTTTTAAGTTGAAATGAAATTTTATAGCTCAATGTTGTATGTTTAAGTAAGTAAAGTTTGGTAATGCCTCATATTCGATTCCAGCGTCGAACACGGGTAAGGGGTGTTGCATATTTCATAAGCCCTCTACCATTAAATAATTAAACTATCAAGTCAATGCAATTCAAGAATTTCTAAGTTTTGTGTCTTCTATAATTTAGTCATTTTATTCAATCAACTAACAAAACATTAAAATTCCCTTACCAAAATTTAATACGACCCTAATGTAACTTAATAAACATCAATTAAATAATAAAATATGACTTCACATATCGGAATTATGGTCCCGAAACCAATGTTTCCAACACCACTGAAAAACAAGATATTGCAAGTCTTCCCCCTAAAGAAAATTTCATCCTAAAAAATCTTACCAACTAAAAGGTTCGGAAATTGAGTTCTCATACTTTCTTTTATCTCCTAGGTAGCTTCCTCAACCCTATAATGGTGCCATAAAACTTTAACTAATGATACAAACTTATTTCTCAATTCTTTTATTTCTCGAGCTAAAATCTTCACAGGATCTTCATAATAAGTAAAATCGAGTTGTAACTCAATTTCGTCCATAGATAAAACATATGACGGATTAGAACGGTAACGTCAAAGCATCGAAACATGAAAAAACATTATGAATTCTGTCAAGTTCTGGAGGTAATAGTAAATGATACATTATAGGTCTTATTTGTTCAAGAACTTCATACGTCCTGGGACCGAGTTTTTCTTTTTTCTGAAACGTAACACTTCCTTCCAGGGCGAGACTTTCACGAACACTCCTCTTTCTGACAAAAAATTCTATATCTTTACATTTTAAATTAGCGTAAGATTTTTGATCATCAGACACAATTTTCAAGTTATCCCGGATAATTCAGACTTTTTCTTCAATTTCTCGAACTAAATCAACTCCAGCTAACTTCTTATTCAATTCAGACCAATATAACAGACTTTTACATTTACTTCCGTATAAAGCCTCATATGGAGCCATTTTTTTGCTTGACTGATAACTATTATTATACGCGAATTCGGCTAACGACAAATACTTTTCCCAACTTCCTTCAAATGGTAAAACATCGTAACATATATTCTAAAATCTAGATAATTCGCTCAGATTGACTATCTGCTTACGGATGAAAGCGATACTAAAATTCAATTTTGAGCCTAAAACTTCATGCATCTTGCCCCAAAGTTTATAGATAAATTTCGGATCATGATACGATATAATTGACAATGGCATGCCATGTAATCTCTCAATTTTAGAAATATACAACTCAGCCAATTTCTCGAGCGAGTAGTCAGTTTTGACAGGTATAAAGTGAGCCAATTTCTTCAATCTATCTAGGATAACCTAAATTGAATCTTTTCTTTTCAGAGTGAAAGGTAGCCTTGAAACCAAATCCATAGTGACTCGTTCCCATTTTCATTCAGGAATCATTACTGGTTGCAACAAACCTGACAAAACCTGATGTTCAGCTTTCACCTCTTGGCAAACTAAGCATCTGGATACAGATTCTATTATTTCACATTTCACACCAGGCCACCAATATTGTTGTTTCAAATCATTATACATCTTCGTACTCCCAGGGTGAATTGAGTAGACACTACTGTGAGCTTCATTCAATAATTATCGTTTTAATTCCAAATCATTTGGTACACACAATCGACTATGGAAATACAAACGGTCATCATTTCTGATACTAAAATTAGAGTACTGACCACTTTTAACTAAGTCAAACTTTCTTTAACAACTCTGAATAAACTTTTTGTAATTCTTCAATTTTCGATACAAATACTGGCTTTACTATCAACTTAGCCTAAATAGAACCATCATGTTCTTGTAACAACCCATTTTTAGTGAAATCAGAACAGAGGTTTTGGTACCATAACTTTGATGAGGAAATTATTATTTTATTATTATTTTAATGTCTACGGGATTATAGTAAGGTGATATTAAAATTTCATCAAGAAATTTTGATGTTTGCATGATTAATTAAGTAAAAAGGACTAAATCATAAAAAGTGTAAAAGTAGAGTTATATTAGTTAAAATGGTCAAATGGTGAAACCTTAAACTAATGGACTTGGATGATAATTGTACCATTTGTGTTGATGGTGGATGTTTATGGCATGGTTTAATTGAAATTATGTTAATTTTTAAAGGTTAATATGGTAAATGGGTAAATAAACTTAAAAACAAAAGAAAAGAAAAATGTATCACCGTATTCTCTTTTTTTTAACCAGTTCTAAGAGAAAGAAAACACGGATGAACACAAGTTTCGGTAAGTTCTTATCCTAGTGCACGGTATGATTTTGAACCCGTCTTTAATTATTTTTATGTTTTTGAGTTTGTTGTAGCTTAATCTAGCAACCTAGGGATTAATTTGTAAAATTGTTAAAGGTTGAGGGTTATGCCATGTATGTTTTTGAGTAGGTTGTGATGTTAAATAGAGGATTATGAATCTTTGTTGAATAATAAACAAGTTTTGTAAAGTGATTTTTGGTGAAAATTGCATTTAGGAATTGGTCTGTAAAAATAGTAAAAATTCATGTTAAGTTTGTGAAATAATGATTTATTTGGGTTGGTTTAAGCCCCTAAAGAATCTGGTTGGCCTATAAGAGGGATTAAAATGCTTAGATTTCAATTTATGAGCTTATGGACTAAATTGTGAAAAGTTAAAATGTTAGGAGAAAAGTGGTAATTTTGCATAAATATGAAATGTTGATTAAACTGAATACATTCAATATTAAATGGATTGAAATTGTCTATTTAGATCAAGATAATCCACTTATGGACCTAGATCGAGGCAAAGTAAAATCTTCGGATTATCTCGATATAACTTTCACGCCCCAGTTGCCGAGGCAAGTTCGTATAATTGGTTATCATAGTAATGTTATTTCAAATAGTGTGTTATAATGTTATTTATAATATGAATTGATCAATGTACAAGCAAATCATTGCTATGACAGTTAACAAGTCTTGGTTGAACCTTAGGAATTCGTAGGATACAAATAACTTGTCATTAAGGATTTCATGTTTTGGGTATTGGTCTTGAATGTCCTACCGGTGGCTGAAGTCCTGTATTTGTTGTAGATACTCCACAGCTCGTGTGAGCAGCATTTTGTAGCTTACATTTCAATCCACAACTCATGTGAGTAGGCTCATTTCACAGCTCGTGTGAACAATGATTTAACATGGTTATGTAAAGGCACACTTCATGTGAGCTTTCCCGAGTATCCGATGAAATTCTAGATGGTTCAACGGGTATGAAAAGGAAATGAAATGGTAAGTGTTCAAATGGAATGTATCACGAACTTATGAAAAGGAAATGGTGATATAAATGATATGATTAAATGTGTAAATTACTTATTATGGATGAATTCATTTGAACCATGTATAAATGCACTAACTTGTGAATTTGATGATGTTGTATAGGCATTATGCCAAACTTATGCTTTTAGTTGGTATTTTACTTTTACATTGTGCAAATGAAATGGTAAGTTGTGTTTAAGTTATACAAGCTTAATAAGCATTAATTGCTTACGTAGTTTCTTTCCTATGTTTTATAGTCGGAAGCTCGATCAGTTTTGAAGCTCGTAGGAGATCTATCACACTATCTAGCATAAATATCGGTAGTTTTTCGAATGTTTTGGTCAAGGTTATAATGGCATGCATAGGTTGTATTGAAATGTCTTTTTGTTTAATGTTTAGTTGATGAATTGGCTTGTATAGGTTATGGAAGTTATCTTTGTTTGGTACCATTTGACGCTTTACCAAATTGTGTTAATTTGGTTATGCTACTATGCATATTTGAATGGCTCTTATGGTATGTTTGATAAGATGTATTAATGGTTAAGTTTGTGGCATGTTTTGGTAAATATGGTATAATTGACATGTTTAGATAGGTAACATTTAGTTGTTAATTGAGGTGCCTTTGAATGACATATTGGTTAGTTATGTTAGGACTTTGAAATGGTATTTTGATATGTGTTTAGGTGATGTTTAGGTTCCTTTAATGTGTGCATGAATGGGTTGAGAAGTTAAGCATGATATGGTATTGAAATGGTTTGATTCTAGGTGAATTTTTGGTCCACACAGTCTATGACACGAACGTGTGACTCAGCTGTGTGAGACATACGGCCTGGGGACACGACCATGTGTCATCTAAGAGTTCCTTTGTATGTAAATTAGTGAGTTACACAGGTAAGCACACGGCCTGGCACACAGGCGTGTAACTCGGTCGTGTGACACTACTCAGAGAGTTACATGGGTAAGGACACGGGCTGGGACACAGCCGTGTGTCCCTAATTCGAAGGTTACACGGCCTGAGACACGAGTGTGTGTCTCAGCTGTGTGAGGCACATGGCCGTGTGACCCCTGTTTCCAAAAATTTTGTGACTGTTTCCTATACTTTTCAAATGATTTCAAATTTGTTCCGAATAATTTCTAAGGTGTTTTTAAGGTCTCGAGGTCTCGATTTAGGGACGGTATGTATGGACATGATTGGTTTCTGATGTTTATGATATTGAATGAAATTAAGTTTAAATGTTTTTAATTGTATGGTAATGCTCTGTAACCCTAATCTAGCGACGAATATAGGCTAGGGGCATTACAGTTCTAATGTCAAATTTGCATTCATAGCCTTTAAAGCAAATAAAGACTTCTGACTCAAAGTGTCTGCAACAACATTAGCTTTCCCGGGATGATAGTCAATTACTAAATCATAATCTTTTAATAAATTGAGCCACCTATGCTGACGCAAATTTAATTCTTTCTGAGTCATGAAATATTTCAAACTTTCATGATTAGTAAAAATATAACATTTTTCACC
This sequence comes from Gossypium bickii, assembly GCA_025503065.1. Classification (NCBI taxonomy): domain Eukaryota; kingdom Viridiplantae; phylum Streptophyta; class Magnoliopsida; order Malvales; family Malvaceae; genus Gossypium; species Gossypium bickii. The sequence goes on along the minus strand of CP106713.1, from coordinate 83,361,655 downwards.
GTATAAATAGTGTTGCCAGATCTTCAAGGCAAAAACTGCTGCAGCTAGCTCTAAATCATGTGTCAGATAGTTCCACTCGTAAGGCCTCAACTGTCTCGAGGCATAGGCAATTACTTTACAATTTTGCATCAAAACAGAGCCTAAACCACAAAGAGATGAATCGCTATATATTATAAATTCTTTCTAAGATTTAGGTTGAGTCAGAACTTGAGCTTTCGTTAACATGTTTTTCAACTGCTCAAAACTTTTTTGACATTTTTCGATCTAGACAAAGATAACATCTTTTTGCAACAATTTAGACATTGGAAAAGCTATAATAGAAAAGTTTTTAACAAAACACCGATAATATCTTATTAAACCTAGAAAACTAAAAACCTCAAAAATATTCTTTGGAACCTTCCTGTAACATCCCCTAACCTGTATCCGTCACCGAAATAGGGTTACGGAGCATTACCAAGAGCTTTTAAAACATTTACGAATAATCCACATTAATACTATTCATTTACCAAAATTATTCATAACGTCCCTTAAATGGACCCTTGAGGCCCAATATGAGCTTCAGAATTGAGTCGGGACTCAATTAGAAACTCTAAGAATTTTTCGCGAAATTTCAAAAATTTTCTAAGTTACAGGGCTCACATGCCCGTGTGGTCCAAGGGACATGCCCGTGTGAACCTAGGACATGCCCATGCTACAGACCGTGTTCGACCCCGTGTAACTCTCTGACTTGTGCCACACGGCCAGCCACACGCCCGTGTGCTAAGCCGTGTGGTTAAGTTTATTTTTCAAAATTAGGTGCAGGTTTCACACGGCCAAGAGACACGCCCATGTTCTAGTCTGTGTAGAACACACGCCTGAGACACACACCCGTGTCTCTGCCCGTGTGCTCAATTCTAAGCATTATGTTTCTCAAATTTAAGGTGTAAGGGACGTACGACCTAACTACACGCCTGTATGTCTACCCGTGTGGACAAAATAAAGTCATTTCTAGCCTCATTTCTCAGCTAAAAGTTTAACAATGACCTGCACTAAAACTTATATCCATAAACCAACCAATTCTAGCATTAAATTAGGCAAATTATATCATTCAACATGACAAATTGTAACAACCTCATTTAGGGGCTAGTCAGAACAATCGTTTCGGAACCACTAATTTGAGGTCAGAGAAAATTATTTTTATATTATTTTATGAGTTATGGCATGTTTATATGGGTGCATGAAAATTTTGGTGCTTTAATTTTAGCGATTGCATGTTTAATTGCGCAAAAGGACTAAATCGCATAAAGTGCAAAAGTTGTATTTTACAAGTTGAAGGTGTCTAATAGCTATAGAATATTAATTGAAAGCCCTTAATGTCCAATTAGACCCTTAGAAAATGATTGTCCGGGCACAGGGGACAAACAATGTTAAAATTGGTCAAAGTTGTTGGATTAGGTAGATTAAATTGATGAAATAAAATAAAATAAAGAAAAGAAAAATATCATCTTTTCTCTCCATCTTCTCCACAAAAAATTAGCAACAAAATAGGGGTCGAGAGCTCAAAAATTTCAGCCAAGCTTTTCTCCTTGCAAGTTAGTGATTTTGGTGTCCTTTCATGATAAAATTTGTACTTTGGGAACCCCTAAACCTTAAGCTGGCTAAAGAGGGGACTACTTTGTAAAATGGTTGAAAGTCTAGGGATTTTCCATGTGAAAATTTGTGTTCACTACTGAAATTTTATGGAAGAAAATGAGTCTTGGTTGTTAAATAAACGACTTTTGTGAAAAGTGTTTCCATGAAAACACCTAAAATGACTTTTTTGTAAAGGTTGTAAAATGGGTAGTAAATGCATGAAATAATTGAAATTTTGAGTTACTATAAGAGAGAAAATGAATCAGCTAGGCTTAGATATGTGAAAAATGAACACATTTCATTTTATGAGCCTAGGGGCAAAATTGTAATTTTATAAAGTCTAAGGGCAAAATGGTACTTTTGCCAAAGTATAATTATTGAAATGCGTTGATTAATGTGGTAATTAAAGGAGTGAATTTGTTATTATAGATCAAGAAGAACGAGGAATTAACCTTGATTGAGGAAAATGCAAGGTTTCGGACTAGATCGGCAAATTGGCCTATTTTGGTATCGAGGTAAGTTTGTGTGTAATAAATTCAATATCATGTTATTAAGTTTTAAAATGTTTGATATTCGTGAGGATGTACATTAATTCTATGAAATTGAGTAATGATGTTCAATGAGAAAATGATGAAAATTTATGATGTTGAAGTCCCAGTTGGACTTTAAGAAGTGAGAGGATATCATCACCAAGACATATGAATAGTAAGGTCTCGTATAAGACCATGCCTCGACACCGAATTGAGATCCCGTGTAAGACCATATTTGGGATATGGCATCGGCATCGAATATGAAAATTGTATAATACCATATCTGGGATATGACATCGACATCGATATGAGATCCCATATAAGACCATATCTGGATTACAGCATCGTCATCGAGATGTGGCCCCATGTAAGACCATATTTGGGATATGGCATTAGTGTTGTGTTTATGTGTGTGATGATAATTATGTATCCTTGGATATTCCAAGTGATTCATTGGGATAAATAGTTAAGCTTACAATAGAGAAGAAATTAGTGCTAAAGCTATGTGATGAAGTGATATAGGTACATGTGAGTAATTCACGAGAAATATTTACGATATGTGACATGACATGTAATTGGTAAGAGTAACCGTAAGTAAGCTATGGCAATGTGCTTGAGACTTTTTGTTTTTATTCAATGCAATGGACGGATGACATTATGAGCCTTTATGTTGCCATTTATTTCATGCAAACTTACTAAGCTTTATGCTTACCCCTTTCATTTCCCTTTTCCTTGTAGTATCACCAAGCTAACTCGGGGTTCGTAGGACGTCAGAGTTCAGAATCACACTATCAACTTCTCTTTGGTATATCAAAGTTTGTTTAATTTTGAGTATGGCTTGTATAGGTACTCGGTTATTTTGTGTTATGTCATATTTGTTAGCCAATGTGTGGCTATTAAGGTCATTAAATTCATTTTGTAAACGGTCATTGGAATTTGGCCAATACTTGACGAGTTTATATATTCAATGATGATAAAGTTTATGAAGAGCATGTTTGTGCGATGGGATGAGTAAGGAGTAGAGTATACACATGATGAATGTAGTGTAAAACTATGTGTGGATGTCTTGATTTTTGGTATTAGAAGTATCTTATGGTCATGATGTATGAAGCATTCAAGTGGTATAAGTGTGGTTGCTTTGTAGGGTGGCAATTGGCTTGGTAGATAGCCTTACAATTGTCCACATGGATAGACATACGGGCGTGTAAGACACACGGTCAGCCCCATGGAGTGTTTATAGGCTGTGTGTACCCCTGCATGCTAAGTTGGCAAATAGTATGCCTACTAGTAACCACACGGGCTGAGACACAGTCATGTGTCTCAACCGTGTAGGAGGCACGGCCTAAGACACGGGCATGTGCCCAGGACGTGTGAAGTCTGCACCTGGAATTAGGAATTTAGTTTGACACACGATCTAAGGACACGAGCGTGTGCCTTGGCCTTGTGACCTTATTGAGTTGATGACGTTAGAAATAGAATGTCAAGATTTTCACACACAGGCGTGTCATGGCTGTGTGAGGGACACGGGCCACGGACATGGGCGTGTGTCCAGCCGTGTGAAAACCTCTGAAGGTTGGAAAGGAAAAATGAAATCCAAATGGACTAGGGACATGGGCGTGTGTGACCAAACGGTTTGCCCATACGGGCGTGTCCCTCACCACACAGGCATGTAGCCTTGTCTTAAGCAAAAATTTTCTAAGTGTTCAAGAGCTTCCGATTCAGTTCTGAACCACTCCGTAAGTGTGTTTAAGGTTTCGTAGACCTATAAGAGGGACGTTATGATCTCGAATGTAAATTTTTTAAATTACAATGAAATTTTATGTCACGACGTTGTATGTTTAAGCAAGTTAGGTATGGTAATGCCTCATACCGGCTTCTGGTGTCAGATAAGGTTAAGGGGTGTTACATTTAGTGGTATCAGAGCTATGGTTTAGTCGATTCTCATACAAATGTAGCGTAAGTATGAGTCTAGCTATACATGCCATGCATATGAGTATTTACATAATGATAGTGTGATGACTCCTGATGATTTAAATTGTGTTTTTATATAGTAAATGGATCCCAACCGAGCTGCGGCCGATGATGCTGCAAGTAATGTGCCGGCTCCTGCACAAGGGACTACACCAGTAGAAAGTAGACCCGAGACTTTGGGTCAGAGAGAAGAGGCTCGAGAACCTTTCTCCATATGATGAGTAACTGGTACACTGAGTTTGTTCGAGCAAATCCTAATGCTCAAGCTCCTCCACCCCCACCTATTCCTCAGTCTACCCCTGTAGCTCTCCAAGGGTAGAGGTAGTAAGAAGAGAAAAGCCTCTAGTTGATATAATCTAGTAACAAGGAGATGAGGAATTTCGAGCTAGTAAAGATGATGATCCGGAGAGGGCAGAATTTTGGCTTGAGAATACCATCAAGGTATTCGATGAGTTGTCATGCACACCTGAAGAGTGCATAAAGTGTGTGGTATCTTTCTTGAGAGATTCGGCCTATCAGTGGTGGAACACCCTTGTGTCGGTTGTACCAAGGGAGAAAGTTAACTGGGAATTCTTCCAAGAAGAATCCCGGAAGAAGTATATTAGTCAAAGGTTCATTGACCAGAAAAGAAAGGAATTTTTGGAGCTAAAGCAAGGTCGAATGATGGTGACCGAATATGAGTGTGAGTTCGTAACACTTAGTAAATACGCTCGGGAGTGCGTATCGACAGAAGCCATTATGTGCAAAAGGTTCGAGGACGTGTTAAATGAGGAGGTCTGTTCATTTATTGGTGTCTTAAAACTAATAGAATTTGTTGTGTTAGTGGATAGACCCTGTAAGGCCAAGGAACTGGTCAAAGAGAAAAGAAAGGCTGAAGTCGAGTCCCGTGACTTGAGGAAGAGACAACTGAGTAAGTCATTCCAATATTTATCTAAGAAGTCAAGAGATTTCACTACTCAATCAAGCACCTCAGCTAGATTTTCAAGCAGAGGTAAAGGTAGATAGTACTCGGGATCTAAAGCTTAGACTACTTCGGTTGCTAGTGTTGGCAACGCTCGATCAAGTAGACTGGAATGTCCGCTGTATGGAAAACGTCATCCTGGGGAGTGTCGAGCAAATGAGAAAGCTTGTTTTAAGTGTGGATCCCTAGACCATTTTATCAGAGATTGCCCCGAGATGGGTGAAAAAGAGAAACCTCAGAGTGCAAGACCTGGAAGTACTGCTAGAGGAATGCCGCAGAGAAACCTGAGAAATGAAATGAGTAGTAAGAATACATCTAGAGATCAGATTGCAAGAGTTGAGGGTAGAGCACCGGCGAGAACATATGCCATTCGTGCTCGCGAAGAGGCGTCCTCCCCAGACGTAATCACGGGTACATTTTCTCTCTATGATACTCATGTTATAGCTTTAATTGACCCGGGATCTACCCACTCATATATTTGCATGAAATTAGTCTCTAGCATGAACATGCCTGTAGAGTCTACTGAATTTGTGATAAGAGTTTCTAATCCCCTAGGCAAATGTGTGCTAGTTGATAAAGTATACGAAGAATGCCCTTTATGGATTAGAGGTCATTACTTTTCTGCTAATCTTATGTTATTGTTGTTTGATGAATTCGATGTCATCCTTCGGATGAATTGGTTAACTACTCATGATGTGATAGTGAATTCTGGAAGGAAATTTATTGAGTTAAAATGTGAAAATGGGGACATTCTTCGTGTTGAATCAGATAAGCAAGACAGATTGCCTATAGTGATATCTTCCATGTTGACTTAGAAATACTTTAGAAAAGGGTACGAAGCTTACCTTGCCTTTGTGATTAATGCTAAAGAGACTGAGTTAAGAATTAAATCAGTGCCCATAGTATGTGAGTATCCAGATGTTTTTCCAGAAGAATTGCCAGGGTTACCTCTGGTTAGAGAGACTGAATTTGGGATTGAGTTGGCCCCTGGTACTGTGCCTATATCGATTTCTCCGTACAGAATGGCTCCAACCGAGCTAAAAGAACTGAAGACACAATTGCAAGAGTTAATGGACAAAGGCTTTGCAAGACCGAGTTATTCTTCGTGGGGTGCTCCTATTTTATTTGTGAAGAAGAAAGATGGTTCCATGAGGTTATGCATAGATTATTGGCAGCTTAATAAGGTAACCATAAAGAACAAGTACCCGTTGCCAAGGATTAATGATTTGTTTGATCAATTAAAGAGAGCCATAGTGTTTTCCAAGATGTACTTCAGGTTTGGACATTATCAGTTGAGAGTCAAGGACTCGGATGTGCCAAAAACCACATTTTGGACAAGGTATGGTCACTATGAATTTTTGGTCAAGCCTTTCGATTTAACAAATGCCCCTGCAGTTTTCATGGATTTGATGAATCGCATCTTTCGTCCATATTTGGATAAATTTTTTGTAGTCTTTATTGATGATATATTGATCTACTCTCGGGATGAGAACGAGCATGCTGAGCATTTGAGAACGGTTCTGCAAATTTTGAGAGATAAACAATTATATGCCAAGTTTAGTAAAAGTGAATTTTGGCTTAAGGAAGTTTGATTTTTGGGGCACATTGTTTCGGGTGACAGTATTCGAGTTGACTCGAGTAAGATTTCAGCGATTATGGATTGGAAACCACCAAGGAACGTAATCGAGGTTAGGAGTTTTCTGGGCTTATCTGGCTACTATAGACGATTTGTCAAGAGATTTTCTATGATAGCTACTCCAATGATGAGGCTATTACAAAAGGATGTGAAGTTTGAATGGACAAAAAAATGCCAACAGAGTTTTGAGAGATTGAAGGCATTGTTGACTGAGGCTCCAGTTTTAGTACAACCTGAGCCGGGAAAGGAATTCGTAGTCTACAGCGATGTATCCTTGAATGGATTGGGATGTGAACTTATGTAAGAAGGCAAAGTGGTAGCATATGCCTATAGACAATTAAAGCCGCACGAGAATAATTACCCGACCCACGATTTGGAGTTGGCTACTATTATTTTTGCACTAAAGATATGGAGACACCATTTATACAGTGAAAAATGTCGGGTGTTCACTGATCATAAGAGTCTAAAGTACTTGATAACTTAAAAGGAGTTGAACCTCAAGCAACGGAGATGGTTAGAGTTGATAAATGATTTCAAGTTAGTAATTGACTACCATCCGGGAAAGGCGAATGTGGTCGCTGATGCCTTAAGTAGGAAATCATTGTTTGCACTGAGAGCCATAAATACACGGATAACTTTGTCAGATGATGGTTCTATTCTGGTTCTATTCTGGTCGAGTTGAGGGCTAGACCAATGTTTCTCTAAGAGATTTCTGAAGCTCAGAAGGGTGACAATGATTTACAAGCTAAAAGAGTTCAATGTGAGTCAAATGTTGAGTTGGACTTTACGATAAGTCCTGATAGATGTTTGATGTTTCGAGATAGGGTCTGTGTACCTAGAGATGGTGAGCTTATTCGGAAAATTTTGCACGAGGCACATAGTGGATGTTTGTATGTACATCTAGACAATACGAATATGTATAATGACTTAAAGAAATGTTATTGGTGGCCGAGTATGAAGAAGGACATTTCAGAGTTTGTATCAAGATGCTTAATTTGCCAGCAAGTGAAGGCTGAACACCAAGTACCTTCAGGTTTACTTCAGCCTATTATGGTTCTCGAGTGGAAATGGGATCGAATTGCTATGGATTTTGTTACGGGTTTATCGTTGACACTGAAAAAGAAGGATGCAGTTTGGATCGTGGTTGATAGACTTACAAAGTCAACCAATTTCATACCAGTACGGGTTGATTTTTTGCTTGATAAGTTGGCGGATTTGTATGTGTCAGAAATAGTAAGACTTCATGGAGTACCGTTGTCGATTATTTCGGATAGAGATCTGAGATTCACATCACGGTTTTGGAAAATGTTGCAAGAGGCCTTAGGCATAAAATTGAGCTTTAGTACAGCTTTCTATCCACAGACCGATGGTCAATCGGAAAGAGTAATTCAGATTTTTGAGGACATGCTCCGATGTTGTGTTTTGGAGTTTCAAGGCAGCTGGGAAAAGTACTTACCATTAGCAGAATTTGCCTACAATAACATCTTTCAGTCAAGCTTGAAAATGGTGCCTTACGAGGCATTATATGGGTGTAAGTGCCGAACGCCCCTGTATTGGACCGAACTCAAAGAGAATCAGATTCACGGGGTCAATTTAGTCAAAGAAACCGAAGAGAAGGTAAAGGAGATTCGTGAATGTTTAAAAGCTACTTCTGATAGACAAAAGTCCTATGCGGACTTGAAACGGAAAAAGATTGAGTTTCAAGTAGGTGATAAAATGTTTCTGAAAGTGTCACCATGGAAGAAAGTTCTCAGATTTGGTCGGAAAGGCAAATTAAGTCCGCGCTTTATCAGACCATATGAGATTACTGAGAGGATAGGGTCGGTAGCTTATTGTTTGGTTTTGATGTCTGAGCTGGAAAGGGTTCATGATGTTTTCCACGTATCTATGTTATGTCACTACCGATCTGACCTTTCGCATGTGATTGTACCATCAGAAGTGGAAATTCAACCGGACATGACTTATGGCGAAGAGCTGGTTAAGATTTTAGCACGAGAAGTCAAGCAGTTAAGAAATTAAAGTATAGCCCTTGTGAAAGTACTATGGCAAATACATGGGTAGAAGAAGCTACATGGGAACCCGAGAAGGCTATGAGAAACTAATATCCCAACCTTTTCACCGGCAAGATTTTCGGGGACGAAAATCCTTAAGAGGGGAGAATTGTAACAGCCTAATTTAGGGGATAGTCGAAACAGTGGTTTCAGAACCACTAATCTAAGGTCGGAGAAAATTATTTTTATATTATTTATTGAGTTATGGCATGATTATATGGGTGCATGAAAATTTTGGTGCTTTAATTTTAGAGATTGCATGCTTAATTGCGCAAAAGGACTAAATCGCATAAAGTACAAAAGTTCTATTTTACAAGTTGAAGGTGTCTAATAGCTATAGAATATTAATTGAAGGCCCTTTACGTGCAATTAGACCCTTAGAAAATGAGTGACTGGCCATAGGGGACAAATAATGTCAAAATTGGTCAAAGTTGTTGGATTAGGTGGATTAAATTGATGAAATAAAATAAAATAAAGAAAAAAAATATCATCTTTTCTCTCCATCTTCTCCACCAAAAATTAGCAGCAAAATATGGGTTGAGAGCTCAAAATTTTTAGCCAAGCTTTTCTCCTTGCAAGTAAGTGATTTTGGTGCCCTTTCATGATAATATTTGTACTTTTGGAACCCCTAAAGCTTAAGCTAGCTAAAGAGGGGACTATTTTGCAAAATGATTGAAATTCTAGGGATTTTCCATGTGAACATTTGTGTTCATTGCTGAAATTTTATGGAAGAAAATGAGTCTTGGTTGTTAAATAAAGCAACTTTTGTGAAAGGTGTTTCCATGAAAACACCTAAAATGACCTTTTTTTAAAGGTTGTAAAATGGGTAGTAAATGCATGAAATAATTGAAAATTTGAGTTTCTATAAGAGAGAAAATGAATCAGATAGTCTTAGATATGTGAAAAATGAACACATTTCATTTTATGAGCCTAGGGGCAAAATAATAATTTTTCCAAAGTTTAAGGGCAAAATGGTAATTTTTCCAAAGTATGATTTGTGAAATGTGTTGACTAACGTGGTAATTAAAGGAGTGAATTTGTTATTATAGATCAAGAAGAACGAGGAATTAACCTTGACCGAGGGAAAGGCAAGGTTTCAGACTAGATCGGTAAATTGGCCTATTTTGGTATCGAGGTAAGTTTTTGTGTAATAAATTCAATATCATGTTATTAAGTTTTAAAATGTTTGATATTCGTGAGGATGTACATTAATTCTATGAAATTGAGTAATGATATTCAATGAGAAAATATGAAAATTTATGATGTTGAAGTCCCAGTTGGACTTTAAGAAGTGAGAGGATATCATCATCAAGACATATGAATAGTAAGGTCCTGTATAAGACCATGTCTCGGCACCGAATTGAGATCCCATATAAGACCATATCTGGGATATGGTATCGGCATCAAATACGAAAATTCTATAAGACCAAATTAGGGTTATGGCAATGTACTTGAGATCGTGTTTTTATTCAATGCAATGGATGGATGACATTGTGAGCCTTTATGTTGCCATTTTTTTCATGCAAACTTACTAAGCTTTATTCTTACCCCTTTCATTTTCCTTTTCCTTGTAGTATCGCCAAGCTAACCCAGGGATCGTAGGACGTCGGAGTTTGGAGCCACACTATCAACTTCTCTTTGGTATATCAAAGTTTGTTTAATTTTGAGTATGGCATGTATAGGAACTCAATTATTTTGCGTTATGTCATGTTTGTTAGCCAATGTGTGGCTATTAAGGTCATTAAATTCATTTTGTAAATGGTCATCGGAATTTGGCCAATACTTGACAAGTTTATATATTCAATGATGATGAAGTTTATGAAGAGCATGCTTGTGTGATGGGATGAGTAAGGAGTAGAGTGTACACATGATGACTGTAGTGTAAAACTATGTGTGGATGTCTTGATTTTGGGTATTAGAAGTATCTTATGGTCATGATGTATGATGCATTGAAGTGGTATAAGTGTGGTTGCTTTGTAGGGTGGCAATTGGCTTGGTAGATAGCCTTACAATTGTCTACACGGGTAGACACACGGGTGTGTGTCTAGGCCGTGTGAGACACACGGTCAGCCCCATGGACGTGTTGATAGGCCGTGTGTACCCCTGCGTGCTAAGTTGGCAACTCAGTATGTCTAGTAGTAACCACACGATGTGAGACACGGTCGTGTGTCTCAACCATGTGGGAGACACAGCCTAAGACACGGGCATATGCCCAGGCCGTGTCAAGTCTACACCTGAAATTAGGAATTTAGTTCGACACACGATTTAAGGACACAGACGTGTGCCTTGGCCGTGTGACCTTATTGAGTTGATGACGTCAGAAATATAATGTCAAGATTTTCACACACGGGCGTGTCATGGCTGTGTAAGGGACACGGGCGTATGTCCGGTCGTGTGAAAACCCCTAAAGTTCAAAAGAAAAACTAAAATCCATACTAACTAGGGACATGGGCGTGTGTGACCACACGGTTTGCCCACACGGGCGTGTCCCTCACCACATGGGCGTGTGGCCCTGTCTTAAGCAAAAATTTTCTAAGTGTTCAAGAGCTCCCGATTCAGTTCCGAACCACTCCGTAAGTGTGTTTAAGGTCTCGTAGACCTATAAGAGGGATGTTATGATCTCAAATGTAAAGTTTTTAAATTACAACAAAATTTTATGTTACGACATTGTATGTTTGAGCAAGTTAGGTATGGTAATGCCTCATACCCAGTTTTGGCGTCGGATAAGGGTAAGGGGTGTTACAAAAATCATTCCAAGCATATATATTTATAATCTTACCTTGGTTTATTCCATATTTTAGACATAATTTGATCAACTACTTAACATATATATAGCTACCATAGTATAACCTTACAAGCATATCAAAACAAACCGTTACTAGCCATTCCAATGGCTAGATTACAAGCATCATTTTCAAGCCCACAATGGCCAAGTTATACTATACATGCCATTATATCAAAATGATTATATTATATATACCAAAATAAGCTAGTGGAAAGTGTGATGATGCCCCAACTAATATCTAACCTTTGCGAGCTTCTGAGCACTATAAAACAGAGAAAATAAAATCTATTAAGCATTACATGCTTAGTAAGTTCGTATAATGGGAATTAAAACTTATCAATTTACATTATTTAACAATATGCATTCAATAACATGTTTTTCATCAATTTGGCAAATTTACCTAACCACATACACTCAATCAAACAAGTTAGTTACACAAATGTTCACATATGCATCAAGTAAGTATAGATGAGCTCATCATACTATATTCCTACAGGACATCATTCATTTCATTCCATAATTCTCTTATCATGCCAAGAGTTTTGTCTGTTGAATCATTGAAATTTTGATGGATACTCAAGTAATACACTCAAGGTGCACAATTCAATAACTGTCAATTCTTATTCAAGAGTACCCATTAGGGCACCATATCAAAGAACACACTATCGAGCCACATATCGTATAACAGGATTACCAGTCTAGGCTAAATCCTAATTGTAACGTATACTCGAGAGGTATTATATCAAGATTACCCATCCGGGCTAAATCCTTTTTTTATAATGAGGTCAATAGGATTACTCATCCGAGCTAAATCCGTCAACAACAAATGCAGGACCTCATTCATTTCGGGAAAGCACGTGTATTCATCAGAATTCAATATTCAAAAGGAACTTAACCCCTTTTTCACCGTTTCAAGCATGTATCCAATTCTTCATTATAGCAATCAAATAAATTCACATCAATATAAGTCACATTCCATACAAACACAACATTCAATTTAACATATTTACATGTTCAATTAAGTTACACGAACTTACCTCAACACTTGTTCGCGTTTAAAAATATATAATTTGAAACTTTTTCTATTCCTTGGTCTAACCTCGAATTTGTGTTGTCCAAATCTATATAAATGAATTTATTCATCAATTTATCACACTTCATATTCAAGTGGACTCAATTTACACCCTAGGCAAAATTATCAGTTTGCCCTTAACTTTTCCATAAATTCCAATTTCGTCCCTAGGCTCGGAAAATGAAATTTATGCAATTTACTCCCTATTCCAAGCCTAACCGAAATTTTAATATACAATTTACAGCACATATATTCTATGAATTTCAGAAATTTTCTTCAATTTTAACTTTACATTTTAGTCCCTAAATCGTGTTTCCATCAAAAATCACTTTGTAAAAGTTGTTTATCTATCAACAACCTTTCATTTTCTACCATAAATTTCAAATTTTCAGCATATTCACCCATGACCTAATTTCCATACTTTGATAACTTTTCAAATTGATCCTCCAAATAGATAGATTAAGCTATCTCGATTTCAAAAATATCAAAATTACTAAAATGGGACAAGAAAACTTACCCAATTAAGCCAAGAAAGTTTCTTCTCTCTCTCCTAGGGTTTCCATGTATTTTTTGGGTTGAAGTGATATAAAATAAGATGACAATTCTTTTATCATCTTTTAATTAATTAAATTATTTTAATTTCTAATTTAGTCCTTGCCCTTTTTCTAAATTTCTATATATGAGTCACCAAAATATCTATATACTTTTCTTTAATTGTCTAATTACCATATAAGGACCTCTAGTTTTGAATTCCATAGCTATTTAACCCTTATAGCTACTAGGAGTCAACTTTTGCATTTTATGCGATTTAGTCCTTCTCGTAATTAAGCACAAAATCAGTAAAATTTTCTTATCAAAAATTTCACATGACATTTCTAACATAATATGGACCATGCAATAAAATAAGAATAAACTTTATTTTTGGCTCAAATTTGTGGTCCCAAAACCACTATTCTGATTTTACTGAAAATGGGCTGTTACACTTCTAATAAACAATCGCAGATATTTTTTTTGGATTGACGCAGATGCCATCAACTGAAATAACATGGCCCAGATTACCAACTTCCCATAACCAAAACTCATATTTGCTAAATTTCATATAAAGTTGTTTTTCACGTAAAGTTTGTAGCACAATTTTCAAATGCTCAGCGTGATCTGATTCGTTCAATGCGTATATCAAAATATCATCAATGAATACCACAACAAATCAATCCAAATATGGTTGAAAGAATCGATTCATCAAATCCATAAATGCTATAGGGGCATTAGTCAAACCAAATGGCATCACCAAAAAATCATAATGACCATATTGAGTCCTAAAAGCAATTTTTGGTACATCTTTGAAAACACTGAATCTCCCTTCAATTGATCAAATAGATCATTAATACAAGGTAACAGATATTTATTCTTGATAGTGACTCGATTCAACTACCAATAATCTAAGCATAATCTCATCGACCTGTCTTTCTTATTCACAATCAGAACGGGAGCACCTCAAGGTGACACACTTGGTTGAATAAATCCACGATCTAATAATTCTTGCAACTTTGTTTTCAACTCTTTCAATTCAGTAGGATCCATTCTATATGGAGCTATCAAAATTAGAGCTATTCCTAGCACAAGTTCAATCACGAATTCAACTTCTCAAGTCGGTGGTAACCCATACAATTCTTCAAGGAAAACATCAACATATTGTTTAACTATTTGTAACACCCCTAACCTGTCTCTATCGCCAGAATGGGGTTACGGAGCATTACCATATAATCAAAAACATTTAAACCTAATATCATTCAATAATTTAATCATATTATAAACCATCCATATACATGCATATTGTCCTTAAATCGAGCCCTCGAGGCCCTAAAAATAACTTAGAAACAATTCTGGACTAGTTTGAAACAAATTGGGAAGTTTAGGAAAAGGATGCAAAATTTGCAAAATAGGGGTCACACGGCCGTGTGCCTCACATGGATGTGACAGATGGACGTGTCCCAGCCGATTTCCTCACCTTTGTAACTCTCTGAGTAGGGTCACACGGTCGTGTCACACGCTCATATGCTAGACCGTGTAACTCACTGACTTGGAACCTTAAGAAATTCTCAAATGACACACGGTCATGTCTCAAGCCGTGTGAACCCAAATTTCACCTAAATCAAGCCATTTCATAACCTAACCATGCATGAACATTCAACTCATTTGTGCACACTTAAAAAAATGATCCAAAACAACATCCAAACATACATCAAAATGCCATTTCAAACTCCTAGATTAACTATCCTTAAAAAGCCGTTTTTAGTCAAATCAGAACAATGATTTTAGGACCACAAATCTAGGGTCAAAATAATTATTTTATTATTATTTTAATGTCTATAGCATGATAGTATGATTGTGTGAAATTTTTGTTAAGAAATTTTATCGTTTGTGTGCTTAATTTGATAAAAAGGACTAAATCGCGTAAAGTATAAAAGTTATGGTCTATTAGCTAAAGGTATTTAATAGCTATAGAACCTTAAGTGGAGGTTCTTATGTGGTAAATATCCCAATAATTTTATAGTGGATGATAATGGCTTGGTAATGTTGTAAATTGAATTAAATTTTAAGGTTAATTTTGTAATTAGATAAAATAAGTTAGTGTAAATAATAAAAGATGAAATAAAATATCATCTTCTTCATATTTTTACCCTAAGAACTGTCCACCATTATTGAGAAAGGGAGAGACCATTCGGGCAACATTTACTAGAGCATGTAAGTGCATTTTTGCTCGATTTTTAATGATTTCTATGTTTTTGGGACCGTTGCAACTTTATCTAACTAGCCCAGGAATTAATTTGCAAAACTGTTAAAGGTTTAGAGTTTTTCCATTAATGAATGTGCATGTATTTTGATGTTTGATGATAGAAAATGTATGCTTATTGTTAGATAAACAACATTTGCAAAGTGATTTTTGGTAAAATTTCAAATAAGGGATTAAATTAAGAAATGTGATAAGTTAAGTGGTAAATGTGTGAAACAATGAAAAATATAGACTACTATAGTAATAAGAAAAATTCAGCTAGCATGGGTACGGATCTAATTACATGAATTTGTATTTTTATGAGCTAAGGACTAAATTGTAAAGATGTTTAAATATTAAGGGAAAAAGTGTAAAGTTTCCATAATATATATTTTGGGCTAAATTGAATAGAATGATAATTGAATAAGTTAAATTTGATATTATATAGATAAAAAAACAAAGTTCGGATTTAGATCGGGGGAAAAGAAAGTTTTGGACTAGTCGATCTGTAACATCCCAAAAATTAGGGGTTGTGGTTTTTGTTTAATTTTATGTTGTGCTTTCTCAGTTGGCTATTTGAGTGTGTTTGGGGGTTCTATGGAGGCCTGGGTTCGAGTTGGAGCCTTGGAAAAATTTTAATTTTTGACCCTTTAGTGGAGAGGGCTGTTGGCAGTAGGGTTAAGTAAATTTAGGTGTGTTTTAGAAACACAAGTTGAGCATGTGGTGTGATGGTGTGGCGTTAAGTGGAGAGCAAGGAAGAAAGGGGTTCGAATCCCACAATTTGCAAATGGAGGCTTTTATTTTGTGTCAAGTGAGTGGAGGAAGCAGAGTTTAGATCAAACTTCTCAAGGGGAGTGGGAGACTTGGTCAAATAATTCAAATGGATGAGGCAGAGCAAAATTAGGAGGAAAAAGTGGAAAGAATCAAGGGATGGATATGTGAGGGTGTGTTGGCCGAATGTGGGGAAGTGAATAGGGAAATTCGGCCAAAGGTTGGCATTTTGGGGAGTGCATTTTCGGTTGGTGTTAGTGTGTGTGTGTACCGAAAATTCTCTAGTTGCTTTCAAAGGGTTTTGCACTTTGGTATATTCTCTAGCATTTCAGGCGGTCTTCATTTTCTTTTCTGCTTCTCTCTTTCTTTTGACCTCTGCTAAATTCACATTATTTGCATTCATTTTCTCTCCTTCTTCCTCCTTCATTTACCTGTTAAGTGCCGAATTGGTAAGCCTTACTTTGATCTTCTTTCCTCCTTTCCCCTCATCTCTCTTCTTCCTATCATTCATTTCTCTTCTTTACCCCTAAGCCGTAACGACAGTTACACCTTTTTAATTTGTCTCTAGGCCGAAAACTTTTCTTCTTGAATTGTCGGTTGTAAGCTGAATCTACTTACCCTCTTCATTCTGAATCCTTTTGATCTTGGTGGTTGGGGCCGAATCTTGTTGTTAGACAACTGCCAATTATTGTCGTTCGTTGGTTGGTAAGTGTGTCTATTACCGAAAGGAGGGCTGCTATTTTCTTTTCTCTTATGCTAGGTTGGGTTCTTTGGGGGCCGAAAGGCTGCTTCTTTAGTTACCTTAGGATAGCGGTTCTAACGTGTTCTTTTTATCGATTAATGCTAGGAACTCGTTTTCTTTAGCCTCGGAATAGGGTCGATTACCGTTGCTCTAAGGGAGATTGTATGACGTGGTAAGAAAGACTTGTTTGGTTAAATACATCAATATTTTGATTTACCCGAGGTAGAGACTAACTATTAATCAATTGTTCCATAGGTGCCTTGGAAGTGTTGATATCACACTCGTAATCAAGGTGTGTAATCTCACACCTTTGTTTAATCTGCTATTGTTATGATCTATGAATTGGCTAAAAGTCGAAATACCAAAAAGCCGAAATACCAGCAACTGAGATCACTCGAGCATGTGAGCACTCGTAGGGAAAAATCGAGCCACTAGTGATGGCGATGGGAATGTCATGAACGCTCTTATGGAACTGAGGGCATAATGGGCCATGTTGAGCCGAAGCGGGCTAAATGTCCCTAACAGGTTAACGGGCCCATATGAGCGAAAACGATGGAAAGTGTCAATTGATTGATATGACTGTGAAGTCCGCAGAACCGAGACTGAAAACAAACAGAATGGGCCACACGAGCGTATGGGCCCGTATGGGCCGAAATTGAGTTTTAGGTCTAATAGCACTGTATTGACCAGAATTGGAAACCGAGTCGCTTGACGCGACAGTAGGCCTTCGAAAAGGCTTTTGTATGGGTAAAGTTACTGAAATACTCTCGGTGGGTAAAATTACCAAAATACCCTCGGTGGGTAAATTACAGAAATACCCTTGATGGGTAAATTATTGAAATACCCTAGAGGGGCGAACTTACTATTTTACCCCCCAAATGACCGTTTTACCCTTAGTGGTAAGATCATCGATGTGTGAGTAGTAACTAGACGATTGATGTATATGATAATCCACTGTATACATGATTTAATTATGATATGGCATATTGCATGGGTTGGGTTATGGATTTGGAGGTAGCACTGTGCTGGTGGCTCTACCACGTTATACTGATTTAGTGGCTTTTGCCACGTTATACCGATTTAGTGGCTCAGCCACGTATACTGTTATTAGCAGCTAGTCTGCGTTATTGGTGTGCTGGTTAGGTGGGTTGACTTGGTCCCTACAGGTGTGCTGGTTGGTACGGGTGGTGTGTTGGTTGGACTAGGTTGGATACATATTTGTTTTGCAGTTATTATAGGGCTTCACCTAGATCAGCATCGATTAGGCTTCGCCTGCATCGTTATTGAATAGGGTTTGGACTGCATCGTTATTGAGTAGGGGCTTAGGCCTAGATTGATACTGTATGGGCTTGGGCCCAAACTGTGGGTGTATTAAGGGGATTACACACTGAGTTCTCATAACTCACCCTTTCTTTTTAAATGTGCAGGTAATCCCCAGCCTTAGAGGATTTGGAGCTGCGAGAGACTCGGAGGTGGACACATGTCCTGTAGGTTCTCGGGGTTAAATTAGCTATTTTATCTTGTTTTAACTTTTATTTGGTAATTCCTTACAATTTGCTAGTTTACTTAACGCGGGTTTTAAAACAATGATTACGGTTGTTTTTAAAATATCATGTTTCCGCAACTGTTTAATCCAAATTTTCATAACGGACAAGCTTTTAAAAACAAATTAATAAATGTATAATAATATTTTTGAAAAGGAATGGTTTCGAGTGAAACTTCTCTTGGGTAACAAGCAACGAGAAACGAGATTTTTGGAACGATAGAAAGATTTGATTTGTAGATGAATTTCGACGAACACAAGGTTTTCAAACAACACCTGATGTGGCAAGCTAGATCCGATCATAACATTTAGGCTGGGTGTGGGGTGTTACACGATCCATATCGTCGTTCTTGCGATCGAGGTAAGTTCATATGTACATAAGCATTATTATAATTATGTTTTAAATGCTTTATTATAAAATTTAATTGTGAATACGACCTTACAGATATGTTTGATGAAGATTCAGCAATGTGAAATCCCGGTTGAACCTTGGGAATAGATTAGGATATAAATGACATGATATTAGGGGTTATGTGATTTGGGTGCTGGTCCGTACATCCTACTGGTGGCTGAGTTATCAAGTAAGTGTTGTGGATTCTCGCCAGCTTGTGTAAGCAGCACCATGTAGCTACGTCATGACTGTCAGCTTGTGTGAGCAGACCCTTTGATAACTCGAGAGTGAGTATTATATGAGATATGAGATTGAGAGAGCTTCGACTATGTATTTGGCACTTAGAGTGCGAGTTTCCCAGGTATCTGATATTATTCCGAATGGTTCAATGGGTATATTGAAGATATAAAACAGTGAGAAATACATACGTATCAGTACATGTATGTATGGAAACTATATAAACATTGAACCTATGAAAGTTGGGAGTTCATCATTACTTATGTGATTGAATATAAGTTAACATTATGATTTAATATTTTTTAGCATATTATGTTCATACTACTTGATTAGTGAATGAATGGTGAGCTTAACTTATTAACTATACGAGCTTACTAAGCTTTATAGCTTACTCTGTTTATTTTTTCGTGTTTTATAGAGATTATCGAAGCTTGCTCAGATTTGGGAGTCGTTGGAGATCTCATCACACTATCAAGCTATCACTTTGGTACTTTTGAACTTATGAATTTGGTTATATGGCATGTATAGGAGTTATGGTCTTTTTGGTATATTATGTGTTAGTAATGGATTTAGCCATTTGATTTGGCTTGTACATGATGAATAGTTAGTTATGTGTATAGCCATGTGACTTGGCTTATTTTGGCATGCTCGATGATGTATCTATATGTGCAAAAAGGCCTTTTGATATGTTGTGTATAATTGCCATTTATATGCTTGTTGTGAATTTGTATTTGGAGTACCAAATGGTTGAATTTGAGATTGGTATGCTTGTGGTTTTAGGTAAAGTGATGCATAATTGAAAGTGAGCATATTGATGCTTTGAGAATGTGAATTTTGGTATAAAATTGAATGGCTTATTGTGATACTTGTGTAACTTGTCTATAATGGTATGGATTTAGCATGAATTAAGCTTGATAGAGATTGGTTGGAATGCCTGTTTATGTCATGTTATATGCCATTTGATTTGTGTAGGTGAATGAAAGTTTGGGTGAGAAAAATGGCTTGACAAATAGCCTATTTTTGTCCACACGGGCAGAGACACGGGTGTGTGTCTCAGCCGTGTGTGACACACGATCAGGTGACATGATCGTGTGTCCCTTGGTTTTTAATTAGATACCAAGTTAGTATGCTCCACAAGGCTCAGTACACAGGCGTGTGACTTCACTGTGTGGCATAAGTCAGTATACCTTACAAGTTTGGTACAGTCTAACACACGGCCTGGCACACGGGCATTTGTGGCCATTTTGAAGGGCACACTGGCTTGTGTGTTTACTGTGTGACCTAAGTCAGATAGGTACAGGAGACGGATACAGGCTGGGACATGGCCATGTGATCTCATTTGAATGCTTACATGGCCGGGCCACACGGGCGTGTGTCCCCTGTATTTTGAAAATTTTTTAAAGTGTTCCAAAAATTTCCTGAGTTATCGGTTTAGTCTCGAACCACTCTGAATGCATGATTTGGGCTTCATAGGCTCATATTAGGGATGATATGAATAATTGTGAATGATTTATATTTTAAATAGAAAAATGTATGAGAAATGTATGTTTATTTGTGTATAAGTTCGATAATGCTCCGTAACCTTATTCCGACATTGAATACGGGTGAGGGGGTTTACATTTATTGGTATCAGAGCTACGATTTAGTTGATTCTAGGACTAACATAGCGTATGTGAAAGTCTGGCTATACATGCCATATATAACCTGTGATAGTGTGATATCTACTGACAGTTTAAATGGTGTTTTCATATAGTAATGGATCCCAATCGAGTAGTGGGTGATGATGTTAAGAGTAATGCGCCAGCCTCCGTTCACAGAGTAGCGCAATCTGTGTCGAGACCGTATCGGGTAGTCAGGGAGGAGTGGCCAAAGAAGCCTTCTTCCAAATGATGAACGAATTGTTCACTGAGTTTGTCGGAACTAATCCGGCTGCTCAGCAACCTCCAACCCCACCTACTCCCCAACCGATCCTTATAGCTCCTCAACGTTTGGAACCTTTACGATTGGGTAAGCCGAGCCTGTGGATAAATTTTGAAAGTATGGGACTGAAGAGTTTAGAGCTACCATTGATGACGATCTTGAGAAAGCTGAGTTTTGGCTTGAAAATACAATTTGAGTATTTGATAAACTATATTGCACGCCAGTTGATTGTATAAAATGCGCCGTATCACTTCTGAGAGACACTGCATATCAGTGGTGGAATACTTTGATATCTATGGTGCCGAGAGAATGGGTCACGTGGGAATTCTTTCAAACCGAGTTCAGAAAGAAATACATAATCCAGTTGTTTATTGATCAAAAGCGCAAAGAATTTCTGGAACTAAAACAGGGTCGAATGTCTGTGACCGAGTATGAAGAGAGTTTGTGAGACTCAGTAAATATGCTTGAGAATGTGTTTCCATTGAGGCAATTATGTGTAAGAGATTGAAGATGGATTGAACGAAGACATTAGACTTCTATTCGAGATTCTAGAATTGAAAGAATTTATTGTGTTAATTGACAGAGCTTACAAAGCCAAAGAACTTGGCAAAGAAAAGAGAAAAGCTGATTTTGAGGCTAGAGATTCTAGAAAGAGGTCGATGAATAAACCCTATCACTTTTCATCACAGAAATGACGAGATTGGTATAGTCGTTCGAATGCTTCAGTGGTTTATCCAAATAGAAATCGTGGAAAGCAATACACGAATCCTAAAGCTCAAGCCACTTCAGTATCGAGTGTTGGTAGTGTTAGAACCAACAAACCCGAGTGTCAACAATGTGGAAGACGGCATTCTAGAGACTGCTGGATGAATAACAAAGCTTGTTTGAAATGTGGCTCGCTAGACCACTTTATTCATGATTGTCCTGAGTTAACTGAGAAAGATAAATTTCAGAATGCAAGACCGAGTAAAATAGCTGCTACAGGGAGACTACCTTGAAATACGAGAAATGTGACCAGTAGCAAAGGAGTGACAAAGGACTCTACTGTGAGGCCTGAGGCTAGAGCACCAGCCAAAGCTTACGCTATTCGTGCTCGCGAAGATGTGTCATCCCCAAATGTTATCACCGGTACATTTTCTCTCTATGACACTAATGTAATTGCGTTGATTGATCCTAGATTGACTCATTCATATATCAGTATGAATTTAGTGTCTAGTAAGAGTTTGCTTGTTGAGTCTACCGAATTTGTGATTAAAGTATCAAAACCCTTAGGCAAGTATGTCCTAGTTAATCAAGTTTGCAAGAATTGTCCTTTGATGACTCGAGGTTACTTTTTCCAGAAAATTTGATGCTTTTACTATTTGATGAATTCATGTGATTTTGGGTATGGATCGGTTGACTGTACATGATGTTGTTGTGAATTTTAGACGAAAGACTATTGAATTGAAATGCCATAATAATGAAATTCTTCAAATTGGATCTGATGAGTCTAGTGGATTGCCTGTTGTGATATCGTCGATGTTAGCTCAGGAATATGTGACAAAAGGTTGCGAAACTTATCTTACGTATGTACTTGATACAAAAGTATCTGAATGGAAGATTGAATCAGTGCCAGTGGTTTGTGAGTGTCCAGATGTGTTTCCAGAAGAGTTACCTAGTTTGTCACTGATCAGAAAAGTTGAATTTGCTATTGAATCAGTACTGGGAACATCACCGATATTAATAGTTCCGTACAGAACGGCTCCAACAAAATTGAAAGAGTTGAAATCTCAGTTGCAGTAATTAACAGATAGAGGTTTTACGTGACCTAGTTTTTCGCCCTGGGGTGCACTAGTTCTGTTCGTAAAGAAGAAAGATGGATCGATGAGATTGTGTATTGATTATCGTCAGCTCAATAAGGTTACGATTAAGAATAAGTATCATTTGCCGAGAATTGATGATTTTTTTATCACTTGAAATGAGCAACAGTATTTTCAAAGATTGATCTGAGATCTGGCTATTATCAGTTGAGAGTTAAAGATTCGGATGTATCGAAAACTATGTTCAGAACAAGGTACGGGCATTATGAATTTCTTGTTATGCCTTTCGGATTAACTAATGCTCCTGCAGTTTTTATGGATTTGATTAATCGAATCTTTAGATAGTATTTGGATAGATTTGTTATTGTCTTTATTGATGACATTCTAATCTATTTTGAGATGAGTCTGAGCATGTAGAACATTTGAGAATTGTATTACAAACTTTGAGAGATAAGCAATTATTTGCTAAATTTATTAAATGCGAGTTTTGGCTCCGAGAAATTGAAGTTTTAGGGAATATTGTTTCATTGGAAGGTATATGAGTTGATCCAAGTAAAATTTTAGCAGTTGTTGATTGGAAACCACCAAGAAATGTATTCGAATTCAGAGGTTTTCCTGGGATTAACTTGCTACTATCAGCATTTTGTAAAAGGTTTCTCGATGATTGCTTAAGTGATGACTCGATTGCTACAGAAAGATGTAAAGTTTGATTGGCCCGAGAAATGCCAACAAAGTTTTGAACAGTTGAAAGCATTATTAATTGAAGCACCAGTTTTAGTTCAACCTAAGTCAGGTAAAGAATTTGCGATTTTTAGTGACGCGTCATTGAACGGTTTGGGATTTCTTTTGACGCAATAAGGCAAAGTGATAGCTTATGCTTCCAGACAATTGAAACTGCATGAAAAGAATTATCCGATGCACGATTTAGAGTTGGTAGCTATTGTGTTTGCATTGAAAATTTGGCGACATCATTTATTTGGTGAGAAGTGCACATCT
Source organism: Gossypium bickii (assembly GCA_025503065.1). Lineage (NCBI taxonomy): Eukaryota > Viridiplantae > Streptophyta > Magnoliopsida > Malvales > Malvaceae > Gossypium > Gossypium bickii. The sequence goes on along the minus strand of CP106713.1, from coordinate 83,337,866 downwards.
TTACCTATCACAAGAGTTTGAAGTATTTAATGTCTCATAAAGTTTGGAATTTGCGACAATGAAGGTGGCTTGAGTTGTTGAAAGACTATAAGTTAGTAATTGATTATCATCCGGGAAAAGTGAATGTAATCGCGAATGCTCTGAGTAGAAAATCTATATTTGCTTTGCGAGTGATGAACACACAGTTAACCTTGTCTGATGATGGATCGATTTTGGCTGCATTAAAAGTTAGATCGTTATTTCTTCAACAAATTTGTGAAGTTCAGAAGTGTGAATGAATTGCAAGCTAAAAGAATACAATATGAGTTGACTGCTGATTCAGACTATCAAATCGGATCCGATGATTGTTTAATGTTTTGAGGTAGAATTTGTGTACCAAAGAATTCCGGGCTTATTTACAAAATTCTATACAAAGCACACAGTGGTTGTTTATCTGTTCATTCAGGGAGTGCTAAAATGTACAATGATTTGAAATAGTTGTATTAGTGGTCAGGCATGAAACGAGACATTTCAGAGTTTGTGTCGAGATGTTTGGTTTGTCAACAAGTTAAAGTCGAACATCAAGTGCCTTCGGGACTACTATAGCCAATGATGATACCAGAGTGGAAATGGGATAGAATTACGATAGAGTTTGTATCAGGATTACTCCTATCTCTGAAAAAGAAATATGCTAGCTAGGTTGTTGTTGATCGTTTGATAGATTAGCTGAATTGTATATCTTTGAGATTGTCAGATTGCACGAGGTGCCAGTTTTTATTGTTTAGGATAGAGATTCGAGGTTTACATCGCGATTTTTGAGGAGATTGCAAGAAGCTTTGGGTACGTGGTTGCACTTTAGTACCACATTTCATCCCCAAACTAGCGGTCAATCTGAGAGAGTAATTCAGATTCTCAAAGATACGCTTCGTTGTTGTGTTTTAGAGTTTGAAGGCAACTGAGAGAAATATTTACCGTTGGTTGAATTCGCGTATAACAATAGTTTTTAATCGAGCATAAAGATGGCACTGTATGAAGCATTGTATGGTCGCAAATGTCAAACTCCATTGTACTGGACTGAGCTTAGTGAGAAAAAGATTCACGGGATTAATTTGATTAGAGAGACTGAAGATAAAGTGAAAGTAATTCGCGATAGTTTGAAAGCAGCTTTAGATCGACAGACATCGTATGCGAATTTGAAACGTAAAGACATTGAATTTCAAATTGATGACAGAGTATTTGAAAGTATCTCCATGGAAGAAGATTCTTCATTTTGGTCGTAAAGGGAAATTAAGTCCGTGATTATTGAGCCGTATGAGATTATCGAAAGAATAAGGCTAGTGGCATATCGACTAGCTTTACCTTCAAAATTAGAAAAGATTCACAATGTATTTCATGTTTCAAAGTTACGATGGTATCGATCAGATCCATCGCATATCATTTCTCCGACAAAGATTTAAATTTAGCCTGATATGACGTATAATGAAGAACCGATCAGAATTCTGGCTCAAGAGATGAAAGAGTTGAGAAATAAAAGCATAGCTTTAGTGAAAGTACTTTGGCAACGGCATGGTGTCGAAGAAGCTATGTGGGAACCTGAGGAAGCTATGAGAAAATAGTACCCTAATCTATTTTCTGGTAAGATTTTCGGGGACGAAAATTCCTAAGGGGGGAGAGCTGTAACAGCCATTTTTAGTCAAATCAAAACAGTGGTTTCAGGACCACAAATCCAAGGTCAAAATAATTATTTTATTATTATTTTAATGTCTACAGCATGATAGTATGATTGTGTGAAATTTTCGTTAAGAAATTTTATCATTTGAGTGCTTAATTTGATAAAAAGGACTAAATCGCATAAAGTGTAAAAGTTATGTTCTATTAGTTAAAGGTGTTTAATAGCTATAGAACCTTAAGTGGAGGTCCATATGTGGTAAATAGCCCAATAATTTGATAGTGGATGATAATGGCTTGGTAATGTTGTAAATTGAATTAAATTTTAAGGTTAATTTTGTAATTAGATAAAATAAGTTATGTAAATAATAAAAGATGAAATAAAATATCATATTCTCCATATTTTTATCCTAAGAACCGTCCACCATTTTTGAGAAAGGAAGCAAGCATTCGGCCAACATTTACTAGAGCATGTAAGTGTATTTTTGCTCGATTTTTAATGATTTCTATGTTTTTAGAATCATTGCAGCTTAATCTAGCTAGCCAGGGACTAATTTGCAAAACTGTTAAAGGTTTAGAGTTTTTCCATTGATAAATGTACATGTATTTTGATGTTTGATGATAGAAAATGTATGCTTGTTATTAGATAAACAACATTTGTAAAGTGATTTTTGGTAAAATTTCCAATTAGGGATTAAATTGAGAAATGTGATAAATTATGTGGTAAATGTGTGAAATAATGAAAAATATGGGCTGCTATAGTAATAAGAGAAATTCGGCTAGCATGGGTGGGGATCTAATTGCATGAATTTGTATTTTTATAAGCTGAGGACTAAAATGTAAAGCTGTTTAAATATTAGGGGTAAAAGTGTAAATTTGCCATAATATATATTTTGGGCTAAATTTAATAGAATGATAATTGAATAAGTTAAATTTGATATTATATAGATTAAGAAAAACGAAGTTCGGATTTAGATCGGGGGATAAACAAAGTTTTGGACTAGTCGATCCATTTCGTCGTTTTTGCGACCGAGGTAAGTTTGTATGTTAATAAGCATTATTATAATTGTGTTTTAAATGCTTTATTATTGAATTTAATTGTGAATACGGCCTTACAGATATGTTCAATGAAGATACGGCAATGTGAAATCCTGGTTGAACCTTAGGAATTGATTAGGATGCGAATGACATGTCATTAGGGGTTATGTGATTTTGGGTGCTGGTCCGTACGTCCTACCGGTGGCTGAGTTATCCTGTATGTGTTGTAGATTCTCGTTAGCTTGTGTGAGCAGGACCGTGTAGTTACGTCATGACCGTCAACTTGTGTGAGCAGACCAGTTGATAGCTCGAGAGTGAGCATTATATGAGATATGAGATTGAGATAGCTTCGACTATGTATTTGGAACTTAGGGTGCAAGTTTCCCGGGTATCCGATATTATTCAGAATGGTTCAACGGGTATATTAAAGATATGAAATAGTGATAAATAGATACGTATCAATTTAAGTATCTATGGAAACTATATGAACATTGAACCTATGAAAGTCGTGAGTTCATGATTACTTATGTGATTGAATATAAGTTAACATTATGATATAATGATTTGGTAATATATTATGATCATACTACTTAATTAGTGAATGAATGGTGGGCTTAACTTATTAACTATACGAGCTTACTAAGCTTTATAGCTTACTCTGTTTACTTTTTTGTGTCTTATAGAGATTATCGAAGCTTGCTCGGATTTGGGAGTCGTCGGAGATCTCATCACACTATCAAGCTATCACTTTGGTACTTTTGAACTTATGTATGGCATGTATAGGAGTTATGGTCTTTTTGGTATATATATGTTAGTAATGGATTTAGCCATTTGATTTGGCTTGTAAATGATGAATGGTTAGTTATGTGTATAGCCATGTGACTTGGCTTATTTTGGCATGCTTGGTGATGTATATATATGTGCAAAAAGGCCTTTTGATATGTTGTGTATAATTGCCATTTATATGCTTGTTGTGAATTGGTATTTGGAGTACCAAATGGTTGAATTTGAGATTGGTATGCTTGTGGTTTTAGGTAAAGTAATGCATAATTTAAAGTGACCATATTGATGCTTTGAGAATGTGAATTTTGGTATAAAATTGAATAGCTTATTGTGATACTTGTGTAACTTGTGAATAATGGTATGGATTTAGCATGAATTAGGCTTGATAGATATTGGTTGGAATGCCTATTTATGCCATGTTATATGCCATTTGGTTTGTGTAGGTGAATGAAAGTTTGGGTAATAAAAATGGCTTGGCAAATAGCATATTTTTGTCCACACTGGCATAGACACGGGCGTGTGTCTCAGCTGTGTGTGACACACGGTCAGTTGACACGGCTGTGTGTCCCCTGGTGTTTAATTAGATACCAAGTCAGTATGCTTCACACGACCCAGTACACGGGCGTATGACTTGGTCGTGTGGCATAAGTGAGTATACTTTACAGGTTTAGCATGAACTAGCACACGACTTGGCACACGGGCATGTGTGGCCATTTTGAAGGGCACATGGGCTAGTCACAAGAGCGTGTGTGTTGGCCGTGTGACCTAAGTCAGAGAGTTACACGGGGTTGGACATGGGATGGGACACGGCCTTGTTATCCCGTTTTGAATGTCCACAAGGGCGTGTATTTGGCCGTGTGAGTCAAACGGCTGGGCCACATAGGCATGTGTCCCCTGTATTTTGAAAAAAATTCTAAGTGTTCCAAAAATTTCCGAGTTATTTGTTTAGTCCCGAACCACTCTGAATACATGATTTGGGCCTCGTGGGCTCGTATTAAGGATGATATGAATGATTTTGAATGATTTATATTTGAAATGGAAAAATGTATCAGAAATGCATGTTTATTTGTGTATAAGTCCGGTAATGCTCCGTAACCCTATTCCAGTGTTGAATACGGGTGAGGGGTGTTACATAACCAATATGACATTCAAAGGCACCACAATTATAACAACACTACATTTGCCAAAACATGTGAATATTACCTAATTTCATGCATAAAGACTTCATTCTATTATGTGCCTAAAATAAAACATAATTAACCATTTCCAAGTCACCATCTTGTACCATAATTAGCAAAAATGACCAAAAGGACTTACCTAGTCAAGCATTATAAGGCCATCAACCATAGTTAAACATTAAGGTACAAACATACTAAATTACCATTTACATATTCAACAAAGTATCATTATAAACACCTTATACATGTTAATATTTCCATTTCCAAACATAATAACCTAGTTCAAATGTGAACTAAAACATGTCACAAGTAACCATTTTCAAACCATCACCAACATGCCAAGAGAACCATTTCAAGAAGCACTTTAAAGTAGCCAAAATCACACAACTTGGTAAGGCATCAAGGTGTACCAAACCAACATAGCTTTCCAAAGCTTATATACCAAAACACCATTAACACATGCACCATAATACCATTACAAATCACCCTATACATGCCATTATAAACCTTAGCCAAATTACTCAAAAACTACCAAATTTTCCACTGGATAGTGTGATAGATCTCCGACGAACTTCCAACCAGTCGAGCTTCCGATAATCTATATAGCAAAGGAAAAAAAATAACTACTTAAGCAATGAATGCTTAGTAAGCTCATATAAACTTTAAACATAACATACCATTTCAATAATGAACTTAATAGAATAAGTATAAACCTTTACCAATGCCATAAGATTAATAAAGTCTATATAACACCATCAAACTCGCAAGTTAGAGAACTTGTGATACATATGAAATCAGCCATATATACATAAACATAACATTTAATTCATCATCATTTACGATCATGTTTCATTCCATTTTCTTACTTACTCTTTCCAAATTCTTAGTATAAGCCTAAACAACATCATCAAATCACAAGTTAGTGCACTTGTCCATTGTAACAACCCAATTTTGGTGAGATCGAAACAGTGGTTTTGGGACCACAAATCCGAGCCAAAAAAATTATTTTAATATTATTTTATGATTTTCATTATTATATGAAGGTCATATGAAAATTTTGATACGAAAATTTTACAGATTGCATGATTAATTAGGGAAAGGACTAAATTGCATAAAATGCAAAATTTTCCTTCTAGTAGTTATAAGTATCAAATAGCTATAGAATTCAAAACTTAAGGTCCTTATATGGTAATTAGACCATTGAAGAAAAGTTAGTAGGTAATTTAGTGACTCATTCATGGAAAAATTAGAAATGGGTAAGGACTAAATTGGAAATCACTAAAATTAAAAGATGACGAATAATTAAAAAGGAAACTATAATCTTTTTATTCATCTTCTTCCCCAAAATTTCTATGGAAACCCTAGGAGAGAGGATGAAAACTTTTCAAGCTCAATAAGGTATGAAATCAAGTCCAGTTTTTAATGATTTTTATATTTTTGGAACCGGGATAATTTAATCTATCTATTTGAGGAATTTATTTGAAAAGATAACAAAGTGTAGAAACTTTTCCATGGATGAACATGCTAGAACTTTGAAATTTATGGTAGAAAATGAAAGGTAGCTGATAGATAAACAACTTTTACAAAGCAATTTTTGATGAAAACTCGATTTAGGGACTAAAATGAAAAACGGGTAAAACCCATGGAAAATGCTAAAATTTTTGAAATGTAGGTGCTGTAAAAGTTATACATAAATTTTGGCTTGGCTTGAAAAAAGGGTTAAATTCCATGAATTTCATTTTCCGAGCGTAGGGACGAAATTGGAATTTATGAAAAATATAAGGGTAAAATGGTAATTTTGCCTAGGATGTAATTGAATGCAAATGTATGTGAAATGTGCTAAATTGATACTTAATTTTTTTTATATAGACTCAGAAAGACCAACTACCGAACTAGATCGAGGGAAACAAAAGTTTTAGATTAGTTGAAATTTAAATACGAACAATTGTCAAGGTAAGTTCGTGTAACTTAAATATGTATGTTAATATGTTTGAATTGAATTGTATGATTGTGTTGATATGTATGTGAAGATATACATTATGAAATGACCACAAATTGGAAAATGATGATAAAATGCTATGTCCTAGTTGAATGTTGAAATTCGATGGAATAAGGTGATTTTTTGCAAAGAGTATAATATGCATACGTTGTAGATAGGATTTAACCCGGACGGGTAATCCTGAAATAAGCCCTCTCGAGCATAAGTTATAGATTGGATTTAGCCCTGCATCGGTAATCCAAATCATGCTTTTTTAGGCATATACTACGTAAAGTATTTAGCTCGGGGTAGTAATCTTGTTATAAAATACGTGGCTTGAGAGTGTGCTATATGATCATGTGCCAAATGGGTACTTTTGAACATGAATTGACGAATAGTTGATATGTATACTTTGTGTATACTACCCGAGTGCTCATCAAAATTTCAATAGTTCAATGGGAAATATTCTTGAAATACGAAAAGGTGAAACTAACTAGATATTATAATGCGATGAGCTCATCTATGGTTACTTGATATGCATATGATGTTATATGACTAACTTACTTGATTAAGTGTTTATGTTTAGGTAAATTTACCCAAAAATTTTGGATGGTATGTCTATGTATGAATAATTATAAGCTGCACGTTCATTTTCTGTTATATGAACTTACTAAGCATGAAAATGCTTACCCCGTTTAAATTTTCCCTGTTTTATAGGCTCGTAAGCTCACGAAGGTTAGAGGTCGGTCGGAGCATTAATCACACTATCCACTATGTAATATCCCGGGTTAGGGGGTTATTTTGTTGTTGCATGATATTGCATGTGTTTGGCTTGTCTTGTTGTTGTTTGTGTAGTGTCGGGGCTTAACTGTAGGCTAGGAGTATGCTGAGTGAATGGGAAAATTTTTGTTTTTGAGTGTTAAGTCGTCGGGAGTGATGAGCCTGAGGGTTGTGTATTTTATTTGGTGTTTTTAGCTCAACAAGTGAGCTAGTAGAGTGGCATAGTGTGCGCCACTTGGAGTTTGTGTTTGGCGTCATATGCAGGAGGGGGAGGTCCTGAGTTCAAGTTGCAGGATGCTCACTTTTTGGATCCCATTTTGACGCCAAGGTGGTTGGGCATGGACCAAGTCAAACGTTTGAATGGTGGGTGGAGAGCAAATTGTGGAGGAAGACTTGTTCAACTAATTTGAATGTGTGGTGTGGAGAGTTTGGGGGGATGTGGCCGAATATTGAGGAGTGGTGGAGGTGTTGGCCGAAACTTGGAGACTTCATGGGGAAGTGGACGGCTTTGGGTTAGTAAGGGGAGGAGTGTGCCGAAAATGCTTTTGGGCATTTTGGTGTTAATCTTGGTCAATTCGTAAAAGCCAAACTTTCTCCTTTTTGTCAAGATTGTTAGCCGAAAGTCAAGAGAGTTCTTTGTGACCAAATCTCCAAGTAAGTCTTTCATCCTCCTCTTGAAACCGAAAGTGTATGCACACACCTTAGCCGAAACAAACCTCTCCTCTTCTCAAACTTTTACTTTCTTTTTCAAACCGTATATACCTTTCTCCCCTTTGCTCTATTTTTTGTTGTTTAGCCGAATATCAACTCCATATCTCACCATCTTTCCCTTGTGTTGCTAAAATTTTCTCTTTCATCTATTCTCATTTTGGCCGAATATCAACCCCTTTTCTATCCATTTTTCCTCTTGTGTTCTCTTCTTTTGAGTGAAACCGAATCCTCTTGTAAAAAGGTGTTAGCCGAATCTCCCTTCTCCTAGTGGTTGTTTTGGCCGAATAGTGGTTGGTGTTGGGTAAGTAAGCCGAATGCTCATTTCTTCTCTCCCTTAATTTCTTTGTCAATTTTAGGATTGGCTAAGTGCCGATTGGAACATGAGTAAAGGAGTTAACCTCTTATTTTGGAATCGAATGCATGGTAGGGCAAACAGGAATTACAAAGCAGTCAGGTGAAGCCTTCTCCCTTTGTTAACCGATTAGGTAAGTGAGGGTAAGATATCGTTCACGGTTATTCGTTTAAATCTGATTAAGTCAAGGTGACAAGGGATTAACCATTCTCTCTTAAGGTGTAGCCGATTGTTGATTAAAGAAGGAACCATTGTGGTTCGGGTTTGGTAGGAAACCAAACGCGTGTGCAAGGTAAGAGTGATTCGACAACTCTTTTGGTCTAATGGTGTTGGCCGAATGGTCTTAGTGCCTAACCCCTATGTTTGGCCGATTGTAGGGTCAGCACTCGAGGACTTAGATCGTTCGATTGGGATTCTAGACTCAGATTATCGTGTGTAAACTAACACACACATTTAGTAATATGATTGATAACTTTGTGTGATGATTAATGAAAACAGTTGATGATTGATATAATACCCTAATGGGTATGATCGTGAACTCGAGTAAGTCGAGTGTTAATGTTATTATGAGTTACTGATAATCTATATGATATCATGGCTATGGATATATGTGACATGGGGTATGAGATTAGACATATTGGCATGATATGCATGATTGTAGGATATGCATGATTACATGAGTATAGCATGTTGATGGGTGATATGAGTGGAGAGGAGCGGTGATATTTTGTGCCGACGAGCACCAAAGTGCTTTGGTAGCACACTTTGTGACTTTGGGTCACCAGAGGTTTGGCACCTCCAGAGGTTTGGTACCTCGTCTCGTCCCGATGGCTCAAGCACCACAAAGTGGGTTGGCCCCACGAGATGATTATCTGGGATTGACGCCCGATGTTTTGGTAACACACGATGGGTTGGCCCCATCACCGGATTTGTGACTACGGTCACCGGTGCTTTGGTAGCACATTGTGTCTTTGGGACACCGAGGTTTGGCACCTCATTGCGACTCGCCCCCGTGGTTTTGACCACCGTGGGTTGGCCCCACACTGAGAGATATGGGATCGTCGCTAGTGTTTTGGTAACACACGATGGGTTGGCCCCATCATTGGATTTGTGACTCGGCCACCCGCTGCTTTGGTAGCACAATTGTGTCTTTGGGACACCAGTGGTTTGGTACCACATTGATGGATATTGTGTCTTTGGGACACCAGTGTTTTGGTAACACATTGTGACTATACGTCACCAGTGGTTTGGCACCACCAGTGGTTTGGTACCACACGGGGTAGAAAAGGCGATATGGATGGTTAGGATCGGGTTGCATTAATTATGTTGCTATGTATGTTGTGTGTTGGCTTGTTGTTATCGGGAGCAGGATTTATACACTGAGTCATTCGACTCACCCTCTCCCTTGACATTTCAGGTGACTCGTAGACGCGGACATGGAGCCGGGATGGACTCGGGGTGCTCATGCCATGCGGAATAAAAGTTTTACTCGAGATGTTATGTTTTGGGTACTTTAGTTATTTACGTTCATTGGGTTTTATTTCGGATTTGTAAAAGCCTTTAAATTATGCCTTTTGATATTATGTTTTAAGTTTGATTTTAATATGCCTTAATGAGAATAATTGGGTTAATTTGCTAAAACTTGACATAACAATGATTTCAAGACTTTAACGATATGTTTTCAACTATACCATCTGTATCGTGACCGATTTTATAAGCATATGAAAACCAATTGTCTCCAAACACGAAAGCAAATTTTTACTAAGTCTAAATGTTTTAGTAACGATATTAAACAACTTGTTTTTCTAAACGGATCAAAGTTTTACCAATTCTATTTAGTACAAATTAAATTTTCGATCACGGTTTCCCGTAACATACCAGATTCGGTCGTGGTGTTTGGACCGGGTTTGGGGTGTTACAATTGTGGTATCGTGAGCCAGTTCAAAAGCTCATTGTGGGCTCGAAGCCCAAATTGTTTTCAAAAATTCGTTTTAAGTGTTTTGGGGTTGAATACATGGTTTACAAGGCATGGCACCGAGTCTCGGCACACGAGCCGCCTGGTAAGTAGTTCTAAACTCTTACGTGAATTACTATTTGTAGAAGGGTAGGTGATATGGGCGTAGATAGATTTATAGGACTTGAACCCTAGGATTAGGTCACTCAAACACTCGAACTAAAGCATAAGACTTAAAGCACTAAACCAATCTATGACTCCACCACGGGGCTAGGGTGTGGTAACTCCTGTACGCATGTCTAGGAGAGGATCCGGAAGAGCTTGGTATTTAAGCAGTCCTCGTGACTCACCTCCTCTTCGCAGGTATCCCACCTAGTGCGTAGCTCGAGTTCACCCTGACCAAGAAGGCTCGGTCATAGACTTAACCTAATGTCTAAAACCCGAAAAGGGAACTAGCCATGTTTTCGAAAATACAACAACAACCATAATGTTTTCAAACTTTTTTGCAATAAACTCTTTCAAAACTGAGAATGTCACTTTTACAACGAATTTCTCGATTTGTGAAAATTACAAAAATGCCCTTAGGGGTAAATTTACTAAAATGCCCTCGGTTTATAAAATAGCAACTCAATGATTTTGCCCAAAATTTCAATGATGTTACGAAATTCAAACACTCTGTTTTACAAAATATCAATCGAAAATTTTGATTTTGGAAATTTACGGAAACGCCCTCAGTTTGTGAAAATTACTAAAATACCCCTGGTTTCCAAAACGAAGTATTTTACAAAATTTTCAAAGAACACTCTCAAATTTTTGGAATTTCAAAGTGACCGGTTTTACGAAAGTTTAAAAATATCTTTTATTACGACGAAAATACCTCAGTAGGAAAATGACTAAAATACCCTTGGGTTAGAAATGGGCAAAGAATGTCAGAAGAGTGAATAGGTATGGAAAGGGTTAAGGAATGGATGTATGACCTCTTTTGGGTGAATAGGATAGAAGATTGAAACCTTGGTTGCTCGAAAGAACCCCTGATTAAACTCCATCCATAAAATTTCTTTGCGGTTAAGAAAGTGGAACGATACTAATGCATAAAAATCTTCTTAATCAGAGACGTAGATCGTTTAGTCATGAGTACTCGAGGTGGACGTGGCCGTAATACTCGTGGTCGCAGGTCGAGGTAGGATGACAGTTTCAACCCGTAGGATCCGGTCAAGGGTCGAAAAATGAGATCTGATTCGCCACCGGTGGAGGTGGTGAGTTCCAAGATCGATCGAGACGATGCAAAGGTCACGAGCGATGCTGCGGGTGTTGGAGAGGGTAGCTGGTGTAGGTGGTGGTGCAGGAGTTAGGAAATCTGTTCCTGAGCGACTCCGGGCTAATGGGGCCGAATTTTTCCGAGGCGTATCGGTGTTGCTCCAGCAAAGACCGCTTGAATATTGGCCTTGGAGGCAACCCGAGCGGATCATGGACGATCTAGACTTGATGGTCAAGAGAAGTCAAGGGCATCGACGCTTCTGCCGGGATGAGTCATATCGGTGGTGGCTCACGGTTCGGGACAGTGTGGGCACCGAGGATCCGACATGGGATTATTTCGAGCCGCATATCAAAAGAAATACATCGGGGCTAGTTACATCGACTCCAAATGAAAGGCATTTCGAGGCTTGTTCGGAGGAGTAAATCATTGGTCGAGTACGCAGGTGAGTTCCCTGGCCCGAGTAGGTATGCCGGGGCATTGTAGCCACCGAGCATGAGAGGTGTGTTCGTTTCGAGGATGGAGTGCGAGACGAGTTGAGGCTGCGCGATTGCTCCACTGCCAGGAGCGCGAGTTTCTTGTCTTAGTTGAGAAGGCTAAGGTAGCCGAGGGTGTTAAAGAGTCGGTAAGACATGAGCATGGACAGGAGTAGGCTTAAGAGGAGCTTTGGGTCTTACGGATCGCCCGCAACCCGCGAAGAGAGGCTAGACCAAGCGGGGCGTAATCGATCCGCTAGGTTTGTTCTTCGCTAGGCGAGGACCGCCCATGATGTAATCGTGTGGGAAATCTCATTGGGGTGGTTCTGCCGGACTGGTGGAAAAGGTTGCTTTGAGTGTGGTTCTCGGATCATCGCATCGGGGACCGTCCGCGTAGGGGTGGCCGTGGATTCGATCCCGAGAGTCGGGGCCGTAATCGATTCAGAGGTAATGGACCGCCACCACCACAGGGCCGTGGTAATGGCAGAGGTGGTAATGGATTTGGTCGAGGTCGGGAGCACCTGGCAGAGAGTGCGCGGTAGTTCCGAGGCACGACACTGGTTCGGTGTATGCAACTAGGCGCGCGAGAGGCGACGCACCGGACGTAATCACCCAGACGTTTTTAATTTTTGGTTCTCCTATACCGCTTTAATTGACTTGGGTTCCACGATTCGTATGTTGCGTGAGTATAGTTAAGACCATGGACTTAGACTCGTAAACCGCTTCTAGACAAATGATCGTGACTTAGCCCTCTAGGTCACTCAGTAGTCGTAGATAAGTCAGATAAGGATGTACCCCTAGAACTCCAAGGGGTAGTTTTTGTCTGCCGATCCGATGGAACCGCCGTTTGGGGAGTTCGATCCGATTCTCGGGATGGGTGGTTGGTTAAGTACCAAAGCTAAAAGTGGATTGCGCGCTAAGTTTATGGTTCTATCGACGGATAAGGAGATGAAGTGATTATGATAGGTAACAGGAGAGATTACTTATCCAATGTGGTGTCGGCATTAAAAGTCGTAAAGATGGTCGGAAGGGTGTGAAGCGTATGTGGTTCATGTGTATGCCACGGAGGCTAAAGAGTCCTTTGTTGAGAAGGTTAAATGCATTGTTAAGGAATTTGTGGATGTGTTTCGGAGGAGCTTAGGGTTTGCCACCGGATCGTGAGGTAAAGTTTGGGATAGATCGCTACTGTGGACCGCACCGGTGTCTATTGCTCCATATAGGATGGCACCAAAGGAATTGGTGGAGCTTAAGGGCTCGATTCGTGAGCCGTTGGATCGAGGCTTCATTAGGCCAAGTGTTTCACCGTGGGGAGCGCCGGTATTATTCGTCAAGAAGAAGGGGGCGGACGATGCGGATGTGTATAGACTACCGCCAACCGAATAAGTCGACGATTAAAAACAAGTATCCATTACCACGGATAGATGACTTGTTTGATCGGTGAAAGGTGCATCGGTGTTTTCAAGATCGATTTGAGGTCCAGGTACCATCGGTTGAAAGTTAAGAAGCGGATATCCATAAGACGGCGTTTGGACTGACTGCAGACGCACTACGAATTCTCGTAATGCCGTTCGGGTTGACTAACGCCCGCAGCCTTTTATGGATATGATGAATAGGGTGTTTCATGAGATCCGGACCGTTTTCGTCGTGGTTTTTATTGACGACATCTTGGTTTACTCAAGTCGGAAGAAGAGCATGATACACACTTGAGAGTGGTGTTGCAAATTTTGAGGAGAAGCAACTCATGCTAAGTTCGCAAGTGCGAGTTCGCTTAGTGAAGTGACGTTTTTGGGGCATGTAGTATCACCGAGGATTAGAGTAGATCTCGGAAGGTTGAGGCGGTTTTGGATTGGAAGCCTCCTAAGTCGGTCGGCACGAGATTCGGAGTTTCTGGGTTTTGGCAGATACTACCAAGATTTGTTGAGGGTTTTCGTTAATTGCAAAGACGATGACTAAGTCATTAAGGAAGGGGAGTTCGTTCGTTTGGACCGAGAAAGCAAGCAGGAGAGTTTTGATAAGTTGAAGAAGATCTTAACTGAGGCTCCTGTTTTAATTCAACCTGAGGCTGGTAAGGAATTCACAGTGTATTGCGACGCATCACATACGGGATTGGGTTGTGTGCTGATGCAGGAGGGTAAGGTTGTGGTTTACGCTTCTCGGCGGTGAGGCCACACGAGGTCAATTATCCGACGACGATTTAGAGCCGGGTGGTAGTCTTCGCTTTAAAAATCTGGAGGCACTACTTATACGGTGAGAGATCAATAGTCTACACGGATCATAAGAGTCTGGCAGTATCACCGACTCGAAGGATCCGAATTTGAGGCAAAGATAGATGGGTTGAGTTGCTCAAGGACTACGATCGCTCGATTGAATATCACCGGGCAAGGCTAACGTGGTGGCGACGCGCGTTGAGCCGTAGGGTTGTTTCGGACTTAAGAGCGATGTTTGCCCATTTGAGTTTGTATGACGACGGAGTATTCTCGCGCAGTCGCTGCGAGTTAAGCCTACTTGGGTTGAGCAGATCGAGAGAAAAAGCGATTTAGAGGATGAGGTTACGAGTGCGCGAAGGGTTAAGTGTGAGAATGGTGGTTTGGAGGTTACTGACTTGTCTAGTGATGAGGTTCGTGTTTTCAAGGGAAGGCTTGTATGCCTAAAGATGTTGAGCCGAGGCAGAGGATTTTTCAGACGCACATAGCAGATCCTTATGCTATGCATCCCGGAGGTAGTAAAATGTATAGGGATCTTAGAGAGCGATTTTGGTGGTCTGGCTTGGAAGAAAGAGGTAACAGAGTATGTTGGGAAGTGTCGACTTGTCAATGTGTCAAGGTGAACATCGATTATCGTCGGGTTTGCTTTCACTGTGAAAATCCCTCGATGGAAATGGGAAAGGATAACTATGGATTTCGTCGGTGGGTTACGCCACGCCAAGCAAGAAAGAAAGATTGGGTTATTTTGTGGACCGTCTCGACTAAGTCGGCCCATTTCATTCGGTGAGAGTGGACTATTCACTTCAGAGATTGGCGAAGCTTTATGTGTCGAGATAGTAAGGCTACACGGTGTACCGATTTCGATAATCTCGGATAGGGATCCGTGTTTACGTCGAGGTTACGGAGAGCGTTGCACTGAGCTCGGGCACGCGCTGGATTTCAAAGACGGCTTTTCACCCATGATCGGCGGTCCACCGTAAAGGGTTATTCAGATTTTAGAGGACATGTTGAGAGGTTGTGTTCGGACTTGAGGCGGTTGGGATGAGTTTCCGCCGTTGCCGAAGTTCGCGCTATAACAACAACTACCAAGCAAGCATCAAAATGGCACCATATGAGGCGCCAGTATGGTAGGAAGTGTCGCTCACCTACTTGTTGGACGAGTTAGGTGAACGTCGCTTGTTGGGACCCGAGTTGGTTCTTTGAGGCCAGACAGAGGACAAGGTTAAGTTGATTCATCTCGCTTGAAGGAAGCTTGGACCGCGGCAAAAGTCTTATGCCGATCTTAAGCGAAGAGATATAGAGTTATTTGTGGGAGATCGGGTTTTCTTAAAGGTCTCGCCTTGGAAGAAGGTCTTTGAGGTTTGGCGAGAAAAGGCAAGCTAAGTCCGAGGTTTATTGGGCCGTATAAGGTATTGAGGCGAAGTTGGACCGATGGCGTATCGCTTGAGTTGCCGGTGAGCTTAGTCGATTCACGACGTTTTTCACGTTTCGATGCTTCGGCGGTATCGTTCAGATCCATCACATGTAGTAGCAGTAGAAGAGATCGAGGTGAACCCAGATATGACCATAGAGGAAGAACCAGTACAGATTCTAGATCGAGATGTCAAGGTTCTTCGTAGGAAGTCTGTGCCTTTGGTTAAGGTACTTTGGCGGAATCATGGTGTGGAAGAAGCTACGTGGGAACCCGAGGATACGATGAGACAGCAATACCCGCAACTCTTTTGACCAGGTAATTTTGAGGCCGAAATTCTTTTTAAGGGGGGTAGAACTGTAATATCCCGGGTTAGGGGGTTATTTTGTTGTTGCATGATATTGCATGTGTGTTGGCTTGTCTTGTTGTTGTTTGTGTAGTGTCGGGGCTTAACTGTAGGCTAGGAGTATGCCTGAGTGAATGGGAAAATTTTTGTTTTTGAGTGTTAAGTCAGGGGAGCTGATGGAGCTGAGGGTTGTGTATTTTATTTGGTGTTTTTAGCTCAACAAGTGAGCTAGTAGAGTGGCATAGTGTGCGCCACTTGGAGTTTGTGTTTGGCGTCATATGCAGGAGGGGGAGGTCCTGAGTTCAAGTTGCAGGATGCTCACTTTTTGGATCCCATTTTGACGCCAAGGGGGTTGGGCATGGACCAAGTCAAACGTTTGAATGGTGGGTGGAGAGCAAATTGTGGAGGAAGACTTGTTCAACTAATTTGAATGTGTGGTGTGGAGAGTTTGGGGGGATGTGGCCGAATATTGAGGAGTGGTGGAGGTGTTGGCGAAACTTGGAGACTTCATGGGAAGTGGACGGCTTTGGGTTAGTAAGGGAGGAGTGTGCCGAAAATGCTTTTGGGCATTTTGGTGTTAATCTTGGTCAATTCGTAAAAGCCAAACTTTCTCCTTTTTGTCAAGATTGTTAGCCAGAAAGTCAAGAGAGTTCTTTGTGACCAAATCTCCAAGTAAGTCTTTCATCCTCCTCTTGAAACCAAAGTGTATGCACACACCTTAGCCGAAACAAACCTCTCCTCTTCTCAAACTTTTACTTTCTTTTTCAAACCGTATATACCTTTCTCCCTTTGCTCTCTTTTTTTGTTGTTTAGCCGAATATCAACTCCATATCTCACCATCTTTCCCTTGTGTTGCTAAAATTTTCTCTTTCATCTATTCTCATTTTGGCCGAATATCAACCCCTTTTCTATCCATTTTTCCTCTTGTGTTTCTCTTCTTTGAGTGAAACCGAATCCTCTTGTAAAAAGGTGTTAGCCGAATCTCCCTTCTCCTAGTGGTTGTTTTGGCCGAATAGTGGTTGGTGTTGGGTAAGTAAGCCGAATGCTCATTTCTTCTCTCCCTTAATTTCTTTGTCAATTTTAGGATTGGCTAAGTGCCGATTGGAACATGAGTAAAGGAGTTAACCTCTTATTTTGGAATCGAATGCATGGTAGGGCAAACAGGAATTACAAAGCAGTCAGGTGAAGCCTTCTCCCTTTGTTAACCGATTAGGTAAGTGAGGGTAAGATATCGTTCACGGTTATTCGTTTAAATCTGATTAAGTCAAGGTGACAAGGGATTAACCATTCTCTCTTAAGGTGTAGCCGATTATTGATTAAAGAAGGAACCATTGTGGTTCGGGTTTGGTAGGAAACCAAACGTGTGCAAGGTAAGAGTGATTCGACAACTCTTTTGGTCTAATGGTGTTGGCCGAATGGTCTTAGTGCCTAACCCCTATGTTTGGCCGATTGTAGGGATCAGTACTCGAGGGACTTAGATCGTTTCGATTGGGATTCTAGACTCGTATTATCAGGTGTGTAAACTAACACACTTCTGTTTAGTAATATGATTGATAACCTGTGTGATGATTAATGAAACAGTGATGATTGATATAATACCCTAATGGGTATGATCGTGAACTCGGGTAAGTCAGTGTTAATGTTATTATGAGTTACTGATAATCTATATGATATCATGGCTATGGATATATTTGACATGGGGTATGAGATTAGACATATTGGCATGATATGCATGATTGTAGGATATGCATGATTACATGAGTATGGCATGTTGATGGGTGATACGAGTGGAGGGAGCAGTGATATTTTGTGCTGACGAGCACCAGTGCTTTGGTAGCACACTTTGTGACTTTGGGTCAGCAGAGGTTTGGCACCTCCGTGAGGTTTGGTACCTCGGCGTCTCGTCCAGTTGGCTCTCACACACACGATGGGTTGGCCCCACAGATGATTATCTCGAGATTGACGCCGGTGTTTTGGTAACACACGATGGGTTGGCCCCATCACCGGATTTGTGACTACGGTCACCAGTGCTTTGGTAGCACATTGTGTCTTTGGGACACCAGAGGTTTGGCACCTCATTGCGACTCGTCCCTGTGGTTTGACCACCGTGGGTTGGCCCCACTTGAGATATGGGATCGTCTGCTAGTGTTTTGGTAACACACGATGGGTTGGCCCCATCATTGGATTTGTGACTCCGGTCACCAGTGCTTTGGTAGCACAATTGTGTCTTTGGGACACCAGTGGTTTGGTACCACATTGATGGATATTGTGTCTTTGGGACACCAGTGTTTTGGTAACACATTGTGACTATACGTCACCAGTGGTTTGGCACCACCAGTGGTTTGGTACCACACGGGGTAGAAAAGGCGATATGGATGGTTAGGATCGGGTTGCATTAATTATGTTGCTATGTATGTTGTGTGTTGGCTTGTTGTTATCGGGAGCGGGATTTATACACTGAGTCATTCGACTCACCCTCTCCCTTGACATTTCAGGTGACTCGTAGACGCGGACATGGAGCCGGGATGGACTCGGGGTGCTCATGCCATGCGGAATAAAAGTTTTACTCAGATGTTATGTTTTGGGTACTTTAGTTATTTACGTTCAGTTGGGTTTTATTTCGGATTTGTAAAAAGCCTTTAAATTATGCCTTTTGATATTATGTTTTAAGTTTGATTTTAATATGCCTTAACAGAATAATTGGGTTAATTTGCTAAAACTTGACATAACAACGATTTCAAGACTTTAACGATATGTTTTCAACTATACCATCGGGTATCGCACTGATTTTTAAGCATATGAAAACCAATTGTCTCCAAACCTGAAAGCAAATTTTTACTAAGTCTAAATGTTTTAGTAACGATATTAAACAACTTGTTTTTCTAAACGGATCAAAGTTTTACCAATTCTATTTAGTACAAATTCGAAATTTTCGATCACGGTTTCCCCGTAACATACCAGATTCGGTCGTGGTGTTTGGACCGGGTTTGGGGTGTTACACACTATCTCATTTTGGTATAAATAGAAATCTCTTTTTGGTATAATGGCATGTATAGGCTCATTTGGCCAAATGATGACTTGAAAGTGATATTTTGTAATCTAGCCATTGGAATGGCTAGTGATGGTTTAAGTTTGGTTATGTATGAAGTTATTTTATGGTAATTACTTAAGTTTATTATGGGTTGGTTTGATGGAATTATATCAAGCTTATGTGTTTATGATTAATATTTAAGCTAAGAGTACATGTGATGCTATAACATATTAGACAGTTTAACTTGCATGATTATAATGTTTGGATTGGTTGATATATGCTTGCAAGATTTGGTGTAGGTTTGTGGTAAATTGGGTGAGAAAATAAAGCTAAGAAATGGCTTTATTTTGTCCCACATGTAGACAGAACACACGGCTTTGTCCCATGGGCATGTGATTTGGTCGTGTGTCCCTTGTATCTTAAAAATGAGAAACAGAATGCTCAAAATTGGGCATACGGGTAGAGACACGAGCGTGTGTCTCAGCCGTGTGGTTGACATGGCCTTGGACACGGGCGTGTGAAAACTGCACCTTAATTTCGAAAATTAAATTCGCCACACGGCCTAGCACATGGGCGTGTGACTTGGCTATGTGACTTCAATTTCTTCATGCTTTGCAAGTCAGAGAGTTACACGGGTTAGGGACACGGCGTGTGTGTGACCACACGGTGTGTGAGCCCCGCAACTTAGAAAATTTTTGTAATTTCTTAAAAAAGTTCTTAGAGGTTTCGATTAAGTCCCGATTTGTTTCTACTGTTCATATTGGACCTAGAAGGTCCATTAAAGGGCGTTACGAATGATCTCAGTTAATGAATAGTAATTGGCGTGAATTATTTGAAAAATGTTCTGAAAGTCCTGGTAATGCTTCGTAACCTTTACATCCATAATATAAATGAGTTCATCCATAGCATAAGTAGGTTTCCCATATATAAGTACATCATTTAATTCATCAATCTTTTTATAACATCATGTTACATCTCAATTGTGAACTTACCATTTCATTCCCTTTTCTCACCTGTTGAACAATCTATAATTACATTGGATACTAGGGAAAGCTCACACGAAGTGTGCCTTTACAAATAACCGTAACCTTTCCTTTACATCAATGCTCACATGAGCTATAAAATGTTTCTGCTCACACGAGCTATGGGTCAGAATGTAAGCTACACGATACTGCTAACATGAGCTGTGGAGAATCCATAATAAATGCAGGACCTCAACCATCAGTAGGACATTCAAGACTGACACACGAAACATGAAATCACTAATGACATGTCATTTGTATCCTAAGAATTCTTAAGGTTCAACTGGGACTCGATATTCGCCAATTCATCATAGCTTTAATACATTTATATTTTGATTCATTTAACTCAAATAACATAATAAACATTCAATTTAAACAACATTTAAGTGATTACAGTTCATACGAACTTACCAAACTAAATTGCAGCAACGACTAAATACAGGGCCTATTTGGTAGTTTTCTCTTCTCCTCGATTTTCCACTCGTTCTTGATCTAAAATAATAATTCCATTCAATTTACCGATTCTAACAGAAAAATCAATTCAGTTTTGCAATTAAGTTTTTTTTGACTTTTTCACAAAATTACCCCCAATATTTTACTTTTTATACAATTTAGTCCTTAAGCCCAAAACATGAAAATTAACCATTTTTATTAAAATTAAGTTTAGTCAAATTATTTGGAACCCTATTACAGCCCATATTTACTTTTATTTCACAACAAGTCCTTGTACTTTTACTAATTTTACATTTTAGTCCTTAAACATTAAAACCACCAAGAAATTCTTAAAAAATTACTTATATTTAATAATAATGCTTAATAATATATCATAAAATTTTAAGAACACTTCAATTTCATCCATTGTAAAATTCCAAACATTTAACAATTTAACAAATTCCAAACATTTAACAATTTAACAAATTGACCCTCGGGTTATCTAGATTAAGCTAATACGAGCCTAAAAACATAAAAATAATTAAAAATAGGATCGAAACTTACTCGTTGCATTTGTGGTCCTGAAACCACTATTTCTGACACCACTGAAAAACGGGCAGTTACACAATTATCGATCGGATTGGTACCTTATTGATTTTTGATTCAGCCACTTTCGAATCAAGAACATAAGCTAAATAAGCTTCGCACCCTTTTCTACTAAATTTATGAGCTAACATTGCTGAAATCACATTCGTTGTACAATTGATCCCATCTACCAAAATGCAAATAAATTCACCACTTGGACGTTTCAAACTAACTTACTTTCTTTGGCAACTTATTATTGCGTCGTGCTCCAACAACCTATCCGTTCCTAAAATGAGATCAAAATCATCAAATGGTAATAACAGCAAGCTAGCAGTAAAGTCGTAACCTCGAACTTTTAGTGGACACGATTTGCAAATCTGGTTAACTAAAACACATTGACCCAGTGGATTTGTTACCTTAACAGTGAAATCAGTGAACACAACAGGCAATTTCTTTTTATTTACTAGTGCAGTGCATATATGAGAGTGAGTTAATCCATGATCAATCAATGCATAAACATTAATATCAAAAAGAGAAAAAGTACCAGCAATAACATTTGGTGCAGTAGCTTCCTCACGAGCTTTGATTGCATATGTTATAGCTGGTGCTCTCGCTTCAGATCATTCATTTGTATCACCAGTCTTTCCCAGACCAAAAGTAACATTTCTACCATTTCCAGGTCGTCTACCCCCATTATGATGTTGCTTCAGGCTTGCTAGTCTGATTGCCTAAATCATTTTGCCGTTTTGGACAATCAAGAAGAAAATGATCAGTAGATCCACAATGGAAATAAGCTCCTAACTTAGATTGACATTCCCAAAAATGTCTCTTGCCACAATCACCACAAATGCAGGCATTTTTCTTAACATTCCTCACACTTCAAACACTAGTCGCTGGAGAATTAACAAACTTCAAATTACTTTGCCTAGATTTATCTCTACCAGTGTATTCTAAAGGGGCAGTCGATCGATTTGTTTCACCTTTGAACTTTTTCGATGGAAACATTTGAGCGGACTTAAATGACCATCTTTTGATAAATTCTCGAGATCTCGCATCAGAATGCCTTTTACTTTTGTAGATTTCTTCAATTTTCTAAGTACGTTCTAAAGGTTCTACAAATTCACGTAACTTTAACGCTGCCATAGACATCCGAATGTCATCATTCAAGCCATCTTCAAATCTAATACACTTTTCCTCTTTGTTTAACACTATATTAAGAGCATATTTTCTTAACTGCACAAACTCTCGTTACTCAGCTACTGATTGATTTCCTTGTTTTAGTTGAAGGAACTCTTTTTCTTTTTCTTGTCACTAATCAACAGAATTATGCACTTTTTCTTGAATTCCATTCGAAAGAAATCCTAATTAATACGGTCATTGGATGTCATTGTGCTCAAAGTGTCTTACCACGAGTATGCTTCATCTTTCAACAACGTAACAACACATCTAAGACAATCTTTAAGGTACACATCAATTTCGCAAAGACTCCCTTCATATTCACTAACCAGTACTCGACTTTTTCAGGATCATCATCAATTTTGCCTCTAAATTCTGCAGCTCCACATTTTCAAATTTTGTCTACTGAAGGTCGAGTAATTGTCATAGGTACAGGGTTTTGAGGATATAAAGGTATCAGATGAGGCACAGTAGGAGCTGGAGGTTGCGAAGTTATAGGGTTCTCTTGTTTAAATTCATTGAACCAATGGTTCATCATACCGAAAAATATATTTCTCATTTCATCACCAAAAGACTGCGGAATAAATGCACTATTACTTGCTTCTGGATTCGAAGCTTGAACATTACTTTCAACTTTGACTCAGTCGACATCTTGAATCTATAAAAAAATACAATGTTAGAGCGGATCAAAGGCATCACACTATCACAGGGTATATGTGGCACGTGTATTCTAGACTCTATACACGCTACGTTAGTCATAGAATCAACTAAATTGTAACTCTAATACCACTAAATGTAACAACCATATCCCGTCTTTGTTGTCGGATTAAGGTTATAGAGTGTTGCCGATGAAAATAGAACATTCCACTTTATTTCAGAACAGTTAAGTAATTTACTTATAAACATATAACAAAGAATATCTATTCATGGTATGAATACAATTATGGGCCTTGAATCAGGCTTATGGGGCCCTAAAAATAGTTTAGAAACAATTCAAGATTAAATCAAAACAAAACAGATTGTCTCGAGAAAAATTTGAAAAGGGTCACACAGGTTTGTGTGACATAGCTCGACTATGTGAGAATTTGAAGTAAGGACACATGGTTATGTCCCAGCCCATGTGTCTAACCGTGTAACTCACTGGCTTGGCACACACGACTGTGTCGATGTAACCCACTGACTTGAGACACACTGTTGAGTTTCAAATCGTGTCTCAGACCGTGTGAAACCTATACCTAAAACAATAAAGCACACAAGGCCATGTGGGGTGACTGTGTGTGACACATGGTCGTGTGACAGCTCATGTCCTAGGCCATGTACACACCATTAAACACTTAATTCAAGTCAATTCAATACCAAATCTTGCCCAACAAGATACACCAATAACACATACATTCCTATGATCAAAACACTATTAATACGCTCCTAAACATGTCAAACCAATCAACCTAAAGCTCCTAACAAATGTACCATTCATAGGCACCTCAATTCATAACTAAACATTCAAATAACCTAACAAGACTTTGTCTAATATCAATTCCAATTTAAGCTCCCAAAACTAACCATATTATAATTACTACATTTTGAACATGCTACAAAGTTGACCCAAATAAACATCAAGATTTCCATTTATACACAAGATTGCATATTCAAACATTACAAAACATACTCAAAAGAAGTAACAATTCTTCTTAATCATCCATAACCAATAACATTAAAAACTTACAAATTAAACCTATATACACATGCCACAACCCAAAAAGAGATACAAAAGCTACCAAAAATTGACTTGATAGTGTAAGCTTTTCGATTGACCCGTGCAAATAATCAATAACTGATAACTACAAAATAATATGAGAAAAAAACAAATAAGCTTAAACTGCTTAGTAAGATCATAGTATATCATCTACTTAACTTAATTAAAATAAACAATTTAAAGTTATAACATGCTCATCCTAATTTTCAAATACAAAGTACGTTTATTTTCACAATCAACCAAATTGAAATGGACATCTTCTCTGGAAATTTATCATACATACTCCATGTAACAATCCATAAATAAACCTTACATACACGTATATATCTAGTCCATAGGGATCCATAACATTTAGTCTAAATCATTAGTTCTAGTTTCACAGACTCAGTAATTACTCCATTTTAGGGTCATCATAGATGCAAAACAGGGGCACAGATGTGCAATTAGGGCACCAAATTGCAAACAAGGGCACGAATGTGCAAAAAGGGGCACAAATGTGCAAGCAGGGGCATCGATGTGAAAATAGGGGCACAGATGTGTAAGCAAAGGCACGAATGTGCAAACCGGGGCACCAATGTGCAAACAAGGGCACCGATTTGCAAACATAAATAATTGCAATTCACATGGTTATATAAATAACCAAAATAACTTCACATTTATATATAAATCAATTAATTAGAAATCAGTACTCTAAAACACAAATAAATTACAAATCTAAAAAAAAAACTATAATCTTACCTACGATCCACTCCCGATTCAAACGCAGGGACTACTCTGTAATTTTTTCGTTTCCTCAGTTATTGTCTTTATGATTTGTGTCTTGATCTATATAGTACATACATTTCACACTCAATTTAATGCAAAAGACCATTAACGTTTCATTAATTACACATTTTCCCTAAACTTTTACATTTTTTACAATTTAGTCCCTAAGTTAAAATCTCCCAAATTTAGCAAAATTTTCCATATACCCAAGCTAGCTAAATTTATTTCCATATTAGTATAATCCATAATTATTCAAAATGCACAAGATTACTATGTAAATTTTAACATTTCAACAAATAAATTCTTAATTCATAAACTAATAAGATTACTTAATAAACTACTTCCAATTAGCAACTAAGACCTCAAACCCTCTATTTAACATCATAAAAAATAAGAATTCTTCAATGGTACATTTCAAAATTCTTGAGAGTTTCAAAAACGAAGCTATAGGTTAGCTAGACCTAGTTGCAACGATTTCAAAAACATAAAAGTTACTAGAAACAGATTTAAAATGAGCTTACATGCAACCCAATAGCTATGGCCGAACCTCAAGCTTGAGAAAAATGGTATTTTAACCCCTCCAATTTCAGTTGCTACTAGAGAAAGATGATGATTCATCAATTTTATTTTATTTTATTTCTTTTATTTTTATTTTATAATTACAATTTTATCCTTAGTTCTAAACTTAAAATTTTAACAATTAATAGGCCCATAACCGTCCACCTATTAACCTCATTGCTTAATTATTTCATATGCCCTCTTCCATTGAATAATTAAACTACCAAGTCAATGCAATTCAATAATTACTTAGTTTTGTGTCTTCCACAATTTAGTCCTTTTATTCAATTAACTAACTAAACATTAAAATTTCCTTACTAAAACTTAATACGACCCTAATGTAACTTAATAAACATCAATTAAATAATAAAATATGACTTCACATATCAAAATTGTGGTCCCAAAATCACTGTTTCTGAGATCACTAAAAAACAGGATATTACAGGAGTAATTTCTTTTGTTTGTTGAATTTGTTTATAAAAATAGTTACCAGTTGAGTATTAAAATGGCCCCGTACGAAGTTTTGTATGGTCAAAAGTGCATAACTACGTTATACTGGACCGAATTCAGTATGAAAAAGCTTTTGAGTACTGATTTAATTCGTGAAACCAAAGAAAAGTGAAGGTGATACGAGACTGTTTAAAAACTTCTCCTAATAGTCAGAAATCGTACGCTGATTTGACAAGAAAAGACATCAAGTGTCAAGTTGGCAACAAAGTATTTTTGAAACTATCAACCTAGAAGAAAGTTCTCTGTTTTGGCTGAAAAGGAAAGCTTAGTCCACATTTTATTGGTCCTTATGAAATTATTGAGAGAATTGATTCGGTAGCTTATTGTTTAGTTTTACCATTAGAATTAGAGAAAATTCATAATGTTTTCCACATGTCGATGTTAAGACGGTACAAATTTGAACCCTCACATATGATTTCACCAGTTGATGTGGAATTACAGTCTGACATGTCGTGTACTGAGGAATTGGTTAGAATTTTGGCTCGAGAAATCAGAGAATTGAGAAATAAACACATAGGTTTAGTTAAGGTTCCCTGGCACCGTCACGGGATTGAGGAAGCTACCTTGGAACTGTAAGTTATGAAATTGCAATACCTGAACCTATTCTTTGGTAAGATTTTCAGGGATGAAAATACCTCTTGGGAGGGAAGTTGTAACAACCTGTTTTCAGTGGCGTTAGAAATAGTGGTTTCGGGACCACATTTTTGATATGTGAGTTAGTATTTTATTATTTATTTAATGTTTATAGAGTTACTATAGGGTCGTATTAAAATTTGAATAAGAAATTTTAACAATTTAGATAGTTAATTAAGTAAAAGTATTAAATCGTAAAAGCTAAAAAAGTTAGTTTTTATTAGTTAAATCTGTTAGTTTTTATTAGTTAAATGTGTCAAATTGCTATGAAACTTTTAAACTAATAGACTTAAATGGTAAATATACCACTTGGTTTTGAGTGGGTGGTTTTAGGTGGTTGTTATCATGAAATTTTATTAATTTTTAAAGGGTGAACTAGTAATTTGATAATTAAGGAAAAAAATTAAAATAAAACAAAAGTCAAATTAAGTCATCATCTTCTTCAAATGTTCTTGACAAAGCTAAAACACCATAGTAGAGGACAGGACGCTTTGGGCCAAGCTTGGTTTACATGCATGGCATGTAATTTTGTCCCTTTTAGCGATTTGTATGTTTTTGAGTTCATTTTAGCTTAATCTAACTAACCCGGGGACTAATTCATAAAATTGTTAAACATTTTGGATTATGCCATTGATGTGTTTGAGGTGTTTGTGAAGTTTTGTGGTAGATTACTAAGCATGGTTGATAAATAGGGCTATTTTGTAAAGTGATTTTTAGTAATTTTGATGTTAAAAGATTTAATTATTAAAATAGTGAATTACATGGAATTATTTTAAAATTTTGATAAATATGGGCTGTGTAGAGACCTTAAGAAATTCAGCTAGCATGGGTTTTGATTAAATGTGGTTAGTTTGTAAGTTTTGGGTTTAGGGACTAAATAGCATAAAAGGATAAAATGTTGAGGGTAATTTTGTAAATTTACATTAAAAGACTTATAATCTTAAGTTTAACTATTTGAGATGTTTGAATGGATTAAATAGATGGAAACTATTATTTAGATCAAGAAATGAATCAACCGAACATAAATTGTGGGAAGGCAAAGTTAGTGGAATAGTCGTCGGCATCGTTTTCATAATCATTTTTGTTTAGCTAAGTTCGTAAATTGGTGAAATTAATTAGTTGTTGTTTTGGTAATTAATACCTATATATGTATGTGGCGATCGAGTTCTTTGGCGTTAAAAATGAATAAGACCATAGTTGAAAGACACTATGGCATTATATAGGAAATGAATAAGATCATAGTTGAAAGACACTATGGCAACATGAAAAAAAATAAATAAGACCATAGTTGAAAGACACTATGGCAACATGACGGAAATGAATAAGACCATAGTTGAAAGACACTGTGGCATCATGTCGGAAATAAATAAGATCGTGGCTAAAGGATGTTATGGCATCCTTGAACATTTTTTTATCAAGTAATATGTATCGGATGATAAATGTGCTATATAATATGAACATGAGATGGATGTTTTTAATTTCATAGGTTATTGATGAATGTTAATTAATATGGTGTGATTACAAGTTTTATATGTATATGAACTTATTAAATTTTGAGATTTGTTGTGTGTATAGGAATTGAATGAATTCACGAGCTATTAAATGAATTTTATACATGAATTGTTAGTTGAATTATATTTTGTAAGTTTACGTTTATGATTTATACGAGCTTAATAAGCACTAGTTGCTTATGTTAGTTGTTTTCCTTTTCTGTAGATCATTGGAAATCTCAATCGATTTGGATCAAGTTACAGCACACACACTATCCGTTCTGCATCTCCGTAGATGTTTCGATCATTTTGATGCCAGGTTATAAATGGCATGTAAAGAGCCTCTAAGTTCTATTGCTATAATGATGTTGTTTAAACTTGGTTTGAGTATACTTGTGTATATATCTTTTATTTTTGCTTGAATATGTCCATATGTGTAATAGCCCGTTTTTAGTCAAATTGGAACAGTGGTTTCGGAACCACAAATATGAAGTTGTAAGAATTATTTTATTATTGTTTTAATCTTTATAGCATGATAATATGTTTGTGTGAAAATTTCATTAAGAAATTTTATCGTTTGATTGGTCAATTTGATAAAAAGGATTGAATCACGTAAAGTGCAAAAGTGATGTTCTAATAGTTAAAGGTATTAAATAGCTATGGAATATTAAAGTGGAGGTCCTTATGTTGTAAATAGACCATTTGAAATATAAGTGGACATAGATGGACATCATTTGGATGATATTAATGAATTATCATTAAGGTTAAAATAGTAATTAGTATAATAAACATAAAATAAATAAAATCAAATCAAAATTTGAAGTAAAATTAGGGATTAATTTGTGAAAAGTGTAAAATTCATGGTTAAAATGTGAAACAAATGAAAAGTATGTGCTGCTTTGGTAATAAAAAAAATTCGGCTAGCACGGGTAGGGACCTAATTACATGAATTTGTGATTTTATGAAAAAAGGACTAAACTGTAAAAGTTGTGAAACATTAGGGGCAAATGTGTAAAATTGCCTTAATGAGTGTTTTAGACTAAATTGAATAGGGAGATGATTAAATAATTTAATTTTGATTACATATAGATCAAGAAAAGTGAAACTCAGATCTAGATTGAGGAAAGAACAAAGTTCTCGACTAATCGACCAATTTAGTCGTTTTTATGTTCGAGGTAAGTTTGTATGTAATAAGTTTCATTATAAATGTATTTTAAATGCTTTGATATTGCATAAACTATAAAAATGAGTCTTTGGACATGTTTGAAAATGATTCAACAAAGATTTGGCATTGGCAATCCCGATTGAACCTTAGGAATAGATTTGGATACTAGTGACATGTCATTAGGGATTATTGTGATTATGTGATCCGGGTCTTTGGTCACAGACGTCCCATCGGTGGTCGAGTATACCGGCATGTGTTGCGGTTACTTGATAGCTTGTGTGAGCAGTTTGTGTAGCTATGTCTTGACCCACGGCTTGTGTGAGCAGGCCCATTGATAGCTCGAAAGTGAGCATTATGTGATATGTGATTGAGATAGCTTGGCTATATATGTGGCACTTCGAATGAGAGTTTCCATGTATCGATAGTATTCGAATTGTTCAATGTGTAAATGAAAGACATGGTTGAGTATGAGATTGATATGAGATGGTACAGTGTCTGTACATGAACCGTATAAGCTTTAAATCAAGAAAATTGTGATATGTGCATATGATTAAACATGTGAAAGGTTTGTTAGTTGACATGAATTACATGTTGATATGTTCAAATTGATGATTGTGCATTTATGATTAGTTTGAGTTTATTTCATACGAGCTTACTAAGCTATATAGCTTACTTTGTTTAATTTTCCATGTTTTATAGTGAAATCAAGCTAGCTCAAATTCGGGGATCGTCGGAGGCTTTGTCACACTATCTTACTATCAGTTTGGTATTATTGAGCTTATGTTTTGAGTATATGGCATGTATAGGGACTTTGGTCATTTTGGTTCAAGAATTGATTATAAATGTAGCCATTTGAGTTGGCTTGTAAATGTTGTAAGTTTGGTTTGGTATATTGCCATATAAGTTGGCTTATTTTGGTATGATTGAATCATGTATATATATAAGTGTACATAAGGCTTCTGTAATCTGATTGAGGTTGGTTTTGTAATGTTTATTGGTAGTTGGTATTGAGAATGCTAAATGGTTTATATAGAGCAGTTACATGCTTATGATTTTGGTGCATAATGATTTATGTTTAGAACTGTATAATTAGTTGTACTATAAATGTGAATTTGGTATAAGTAATATAACATGTTTTGTGATTTGTGTGTATGGAGAATAGGTGTACAGAATGTGCATGAAATATGTTTGAATTGGTTGATGTTGGAAATGGTATGAAATATGCTTGAGTGAGGTTGATTTAATGCCTATGATATGCTATGTTTTGTGCCATTTGAGTTTTGTGTAGGTATACATACGTTTGGGTGGAAAATTGGCTTGGTAAATAGCCTATTTTTGTCCACACGGGCAAAGACACGGGCATGTGTCTCAGCTGTGTCTGACACAGGGTCATGTACTTTGCCGTGTGTCCCCTGGTGTTGAAATTAAAATTAAGTCAGTATGCTCCACACAGCCCCACACACGGGCGTGTGACTTGGCCGTGTGGCATAAGTCAGTATAACCTACAGGTTTAAAACGGCCTGACACACGGGCATGTGTGGCCACTTTGAAGGGCACATAGGCTAGACACACGGGCGTGTGGTTGGCCGTGTTACCCAAGTCAGTATGCTCACTAGTTTCGACACGGGGCCGAACACGGGCTGGGACACGGCCATGTGCTTCCATTCCGAATGTCCACACGGCCTTTGACATGGGCATGTCTTTGGCTGTGTGAGACATACGATCGAGCCACATGGGCGTGTGGCCCCTGTTTTATACCAAAAATTTTCTAACTGATGAAAAGTTTCTAGAGTTATCAGTTTAGTCCTAAGCCACCACGAATGCATGTTTTGGTCCTCATAGGCTCGTATAAGGGATAAAATGATTGGTTGTGAATGAATTGTATTTGAATTGACTAATTGTATGAGAAATGTATGTTTAAATGTGTGATAAGTTCGGTAATGCTCTGCAACCCTATTCCGGCGTTGAATACGGGTGAGGGGTGTTTCAATATATATATGTCTTTGGTCATTTGGTTTATGCTTCTTGCAAGTGGTTGAAATATGGTGGAATTGAATGTGAATGGAATGGATGAGTTGATATGTTTGGCATATGTTTAAGGTAGGGACTAGAGACCTTTGAATGTGAATTTGATTGGTGTAAGAAATGTGGCGTCAATGAGGGCATATTGGTTAGACACTTAGGTTGAATGTTTTGGTATGTTTTAAGCTTGTTTGAATGTATTTTTAAGGCATGTGAATGGTTGATTTTGGTTTAGCTTGGCACCTAAGGAAAGGAAATTGTTTTTGTAACACCCCTTACCCGTATTCAACGTCGGAACAGGGTACGAGGCATTACAGAAATTAAACACAAGCAAACATACAAAATAGAGACGTAATTTCCATCCAAATTTAAAACATTTCACATACATTCATATCATCCCTAAAACGAGCCTACGAGGCTCAATACATGCTTTGGAAGTGATTTGAGACTAAATCGAGAACTTTAGAAAATTTTATGAAACTTAGAAAATTTTTCATGTTACAGGGCTCACATGCCCGTGTGGTCTAAGGGACATGCCCGTGCTACAGGCCGTATTCAAAATAGTTTGCTCTCTGACTTGTGCCACACGCCCGTGTGCTAGGCCGTGTGGTCGATTTAATTTCCATAATTTTTCATAAAATAGGTGCAGACTTCACACGACTGAGACACACGCCCGTGTACAAGGCCGTGTAGCACACATGGCCGAGACACACACCCATGTCTCTACCCGTGTGTTCAAATCTGGACATTCTATTTTGCAACAATTAAGGTGCATGGAACACATGGCCGGAAGACACACGCTCATGTGGACAAAAATAAGGCTATTTACCAAGCCATTTTGTCACCCTCCCATGCACAAACCTACACAACAAACATAGAACCATTCCAAGTGTGACACACTGTCAGCCCACGGGCGTGTGACTTGACTGTGTGTTCCCTGCATGTTAATATTTTAAGTTAGAATAAACCACGGATTTGCCACACGGGGGGTGTGCATGGGCCGTGTGAGTTTAGTCAGTGTTGGCGACGGGCTAGCCACACAGGCGTGTGCCTAGGCTTCGAGGTCGTGTGTATGTAGTCAATATTCACCATGGTTGTGGAGCATGGGCGCGTGGGGCTATGCACGGGCGTGTCTCTTCTTGCACGGGCGTGTTAACCCTGTACAAAAGAGAAAATTTTTAAGATTGGAAAAAGTTCCGACATAGTCTCAGGAACCCTCGTGTGTATGAGTGAGGCCTCGTAAGTCGAGATTGAGGTTGTTGAGGTGACTTAAGAGAGTAGTCACGATTAGCCTTAGTGGCGATCAAGTGGTTTTATTACGATAATGCCTCGGGCTCGGTTCTGAGGTAGAACTCGGGTAAGGGATGTTACACCAAGCATATACCATCAACCAAATCAGCCACAAGTAAGGCATCAACACCTCACTCACATGCTATCCTTTATCATACACAAACATCACATATCTCAACTCAAATCATGCAATTTCCCACATCCATTGAAAGCATCATCATATGCATATATATACTTAAACCAATATTAGCCAATTTCAATGGCCATTTACAAAATGAATTATCAGCCAACATAAGCCAACACATTTGGCTAAATCAATTATGAAACATAACAAAATGACCAAGTCCCTATACATGCCATAACTCAAAATATTCAAATCAATGGTACCCAACATATTAAGTTGATAGTGTGAATGGATCTCCGATAGTTTTCGATCCCCGAGCTGGCTTGGTAACACTATAAGACAAGGGAAAAGAAAGGGGAGTAAGCTATATAGCTTAGTAAGTTCCTATACAAATAATAAGCATTATAATCACACATGTATCATACAAATAAACATGATGAACTTGGCATAAATGGTATCAAGATCTTCTAAACATAAGTTATTCATTCATAACCTTACCGAGGGATTCATCACATATCGAACTCATTAGTAAATGAGTTTTACGTACATACCTGTACCAACTCGTAACATAACCATAACCTTTCACAACTTTGACATACTCGTTGAATTTCTTGTTGAACCACTTGGAATACTAAAGGATACCCGAGAATCTTGCACACACAATACTATACCAATGCTGATACGGGCACGCCCGGGCCACCCACCGAATTTTCAAGTCGACGAAGCTCGACGCCAAATTTTAATTTTATTGCTTTTAAATAAATCGAGTCTTTGAATTTGCTGAAAATTAAATTGCTAAATTTTAATTAAATGAATTAAACATCTTAATTTATTTAATTAATTTTCTATAGCAAATTAATTTTGCCAAATAATTAGTCTTAGTATTTTAATATGTCTAGTGTCTAAAGTAAAGTATTTTAATTTTTAATTTTCAGTAGTAACTTCATTTTCGTATTTCTTATTTATTTGTTTGGTACAAGTTTTAAGTTCGTCTTTGTCAAAGTTGAATATTAGTATGTTCTTACTAGTGTTTAAATAAGGTGGTTAAAAAATAAAAAAAAATAAAATACTATTTAACTATGTTTAGTCAAATTTTAATTAATGTGATTTATTTTATTATTATTATTTTTTGTAGTGCTTCACGTTTTAAACAAAGGCTAATGGAACTTAAAGGGAATGGAAGACACAAAGCAACTAGAGGTGATCAATTGATGCATGAATTAAATAATACATGAAAGATGGGATTTGAAGATAGACCATGCGTGAAAGATGGAAAAATATGTTTGTGGGTTGAATAAACAATAGGTGAAAATTGAATGCATAAGGTATGAAGGCTTGGACGGCTATAGAAAGAAAATTAAGCATGTGCTAAGTTGAATATTAAAGAAATAGAAATAGAACATGTAGTGGGTATGAACATGGATGGCAAAGCATGAATGCATGGCACAAAAGGGCTGAATTTTTAAAGTGAAGTGCAAAGGCATGATTGAATAAAATACGTAGTGCTTCAAGGATATGGAGACTTTGGATTTTATAGAGCTTGAAATTTCAAATTAAAAGAATGGAGGCATTGGACGGCAAGCATGAAGCACCATGGAGGAATTAAAGAATTAAAGAATTCTTAATTGGAGCAAGCACAATTGGATGAGAACAATCAAAGAAATAAAATTATTGAAAATCACAAATGGTGAACGGCATGAAGAATGGAACATTAAAAAAAAAATCAAAACTTTGTCTTTTGGTGAACAATAGTGGACGGCAAGGTGATAAACAAATAGTTGAAATTAAAATATGCAAAGCATGGTGATGCTAGTGGACGGCACACACAAAGAAGAGCAAGCATAGTGAACGGTTTAAGCTTTTAAATTAGGATAATTTTATGGCAAATGAAAGTGGCAACAAACTTTGGTGAAATTAGGTTGAAGGGCCAAGTGCCTATTTTTAATTCAAGTGGCTACTTTCATATTCCATAATCTTTTTGTCTTTATTGTGACTAGCTTGGCCGAATGCTCACAAGGTGCTACACCAAGTCAACCACTCGTGCGCACAAATAGGAATTAAAGCCCTCAAGTGTTATTCCTCCTTATTTCGGCTATCATTTGAAAGAGCCTATAAATACTTTGCAATTTCATTTTGTAAAACAACTTGAATTTTAATGAAAGAAGCATTTCTTTTGGTGAGTATTCACTCTCCTAATTCTCGAGGTTTGAATTGACTTATCTAGTTTTCTAGTGGCGTCGTTCTTTCCTTGTTTTGAACTTATCATCCTCACGGGTGTGGCGTTCATCTACCTATACCGTTGGTTCCTATCTCGCTAGGTAGTGGGTCTCGGTTTTATTTCGAAATATCATACCGTCGGTTCTTATCTCGCTAGATAGTGGGTCTCGATTTTATTTCGAAACTCCTTCTATCAATTTGAAACCTATAAGATTCGGGTCTTTAATTTTTTAAAGGTTCTTTCTTGTTTCAAATTCTGAAACTCCTTCCATCAATTTGAAACTTATAAGATTCGGGTCTTTAATTTTTATTAAAGGTTCTTTCTTGTTTCAAATACGTATCCATTCAACCTATCACCTATCCTTATTTATTTTTGAAGATATTATTTTTTCAACAAAATTATCCCTTTGTTAGTTGAACGAGAAACTGTCTAATTTACGATCGGGCAACATTAACGATTCGCCTCCTAACCCGGGACGGGCCGTTATCAAATGCTATATCCTAGATATGGTCTTACATGGGATCTCTTATCGATGCCAATAGCCCAACTATGGTCTTACACGAAGTCTCATATCGATGCCATATCTCAGATATGGTTTTACATGTAATCTCAAATAACCCTGATGTCATGACATTCATATCCTACCTATTCCTAAGGTTCAACCGAGATTTCTCACTTGTCAAACTTTATCGATTACATCCAAGGAGTCAATCTGTAATAGTCTGAATTTAACCCTAATCAAAACGGTGGTTTCGGGACCACGAATCTGAGTCTGATAAATTTTAATGTATTATATTTTATGTTATTAATATGTGAATTAATGTGTGTGAAAGTTTCGTAGAAAAATTTTATTGTTTGAGTGCTTAATTTGATAAAAAGATTAAATCACGTAAAAGCGTAAAAGTTGCATGCTATAGTGTAAAGTGTTAGATTGATGATGGCTTCTTAATATGAAGCATTAAATGGGTAAATAACCCATTTTTAAGTTAGTGGGTGACATATGACATGTTTAACCTTAATTTTTATATTGTATAATTATTTATAATAAGGTTATAAAGGTAAATGAATAATTGTTAAATATATGTTAAATAAAACATAAAAAATGGCCATTATCATCCTTTATTTGCTTGGCCGAATGTTGAGAAAAGAATTGGGGTTTTGTTTCCTTTGAATTTCGGCAACTTCAATCACAAATTCAAGGTTAGTTTGATTTCGATTCTTGATAATTTTTACGTTTTTGAGATCGTTGCTTCGAACCGCAACTGACCCATGTTAAAATTTTTAAATCTAAGCATGCTTGATGTTCGGCCATGGTTGTGTTCATGTGATTTTTGATATTTGATGATTTTAGATGAAAGATATGTAAAAGATTAGCATGTTTTGTATTGGAAGTTTTGATGTAATTGAGTATTTAGGGCTAAATTATAAAAATAAAATTTTAGAGGGGCCTATTTGCAAAATAAATGAAATGTGAGGACTTGTAAAGTCCCTAGGAATATTCGGCCCTTGTATAGTCTTAGCTAATTTGGTGTATTTTGTGTGTTATGCAAATAGGACTAAATTTCAAATTTGTGAAATATTAGGGGTAATATGGTAATTTGTCTAATTATGTGATTTGGGACTAAATTGAATTGAAATGTACTTGAATGAGCTGAATTTAATGTGTTTTAGATCAAGAGCAAAGAAAAGCGGAATTGGATCGGGGAAAGACGAAGGTTCTCGAATAGCTGATTTACACGGTCTATCGACAATCGAGGTAAGTCTTTAAGCAAATAAATGTCGAAAATTATTTATGTGATTTAATGAATGAGGAAATTTAAATACTTTGGGGATACATATATATGATAGCCGAATATGGATACATGTTTTAGCATGAAGTGTTGTCAAATTCGTATTAGAATTGATAAGTTCATGTGATATGAATTAAGTATGATTTGTATAACTCTCTCGTTGGTTTGAAATGTGAACAAGATGGAAGTAATATTAATTCGGGCCGAGCCTAGCGTGCCTTGTGCAAGTGATGTAATTCGGGCTTGAGCCTAGCTTGGCGTTGTGCCGGTGATGTAAGTCGGGCCGGTCCTAGCAGCCTTGTGCCGTGTGATGTAGTCGGGCCGAGCCCAGCAGCCTTGTCTTAGGTGAATGTATCGGGCTTAATGCCTAGCAGGCTAGATGCCGGTGATGTATTATGAGTAGAGAATTCATGAATCATCTACGAGATGGAATGTAATTACTTCAATAAACAAAATGCTCGGGTAAGTATAAATGTTTATAGATGCAAGGAACGAGGAAGTTATTATCTTTCCTTCCGAATTAGATAAGTGGTGAAATGGTCAAGGTTGCCAGTAATGAATTTATATGATATGAGCAATTGATCTATTCATTTAAGAGTATGATATGTATATTGAAATATCAGCTTGGTAATATCTTGAGATTCGTTTATTTGTGCAAATGTCAAAGGTGAAAATCATCAAAGATGCTTACATATTTGTATGTCTATTTGCATGTGATTGGGATATATTTTACACTTATTAGTTAAGGAATATGCGAATATTTAAGGTTTTAAGTGCTTTGGAGAGTGGTATGCTTTTGATAAGAAAATAATGGATGCTAAATTAAAGAGACAGCAATTCGGCTATAATAGAACTATGGGTTAAATTATTGTATTTTAATATCATAGACAAATTGATATATATATATATATATGTTAATTATGTTCGAATGCTTAATTACTGAATTGTAAATGCTTGAGACTTACTAAGCTAGTGAGCTTACTGGTGTGATATGTTTTCCTTTGTTTTATAGATTTCGATCAAGCTACGTGCTCAAAGAATCGTCAGAAGAGTCATCCACACTACCAACTCTTTTTTTTTTTGGTATTTATATATGTGGTTTTTGAATTTAAAAGGCATGTATAGGTTAGACTAAGTTATTAAATCTATGAACTTTGGTTTTGTTTATAAGCCTAACTTAGCCTTGCGAAAAAGGCTTATTCCTTTTGATTAATTCTAGTTATTGTGTTCTTTGATATATTAGTTGGATATAAGTATGAATGGTTGAATGCTTGATGTGTTCAGTGCTTGGCAAGCTTATTCTTGACTTGTTATATACTAATCTAGGTCGGTGTATGATACACAGAGTATATGTTTGCGGTTAAAATGATTTCATGTTCTTTAAGTCCTATATGTTTATAAATGGATATACAGTTTGGTCATATGTATTATAGTCATTTAAACATGGCTTTTATTTTGTGTTATAATGAGTATATATATATATGATTTTCTTTTTGATGGTTAGATGATGCGTATGGTTATGTCATTGCGATGCAAAAGTAGAAAGAAATTGCTTACTTTATATTCGGACATGATCTAGGTATTTGTAATAGATACAATTTGGTCTTGCGAGTAATGACACCATTTATTGATATTAATTTCTTATTATTATGAAATTAGTCAATGGATATAAGGATGATATGTTTGTTATGTTTATGATTGGAATTCAAGCTTGTTTAATGAGGTTTTAATCTCACTTTGGTAAAAATGTGCAATAACACTTGAAATTGGTAAATGTGGAACTTTTGGTTTAGATTTATATATAGGAAATTTATATGATCATATAGGTATGTGATGTATGTACCGTATAAACATCTCAGATTCTTTTATATGCATGCAAAACGAATTATTAGTTGGATATTGAGAAAATTGAGTATGCGATTTTGAGATCTGATAAATGTATAAATTACTATAAATGCATACGATGATCCGAGTCTAGATCGGTAATGCCTCATAACTCTAGTCCGACGACGGATACGGGTTAGGGGTGTTACATTTTATTGGTATCAGAGCATACGGTTTAGTCGATTCGAAGACTACCGTAGCGCGTGTGAGTCTAGCTATACATGCCTTTGTTATATATTGATAGTGTAGTGACTTTTGACATTCTGAACTGTGTTTTATATAGTTAATGGACACTGATCCTGAAAGAGCCGTAGCGGATGATGTAGAGAGTGTAGCGCCTGACCGTGCACGCGGATCAGTGCCGGTAGACTCTCGAGCAGTTTCGGGTAGCCACGAGGGGGAGGCTAAACATGCCTTCTATCAAATGATGCACGAGTGGTTTACCCAGTTTATTCAGACTAACCCGGCTGTACACTAACCTCCACCCCCGAAGAATCGAACTCCGATACCTTCAGCACCCGCGATGATAGATCCGATGAGATCTAGTAGGCCTCTAGTTGATAAAATCAGGAAATTTGGGGCCGAAGAATTCAGGGCCAATGATGACGATGACGCAGAGCGAGCCGAAATGTGGCTTGATAACACTATTCGGGTACTTGATGAGCTATCTTGTACTCGAGGCGAATGCACGAAGTGTGCTATATCTTTACTTGGGACACTTGCATATCACCGTGGAATACACTAGTATCAGTGGTTCCTAAAGAAAAAGTGACGTGGGATTTCTTTCAGCATGAATTCCGCAAGAAATATATCAGTCAAAGATTCATTGATCAAAAACGAAAAGAATTTCTTGAATCAAAGCAGGCGAATGACCGTGTGACAGAATATGAGCAGAAATTTGTCGGGCTCGTGATATGCTAGAGAGATCAAGCTATTATGTGCAAAAGGTTTGAAGATGGTGCGAATGAAGATATAAAGTTGCTTGCTTTGGCATTCTTGAAATCCAAGAGTTTGTGACACTAGTTGAGCGAGCTTGCAAAGCTGAAGAGCTGGGGAAAGAGAAAGAAAGGGCGAGGGTGAAGCTAGAGACACTCGTAAGAGATCGTCGGGTAAGACTTTTCATTCCACATCTAAGAAGTTCAGAGATGACTTCAGCCGACATAAAGCTACTTCAGACTTACCTAGACGAGATCGACCTCCAGTGGGCTCCCGAGCTACCTCAATGGCCAGTGTTGGTAATGCTCCACAGAATCGAGTTGAATGCAAGCACTGTGGGAAATGGCATTCCGGGAGTTGTAGATTCCATGATCGGTCTTGTTTTAAATGTGGATCGTCAGATCATTTTATTAGGGAATGTCCGATGTTAGTTGAGCAGAATACAGTTCAAACATTAAGTCGAGCAACACGTCAGCGCGAGGTAGGCCACCTAGGCATTCAGGCAATGTAGGTGGTAGTCAGAGAGGAACGAAGAACACTGCAGTTCGATCCGAGGCTAGAGCTCCAGCTAGAGCTTATGCTACACGAGCCAGAGAGGATGCTTCCTCCCCCGATGTCATTACCGGTACTTTCACC
The DNA here is from genome assembly GCA_025503065.1 of Gossypium bickii. Taxonomy (NCBI): domain Eukaryota; kingdom Viridiplantae; phylum Streptophyta; class Magnoliopsida; order Malvales; family Malvaceae; genus Gossypium; species Gossypium bickii. The sequence continues at coordinate 83,297,730 of CP106713.1, read as the reverse complement.
CTTTATGATACTACTGTGATTGCATTGATTGATCCTGGTTCGACTCATTCATATGTGTGAAACTCTAGTATTTGGTAAGACTCTGCCAGTTGAGTCTACCGAGTTTGTGATTCGTGTGTCCAACCCTTTGGGTAGATGTGTGCTTGTTAATAAAGTGTGTAGAGGGTGCCCGTTGATGATTCGGGATTCTTGCTTCCCAGCCGATTTAATGTTGTTGCCCTTCGATGAGTTTGATATAATTTTGGGAATGGACTGGTTAACTTCACATGATGCAGTGGTGAATTGCAAAAGAAAGCTTATTGATTTGAGATGTCAGAATGGTGAAACCATCAGAATTGAATCCAGTGATTTAAGTGGGTTTCCTACAGTAATATCCTCGATGTTAGCCCAGAAGTATGTGAGAAAAGGGTGCGAAGCTTATTTGGCTTATGTACTGGACAATAAATTGTCTGAGAAACAGATTGAATCTGTACCGGTTGTATGTGAATACCCAGATGTGTTTCCTGAAGAACTATCGGGTTTACCACCGATCTGCGAGAGATTGAGTTGGCATTGAATTGAATTAGCAAGGGAAAGGCTCGATTTCGATAGCTCCGTATCGGATGGCACCTACTGAGTTAAAAGAGTTGAAAGCGCAGTTGCAAAAGTTGACAGATAGAGGTTTTGCACAACCGAGTTTCTCTCCTTAGGGTGCACCAGTTCTTTTTGTGAAAAAGAAAGATGGAACGATGCGAATGTGTATTGATTATCGACAACTGAATAAGGTAACTATAAAGAATAAGTATCCGCTACCTCGGATTGATGATTTGTTTGATCAGTTGAAAGGGGCTTCAGTATTTTCAAAGATAGATTTGAGATCGGGTTATTATCAGTTGTGAGTCAGAGATACAGATGTGCCAAAGACTGCATTCCGGACGAGGTACAGACATTTTGAGTTTCTGGTTATGCCTTTTGGACTCACTAATGCACTTGCTGTCATGACATTCGTATCCTACCTATTCCAAAGGTTCAACCGAGATTTCTCACTTGTCAAACTTTATCGATTACATCCAAGGAGTCAATCTGTAATAGTCTGAATTTAACCCTAATCGAAACGGTGGTTTCGGGACCACGAATCCGAGTTCGATAAATTTTAATGTATTATATTTTATGTTATTAATATGTAAATTAATGTGTGTGAAAGTTTCGTAGAAAAATTTTATTGTTTGAGTGCTTAATTTGATAAAAAAGATTAAATCGCGTAAAGCGTAAAAGTTGCATGCTATAGTGTAAAGTGTTAGATTGATGATGGCTTCTTAATATGAAGCATTAAATGGGTAAATAACCCATTTTTAAGTTAGTGGGTGACATATGACATGTTTAACCTTAATTTTTATATTGTATAATTATTTATAATAAGGTTATAAAGGTAAATGAATAATTGTTAAATATATGTTAAATAAAACATAAAAAAATGGCCATTATCATCCTTTATTTGCTTGGCCGAATGTTGAGAAAAGAATTGGGGTTTTGTTTCCTTTGAATTTCGGCAACTTCAATCACAAATTCAAGGTTAGTTTGATTTCGATTCTTGATAATTTTTATGTTTTTGAGATTGTTGCTTCGAACCGCAACTGACCCATGTTAAAATTTTTAAATCTAAGCATGCTTGATGTTCGGCCATGGTTGTGTTCATGTGATTTTTGATATTTGATGATTTTAGATGAAAGATATGTAAAAGATTAGCATGTTTTGTATTGGAAGTTTTGATGTAATTGAGTATTTAGGGCTAAATTATAAAAATAAAATTTTAGAGGGGCCTATTTGTAAAATAAATGAAATGTGAGGACTTGTAAAGTCCCTAGGAATATTCGGCCCTTGTATAGTCTTAGCTAATTTGGTGTATTTTGTGTGTTATGCAAATTATCAAAGTTGTGAAATATTAGGGGTAATATGGTAATTTGTCTAATTATGTGATTTGGGACTAAATTGAATTGAAATGTACTTGAATGAGCTGAATTTAATGTGTTTTAGATCAAGAGCAAAGAAAAGCGAAATTGGATCGGGGAAAGACGAAGGTTCTCGAATAGCCGATTTACACGGTCTATCGACAATCGAGGTAAGTCTTTAAGCAAATAAATGTCGAAAATTATTTATGCGACTTAATGAATGAGGAAATTTAAATACTTTGGGGATACATATATATGATAGCCGAATATGGATAAATGTTTTAGCATGAAGTGTTGTCAAATTCGTATTAGAATTGATAAGTTCATGTGATATGAATTAAGTATGATTTGTATAACTCTGGCTGGTTTGAAATGTGAACAAGATGGAAGTAATATAAATTCGGGCTTCGAGCCTAGCAGGCCTTGTGCCGGAGATGTAATTCGGGCTTCGAGCCTAGCAGGCCTTGTGCCGATGATGTAATTCGGGCTTTGTGCCTAGCAGGCCTTGTGCCGATGATGTAATTCGGGCTTCGAGCCTAGCAGGCCTTGTGCCGATGAATGTATCGGGCTTAATGCCTAGCAGGCTAGATGCCGGTGATGTATTATGAGTAGAGAATTCATGAATCATCTACGAGATGGAATGTAATTACTTCAATAAACAAAATGCTCAGGTAAGTATAAATGTTTATAGATGCAAGGAACGAGGAAGTTATTATCTTTCCTTCCGAATTAGATAAGTGGTGAAATGGTCAAGGTTGCCAGTAATGAATTTATATGATATGAGCAATTGATCTATTCATTTAAGAGTATGATATGTATATTGAAATATCAGCTTGTAATATCTTGAGATTCGATTATTTGTGCAAATGTCAAAGATGAAAATCATCAAAGATGCTTACATATTTGTATGTCTATTTGCATGTGATTGGGATATATTTTACACTTATTAGTTAAGGAATATGCGAATATTTAAGGTTTTAAGTGCTTTGGAGAGTGGTATGCTTTTGATAAGAAAATAATGGATGCTAAATTAAAGAGACAGCAATTCGGCTATAATAGAACTATGGGATAAATTATTGTATTTTAATATCATAGACAAATTGATATATATATGTTAATTATGTTCGAATGCTTAATTACTGAATTATAAATGCTTGAGACTTACTAAGCTAGTGAGCTTACTGGTGTGATATGTTTTCCTTTGTTTTATAGATTTCGATCAAGCTACGTGCTCAAAGAATCGTCAGAAGAGTCATCCACACTATCAACTCTTTTGTTTTGGTATTTATATATGTGGTTTTTGAATTTAAAAGGCATGTATAGGTTAGACTAAGTTATTAAATCTATGAACTTTGGTTTTGTTTATAAGCCTAACTTAGCCTTGCGAAAAAGGCTTATTCCTTTTGATTAATTCTAGTTATTGTGTTCTTTGATATATTAGTTGGATATAAGTATGAATGGTTGAATGCTTGATGTGTTCAGTGCTTGGCAAGCTTATTCTTGACTTGTTATATACTAATCTAGGTGGGTGTATGATACACAGAGTATATGTTTGCGGTTAAAATGATTTCATGTTCTTTAAGTCCTATATGTTTATAAATGGATATACAGTTTGGTCATATGTATTATAGTCATTTAAACATGGCTTTTATTTTGTGCTATAATGAGTATATATATATGATTTTCTTTTTGATGGTTAGATGATGCGTATGGTTATGTCATTGCGATGCAAAAGTAGAAAGAAATTGCTTACTTTATATTCGGACATGATCTAGGTATTTGTAATAGATACAATTTGGTCTTGCGAGTAATGACACCATTTATTGATATTAATGTCTTATTATTATGAAATTAGTCAATGGATATAAGGATGATATGTTTGTTATGTTTACGATTGGAATTCAAGCTTGTTTAATGAGGTTTTAATCTCACTTTGGTAAAAATGTGCAATAACACTTGAAATTGGTAAATGTGGAACTTTTGGTTTAGATTTATATATAGGAAATTTATATGATCATATAGGTATGTGATGTATGTACCAGTATAAACATCTCATTCTTTTATATGCATGCAAAAAGCAATTATTAGTTGGATATTGAGAAAATTGAGTATGCGATTTTGAGATCTGATAAATGTATAAATTACTATAAATGCATACGATGATCCGAGTCTAGATCGGTAATGCCTCATAATTCTAGTCCGACGACGGATACGGGTTAGGGGTGTTACATTTTATTGGTATCAGAGCTTACAGTTTAGTCGATTCGAGGACTACCGTAGCGCGTGTGAGTCTAGCTATACATGCCTTTGTTATATATTGATAGTGTGGTGACTTTTGACATTCTGAACTGTGTTTTATATAGTTAATGGACACTGATCCTGAAAGAGCCGTAGCGGATGATGTAGAGAGTGTAGCGCCTAACCGTGCAAGCGGATCAGTGCCGATAGACTCTCGACCAGTTTCGGGTAACCACAAGGGGGAGGCTAAACAAGCCTTCTATCAGATGATGAACGAGTGGTTTACCCAATTTATTCAGACTAACCCGGCTGTACACTAACCTCCACCCCCGAATAATCCAACTCTGATACCTTCAGCACTCGCGATGATAGATTCGATGAGATCTAGTAGGCCTCTAGTTGATAAAATCAGGAAATTTGGGGCCGAAGAATTCAGGGCCAATGATGACGATGACACAGAGCGAGCCGAAATGTGGCTTGATAACACTATTCGGGTACTTGATGAGCTATCTTGTACTCCAAACGAATGCCTGAAGTGTGCTATATCTTTACTTCGGGACACTGCATATCACTGGTGGAATACACTAGTATCATTGGTTCCGAAAGAAAAAGTGACGTGGGATTTCTTTCAGCATGAATTCCGCAAGAAATATATCAGTCAAAGATTCATTGATCAAAAACGAAAAGAATTTCTTGAAGCTAAACGAGGGCGAATGACCGTGATGAGAATATGAGCGAAATTTGTGTCGCTCGTGAGATATGCTAGAGACTGAAGCTATTATGTGCAAAAGGTTTGAAGACGGTCTGAATGAAGATATAAAGTTGCTTGTTGGCATTCTTGAAATCCAAGAGTTTGTGACACTAATTGAGCGAGCTTGCAAAGCTGAAGAGCTCGGGAAAGAGAAAAGAAAGGCTGAGACAGAAGCTAGAGACACTCGTAAAAGATCATTGGGTAAGACTTTTCATTCCACATCTAAGAAGTTCAGAGATGACTTGGTAGACATAAAGCTACTTGGACTTACCTAGAGCGAGATCGACCTCCGGTGGGCTCAGAGCTACCTCAATGGCCAGTGTTGGTAATGCTCCACAGAATCGAGTTGAATGCAAGCAGTGTGGGAAATGGCATTCGGGAGTTGTAGATTCCATGATCGGTCTTGTTTTAAATGTGGATCGTCAGATCATTTTATTAGGGAATGTCCGATGTTAGTTGAGCAGAATACAGTTCAGAACATTAAGTCGAGCAACACGTCAGCGCGAGGTAGGCCACCCAGGCATTCAGGCAATGTAGGTGGTAGTCAGAGAGGAACGAAGAACACTGCAGTTCGATCCGAGGCTAGAGCTCCAGCTAGAGCTTATGCTACACGAGCCAGAGAGGATGCTTCCTCCACCCGATGTCATTACCGGTACTTTCACCCTTTATGATACTACTGTGATTGCATTGATTGATCCTGGTTCGACTCATTCATATGTGTGTGCAACTCTAGTATTCGGTAAGACTCTGCCAGTTGAGTCTACCGAGTTTGTGATTCGTGTGTCCAACCCTTTGGGTAGATGTGTGCTTGTTAATAAAGTGTGTAGAGGTTGCCCGTTGATGATTCGGGATTCTTGCTTCCCAGCCGATTTAATGTTGTTGCCCTTCGATGAGTTCGATATAATTTTGGGAATGGACTGGTTAACTTCACATGATGCAGTGGTGAATTGCAAAAGAAAGCTTATTGATTTGAGATGTCAGAATGGTGAAACCATCAGAATTGAATCCAGTGATTTAAGTGGGTTTCCTACAGTAATATCCTCGATGTTAGCCCAGAAGTATGTGAGAAAAGGGTGCGAAGCTTATTTGGCTTATGTACTGGACAATAAATTGTCTGAGAAACAGATTGAATCTGTACCGATTGTATGTGAATACCCAGATGTGTTTCCTGAAGAACTATCGGGTTTACCACCAGTACGAGAGATTGAGTTCGGCATTGAATTAGTACAGGAGCGGCCGATTTCGATAGCTCGTGATCGGATGGCACCTCTTGAGTTAAAAGAGTTGAAAGCGCGATTGCAAAAGTTGTGAGATAGAGGTTTTGCACACAACCGAGTTTCTCTCCTTAGGGTGCACCGATTCTTTTTGTGAAAAAGAAAGATGGAACGATGCGAATGTGTATTGATTATCGACAACTGAATAAGGTAACTATAAAGAATAAGTATCCGCTACCTCGGATTGATGATTTGTTTGATCAGTTGAAAGGGGCTTCAGTATTTTCAAAGATAGATTTGAGATCGGGTTATTATCAGTTGTGAGTCAGAGATACAGATGTGCCAAAGACTGCATTTCGGACGAGGTACAGACATTTTGAGTTTCTAGTTATGCCTTTTGGACTCACTAATGCACTTGCTGTCATGACATTCGTATCCTACCTATTCCTAAGGTTCAACCGAGATTTCTCACTTGTCAAACTTTATCGATTACATCCAAGGAGTCAATCTGTAATAGTCTGAATTTAACCCTAATCGAAACGGTGGTTTCGGGACCACGAATCCGAGTCCGATAAATTTTAATGTATTATATTTTATGTTATTAATATGTGAATTAATGTGTGTGAAAGTTTCGTAGAAAAATTTTATTGTTTGAGTGCTTAATTTGATAAAAAAGATTAAATCGCGTAAAGCGTAAAAGTTGCATGCTATAGTGTAAAGTGTTAGATTGATGATGGCTTCTTAATATGAAGCATTAAATGGGTAAATAACCCATTTTTAAGTTAGTGGGTGACATATGACATGTTTAACCTTAATTTTTATATTGTATAATTATTTATAATAAGGTTATAAAGGTAAATGAATAATTGTTAAATATATGTTAAATAAAACATAAAAAAATGGCCATTATCATCCTTTATTTGCTTGGTCGAATGTTGAGAAAAGAATTGGGGTTTTGTTTCCTTTGAATTTCGGCAACTTCAATCACAAATTCAAGGTTAGTTTGATTTCGATTCTTGATAATTTTTACGTTTTTGAGATTGTTGCTTCGAACCGCAACTGACCCATGTTAAAATTTTTAAATCTAAGCATGCTTGATGTTCGGCCATGGTTGTGTTCATGTGATTTTTGATATTTGATGATTTTAGATGAAAGATATGTAAAAGATTAGCATGTTTTGTATTGGAAGTTTTGATGTAATTGAGTATTTAGGGCTAAATTGTAAAAATAAAATTTTAGAGGGGCCTATTTGCAAAATAAATGAAATGTGAGGACTTGTAAAGTCCCTAGGAATATTCGGCCCTTGTATAGTCTTAGCTAATTTGGTGTATTTTGTGTGTTATGCAAATAGGACTATATTTCAAAGTTGTGAAATATTAGGGGTAATATGGTAATTTGTCTAATTATGTGATTTGGGACTAAATTGAATTGAAATGTACTTGAATGAGCTGAATTTAATGTGTTTTAGATCAAGAGCAAAGAAAAGCGGAATTGGATTGGGGAAAGACGAAGGTTCTCGAATAGCCGATTTACACGGTCTATCGACAATCGAGGTAAGTCTTTAAGCAAATAAATGTCGAAAATTATTTATGCGACTTAATGAATGAGGAAATTTAAATACTTTGGGGATACATATATATGATAGCCGAATATGGATAAATGTTTTAGCATGAAGTGTTGTCAAATTCGTATTAGAATTGATAAGTTCATGTGATATGAATTAAGTATGATTTGTATAACTCATTTGGTTTGAAATGTGAACAAGATGGAAGTAATATTAATTCAGGCTTCAAGCCTAGCAGGCCTTGTGCCGGTGATGTAATTCGGGCTTCGAGCCTAGCAGGCCTTGTGCCGGTGATGTAATTAGGTCTTCGTGCCTAGCAGGCCTTGTGCCGGTGATGTAATTCGGGCTTCGAGCCTAGCAGGCCTTGTGTCGGTGAATGTATCGGGCTTAATGCCTAGCATGCTAGATGCTGGTGATGTATTATGAGTAGAGAATTCATGAATCATCTACGAGATGGAATGTAATTACTTCAATAAACAAAATGCTCAGGTAAGTATAAATGTTTATAGATGCAAGGAACGAGGAAGTTATTATCTTTCCTACCGAATTAGATAAGTGGTGAAATGGTCAAGGTTGCCAGTAATGAATTTATATGATATGAGCAATTGATCTATTCATTTAAGAGTATGATATGTATATTGAAATATCAGCTTGGTAATATCTTGAGATTCGGTTATTTGTGCAAATGTCAAAGGTGAAAATCATCAAAGATGCTTACATATTTGTATGTCTATTTGCATGTGATTGGGATATATTTTACACTTATTAGTTAAGGAATATGCGAATATTTAAGGTTTTAAGTGCTTTGGAGAGTGGTATGCTTTTGATAAGAAAATAATGGATGCTAAATTAAAGAGATAGCAATTCGGCTATAATAGAACTATGGGTTAAATTATTGTATTTTAATATCATAGACAAATTGATATATATATGTTAATTATGTTCGAATGCTTAATTACTGAATTGTAAATGCTTGAGACTTACTAAGCTAGTGAGCTTACTGGTGTGATATGTTTTCCTTTGTTTTATAGATTTCGATCAAGCTACGTGCTCAAAGAATCGTCAGAAGAGTCATCCACACTATCAACTCTTTTTTTTTTTGGTATTTATATATGTGGTTTTTGAATTTAAAAGGCATGTATAGGTTAGACTAAGTTATTAAATCTATGAACTTTGGTTTTGTTTATAAGCCTAACTTAGCCTTGCGAAAAAGGCTTATTCCTTTTGATTAATTCTAGTTATTGTGTTCTTTGATATATTAGTTGGATATAAGTATGAATGGTTGAATGCTTGATGTGTTCAGTACTTGGCAAGCTTATTCTTGACTTGTTATATACTAATCTAGGTCGGTGTATGATACACAGAGTATATGTTTGCGGTTAAAATGATTTGATGTTCTTTAAGTCCTATATGTTTATAAATGGATATACTGTTTGGTCATATGTATTATAGTCATTTAAACATGGCTTTTATTTTGTGTTATAATGAGTATATATATATATGATTTTCTTTTTGATGGTTAGATGATGCGTATGGTTATGTCATTGCGATGCAAAAGTAGAAAGAAATTGCTTACTTTATATTCGGACATGATCTAGGTATTTGTAATAGATACAATTTGGTCTTTGAGTAATGACACCATTTATTGATATTAATGTCTTATTATTATGAAATTAGTCAATGGATATAAGGATGATATGTTTGTTATGTTTACGATTGGAATTCAAGCTTGTTTAATGAGGTTTTAATCTCACTTTGGTAAAAATGTGCAATAACACTGAAATTGGTAAATGTGGAACTTTTGGTTTAGATTTATATATAGGAAATTTATATGATCATATAGGTATGTGATGTATGTACCGTATAAACATCTCGGATTCTTTTATATGCATGCAAAAGCGAATTATTAGTTGGATATTGAGAAAATTGAGTATGCGATTTTGAGATCGATAAATGTATAAATTACTATAAATGCATACGATGATCCGAGTCTAGATCGGCAATGCCTCATAACTCTAGTCCGACGACGGATACGGGTTAGAGTGTTACACAATCATAATTCCTAAAATATTAAAGCATTTAAAACATAAATAAAACAATGCATTATTTATATGCGAACTTACCTCGGTACAAAAATAGTAGAAATTGACCTAATCGTCAAACACCTTGTTTGTCCCTTGATCTAGGTCCAGAACCTCATTCTGTTTCTCTATAATAGCAAATTTAACTCATTTATTATCCACATTTCTCAATTCATTTAAAAATCACATTATGGTAAAATTACATTTTTGCGCCTAAACATTGACATTTTTACATTTTGGCCCCCCAGGCTTGTAAAATGAAATCTATTCAATTTCTCCAAGACCCAAGACTAGCTGAACCTCTTTCATGCTTATAAAAGACCACATTTTTCATTCAATCACACTTCCATACATTTTGAAATCTTTTTACAAATAGGTTCTTTTGACATTTTCATAAAAAATCACCTAGCAAAAGTTGTTTATCTAACATTAAACTTGCATAACCTACCATTAAAAATCAAAATACACACATTTCTAACATGGTTCAAACCCTAGACCTCAATCATTTCTCAAATTAATGGTAAAAATAAATAGATTGAGTGATAACGACTTCAAAAATGTAAAGAGCATTAAAATCGGGACAAGAACGAACTTACAATCGAGCTTGAAAGTGGCCAAATCCTAGCTATGGCTTCCCTTATAATTTTTGGCTCAAACATGAAGAAGATGGGCTAAATTTTGGCTTGATTTTTGGTTTTTAATTTATTTAATTACTATATGACCAAAATGCCATTCACTTAAAACTTTGAAATTTTATCTCGCTATGTCCATTTTTGTCGACTAACTTAATAGATGGTCTAATTACCATTTAAGGACTTTCAATTCATAGCAATTAGACACCTCTAGCATGTAGAACTAAACTTTTGCAGTTTTTACAATTTAGTCCTTTTTGTTAAATTTAGTGCTCAAACGTCAAAATTTTCGAACAAAATTTTCATGAAATCATTCCGTAACTGTAGACCATAAAAATATAATAAAAACAAATTTTATTGCTTTAGATTTGTGGTCCCAATACCACTGTTCTGGCTAGACCTAAAATTGGGCTGTTACAGTTTTGGCTTTTTGTGGAAGTCATTTTATGTACACACAGGTTGTCACGTAGCCGTGTGCCACACATGGTCACACCACACAATCGTATGGACTATTTAATTTTGGTGTAGGTTTGTCCCACACGGTCTTAGGTTGTTATATGACCTAGAGACACGGTTGTGACCCTATTTCGAATCACACATGGTCAAGCACACGGTCTGCGACACAACTGTGTGAATCTGTTTTCGAAATGTACACGGTTTGGCCGCACGAACATGTCTCTGAGCCACACGACCTGGCCACACGGCTGTGTGACCCCTATTTTCATGTTTTTCTACTTTTTACTGTTTTGTTTCAAATAAGTCCCTGATTGCTCCCGAATTGATTTTTAGGTTACATAAGCTCGATATAAGGTCCGTAATTGTATATATGCTATGAATTATGATAGGTTTTGAATATTTGGTATTTAATTTAATAATTAAATAGTTTTATGCTGTCAATTGATTTGATATGTGTCGTAATACTCTGTCACCTTAATTTGACGATGGAGACGAGTTAGGGGTGTTACAAAGATAGTTTTAAGAAGCTTAACTTTGTGTTGACTGAAGCACTTGTTTTGATCCATCCTAATTCTGGAAAGATTATGAGGTGTATAGTGATGCGTCTCATACCGGACTTAGTTATGTTTGGATGTAAGACGATAAGGTTGTGGCCTATGCCTCTAGACAATTTAAGCCACACAAACGTAATTATCCGACTCACAACCTTGAGTTGGCTAGCTGTTGTTTTTGCCCTTAAGATTTGGATACACTATCTATATGGTGAGAAGTGTATCATTTACATGAATCACAAGAGCCTTAAGTATCTCCTCACCCCAAAGCTATTAAACTTGAGGTAAAGGAGCGGATAGAATTGCACAAGGATTATGATTGTACCATTAAGTACCATTCGGGAAAAGTGAGCGTTGTGGCTAATGCGTTGAGTAGGAAGTCGATGGTGATTTAAGAGTTATGTTCGCTAAGTTGAGCTTGGTGGAGATGGAGGTTTGCTTGTGGAGTTTCAAATGAAACCTACTTTAGTGGATGAGATTCGGTCGAAGCAATCTCTTGATGTATAACACCCCAAACCCGACCTATGCGTTAAGGCAGATTAGACATGTCACATGAAATAAAAATACTTTAGGTCTTTTTTTTTTTTTTTTTAAATTTAAGTAAAACAGATTCCAAAATTTTGACGAAGTATTATTGAATAAAAGATTGATTGATAAATCAATAAATTTGAGATGTAAGATCTTATAAACCGTAACTTTGAAAATATCGTTAATAGTTCGAGAATATTTAAAAGAATTTAAAAATATTTTTCGAAAATTGTTGATGAAGATTTTAAGAGAAAATTTCCGAGTTAAAAATATATTTATGAAAGTTTATTATGAAACCCTTTTTTTATATCCATTTTAGAAAAACATTTATTTAAATTTTTAGAAAAATCTCGATTTGAAATACTTAGAGAAAATTATACATTCGTCAAACAATAAACAAAACAAAAATTAATCCGGAGGCCTTATTACAACCTTAACTCAAAATAGTAAAGTAATTAAATGTACTAGAAAGAAATCCAATTTCCAAATTAAACCGTTTTTGTAGTATGGCCTCCACCGAGTCATCCATGGCCCAAGTCTCCATCACTGATCATTACCTGGAAGGGGTAAGGAAAAAGCGGGGTGAGTTACTACAACTCGGTGTATAACCCCTCCTTTGTTGTCCACTAGGCCTAAATCCCATTAAGCAATAATTTGGGCCTAAGCCCATTTACAATAATAATAATGTATCAATTATAACATGTGTATGAAATGCAATTCCCAAACCAAACCTAATAATCCATCCACTACACACCACCCGTACCAACCAACACACCTGCGGGGATCAAGTCAACCCACCCCGCCAACACACCAATCGCAGCATTAAGCCATTTATAACAAATATTATTGTAGACAAGCCACCGAATAACGAGAATTTATGTGGCATTACCACTATCTTGATTTGTGGTGAGCCACCAAAACTTCTCTTCAATAATATCACATCCCATGCAAAATCATGTATATAATGCATAACAATTCAGGATTTTTACAGTATAACAACAGTAATTTATTCAGATATTCATTATAAAAGTACGGCCCATTAAGCAAAAAATCAGATTGGCCCATTTAGCAAAATATCAGATCGGCCCATTTAGCAAAATACCAGATCGGCCCATTTAGCAAAATTATCATATCGACCCATTTAGCAAAATATCAGATCGGCCCATTTAGCAAAAATATCAGATAGGCCAATTTAGAAAAATTATCAGATCGGCCCATTTAGCAAAAATATCAGATCGGCCTATTTAGCAATTTCGTATTTCGGCCTTTTAGGGGTATTTTCACAATTTGCACAATGATACTACCAATTTCGTCAATTTTATCAAAATAATATATCTTAGGCCAATTTTTCGGATTTACGCCCTATTACGATTTTAGTCATAGCGATTTGTTTCCGATACTATATCAACCTTAAACCCACGAAAAACGGTGAGAGATTACACACCTGATTACGATAAGCACTAAGCTTTCTTGATCGTCGATACCCTTGGAATCATGAATGACCACGATTTGTCGGATTCTCACCGGATACCGATGGAAAGTCCCGAATCGCCGATATTGCCCTTCGTTTGAATTTAAGAGTAGGGATTGCTAATCTGCTCCTTTTGAGATCTCCACTCGACTTTCCTTTCAAATCGATACCACAAGCCTCCATTCGATTAGATCTTATATAGATCGATATTACGATAAAATATGGATTGTCAATGGGTAAAGATCGGCCTACCACTAATTTCGAGTAAACAACGATTGGATAGATCGAGGAATAATGCAATCCAGGAAGTTCCTCAGGAAAGACATCCAAAAACTCTTTCACTGTTCTAACACTTTCCATCGACAATTCTTTAGCATCCAACACACTAATGAAGGCTAGGAATGCTCCACACCTTTTTCGCACCAACTTTTCTGCCTTTAAAGCAGATACCACATTTGATAGATAGTTTTTCATTTCACCTATCATCACCACTTCCTTATCTTCCGTAGTTCTTAGTGTCATCCGCTTTGCAGCACAATCCAAATTCGCACGGTGTTTCACCAACCAGTCTATGCCTAAAATAAGGTCGAACTCGTTGAATGGCAGTTCCATCAAATCTGCCAAAAATGTTTCTCCCTGAATTTCTAGGGGCACATCTCTAAACAATCTATTTACTATCACAGACTATCCTAAAGGACTAATTACCGTCATCCCTCTAGCAGTAATCTCAAATCTAATGTTCAAATTTCTAGATACAGCACTAGCAACATACAAGTGGGTGGATTCGATATCTATCAAAGTAGTAACAGGTACATCAGATATGAAGAACGTACCGGTTATCACATCAGGTGCATCGCCATCCTCTCGTCGTCTGGCTGCATAAGCCAACCCTGGCTGCCTCGCCTCCTCGTTACCCCTATAACCAGTACTCCTACCCTGCGCACCTTGACCTCGTCCTACGCCATTACCACCCCGACCTGGCCCACGGCCTCTCGATGGTCTTTGGCGCCTCTGGTGGGTGTGCATCATAATTACTGAGCATCACGAGTGCGAGTAGTGCGTCGAGGGTAATTTTTAAGCTGATGGTCCTTGGAACCATATTTGAAACAACTACCGGTTCCCTTCTAACATTCACCCGGGTGTCGGTTTCTGCAATTCACACATGGTTGTATCTGATTGGTAGCAACTGATACTCTAGCTCGAGCTGGCTCATCATTCCTGGGCCTCTTCTGAAACCCTCTAACAGGACCTGAGTACTTAAAGTCTCTCTTGCTCTTGCCTTTATCTTTTCCTTTGTTTTGCCGCTCCGAATGCTTAGCCTCTTCAGCTATCTTTGCTTTCTCCACCAGTGTGGCAAAATTCCTTTCTTGTTGTGGGGCTATCAGTACCCGCAACTCATCACTCAATCCGTCCTCAAAACGCACGCAGTGTTCGTAGTCAGTTGGCACTATACCCCGGGCATAACAACTCAGACGCAAAAATTCTGCCTTGAAAGCTGCCACAGTCTTACCTCCTTGGACCAGATTTAAAAATTCCTTCCTTCGGGCATCCACATAGCTAGCCCAGACATACTTTCCTTGAAATGCAGTTTTGAAGAAATCCCAAGTAACACGATCGCCTGAGTGCCTTCTCAAACAGTGAGCCACCATTGATACGCCTCGTCTCTCAACAAGGACACAGCTCCCCTCAGTTTTTGTTGGTGGTGCAATCCAAACCATCTATGATCCGCTCCTTTGCCTCGAGCCAATACTCCGCTACATTTGGGGCTACAACCGAGACACCCCTAAAAACTTCAGCACCATTTGATCTGAGTCGTTCCGAAATTGACCCACGAGCTGCTGGCCCAGTTCTAGCCCTAGTAACCCTTTCCAAGACTCACAACATTGCTTGGGATAGAGCAATGTCCTCCCTCATACGGTCATGTGATCCGATTTGATCTACACAGTGCGCGCAGTGCGTCCATTTTCGGCATATGTCCCGACGCTTCAGATGCAACTCTAGCACCTCGGCCTCTACCACAGCCACGTCTACCGCGTCCACGTCCTCTAGCACTCATATTGACTAATTCGATTTAATCTGATCAAAAGTCTTATGAATCGGTATACTATTATTTGATGTTTATTAAACAATATTTTATGAAATATAAGAAGTAAAGTCGTTTTAAATAATCGCATCCTATAGTCTCAATCTCTATAGTTTCAATACCTAAAACTAGAAGTTCTAAAGTATTCCTATAGTCATGTCATAATAATAATCATACAATGATAACATACACTTACTTGACTTGGTGTCGGATACTCGTGGTGCCATACTTCTTTTAAAACATGCTTTAAATTCAAAACAGCTTTGGAAAACGTTTTTGAACCCAAACCACAGGCGAGTTTTAAACTGGGCTCTGATACCATAAAAGGTAACACTCCAAACCCGACCTATGCATTAAGGCCAGATTAGACATGTCACATGAAATAAAAATACTTTAAGTCTCTTTTTTTTTTTTAATTTAAGTAAAACAGATTCCAAAATTTTGACGAAGTATTATTGAATAAAAGATTGATTGATAAATCGATAAATTTGAGATGTAAGATCTTATAAACCGTGAAAATATCGTTAATAGTTCGAGAAGATTTAAAAGAATTTAAAAATATTTTTCGAAAAGTGTTGATGAAGATTTTAAGAGAAAATTTCCGAGTTAAAAATATATTTATGAAAGTTTATTATGAAACCCTTTTTGTATAACCATTTTAGAAAAATGTTTATTTAAGTTTTTAGAAAAATCTCAATTTGAAGTACTTAGAGCAAATTATACATTCGTCAAACAATAAACAAAACAAAAATTAATCCAGAGGCCTTATTACAACCTTAACTCAAAATAGTAAAGTAATTAAATGTACTAGAAAGAAATCCAATTTCCAAATTAAACCGTTTTTGTAGTATGGCCTCCACCGAGTCATCCATGGCCCAAGTCTCCATCACTGATTATTACCTGAAAGGGGTAAGGAAAAACGGGGTGAGTTACTACAACTCAGTGTATAACCCCCTTACCGTTGTCCACTGGGCCTAAATCTCATTATGCAATAATTTGGGCCTAAGCCCATTTACAATAATAATAATGTATCAATTATAACATGTGTATGAAATGCAATTCCCAAACCAAACCTAGTAATCCATCCGCTACACACCACCCGTACCAACCAACACATCTGTGGGGATCAAGTCAACCCACCCCGCCAACACATCAATTGCTGGCATTAAGCCATTTATAACAAATATTATTTTGGACAAGCCACCAGAATAATAGAATTTACGTGGCATTACCACTATACAGATTTGTGGCAGAGCCACCAAAATATGTTGCAAAGCCACCAAAACTTCTCTTCAATAATATCCCATCCCATGCAGAATCATGTATATAATGCATAACAATTCATTATTTTTACAGTATAACAACAGTAATTTATTCGGATATTCATTATAAAAGTACGGCCCATTTAGCAAAATATCATATCGGCCCATTTAGTAAAATATCAGATCGGCCCATTTAGCAAAAATATCAGATCGGCCCATTTAGCAAAAATATCAGATCAGCCCATTTAGCAAAAATATCAGATCGACCCATTTAGCAATTTCGTATTTCGGCCCTTTAGGGGTATTTTCACAATTTGCACAATGATACTACCAATTTCGTCAATTTTATCAAAATAATATATCTTAGGCCAATTTTTCCGATTTATGCCCTATTATGATTTTAGTCATAGCGATTTTTTTCTGATACTATATCAACCTTAAACCTACGAAAAACGGTGTGAGATTACACACCTGATTACGATAAGCACTAAGTTTTCTTGATCGTCGATACCCTTGGAATCGTGAATGACCACGATTTGTCGGATTCTCACCGAATGATGGTCCATGATCCGGTGGAAAGTCCCGAATCGCTGATACTGCCTTTCGTTTGAATTTAGGAGTAGGAATCGCTACTCCGCTCCTTTTGAGATCTCCACTCGACTTTCCTTTTGAATCGATGCCACAAGCCTCCATTCGATTCGATCTAATATAGATCTATATTACGATAAAATATGGATTGTCAATGGGTAAAAGATCGGCTTACCACTGATTCCGAGTAAACAACGGTTGGATAGATCAAGCGATTTAATCCCTATAATTATAATTGGTTAATCATCACTTTTCCAATAACATCTTAACGAATAAAGAACAATTTTATAGAATCCTTGAAGAACTCCTTACCTTAAAGATTTTTAGGACCGACTCCCAACGATTGTATGATAACTTCGGAAGAATCAAAGTTTCGGCCTTCCACTATATCACTACGAAGAAGAAAAAAATGATCTCGTTTGAGAGAGTGTAAGGTGATGGTTTCAGTCAATATGACCATCCCAAACCAAAACATAAATTCTGTCATTAAAAGAAAGAAAATAAAATGTTGAGAAGAATACTTACCGATTGATCAAGAAATAAGTGCTAGTACGATGAGAAGAAAAGATAGAAAAGAGATGAAGGTTCGGTTTTAGAGGAAAATGAATATTGATATTCGGCTATGGAGGATAATCAAACAAGAAGATGTGATCTTATGGTGGTGTCGATTTTAGAAAAGAGGAAAGATTGAAGGAATGATTAAAAGAAAAGGATGGAAGGTTGGATGGATGCTAAGTGATTCGACTATCAAAGGGAGATGAACAAGAGGTGAATGTTTTGACCAAACAAAAGAGAATAAAAAAATGCACAAATGTCTAGGAGGTTTCGGCAAAGAAGAAAGAGAAGAAGGAAAACTAAACTCACAAAGAGTAGCAATTTGGAGAAATGACACTATCGATGCTAAAAGAATTTTTGACCAAAACAAACACTAAAGCTATGCCAAAACACTAAGAAAAATTCGGTTACCTCCCTTTACACCTAAAACAGTCTACATTCATGACCATAATGGTCAAAAATTGGCCAACCACACTTTCTATAACACTTCCCTTGAAAAAGGCCACATGTTCCCCATACTTTCCCTTTTCTTTTGATTCCTTACCTTACCTTCCCCCTTTCTTTATTTCCTTAGCCACCTTGCCAAAATTAAAAACTCCAACTTGCCTTATTTATAAGCTTGGCCGACACTTAGGGGAAAAGTACAAAAATAATAGTCAAAATTTGCACATTATGGGATTTGAACCTCTTCCCTCAAGGTACTTCATGTGGCGCCATATCCTTCTTACGAATTGCTCATTTATGCTAGCTATTTACTCATTTATTTCCATAAGCTTTAAAGTCACTTACTCTATCTCCTTAAAATGCTAAATGCCAAAATTTTTACTAGGTCAAAATAGACCCCGAGCCTTCTCAAGACCTCCATTAGACATACAAAATTAATAATTTAACTAGCTTAGCACCAAAAATAATGCAACATATAAAATTCCAAATTTTAGGATGTTACATGATGTGTCTCTTGCATCTTGATTTAGACAAATTTAGGAGGGTTAGACTATAGATTTTGGGCTTAATTCTGAAGGAATTTTGTGTTTTCGTGGGAATACTATGTACCTAATGATCGGGATTTGAGACAATCTATCCTTCAGAAAGCGCATAGTAGCCCTTATACTATGCATATTGGAGGGAATAAAATGTACCTAGATCTGATGGAACAGTATTGGTGGTCGAGTCTTAAGCATAAAATAATTGAATTTGTGGCTAAGTGTCTGAGTTGCCAACAAGTAAAGGCTGAGCATCAATTCACTTCTGGTTTGTTGTAGCCTATTCAAATTCCTTAGTGGAAGTGAGAACGTGTGACTATAGACTTAATTAGTGGGTTGCCTTTGACACCTACTAAGAAAGATTCAGTCTAAGTGATCGTGGATAGACTAAGTTAGAATATTTTCTGCCTTTTCGTACTAATTATTCATTGCACAAGTTTGCAAGGTTGTATATTTTTGAGATTGTGAGACTTCATGGAGTATCGATATCTATCATTTCTGATCGGGATCCTCGGTTTTCATCTCAATTTTGGAAGAAGTTACACAAGGCTCTAGGTACTCAGTTGAACTTTAGCATAGTTTTTCACCCTCAGCCTGATGGACAGTCAAAGTGAGTCATTCAGATTCTAGAGGACATGTTGAGGGGTTGCATGATCAACTTTAGTGGTAGTTGGGAGAAGCATTTTCCACTAGTTGAGTTTGCTTTCAACAATAGTTTTCAATTGAGAATTCAAATGGCTCATTATGCAGCACTGTATGGTCACAAAGGTCGTACACCTCTGTGTTGAACTGATTTGGGGAAAAGAAAGTATTGGGCTGGATTTGGTACAGAAGACTGAGAATATGGTTAAGCTAATTTAGGATCGATTGAAAGTGGCATCTGATCGATAGAAATCATACGTTGATTTAAAGAAGAAAGATATAAAGTTTAGTATTGGGGACCAAGTATTCATTAAGGTATCACTGGAATAGAGTACTGAGATTTGGTCGTAAAGTCAAGTTAAGCCTGAGGTATTGGACCTTATAGGATACTTAAGAGGGTTGGACAAGTGGCTTATTAGTTAGAGCTTCCTCCAGAACTAGACTGTATTCATGATGTGTTCCAAATTTCTATGTTGAAGCGATGTCATTTTGACTCATCTCATGTGGTTCCGATCAAAGAGGTCGAGGTCAGACAATATTTGTCTTATGAGGAAGAGCCAGTTCAGATTTTGGACCGCAAAGTCAATGTGTTAAAGAAAAAGCATATCACTCTAGTAAAGGTCTTATGGCGAATTCATGGGACAAATGAAGCTACTAAAAACCTGAGGACGCAATGCGACGACAAATCCTCACCTTTTCTAATAAGGTAAAATTTTGATGATGAAATTTATTTTAAGGAGGGTAAAGTTACCATACCCAACATTTTTATTTTTATTTTGTCAGTTTATGTGCAAGCGAGATAAGTAGCCTAGTGGTAATAGGCCTAATCAAATTCCCAAAGATCCTAGGTTCAATTCCCTTCCCCTACATTTTTTTTATAGAATTTTTAGCATTTAAAAACGGTGGTCAAACCCCCCTTGCCATCCACACCAAGTTGCCATGCAAAGGAAGATTCTTTCCTTGTTTATCTAGTCTACCTTCCCTCAATAACCCCCTTTTAACTCCCTTGGTTTCCTCATGATCCACCTTTCATGCCTTTGTCCCCCTTGTTGCCATTTTTCCTCCCTTACCATGCTATTGTCATCCCATGTACCTAGATACCATAGAATTCAATTTTCTTTTCATTCAAACTTTTCTCTCTTCCTACTCCTACAACCACCCTTAGTCGCCACTTTCTCACTAAGCCACCACTATGACATCACCAATACTTCTGTCTTTTCTACGCCTCCTCCACACCTCACCACCGCCGTGTCGCCACCGTAGCACTGTCGCACCACCACCATCACTAGTCACTAATCAATTGATAATTAAGATAACAATCTAATATTGGATCATCATTCTATACTCAGATCTATGATTAAACTAGTTAGATCCAAGTGTGGGTGTTTGAGGAAGTCTTATGTTGCCTTGGATCTACTAATCAAGGTGTGGGTTTAACTTATTAGAAAATTTACATAGACTTATTGTCAAATAATCTATATAGTTAAAAATTGAAACCGTTTTAAAGATATTCATTATCAAAAATTTTGAGAATACATTATGTATTCAAAATGGGATGCTAAATCCGTAAAAAGATGTGATATTCAAGTAAGTACTTGAATCGATCATTTTATGATCACATGTGATATTTGATATGATTTAATGTCGCTTGTGAAATTATGTGTACATACCAATTCTCATGATATGTAGTTTTATGGCAATGTTGATTATGCATTATATATAAATCATGCCACTATTATGATAATTGAAATTTGATTCGCATGTTAGGCATGCTCACTATCTTGATTAAATCGGTTCGCATGTTAAGCATGCCGATCGTGTTGATTATAAATTCAATTCACATGTTAAGCATGCCCATTGAAAATACTGTTCATATGCCATATCACATGCATGGGGTTGGGATGATTATGAAATGAGGAAGACTTTGGCAGTTTTACTACAATATTGAGTGACTTGGCCACAACGTTATTAAATGGCTTGACCACAGCGTGTAGCTTGTCTACGTATTGAGTGGCTTGGCCATAATGTTATTGAGTGCTTTGACCATGACGTGCAGCTTGTCTACGATATTAAGTGGCTTGACCACAAAGTGGTGTGTTATTGGATGGATGAGTTCTGGCGAACTCTTTGTTGGTGTTTAGTAGAGATGGGTAGGAACGTTTTTTGAAAGACTTGCACTGATTTTCAAAAAAACTTGCATTGACATTCTCATTCACATTGCTTATTATGAAATATGTTGGAATATAAATGTTGCTATATTCACGATATGAATTCCTTAAATTTTGCTTTCTTTTAAGTTGAATTCACACTAGGCTTTAAAAGCGTACCCCATTCAAATTCCTAACTTTTTAGATAACCCGTGAGGTTAGAATATGGGCTTGGCTTACGGAGAAGTACTCATACATTTGTGTATAAAATTTTATACTTTATTATTCGATATTTTGGTACTGTTTATTTTTTATTTGCGGGCTATGATATGAGAAATTGTTTTGGATTTTAGATTAGTCTGGCATGATTTGGTTTCAAAATAATTATTAAAACTTGTTTATCAAATCGATATGAAAAAACTGGATTTTTCAAAAAAAATTATGATTTTAACCCATGGATTTTATATCAAATTCAAGAACACATTTTTACTAACTTTAAATCTATTTTATTTAGATAATTAGTTGAAATGTATCAAGTAATGATTTTAAACCAACCAGTAACAACCCTAATTTGGGTCAAGTCAGAACAGTGGTTTCGGGACCACAAATCTGACGCAATAAAATTTATTTTTACTATATTTTTATGGTCTACAGTTTTATGGAATGATTTTGTGAAAACTTCGTTCGAAAATTTTGATGTTTGGACACTCAATTTGGTTAAAAGGACTAAATTGCAAAAAGTGCAAAATGTGTGTTCTAGAAGCTAAAGGTGTCTAATTGCTATGAAATTTTAAATTAGAGATCCTTAGATGGTAATTAGACCATTATGTCTTAGTATGGACAAAAATGGACATGGTTAGGTGAAATTTTGAAGTTAGGCATTAAGGTGATTTTGGTCATTTGGTAAATGAAGCCAAAATAACTAAAATAAAAGATGTCATCTTCTCCAATTTAGTCCCCCTAGCCAAATATTTGAAAAGAAACCGTAGCTAGGGTTTGGCCAAGCTTTCAAGCTTGATTGTAGGTCTGTCTTTGTCTCGTTTTTAATGATTTTTACGTTTTTGTGAATGTTGTAACTTGATTTAGTTATTTCAAGGACTAATTTGAAAGAAAACCAAAGTATAAAATTTTACCCATGTTAGATATTTGAGTATTATGATATTTAATGGTAGAAAATGTATGTTTGGTGTTAGATAAACAACATTTACAAAGTAATTTTTGATGGAAATGTCAAAATGAGACTTATTTGTAAAAATTGTAAAATGTGTGTAAAAATGTGAATAAATGAAAAATGTGGTGTTATGAGCAAGGAGTAGGTTCGACTAGACTTGGGTGTAATGAATTAGAATGAAACTCATTTTACAAGCCTATGGACTAAAGTGTAAAAAGTTGAAAAGTTAAGGACAAAAATGTAATTTTTGCCATAAGGTGATTTTGGGATTAAATTGAATAATGTGATAATTAAATAAGCTAAATTTGATATTATAGATCAAGAAAGATGAGGTTCAGACCTAGATCGGGGAAAGAACAAGATTGTGGACTAAATCGAACAATTATCCATTTTGTACCGAGATAAGTTCGTATGTTAATAATGCAACGTTACAATTGTATTTATAATGTTTTGATATTGCATGAATTGTATGATTGACTTTATGGATGTAATTGACGAAGTTTCGACAAGCGAGAAAATTCCGGTTGAACCTTAGGAATAGATTACGATACAAGTGACATGTCACTAGGAACCCATGTAATTATGTGATTTATGTGTCCCGGGTGCTGGTCCTGTACGTCCTACAGGTGGCTGGGTATACCGGCATATGTTGCAAATACCTGAAAGCTTGTGTGAGCAGCACTGAGTAGCTACGTCTTGACTAACAACTTGTGTGAGCAGGCCCGTGGATAGCTCGAGAGCGAGCCTATATGTGCTGAGATTTGTGGTAGCATTGGCTACATATGTGGCACTTATGTGAAAATCTTTCCGTGTATCCGATAGTATTCCGAGTGGTTCAACGGGCATGTCAAGGATGAGACAGTGTGTGATTATGTTATGAGTTGGTACAGGTATGTACAAAAACTCAATGGAAATGGATTCGATATATGATGAACTAATGGTAAGAATGTGATTGAGTAAGTTATGCTCATGAAATTTTAATGACATTTATGTTAGTATATGTTAAGTTATTTATATGACAAATGTTTAATTAATGTTGTTTATTATTTGCTTATGAACTTACTAAGCTATATAGCTTACCCCTTTTCTTTCCCTTGTCTTATAGTGTCACCAAGCTAGCTCGAGATCGGAGATCGTCAGAGATCCACTCACACTATCAATCATTATTTTAGGAACCATTGAAATGTCAATATTTTGAGTTATGGTATGTATAGGGACTTGGTCATTCTGTTATATGTGTCATTGGTAATGTGGCCAAATGTATTGGCTTATAATGGTTAATAATTTCTTTTGGTATAAGGCCATGTACGTTGGCTAATGTTGGTTCTTAGTATATTTATATGTTGATACCATTCATGAATGTGGAAACTTGCATGATGTTAAAGCATGTTAGATGTTAGCATGTGGATGGGATGTTAATACCTTGGTTGTGATTATTTTGGTTGCTTGTATATGCTTGAATTGATATTATATGATGTTGTGCACGTATGTGTATGGAAGGGTGGCAAATGGCATGGTAAATAGCCTTATTTTTGTCCACATGGGCGTGTGTCTCACACACGGCCTGCCCCACAGGCATGTGTTTTAGCCGTGTGTCCCCTACACCTTAATTTTTAGAAACAGAATGTCCAGAATATAGCACACGGGCATGTGTCTCAGCCGTTTGTGCTACACGGCCTAGAACACGGGCGTGTATCTTGGCCGTGTGAACCTGCACTTAATTTGAATTAAATTAATTAACCACACGGTCTAGCACATGGGCGTGTGGCACGGCCGTATGGCACAAGTCAGAGAGCACCCTAATTTGAACATAGTCTGAAGCATGGGCGTGTCCCAGGGTCACACGGGAATGTCCCTTGGAACACACAAGCGTGTGAGCCTTGCTTCTAGCAAAAATTTTCTAAGTTTTGTAAAGATTTCCCGAGTTCTCAGTTTAGTCCCGAACCACTTCTAAAGTATGTTTTGGGCATCGTAGGCTCGTATTAGGGATTTTATGATCAAATATGAATGATTTTAATTTGGATGAAATTTTATGACTCATAATTGTATGATTGCTTGTGATGTGAGTTCGGTAATGCCTCGTACCCTGTTCCGGCATCGAATACTGGTAAGGGGTGTTATACAACCAATATGATTTTTGTCAATTTTTCCACTGCAACATTTTCAAATTAAGATGTTTACTTCAAATGCTCAAACTTGGATAATTCAAAGTTATTCGATTTCTGAAAATATCTTTCCAAAGAAGTTCAAAGGGATTTTTTGGATTTTCTCAAGCAAATCATGACGCTGATTTTAAATAAAAGGGATACCAATTTTTGAAAGAAAATACCTAAATGTTTTCCATGCCATTATCATGGCTAATGTGATCTTCAAGATTAGGCCATAACGTCTAGGTCGGGTTTAGGGGGTTACAAGATCGACAGTTGATTTAGACGTGGCAAGAAATGGTCTATCCAATAGAATGAGGATGATCTTCCTCAAAATCAAGGACTACAAAGTCGACAGGGATTATAAACCTTTGTACCTTAACCAATACATCCTCTAGCACACCTTTCGAATGTACCAAAGATCTTTCGACTAATTGTAGCATTATAGAGGTATTTTTAAGATCCTCAAGTCCAAGTTTTTGATAGATTGATATGGGAATTAAGTTTATGCTAGCCCTTAAATCGCAAAGGGTTTACTAAAATGTCAGTCCCCTATCTCTATTTGAATCTTGAAACTACCTGAATTTTTTAACTTTGAGGGTATCTTTTTAGTAATTAAAGCACTAAACAAGGCATCAATATCAATTTTCTCACCCTTTTTCATTTTTATGACATACCATGATTTTATTTAAATACTTGGCATATTTTAGGATTTTATAATTTAGTTCTAAGAGCAATAAATTAACATTGAGGTATTTAAATAAATTAAGAAAATTTATGAAATCTACCTCATCCTTCTTTTTCTTGTCCTCTAATCGTGTCGGGAATGGTACTTTTGTCGTACTCGGCTTTGTACTTACTAAATCAGACACCAGTTTGACTATCTCCTCGATTCCTCCATGAGTTTGTCGACATCTTTAGAAACCTTCTCCTCTTCATGTGTAGATGTTTTCAATTTTTCAAGTGTTTTTCCATATCATAGAGCGATCACATTTGCGTGCTCTTTCTCATCTTTTCGAGGATTGTTCTCCGTGTTATTGGGGACACTCTGGCCATTCTACTTTTGAAACATCACCATTAGTTGACTCATCTAGTCGTAGAGGCTGTCCATTCAGGATTTAAGTCATCCACACACGATGTGGACTTGTCGAATGTCCATCTTTATCATTTCCATCTCTCCTTCTAACCGGTCGAATCATTGACCACATGTAAGATGGTCATTACCCAAGAATCTTTGTTGTAAGTGTAGAGGTTGGTAATAAGGGTTTGGTTGGTTTTGCACTTGATTTCCATCTCCTTGGTTTCCTCCCCACTTGAGGTTTGGATGATCCTTCCAATTAAGATTGTAGGTATATTTGCATAGGGATCTCGGCCCCTATTACCTATGAAATTCGCCTCCTCTAGTTAGTTCTCAGAATATCGCTCTGATTTTGTTGGTTTGACAGTTGACTTCAAATAGTTGAGCTTATCTAAGATATGATGATATCAATCATCTTTGATGATAGCTTTTACTATTGGAAGCTTTGATTTATCTTTCATTGGGCCACATATATGAATTCATAGTCATATCATCAATGATTTTATATGCTCATTCGTAAGTGTGGAACATAATAGATTCTTCAGTTGTTCGGTCTAGGCTGGATCTAATATTACTGTCAACACCATTGTAGAATATCTAAATTTGGAGCCACACTTGCAATCCATGGTGTGGGCACTTCCTTAGCATCGACTTGAAACTTTCCATGCTTTAAAGGGACTCACCTTCATATTTCTTGAATGGTTCTACTAATTGGGAAAATATTATGAAGAAATTTTTCTGCCAAATCATTCCATATGGTAATGGAACCTAGTTCTAATGAATCTAACCAATCAGTCATATTATCGTACAAAGAAAATGGAAATAACTAGAGATGCACAACATTATCGGATACTCTGTTGTACTTGAAGGTGTCGTAGAGTTATAGAAACAGCTTCAAGTGTTGATTCGGGTTTTCCTCCATGTTTATTTTAAATTGCTGCTTGTTCTAGATCATCTGAATTGTAGCCGTCTTTGTCTTAAAATTATTGGTGTTAATCACTAGCCTTTCGATATTGCCTCGCATCGTATTGATTGTTGGTAAGGTATACTTGCGCAACATCGTTTGATCCATTAGGACTTCTTCTCGGATGTTTTCTTGTCGCTCTTGTGGATTGTCAAATAACGGATTCTCCCAGGGTAGATTAATTACCACGGGTGGATTGGTATTCATCCAATTACGCCTTAGTAATTACTCTGGATCAAAATGTGGTTCGATTAGGGTGCTTCTGCTTCAGGTCAAACAACTTACAAATTAAAAAAAATTAAACAAATAATAATAAATTAGAAAATTAAAAATTAAAAAAATAAAAATAACGTATCTATAGTATTTAACTTTCCCATTTATCTTATTACTTGTAAAGATATTTTTAGATTTAATGCCAAAACCTCCCTGGCAACAGTGCCAACAACTTGACCGTCGCCAAACTTGCGAACACTTGACTGGAAAATACTACACCAAAAATATAAGAAATAAAGCAGAGATGTCCGCAAGTATATAGGTCAAATTGTAATAGAGTACTATGTTACAACGAAATACAAAGAAGTATTTCGATGATCGTACCCAAGGGAGGATGAAACTAAATCTATTGAAAACCTCTTTACAATAATAAGTCTAAATAATAATAATTAAATTTTATATTACGATAAATTATAAAAGAGATAAATATTAGAAACTAAATAACTAAAATAAATAAACAATGAAATAAACAAACAACTAAACTAGTTAAACTAATTAGGAAGATTAACTCGTTTTAGGGGTTCTAATTAACTTTAGATTTGGCTTTTAGGGTGAATTATCTATTAACTAACCAATTCTTACCCCTCGGCCTCTGACTAATTAATTAATTGATTGATACTCGCTTATCTTCCAACCTCACTTTCTCAACCAGGATAAATTACGATTTATTCGACAAACTTATCTCCCGACCTCGTTTAACCTTTGATTACTTCCTAGGGTTGTCAAGCCTAGGGTTTAAGAACACGTAATTTATACCAACTAATTCTATAGAAAACCTTTAATTCTCCATTAATCACACCCCCATCCACTCGTTAATCTCCTCTAAGGGAATCAGCTACTCATGGTATTCATAATCTCAAACTCAGTTGATATAAACATGTAAATAACATGAATAAACCGAGAGAGAAAAGAGATATAGAATATTCCTGATTTGTAATTAAGAGCGGAATAGTGAATATCTCAATTGG
Organism: Gossypium bickii; assembly: GCA_025503065.1. Lineage (NCBI taxonomy): Eukaryota > Viridiplantae > Streptophyta > Magnoliopsida > Malvales > Malvaceae > Gossypium > Gossypium bickii. The sequence continues at coordinate 83,269,455 of CP106713.1, read as the reverse complement.
GATAACGAATCTTATCGCTTGCAAAGGAAAATAAACTGAATAACTTCTATTGAATAAAAGAAATCTTTGATCGAAATTGGTTCCAAAAGAAAAGAACAAAACATTTAAGAAAATAAAAGAAAACTAAATATAAATTCTACTCATAAATTATGAGGGTTTTTGGATGCGTCTGAGACGACTTTCTTACATCAAACCCCTAAGATCTTATTTATAGAATTGTTAGTAGCCCAAATTAGGACTTCATCACGTCCTAAGTCTTCATATAAGTTTAATTGTGCAGACAAAATTAACCATGAAAAACTTGGCTCTACATCAAGCCTATGTCGCACCATAGACATTGCATGGTGTGACATGATAGCCATTTTGTGGGCTTGGAAGTCGTTGTCATGCTTTTGCAGCTCAGGATGTAACCCCCCTTACCCGTATACTACGCCGAAACCTGGTACAAGGCATTACCAGACTTAACAATATATTCTACCAAATCCCGAGCCACAAAATTTCACTTATAATTTAAACTTTAACAAACACATGCATACACAAGCATTATAACTCTATGACCAATATGAGCCACAACTCGTGGCTAAATACAGAATAATCCTTATTATCGTTATGAAGCAATACATTTGATCAAATTAATTAACACATATACAAAATGACTTAGTCAAACCCCTATACATGCCATAACTTAAATCATTTATAAATAAAGATACCCATAGATAGCTTGATAGTGTGAAGCGATCTCTGACGACCTTCAGCCCGAGCTTGTTTAATAGGACTCTAAAACATGGGAAATAAAAGGGGGTAAGCTTATAAAGCTTAGTAAGTTCACATGTAAAAATAATAAGCATTAGCAATGATTTAGCTTACTACTAAGTTGTCATAACTTGCATAAATAATGCTAAGTTCTTACTTTCTCAACTTACTCATTTGTAGCCTTACCAAAGCCTCCACGAGACAAATCCTCACAACAAGTTCTCAAATTGATACAATCATTAAATCACATGCTTATACCTTATTACTCATGTTCACATTAATCTGTCTACTTGAATCACTGTCACTAAATTATTTATTTCTTGACCTACAGAGCTCCAAATTACAAACTGCTAATTTCCCCTGAAACTAAACTCACATATCTTCATACCATAAAATTTCTAGAATTTTTGGTCTTGCCAATTAGTACAGTTTATTCATTAAATTTCCCCTGTTTCACTGTTCGACTATTCTGACCTCTCTTCACTACGAATCAATTTTATCCTCCTAAAGAACTTAGATAACCTTCTTGTTTAGTTAATTTGAAACTAGACTCAATCAAGAATTCATGCATATAAATTATATCATGTAATTATTTGTTTACAATTTTTAATGATTTTCTAAAGTCGGAACAGGGGATTCCAACATCATTCTAACCCTATCTCACAGAAATTCAAATATCACAGAATATGAAATTCTTTTGTTTACATCATTTCTTTTATGTGAAAATAGACTCATTCAAATTTAATTTCATATCTTATTCAACCTTTAATTTGATTTTCACCATTTTTGGTGATTTTTCAAATTCACACAACTGCTGCTGTCCAAAACTGTTCTATTGCTAAATTTACTCTTTCATAATTTCACTTATTAGATCTCAGCTTACCGAAGGTTCAATCAAATATCGAGTACATTGTTCATAAATTTTCACAGTTATACCTACACTTATTCATCACATAAGCATATTCAATTACATTTAGTCGTTACACAATCACATGTATTTTCACTTAGTAAATTTCCCGTTGAACTCATCAGTAACCTTACCAAAGGCTCAGAGTACAAAAAGCACCTTACTTAATAGCTTGCTTACATACCTGCAACATCTCACTTAACACGTGAGTACTCTTTCATAATATAGGCATATTGCCAATCATGTCATAAAGTGTCACAAGCATAATTGAAAACTCATCACTTACTTAATACTTGATAATCTCAATTACTTACAATCTCAAGATTAAATAAGCCTTAAATGCATACCTGTACTCTTTCTTCATGTTCTCACCTTGTCATTTCTTTGACTTACTCTTTAGACTACTCGAGAACCTTTTCCTTCTTGAACTTACCATTGCCATGTCTTGACATGGTCTTACGTGGTATCCTTACCTTATGAACTCACAAATGCCATGCCTTGGCATGGTCTTACATGGGACCTTTGCCTTATAGTAACTCATCAATGCCATGTCTTGACATGGTCTTACATGATTTCCTTGCCTTATAGAACTTATCAATGCCATGCCTTGGTATGGTCTTACATGATATCCTTGTCTTACCAAATGTCATGTTCCAGACATGGTCTTACATGGTATCCTTGTCTTACCAAATGCCATGTTCCAAACATGGTCTTACATGGTATCCTTGTCTTAGTGCCAATGCCACATCTTGATGTGGTCTTACATGGATTCCTTAATCAATGCCGATGCCATGTCTTGACATGGTTTTACACGGGATCCTTGCCTTTCCAATGCCATGTCTTGACATGGTCTTACATGGTATCCTTAACTGTCAATTCCTCCTTAAATGTCATGTTATGAACATGGACTTTTTCGTCAATTCTTCCTTAATTGCCATGGTATACCCATGGACTTTGAGATATCAATGCCTTGTCAAGTCATAGCTGAAACATACTTGCTCAAATTCTCAAGGTTAGTTGCATAACTCAATAATAACATTACTAATAACAATAATTGCATAATAAAATGCTACTCAACTTACATACTTACATTCTCAATCTCATCATATCATCAACTTAACTTATTCTCATCAAACTATGCTAGTCAATACTTTCTTGTTATCATACAAAGCCATAATACAAAACATGGTCTTACATATAAATTATACAAGTTCTCTTTCCAATATCGAATTATTATCGAACATTAATCATTATATCTGAAACTCAATACTAAAGTATTTATGGCCAAAATATCAATTTATCATTCAAATATCCATAATTAAATGCTTATTAAACATATGAACTTACCTCGATACCAAAACGACCATTTTATCAACTTTCTCGATTTTTGATTTTCCTCCCATTCTAGGTCCAAATCTCGTTTTTCGGGGTCATGAAGCTTGGAAAGCTTGAAAACCCTATCCATGGCTTCTCACATGTTAAATTCGGCCTAAGCTTGAAGATGGACAAATTTGGCATTTAAATTTTGTTTTTAATTCATTTAATTCACTAAATTACCAAAATACCCCTTAAAAAATCTTTTGAAACATACCTATCCATGTCCATTTTTGTCCACCAACTTAACCAATGGTCTAATTATCATTTAAGGACCTCCAATTTAAAATTTCATAACAATTGGACACCTCTAACATGTAGAACTCAACTTTTGCACTGTTTACAATTTAGTCCTTTTGACTAAATTGAGTGCCCAAACGTCAAAATTTTTGAATGAGATTTTCACGAAATCATTTCGTGAAATTTTAGACCATAAAAATATAAATAAAAGAAATTTTCACGAAATCATTTCAGATTTGTGGTCCTAAAACCACTGTTCCGACTAAGCTAAAAATCGGGTTGTTACACAGGAAGCTTGTGCAACACTCTTCCCAAGTTCCTACGTCAATTGGGCCTAGAATTAAGCATCCTACACACTTAAATAAACAAATTAAACTTACCTAAGGGTTGTGTCAGCCTAATAGGTCACTAACACTAAAAAATGTGTCAAAAACATTTATTTTATTAACTTTTACTACTTATCTATTAACTACTGAAAACGCAATACTTAATATTAAAAGTGCTAGAAAATAATCTCATTAAGTGCATAAATATACTAAAATTACTACATTTGGTCCTCATTCAATCTCAAGTTTTGAAAAGAGCTTTCATAATCTCAATTAAACTCTAGAATCAATTATATAGCATGTGTGAATATGTACTGAACCTATTATTATGAATAAACAGATGATTTAAATGGTAATGGAAAAATTGTAGTTGCTCCAGCAATGAATGTGGCATCCTGTAGCTCAAACCCGGCTATGGGGTCGGGTACAAGGTGTTACAAAAGAGGCCTTTTTATAGGCTAGCTAATTACATCCAAATAAAACTCTCAAGTATAATGAAACTCTAATTAATCTAAACAAGTAGTAGTTTTAGAATAACTAAACTTTAGTTTTAGAATAACTAAACTTTCTTGTTAACTAAGAAACATAAAACTCCTAAGCAACTTTAAATACTTAAAAAGATACTAAAATTCAGAATAAATAAATAATAAAATAATAAAACCTAATGGATACAATATTGGGCTCATATATAATCAAATTTAGGCCTTAAACTTGAACCCAATATGATTAAACTTTCATTAAAGCCCGTACCTCGTAATTTCTCGTAATAATCCTATCCAAAAATTCTACTTGCACAATCTTTCATAAAATTATCATAAGTTGATCTCCTGGACTCAAAATCGAGTGATTCAAAGTGCATTTTGAAGCTGAGAGATATCTCTTCAAATGCTATGTAGACATCTCAACCCAAAAATACTTTGAACCCGTCCAAAAATTCGTCGCAATTTGACTGATCTTTCAATATTTAAAATTGGTAGCTTGGTTGAATTGACTTTTAAAAATTTCACCCCATCTATGCATGTATCAGTTTCCCTTAATGTTGGCTTCAAACAATTAACCAGGAGATTTAATTTCTGGTAATTCATTCACCATATTTGCTTTTGACAATAGCTTCAGACGAGAAAATCCAAGATGCCCGAACTTTAAATGCTACAACTGTGAATCATCTTTGATAGCAGTCTTCACACATTTCACTTCTCTTCATTTAATGCCAATAGTCAACAATCGATTTCGCATCATATAAACTTGTACAATTAATTCTCCATTCTTATTTTTTAGAGCGAGTGATCCTTCTTGTGTACTTCACATCCCTTTTATAAAAGTTGACCAAGGCTAATAATGTTATTTTGCAAAGCTGGTATATAATAAACATCTAATATGTACTTCTTTCCATTATTTTATGTAATTGTGACCTTGCCTTTACCTTTGGCTGTGGCATGTGATTCATCTAAAAAATTTACTTGTTCAACTCCAATAATAACTCTTTCAACCACATGTGTGATTGCTGGAACAATTAGCAAGATACCAATTACTTTTTCTTGGATGTTTCACTTTCTTTATTGAGAAATACACTAGATTCCACATTTTCTTCCTTTCCTTCAGCTATTGCTACATGATTTCTTTCCTCCACCTTGAGAGTTGATCTTCACTTTTAACTAAAATCTCCTTATTTAATGCAATTATAACATTTGCACCTGAGATTTAGTTCTTTGTTGAAATTTGTCTCTACCTGTGCCTCGACCTCTAACTCCTTGCCCATGAACAAATGTCTAATTATCTTCACTTGTTTGGAATCTATGAAATGATTGAGTGCCACATCCACCTCTAAATCCTCCACAATATCCTTCAAGGTTAGTTATGTCTTGTATCATTCAAATAGTAGAAGTGTAGTTCTATACGAACCATACTGCACAAGTTAAGTCCGTGTAAAACTATACTTCTACTATTTGAATTTGATTTAGACAATGTTTTTCAACCCTTAAATAGATGTAGTCGAAACTCCTCTTGTATCCTTTATTTTTTCCGAAAAGGTTTCCGCGTAAAATCTGTATTTTTTTCTTTATTATTATTATTATTTTGCGATCGTTCTACCGTCATTATCGACATTTATTTTAACACTTGCTTATACACACTTCACATATATATCATACGGAACCAACATGAGGCCTACTTATAGCCTTACTTAAACCCACTTAGAAGGTTGGTAACAAGCTTATGAAGCTTCCTGCAAATCTATACTTATCCATACATGATAAGCTCCATCGTTACACTTCTCTTTTCTTCTTATCTATTTGTTTGAATCTCCAAGAACATTGTGGATTTACAAATCATGTTTAGCCAACCTTGAAAGTCCACAATGTCTTCTAACTGGAACTTAGGGAGTTTTTCAATCAAATCGATATTAGTATTTGTAACTGCAAGAATGTCTACTTTGTAATGTGTTTAGAGAGGCGAATGGATTGGCGGATAGAACGAATCTTTTCTGGGCTTAGTGGTGATGTCTTTTAACAATGGTGTGGGGTGTGTTGTTGGCTGTTTGTTCCTGATTATGTTTATTTCTGGATTACTGTATTATGCTTATTCGCTGCTGTTTACCTTTCGTTTTGTCTAGCTGAATCTTGATGATTTATTTTATGGTTGCTCTTTGTTGCCACCTCCTTTATTTTTTGTCCCATTGTTTGGACTTTTGTATGCCACTGTTGTAGTGGTTTTTTTTTTCCTTAATAAATTATCCTATTTGCTGAGATAAAAAAAAAAGAAAAGAAAAGAAGATAGTTGAATTTATTTGTATTTTTAAAACATTTACTATTGTCAAAAAAAGTAAAAAGTAAATTTCAATGTGTCAGAAATTATTTTATTATAATTTTGATGCTTAATCCTAATAAAAATGAAGACTTTGTTGATATTTATAAACGTCCATTTTAACAAATTTCTGTTGTTTGTTCCGTGGAAATATACGGTTGATAATCATCTTGATCAAAGAAAACAAAGTAACGGCATAGTATATAAATGCAACTGTGAACAAAAGTAATCCACCATCACAATTTAGAAGTATGATACAACCTTCTAAAAGATGTTAAATGCACTGTCCCAACTTAGGTTGTTGAAAATGTAGTACAATCAGTTGTAGTTTTACCGGTAAAAGTATTATGGAAGCTCTATATTAAAAATTAAATTATATTTTATTTTCTCTATAAAAAAAAAAGACAAATTAGTTCATTTACATTAGATCAAATAGAAAATGAGTCCTATTAAAATTTTTATCTATTTCTGCTGTTAAAAATTAGTTTTTGTACATTAGCATGAGGTGTACATAGCACGTCATATGTCACTATTTGATTATTCTGTTAATCACATCAATTTTTAATAGTATAAATAGATGAATTTTTTTTTTTAAAAATAACCAATTTATTCTTTAATCTAATATATAAAGACTAATTTATCTATTTTTTAAATATAGAATAAAATAAAAACCAACTCTCTACTTCTAAGTTCTAATAAACAATGGGGGTGGGTTTCTTACATGGATATATACTAGAAATTATTACCCCCTACATATATATATAAAACCGAACCCCATCCCACCTAGAGTCAACTGCATGGTATCTTTAAAATTTAACCCATCAAATTGATAGCTTCTGCAAATGTAGAGAGTGACAGACATGTGAAAGCATTCTGAACTATGAAAATAGTATAATTCCACTTCATAGCTATAGCTATATATATAATATAATTCAATGAATTCAGAGAAAAACACTTAGCTTTTAGCACATTATAGAAAGAAAAGCACACCTCTAGCATATTGATCTTATTCACTATTTTCCTAGCACCTATTTGCTATGGGGAGTGAGGAATTAGTACATATCATTGAGTTGTTGAATTTTATCTAAAGCTTAGCTAAAAATGACGGTACTTATTGATTAGAAAGATAAGCTGCTTTCAGAATATAAATTAAAATTATTAGGTTAAGATTTGTTATGAAACGATGACTAAGTAAAAACTTCTATTTCTAATTAAGGATGAGACTTAGTTCACTAGTTGTGACATATATGACAACCAACAAACTTATCTAACATTCTATAAATAAACTTCACATGCATGTAAAAAACAAACTTATCTAGCATTCTATGAATCAATGTCAGCAGTTAATTCAATTACAACAATTATTGTAGATACTAAGAAAAAAAAAAAAAACCCCATGTGGCGACTTAAGTTTAACTTTTTAACTAAGTGATTTGAGCAAATTTCAATTATCTACAACACATTTTTCTCCAATAACTAAAAGAACAAAATCAGTGGAATTAAACTAATAATCAGAAACTTCTGCTTGATTTCCACATAAACAAACTCAAATAATATACAATGATTATACATAATTACTTGATCAAACCATTAAGGGCAATTCTCCAATCACAATTAACTCCCACAAAATATTTCTAATTTTTGGTGCTGAAAAATTAAAACAAATAATAATAATAATAATAATAATAATAAAAGCAAAAACTTGTTAAGTCCTATGAAACAGTACCTGTCGAAACAATTTCTTCACTGTACAACAAAATTCCTTAATTATAACGATATGGATCGTGACCAAGTCGAAGCTCCAAGTCTACTTCATCTTCTTTCATGATTCCCTTCCTCGTCATTTCATTTTCGTCTACTTTTGTAGGGTCAATTTGTAGGCTAAAATTTGCATTCAAGAGCTCTTCATTGATGCTCAATGATCGCGACCTTGCAGGAGCATACGGAAGTCTAGGGCTAGACAGTGGTGGTTGGAAATACATGTGATGATTCGTTTGAGTTTGAGCCTCCACAATCGGATGGTACCTTGATGGTCCATAAGTTGGGATTGTAGGAGCACATCTAGGGTTCATGCTCAGAACTGCAGAGCTTGTCGGTTGCTTGGCCTTGGCTCGATCTTTTCGATGTATGTTCATGTGCCCTCCCAAGGCCTGAGCGTTGGTGAAGCCACGCTTGCAGAAGGTGCACTCGTAGGAGCGTTTGTTGGTTGCCTCCGTGTGGCACTTGACTTGATCATCATCGTTTTCTTCGCTCGAAGCATCCGGGATTCCTCGCTTTCCTGCTGATTCCATTCTCAACAATAACTTATTGAAATCCTAATTACTCAAAGAAAGAAAGCAAAAGAAAGGGAGAGAGTGATGGAGTAAAGAAGGGTTATATAGAGAGAGAAAAACGAGAGTAAGAAGATGGAAGGGAAGGGAACGTACGAGACAATTAGAAGACATTGGCCATGTCATTGCATTTGGTTTGTATTTGTATTAGGAAAGACTAGGTTTTGGCGTTTGCGTTAGGATTTTTCCTTTTGGTCGGCATTATGATGGATCCATTTACATATAGTATAATTTACTTTCAATATAATTTAATATCTCTCCCTCACACGATCTCACAAACAGACGTTTAATTTGAGTTGGTTTATGAGCATGTTTACGTTCTTTTCAGCCATGGTTTCTCTCTTCTTTAATACAAAACCCAACCATTAAATAACTATCTTTTCTTACCCCCGCAATATATTTAGTTCGTATGGAAAAGATGATATTAAGCATCATAAAATTTGATATTAATATTTTAATAATTTTAAAATAAATTAATAATATAATAATATTAAACTTGATTTAAATTAATTTTATATAAAATTAAAATTATTCATAAAAATGTTTTTTCAAGAAAATGATTGTAAGATATTCAAAAGAATAAATCAATTTACAGTAAAAGAGACTTATTTTTCTTTATTCGACAAAATGCAAAACTAACATTTCGTGAATCAAACACACCTTTATTTTCAGATTATTGCAAATCCTTTTCTATTGTTTGGGTAACTTGTCTAACCCAATAGACTCGGCTTGCATTCTGTCAAATATGATATGGGAAATAATTTTTGTATTTCATGCTAGCCTTACCAAATCGTTGTGTAAGTATAAAAAAAATTTATTTATAATATTTTTTATGCTTGTTTTATTATCTATACGGAACAAAAGTTTTTCGAGTTATGATTGTCTCTTTGAATAATAAAGATGATATAAAGTCATCCTTTTTGTGGTGTAATAGGTGTTACCACTACACAAACACTTATTAATAAAATTAGTTATAAATATTAATATAAAAAATAGTTTTTAGTTCTGTTTCCATTTTTTATATTATTTTGAATTGTAAATTGTAGTTTCGGACTAGCCTAGGCTGGGCCTGGTACTCGAAACATGGTTACATCCATATGTCTAACTATAAAACAGAAGAAAAGAAAAAAGCAATAACAATTCAAATCCATTGATAAGCTATTAAACTAGGAATAGAAAGCGGAAAAAGACTCAAAACAAAGTTTAAGAAATAACCATTTAAAGGATATTCTATTATCTACTTTTTAACATAAATTAATTAGTACTATGTTGAGATTTGAGAATATATAATATGAAACCTAAATAAAACTTTGAATTTGACATCATACAAGTATATATTTGTTTGCATAAGATATTAATAGTTAAGGGAAAAGATACTAATTTCATTCACATTATCCTCCTCTTTGACTTGTGAAAATAAATATTATATAAGCATATATTGGGCATTATTTCACATAGGATTTGAAGGGTAAACTAAAAATCAAAGAGTTTCTCCCACAAATTTCGATTAATGAATTAAAGCGGATTTGTATCATCTCAGTTTTTTAATTTTATTTAGATTTTTTTTACTCAATCGATATCGATATTGTTTAAGACTCAATTGATATCAATATTATTGTCGGTGTAAAAAACATAAATTTTAGTGTATTGAATTATATTTACCCTTTTATTTAAGAGTGAAAGGAGGTTATAGATAATTATATGGGTTATGTAAAAAAATATTCCTTTTTATCAATTATTGGTGAAAAGGACATATAATTTCCATGTTTAAGATGAAATAGTTGTTGCAATTTGATTGGCAGCGAATTCGATTCCAGTTACCTTTTAGTCTTTAAGACTAGTGTCATAATCATTTCGAAATAACATTATTTCATACAATAAAAATATTTTGATAGATTAATTAGCACCTTTCGAAATTTAAAATATTTTGATAATTTAAATAAAACATTTTGAAATTTAAAATCATCTAATGTCATTAATAGTAAAGAAAACTTTAAACCAACACATAAAAATTAAATATACAACTTTTAGTGTATAACTTTATAAGTGACAACTGTTTGTTTTGTTGATAAAAAATAAATGAGCACTATAATTATTACGTTATTTGATAATAATAAATCTTGATTTTTAAAAATTAATTTTCATAATTTTAAACTTATTAAGATAAAAATCAAATATAATAATTTGAGTATTTCATGTTTTTAACAAAAGTACGTAAAATGATAATTTGTTTCGCATATATTTTAAAAAATAACTTAATATTTTCAATATTAAATGATGAAGTAGAACTCTTTGAATTACATGAAAATTTATTATGGTTATCAAACATGTTTAAAAAATATATATTAAAAAATATTTTTCAATATTTCAAGTTATAAATTATCATAATTTTAGTTTTAATATAGGATTTGTTTGAATACTATAAATTTATCTTATATTGTATAATTATATGTATGCAGTAGGCACCATAGAGATATTTATTAATTAAAATTCTTTAGGGAAATTTTTTTTTTCATGACATGTAATTTATATATTTCAAATTATCTTTTCTAGTGAAAATTTTGGGGGAAATACCCTAGTCCCTTAACTGGAAGCATTCATGTATGCCGTAATGGCATGCTTCATCATATCAAAGGGAAAAACAAAGGGTTTTCTTTGCAGCTCATGCCTTATCAGCTACATGCCTTAATCTCATTCATATATGTAAAGCTAGCTCCAACTAATCAACTTACTCCAAATTTAATATAAAAATTAGAAGGGAAATAAGGGAGCACTTCAAAAAGAATATATTGATGTTAACCCATTTTAATTATTTTTAGGGTAAATTACATTATTAGTTACTAATTTATGAGTAAGTTTTTGTTTTGGCTACTTAACTAAAAAAATTACAATTTGGTCACTAAACTATTCAAAAGTTTTCATTTAAGTCATTGGGCCATTAAAATCGATGAATGTGGCTTTCTTTGTTCGCACTGTCTGCAGCAATCGAAAGCTTTCTTTCTCTTTCTCTTCTGTAGTTAGGTTTTTATTTTCATGAAACAATTTTGGGCGTCACAAATATGCGCACCGAAATTCAAACAACTTTTTTCATCGATCTCCAACATTGACTGTCAGATCAACTTGGATCTAAGATATGTTCTTTTACTTGTCAATCAGTATTGATCTATCGTATCGATCGTCGAATCGTGACTTGGAGCTCGCGGTTAGAATTAAAAAAAAAAAAGACATTTAACAACACAATGATTTAAATAAAAATTTTTAAATAGTCCGATGACTTGAATGAAAATTTTTGAATAGTTAAATGACCAACTTATAACTGTTTTTTGTTAAATGACTAAAACAAAAGCCTACCCATAGTTTAGTGAGTGATGACGTAGTTTATCCTTATTTTTATTTGGAAATATCCGAACTGCTTATATGTTTTTAGTGTATGCTAATTTGGTTTTTGATGGATTATTTTGAGACTAAAGACGGCCTTAAGCACGCGTTTAAGACACTTAACTTTTGACCATTTCTCTTAAGACAGCTGTTTTTTCTTGAAGTATAATCTTGTAATTGTAATTATACTTAATTAAGGGGTTAATTAACGAATCTTGTACAATTGGAAGATGGGCGTCAACGACAACAACACAAGTGCTGTAGCTCTTGCCTAGTGCCAATTCATTTTGTTGTTTCATCTTAATACAATAAAAAAAATATTAAAAATAAAAAATTCAGAAAGGCTTTGACTGAACTTCTGGCTTTTATGTATTTCAGTCATCTCAGAGAATTACGAGCTTCACTTTTTGGTAACTAGTTTTAATTCATGTGTTGCACGTAAATATATTACTCTCTTTTCTTTTCTTTTTTACGTAAAGGATATCGCCATATGTTCTTTTACATAATCAACGTAATAATTATTTAAAAAATAATATAATTAATATTAGTAATACTTAATAAATAAAAATAATTTCTAATAAAAAATAAAATAATTTATAAAATTTATAAAATTTTGAACTACTCAATAAATAAAATAATTTTATATTTAATATAAAAAGTAAAAATGTTATTGATTAAAAGATATTATATTTCAAATAATTAATTAGTCACGATTTTAATAAAATTTTGACTTATAATAATTTAAATAACATTTATGATATATAAGATTCATAATTTATTGATGCTGAATCACTACAGTGATGATGAGCTATTCGCTTGGGTTAGTATATGGTATGAGGTTGGGCTGTTGCTAAAAGGGTTGAGGTTTCAGTAATGGTGAGTCAGATTAAGTATTATCTCAAATATATTTAACTGGGTTTTAATTAATTAATTATTTAATCAAACAAATTGTTAATTAATTTTTTTTAAAAAAAAAACAAAGTTTCGAAATACTTGAAGAATCGAAACAGAATCGTCTGATGCGGATCTAAGGTGAAATGAGTCAAATTCTTCACGTATTAAATATCAAGTAAGTGGTGGATCCAAAAAAAAAAATTTTGGGTCGGAATAAAATTATATATTTTTACGATAATAAAAATACAATTTCATCATTTTGATAGTCTATATATTTATAATTTATAAAGGATTGAATTAAATTTTTATTATTTTGGAGGCCAAAGTGCAATTTTTCCATTACTAATTTAAAATTTGATAAATTATAAAAGACCTAAATAGAGTTTTTAACTTCTATTAACCAACAATTACACCTCTCTCCATTTGCTGTTTCTTTGTTTTTCCTTAAATTTTTTTATAGCCACTTTCGACCAAATGCATTCTTGATATATTTAAGAGTTTCACTTTTCTTTTTCTTTTTTTTTTTTTTTAATTACGAACTCTTATCCTCTTCAATTCTTTTTTAGATCAACCTCTCACATCCTACTCTATTAATTTAAAGGCCATTGTATCTACTTTATTCCTTCAAAGTTGGATAATTACTTTATTAGTTACATTGACCAACAAATAATTTTGGGCTAATGTTAATTACAGAAGTGTAACAGCCCGTTTTAGGGTCAAATCGGAACAGTGGTTTCGAGACCATAAATTCGAAGTAAAAAATTTATTTTCTTTCTATTTTAAGGTCTACAGCATGATAGAATAATTGTGTGAAAATTTTGTTAAGAAATTTTATCGATTGAGTGCTCAATTTGACTAGAAGGACTAAATTGCAATAGGTGCAAAACTTGAGTTCCCTTAGCTAAAGGTGTTTAATTGTTATGAATTCTTAAATTAGAGGTCCTTAAATGGTAATTAGACCATTATACTTCTTAGTGGAAAAATGGATATGGTTAGGTGAATTTCCAAATTTTTACATTAAGGGTATTTTGGTAAACTAGTAATTAAATGATTTAATAAACTAAAATAAAGTTGATGAGTCGTTGAAAGCATTAAAATATCCTATTCCCTGTAAAATAATAAAAATAACAGTAAAGGGGAGGTAGGGTCGAATCCTCAGGGACCGGATTGTACGAATGCTCGTTCTTGAAATCTTGGACAATTTCTTGACCAAGAAAACTTGCGTTCCTAGAAAAATAAAAAAAAAGAATTAATAATTTCGATCTGGGAAATAAAATAAAAACAGAATTGAAAAGTCAAGTTGGAATTGCGAAAATTAAAAATAGGAAATAGAGTTGAGATAAAGAAATTCTTATGGGGAGATTCCAGCCTCCGGTTGCCTCGATCCGCCTTGGGTTCAATCCTTGGCTTTTAAATAATCCTTCTCAACCTGAATAAGCCAGTTATAGTGGAAGAGGACGCCTACGACCACCAGCTCCAAGGATTTAGACTTCGATTTAGTGGAACCTGACTCTAGCCAACAATCGCTCCTATGGGATCATCTTATGCTAGATCAACGTTTCTCAATGGCGAATCCCACGCCATTTTGTCTCTTAGGCTCGCCAAACTCTGACGCAGTAAGCTAACGAACCGACTGTGCAACATTCTCAAAATATACAAAGCGGCCGTTCCTTGCACACATTGAAAAGATCACTTTTTAAGGGACATGGACGGAAGCGTCAGCCCCGTAGTGCAGAGAAACGATGAATACCCTGTTTGAGAAGGCTAAGTGGGAATTCTAAACCTCAAGAACCCTTTTTGGGAATTTTCGACAACCTTTGGCTAGATGGATTTTAGTGGCTCATGGATGGGATGTAAAAAAAAAATTATAGAAATAAAAAAGGAAGTTTTATTAAAGGAATATATAGAAAGAACAAAAGATTTTTGGGGAGAGAGTTTACAAAAAAAGATGAACAACCAATATGTGTCACTCCATCCCCTATTTATAGTACTAAGATAGATAGACTAGTCCTACTTAAATTCCTAAAGATAATTACAAATAATCAAAGATAAATAAAGATAAATAAAATAAATCCTAAATTAAATAATCATTAATAATTATCTTAATATTAATTATCCTAATATAATCAAAATAGAGTCTAGTAGAATAAAAACTCTTCTTTTTGCATTTCGACCCTTGTATCCTCCATACTTGCACTTTTGGCACCAACTTTTCCTTGTGTCGCACATTGGCCCATTTTATCTCTAAATTTACGCTTTTGGCCCTTAATTTCGCTTTTGCCTCCAATTTAGTCCTTATAAGATAAAAGACCATAAATAGCCCAAATTAGTAGAATCATACTCAAAATAAATATGCAATTAGCACATAAAAACATGACGTTCTAGAGTATTATCAAATTCCCCCCTACTTAGCCCATGCTTGCCCTCAAGTATGGTTCCTATCCACTGTGAAAATTAGATTCTGAAAGAAATTCTACTCCAAAGTTTTATAAAAATTAGTCAAAAACGCATATGAAAAATAAAGAGAACTTCTAAACTTGCTTTGAGTAAAACAGAAATAGTATTCTAATTAACACACACAAAAATTAAAATCGTCTTGAATTATTTCATGCTATTTAGGTAATTTGCCTAACCTACCAAGACACTCTATTTATTTCATCCTTTAGTCCCCAACTGTAATTTTATTAGTACTAGTTTTCTTTTTTCTTTTTATATATATAAAAGATTTATTTACTTAGGAATATATTGAGCATTTTGACGCGAAGAGAGATGACAACCCAAGCACCCCACCCTTCTTACTCAGCCCAACATACTCCTAAAAATTATTTATTTCCGGTTAGCGGAGTTTTACCCATCACGTCACGCAACCTCTTGACTCGAAGTAGAATGACAACCCAAGCATCCTACCCCGGTTACTCAGTCAGTCACGTTCTGAGCCGCACTCATAACCTTGGTTAGCGAAGTTTTACCTATCACGTAACATAACCTTTTGACCCAAAGTAGAATGACAACCCAAGCACCCTACCCCGGTTACTCAGTCAGTCACGTTCAAAGCTGCACTCATAACCTTGGAAACATTTATTAAACAAAAATTACACGCAATTTTAATTTTAAGAGGACCTAAGAGAAATAATCAAGTGTCAAAAATAAGTTTTAGTAACCACCTAATAGACATGAACATAATTTAGGCATGCAAATGTATTAAGTGTCCACTTGATATTAAACTTGATCAATTTTACGAAAAGCAAGATAGAGTTAACTTATTAATTATAATTATTTTTAGCCTAATAAAAATAAAACAGTAGAGATAAAATCAAGCTGATGTAATCATAACTAACTCAGAGCCAAGAATCATGCATGTAGGTCAAAGCGGTGGCAAGTCGTGGTCAAATTCTTGGGCATGAAAAGCGACAGAATATTCTTAAAAAAAATATGGACAAAATGGAGCCTCAAGCAGCAAACACAAATCACAGCAGAAGACAACAATAATACGAAGAGTACCTTCCCCCTACTTAAAACACATTGTCCTCAATATGGACGCAAAAGAAATAAATAGGTAGAAAAGTTTAGAAAAACTCCCTCTGTAGCTACTGTCGATCGCGGAGGATAGCAATGAGTTTGGTGAGTTGCTGGCCAAAAGTGTCGAGCTGAGCCTCGATGCATTCTAAGTGTTGCTTAACAGTCGAAGAGGGTTGGGCTTGAGTAGGTGCTGGTGTGTCATTTTGACTTATTTGTCAAAAGACTCGTTCGGATGGCGTAGAACAAACATCAGGAGGGACAAAGCGGAAGGATGATGGAGTGCCAAGAAGTAGCCCCATTGAGTCAAGGCATCGAGCATCTAAAGGATCAGCCTGACAAGCGATATGTAAGTCTGAAATAGGAGTGTTAGAACCATGCAGAGAAAACAACAGTTGTGTAATAAGAGAACCTAAAATTAGAGGGCGCTTAGCTTTGATAACATGCTCAAATTGAAGTGCAAACCAATAACCCAAATTAACTGGACGACCGGTATACATACACCATAAAAAGAATAATTTCGTCTTTGAGATGATTGCCGGAGCATCTCGACTGCCTGAGAAATTGTAAGCTAAATAACGGTGTATGTAACATAAGGCGGGGTCACGAAACCATAAATCCTTTGATGTTTTCGGGCTATACATAGATTCGGAATTATTAGTTAGCAAAGAAAAGGCCTCGACAGCCTTAAAATCAGTAGGAAATGTACACAAATTGTTCTGAAAATCTTGAGACATAGCATACTCTTTAGTTATGAAAGATAAAATAATATTAAATTCAATAAGAGATAAGTTATGCATGGTACCTAATAACTTGAATTTGGTAACACCTGGTGTATCTAACGAAACATGACTGTGCCGATTAAATTGAAAAGTAGAATAGAATTCTAAAACAAGTTCATAATAGGCAGAATGAGGAACATTAAAATTTCCAACCCAGCCAATTTTCATGAAATAATCTGTAATAGTAGTTTCAATATGCAAGGCAGCCAAAACAGGTATCGACAGGCATTTACAAGGTATTATCGTTTTATGTCGAAGAAAATCATACCTGTTCCGATCAATATCGGAAGTAAAAGTAAGGTTACCGTGCAAGTGGACTTCCGGGGGTAAGACATTGACGCGAGAACGGTATGTTCGGCCACGAGAGGGTATGGGCCGGTTCTCGTCAGTGGCGTTGGAGGAGTCGACATGTGAATTGGTGGCCGTGTTAGAGGAAGATTTCGTGGTGGTGTCGACTGTTCGGGCTACACGTCGGTGTGGACGATGACGAGCCCTATGCGACGGTTCGGGTGACACGTGGCGTGACGACGGTAGGGAATGTTCCGTCGACGGTGGTGGTGGAAGGGCTAGCATTCGGTTGTCTCATGAAGGGGCAGAGGTTGATGTTTCGTGGCCACCGTGTGGAGGAGAAAATGAATGGTGCAAGGGGGACGTTAGCGCGGTGGTCGGAGGGCTAGCGCGTGAAGGGGACGTCATGGAGGGCACGTTAGCTTGTGCGGCGATTATGGAGGAGGAGGAGGCAAAGGAGGCTGAAGGAGGGCTAGTTGGTGTTGGAGAGGATTTTTACGGCGGTGAGGAAGAAGAGAAAGAGGCGCCAACAGTCAACTGATGTCTTGGGGCACGGAGAGGCGGTGACGGCGCGTTGATGGAGAAGGGGGGCTCGGCGTTGGCGCGGCTTCGGGTTCGCACCATTGTGAACGGTGAACGGCAATGGTAGAGGGAGAGGGAGTGATTTCGATAGCAAAGAAAATGGGTTAAGGAAATGGGAAATTATTTTAGGTTTTGGGGGTTTTAATTGGCTGAAAAGGGGTGTTTGGTTGCAGGTTTTGGGGTTAGAGATTTGGAATAAGATTTGTTTGGCTGCTGAGGATATGGCATTGAAAGTGGAATAAGACTTGGAATAGATTTATTTAGTACCGTGGATAGAAATTTGTTTGGCTCTGTTTTTCAGACTTTTCTCCTCTTTTTTTTTCTTAGTATTTTTGCTCCTTTTTACCTGGATGGAAGTAGAGAAATTTATTAATATTTAAACAAAAATAAATAATAAAAAAATAAATTAAAAGAAAAAGAAAAGAAAACAATAAATAATAACAAAAATGGAAATAAAGAAAAATAAAGATTGGGTTGCCTCCCAACAAGCGCTTGTTTAACGTCATTAGCTCGACGATTTAGATGGTTCTACGGAGGCTCCAAATAAATCTTTTCAATCGAGTGAGCTTGAAAATTCTCGTAAAACGGCTTCAACCGCTGGCCATTGACTATGAACCGCTTTCCTGATTCTTCACCTTCTATTTCAACCGCACCATGAGAGAATACTTCAGTTACAACGAAAGGTCCTTGCCATCGTGATCAAAGCTTACCTGGAAATAATTTCAACACAGAGTTATAAGGTAAAACTCTTTGTCCTACCGGAAAATGCTTCTGAGTAATTCTCTTATCATGAAACAATTTGGTCTTGTCTTTATAAATACAAGCGTTCTCATAAGCATTGTTGCGGATTTCTTCCAACTCTTGGATATCTAACTTTCTCGCCTTTCCTGCTGGGTCTAACTCCATATTACATTGTTGAACCACTCAATAGGCTTTATGCTCTAATTCTACCAGAAGATGGCAAGCCTTGCCAAAAATAAGCCTGTACGGGGTCATTCCAATTGGTCCTTTATATGCCGTCCGATAGGCCCACAATGCGTCATTGAGCCGAAGACTCCAATCTCTCCGGTTGGGCTGAATTGTCTTTTCTAAAGTAATTTTTATTTCCCTGTTTAAGACTTTGGCTTGTCCATTTGTTTGGGGATGGTATGCTGTAGCTATACGGTGATGAACTCCATATTTCGATAATAGTGCTTCCATGATTTTATTGCAAAAGTGGGTGCCACGATCACTGATTAGGGCTCGAGGTGTGCCAAATCTGGAAAAAAAAATAGTTCGTTTTAGAAACTCCACAACAGTTTTGGCATTATCATTGCGAGTAGGCTTTACTTCTATCCTTTTAGAAACATAGTCCACAGCGAGAATTATATACACATTGCTAAATGAAGAAATAAATGGGCTCATAAAATCGATGCCTCAAACATCAAAGATTTCGCATTCATGAATTGGAGATAGGGGCATCTAGTTTCGTTTAGTGATGTTACCTGTACGTTGGCATCTATCGCAAGACTTACAGAAGTTATAAGCGTCTCGAAAAATTGTGGGCCAATATAGCCTATATTCTAACACCTTATGAGCAGTTCTTTTAGGGCCACAGTATCCTCCGCAAGCTTCAGCATGACAAAAATTAAGGATAGAACTTACCTCAGTTTCTGGAACACATCGTCATATTATCTGGTCCGAACAGTGTTTCCACAAGTATGGGTTGTCCCAAATGTAGTATCGAGCTTCTCGTCTAAGCTTATCCCTCACGGAACGTGCTAACTCAGTGGGTAACGAGCCTGTGGCTAGAAAGTCTACCATATCTGCGTACCTTGGGAGACATGCTTTGGTCAAGAATAGGCTTTCGTAAGGAAATTCTTCCTTAATAGGGACGTCGTCAAAAGGCACTTTTATTCTGCTCAAGTGGTCAGCCACTAAATTCTTGCATCCTCTTTTGTTTCGGATTTCAATGTCGAACTCTTGGAGCAACAAAATCCACCTAATGAGCTTAGTTTAGCTTCCTTCTTTGCAATCAAGTACCTGAGTGCTGCGTGATCAGAAAAAATAATCACTTTAGATCCTAATAAGTAAGGTCGAAATTTATCTACAGAAAATACAACGGCTAAAAGTTCTTTTTCTGTAGTGGTGTAGTTGCTCTGTGCCGCATCTATGGTTTTCGAAGCATAGCAAATGACATGGGGTTCCTTGTCTATCCTTTGCCCTAATACAGCCCCTACACTGCGTTCGCTTGCATCGCACATAATTTCAAATGGGTACTTCCAATTTGGCGGTTGCACTATAGGGGCAGAGACCAACTTCTGCTTGAGTGTATCAAAAGCCTCCTTACACTTTTGGCCAAACTCAAACTTCTTGTCTTTCTGCAACAACTCACACAGTGGTTCTGCTACTTTCAAGAAATTCTTTATAAAGCGCCTGTAGAACCCTACATGGCCAAGAAAAGAACGATTTTCCCTCACAGTGGAGGGATAAGGCAAAGAATTTATAATGTCAATTTTGGCCTTATCGACCTCAATTCCCCTAGAAGAAACTATGTGACCTAGAATTAAACCCTTGTCTACCATAAAATAACACTTCTCATAGTTTAAGACAAGATTGAATTCTATACACCTATTCAAAATTATTATTAAGTTTTTAAGGCATTCATCAAAACAATTTCCATAAACAGTAAAATCATCCATAAAAACTTCGATAATTTTTTCCATATATTCAGAAAATATACTCATCATACACCTCTAGAAAGTAGCCGACGATTGCAAAGATCAAACGGCATCCTTCTATACGCAAATGTACCAAATGGGCATGTAAAAGTGGTCTTCTCTCGGTCCTATGGCACGACCGGTATTTGAAAAAAAATGAGTATCCATCAAGACAGCAAAAGTGAGTTTTTCTAGCTAACCTTTCAAGCATTTGATCAATAAAGGGAAGAGGGAAATGATCTTTTCTAGTGTAAGAGTTCAACTTCCTGTAATCAATGCAGACATGCCACCCATTTTGTACTCGGGTTGGCACCAAGTGAAACACCCCAAACCCGGCCCACGAGCCTTGACTGGATCTGGTATGTTCCTCAAAGAAAACCGGTTCACAATATTTTTTATTACCTTGGAAAAAACTGTGTGATTGGAGAGAGAAATTATTTTTGGGTTGGGCTCGAGTTGAAAACAAGTTTATTTTATATTGAAAACCCATTTATTTCAAGTGACAAAATATTTAAAGTATATTTCAAATTAATTTTGCTTAGTCTTTAATGAACAAAAAGTTCATGACATGATAAATAAACAAAACAGAAATAAAAGAGTTCAATATGGCCTTATTACATCAAATAAAAACCCAAATAATTTTAAAGTACTTAAATGAAATAAAATGTCCAAATCAAATAAAACTTCATGCTGAGCATGGCCACCACAAGTCCTGCCGTCCCGGTCCATCACTGTTCATCATCTGAAACATGTTCCCACAACGGGGTGAATCAACAGACTCAATGTGTAACCAACACTAAAGTTAACAATTCAGGCATACATAATCATATCACATCTCAATTCATATAACAGATCAAAATAATGATGCAACCCGAACCCAAACCTATATACCATCCGCTACACATCCCCGTACCAACCTGCACACCGTGGGGACTACTAAGTCGACCCTCCATCCGCTACACACCATCAAAGGCAGTCGCTGCAGTCGACGTGCTCATCGTCCTTATGAGTATTCGTGGTCTTAAGTCACCACACTCAGATATCGTGGTCTTAGGTCACCACATTCAGATATCGTGGTCTTAGGTCACCACATTCTGATCTCGTGGTCTTAGGTCACCACATTCAAATATCGTGGTCTTAGGTCACCACATTCACTTCCCCTTTTCAATAACCCATATGCCCCATATCATACATATTATGCATTAACATGCCATATTTCACATTCTTATCACTTATCACATGTTAAATATAACATATTTCATAATCCTAGTAGGAGTAGGAAACGTACCGGAGTACTTTATACCATAACATGGTACCTTAGCCACATTCTTACAATTTCATATTAATACATATATCAAGTTTAAGCCATAAATCTATTAAGATTAGTGTAGGGTACACACCTGATTAACTTAGCGAATTCACTCCAAATTCCGAAGATCACGATCTAGCGCCCTAGATCCTTGTTCTTATATTCAGCCAACATATAGTAATTTTCTAAAAAACCATTCGGCCATAAACCAAATCCCAATAGAATTATGGTAATTAAATCCTTACCTTGGTGCCGTTTTCACTGCTAACCAAATCTCGAAAACTTTGCTATATTCATTCTTGCATTCGGCCAAGCATTAGATCACGTCACATGTTAGTTTCGGCTTTTGCAAAAATAAGAAATAGATCTTAATCATCAAGTGGGGCTTTGGCCAAATGTGTACTTACCTCGAAATTCTCAAATCCCGAAATCCTTGTATCCCTCTGTCGAAATCCCTATAGACTCATATATTAGGTCCGATTCCAATTACTTAGACATGATCAATGGCCTTTGGCCGAATACATGACTTACCTTAAATTCTTGAAATCCCGAAAGTCTTTCTCCTAGGAATCGACACTAGGCCAAGATCCCGAATGACCCTTCATAGATTCGGCCATAGAACAATTTGAGGGATTAGTTCCTGAATTTGGACAGGCCTAAAAGGAATAGAATGAAAATCGAACTTGATCTTACCCCTATTGAAGAAATCGACGGCACTCTTGCTTAGATCCACAGAGATTCGGCTTTTGAAGACTAAATATTAATCTCAAGGTTTCGGCTTTTGGGTTTAAAGAACAATCGACTATGGCTAAGGAAAATGGGAGAATGGTATTCGGCTTTGACAAAATAAAAGAAGAAGAAGAATTGCTGAAGAGAATTCGGCAATGGAGATTAAAAGATGAACAAATAATTTTGGCACTTAAATCCCTACTATAGCCGAAAATTCCAGCCCCTAAAGTCCTATATTCGGCCACTAGTTTCCCCCTTATCATATCCCTTGATTTTCTCTTATCACCTTATCAATAGAAAATAAAATAATCCATCTCTTATCACCTTATCAATAGAAAATAAAATAATCCATCACTTAAACCCCTTCCATGACCTAATATTCCACGCAAAGAACCCCCCATTCGGCCACAACTCCATCTCCTATCAACACCCATATTTTTCTCCTTTATTATCTTAGCAAATAAAATAAAATAAATTATCCCATAACAAACTCCTATATATTCTCTTATCTTACCCTTTAAAATAAATAAAATAAGGCCACCATTATCTTCTATCTTAAAATAAATAAATAAAAAAATAAAACAACCATTATCTCTTACCTTCCAGCCGAATTTTAAAAGAATTAAACAAGCATTATCCTTGCCCACTTGAGAGTCAATAAGCCGTCCACTACTCCTTCTCCCTACTGCCAGAATACAAAAAAAATTAAAATACTCCCCTTGCTGCACACCAGACTCGAACCTGAGTCTTCTTACCATAGCTTAAGGCGTCACTTGCCCAAGCCACTTTGCCAAGGCGTTTTTTTGTGACATAATTCACACAGAATTTCTTTTAAGACCTACTTAGCCCAATTCCCTTTTTGACGCAAAAATAAAATAAAAGCTCATTTGCTTCCCACGTTGCTCGAACCCCTTCCCCTTGGCACTCCCTTTGACGCAAGCCTTCCAAGCCCCAAGGTAGCGTCCCAAGCCACTCTACCAAGCCCTTTTGCGTGACATAAACTCCACATAAATTCTCTTAAGGCCTCCTTCACCTGGCTTCCCCTCTTATACTTAAATTCTAAAAATTTCCTAAGGCATTCTTTCAATATCCTAGGGTTCTCAAACCCCTAAAACACCTCTCAATCACCGCCAAAGCTTCCTAACTCATGAATTTATGCACCAAATGCATAGCCCCTAATCTAGGATATTACAGTTTTACCCTCCTTAAAAATAATTTCGTCCTCGAAATTACTTAGCTAACTGCATTCTTACTCACCACACTACGCTTATGCTGCGCACTCTGATCTTAAGAACACTATCATACTTCCTAGGCATAATCTCTAAATTCACATGCAAGGTTTCAGGCACTTTACCAGCAGTACAAGAATGAGCTAATTCATAACAAGCAAGGTAGTAAAGGGTATTCCAGAACAAGGAACGTACCCGTTGTCACATCTGGTACATCTTCCTCCTCGCGACGGTCAACTGCATAAACCAATCTTGGTTGCCCCCCATCAGAACCTTCAGCACCTCTATTTGGTGTTCTACGACCTTGGCCGGAACCATTCCTTCCATGGTTCAGACCACGACCCCTTGTCGCTTGTTGACCATCTCTGCCTGTCTGCTCATAACCTTGACCTGCTGTCCGAGCCCTATTCGGATCTTGCGGACAGTCTTTAATCATATGATCTTTGGATCCACACTTAAAGCATTCTCTGGTCTTTTTCCAACACTCTCCTAAGTGTTTCTTCCCACACTGGTCACAAGTACGATACTGCCCTCCTGTAGCAACTTGCTGACCTCGCGGCCCATCAACTCTAGGCCTTTTTTGAGTATTCCCAGACGTTCTTGACGATCCAAAACTTCTTTTCTGCCTGTTCCGGTCGAAGTTCTGCTTTGTAGAATCCTTAATTCCCTCAGCTACTTTTGCCTTCTCTACTAACGCAGAAAATTCCCGCTCCTGATGTAAGGCTATTAATAACCTTAAATCATCCCTCAAACCGTCCTCAAATTGGACACACCGTTCATGCTCTGTAGCCACCACTCCTCGAGCATAACGGCTCAGCCTCAGAAACTCAGCTTCATACTCTGCCACGGACTTGTTCCCTTGAACCAACCCCATAAATGCCTTCCTTTGCTCATCACTATACCGGGTACCGACATACTTCTTCTGATAAGCCGTCTTAACATAGTCCCACGTCAGATCCTCAGTTGTGGCACCATCACGAACTGTGAGCCACCATTGGTACACTTCATCGCGTAGGAATGCCACCATTCCTTTCAGCTTCTCGTCAGGGGTCAGATCCAGTTCATCCATAATGCGCTCGGTTGCCTCCAACCAGTACTCAGCGGTAATGGGGGCCACACTAGCTACTCCATGAAACACTTCAGCTCCGTTAGCTCGGAGCCGCTCAGGCACAGACTTTCGAGTTCCTGAATTTCCTCCTGCACCAGCCACCAACTCAAGAACTCGCAGCACAGCCTGCGATACAGCGTCATCCTCCGTCTGATCTTGCCGTTCAGCACCAACAGCTGGTGGTGGTGGTGGCGGTGGTACCTCATTCTCGGATCCTTGACCCGGTCTAACGGGTTCCGACATGGTCATTCTGCCTCGACCACGTCCACGATGATCGCGTCCTCTTGAACTCATATCTAACGTTGCGTTTTAATCTGATTAAGAAATTTTATGCATTAGCGTTTGTTCCACTGATTATCCGCGAAGAAGTTTTATGTAAAGAGTTTAGTAGCAGTTCTTTCAGTCAATCAAAGTTTCAAGTCTTCTATCCTAATTCAAAGAAAACACATCCATTCCTTAGTATCTCCCATCCACTTTCACTTTTTGACTATTTTTGTCTATTCCTATCCCAGGGGTATTTCCGTCATTTGTCCTACCAGGGTATTTTGGTAATTAAATCAGGATCAATTTGAAAAATCTCTATAGATCATAGGTATTTCAAAATTTATGAAACTTAGGGTTCTTTTTGAGAATTTATTTTCCAAATCGGCGTTGTTGCAGAAATTTTGGAAATCGGGTGTCATTTTTGTAATTTTGTAAAGTAGGGGTGATTTCGTAAATTTCCAAATCAACGTGCCTTAGTATTTTGAAACAATAAAGTTTTTGGATATTTTTGCAAAATCAGAGAATGTTATTGAAATCGGGGGTAGTATGGTAATTTTGGAAACCAAGGGCATTTTAGTAATTTTACCACTAGGGTATTTTAGTAATTTTGTAAATCGAAGATATTTTGGAAAATTTTTCAAAAAAAACTTTTGCTACAATTGAAAGGGGTAATTTGGGGATTTTAAAACTGAGGTTTTGTAAAAATAGGGTTAATCCCTTTCGGGTTTTAGTTATTGGGTTTAGCCCGTGAATAAGTCCTCATGATTAGGGTGAACCGTAGCTACGCACCAGGTAGGATTCCAGCGAAGAGGAGTGAGTCACTAGGACTGCTTAAATACCAGGCTCTTCCGGATCCAATCCTAGACATGCGCACAATGGTTGCCACACCCTAACTCGGTGACTTAGTCACAGGGTTGTTTAATTAGGCTTTAAGTCTTATGTAACTGTTGGGGTAATCTAGTCCTAGGGTTCAAGTACCTATCATACTATTCTACGTTCCATTTCTACCCTTCTATAGATCATTCAATAAATCACACAAATGGATAGAAGTACTTACTTGGTGGACTGCGGGTGAGAGACTTAGGTGCCATGCCAAAAAAAAAAAAAAACCTGAAAATTTCCATAAATTTCTTTTGGGCTAGATTTTGAAAATGTTTTAGGCCTTAAACCACAGGCCGAGAGTTTGAAACGGGCTCTGATACCAAACTGAAACACCCCAAACCCAGCCCACGAGCCTTGACCGGATCTGGTATGTTCCTCGAAGAAAACCGATTCAAAATTTTTTTTATTACCTTGGAAAAAGCTGTGTGATTGGAGAGAGAAATTATTTTTGGGTTGGGCTCGAGTTGAAAACAAGTTTGTTTTATATTGAAAACCCATTTATTTCAAGTGACAAAATATTTAAAATTTATTTCAAATTAATTTTGCTTAGTCTTTAATGAACAAAAAGTTCGTGACATGATAAATAAACAAAACAGAAATAAAAGAATTCAATATGGCCTTATTACATCAAATAAAAACCCAAATAAATTTAAAGTACTTAAATGAAATAAAATGTCCAACTCAAATAAAACTTCACTGTTCATCACCTGAAACATGTTCCCACAACGGGGTGAGCCAACAGACTCAATGTGTAACCAACACTAAAGTTAACAATTCAGGCATACATAATCATATCACATATCAATTCGTATAACAGATCAAAATAATGATGCAACCCGAACCCAAACCTATATTCCATCCGCTACACACACATCCCCGTACCAACTCGCTGCCGTGGGGACTACTAAGTCGACCCTCCATCCGCTACACACCATCGAAGGCAGTCGCTGCAGTCGATGTGCTCATCGCCCTTATGAGTATTCGTGGTCTTAAGTCACCACACTCAAATGTCGTGGTCTTAGGTCACCACATTCAGATATCGTGGTCTTAGGTCACCACATTCAGATCTCGTGGTCTTAGGTCACCAGATTCAAATATCGTGGTCTTAGGTCACCACATTCACTTCCCCTTTTCAATAACCCATATGCCCCATATCATACATATTATGCATTAACATGCCAAATTTCACATTCTTATCACTTATACGTTAGCCACATTCTTACAATTTCATATTAATACATATATCAAGTTTAAGCCATAAATCTATTAAGATTAGTGTAGGGTACACACCTGATTAACTTAGCGAATTCACTCCAAATTCCAAAGATCTCGATCTAGCGTCCTAGATCCTTGTTCCTATATTCGGCCAACATATAGTAATTTTCTAAAAAACCATTCGGCCATAAACCAAATCCCAATAGAATTATGGTAATTAAATCCTTACCTCAGTGCCGTTTTCACTGCTAACCAAATCCCGAAAACTTTGCTATATTCCTTCTTGCATTCGGCCAAGCATTAGATCACGACACATGTTAGTTTCGACTTTTGCAAAAATAAGAAATAGATCTTAATCATCAAGTGGGGCCTTGGCCGAATGTGTACTTACCTCGAAATTCTCAAATCCCAAAATCCTTGTATCCCTCTGTCGAAATCCCTATAGACTCATATATTAGGTCCGATTCCAATTACTTAGACATGATCAATGGCCTTTGGCCGAATACATGACTTACCTTAAATTCTTGAAATCCCGAAAGTCTTTCTCCTAGGAATCGACACTAGGCCAAGATCCCGAATGACCCTTCATAGATTCGGCCATAGAACAATTTGAGGGATTAGTTCCTGAATTTCGACAGGCCTAAAAGGAATAGAACGAAAATTGAACTTAATCTTACCCCTATTGAAGAAATCGACGGCACTCTTGCTTAGATCCACAGAGATTCGGCTTTTGAAGACTAAATATTAATCTCAAGGTTTCGGCTTTTGGGTTTAAAGAACAATCGACTATGGCTAAGGAAAATGGGAGAATGGTATTTGGCTTTGACAAAATAAAAGAAGAAGAAGAATTGCTGAAGAGAATTCGGCAATGGAGATTAAAAGATGAACAAATAATTTTGGCACTTAATCCCCCACTACATAGCCGAAAATTCCAGCCCCTAAAGTCCTATATTCGGCCACTAGTTTCCCCCTTATCATATCCCTTGATTTTCTCTTATCACCTTATCAATAGAAAATAAAATAATCCATCACTTAAACCCCTTCCATGACCAAATATTCCACCCAAAGAACCCCCCGTTCGGCCACAACTCCATCTCCTATCAACACCCATATTTTTCTCTTTTATTATCTTAGCAAATAAAATAAAATAAATTATCCCATAACAAACTCCTATATATTCTCTTATCTCACCCTTTAAAATAAATAAAATAAGGCCACCATTATCTTCTATCTTAAAATAAATAAATAAAAAAAATAAAACGACCATTATCTCTTACCTTCCAGCCGAATTTTAAAAGAATTAAACAAGCATTATCCTTGCCCACTTGAGAGTCCATAAGCCGTCCACTACTCCTTCTCCCTACTGCCAGAATAAAAAAAATAAAAAAACTCCCCTTGCTGCCCACCACACTTGAACCTGAGTCCTCTTACCATAGCTTAAGGCGTCACTTGCCCAAGCCACTTTGCCAAGGCGTTTTTTTGTGACATAATTCACACAGAATTTCTTTTAAGACCTACTTAGCCCAATTCCCTTTTTGACGCAAAAATAAAATAAAAGCTCATTTGCTTTCCATGTTGCTCGAACCCCTTCCCCTTGGCACTCCCTTTGACGCAAGCCTTCCAAGCCCCAAGGTAGCGTCCCAAGCCACTCTACCAAGCCCATTTGCGTGACATAAACTCCACATAAATTCTCTTAAGGCCTCCTTCACCTGGCTTCCCCTATTATACTTAAATTCTAAAAATTTCCTAAGGCACTTTTCAATATCCTAGGGTTCTCAAAATCCTAAAACACCTCCAATCACTGCCAAAGCTTCCTAACTCATGAATTTATGCACCAAATGCATAGCCCCTAATCTAGGATATTACACCAAGTCACCTTCAGCATTTTTCTTTACTGTCACGCCCGTTTTCTTGGGCACGACTTGCACCGGACTTACCCATTTGCTATCTGAAATGGGGTAGATTACATCAACATCTAAAAGCTTGATTATTTCCTTTTTTACTACCTCCATCATATTCGAATTTAGTCGTCTTTGCGCCTCTCGCTCGGTTTTGTGTCTTCCTCCAAGTAGATCCTGTGTGTGCACGTCAAAGGGCTTATTTCTTTTAAGTCTGCAATGCTCCAACCAATCGCCTCCTTATGACTTTTTAGTACACGAACTAAACTTTCCTCTTCATGCGTGGAGAGTCTATTGGAGACTATGACTGGTAGGGTATCATCCTTACCCAAAAATGCATATTTCAGATGCTCAAGAAGCGGTTTCAACTCCAACTCTAGTGCCTATATAACGGAAGGTAAAAGTTTAGTACTTGGAGATAACAACTCATTAACAAATTCAAAGTCATCAAGCTCAGATTTAAAATCATAAATCGACTCAAAATTTTCCTCCACTAATGAGTCAATTATGTCGACACAATTTACGCTCAAGATTTCACTAGGATGTCTAATGGCGTCATAGACATTAAACTTCACGATCTCCCCATCAAACTCCATCATGAGAGTTCCACTTCGAACGCCAATTTTAGTACTAGCTGTACTAAGGAATGGTCGTCCCAACAAGAGATCTGAAGATCCGGGAGCACCATCCTCCTCCATTTTTATCACATAAAAATCTGCATGAAAAATAAGTTCGTTAACTTTTACCAACACGTCTTTCGAGGACTCCTTCGAGATGCACAACGGACCTATCTTCCAGTTGAATGATAACACCTGTTTTTGTCAAAAAACCTACATTAAGTGATTCATAAATAGAATATGGCGTTACATTTATGGAGGCCCCTAGATCACACATAGCCTTTTTAATTCCCAAATGACCTATTTTGCATGGTATTGCAAACATGCCCCTATCCTTACATTTTGCCGGCATTTTTCGCTGTAACACTGCAGACACATTTTCACCAACATTCACCCTTTCATTACCTGTTAACTTCCGCTTGTTGGTGTAAAGCTCTTTAAGAAATTTAGCATACCTCGGTATTTGCTTTATGGCATCCAATAGTGGAATGTTGATCTTGACATTCCTAAATGTTTCGAGGATCTCCTTGTCCTCCTTATTTCTTCGACACTGGTTGAATCGTTCTGGGAATGGAGGTTGAATTTTAGGTAGTGGGGGTTTCAGTCGGACCTGTTCGTCTTTTTTGGGTTTTTCCTGGATGATTTCTTGGTCAAGATTCCTGTCAGGAATAGATTCCAGTACCTTTTCGCTTCGCAACGTTATTGCATTCACATTTTATCTAGAGTTTGGTTCTGTTTGTGATGGCAGCTTCCCTTGAGAGCTTAATTTCTCAATTGACGTGGTCAATTCTCTTATAGATGCATTGGTTTTCTGTTGGAATTCCTATGTCTTAAGAGTTTGCTATTGGATTTGCTGTTGAAAATTAAGAACATTAGCTGCTAACTTATTGACCATGGTTTCTAGAGAATTACCTGAACCTTGCGGCTGTTGCAGAAACCAGTTTTGGTATGGCTGGTTATTTCGTGGATTAGCTCCATAACTCAAGTTAGGATGGTCCCTCCACCCTACGTTGTAGGTATTAGCATAGGGATCATATCGCTTCTGTGGCGGGCCAGGGAAATTTCCCACTGCATCTAAATGAGCTATAGAGTCATCATACAAACTGGAACATGCATCAGTTGTGTGCTCAGGTGTAGCACATATTCCACATAACCGAGTTGGTTTAGCTTTTCTGCAACAAGAGAGCTCACAATATTAGTAAGTCTATCAAGTCTATCTTCTATGGAAGAATTACTTAGCTGGTGAACCCTTCTGGAGGGTTCAGGATTGGCTCAGAATTGTTGAGAATTTGCAGCCATCGTGGAGATCAAGTCTCTTGCTTGATGGGGAGTCATATTGACCAATGCTCTTCCACTAGCAGCGTCTACCGTATTCATATCCATTGGTTTCAAACCTTCATAAAAGTATTGGAGGAGAGATTGCTCTATTATACCGTGTTGTGGGCAGCTCACACACAATTTCTAAAATCGCTCCCAATAATCGTAAAGAGTCTGTGCTTCTTTTTGCCTTATCCCCACGATCTCCCTTCTTAGCTCAGCTGCTCTAGATGCTGGAAAAAACCTGTTGAGAAATAAACGAGATAAATCAGCCCAAGTAGTTATAGATCTAGGAGGTAAATAAAATAACCATTCCCTAGCTGAATCTGTTAGGGAAAAAGGGGAAGTGCGCAATTTAATTTGATCTTCAGTTACGCCTTGAGGTTTCATACTCAGATAAACCATATGAAACTCCTTCAAATGTTTATGGGGGTTTTCATTTTGTAACCCTCGAAAAGTTGCCAGCAACTAAATTAACCCTGATTTTAGTTTAAAATCGGTATCCACAATAGGATATGTGATGCACAGTGGTGGTTGTTTTGTCGGAGCTTCGGCTAGTTGCCGAATTGTTTGAGCCATTAGTTGACGTGCCAAATTCGGGTTTTCGTTAACCCTAGTTTCAAGCACCTCTCCGAGTGAATCGACTTCTTCTACTTTGCTTTCTAATGTTTGAGTAGGGTTTTCGTTAACCCTAGACTTTGCTTCGTCGTCGATTCTGATTTGTGGCGGTGGGTTGCTTTGAGTCCCAAACCACCATTGACTGCTTTTTCATTAGCTTTGTTTCCTTGGAATTAGCTCTCGCAGTCTTTTCGATTTTTGAGTCAAACGCAAGAGTGCCTGGAGCAGATCTGGTCATAAGAAACAAAAAAAAAAAAACAAGATTAGTACGTTACCGATCCCCGGCAACGGCGCCAAAATTTGATGCGTTGTTGAAAGCACCAAAAGTATCCTATTCCGTGTAAAATAATAAAAATAACAATAAAGGGGAAGTAGGGTCGAATCCTTAGGGACCGGATTCTATGAATGCTCGTTCTTGAAATCCTAGACAATTTCTTGACCAAGAAAACTTGCGTTCCTAGAAAAATAAAAAAAAAATAGAATTAATAATTTCGATCTGGGAAATAAAATAAAAACATAATTGAAAAGTCAAATTGGAATTGCGAAAATTAAAAATAGGAGATAAAGTTGAGATAAAGAAATTTTTATGGGGAGATTCCAGCCTCCGGTTGCCTCGATCCGCCTTGGGTTCAATCCTTGGCTTTTAAATGATCCTTCTCAACCCGAAGAAGCCAGTTATAGTGGAAGAGGATGCCTACGACCAACAGCTCCAAGGATTTAGACTTCGATTTAGCGGAACCTGTCTCTAGCCAACAATCGCTCCTGTACGATCATCTTATGCTAGATCAACGTTTCTCAATGGCGAATCCCACGCCATTTTGTCTCTTGGGCTCGCCAACTTCTGACGCGGTAAGCTAATGAACTGACTGTGCAACCTTCTTAATGTAAAAGCCCATTTTTGCCAGGCCCATTTTTAACCAAAAACCAAATAAAAAATAAAACCAAATCAAATTTTAAAAGCCAACAGTGTCCAGTCCATTTACAGTAAATCCAAACAGTCCTTTAATAGTTTCTTTCTACAAGGCCCAAATAAGTGCAACAACCCTAACCACTAACCCAAAACACTACCCAAATTTAGACCCAAAGTCCCGAAGCCCAAATGGCCCAAATATTCTAAGCTACTAGAAACCCTAGAGGTTTCCAAAAATTTCAGGCGCCACAATCCTCCCCTGCACACGCGCCGCAGCCTCACACATGTGTGCCACGCCTCTTCGCGTACGGCCTACGTATGACCACGCACACCACGTGCCCACGTCGACCAACCTTCGTACCTGCAAACCAATAGCATAGAAACAACTGCAAGAAAAAAAAACACAGAAAATGGGACGAACAGCACAGCAAAGCAGAAAAAGGGGAAAACAACTGTATTTTGATTTTGATTTTCGATTTCGGCCTTTAAAAGGATCGAAACCAACCCCTGTAATGACTACACGATTTTACACACCAGAATACAGTAATAGAAAGGAGAAACAGAGACGAAAAACGGGTCTCTTTCTGATTTCATCTTTTATTGTTTTTTTTATCTATTTCAATAGCATTTTTTTCCTTTTTTAAATCTGCACGTAAAAGAACAAAACCGAATAAAAAGAGAAAAGAGGGACATACCTTCGTTAACAGATCGCCAGGGTCTTCTCCTCTTTCATCAAAATCGAGGTTCTGGAGAGGACTTCGGCATCGAAATCGACCCATTGCATGAATCTGGGTTCTAAGTCAAACCCCTACGCGTCAACAATTACCATTTCTGGTGGAACAATAGTGCTCGAGTGGGGATGCCTTGCGGCAGCTGAGAATAATGAAAAAGGGATTTAGGGTTCTGTATTAGAGAGGCTTAGGTAGGTTTTGGGTTGTTTAATTTTGTCTTTTAAGTCTGTTAGCAAAACAGTGCCGTTTAGGCTCATGACAATAGCTTTAAAACGATACTGTATGGTGCGTTCCAATTTGACCCGACCCAATAGCCATGGAATCTGTGTGGTTTTGCGGTGATGGAATAATTGCGCGCTTGGTCCTTCTGTTTTGTATTCTTTTAATTAAGCTATCTTTTATTTCTTTTATTTTTTAATTCTGCCCAAAGATTTGTGCACCTATTCAATTTAGTCCCGACAATGTGCTGCGTTTTGAATCACGAAAATATTTTCGGGTTTAATCACTGATAGTCCACGTGTATTTCAACTCGATCCCTGTATATGTAAAAATGATTCTTTTAAATAGTCTTTTAGTTTTATTTCATTTCAATTAAGTACCCCTTTTTGTTTTCATATACAATCTTTGCCTTTCTTTAACTTATTTATTAATTAGATTTTAAACTATATCATCATATGATATAAATAATATTTATGCTATTTGTTTTGTAAATTATTGTTTATATTTATTATTCATTTTAACTTGTTTTAATATAATGTTTATTAAAGTTCATTTTACTATTTATTTAAAATAATTATATATAAACTCTTACATATGTTATTTGTTTTAGATTGTCTTCATATTAAATAGTTTGTTCCTTTATATATATATATATTATTCCTTTAAAATTGATGTATATCATAATTTTCTCTTTTTATATATTATTTTGCTCTATTTTCTTCAATTGTTAATTTCATTATATGATTATTGCTAGCATATGAATTGTAATTTGTTAATTTGTAACTATTAATTATTTGTGATTCATCGTTGTAATGTTTGATGTTTGGATTAATATGTTCCTTTGCATATTAGTATTCCATTGTATCTTATGAAAGATGTAGTGTTTTAATGTCATTCCGGTTTTAAAATCATAAGGCAATGCTCGTGTTTAGAGGTTTTGAGAAAATCGTGCTCTAACTTACTTAGTTCCGATTCTCCTCGTTTAAAACCTAGCAACCGAGTATCCTTTCTCTCTTAAATCAAAATGCATGATATTTCAAATAAAAAACTTATTCTCGGGAATTTGAGACATTACGCCCTAACTTACTGGGTGTGATATATTATCATCTCGAGATAAGAATTTCAAAAGAACAAAGGCAATATTCCGTATTCAGGAATTTTGAGAAATAGTGCCCTAACTTACTGGGTTTCGATTTTTCATTTGACCCAAATAATTGAATATCCTTCTTAATTTTAAATGTACGAGTATTGAATGTCGAAGGATAAATCTAATTTCGAGAACATAAGATGTTGTGCTCTAACTTACTGAGTACGACATTTTATTTCTTTGAAATAAGAAATTTCGGCATCCAATATGATTCTATCCAAATATATCTTAAGTAAATGGATCATAATCTGGAATCTTTTCAAATTTTCGGCATTAAGACATTAAATAATCAATTAGGTACCAATTTTCGGCTAACCCTTCCTCGTACGTAACCAAATCCCGAACCTGTTTTCTCGAGTTTTTCGTAGACCAAAATATGTTTTAATAAATCAAAGTTTTATTAAAATGATCAATTCCAAGGTGATCCGATCACACCTTAAATAAAAAGGTCGGTGGCGACTCCATTTCCGTAGTTTTAAAGTCGATTCCCTTATTTTTAAAAACTCGTTTAAAAAACAAAATGGTTTCGACACTCAAAATATACAAAGCAGCCGTTCCTTGCACACGTTGAAAAGATCACTTTTTAAGGGACATGGACGGAAGCGTCAGCCCCGTAGTG
Source organism: Gossypium bickii (assembly GCA_025503065.1). Taxonomy (NCBI): domain Eukaryota; kingdom Viridiplantae; phylum Streptophyta; class Magnoliopsida; order Malvales; family Malvaceae; genus Gossypium; species Gossypium bickii. The sequence goes on along the minus strand of CP106713.1, from coordinate 83,233,772 downwards.
CGGAGAAACGATGAATACCCTGTTTGAGAAGGCTAAGTGCGAATTCTAAACCTCAAGAACCCTTTTTGGGGATTTTCGGCAACCTTGGGCTAGATGGATTTTAGTGGCTCATGGACGGGATATAAAAGAAAATAATTATAAAAATAGAAAAGGAAATTTTATTTAAGGAAAATATGGAAAGAACAAAAGATTTTTAGGGAGAGAGTTTACAGAAAAAGATGAACAACCAATATGTGTCACTCCATCCCCTATTTATAGTACTAAGATAGATAGACTAGTTCTACTTAGATTCCTAAAGATAATTACAAATAATCAAAGATAAATAAAGATAAATAAAATAAATCCTAAATTAAATAATCATTAATAATTATCTTAATATTAATTATCCTAATATAATTAAAATAGAGTCTAATAGAATAAAAACTCTTCTTTTTGCATTTCGACCCTTGTGTCCTCCATGCTTGCACTTTTGGCACAAACTTTTCCCTGTGTTGCACATTGGCCCATTTTATCTCTAACTTCACGCTTTTGACCCTTAATTTCGCTTTTTCCTCCAATTTAGTCCCTATAAGATAAAAGACCATAAATAGCCTAAATTAGTAGAATCATACTCAAAATAAATATGCAATTAGCACATAAAAACATGACGTTCTAGAGTATTATCAAAAGTCAAAATTTTTATTCAACTTCATCCTCATAGCCAAATTTTCAAGGGAGTCCATAGCTAGGGTTTTGGCCACTTTCAAGCTCAATTGTAAGTCCGTTATTGCCCTGTTTTTAATGATTTCTATGTTTTTGAAGTTGTCTTAACCTAATCTAGCTTTTCTAAGGACTAATTTGAAGAAGGATTAAAGTCTAAAATTTGACTTATGATGGTAAAATGTGAATAAATGGAAAATGTTAGCTGTCATGAGCATGAAAAAGGTTCAGCTAGGCTTGGATTGTAAATAAATTGAAAGAAATTCATTTTACGAGCCTAGGGACTAAATTGTAAAATGTCGAAAAGTTAAGGGTAAAAATATAAATTTTTCCATAATGTGTTGTTGGGCTGAATTGAATATTGTGATGATTAAATAAGTTAAATTTGGTATTATAGATTAAGAAAAATGAAGTTCGGGTCTAGATCGAGGGAAAAGTAAAGTAATTGAAGAATAGATCCCTTTAGCCGTTTTTATAATCGAGGTAAGTTTGTATATTAAATAAGCTTTACTATAATTGTATTTTTAATGCTTTAATATTGTATGAATTGTATAAACAACTCTACGGACTCGTCTGACGATGTTTTGACAAGCGAGAAATCCCAATCGAACCTTAGAAATAGATTAGTATACAAGTGACATGTCACTAGGGTCTTATGCTATGTGATCCGGGTGTTCGTCCTGTACGTCCTACCAGTGGATGAGTATACCGACATATGTTGCGGTTACTTGACAGCTTGTGTAAGTAGCACCGAGTAGTTACGTCTTGACTAACAGCTTGTGTGAGTAGGCCCGTTAATGGCTCGAGAGCGAGCATATGTGTTATGAGAAAAAGGTAGCAATGACTACATATGTGGTTGTGTGCAAGATTTCTTGAGTATCCAACATTATTATTTCGAGTGGTTCATTGGGTATAACGATGATAAGAATAAGTATGAAATTATTACGAGATGGTTCAGGTATGTACTTAAAGCATATGATTATTAATTCGTGAAATGAAGATTTTCAAGGTAAGTTGTAAATGAAGTGAATTATGATAATGAGATTTTGGTAAATTGCATTATCTTATGTTAAATTACTTGCAGGTTAATGTATGGTAAAGTTAGCTTATTTCTTTCATACGAGCTTACTAAGCTATATAGCTTACTCAGTTTTATTTTCCATGTTTTATAGTGTCACCAAGCTAGCTCGAATTGGAGATCGTTGGAGATCGTATCACACTATCAAACTGTCATTTTGGATATCGATGATCTTAAACATTTTGAGTATATGGCATGTATAGGGACTTGGTCTTTTTCTTATATGTGTCATCATGATTTGACCAAATATATTGGTTTGTAATAGTCATAAGCTTGTTTTGGTATTTGGCCATGTAACTTGGCTCATTTTGGTTGAATTGGTTGTAAGCTTATATATATATTTATATATGCATGCATGTGCAATTATCTCTTGTGTAATGTGGTTTATAAATGCTTGGTAAACGGTTGGATATGACTTAATGGTTTTGTTGTTGAATGGTTAATATTGGCTCATTGGTATGCTAGGAAAACAAAGTAAAATTATGCATGTTATTGGTAGCCATATTGCAACTTGTAGAATGTGAGTTAGTATGATTTGGTTTGGCAAAATATAATGTTGTAAATATGTTAAGTGTGGATAATGAAATGACATGAGTTGGCCTTATTTGTGGATGTTTTGGTTGCCTAAATATGCCATAGTTTGTGCCAATAAGATTGTGGGTGTTTATGTGCAAATGAGGGTCACAAATGGCTTGGTAAATAACCTTTATTTGTCCACACGGGTAGACACACGGTCTGCCCCATGGGCATGTGTTTCGGCCGTATGTCTCATGCACCTTAATTTTGAGAAACAGAATGCTTAGAATTGAGCACACGAGCAGAGACACGGGCGTGTGTCTCAGCTATGTGAGGGACACGGCCTCAAGCATGGGCATGTGTCTCGATCGTGTGAAGTCTGCACCTATTTTATGAAAATTAAGTTAACCACACGGCCTAGCACAGGGCGTGTGGCTTGGTCGTGTGAATTCAATTTGTTCATGCTTTGCAAAACAAAGAGTTACATAGATTAGGGACATGGGCATGTGTGACCACATGGCCTGCCTACACGGGCATGTGTGACCACATGGCCTGCCCACACGGGCGTGTCCCAAACCACACGGGCTTGTGACCCTTGTTCATAGCAAAAATTGTCTAAGTTTTGTAAAAATTTCCTGAGTTTTCAGTTTAGTCTCGAACCACTTCCAAAGCATGTTTTGAGCCTCGTAGGCTCGTATCAGGGACTTTATGATTGAATACAAATTGGATGCTAATTTATGACTCGGAATTGTATGTTTGTTTGTGATGTAAGTCTGGTAATGCCTCGTACCCTGTTTTGGCATTGAATACGGGTAAGGGGTGTTACATTTAGTGGTACTAGAGCTACGGTTTAGTCGATTCTTGGACTAACGTAGCATGTGAGAGTCTAGCTATACATGCCATGTAGAAATTGTGATAGTGTGACGACTCAGTACAATTTAAAATTGTATTTTCATATAGTAAATGGATTCCGACTGAGATGTAGCTGATGACATTGAAAGTATTGTGCCGGCTCCCGCCCAAGGGACAGCGCCATCCGAAAGTAGACCAGTAACGGTTAGTCAAGGAGGAGAGGCTAGAGAAGCCTTCTTCCAAAGGATGAATGAGTGGTTTGCTGAGTTTGTTTGAAGAAATTCGGCTGCCCAACATCCTTCACCCCCACCAAACCCCCAACCGGTTCCCGTAGCTCCCTAAGGTGTGGAATTGTTAAGACTGAACAAGCCTCTAGTTGATAAGATTCGAAAACAAGAAGTTGAAGAATTTAGAGCCAATATTGATGATGATCCCGAGAGAGCAGAGTTTTGGCTTGAGAACTTTATCAAGGTATTTGATGAGCTTTCTTACACACCGGATGAGTGCTTGAAATATGGTATATCACTTCTGAGGGACTCAGCCTATCGGTGGTGGAATACTCTTGTATCTATAATATCGAGAGAAAAAGTTACCTGTGAATTCTTTCAAGATGAGTTCAGAAAGAGATATGTCTGTGAATGAATATGAGCGAGAGTTTTTTAGGCTCAGTAAGTATGCTCGGGAATGTGTTTCCATCGAAGCCATCATGTGTAAGAGATTTGAAGATGGGTTGAATGAGAATATCAGACTGTGGGGATTTTAATGTTGAAAGAATTTGTTGTGCTAGTTGAACGAGCTTGCAAAGCTGAAGAGTTGAGCAAAGGAAAGAGAAAAGCTGAGTTTGAGGCTAGAGATTCGAGAAAAAGGCCAATGAATAAGCCATTTCAATCTTCATCAAAGAAATCGAGGGATTTGTATACTCAATTGAATGCTTCAGCTGGGTATCTCAACAGAGATCGTGGGAAGCAATATTTGGGTTCTAAGGCCCAAACTATGTCAATAGCGAGTGTTGGAAATGCTGGGTCTAATAGACTTGAATGTCAACACTATGGTAGACGACATCCCAGTGAATGCAGAATGAATAATCGGGCTTGCCTTAAATGTGGCTCCCCAGATCACTTCATTTGAGATTGCCCTGAAATGGCTAAGAAAGATAATTTTCAGAATGCAAGACCGGGCAACACTGGCCACCGAGTAATACTGGAAATGGGAACAGTAGCAGAGGTGCAATGAAAGATTTAACTGTGAGATCAGAGGTCAGAGCACCTACTAGAACCTACGCTATTCGCGCTCACAAAGATGTGTCATCCCTGATGTTATCACTGGTACATTTTCTCTCTATGATACTAATGTAGTTGCATTGATTGATCCTAGATCGACTCATCCTTATATTTGCATGAATTTGGTATCCAGTAAGAATTTTCTTGTTCAATCTACTGAATATGTGATTAAAGTGTCGAACCTCTTAGGCAAATATGTTCTAGTTGATAAAGTTTGCAAGAATTGTCCTTTAGTGATTCGAGGTCACTGTTTTTCGGCTGACTTAATGGTTTTACTGTTTGATGAGTTCGATGTAATTCTTGGAATGGATTGGTTGACTCTACATGATGTTGTAGTGAATTGTAGACGAAAGATTATTGAATTGAAATGTCAAAATAATGAAATTCTTCGAATTGAACCGGATGAGTCGGGTGAGTTGCCTATTGTGATTTCGTCGATGTCGGCTCAGAGGTATGTGAGAAAAGGTTGTGAAGCTTATCTTGCATATGTACTGAATACGAAAGTGTCTGAATTAAAGATTGAATCTGTGCCGGTAGTTTGTGAATACTTGGATGTGTTTCCAGAAGAGTTGCCTGGATTAGCACCGAGTAGAGAGGTTGAATTTACTATTGATTTAGTACCTGGAACTTCACTGGTATCGATAGCTCCGTATAGAATGGCTCCGATCGAATTGAAAGAATTGAAGTTTTAGTTGCAAGAATTGACAGATAAGGGTTTTGCGAGACAGGGTTTTTCACCCTGGGGTGCACTAGTGTTATTCGTCAAGAAGAAAGACGGATCCATGAGACTTTGTATTGATTATCGTTAGCTTAACAAGGTTACAATAAAGAACAAGTATCTGTTACCAAGAATTGATGATTTGTTCGATCGGTTGAAAGGGGCAACAGTGTTCTCGAAGATAGATTTGAGATCAAGATATTACCAGTTGAGAGTTAAAGACTCGGATGTGCTGAAAATTACTTTCAGAATGAGGTATGGGCCTTATGAATTTCTTGTTATGCCTTTTGGATTAACAAATTCTCTTGCAATTTTTATGGACCTGATGAATTTAAGCTTCCAACCGTAATTAGATAAATTTGTGGTTGTTTATATTGATGACATTTTGATTTACTCTCAAGATGAGTCTGAGCATGCTGAACATTTAAGAATTGTATTACAGACTTTGAGAGATAAGAAATTGTTTGCTAAATTTAGCAAAAGTGGGTTTTGGCTCCGAGAAGTTGGATTTTTGGGACACATTGTTTCAGCGAAAGGTATACGAGTTGATCTGAGTAAGATTTCAGTAGTTGTTGATTGGAAACCACCGAGAAATATATCCAAAGTTAGAAGCTTTTTGGGTTTGGCTAGTAATTATTGACGTTTTGTTAATGGATTTTCTATTATTGCTACACCTATGACCAGATTGTTACAAAAATATGTGAAATTCGAGTGGTCTGAAAAATGTCAACATAGTTTCGAACAGTTGAAAGCGTTGTCGACTGAGGCACCAGTGTTAGTGCAACCTGAGTCAGGCAAAGAGTTTTTGATTATCAACGATGCATCATTGAATGGTTTAGGTTGTGTGTTGATGCAAGAGGGTAAAGTGATAGCTTATGCCTCGAGATAGTTGAAATCGCATGAAAAGAATTATCCGACGCACGACTTGGAGTTAGCCACTATTGTGTTTGCCTTAAAAATTTGGAGACATCAGTTATTCGATGAGAAGTGTCACATCTTTACTAATCACAAGAGTTTAAAGTATTTGATGACTCAGAAAGATTTGAATTTGCAACAATGAAGATGGCTCGAGCTATTGAAAGATTATGAATTAGTGATTGACTATCACCTGGGGAAAGCGAACGTAGTCGCAGACGCTTTAAGTAGAAAAACTTTATTTGCTTTGAGGGCGATGAATACGCAGTTAACCTTATCTAATGATGGATCAATTTTGTCTGAGTTGAAAGCTAGACCGGTATTTCTTCAACAAATTTGCAAAGCTCAGAAAGATGATAATGAGTTGCAAGCTAAAAGAGTTCAGTGCCAATCGAATAGTGATTCAGAATATCAAATTGGATCAGATGATTGTTTGAGGTTTCGAGGTAGGATTTGTGTACCGAGAAAAACTGAACTGATTCAAAAAATTCTTCATGAGGCACATAATGGTTGTTTATCTGTTCATCCTGGAAGTACAAAGATGTATAACGATTTGAAGGAATTGTATTGGTGGTCAGGCATGAAACGAGACATTTTAGAGTTTGTATTGAGTTGTTTGATTTGTCAACAAATGAAAGCCAAACATCAAGTGCCTTCGCGTTTACTTCAGCCTGTGAATATACCCGAGTGGGAATGGGATAGAGTTATGATGGATTTTATATCTGGGTTACCTCTGACTCTGAAGAAGAAAGATACCGTTTGGGTTGTTGTTGATAGATTGACGAAATCGACTCATTTGATTCCAGTGCATACTGATTTTTCACTTGATAAACTAGCTGAATTGTACATTGCTGAGATTGTTAGATTGCATGGGGTGCCTACTTCTATTATTTCGAATAGAGATCCGCGATTTATGTCACGATTTTGGAATAAATTGCAAGAAGCGTTGGGTACAATTTTAGTACCGCATTCCATCCGCAAACCGATGGTCAATCTGAAAGAGTGATCCAAATTCTCGAAGATATGCTTCGTTGTTGTGTTTTAGAATTAGAAGGTAGTTAGGAGAAATATCTACTGTTGGTCGAATTTGTTTATAACAACAGTTATCAATCGAGTATAAAGATGGCCCCGTATGAAGCATTGTATGGCCGCAAGTGTCAAACTCCATTGTACTAGACCAAGCTTAGTGAGAAACAGATTCACGGGGTTGATTTGGTTAGAGAAACCCAAAGAAGGTGAAAGTAATTTGCGATTGTTTAAAAGCAGCTTCGGATCGACAGAAATCGTACGTGGATTTGAAACGGAAGGACATTGAATTTCAGGTTGGTGATAAAATACTTCTGAAAGTGTCTCCGTGGAAGAGAATTCTTAGATTTGGTCGCAAAGGCAAGTTGAGTCCGCGTTTCATTGGGCTGTATGAGATTATTGAAAGAATAGGGCCAGTGGCATATCGACTAGCTTTGCCGTCAGAGTTAGAAAGGATCCACAATGTATTTCATGTTTTGATGTTGCGACGATATCGATCAGATCCATCGCATGTAACCTCACCATCAGAGATTGAGATTCGACCCGATATGACATATGGTGAAAAATCGATCAAAGTGTTAGCTCGAGCGGTTAAATAGTTGAGGAATAAAAGTATAGCTCTAGTGAAATTTTTGTTGCAATGACATGAGGTTGAAGAGGCTACGTTGGAACCTGAGGAAGCTATGAGAAAACAGTACTCAAACCTCTTTTCTGGTATGATTTTCAGGGACAAAAATCCCTAAAGGGGGAAAGTTGTAACAGCCCGTTTTAGGTTCAAATTGAAACAGTGATTTCGGAACCACAAATCCAAAGTAGAAATATTTATTTTATTTTTATTTTAAGGTCTACAGCATGATAGAATAATTGTGTGAAAATTTCATTAAGAAATTTTATCGATTGAGTACTCAATTTGACTAGAAGGACAAAATTGCAATAGGTGCCAAACTTGAGTTCCCTTAGCTAAAGGTCTTTAATTGTTATGAATTCTTAAATTAGAGGTCCTTATATGGTAATTAGACCTGTAACATCCCTTACCTCTGTCCGACGCCGAAACAGGATACGAGGTGCTACTGTGCATAACCTTACTTGAACATGTACTATTGGACTATAAATTTCGTTTCGACTCAGAGCTTGTCCTTCTTACTCATAATGTTCATATTATGGGCCTCTGAGGCCTAGAACATATAACCGGGGGGTTCCGTAGATCAATAGGAAACTTTAGCACTCTTTGAAATTTTTTTCCTAAATAGGGGCCACACGCCCGTGTGCCCCTAAATCATGCCCGTGTTCGACACCCATGGTCGACACTGACTTCCTTCACACGGCCCTGACACGCCCATGTCCTCTACCATGGAGCCCTTTGATTATGACGTCCTCAACTCTGTAACATCCCGAAATAAGGCCTAAACGGAACAGTGGTTTCGGGACCACAAATTCGATGTTGAGAAATTTATTTTATTTATATTTTTATGGTCTACAATTTCACGGAATGATTTCGTGAAACTCTCATTCGATAATTTTGACGTTTGGGCACTCAATTTAGTCAAAAGGACTAAATTGTAAAAAGTACAAAAGTTGAGTTCTACATGTTAGAGGTGTCCAATTGTTATGAAATTTTAAATTGGAGGTCCTTAAATGATAATTAGACCATTGGTTAAGTTGGTGGACAAAAATGGACATGGATGGGTATATTTCAAAAGAATTTTTTTAAGGGGCATTTTGGTAATTTGGTGAATTAAATGAATTAAAAACAAAATTTAAATGCCAAATATGTCCATCTTCTTCATATGGACGAAATTTACCAAAAGAAGACATGGCTAGGGTTTTCTCAACTTTCCAAGCTCATGGTAAGTCCGTTCTAGCCCCGTTTTTCAAGTTATTTATAGTTTTGGAGTCCCGGTAGCTGGATTTAACTTATGCTACCAATAATTCATGCTAGGGTTCATCTTTGGAAAATTACCCATAGGTGAAAAGTGTGTTTTTTGATGTTTTATGATAGTATATGAAGGCTAAAATTATATTAAACAACTTTTACTAAGCGGTTTTACGTGAAAACGAGTAAAACGTTATAATCGGTAAAAATACCTAATGTTCATAAGTACATGTTAGAGTGAGAATTTGATGTTGCCATAGAAGAGAAAAATGATCAGCATGTTATAAAACATAAGAATAAGGGTCGAAGTTTAATTTTCGAGTATTGGGGAAAAAGTGTAAATATGTAAAAGTTTAAGGGCAAAATTGTAATTTTGCAAAAGTTGAGTTAAGGACTGTTTTGAATAGTACATTAATTAAGTAAGTGAAATGTGATGTTTTAGACCCCGAAAACGAGATTTGGACCTAGAATTGGAGGAAAATCGAAAATTGGGAAAGTTGGTAAAATGGTCGTTTCGGCATTCGAGGTAAGTTGGTGTGTTAATAATAATGCAATAATGTCGTAATGTATATTTGAAACCTAAATTGTGGTACTAAATTGATTTTTCTAAATTACATGTTTAGTATATTATGTTGGTGAATTGATTTAATAATATGTTTATGATAAAAGGTGACATAGGTGACATGGAAAATGGGTTGAAATGTTGTGCTTAAAGGTGTTTTCTATGACTATGGTTATTATGTGAAATGGAAAGTTTATATCTAAATAATGCATTTATTTTACTTGTTCAATAATTATTTTGCTAGATATTATGGAAATCATTGGGTGATAACTACAATATGAAAATGTATGGAATGCGAAATTCTCGATTGAACCTTCTGAAGAAACCGAGAGATACGGACAATATGTAGCTAGGTCACACGAGTGATAAGGGAACTTCATAGTGTGCACAAGAAAGCTACTGAGATGGCAAAATTTGATATGTAGCTAGGCCACATGGATGATAAGGGATTTTCACCATGTGTGCAAGAAAGCTACGGGATAATAATTTCATATGTAACTAGGTCACATGTGTAATACTATGTGTATACCATGTGTACAAGAAAGTTACGGGTTATGAGTAGCTAGGTCACATGAGTGGTTCCTAGTGTTGGACATCATGTAGACAAGAGAGCTATGAGATGGAATGGCTAGGTCACATGGGTGATAAGGGACCTTCACCATGTGTACAAGAAAGTCGAATTATGTGTGGGTGGAGCTATGTGTTGAGACCACCGAGTATTGGGCGTTTTCCGAAGGGGTTCAACGAGATAATTTACTAATGATGATTGGTGCGATCATGTTGTGAATAAGTGCAAGTGTGAATGTGACCAATTGAGAAATGTGGCAAATGTACATAGAACAATATGCTCGATATGTAATCGGAAATTGTAAAGGTTGGTATAGGCAAGTGATGAAAACAACTAAAGTGAGAGAAAGCAAAATTTTACCATAAAACTGTTTTGGACAGCAGCAGTGAGGTGAATTTGAAAAATCACCAAAAATGGTAGAAATTGAATTATAAGTTTTATGAGACATTTATTTAAATCTTATTGAGTCTATTTTTATATAAAAGAAACAGAGAAAGCAAAGGATTGGTATATTTTGAGATATTCAGATTTTTGTGAGACTGGTTCAGAGTGATTTTGAGATCCCCTATTCTGACTTCAAAAAATCATTGAAAATTGAAAAAATATAATATTGGGACATAATTTATATGATTAGATTCCTTATTGAGTCTATTTTTAGAATAAGCAAGCTAAAACATCATTTTAATTCTGTACAAAAATATAATTAAATTTTAGTAAAGAATGGTCGGATTTGTTAGACAGCAGAACAAGGGAGACTTTGAAGAATAAACTGTACTAATTGGCTAAACCAAAAATTCTGAAACTTTTATGATAAAAAGATATGTTAGTCTAGTTTCATGGAAAATTTACGGATCTTAATTTAGAATCCTGTAACTCCATATATAAATAATTTAATGACTGTGACTCAAGAAAACATCTTAACTGGAATTTGAATAAATAGGAAGAATATGAAAATAACATGTTATCACATTGCTTATTATTTTCATGCGAGCTTACTAAGTGTAAAGCTTACTCCCTCCTTTCCATTTCGTTTAGTTTTGTCGAAGTCACTCAGTGTTAGAGATCGTCGGAGGCGAGTATCACACTATCGGGTCATTATCCTTGGAGTATTGGCATGTGTATGTTAAATGTTTTCAAGTGAGTGGCATGTATAGGGACTTAGTTTTTCTATGATGGATGTTGTTGTGATTAGCCAAATGTATTAGCATATAGTTATTTTTTGATTATGGCCATGTGATGTAGCTTATAATGATTTTGGCTTATAAGCCTATTTGTCCATGGTATGTGTTAATGTCTTGTTATGTGGTATAAGTGAAAAGTTTTAAATTTTGGGCGAAATTTGGTAACCCGGTTTTGTATGATTGTGAATATTGAAGTATGGTAACGCCTCGAACCCTGTTCTGGAGTTGGACACGGGTGAGGGGTGTTACATTTAGTGGTATCAGAGCTATGGTTTAGTCGGTTCTCGAATTAACATAGCAAGTGTGAGAGTCTAGCTATACATGCGACCAATATGTGATAGTGTGATGCCTTCCGACGTGATTGAGGATAATCTTATGAAAAGAGAAGTACTCTCCAATCGAGCTATATTCGACCATTTAATAGTGATATTGAAGTATTTGAATAAAGTGTAGCAATGATGAGTTAAACTCGGAAAAGTATGAATAAGAATTTGTAATGTGTATATGTGATAATGTGTGAAATGAAAGTTTATACAGTAATATGCTTATTCATATTTTTTCTGACCTTCACATACTATAGCATGCTTGACAAAAATTGATTAGTGAATGTGCTAAGTAAGTTATTCAAATTTTGTAGAATGTATGAATGAGTGCACTTGTTTGAATGAGATGATTGAAAATTTTATGTCAGGCAAATATGAATGATAAATTGTTCGAAGTGGGTCGTATAGTTATAATGACATATGTTGATAATGAAATATGTGTCATATGTATATATATATGTGTGTGAGAATCGAGTTAGAAGCTGTACGACCTCACCCCCTTCCCGATGAGGTGTTTATAACAGAAATTCATGAGAATCATGTTGATTAAGTTCCTAAGTGTGGAATCAAAGAGTTCAGTTTGAGGATGGTTGAAAAATGAAGGACAGGATTAGAGAAATATCATATTGACTCAAGAATTATTTGGTTTATACAATATCATAATTAGTGAAAAATTTAACTTTGATAAATCGACTTATTCAAATAAGATACTGAAAGGAAGTATTAACTGAAATTTTTCTGAACTGATTTTCTTTAGTGAAAGAAATAATATGGAAAATAGTGAGGGCAGAATTAGTTAGAAGAATGATGTTTGACATGTGAAGATGTTTAAATATGACAGTCATAGTTGAACAGTTTACGACTATCTCTTCTGGGCATTTTATGTTTTCGTATTTTTTCAGAGACAATTATGATTGCTTGTTTTCTGAGTAAAGAATCGTCAGTTTGATTGATCTATGATTGGTATTCCACTATCTTTTATTGAAATTTAATTCCATTACGTCTGAGATAAAAGTGACAGTGAACTTATATGAAATGATTCTACTGTTTCTTTTGGCTATTGTTCTGTTTATATTTGTATAGAATATGTTTTATCTCTGTTATAATCGACTTTGGAACACAATGGAATTATAATTTTTCTATGGCACACCAATGAATGGATTTGAATGTGTATATTTTCTAAAATGTAAAGTAATGGTTCATGTTTTTCTATGATTAATATTATATTAAAAGAGTGCATTCGATTAGTAATTTAGAGATGGTTATTATTATGTCTGTATTGAAAAATTTGATGATACTGTTTGTTTACCGAGGATTGTAAAATGTTTTTTGGTTTCGAGAGTTTAATATATTTGATGGCATAGCAAAATTTGAGTTTAAGACAGTGGTGATGAATTAAGCTATTGAAAGATTGTGAGTGATCATCGATTGATCTGTGGGGAGCCAAGAGAAATGCTAGTGGGTTGTTTTTGAACGTTTGATGGAATTAGCATAATAATTTCAATATGTATCGATTCTTTGTTTGATAGAATTCACTGAATTCTATTAGGATTCAGATCGATGACAGAGTGTTTCTGAAAATATCGTCTTGAAAAAGATTATTTAGTGATGTTAGAAATCATGAGAATTATATTAAACCTCATTCTGTTAAGATTTTCGGGGACGAAAATCCCTAAGGGGGGAAGAAATGTAACCTCCCGAAATAAGGCCTAAACGGAACAGTGGTTTTGGGACCACAAATCCGATGTTGAGAAATTTATTTTATTTATATTTTTATGGTCTACAATTTCACGGAATGATTTCGTGAAAATCTCATTCGAAAATTTTGACGTTTGGGCACTCAATTTAGTCAAAAGGACTAAATTGTAAAAAGTACAAAAGTTGAGTTCTACATGTTAGAGGTGTCCAATTGTTATGAAATTTTAAATAGGAGGTCCTTAAATGATAATTAGACCATTGGTTAAGTTGGTGGACAAAAATGGACATGGATGGGTATATTTCAAAAGAATTTTTTTAAGGGGCATTTTGGTAATTTAGTGAATTAAATGAATTAAAAACAAAATTTAAATGCCAAATATGTCCATCTTCTTCATATGGACGAAATTTACCAAGAGAAGACATGGCTAGGGTTTTCTCAACTTTCCAAGCTCATGGTAAGTCCGTTCTAGCCCCGTTTTTCAAGTTATTTATAGTTTTGGAGTCCCGGTAGCTCGATTTAACTTATGCTACCAATAATTCATGCTAGGGTTCATCTTTGGAAAATTACCCATAGGTGAAAAGAGTGTTTTTTAATGTTTTATGATAGTATATGAGGGATGAAATTATGTTAAACAACTTTTACTAAGCAGTTTTACGTGAAAACGTGTAAAACGTCATATTCGGTAAAAATACCTAATGTTCATAAGTACATGTTAGAGTGAGAATTTGATGTTGCCATAGAAGAGAAAAGTGACCAGCATGTTATAAAACATAATAATAAGGGCTGAAATATAATTTTCGAGTATTGGGGAAAAAGTGTAAATATGTAAAAGTTTAAGGGCAAAATTGTAATTTTGCAAAAGTTGAGTTAAGGACTGTTTTGAATAGTACATTAATTAAGTAAGTGAAATGTGATGTTTTAGACCCCAAAAAACGAGATTTGGACCTAGAATTGGAGGAAAATTGAAAATTGGGAAAGTTCGTAAAATGGTCGTTTCTGCATTCGAGGTAAGTTGGTGTGTTAATAATAATGCAATAATGTCGTAATGTATATTGGAAACCTAAATTGTGGTATTAAATTAATTTTTCTGAATTACATGTTTAGTATATTATGTTGGTGAATTGATTTAATAATATGTTTATGATAAATGGTGACATAGGTGACATGGAAAATGGGTTGAAATGTTGTGCTTAAAGGTGTTTTCTATGACTATGGTTATTATGTGAAATGGAAAGTTTATATGTAAATAATGCATTTATTTTACTTGTTCAATAATTATTTTGCTAGATCTTATCATTGGGTGATAACTACAATATGAAAATGTATGGAATGCGAAATTCTCGATTGAACCTTTGGAAAACGGAGAGATACGGACAATATGTAGCTAGGTCACACGAGTGATAAGGGAACTTCACCGTGTGCATAAGATAGCTACGAGATGGAAAATTTTGATATGTAGCTAGGCCACATGGATGATAAGGGATTTTCACCATGTGTGCAAGAAAGCTACGGGATAATAATTTCATATGTAACTAGGTCATATGTGTAATACTGTGTGTATACCATGTGTACAAGAAAGTTACGGGTTATGAGTAGCTAGGTCACATGAGTGGTTCCTAGTGTTAGACACCATGTAGACAAGAGAGCTATGAGATGGAATGGCTAGGTCACATGGGTGATAAGGGACCTTCACCATGCGTACAAGAAAGCTGAATTATGTATGGGTGGAGCTATATGTTGAGACCACCGAGTATCGGGCATTTTCCGAAGGGGTTCAACGAGATAATTTACTAATGATGATTGGTGCGATCATGTTATGAATAAGTGCAAGTGTAAATGTGACCAATTGAGAAATGTGGCAAATGTACGTAGAACAATAATATGATATATAATAAGAGAAATTGGAAAGATTGGTATAGGCAAGTGATGAAAACAACTAAAGTGAGAGAAAGCAAAATTTTACAATAAAACTATTTTTGGACAAAGACGTGTGAGGTGAATTTGAAAAATCACCAAAAATGGTAGAAATTGAATTATAAGTTTTATGAGACGTTTATTTAAAGCGTATTGAGTCTATTTTTATGAAAGCAAAGGATTGGTATATTTTGAGATATTCAGATTTTTGTGAGACTAGTTCAGAGTGATTTCGAGATCCCCTATTCTGACTTCGAAAAATCATTGAAAATTGAAAAAATATAATATTGGGACATAATTTATATGATTAGATTCCTTATTGAGTCTATTTTTAGAAGAAGCAAGCTAGAACATCATTTGAATTCTGTACAAAAATATAATTAAATTTTAGTAAAGAATGGTCGGAATTGTCAGACAGTAGAACAGGGGAGAATTTGAAGAATAAACTATAATAATTGGCTAAACCAAAAATTCTGAAAATTTTATGGTAATAATATATGTTAGCCTAGTTTCATGGAAAATTTATGGATCTTAATTTGGAGTCCTGTAACTCCAGATATAAATAATTTAATGACTGTGACTCAAGAAAATAGCTTAACTGGAATTTGAATAAATAGGAAGAATATGAAAATAACATGTTATCACATTGCTTATTATTTTCATACGAGCTTACTAAGTGTAAAGCTTACTCCCTCCTTTCCATTTCGCTTAGTTTTGTCAGGTCAGCTCAGCGTTGGAGATCGTCAGAGGCAGTATCACACTATCGGGTCATTATCCTTGGAGTATTGGCATGTGTATGTTAAATGTTTTCAAGTGAGTGGCATGTATAGGGACTTAGTTTTTCTATGATGGATGTTGTTGTGATTAGCCAAATGTATTGGCATATAGTTATTTTTTGATTATGGCCATGTGATGTGGCTTATAATGATTTTGGCTTATAAGCCTATTTGTCCATGGTATGTGTTAATGTCTTGTTATGTGGTATAAGTGAAAAGTTTTAAATTTTGGGCAAAATTTGGTAACCCGATTTTGTATGATTGTGAATATTGAAGTATGGTAACGTCTCGAACCCTGTTCTGGAGTTGGACACGGGTAAGGGGTGTTACATTTAGTGGTATCAGAGCTATGGTTTAGTCGGTTCTCGGACTAACATAGCAAGTGTGAGAGTCTAGCTATACATGCGACCAATATGTGATAGTGTGATGCCTTCCGACGTGATTGAGGATAATCTTATGAAAAGAGAAGTACTCTCCAATCGAGCTATATTCGACCATTTAATAGTGATATTGAAGTATTTGAATAAAGTGTAGCAATGATGAGTTAAACTCGGAAAAGTATGAATAAGAATTCGTAATGTGTATATGTGATAATGTGTGAAATGAAAGTTTATACAGTAATATGCTTATTCATATTTTTTCTGACCTTCACATACTATAGCATGCTTGACAAAAATTGATTAGTGAATGTGCTAAGTAAGTTATTCAAATTTTGTAGAATGTATGAATGAGTGCACTTGTTTGAATGAGATAATTGAAAATTTTATGTCGTGCAAATATGAATGATAAATTGTTCAAGTGGGTCGTATAGTTATAATGACATATGTTGATAATGAAATATGTGTCATATGTATATATATATGTGTGTGAGAATCGAGTTAGAAGTCAGACGACCTCACCCTTCCCGATGAGGTGTTTATAATGTAAATTCATGAGAATCATGTTGATTAAGTTCCTAAGTGTGGAATCAAAGAGTTCAGTTTGAGGATGGTTGAAAAATGAAGGACAGGATTAGAGAAATATCATATTGACTCAAGAATTATTTGGTTTATACAATATCATAATTAGTGAAAAATTTAACTTTGATAAATCGACTTATTCAAATAAGATAATTGAAAGGAAGTATTAATCGAAATTTTTCTCGAATCGATTTTCTTTTAGTGAAAGAAATAATGTGGAAAATAGTGAGGCGTAATTAGTCGGAAGAATGATGTTTGACATGTGAAGATGTTTAAATATGACAGTCATAGTTGAGCAGTTTACGACTATCTCTTCTGGGCATTTTATGTTTTCGTATTTTTTCAGAGACAATTATGATTGCTTGTTTTCTGAGTAAAGAATCGTCAGTTTGATTGATCTATGATTGGTATTCCACTATCTTTTATTGAAATTTAATTCCATTACGTCTGAGATAAAAGTGACAGTGAACTTATATGAAATGATTCTACTGTTTCTTTTGGCTATTGTTCTGTTTATATTTGTATAGAATATGTTTTATCTCTGTTATAATCGACTTTGGAACACAATGGAATTATAATTTTTCTGTGGCACACCAATGAATGGATTTGAATGTGTATATTTTCTAAAATGTAAAGTAATGGTTCATGTTTTCAGACAGTTAATATTATATTAAAAAGAGCTGTTCGATTAGTAATTTAGAGATGGTTATTATTATGTCTGTATTGAAAAATTTGATGATACTGTTTGTTTACCGAGGATTGTAAAATGTTTCTTGGTTTTGAGAGTTTAATATATCTGATGGCATAGCAAAATTTGAGTTTAAGACAGTGGTGATGAATTAAGCTATTGAAAGATTGTGAGTGATCATCGATTGATCTGTGGGGAGCCAAGAGAAATGCTAGTGGGTTGTTTTTGAACGTTTGATGGAATTAGCATAATAATTTCAATATGTATCGATTCTTTGTTTGATAGAATTCACTGAATTCTATTAGGATTCAGATCGATGAATGAGTGTTTCGAAAATATCGTCTTGAAAAGATTATTTAGTGATGTTAGAAATCATGAGAATTATATTAAACCTCATTCTATTAAGATTTTCGGGGACGAAAATCCCTAAGGGGGGAAGAAATGTAACCTCCCGAAATAAGGCCTAAACGGAATAGTGATTTTGGGACCACAAATCCGATGTTGAGAAATTTATTTTATTTATATTTTTATGGTCTACAATTTCACGGAATGATTTCGTGAAAATCTCATTCGAAAATTTTGACGTTTGGGCACTCAATTTAGTCAAAAGGACTAAATTGTAAAAAGTACAAAAGTTGAGTTCTACATGTTAGAGGTGTCCAATTGTTATGAAATTTTAAATAGGGGGTCCTTAAATGATAATTAGACCATTGGTTAAGTTGGTGGACAAAAATGGACATGGATGGGTATATTTCAAAAGAATTTTTTTAAGGGGCATTTTGGTAATTTAGTGAATTAAATGAATTAAAAACAAAATTTAAATGCCAAATATGTCCATCTTCTTCATATGGACGAAATTTACCAAGAGAAGACGTGGCTAGGGTTTTCTCAACTTTCCAAGCTCATGGTAAGTCCGTTCTAGCCCCGTTTTTCAAGTTATTTATAGTTTTGGAGTCCCGGTAGCTCGATTTAACTTATGCTACCAATAATTCATGCTAGGGTTCATCTTTGGAAAATTACCCATAGGTGAAAAGAGTGTTTTTTAATGTTTTATGATAGTATATGAGGGCTGAAATTATGTTAAACAACTTTTACTAAGCGGTTTTACGTGAAAACGAGTAAAACGTCATAATCGGTAAAAATACCTAATGTTCATAAGTACATGTTAGAGTGAGAATTTGATGTTGCCATAGAAGAGAAAAATGATCAGCATGTTATAAAACATAAGAATAAGGGCTGAAGTTTAATTTTCGAGTATTGGGGAAAAAGTGTAAATATGTAAAAGTTTAAGGGCAAAATTGTAATTTTGCAAAAGTTGAGTTAAGGACTGTTTTGAATAGTACATTAATTAAGTAAGTGAAATGTGATGTTTTAGACCCCAAAAAACGAGATTTGGACCTAGAATTGGAGGAAAATCGAAAATTGGGAAAGTTCGTAAAATGATCGTTTCGGCATTCGAGGTAAGTTGGTGTGTTAATAATAATGCAATAATGTCGTAATGTATATTGGAAACCTAAATTGTGGTATTAAATTGATTTTTCTGAATTACATGTTTAGTATATTATGTTGGTGAATTGATTTAATAATATGTTTATGATAAAAGGTGACATAGGTGACATGGATGGGTTGAAATGTTGTGCTTAAAGGTGTTTTCTATGACTATGGTTATTATGTGAAATGGAAAGTTTATATGTAAATAATGCATTTATTTTACTTGTTCAATAATTATTTTGCTAGATATTATCATTGGGTGATAACTACAATATGAAAATGTATGGAATGCGAAATTCTCGATTGAACCTTTGGAAAACCGAGAGATACGGACAATATGTAGCTAGGTCACACGAGTGATAAGGGAACTTCACCGTGTGCACAAGAAAGCTACGAGATGGAAAAATTTGATATGTAGCTAGGCCACATGGATGATAAGGGATTTTCACCATGTGTGCAAGAAATCTACGGGATAATAATTTCATATGTAACTAGGTCACATGTGTAATACTGTGTGTATACCATGTGTACAAGAAAGTTACGGGTTATGAGTAGCTAGGTCACATGAGTGGTTCCTAGTGTTAGACACCATGTAGACAAGAGAGCTATGAGATGGAATGGCTAGGTCACATGGGTGATAAGGGACCTTCACCATGTGTACAAGAAAGCCGAATTATGTATGGGTGGAGCTATGTGTTGAGACCACCGAGTATCGGGCGTTTTCCGAAGGGGTTCAACGAGATAATTTACTAATGATGATTGGTGCGATCATGTTATGAATAAGTGCAAGTGTAAATGTGACCAATTGAGAAATGTGGCAAATGCACGTAGAACAATATGCTCGATATGTAATCAGAAATTGGAAAGATTGGTACAGGCAAGTGATGAAAACAACTAAAGTGAGAGAAAGCAAAATTTTACAATAAAACTGTTTTGGATAGCAGCAGTGAGGTGAATTTGAAAAATCACCAAAAATGGTAGAAATTTAATTATAAGTTTTATGAGACATTTATTTAAAGCTTATTGAGTCTATTTTTATAGAAAAGAAACAGAGAAAGCAAAGGATTGGTATATTTTGAGATATTCAGATTTTTGTGAGACTAGTTCAGAGTGATTTCGAGATCCCCTATTCTGACTTTGAAAAATCATTGAAAATTGAAAAAAATATAATATTGGGACATAATTTATATGATTAGATTCCTTATTGAGTCTATTTTTAGAAGAAGCAAGCTAGAACATCATTTGAATTCTGTACAAAAATATAATTAAATTTTAGTAAAGAATGGTCGGAATTTTTGGACAGCAGAACAGGGGAGACTTTGAAGAATAAACTATACTAATTGGCTAAACCAAAAATTCTGAAAATTTTATTATAAATATATATTTTAGCCTAGTTTCATGGAAAATTTACGGATATTAATTTGGAATCCTGTAACTCCAGATATAAATAATTTAATGACTGTGACTCAAGAAAATAGCTTAACTGGAATTTGAATAAATAGGAAGAATATGAAAATAACATGTTATCACATTGCTTATTATTTTCATGCGAGCTTACTAAGTGTAAAGCTTACTCCCTCCTTTCCATTTTCGCTTAGTTTTGTCAGGTGTTTCAGCGTTGGAGATCGTCAGAGGCGATATCACACTATCGGGTCATTATCCTTGGAGTATTGGCATGTGTATGTTAAATGTTTTCAAGTGAGTGGCATGTATAGGGACTTAGTTTTTCTATGATGGATGTTGTTGTGATTAGCCAAATGTATTGGCATATAGTTATTTTTTGATTATGGCCATGCGATGTGGCTTATAATGATTTTGGCTTATAAGCCTATTTGTCCATGGTATGTGTTAATGTCTTGTTATGTGGTATAGGTGATTAAATAGATGACAATGTCAAATGCATGTCTTTGAAAAGTTTTAAATTTTGGGCGAAATTTGGTAACGTGGTTTTGTATGATTGTTAATATTGAAGTATGGTAACGCCTCGAACCCTGTTCTGGAGTTGGACACGGGTGATGGGTGTTACAAACTCACTATGGTCACATGGCCAAGGCACATACCCGTGTCTTTAGCCCATGTGTCTAATTAAATTCAACAATTAATGTGTAGACTACACACGGCCTGGGCACACGTCTATGGGGCTGACTATGTGTCACAGATGGCCTAGACACACGCCCGTGTGTCTACCCATATGGACAATTATAAGGCTATTTTCCAAGCCAATTGCCACCTTGAAATCAAGATCATTCATATACTCACTCCAACCACTAAAATACTTCATCAAAAACATGAATAACAATGCATAACTCATCATCATATGATGTTTAAACTTAGTAAATATTGGTCGATCTCTTTAGCCATATACAAAGAGAAATAAAAACCTTAGTAGCCAACACTTTGGCCCCTCTTAGGACTTACATAAAGGTAAAATAATTCCTATACATGCCATACTTAATAAAAACAACTTGGCTATACCAAAATAATGATTGATAGTGTGCTCCGAGCTCTGCCATCAATGATCCACGAGTTAGCTTGGCAAGATTGCGAGGAAAGAAGAAGGGAGAGAAGTAAGCATATAGCTTAGTAAGTTTGCATGAAACTCATTAGCAATATATTAACTCATTATAACTCATCCATTTCTAGTTAAGAACAACATAAAACTCAAGTGCATGGCTTACTTACTCCTCACATGATACATAATAATTTTATACTTGCATTATAATCATGGTACCTGTGTCACTTGATCACATAGATTTGTACATTTTGCTGATGCAAAAATAAATTCAACTTTTATTCTTCTTAACATGAAAAATGATTTACATTAACCTTGTATAATTTAACTTAGTACTATCTTTACTTCCGCGACTTTCTTGTTGCCTCTTTCATATTTAGCTCTTTTATAAGTTGAAGTTCCCAGAATAATTGAGGTTACTCAATCTCATCAAACATGTATCTCGATGCCAATGCCATGTCCCAGACATAGTCTTACATGGGATCGCCTCATGATGCCAATGCCATATCCCAGATATGGTCTTACATGGGATTGTCTCGTGATGTCGATGCCATGTCCCAGACATGGTCTTACACGAGATCATCCTTTGGTGCCGAAGCCATGTTCTAGACATGGTCTTACATAGAATTTTCCTTGTATGGTGTCAATGCCATGTCCCAGACATGATCTTACACGAGACCTTCCTTGTTCGATGCTGATGCTATATCCCAGAGATGGTCTTACATAGGATCTACGTCCGGTGCCAATGCCATGTAGGTCTGATACAGGACCTACATTCCTTGGGTATCGATGCCATGTCTTGACATGGTCTTACACGGACTTTCCTTATGACATGTTGTGATAATAGTTTCTTCATTATTCCGAGACTTCAACCGGGACTTTCTCATACTTATTCTCAATTACAATTCTCATCATAATATCAACCATTTTACTTCATAGAAATAATATACATTATACAACATAATAAGTAATTGAATGAGAATACACGTAAAACTTTAATTCATAAAAACTTACCTCGGTATTCAAAATGTATGTAGATATGCAATTTAGTCCTCAACTTTGTTCTTGCCTCAGTTTCGATCCAGGCTTCGTATTTCTTGATCTATAATAACAATTTTACTTGTTAAATTCACAAATTGACTAAATCAACTTATAGTTCATATTTTGGCAAAATTATAATTTTGCCTCTAGACTTTGGCAAAATGACCATTTTGCCCCTAGGCTCGGAAATTAATTCTAAGCCCATTTCTACCTTCAAAAAGCCTAGGTGAACATTTAATACTCTTATAGCTATCATCAAAACTCACTATTTTACTTACTACAAATTTATAACCTTTTTATTAAGATCCAATTAGGTGTTTCCAAGACAACACCTTTCATAAAAGTTGTTCATCTAACAGCTAATACTCAATTTCCTCCATAGAAATGCAGTAAATAACAATGATAGCTCTCTTGGTAAAACTCTGAAATTTTTACCATATTGCACAATAGTCCCCTCATTTGAAAGCTTAAGCTATAGTGGTCTCAAAAGTACAACTATTTTCAGGAAAATGATCACTAGAACACTTACTAATGAAGAGATAAGTGTGCTAAAATTTTTGAAGCTTTCAACCCTTATTTTTCTTGCAAATTTCAGTGGGAGAAATGAAGAAGAAAGATGGACATCATATTTTCTTTATTTTAATATTAAACTATCAATTTAATCCACCGAACATCACCAACTTTGCCCAACTTGGTCAATTCTTGTCCCCTATGCATACTATGGCCTGCCAACTCACTTAAACAAGGCCAAATTGCACATTTGGGACCTCCAATTAATAACCCATAGCTATTTGACACCTCTAGCAAATAAAATAGAACTTTCGCACTTTATGCGATTTAGTACTTTTTAGCTATTAAGCCTGAAATTGCTAAAATTAAAGCACCAAAATTTTCATGCATCCTTATTAACACGTTATAACACATAATGTAACATGAATATAATTTTCTCTAACCTCAGATTAGTGATCCCGAGATCATTGTTCCGATTAGCCCCTAAATCGGGCTGTTACAATTCTCCCCCCTTAGGGATTTTCGTCCCTTAAAATCTTACCGATGCAAAGGTTGGGGTATTGGATCCTCTTCGTTTCCTCGGGCTCCTATGTAGCATCTTATATCCCGTGTCTTTGCCATAGAACTTTCACTTGGGCTATGCTTTTGTTTCTTAACTGCTTGACTTCTTGCGCCAAAATTCTAACCGGCTCTTCACCATAAGTCAAGTCCGGTTGTATCTCTATCTCTATCGGTACTATAACATGTGAAGGGTTTGATCGGTAGCGTCGCAACATACACACGTGAAACACATCATTAATCTTTTCTAACTCAAGTTGCATGGCTAACCAATAAGCTATTGGTCCTATCCTCTCAGTAACTTCATAAGGTCCAATATAGCGCAGACTTAATTTGCCCTTCCGGCCAAATCTGAGGACTTTTCTCCAAGGTGATACTTTCAAAAACACCTTATCACCTACTTGATACTTGAAATCTTTCCTTTTAAAATCTGAGTAAGATTTTTGTCTGTCAAAAATAGCCTTTAAGCAATCTCGAATCACCTTTACCTTTTCTTCAGTTTCTCTGACCAAATCAACCCCGTGAATCTAGTTTTCCTTGAGTTCAGTCCAGTATAAAGGCGTTCGGCACTTACTCCCGTATAAGGCCTTATAAGACGCCATCTTTAAACTTGATTGAAAACTATTATTGTAGGCAAATTCTAACAATTGAAGGTAGCTTTCCCAACTTCCTTGCAACTCAAGAACACAACACCGGAGCATATCCTCAAGTACTTGTATTAATCTTTCTGACTGATCGTCGGTTTGGGGATGGAAAGCTGTACTAAAACTCAGCTTTGTACCCAAAGCCTCCTACAACTTTTTCCAAAATCTGGATGTGAATCGAGAATCCCTATCCGATATAATCGATAAAGGCACTCCATGAAGCCTTACTATCTCAGAAATGTATTTGCCAATTTTTTGAGTGAGTAGTTAACTCGCATAGGTATAAAATGGGCTGACTTCGTAAGTTTATCGACCACAACCCACACAGCATCTTTCTTGCTCGAGGTCAACGGTAAACCTGTTACAAAGTCCATAGTAATGTAGTTCCATTTCCACTCGGGAACCATAATACGCTGAAGCAGGCCTGAAGGTACTTGGTGCTTAGCTTTTACTTGTTGGCAAATTAAACATTTCAACACAAACTCTGAAATATCCTTCTTCGTACTTGGCCACCAATACTATTGCTTCAAGTCATTATACATCTTGGTACTACCCGGATGTACAGCTAAACATCTATTATGTGCCTCACGCAAAATCCTCTGAATAAGTTCATCATTCCTCGGTACACAAACTCTGTCTCTGAACATCAGACATCCATCAGAATTAACCTAAAAATTGGACTCAATGTCTGACTCACACTGAGCTCTCTTGAATTGTAAGTCACTGTCACCACTCTGAGCTTCATAGATCTCTTGAAGGAGCATCGATCTAATCCTCAACTTAGCTAGAATAGAACCATCTTCTATCAAGGTCACCCGCGTATTCAAAGCCCTTAATGCAAATAGAGATTTTCTGCTTAAAGCATCAGCGACTACATTCGCCTTTCCTGGATGGTAATCAAGAACCAACTCATAATCTTTTATCAACTCTAACCATCTTCGCTGCCTCAAGTTCAATTCCTTTTGAGTCATCAAGTACTTTGAACTTTTGTGATCGGTAAATATCCAACATTTTTCACCATACAAATGGTGTCTCCAAATCTTCAGTGCAAAAACTATGGCAGCCGACTCCAAGTCATGCGTCGGATAGTTCTTCTCATGAGGCTTTAGCTGTTTGGAGGCATATGCTATCATCTGGCCTTCTTCATAAGTACACAGCCTAATCCCTGTAAGGAGGCATCGCAGTAAGTCACGAATTCTTTTCCCGACTAGGGTTGTACTAGAACTGATGCTTCTATCAATAATGCCTTCAATTTCTCAAAATTTTGTTGGCATTTTTCCGTCCACTCAAACTTCACATCTTTCTATAACAATTTCATCATCGGAGTCGTAATTATGGAAAACCCCTTGACGAATCGTCTATAATAGCCAGCTAGGCCTATAAAACTTCTAACCTCAGAAATATTCTTCGGTGGTTTCAGTCAGCAATAGCTGAAATCTTACTTGAGTCAACTTGGACTCCATCTCCCGAGACAATATGTCCCAGAAATCCAACTTCCTTGAGCCAAAATTCACTTTTGCTGAACTTGGCATACAACTGATTATCCCGCAAAATCTGTATAACTATCCTTAAGTGCTCTGTATGCTCACTCTCATCCTAAGAATATATTAGTATGTCATCAATGAACACAACTACAAACTTAACGAGGTATGGCCTAAAGATGCGATTCATAAGATCCATGAACACCACAGGAGCATTGGTCAAACCAAAGGGCATGACTAAAAATTCATAATGCCCATACCTCATTCGAAAAGCCGTCTTAGACACATCGGAATCCTTTACTCTCAACTGATAGTATCCCGACCTCAAGTCTATCTTGGAGAACACAGTGGCTCCCTTCAATTGGTCGAACAATTCATCAATTCTTGGCAATGGATACATGTTCTTCACTGTTACTTTATTGAGTTGTCGATAAGCTATGCACAATCTCATAGAGCCATCTTTCTTTTTCAAAAATAGTACTGGAGCACCCTATGGAGAACAACTCACTCGGCTAAAACCTCTGTCCGTTAAATCTTGCAATTGTGCCTTTAATTCTTTCAACTCAGTTGGGGCCATCCTATAAGGAGCAATTGATATCGGTACAGTACCGGGGGCTAACTCGATGCCAAATTCAACGTCTCTAATCGGAGGCAATCCTGGCAATTCCTTGAGGAAAACATCTGGGTATTCACATACTATCGGCATTGACTCAATCTTTAACTCAGTTTCCTTGGCATTCATCACAAAGGCAAGATACGCCTCATACCCTTTTCTTACATACCTCTGAGTCGTCATGTGAGAAATTACTACTGGCAACCTATCTTGTTCATCTGATTCAACATGAAGGATATCCCCGTTTTCACATCTCAACTCAATATATTTCTTTCAACAATTTACTATCATATCGTGAGTGGTTAACCAGTCCATACCAAGAATAATGTCAAATTCATCAAATGGTAATAACATAAGGTTGGCCTTAAAGTAATAACCCT
This sequence comes from Gossypium bickii, assembly GCA_025503065.1. Lineage (NCBI taxonomy): Eukaryota > Viridiplantae > Streptophyta > Magnoliopsida > Malvales > Malvaceae > Gossypium > Gossypium bickii. The sequence goes on along the minus strand of CP106713.1, from coordinate 83,206,915 downwards.
TAATCATCAAAGGACAATCTTTGTATACTTTATCAACTAAAACATTTTGCCTAGTGGATTAGACACCTTTATCACAAACTCTGTGGACAATATAGGCATACTCATACTAGATACTAATTTCATGCAAATATATGAGTGGGTAGATCCGAAATCTATTAAAGCAATAACTTTAGTATCATGTAGAGAAAAGGTACCCGTAAAAACATCAGGAGAATATGCCTCTTCGCGTGCGCGAATAGCATAAGTCCTTGCAGGTGCCCTACCCTCAGGTCTCGCAGCCTGCTCTCTGGGATTACCTTTACTGCTCGCCCCACTTTCGCGGTTCCTCTGTGGTCTCCCTCTAACAACGCTCTCGGACCTTGCATTCTGAGCTTTCTTTTCTTTCATCATCTGAGGACATTCTCTTATGAAATGATCTTAGGATCCACACCTGAAACAAGCATTTTCATGTGTTCTACATTCTCTAGGGTGATGTCTGCCGCATTATGGGCATTCCGATCTATTAGATCGAATGTTCCCAACACTCACAATTGAAGTAGTTTGAGCCTTATTCCCCGAATACTGCTTACTCTTGCCTCTGCTTGAAAACCTGACTGAAGTAGCAGATCGGGTGGAGAAATCTCTTGACTTTTTGGACGAGGACTGGAAGGACTTACTCTATTGTCTCTTTCTCGAGTCACGAGACTCCATCTCGGCCTTTCTTTTCTCTTTTACTAATTCTTCAACTTTACAAGCCCGATCTACCAACACAACAAACTCTTTCAACTCTAGGATAGTAACAAACAACTTAATGTCTTTGTTTAGTCCGTCCTCAAACCTCTTGCACATGGTGGCTTCAGTGGATACACACTCTCGAGTGTATTTACTAAGTCTTACAAACTCATGCTCATACTCAGTTACTGACATCTTGCCTTGCTTCAACTCTAAGAATTCTTTTCTCTTTTGATCTATAAACCTTTAACTGATATATTCTTCTTAAATTCTTCTTGGAAAAATTCCCATGTAATCCTTTCCCTTGGTACAACCGACACAAGGGTATTCCACCATTGGTAAGCGGAATCTCTCAGAAGGGAAACCACGAACTTCATGTACTCTTCAAGTGTGCACGATAATTCTCAAATACCCTAATGGTATTCTCAAGCCAAAACTCTGCCTTTTCAGGATCGTCATCTTTACTAGCCCGAAATTCCTCTACTCCTTGTTTCTGGATCCTATCAACCGGAGGTTTTTCTCTTCTTACTACTTCTACCACTTTATGGGCTATAGAGGTAGGCTGAGGAATAGGCGGGGGTGGATGGGGTTGTGCATTCGGGTTCACACGAACAAACTTCGTGTACCATATATTCATCATGTGGAGAAAGGCTTATCTAGCCTCTTCTCCTCCTCTCTGACTAACCATAGTGGGTCTATTTTCATACTCATTCGGCACCGTCCCTTCAGTGGGAGCCAGCGCATTAATTTCTACAACATCCGCCACAGCTCTTTCGGGATCCATTTACTATATGAAAACACAATTTAAATCGTCAAGAGTTGTCACACTATTGTCATGAAAATAATTTTATGTATGAATAGCTAAACTCATACTTACGCTACGTTAGTCCTAGAATCGACTAAATCGTAGCTCTGATACCACTAAATGTAACACCTCTTACCTGTGTTCGACGCCGGAACAGGAGACGAGGTGCTACTGTGCATAACCTTACATGAACATGTACTATTAGACTATAAATTTCGTTTTGACTCAGAGCTTGTCTTTCTTACTCATAATGAGCATATTATGGGCCTATGAGGCCTAGAACATATAACCGGGGGGTTCCGTAGATTAATCGGAAACTTTAACACTCTTTGAAAAATTTTGCCTAAACTGGGGCCCCACGCTCGTGTTGTCTAGGGACACACCTGTGTGCCCCTAAGACATGCCCGTGTCCGACACCCATGGTCAACACTGACTTCCTTCACACGGCCTTAACACGCCCGTGTCCTTAGCTCGTGTGTCCAATTAAATTCCACAATTAATGTGAAGACTTCACACGGCCTGGGCACACGCCCATGGGGCTAACTATGTGTCACACATGGCCTAGACACACACCCATGTGTCTACCCATGTGGACAATTATAAGGCTATTTTCCAAGCCAATTGCCACCCTGAAATCAAGACCATTCGTATACTCACTCCAACCACTCAAATACTTCATCAAAAACATGAATAACAATGCATAACTCATCATCAAATGATGTTTAAACTTAGTAAATATTGGTCGATCTCTTTAGCCATATACAAAAAGAAATAAAAACCTTAGTAGCCAACACTTTGGTCCCTCTAAGGACTTACATAAAGGTAAAATAATTCCTATACATGCCATACTTAATAAAAACAACTTGGCTATACCAAATAATGATTGATAGTGTGCTCCGAGCTCTGCCGTCAATTATCCACGAGGCTTGGCAAGACTGCGAGGAAAGAAGAAGGGAGAGAAGTAAGCATATAGCTTAGTAAGTTTGCATGAAACTCATATAGCAATATATTAACTCATTATAACTCATCCATTTCTAGTTAAGAACAACATAAAACTCAAGTGCAAGGCTTACTTACTCCTCACATGATACATAATAATTTCATAGTTGCATTATAATCATGGTACCTGTGTCACTTGATCACATAGATTAGTACATTTTGCTGAGGCAAAAATAAACTCAACTTTTATTCTTCTTAACATGAAAAATGCTTTACATTAACCTTGTATAACTTAACTTAGTACTATCTTTACTTACTCGACTTTCTTGTTCCCTCTTTTATATTTAGCTCTTTTACCCGTTGAATTTCCTGAAATAATTGAGGTTACTCAATCTCATCAAACATGTATCTCGATGCCAATGCCATGTCCCAGACATAGTCTTACATGGGATCGCCTCATGATGCCAATGCCATATCCTAGATATGGTCTTACATGGGATTGTCTCGTGATGTCGATGCCATGTCCCAGACATGGTCTTACACAGGATCTACGCTCGGTGTCGATCCATGTCCCAAACATGGTCTTATATTGGACCTACATTCCTTGGGTGCCGATGCCATATCTTGACATGGTCTTTCACGGACTTTCCTTATGACATGTTGTGATACTAGTTTCCTCATTATTCCAAGACTTCAACCGAGACTTTCTCATACATATTCTCATTTACGGTTCTCATGCATCCTTATTAACACGCTATAACACATAGAATATAATTTTCTCTAACCTCAGATTAGTGATCGCAAGATCACTGTTCTGACTAGCCCCTAAATCGGGCTGGTACAAGACCATTATACTTCTTAGTGGACAAAAATAAACATGGTTAGGTGAATTTCCAAAGTTTTACATTATAGGTATTTTGGTAAACTAGTAAATAAACGATTTAATAAGCTAAAATAAAGTCAAAATTTTTATTCATCTTCATCCTCATAGCCAAATTTCAAGGGAGCCCATAGCTAGGGTTTTGGCCACTTTCAAGCTCGATTGTAAGTCCGTTCTTGCCCCGTTTTTAATGATTTCTATGTTTTTGAAGTTGTCTGAACATAATCTAGCCTTTCCAAGGACTAATTTGAGGAAAGATTAAAGTTTAAAATTTGACAGATGACGAATATATGTGTATTTTGATGTTTAATGGTAGAAAATGTATGTTTGATGTTAGATAAACAACATTTACAAAGTGATTTTTAATGAAAATGTCAAAAAGGGGACCTATTTGTAAAAGGTTGTAAAATGTGTTGTAAAATGTGAATAAATGGAAAATGTGGGCTGTCATGAGCATGAAAAAGGTTCGGTTAGGTTTGGGTTGGGAAGAAATTGAAAGAAATTCATTTTCCGAGCCTAGGGACTAAATTGTAAAATGTTAAAAAGTTAAGGGTAAAAATGTAAATTTTGCCATAATGTGTTTTTGGGCTGAATTGAATAATGTGATGATTAAATAAGTTAAATGTGGTATTATAGATCAAGAAAAATGAAGTCCAGGTCTAGATCGGGGGAAAAATAAAGTAATTCACGAGTAGATCCCTTTGGCCGTTTTTGTAGCCGAGGTAAGTTCGTCTGTTAAATAAGCTTTACTATAATTGTATTTTTAATGCTTTAATATTGTATGAATTGTGTAAACAACTCTATGGACCCGTTCGACGATGTTTTGACAAGTGAGAAATCCCAATCGAACCTTAGGAATAGATTAGGATACAAGTGACATGTCATTAAGGTTTTATGTTATGTGATCCGGGTGCTGGTCTTGTATGTCCAACTGGTGGCTGAGTATACCGGCATATGTTGCAATTACTTGACAGCTTCTATGAGTAGCACGAGTAGTTACGTCTTTACTGATAGCTTGTGTGAGCAGGCCTGTTAATGGCTCGAGAGCGAGCATATATGTGTTATGAGATAAAGGTAGCAATGGCTATATATGTGGCACCTTGTATGCAAGATTTCCTGAGTATCTATCATTATTATTCTGAGCGGTTTATTGGGTATAACGACGATGAGAATAAGTATGAAATTATTACGAGATGGTTCAGGTATGTACTTAAAGGTTATGATTATTAATTCGTGAAATGACGATTTTCAAGGTAAGTTGTGATGGAAGTGAATTATGATCATGAGATTTCGGTAAATTGCATTATCTTATGTTAAATTACTTGCATGTTAATGTATGGTAAAGTTAGCTTATTTCTTTCATATTAGCTTACTAAGCTATAAAGCTTACTCCGTTTTATTTTCCATGTTTTATAGTGTCACCAAGCTAGCTCGGATTGGAGATCGTCGTAAATCGTATCACACTATCAAACTGTCATTTTGGGTATCAATGATCTTAAACATTTTGAGTATATGGCATGTATAGGGACTTGTTCATTTTGTTATATGTGTCATCATGATTTGACCAAATATATTGGCTTGTAATAGTCATAGGCTTGTTTTTGTATTTGGCCATGTAACTTGGCTCATTTTGGTTGAATTGGTTGTAAGCTTATATATATATTTATATATGCATGCATGTGTAATTATCTCTTGTGTGATGTGGTTTATATGCTTGGTAAATGGTTAGATATGGCTTAATGGTTTTGTTGTTGAATGGTTAATATTGGCTCATTGGTATGCTAGGAAAACAAAGTAAAATTATGCATGTTATTGGTAGCCATATTGGAACTTGTAGAACGTGAGTTGGTATGATTTGGTTTGGCCAAATATGATGTTGTAAATATGCTGAGTATGGATAATGAAATGACATGATTTGGCATTGTTTGTGGACATTTTGGTTGCCTAAATATGCCATGGTTTGTGCCAATAAGATTGTGGGTGTTTTTGTGCAAATGAGGATGCCAAATGGCTTGGTAAATAGCCTTTATTTTGTTCACACGGGTAGACACATGGGCATGTGTCTAGACTGACATACGGTCTACCCTATGGGCATGTGTTTCGGCCATGTGTTCCATACACCTTAATTTTGAGAAATAGAATTCTCAAAATTGAGCACACGGGCAGAGACACGAGCATGTGTCTCAGCCGTGTGAGGGACACGGCCTCAAGCACGGGCGTGTCCCTACCTTGTGAAGCCTGCACCTATTTTATAAAAATTAAATTAACCACACGGCCTAGCACACGGGCGTGTGGCTTGGCCATGACTTCAATTTGTTCATGCTTTGCAAAATAGATAACTACACGGATTAGGGACACGGTCGTGTGTGACCACACGGCTTGCCCACACGGGTGTATCCCAATCGACACGAGTGTTTGACCCCTGTTCATAGCAAAAAAAAAAAAAATTAAGTTTTGTAAAAATTTCCTAGTTTTTGGTTTAGTCACGAAACACTTCCATAGCATGTTTTGGGCCCCGTAGACTCGTATTAGGGACTTTATGATTTAATACAAATGGTTTTAATTTGGATGCAAATTTATGACTTGGAATTGTATGTTTGTTTGCGATGTAAGTCCGGTAATGCCTCGTACCCTGTTCCGGCGTTGAATACGGGTAAATGGTGTTACAAGAAGCCCATGAATTTTTAAAGTCCAATATTTGCATTCTAAGCTCTATTTTATTTCTATTAATTGTTTTATTTACCATTCTTTTCATTGTTATGTTAAACATTTAAAGTCCACAAAGCTAATTAATATGCCCATCTTCTCTTTCTTTCTCTTCACCTCAAACATGGATTTGTTCATCTATCTTTTCCAACTTCTATCTTTGATTAACAGAGCCACTTGATTCAACATCTAATGACAATGGAGATATGAATTTGTTAGGATCAGTTTATAAAAAAAATTGTGAATCAATGTAAACACATCCTTACATTCTAAAACTCTAATTGGGAAATGACCACTTTGTAATTGAGTATGAAAATGTACTTAATGCAACTTAATTAATTAGTTGAATCTTTGTAGTCATTTTACTATAATTGCAACCTTCCATGAGAGATTGTTCCACTAATACTATCTCTACCCATTGATTAACATGTATTGAAAAGTTATTATGTTCCAAGTTTAAAGAGGGACTATCAACACTATTACCAAGGAAGACATGAATTTCATGTAGTCCAAACACGACCACAATTCCACCTATTCATAACAGCTTGACATCTAATCTTATTTGTTGGAAATGGTGCCCCAAGTGTAGAATTTTCATCTATGTACACTTGTATTTTTTCAAACAGATTGACTTAATAAAATTATTCATGAATTACATAAATACCCTTTGTAAATTTTGCTCGTGTGGTTTTTGTATGAAAAGAAAAATGGAAGCAAATATTATCTCACTGGTTATCTAATGTTTACCTAATAGTAAGCGGTATTACGTGGTTAGATCGTAATACGAAAAGACAAGTTATATTAGCAGATGAAATTAAACAGGTCTTTCATCAAATAAAAAAAATTAGCAAACCGATTTAAAGACTAATATGCCATCAATCAAGTCCAATTAGGTAGATGCTTTGTCTTGGGCATCGGAGCGAATGACTCCCAGAATATATAGACATAGATGTGACTAACTGGACTGATAGTGTATCGATAGGACTCAAGTAGAATAGATCCTGAATTCGTTTATGGATTTATTCACTTGTGATGTTCATAGTGTGGCATACCTTAATATTGGGTTGATGATGGACTATGTACACATGACTCGTATACTTTGATGTAAGTAAAAGCCTGAGTTCAAATAGATAAGGAACCAAAAGATGGTTCGTTGGGTATACGACTTCTGCAGTATCTAACATCATTCACAATAGTGGAATTCATAGCCCAAGACATGGGTAAATGATATTTTATCATTAGAATTACATGATAGATGAAAAGTAAACATGGCCGTGGGTCATTTGTCTTTGTGATGAATGACTTAATTACTATATGATAATAATTGACATTTCATGAAGGAAGATGTAATGGTTACCATGTGGTAAAATAGGATCATATTGGGAGAACGAATTTATCCCAAAGAGATAAGGATATCCTATAAGGGTAACACACTTATGACAAGTTAATCAGATGAGCTTGATCGAGTAGCTTTCATAATGGTATGGTATTAGGGAGAGCTCATTCACAATACTATAGTGGAATGACTTCTTGACAAAATGAGTTTATAATTAATAGGAAGAAAGTTGGAACTTAATTATAAATCATTTGAGCTCTAATTATATATGTCCAATCGGTCCCTCTTCTAGCTTATTGAAACAAAAAATGAAATGCATGTTGAGTCAAATGAACAAAAATAGATATAAATGATAAAGTTAGAGAAATGAGTATAGAAATGAATGTGGTTTCTAAGTATAGAAATTAACTAAGAATTAGTTTAAGTTTTTTGAATTATTATTTAATTAAATAATTAAAGTTAAAAAATGGAGGTAAATTAATTGGTCATTCCATTGAATGTAGAAATTAAATATATTTTCTTATAAATTCTTTTACAGTAAAGTTGTCATGATTTTAACAAAATTAGAATTGGGTTGAGAAAAATATTTAATTGGAAAAATTAATTAATTAAAATTAATTTAATAAATAATATTGATTTTGGGAAATAGAAAAACATGTATTGAATTTGAGTAAATTATAAAATTTTGGGTTAAAAGTCCAGGAAGCACATATAATAAAACCCAATTCAGGAGAGGCCCAAATCCCCATCATAATATATATGAGGAGAGGCACACCTTATTAGTCGCCCCTGTAACACCCATAACTTATTTCAATCATTAGATTAAGGTTACAGAGTATTATTAGATGATTCAGAACAATCAATAATAAATAGCATCAAGGTGAATTAATTAATGAAATTTCATAAATAATTCAAATCAGAGTAGAACCGACACTTATGGGCCTTAAATCGAGCCTACGAGGCCTTTAAAATAGTTTAGTAACAATTAGTGCCCAATTTGAAACAAAATAAAAGACTTTGGACAAAAGTGAAAATTTTCAAAATAGGGTAACATTTGTCCAGGACGTGTGGCTCTAGACATGGTTGTGTATCTATCCCACACGCCTGTGTGCTCACTCGTGCAACTCACTGACTTGAGTCACACAGCCGTGTCGCAGGCCATGTGCCAACCCATGTAAACCTTGCACTTAACATGCTAGGGGCACATGCTCGTGTAGGTTGCCCGTGTGTTGCACATGGCTGTGTGACAGCTCGTGTCTCAGGCCATGTGTGCCCAAAAATGACCTAAAATGTGCTCATTTTTCCTCCAAATGCTTAGGTACATAAACCAACTTATAGCATATGATCAAAAGACCTCAAAAAACACTCAAGAACAACAAAAATATGCCAAATCAACAGTCAAAGACCTAACCAATGTGTCATCAATGACACCACATCAATCACCCAACATTTCACTACTTTAGTTACATTACACAAGCCACAACACACTCAAATATAACTTACCTTCAATTCCTTTATACCAAACCTAATTCAAGCCACACTTACTATTTCATGCTTGTTCACTTTTGCTTAAACTTGGAATTAAACATACATACCACATTGAACTACTCATAACACAACATCAAAATGCACAACCAAAACATAGTACATATACTTATGAAACATTATAGAACATAATGGAATGCTCCTCTTACATGCCATATAATACAAGTCGAATTCAAAATCTACCAAAAGATCCTCGGACAGTGTGATTCTTCATGTTGATCTGATCTCCCGATTTCCAAAAAATGTAATCTACAAAGAAAGAGACAATGACACGAGTAAACTTTCGTAAAGCTTAGTAAGTTTTTCAATTAAATGGTAAAAGCTTACCGTATTAAAATAATAATTCAAATAACAAGATTTTTAAATAGATTTCCTGTCACTAAGGTTGTTAACAAAATTGTTGTCAATCAGAGCTCACAACAGGTGAGTAATGCTCAAACAACAATACAAATCAATTTTCCACATTTCAATAACATTCAGTGATCAATAAACAATGCCCGATGAACGATACACAGATACAAGTACACGACTAACCTTTTAGAACACCCCAGACACTCATATGAGCCAATCCAACCAATAACATGCCTCGACACTAAGTGCCTAGCCCTTAGGCTAACATTCGCCCTCGTATCACATTAAGAAACACTATAATATAACATGATAGTCTACAACAAATGCAAGACCTTGGTATATTCAATGAACAGAGGATATACAGAAATAATCGTCACATCTTATATCAATCCCGTACCACTTGCAAAATAACCTATTGGCATGCCAATCGTAGTCTATCCTACATTCATCGGCTCATAGTATTTCAATTAATAATCGATATCATATCAACTCATTATTTCCATTTTCAATTACATGCATCAATAGTATCCAACATTATACAATTAAGTTCGCATAATACATTTAAAATGTATAAAAATTAAATCAAACAAACTTACCAGACTAAACTGCAGTGATGACAAAAGTACAGGGACTATTCTGTAATTTTCTCTTTTCCTCAGTTTTTCACTCGTTCTTGATCTGAACTAATAATTTCATTCAATTTACTAATTTCAACAGAAAAATTATCTCATCTTATGCTATTATGTCCTTTTAGACATTTTCACAAAATTGGCCCCAACATTTTACTTTTATGCAATTTAGTCCTTAAGCTCAAAACTTGCAATTTAACCAATTTTAACTAAAATTAAATTCAACAAAATAGTATAACACTCCACTACAGTCCATACTTGCTGTTATTTCACATCAGGTCCTTGTAATTTACCACTTTAACAATTTAGTCCTTAAACATTAAAATTACTAAAAACTATTTTACAAAATATTCCTATTATACAACAAAGCTTAATAATCTACCATAAAACTTCAAGAACAACTCAAACTCAACAATGAAATAATCCATAACATTTGAAAGTTTTACAAATTAGTCCTCGAGTTAGGTAGGTGAAGCTAATATGAGTTCGAAAACATAAAAATAACTAAAAACGGGTATTAAACACATACCAAATAGGGAAAACCTAACTAGCCAAAGCTTTCTTCTTCTCCAAAAATGGCTACACAATTTAGCATCAAGGAAAAAGGAAAGGAAATGATAATTGATTTTGTAATCTTTTGGTTTATCCTTTCATTTACCTATTTACTATTTTACCTTTTTAATATTCATTTAAACTTCAACAATTGTAAGTCCATTAATGTCCACTAAAATTACAAATGGTCTAAATACAATATAAGTCCTCACACATATACCATTTAAGTTATTTAATTACTAAAATTCAATAGTAATTAACCTTTACAATTTAGTCTTTTTTAATTAATTAGGACCTAATAGCAATTAACCATAATATAGAGAATTCCACATCATTCCTACCTTTTGGCCACTTAAAGAGGGTCCAATTACACAATTGGTCATTCTCTTATTTTTAATTATTAATTACTTAAGCTTTATTTCAATTTAACCTTAAAGTGCTAAGATTCAATGAATAAATAATCCAAAGGTTAGTGGAATGATTAACATCCACCACCGCTTGGACTTTTTGACCGTGGTTTAATCACCATTTTGGTCCCTTTAGTATTTTAAATCTATAACAATTAACTTTTACATCTTTTACAATTTAATCCTTTTACCTTAATTAACATTCTAAACATTAAAATTTCTGAACCAAACCTTCACATACCAAAATAATTACTACATAAATATTTAATAAAAATATTCACGAGCTCAATTTACAGAAATGGGTTTCTGATACCTTACTTTCTGAAACCACTTGACTTTGAGACTGGACCACTTATACTTATCTATTTGTTCAATTTATAAAAATTATTAAGCCAAAATTCAATATAATAATATAATCGACTTGAAAATATTAAATAACAACTCTGACTTACTCATCAGATTTGTGGTCACAAAATCACTATTTCGAACACCACTAAAAAATGAGCTGTTACAGCCCCCTTTCCTAGTTCAACTAGAGAAGAGTTGTTTCTATTGAATAAATATTATTTGTGTTCTACTAATTAAACTAGGGTTTCACTTCCTTTTCCTATAAATAGATGACAGCGGTAAAGCTTAAAACAATAAGTTTTATACAACTTTGAGAATTTGAGATATTGTTATTCTTCCTTAAACTAGTGAGAATTTATTTTTTAAGTATAAATTCTATTTTCTGGGGATAACAATCCTACTAGTTTCTATAAGAGAGAGATTTAATTTCTTGCTAAAAATAAGAAAATATTTCTTATTTTTTGTTTGATTCAAAATTTTTTGAGCCCATAATCGAGCCAGTTTGGGATACAAGAGTTGTAACACCCTAAACTCAGCCTAGAAGTTAGGCCCGAGTCCGGAATGTCACATTAAAGGCACACTCCAAAATGATTTTACAATTTAACATTTTAAGGCCCAAAAGCCCAAAATCCAATATACCTTTTTAAGTTAAGAGGAAAAACCCACATTTTAGGAAAACGTTCATGTATTTAAGTTATTTCGAAAACCATGTCATCTTTGGAAATTTGATGAAATTTATTAAGCAAATAGCTGAAGCAATAATAATAAATCCAAAGTCTAAAGTTAATTAGGAGTTACATGACCTTATTACAAATTAAAAAAAAAAAAAAAAAACAAAGTATTTACAGCAATTTCATTTGATCAAATTAAAACATTTAAACAACTTGTAGTGTGGCCATCTCCGAGTCCTCTCCCACGTCGACCATCTATTCAGGATCACCTAAAACATTAAAATTAAGGGTGTGAGTTTCGAAACTCAGTGTGTACAACCCTTGGCAATCAATTCCACATACAAATTGTAACATCCCGAATTAATGGGCTTATGCATTTAATGTGTAGACATGTTTAATGGGTTAATATGAGAATTAGAGGTGTAAATTGGGCTCGGGAATGGGCCGACGTCTTGGCTAAATATTTTGTTTAGAGACTATTGGGTTTAAATAAAATATTGAGAGTGGAATAGTCCTAATAGGTTTGTGGCCTAGGAACAAGAGGCACAGTAGGAGGGAGCTATAAGTGGCGTCAATAGGCAAAGGAAGGGGGCCTCAGTGTGGCCGCTTGGAGCCCAAAAAATTGGGCTAATTTTGGCAGCCCAAGGAGAGCTAGGGGGGACAGCATCAAGGATAGAAAATAGGGGTTTTTAATGTTTTTAATTTGTGGATAATAAGCTGATAAAGGAGGGAAAAAGTGGTGTGATGTAGGACACTTTTGGATGTGTGTTCTGATAAGGATAAGGGAAAGATGAGGAGCTATCTAGGAGGTCAGAGGTTGTCGAATGTGGGACTGTGTGTGTGTAAGGAGGGGACGGCTAGATAGAGTTAGGCAAAGCCGAATTTTGTCAATTTTCCTAAAGCTTTCTCTCTCAGTTTCTCTGTTGCCGAAACTTTTCCATTCTTTTTCTTCTTTTGATGAAACTTCTTCATAGCCGAAATCTCTAAGGCTCTTCTTGTTTTCTTTTCCTAAGCCAAAATAGAAACTCCTCACTCAGTTCTTCTAAAAGCTGAAAAAGCATCAACCCCCTCTTGTTCATCTTTTCGGGATTTTCTTAAAAGCTCAAATCCTTAGATCTCATCTCTTGTGATTGCCGAATCTCCTCTCAAGTGTTAGCTGAATTCCCAGTGTTGAGGTAAGTGTCGACTCCTGCTATTCCATTAGATTTCTTTCAGGTTTTAGGAAACAAGGCCGAATGGCCACTTGGTTTGTTAAGGCTGTCGATTGAGGCTAATATTTCTCTTTTTTTGTGTTTTGGGTGGCATTTCGGGATTTGAAGGAAACCCGATCGTTTAGATCTAAAAGCCGAAAATTGCTAGTCTCTAATTTCAGGATTTCTAGGTAAGGATTTCAATTCTCCTTAAGATGATCAACCGTTTTCTCTTTGTTAGGCATGCCTTAACCTAATGTTTCGTTACCAGCCTCTGAACAACACATTGGGCAGATAGCAGCTGTGTTGACTACGAATAGCATCGACGTAGAAAGTCTTGTTCTAACGGTAATCAGGTGTGTAGATCTCTAACACACTATTAAACCTGTATGATGTTTTCTTGTTTACAAGTATGTACACATGGGGTGGGATTATGATAATGAAGGGGTAGTGCATGATAGGTCACTTGGTGATCGGTGGTTAAACCACAAATTTAAATGTTAGGTCACATAGTGATCGGTGGCTATGCCATGTTTAATGATTCCTGAATAATAGGAATAGGCAGTACGACTGTCGTTATGGTGTGTAGCGGATGGAGGGTTGATTGTAGAAATTCCCAAGGTGTGATGCTTGGTACGGGTTGGTGTGTAGAGGATGAAATTCTAGGTTGGGTTGGGCTATGCATCATTTATTATTTATCATGTGATGATGATTGTTGCCTTTATGTATAAGCCAGGGCTCATAATGTGTTTGTGGGCCTCAAGTCATTGTGTTTCGGGATTTATACACTGAGTCTTGGTGACTCACGCTTTCATTTTTCTCTACTCTTTCAGATGAGCAGTAGATCGTGGACATGGGAGCCGAGAAGGACTCGATGGGCCATCAAGTGTTTTTTTATCTTTATAGATTATTTCGGCTTTTCTTTAAGTTTTTAATTTTGGAAATATTTATGTAATAAGGCCCCATAGTTTATATTTTTTTTACTGCATAGTTTTAATATTTGCAACTTATGAAAATTTGTCAAAGGTTTAATTAGTCAAAATAATAATAATACAAGGTTTTCTTTTCAAAAGTCACTTGTTTATTCAAATTTTGTCTAACTAACTTGTGATTTTCTAAAGCCAACTTAGCAAAAGTTTTCAATGTACAACCCGTAGCATACCAGATCTGGCCGAAACTGATGGGCCGGGGTTGGGGTGTTACATTTTGGTATTAGAGCCCAGTTCAAAACTCGGGCTGTGAAATGGGTCTAGTAGTGTTTTGAAAATTTGATGTGATTTTGAGGAAAATATTTTGGATGAAGATATGGCCTTCGAGTCTACCGGCACTCGATCCACGCAGGTAACTATTCTAACATCTGTTGTGATATACATGTTGGGCTTGATGGGCTTGGTGGACGTAGGCTAGTATATTAGACATTGATGGCCTTTAGGCTTTGTTTAAAACAACTCTCTAAATTCATAAGATTTAATCCTACCAAACAAACCTGTAAACAAGTCGCGAGATTAGGGTGTGGCAACAGGCATACGCATGTCTAGGATTGGATTCAGGGAGAGCTTGGTACTTAAGCAGTCCTAGTGACTCACCTCCTCTTTGCTGGAATCCTACCTGGTGCGTAGTGGCTATTCACCTTAACCGTGAGGACTTGTTAACAGGACAAAATTTATAATTAAAACCCGAAAGGGACCAGCCATCCTATTGTGCAAAATTACTAAATTACCCTTGATTTATAAAATGACCAATATATCCCTGATTTGTAAAATTCCTAAATTACCCCTGATTTATAAAATGACCAAAATACCCTTGATTTGTAAAATGACCAAAGTATCCCTAATTTGTATAAAATTACCGAAATACCCCTGAATTTCAAAATTACCAAAATACTCCCAAATTTCAAAATTATCGAAATACCTCAAGATTGCAAAAATTACCAAAATACCCTTATTTTACAAAATCACCCAGGGAACCCTATTATGGGTAATTACAAAAATACCCCTGTAGGATAAATTATGAAAATACCCCTGGGTAGTGAAATGACGAAGATACCCCTACATGCTGAATGTATGTTCGTGGATGCTGCTTGTATGTTAATACTTGATGACTGAATGTATGTGCTCCCTAGAACTAGGAGATGTGAACTTGAGACTGAATGGTAGATACAATTGCGAATTCGAAAGAACTACTCTTAAAACTACTACTCATAAGACTGTTCATGGATAATCAGTGGAAGAAAACTAATGATTCATAAAATTCCTAATCAGATAAACGCGAATCGATAGAATGAGTACAAGGGGTTGTGGACATCCGCCGTGTGGTCGTGGTATGAAACACCCCAAACCCGGCCCACGATTGACCAGATTTGGTATGTTCCTCAAGTAAACCGGTTTCAAATTCTTTTGTTACTTAGAGAAAATTTGTGCGATTTTTAAAAAAATATTGTTTGGGTTGGGCTTTTATTGAAAACCAATTTATCTTACATTGAAATCCATTTATTTAAGGTGATAAACATTTAGGGTTTATTTCAAAATAAATTTACTTGAATCCATAAATAATAATTTGTAAACATAATAAATAAGAGTAAAAGAATTAAAGAAAACCAACTATGGCCTTATGGCCTTATTACATCAAATAATTCCCCAAACTTTAAGTTTAAGTACTTGATAAAAATAAAAATCCACATTAATTAAATTCCTTGCTGTGCATGGCCATCCCTAAGCTTCTGTCGAGCCCGGTCCATTACTGATCGTCACCTGAAAATAGTCACACAACGGGGTGAGTCAAACAGACTCAATATGTACACGACACTAAATCATAATAGAATTAGGCATACAAGAGTTACATATTCAAAACATAGAATACAAGTTATGATGCATTCCCAAACCCAAACCTAATTGTCCATCCGCTACACACCCCCGTACCTGCCAGTCACACCGTGGGGACTACTAAGTCGACCCTCCTTCCGTTACACACCAAATTGCGGTCTTAGGTCACCGCATTCGTGGTCTTAGGTCACCACGTTCAGATTACTGTGGCCTTAGGTCACCACTTTCAGATTACTGTGGTCTTAGGTCACCACTTTTCAGATATCACGGTCTTAGGTCACTGTGTTTGTGGTCTTAGGTCACCACATTCACTTCCCCTTTCAAAATAAAACCCATATGCCCCATATAATAATAATATGCATAAATATTCTTATTCTTATTCTCATGTTATAACTAACATATTTCATAATCCTAGTAGGAGTAGGAAACGTACCTGAGTACTTTGTACCACATGATGGTACCTTAGCCATATTCACATTCTTAATATCACATATATTAATTAAACATAGCCATAAAACATATTATGAAATAGTGTGGGGTACACACCTGATTCACTTAAAATTTCCTTGAGATCCTGAAAAGCTTGATCTAATGCTTAGATCCTTAATCCCTACATTGATTTATCACTTATTACCTTAATAAAAAGCCATTCGGCCAAGATTCCAAATCCTAGTAGGATTAGTATTCTTACCTTGTTGCCGATTGGAACACCAACAAATCCCGAAATTGTTCCTTGTTTCCCTAGGAATGTCGAAATCCCTAAAACCTTACGTTAGACTTAATCTTACTCATCGAAACATAAATCAAGGCCTTTGGTCGAATACTCACATGACTTACCTTAATCTTAGAAATCCTGAATACTCCTCTTTTTTGTCGACAACTCTGATAATCCCGAAAGATCCTTCCATATTCGGCAACCATAATATGTATGGGGTTAGATTATCTCTCGGCTAATCTGAAAGAAAAGAATGGAAATCAAACTTGTTCTTACCTTTGAAGAAATCAACAGCACCTATGCTTGAAGCCCTTCCAAGATTTGGCTTTTGAATGGATTGGTAAGAAGAAACAGGAAGAAAAGAAAATTTGAGAATTTTGACAATGGTGGACTATAGATTCGGCTTGACAAAAGAAAAAGAGAAAAGAAGAGAAGAGAAGAGAGCACTCAGAAATTCGGCAGAGAGAAGAGGAGGAAGAAAAATTGATGAGTAGCCCTATTTTCTTCCTTTTATAGCTGAAACTACTACTCAGAATCCCTTACTTGGCCACCACTCTTCTTTATTGATAAGTTTATCTCCTTAATTTAAAATAATTAGAGAATAATCCTTTATTATCTCTTCAAAAATAATCCAAATTAAATCCCTTATTTATCACTTTATTAATCGAATATTTATGAAAATAAAACTCCTCCTTTCTAGAAGGCTTGTGCCGTCCACCTCAGGCTTCTGGAAGCAAAAAAATAAAACTTCCTTTATTTGCTTCCCAAGTGACTCGAACTCAGGCCCAACACCTTGCATGTGGCGCCATTTCCATAGGCCCTAAGTGACATCTTCAGGCCACTTTTCCAAGCCTGTTTGTGTGTCAAATTTCACCAACTTTTTCTTTTAAGGCCACCTTGCCTTAATTTCCTCTTTTAAACTTTAAAACTCGACATTTCTAAGTCATTTCCATGTTTCCAAAAATTTTCATTCGGCTCTGTAAACTTGACATTTTCTTACATTTCCAAGTTTCCAGAAATGTTCACTTTCCTGTTTTGAATCATTTCCTTACATTTCCAAGTTTCCAAAAATGTTCATTTACAGATCATTTCCATACATTTTCAGGTTTCCAAAAATGTTCATTTCCAGATCATTTCCATACATTTTAAGGTTTCCAAAAATGTTTATTTCCAAATCATTTTCATTCATTTCCGGGTTTTTAAAAATATTCAAAATTTATTCTTAGTATATAAAACATGCCACTTCATACAATTAAACTGAAAATGCATAGGCCCTTTCCAGGATGTTACAGTTCTACCCCCTTAAAATAATTTCGTCCTCGAAATTACTTACTAACGAACAATCGTACGGTCTAACTCACCCCACTACGCTATTGCTGCCACTCTGATTTTATAAAACTATCTTACCTTCTAGGCATAGTCTCTAAGTTCACATCCAAGGTTTCAGTCACTTCACCAGCAATGGAAGAATAAGCTAACCCTATAACAAGCAAAGCAATTAAGGGTATTCCAGAAATAAAGAACGTACCCGTTGTCACATCTGGCACATCTTCCTCCTCGCGATGGCCAACTGCATAAACCAACCTTGGTTGCCTCGCGTCTGCACCTTTAGCATCTCTGCTTGGTGCTCCACGTCCTCGGCCCGAACCATTTCCTCCATGGTTCGGGTCCACGACTCTCTGCCGAAATTCGGTGTCACACCTCGCCCGGCTGATTAACATTCTAAGTTGCTGGTCGACTTTCATCTAGGTTCTTAGGACAATGCTTGATCACATGATCCTTAGACCCACACATAAAACATCCTCCTATTTTCCTCCAGCACTCTCCTAAGTGCTTCTTTCCACACACATAACAAGGTCGATACCGCCCTTCTGAACCAACTTGCTGACCTCGCGGCCCATCATCTCTAGGCCTCTTATTCCCAGATGATCCAGACGATCCAAAACCTCTTTCTGGCCTATTCCGATCAGTGTTCGGCCTTGCAAAATCCTTAATTCCCTCAGCCACCTTGGCATTTTCCAATAACGTAGAAGATTCCCGCTCCTAATGCGGTGCTATTAACAGTCTCAGATCATCCCTTAGTCCGTCCTCAAAACGGACACAGTGCTCATGCTCAGTTGCCACTACACCTCGAGCATACCGGCTCAACCTTAGGAATTCAGCTTTATATTCTGCAACAGACTTGTTCCCTTGAACAAGCCCC
Organism: Gossypium bickii; assembly: GCA_025503065.1. NCBI lineage: Eukaryota > Viridiplantae > Streptophyta > Magnoliopsida > Malvales > Malvaceae > Gossypium > Gossypium bickii. The sequence goes on along the minus strand of CP106713.1, from coordinate 83,188,105 downwards.
AGAAAAGCTTTCATTTGATCATCAGTGTACCTGGTTCCTACATATACTTTCTTACGAAATGCTTCCTTAACATATTCCCTGTGTCGGATCCTCGGTGTGGCACCATCTCTAACAGTTAACCACCATTGGTACGCTTCATCGCGTAGTAGTGCCACCATTCCTTTTAACTTTTCCTCAGAGGTCAGATCAAGCTCATCCATGATACGCTCAGTTGCTTCCAACCAAGACTCACCATCATCTTGGGTGCCACACCCGATACTCCACGAAACATTTCGGCTCTATTAGCTCGGAGCCGCTCAGGCACAGACTTACGGGTTCCCGAATTTCCTCCTGCACTAGCCACCAACTCCGAAACTCGCAACACAGCCTGCGACACAGCATCTTCCCCCATCTGAGCTTGCTGCTCAACACCCACAGTTGGGGGTGGTGGTGGCGGTGGAATTTCATTATCAGACCCTTGACCCGATCTAACGGGTTTCGACACGGTCATCCTTCCTATACCTCGTCCACGACGACCACACCCTCTAGAGCTCATTTCTAACGTCGTGATCTGATTAAGAAGTTTTATGGATTAATATTTTTGTTTCACTTGATTACCCGCGAAGGAATTTTATGAAAAGAGTTTTAGGAGTGGTTCTTTCGTATTCATACATGCACACAGTCTTTCCATCCATTCATACATCCATCAAACAATTATGAAGCTTCGTTCATTCAGAGAAATGTTGTAGTTTTCATTGTCGTTGTTTTTCCACTACTCAGGGGTATTTTCGTAATTTTGTCTTACAGGGGTATTTTCGTAATTTTTCAAAAGAAAAAGTTCCTTGGTGATTTTTTCACAAAGTACTTTGGTATTTTTAAATTCCCGGGGTATTTTGAAAAAAATTTGAAATCCGGGGGTATTTTGGTAATTTTGGACCTCAGGGGTATTTTGGTAATTTTTCACAAATCGGGGTAAATTTGTAAAATTTACTAAATCAGGGATATTACAAAATTTGCAAAACTTTGAGGGTTCTTTTTGAAAATTGTACTTTCCAAAACAGTGATGTTGCCAAAAATTTTGGAAATCAGGGTCATTTTGGTAATTTTATAAGTTAGGGCAATTTTGTAATTTTCCAAAATCAAGGTATTTTGATATTTTCCAAATTAGGGTTTTTGGACATTTATAAAGTAAGGAAATTTTGCTAAAACTGTGGGTAGTTCGGACATTTTAGAAACCAAGGGCATTTTTGTAATTTTACCACTAGGGGTATTTTTGTAATTTTTTTTGTAAATTGGGAATATTTTGAAAACTTTCTAAAAAAAAGTTTTTATTACTATTCAAAGGGGTAAATTTGGGGATTTTAAAACTAGGGTTTCCATAAAAACATGGCTAGTCCCTTTCGGGTTTTAGTTATTGGGTTTAGCCTATGAATAAGTCCTCATGGTTAGGGTGAACCATAGCTACGCACCAGGTAGGATTCCTGCGAAGAGGAGGTGAGTCACTAGGACTGCTTAAGTACCAGGCTCTTCCGGATCCAATCCTAGACATGCACACAGTGATTGCCACACCCTAACTCGGCGACTTAACCACAGGTTGGTTTAATTAGGCACTTAAGTCTTATGTGATTGTTGGGGTAACTAGTCCTAGGGTTCACATACTGAACAGTCTAATCTACGTTCCATTTCTACCCTTTTATAATTCATTCCATAATTCACACAGAGGATAGGGGTACTTACTTGGTGGACTGCGGGTCGGAGACTTAGGTGCCATGCCAAAAACCTGCTTATTTTCAGAAATACTTCCATAAAACTCATTTGGGCTCGATTTGAAAATGTTTTGGGCCTTAGACAACAGGCCGAGAGTTTAAAACTGGGTTCTGATACCAAACTGAAACACCCCAAACCCGGCCCACGAGCTTTGACCAGATTTGGTATCTTCCTCAAGTAAACCAGTTTCAAATTCTTTTGTTACTTAGAGAAAATTTGTGCGATTTTTAAAAAAATATTGTTTGGGTTGGGTTTTTATTGAAAACCAATTTATCTTACATTGAAATCCATTTATTTAAGGTGATAAACATTTAGGGTTTATTTCAAAATAAATTTACTTGAATCCATAAATAATAATTTGTAAACATAATAAATAAGAGTAAAAGAATTAAAGAAAACCAACTATGGCCTTATGGCCTTATTACATCAAATAACTCCCCAAACTTTAAGTTTAAATACTTGATAAAAATAAAAATCCACATTAATTAAATTCCCTGCTGTGCATGGCCATCCCTAAGCTTCTGCCGAGCCCGGTCCATTACTGATCGTCACCTGAAAATAGTCCCACAACGGGGTGAGTCAAACAGACTCAATGTGTACACGACACTAAATCATAATAGAATTAGGCATACAAGAGTTACACATTCAAAACATAGAATACAAGTTATGATGCATTCCCAAACCCAAACCTAATTGTCCATCCGCTACACACCCTCGCACTGCGCGGCCCCACCGTGGGACTACTAAGTCGACCCTCCTTCCGCTACACAGCAAATTGCGGTCTTAGGTCACCGCATTCGTGGTCTTAGGTCACCACGTTCGGATTACTGTGGTCTTAGGTCACCACTTTCAGATTACTGTGGTCTTAGGTCACCATTTTTCAGATATCACGGTCTTAGGTCACTGTGTTCGTGGTCTTAGGTCACCACATTCACTTCCCCTTTCAAAATAAAACCCATATGCCCCATATAATAATAATATGCAAAAATATTCTTATTCTTATTCTCATGTTATAACTAACATATTTCATAATCCTAGTAGGAGTAGGAAACGTACCTGAGTACTTTGTACCACATGATGGTACCTTAGCCATATTCACATTCTTAATATCACATATATTAATTATACATAGCCATAAAACATATTATGAAATAGTGTGGGGTACACACCTGATTCGCTTAAAATTTCCTTGAGATCACAAAAAGCTTGATCTAATGCTTAGATCCTTAATCCCTACATTGATTTATCACTTATTACCTTAATAAAAAGCCATTCGGCCAAGATTCCAAATCCTAGTAGGATTAGTATTCTTACCTTGTTGCTGATTGGAACACCAACAAATCCCGAAACTGTTCCTTGTTTCCCTAGGAATGTCGAAATCCCTAAAACCTTACGTTAGACTTAATCTTACTCATCGAAACATAAATCAAGGCCTTTGGCCGAATATTCACATGTCCTACCTTAATCTTAGAAATCCCGAATACTCCTCCTTTTTGTCGACTACTCTGATAATCCCGAAAGATCCTTCCATATTCGGCAACCATAATATGTATGGGGTTAGATTATCTCTCGGCTAATCTGAAAGAAAAGAATGGAAATCAAACTTGTTCTTACCTTTGAAGAAATCAACAAAGACCTATGCTTGAAGCCCTTCCAAGATTCGGCTTTTGAATGGATTGGTAAGAAGAAGTAGGAAGAAAAGAAAACTTGAGAATTTTGACAATGGTGGACTAAAGATTCGGCTAGACAAAAGAAAAAGAGAAGAGAAGAGAGCACTTAGAAATTCGGCAGAGAGAAGAGGAGGAAGAAAAATTGATGAGTAGCCCTATTTTCTTCCTTTTATAGCTGAAACTACTACTCAGAATCCCTTGCTTGGCCACCACTCTTCTTTATTGATAAGTTTATCTCCTTAATTTAAAATAATTAGAGAATAATCCTTTATTATCTCTTCAAAAATAATCCAAATTAAATCCCTTATTTATCACCTTATTAATCGAATATTTATGAAAATAAAACTCCTCCTTTCTAGAAGGCTTGTGCCGTCCACCTCGAAGCTTACGGAAGCAAAAAATATAAAACTTCCTTTATTTGCTTCCCAAGTGACTCGAACTCAGGCCCAACACCTTGCATGTGGCGCCATTTCCATAGGCCCTAAGTGACATCTTCAGGCCACTTTTCCAAGCCTGTTTGTGTGTCAAATTTCACCAACTTTTTCTTTTAAGGCCACCTTGCCTTAATTTCCTCTTTTAAACTTTAAAACTCGACATTTCTAAGTCATTTCTAAGTTTCCAAAAATTTTCATTTGGCTCTGTAAACTTGACATTTCCTTACATTTCCAAGTTTCTAGAAATGTTCACTTTCCTGTTTTGAATCATTTCCTTACATTTCCAAGTTTCCAGAAATGTTCATTTCCAGATCATTTCCATGCATTTTCAGGTTTCCAAAAATGTTCATTTCCAGATCATTTCCATATATTTTCAGGTTTCCAAAAATGTTCATTTCCAAATCATTTTCATTCATTTCCGGGTTTCCAAAAATATTAAAAATTTATTCTTAGTATATAAAACATGTCACTTCGTACAATTAAACCGAAAATACATAAGCCCTTTCCAGGATGTTACAGTTCTACCCCTTTTAAAATAATTTCGTCCTCGATATTACTTACTAACGAACAATCGTACGGTCTAACTCACCCCACTACGCTATTGCTGCGCAATATTACTTACTAACGAACAATCGTACGATCTAACTCACCCCACTACGCTATTGCTGCGCACTCTGATTTTATAAAACTATCTTACCTTCTAGGCACAGTCTCTAAGTTCACATCCAAGGTTTCAGTCACTTCACCAGCAATGCAAGAATAAGCTAACCCTATAACAAGAAAAGAAATTAAGGGTATTCCAGAAATAGGGAACGTACCCGTTGTCACATCTGGCACATCTTCCTTCTCGCGACGGCCAACTGCATAAACCAACCTTGGTTGCCTCGCGTCTGCACCTTCAGCATCTCTGCTTGGTGCTCCACGTCCTCGGCCCGAACCATTTCCTCCATGGTTCGGTCCACGACCTTGCCGAGGCTGCTGTCCACCTCTACCAGCCTGATTAACATTCTGAGTTGCTGGTCGACTTTCATCTAGATTCTTAGGATAATGCTTGATCACATGATCCTTAGACCCACACCTAAAACATCCTCCTGTTTTCCTCCAGCACTCTCCTAAGTGCTTCTTTCCACACACATCACAAGGTCGATACTGCCCTTCTGAACCAACTTGCTGACCTCGCGGCCCATCATCTCTAGGCCTCTTATTCACAGATGATCCAGACGATCCAAAACCTCTTTCTGGCCTATTCCGATCAGTGTTCTGCCTTGCAGAATCCTTAATTCCCTCGGCCACCTTGGCCTTTTCCACTAACGCAGAAAATTCCCGCTCCTGATGCGGTGCTATTAACAGTCTCAGATCATCCCTTAGTCCGTCCTCAAAACGGACACAACGCTCATGCTCAGTTGCCACTACACCTCGAGCATACCGGCTCAACCTCAGGAATTAAGCTTCATATTATGCAACAGACTTGTTCCCTTGAACAAGCCCCAGAAAAGCTTTCCTTTGATCATCAGTGTACCTGGTTCCCACATACTTCTTCTGCAATGCTTCCTTAACATATTCTCAGGTCAGATCCTCAGCCGTGGCACCATCCCTAACAGTTAACCACCATTGGTACGCTTCATCGCATAGTAGTGCCACCATTCCTTTTAACTTCTCCTCAGGTGTCAGATCAAGCTCATCCATGATGCGCTCAGTTGCTTCCAACCATTACTCAGCTGTACTGGGTGCCACACCCGATACTCCACGAAACATTTTGGCTCCATTAGCTCGGAGCCACTCAGGCACAGACTTACGGGTTCCCGAATTTCCTCCTGCACCAGCCACCAACTCCAAAACTCATAGCACAGCCTGTGACACAGCATCTTCTCCCGTCTGAGCTTGCTGCTCAACACCCACAGTTGGGGGTGGTAGTGGCGGTGGAATTTCATTATCAGACCCTTGACCCGATCTAACGGGTTCCGACACGGTCTTCCTTCCTCTACCTCGTCCACGACGACCCACGCCCTCTAAAGCTCATTTCTAACGTCGTGATCTGATTAAGAAGTTTTATGGATTAATATTTTTGTTTCACTTGATTACCCGCGAAGGAATTTTATGAAAAGAGTTTTAGGAGTGGTTCTTTCGTATTCATACATGCACACAGTCTTTCCATCCATTCATACATCCATCAAACAATTGTGAAGCTTCGTTCATTCAGAGAAATGTTGTAGTTTTCATTGTCGTTGTTTTTCCACTACCCAGGGGTATTTTCGTAATGTTGTCCTACAGGAGTATTTTCGTAATTTTTCAAAAGAAAAAGTTCCTTGGTGATTTTGTCACAAAGTATTTTGGTATTTTTAAATTCCCGGGGTATTTCGGAAAAAATTTGAAATCCGGGGGTATTTTGGTAATTTTGGACCTCGGGGGTATTTTGGTAATGTTTCACAAATCGGGGTAAATTTGTAAAATTTACTAAGTCAAGGATATTTCAAAAGTTGCAAAACTTTGAGGGTTCTTTTTGAAAATTGTACTTTCCAAAACAGTGATGTTGCCAAAAATTTTGGAAATCAGGGTCATTTTGGTAATTTTGTAAATCAGGGCAATTTTGTAATTTTCCAAAATCAAGGTATTTTGATATTTTCCAAATTAGGGTTTTTGGACATTTATAAAGTAAGGAAATTTTGCTAAAACTGTGGGTAGTTCGGACATTTTATAAACCAAGGGCATTTTTGTAATTTTACCACTAGAGGTATTTTTGTAATTTTTTTGTAAATTGGGAATATTTTGAAAACTTTCTAAAAATAAGTTTTTGTTACTATTCAAAGGGGCAAATTTGGGGATTTTAAAACTAGGGTTTCCATAAAAACATGGCTAGTCCCTTTCGGGTTTTAGTTATTGGGTTTAGCCTATGAATAAGTCCTCATGGTTAGGGTGAAACGTAGCTACGCACCAGGTAGGATTCCTGCGAAGAGGAGGTGAGTCACTAGGACTGCTTAAGTACCAGGCTCTTCCGGATCCAATCCTAGACATGCGCACAGTGATTGCCACACCCTAACTCGGTGACTTAACCACTGGTTGGTTTAATTAGGCACTTAAGTCTTCTGTGATTATTAGGGTAACTAGTCCTAGGGTTCACATACTTAACAGTCTAATCTACGTTCCATTTCTACCCTTCTATAATTCATTCCATAATTCACACAGAGGAGAGGGGTACTTACCTGGTGGACTGCGGGTCGGAGACTTAGGTGCCATACCAAAAACCTGCTTATTTTCAGAAATACTTCCATAAAACTCATTTGGGCTCGATTTGAAAATGTTTTGGGCCTTAGAACACGGGCTGAGAGTTTAAAACTTGGCTCTGACACCAAACTAAAATACCCCAAACCCGGCCCACGAGCTTTGACCAGATTTGGTATGTTCCTCAAGTAAACCGGTTTCAAATTCTTTTGTTACTTAGAGAAAATTTGTGCGATTTTTAAAAAAATATTGTTTGGGTTGGGCTTTTATTGAAAACCAATTTATCTTACATTGAAATCCTTTTATTTAAGGTGATAAACATTTAGTGTTTATTTCAAAATAAATTTACTTGAATCTATAAAGAATAATTTGTAAACATAATAAATAAGAGTAAAAGAATTAAAGAAAACCAACTATGGCCTTATGGCCTTATTACATCAAGTAATTCCCTAAACTTTAAGTTTAAGTACTTGATAAAAATAAAAATCCACATTAATTAAATTCCTTGCTGTGCATGGCCATCCCTAAGCTTCTGCCGAGCCCGGTCCATTATTGATCGTCACCTGAAAATAGTCCCACAACGGGGTGAGTCAAACAGACTCAATGTGTACACGACACTAAATCATAATAGAATTAGGCATACAAGAGTTACACATTCAAAACATAGAATACAAGTTATGATGCATTCCCAAACCCAAACCTAATTGTCCATCCGCTACACACCCCGTGCTGCGGCCACACAGTGGGACTACTAAGTCGACCCTTCTTTCGCTACACACCAAATTGCGGTCTTAGGTCACCGCATTCGTGGTCTTAGGTCACCACGTTCAGATTACTATGGTCTTAGGTCACCACTTTCAGATTACTGTGGTCTTAGGTCACCACTTTTCAGATATCTCGGTCTTAGGTCACTGTGTTCGTGGTCTTAGGTCACCACATTCACTTCCCCTTTCAAAATAAAACCCATATGCCCCATATAATAATAATATGCATAAATATTCCTATTCTTATTTTCATGTTATAAGTAACATATTTCATAATCCTAGTAGGAGTAGGAAACGTACCGGAGTACTTTGTACCACATGATGGTACCTTAGCCATATTCACATTCATAATATCACATATATTAATTAAACATAGCCATAAAACATATTATGAAATAGTGCGGGGTACACACCTATTTCGCTTAAAATTTCCTTGGGATCCCGAAAAGCTTGATCTAATGCTTAGATCCTTAATCCCTACATTGATTTATCACTTATTACCTTAATAAAAAGCCATTCGGCCAAGATTCCAAATCCTAGTAGGATTAGTATTCTTACCTTGTTGCCGATTGGAACACCAACAAATCCTGAAACTGTTCCTTGTTTCCCTAGGAATGTCGAAATCCCTAAAACCTTACGTTAGACTTAATCTTACTCATCGAAACATAAATCAAGGCCTTTGGCCGAATATTCACATGTCTTACCTTAATCTTAGAAATCCCGAATACTCCTCCTTTTTGTCGACTACTCTGATAATCCCAAAAGATCCTTCCATATTCGGTAACTATAATATGTATGGGGTTAGATTATCTCTCGGCTAATCTAAAAGAAAAGAATAGAAATCAAACTTGTTCTTACCTTTGAAGAAATCAACAGCACCTATGCTTGAAGCCCTTCCAAGATTCGGCTTTTGAATGGATTGGTAAGAAGAAATAGGAAGAAAAGAAAACTTGAGAATTTTGACAATAGTGGACTATAGATTCGGCTTGACAAAAGAAAAAGGGAAGAGAAGAGAAGAGAGCACTCAGAAATTCGGCAGAGGGAAGAGGAGGAAGAAAAATTGATGAGTAGCCCTATTTTCTTCTTTTTATAGCCGAAACTACTACTCAGAATCCCTTACTTGGCCACCACTCTTCTTTATTGATAACTTTATCTCCTTAATTTAAAATAATTAGAGAATAATCCTTTATTATCTCTTCAAAAATAATCCAAATTAAATCCCTTATTTATCACCTTATTAATCGAATATTTATGAAAATAAAACTCCTCCTTTCTAGAAGGCTTGTGTCGTCCACCTCAGGCTTCTGGAAGCAAAAAAAAAACTTCCTTTATTTGCTTCCCAAGTGACTCGAACTCAGGCCCAACACCTTGCATGTGGCGCCATTTCCATAGGCCCTAAGTGACATCTTCAGGCCACTTTTCCAAGCCTGTTTGTGTGTCAAATTTCACCAACTTTTTCTTTTAAGCCCACCTTGCCTTAATTTCCTCTTTTAATTTAAAACTCGACATTTCTAAGTCATTTCTAAGTTTCCAAAAATTTTCGTTCGGCTCTGTAAACTTGACATTTCCTTACATTTCCGAGTTTCCAGAAATGTTCATTTCCTGATCATTTCCATACATTTTCAGGTTTCCAAAAATGTTCATTTCCAGATCATTTCCATACATTTTCAGGTTTCCAAAAATGTTCATTTCCAGATCATTTTCATTCATTTCCGGGTTTTCAAAAATATTCAAAATTTATTCTTAGTACATAAAACATGTCACTTCGTACAATTAAACCGAAAATGCATAGGCCCTTTCCAGGATGTTACATGGTAAGGGTATGATGATCGTGTCGGAGCCAGCAGGGTCTGGCCACGAGTCAGGAAACGAGATGCCGGATCCACCAGCTGTGGAGGGAGAATTTTGGGACCAGGTGCCCAGAGATGATGCGGTGTCTCAGGCGATGTTGCGGGTCCTCAAAAGAGTTGTTGGGGCAGGTATGGGTTCAGGAGCTTGAAAATCTGTGTCTGAACGACTCCGAGCCAACGGAGTGGAGATGTTTAAGGGTGTTTCTGGCGTAGCCTCTAATACAGCTGAGTATTGGTTAGAGGCAAGTGAGCATATAATGGATGACCTTGACTTCACTATAGAGGAGAAGTTGAAGGGGGTCGTGTCTCTTCTTCGAGACGAGGCTTACCAGTGGTGGCTCACAGTAAAGGAGGGTACTGCCGCAGACCGGATTGACTGGGATTTCTTTAAGGAGTCATTTCAGGGAAAGCACGTTAGGGCCAGCTATGTGGATACACAGAGGAAGGCATTTTTGAACTTGGTACAGGGAAGTAAGTCTGTATCTGAGTACGAGGCGGAGTTTCTGCGATTGAGTCGTTACGCTCGAGGGATTGTGGCGATGGATTATGAGCGTTATGTACGATTCGAGGATGGACTAAGGGATGAGGTAAGGGTATTGGTAGCACCGCAGCGGGAGAGGGACTTTGCAGTTTTGGTTGAGAAAGCTAAGGTACCTGAGGAGGTTAAGCAGACTGAGAAACAGAATAGGGATAAGGATAGGAATAGGAATAAGAGGAATTTTGGGCTGTTGGGATCATCTGGAAATTTTCAAAAAAGGCCTAGGTCTGATGGGCCAGCTCGTGCTCCAACGGTCAAAATCGATCATGTTCTTCGTGTGGGAAGGTGCATTATGGGGAGTGTTGAAGGAGAACCGGTGGATGCTTTATGTGTGGATCGACGGAGCATATGATTAAGGACTGTCCACAGGTGAATCAGGCATAGCTTGAGGGACGGGGTTCTGATCAGGTTGGAAGAGGTGGTCAGCCAGTACCGAGGGGTTGTGGCACAGCCAGAGGAGGAAATGGATTTGGTCGGGGTCGTTAGAGCACCTGGTAAGGGTGCTGGTAATGTAGACGCAAGGCAGCCGGGTGTAGTTTATGTAGCACATCGATGGGAGGATGGCGACGCAACGAACGTCATAACCGGTACATTTCTTATTGCTAATAGCCCATACGTTGCTTTGATTGATATTGGGTTAACTCACCCTATGTTGCATGTTCGTATCTAAGACCCTAAGTATAGAATTTGCGCATGAATTGAACTACCCTACACACGATTTAGAATTGGCAGCGGTAGTGTTCGCTCTGAAGATTTGGAGGTAGTACCTGTATGGGGAGAAGTTGGTTATTTACACGGACCATAAGAGCCTGAGATATCTCCTTACCCAGAAGGAGTTGAATCTGAGGCAACGTAGGTGGATTGAGCTCTTGAAGGACTATGATTGCTCAATCGAATATCATCAGGGTAAGGCCAACATGGTGGCAGATGCGCTGAGTAGGAAGGCGATAGCAAATTTGAGGGCAATGTTCACTCATCTTAGTCTGTATGAGGATGGAAGTCTGGTAGCTGAACTCCAAGTAAGACCTATGTGGACAAGTCAGATCAAAGAGTAGCAACTTCTAGATATACTCGAATCCGACAAGTGTAAGGTGGTGAAGGAGAGGACTATAGTGTGAATGGTGATGGGGTTCTGTGTTTCTGTAAGAGAATTTGTATGCCAAAGGATGTTGAGTTAAGGTAGATGATTCTGCAGGAGGCGCATAGTAGTCCATACGTTAAGCATCCTGGAGGAGTTAAGATGTATCGGGATTTGCGAGAGCAATTTTGGTGGCCAGGTTTGAAGGGGGAAGTAATAGAATTCGTGGGTAAATGTTTGACATGTCAGCTGGTGAAGGTGAAACACCAGTTGCCCTCGGGGTTGTTGTAGCCGGTGAAGATTCCGCAGTGGAAATGGGAAAGAATCACGATGGATTTTGTTAGTGGGTTACCTCTTACGCCCACTAAGAAGGATTTGATTTGGGTGATTGTTGATCGACTAACGAAGTCTGCTTACTTCATACCAGTTCATGTTGACTATTCTCTGCAAAGGTTGGCTAAGCTGTACGTGGCTGAGGGTGTGAGGCTGCATGGTGTACCTATGTCGATCATTTCGGATAGGGACCCTAGGTTCACGTCAAGATTTTGGAAGGCTTTTCATCAGGAAATGGGAATGAGGTTAGATTTCAGCACCGCTTTTCACCCACAAACTGATGGTCAGTCTGAGAGGGTAATCCAGGTCTTAGAGGATATGCTAAGGAGTTGTATCATTGATTTTAGGGGTAGTTGGGAGGAGTATTTACCTTTGGCAGAATTCGCGTACAACAATAGCTATCAATCTAGTATTCATATGGCGCCTTATGAAGAGTTGTATGAACGGAAGTGTCGCACTCCTACTTGTTGGATGGAGTTGGGTGAGCGTCAGGTGTTAGGTCCAGAACTAGTTTCAGAAACGGAAGAGAAAGTTAAGTTAATTCGAGCTCGGTTGAAGGAAGCGTCTGATCAGCAGAAATCTTATGCGGATCTTAAGCGTAAGGAGTTGGAATTTACAGTGGGAGACCAAGTCTTTTTGAAAGTGTCACTGTGGAAGAAGGTAATGAGGTTTGGTCGGAAGGGTAAGCTAAGTCCCCGATTTATTGGACCTTATCGGGTACTAGAACGTGTGGGCCCAGTGGCATATCATTTGGAGTTGCCTCCAGAGTTAGAGCAGATACATGATGTGCTTCATGTCTCGATGCTAAGGCGTTACTGTTCTGATCCATTGCACATTATGCCGGTGGAAGAGATTGAAGTAAGGCTAGATTTGTCTTTTGAGGAAGAGCCAGTGCAAATCTTGGAGCGAGACGTAAAAGTGTTGAGAAGGAAGTCTGTCCCTTTGGTCAAGGTTTTGTGGCGAAAGCATGGTGCAAAGAAAGCGACTTGGGAGCCAGAGGATGTTATACGACAGCAATATCCCCATCTCTTCTGATCAGGTAAATTTCGTGGCCGAAATTTATTTTAACGGGGTAGAACTGTAACATCCCAAATTAATGGGCTTATGCATTTAATGTGTAGACATGTTTAATGGGTTAATATGAGAATTAGAGGTGCAAATTGAGCTCGAAAATGGGCCGAGGTCTTGGCTAAATAATTTGTTTAGAGACTATTGGGTTTAAATAAAATATTAAGAGTGGAATAGGCCTAATGGGCTTGTGGCCCAGGAAGAAGAGGCGCAGTAGGAGAGAGCTATAAGTGGCGTCAATAGACAAAGGAAGGGGGCCTCAGTGTGGCCATTTAACCCTAAGAAATTGGGCTAATTTCGGCAGCCCAAGGAGAGCTAGGGGGGACGACATCAAGGCTAGAAAATAGGGATTTTTATTGTTTTTAATTTGTGGATAATAAGCTGATAAAGGAGGGAGGAAGTGGTGTGATGTAGGACACTTTGGATGTGTGTTCTGATAAGGATAAGGGAAAGATGAGGGGCTATCTAGGAGGTCAGAGGTGCCCGAATGTGGGACTGTGTGTGTGTAAGGGGGGACGGCTAGATAGAGTTAGGCAAAGCCGAATTTTGTCAATTTTCCTTAAGCTTTCTCTCTCAGTTTCTTTGTTGCCGAAACTTTTCCATTCTTTTTCTTCTTTTGATGAAACTTCTTCATAGCCAAAATCTCCAATGCTCTTCTTGTTTTCTTTTCCTAAGCCAAAACCGAAACTCTCACTCAGTTCTTCTGAAAGCTGAAAACGCATCAGCCCCCTCTTGTTCATCTTTCTGGGATTTTCTTAAAAGCTGAAATCCCTAGATCTCATCTCCTGTGATTGCCGAATCTCCTCTCAAGTATTAACCGAATTCCCTGTGTTGAGGTAAGTGTCGACTCCTGCTATTTCATTAGAATTCTTTCGATTTTTAGGAAACAAGGTCGAATGGCCACTTGATTTTTTAAGGCTGTCGATTGAGGCTACTATTTCTCTCTTTTTGCGTTTTGGGCGGTATTCCGGGATTTGAAGGAAACCCGATCGTTTAGATCTAAAAGCCAGAAATCGCTAGTCTCTAATTTCGGGATTTCTAGGTAAGGATTTCAATTCTCCTTAAGATGATTAACCATTTTCTCTTTGTTAGGCATGCCTTAACCTAATGTCTCGTTACCAGCCTTTGAACAACACATTGGGCAGATAGCAGCTGTGTTGACTACGGATAGCTTCGACGTAGAAAGTCTTGTTCTAATGGTAATCAGGTGTGTAGTTCTCTAACACACTATTAAACCTGTATGTATGTCTATATATATATATGTTATGGGCTAAAAAGCCGAAAAGAGGCTATGTAGACAGTCGAATGAAACCCTAACAAGGGTTAGGCAAGGATGCCAGGTACGTAATCATAGAAATCTCTATGTGTATTGAAATATATATGAAAGCCTGTTTTCCTAAAGATGGTATGATGTTTTCTTGTTTACAAGTATGTATGCATGGGGTGGGATTATGATAATGAAGGGGAAGTGCATGATAGGTCACTTGGTGATCGGTGGTTAAACCACAAATTCAAATGTTAGGTCACATAGTGATCGGTGGCTATGCCACGTTTAATGATTCCTGAATAATAGGAATAGGCAGTACGGCTGTCGTTATGGTGTGTAGCGGATGGAGGGTTGATTGTAGAAATCCCCAAGGTGTGATGGTTGGTACGAGTTGGTGTTTAGAGGATTGAATTCTAGGTTGGGTTGGGCTATGCATCATTTATTATTTATCATGTGATGATGATTGTTGCCTTTATGCATGGGTCAGGGCTCATAATGTGTTTATGGGCCTCAAGTTATTGTGTTTCGGGATTTATACACTGAGCCTTGGTGACTCACGCTTTCATTTTTCTCTACTCTTTCAGATGAGCAGTAGATCGTAGACATGGGACCTGAGAAGGACTCGAGGGGCCATCAAGTTTTTTTTTATCTTTATAGATTATTTCGGCTTTTCTTTAAGTTTTTAATTTTGGAAATATTTATGTAATAAGGCCCCATAGTTTATATTTTTTTTTCACTGCATAGTTTTTAATATTTGCAACTTATGAAAATTTGTCAAAGGTTTAATTAGTCAAAATAATAATAACACAAGGTTTTCTTCTCAAAAGTCACTTGTTTAATCAAATTTTGTCTAATTAACTTGTGATTTTCTAAAGCCAACTTAGCAAAAGTTTTCAATGTACAACCCGTAGCATACCAGATCTGGCCAAAACTTATGGGCCGGGGTTGGGGTGTTACACAAATATTCACATTGGGCCTAAGCCCTGTCGAAATCAGTGGTCTTGGGCCTTAGCCCTCAATGACCTCATATCAATACATATTGCATCATATACAAACAAGATAATGCAACCCACCCCAAAAATCCATCCACTACACACACCATTTCCCTTCAAACCTTATGACTCCTGTGAGGAATTCTAGCTCGACCCACCCCTCCGCTACACACAAAGGGTAGCCCGGTTGCGGTACTACCTAACGTTGCAGCAAAGCTGCTAATCATATAATGGGCTTAAAGCCATCGGTGGATCCATACCATACGACCATGCGATCCTCAAATCTTCCTCCGTACCGTAATTCCCACCCATATGCATCCTAAGTAGAATATCATTTGAATGCATCAAACCCACAAGTACATTTATAAACTCATATCCGTCACATAGGGGTATTTCTGTCATTTCACTATCCAGGGGTATTTTCGTAATTCTACCCTATAGGGGTATTTTGGTAATTTGGAAAAATAGGGGTATCTTGGAAATTTTGCAAAATAGGGGTATTTTGGTACTTATGCAAAATAAGGGTATTTTTGGTAATTTTGCAAAACAGGGGTATTTTGGTACTTTTGTAAAACAAGAGGATTGTGGTAATTTACCATTCTAAGGGTATTTTAGTAATTTTACGAATATAGGGTATTTGGTCCCTTTCGGGTTTTAGTTATGAACTTTGGCCCATCAACAAGTCCTCGCGGCTAAAGTGAACAGACACTACGCACCAGGTAGGATTCTAGGGAAGAGGAGGTGGGCCACTACGGCCGCTTAAGTACCAAGCTCTCCCTAGATCCAATCCTAGACATGCGTATGCCTGTTGTCACACCCTAACCTAGCGACTTGTTCACAGACATGTTTAATTAAGTTAAGTCTTATGAAATTTAAGAGTTGTTGAAACTAGGCCTAAGTCCATGAACCCTAGCATAATTGTCTACGTCCCCATAAAGCCCATTAAACTCAAATTACAACCTTACGGCCCATTAGGCCCAACTCTTATCATATGGCCTACTAGGCCCCAAACAAATCCAAATCGTATATTATGCGTGACTAACTCAATACATTTAACAAACCAAACCATTTCATCAAACTTAGCCTCAGGGCCCACCGGGCCCAGTTAGCCACTTTCAGCTTTTCGGCATTTCGGCATTGCCGATTTCGTGTGTGTAGTGTTTGTACACACCTGGTAACCTTGCGTGCTGTGAACCCCTTAGTCACGAACCTACAATTGACATTACTAGCGATTAACCAAAGCGTTAACACATACTGACCAAAAACCAAAACCTCACCGTATCCTTACCATGTGCCTCACATTCTAATAACCCTTCCTTTGCTACAATTGGCGTTTGTCTTCTAGATCTGCACCCAAAACACCTAGAACATCAGAACCAAGTGACCCATATTGTTCATAAGTCACCCCTATGAGCCATAGTAGATTCAGCCATCTATTAAACCGTGACTGAATCCAGAATACTTACTGCCTTGATAACAATCCTTACCTACCACGCTTGCGATTGTTGAGCCATACCCTTGTTAATACATGTTAACGGCAAAGAGGGTTTGATAGCCCTTTGGCTTTTAATAAAACACACAAAAATCACAACTAAGCTCTTACCAAAATCTTCCTTTGATCCTGCGACTTAAGTCCGGCTTTTGCGACTAGTAAGGTGACAGAGGCAATTCGGCAACACTAGGGGGAATAAGAAAAGAGGTGATTCGGCTAGAACCAAGTGGTGAACCAAAAAGGGAATTTGAGAAGGAAGGGTATGAAGGATTCGGCTTTGGCACACTTAGAAAAATGTCCGAGACTCTCACAAGTGAAGAAATTTAGCTAGCAGGAAAGCAAAAATTCGGCATTAACCTAGGAACTTAATTCGACACTCTGATATATAGCCCCTAGCCGAAACTTCCTTTCCCTCAGAGTCCAATTCGACACCACTATATCCACCTCCCAATCCCTATCTTTTCTCCCTTATCTACACCTTAAATTTCTATCCTGAACACTCCCTTTCAGAGTCCCCTATAAAGCCAACTCCTTCTGTCTAGGTACAAAAATAAAACTCCTTAATTTCCCCTCCTAAGCCTCGAACCTTGGACCTCATTAACTGCTTAACACGCCACCTCATAGCCCTTATATGACGCCACTTTCCACTGGACTACCAGCCCATCTGGGTCCCTTTTCTTCTCTTAATCTGCTTATGAGGCCGCCTGCCTGAGACTAGGGTCCACTAAGTAAGAAAAAAAATAAAATTTTCCCTATGGTCACCCCTAACTCTAAGGCCTCAAATAATCCCAACACTACTTAATAATATCAGTCAAAGTGCTATATACACATAGGCACAGAACTTGGGGTTTCAAGATTTTTAGGGCGTTACAATTCTACCCCTCTTAAAAAAAAATTTTGGCCTCAAAATTTATCTATTTGAAACAAGTGAGGGTATTGCAGACGCATTGCCTCATCGGGTTCCCAAGTAGCCTCCTCGGTATTATGGTTACGCCAAAGCACCTTGACTAAAGGAACAGAATTCCTTCTTAGTACCTTGACATCTTGATCAATTATCTGAACCGGCTCCACCTCAAAAGTTAAATTTGGTCTAACCTCGATCTCCTTGACTGGCACAATGTGAGAAGGGTCTGAGCGATAACACCTTAGCATTGACACATGGAACACATCGTGTATTTCGCTCAATTTCGAAGGCAATTCCAATTGGTAGGCAATTGGCCCAATTTGCTTCAATACTCGGTAAGGCCCAATGAACCATTGGCTTAACTTACCCTTCCAACCAAACCTTAACACCTTCTTCCAAGGGGAAACCTTGAGAAAAATTATGTCCCCTTAAGCATACTCGATCTCTCTTCGCTTGAGGTCAGCATACGACTTCTGCCTATCTCCCGCCTCCTTTAACCGATCCCGAATCAACTTTACCTCATCTTTTTTGTCTGCTACCAACTCCGGACGCAAAATTCGTCACTTCCCCAAGTCAGTCCAACAAGTTGGAGTACGACATCTTCGTCCATACAGTGCTTCATAAGGTGCCATTCCAATACTTGCCTGATAACTATTGTTATACGCTAATTCAGCTAACAGCAAATAGTTCTCCCAACTTCCTCGAAACTCAATCACACACCCTCTAAGCATATCTTCCAAGACTTGAATTACCCTTTCCGACTGACCATCAGTCTGAGGGTGAAATGCCGTACTGAAATCCAACGTCGTACCTAGTGCTTCATGTAGCTTCTTCCAAAAGTGAGACGTAAATCGAGGATCTCTATCAGATATGACCGAGACTGGAACTCCATGCAACCTCACAATTTCTGCGACATACAGCCTTGCCAATTTCTGTAGTGAGTAGTCAGTGCAGATCGGTATAAAATGGAGGGACTTAGTTAACTGATCCACAATGACCCACACATCGTCCTTCTTAGCAGGCGTCAAGGGTAGCCCACTTACGAAATCCATTGTGTGATCTTAATCAGTTGAAGTAAGCCCGATGGCAACTGATGTTCCACCTTTAGTTGCTGTCACACCAAATTTTGCCCACAAACTCCATAACCTCGCGTTTCAATCCCAGCCACCAATAAAGCTCTCGCAAATCTTGGTACATCTTGTTACCTCCAGGGTGCATAGCATAGGAACTACTATGCACTTCCCGTAGTATAACTTACTTAGCTCTTCATCCCTTGGCGCACAAATTCTACCATGAAAACACAATAACACATCACCATTTATTCCAACATCCGCCGTTTCCCCTTTCTCAACATGCTTGAATCGAGAACTTAGAGTTCCATCCAATGACTGTTTAGCTTTAATCTGCTCAACCCACAGTGGCCTCACTTGCAATTCAGCTAACAAACTCCCATCATCATACAGACTCAACCGAGCAAACATTGCCTTCAAATCCAACATATTCCTACAGCTTAGCGCATCAGCCACCACATTTGCTTTGCCTGGGTGA
Organism: Gossypium bickii; assembly: GCA_025503065.1. Taxonomy (NCBI): domain Eukaryota; kingdom Viridiplantae; phylum Streptophyta; class Magnoliopsida; order Malvales; family Malvaceae; genus Gossypium; species Gossypium bickii. The sequence continues at coordinate 83,169,202 of CP106713.1, read as the reverse complement.
TATTCGATCATTCAATCGTAATCCTTTAATAGTTCAATCCACTTGTGCTATCTCAAGTTCAATTCCTTCTGAGTTAAGAGGTACTTCAGACTCTTGTGATCCGTATAGGTGGTGCACTTCTCTCCATACAAGTAATGCCTCAAATCTTGAGCGTGAAGACTACTGCTGCCAATTCCAAATCGTGAGTTGGGTAATTTCTTTCATGAGTCTTAAGTTGAAGCGATGCATAAGCAACCACCTTCTCTTCTTGCATGAAAACACAACCCAAGCCCATGTGTAACGCATCGCTATAAATCGTAAACTCCTTCTCGTGCTCCAGCTGAATTAGAACAGGAGCCTCCGCTAAAACCTTCTTAAGCTTCTCAAAACTTTCCTGTTGTTTATCCGTCCATACAAACGTCACCCTCTTCCGTAGCAGCTTGGTCAAAGGTGCCGCGATTAGGGAAAACCCTTCAACAAACTGCTTATAGTATCCTGCCTGACCTAGAAAACTTCAAATATTCGACACAGTCTTAGGTTGTTTCCAATCCAACACTGCTTCCACCTTTTGAGGGTCAACTCTAATTCCCTCAGCGGAGACCACATGTCCTAAGAAACTGACCTCCCTTAGCCAGAATTCGCACTTGCTAAACTTAGCATATAATTGCTTCTTCCTTAGAACTTGCAACACAATCCGTAGGTGTGCATCGTGATCTACCTCAGGTTCTCGAGTATACCAGGATGTCATCTATGAAGACTACTACAAATCGGTCTAGATACAGTTGAAAAACCCGGTTCATGAGATCCATAAAAGTAGTAGGTGCATTTGTTAACCCAAACGACATCACCAAAAACACGTAATGTCCATAACAAGTTCTGAAGGCTATCTTAAACACATCGGCTCCCCTAACCCTCAGCTGATGGTACCCCAAATGTAAATCAATCTTCGAGAAAACTGAGGCTCCCCTAAGTTGATCGAAAAGGTCATATATCCTAGGCAGAGGGTATTTATTCTCAATGGTTAACTTGTTCAATTGCCTATAATCGACGCATATCCTCATGGACCCATCCTTCTTTTTTACGAATAATATCGGTGCTCCCCATGGGGACACACTTGGTCTAATAAACCCGCGGTCCAACAACTCCTGAATCTGGGCCTTCAACTCCACTAGTTCTTTCGGTCCCATCCTATAAGGTGCGATAGACACTGGCGCCGTACCCGGCAACAACTCTATTCCAAACTCCACCTCTCTATTGGGGGGTAATCCCGACAATTCCTCTAGGAAAACGTCAGAGAATTCCTTTACTGTTTCCAAATCCTTGACAGTAGCACTTTTCGACTCCGAATCATTGATATAAGCTAAGTAAGCTTCACAACCCTTTCTTACCAACTTTTCTGCCCTTAAAGCTGAAATCATGTTTGACAAATAATCACGTCGTTCCCTGATCACTGCCACTTCATCACCTTCCTCATTTCTTAATACCATCCACTTCATAGCACAGCCTAGGGTTGCTTGGTACCTCGTTAACCAATCCATACCTAAGATGAGGTCGAACTCACCAAACGACAATTCCATCAAATCTGCTAGGAAAATAACTCCTTGACCCATCAATGGTACATTTCTAAACAGGTTACTAACTTTCACCGACTACCCTAAAGGACATAATACAGTCATTTCATTCTCAACTATTTCAAACTCCACCCCTACAATTTCAGTCCTATTACAAGCAATGTACGAACGTGTCGACCCCACATCAATAAGCGCAATATAAGGTAGCTCACAAATAAGGAATGTACCCGTTATCACATCTGGTGCATCACCTTTCTCTATGCGACGAGCTGTATAGACCAATGCTGGTTGTCTTGCCTCTGCCTGACCTGCACCTCTGCCCGGTGCCCCACGTCCTCGTCCTGCGCCATTTCCACCTCTGGCTTGACCACGACCCCTTGGTGGTTGTTGTCCACCCCTCTAGGGCTGAAAATTGCCTCCACCATTGGCTTGCTTCTGATCTAGCCTTCTCGGGCACTGCCTAACCCTATGCTCCATTTACCCACAGCTTAAACATGCTCCCGTCTTTCTCCAACATTCACCCGAATGCCTTCTCCCATATTCTGCACATCGTGGTACTCCGTTATTAGTAGCGACAATAGGGGCCACATCCCTAACAGACCCATTCACTCTGGCCCTCCACACAGGCCTTTGTTCGGCTCCCATAGGTTCCATACTCCTCTTATTCTTGCCCTTCTCCTTTTCTCAGTTGCGGCGCTCTGTGCTCTTTACCTCCTCTGCTATTTTTGCTTTCTCCACCAAAATCGAAAAATCTCGTTCTCTTTGTAAAGCTATCAGTACCCTAAGGCTATCCCTTAATCCATCCTCGAATTATACGTACTTTCATACTCGGTAGCTATTATCCCTTTGGCGTATCGACTGAGGCGTAAAAACTTAGCCTCGTACTCTGCTACTGACTTATCTCCCTGAGTCAGACTCAAAAACTCCTTCCTTCGGGCATCCACATAGGCTACTCCAATGTATTTCCTTTGAAATGCCTATTTGAAGAATTCCCAATTGATCTGCTCCGGTTGGTTGCCCTCCTTTATGGTTAACCACCAATAATAGGCTTCTTCCCTGAGTAGGGATATTTCTCCTTTCAACTTTTGTTCAGCCGTGCAATCCAGGTCATCCATTATTCTTTCAGTAGCTTCCAACCAATACTCTGCCAGATTTGGGGCCACCCCCACTTGGTCTTTTAAAAATCTCAGCCCCGTTAGCTCAGAGTCGTTCTACAATCGACCCACGACTCCCAGTACCATTATTGGGCCCAACGACCTTTCCAAGATTCTCAACATGGCCTGTGATACGGCATCTTCTGTAGTGGCAGCCCGTTCATTTGCTCCTCTTTCAGCTACTGGTGAGGCTAGAGCCTCCCCTACTCCCACGTTGGGCATATAGCCGGACTCGGACGATCCTACCCTAACACCTCCACGGCCTCTACCGCGGCCTTTTCCACCTCGCCTAACACTGATCGTTGCGTAGTTATGAATTAAGAATTTTATGCAATTAGTACATAGTTCCACTTGTTTAGAACACATGTCTTTTGTAAGTAATAACGGTTTTTTCTTAAAGTTATTCCGCGGTCGAGAATCCACTACAGGCTTAAGTTCCCTACGGGCTTTAGTCTCTAAAAGCCTATTTTAAGTAGCCCATTATCTATACAATTCAGTAATTAAAGAATTGTAGTACAAAGAACTTACTTGGATCGACGTCGAGGCTCGATGGACCACACTTCTAGAATCCTGCAACAAATTTTTTTTAAAAAACCCAAAATCTAAGGCTCATTTCACAGCTCGAGCTTTGCAACTAGGCTCTGATACCACTAAATGTAATACCTCAAACCCAACCTAAAAGTTAAGCCCGAGTCCAGAATGTCACATTAAAGGCACACTCCAAAACGATTTTACAATTTAACATTTTAAGGCCCAAAATCCAAAATACCTTGTTAAGTTAAGAGCAAAAACCAACATTTTAGGAAAATGTTCATGTATTAAGTTATTTCAAAAACCATGTCATCTTTGGAAATTTGATGAAATTTATTAAGCAAATAGTTGAATCAATAATAATAAACCAAAAGTCTAAAGTCAATTAGGAGTTACATGGCCTTATTACAGTCCAAAAAAAAAAACAAAGTATTTAAAGAAATTTCATTTGATCAAATTAAAATATTTAAACAACTTGCAGTGTGGCCATCTCCGAGTCCTCTCCACATAGAGTCGTTTATTCAGGATCACCTGAAACACTAAAATTAAGGGTGTGAGTTTCGAAACTCAGTGTGTACAACCCTCGGCAATCAAGTCAACATACAAATATTCACATTGGGCCTAAGCCCTGTCGAAATCAGTAGTCTTGGGCCTTAGCCCACAATGACCTCATATCAATACATATCGCATCATGTACAAACAAGATAATGCAACCCACCCCAAAAATCCATCTGCTACACTCACTATTTCCCTTCCAACCTTATGACTCTTGTGGGGAATTCTAGCTCGACCCACCCCTCCGCTACATACCAAGGGTAGCCCGGTTGCGGTACTACCTAACGTTGCAGCAAAGCTGCTAATCATATAATGGGCTTAAAGCCACCGGTGGATCCATACCATACGGCCATACAATCCTCAAATCTTCCTCCTTACCCTAATTCCCACCCATATACATCCTAAGCAGAATATCATATGAATGCATCAAACCCACAAGTACATCCATAAACTCATATCCATCACATAGGGGTATTTCTGTCATTTCACTACCCAGAGGTATTTTCGTAATTCTACCCTACGGGGGTATTTTGGTAGTTTGACAAAATAGGGGTATCTTGGTAGTTTTGCAAAATACGGATATTTTGCTACTTATGCAAAACAAGGGTATTTTGGTAATTTTGCAAAATTGGAGTATTTTGGTACTTATAAAAATAAGGGTATTTTGGTAATTTTGCAAAATAGGGGTATTTTGGTACTTTTACAAAATAAGGGTATTTTTGTAATTTACAATTCTAGGGGTATTTTAGTAATTTTACGAATATAGGGTATTTGGTCCCTTTCGGGTTTTAGTTATGAACTTTGAACCATCAACAAGTCCCCGCGGCTAAAGTGAACAGACACTACGCACCAGGTAGGATTCCAGAGAAGAGGAGGTGGGTCACTACGGCCGCTTAAGTACCAAGCTCTCCCTAGATCTAATCCTAGACATGCGTATGCCTGTTGCCACACCCTAACCCAGCGAATTGTTCACAGACATGTTTAATTAAGTTAAGTCTTATGAAATTTAAGAGTTGTTCAAACTAGGCATAAGTCCATGAACCCTAATATATTTGTCTACGTCCCCATAAAGCCATCAAACCCAAATTACAACCTTACGGCCCATTAGGCCCAACTCTTATCATATGGCCTACTAGGCCCCAAACAAATCCAAATCGTGTATCATGCGTGACTAACTCAATACATTTAACAAACCAAACCATTTCATCAAACTTAGCCTCAGGGCCCATCGGGCCCATTTAGCCACTTTCGGCTCTTCGACTTTTTGGCATTGTCGATTTCGTGTGTGTAGTGTTTGTACACACCTAGTAACCTTACGTGCTGCGAACCCCTTAGTCACGAACATACAATTGACATTACTAGTGATTAACCAAAGCGTTAACACATACTGACCAAAAATTGAAACCTCACCGTATCCTTACCGTGTGCCTCACGTTCTAATAGCCCTTCCTTTGCTACAATTGGCGTTTATCTTCTAGATCTGAACCCAAAACACCTAGAACGTCAGAACCAAGTGACCCTTACTGTTCATAAGTCACCCCTATGAGCCATAGTAGATCTGGCCATCTATTAAACCATGACTGAATCCTGAATACTTACTGCCTTGATAACAATCCTTACCTACCACACTTGCGTTTGTTGAGCCACACCCTTGTTAATACATGTTAACGGCAAAGAGGGTTAGATAGCCCTTCGGATTTTAATAAAACACACTAAAACTACAACTAAGCTCTTACCAAAATCTTCATTTGATCCTACGGCTTAAGTCTGGCTTTTGTGACTAGTAAGGTGACAGAGGCAATTTGGCAACCCTAGGGGGGAATAAGAAAAGAGGTGATTCGGCTAGAATCAAGTGGTGAACCAAAAAGGGATTGTGAGAAGGGAGGTTATGAAGGACTCGGCTTTGGCACACTTAGAAAAACGCCTGAGCCTCTCACAAGTGAAGAAATTCAGCTAGCAAGAAATCAAAAATTCGGCATTAACCTAAGAACTTAATTCGGCACTCCTATATATAGCTCCTAGCCGAAACTTCCCTTTCCTCAGAGTCCAATTTGGCACCATTATATCCACCTCCCAATCCCTATCTTTTCTCCCTTATCCGCACCTTAAATTTCTCTCTTGAACACTCCCTTTCAGAGTCCCCTCCAATGCCAACTCCTTCTGTCCAAGCACAAAAATAAAACTCCTTAATTTCCCCTCCTAAGCCTCGAACCTTAGACCTCTTTAATTGCTTAACACGCCACCTCGTAGCCCCTATGTGACGCCACTTTCCACTGGACTACCAGCCCATCTGTGTCCATTTTCTTCTCTTAATCTACTAATGAGGCCTCCTGCCTGAGACAAGGGTCCACTAAGTAAGAAAAAAATAAATTTTTCCCTATGGTCACCCCTAACTCTAAGGCCTCAAATAATCCTAATACTACTTAATAATATCAGTCAAAGTGCTATACACACATAGGCACATAAATTGGGGTGTCGGGATTTTTAGGGCGTTACAAGAGTAGTGGAGAAGGCTATTCATTTGAAAGCCGAGAACGATAAGGATTCGTCTCACTCAAAGAACACGTATATTTCCAGAAAATTTTATTTCCATAAATATTACAAATCGACTCAAATTTCAAAAAAATTTCACTGTGCAAGAAAATCATTTTCAAATAAGATTTTTTCCAAAAATTGGTATCGGAGCTAGGTTGTGCTATGTTTATAGTATAAATCGATACTGAAATTTTCTACCTTCTTCATGTGTGGTTAACTTTTTGATGAGGTGATGTATTCTTGTAATTATTAGCATGTTATACGTTATTTATGTGAATAAATGTACTTTTTATGATTTTATTATATACATGATAAATAATTTTGCCAAAGTTGTGATTCTTTGAAATTTTGTTGTAATTATTATTAATTTTTTCAGTATATGTAATTAGATCGTGGACTATCATCCCCACATAACAATTATTTTATTTATTTCTTTTTAGAATAATTCATGTGAGCTGGAAACGCACATAAGTATTATACAACTGATTTTTCAACGAATCTTGAAGAATCGAGACATATCCACTACTAGTTGAGACAACACAAAACCAATCGTACCAACTGAAAAAAGGCTGACAGTGGTCTCGCCGTGGAGGCCATTCGTGGTTCGATGATGGTGGCCAACAATGATGGCCGATGGCGATCGACTATGCCTAGTAGTGGTGGCTGGTGACAGTGGTCGACTGTGGCAACGATAACAACAATGACTTCAACCAAGGTGGTAGCAGAAAGTTCGTGGTGGCCATAGCAGTTCGACGGTAGATTCTTTCATTGTTTTACATGTCATTAATGGTTTTGGGAAAAATCTCATAAATCAGTATATTTGGGTTTCAACTAAAAGACCCAAAGTATGCATTGGGGTAATCGTTGTAATTTTATTTTTATTTTTTTCTAAGATGAAATCATGGAAATTTTGACTTGGCAGAGCCATTTAATTTCATGCTTTTATATAATAGTATGATGATATTTAAATTGACTACAAAAGCATGTTCATGCATGTGTAAGATAAGCATTCCATATAGTTTAAGAGAAGAATGTCATATGTATTTGTCATGCATTTATTAATAATTCATGATTGAAACTAAACATTTAAAAACTTGCATGTATATAAAAGAATAATTATCTTGTAACCCTATGATAGTTGGTTGGCCATGTTGTAGGTATTATCATGTGATATAGTCTTAGCATGTCAGTCGATAAGATTGTCTCACAGTGACTCATTTATTTACATGATGTGACAGGTGTTGAGTTAATGATTATACATTCAAGATCTTCTAGTTAAGTAACTTCCCACCGAAGCTCTTCTTAAGTTAGAATGATGGTTAAACGTTAACAGGTTATTAGTATGTGTGAATGCCTAAAGAATTAGGTCTATGTATTAATTGGATGGAAATTCATATTCTTACTAGTTGATTAAGATTTCATCAAAATGACTTAATCCAATAGGTGTAGGAATTATCGTTGCAACAACTTACAAATGTTTCCAAGGTTTAATGTAAGACGATCATCCTAATGCGTATCGTGTGGTGCAAAATGTTTTGTCAATATTTGATAAATACAAATATATTAATGAATGAATATTTTATTTTTCAGTTAAAAAATGACACCTACTCCCTTATTAAACATACTGAGAACAAACTAAACGGAAATAACTATAAGGAATGGAAAAGGAACCTCATGATTGTCTGAGTTGTGAGAAAATAAAAGTAGTCCTTGAGAATAAAATCCCTTCAGCCACTCAAGCTAAGGCTAGAAAACACTGGGAGGACTTTGATGAGATAGCTCTTTGCTATATTCTAGTACGCGTGACCAACACCTTTTATAGGCAACAAGAGAGTTGTAAGACTGCCAGAGCGATTCTAGACAAATAAAGGACATGTTTAGAGGCCAAGCTGCCTTGGGTTGAAACAATCGACTATAACTAGTTTGATGAATGCCCAAGAAAAGCCCGACACTCCAGTCAAATACCATATGATTTCTCTTATGGGGTACTTTGCTGAGGCCGTGGATAATGAGGCCAAGCTAGACCAGAACATGCAAATAGAAATGATATTTGAAAGCTTGTCCAAGGACTTTGTAGGCTTTAGGGCCATATATAACCTTGGAAATAGGAATCTAATGCTTACACAACTAATGAAGGAATTAAAATCCTATGAATTGATGTTCAATGGCAGTCAATTGGTTCAAAAAGTAGAAGGAAACTTAGTAGTTCATTTTTCCTCTAAAGGGAAGGGAAAGCACGCTAAAAAAAACAAGGCGAAGTCCTCTAGGCCACTTAAAGTGAAAGGAAGAGAACCAAGAAGTCTAAAAATGTATCTAAGTCTAAGGGTTTGTTATAAGAAAGGACATGTCAAGGCCAACTACTAAGAGTAGAAGGGTTACCTAGCCAAAAAGGGCAAAGGTGTTGGATTTGGTGCCTAGAGTGTAATATTACATTTGTAAACTTGTATTTTTTTTTGAACAGATTGGTTAATAAAAGAAATTAAAATACTTTATATTGTTTTCCTCATATAGTTTTTGCACGCAAAGCAAAATGGAAACAAATGTTGCTTATTAGGTGTCTTATGTTTAAACTAATACTGAGCGGCATTAAATGGTCAGATCCTAATACGAAACGTCAACTTATATAAGTAGACAAACTAGAACATGTCCTTAGTCTAATCGGAAATGAGGAAACCAATTGAAAGACTAATATGTCGTCTATCAAGTCCAATTAGGGAGATGCTTTGTCTTGGGCATTCGAAGCAAATGACTCCTAGAAGATAGAGACATAGATGTGGCTAACTGAACTAACAGTACATTGGACTGGACCTAAGAAGAATGGATCTTAAATTCACTTTTGACTTTCATAGATTGGCATACTTAAATATTGAGTGGATGATGGACTATGTATGCATGACACATACACTTTGATGTAAGTAAAAGCCTGAGTTCAAATCAATAGTGAACCGAAAGCTAGTGCGTCGAGTATACAACTTCTGTAGTATGTAAGGTCATTCACAAAAATGGAATTCATAGCCCAAGATATGGGTAAATGATATCCTCTCTTTGGTATTACATGGTTGATAAAAAGTAAACGTGGTCACAGTTCATTCATCTTTGCGATAAATAACTTGATCACAATTTGGTAGTGGTTGACTTTTCAAGAAGGAAGATGTAATGGTTACCGTGAGATAAAATAGAATCATATTAGGTGAACATATATTATTCCAAATAGATTAAGGATATCCTATGAGGATAAAACACTTATGACAAGGTTATTGGACGAGCATTAATTGAGTTACTTTCGTAATGGTATACCATTGGGAAGAGTTGAGTCACAATACTATAGTGGAATGACTTCGTGACTAAATGAGTTTATAATTAATAGGAAAATCTAGAAATTAATTATAAATCATTTAAGCCTCAATTTCATATGTCAAATTGGTCCCTCTACTAGATTGCAAAAACCATAAATCAATTGCATGTTGAATCAAATGAACATAAATGAATAGAAATGATAAAATGGAAAAATAAATGTAACTCCCTGATGGAGCTCGAAACTAACTATTATTTCGACAAAGGCAAGCGCACCTATCGAACAGTAGTATAGCTGTGGTGAGTCCGGAATATTGTATCCTTAAGGACCACGAGTACTAGTATTAACTATCTTTTTATTATCTAGCTTAATAATTAAGGGAACTTGGTTTTTAATCTAAAATTAACTAACTATGGAAGCGGCAGAGAGTAAATTAGGAAAATACTTTTGGACAACTTATATGAGATCGGCAATACTTAAGGAAGAATCAACCTAGACTTCACTTATTACTTTTGATTCATGTGATTTATTCACTTGGCTTAATCCGTAGAAATCCTTAAATTGTATTAATACCTCTCTCAAGGCTACTAATAACTGACTCTAGGTTGATTAATTGAAATCTCTTTTTAATTAAAACCCCTACTTTCACATTAACTCGATTTATGGATTCCCTTATTAGGTTTGATCCTAATCCGACAGATTTTCGTCGCCCAATCTCTAGGGTTGCAATCAACTCCGCTTAATTGTGTTGATCTACTCTTAAATAGGGACTTTTGCTCCACTGAATAAGCACATTCGACTTGAATCAAAAACTGAATTATCAAACAAGAATAAGAACTCACAATTAAGAATAAGCACAAGTATTTATCTCATAAATCAAATAATAATAAGATTCGTCTTAGGCTTCATCCCCCTTAGATATTTAGGGAGTTTAGTTCATACTAATAGAGGGAAACATCATAAAAGAGGAGAAACAACAAAATATAAGAAAACCCAAAAACTTCTAAAGAACTTGATGGGAGATCCTCAGTCTTGATGGAGATCCTTCTCCTAAGCTGATCCTGACGACTGTCTTGGACTATTTTCTCCCTCTACTCGGTGTCTATTCGACGTCCTGTCGAACTCCCCCTTAGGTTGCCCCTTAGGATGTTTATATAGGTTTTGAGATGCCCTTCTTGGCCCACAAGTATCCTAATCCGAGTAGAATTCATCCTACATTCGGCAGGGACACGCCCGTGGTTAATAGCCTAGTCCATGTTCAATCCAGCTTGCCACACACGGCCGTGCGGTCCGCCCGTGTACGGTGGTCCAGGCCGTGTAAGCCCATTTTTTCCCTTTTTGGCCCGTTTCTCGTTCTTTTTGACTCCTAAGCCCTCCTGAGTATAAAACATGAAATTTAAAGGATTAGGAGCATCGAATTCAACAAATCCTATGGAAAATCATCCAAAATTAAGCCAAGCATGGGGTTAAAATATGTGTAAATTATGGTTTATCAAATATCCCCACACTTAAGCCTTTGCTTGTCCTCAAGCAAAATCCTCAACTCACAATTAAAATTAACTTCTTCAATTCATAATTCTTATTAATAATGTTTCATCACAATTCATAGATAATTCATACATTGATATTTTAACTAAAAGAGTCATAAAGATTCAAATAATCTAAGTCATAAATTTTTTTATAGAACGGAAATATAGGTGTTTCCCCTTACCTAAATAATTACTTCTAATTCAAAACCGACAAGAATTGATATCCTCACTAAAGATTCACTCAAGTCACTCAAGGTGTTTAAGGTTCAAATTAAGCACTAAAAAAGTCGAACATGAAAAGTTAATCCCATAAGCTTGCATGAAAATCAAGTCTCCACCACTAGAAAATGAGATGATACACAAATCAAAAAGTCTTTAAAGGGTTGTAATGGGGCTTGGGTTAAAGGTGTGGATATAGGCTGAATTAGAAGGTTAGAACCGAGATTGAATTGACAAATTACCTAACTAGAAATAATGAACTAATAATAAAAAATTACATTAATGACACGAGCTTATTCTAAATATGTGAATTTAACTATTTAAGCTCAAGAACATAGAACTAATGATGAATATACTTTCAACTTCTTCTTTTTTCTTAAGAATAAGCACATACAATAATAAGATAGAATTTAACAATGGAAATAGAGAACATAGTTAGGTGACTGCTCAAATTAAATCTCGACAAAAAGGGACGTCAATAGATTAGGAGAAGTAAAAATTTTGGTTTTGAGTTAATATTAATGGGTGAGTCAAGAAAAACGATTTATTAGGATCAAAGGGGTTTACTAGCGATTATGGAGGTAGGCTTTTTGTGGAGTAAGTAGGTTAAATCCTAGGTGCCTTTATCATCTCAGTATATCAAATAAAAAATGTGGTCTTGACATGTATAATCGAAGCAAGTTCTAGAATAACAGATCAATGTTGACACACTCATAATCAATAAAGTGAGCAAGAAAAATATATGCTCAAAAAGGCTCAAAGACTCATAAAAATTATGGTCTTTGATGTCAACCTTGTACATTTCAAACTTCAAAGTAACATTTAAGTTTAGGGGAACAACCTAATAAAATTTTAATTCTGAAAATAGACTTATCATGCTTTATTCTCTAATGTCATAAAGTTTAAACCATCAATGCACAATTAACTATAACTTAATCTAAAACATATCAACAAAAATCATAAATCAATGGTAGTTTCATTCTAATAATAAATATGAGAAAAGTACTTTAAGAACAAGATGTAATTCAGGGATTTTCTGGTAACGAAATTAATAACATCCCCACACTTAAGATGTACATTGTCCTCAATGTACAAAGATGGGTAATAACAATAAAGCTAGAAATCATAAGAGAGGGAGAAAGGTGAAACTTCCTGAATTATGGATGAAATCCTTAGAAAATAACCAATGATGAACATGATAACTAGGCAGAGGTGAAGGTGGGGGAGAATACTCCGGTGATGTATTCGTTCCTTTAGTGGCACCTTGAACCTTTGTGAACTGCGAAGTCATCAGTAAATTTTTAGGGAGTTCTATTAGAGGATGTTGTTATATATACTCAAGAATTAGACAGCTAGAGAAAAAAGAAATCGAATTATACTAATAAGAGTTTTAAACAAGAAAGGTAAGGATTTGAACAAACAAATGAAATTAAAAATAGAAGAAGAAATAAAAATAAAAATAAAAATAGAGGGACTCAAAGGTCCTCATCATCAGCTGGGTTGCTAGGTGGTGATGGCGGTGATATATGAAAATGCTGACAAATTTGATGAAGTGTCGCCTCAATGCCATCAAAACATCGAGTGTTGTTGTCAAATTACTGAGTACAGTACTGCTCGAACCGAGCGAGGCGCTCAGAGATGTCTGAAAGTGAATCAGCCTCATGAACTGGTCGGCAAGGGGAGTGTGGTGTCTAAGGTGGTTCCTCGTGCTGTGGAGGGACATCATCAGTAATTTCCTCTGGGTCGTTGGTGGCTTGTGATAGCCTATACTGGGGAGGACCGAACCCATGGAGGTGCTCAATCATCCTCATGTGGAGCATTGTCCAGATGCCCTGTGGGGACATCTTTCCTATCAGGGTGAGTGAGGAGGACTGAGCGGCGGTGTTCAAGAGCCCAAAATACCGAGCCAGACGTGTGATGTAGGGACCCATGGAGATGACCCCTCTCCTATTCTGCTTCGTCTGATGTTGAATGGCATGAGCGAAGAAGTAGGCTAAGTCGAAGACGTGCCCGTTCGCCATGCACCATAGGAAGTAGGCGTTGTGAGTGTTGACGACACCGGTGCTCTCTCGCCTTTCTATCAGTGTATGAGCGAAGATGGCGTGTAAGTACCTCAGGGATGGGGCGAGAGCTATCGCCTTGGAGTAACTGGGGTCATAGGTGGCCGAGACGGGGGCTAAGTTGTTCCAACACCTAGAAGAGGATTTATGGGTGTGGCGATGGAGGTTCTCGAGGTCATTGTCCTCCATGAATTCATCAGTGTAGAGTGCCAAGGTGGCCCCGAACTGTGGGAAACTGAGCTCACGTACGATGCCTCTGAGACGGAATTGGACTGTGCCAGGGTCATCGTGGTTTGTCATCACCGTCTGGAGGTGGAATGTGGAACAGAGCTCCAAAGTGAGCTCTAGGTATGTGGGCTTGATGATCTCGAAAAATTGCCTCCATGTGACGGTAGTCAGGAGGGCCCAGACGTCGTCGACTAGTTCGACTTACTCTAAAGCGGCCCAATCAATGCACCTCCCCACGCAGAGGGGTCATGCTTAAAGTATCTGAAAAAGGTCTTCCTGGGATCCTAGAGGAAACCGTAGGAATGGATGGCGCACTTCGACGGAGGCGCTCGAGGAAGTTGCATTGGGTCCCTTCCGCTTTTTAGCGGTGAGGACGGCGGTCTTTTTCCCACGTGGGGGAGTCATTATATACCTGAAAATATATAAAATTATCAATAAATCACATATTATTTCCATCCAAAACATGTATTATTCTATTAATTCTGATGCCAAGAAAAAATGACATTTTTCGATAACAAATCAGCATATATATTAGTTGCTATTACTAAACAAGGAAGGAATGATAAACTAACAATCTAATAATGAGATTAGAAAATATGAATGATAAAGATAAACATAGTTCTAGACTAAAGAAAAGAAATATAATATCAATGATAATAATGAAATTAAATGGAGGGAAAAAGGAAAGGTGACCGATGGAGAGTAGTGGTCGGAACACGGGAGTGGTGGTGGTGCGTGGGCATGTCGATCTCGCACGGGTGTAGACTACGTGTGGTGTGCATGGAGAAGACAGGGGAAAGAGGAAAATAGGGTGAAGGGAGATGGAAAGAGCGGCGGTGGAGTTAATGGTGGTGGTTGGACTGTAGGAGGTGAGTAGAGAGGGTAGATGGTGGCTAGGGCTTTTGGGAGGGGGATTTAGGGGGAAATGAACAGAGGGTCGGTTTAAATAAAAATAGGGGCACACGATCAGGGAACACAACCATGTGTCTTACTGTTCAGCCCGTGTGTTTCGTAAATTTTGAATTAGGGCGCATCTGAGTTGTGTTCCACGCCCATGTCCTATGGGCGTGTTGTGTGACACTGCCGAATTGCAATGCATTGTGCGTCTTCGTTCGCTTCTCCCACACCCATGCATATGATCATACACTCGTGTTCGTTAATCAGTGTCGACCACGGTCGCATCACACGACCGTGGCCCTTTAATCACATCTCATGTTGGAAAAGTTTTTTCTTCCTTGACTCACACGGCCTCCGCCATGCCTATGTCTCTTCCCATGGTTCCCACACGGCCACGGACACGCCCGTGTACTATACCGTGCGGATAAGAAATTCTACGTCTGTTAAATTGGTTAGTTCTTAGTTAGGTGCTAAAACCAAAAATATGGATGTTAGTGAGATTAGTGCTTAGGTTGCCTCTCGAGAAGCGCTCATTTAAAGTCTTAAGCTAGACTTACCCTATTTTCATTCCTAAATGAAGGTTCACGGAGCTGAAGCTCCTCTCTCATATCCCTAAAATCTTTACCATTATAAATTTTTAGTCGCTGACCATTTACCTTGAATGTGCCACGAGTCGGATGAGTTACCTCGATTGTGCCATAGGGAAAAATAGTTTTGATTACGAATGGACCTGACCATCTTGATTTCAGCTTTCCAGGAAACAATTTGAGCCTTGAATTGTATAGTAGAACTAGATCTCTTACTTCGAATTGATTTAGTTGCTTTAAACGAGAATCATGGCGTCGCTTTGTTGCCTCCTTATATAGAAGTGAGTTCTCGTAGGCATTAGCTCGCCACTTATCTAGCTCGTTCAACTGCATCATTCTTTTCTCACCTACAGGTTTAAGATCGTAATTTAATAATTTTATTACCCAAAAAGCTTTGTGCTCTAATTCAAATGGTAGATGACAACTTTTTCCGTAGACAAGTCTGTATGGGGATGTTCCTATGGGGGTTTTAAACGCTGTTCTAAGGCCCATAAAGCATCCTCTACTTATAATGCCCAATCTTTCCTGTTTAATTCAACTATTTTCTTTAGAATACGCTTAAGCTCTCGATTTGCTACTTCCACTTGTCCACTAGTTTGAGGGTGATAAGGGGTAGCTGTTCTGTGATGTACTCCATATTTTTTTAAGACTTTGTCAAATTAATTATTACAAAAATGAGTACCCCTATCGCTAATAATTGCTCTAGGTGTTCCAAATCGAGAGAAGGGTGTCTTAAGAAATCTCACTCCCGTTCTAGCATTATTAGTAGTTAAAGCTTGAGCTTCCACCCATTTTGACATATAGTCCACTGTTACTAAAATGTATTTATTCCCAAATGAGCTAGGGAATGGACCCATAAAATCAATACCCCATACATTGAACATTTCGCATGATAACATATATGTTTGAGGCATTTCATCGTGTTTAGAGATATTGCCTGTTCTCTAACATCTATCACACGAAGCAACATACCTGTTAGCATCTTTGAACAGGGTGGGCCAATAAAAACCTGATTCAAGCGTTTTATGTGCTGTCCTGATCCCGCTGTAATGTCCTCCTGAAGGTCTTGAATGGCAATGTTCTAAGATTTTGCTTGCTTCTACCTTTGTAAGACATCTCCGAATTACTTGATCTGTACATATACGGAAAAGAAAAAGGTCCTCTCAAAAATAGTTTTTCGCATCAGCAAAGAATCGCTTCTTTTGATGATGTGTTAACCTTTTTGGTAGGATGTTAGCAGCTAAGTAATTTTCAATGTGTTCATACCAAGGTACCTCGGCGTCAGATATAGCAAATATTTGTTCTTCAGGAAATAAGTCATTTATCTCACTCTCATCGAGTTCTTCGATATAAGGATTCTCAAGCCTAGAAAGATGATCTGCCACAAGATTTCCAGCTCCTTTCTTATCTTGAATTTCCAAATCAAATTCCTGTAAGAGTAAAATCCATCTTATAAGTCGAGGTTTTGCATTAGATTTAGTTAAAAGATAACAAAGAGCTGAATGGTTAGTGTAAACGACCACTTTAGATAATATCAAATACTGTCTAAATTTATCAAATGCAAAAACCATGGCTAGTAATTCTTTTTCTGTGGTGGTGTAATTTTCTTATGTGGCCGTCAATGTTTTGTTAGCATAATAGATCGGCTGAAAATGCTTGTCTCTTCGCTATCCCAAAAATGCACCTACTACAAAGTCACTCGCATCACTCATTAATTCAAAGGGTAAATTCCAATCAGGTGCAATTATAATTGGTCCATTTATCAATTTATTTTTGAGGGTATTAAATGCATCTAAACATTCCTGATCAAAATCGAAAGGCACATCTTTTTCCAGTAGTTTTGTTAAAGGCTTAGCTATTTTAGAAAAATCATTAATAAATCTTCTATAAAATCCAGCAAGTCCTAAAAAGCTTCGAATAGCCTTAACTGAACTAGGAGGAGGTAATTTTTCTATGGTTCCAACTTTTTCTTTATCAACCTCAATCCTTTTACTAGAAATTTTGTGGCCTAACACAATCCCCTCTCGAACCATAAAGTGACACTTTTCCCAATTAAGCACAAGGTTTGTTTCCTCACATCTCATTAGAACTCGTTTTAAAGTTTTAAGGCAAAGATGGAAAGAATTACCAAATACGAAAAGTTGTCCATAAATACCTCCATAATATCTTCCATGAGTTCATCAAAGATGGCTAGCATGCAGCGCTGAAAAGTAGCAGGAGCATTACATAATCCAAAAGGCATTCTACAATAAGCAAACATACCATATGGACATGTAAATATTGTCTTTTCTTGATCCTCAGGAGTTATTTGGATTTGGAAGTAGCCAGAGAGTCCGTCTAGGAAGCAGTAGTACATATGCCGAGATAATCTTTCTAACATCTGATCAATAAAGGGTAAAGGGAAATGACCTTTTCTCGTGGCATCTTTCAACTTCCTATAGTCAATATAGACTCTCCAACCTGTAACTGTACATGTAGGAATCAATTCATTCTTTTTGTTAGCTACAATAGTCATGCCTCCTTTGTTTGGAACAACCTGCACAGAACTCACCCAAGTACTGTCAGAAATAGGATAAATAATTCCAGCATCTAGAAGTTTAATTACCTCACCTTTAACAACTTCTTTCATGTTGGGATTCAATCGTCTTTGAGGTTGCGCACATGGTTTATACTCATCTTCCATTAAAATTTTGTGGGTGCAAAATGATGGACTTATCCCTTTAATGTCAGAAACTTTCCAAGCTATGGCTCTTTTATGTTCCTTTAGTACCTGCAGCAACTCGTCTTTCTTTTTGGATTCCAGTTTTGAAGAGATGATTACTGGTAGTGTAGAATTATCTCCGAGGAATGCATATTCTAAGTGATTTGGTAATTGTTTCAATTCCAATTTAGGTAGTTCTTCAATAGAGGGTTTTTTGTTTTAGTTCGTCATTTATTTCAATGCCCTCGTCTTTCTTTTGTCTAGGGGAAGATGTATTAAAATTCAACTCATTGGTATCATCGTCTGCCCTCTCACCTTGGGTAAGACACAGTTCCAACGTGTCGTCATGTATGATTTCTTGCAAAGAATCTTGAATAAAATGATCAATGGCATCAATAAAATAACAGGAATAATCTTGCTCTCTAGAATATCGCATAGCATCGTAAATTTGAAAGATAATTTCCTTATCGCCTACCCTTAGCCCAAGTTTACCATCACCTACATCAATAACAGCCCTAGTAGTAGCCAAAAAGGGGCGTCCCAAAATTAAAGTACCTCAACGTCCTCATCCATGTCAAGCACAACAAAATCAACAGGGAATATAAATTTATCAACTTTTACCAGAATATCTTCAATAATTCCCCTAGGATATTTAATAGATCTGTCAGCTAATTGAATACTCATCCTAGTGGGTTTTGGTTCCCCAAGACCAAGCTACTTGAACATTTTATAAGGCATTATGTTAATACTGGCACCTAAATCAGCTAGTGCTTTCTCAATGTTTAAACTACCAATTAAACAGGAATAGTGAAACTTCCTAGATCTTTCAATTTGGTTGGTAGCTTATTTTGGAGAATAGCTGAACATTCCTCATTAAGTTCCACGGTTGATATCTCTTGAAACTTCCTTTTATCTGCGAAATTGCTTCAACAAAAGGTAAGTTAATATGTAAATGTTTAAAAAGTTTAAGAAATTTACCCTATTGTGCGTCTAAGTGATCTTTCTTCAACTTTGCCGGATATGGGATCGGTGGTTTATATTCTTCACATACCGGTGTTATATTCTCGACCTCCTCACCTTTTTCTTTATTAGTTTCTTGTGGCATCTTCTTTTCCGCTTCGACCTATACCTTCCCATTCCTTAATGTTACTGCCTTCACTTGCTCTTGAGGTTTAGGTTCGGTATTATTAGGTAAATGACCTGGTTGCCTTTCGGAAACTAACTTGGTCAGCTGTCCTAGTTGATTTTTAAGCCCTTGAATTAATGTTTGCTGATTATTCAACGCCGTTTTGGTATTCTGAAAATGAATTTCTGACACTGAAATAAACTTTGCTAGCATATCCTCAAGGTTTGGCTTTTTCTCTTGCAGGTAGGGTTGCTGTTGAAAGACTGGGAGGTGTTGCTGTCTTTGATTTCCTTGGCCACCCCATGAAAAGTTGGGATAGTTCCTTTGAAACACCCCACACCCGGCCCACGAGCCTGAACCGGATCTGGTATGTTCCTTAAGTAAACCGGTTTTCAAATTCTTGGTTACTTAGAGAAAAATTGTAAATTTTAGAAAACATTGTTTTGGGTTGGGCTTAAATTGGAACCCATTTAATAAAATTTTGAAAACCCAACTTAAATATGGTGACAAAATAATTTTAGGGTTTATTATTTTAAAAGAAATAAATTTACTTAACTTTAATCAAAAATAAATTGTATCATAATCAAATGAAAATAAGCAGAAGTAAAGAAAATCCAACTGGGCCTTATGGCCTTATTACATCATTCAAACCCAAAGATAGAATTGAAAATACTAAAATTGAGTAAAGTCCAAATTCTAATAAATTCTTCAAGTGATGCATGGCCACCTTTAGCTCCTGCCGACCCGGTCCATTACTGCTCATTTCCTGAAAAATAGTCCCACAAAGGGGTGAGTCAACAGACTCAATGTGTACACAAACTAACAATCAACATTCCAGGCATACACAAGATCAATCAACATTCATATTCATGTCGACTATGTTATTCTTTCAATCTTTTCTGGCTTTTAGAAACCATAGCCGAATGGCTACATGGTCTATTGGGGTTGCACACAATGGAAACTTGGTAAACTACCGAGCTTTGAGAGCTATGCTTGAAGACAATGGTTCAATTTTCAATACTAGTTCTGATACTGAAGTTGTACTTCATTTGATTGCTATTTCAAAAGCTAGGCCTTTCTTTTTGAGCCTATTTGTCCATCCGCTACACACCACCCGTACCTGCCAATTACACCGTGGGGACTACTAAGTCAACCCTCCATCCGCTACACACCATCGAAGGCAGTCGCTGCAGTCGACGTGCTCATCGCCCACTTACGTTGTGTCATTAGACACTATATTCAAATAATGTAACCGAAGTTACCATTTTCACGCAATGGGGCCGTAGCCACCATATTTCGTTAGTGAGGCCGAAACCAACACCTTCGTTGGTGAGACCGAAGTCAACACCTTCGTTGGTGAGACCGAAGTCAACACCTTCACTTTCTTCCTTCACATATATCCCAAATGCCCCAATTATTTTATAACATATTCCACATACTTAATTTTCATTCATGTTACTAATCACATGTTCAAAGTATATCACATTCATAATACTATCAAAAGTAGGAAACATACCTGGGTACTCCTTACCACATTTGTGGTGCTTAGCCACATTCACATACTGTTACATATTTACATATCTAATGATTGCCATGCAATTTATTGAAAGTTAGTAAGAGTACACACCTGATTCGCTTAATAGGTTCCTTGAAATCCCGAAAACGATCTACCGATCTAGATCTTTATCTCCTAAATTCGGCCAAATATTAAAACATATTAACAAACCTATTTGGCTTAAAAACCAAATCCTAGTAGGATTTGTAGTACTAACCTTGTTGCCAAATTAGATGATCAAATCCCAAAAATTTGCTAGTATTCTTTTTTTTTTCTTGAAATCGGCTAACACTAGATCATGTAACCATGTGAGTTTTCGGCTTTTGAAATAATGGGAAATAATCCTAAATATTTAAAAAAACAAGCCTTGGCCGAATATCACTTACCTTACAAATTCCAAATCAAGAGGATTCCTTTATATACTTGTCAAAATCCCTATAACTTTGTATTAGATTAAATCTAACTTTGAAAATATGAATCATAACCTTTAACCAAATATTCATTCCTCTTACCTTAGATCCTTGATCCTTGATCCTTCTATTCAATAATGAGGGAAACCCTTTTGATGTTGTGGTTGATTGCTCCTTTACTTAGAATCAACAAGGATTCGGCTTTGTGAGTAAGAATCAGAGAAGAAAATAGAAGAAGAGAAGAGAGGATTTTGCTTGAAGAAAAATTCGCAGAGAGAGGGGAGAGAGCTAGGAAAATTTCGGCAAAGAGGAAGCAAAAGTGAATGAGTAGCCCTCCCGCCTCCTTTTATAGCCAAAGTTATCAGCCTAGGAGTCCCTTACTTGGCCACCACTCCTCTTTTGATAATATTATCTCTTTTATTTAAAAGATAAAAGCCTTTAATCCATCAATTATCTCCTCAATTATCTCCTTAGAAAATAATCCTTTATTTATCTCTTATTATTCACATATTTATGCAAATAAAACTCTTCCTTTTCTAGAAACCCATGCCGTCCACCTCAATATGCCTCTGGAAGCAAAAATTAAACTTATTTATTTGCTTCCCAAGTGACTCGAACCCAAGCCCATGAGCTCTTGCACATGGCGCCATTTCCATAGGCCCTAAGTGACACCTTCAGTGCCATTTTTCCAAGCCTAATTGTGTGTCAAACTTCTCCAACTTTTTCTTTTAAGGCCCTCTAGCCCTTATTTCCAATTTTGAACTTTAAAACTCATCATTTTGGGGTCATTTCTAAGTTTCCTAAAATTTTCGATCGGCTCAGAACTTGCCATTTTTCTTACATTCCAAGTTTCCAAAATGTTCAGTTTCCTAAAATGTTCGATTTCCAAAATGTTCAGTTTCCTAAAATGTTGATTTCCAAAATGTTTGAGTTTCCAAAAATGTGTACTTTCCATTTTTGAACCATTTCTTACATTTCTAGTTTCCATAAATGTTCACTTTCCTCTTTATTCCTTTACATTTTCAGGACATTTCCCTACATTTCCAAGACAAGACATTTCTTACATTTCCTTGCATTTCCTTACATTTTCGTACATTTCCTCACATTTCCTTACATTTCTTACATTTCCATACATTTCCATACATTTCTTACATTTCTTACATTTTCTTACATTTCCCTACATTGCCTTACATTTCCATACATTTCACACATTTCCACACATTTCCATACACTTCCATACATTTCCATATATTTTCTTGCATTTCCATACATTTCTTACATTTCCATACATTTCTTACATTTCCTTACATTTCCATACGTTTCGACATTTCTTACATTTCCATATTTCCTTACATTTCCATACATTTCATTATTTCTAGAATTCACATAACACATTCATAATTCATAAAACATGCCATTTTACCACATGGTTCCTTGTGTCATGCTTCACACGGAGTTTCTTTTAAAGCCTCATTTACCTAGCTCCCCTTTTTACTTAAAAACCAATAATTTTCCAAAGCTTTCTTCTTCCATCCTAGAAGTCTAAAAACCCTTAATACACTTCCAAACACTGCCAAAACCTACTAACTCATGAATTATGCACAAACGCATAACCCCTAATCTAGGATGTTACATCCTTTAACCTGGATTATAATTGTTATTATAAGGATTATTCTAAGGTCTAGAATTATTACCCATATAGTTCATTTGTTCGCTTTCTATGCTAGGGTTGTAACACCCCAAACCCGACCCAAACACCACGACCGAATTTAGAATGCTACTGAGGAAAACGTTTTGAAAAGAATTTGACATAAGGGTAAAAACATAAAAGTTTGCTGTCGTTTATAAAACATGGTATATTTAGAATTCTAAGTAAAATTATGTTGTTACAAATTTCTGGATTTAAAACTTTAATATCAGTTGTGAAAGTGTAAATTGCTTTTAAAAATAAAACATCCCCAAACATTAATTTGTTCTTCAATCCAACTTAAATATAATAACAATCCTCGAATACTTTAAGTGGCCCTTATTACAATAAATAAATTTTCAAAAGTACTGAAAATATAAAGTGCATGAAATAAGTAAAAACATCTTCTGCATGGCCACCTCATATCCGCTCCAGCCCTGTCCAAGAATCATGTATCACCTGCGATGTTTTTGGAAAAAAAATAGGGTGAGTCAAACCGACTCAGTGTGTAATTATTTCACATGTCTCCACAAATGGGCTTAGCCCACATCCACACAGTCCACATACATAATTATGCAATATGAATCCCAACCCAACCTAGTGTCCATCCACTACACACCCCCGTACCTGCCGCACACACCAGGGGATTACTAAATCACCCTCTAACCGCTACACACCTCTTTAGCAGTCATGCTGCTCAAAGCCGTGGCTTAGCCACCGATCACCTAAGTGACCCCACATATCTGTATCCACGAGGTGACTCAAGGTCATCCTCAATCCACAGTGATGCACACAGCTATGATCCGCCCACGATGTGGCACATAGCCAACACCCCACCTTGATGTAGCACATAGCCATCATCAAGCGCCAATGTAGCACAAGGCTAACATCAGACCACGTACATAAATATGTACACCCTATCCTTCAATATTCATATCCGATTCCCATGCATATATATATAATGACAGAATAACATTTAAATGAGTATAGTCACATACTTACCACAACTACACACTTATAGCACAAATAGATTAATCTCATAAACACTGATCTGATTAACCGAATACCCAACATGGGTAGCCACCATCTCAGCCATTATTTCCAGCTATCATACACATCTTGTACGCATATACATATACACAACAATAAATACAAGCAACAGGAGATCAGTGCGATAACTACACACCTTTTTAGAAAAGTCGCCTAAACCCGAACCCCGTAGCCTACACAATTTGCACCTTGCGATTTGTTGAACTCCCTCCTACACAACTATGTTAGATTCAGCTCTAACATAAATGAGCAAAAATAATAGCCTTCAGCCTACCATTACCATCATCTTACCTCAACTAATCGAATCCCGGAATCACACGTTTGGACCTAAAAGTCTTGATGGATCGAATCCCGAGAGCTCCTTAGCACCCTTAACGCTAACTAAAAGCAAAAGACCCAAAACCTAGTCCTTCATGATTTTGGTCAACAAATACACATGATTAGAGTCTTGAATTCGGCCAACCAAGAAAAGAAAAGAGAAAACCGAAAAAAACAGAAATCCTTACCACCTTACTAACCCGATTCGGCTTGATAACAACCTTTGAGAATCAATGTTCTAGAAGAGAACGAAAGATGAGTGTAGATGATATTTTTAAAAGAAAAAAAGAAATAAGGGTGAGGCTTAGAAGAGATTCGGCCAAAATTTCATAAAAGGAGAAAAGTTCCTTTGGCTTTTGCAAAGGGTTGAATTAGTGAGAAGATGGAGAAGAAGAGAAGGTAAGGTTTAAGAGGTTTCGGTTTCTGGTCACAAAAGAAAAAAGAAAAGGAAATAGAGTTTTTGGAAGAGAGAAAAATCACAAAAAGATGCCTAGCTCCCCTTGTATGATCGAATTATGCCCCCCCTAAAGTCCCATATTCGGCCAACACCTCAACCTCACTCCCTATCCCTTGTTTTTCTCCTATTTTCTCTCAACTTCACCCTTTCAAATGAGTTCAAATTAAGTCCAATCTCATCCCTTCTCCTTGCCACACATTTAAAATAATTAGACTCAGTCAAATCCCCTTTTTTTAGTGCCATAGCCGAATCCAACTCTCCCCTCTTCCTCACGCAAAAACAAATGCCAAAATGCTGCCTCTGCAGCTCGAACCTTGTCCCCTTTTAGCTCCTTGAGGCGTCACTCCCTCATGCTCTAAGTGACGCCTCCCTTGCCATTCTGCCACTTGGTTATTTGTGTCCTATTCTCCACATTAATTTCCCTTAAGGCCTAGCTCCCTTAGCTCTCCCTCAACCAGGTTCAACCCAAAATTACACTAAGGCTCTTACCAACTCCCTAGGGTTCCAAAAACCCCCAAACACATACAAACCACACACAAAGCACACCATCACATGATTTATGAATTAAAACACATAACCCTAAATCCCGAATGTTACAAGGGTTGTAGGATGGATATTCTGTATTGCTCATCCCTCCTCCATTTGTATCGCACTGCATAACCGGATGTACCTGCGAAGAACCACACAAACCATCATTCTTTTTATTTAACATCTCTACCTGATTTGATAGCATGGTTACTACGTCGAGGTTGAAAACACTGGCGGCTTTTGTTGGCCTTGTCCTTGTAACTTACCACTGATAGTTATTCAGTGACATCTCCTCTATAAACTCATAAGCCGCTTCAGGGGTCTTGCTATTCAGGGTTCCACCGGCGGCTGAATCAATCAACTGCCTAGTTGAGGGGTTCACACCATTGTAAAAACTTTGAACATGTAGCCACAAGGGTAACCCATGGTGAGGGCACCTCCTTAATAGATCCTTGTATCTCTCCCATGCATCGTAAAGTGACTCTAAATCCATCTGGACAAAAGAAGAGATATCATTCCTCAACTTGGCCATTTTAACCGGCGGAAAATATTATAACAAAAATTTTTCAATCATTTGTTCCCATGTAGTGATTGATCCTCATGGTAATGAATTCAACCACTGTTTAGCTCTGTTCCTCAATGAAAAGGGAAACAACCGAAGGCAAATGGCATCATCAGAAACACCATTTATTTTGAAAGTATCGCAAAATTCTAGAAAATTCACCAAGTGATTGTTTGGATCTTCATCCTGCAAACCATTAAACTGAATAAATTGCTGTATCATCTGAATTGTGTTAGGTTTCAGTTCAAAATTATTTGCAGCAACAGCAGGTCTAACAATACTTGACTCAGTTCCTGTTAAATTAGGTTTAGCGTAATCATACATAGTACGAAGGGCAGGATTTTGATTAACCGGATTTACGGCAACCATAGGAGGTAGGATTGTTATCAGCCATCTCTTCAGTAGTATTGGTTTCGTCTTCTTGCTCTTCTTCTATGTACTGTAGGCTTTGCCTTATTTCTCTTCGGTTTCTGCAAACTGTACTTTGAATTTCACTGTCAAAAAGTAATGGTCCTGACGAGATCCTTCTAGTCATAAACTTAAAGTTCCTGCCAGAAGCAAAGAAGAGGAAAAGTTAGTAAACTAGAAACAAAAATAAATTACAATTAACAAAATAAGAATGGCTAAAGTAAAAAAATTTAGCGTTCCTAATATCTTAGTCCCCGGCAACGACGCCAAAAACTTGATGGAGCTCGAAACTAACTATTATTTCGACAAAGGCAAGTGCACCTATTGAATAGTAGTATAGCTGTGGCGAGTCCGGAATAATGTATCCTCAAAGACCAAGAGTAATAGTATTAACTATCTTTTTATTATCTAGCCTAATAATTAAGGGAATTTGGTTTTTAATCTAAAATTAACTAACTATGGAAGCGACAGTGAGTAAATTGGGAAAATACTTTTGGACAACTTATATTAGATCGGCAATACCTAAGGAAGAATCGACCTAGACTTCACTTATTACTTTTGATTCATGCGATTTATTCACTTGCTTTAACCCGTAGAAATCCCTAAATTATATTAATACCTCTCTCGAGGATACTAACAACTGACTCTAGGTTGATTAATTGAAATCTCTTTCTAATTAAAACCCCTATTGTCGCATTAACTCGATCTCTGGATTCCCTTATTAGGTTTGACCCTAATCCGGTAGATTTTCGTCACCCTATCTCTAGGGTTGCAATCAACTCCGCTTAATTGTGTTGATCTACTCTTAAATAGGGACTTTTGCTCCACTGAATAAGCACATTTGACTTGAATCAATAACCCGAATTATCAAACAAGAATAAGAACTCATAATTAAGAATAAGCACAAGTATTTATCTCATAACTCAAATAATAATAAGATTTATCTTAGGCTTCATCCCCCTTAGATATTTGGGGAGGTTAGTTCATACTTATAGAGGGAAACATCATAAAAGAGGAAAAACAACAAAACATAAGAAAACCCAAAAACTTCTAAAGAACTTGATGGGAGATCCTCAGTCTTGATGGAGATCCTTCTCCTAAGCTGATCCCGACGACTGTCTTGGAGTATTTTCTCCTTCTACTCAGCGTCTATTCGACGTCCTGTCTAACTCCCTCTTAGGTTGCCCCCTAGGGTGTTTATATAGGCTTCGAGATGCCTTTATTGGCCCACAAGTATCCTAATCTGAGTAGAATTCATCCTAGATTCAGCAAGGACACGCCCGTGGTCGATAGCCCAGGCTGTGTCCAATCCAGCTTGCCACAAACGGCTATGCGGTCTGCCCATGTGCAGTGGTCCAGGCCGTGTAGGCCCATTTTGTCCCTTTTTGGCTCGTTTCTCATTCTTTTCGACTCCTAAGCCCTCTTGAGTATAAAACATGAAATTTAAAGGATTAGGAGCATCGAATTCAACAAATCCTATAGAAAATCATCCAAAATTAAGCCATGCGTGGGGTTAAAATACGTGTAAATTATGGTTTATCACACCCCGTACCCAACTCGGTCGTCGAGCCCGAATATTAGGATGCTACACCACCGTCTCACATATCATACAACATAAGTCGAGAGATTATTAAACTTTCCTATTTTTGTTTCCTTTATTATTATGGCATTCATACGAATTGTAATCATGCTTACTCTAGAGTGTTTAAAACTTGCTAACATATATTGTACAATCATAAAATAAGCACCAAACAAGCATTAGGATTACTTAGCAAAATATCCTAAAACTGTTACGTAGGTATTGATATTAGTAGAGTGGTATCAATAATTCTCTCAAGTGTATCGATATCGCTTGGAAAATGGATACCAAACTAACTTACTGCTTCTCACATGAAGAACCCAGCTTTTGGAAAATATTGGTACCACTGAAAAAGTATTGATAATTTTACCCCAAGTATCGGTATACCAACTAGCGAAACTGACTTTCTGCACTTCAAAAATTATAGAGATGTCATTTTCAAAACCCGAGGATCGATACCTCTATTCCAAATCTTAAAAATGCAACATATATCATTACATAGATCATTCCTAACTAGTTAAAAACATCATGCATCAAATACCACATAAATTTAGCACCAAATGTCCCAAATATCAGTCCCAACGTTATATTTCAAGTCCATAATTTCCAAGTATAATAGACATGCAAACAACTAAAAATCATAGCAAAGCCAACATAACATCTACCATATTGCCTTTTACTCCCAGAAATAAGAATAATCAGATAAAACCTACTAATAGAAACTAAAGTATTTGGCTTGGATCACCTCCCTAGACCATACTGCTCACACTGGCACTACTTATCTATAATAGTTTAAAAAGAGTGGGTGAGCTTAACCATCTTAGTGAATGCTCAGAATAATCGCAATGTACACATAACATCAAAGGTTAAACAAGAGCATACTACAACACATTCACAACCATATTCTAATAAATTCAAAATAACATATTCATATTTCATTAAGTCATAAAACTAACATATCCTCCTACATGCAATTACACTCAACTCACTTATATATGATTCATTTAACAATAATTCATCAAGACCAAACGACGTATACATGCTTTAATTGTAACACCCCAAGATTTTAAGTTTTTGAATTGTTAGAAATTATCAAAGTGAAGTGATCTAGTTCAGTGGTTAAGTGTTTGTGTAAGAGGTTCTAGGTTCGAATCCATTCTCTTGTATTTTTGCTAAAATGTTTTCTTAACCCTTAACTTTGAGTATCTGGTTTAAAAACTATTTGTGCATATCTATTAGTAAAAGTGAGCTTACTAGTTCAGTGGTAAAGCCTTAGCTTACCTTTTTCTCTTTTATTTTCTATGTTAATTTGCCATTCCAACCTTTCTAGATCTTTTATCATATTTTTTTTTTTTGCCATCAATTTCCTTGTCTTTGTTTTTTTTTATTTTGTTAATTTGATTGTTTAATTGTCATCATTACCTCTGTTTTTCCATTAATTCCCTTTTTTTTGTTTATTCTATTTATTTGATTGTTTAATCGTCATCATTACCTCTATTTTGCCATAATCCCTTTTCTTTCTTTTTATTTATTTTATTTTATTGTATTGTATTTTTTGTTCAATCATCATCTTGCCTTTGTTTTGTTATCAGCTCTATCAAATTAGTGAGTAGGAGAGGATAGTATTGTTGCAGGGTAAGTTTTATGGTCTGTATCTTCTCCATTTATTTGTAATCTAGTTTTCGCGTGCAAGGTGGGTGAGGTTATTAATACAATAATCTACATTCTAATTGATTTGATAAATCTGTTAGGTGACGGTTATGGAGCAGATAATTCTCATGCGAATTGGGAGTGTTAGGAACTGTTGCAATAATTTGGGTAAGTAAGTGAACACCCAAAAGGCTAATTTTCGGGTTAGAATGCTTATGTTAGCATTTTTTTATTGGAAGTGTTACTCGGAAATTAGTAATTCGTTACTGAAATTTTCATATAAATATTGATTTTAGGTTATGCTGTTCTCATTTGTAGTTTTACATCAAAACTATTTCAAGTGTGTATTTCTTACTCAAAACCACCATGAGAAATTTGGAAAAGCTAGGAAAAAAAATGTCAATGATATTCGAATATGTAGTTCGTCACATTGCCGTGTAGGTGTGCACGGGCGTATGTGATTGTACTGATAATTCAGGTAGGTCGTGTGGGCCACACGGGCTGACCATTTGGGTCGTATGGGCCATATGGACGTGTAGGCCCATTTTCGAGAAAATTTTCACCTAGGGCCATTTTAATCCGTAATTCGAAATTAGACCCTTCATAAGGTCCATACTATATAAATATGGCTTGAAAGTATTATATCTGATAGTATAGTTCTGTATGTAATGTGAACATGGCATGTGAAATATATGTGTATAATATGTATTCTGAAAAATCTGATATACTATTTTATGTAAAAAAAAGAACATGCATGTCGTATGTGCATAAAATACCTGTTAATCTGCATGAGCATTAGGGTGAGGATATGATATGGTGAAGGAAGTGTTGGCAGTTTAATTTATCTGCCTTATCTGGTGGCTCAGCCACATATATCTGATTCTGGCAGTTTATTGGATATTGTATTTGGCAACTCGACTACACTAATTTTTGTAAAGTGACATAAGCTCACTTATTGTTGTGTGGGGTTAGATGGGTACTCGTTACCCTAACTAGTGTGTAGGGGTGGACGGAGATGGTGTGTAGCGGATGGGGGTTGGTATATATGTGTATCTAGTTACGTGTCTATTTCTAAAAATGATTTTGCATCTTATTTGTGAATAAGAATATATGGAATCCGTATTTGAACATAGTCTGATATATTCTCTGTAATATTTATGCATCTGATATATTTTCTAAGATATTTTGCACATTGAGCTCCTAAGCTCACATTCTGTATGTTTCCTTTTAGGTAACCAACAACCTTAGGGTGGATTATAGTGTAATAAG
Source organism: Gossypium bickii (assembly GCA_025503065.1). Classification (NCBI taxonomy): domain Eukaryota; kingdom Viridiplantae; phylum Streptophyta; class Magnoliopsida; order Malvales; family Malvaceae; genus Gossypium; species Gossypium bickii. The sequence continues at coordinate 83,138,762 of CP106713.1, read as the reverse complement.
AGCTCGATTTATAAACTTTGATTTATTTAATATGGTTAAGTTTATAAATTATTTTCATGTAGACTACTTTAGTTGGTTTTTCTAGGACTATTATTGGTTTTGGTTTATTCTTTACTTTAAAATGGTTTGATTATGCTTTAAATGTTTATTCCAAACTGCAAAATATTGAATTTCCAATATTTAAACACGATTTTCAAAATAAAGTTAATTTAAGATTTCTGCTGCAAAAAAGTTAAATGAATGTATATATGATCTCCAAATTAAATTGAAAATATTTAATTGTGTATTTTTTTATTTTTTTTTTTTTGAAAATGGGCTAAAGTTAAGTTTTGGTTTTTGATATATTTTCGAATTTAAATTTTGAGTTTTAGAATTAACATATGTAACTCTTCAAAATTTAGTCATAATGTTTAGGCCAGGTATGGGGTGTTACATTAAGAACCAATAAGTGTAGCTGATATATTCAAATGCATTCACAAGTCAAATGGAAATGACCCAAACCACAATTACATATGCAATTTACTATGAGAACATACTAACGTTTTCATGAAACTTAAGTCAACTTGTAACACCCCAAAACCCGGCCTAGAAGTTTTGCCTGGATCTCGGGGGTTATATTGATAACTGAAGTGATCAAAAAGTGATTTACAAAAAGAATTACTGAAAACTCGTTTGAACATAGTTTGCTAAAATCAAACTAAATTGTTTAGCATTTTATGTTTTAGAACAGTAATCTACAGGCGTTAAAACCATTAGAACCAAATAAAATTGCTTTATTTGAAATTTCAGATTACAAATTTGTGCGGAAAAATACGTTGTTTTCACAAATAAGTACAATCCTTGAATCAATAATAGAAAACCCAATTAAAAATCGAGCGCGAAATTTCACAAAAATGGTGTTCAAACCGAAACAATGTGAATTAACAAAAAGTATAAATCAAAACCCATACCACAGTTTAAATAATCACTTTACAAACATTTTTAAACCAACCATATAAACTTATGAAAATTTTTATCTAAACCAAATCAAACCAAACGTTCTGAAACCTCCATTGTGCCAAGTTCGTAGCATAATCTCGCATAATACCTAAAAGAAAGTAAAACTAAAGGGTGAGCTAAACGAGCTCAGTGTAAGTCTAAAATCAAACAAATAAATTGATAGAGTAATGAAACAAGTGACTTTGATACGTGCACACAGGCAAAGAACGAACAACTTAAATCAAAATGTCAACTACAATGAACATAACGACATTATCCTCATCACACCAATGAAGATACACGTCAAATTATTTAGATTGCTATGCAGTTAATTCCTCAATCATACAGATAGACTTATACCCAAATGTGAAACTACTGCACCAAGTCAAAGAACCCACCCCACCAACCAAACACCACTTCAACCACCTTGCACACCACATATGAGCTATAACAAGCCCATCCACCTTGCACACCACATAGGACCATGTTAGGTCCATCCACCCTACACCCCCCATATGGGAAACTAAGCCACTCTGATAATAATATGCAGCTGAGCTGACAAATGCTCATATTACAGTATCACCGCTATTAGGTAATGCAGTTAAACTACCAGATAAAACTTCCTTCTCTTCTTAACCAAATCCCAGATTTTCATGCAGATGCACAATGTACACAACTTACAGACAATCATACAATAGTCAATACAGAAATAAAGGTGCACATATTCAATCGATCAGATTCAGAATCAGTTATGACTATACTTATTTACTAGGTAACATTACATAACATTTAAGCAAATCGTTAAACTACTGCTATGATTACAAACAAACTCACAAAACCGAGTCGAAACAGGGTCCCATCCACCCTTACTAAGGCCTAACTGAGGGTTGGAACACACAGTAACACAAAATGAGTCAAAATTCGACACAAAACAAAAATCTAAGAAATTGACCCTAAACATATATCTCAAAACTTCTAACGCCAAATTTTGGGATGTTACACAATTGATTTAACATATTATTCACATGTTTAAGTGTCCATCTTACATCGTAATACCACAACAAAAAAGATCACATTTAAATGATAATTTGCTTAGCAACCACATACTCATTTAAGCATACCTCACATGACACATATATACATTTTAAAGATAATTTGGCACTTGAGGCTATGAAACATAAAAGTGGGCTCTATCACCATGCATCGAATACACGAATCTCCAACACACTAAATGACTCAGAGAGTCAAACCTATCCCAAAAGTGAAGCATAAAGCTAACACTCTCCATCACACCAAACATGTCCCCTTGAATGGAGCTTAGCTTACACTCCCTTATCTCTCCAACATGTCCCAGGGCCTCAATGCCCAAATCAGAAAACACATATAGGTGAGTACTCACAATCCTATAGCATGCCAACTATATCCAATGGCCTCATAAGTTCACAAGGCAAAAATATCCATAATTACACAATTGTAATTACTAATTTAATACAAATAATCTCTGTTCAGATTCATCAATTCACATTACAAACTTTTACACAATGCATGTTTATCAAATTCACATTTAATTGTACTTAAAATGACATAATAATGCTCATTAAGCCATCACGTGTCCAACCATATATGAGTGTATTAAAATCAATTTATCACATAGATAACCTGTTACGTTATCATTACATTCCATAATTCAACACATACGTACTTACCAGTTTTTGCACACTTTAATTACACATTTATATTGCTTACACAACATCATTACTATTGTTCGGCATCTTTAATATGCCCACAACACAATACAATTCACAGTAGTCATCACACATGTCTCATATCACAATATCGCAACATAATAATCAATCCATAAATATTCTCATAATCACATAATTTACCAAAAATAAAACAAGGGAAATAGGAAGCTTAAACTCAGAAATTAAGATAGGGATTTAGGCTATTCTTAAGCTCCTAGTTAACACTATGAATCGTGTCTACTAGTAGCGATTCCAAACACTCACCGATTATGCTTTTGTCGAAAAGTTGAAAGCTTAAACTAGATTTTCCTTGCCTTTTGCCTTGCTTAAAGAAGGTTCCAATGGTTCCAGCACTTCACACATAATAACCACACAATTTACACAATAAATATTTAGCCAAAGACTCATTTAAACCAACCAAAAACGCAAGTTTAAGCTATATGTCTCATGAAATTGAAATTTCGACTACCAAACTTGAAACTCAAATATCTTCCTTTATACTTAATATTTTTGCCTAAAATTGATTCTGTTCATCTAATTGTTCACCTACGAATAATTCTCAATCTTTAAAATACACAAAACTACTCAATTCATGGTATCAAAATTTTTCGACATGTCTATGGCTATTTTCACAAAAATTCATTAAATCCTTAGAAATCCTTAACGAAACTTTAAAATAAGTTTAGAAACCTTCTAACTATGTTAAAACAAGTTGAAAAACATTTTGAAACCACGTTCTTACTCAAAATCCGGAAATATACTATTAACGATCCAATTTTTGACTTTCTTTAAATATGCGATTTAAGGGCTAAAAATTTCGATTAAAAGACCAGATATCATTAAAAATTAATTAGGAATCAAATCGTTACCTTAGTTGACAAAAAATCGAGCGCTTGATCAAAAACACGAATAACCCACAAGCTTGAAAATTAAGGAATTTATGGTGTTTTTGGGTGTTTTTCTTGGATTTTATGGAGGTTTAATGATTTGGAAAGTGATAGGAATTGAAGGAATTTATGTTTGACAAAGAAAATTGTATGGGAGGAGTTGGGAGAGCATGGGACGATAAGAGTAAATAAAAGTGAGAAGTTAACTGAAAATAAAACTAGGTGAGGGAAGATATAGGGTGAATTTTAAATTTTGGTTTATTTGCTTCATAAACACACAAAATTTTGACCCTTTTACAAATCAGTCCCTAATTCAAAATTGAAAATATTTGGAACATTATTTTCAAAAATTGGTTTAACAGTCAAAAGCCATTGAATATTTTTTCGATTCACCATGCTACTAGATTTTCGAGCACTCTAGAGCTAAAGTTCCTAAAATGCCCCTAAAAATCCTATGCCCAATTTTGGGGTGTTACGATAAGAAACATTTGGAAATGATTCACGTTTTCTTCAAAATGAAAAAGAAAAACAAAAACAAAATAGAGAAATGAAATCAGTTGAAAATGATTGTGATTTTCTCCCAAATGAAAAAGAAAAATGAAAAAGAAAAAGAAAAATGAAAAATGAATGTATGTTTTTCGAATAAATGAAATTTGAAAATGGAAATAAACCATTTGGTCATAATGAACCGTTGAATGCGGAAATAGTAAATATATTTTCTAATAGATTCTTTTATGGTGAAGTGGTCATGATTTTAAGGAAATTATATTTGGGTTGAGAAATGGAAATAGACAAACAAATATTAGGTTGGATCAAATTATAAAGTATTGGGTTAAAAGCTCAGGAAGTACTTGTATTTGGACTCGATATGGAAGAGGCCCAAAAGCCCCTTATGTAATAAGGGGGGATGACAAACCTTAATATAATTAACTAGGGTTGTCACCCCTTACATTCTAGTTGAACTAGGAATTTGTTTTTTCTATAATTCAACAAGAGTCCTACTTTCTTTCCTTATAAATAGATGACACCATATTTACACAACTTTTAGATATCATTATTCTGTTCAAAAATAGAGAAGCTTTTATTCTCTAAGAATTAAATATATTTTCTGGAAAAACAATTATGCCAGTTTCTATTTTGAAGAGAGAGTGTTCATTTCCACCCAAAAAGGGAGAAAAACTATTTATAGTTTCTGTGTTTTATTCATTTTGTTCAAAGCAATTCGAGGTATACGAATAGCAGAGAAGATTGTTTGGTTGAAAGCCAGAAATGACAAAGATCTATCTATTTGAAAACACGGGTATGATTTTGGTCTATGGTTTATTGCTATAAATATCACAAATCAGATCAATTTTAAAAATTTTAAATTTCTACTATGTAAGAAAATCATTTTCGAGCTACATCTTTTTCCAACAATTGGTATCAAAGCCAGGTTGTGCTATGTTTATAGTGTAAACCAAGACCAAAATTCTCTCTTATTCTTGTATGATTATATTTTATATTGTGGCTGTAACACCCCAAACCCGGCCTAGAAGTTAGGCCCGAATCTGGAATGTCACATTAAAGGCGCTCTTCAAAACAATTTACTATTTAACCATTTAAGGCCCAAAAGCCCAAAACAAAAGTTTATTTCAAAAACCATATTAACACTTTAATAATTTTAAGAAATTTCTTAAGTGGGTAGTTGAAAAAATATTAATGATAACCCAAAAGATAAATTCAATTAGGCGTTACATGGCCTTATTGCAATCCAATGAAAAAACAAAGTATTTAAAACAAAATCATTTGAATAAATTAAAATGTTTGAACAGCTTGTAGCATGGCCATCTCCGAGTCCTCTCCCACGTCGAGCCGTCTGTTCAGGATCACCTGAAACATTAAAATTAAGGGTGTGAGTTTCGAAACTCAGTGTGTACGACCTTTGGCAATCGAATCACATACAAATATTCACATTGGGCCTAAACCCTATTAAAACCGGTGGTCTTGGGCCTTAGCCCGCAATGACCTCATATCATAACGCATCATATATAAACGAGATAATGCAAAACCCACCCCAAAAGTCCATCCGCTACACACACCATTTCCCTTCCGACCTTATGATTCCCGTGGGGAATTCTAGCTCGACCCACCCCTCCGCTACACACCAAGGGTAGCGGGTTATGATTACTACGAACGTTGCGATAGAAAGTCGCTAATCATATGTTGGGCTTAAAGCCTCCGGTGGATCCATACCAAACGGAAATGCGATCCTCTAATCTTCCTCCTGTAATAGTCCGAATTTGACCCTAATCGGAACGGTGGTTTCGGGACCACGAATTTGAGTTCGAAAATTTTTTAAATATTATTTTCTGTGTTAATTATATGTGAATTAGTATGTGTGAAAGTTTCGTATAAAAATTTGATTGTTTGTGTGCTTAATTAAACAAGAAGGACTTAATCGCGTAAAGTATAAAAGTTACTAATTAAAGTGTAAAGTGCTTATTTGATAGTGGCTTTTTAATGTGAGGTCCTTAAAGGGCAATTAGCCCATTTTAAGTTATAGTGGACGGCATGTGTAAGTTTAAGTGATTATATGATGTGAAATTATATTATAAATGTTATTATTAATTATTAAACATTATATTAAACTTATTATAATAAAACATGATACGAAAGAGAAACATCATTTATTTATTCATCTATCCTTGCTAAAAGTGAAGAAAAAGAAAAGAACTAAAACTTAGCTAGGTTCGGCCAACTTCAAGCTTGATTAAATGTTAGTTTTTGTTCGGTTTTTGATTTATGTTTTTGAGATCGTTGCTATGAAATGTACAAGACCCATGCTTTAATTTTTGAGCCATTGATGATAGTTTGATGTTTATGTGGTCTGAGGATGAATTATGATAAATATGTGTTAGATTAACAAGTTTTGTCTTTGAATTTTTGATGAAATTGAGTATGTTAGACTAAATCACAAAAAATAAATTTTTGAGGGACTAAAATGTGAAATAAATGAAATGCATGGACTTGTATGAAGACTAGGAATATTTAGCCCTTAAGATGTTTATTCAAATTTTGTGTATTTTGTGTTTTGTGCAAATAGGACTAAATTGTAAAAAATGTGAAATAATAGGGCAAAATGGTAATTTTCCCATTTATGTGTTTTTGGATTAAATTGAATGTAAATATATTTGAATGAGCTTAATTTGAACATGTTTAGATCAAGAACCAAAGAAAACGGATTTGGATCGAGGAAAAACAAAAATAGTCGAATAGCCGATTTTCGTCGTCCGTCGATATTCGAGGTAAGTCTTTAAGCAATAAAACATTGAGAAATTATGTACGTAACTTAGTATATGCTGATTTTTGGAAATTTTGTAGCTATGTTATTGAATAGCCGAATGTGGTAAGTATAAGTTTGACTTGTTTAAATTATTCGATTGATATATGTTATTTGAATGTTCGTACAATGGGTTCGAAATGTGTATAAGTGAATCGATATATGGAACGAATTGTGTGAGATAGATTAAAAGTATCATGATACAGGCTTTGAGCCTAGCAAGCCTTGGGCTAGTGAACTTAATCGGGCTTTATGCCTAGTGAGCTTATTGCTTAGGTGATTGAATATCGGACCTCAGTCTAGAAGGCTTAAGTCTTGGTGTGTGTGTTTCAGGCTTTATGCCTAGCAGGCTTTATGCCGGTGAATATTTATAAGTATATGCTTCAACGGATTATTAATGATGTGGAATTTTGAATACAGTAAATGAGCTAATTGTTTAGGTACATAAAAGCCTATTGGTCGTATGAGATAAGGTAAGTTAGTATATTATGATTGATACCACTGGTATGTGATACAATTAAGGTATTTTTGTAAAATTCTATTAAGGGTATTCGGATTTTTAATGATGAGTACGATATATTGAAAGTTGACTTTAGATGTGAACATGGATGTGTCATTTAAATTTGACCAAATAGGTAAATATACATGTAATGTATATTGAACTAGTGAATTAACAGTGTGCTTTTGTATATTCGGCCTTATAGATGTGGATAAAATGATATTATATAGATATTATATAAATGTATACAAGTGAAGTTTAATGGATATTATTATATATGTATATTCGGTTATAAATGGTTGATATGTATTTAGTATTTATTTAATCGGTTGTATACGGAAACATATCAAATTATATGTAATTGTTAAGTTTGTATTTATAAGGCATGATGGAGATATTTTAAGGTTGTTATGATAGAAATTTATGTCAAGCAAGTATATTAGTATTCGGCTATAATTGTTTATTGATGCTATGTTATTACCTCAATTTTATAAAGTGATTGGATTAAATTATTTGAATGCTCAAATGATTTATTATATTTGCTTAAGACTTACTAAGCTAAGATAGCTTACTTTGTGTGTTCTGTTATTCTGTTTTATAGATTTCGGTTGTTAGGTACGAGCTCGGGGATTGTCTTCGAAGTCATCCACACTATCGACTTATTTTGGTACTTTTAAAGCTTGAGTTTTGAACTTAAGGCATGTATAGGCTAGTTAATTACTTAGATAATGTTTTGAAGATGTAAATATAAGCCATGCAAAAATGGCTTGGTTTAAATGCTAATGACCTAATGTCTAAATGATCTTATTCAGGATGTTACAGTTCTACCCCCCTTAAAGAAATTTCATCCTCGAAATTTCCAACTAACTATTAATCGTACTACCTAAGTCTCTCTACCATGCTTTCGCTGCGCACTCCAATTCTAAACCCAAAATAAACACTTAGTACACTATGGTAGAGTACGCATTGGTATTCACACCTAGAGCGTCCTCGTCCCCTTGTACTCATGCTATCGGTTTGCGTTTATCTGATTAAATTTTTTTTATGAATTATTGGTTTTCTTCCACTGATTATCTACGAACAGTCTTATGATTAGTGGTTTTAAGAGTAGTTCTTTCGAATTCGCAATTCAGTCTCAAGTTCACCTTTCCTAGTTCTATAAACTACATACATTCAACAATCAACATACAGACAACATCCATACATCCACACTCAATACATAGGGGTATTCTTGTTATTCCACTACCCAGGGGTATTTTCATAATTTATCCTATAGGGGTATTTTTGTAAGTTTCCAAAATAGGGTTCCTTGGTGATTTTGTGAAAGAAGGGTATTTTGGTAATTTACAATTTGAGGGTATTTCGGAAATTTTGAAATCCAAAGGTATTTCGGTAATTTTGAAATCTGGGGGTATTTCAAAAATTTTGAAGTCCGGGGGTATTTCGGTAATTTTAAAAATCAGGGGTAATTTAGTAATTTACAAATCAGGGGTACTTTGGTCATTTTACAAATCAAGGGTAATTTGGTAATTTTACAAATCAGGGGTATTTTGGTTATTTTACAAGTCAGGGGTATTTTCAAAAAAATTTTACAAAACTAAGGGGGATATATATATATATTTTTTTTAAAACAAGGGTATCTTGGAGAATTTGATTTCAAAAGAATAATAGTAGTGTTCAGGTGTTTGTAGGTTTTTGGTTGTTGTCGTGTGTTGTATGTGTTTTTTTTTTTTTTGAAGGAAAAATTTTGTTGACTTTGTAAATCGGGGTATATTTGCAAATCATGGTATCTTGGTACTTTTTTTTCAAAATAAGGGTATTTTAGCAATTTTGCAAAAATAATGTGGTTGGTCCCTTTCGGGTTTTAATTATAGATTTTGGCCTGTCAACAAATCCTCATGGCTAGGGTGAACAGTCACTACGCACCAGGTAGGGTTCCAGCGAAAAGAAGGTGAGTCACTAGGACTGCTTAAGTACCAGGGTCTTCCGGATCCAATCCTAGACATGCGTATGCCTGTTGCCACACCCTAGTCTTGCGACTCGTTCACGGGTTTGTTTAGTGAAATTAAGTCTTATGAGATTTAAGGAGTTATTTCAGCTAAGCCTAAAGTCCATCAAGTTATAGTCTAAATAGTCTACGTCCCACAAAGCCCATCAAGCCCACATACATATATAACACACAAGGAGTTCAGAATACTTACCTGGCGGACTTGGGCCGGAGACGCAGGTGCCATGCTGAGCTAACAGACCTGTTATCATTTTCAAAAAAAAATGCATGTTTCACAAAACCCATTTTTGGAAAACGTTTTGAGCCCAAAAACCAAAGCCGAGTTTTGAATCGGGCTCTGATCCAATTTGTAACACCCCAAACCCGGCCCAATTGCTACGACCGGATCTGGTATGTCACTAAGAAAATTTTTTGTCAAACATGTCGTATTTTTCTGAAAAGCCCAAATATATTCCATATAGAATATGCCTTTGTAAAATAAAACCAAACTTAATTACATGTGTAACATCCTAGATTAGGGGTTATGCGTTTGTGCATAATTCATGAGTTAGTAGGTTTTGGCAGTGTTTGGAAGTGTATTAAGGGTTTTTAGAATTTTAGGATGGAAGAAGAAAGCTTTGGAAAATTATTAGTTTTTAAGTAAAAAGGGGAGCTAGGTAAATGAGGCTTTAAAAGAAACTCCGTGTGAAGCATGACACAAGGAACCATGTGGTAAAATGGCATGTTTTATGAATTATGTATGAATGTGTTATGTGAATTCTAGAAATAACGAAATGTATGGAAATATATGGAAATGTATGGAAATGTATGGAAATGTATGGAAATGTGTGGAAATGTGTGGAAATGTATGGAAATGTAAGGAAATGTAAGGAAATGTATGGAAATGTATGGAAATGTAAGGAAATATAAGGAAATGTATGGAAATATAAGGAAATGCAAGGAAATGTAAGGAAATGTAAGGAAATGTCCTGAAAATGTAAAGGAATAAAGAGGAAAGTGAACATTTATGGAAACTAGGAAATGTAAAGAAATGGTTCAAAAATGGAAAGTGCACATTTTTGGAAACCTGAACATTTTGGAAACTTAGACAAATATATGGAAATGTATGGAAATGTATGGAAATGTATGGAAATGTGTGGAAATGTGTGGAAATGTATGGAAATGTAAGGAAATGTAAGGAAATGTATGGAAATGTATGGAAATGTAAGGAAATATAAGGAAATGTATGGAAATATAAGGAAATGCAAGGAAATGTAAGGAAATGTAAGGAAATGTCCTGAAAATGTAAAGGAATAAAGAGGAAAGTGAACATTTATGGAAACTAGGAAATGTAAAGAAATGGTTCAAAAATGGAAAGTGCACATTTTTGGAAACCTGAACATTTTGGAAACTTGAAAATGTAAGAAAATGGCAAGTAAATAGAGCCGATCGAAAATTTTAGGAAACTTAGAAATGATGCAGAAATGTCAAATTTTAAGGTTCAAAATAGGAAATTAAGGCAATGTGGCCTTAAAAGAAAAAGTTGGTGAAATTTGACACACAAACAGGCTTGGAAAAGTGGCCTGAAGATGTCACTTAGGGCCTATGGAAATGGCACCATGTGCAAGAGGAATGGGCCTGAGTTCGAGTCACTTGGGAAGCAAATAAAGGAGGTTTTATTTTTGCTTCCAGAAGACTGAGGTGGACGGCACATGCTTCTAGAAAGGAGGTGTTTTATTTTCATAAATATTCGATTAAAAAGGTGATAAATAAAGGATTTTTTAAATTAGATTATTTAGAAGAGATAAATATTGGATTAAACTCTTTTATTTATGATAATTAAAGGATAAAGTTATCAAAATAGAAGAGTGGTGGCCAAGTAAAGGACTCTAGCTAGTAATTTTCGGCTATAAAAGGAGGACAGGAGGGCTACTCATCAATTTTTGCTTCCTCCTCATCTCTGCCGAAATTTTTAGGGCTCTTTTCTCTTTTCTTTTGTCTAGCCGAATTCTCTAGCCTCATCTTTCTTTTTCTTTTCTTCTTCTTCTTCTTCCTTTTCAAAACCAAATCCAACCTAGTGAAATTGCACAAAGCCGAATCTCTCAAGTGGTGTCGAGGATAGATCTGTCGAATTCAACACTTAAGGTAAGAATTTTGTGGTTATTGATTTATTCTCTTCTTTAAGTAGAAAAATAGGGATTAATGTTATTATTATTGTGGCGAAACTATAAGGAGTATTTTGGATTTCTAGTGCTATCGACTACAAGGAGAGATCATCAGGGATTCAAGAATCTAAGGTAAGATATACACATATTTGGTCAAAAGTTATGGAATATATGTGAGATTAAAATTAACATATAATTATAGGGATTTTGACAGGACATACAAGGCAAGGAATCCTTTTGATTTGGAAATTTTAAGGTAACTAATACAAATCCTAGTTGTATTTGGAAAAGTGGTCGAATGGTCTTTTAAAGTGATTAACTTATGTAGGATTTGAGATCTAAATCGGTAGATCGTTCTTTGGATTTCAAGGAACCTATTAAGCAAATCAGGTGTGTACTCACACTAACTTTCAATATGTTATGGCAATAATTATGTTTTAATATGTGAATGTGCATAAGAATGAGAATGTGGCTATGTACCACAAATGTGGCAAAAGTACCTGTGCACGTTTCCTACTTTTGATAGGATTATGAATGTGTTATATTCTGAAAAGTGACATAATGTGAATTTAAGTATGATATGACCGATATGTAATAATTGGGGCATTTGGGATATATGTGAAGGAGAAAGTGAAGGTGATGACTACGGTCTCACCAACGAAGGTGTCTTGACTTGGTCTCACCAACGAAATATGGTGGCTACTGATCCCATTAATTGAATATGGTAACCGGTTACATTATCGAATATAGTGTCTAAAGACACAACGTAAGTGGGCGATGAGCACGTCGATCGCAAATGCGCGCTTCGATGGTGTGTAGCGGAAGGAGGGTTGACTTAGTAGTCCCCACGGTGTATGAGTTGGTACGGGTGGTGTGTAGCGGATGGACAAATAGGCTTGGGTTTGGGTTGCATCATCCTTTATTTTGTATGAACATGAAATTGATATGACTTGTATGCCCGATTTGTTGAAAATTAGTACTGTGTACACATTGAGTCTGTGGACTCACCCGTTGGGAATTATTTTTCAGTGATGGCGGTAATGGACCGGGTCGCGGGGAGCTAAAGGTGGCCATGCATCACATGAAGGATTTAATTAGAAAGTGGACTTTATTAAATTTTAGTACTTTAAATTTTATTTTGGGTTTGAATGATGTAATAAGGCCATAAGGCCCAGTTGGATTTTCTTTATTTCTGTTTATTTTTATTTGATTATGATACAATTTATTTTTGATTAAAGATAAGTAAATTTATTTCTTTCAAAATAATAAACCCTAAAATTATTTTGTCACCTTATTTAAGTTAGGTTTTCAAAATTTTATTAAATGGGTTCCAATTTAAGCCCAACCCAAAACAATGTTTTCTAAAATTTACAATTTTTCTCTAAGTAACCAAGAATTTGAAAACCGGTTTACTTAAGGAACATACCAGATCTGGTTCAGGCTCGTGGGCCGGGTGTGGGGTGTTTCAGCTTGGTATCAGAGCCCAGTTCTAAACTCTCGGCCTGTGGGCTAAGGCCCAAAAACGTTTTTAATTCGAGCCCAAATGATTTTCTTTGAATAAAGCAGGTGTTTGGCATGGCACCTAAGTCTCCGACCCGTAGTCCACCAGGTAAGTACCCCTAACCATTTGGGTTATTATGTGATTTATATTATGTTATGGAAGGGTAGAAAAAGGAATGGAACGTAGAATAGCATGATAGGAACTTGAACCCTAGGACTAGTCTACTCAAACACAAATACATAAGACTTAATACTTACTCAAACAAACCCATGACTAAGTCACTAAGTTAGGGTGTGGTAACCCCACATGCGCATGTCTAGGATTGGATCGGAAGAGAGCTTTGGTATTTAAGCGGTCCTAGTGGCTCACCTCCTCTTCACTGGAATCCTACAGTGCGTAGCTTCCTGGTTCACCCTAACCAAGAGGACACTGGCCATAAGGCTAAACACAATAACTAAAACTCGAAGGAACTAGCGTGTGTTTTTATAAAAACCCTAGTTTTAAAACTCTTAAAATTACCTTTTCAATTTGTGAGAACTATTTTTACAAAATTTTTGAAAAATTTTTGATTTATGAAATTACAAAAATACCCACAGTGGTAAATTACAAAAATACCCTTGGTTTATGAAATTCCCAAAATACCCACAGTTCTTATCAAGATTTCATTACTTTATAAATGTTCACAAACCCTAATTTGCAAACCATCAAAAATACCCTGATTTTGGAAAATTACAAAATTGCCCCTAACTTACAAAATTACCAAAATGACCCTGATTCCCAAAATTTTTGCAACATCTCCATTTTGGAAGGAACAATTCTCAAAAAAAGAACCCACAAAATTTTACAACTTTTGAAATATCCCTGATTTGTTAGTTTTTCCAAATATACCCCAGTTTGTGAAAAATTACCAAAATACCCCTAAGGTCGAAAATTACCGAAATACCCCCGGATTTCAAAATTTTTCCAAATTACCCCAAAACTTTGAAATTTTCGAAATACTTTTTGACAAAAGCACCAAGGAACGTTTTCCCTGAGAAATTACGAAAATACCCCTGTAGGATAAAATTACGAAAATACCCCTGGGTAGTGAAAAACAACAACAATGAAAACTACAACATTTCTCTGAATGAACGAAAGTTCATAATTGATTGATGGATGTATGAATGTAAAGACTGTGTGCATGTATGAATACGAAAGAACCACTCCTAAAATTCTTTCCATAGAACTTCTTCGCGGGTAATCAGTGGAATAAAGACAAATTCATAAAATTCTCTTAAATCTAATTAAATCGCGACGTTAGAAATAAGTTCTAGGGGACGTGAACTTAGAGATTGTGCCTAGAAAGTATGATGGTTCTATTAAGATCAGAGTGCGCAGCGTAAGCATAGTAGTGCGGTGAGAAGGATGGTACATTTGTTAGTAAGTAATTTCGAGGACGAAATTATTTTTAAGGAGGGTAGAACTGTAACATCCTAGATTAGGGGTTATGCGTTTGTGCATAATTCATGAGTTAGTAGGTTTTGGCAGTGTTTGGAAGTGTATTAAGGGCTTTTAGAATTTTAGGATGGAAGAAGAAAGCTTTGGAAAATTATTGGTTTTTAAGTAAAAAGGGGAGCTAGGTAAATGAGGCTTTAAAAGAAACTCCGTGTGAAGCATAACACAAGGAACCATGTGGTAAAATGGCATGTTTTATGAATTATGTATGAATGTGTTATGTGAATTCTAGAAATAAGGAAATGTATGGAAATGTATGGAAATGTATGGAAATGTATGGAAATGTGTAGAAATGTGTAGAAATGTATGGAAATGTAAGGAAATGTAAGGAAATGTATGGAAATGTATGGAAATGTATGGAAATGTATGGAAATGTAAGGAAATGCAAGGAAATGTAAGGAAATGTAAGGAAATGTCTTGTCTTGGAAATGTAGGGAAATGTCCTGAAAATGTAAAGGAATAAAGAGGAAAGTGAACATTTATGGAAACTAGGAAATGTAAAGAAATGGTTCAAAAATGGAAAGTGCACATTTTTGGAAACCTGAACATTTTGGAAACTTAGACATTTTTGGAAACCTGAACATTTTGGAAACTTGAAAATGTAAGAAAATGGCAAGTAAATAGAGCCGATCGAAAATTTTAGGAAACTTAGAAATGATGCAGAAATGTCAAATTTTAAGGTTCAAAATAGGAAATTAAGGCAAGGTGGCCTTAAAAGAAAAAGTTGGTGAAATTTGACACACAAACAGGCTTGGAAAAGTGGCCTGAAGATGTCACTTAGGGCCTATGGAAATGGCACCATGTGCAAGAGGAATGGGCCTGAGTTCGAGTCACTTGGGAAGCAAATAAAGGAGGTTTTATTTTTGCTTCCAGAAGACTGAGGTGGACGGCACATGCTTCTAGAAAGGAGGTGTTTTATTTTCATAAATATTCGATTAAAAAGGTGATAAATAAAGGATTTTTTAAATTGGATTATTTAGAAGAGATAAATATTGGATTAAACTCTTTTATTTATGATAATTAAAGGATAAAGTTATCAAAATAGAAGAGTGGTGGCCAAGTAAAGGACTCTAGCTGGTAATTTTCGGCTATAAAAGGAGGACAGGAGGGCTACTCATCAATTTTTGCTTCCTCCTCATCTCTGCCGAAATTTTTAGGGCTCTTTTCTCTTTTCTTTTGTCTAGTCGAATTCTCTAGCCTCATCTTTCTTTTTCTTTTCTTCTTCTTCTTCTTCCTTTTCAAAACCAAATCCAACCTAGCTGAAATTCTGCCAAAGCCGAATCTCTGAAGTGGTGTCAGGATAGATCTGTCGAATTCAACACTTAAGGTAAGAATTTTGTGGTTATTGATTTATTCTCTTCTTTAAGCCGAAAAATAGGGATTAATGTTATTATTATTGTGGCTGAAACTATAAGGAGTATTTCGGGATTTCTAGTGCTATCGACTACAAGGGAGAGATCATCCGGGATTCAAGAATCTAAGGTAAGATATACACATATTTGGTCAAAAGTTATGGAATATATGTGAGATTAAAATTAACATATAATTATAGGGATTTTAATGCGGACATACAAGGCAAGGAATCCTTTTTGATTTGGAAATTTTAAGGTAAGTAATACAAATCCTAGTTGTATTTGGAAAAGTGGCCGAATGGTCTTTTAAAGTGATTAACTTATGTAGGATTTGAGATCTAAATCGGTAGATCGTTCTTCGGGATTTCAAGGAACCTATTAAGCAAATCAGGTGTGTACTCACACTAACTTTCAATATGTTATGGCAATAATTATGTTTTAATATGTGAATGTGCATAAGAATGAGAATGTGGCTATGTACCATAAATGTGGCAAAAGTACCCAGGTACGTTTCCTACTTTTGATAGGATTATGAATGTGTTATATTCTGAAAAGTGACATAATGTGAATTTAAGTATGATATGACTGATATGTAATAATTGGGGCATTTGGGATATATGTGAAGGGAGAAAGTGAAGGTGATGACTACGGTCTCACCAACAAAGGTGCTGACTTCGGTCTCACCAACGAAATATGGTGGCTACGGTCCCATTAATTGAATATGGTAACCGGTTACATTATCGAATATAGTGTCTAAAGACACAACGTAAGTGGGCGATGAGCACGTCGACTGCAGCGACTGCCTTCGATGGTGTGTAGCGGAAGGAGGGTTGACTTAGTAGTCCCCACGGTGTACAGGTTGGTACGGGTGGTGTGTAGCGGATGGACAAATAGGCTTGGGTTTGGGTTGCATCATCCTTTATTTTGTATGAACATGAAATTGATATGACTTGTATGCCCGATTTGTTGAAAATTAGTATCTGTGTACACATTGAGTCATGGACTCACCCGTTGGGGAATTATTTTTCAGGTGATGAGCGATAATGGACCGGGTCGGCAGGAGCTAAAGGTGGCCATGCATCACATGAAGGATTTAATTAGAAAGTGGACTTTATTAAATTTTAGTACTTTAAATTTTATTTTGGGTTTGAATGATGTAATAAGGCCATAAGGCCCAGTTGGATTTTCGTTATTTTGTTTATTTTTAATCGATTGTGCTACAATTTATTTGATTAAAGTTAAGAAAAACTAAATTTATTACTTTTAAGGCAATATATCCTAAAACTATTTGACACCTTATTTAAGATGGACTTTGTTTTTTTTTTCAAAATTTATTTAAAAGGGTTTCAATCTAAGCCCAACCCAAAATAATTTTCTTTAAATCTTACAATTTTTCTCTAAGTAGCAAAGAATTTGAAAACCGGTTTACTTAAGGAACATACCAGATCCGGTTCAGGCTCGTGGGCCGGGTGTGGGGTGTTTCAACATGCCTTAGTTTAATTAAAAAAATTAAATAACTAAAAGTAATTAAAGCCCAAAAATAAAACAAAATATAAACTTGTGGCCCATGGCCTTATTACAACGAAATTTTAAAATCCACCAAATAAAAATATAAAATAATAACTTGAGTCTTTTTGCTAAATCCACATATTCTTCTGCATGGCCACCTTGCGTTCCTCTCCAGCCTGGTCCGAAGCATTAGGTATCACCTGAGATGTTAATTAAAAGGGTGAGTCGCGAGACTCAGTGTGCAACCCTCATGCACCACTAGATTTTGGGCCTTAAGCCTGTTAAACAAAGTGAACAGTTTAATACTCATAATAAAAATTTATAACAAATAATATGCAAGGCCCAACCTGTTTGCCTAGGTTTCCATCCGCTACACACCCCCGTACCAACCATACACACCATTGGGGATTTTTACAATCGACCCACACCGCTACACACCATGATGGCAGTCATGCTGCTCATCCACATATGATGGCCGAAGCCCTTATAACATATAATGGCCGAAGCCCGTATAACAATTCACGGTATTAGCCGCTACATCAGATCACGGTAAAACCGCTACACATATAACGTATAACTTCCTCCTTTCATCAACCCAACCCATGCAATCACATACAAGCATTTTACTTATAACATATAAACAGATTATTTACTAACCTGGTGAACCGCTTTTACCCTCCTTGGGCTTTCATCAATAAAACGAGATGGCGGCAATTATTAAAACATATAAATCTTATGATCATGCATTTTATGATTAGATCTAGATGGTGGGGAAGTATTACACACCTGTTACCGCGAAGATCTATTATCCTTAACGTAGAGCCTTATTTGTCGAATCCCGAAAATCCCTAAGAAACGTCACCTCCCTACCTTCAGCTTTTCCACCAAATCGACTTTAATGGAACAGACTCGGCTTTTAGGGATAAAGAGTATAATTGGCCTTTGAAATAATGATTTGAATTAGGAGCTTGATAAAAATAAAGGAATCACAGAAAAAGGAGAAATCTCAAAACTCACCGGTTTAAAGAGGAGTATACGGCTTACGGTGCACCTTCGGGAAACAGAGATTTCACTTGTAGATTCAGCTATGGAAGAGGAATATGAGCAAGAAGATTTCGGCTTTCAGAACGATGTTGGAGAAGAGCAGAAGGCTAGGGAATTTCAGCTAGAAGAGAGAAAAATATGAGAAGAGAACAAAGAGGAATTTCGGTCGGGGAGAAAAGATGGAGAAGAAAAGAATGAGAGAAAAACCCAAATGTCGAAATTGAAGAGATATTCCCCCTATTTATAGAAATTTCGGCACTTACCTAACCTTGCAGATAAATCCTATCTTTTCTCCTTCATCTTAATCTATTAGCTCATCTAAAAGAGACTTAATTATCTCTAACTCCTTCCTCCTTTATCAGCATATTATCCACATATTTTAATCATTAAAAACCCTAAATTTTAACCTTTATCTGCTTATTATCCACATAAAATAAATTCCTAAATAATAGTCTTTATCTGCTTATTATCCACATATTTTAAACATTAAAACCCCTAAATTTTAGCCTTGTTGCCATCCACTCCACCTAATCCTAATGCCCAAAATTTAGCTAGCTTAAATTAAAAGAATTGGGCTCCATGAAACTTAAATTTGGGCCTCTTACTCCCTTATGTGGCGTCACCTCCTAAGATTGGGCCACAATCCCACTTTGGTATTTTAAACATAGATACTACCTTTTAAACCCTATAATGTCCAAACAGATAATTTTAATCAAGGCCTTTGCCTAATTCCGAGCCCAATTTGGACCCCTATTACCTAAATTAACATATTAAACATATTCACCCATTAAATGCATAGGCCCAAAAATTCAGGATGTTACACTACGTTTATGACTTATAATTACTACTTTTGGGAAGTTGACATATGTGTATTTGAATATGTTTGGGCTATGGATTGATGATGACTTGCTATTGAAGTGATAATTGAAAACATGAATAAATTGGAGATCATTTTTATACTAAATTGCATATTTTGTCAAAAGATGAAATCATAGGTTAGGTAATTAGAAATGGCATATACGGTTATGGATTACATTTGTGCATGGGTACTAAGTTCAATTTATATGTTTCGGCAACGAAAAGGATAATTGGGTATTTTGGTTCGATTAGGTTCTTACAAATGTACTGAGGTATACTTTATGTGGATGAATTTATTTGGTCTATTTGAATTCGGATAAACAAGCATCTTGTAACCATATATATGTAAGTTTAGATTTGGAAGTTTCTATCTAGTTTTAGTAAGTAATTATGTACATGTGCATATTCGGTTAATGTGGCTTACATGACCCAAATGATTAGTATCTGTTGCTATTTGTTGCAATTGTGTAATTGTAAATTTGGCTAAAGGGTTTAAAATATGTATGATATTGTTCAAGCATACTTTAAAAATGAAATTGTTCTTAATGCATTCGGTTATGGCTATGTGAGCAGTAAATGTTTGTGGTGACTTGTGTTATGTTTGGTAATGCCTTGTAACCCCAATTCAGCGACAGATACGGGTTAAGGGTGTTACATTTTATTGGTATCAGAGCTTACAGTTTGTCGATTCTAAGACTACCGTAGTGTGTGTGAGTCTAGCTATACATGCCTTAATTTATAATACGATAGTGTGATGACCTCTAATATTTGAAATGTGTTTTTATATAGTAAATGGATCCTGATAGAGCCGTAGCTGATGATGTCGAGAGCGTAGCGCCTAATCCCGTGTCAGGGACAGCGCCAATAGATTTTCGACCTACTCCGAGTAACTAGAGGGGGAGGCTAGACAGGCCTTCTACCAAATGATGAATGATTGGTTTACTCAATATATCCGGACTAATCTGGCTGTGCA
The DNA here is from genome assembly GCA_025503065.1 of Gossypium bickii. Classification (NCBI taxonomy): domain Eukaryota; kingdom Viridiplantae; phylum Streptophyta; class Magnoliopsida; order Malvales; family Malvaceae; genus Gossypium; species Gossypium bickii. The sequence continues at coordinate 83,118,451 of CP106713.1, read as the reverse complement.
ACAACCTCCACCCTCGAATAATCCATCTCCTATACCTATGGTACCTCCAATGATAGATCCGATGAGATTTAGCAGGCCTCCTGTTGATAAAATCAAGAAACATGGGGCCGAAGAGTTTAAAGCAAATGATGATGATGATGGTTCAATAGTAGCTGAATTAAAAGCAAGACCGTTGTTTATTCAACAAATTAATGATGCCCAGAAAGTTGACAAAGATTTGTTGGCAAGACAAGTTCAGTGTGAAAGTAATGTTGAGTCAGAATTTCGAATTGATGAGAATGACTGTTTGAAGTTCAAAGACCGAATGTGTGTTTCGAGGAATTTGGATTTAATTCAGATGATTTTGAATGAAGCTCATAGCAGTTGAATATCTGTTCATTCGGGTAGCACGAAAATGTATAACGATCAGAAACAGTATTATTGGTGGCTTGGTATGAAACGAGACATATTTGAATTTGTTTTGAAATGCTTAGTTTGTGAACAAGTAAAAGCCGAACATCAGGTACCTTCCGGGTTACTTTAGCCTATCATGATACCTGAATGGAAATGGGACAGAATCATTATGGATTTGTATCCGGCTTGCCTGTAATACCGAGTAAGAAAGATGCAATTTAAGTTATAGTGGATAGACTAACCAAATCAGCTCACTTTGTTCCAGTTCGTATGGACTATTCGCTCGATAAGCTTGCTGAGTTGTACGTATCTCAAATTGTGAGATTACATGGTGTGCCTATTTCCATTGTTTCGGACAGAGACCCGAGATACACGTCGTGGTTTTGGAAGAAATTGCAAGATGCTTTAGGTACTAAACTACACTTTAGCACAGCTTTTCATCCACAGACTGATGGTCAGTCCGAACGAACCATTCAGATACTTGAGGATATGTTGAGATGTTGCGTCCTCGAGTTTGAAGGTACATCGGAACGATACTTACCTTTGATTGAATTTGCTTACAATAATAGTTTTTAATCTAGTATCAAAATGACACCTATGAAGCTTTGTACGGTCGTAAATGCCATACATCATTGTACTAGACCGAGCTCAGAGAAAACAAGATATACAGGGTTGATTTGATTAAAGAAACTGAACAAAAAGTGGTAGTAATTCGTGATAGTTTGAAAACTGCATCAGATCGTCAAAAGTCATACGCAGATTTGAAACGTAAAGACATTGAGTTTCAGATTGGAGATCGAGTATTTTTGAAAGTTTCACCGTGGAAGAAAGTGCTCAGATTTGGTCATAAAGGCAAGTTGAGTCCGAGATTCATTAGACCGTATGAAACTACAGAGCGTATCAGGCAGGTTGCTTATATATTGCAATTACCACCTGAATTAGAAAAGATTCATAATGTCTTTCATGTCTCGATGCTTCGAAGATATCAATCTGATCCTTCACATGTGATTTGCCCGGCAGAAGTTAAGATTCAGCTTGATATGACATATGAAGAAGAACCGATTTGTATTCTGGCTCGGGAGATAAAAGAATTGAGAAATAAGAAAATTTCGTTAGTTAAGGTACTGTGGCAAAAGCACGAAGTTGAAGAAGCAACTTGGGAGTCTGAGGATACAATGAAAGAGCGTTATCCGAACCTATTTACTGGTAAGATTTTTGGGGACGAAAATCCCTACGGGGGGAGAGTTGTAATAGTCTGAATTTGACCCTAATCGGAATGGTGGTTTCGGGGCCATGAATCTGAGTCTGAAAATTTTTTAAATATTATTTTCTGTGTTAATTATATGTGAGTTAGTATGTGTGAAAGTTTCGTATAAAAATTTGATTGTTTGTGTGCTTAATTAAACAAAAAGGACTTAATCGCATAAAGTATAAAAGTTACTAATTAAAGTGTAAAGTGCTTATTTGATAGTGGCTTTTTAATGTGAGGTCCTTAAAGGGCAATTAGCCCATTTTAATTTATAATGGACGGCATGTGTAAGTTTAAGTGATTATATGATGTGAAATTATATTATAAATGTTATTATTAATTATTAATCATTATATTAAACTTATTCTAATAAAACATGATATGAAAGAGAAACATCATTCATTTATTCATCTTTCTTTGCCGAAAGTGAAGAAAAAGAAAAGAACTAAAACTTAGCTAGGTTCGGCCAACTTCAAGCTTTATTAAAGGTTCGTTTTTGTTCGGTTTTTGATAATTTTTATGTTTTTGATATCGTTGCCATGAAATGTACAAGACCCATGCTTTAATTTTTGAGCCATTGATGATAGTTTGATGTTTATGTGGTTTGAGGATGAATTATGATAAATATGTGTTAGATTAACAAGTTTTGTCTTTGAATTTTTGATGAAATTGAGTATGTTAGACTAAATCGAAAAAATAAATTTTTGAGGGACTAAAATACGAAATAAATGAAATGCATGGACTTGTATGAAGACTAGGAATATACGGCCCTAAAGGTGTTTATTCCAATTTTGTGTATTTTGTGTTTTGTGCAAATAGGACTAAATTGTAAAAAGTGTGAAATAATAGGGGCAAAATGGTAATTTTCCCATTTATGTGTTTTTGGATTAAATTGAATGTAAATATATTTGAATGAGCTTAATTTGAACATGTTTAGATCAAGAACCAAAGAAAACGGATTTGGATCGGGGAAAAATGAAAATAGTCGAATAGCCGATTTTCGTCATCTGTCGATATCCGAGGTAAGTCTTTAAGTAATAAAACATCGAGAAATTATGTACATAACTTAGTATATGCTAATTTTTGGAAATTTTGTAGCTATGTTATTGAATAGCCGAATGTGGTAACTATAAGTTTGACTTGTTTAAATTATTCGATTGATATATGTTATTTGAATGTTCGTACAATGAGTTCAAAATGTGTATAAGTGAATCGATATATACAACGAGTTGTGTGAGATAGATTAAAAGTATCATGATACAGGCTTTGAGCCTAGCAAGCCATGGGCTGGTGAACTTAATCGGGCTTTATGCCTAGCAGGCTTATTGTAGGTGATTGAATATCGGACCTCGGGTCCAGCGAAGCTTAGTCTTAGGTGTGTGTGTTTCGAGCTTTATGCCTAGCAGGCTTTATGCCGGTGATTATTTATAAGTATATGCTTCAATGGATTATTAATGATGTGGAATTTTGAATACAGTAAATGAGCTAATTGTTCAGGTACATAAAAGCCTATTGGTCGTACGAGATAAGGTAAGTTAGTATATTACGATTGATACTATTGGTATGTGATACAATTAAGGTATATTTGTAAAATTCTATTAAGGGTATTCGGCTTTATAATGATGAGTATGATATATTGAAAGTTTACTTTAGATGTGAACATGGATGTGTCATTTAAATTCGGCCAAATGGGTAAATATACATGTAATGTATATTGAACTAGTGAATTAACAATGTGCTTTTGTATATTCGGCCTTATAGATGTGGATAAAATGATATTATATAGATATTGTATAAATGTATGCATGTGAAGTTTAATGGATATTATTATATATGTATATTTGGTTATAAATGGTTGATATGTATTTAGTATTTATTTAATCAGTTGTATACAGAAACATATTAAATTATATATAATTGATATGTTTGGTATTTCTAAGGCATGACGGAGATATTTTGAGGTTGTTAAGATATAAATGTTATGTCAAGCAAGTATATCAGTATTCGGCTATAATTGTTTATTGGTGCTATGTTATTACATCAATTTTATAAAGTGATTGGATTAAATTATTTGAATGCTCAAATGATTTATTATATTTGCTTAAGACTTACTAAACTAAGATAGCTTACTTTGTGTGTTCTGTTATTCTGTTTTATAGATTTCGGTTGTTAGCTACGAGCTCGGGGATCGTCTTCAAAGTCATCCACACTATCGACTTATTTTGGTACTTTTAAAGCTTGAGTTTTGAACTTAAGGCATGTATAGGCTAGTTAATTACTTAGATAATGTTTTGAAGATGTAAATATAAGCCATGCGAAAATGGCTTGGTTTAAATGCTAATGACCTAATGTCTAAATGATCTTATTCGTAGTATGTGTATGTTCTGCTTGAATTTTAAATATTAATGCTGATATGAGTTCATGTTAGGTGTTTATATATGAGCATATGCATATGGTTTGGCATGAAGTCTACGTTTATGACTTATAATTATTGCTTTTGGGAAGTTGACATATGTGTATTTGAATATGTTTGGGTTATGGATTGATGATGACTTGCTATTGAAGTGATAATTGAAAACATGAATAAATTGGAGATCATTTTTATACTAAATTGCATATTTGGTCAAAAGATGAAATCATAGGTTAGGTAATTAAAAATGGCACATACGTTTATGGATTACATTTGTGCATGGGTACTAAGTTCAATTTATGTGTTTCGGCAACGAAAAGGATAATTGGGTATTTTGGTTTGATTAGGTTCTTACAAATGTACTGAGGTATACTTTATGTGGATGAATTTATTTGGTCTATTTGAATTCGGATAAACAAGTATCTTGTAACCATATATATGTAAGTTTAGATTTGGAAGTTTCTATCTAGTTTTAGTATGTACATGTGCATATTCAGTTAATGTGGCTTACATGACCCAAATGATTAGTATCTGTTGCTATTTGTTGTAATTGTGTAATTGTGAATTTGGCTAAAGGGTTTAAGATATGTATGATATTGTTCAAGCATACTTTAAAAATGAAATTGTTCATAATGTATTTGGTTATGACTATGTGAGCAGTAAATGTTTGTGGTGACTTGTGCTATGTTTGGTAATGCCTCGTAACCCCAATCCGGCGACGGATACGGGTTAAGGGTGTTACACCTCCGTACCATAATTCCCACCCATATGCATCCTGAGCAGAATATCATATGAATGCATCAAACACACAAGTAACATCTATAAGCTTATGTTCGTCACGTAAGGGTATTTTCATCATTTCACTACCCAGGGTATTTTTGTAATTCTACCCTACATGGGTATTTTGGTAATTTGGAAAAATAGGGGTATCTAGGCAATTTGGCAAAATGGGGGTATTTTGGTACTTTCGCAAAATAGGGGTATTTTGGGTAAATTTGCAAAACATGGGTATTTTGGTAATTTACAAAACTGGGGTACTTTAGTAATTTTACGAGGATAGGGTATTTGGTCCCTTTCGGATTTTAGTTATGAACTTTGGCCTATCAACAAGTCATCGCGGCTAAAGTGAACAGACACTACGCACCAGGTAGGATTCGAGAGAAGAGGAGATGGGCCACTAGGACCACTTAAGTACCAAGCTCTCCCTAGATCCAATCCTAGACATGCGTATGCCCGTTGCTACACCCTAACCTAGCGACTTGTTCACAGACATGTTTAATTAAATTAAGTCTTATGAAATTTCAGAGTTGTTCAAACTAGGCCTAAAGTCCATTAACCCTAACTTACTTGTCTACGTCCCCATAAGCCCATCAAGCCAATTTCATGTCCTTACGGCCCATTAGGCCCAAATCTCATCATATGGCCTATTAGGCCCAAACAAATCCAGATCATGTATCATGCATGACTAATTCAATTCGTATTACCAACCAAACCATTTCATCAAACATAGCCTCAGGGCCTACCAGGCCCATTTAGCCACTTTCGGCTTTTCGACTTTTTGGCTTTTCGGCATTGCCGATATTGTGTGTGTAGTGTTTGTACACACCTGGTAACCTCGCGTGTTGCAAACCCCTTAGTCAGGAACCTACAATCGAAATTACTCGCGATTAACCAAAGCTTTAACATACACTAACTAAAAACCGAAACATCACCATACCCTTACCATGTACCTCATGTTCTAGTAGCCCTTCCTTTGCTACTATTGGCGATTATCCTCTAGATCTGCACCCCAACACCTATATCGTCAAAACCAAGTGACCTATATTGATCATAAGTCACCCCTATAAGCCACAATAGATTCGGTCACTTATTAAAACTTTAACTGAATCGAGAATACTTACTGCCTTGATAACAATCCTTACCTACCGCGCTTGCGATTGTTGAACCTCACCCTTGTTAGTACATGGTAACGGCAAAGAGGGGTTAGATAACCCTTCGGCTTTTAATAAAACACACTAAAAATTCAACTAAGCTCTTACTGGAATCTTCCTTTGATCCTGCGGCTTAAGTCCGGCTTTTGCGACTAGCAAGGTGACAGAGGCAATTCGGCAACACTAGGGGGAATAAGAAATAAAAGTGATTTGGTTAGAACCGAGTGGTGAACCAAAAGGGAATTTGAGAATGGAGGATATGAAGGATTCGGCTTTGGCACGCTTAGAAAAAAAATGTCTGCCTTTCACAAGTGAAGAAATTCGGCTAGCAGGAAAGCAAAAATTTAGCATTAACCTAGGAACTTAATTCACACTCATATATATATATAGCCCCTAGCCAAACTTCTCTTCCCTCAGAGTCCAATTTGGCACCACTATATCCACCTCCCAATCCCTATCTTTTCTCCCTTATCTCCACCTTAAATTTCTCTCCTGAACACTCCCTTTCAGAGTCCCTCCAATGCCAACTCCTTCTGTTCAGGCACAGAAATGAAACTCCTTAATTTCCCCTCATAAGCCTCAAACCTTGGACCTCCTTAACTGCTTAACACGCCACCTCATAGCTCCTATATGACGCCACTTTCCACTGGTCTACGAGCCCATCAGTGTCCCTTTTTTTCTCTTAATCTGCTTATGAGGCATCCTACCTGAGACTAGGGTCCATTAAGCAAGAAAGAATAAATTTTCCCTATGGTCACCCCTAACTCTAAGGCCTCAAGTAGTCCCAATACTATCTTAATAATATTATTCAAAGTGCTATACATACTTAGGCACAGAAATTAGGGTTTCGGTATTTTTAGGGCGTTACAATTCTACCCCTCTTGAAAAAAAATTTTGGCCTCGAAATTTACCTATTTGAAACAAGTGAAGGTATTGTCGACGCATTGCCTCCTCAGGTTCCCAAGTCGCCTCCTCAGCATTATGGTTACGCCACAGCACCTTGACTAAAGGAATGGACTTCCTTCTTAGTACCTTGCATCTTGCTCAATTATCTGAACCGGCTCCTCCTCAAAAGTTAGATCTGGTCTAACCTTGATCTTCTCGACTGACACAATGTGCGAAGGGTTTGAGCGATAACGCCTTAGCATTGAAACATGGAACACATCGTGTATTTGGCTCAATTCCGAAGGGAATTCTAGCTGGTAGGCAACTGGCCCAATTCGCTTCAGCACTCAGTAAGGCCCAATGAACCTTGGGCTTAACTTGCCCTTCCAACCAAACCTTAACACCTTCTTCCAAGGGGAAACCTTAAGAAAGACCATGTCCCCTATAGCATATTCGATCTCTCTTCACTTGAGGTCAGCATACGACTTTTTCCTATCTGTCGCCTCCTTCAACCGATCCCTAATCAACTTTACCTTATCTTCTGTATCTGCTACTAACTCCGAACCCAAAATTCGTCGCTTTCCCAACTCAGTCCAACAAGTCAGAGTACGGCATCTTCGTCCATACAGTGCTTCATAAGGTGCCATTCCAATACTTTCATGATAACTATTGTTGTACACAAATTCAGCTAACGGCAAGTAATCCTCCCAACTTCCTCGAAACTCAATCACACACACTCTAAGCATATCTTCCAAGACTTGAATTACCCTTTCTGACTGACCATTAGTCTGAGGGTGAAATGCCATATTGAAATCCAACCTCGTACCTAGCGCTTCACGCAACTTCTTCTGAAAGTGAAAAGTAAATCGAGGATCTCTATCAGATATGATCGAGACCAGAACTCCATGCAACCTCACAATTTCCACCACATACAACCTCGCTAATTTCTGTAGTGAGTAGTCAGTGCGGACTTGAAACACTCCATACCCAGCCCACGAGCCTGGACCGGATCTGGTATGTTCCTCGAAGTAAACCGGTTAAAAATTCTTTTGTTACTTAGGAAAAACTTGTGTGTTTTGAAAGAAAGATTGTGTTGGGTTGGGCTTGAGTTGAAAATAGGGTTATCTTATATTGAAATCCCTTTATCTTAGGTGTCAAAACATTTAGGGTTTATTTTAAAAGAAATTTACTTAAACTTTAATTGATAAAAATTTCTAAACATAATAAATAAAATAAATGTAAAATAGTTCAACTATGGCCTTATTACATCAAATAAACCCAAATAATTTAAAATACTTAAATAAAAATAAAATGTCCAAATAAAATTCCTTGCTGAGCATGGCCACCTTTAAGCTTCTACCGACCCGGTCCATTACTGATCATCACCTGAAAAAAGCTCCCACAATGGGGTGAGTCAAACAGACTCAATGTGTAACCAACACAAAAATTTAATAGCTCAGGCTTATATAATCATATCACACATCAATTCATATAGCAGATAAAATAATGATGCAACCCGAACCCAAACCTAGATGCCATCCGCTACACATCCCCCGTACCAACCTGCACACCGTGGGGACTACTAAGTCAACCCTCTATCCGCTACACACCATCGAAGCGATCATCGCCGCAATCGACGCGTGCTCATCGCCCTTATGAGTATTCGTGGTCTTAGGTCACCACACTCAGATATCGTGGTCTTAGGTCACCATATTCAGATATCGTGGTCTTAGGTCACCACATTCAGATATCGTGGTCTTAGGTCACCACATTCAAATATCGTGGTCTTAGGTCACCACATTCACTTCCCCTTTTCAATAACCCATATGCCCCATATCATACATATTATGCATTAACATGCCAAATTTCACATTCTTATCACTTATCACATGTTAAACATAACATATTTCATAATCCTAGTAGGACTCGGAAACGTACCTGAGTACTTTGTACCATAACATGGTACATTAGGCACATTCACATTCTTATAAACATGCACATATTAAATATTGCCATAAATTTTATTAAAAGTTAGTGTGGGGTACACACCTGATTAACTTAGCAACTTCACTTCAAATGCCGAAAATCCGATCTAAAGCCTTAGATCCTTAGTCCCTACATTCGACCATTAAAATTTAATGAAGACCATTCGGCCATAAAACCAAATCCTATTAGGATTGTTGTAACCCAAAACTTACCTTGGTGCCGATTTCACTATAAATCAAATCCTGAAAACTTTGTGCTACTCCTCCCTTCAATCGGCCAATGCTAGATCATTTAAACAAATAAAGAATAGATCTAATTACCAAAATAGACCTTGGTCGATTGTACTTATGAACTCACCTTGCGATTTCAAATCCCGAAAGTATCCCTTGTCTTAATTATCTGTCAAAATACCTATACACATATGTTAGATTCGATTCTAACATTAAATCATCATAGATGGCCCTTGGCCGAATGCTATAGACACTTACCTTGTGGATTTTAAATCCCGAAACTCACCGAATAACTAAGGAACACGCGGCCTATGGTGTACCTTCGGCAAAAGAACTTCTCCTTCCTTGTAGTCAACACTTAGTATATCCCAAAAGATCTCTTCAAAGTTTTGGCAACAAGATATTAATGGGGTTAGTCCTAGATTTCGGCAAATCTTAAAAGAAAAAGGATGAAACTGAATGAGATCTTACCCTTACTTTAGGAATCGGCAATCCTTGCTTGAACCTTTAACAATATTCGGCTATGTAGGCTAGAAGGATCTTGATTTCAGCTTTTTGATTGGTAGAAAGAAAAGAGAAAGAAGAATAAAGATGGAGGATTCAGCTAGAGTACAAGGTATTTCGGCTTGGCAAAAATAAAAGAGAAGAGAGGAGTTATTTGCTAGAGAGAATTCGGCAGAGAGAGAGTTGAAAGAATGAATGAATGGCCCTCTTTTCCTTTAGTAGCCAAAATTACTAACTTAGAATCCCTTACTTGGCCATCACTCTTCTATTTTGATAGCTTTATCTCTTTAATTATCAATATATTCAAATTAAAATAATTTAATCCATCAATTATCTCTTATCTCTTAATAAAAATAATACTAATAATAACCCATCATTATCTATCTATTTGCCGAATTTTAAAGAGAATAAAACTCCTCTTTTAAGAGCCTTAATGCCGTCCACCTCTCTGCTCCTTGTAGCAAAAATAAAATTCTTTATTTGCTTCCCATGCGACTCGATCCTTGGCCCATTTGCCTATGTATGTGGCGTCACTTGCTAGGCCCTTAAGTGGCGCCTTGTAGCCATTTTAGCAAGGCTATTTGTATGTCATATTTCACATACATTTTCTCTTAAGACCACCTAGCTTCATGTCCCTCTTTTAAACTTTAAACTTGACATTTCTAAAGCATTTCCTTACATTTCTAAGACATTTCCTTACACTTCCAAGACATTTCCTTACATTTCCAAGACAAGACATTTCCTTACACTTCCAAGACATTTCCTTACATTTCCAAGACAAGACATTTCCTTCCATTTCCAAGTCATTTCCTTACATTTCCAAGACAAGACATTTCCTTACATTTCCAAGTCATTTCCTTACATTTCCAAGACAAGACATTTCCTTCCATTTCCAAGTCATTTCCTTACATTTCCAAGACAAGACATTTCCTTCCATTTTCAAGACATTTCCTTACATTTCCAAGACAAGACATTTCCTTACATTTCCAAGTCATTTCCTTTCATTTCCAAGATAAGACATTTCCTTACATTTCCAAGTCATTTCCTTACATTTCCAAGACAAGACATTTCCTTACATTTCGAAGACAAGACATTTCCTTGCATTTCCAAGTCATTTCCTTACATTTCCAAGATTTTAAAAATGCACACATCACATCCATAACACATAAGACATACTAATGCATAGGCTATAATCCAAGATGCTATAGTTCTACCCCCTTAAAAATAATTTCGTCCCCGAAATTACTTGGTTAACTGTATTCCTACTCACCACACTACGCTTATGCTGCGAACTCTGATCTTAATAACACTATCATACTTCCTAGGCATAATCTCTAGGTTCACGTCCCCTAGAACTCATTTCTAACGCCGCGATTTAATCTGATTAAAAAGTTTTATGCATCAGAATTTTGTTCCACTTATTAACCGCGAACAATTTTATGAAATAAAGATATTTAGAAGTAGTTCTTTCGATCACACAAAGTTTCAGTTCAAGTTCACTACTCTAATTCAGAGAATCACATTCATCCAAACATTCATTCAGTAACATCCATCACACACATTCATTATTTCTATAGTTTTGTCTATTCCTACCCCAGGGGTATTTTCGTAATTTGTCCTACAGGGGTATTTTCGTAATTTTTCAAAATATGGTTCCTTGGTGATTTTGTCAATAAGAGTATTTTGGTATCCCGAGGGTTTTTTTGGAAATTTTTAAATCCGGGGGTACTTCGGTAATTTTGTAACTCGAGGGTATTTCAGTAATAAACCAGGGTAATTTGTAAAGTTTAATAATTCAGGGGTATTTCAAAATTTGCAAAACTTGGGGGTTCTTTTTGAGAATTTGTTTTCCAAAACGGTGATGTTGCAAAAAATTTTGGAAGTTAGAGTCATTTTGGTAATTTTGTAAGTTAGGGGCAATTTTGTAATTTCCAAAATCAAGGTATTTTTGATAATTTGCAAATTAGGGTTTGTTGAACATTTTATAAAGTAATGAAAATTTTGATAAAAACTGTGAGTATTTTGGAAATTTCATAAACCAAGGGCATTTTTGTAATTTTACCGCTAGGGGTATTTTTTTGTAATTTTACAAACCAAAAATTTTTCGAAACAATTTTGTAAAAATAGTTCTCACAAATTAAAAAGGTAATTTTAAGAGTTTTAAAACTAGGGTTTTTATAAAAATACGGCTAGTTCCTTTTCGGGTTTTAGTTATTGCGTTTAGCTTGTGAGTGAGTCCTCTTGGTTAGGGTGAACCGTAGCTACGCACTGTAGGATTCTGCGAAGAGGAGGTGAGTCACTAGGATCTGCCAAGTACTGTGCTCTTCCTAGGATCCAATCCTAGACATGCGCGCGGGGTTACAGGACCCTAACTCGCGACTTAGACATAGGGTTGTTTAGTTAGGCACTTAAGTCTTATGTAAGTGTTGGGGAAAACTAATCCTAGGGTTCAAGTACTTATCATGCTAATCTACGTTCCATTCTATTTCTACCCTTCTACACATCATACTATAAACCACACAAATGGATAGAAGTACTTACCGGTGGATCATGGTCTCGGAGACTTAGGTGCCATGCCAGAAACCTGCTTATGTCAAAAATATTTTCATAAAACTCATTTGGGCTCGCTTTGAAAACGTTTTGGGCCTTAAACCCCTAGGCCGAGGGTTTGAAATCGGGCTCGATACTAAATCGAAACACCCATACCCGCCCACGAGCTGGACCGGATCTCGTATGTTCCTCAAGTAACTGCTAGGTTAAAAATTCTTTTGTTACTGAGGAAAACTTGTGTGTTTTGAAAGAAAGATTGTGTTGGGTTGGGCTCGAGTTGAAAACAGGGTTATCTTATATTCAAATCCCTTTATCTTAGGTGTCAAAACATTTAGTGTTTAGTTTAAAAGAAATTTACTTAAACTTTAATTGATAAAAATTTCTAAACATAATAAATAAAATAAATGTAAAATAGTTCAACTATGGCCTTATTACATCAAATAAACCCAAATAATTTAAAATACTTAAATAAAAATAAAATGTCCAAATAAAATTCCTTGCTGAGCATGGCCACCTTTAAGCTCCTACCGACTCGGTCCATTACTGATCATCACCTGAAAAATGTTCCCACAACGGGGTGTGTCAAACAGACTCAATGTGTAACCAACACTAAAATTTAATAGCTCAGGCTTATATAATCATATCACACATCAATTCATATAGCAGATAAAATAATGATGCAACCCGAGCCCAAACCTAGATGCCATCCGCTACACATCACCCGTACCAACCTGCACACCGTGGGACTACTAAGTCAACCCTCCATCCGCTACACACCATCGAAGGCGCGTCAGCATACGATCGGCGTGCTCATCGCCCTTATGAGTATTCGTGGTCTTAGGTCACCACACTCAGATATCGTGGTCTTAGGTCACCATATTCAGATATCGTGCTCTTAGGTCACCGCATTCAGATCTCGTGGTCTTAGGTCACCACATTCAAATATCGTGGTCTTAGGTCACCACATTCACTTCCCCTTTTCAATAACCCATATGCCCCATATCATACATATTATACATTAACATGCCAAATTTCACATTCTTATCACTTATCACATGTTAAACATAACATATTTCATAATCCTAGTAGGAGTAGGAAACGTACCTGAGTACTTTGTACCATAACATGGTACTTTAGCCACATTCACATTCTTATAAACATGCACATATTAAATATTGCCATAAATTTTATTAGAAGTTAGTGTGGGGTACGCACCTGATTAACTTAGCAACTTCACTTCAAATGCCGAAAATCCGATCTAAAGCCTTAGATCCTTAGTCTCTACCTTCGGCCATTACTTAAAAATTTAATGAAGACCATTCGACCATAAAACCAAATCCTATTAGGATTGTTGTAACCCAAAACTTACCTTGGTGCCGATTTCACTATAAATCAAATCCCGAAAACTTTGTGCTACTCCTCCCTTCAATCGGCCAATGCTAGATCATTTAAACAAATAAAGAATAGATCTAATTACCAAAATAGACCTTGGCCGATTGTACTTCTACACTCACCTTGCGATTTCAAATCCCGAAAGTATCCCTTATCTTAATTATCTATCGAAATACCTATACACATATGTTAGAATCGATTCTAACATTAAATCATCATAGATGGCCCTTGGCCGAATGCTATAGACACTTACCTTGTGGATTTTAAATCCCGAAAATCACCGAATAACTAGAGAACACGCGGCCTATGGTGTACCTTCTGGAAAAGAACTTCTCCTTCTTTGTAGTCGACACTTAGTAAATCCTGAAAGATCTCTTCAAAGTTCGGCAACAAGATATTAATGGGGTTAGTCCTAGATTTCAGCAAATCTTAAAAGAAAAAGGATGAAACCGAATGAGATCTTACCATTACTTTAGGAATCGGCAATCCTTGCTTGAACCTTTAACAATATTCGGCTATGTAGGCTAGGAGGATCTTGATTTCAGCTTTTTGATTGGTAGAAAGAAAAGAGAAAGAAGAATAAAGATGGAGGATTCAGCTAGAGCACAAGGTATTTCGGCTTGGCAAAAATAAAAGAAAAGAGAGGAGTTATTTGCTAGAGAGAACTTGACAGAGAGAGAGAGTTGAAAGAAAGAATGAATTGCCCTCTTTTCCTTTAGTAGCCGAAATTACTAACTTAGAATCCCTTACTTGGCCATCACTCTCCTTTTTTAATAGCTTTATCTCTTTAATTATCAATATATTCAAATTAAAATAATTTAATCCATCAATTATCTCTTATCTCTTAATAAAAATAATACTAATAATAACCCATCATTATCTATCTATTTGCCGAATTTTAAAGAGAATAAAACTCCTCTTTTAAGAGCCTTAATACCGTCCACCTCTCTGCTCCTTGTAGCAAAAATAAAATTCTTTATTTGCTTCCCATGCGACTCGATCCTTGGCCCATTTGCCTATGTATGTGGCATCACTTGCTAGGCCCTTAAGTGGCGCCTTGTAGCCATTTTAGCAAGGCTATTTGTATGTCATATTTCACATACATTTTCTCTTAAGACCACCTTGCTTCATGTCCCTCTTTTAAACTTTAAACTTGACATTTCTAAAGTATTTCCTTACATTTCCAAGACACTTCCTTACATTTCCAAGTCATTTCCTTACATTTCCAAGTCATTTCCTTACATTTCCAAGACAAGACATTTCCTTCCATTTCCAAGTCATTTCCTTACATTTCCAAGACAAGACATTTCCTTCCATTTCCAAGTCATTTCTTACATTTCAAGACAAGACATTTCTTACATTTCCAAGTCATTTCTTACATTTCCAAGACAAGACATTTCCTTCCATTTCAAGTCATTTCCTTACATTTCTAAGACAAGACATTTCCTTCCATTTCCAAGACATTTCCTTACATTTCCAAGTCATTTCCTTACATTTCCAAGACAAGACATTTCCTTCCATTTCCAAGACATTTCCTTACATTTCCAAGACAAGACATTTCTTACATTTCCAAGTCATTTCCTTACATTTCAAGACAAGACATTTCCTTCCATTTCAAGTCATTTCTTACATTTCAAGACAAGACATTTCCTTCCATTTCCAAGTCATTTCCTTCCATTTCCAAGACAAAGACATTTCTTACATTTCCAAGTCATTTCCTTACATTTCAAGACAAGACATTTCTTACATTTCCAAGTCATTTCCTTACATTTCCAAGACAAGACATTTCCTTACATTTCCAAGTCATTTCTTTACATTTCCAAGACAAGACATTTCCTTATATTTCCAAGACAAGACATTTCCTTACATTTCCAAGTCATTTCCTTACATTTCCAAGATTCTAAAAATGCACACATCACATCCATAACACATAAGACATACTAATGCATAGGCTATAATCCAGGATGTTATAGGACCGGTATAAAATAGGCGGACTTAGTTAACCGATCCACAATGACCCACACAGAGTCTTTCTTAGCAGGCGTTAAGGGTAGCCCGCTAATGAAATCCATAGTAACCAGCTTCCACTTTTATTGTGGGATCATAATCAGCTGAAGTAACCCTGACGGCAACTGATGTTCCGCCTTCACTTGCTGACATACCAAACTTTAGCTCACAAACTTCATAACCTCGCATTTTAATCTCGGTCACCAATAAAGCTCTCGTAAATCTCGGTACATCTTGTTATCTCCGGGATGCATAGCATAGGAACTACTAGGCACTTCCCGTAATATAGACTTCCTTAGCTCTTCATCCCTTGGCACACAAATTCTACCACGAAAACACAATAACCCATCACCATTTATTCCGAAATTCGCCGTTTCCCCTTTCTCAACTTGCTTAAACTGAGAACTCAGAGTTCCATCCAATGACTGTTTAGCTTTAATCTGCTCAACCCACAGTGGCCTCACTTGCAATTCGGCTAACAAGCTCCCGTCGTCATAGAGACTCAATCGAGCGAACATTGCCCTCAAATCCAACGTAGTCCTACGGCTTAGCGCATCAGCAACCACATTAGCTTTGCCCGGGTGAAATTCGATCCTGCAATCATAGTCCTTTAACAGCTCAATCCACCTACGCTGTCTCAGGTTCAACTCCTTCTTAGTCAAGAGGTACTTCAGACTCTTGTGATCCGTATAGATGGTGCATTTCTCTCCATACAAGTAATACCTCCAAATCTTGAGTGCGAAAACTACTGCTGCTAATTCCAAATCATGGGCTGGGTAATTTCTTTCATGAGTCTTAAGTTGATGCGATGCATAAGAAACCACCTTCCCTTCTTGCATCAAAACACAGCCCAAACCCACGTGCGACACATCGCTATAAACCGTAAACTCCTTCCCATGCTCTGGTTTAATTAGAATAGGAGCCTCCATTAAAACCATCTTAAGCTTCTCGAAATTTTCCTACTGTGTATCTATCCATACAAACGTCACCCTCTTCCGTAGCAGCTTGGTCAAAGCTGCCGCGATTAGGGAAAACCCTTTAACAAACCGCCTATGGTATCCTGCCAGGCCTAGAAAACTCCAAATTTTCGACACCGTCTTAGGTCGTTTCCAATCCAACACTGCTTCCACCTTCCAAGGGTAAGCTCTAGTTTCCTCAGCGGAGACCACATGTCCTAAGAAACTGACTTCCCTTAGCCAGAATTCGCACTTGCTAACTTAGCATATAATTGCTTCTCCCTTAGAACTTGCAACATAATTCGTAGGTGTGCATCGTGATCCACCTCCGTTCTCGAGTATACTAGGATGTCATCTATGAAGACTGCTACAAATCGATTTATATATTGTTGAAGAACCCGGTTCATGAGATCCATAAAAGCGGCTGGTGCGTTTGTTAACCCAAACAGCATCACCAAAAACTCGTAATGTCCATAACGAGTTCTGAAGGTTGTCTTATACACATCGGCTTCCTTAGCCCTTAGTTGATGGTACCCTGAACGCAAATCAATCTTCAAGAAAACTAAGGCTCCTCTAAGTTGATCGAAAAGGTCATCTATCCTAGGCAGAGGGTACTTATTCTTAATGGTTAACATGTTCAACTGCCTGTAATCGACGCACATCCTCGTAGACACATCCTTCTTCTTTACGAATAATATCGGTGCTCCCTATGGAGACACACTTGGTCTAATAAACCTACGGTCCAACAGCTCCTGAATCTGGGCCTTCAACTCCACTAGTTCCTTTGGTGCCATCCTATAAGGTGTGATAGACACTGGCGCCATACCCGGTAACAACTCTATTCCAAACTCCACCTCTCTATTGGGGCGTAAACCCGACAATTCATCTGGGAAGACATCTAGGAACTCCTTTACTATTTCTAAATCCTTAATAGTAACACTCTTCGATTCCGAATCACTAAAATAAGCTAAGTAGGCTTCACAGCGCTTCCTTACCAACTTCTCTGCCCTTAAAGCTGAAATCACATTTGACATATAATCACGTCATTCCCCGATCACTGCCACTTCCTCGCCTTCCCGACTTCTTAATACCATTCGCTTCATAACATAATCTAGGGTTGCTTGATGCCTCGTTAACCAATCCATCCCTAAGATGAGGTCGAACTCACCAAACGACAACTCCATCAAATTCGCTAGGAAAATAACTCCTTGAACCATCAATGGTACATTCCTAAACAGTTTACTAACTTTCACCGACTGCCCTAAAGGACTTGCTACAGTCATTTCATTCTCAACTATTTCAAAATCCACCCCTAAAGTTTCCATCCTATTACAAGCAATGTACGCGTGTGTCGATCCCACATCAATAAGCGCAATATAAGGTAGCTCACAAACAAGGAACGTACCCGTTATCACATTTGGTGCATCGCCTTCCTCTCTCGCGACGAAGCGAAGATAGACCAATCTTTGGCCGTCTTGCTTTCGCTGACTGCGCACACCGCCGGTGCTCCACGCCCTCGCCTCGCATTATTACCACCTCTGGCTTGATCACGACCCCTTGGTGGTTGTTGTCCACCCCTCTAGGGCTGAAAATTGCCTCCACCATCGGCTTGCTCCTGATCTAGCCTTCTCGGGCACTACCTAACCCATGCTCCATCGATCCACAGCCAAAACATGCTCCCGTCTTCCTCCAACATTCGCCCGGATGCCTTCTTCCACATTCCTCCAATGTATTTTCCTTAAAATGCCGACTTAAAGAATTCCCAATTGATCTGCTTCCGTTGGTTACCCTCCTTTACGGTCAACCACCATTGATAGGCTTCTTCCCTGAGTAGGGATATTACTCCTTTCAACTTTTGTTCAGCCGTACAATCCAGGTCATCCATTATTCTTTCAGTAGCTTCCAACCAATACTCTGCCACATTCGGGGCCACACCCGCTACTCCTTTGAAAATCTCTGCCCCATTAGCTCGGAGTCGCTCTACAATTGACCCACGACTACCGTACCATTATTCGAAAAAATGACCTTTCCATGATTCTCAACATGGCCTGCAATACGGTATCTTCTGTAGTGGCAGCCCATTCATTTGCTTCTCTTTCAGCTACTGGTGAGGCCGGAGCCTCCCCTAGTCCTACATTGGGCATATGGCCGGACTCAGACGATCCTGCCCTAACACCTCTACGGCCTCTGCCGTAGCCTCTTCCACCTCGCCTAGCGCTCATCGTTGCATAGTTCTGAATTAAGAATTTTATGTAATTAGTACTTAATTCCACTTGTTTAGAACACATGTCTTATGTAAGTAATAACAATTTTCTTAAAGTTATTCTACGATCGAGAATTCACTATAGGCTTAGGTTCCCTACGGGCTTTAGTCTCTAAAAGCCTATTTTAAGTAGCCCATTCTCTATATAGTTTAGTAATTTAAACAAGTAAATTAACAAAAAATACTTACTTGGCTCGACGTCAAGGGCTCAGTGAACCACACTTCAAGAATCCTGCAAAAACTTCTTAATTTACTTGTTTTAAAACACAAAACATAAGGCCTATCTCACAGCCTGAGCTTTACAACTGGGCTCTGATACCACTAAATGTAACACCCCAAACCCAGCCTAGAAGTTAGGCCTGAATCTGGAATGTCACATTAAAGGCGTTCTTCAAAATAATTTACTATTTAACCATGGAAAAGGTAGGCTTTTCCTGGAAAAGATGGGCTTTGTGTAAAAGTGGAGAAACAAATAGGTTTACCCATAAAGACACTTCAATCTAATCGATGTGGAGAATATTTCTCAGATGAGTTCTTAGGGTACCTCATAAAGAATGGGATTCTTTCCCACTTAATCCCGCTAAGCACTCCACAATAGAATGACATGGCAGGGAGAATGAATCAAAGTTGTTAAACATGGTATGTTCAATGTTAAGGTATTCAAAGTTGTCAATCTCTTTTCGGGGATATGCGGTACAATGACTTTCTATTCTGAATGATGTGACAACTAAGGTAGCATCAAAAAGTCCATACGAATTGTGTCATAAAAAAAAGCCAAACCTTAATCATTTAAGTATTTGGGGATACCCGACCTACGTATTGGATAAAGATTTGAAGAAGCTGGACTCATGAATAGAATTATGCAGGTTTGTAAGATATCTAAAGGGAACAAAGGGTGGTTTATTTTCTAACCCGAAAAAATAAATTGTTATACTGTCAACTCATGGTACTTGAAGAAAGTTACATGAATGACTTCAAACCTCAAAGTAAAGAGGTATTCGAGGAACGTTTTGGAAATATACAAAGCCCTACAGAAACGCTTCTAAAACCAACTCTTAATAGTAGACCTGCAAACGATCAACAACATAGGGTGCTTCATCGTAGTAGGAGGATCTCTCATAGGTCGAGTTCTTCTAATATGAAGGAAGTGTTTTTAACACTAAGTCTATCAAACAAGAAGATGATGACCCACTCACGTATGAGGAAGCGATGCGAAGTGCTAATTCCAAACTCTAGGAAATAACTAGGAAAGCTTAAATGGATTCTATGGATTCCAAATTAGTGTGAGAACTTGTAGACTTATCGAAAGGGATAAAACCCAAAGGGTGTAAGTGGATCTACAAGAGGAAATGAAATGCGGATGGAAAGTGGAAACTAATAAGGCCAAACCTGTAGCAAAAAAGGTTATACTCAAAGAAAAAAAATTTGGTTTCCATGCTCAAGTCAATCCATATATTGTTATCCAATGCAGTGGCTCTCAATTATGAGATCTAGAAAATGGATGTCTAGACAACATTTTTTAAACAGCTATCTTGAGAAGGTAATCTATATGATACAACCCACTAGATATATAGCTAAAGGAAACAAGTATGAAGTTTGCAAATTGTTTAGATCTATATATGGACTTAAGCAAGCATCTCGCTAATGGATTGAATTTGAGCAAAACGTAGAGGAACTTTATGTTGATAAATGTTTAGGGTATGGAAAGATGGTCTTTCTTGTTCTTTATGTTGGTTACATTCTACTCATTTGGAATGATGTAGGGACATTGTCATTGGTTAAACTGTGGTTATTCCAACAATTTAGCAGAAGAACATGGGACAAGCTAATTTTGTTCTAGGCATTCAAATCCTAAGGGATCGAAAGAATAATTTAATAGCACTGTCTTAGGCTTCATACATAGATAAGAAATTGGAGCATTATGTAATGACTAATTCAAATAAGGGAAATCAACCTTCCGTATCAGGATTTAATCTCTCTTTAAAGGATTGTCCTAAGACAATGAAAGAAAGATAGAGCATGAAAAAGGTTATTTATGCTTCAGCAGTAGGAATGTAACATCCCACGCCCGACCTCACCATCGGATCTGGGTATGGAGCACCACAAGACAATCCGTTGAAGGCACTAGGCTCTTTAAAAAAAAATAAATTTGTGATTTGGCAGGTACTCGTTTTCCAAAGCAGTGTACAGATTTACCACAAATTGATGTGGCAAATTATGCATTTCTAATGCACTTAAGGAGCTTTTTCTCGAGAATAATAGCACATTTAGCGTAGTTTTTTTTATTTTTATATTTTTGGTTAAATAAGTGAATATGTCTTGCTTTGTCTATTTTGTGAGCCAATTTGGCCGATAGCGCCATTAGGAGGCCTAATGTGTGTTTGAGTGATATAAGGACGTGTTGGAGATCGAAAATAAGCTAAAATGGCACCAAGGGAAAGGGTATCATGATTTCCAACCTTTGGAATTGCGATACCTCCAACAATATAAAAGAGTGAAGACACCTTTCAGTGGTATCGCAATATCCTCTTTGGGTATCGCGATATCCACCCTCCAAGGAAGACCCCCAAGTCCAAATACTGCCTGAGATATCGTAATATCCTCGTCATAAGGACAAACTTGGACAAAAAGGGCAGTCTTTGTCTACCCGACCCACCATTCATACAAGGCCCATGTAGGGTCATTTTTGGCAATGAAAATTCATCTGAAAACACTTCAAAACAACCAAAAATTGTTGAGGAGGATAGAGACACACATTAGCTTAGTTTTAGGTTTTGTTTTCTCTAGGATTTCTTTAGTTTTTCTCTGCATTTTTCTAGGGTTTTTATTTTTCTCTTCTTCTACCTTAGATTAAAGTTTATTTTTCTACACTTTGTTCTTGTTCTTGTTGTTCTTAGGGTTAGTTAAGTTTCTAAGGTTTATTTACATTTTCAATCCCTATACCTTGCCTTTAAGACATTTTAAGCTTTAGTTTAATGTATTTCAGTTTGTTTTACTTTCAATTTGTTAAAGCTTGTTTCTTTTATGTTATTTGCCTTAGATTTTCTATTAAATGCTTTTGGTTTCATGCTATTTAAGTTTTTTTGCATAAAAATCTCAACTTTCACAGTTTTGTTTTCCATTTTTATGTTTATTTTCTTTACTTTGAGCATGTGTAGCTAAACCTTTAAGAAGGTTGGTTGATGGAGATGTGGGTAAACTAAAATCTTTGGAAAAAAGGGCTAAATTGTAACAAATTAGACTAATTCGAATAGAATTAAGAACTTAGGTAGTGACGCCCCTAAGTGAAAATCAAGATAAAGTGAGATCAGAAGGTAATCTTGTTGCGCAACCGTTCATTAGTCTGGAATTAACCAGTGAGATTGAAAGATAAACTGGACCTAATTCATCTAAGTCGGTAAAATTGAGATTAGAAGATAAAATGGACTCACTTTGTAATGGCCCAAAATTTGGTTTACGTGATTTGTTATATTTTTTCATAAATTAGTATTTGTTTCAGTGGTTAAGTGCATTTAATTATTAGTTTGAGATCTTGGGTTCAAGTCACATTCTTTTGGAAATTTAATTAGTTTTTTCCTAGGCCTATGTTTGTTCGTTAGGCTTAAATATTATTTTCGGTCAATCTGTTATAGAATGAGCCTACTAGTTTCATGGTAAGATGTTAGTGTGCTCTTGGACCTTGTGTTCGAATCCCTGTGTGAGCGAGTTGACAATATTTTTGCTATTTTTGTAACACCCTTACCCGTATTCAACGCCGGAACAGAGTACGAGGCGTTAGCGGACTTTTACGCAAGCAATCATACAAAATCGAGGCATGCATTTCCATTCAAATTTAAAACTTTTCATAAACATTCATATCGTCCCTTAAACGAGCCTACGACGCCCAAAACATACATTAAAAGTGGTTAGGGACTAAACTGAGAACTTTGGAGACTTTCGGGAAACTTAGAAACTTTTCATGAAAAGGTCAACACGCCCATGTGGGTGAAGGGACACACCCGTGTGACATATCACATGCCCGTGCTTCAGGCCGTGTCCAAAATTGGGGACATTTTGTTTATGACGTCATCAACCAAATAAGGTCACATGACCAAGGCAAACGCCCATGTCCTTAGGCCATGTGGCAAATTAAATTTTTATAATTTTCCATAAAATAGGTGCAGACTTCACACGGCCAGGGCACACGCCCGTGTTTGTGGCTGTGTCGTCCACGCGGCTTAGACACACGCCCTTGTCTCTACCCATGTGCTCACTACTGAGCATTTTGTTTTGCATCAATTAGGGTGCATGGGACATACAGCCATAACACATGCCTATGGGGCAAGCCGTGTGTCACACACAGCCTAGACACATGCCCGTATGCCTATCTATGTGGACAAAATAAGGCAATTTACCAAGCCTTTTTGCCACCCTTTGATTGGTCCCAACCTACACAACCACAACTACACCAACCCATGCATAAACATACATCTATCAATCACAACCAAGGTTGTAGCACACCATTCAAAAGCCCACATATAGCATGCTTAAACATCATGCCAAAATCACATCCATGATAGGCATTCCCATATAAGTATATCAATAGCTAACATAGCCATCATAAGCTAACTTTCAAAGGCTCATAAGCTAACTTTCAAAGGCCATATACAAAATGAATCAAATACCATTACAAGCCAACATATTTGGTCAAATCAATAGTGACACATAACAAAAAGACCAAGTCCCTATACATGCCATAACTCAAAATAATGTAATCATAAGTACCCAAAATGATAATTTGATAGTGTGATTGATGCTTTGAGGACTTCCGATCCCTGAGCTAGCTTGGCAACACTATAATAAATGAAAAGGAAAGGGGGTAAGCTTTAAGCTTAGTAAGTTAGCATGTAAATAATAATCAACTTTGAACATAAAATAACATACATATAATATAATGTAAATTAGCACAAAATCATCAAGTGATCATAGACATATTTTACTCATTTGCATCCTTACCATTAATGCATCCTAAATCGAGATCATTTCTCATGAGTTTTGCATATGTACCTGTACCTCTTCCTAATATAATCATAATCTTTCACATATTTGACATAATCTTTACATTACCTGATACGGTCCGTCTTGGGTTTGAAGACAAATCGTAAATGTTGCCCGATCGTAAATTAGGTAGTTTTCTTTTAGTTAACAAAAGGGTTAATTTTATTGGAAATAATATATTTGAAAGGTAAAGATAGGAGAGAGGTTGAAATGGATACGTATTCGAAACAAGAAAAAACCTTTAATAAAAATTAAAGACCCGAACCTTATAAGTTTCAAATTGATGGAATGAGTTTTTTGAAATAAAAACCGAGACCTACTATCTAGCGAGATAGGAACCAACGGTATAGGTAAATGAACGCCACACCCGTAAGGATGATAAGTTCAAAACAAGGAAAGATCAATGCCACTAGAAAACTAGATAAGTCAATTCAAACCTTAAGAATTAGGAGAGTGGATACTCACCAAATGAAATTCTTCTTTCATTAAAATTCCAAAAGTTCCTTACAAAATGAAATGTGCAAAATATTTATAGGCCTTTCCAATGATAGCCGAATAGGAAAGGAATAAACTTGAAACTTCTAGAAAGGAAAGAGGGCTTCAATATCTATTTGTGCGCACGAGTAGTTAACTTGGTGGGGGCATTTGTGAGTATTCGGCCAAGGGAAAGGCTTAGTCATGTTGGACATAAGGTGTGATGTAAGACAAAAAGATCATGGAGCATGAAGGTATGGCCACTTGCAATTAAATTAAAGCACTTGAATGTTGTGGCCGTTCAACCTAAACTCCACCAAAGCTTGTTGCCGTATGCCACTTGCATTTGCCATAAGATTAACTAAATTATCTTAATTTAAAAGTGCTTAAGCCATCCACTATGCATGCTTTCCCCTTTGCTTATTATTTTATGCGCACATGGCCTAATTTAGGTGTGGCCGTCCACTTCCATAGTGACTTATTTTGATGTTGCATGTTTTCATCTTTTCAATTGTTTATTCATTAATTCCTCTATGGTGCTTCATGCTGTGCCGTCCCATGCCTTGCTTAAATTAAGAATTTTTCAATTGTTTAATTCATTCAACAAGCATGCGGTCCATCCACTTTGTTTATAAAAGACAAAGTCCTTAATTTATGCTTTATATTGCCGCATGTCCATCTTGTAAGACCCACCATGATAATTTCAAATTCAAGGCTTGCATTTCCACCATCACCCACTTGTACATTTGTTAGACTTTCAGCTACCATCTTCCATGACATCTTATCAAATACGTGAAGCACTAAAAAAAAAAGCATAAATCTCATTAATTAAAA
The DNA here is from genome assembly GCA_025503065.1 of Gossypium bickii. Lineage (NCBI taxonomy): Eukaryota > Viridiplantae > Streptophyta > Magnoliopsida > Malvales > Malvaceae > Gossypium > Gossypium bickii. The sequence goes on along the minus strand of CP106713.1, from coordinate 83,093,350 downwards.
TTCGACTAAACATAGTTAGACAGAATTTTAATTACCTTATTTAAACACTAGGTAAAAGCATACTAATATTCAACTTCGACAAAGACTATCCAAAAACTTGTACTATCTAAACAAATAAATATGAAATACGAAAATGAAGTTACTACTGAAAATTAAAACATGCGTAAATTAAAGTGTTAAATAAACTAGCAGTCGGACTAGCTAGTATATTCAACTTCAAAAAAGTTGTATGAGTTCAGCATGTTTTTGGGCTCTCTTCTATGGTCATCCCAAATTTGTGTCACCAACACCATCGCGACATCTTTGAATTGTTTGGTTCGGGAACGTGTAATTGACCCATTAGGTAGCCTCATCGGGTCATGGTTGACGTCTCATCACAAAGCCGAGAGTGTGAGCTCGTATCATCCCCTCCCTCTTTAAGTTGATTTGTCCTCGAATCATCACCTACATCGAAAGGAGAAAGATCAGAAACATTAAAACTTGCGCTCATGTTATAGTCACCTGGCAAGTCCAATTTATATGAGTTGTCATTTATGCGTTCAAGGACTTGAAATGGACCGTCCCCCCTTGGGAGAAGTTTAGATCGCCTTTGTGTGGGAAACCTTTCTTTTCGCATATGAACCCAAACCCAGTCCCCTGGTTCAAAGAGAATGCGTCTACGACCTTTGTTAGCTCGTTGGACGTATTGCTTGGTTCTTGCTTCAATATTCTCGTGCACCTTTCGATGCAATTCCTTTATGTATTCTGCCTTTTTTCTAGCATCAGAATGGATAAATTTATCTGAAAGTAATGGCAATAAATCAAGAGGAGTGAGAGGGTTAAACCCATAAACAATCTCGAAAGGCGAAAATTTAGTTGCAGAATGAACAGCTCAGTTGTAAGCAAATTCGATGTGGGGCAGACAGTCTTCCCACGTTTTGAGGTTTTTTTGCACCAATGCTCGCAACAAGGTTGATAGGACTCGGTTCACTGCTTCGGTTTGTCCATCCGTTTGAGGATGACAAGTGGTCGAAAATAGCAATTTTGTCCCTAACTTTCCCCACAGAGTTCGCCAAAAATAACTTAAAAATTTTACGTCCCGATCAGATACGATCATTTTCGGAACTCCATGCAATCGTATGATTTCCCTAAAAAACAAGTTTGCAATATGCACAGCATCGTCAGTCTTAGAACAAGGGATAAAATGGGACATTTTAGAAAAACGATCAACAACAACAAAAATCAAGTCCTTCCTGATTTTTTATCTCGGTATTCCAAGGATGAAATCCATGGAAATGTCGGCCCACGGAGTGTCTGGAATAGGAAGGGGCGTATATAAACCATGAGGCTGGACCTGCGATTTTGCTTGTTTGCAAGCTATGCAACGTTCACAAATTCGTTCGACATCCTTTCTCATTCCTGGCCAGAAAAAAATGTTCTTGAAGAGTGGACAACGTTTTGTCTCTTCCAAAGTGTCCCATAAGGCCACCACTATGTGCCTCTATCACTGGCATATCTCGCATAAAACCTTGCGGTATACATATCTTATTTTCCTTGAAAAGGAATCCTTCATGTCTATAAAACTTATCAAAAGCACCACTCTCACAAGCATTATAGACATTGCCAAAATCAGCATCATTAGCATACAATTCCTTAATGTGATGGAAACCAAGTACTTTAGAATCAAGAAAGGTTAATAAAGTGTACCTTCGTGATAACACATCCGCTACTACATTTTCCTTACCTCTCTTATACTTAATTACGTACGGAAACGATTCTAAATACTCGATCCATTTTGCATGTCGTTTGTTAAGCTTGTGCTGACCTTTAATATACTTGAGTGCTTCATGATCTGAATGAATAACAAACTCTTTCGGCCTCAAGTAATGTTGCCACGTTTCAAGCGATCTTATTAGAGCATACATCTCCTTGTCATACACGGGGTAATTAAGTGCAGCTCCATTCAATTTCTCGCTGAAGTATGCCACCGGTCTTCTATTCTAAGTTAGAACGGCTCCGATCCCTACACCTGATGCATCACACTCAATTTCAAAAGTTTTAGTAAAGTCAGGAAGGGATAATAATGGAGCTTTAACAAGACATTCTTTAATAGCATTAAAAAACCGTTCTTGCTCATCGGACCAATGGAAAGCCGAATTCTTCTTGATCACGCTCGTTAAAGGAGCGGCTATCGTGCTAAAGTTGGGCACGAATCGGCGGTAAAAACTAGCCAACCCATGGAAACTTTGTACTTGGCTAACTGTTGTAGGACGGGGCCATTCTTGGATTGCTCGAACCTTCTCTTGGTCCACCTCTAAGCCATTTGTACTTACGACGTATCCTAAGAAAATAACCTTGTCAGTACAAAAAGAACATTTCTCGAGATTGGCGTACAATACCTCTTTCCGCAGTGTTTCTAAGATCGCACGTAGATGTTGGAGGTGATCCTCCAAAGATTTACTGTACACTAATATGTCATCAAAATAAACAACACATAGTTTGCCAATTAAAGCTCGTAAAACATGATTCATAAGTCGCATAAAAGTACTTGGAGCGTTTGTAAGTCCGAACGGCATTACCAACCATTCATACAAACCTAACTTTGTTTTGAAAGCCGTTTTCCACTCATCGCCTTCCCGCATCCTAATTTGGTGATAGCCACTTTTGAGATAAATCTTTGTGAAGATTCGAGCTCCGCTTAACTCGTCGAGCATGTCATCGAGTCGGGGTATCGGGTGTTGGTATTTAATGGTAATCTTGTTGATGGCGCGACAGTAGACACACATTCGCCACGAACCATCTTTCTTTGGCACTAGCAACACCGGTACCGCGCATGGACTAAGGCTTTCTCAGATATATCCCTTTTCTAGCAATTCAGTGATTTGCTTTTGGAGCTCTTTTGTTTCTTCGGGATTGCTCCGGTACGCAGGTCGATTGGGCAGAGAAGCTCCCGGTACCAAGTCAATTTGGTGTTCTATACCTCGAATGGGCGGTAAACCACTTGGTATCTCATTTGGAAAGATGTCCTTGAATTCCTGAATCAGAGACAACACAGAAGAGGGAAGATTCTCGGGTAAGTCGTTAGTGTTCAAAAATGATTCCTTGTATAGTAGGACATACATTGGTTGTCTCACACATAAAGCTTTTCGAATATCTCTTGCTTTTGCAAAAACACTCATTTTTCCACTTTCTTTTTCATTCTCTTCCTTTGTTTCCTTTTCTTTTTGCTCCCACTCTCTTGTTTTATCATTTATTTTCTTGCCCCTCTTTTTTTTAAAATTCTTTTCTTTTTCTTTCTCATTTTTCCGCTCGCTTTCTTTTGATTTTTCCATTGATGCCTTCATTTTCAACTGATCTTCATAAACTTGCTTGGGTGTTAGCGGAGCTAGTGTCACGTTCCGGCCCAAGTATTTAAAAGTGTACCGATTAGTGTAGCCGTCATGGATTGCTCGCTTGTCAAATTGCCAAGGTCGTCCAAGCAGGAGATGTCCCGCTAGCATTGGAACCACATCGCATAAGACCTCATCTTGATACTTCCCTATTGCGAAGGAAACCAAAACTTGTTTTGTGACCTTAAGTTCTCCCGCGTCGTTAAGCCATTGTACCTTATACGGATGGGGATGTTTGGTGGTAGTCAATCCAGGTTTCTCCACCAATATGGTGCTAGCCACATTAGTACAGCTTCCTCCGTCAATAATGACGCAACAAATCTTCCCTTGTACTTGGCAACGCGTATGGAAGATGTTTTCGCGTTGTTGTTCATTTTTGACACCTTGTAAACTAAGGCTCCTTTTTACCACCAAGATCTCTCCATTTTTGGCTTGTTCTACTTCTTCCTCGTCTTGGGATGTCTCACTGGCATCATCTTCCTTTTCACTTTCGAATTCAATCTCGCCATTATCGCGAATAAACATAGTGTTTCGGTTTGGACATTGACTTGCAATATGGCCTCGTCCCAAACATTTGAAACATTTAATGTCTCGAGATCGATTCGGAAGGGCTTCCATTTTGCCCTTACTTGTTTCACCAATCGGCTTGTTAAACTTGGGTGCGCCACTTGTTTCTTTGGCTCGGTTCGATATGTCCTTTTTGTTGGTCACTTGCCCCCACTTAGATGTTGAAGCATGATTGGGGTTTGCTCTAGGCGTAGCTTTTCGTTTTATCTGTCTTTTGACCTTTATTGCCATGTGAACCATTTCGATGATATCGATGTAATGGTGTAATTCTACAATATTTGCGATATCTCAATTGAGGCCAGCTCTAAAACGTGCCATGGTGGCTTCTCGTTCTTCTTCTACATTGGCTCGGATCATAGCCACTTCCATTTCCTTGTAGTAATCCTCCACGCTTCGGTGACCCTGAGTTAGGCTTTGCAACTTTTGATGCAACTCGCGGTGATAGTAGGTTGGGATGAATCTTTTCCGCATTAGTCCCTTCATTTCCGCCCATGTGGATATTGAGCGTTCACCATCCTGTCTTCGACTCGTTGTTAATTGATCCCACCAAATAAGGGCATAATCAGAAAATTCGATGGCAGCAAGTTTTACCTTCTTATTTTTTGAATAATTATGGCATTCGAAGATTAACTCCACCTTCTTTTCCCACTCAAGGTAGGCTTCCGGATCGGACCTCCGTCGGAAAGCAGGAATCGCCATTTTAATATTCTTCAAGTCGTCATCAGCCCGTTCTCGATCTCTTCGCTTGCGGACTCGTAGACCTTCTCTCCATTCATTGTATTCGAAAGCCGGATTGCTGTCGGCTTCACTTGGTTCGTAGATGTCGTTGTCATGTAACCAAGGTTGTTCTCGTCCCCTTCTCAGAATCGGAGGGGTGTTTGCTCGAGGCCTCCGTTCATCTCTTCGATCCAATCGTTCGTTGAGTGATTGGACCAAACGTGTGTTTTCACGCATTACGGTTTGCAAATCCGGATCTCTCCTTTCAGGATCATTTCTTCGGGGATGCAATCCTCTTCCACCTCCAGCAGCATCAGATGCTTCCTCGCTTATTACTCGACGTTCGGGGCTCCTAGACATGTTTTTAAACAAAATTAATGAATCCTCACTACAATCCTCACTTGTTCACTCACAAAGAAATTATCAACACTCACACTCATGTTTTCACTCAATTTCTAGCTTTTTCCTTAACGTAATCACTCTTGCCTTTTACCGCTCGAATTCACTCTTCTAGATTCTTGAAGGTTGTCTTCGACTTACTAGCAACTCGTAGGTCGTTTCAAGAGTTAAAAGGGTAAGATTGGTTTCGGAAATGGGTAGGCTTAGAAAGGATAGAAATGTTGATAGGTGGTGGGTCGAAAAATAAGGCTCGATAGTGGAGGTGGTGAAAAATGAAGAGATTTTTTTTTAAAAAAAAAAATCCAAATACTACGATAATTTCTTTTTTCTAACTTAAAAAAATTTGAGATGATCAAAACGTGCCTAATTTAATTGGCTCTGATACCAGATGATACGGTCCGTCTCGGGTTTGAAGATGAATCATAAATGTTGCCCGATCGTAAATTAGGTAGTTTTCTTTTAATTAACAAAAGGGTTAATTTTATTGGAAATAATATCTTTGAAAGGTAAAGATAGGAGAGAGGTTGAAATGGATACGTATTTGAAACAAGAAAGAACCTTTAATAAAAATTAAAGACCCGAACCTTATAAGTTTCAAATTGATGGAATGAGTTTTTTGAAATAAAAACCGAGACCCACTATCTAGCGAGATAGGAACCAACGGTATAGGTAAATGAACGCCACACCCGTAAGGATGATATGTTCAAAACAAGGAAAGATCGACGCCACTAGAAAACTAGATAAGTCAATTCAAACCTTGAGAATTAGGAGAGTGGATACTCACCAAAAGAAATTCTTCTTTCATTAAAATTCCAAAAGTTCCTTACAAAATGAAATGTGCAAAATGTTTATAGGCCTTTCCAATGATAGCCAAATAGGAAAGGAATAAACTTGAAACTTCTAGAAAGGAAAGAGGGCTTCAATCTGTATTTGTGCGCACGAGTAGTTGACTTGGTGGGGGCATTTGTGAGTATTCGGCCAAGGGAAGGGCTTAGTCATGTTGGACATAAGGTGTGATGTAAGACAAAAAGATCATGGAGCATGAAGGTATGGCCACTTGCAATTAAATTAAAGCACTTGAATGTTGTGGCCGTTCAACCTAAACTCCACCAAAGCTTGTTGCCGTATGCCACTTGCATTTGCCATAAGATTGACTAAATTATCTTAATTTAAAAGTGCTTAAGCCGTCCATTATGCATGCTTTCCCCTTTGCTTATTATTTTATGCGTACATGGCCTAATTTAGGTGTGGCCGTCCACTTCCATGGTGACTTATTTTGATGTTGCATGTTTTCATCCTTTCAATTGTTTATTCATTAATTCCTCTATGGTGCTTCATGCTGTGCCATCCCATGCCTTGCTTAAATTAAGAATTCTTCAATTGTTTAATTCATTCAACAAGCATGCGGTCCATCCACTTTGTTTATAAAAGACAAAGTTCTTAATTTATGCTCCATATTGCCGCATGTCCATCTTGTAAAACCCACCATGATAATTTCAAATTCAAGGCTTGCATTTCCACCATCACTTGCACATTTGTTAGACTTTCAGCTACCATCTTCCATGACATCTTATCAAAGACGTGAAGCATTACAAAAAAAAAAAAAAGAGCATAAATCTCATTAATTAAAATTCGACTATACATAGTTAGACAGAATTTTAATTACCTTATTTAAACACTAGGTAAGAGCATACTAATATTCAACTTCGACAAAGACTATCCAAAAACTTGTACTATCTAAACAAATAAATATGAAATACGAAAATGAAGTTACTACTGAAAATTAAAACATGCGTAAATTAAAGTGTTAAATAAACTAGCAGTCGGACTAGCTAGTATATTTAACTTCAAAAAAGTTGTATGAGTTCAGTATGTTTTTGGGCTCTCTTCTATGGTCATCCCAAATTTGTGTCACCAATACCATCGCGGCATCTTTGAATTGTTTGGTTCAGGAACGTGTAATTGGCCCATTAGGTAGCCTCATCGGGTCATGGTTGATGTCCGTTACAGGCTTCGTAGGTGAGCTCGTATCATTACCCGTTGAATCACTGGGAATAATAAAGGATACTCGGGAATAACATACACATAGAATCATACTAATGCCATATCCCAGATATGGTCTTAGATTGGGCCACATATCGATGCCAATAGCCCAGCTATGGTATTACACTATTCTCATATTGATGCCATGTCCTAGACATGGTCTTACACGAAATTTCATAATAATGCCATATCCCAGATATGGTTTTACACGTAAACTTATAATCCTAATGTCATGACATTTGTATCTAACTATTCCTAAGGTTCAATCTGGAGTTCACCATATCGAATATTTGCTGAACAAATCCGTAATGATAATTTTACAAGTCATGCAATAACAAAATATTAAATAAATAATATAAGTTGCATTATTTACACACGAACTTACCTCGGTACAAAATATGGCTAACTAATTCAAATTAGTCCACAACATTATTCTTTCCCCGATCTAAGTTCATACTCCATTTTTCTTGATCTATAATAGAAAATTTAGCTCATTTAATTATCACATTCAAATCAGTCCAAAAACCATACTTTGGCAAAATTATAGTTTTGCCTCTAAACTTTCACATATTTACAAATTAGTCCTTAGACTCGTAAAATGAAATGTAACCATTTTCTTTGTTACCTAAGCCTAGCTGAACCCTTATCATGCTTATACCAGCCCACATTTGTCATCAAATCACATTTCTACTACCCATTTTTACAACTTTTACAAGTAAGCCCTTTTTAGGTGTTTTCATTAAAAAATCACTTAGTAAAAGATGCTCATCACACATCAAACTTTCATAATCTAACATGAAACATCAAAATGCATGCATTTCACACATGGTTCCAACCCTAGACATCAACCCTACCTCAAAAAAATGGTAGAAATGGATATATCAATTTATAACAACTTCAAAAATGTAAATAACATTAAAAACGGGACTGGGATGCACTTACTTTTAAGCTTGAAAGTTGAAGAAACCCTAGCTATGGAGAGCTTGAGAATTTCGGCTATGGTGAAGAAGATGGACATCAATTTTGACTTTATTTTCCCTTTTAATTCTTTTATTAACCAAATGACCAAAATGCCATTTTTTTTAAACTTTCAAATTTTACCAATGCATGCCTATTTTTGTCCATAAAAATAGAAATTGGTCAAATTGCTATTTAAGACCCTTTAATTAAAAATCCATGGCAATTTCATGCACAATGCTTCTAGAACATATATTTTGCAACTTATTCAATTTAGTCCTAATTATCAAATTGGACACTTTAGGCATAAAATTTCTTCATGAAATTTTCACACAATCATGCAATCGTGCCATCGACCTCAAAATACTTATAAAATAATTATTTCTACTTTGAATTTGTGGTCCCGAAACCACAATTTTGACTAGGCCCAAAATCGAGATGTTACAAATTCTGTTTGGGCTGACCATGTAGTAGTTGTGGTCTAATTGAACTCTATCTGTGGGAAAATTTTGATTAATTATTAGATCTTTTAGTTAGTTTTAAATTGATTTTTTTAAAAAATAAATAACAATAAATTAAAGGATAAGTTTAAATAAAAGCCCAAAACCCCACTTTTTCTTTCTTTGGTTCCTTAGTCCCCATTTCACACCGCCATTCTACTACTTGTTTTTGGCAATTTGTTTCATGTTGTTTTTTTCTATTCTATTCATTATTCTTTTCTTGATTTTTGTTTTGTTACTTTCTATTTGGGCTACCATTCGTCCTTTCTATTCTTAATTGCTATTTGTTTCAAAATTTTTACTTCGTATTCTTGCTATGTGATCGATGTTCGTTGGTTGGGGTTGACGCATTTGTTTGACAGGTATTGTTTGGATTTTGTTTTAACGATTCAGGTATATCTTTAAATCATGTTGTAGAGTCAGCTTCCGAATTGACTGTGATTATATTTCTTTCTTTGTCATGTTTTCAGTGGAGAATCCTGAGATGGTGGGTGATCCTTCTTCGAATTAGTTGTGTTAGGACTAATTATGGACGTTGGGTAAGTTTTGAACACCTAAGAGTTTAATTTTCGGGTTAAAATTGCTTATGTTGAATTATTGTTAAGTGGATTATTGAGGATTTGGATCTGATTTAGGATGATTAATTGTTGATTTTAGGTGTTGGACATCTCATAGTTGCTTTGGTATCGGAATCATGTAAGGTGTCTAATGAGAAACCTAAAATTCAATGAATGGTGAAAGCCGAAAAACAACACATTTGATGCTATATGGCTGTGCGGTTGGTCGTGTGCAACACACGACTGTGTGATAGACCGTGTGCTGGACTGTGTGTGACACACGGTCTGTGCTATTTGGGTCATATGAACCACACGGGCATATAGGCCCAAAATTCTGAAACTTTTCCTAGGTTCACATTGTTCTGATCGACCATAGGCCTTCCGTGAAGTCGGTCTGTGCTTAAATGGACTGAAAAATACAAAAAAAATAGTCAACTATTTACATGAATTTTGATATTTTTTCTATATTTGAAATGTCATATGACAAGTAAATTATGTAATAGGCTATAGGAAAATTGGTAAAGGTACGATATATGTTCTGCAACAGTTATGCTATATGTATGTACTGTGCTTATGATCGATTACTAAAATGTATTGTATCTGTTACTGGGATGAGTTTTACTATGTAGAGGAAGTATATTTGAAAAGGCGGTAATGTAACTATTTATCTAGTAGCGCAACTGCAATTCTTCTATAAGTGTCTTAAACAACACTAAGTGGTGTGTAGGGTTGCATGGGTGTTTTATACCACATATGGTGTGTTGGGATGGTCGGAGATGGTGTGTAGCGGAGGGGGTAGGAAAATATATGTAATATCCAAGATTTAGGGGCTATGCAGTTTGGGTAAAATTCAAGTGTTGGAAGGTTTTGAGTGTGCTTGGATGTGTTTAGAGGTTTTAAGAATGATTGGATGAGAGGGGAGTACCTTGGAAAATTTTAGATTTTTAGTGTTAGAAGAGAGAGCTTGGCTATGGGGGTCTTAAGAGGAAAGTTTGGAAGGCTAAGACACAAGAATGTCTTTGGTGGAGTGGCATGGAGGCGCTACTTGGGGCTTTGGGAAGGTGACGCCTCAAGGGGGCTGAGGGGCCTGGGTTCGAACCAAAGTGGCGGGAAAGTGTTTTATTTTTTTTTTTTTGGGTTTTGGCGTTAAAAGGAAAAAGGCCCTAAAAGAGGCTGGGGTGAGTCCTTGACGCAAAGATCTCATTGGCAAAGTGGCTTTCATGCGCCACTTAGGAGTTAGAGGAGAGGAAGGGCGCAGGTTCGAGCGGCTGGAGCAGCATTTTGGCGTTTATATTTTATATGTGGTGATGGGCTGAAGTAGGAAGGATTTAAAATTAAATGATGGGGGTTTTTGACATGAAAATCAAGTTGGCAGAGTGGCCTGGGGCGTTGGAAGAGAGGGCTGCAGCAGTAGGTTCCAGGTTCGAACCAAGGGAGTTGCAATTGGAGTTTTATTTTTATTTTATGCTTATTTTGCAGCAGTTTGGTAAGGTGTTGGATGGCACATGGAACCTTCAATTGGGATAAAGATTAAGTTAAGTTTGTTTTTAAATTCGGCTGGATGAATAATTATTAGTTTATCTTTTATTTTTTTTTAATTTGAAAGAGGTGGTGTTGGATAAAAGGTGGGTTTTTAATTTATTTTGAATTGGTTGGTGTAGAGTGAATTTAGGAAGGAATTTTGGGATTTGGTGAAAGCCATGGCCGAATGTGGGGCTTAGAGTGTTTAATCGGTTTTGGGGTTTTGTTAGGGGGGTGCCGAATTAAGTAGTATAAATAGGGGGTGCTCACCTTTGGCCACCCTTTTTACCATTTGTTCTCCTTTGGTTTTTTTTTCAAATATTTCTATTGTTTTCTTTTTATCCCTTGATAGCCGAAACTTTACTCTTCTAAGTATCCTCTCATTCCTTTGTTCTCTTCCATTTTTATGCAAGCCGAACCTTCCCTCTCCCATTTCTAATTTCCCATTGCCGGTTTCTTCTTTCTTCTTAAATCATATCTCTTTTGTTTCAACTTTCTAAGGCTCTAGCCGAAACTCCCTATTAGTTCTTTTGGTTAGTTTGGGTCGAATCGAAGGCAAGAGTTTCTCCAATCGGTTTTAGAGAAAGGGCTCCGGGAGTTTGGAATAGTCAAGCAAGGACTGCAACCTTATGTAATCAGTTGGTAAGTGGTGGTAAGGATTTATGTTTATAGTATATCTCTTTTAGTATTCGTTAACCAAAGGGTGGTCTTGGTGTTGGATTTGGCCGAATGTTCTTGGGGTCTTAATATGGTATTTCTTTCATGTGTAGCCAGAGGAAGGAAGCGCTAAATATTTGTCAAGACTTGATTGCTTAAGGCAAGCGAGTTCAAAGGCAAATCGACAGAAGCCTATAGTAGACTTTGGGATTCAAGTGATTTTGGTAAGCAATATGTAGTAAAGATTCAACGTTTAGTTTATGATTTGGAAGTTTAACCTGGTTTATCCGATAAAGCGTTTTGATGGAGGCCAATACCAATCAAGGAGGACAAGGAAAAGCCCTATCCCGAAGTTCAAGAAAAGAGCTGTCTCGTGAGTTCGCGCGACACACAGGGGGTGTGGGCGCCAATGGAAAACTATAGACAAGTAGCTGTAGTTTCGTTGAGCGATAGTGTCGGGATCGAAGGTTTAGAGCTTCAGTTATAAGGTGTGTAGTTAGCCCATCGTTTCGTGGATTTGCGTGATATTTGCCTATGTTATATGTTTGCTAACAAGTGCGATTAAATGTGAAAATGGTACTCTTAAGGGGTATGACGATGACCAGGTTAGTGGCAAACTTGTTACTATGTGATCACTGATTTAAATATGAGTGTATGCCTATATTTGTGTGAATGACATGCACATGCATCACCTTGTCATTATATCATGTTACATGTGCATGGGTGGGTTATGAAAGAAGGACAGGGTGTACTTCGAGTACGTGGTTGATGTCAGCTTTGTGCTACATCGTGGATTGGCGCTGACTGAGGTCACGTTGTGGATCTTTGCGATTTAGTTCGCGTGGTTACCGTGGTTGATATCGGCTCTGTGCCATATCATGGCTTGATGGGTTGCTGTGTGCCCTATCGTGGTTTGATGTTAGCTATGCGCTACATCGTGGATGGCGTTGGTTGCCTTTTGGAGTGAAAAGGAGAGGGTGATTCGATAATCCCCTGGTGTGTGGTAGGCTGGATAAGGGGGTGTGTAGCGGATGGACCCTAGGCTTGGTAGGGTTTCATGATTGCATTATTCCGTTTATGAAACGATATGGAAATGGGCCAAGCCCAGTGATCAGTGGACTGATGAGAAAAGGGCCTAGCCCAATATTTGAATATAATTTGATTGTGGGCCAAGCCCAGAACGCGGTAACGTCTGATTGTAATTACATGTTGAATTTGATAATTGGGTTGATTTGTGGCTAGCATGTGGGTGGATTTCAGTAGTTTAATTACACACTGAGTCTGTATGACTCACCCAATTGTTTATCAATCATCGCAGGTGACATGATGATCGGACCGGGTTGGAGTAAATACAAGGTGGCCCATGCATGAGACGTTTTAAATATTTTTATTTTAAGCATTTTAATTTGAAGTACTTGGATTAATTATTTTGTAATAAGGGCTTATTATTATTATTATTATTATTGTTATTGCTATTTTTGATATTATTTTATATTATGTTTTACTTAAAATAAATTACTATGTGAAAATGATTTTAATGGTAGCAATCTTTTATTCAAAGTATATGTATTTTTACACCAAAGTTTTAATATGGGTTATTTTATAATAACAAAGTTTTATTTAAAATTTTAGAAAGGACATGGTTTTCAAAAGTTAACAATTTTCATGTTTATTCAAAAGTCAAAGATTTTGCAACCGTCTTTCCGCAGTGACATAACCGGATCCGGTCAAGGCTCGTGGGCCGGGTTCGGGGATGTTACAGTTTGGTATCAGAGCTAGGTTCAAAACTCGGCTTTGAGGGTTTTGGGGACCAAAAACGTTTTCAAAATGGGCTTTTCAAAAATATGGGTTTGTATGAAATATTTTCGTGTAGTGCATGGCACTGTATACCGCCCGCATGATCCACCGTGTAAGTACTGCCGGACTTTTTGAAGTGGTTGTCATATGAATTGTGATGGGCTTAGTTGGGCTCGTAGATTAGTGAACTAGGATCTGTTGAACCCTAGGACTAGTCTACTCAAACATATGCATAAGACTTAAGACTATTAACAAACATACGACTAAGTCGCCGAGTTAAGGTGTGGTAACCTTGTGCGCATGTCAAGGATTGGATCCGAGAAGAGCTTGGTACTTAAGCGAGCCTCGTGACTCACCTCTCTCTTCGCGGGATTCCTACCAGTGCGTAGCTTCGGTTCGCCCTAACCAAGAGGACTCAGTCATAGGCTAAACACACTGAATAAAACCCGAGAGGGATTAGCCTTGTTTTATGGAAACCCTAGTTTTAAATTCACTAAAGCATTTTTTTTTTAGTAACGAAAAAGTTATTTTTGAAAATTTTTAGAATATTCTCGATTCAAAAATTTTCAGAATATTCTCGATTTACCAAAATTACCAAAATGCCCTTAGCGGCAAAATTACAGAAATGCCCTTGATTTCTAAAATTATCGTACTACCTCGATTTCGATAAAATTCTCATACTTCGTGAAAGTACCCAAAATTCTGTATTTCGAAAATATACCCTGACTGTGGAAATTTATGAAAATACCCCTATGTTCAAAATTACTAAAATGCCCTTGACTTTTAAAATTTTCGGTTTAACCCCAATTTACTTTCCCTACTTTGCGAAAGTATCCAAGATTCTGGATTTCGAAATAATACTCTGATTTTGGAAATTTACAAAATTACCCCTGATTGAAAAAATTACCAAAATACCCTTGGTTTCCAAACTTCTGCTGTACTTTCAAATTGAAGAATTTTCGAAAATACCCTCCGGTTTTAGGAATTTCAAAGTGTCTTGATTCATTAATGTTTTAAAATTTTTCTGGTTTATTACCGAAATGCCCCTGTAGGAAAATGACGAAATTGCCCCTGGGTTGGAATAAGGGTTAAGATGCCATAGAAGTGCAGTTAAGGTTGTGAATGTGATCCTTTGAGTAGAGTAGTAAACTCGAACTGAAACTTTGATTGGATGAAAGAACCACTTCTGAAACTTTCTTTTCATAAGATTTGTTCGCGGCTAAACAAGTGAAATAGAATTTCTAATGCATAAAACTGTTTAATCAGATTAAAACACGACGCTAGATATGAGCTCTAGAGGGTGCGGTCGACTGGCAGCGTCAGAGCCAGTAGGGTTTGGCCAGGGGTCAGGAAATGAAGTACCATCGCCAGTCGTGGGCGTGGAAGATCAAGATCAAGCAGGAGCAGATGACGCAGTGCCGCAAGCCATGTTACGCGTGCTACAACAAGTGGCAAGAGCCGGTATGGGAAATGGAGCTCGAAAGTCAGTGTCCGAGAGACTCAGGTCGAACGGGTATGAAGTTTTTAGAGGAGTGTCAGGAGTAGCTCCGAACGTAGCAGAATATTGGCTGGAAGGAGTCGAGAGAATCATGGACGATTTGGATTGTACCCTAGAGGAAAAGTTGAAAGGTGCTGTTTCGCTACTTCGGGACGAGGCTTATCGATGGTGGCTCACGGTCAGGCAAGGTGCTCCGGCAGAACGAGTGGATTGGGATTACTTTAAGGCTAAGTTTGAAGGGAAGTACGTTGGAGCAAGTTATTTGGACTCGTAAAGGAAAGCGTTTCTAAATCTAGTGCAAGGGAATAAGTCGATAGCGGAGTACGAGGCGGAGTTTGTGCGGCTAAGTCAGTATGCCAAGGGAATCGTGGCCACCGACTATGAGAGGTGTGCCCGGTTTGAAGACGGGTTACGAGATGAACTTCGAGTGCTGATTGCTCCGCAGAGGGAGAGAGACTTCGCGGTGCTAGCGGAGAAAGCTCGGATAGCTGAAGAAGTTACAAGGACTGTAAGGGAAAACCGAGAAAAGAATAGGAACGGGAATAAGAGAAGTGTTGGACCGTCGGTATCGCCTGGAGATGTTAAGAAAAGATCAAGAGTTGAGAATAGGGTACGTTCACCTGTGCCAGTTGCTGAGTATCGAAATCGTTCTTGTGTTCGATGTGGAGGACCTCACACAGGAGAGTGTTGGGGAAATAGTAAAGAATGCTTTCGGTGTGGATCTAAGGCACACCTGGTTAAGAATTGTCCTCGAGCAACGAGGGGTCGTGGTTCAAGCCATGGAGGGAATGGTTCTAGTCAGAGTCAACCAAGGATGTGATATCGGGTAAGCTCCTTTGCTTTGGTACATGCTTTAATTGCTTGCTTGCTTGTGAGTTAGCCCTTTTCTGTGTTGCTAAGAAAGGTGTTTCGAATTTTGAGTGCAACCTTAGAGACTGTGTTTGGATGTATGATAGCCCTAGTAAGATCAGAGTGCGCAGCATAAGCGTAGGGTGGTAAGATAGGTTGTACGGATGTTCGTGAGCCAAGTAATTTCGAGGAAGAAATTATTTTTAAGGAGGGTAGAATTGTAACATCCAAGATTTAAGGGCTATGCAGTTTGGGTATAATTCAAGTGTTGGAAGGTTTTGGGTGTGCTTGGATGTGTTTAAAGGTTTTAAGAATGCTTGGATGAGAGGGGAGTACCTTGGAAAATTTTAGATTTTTAGTGTTAGAAGAGGGAGCTTGGCTATGGGGGTCTTAAGAGGAAAATTTGGAAGGCTAAGACACAAGAATGTCTTTGGTGGAGTGGCATGGAGGCGCTACTTGGGGCTTTGGGGAGGTGACGCCTCAAGGGGGCCTAAGGGGCCTGGGTTCGAAGCAAAGTGGCGGCAAAGTGTTTTATTTTTTTGGGGGGGGGTTTTGGCGTTAAAAGGAAAAAGGCCCTAAAAGAGGCTGGGGTGAGTCTTTGACGCAAAGAGCTCATTGGCAAAGTGGCTTTCATGCGCCACTTAGAAGTTGGAGGAGAGGAAGGGCGCAGGTTCGAGCGGCTGGAGCAGCATTTTGGCGTTTATATTTTATATGTGGTGATAGGCTGAAGTAGAAAGGATTTAAAATTAAATGATGGGGGTTTTGACATGAAAATCAAGTTGGCAGAGTGGCCTGGGGCGTTGGAAGAGAGGGCTGCAGCAGTAGGTTCCAGGTTCGAACCAAGGGAGTTGCAATTGGAGTTTTATTTTTATTTTATGCTTATTTTGCAGCAGTTTGGTAAGGTGTTGGACGGTACATGGAACCTTCAATTGGGATAAAGATTAAGTTAAGTTTGTTTTTAAATTCGGCTGGATGAATAATTATTAGTTTATCTTCTTTTTTTTTTTAATTTGAAAGAGGTGGTGTTGGATAAAAGGTGGGTTTTTAATTTATTTTGAATTGGTTGGTGTAGAGTGAATTTAGGAAGGAATTTTGGGATTTGGTGAAAGCCATGGCCGAATGTGGGGCTTAGAGTGTTTAATCAGTTTTAGGGTTTTGTTAGGGGGGTGCCGAATTAAGTAGTATAAATAGGGGGGTGCTCACCTTTGGCCACCCTTTTTACCATTTGTTCTCCTTTGGTTTTTTTTTTTAAATATTTCTATTGTTTTCTTTTAATCCCTTGATAGCCGAAACTTTACTCTTCTAAGTATCCTCTCATTCCTTTGTTCTCTTCCATTTTTATGCAAGCCGAACCTTCCCTCTCCCATTTCTAATTTCGCATTGCCGGTTTCTTCTTTCTTCTTAAATCATATCTCTTTTGTTTCAACTCTCTAAGGCTCTAGCCGAAACTCCCTATTAGTTCTTTTGGTTAGTTTGGGTCGAATCGAAGGCAAGAGTTTCTCCAATCGGTTTTAGAGAAAGGGCTCCGGGAGTTTGGAATAGTCAAGCAAGGACTGCAACCTTATGTAATCAGTTGGTAAGTGGTGGTAAGGATTTATGTTTATAGTATATCTCTTTTAGTATTCGTTAACCAAAGGGTGGTCTTGGTGTTGGATTTGGCCGAATGTTCTTGGGGTCTTAATATGGTATTTCTTTCATGTGTAGCCAGAGGAAGGAAGCGCTAAAGATTTGTCAAGACTTGATTGCTTAAGGTAAGCGAGTTCAAAGGCAAATCGACAGAAGCCTATAGTAGACTTTGGGATTCAAGTGCTTTTGGTAAGCAATATGTAGTAAAGATTCAATGTTTAGTTTATGATTTGGAAGTTTAACTGGTTTATCTGATTAAGCGTTTTGATGGAGGCCAATACCAATCAAGGAGGACAAGGAAAAGTCCCTATCCCAAAGTTCAAGAAAAGAGCTGTCTCAGCAGTTCGCGATTGGCCATCGGGGTGTGGGCCAGCAGCGGAAAACTATAGACAAGTAGCTGTAGTTTCGTTGAGCGATAGTGTCGGGATCGAAGGTTTAGAGCTTCAGGTTATAAGGTGTGTAGTTAGCCCACTGTTTCCAGGATTTGCGTGATATTTGCCTATGTTATATGTTTGCTAACAAGTGCAGTTAAATGTGAAAATGGTACTCTTAAGGGGTATGACGATGACCAGGTTAGTGGCAAACTTGTTACTATGTGATCACTGATTTAAATATGAGTGTATGCCTATATTTGTGTGAATGACATGTACATGCTTCACCTTGTCATTATATCATGTTACATGAGCATGGGTGGGTTATGAAAGAAGGACAGGGTGTACTTCGAGTATGTGGTTGATGTCAACTTTGTGCTACATCGTGGATTGGCGCTGACTGAGGTCGCGTTGTGGATCATTGCGATTTAGTTCACGTGGTTACCGTGGTTGATATCGGCTCTGTGCCATATCGTGGCTTGATGGGTTGCTGTGTGCCCTATCGTGGTTTGATGTTAGCTATGCGCTACATCGTGGATGGCGCTGGTTGCCTTTTGGAGTGAAAAGGAGAGGGTGATTCGATAATCCCCAGGTGTGTGGTAGGCTGGATAAGGGGGTGTGTAGCGGATGGACCCTAGGCTTGGTAGGGTTTCATGATTGCATTATTCCGTTTATGAAACGATATGGAAATGGGCCAAGCCCAGTGATCAGTGGACTGATGAGAAAAGGGCCTAGCCCAGTATTTGAATATAATTTGATTGTGGGCCAAGCCCGTAACGCGTAACGTCGATTGTAATTACATGTTGAATTTGATAATTGGGTTGATTTGTGGCTAGCATGTGGGTGGATTTCAGTGGTTTAATTACACACTGAGTCTGTATGACTCACCCAATTGTTTATCAATCATCGCGGGTGACATGATGATCGGACCGGGTTGGAGTAAATACAAGGTGGCCCATGCATGAGACGTTTTAAATATTTTTATTTTAAGCATTTTAATTTGAAGTACTTGGATTAATTATTTTGTAATAAGGGCCTTATTATTGTTATTATTGTTATTGCTATTTTTGATATTATTTTATATTATGTTTTACTTAAAATAAATTACTATGTGAAAATGATTTTAATGGTAGCAATCTTTTATTCAAAGTATATGTATTTTTACACCAAAGTTTTAATATGGGTTATTTTATAATAACAAAGTTTTATTTAAAATTTTAGAAAGGACATGGTTTTCAAAAGTTAACGATTTTCATGTTTATTCAAAAGTCAAAGATTTTGCAACCGTCTTTTCCATGATGACATAACTTAGGATCCGGCCAAGGCTCCCTGGCCGGGTTTGGGATGTTCTGATTTAATATCGAGCCGAGTTCAAAACTCGACTTTGAGGGTTTTGGGGCCCAAAAACGTTTTCAAAATGGGCTTTTCAAAAATATGGGTTTGTATGAAATATTTTGTGTATTCGCATGGCACTTGTACTCTCTACCCCATGATCCACGAGTAAGTACCGGGCTTTTTGAAGTGGTTGTCATATGAATTGTGATGGGCTTAGTTGGGCTCGTAGATTAGTGAACTAGGATCTGTTGAACCCTAGGACTAGTCTACTCAAACATATGCATAAGACTTAAGACTATTAACAAACATACAACTAAGTCGCCGAGTTAAGGTGTGGTAACCCTGTGCGCATGTCAAGGATTGGATCCGGAAGAGCTTCGTACTTAAGCAGTCCTCGTGACTCACCTCCTCTTCGCGGGATTCCTACCTGGTGCGTAGCTTCGGTTCGCCCTAACCAAGAAGACTCAGTCATAGGCTAAACACACTGAATAAAACCCGAAAGGGATTAGCCTTGTTTTATGGAAACCCTAGTTTTAAATTCACTAAAGCATTTTTTTTTAGTAACGAAAAAGTTATTTTTGAAAATTTTCAGAATATTCTCGATTTACCAAAATTACCAAAATGCCCCTAGCGGCAAAATTACGGAAATGCCCTTGATTTTTAAAATTATCGTACTACCTCGATTTCGATAAAATTCTCATACTTCGTGAAAGTACCCAAAATTCTGTATTTCAAAGATATACCCTGACTGTGGAAATTTACGAAAATACCCCTGTGTTGAAAATTACTAAAATGCCCTTGACTTTTAAAATTTCTGGTTTAACCCCAATTTAATTTCCCTACTTTGCGAAAGTATCAAAGATTCTGGATTTCAAAATAATACTCTGATTTTGGAAATTTACAAAATTACCCCTGATTGACAAAATTACCAAAATACCCCTGGCTTCCAAACTTCTACTGTACTTTCAAATTGAAGAATTTTCGAAAATACCCTCCGGTTTTAGGAATTTCAAAGTGTCTTGATTCATTAATGTTTTAAAATTTTTACGGTTTATTTAGAAAAACCTCAGTAGGAAAATGACGAAATTGCCCCCAGGTTGGAATAAGGGTTAAGATGCCATAGAAGTGCGATTAAGGTTGTGAATGTGATCCTTTGAGTAGAGAGTAGTAAACTCGAATGAAACTTTGATTGGACGAAAGAACCACTTCTGAAACTTTCTTTTCATAAGATTTGTTCGCGGCTAAACAAGTGAAATAGAATTTCTAATGCATAAAACTATTTAATCAGATTAAAACGCGATGCTAGATATGAGCTCTAGAGGGCGTGGTCGACTGGCAGCGTCAGAGCCAGTAGGGTCTGGCCAGGGGTCAAGAAATGAAGTACCGCCGCTAGTCGTGGGCGCGGAAGATCAAGATCAAGCAGGAGCAGATGACGCAGTGTCGCAAGCCATGTTACGCGTGCTACAACAAGTGGCAAGAGCCGGTATGGGAAACGGAGCTCGAAAGTCAGTGTCTGAGAGACTCAGGTCGAACGGGGCTGAAGTTTTTAGAGGAGTGTCAGGAGTAGCTCCGAACGTAGTAGAATATTGGCTGGAAGGAGTCGAGAGAATCATGGACGATTTGGATCGTACCCTAGAGGAAAAGTTGAAAGGTGCTCCGGCAGAACGAGTGGATTGGGATTACTTTAAGGCTAAGTTTGAAGGGAAGTACGTTGGAGCAAGTTATTTGGACTCGTAAAGGAAAGCGTTTCTAAATCTAGTGCAAGGGAATAAGTCGATAGCGGAGTACGAGGCGGAGTTTGTGCGGCTAAGTCAGTATGCCAAGGGAATCGTGGCCACCGACTATGAGAGGTGTGTCTGGTTTGAAGACGGGCTACGAGATGAACTTCGAGTGCTGATTGCTCCGCAGAGAGAGAGAGAGAGACTTTGCGGTGCTAGTGGAGAAAGCTCGGATAGCTGAAGAAGTTAAGAGGACTGTAAGGGAAAACCAAGAAAAGAATAGGAACGGGAATAAGAGAAGTGTTGGACCGTCGGCATCGCCTGGAGATGTTAAGAAAAGATCAAGAGTTGAGAATAGGGTACGTTCACCTGTGCCAGTTGCTGAGTATCGAAATCGTTCTTGTGTTCGATGTGGAAGACCTCACACAGGAGAGTGTTGGGGAAATAGTAAAGAATGCTTTCGGTGTGGATCTAAGGCACACCTGGTTAAGAATTGTCCTCGAGCAACGAGGGGTCGTGGTTCAAGCCATGGAGGGAATGGTTCTAGTCAGAGTCAACCAAGGATGTGATATCGGGTAAGCTCCTTTGCTTTGGTACATGCTTTAATTGCTTGCTTGCTTGTGAGTTAGCCCTTTTCTGTGTTGTTAAGAAAGGTGTTTCGAATTTTGAGTGCAAACTTAGAGACTGTGTTTGGAAGTATGATAGCCCTAGTAAGATCAGAGTGCACAGCATAAGCGTAGGGTGGTAAGATAGGTTGTACGGATGTTCGTTAGCCAAGTAATTTCGAGGACGAAATTATTTTTAAGGAGGGTAGAATTGTAACATCCAAGATTTAGGCGCTATGCAGTTTGGGTATAATTCAAGTGTTGAAAGGTTTTGGGTGTGCTTGGATGTGTTTAGAGGTTTTAAGAATGCTTGGATGAGAGGGGAGTACCTTGGAAAATTTTAGATTTTTAGTGTTAGAAGAGGGAGCTTGGCTATGGGGGTCTTAAGAGGAAAATTTGGAAGGCTAAGACACAAGAATGTCTTTGGTGGAGTGGCATGGAGGCGTTACTTGGGGCTTTGGGAAGGTGACGCCTCAAGGGGGGCTAAGGGGCCTGGGTTCGAACCAAAGTGGCGGCAAAGTGTTTTCTTTTTTTTGGGTTTTGGCGTTAAAAGGAAAAAGGCCCTAAAAGAGGCTGGGGTGAGTCTTTGACGCAAAGAGCTCATTGGCAAAGTGGCTTTCATGCGCCACTTAGGAGTTGGAGGAGAGGAAGGGCGCAGGTTCGAGCGGCTGGAGCAGCATTTTGGCGTTTATATTTTATATGTGGTGATGGGCTGAAGTAGGAAGGATTTAAAATTAAATGATGGGGGTTTTTGACTTGAAAATCAAGTTGGCAGAGTGGCCTGGGGCGTTGGAAGAGAGGGCTGCAGCAGTAGGTTCCAGGTTCGAACCAAGGGAGTTGCAATTGGAGTTTTATTTTTATTTTATGCTTATTTTGCAGCAGTTTGGTAAGGTGTTGGACGGCACATGGAACCTTCAATTAGGATAAAGATTAAGTTAAGTTTGTTTTTAAATTCGGCTGGATGAATAATTATTAGTTTATCTTTTATTTTTTTTTTAATTTGAAAGAGGTGGTGTTGGATAAAAGGTGGGTTTTTAATTTATTTTGAATTGGTTGGTGTAGAGTGAATTTAGGAAGGAATTTTGGGATTTGGTGAAAGCCATGGCCGAATGTGGGGCTCAGAGTGTTTAATCAGTTTTGGGGTTTTGTTAGGGTGGTGCCGAATTAAGTAGTATAAATAGGGGGTGCTCACCTTTGGCCACCCTTTTTACCATTTGTTCTCCTTTGTTTTTTTTTTTTTTTTCAAATATTTCTATTGTTTTCTTTTAATCCCTTGATAGCCGAAACTTTACTCTTCTAAGTATCCTCTCATTCCTTTGTTCTCTTCTATTTTTATGCAAGCCGAACCTTCCCTCTCCCATTTCTAATTTCCCATTGCCGGTTTCTTCTTTCTTCTTAAATCATATCTCTTTTGTTTCAACTCTCTAAGGCTCTAGCCGAAACTCCCTATTAGTTCTTTTGGTTAGTTTGGGTCGAATCGAAGGCAAGAGAAAGGGCTCCGAGAGTTTGGAATAGTCAAGCAAGGACTGCAACCTTATGTAATCAGTTAGTAAGTGGTGGTAAGGATTTATGTTTATAGTATATCTCTTTTAGTATTCGTTAACCAAAGGGTGGTCTTGGTGTTGGATTTGGCCGAATGTTCTTGGGGTCTTAATATGGTATTTCTTTCATGTGTAGCTAGAGGAAGGAAGCGCTAAAGATTTGTTAAGACTTGATTGCTTAAGGTAAGCGAGTTCAAAGGCAAATCGACAGAAGCCTATAGTAGACTTTGGGATTCAAGTGATTTTGGTAAGCAATATGTAGTAAAGATTCAACGTTTAGTTTATGATTTGGAAGTTTAACTGGTTTATCTGATTAAGCGTTTTGATGGAGGCCAATACCAATCAAGGAGGACAAGGAAAAGCCCCTATCCCGAAGTTCAAGAAAAGAATTGTCTCAGCAGTTCGTGATTGGCCACCGGGGTGTGGGCCAGAAGCGGAAAACTATAGACAAGTAGCTGTAGTTTCGTTGAGCGATAGTGTCGGGATCGAAGGTTTAGAGCTTCAGATTATAAGGTGTGTAGTTAGCCCACTATTTTTGGGATTTGCGATATATTTGCCTATGTTATATGTTTGCTAACAAGTGCAGTTAAATGTGAAAATGGTACTCTTAAGGGGTATGACGATGACCAGGTTAGTGGCAAACTTGTTACTTTGTGATCACTGATTTAAATATTAGTGTATGCCTATATTTGTGTGAATGACATGCACATGCATCACCTTGTCATTATATCATGTTACATGTGCATGGGTGGGTTATGAAAGAAGGACAGGGTGTATTTCGAGTACGTGGTTGATGTCAGCTTTGTGCTACATCGTGGATTGGCGCTGACTGAGGTCGCTTTGTGGATCTTTACGATTTAGTTCGCGTGGTTACCGTGGTTGATATCGGCTCTGTGCCATATCATGGCTTGATGGGTTGCTGTGTGCCCCATCGTGGTTTGATGTTAGCTATGCGCTACATCGTGGATGGCGTTGGTTGCCTTTTGGAGTGAAAAGGAGAGGGTGATTCGATAATCCCCAGGTGTGTGGTAGGCTGGATAAGGGGGTGTGTAGCGGATGGACCCTAGGCTTGGTGGGGTTTCATGGTTGCATTATTCCGTTTATGAAACGATATGGAAATGGGCCAAGCCCAGTGATCAGTGGACTGATGAGAAAAGGGCCTAGCCCAGTATTTGAATATAATTTGATTGTGGGCCAAGCCCAAAACGCGGTAACGTCTGATTGTAATTACATGTTGAATTTGATAATTGGGTTGATTTGTGGCTAGCATGTGGGTGGATTTCAGTGGTTTAATTACACACTGAGTCTGTATGACTCACCCAATTGTTTATCAATCATCGCAGGTGACATGATGATCGGACCGGGTTGGAGTAAATACAAGGTGGCCCATGTAGGAGACGTTTTAAATATTTTTATTTTAAGCATTTTAATTTGAAGTACTTGGTTTAATTATTTTGTAATAAGGGCCTTATTATTGTTATTATTGTTATTGCTATTTTTGATATTATTTTATATTATGTTTTACTTAAAATAAATTACTATGTGAAAATGATTTTAATGGTAGCAATCTTTTATTCAAAGTATATGTATTTTTACACCAAAGTTTTAATATGGGTTATTTTATAATAACAAAGTTTTATTTAAAATTTTAGAAAGGACATGGTTTTCAAGAGTTAACAATTTTCATGTTTATTCAAAAGTCAAAGATTTTGCAACCGTCTTTTCGCAGTGACATAACCGGATCCGGTCAAGGCTTGTGCTCCGGGTTCGGGGATGTTACAATATATATGTATCTGTACTGTTTTGTTAAGACTCTGTTACTGTTAAATTTTTTTGATATGCTTTAACTGTTTTAAGTTAATCGTTATACACTGAGTATTAAATTAATAAAATACTACTAAGATGAGTATTAAATTTAATTTAATATTAACTTTATTAAAATAATATTATTTTTGGAATAGTTAATCTGAAATAAAATTATCGAGTAGAGTCCCAGTAGGTGTCTAATTCCTCCTCTACCCAACCGCTCGAAGGACCACTGGAATGTCATCGTCGTCGCCACCAACACCGTCGTATTTGGTGGTGACATCACAGGGGCGATACCCTCACGGCACCCCGAGCCGGTTCGATTTTGTAGGTTTAGTCCTGAACAATGATGGCGCAACCGGTTCGGTCTAGTCACCGATTGGACCGTGGGTCCGATTTCACATACTAGGCCTGATTAGACCAACTTTTAGGTCTCGGTCTCAGTTTTGGGTTCTCGGGCTCAGTTTTCAATCTTAGTTTCAAGTTCAATTACCTATTAGGTCAATTATTTGACTTGAAAATTAATTTCCACAAATATCATATTAATTTTAATTAATTTAATTTTACTTGATCAAAATTAATTTTCTCAAAAATCACTAAGATTTTTCAAAATTAATTTTACAAGAAAATTCTTTAATCAAATTCTCTAGTTGAATAATTCTCATGACTATCTAATTTAATTCATAATCAAATAAATCGACTCAATTAAATTATTTCAAAAGTTGTAAAATTTACTTCTGATTCAAATCCAGTCTGATCGAGCTTTTGTTGAGCTAGTAGAGGGGCTAAAAGGGCATATACAATTAGGCTCTAGTAATTGCAATTATGTCTAGACGCATCCTTCTGATAATTCGCAATTTACTTGATCATATAGCCAGTCCACAAGAAGTACCATGATTGAAAACTCATTATCATATACTATTTATGAAAGCAATTCATCCAACTGCTTTGTCCAATGACATCGTCATGTGTGTGTCACTGTCATATGATACCATTGATTCCTTTAAATTAAATCCATTCACTCAATACAACCATATTTTATCTCATTGTCACCATTTTTCTTCTTAATCATTAATATGATCCATGTCAACAAATGACTGTGATAAATTGCTTGTTCGAGAACAACCAACCCGTGGTCACGTTCCATATTTACCAATCCACACAATGTCAATAAGAGGATATCGTTAACTCTTTAATCGAGCTATGGATTCCATTGTTGCTAGGAAAGTCGTGTCATACACAATTCATGTACCCAACATACCGACTATGGGCTCAATCAAAACACATGAGTTACATACGCATGGTCAGTGACTAACTCAAGATCTCACACCATGAATGTCACAAGTGAATTAATTCACAAACGGATTCAAAATTAATTCATCTTGGGTCCAGTCTAATGTATCATTCTTCCAATGAATACATTCATGTCTCTACCCGCTGAGTCAACTGCTTGGATAGTTAAGACTAGCCATGTCCCCAATTGAAATTTTAGACGACATAATAATCCTTCTAAGTATTTGAATCAAATGTTGATTTTGATTCTTTTACGGGATTATGAACTCATTTAGATTATCTATTGAAGTAAGTTGCCTTTCTTACAATGTAAACATTCTTACATTTTCATTTATAATGTTTGAACTTAGACAATCAATGAGCTAATATTTGACTATCGCAATTTTGCTAGGTATACAAAACATGAAAGATAGAAACACAAAAGACATAATAGTGAAATGTTAAATTAACTTTATTTATTTATTTATTATTCAAATACACAGAAAAAAATTACATGTTTACTATAATATGAGCACATTTCCCAACAAAAATACATTCAATTTCAAAATCATACAAATGTTGAAATTTATTCAATTTAGTCGCTAAAATTAGGACTAACCTAACTTTCAATTTAAAGCTTCAAACTGAAATCTAATTTCACTATTATTCACTGGGGTCCTCCTATTTTCTATTCTTACTCTCAATTTTACAATTTTTTCAATTTAGTCCTTATGAACAAAACTAACAATTAATCATTACAATCTAATCCTTTTTCACATCTAAGCTTAAAATCTATCAACTTAACACGTAGAACTTCCAATTCTCAACTATGGAAAATTTCAAACTTTAACAGTTTTACAAATTTGGCATATAAGCTAGATAAATCAAACTCCGATGACCTCAAAAACATAAAAATTACAATAAAAGAACTAGATTGCACATACCAAATTAGGGTTGAAAGCTTCAAAAGTTTCTTAGGTCTTTCTTTCTTTGGTTTTGGGTAGAAGATAAGAAAGAGTATGAATAGTTTCTTATTCATCCATTATCTCTAATATATATAATTAGTTAAGTTAATTAGGTAATTAACCTTAAATTAACATATAATATTTAGTTTAATTAAGTTAATGGTCACATGCTTAAACCATCCACTAAGTCTCATTATAATAGAGTTTAATTTCTATTATTAATCTTTGATTAATTGCAATTTATGTCCTCAATTCATTTTCTAATTAAAAATCTATGGTGATTGGACTTTACAATTTAGTCTCTAGGCCCTAATTAAACTCAATTTCGGCTAAATTACTTATAAAAAATTCAATTCACTTATATAGCAACTTTGTAAACATATAATAATATTTATGGGCTCGACTTACGAAATTAGGGTCCCAAAACTGCATTTTCTGACACTACTGACTTTTAGGTCGTTATAAAATTACCACTTAGTAACTCTTTTACTCATTTGTCTAGCATTCACTTCTTTCATGATAACCTTTATTATAAAAACCATTTAATTCATGTATAGTTTCACTTATGGAAATTTACTTACTTGTTTCACTAGTATCATCTTTACACTTATCTCAATATGTATTTTTTTTTTACAAAAAAAGGTCTCAAACATTTAAGTTCATCTTATTAGGCCAAATATCATGACAAGATATGTCCATTTACATATCTTACTATTACACTTTTAAAACACTTCACCCTCAGTTAACCTTAGTAAAATAACACTTGGATACTTAAGATTCCAACTGAACACCTTAAGACACTACGCTAGAAGCACATCATTCGAACACCCTAGAAATGTATCCAAAATACACATAATTATGGTGCCATAGGGCACAAATCTTAGTCTTCTACTCACAATAATGTACACTAATCCCTATGACATGTCAAGTGTATCCTATCTATTGTACTAAGTCAATCACGTTATTAATCACTTAAGCAAATTTCGAATTTCACAAAACAATCATATCAATTTTCTTGATATTTGTAAAATATCACTTTTCACTTTTTTTAAGGCTCTGTACCGCCCCAAAATTTGAGTTTTTAATTTGTTAAATTTTGTCAAAATTAAGTATCTGCTTCAGTGGTTA
Organism: Gossypium bickii; assembly: GCA_025503065.1. Taxonomy (NCBI): domain Eukaryota; kingdom Viridiplantae; phylum Streptophyta; class Magnoliopsida; order Malvales; family Malvaceae; genus Gossypium; species Gossypium bickii. Next base: position 83,065,553 of record CP106713.1, on the reverse strand, counting down.
ATAGCCTTGGATGTGTGTTTGAGGTCATGTGCTCAAATTTCACTTTTGGAAATTTTTGTTATTTTTTTCCATCCCTACCTCAGTATATTGGGCTTAAATTTTATTTTCACTCAACTTGTGATAAAATGAGCCTACTAGTTTAGTAGTAAGGCTTTCACTTATCTCAATGTCCTATGTTCGAATCCTTGTGCATGCAAATGTTTTTTTTTTTTTTTTGCTAATGTTCATGTATGTCTCACAGCTAATGGAATTTGGATTAAAATTGAAGTCTAAAAAATCTGTTAAATAAAGATTAGGTTTGTTGGGATAATGGGAATTCGAATTCAAACTGAAGTCTAAGAAATCTGTTAAATAAGGATTAGGTTAGTTGGGATAATGGGTATGTCTTTTTTATTTTATTTTATCTTATTTTTATTTTTATTCTATTTCCTTTTGTTTTGAAATTTTAAAAAAATAATATTTCCAAATTTCTGCTCCACTAATCACGTTCTTCATCTCTTCTCCCCAATTTTTCCATTTGTGTGTTTCACATTGGTCTCTAGTAAAGAATTTCTAAAATTTCCTTCTTTCTTCCTTCCTCTATCTTCTCCAAATTTCCTTGATTTTCATGATTGTGGTTGTAACACCCCTTACCCGAGACCTTCGCCGGAGTCGAGTATGTGGCATTTCTAGACTTGGCTACAAGTTCGGGACAAAAAAATTTAAAGCTGTCAAACTGCGTCATGCTGACTAAATTGACCATAATTCGAGTTACAAAACTCGAAATTCAGATCCGTAAATTTTTCGTGAAACTAGACTCATATATAAATTTACCATAATTTTTCCAGAATTTTTCATGTGGCCAATTAGTACAGTTTATTCATCAAAGTTTCCCCTATTTCACTGTTGATGATTCTGACCTGTCATTACAAAAACTCATTTATCTCACTACACAAATTTTCAATAATGTTCTTGTTTATTCCAATCAAAAATAGACTCATCAAGGGTTTTAAGCATATAAACCATGCTCCATAATTATTTTTGGACAATTTTTAACAATTTTTCCAAAACAGAACAGGGACTCACGAACTCATTCAGGACAAGTCTCACTAAAACTTAAATATCTCATAATATATAATTCCTTTGCCTACTCTGTTTCTTCCATATAAAAATAGACACAATATGCTTTAATTCTATATCTTATTCACTTTCTAGTTCAATTTATCCTATTTTTGGTGATTTTTCAAAATCACATCACTGCTACTAACTAAGCAATATTTCATCGCAAAAGTACGATTAACTAGATTATAACCTCCTTACTCAGTTTTATTTAAACTCTATACCCTTATCTCATGCTACTCGAGACCTACAAAACGAATCATGTACGAAATTTGAATACATCATTACTCCTAATTTACACAAGTTTCATACTTCTAAAATCCAAACCATCTAACCATTGAATCTATGTTATTCAAACATTTTGACATATCCAGGCATATATCATTCGCTTTATATATAAACTACGTGTCAATACATCTGTTTCATTAGTCAAATAACAGCTTATTATATCATAACTTATGCACATGCAAATATCGAAACATATAGAGCCATAATATTCTGTTAAACATCCATTCATATATGTGACATTAAAACATTATAGCATTGCCGAACATGCTCCTAAATACATTGTTAAAACGATATTCAAACATAGAGTTAGCCTATACATGCCTTATGCCTAAAATTCGACTTCTGTTAGTACCAAAATAAGTTGATAGTGTGGGTGACTTCAGTGAAGATTCCTCGAGCCCGTAGCTTGATCAAAATCTATAAAATAGAATGATAAACACACGGAATAAGCTAACTTAGCTTAGTAAGTCTTAAGCAATCATAATACACCAATTGGACATTCAAGCATTTTAAAAATACTCAAGAGATAATATGGAATAAAAATAGCTTAACTCGAAAGTTCTTCAAAACCGAATACTTTTACCTCACTTAATATAACACTTATCATTTCCTTACCATTAGTATACAACTTACCAACTCAGCATCAAATTAAAAATATAAAACATCATTTCTTTATAATATAATCATAATACCCATACATGAAACTCAATAAATTCACATAAATATTTGAGCAAGTAAAGGACAACGTACATCCAATTTACCCTTTCAATTACATAAATACATGTTCATTTAAACTCTCATATATCCAAGCATCTAATATCAATATTTCAAAGCTTAGTACTTAAATGATCTACTAATGTCGAATGCTGTTGCTCATTTAGATTAACCATCATCACTATTTTACCTTTAAACTTCAATTTATAATTTCATTATATAGTTCACATATTATAGATTAAATACTCTTTTCCAACTACTCATATTTTCGATACACATAATTCTATAGGATCACATATTAATGTATATACAATAAGTATATACTTCACACTTAGTAACTTCACATAAAAGGAATATATATATATTCACATATATTTGTATGTATACCCATTTGACATTTCATACATTTGTATATATATGGCGTCAAAGTAATCCCAATATGTCACGTAATCATAAGCATAAGGCCAAATATACAGGTTCAATTTGTATCCTTCATATCAATATACTTATACAAATACCTTTAACCACATTATGCTTTCATATAACCAATTTTCTCATGACTTAGTTTATAACAATTTGCATCTACTAATTGTATATCACATTTCATTCATCAATTCATTTACTTATTATCAGCACGTGTATATATGTATAATACATGAATTTGAATAACACATACCTTGCAGCCGAATTTAATCCATTTCATTTTCAAATGCTTAGGCTTACTTAATTCATTTCGTGACTTTACTAGGATATAATCTAAGCTTGGGATTTCAACTCACTGATATAAAACCTGCTAGACATTTGCCCGAACCTTACATACTGACACTAGACTTGCTAGATTCAAGGTCCGTAATTCAAACACCGGCATTTAGCCTGCTAGGCAATAAGCCTGATAAACTTTCACCGGCACAAGGCCTGCTAGGCATTTAGCCCGATAAACTTTCACCGGCACAAGGCCTGCTAGGCAATAAGCCCGATAAACTTTCACCGGCACAAGGCCTGCTAGGCAATAAGCCTGATAAACTTTCACCGGCACAAGGCCTGCTAGGCGTTTAGCCCGAACATTCATATTATTGAGTCATCTCATTCACATCACATACTGTCAATATCACATATATTTCATATAACTCAATATCACTTTCACGTATTACCTCAATGAGTTCGATTACGTAAATGCTAAATTACTTCCTCACATTCGGTTCTAACATGTTTAACTCCACAAGTTCATAATTCAACATATACGATAAATTTTAAATCGATTATTATGGAATTAATTTACTTAAAGACATACCTTAGATAGATTCGAAATTTCCGGCTATTCGTTTAGTTTCGCTTTTCCCCGATCCGACTCCGGTTCTTCCCTTTCTTGATCTAAATAATTTTGAAATAAATTCATCCAAATATAATTTCATTCAATATAGCTCAAAATAAATAATTAAGAAATTTTCCAACTTATCCCACATGTTTCGCATCTTTGTTAATTAATCTCATCTTCACTAAATAAATAAAAAAATGTCAAACTTACAAACTCTTAGCTAGGGCCGAATGGTTCTTAAATATACTTGAGTTCCCATATTTCATAATTTCAACCATCTAGTTCCCCACTCTACTATTTTGAAGATTTAGTCTTAATTGTTCTATTTATTCAAAATTTTCCAACTCAAAATGTGATAATCTAACACATATATTCTGTTTACAGCCAACAACTATAATTCAATATAACATGCATCAATGGCCGAACTATGAACATGCATAAAAATAAAATTTTCACCACGGGTTTGATAGCTCTCATAACAAGGAACTCAAAAGTGCAAAAATCTTCATGAATCAAGCTCAAATACTAACCTTAATAAGACATGCACAACCAAACAATGAGAGCTTAAATTTTCTCTTCTTCCTTATGAGTTTCGGCAATGGTGAGCTCCAGGTAGAAGATGAACACCCACTTTCTTTTATGTTTCTTTTATTTTATTCAAAGCATAAAATATTATTATAAATCCTTTTACTAATACAAATAAAAATAAACATATAAAGCCATCATCTTACCGTCCACTCATCTAGCTTTTGGGTAATTTACCATGCAAAATAAGGCCACTTTCTATCCTTCTTTTATTATAATATAAACATAACTTTTATAATAAATAAAATACAACTTTAATTATTAAATAATTAAAATAAACATGTCATAAAATGATACACCGCTAGCTTTTGCCGTACACTACCCTTTAAATTGGGTAATTTGCATTTTAAATGCTCCCAATTAGAAAAACAACCTTAACTTAGTCCTTACGCTTTAAACTATCAAGTTTATAATTTACGCGATTAAGCCCTTTTTGTCTAATTAACACGGAAACGATCAAATTTTTATACGAAACTTTCACACATCATAAATCACATATAATTAGCACCGAAAATAATATTAATAAAAAAATTTTCAAACTCGAATTCGTGGTCTCGAAACCACTGTTCTGATTAGGGTCAAATTCGGACTGTTACAGTGGTCTCTTGTGTCATTCAACTTCTATCAAGGGCGTGTGATTGAATAGGTTGCCATTTAGATCTTGTGTAAGTAACATTCTTTTTTTGTTATGGAGGTTTTTCTTTGATTATACTTTGTTTAAGTCAGGGTTATTTATTTCTTTGTGATGGAAGTGATTTTAATTTTTTATTACTGTGGTTGGATACAAATAGGAGAAGATAATGAGACGGTTGGTTCTCTGGCGAATTAAATTTGTGTTAAGTTACTATTTCATTCGGAGGTAAGTGTTTTCACGGTGGTAAAGATTGTTAGTTTCTATTATTAGGTTTGATCGATGATTGTTATCATGTTAATCAATTGGGTTTGCTAAATTTATGGTTATTAATCCATGTTATTTGTTAATCTATAAAACATTCCAAACCCAGCCTAGAAGTTTAGGCCGAATCCCAGATGTCATATTGATTATCGAAGTGAACGTAGGTAAATTTTTACAAAACAGGTTGCCACGTCAAACCGGAACATTTAATCTTTTAAAATAAAAACTGAACGATTATAGTTGAGGTAATATAAATTAGCAAAGTAAAATTAAAAACTTAAAACAGACTTTGTACCATAGCTTTATAAAAATCTTACAATTTAAAACTAAATAATCAAGTAGATTAATACATTTTCACTGAGACTGTCCAAGACCTCCGTACACCGAGTCCAGCGTCGAAATTCAGAAAAGGTACCTGAAAAGAAATCACTAAGAATGGTTGAGCTACTCGAGCTCAGTGTGAGTCCGAAACAAGGCTAAAAGCAAAATCACATAATTTAATTCAGCGGTGTAACAGATTTACAGACATGTGCAGAAACAGATATCAAACAAGGGCCTAACACCCCCGTACGCAATCGAAACAGAACACACCAAGTACACAGAACACTTACACATGGATTGCTCAGATAAACAGAACACATACAAATATTCTTACACCTAGAACACACAAAAATATGTGTATGAAATGTAGTCAGAAAATATAACCCACCCATCTAGCCAACACACCACTCCTGTAACATCCCGGAATTGGGCCTAGTAGGATTGGGCCCAATGGGCCTTGAGCGTAGTTGCATTTAAAATTTTTAGAGAATAAGAGAACGGCTTGTTGGACCTATTAGATAAGTGATTTTGGAAGGTTAGAGGGCTTCTATGAAGTCCCGGGATCAAACTTTGGCTTTAGGGAAATTTTGGTTTTGGGTGGAAAAAACCCTAGGAGTTAGTAGGTAGGCTTTAAGAATAAAACATGGAGGAAAATGACACAAGTGAAGTGTGTGGTGTAGTGGCAAAGTGACGCCACTTAGGAAGCAATGGGGTGACGCCACAAGGAAGGAAGGAGGTCTAAGGTTCAAGTCTTAGCTCTTGCATTTGGTTTTCTTTTTACATGGACCTTAGTATTTGGCTATAGATTTATATTTAGTTGCGCATGGTTTAAGACACAAGAGGAGCTTGTGGCCAAGTGGTTAGCGGCGTGGATTATGTTGCAAGTGAGCCTGGGCTCGAATCTCATGAAAAGCAAGGGAGTATTTATTTTGTGAATTGGACGGGAAGAGTTTGAATTGGATTTAAACTCTGCTGATGGAAGGATCCCAGATCAAAAAGATACAAAGAAGGAAGGTGAGAAGCTAGCTATATATATAGCATTCTAGGAGGAGGATGAATACACCTTGGAGGGCGTTTGGGCACAGGAGTGGTCGGAGCGCGGATTAGTACCAGATTCCTATCAGGTGTGTAACTCTCTCTACTCTAGTTGTAGAGTGGCAAATGCCGAAGTGTCAGTCACGGCAATAGTAGCCACACGAGCGTACGAGCGCACGTGTGGGGCTTCGAACAGATAGTTGAGGCCATCAGTAGTATTCTTGTAGGTTGAGGCTACTTGGGCCAAGATGGGCCAAAGTGGGCCTAATGGGCCCATGGGCCCAATTGAATAAAATTGTATGATGGTGTAGTATATAGTGAACTAGACTAGGTGAATCTCATATTCGTGACTAGATTTGTGTTAGGTGGACCACACGAGCGTGTGGGCCTGAATGGGCCGAAATCGGGTTTTAGGCCCAATAGTCCAGTACGACCGGAAATGGTAGCTGAGTCGCTCGATGCGACATTAGGCCTTCGGAAAGGCCACTGTAGGTGCAAAATTACCGAAATACCCTCGATAGGTAAATTACGAAAATACCCTTAGTAGGTAAAATTACAGTTATACCCTTAGGGGTAGATTTAGCTGGATTATGTTGTATTATGTTTATCTGATTATGATGGTAATTTATTTCATGCGTTATACTAGATATATAGTTTGAATACATGACATACTGCATACATGAATTATTATGTCATATTACATGGGCTTTGGGATATGATATGATGAAAGGGGAAGCGTTCTGTTCTGGTGGCTTTTGTCACAATCTATTCTGGTGGCTCTGCCACGTTCTGTTCTGGTGGCCATGCCACATATCTGGAGACTCTGTCACAATTTGACGATGAGCAGCTAACTGCAGCATGTCTGCCATCGATGGTGTGTAGCGGTGAGGGTTGATTGTAGAAATCCCCATTGGTGTGATTGCCAGGTACGGGTGGTGTGTAGTGGAAGGAAATTTAGGCTGGGTTGGGTTTTGCATCATCTTGCATATGCTATCTGTTATTCTGTACTGTAGGGCTAAGGCCCAGTTGGCATTTGAATGGGCTCGGGCACAACTATGGTTGGTGTGGAGTGATTGCACACTGAGTCTTCTTGACTCACCTCTTCTGCTTAAATTTTTGCAGGTAATTCATAGATCGCGGGTTTTGGAGCTGGGGCAGACTCGAGGTGGCCATGCATTACGATTGCTTTCGTAAATTTCGTTTTGATTTGATTTTTTTTATTCGGGATTTTATTTTGTAATAAGGCCATTGCTAACTGGGTTTTAAATTTCAGGTTTTTACATTTTAGACACTCAAGTTATAAGATAAATTGAAATAACGATATGTTTTAAAAAAGAAACACAAAGGCAATTAAGTTTTTATACGACTAAATTATTAAGTAAATTATTATCTTTTGCGACAAAGCCTTCGTAACTTAAACGAATAACATGGGTTTTGAGTCACTTGATTTCGAAACTTGGCAAACTAAACTAGGTTAATATGAAATTACTAAGTTTTCTAAATAGACATTAAACTTGAAAACACAACAGGAGAAGTAAACTAGATTTTCCCTTAAGAACGCACCGTGTTTTAGAAATTCTTCTTAGTGACATGCTAGATCCGGTCGTGGTGTTTGGGCCGGGTTTGGGGTGTTACAACTACGTCCCCCGATCACACCTCATAAGAGCTGTTAAAGCTCATCAACCAATCACATGAATTAGGACCTCGGAAGGCCCATCCAACCTTACACACCATATATGTGGACTAAGCCACTCAGATAATAATAATATGCAGCAGAGTTAGCGTATATGCTGTACTGTGCAATGCTATAGACTGCTGTACAAGCAAGTCGCAGTGTAAACTGCCAGATCAAATAACGGTACGCAGTAGAGCTGACGTACGTATAGTACAGTGCAATGCTGTAATCTGTTGTACTGATATGTTGCAGTTAAACTTCAAGATTAGATAGTAGTGCGCAGTAAAGTTGACGCATGTGCGGTACAATGTGATAAATCGTTGTACGTATAAGTCGTAGTAGAACTGCCAGATCAAATCAGAACCAGTCTCCCTTCTCTTCAAAACCTAACCCAAAACAGTTTACGCAAGTGCATGTATGCATTCAATCTCACAAAACAATGACACATTATCAGACAATCAGATAGAATAGCTATGCACACACACCCAACAGAACAGATTCAGATTCACACATCTCACATGACAGTCACAGATACACTCAGGTCGAAGCCCAAATCAGAATTCTTGGCCACCTTGACTAAATATCAGCCAAGGCCAAACACACAGTCAACTGCTCGGATCAAAAGCACACAGAATAAAAATAGGTGACTTAGAACCACACGGTCGTGTACTCTAGCTGTGTGGACATGCCCAGGCCATGTGGGAGATCACAAGCCCGTGAAAAAAGGGGCATACAGCCGTGTGACTGTGGCACATGCCCGTGTGAAGAGAGGTACACGATCGTGTGATTGAATCATATGCCCGTGTGGACTGGGGACATGGCCGTGGGAACAGATCGTGTAACTCTCTATCCATTTTTGCTAAATTTGAGTACAAGGCTGACACGGTCGTGTGAGGGTCTCACACACTCATGTGTCTACTAGACATGGGCATGTGTCCCAAAACACACGCCCGTGTAGAATCCCTAAATCCCCAAATTAGCCACACGGTCGTGTGGCCAGGTCGTGTAGCATCAGATCACTCAAACCCTAATCCTCAAACTCACAAGCCCATGTGCTTGAGGGACACGGTCATGTGAGAAACGATAAAATCCCCAAGACGACCACACGGCCGTGTGGCACCAAAATTGGCCCGGGAACCCTAATTCCCAAAAGGACACAGCCGTGTGAGTCATCATACGCCCGTGTGAACGCCTATGTGGCCACGAAACCACCCTAAAATAGCCCTAAAAATTATGCTCTCACCCTCCTAGCACTTTCCCGACCTCAATAGCACGAGGTAATACCATAACTAATAAAAAATCAAATTTTTTGATTTAACTCGAATATAATTACACAATTCCAGTTATCCAAAAATAAAAAAAAAGAGACAAAACTACGTCATTTTGATAAGTGTTTACCTTTTTTTAAGTTAAAAGTCAAAACTATTAAGTTAAAAGGCAAAATTATGTAGTTTTTATAAATGTTTACCCATTAAGTTAAAAGACAAAACCATTACATTGTTTATTTAGTTAAACAATGTAACGCCCCAAATTTGGGCTTAGAAGAAATAGGCCTTGAGCGTAGGAACACATAAAAGTTTATTTGTGCAAGGAAATAACATAAATATCTGTCTACTTCAGTGGTTAAGTGATTTAGCAGTGTTTGGGAGTGTCTGAGAAGTCTTGGGTTCAAACCTGGGCTTTAGAAAAAATTTAATTTTTAGTGAATAAAATCATTGGGATCTAGATAGAAGGTTCTTAAATATTTGTGGTTAAATTATGACACAAAAAGAGCCTGTGGTTTAGTGGCAAGGTGGCGTGTAGAGTTCTCTCAAGGTCTAAGGTTCAAGTCATGGCAAGGTAAAAAGAGTATTTATTTTGCTCTCTTGCCATGTGAGAAGCAGAAGTCTACTGAAACTCTACAAGGTGGAATTTGAATTGGTCAAGAGATAATGGTGGAGAAAATCAAGGAAAGGATTATGGAGCAAATCAAGGAGGATGGGGGGTGAGGGAATAAGTGTGCCAATTTAGGACTCTGAACTCCCTAGTAATCGGTTTTGGCAGGGAATTTTAACTTTTGGTCAGTTTCTGTTTTGCCACCAATTTGTTTCCTTTCTTCTCCCTGTAGTGTCGAATTTTGCATTTGATCTTTTGTGTATTATTTTTGTTTTGGTTCCTGTTGTTCTGCCAAATTTTCTGTGCTACCTTTTTCTAGGCCATTCTGTTCTCTTTCTTCTATTTCAACTTGTGCCAAAATCACCAATTCTGGTCCTGCCTCCTCTCGATTCCCAAGCTTTGGCTGAATATCCTGCCTATTATTTTTGCTCCATTGATTATTATTTTCTGGGCCGAATTCATCCTCTTTTCCTCTTTCTTGTTCTTTTTCTTTCTCGGTATTCTCGTAGGTTGTGACCGGAGTTCTACGCTTCCCTCCTCGAATTGATTTTTTTCCTTTTCACTGGGTGTTTTATACTTTCGCCGAATATTAGCACTGTCCCTCTCTGTTTCAGTTTTGCAAGTGTTCTTGGAAAATCGATAAGTGTCCATATTTCCTCCTTTCATTCAAATTTGTTCTCTCTAATCATTATCTAAAAACCCAAATGTTCTTCTCCATATGTTCTCTGACTGCGGTTCTCGTTCCTTCTTTGCGATATGGTGATCAATGGGTTAGGTGTTCCCAAGAAGTGAAGGGGTGCAAGGGTTACCAAGCCGCCGAGGTCTGTTCTTCTGTTATTCGATTAAGGTAATTTCGATACCTTGTTTTTGGGTAGGCCAAATATTCATTTGTTTTTGAGAGGATAGTATTCGTGGATTTAAGCCACATTTACAATCGATCCTTTCTAATAAGATCTGTTGTTAGGCAGTAAATCGGCAAGGGACATACGATTATTCTTAGTCAACGATCTAAAAGGAGTAGATCGCGTGGTACTCAATCAAGGTTGGTAGTGATTATTGTTTGGAGATTAAGTGCTTTGAACAATAATATATGAAAGACTGGCTGTATGTGGAATGAATGTAGGTTGGGCGCTTAAGAAACTTGGAACGGTTGCTTAAATAGGTGTGTAACCGTACCTTGCAAACGGTAATAGGCATAATAGTCGGTAAAGTGTGTAATCACACTATCTCTGTTGTGAATATGCAAAAGCCAAAAAGCTGAAAAATCGAAACTTCGGCATTCGAGGCCTCACGAGCGTGCGATCGCTTGTGTGGTAAACTGAGCTGACAAATCATGGGTGATAGATTGTAGAGGCCACTATGAGCGTTCTTGTGATCTTAGGCCTTGTTTGGCCGAAATGGGTCGTGTGGGCCCAATGGGCTCGTGGGCCCTACACGGATAAAATCCATATTATGTGGCAAATACTGGACTAGGCTATGTAGTTTGCATAGCCGTGACTGAATTTGGGCTAAATGGGCCACACGAGCTTGTAGGCCCACTTGGGCTGAATATTGGGCATTCGGCCCATTTACACCGTAATGACCGTAATGCCCCGGCAGGGTAAAATGACCGTAATACCCCGGTAGGGTAAAATGACCGTAATGCCCCTGTAGGGTAAAATGACTGTAATGCCCCTGTAGGGTAAAATGATCGTAATGCCCCTGTAGGGTAAATGATTATTTTGCCCCTCGAGGGTAAATGACTGACTTGTGCTATGATTTGACTGATTTGACTGTGATTGTATGACTATAATTTGATTGACTTAATTGTGATTGATACGATGATTTGTGGGCCAGACAGTCTGCATACATGACATACTGCATGGGGTTGGGATATTGGTTATGGAGGAAGTATTGTTCTGCTAGGGTCGCACGAGACGACTGTGGATCTATCGATGGCTTTATGCCAGTTAATCTGATTATGGCTCTGTGCCGTCTTGATTATGACGTTGTGTCGATCATATTTATCCATGGCCATGTGCCGGTAGTAATTATTGATGACTTTGTGTCGATCATACTTACCCATGGCTATGTGTCGGTTAGGTTACCATAACTGATGGCTATGTGCCGATCTTATTACAGTTACTGATGGCTATGTGCCAATTATGATACTGTTACTGAAGGCTTAAAGCCGCATGTATACTAGCAGCTTTGCTGCGATTTCGGTTAGTGCTGCAACCGGTGCTAACACTGTAAGTGTAGGGATGGCGTGGGTGATTTATTCCCCACAGGTAGTGCAGGGTTGGATGGGTTTGCATGCATCATGCATCATTCATACTGAGATTGTTACTGTGATAGGCTAGGCCCAATTGTTTCTGTTATGGGTTGTGGCCCAAATGACATTATTTTGGGCTTTGGCCTACATACACTCTGAACTGTATTGTTACTGTTAAAGGGCTCAGGCCCAGACTAATTCTGTTTCTATATACTGACTGTTTCTTTAATAAGGGGTTACACATTGAGTTTTTTGTAAACTCACCTTGTTTTTAACCTTTCAGGTAATCTTCAGCATTAGACGGTTTGGAGCTGCGAGGGACTTTGAGAGGGCCACACAACTGCACATGTTTTATTCTGTTTTGCTCATTTACTTAAGCACTTTGATTTTTATTCGGGTTGTAAGAAGGCCTCTATAATTTCTGGATTTTAAAATTGAGATTTTATTGATTGTGATTTATATCTACTAGAAGTATAACACAGTTTTCCAAAACAATAACTATTTTCAAATGCTTAGTTTTCGCAACTCAATTTTTAAATATCACATTTTCGTAAATAATTTGTTTTTTTAAATTAAGCTTCCGCAACAAATAAGGTTTTAAAGGTAATAACGTTTTAAAAGGGAATAACTTTTTAATAAACCATGATTGAAAATAAACAAACGCAAACTGAGGTTTTGTACAAGTTTTAAATGGCAAGAAGTTTGAAATTTCAAGAAGGGTTTTCAATGAAAACATGGTCTTCAAAAAACACTTCAATGTGACACGCCAGATTCGGCCATAACGTCTCAGCTAGGTTTGGGGTGTTACAACTTCATCTAGTAGTTAAATAATCAGTCCATGTGAATGCAACATTGAGTATAAATAATAGGATTCGTTAACTCGACTCAATTTGACTCGAAATTTTTTTTACTTGATTCGATTCAATTCGAAAAATTTTAAATTGAGCTCAGTTGCTAAAATAGGATTCGTCAACAGACTAACTCAAAATTTTTTGACTTGATTTGACTCAATCGAATACTCACCCCTACACATAGCCATATGCACTATACGGTCTAGGTCAATTGGCTTGTGTGGGCCACACAAGCGTGTGTGAGACAATGTGTCAGGTCGTGTGGGCCCAAATTTTGAATTTTTTCCCTAAGGCCGTATTTGTCATGTGAATCGAATGTAGCCCTTCCATAGGGTCCGTATGGTATAAATTTGTTTATAAATCATGTTTTCTAATACTCTTGTTAAATATGACTTATGAACGAATGAGTAGTATGTTATATGTGATAACATGATCTATTATATGCTAATGTCATACACATATTTGTTATCTTTTTAGTTTTGTATATGCATTGGGGTGGGATTATAATTATGTAGGAAGTGTAGGCAGTTTCATTTATCTGTTGTATATCTGTTTCTGGTGGATTACCGCGTATTGCTTTTGCAGCTAGACTACAAATATTCTAAAAGCAATATTAGAAGGGTTAAGTTAGTGGTGTGTGGGGTTGCAAGGGTATTTTATACCCTAATTGGTGTGTAAGGATGGTCGAAGATGGTCTGTAGTGGATGGGGGTAGAATTTGAATCTGTATTTGATATGCATTTGTTTCTGTATCTGATTATGAAATATGGCTGATTTATATCTGAATGCATGTCTGCAAATTTTATCTGATGAATCATGTGTAACGACCCAAATTTGGGCCTAGTACAATTGGGCCCATTGGGCTTTGGGCTTGGGAGCGTTTAAAATTTTCGAGAACAAGAGAACGACTCTAATGCTAGTTTGACCTATTAGGTGAGTGATTTTGGAAGGTTAGGGGGCTTCTATGAAGTTTCGGGATCAAACTTGGGCTTAGGAAAAATTTTGGTTTTAGGTGAATAAAACCTTGGGAGTTAGTAGTAGGCTTTAAGAATAAAATGTGGAGAAAAATGACACAAGGAAGGGATTAATCTAGGGGCAAGGCGTCATTAAGGGGATAAGTGAGTGCTTGGGTTCAAGTCTTGGCGCTTGCATTTCATTTTGATTTATTTTTAAGTGAACTTAGACTTTGGCCCATAGGTTTATATTTAGTTACGCATACTTTAAGACACAAGGAGCTAGTTGGTAAAGTGGCTAGCGGCATGGATTATGTTACAAGGGAGCCTGGGTTCAAATCTCATGAGTAGCAAAAAGGGGAAATTTATTTTGCTAAGTTGGGGCGGCAAGAGTTTGTGTTGGATTTAAACTCTACTGAATGAGGGATCCCACATCGGAAAGCTAGCAAGAGGGAAGGTAAGAAGCTGGCAATAAATGGAGCTGTCTATGAGGAGATGAAGCATACCTGGTTGGCGTTGGGCATAAGAGCATTCGGAGCGCAGATTAGCTTCAGATTCCTATCAGGTGGTATTTCACCCTACTCTAACTGTAGAGCGGCAAATTATCGAAATGCCGGTCACATGGCGATGGTAGCCACACGAATGTGCGAGCGCACGTGTGGGGGCTTCGACGCGATAGTCGAGGCCACCATGAGTATTCTTGTGGGTTGATATTGTTTGGGCCACGATGGGCCAAAAGGGGCCAAGTGGGCCCAATAGACCCGTGGGCCCGTATGATTACGTTGTATGATTGTGTAGTAGATAGTGAACTGGTCTAGGTGAATCTCATATATGTGGCTAGATTTGGGCTAAATGGGACACACGAGCGTGTGGACCCATTTTGGCTGAGAATGGGCCCTAGGCCCATTCACATCGTTATCTCTGTTTAGAATACCTTGGTTTACAAAATTATTGAAATACACTTGGTTTGCAAAATTATTGAAATACCCTCAGTTTGCGAAATTACAGAAATACCCTCGAATTGTGAAATTATTAGAATACCCTTGGTTTGTAAAATTACTGAAATACCCCTAATTTTTGAAATTATCGAAATACCCCTGATTTGTGAAATTACTGAAATACCCTCGGACTACAAAATTACTGAAATACCCTTAATTTGTAAAATTATCGAAATACCCCTTATTTGTGAAATTACCAAAATACCTCCAGTTTGTAAAATTATTAAAATACCCTGGTTAGCGAAATTACTGAAATACCCTCGATTTGTTAAATTACGGAAATACCCCCGATTTGTGAAATTACCATTTTACCCCTAAACGATAAAATGACCGTCCCTCGTGGTATTACTAGCGTTGTATGTGTTAATTTTATGATTGATTATGTTTGAGATGCGTTGCATACATGGATTGGTTATGAGTAGAATTACCGAACTACCCCTGTAGGGTAGAATTACCGAAATACCATTATAGGGTAAAATGACTAATTTGCCCTTGTAGGTAAATGATCAACTTGTGCAATGAGTGGACTAATTTGACTGTGGTTGTAGGACTGATATGCTTTTATTACATGTTTAAATAATTGTTACTGAACATGGCTATTTTGCATACACGTGTAATGATTGAGCATGACATACACGACATATTGCATGGGGTTGGGAATATTAATACGGAGGAAGAGCTAATAGGATCGCATGGTCGCTTGACGACTGTGGATCCACCGAAGGCTTTATAGCCACCGCAGGCTTTTAAGCCATCGAGCAGCCATGCTGCACCGATAATGTTACCAAGGCCTGTGTGCCATTAATATGGGCTTCGTACTGTAATTATGGGCTTTGTGCCAATACCGAAGGCTTTTTAGCTACTGAGTAGCCATGCTGCACCGATAAAGTTAGTGCTGCAACCGGTACTACAAAAGGAGTGTAGGGATGGGTGGGTCGATTAAATCCCCACAGGGGTGCAGGGTTGGACAGGAGACGGAGTACAGGGTTGGTATGGGCATTATTGCATTGCATTCACATGTTCTGACTGTAATGGGCTTCGGGCCGAATTGTTGTGATGCATGTTTTAACTGATGAGGGTTTTACACACTGAGTTTTCGTAAACTGACCCCCTCTTTTAAATTTTTCTCAGGTAATCCTCAGTAGGCGGTTCGACATACTGGAGGACTTGGAGGTGGCCACACTACGAGCAGTTTCTGATTTTCGTATTCTACTTATTTTTATCTTATTTTGGGTTCATATTTTGTAATAAGGCCTCTCTTAAATTCCAATTTTTAGTCTGGGATTTTTAGTTTATTATCTTTTAAATCTGTTCAACACTTGATCGCGGTTTTCCAAAACAATATCTTTCTTCAAAACACTTCACTTTTGCAACTAAGTTGTAAATATCACATTTTCATAAGTCAATTGTTTTAAATTAAGCTTCCGCAACAAACAAGGTTTTGAAGGTAATGATTTCTTAATAAATGTCGATTATTAATAACAATCGCAAATTGGGACTATAGTTTTTAAATATCAAGAAAAGGTTTTCAATGAAAACGAGGTTTTCGGAAAACACCTCAATGTAACATGCCAAATTTGTGCCTAACTTCTAGGCCGGGTTTGGGGTGTTACATCATGTGTGTTTGGTGTATTAAATGTAATCAATTACACATTGAGCTCGTAAGCTCACTTTCTTTTTGTTTGCTCTTAAGTAATCCACATGCTAGGTGGATCGGTGCAATGGGAGCTCAAATTATTATTATTATTATTGTGTTTATTTTAACTTGTTCGTATTAAATATGTTTTGCTTAGGGACTATTTTTAAAGGTTGGACTTTATTTTCCATTTCCTTTAAATTGATTAAATGTTTTTGGAGGATATTAATTCTATCTACAAAATGTTGGATTTTCAATAACAAACCGTGTTTTTCAAAACTAAATTTAACTAAGAGTTTCACTGCAAACTTAAGTGTTTTATAAATATAAATTATCGAAAAAATTATCGAATTAGTTAAGAAAGGTATTTTTCCCAAATAAACTGGAATTTTATTTACTAAAAGTCTCAAATGATTTCTAGATTTTAAAAATGAATCTTAGTAATTTTGTAACACCCCAAACCCGGACAAGACACCACGTCCGAATCTGGTATGTTACGGGGAAACATGTTTTTGAGAAGTTAAATTTTTCGTTTAAAATTCGAGTGAAAACACAGTGTATTTTGGAAGACAATTTAAGTAGACTTGTTTGAAATCAGATGGTGTATTTAAACCCGGAGATTTTGAAAACTTAACCAGAAGGTGTGGTTAAAACGAGTTTAAACCATTTAAAACCTTAATAGTTTCTTAGTGTTACTTCAAACATTTTTGAAGTTAGGAGAAATACGAGTTCGATTTGGAAATCATTTGAGTTTGTCTAGTATAAAGACTTAGCGTGATACCCGATGGTATAGTTTAAAAACACTTTGCGTTATAATTTTGAAACCATTATCTTTCCAAGTTTTAGTAGAATTCATACCATCTTATTTGTTAAGGCATATTAAAATTTAACATAAACAGCATAAAACATAAATTAAAAAGGCCTTTTACAAATCCAATACAAAACCCAAGTGAGAGTAAATAACTAAAGTACCCAAATTCAGTAGTCCGAGCAACACTTTTATTAAAGCATGGCATGTGCACCCCGAGTCCATCCGGCCCAAGTCCGCGTCTACGAGTCACTGAAATGTCAAAGGAGAGGGTGAGTCGAGTGACTCGATGTGTAATCCCCGCCCGAAGAAACAACATGCTAACACACATCATACATAGCAACATAATTAATGCAACCCGATCCTAACCATCCATATCGCCTTTTCTACCCCGTGGTGGTAAAAAACTTTGGTGACGTTTAGTCACAACGTGTTACCAAAACATTGGTGTCCCAAAGACACAATATCCATCAATGTGGTACCAAACCACTTTGGTGTCCCAAAGACACGGTTGTGCTACCAAAGCACCGTGACCGAAGTCACAAATCCAATGATGGGGCCTACCCATCGTGTGATACCAAATCACTAGCAGACGATCCCATATCTCAAGTGGGGCCAACCCACGGTGGTCAAACCATTGTGGACGAGTCGCAATGAGGTGCCAAACCTCCGGTGTCCCAAAGACACAATGTGCTACCAAAGCACCGGTGACCGTATTCACAAATCGGTGATGGGGCCAACCCATCGTGTGTTACCAAAACATCTGGCGTCAATCCCGTATAATCGTCGTGGGCCCAACCTTTGTGTGGCATCGAGCCACTTTGGGACGACGACGAGGTACCAAACCTCCGGAGGTGCCAAACCTCCGTGACCCAAAGTCACAAAGTGTGCTACCAAAGCACCTTGGTGCTCACAAGCACAAAATACCACTCGCTCCCTCCACTCTCGTATCACCCATCAACATACCATACTCATGTAATCATGCATATCATACAATCATGCATCTCATGCTATTATGTCTAATCTCATATCTCGTGTCACATATATCCACAATCATGGTAACATATAGATCATCATTAAAATAGTAATATTGAATTACCCGAGTCCGTAATCATACCCATTAGGGTATCATATCGATCATCAACTGTTTCATTAATCATCACAAAGTTATCAATCATATTACTAATGAAGTGTGTTAGTTTACACACACAGTAACTACGAGTCTAGAATCCCAACGAAACGATCTAACTTCCCTTGATTGGTGGCTCCTAGAATCGGCCAAACATAGGGGTTAGTACACATAAACCATTCGGCCAAAGACTTATAAACCCAAAGGGGTTAATTTCAATCCTATACCTTGAAGGTGATTTGGTTTCCTACCAATTCCGAATCAAGCAGTGATTCCCTTTGACAATCGGCCACTCCTAAAAGAGAAACCATCAATACTTAATAGCTTAGCTAAATGAAAACTAAACAAATAGGCTAATAGAATGCCCTCTTACCCCCACTTACCAAACACCAAAGATCGATCAACCAAACAGGATCACCCTTCACTAATATTCGGCCAAGATGAAAACTAATAAGAGGGGACAAGATTCGGTTAAAACCTTGATCAAAAAGAAGAAAAAGATTCGGCCAACAAAACACTAAGAGAAGGGAGGTATTCGGCTTAGAACTCAGAAGTACAACAGAGGAAAAATATGGTTTAAGAGATGAGAAGAAATCGGCCAACAGATGAGAAGGGTTCGGCTTGAGTGTTTAACACCCCCACTTTCGGCTTTGTAAGAAAATAAAAGAGAGTCTAGCAGAGAAGAAATGGAAAGAATGTTTGAAGATTTTGGTTTAGGAACAAGGTAAGTTTCGGCTTGCACTATTAAAGAAAGAAGAAGAAAGTGTGAGAAAAAGTGATATAGGTTTCGGCTTATACAAAATGAAGAGAAGAAGAAAATAGGGAGAAAAGCATTCGGCCAACAACACAAAGTGTAGAAAACAAATGCAAAAATTCGGCAAGTAGAGTGCTTGGGTTTTGGTTTCGAGAAACAAAAGTGGGAGAGTTTTACTTGAAATTCGATTTTGGCAATTTGACAACAAGAAAAAGAATTTTAGCTTACCATCTTTTGACCGAAACAACCAAAATGCTAAAGGTACATTCGGCCTCCCCCTAACCCACACTATGCCGTCACTTCCCACTCCCCACTCCTCAAATTCGGCCATAATCCCCAAACACACTCACCACCACTCATTTCAAAAGAGTGGACCAAGTCTTTCTCCTAAAGTTGCTCTCCACCTTTCATTTGAAAGTGAAGACCAAGTCCAAGTAGAATTTCACTTGCCTTCTACCTCTTCCTCCATGCCGTCCAAAATGGGAACCAAAATGGGAACTCTACAGTTCGAACACTAGACCTCCACCCCATGGAATTGACGCCACACCAAGCTCCCAAGTAGCACATGCCTTGCCACTTTGCCAGCTCCTCCTTTTTGCAATAAAACTCCAATTTATTTTCTTAAACCCCAACTCTACCAGCTCCCTACACCTAAGGCCAAAAATTAAAATTTTCCTACCTATTCAAGCACACTCCTGGCCTACAATTAAGCCCCGTTTCTACACAACAACAATACAGCACACCAAACACATGCAATATTATGCAACAACAAAATAGCCCTTAACCCGGGATATTACAGTTCTACCCCCTTAAAAATAATTTCGGCCCCGAAATTACCTGGTTAAAAGAGTTGCGGGTATTGCTATCTCATCGCATCCTCGAGTTCCCACGTGGCTTCTTCCACGCCATTGTTCCGCCAAAGTACCTTAACCAGAGGCACAGACTTCCTACGCAGGACCTTCACATCCCGATCAAGAATCTGCACAGGTTCCTCTTCCATAGTCAAATCTGGATTTACCTCAATCTCCTCCACTGCTACTACATGTGATGGATCTGAACGATACCTCCGAAGCATCGAAACGTGAAAAACATCGTGAATCTGACTAAGCTCTGCTGGCAACTCAAGCTGATATGCCACTGTTCCAACTCGCCTCAATACCTTATATGGCCCAATAAATCTCGGACTAAGCTTGCCTTTTCCGCCAAACCTCAAAGACCTTCTTCCAAGGCGAGACCTTTAAGAAGACCCGATCTCCTACAAAGAAACTCTATATCTCTTCGCCTAAGATCGGCATAAGACTTCCGCGGTCCGGAAGCTTCCTTTAATCGAGACTGAATCAACTTAACCTTGTCTTCTGTCTCAGCAACCAACTCGGGTCCCAACAATTGACGTTCACCTAACTCGTCCAACAAGTAGGTGAGCGACACTTCCTACCATCTGGCGCCTCATATGGTGCCATTTTGATGCTTGCTTGGTAGTTTGTTGTTATAGGCGAACTCGCCAACGGCGAAACTCTTCCCAAGCCCGCTCAAGTCCGAACACAACCTCTCAACATGTCTTCCAAGATCGAATAACTCTTTCCGATCGCCTCGCCGATCATTGCGGGTGAAAAGCCGTCTTGAAATCCAAACGAGTACCGAGCTTGATGCAATGCTCTCGAGAACCTCTCGCGTAAACACAGGATCCCTATCCGAGATTATCGAAGGCGGTACACCGTGTAGCCTTACTATCTCTGACACATAAAGCTTCGCCAACCTCTGAAGTGAATAGTCCACTCTCACCGGAATGAAATGGGCCGACTTAGTCAGACGGTCCACAATAACCCAAACTGAATCTTTCTTGCTTGGCGTAAGCGGTAACCCACTGACGAAATCCATAGTTATCCTTTCCCATTTCCACTGAGGGATTTTCACAGGCTGAAGCAACCCTGACGGCAACTGATGTTCAGCCTTGACCTGTTGACAAGTCAGACACTTCCCAACATACTCTGTCACCTCTTTCTTCAAGCCAGGCCACCAAAACTGCTCTTTAAGATCCCTATACAATTTACTACCTCCAGGATGCATAGCATAAGGACTGCCATGTGCGTCCTGAAGAATCCTCTGCCTCAGCTCAACATCTTTAGGCATACAAGCCTTACCTTGAAAACACAGAACCTCGTCACTAGACAAGCTGTAACCCTCCAAACCACCATTCTGCACTTGTAACCTTCGCGCACTCAGAACCTCATCCTCCAACTGTTTCTCTTTGATCTGCTCAACCCAAGTAGGCTTAACCTGCAGCTCTGCCAGAATACTCCCGTTGTCATACAGACTCAAATGGGCAAACATCGCTCTTAAGTCCGAAACGACCCTACGGCTCAAAGCGTCTGCCACCACGTTAGCCTTGCTCGGGTGATATTCAATCGAGCGATCGTAGTCCTTGAGCAATTCAACCCATCTACGCCGCCTTAAATTCGGATCCTTCGAGTCAATAGATACCGGACTCTTATATGATCGTGTAGACTATCGATCTCTCCCCGTACAAGTAATGCCTCCATTTTTTAGAGCGAAGACTACGGCCGCTAGCTCTAAATCGTGCGTTGGATAGTTGACCTCGTGTGGCCTCGGTGCCGAGAAGCATAAGCCACAACTTTACCCTCCCGCATCAAAGACACAACCCAAACCCGTATGTGATGCGTCGCGATGCTCGTGAATTCCTTACGACCTCAAAGTTGAATTAAAACAGAGCCTCGGTCAAGATCTTCTTCAACTTATCAAAACTCTCCCTGCTTTGTTTCTCACCCAAACGAACGGAACTCCCTTCCTTAATGACTTAGTCATCGGTCTTTGCAATTAACGAGAAACCTCAACAAATCTTGGTAGTATCCTCGCCAAACCCAAGAAACTCCGAATCTCAGCCACTGACTTAGGAGGCTTCCAATCCAAAACCGCCTCAACCTTCCGAGGATCTACTCTAATCCCCCCAGCTGATACCACATGACCCAAAAACGTCACCTCACTAAGCCAGAACTCGCACTTACTGAACTTAGCATAGAGTTGCTTCTCCCTCAAAATTTGCAACACCACTCTCAAGTGTGCATCATGCTCTTCTTCCGACCTTGAGTAAACCAAGATGTCGTCAATAAAAACCACGACGAAGCGGTCCGAGATCATCTTTGAAACACCCTATTCATCATATCCATAAAAGCTGCCGAGCGTTAGTCAACCCGAACGGCATTACTAGGAATTCGTAGTGCCCGCATCGCGAGTCGAAAGCATTTGTCTTATGGATATCCGCTTCCTTAACTTTCAACCGATGGTACCGGACCTCAAATCGATCTTTGAAAACACCGATGCACCTTTTGGTGATCAAACAAGTCATCTATCCGTGGTAACGGATACTTGTTTTTAATCGTCACACTTATTCGGTTGGCGGTAGTCTATACACATTCGCATCGCATCGTCCTTCTTCTTGACGAATAATACCGGCGCCCCACGGTGAAACACTTGGCCTAATGAAGCCTCGATCCAACGACTCACGAACCGAGCCTTAAGCTCCACCAATTCCTTTGGCGCCATCCTATATGGAGCAATAGACACGGCGCGATCCACGGTAGCGAGATCTATCCCAAACTCTACCTCACGATCCGGTGGCAAACCGGAAGCTCCTCCGAAACACATCAACAAATTCCTTAATGATCACGAACTTCTCAACAATGAGACTCTTTAGCCTCCAAGGCATACACATGAACCACATACGCTTCACGATTCTTTCTCGACCATCTTTCTGACTTTTAATGCCGATACCACATTGGATAAGTAATCTCTCCTATTACCTATCATAATCACTTCATCTCCTTATCCGTCGCTAGAACCATGCGCTTTAGCGCAATCCACCTTGGCACGGTACTTAACCAACCGATCCATTCCAAGAATCGGATCGAACTCCCCAAACGGCGGTTCCATCGGATCAGCGAGCAAAAATGACCCCTTGGAGTTCTAGGGTACATCCTTATACTGACTTATCTACCACTACACAGAGTGACCTAGAGGGCTAAATACGGTCATCTGTCTAGAAGCGATTTTCGAGTCTAAGTCCATGGTCTCAACTATACTACTAGCAACATATGAATGCGTGGAACCCAAGTCAATTAAAGCAAAGATATAGGAGAACCAAAAATCAAAAACGTCATCGGTGATTACGTCCGGGCGCGTCGCTCTCTCGCGGCGCCTAGCTGCATATACCGCATCAGCCGTCGTGCCTCGAGAACTACCCGCACCTGCGCCAAAGTGCTCCACGACCTCGACCAAATCCATTACCACCTGCGCCATTACCACGGCCCCTCGTGGTGGCGGTCCATTACCTCCGAGCCGACTACGGCCCTAACTCTCGATCGAATCCACGCCATCCTACGCGGGACGGTCCCTAATGCGATGATCCGAGAGAACCACACTCGAAGCAACCTTTTCCACGGTCCAACAACCACCCCAATGAGATTTCCCACACCGATTACATCTGCGGCGGCCCCCGCCTAGCAAACAACAAACCTAGCAGATCGATTACGCCCACTCGGTCTAGCCCTCTTCTCGCGGATTACTGACGATCCGAGAAGACCCAAAGCTCCTCTTAAGCCTACTCCGTCCATGCTCTGTCTTACCGACTCTTTAACACCCCTCGGCTACCTTAGCCTTCTCAACTAAGACGACAAACTCGCGGCCTGTTTGTGGAGCAATCAGCGACCTCAACTCGCCTCGTAGACCATCCTCAAAACGAACACACCTCTCATGCTCGGTGGCTACAATGCCCTCGGCATACCTACTCTCACCAGAACTCACCTGCGTACTCAAAGAATGATTTACTCCCGAACAAGCCTCGGAAATGCCTTTCATTTGGGAGTCGATGTAACTAGCCCCGATGTATTTCTTTTGATATGCGGCTCTAAAATAGTCCCATGTCGGATCCTCACCGCCACATTGTCCCGAACCGTGAGCCACCATCGATATGACTCATCCCGAAGAAGCGTACGATGCCCTTCGACTTCTCTTCACCGTCAAGTCGGATCGTCCATGATCCGCTCGGTTGCCTCCGGCCAATATTCAGCGGTGCTAGAGCAACACCCGATACACCTCGGAAAAATTCGGCCCCATTAGCCCGAGTCGCCAGAGAGCAGATTTCCTAACTCCCGCACCACCACCTACACCGGCTACTCTTTCCAACACCCGCAAAGATCGCTGTGACACATCGCATCGTCTCGATCGATCTCGAACTCACCACCTCCGGTGGTGGCGAATCCGAGTATCTCATTTTTCGACGCCGACCGGATCCTACGGGTTCGTAAAGCGTCATCCTACCTCGACCTCGACCACGAGTATTACGGCCACGTCCACCTCGAGTACTCATGACTAAACGATCTACGTCTCTGATTAAGAAGATTTTTATGCATTAGTATCATTCCACTTTCTTAACCGCAAAGAAATTTTATGGATGGAGTTTAATCAGGGGTTCTTTCGAGCAACCAAGGTTTCAATCTTCTATCCTATTCACCCAAAAGAGGTCATACATCCATTCCTTAACCCTTTCCATACCTATTCACTCTTCGGACATTGCTGCCCATTTCTAGCCCAAGGGTATTTTCGTCATTTTCCCTACAGGGTATTTCTTTGTAATAAAAGATATTTTAAAACTTTCATAAAACCGATCACTTTGGAGTTCAAAAATTTGAGAGTGTTCTTTGAAAATTTTGTAAAATACTTCGTTTTGGAAACCAGGGGTATTTTAGTAATTTTTTCACAAGCGAGGCGTTGCCAGTAAATTTCCAAAATCAAAATTTTTGATTGATATTTTGTAAAATAGAGTGTTTGAATTCCGTACAAATTTATTGAGTTCGAGATTTTATAAACCGGGGGCATTTTAGTAAATTTACCCCTAAGGGCATTTTTGTAATTTTCACAAATCGAGAAGTTCGTTGTAAAAGTGACATTCTCAGTTTTGAAAGAGTTTATTGCAAAAAGTTTGAAAACATTAGGGTTGTTGTTGTATTTTCAAAAACATGGCCAATTCCCTTTTCGGGTTTTAGTCGTTAGGTTAAGTCTATGACCGAGCCTTCTTGGTTAGGGTGAACTCGAGCTACGCACCAGGTGGAATACCTGCGAAGAGGAGGTGAGTCACGAGGATCGCTTAAATACCAAGCTCTTAGGATCCTCTCCTAGACATGCGTCAGAAGTTACCACACCCTAGCCCCGTGGCTGAGTCATAGATTGGTTTAGTGCTTTAAGTCTTATGCTTTAGTTCAAGTGTTTGAGTGATCTAATCCTAGGGTTCAAGTCCTATAAATCTATCTACGTTCCATATCACCTACCCTTCTACAAATAGTAATTCACAGAAGAGTTTAGAACTACTTACCTAGGCGAACTGGTGCCGGAGACTCGGTGCCATGCCTTGTAAACCACGCCATGTCTTTAACCCAAAATATTTAAAACAGACCTTTGAAAACAGTTTGGGCCTCAGCCCACAGTCGAGCTTTTGAACTTGGCTCCTGATACCACAATTGTAACACCCCAAACCCGGACAAGACACCACGTCCAGAACCGGTATGTTACTGGAAACATGTTTTTGAGAAGTTAAATTTTTCGTTTAAAATTCGAGTGAAAAAACAAGTGTATTTTGGAAGACAATTTAAGTAGACTTGTTTGAAATCGGATGGTGTATTTAAACCCAGGAGATTTTGAAAACTTAACTGAAGGTGTGGTTAAAACGAGTTTAAACCATTTAAAACCTTAATAGTTTCTTAGTGTTACTTCAAACATTTTTGAAGTTAGGAGAAATACGAGTTCGATTTGGAAATCATTTGAGTTTGTCTAGTATAAAGACTTAGCGTGATACCCGATGGTATAGTTTAAAAACACTTTGCGTTATAATTTTGAAACCATTATCTTTCCAAGTTTTAGTAGAATTCATACCATCTTATTTGTTAAGGCATATTAAAATTTAACATAAACAGCATAAAACATAAATTAAAAAGGCCTTTTACAAATCCAATACAAAACCCAAGTGAGAGTAAATAACTAAAGTACCCAAATTCAGTAGTCCGAGCAACACTTTTATTAAAGCATGGCATGTGCACCCCGAGTCCATCCCGGCTCCAAGTCCGCGTCTACGAGTCACCTGAAATGTCAAAGGAGAGGGTGAGTCGAGTGACTCAGTGTGTAAATCCCGCTCCCGAAGAAACAACATGCTAACACACATCATACATAGCAACATAATTAATGCAACCCGATCCTTACCATCCATATCGCCTTTTCTACCCCGTGTGGTACCAAACCACTGGTGACGTTTAGTCACAACGTGTTACCAAAACACTGGTGTCCCAAAGACACAATATCTATCAATGTGGTACCAAACCACTGGTGTCCCAAAGACACAGTTGTGCTACCAAAGCACTGGTGACCGAAGTCACAAATCCAATGATGGGGCCTACCCATCGTGTGATACCAAATCACTAGCAGACGATCCCATATCTCAAGTGGGGCCAACCCACGGTGGTCAAACCACAGGGACGAGTCGCAATGAGGTGCCAAACCTCTGGTGTCCCAAAGACACAATGTGCTACCAAAGCAGCATGGTGACCGTATTCACAAATCGGTGATGGGGCCAACCCATCGTGTGTTACCAAAACATTTGGCGTCAATCCCGTATAATCGTGCGTGGGGCCAACCCATCGTGGTCTTGAGCCAGCTTTGGGGACGAGACGCTGAGGTACCAAACCTCTCGGAGGTGCCAAACCTCTGGTGACCCAAAGTCACAAAGTGTGCTACCAAAGCTTTGGTGCTCACAAAGACAAAATACCACCGCTCCCTCCACTCGTATCACCCATCAACATACCATACTCATGTAATCATGCATATCATACAATCATGCATCTCATGCTATTATGTCTAATCTCATATCTCGTGTCACATATATCCACAATCATGGTAACATATAGATCATCATTAAAATAGTAATATCTTGACTTACCCGAGTCGAGAATCATACCCATTAGGGTATCATATCGATCATCATGTTTCATTAATCATCACGCGAGTTATCAATCATATTACTAATGAAGTGTGTTAGTTTACACACACGGTAACTACGAGTCTAGAATCCCAACGAAACGATCTAACTTCCCTTGATTGACTGGCTCCTAGAATCGGCCAAACATAGGGGTTAGTACACATAAACCATTCGGCCAAAGACTTATAAACCCAAAGGGGTTAATTTCAATCCTATACCTTAAAGGTGATTTGGTTTCCTACCAATTCCGAATCAAGCAGTGATTCCCTTTGACAATCGGCCACTCCTAAAAGAGAAACCATCAATACTTAATAGCTTAGCTAAATGAAAACTAAACAAATAGGCTAATAGAATGCCCTCTTACCCCCACTTACCAAACACCAAAGATCGATCAACCAAACAGGGTCACCCTTCACTAATATTCGGCCAAGATGAAAACTAATAAGAGGGGACAAGATTCGGTTAAAACCTTGATCAAAAAGAAGAAAAAGATTCGGCCAACAAAACACTAAGAGAAGGGAGGTATTTGGCTTAGAACTCAGAAGTACAACAGAGGAAAAATATGGTTTAAGAGATGAGAAGAAATCGGCCAACAGATGAGAAGGGTTCGGCTTGAGTGTTTAACACCCCCACTTTCGGCTTTGTAAGAAAATAAAAGAGAGTCTAGCAGAGAAGAAATGGAAAGAATGTTTGAAGATTTTGGTTTAGGAACAAGGTAAGTTTCGGCTTGCACTATTAAAGAAAGAAGAAGAAAGTGTGAGAAAAAGTGATATAGGTTTCGGCTTATACAAAATGAAGAGAAGAAGAAAATAGGGAGAAAAGCATTCGGCCAACAACACAAAGTGTAGAAAACAAATGCAAAAATTCGGCAAGTAGAGTGCTTGGGTTTTCGGTTTCCAGAAACAAAAGTGGGAGAGTTTTACTTGAAATTCGATTTTGGCAATTTGACAACAAGAAAAAGAATTTTAGCTTACCATCTTTTGACCGAAACAACCAAAATGCTAAAGGTACATTCGGCCTCCCCCTAACCCACACTATGCCGTCACTTCCCACTCCCCACTCCCTCAAATTCGGCCATAATCCCCAAACACACTCACCACCACTCATTTCAAAAGAGTGGACCAAGTCTTTCTCCTAAAGTTGCTCTCCACCTTTCATTTGAAAGTGAAGACCAAGTCCAAGTAGAATTTCACTTGCCTTCTACCTCTTCCTCCATGCCGTCCAAAATGGGAACCAAAATGGGAACTCTACAGTTCGAACACTAGACCTCCACCCCATGGAATTGACGCCACACCAAGCTCCCAAGTAGCACATGCCTTGCCACTTTGCCAGCTCCTCCTTTTTGCAATAAAACTCCAATTTATTTTCTTAAACCCCAACTCTACCAGCTCCCTACACCTAAGGCCAAAAATTAAAATTTTCCTACCTATTCAAGCACACTCTTGGCCTACAATTAAGCCCCGATTCTACACAACAACAATACAGCACACCAAACACATGCAATATTATGCAACAACAAAATAGCCCTTAACCCGGGATATTACAAATTTCTCCAAAATTGGCCATAAAGTCTAGGCTGGATTTGGGGTGTTACATTTGGTAGTACCAAAGCAGGTTCTACAGTCAGGCTGTGATTTTTGGGTTTAAATTTTTATTAAAAGTGTTTTTAAACAAAATATATTTATAATTAAATCTAAAAATTGAGTTTATGAAGTTCTGAGTTTCCTGCGCCGATCCTGTAAGTACTTCTACTTTAGCTATACTTTTTAATTAGAAAAATACTATAGTTTTATAATTACTCTGTTCTAGTTAAAGACAATAGCAACTTTGTAAAAGTTTCTGATAAGATTTTGGACATAAGATACCTGATAACGAAATCCAAACTGATTCATAAAATTTTAAACATGTACATAATTTATAATGAGTTCGCGAGGAACACGTGGACGAGGTACTCATGGGCACGGCGGGCGCTCAAGAGGGGCTCAAGCTAAGGCGTCTTCAATGGGTAGTATACGCAATTTAGATACGAGCGAGACCGTAGGGACACGTATTGCTGAGATTGGGTCTTGGACTCAGACTAATGGTGACGGCGCACTGTCCCAAGCCATGTTGAGAATGTTGCAGAGGATCGTTGTGGCCCATACTGGATTTGGTAGTCATGAGTCAATAACTGAATGACTCTGGTCAAATGGGGCCAAAATATTTAGGGGTGTCATTGGAGTCACTGCAATTGTGGTTGAATATTGGTTGGACGTCATTGAGAGAATTATGAATGATCTAGATTACATCCCCTGACAAGAAATTAACGTGTGCAATTTTTTTGCTTCGCAATGAACCATATTAATGGTGGCAAACTGTTGAGCAAGACACCCAACCAGAACGGGTGACTTGGACCTTCTTTTGTAGGGCCTTCCAAAATAAGTATGAAGGGGCAAGGTATATTGAGGCTCATAAACTCGAGTTTATTGGGCTGACTCATGGAGATAGATCTATGAACAATTATAAGGTCAAATTCCTGAGATTGAGCACGTATGCTCGTAACATGATTGAGAATGATTACGAGCAGAGTGTCCATTTTGAAAATAGGCTAATATATGATATAAAATTTCTAGTAGCTACGTAGTGGAAGTGAGTCTTCAAAACCTTGGTGGAGAAGCCAAAAATTATGGAGGAGATTAAGTGCACAGAGCATGAAAAAAGGGATAAGGATATGGGCCAAAATAAGTCTCAGAGGGATTTGAGCCCTTCTAACTTTGTTCAATGGCATAAGAAATGGGCCAGGGTTGACAGGCCTCCGCAGGTTGAGGCACCAGTTACTTCTACTATGATTTAGTTGTGTGGGGACTGTGGTAAGTGCCATCCAGACGAGTGTTGGAGGAGGTTGAGAGTTCGTTTCTGTTGTGGTCTATGGAGCACCTAATTAGGGACTGTCCTCTTCATTCTGATCAGGTGCAAACTCTAATCCTGGGTTTGATTGCCAAGGGTTGTACACACTGAGTTTCGAAACTCACACCCTTAAATTTAATGTTTCAGGTAATCCTGAATAGACGGCTCGACGTGGGAGAGGACTCGGAGATGGCCATACTACAGTTGATCAAATCTTTTATTTTGTTCAATTGAATTTATTTTAAATACTTTGTTTTTTTTCCATTGGATTGTAATAAGGCCATGTAACTCTTAAATGCCTTTAGATTTTGGGTTTTATTATTATTGTTTCAACTATCCGCTTATTAAATTTCATAAAATTTTTAAAGTTAACATAGTTTTCGAAATATCTTAACCTATGAATGTTTTCTAAAATATGGGCTTTTCAACCTAACTTAACAAGATACAAGAGTTTTGGGCTTTTGGGCCTTAAATTGTTAAATGGTAAAAATCGTTTTGAAGTGTGCCTTTAATGTGACATTCTGGACTCGGGCCAAACTTCTAGGCTGGGTTTGGGGTGTTATATTTAGTGGTATCAGAGCCCCATTGCAAAGCTCGGGCTGTGAAATGGGCCATAGATTTTGGATTAAAAAGTTTTTGCAGGATTCTTGAAGTGTGGTCCACCGAGCCTCGACGTCGAGCCAAGTAAGTTTTTTCTTCTACATTTTCTTAAGTTACTGAAACTTTATAGATAATGGGCTACTTAAAAAAATAGGCTTTTAGAGACTAAAGCCTGTAGGAAACTTAAGCCTGTAGTGGATTCTCGACCGCGGAATAACTTTAATATTTTGTTACTTACATAAGACATGTGCCCTAAACAAATGGAACCATGTACTAATTTCATAAAATTCCTAATTCAGATAATACGAGAGTCAGCGATGAGCGCTAGAAGAAGTGCAAGGGGTTGCGGCAGAGGCCGTGGAAGTGTCAGGCTGATGTGCTGACTCAGCTAGTTAGGGAGGTACTGGAGGAGGTTAAAGAAATTGGTGAAACACTTCAGCTTAGGAGCGTGGACTGTAAGAAAAAAAAGAGATCACAGTTTTCTAGGGTTGCAGTCTCGTTCTGTGAAGCATGTTAAGGTACGTCCAACCTTTCCGGCTTGCGAATATTGCAGAAGGCGTCATCAGGGTGAATGTTGGAGGAAGTCAGGAATGTGTTTAAGATGCGGGTCTGAGGAGCATAAAGCTCGGGATTGTCCAATCACCATTAAGTCTGGTATGTTTTGTGTGGATGCTATATTTTTTTGGTATAGAAACTGTACGCCTGCAATGTTTATATGTTATTAAATCAGAGTGCGCAACGAAAGCATAGTGGTGTGACTTGAGCGGCGCGTTTAGTAGTTAGTTGGAAATTTCAAAGACGAAATTTCATTAAGGAGGGTAGAATTGTAACGCCCCAAATTTGGGCCTAGAATAAATGAGTTTCGTGTGTCGAGAGAATGGATTTTGTCAGTTGGAAAAAAGAAGAAGAAAGGGAATAATGAATTAAGTGTAAAAAAAATTATGATTGCATGTTTAGGTTAATTTTTAGGTGATTTAGGAAGGGTTGGTAGTGTTAGAAAAGTCTTGGACTCGATCTAAGGCTTTAGCAAAAAGAAATTGTTTTTTTACCCTTAAGTGAGGTTGGTGGTAGTCAGAAGGCTTTTAAAATAATGTTAGGTTAAAAGATAGCATATGGAAGTAGGTTGTCTGGTGGCCTGGGGCGTTCTGAATAAGCTGGTGGTCAAAGGTTCAAGACCTGGACTTGGCAAAACTTTTTTATTGCGCATGTGTTAGTATGAAGGCCAAAGTTTAGGCCTTATAATTAGTTGAGGCTGATTCACGACACAAAGAAATGTCTGGCCCAATGGCAAAGGCGTTAGGAGCAGGAGGGGGAGCAGGGTTGTAACATCCTAAAAACGGGGCTATTTGGAATTTAATTATTTTTCTTATGTATGAACTACTGTGATATTATTTATGGAATAATAAAGGTTAATTAAGGCTTTGAGTTGGCACGGTTTGGTAGAAAATTTCAGTTGTTAACTTTAAAGGCAGGGAGCCTTAGCAAGAGGGGGTTATAAAATAAATGTGGGTAATTTAACACAAAATGGGCCTTGGCAAAGTGGCAAAAGTGAGGCCACTTAAGAGCTAGTGTTGACGCCATCAAGGAGAGCAGGGAGCTTGTGTTCGAGTCACGGAAATTTCCCTTTTTGCACTATGTTTGGCGGCACAAGTGGGAGAGTCTTTCTCCCTTTAAACTCTTATTTTTATTATTTAGATAAAGAGGATAATATGAGTGTTTAAATCGTTATTATTAATTCTAAGGATAATAGAAGATAAAGAGGATATTGGTTGGATTATTATTTGATTAAAGGGGGATTAATTCAAACTAAGTTGAATTAAATCAAATGAGTGGCCAAGAGAGGTTGTAGGTGGTTGCCGAAATTTAAACACTTCATGGAGAAGTGGACGGCAAGGCCACTAGAAGCTTAGAATATTTATAAAAGCCCCAACCTACTACCTTGTTTTCATTTTAGCGAAATCCCCAACTTTTCCTTCTTTGTTTCTGCTATTTTTCTCCATTCTCCTTAGACCTTGGCCGAATCTCCTATACCAAAATCCCTCACCTATTTCTTTCTTCTTTCTCTCAAAAACACTTAAATGAAAACTGTTTGCACTTTCTCTTGGTTCTTGTAAGGCTAATCCCTTCTCCTCGGTTGGGTGGTTTTGGCCGAATAGCTTTATTAAGGTAATCACCTCAAGTTTTTCCTACAATCGGTTCATATGGAGGGTAAGGGGCAAAAGCCGAATGCCTTATTTTGATCCCTTGTTCTTGCCGATTTCTTTTTAAGGAAATAGGAACTAATTTTGGCACTTGTGGCTAGGATATTAACTCCCTATTCTAAACTAATTCTGTCCAGGTGTTTCGGGATCTTGAAGCAATTGGTTCAAGTCTTCTGTCAACCGATTTGGTAAGTATAGGTAAGGTTTATGTTAGTGTTTAAAAGCCAAAGGCCATGGTTATTGATAGTGTTAATTGATCAATTGTTGTGGTTAACCAGGATCGTGATTTGGGTGCCGAAGCTAGAATTCAAGCGATTAGGTAAGGATTCGGGTACAAAGTATAACCCCTTTAAATTATTTGGTTTGGCCGAATGGCCCATATCACTAACTTTGATAGTTGGCCGAATATAGGGGCAAGGACTTAGAGTGTGGCCGATTGATTATCTTCGGGATTTAAAACTATCGTGGTAACAGGTGTGTACATACACACCTTATAACTTTTAATATTGCTAAGTGTTACATTATGCCTAAAACGGTTGTGTAGAGTTGGATGCAATACCATCATGGTATTAACAAGGATACGGGTAAGTTCCTATTGCTATAAAATTATTAATTAATGCTTTTGGTAAGCATGGCACATTTGGTATGTGCGGTTTTGTTCAGACGATGATAAATCTATGAATGTTGACTAATGCATTTTTTGGCATGATTTCTGTACAAATATGAATTTGACTACCGTGGGTTAAATGAGTGGAGGGGGCAGTGATAATGTGCCGACGAGCACCAGTGTTTTGGTAACACACCGTGACTACAGTCACCAGAGGTTTGGTACCTCCAGAGGTTTGGCACCTCATAGCGACTTATCCCTATGGTTAACACCACCATGGGTTGGCCCCACTTGAGATATGGGATCATCTGCCAGTGATTTGGTATCACACGATGGGTTGGCCCCATCAATCGATTCGTGTCAACGGACACCAGTGTTTTGGTAACACATCGTGACTATATGTCACCAGTGGTTTGGCACCACCAGTGGTTTGGTACCACAACGGGGTAGACAGTGGCGTTTGGTTGGCTAGGTCGGGTACTTAATATTCTGCATATTAATTGTTATATGTTGTGTATGAAAAAAATATTTTTAAAACGGGGGAAGGGTTACATACTGAGTCTTGGTGACTCACCTTCTCCTTTACATTTTTCAGGTGACACGTAGATCGCGGATGTGGAGCCGGGTTGACTCGAGGTGGCCATGCGGTGGAATTAAATCAAATGAACTTAAATTTTAGTTATGATAAATTTTATTTCCGGTTTTTTTTTATTTTATTTGGATGTAATAAGGCCTCCTGATATTTTATTTCTGTTATTTCTTTTCATATGTTGAATACTTGCTTTAAACTATGTTACTATTATTATTGAATTTAAAATCACATGTTTTTCCCCAAATTAAATCGAAAAGTGTTTTTATCGTGCCATCGGGCACCTTCAAAATTTTAAACTAACTTGACTTAATTAATTTCCAAAATTAACTTAAGTATGGTTTTATCAAAACAATCAAACAAAAGGGTTTTTCAACAACTTAAATCGATTTAGAAAAACGAATTTCTCAAAAATATTTTCCCTGTAACAGACCAGATTTGGCCATAGTGTTTGGGCCGGGTTTGGGTTGTTACAAGGGATCTAGTCGCGGTGTGCGCTAAATGTTGGGTTTTTTTTTAGTAAACCTGGAGCGCGGCAGAAAGGTTTATAATTAATTAGGGTGGAAATATGACTCAAATAAAGTACACGATGCAGTGGCAAGGGGCGTGTATCATAGTGAAGAGGTTGGAGGTTCGAAGTCGGGTGTTGATGAATATTTTTAAATTTCTTTGGATGATTCGGTTACTGGGAAATAGGCTTAAAAGAAGTTGAGAATGGAACATGTCACAAGAAGAGTTGTGGTGTAGTGGCGAGAAGCGTGTGGTGGTTCCTGTAGGTCTTGGGTTCGAGTTGCCTTGTGCACAATAACTTACTATTTTGCTGCTGGCGAGGGGAAGTGTTTGGAATGGACCGAAACACCAAAAGATGGCTGCTATTCGGGGAAAGCAATTTGAATGTAATTTAAATTAGATTTTTGGCTAAATAAAGGAAATTTTGGATAAAATTTGGAGAAAATAAAGGAATTTAATTGGGGATAAGTTTGAGTCGATTGAAGAGTGTAGGTTTATTTTATTTATTTATTTATTTATATTTTTTTAGTATATATATATGTGTGTGCCGTATGGGTAAGTAGGGCATTTAATGCTTTTGTGTGCTTTAGTTGAATAATTAGGGGAAAATTCCTTCCAATCTCCCAATTCTTTTTCGTTTTTTCCCCTTTCGCAGATACTCGAGTAATCACAATTTCTTTCTTTTTCCAAACAAAAGCGCCTAGACCGAATTCTCCTTCCCTCTCATAAATTTTCTTCATTGCCAAAATTACCATCATCCTTCCTTGCCGAATCTCTACTCTTGCCGAACCCTTGTTGTTGTTTCTCCACCTCAATCTTTTGTTATCTACTCCTAGTTGCGTTGGAAGCCAAATCTTGTTCAGTAGATATCTAAGCCGCAGGGTCAGAGGAGAATTTCAGTAAGTGCTTAGTTGAATTTTTAGTGTGGTTTGTTAAAAGTCGAAGGGCTATCTAACCCCCTTTTTTCCATTACCATGTATTAACAGGAGTGAGGCTCAGCAATCGCAAGCGTGGTAGGTAAGGATTACTATCAAGGCAGTAAGTATTCTCGACTCAGTTAGGGTTTAGTAAATGGTCGAATCGTTGTGGCTCATAGGGGTGATTTATGATCAATATGGATCACTTGGTTTTGACAATATAGGTGTTGGATGCAGATCAAGAGGATAATCGCCAATAGTAGCAAAGGAAGGGCTATTAGAACGTAAGGCATACGGTAATGTTACGGTGAGGTTTTGGTTTCTGATAAAGTGCATATTAAGTTATGATTAATTGTTAAGTGATGTCAATTGTAGGTTCATGATTAAAAGGTTTGTAGCGCGCGGGGTTACCAGGTGTGTACAAACACTACACACACGATATCGACAATGTCGAAAAGCTGAAATGCCGAAAGTGGCTAAATAGGCCCGGTGGGCCCTGAGGCTAAGTTTGATGAAATGGTTTGGTTTGTTAAACGTATTGAGTTAGTCATGCATGATACACGATTTGGATTTGTTTTGGGCCTAGTAGGCCGTATGATAAGATTTGGGCCTAATGGGCCGTAAGGTTGTAATTTGGGTTTAATGGGCTTTATGGGGACGTAGACAAATATGCTAGGGTTTATGGACTTAGGCCTAGTTTGAACAACTCTTCAATTTCATAAGACTTAATCTAATTAAACATGTCCGTGAACAAGTCGCTAGGTTAAGGTGTGGCAATGGGCATACGCATGTCTAAGATTGGATCTAGGGAGAGCTTGGTACCTAAGCGGTCCTAGTGACCCACCTCCTCTTCTCTAGAATCCTACCCGGTGCGTAGTGTCTGTTCACTTTAGCCGCGAGGACTTGTTGATGGGCCAAAGTTCATAACTAAAACCCGAGAGGGGCCAAATACCCTTATATTTGTAAAATTACTAAAATACCCCTGATTTGTAAATTACCAAAGTACCACTGTTTTATAAAAGTACCAAAATACCCCTATTTTGCAAAATTACCAAGATACCCTGTTTTGTCAAGTTACCAAAATACCCCTGTAGGGTAGAATTACGAAAATACCCTTAGGTAGTGAAATGACAGCAATACCCCTATGTGACGAATATGAGTTTATGGATGTTACTTGTGTGTTTAATGCATTCATATGATATTCTACTTAGGATGCATATGGGTGGGAATTATGGTACGGAGGAAGATTTGAGGATCGCATGGTCGTATGGTATGGATCCACCAGAGGCTCTAAGCCCAATATATGATTAGCAGCTTTACTGTAACGTTTGGTAGTACCGCAAACGGGCTACCCTTGGTGTGTAGCGGAGGGGTGGGTCGAGCTAGAATTCCCCACAGGAGCCATAAGGTTGGAAGGGAAATGGTGTGTGTAGCAGATGGATTTTTGGGGTGGGTTTTGCATTATCTTATTTGTATATGATGCGATATGATATGATATGAGGTCATGGTGGGCTAAGGCCCAAGACCACTGATATTGATAGGCCTTAGGCCCAATGTGAATATTTGTATATGATTTGATTGCCAAGGATTGTACACACTGAGTTTCGAAACTCACACCCTTAATTTTAATGTTTCAGGTAATCCTGAATAGACGGCTCGACGTGGGAGAGGACTCGGAGATGGCCACACTACAAGCTGATCAAATGTTTTATTTTGTTCAAATGAATTTATTTTAAATACTTTGTTTTTTTTTCCATTGGATTGTAATAAGGCCATGTAACTCCTAAATGCCTTTAGATTTTGGGTTTTATTATTATTGTTTCAACTATCCGCTTATTAAATTTCATAAAATTTCTAAAGTTAACATGGTTTTCAAAATATCTTAACCTATGAATGCTTTCTAAAATATGGGCTTTTCAACCTAACTTAACAAGATACAAGAGTTTTGGGCTATTGTGCCTTAAATTGTTATATGGTAAAAATCATTTTGAAGTGTGCCTTTAATGTGACATTCCGGACTTGGGCCAAACTTCTATGCTGGGTTTGGGGTGTTACAGTCCAACAGCCATCTAGGGGCCGTGGTCAGGCCAGAGGTGGTAACGATATGGGTCAAGGACAGAGAGCATCGGATATAGGTTCTAATCATATTGAGGCAAGATAGACTACTTTGAGATATGTCTGATTGATATCTGAACGTATGTCTGCAAATTTTATCTAATGAATCATGTATGTCTATTGTCTTAACACATTGAGCTCGAAAGCTCACTTTGTGTTTGTTTGCTCTTAAATAATCCACAGGCTTAGGCGAATCGATGCAATAGGCACTCTGATAATTATTAGTATTGCGTTTCTTTTAACTTGTTCATATTAAATCCATTTTGCTTATGGACTATTTTTGGGGACTATTTTTAAAGTTAGGACTTCATTTTACGTTTCCTTTAAATTGATTAATTGTTTTTGCAGGATATTAATTCTATAATAGCCCGTTTTTTAGTGGTAACGAAAACAGTAGTTTTGGAGCCACAAACCCGACAAGTAAGTTAGTAAATGTTATTACTTAATATTTACGAGTCAAATATGGTATTAAAATAAATTTTGAATTGACAATTTATGCTACTTGAATGAATAATTAGGCTCAAGTGGTATGACCCTAAAGTTAAGTGGTTTTAGAAAATGAGGTATCGAGACCTCGTTTCTATAAACCAAGCTGTAAATGTTTTATAAAATATTTTTGGAGTGTTATTAAGGTTGTATTAAAGTTTCGTTAAGAAATTTTGATATTAAAATGATTAATTAATTAAAAAGGTGTAAACTGTAAAAAAAATGTAAAATTTAGTCATTATTGAATTTTATTAGTTAACGGTTTAATAAGGTAAAAGTGGGAGGTTTAAATTGCTATTAGACCATAATAAAGTTGTTGGATGGTTGGGCATTAGCTAAGATTATATTTTTATATGTTATATGTTTAATTTAATAATTAACAACAACAACAACAATAACAACAACAACAACAACAACAACAACAACAACAATAAAACAAAAGCATTAAAACATATCATCGTCTTCATTTTTTGTTTGCAACCACCGAAAACTCCATGGAAATGAACTTTCAATATTAGGTTATCTCTTTTATACTTGCATGGTACGATTTTTGAATCTGTTATTAGTATTTTTTTATAAAATTGTTATAACTAGGTCCAACAACTTGTACCTCTGTTTTTAAAACTGTTAAAAATTTCCAAAGTTTCCATTGATGAAGTTATTATGTTTTTTGAAATATTATGATAGATTATTAAGTTTGGTTGATAAATATAAGTATTTTGTTAAGTAATTTTTTATGCTTTTCAAGTTTAGGGTTTTGTTTATGAAAATGGTAAAATTCAAGGAAAATATTATAAATTGATGATAAATATGGGCTGTTATGAGACTAGGTAAAAATCAGCTAACATGAATTTTAGATAAAAATGGTTAATTTGCATGTTTTGGGCTTAGGAATAAATTCTATAAAAGTAAAATGTTAGGGGTAATTTTGTAAAAATGTCAAAAATGACTTAATTGTATAAAATGAATTAATTTTTCTATTAGAATTAGTGAATTGAATGGAATTATTATTTTAGATCAAGATCGAGTGAAAAATTGAGGACAAGAGAAAATTTACCAAATAGCTCCTGTACTTAGTCGTTGCTGCAATTTAGTCAGGTAAGTTTGTATGCACT
Organism: Gossypium bickii; assembly: GCA_025503065.1. Classification (NCBI taxonomy): domain Eukaryota; kingdom Viridiplantae; phylum Streptophyta; class Magnoliopsida; order Malvales; family Malvaceae; genus Gossypium; species Gossypium bickii. The sequence goes on along the minus strand of CP106713.1, from coordinate 83,026,306 downwards.
GTAATCATTATAATGTTATTTAAATTAAATGTTTACTGTAACACCCCAAAACCTGGCCTAGAAACTTAGATCGAATCCCGAAGGTTAGATTGACCACCGAAGTGATCGAAAAGCAATTTATGAAAGAAATGTTTAAGACTTAACTCGAATACAATTTGCTAAAATCAAATTATGTCTTTTAACAATTTTCGCTTTAAAACGATAATTCTTGTATAGTTTCAAAATGCACCAAAAGCCAAATTGTAACTCAAAATTTCATCTAATTATTGTATGGAAAATATGTGATTTTCTCAAATAAGTAGGATCTTCGAAACAATAGTAGAAACCTATTTGGAAAACAAAAATGTGCGCGAAACTTCCAAAATGACGTTCAAATTAGAATCACGTAATTTGACAAAAAGTCCAAACCAAAACCCATACCACAGCTCATATAATCACCTTAAATTATCCTTAAAACCAAACGTATAAAACTTATGAAACTTTTTATCGAAGCTGAATCAAACCGAGCATTCTGAGACCTCCAATGTGCCTAGTCCGAAGCGTAGTCTCACAAAATACCTGACAGTAAGAAAGCTAAGAGGGGGTGAGCTACACAAGCTCAGTGTGAGTCTGAGAACAAACAAATGAAAACAAAAGATGACATTGCTAGGAAAATGACCAAAATCAAAGTAGACATTCAGAGTGAAAATTTAGAACTAATGTTCAAAATTACGAACACATTTCCATAAGCCATTCAGGGTAAACACATTCCTTACGCTAAACATTACTCATAATAGTAATTGACCATACATGTGGACTCGCGTATCAAACTTGACAGTTATATTATAACAAACATACAAGTTACTTAAGACATTTCGGACTTGAACCTAAAACCTCGAACACATAATCAAATTATATAGCCATAGAAACATAGGCTTAACTACGAGATGAATGCATCCAAATACAATCCCGCCCAACCAACCAAACACCTCTCCAACCCCCTTGCATACCACGAATGAGCTATAGAAAGCCCAACCAACCCTGCACACCACATAGGACCTTGAAAGGCCCATCCACCCTACACACCACATATGTGGAACTAAGCCACTAGAAATAATAACAATATGCAGTTGAGCTGTTATATGTTTATATTGCGGTATCACCGCTATTCGGTACTGCAGTTAAACTGTCAAATCAAACTTCCTTCTCTTCATAACCAAATCCTAGATTTTCATTGAGATGCATAATGCACACATCTTATAGATAATCATACAACGATCATATGGAAAAAAAACTACATATATTCAATTGATCAGATTCAAAATCAGTTATGTCTGTATTTATTTACTAGGTAACATCATAAAACATTTATACAAACTGTTAAATTGATGCTACAACTGCAAACAAAAGCACAAATACGAGCTGAGATAGAGTCCCAACATTTACAGAGGCCTAACTGAGAGTCAGGTACAAAGACCCATTAACTGGGTCAGTTTATGACTCAGAGCAAAAATTTGTGAAACAGGGTCACACAGCCATGTGCCCCAGCAGTGTGGAACTGCCTAGGCCGTGTGGAGGAGACATATTGTAACAACCTGTTTTTAGTTAAATCAGAACAGTGGTTTGGGAACCACAAATATAAGGTCAAAATATTTATTTTATTATTATTTTAATGTTTACATTATGATAGAATAATTGTGTGAAAATTTTGTTAAGAAATTTTATCATTTGATTGGTCAATTTGATAAAAAAGACTAAATCGCGTAAAGTGCAAAAGTGATGTTCTATTGGCTAAAGGATTCTAATAGTTGTAGAACCTTAAATTTAAGGTCCTTAAGTAGTAAATAGACCATTATTAAGTTAGTGGACAATTATGATATTGGTATTGTTGTAATTAGTGTGATTAATAAATATTATTTTGGTAATTTAGCAATCAAAGATAAAATAAATAAAATAAAACAAAAATTGTTTTGTAATCATCTTCTCTAGCTGAATTTTAGCAAGAAGAAAAGTCATTTTAGGGCTTGAATTTTGGCAAGCTTTTCTTCTTCAATTAGGTCTGCAACTTTAAAACGTTTTTAATGATTTTTATGTTTTTGAGATCGTTGCAGGTTAGTCTAGCTAGCCCAGGGACCATTTTGCAAAATTGTTAAAGATTTTGAATGTTGCCATTGATGAATAAGCATGTATTTGAAGTTTCCTGATAGATTATGGATGCTGTTGATAGATATACAACTTTTGTTAAGTGATTTTTAATGAAATACAAATTAGGGTCTAAATTGTGAAATGTGTAAATTTAGGGGTTAAAATGTGAAATAAATGAAACTTTTGGGCTGCTATAAGCATGATAAATATTCGGCTAGGCTTGGGTTGTGATGAAATTGAATGAATTTTGTTTCACAAGCCTATGGACTAAATTTTAAATTTCTTGAAATATTAGGGGCAAAAGTGTAAATATGCTTTAATGAGTGTTTTGGATTAAATTGAATAGAGAGATAATTGAATAAGCTGAATTTGATATTATATAGATCAAGAAAAGTGAAATACAGACTTAGATTGGGGAAAGAACAAAGTCTCAGATTAGTTGACTCGTGTCGTCGTTTTTACGTCCGAGGTAAGTTCGTATGTAATAAGCATTGATATAATTATGTTTTAAATGCTTTGATATTTTATGAATTGTGAATTCAACTCTACGGATATGTTTGACAATGATTCAACACTCGAAATTCAAGTTGAAACTTAGGAATAGATTAGGATGCTAGTGACATGTCATTAGGGGATACATTGATTTCGCTTCGGGCCATGATATCAGCACTTCGGGCGCGAATTACTTTGATTTGGCTTTGGGCCATGATATTTGCACTTTGGGTGCGAACTTCACTGGTTTGGATACGAGCCGTGATATTAGCACTTCGGGTGCGAGATGTATTGAGTTGGCTTCGGGCTATGATATTGGCACTTAGTGTGCGAGGCTCCTGAGTATCTGACTTCTGTTCCGAATGGTTCAACAGGTATATTGAAGATGTGAATTGGTGCGAAATAGATACGTATCGGTACAGGTATGTATGGAAAACTATTTGAGCAATGAGTCAAAGGAAGTTGTAAGCTTATGATCAATTATGTGGTTAAATTCCATGTTAACTTGATGTTTAATGTTTTGATGCAATTTGAGTTACTCATTCTAAAATGTAAATGAATGGTGAAATTTGCTTAATTATTTCATGTAACACCCCTAACCCGTACTCGTCACCGGAACAAGGTTTCAGAGTATTACCAGAACATTCAGAATGTTTTTCAATTAATCTATGTAAATTACTATTCATTTATTGAGATCATTCATAACGTCCCTTGATTGGACCCTCGAGGCCCAATACGAGTATTAGAACTGAGTCAGGACTTAATTGGGAACTTTAAGAATTTTTTGCGACTTTAAAAAATTTTTCCAAGGTGCAGGGCTCACATACCCATGTGGTCCAAGGGACACACTCGTGTGACCCTGGGACATGGTCGTGCTAGAGGCCATGTTCAACCTCGTGTAACTCTCTGACTTGCACACACAACCATGCCACATGCTCGTGTGCTAGGTCGTGTGGTTAATTAATTCAATTCGAAATTAGGTGCGAGTTTCACACGGCCAAGACACATGCCCTTGTCTTTGCTCCTATGCTAAATTATGAGCATTCTGTTTCTCAAAATTTAGGTGTAGGGGACACACGGCCTAACCACATGCCTATGTTACCAGGTAGTGTGTCACACACGGTCTAGACACACACCCGTCTGTCTGCCCGTGTGGACAAAATGAAGTCATTTCTAGCTTCATTTCTCACCCAAAAATTCACCGAAGACCTACACTTGAAACACACAACCAATACAAGCCATTCCAAGCATTCAAATTAAACAAACTTCTTCATTCAACAAGGCATATCATTACTAGCATACATGATCACAGCCTTACCTTAGTTAACTTAGGCAATAGCAACCTTTGATAACATATTCATAACATAACACATGTGTATGTGTATATGATAATAATCTACTTAGTCATACCAAAACAAACCATTACTAGCCATTCCAATGGCTAGGTTACAAAATAAACATTTCAAGCCACTGTTGGCCAAGTTGTCCTATACATGCCATTATACCAAAATGATTTCTACCAAGTATACCCAAAATGACTAGTTGATAGTGTGATGATGCTCTACTGATCTCCAACCCTCGCGAGCTTCCAAGCACTATAAAACAAGAGAAAAATAAAACAGAGTAAGCATTACATGCTTAGTAAGTTTGTATAACAGAAACTAAACTTACCGATCCCGTTTATTAAATCTAGCATACAATAATAAGTTTTCCATCCATTGGGCTAAATTGCCTAAACACATGTATCCAATCAAACATGTTAGTCACCAAAATATTCATCTCAAAATTCTTTCAAGTCATTATCATTTCATCTCAAAATTTCCATGCCATGTAAAGAGTTTCATGTCCGTTGAATCATTGAATTTTGATGGATGTACAAGTAGTACACTCGAAGTGTACGATTCAATAATCCGTCAATTTCTTATTCAAGGGTACCTATTAGGGCACTTAACCAAGAAACACTCTCTCGGGCCACATATCGTATAACAGGATTACCAGTCTAGGCTAAATCCTTTATATAACATAAGCTCAGAGGAGCTCGATTAGGATTACCAGTCCATGCTAAACCTTAATCATAACGTATGCTTGAGAGGTATTATATTGGGATTACCCATCTACAGCTAAATCCTTTCTATATCAAGGTCAATGGGATTACTTGTCCGAGCTAAATCTCGTCTGCAACAAATACAGGACCTTATTAGTTTTGGAAAAGCGTATATAATCATCGGAATTCAACATTCAATTGAGACTTAACCCTTTATCACCATTTCAAGCATTACATCAAATTTTCCATCATAATATACAGATAAAGAATATCAATATAAATCACATTACATACAAACACAACATTCAATTAACATAATTACATGCTCGATTAAGTTACACTAACTTACCTTGACACTTGTTCGCGTATAAAGTCTACTAATCTGAAACCTTTTCTTTTCCTCCATCTAACCTCAAATTAGTGTTGTCCGGATCTATATAAATGAATTTAACTATCAATTTCACACATTTCACATTTAAATGGACTCAATTTACTTCTTAGGCAAAATTACCATTTTGCCCTTAACTTTTTCATAAATTTTGATCTTGTCCCTAGGCCCGAAAAATAAAACTTGTGCAAATTACTCCCTATTCCAAGCCTAACCAAAGCCCCATTACAAATTTTCCAGCACATGTATTCATAAAATTTTAGAATTTTTCATCAAATTTTACAACTTTCCATTTTAGTCCCTAAATCATGTTTTCATCAAAAATCACTATGTAAAAGTTGTTTATCTATCAATAATCTTTCATTTTCTACCATGAATATCTAATTTCCAGCATATACATCCATGACCCATTTTCATACCTTGATAAATTTGCAAATTAATCCCTCAAATAGAGAGATTAAGTTATCCCGATTTCAAAAATACCAAAATTACTAAAAACGGGACAAGAGAACTTACCCAATTAGGCCTTGAAAGTTTATTTTCTCTCTCCTAAGGTTTCCATAGAATTTTAGGTTGAAGATGACAAAAAATAAGATGATATTTTTCTTTTATCATCTTTTAATTAATTTAATTATTTTAAATTTTAATTTAGTCCTTGACCTTTTCTAATTTTTCCATGGATGAGTCACCAATAATCTACGTACTTTTCTTTAATGGCCTAATTACCATATAAGGACCTCTTGACTTGAATTTCATAGCTATTTAACCCTTATAGCTACTAGAATTCAACTTTCGTATTTTATGCGATTTAGTCCTTTTCGTAATTAAACACTTAATCGATAAAATTTTTGTTTCACAATTTTCACACGACATACTTGTTATAATATGGACCATATAATGAAATAAAAATAAATCGTATTGTTAGATTGGATTTGTGGTCCCGAAACCACTGTTCCGATTTCACTGAAAAATAGGTTGTTACATTTCATATGATCTTAGTAAGCTATAAAGCTTACATTGTTTATTTTTCATGTTTTATAGTGATTTCTAAGCTAGCTCAGATTTGAGGATCGTCGGAGACTTCATCACACTATCAAGCTATCAATTTGGTACATTTAAGCTTATGTTTTGGTTATATGGCATGTATAGGATTTTGGTCATTTTGATTATGAGTTAATAAAGATATTGGCCATTAGAATTGGCTTGTAAATGTTTATGTTTTGACTTGTAAATATAGCCATGAGAGTTGGCTTAATTTAGTTTTTTTGGTTATGTATAAATATGTGCATATATGTTTTGTGTTGTGAGTTTATGGATGAATATATAATTCTTGGGAATTATAAAGATTAGGATGTTAAGCGGTTGATTTTAGAGTAGTTACATGCTTGTGGTTTTGATGCAAAATGATGCAAGTTTAGAAGTGTATAATTAGTTTATTTATAAATGTGAATTGGTATAAATGGTATAGCATGTATTTGTGATTTGTGTGCATGGAGAATGAGAGAATAGAATGTGCATGAGATATGGCTGAATTGATTGATTAAAATGCCTTTTAATGTTATGTTTTGGTGTCATTTTGGTTAATATAGGTGCACACAAGTTTGGGTGGCAAAATGGCTTGTTAAATAGCCTATTTTTGTCCACACGGGCAGAGACATGGGCGTGTGTCTCAGTCATGTGTGACACACACTTATGTTACATGGATTTGTGTCCCCTGATGTTGAAATTAAAATTAAGTCAGTATGCTCCACACGACCTCACACACGAGTAGGTGACTTTGTTGTGTGGCATAAGTCAGTATACCCTACAGGTTTGGCATGGCCTAGCACACGGCCTGGCATACGAGCATGTATGGCCATTTTTAGGGCACACGGGCATGTGTGTTGGTCGTGTGACCCAAGTCAATGAGTTAAATAGGGTCGGACACGGGTTGAGACATGGCCATGTGCTCCCAATTCTATTATCCACATGGCTTGTGACACTGGTAATAAACTGTAATATATACATATTATAATCTCACATTTCGCATACTTTTGGATGATTTATTTCCTGAATTGTGAAATTTGGTGCTCCTAATCCTTTAATTTAATGTTTTATAATTAGGAGAGCATCAGAGGATGAAAAGAATGAGAAACACGCCAAAAACAGAGAAAATGGGCCAAAATACGAAATCGAGACGGCCTGGGCCCAAGCCACACGGCCGTGCCTCCTTAGTAGACCCGAACACAGCCTGGCCTTGATTTACACGGGCATGTGCCACAGGCGTGTCCCTGTCGTGACCTATTTTAATTCCATCCGGATTAGGATACTTAGGGCCAAAGAAAGACATTCTGAAAGACTATATAAACACCCTAAGTGTAACCTAAAAGGGGCGTATAGGTAGGCCCATGGAGCCAAGCCAGAGAGGCCAGAATTGTGGGATTTACTCGAAGAAAGCCAGTTGATTCATCTCAAGAAGTCGGAGTCATACTCAAGATGGAGGATCTTCCCTTCAATTTTCTTCAGGGGGTTTTAGGGTTTTTCTTATATTTTGTTTTATATTTTCCCCTGAGATGTATTCTTTTATGATTATTAACTAAACCCCTTAAATACCTGAGGGGGATGAAACCTAAGACGGATCTTGTTATTGTTTTCTGAACTATATGATAAATACTTGATTTGTTCTTAATTATGTGTTCTTAAATCTTTCTTTGATATTTCAGGATATTGATTCAAGTATTGATGTGCTTAGGCAGTGGAGTAAAAGTCCCTATTTAAGAGTAGATCTAGCATAGTTACGCGGAGTTGATCGCAACCCTAGAAATAGGATGACGAAAATCTACCGGATTAGGGTCAAACCTAATACTGGAGTCCATAGATCGAGTTAATGCAATTCTAGGGATTTTAATTAGAAAGAGATTTCAATTAATCAACCTAGGGTTAGACGTTAGTAGCCTTGAAAAAGGTATTAATATAAATTAGGGAATCCTACGGATCAAGTCAAGTGAATAAATCATCTGGTTCAGAGTTAAATAACAAGTGAAGTCTAGGTGGATTCTTCCTCGGGTATTGTCCTAATAAATTGGTTTTTCCCAAAAGTATTTTCCCCAATTCATTCTCTGTGTCTTAGCATCTTTAGCTTAGTAGTTAGTTAATTTTAGATTAAATAACAATTCCCTTAATTCTTAGGCTAAATAATAAAAAGAAAGTCAGTATTAGTACTTTTGGTTCCCTTGGGTTCGACAATCCGGTCTTGCCACTAAACTATACTATTGTTCGATAGGTGCGCTTGCCTCAATCGTTGTCATAGTTAGATTCTAGGCTCGATCATTCATTGTATAAATTTTAAGACTTCCTGACACACGATCAAGTTTTTGGCGCCGTTGCCGGGGAACTGAAATATTAAGAATGCTCAATTTTTATTACTATAGCCATATTTTTATTTTTACAATTAAATTTTATTTTTACTTTTCTAAATTTTCTTCTTTGCTTCTGGCAGGTATTCTAGTTTATGAATAGAAGAAACCCGTCAGGACCTCTACTTTACGATAGTGAAATTGAAAGTACAGTTTGCAAAAACCGAAGAGAAATAAGGCATAACCTACAATACATACAAGAAGAGCAAGAGAACAAAATTAATACTACCGAAGAGATGGCTGAGAATAATCCGCTACCTCCAGAGGTGGCCGAAAATCATGCTCCTCGAACTATGTATGATTATGCTAAACTTAATTTAATAGGAACTGAGTCAAGTATTGTTAGACCTGCTATTGCTGCAAGTAATTTTGAACTGAAACCTAACACAATTCAGATGATACAACAATTTATTCTGTTTGATGGTTTGCAGGATGAAGATCCAAATAATCACTTGGCGAATTTCCTAGAATTTTTCAATACTTTCAAAATAAATGGCGTTTCTGATGATGCCAATCGTCTTCGGTTGTTTCCCTTTTCTTTGAGGAATAAAGCTAAACAGTGGTTGAATTCTCTTCCACAAGGACCAATCACTACATGGGAACAAATGACCGAAAAATTTTTGTTGAAATATTTTCCGCCTGCTAAAATGACTAAGTTGAGGAATGATATCTCTTCTTTTGTGTAGATGGATTTAGAGACACTTTTGATGCATGGGAGAGATACAAAGATCTATTGAGAAGGTGCCCACACCATGGATTACCCTTGTGGCTACAAGTCCAAACCTTTTACGACGGTGTGAACCCCTCAACGAGACAATTGATTGATTTAGCTGCCGATGGAACCCTGACTAACAAAACACCTGAGGCTGCCTACAAATTCATTGAAAAGATGTCACTGAATAACTATCAGTTGCAAGTTACGAGGACAAGGCCAACAAAAGCCGCCAGTGTTTTCAACCTCGACGTAGTAACCATGCTATCAAACCAGGTAGAGATGTTAAATAAAAAGATTGATGGTTTATGTGGTTCTTCGCAGGTACATACAGTTATGCAGTGCGATACAAATGGAGAAGGGATGAGCAATACAGAATATCTACCTTACAACCCGAGCGCTGAAAACGAGCAAGTTCACTATATGGGTAACAATTTTAGACCTCAAAATAACCCTTATAGTAATATTGATAATCCAGGTTGGAGGAACCACCCCAATTTCTCATGGGGTGGTCAAGGAAATCAGAGACAACAACTTCCTCCAAACTTCCAACAACAGCCCTACCCACAGTAAAAGAAGCCAAACCTTGAAGAGATGCTGACAAAATTCATAGCGGTGTCAGAAAGTCATTTCCAAAACACCGAGACAACATTTCAAAATCAACAAGCATCGATTCAGGGGATCGAGAACCAATTAGGACAACTTGCCAAGATCATATCAGAACGAACACAAGGAAGCCTACCAATCAACATTGAAACTAAACCAAAGGAGCAACTTCAAGCCATAACAGCTCATGATAGTGAAAGTTTAGATGAAACAAAATTGAGGCAAGAGAAGGTGGTAAAGGAAGGTAAGGTTGAGGTAAACTATGATAAGCCAAAACTGGTAATTAAAGAGTACCAACCTCGTATACCATACCCCAATGTGATGAAGAAAGACAACACATACGGACAATTCAATAAATTTCTTAAACTTTTAAAGAAATTACATATTAACTTACCGTTTCTTGAAGATCTTTCCCAGATGCCAGATTCAAGGAAATTTTTAAAAGAGCTTTTGACAAACAAGCGGACGATAGACGAGGAATCGTATGTGGAACTAAACGCAGTGTGCTCAGCAATGTTGCAAAATAAACTACCACGAAAATTAAAGGATCTAGGGAGTTTTACAATTCCATGCTTAATTGGTAGTTTATCTATTGATAATGCTTTAGCTGATTTAGGGGCAAGCATAAATGTCATGCCTTATAAAATGTTTAAACAGCTAGGTCTAGGGAAACCCAAACAAACTAGGATGAGCATTCAATTAGCTGATAAAATTATTAGAATTCCTAGGGGTATAATCGAAGATGTTCTCGTAAAAATTGATAAATTCGTATTCCCAGTAGACTTTGTCATTTTAGACATGGATGAGGACAATCATATTCCTTTTTAGCAACCGCCAGGACTAAAATTGATGTCGACGCAGGAGAACTCATACTTCATGTAGGTGACAAACACTCTTCAGGCCCTTGATTCGGCTAGGACATCGAGTAATCATGGTGAGAACATAAATTCTATTAATGACCATTCGGTTAAACCTTCTTTTCAGGAAGCACCATAGAACTACACAACTGAGCCAAATCCTAGACCTCATGCCAACAAGGAAATAACTCATGAGGAATGAAGGCTTCAGATCGATGAACTAGATCAGTGGAAGACACATTTCCAGGAAAAAATAGGAATACACGAAGCAGAACCAAAGCCACTCCATGGGACAAACAAATTTAAAATCGGAGATCAGGTATTGTTGGATAAGAAAGACCCTCGACTCTCTCCTTCTGACCTTAATATAAACGAAGAAATCCCTTTTAAGGTACTCAATGTCTTCCCATACGGAACAACCGAGGTAAGTAATCCTACATTCTGTACTTTTAAAGTAAATGCTACTCGACTTGAACTATATACTGCTAATAGGACTGATAGCATGAGAAAGGACTTTCAACTACTCAAACCACCATGATTATGCGAATGAGAGGTAAGTCTAGCTTAAGACTTTAAACAAGCGCTTCTCGGGAGGCAACCTGAGCACTAACCTCATTAATTTTCATATTTTATTTGCATTTTTATTTTTAGCATCTAACTACAAACTAACAGAACTTGTGAAACACAGATTTCCACACCATACGGCCTTGCACACGGCCGTGGCCGTGGCCGTGTGGATGCCACAGATTTTCGTACCAGTGTGGCAGAGATAGTATGAAACATGATGAAAAATATCTTCAAGCCACGTGCCCCAACTAAATACCATGACCGTGCAATACAGCCGTGGTCGACACTGTTTTATCAACATGGGCGTGGCAACCTACACATGGGCGTGGGAGAAACGACCGTGCGATACGACCGTGTGACGCAACACGCCCAAGGAACACAGGCATGGGGATGTACCAGATTTGAAATTTCTATTTAAAACACCCCTCTCCCTTTCTCACCTACTACCCATTCCCCTTATTCCATACACCCTACACTCCCCTCCCTCTTCATCTTCACCCCTCTTCATTTTACAAACTCTTGGTCTACACCTTATCCATGTCGATGAAATGGAAGGACCCTAGTAGGGTCTCCCTCGGCGAGAACGATCTACATAAGTTCATGTCGACCGCTTCATTAACTCGACAGGACAAGGACCCTTGAGCCTATCTCATTTTTCTTTTTCTTTTCTATTCTCCTTTATTTTTCGTCTCTTTATCTTTCTTGTCTTTAATTTTTATTCTTACATTTTGTTTTCTTTGATTTAGGTTCTAAAGGCTGTTAGAGAATTACCACACCAAGCCTTAGGAATCACACCCACCTCGCGAACCATCTAACAATAAGGACTTTTTAGTCCATTAATCTTTTCTTTTAGTCTTATTTCACTTTTTACACTCTTTCTTTTTGTTTTTCTTTTCTTTAAATATATAATTAGCATATTTTGAATTATTCTTATTATTTCTGGGCAAATTCTTCACGAGTTTCCCAATTTCTTCATCTAGTGCAGAGATTGTTGGCAGCCACCACACCACCACCAGAGGCGCCCCCTCTAACTTATCTTTCACCTCCGAATCAAGTTTTTACACTTCCAACTCAAGGAATCCATCCAAAATTTAGGAAGTTTCACCTTTCTCCTTCTCTTATGATTTCTTACTATATTGTTATTATCTATCTTTGTACATTGAGGACAATGTACATCTTAATTGTAGGGGGTGAATTTTATTTTGGAAAGTTCCTAACTTTCTGCATTATTCTCAAATCCCTAAATTATGTCTTGTTCTTAAGTAATTTTCTCATATTACTATTAGAATGAAATTTCCTTTGATTCATGATTTTTGTTGATATGTTTTGGATTAAGTCATTGATAATTTTGCAGTGATGATTTAAACTTTAGGAGACTAGAGAATCAAGCATGATGAGTCTATTTTCAAAATAAACTTTTTTTTGATAGGTTGTCTACCTGAATCTAATTATTACCTTGAAGTTTGAAATTTACAAAAGTTGATATAAAAAACCCATAATTTTTGTGAGATTTTGAGCCTTTTAGAGCATACATTCTTTTGTGCTCATTTTTTATTATGAGTGTGTCAACATTGATTTGTTATTCTAGAACTTGCTTCGATTATACATGTTGAGACCACATCATTGATTTGATATACAGAGATGATAAAGGCACTTAGGATTTAACCCACTTACTCCACTAAAAGCCTACCCTCACAATTAACCCCTAGTGAACCCTTTTAATCTTAACAAACCATTTATTGACTCACCTACTAATAGTAACCCAAAATCCATCTTGTATTTGTTATCACCATTTCTTGACTCCCTTTTTGTCGAGATTTGATTTTGAGCAGTTGCCTAACTATGTTCTATATTTCAATTGTTAAAGTTCTTTCTTATTATTGTAAATACTTGATTTGTTTAAAAAAATGAAGTTATTCATTGTTATTTCTATATTTGAGCTTAAGCAATTAATTCCACATTCTGAGAAGAAGCTCATGTTATTAGTATTTCAAGTTTTCAATTGATGTAATTATTCAGGACTAGTTCATTTTTCTAGTTAGGTAAATTGTTAATTCAATCTCGACTTTAACCCTTTAATTCAGCCTTTAGCCACACCTTTAACCATAGCCCCATTACAACCCTTACAAGACCTTTTGATCTATGTATCATTTCATTTTATAGTGGTAGAGATTTGATTTTCATGCAAGCCTATGGGATTAACTTTTCATGTTCGACTTTTGAGTGCCTAATTTTGAACCTTAAACACTTTGAGTGATTTGAGTGAATCTTTAGTGAGGATGTCAACTCTTGTCGATTTTGAATTAAAGGTAATCATTTAGATAAAGGGAAACACCTAATATTTTCGGGCTATAAATGTATGACTTTGATTGTTTGAATCTTTAGGACCCTTCTACTTAAAATTATCCATGTATAAATTATCTATGAATTATGATGAAACACTATTGATGAATATTATGAATTGAGGAAGTTCATCTTAATTGTGAGTTGAGAACTTTGCTTAAGGACAAGCAAATGCTTAAGTATGGGGGTATTTGATAAACTGTAATATATACATATTTTAATCTCACATTTAGCATACTTTTGGATGATTTGTTTCCTGAATTGTGGAATTTGGTGCTCCTAATCCTTTAATTTCATGTTTTATACTTAGGAGAGCATCGGAGGATGAAAAGAACGACAAACAGGCCAAAAACAGAGAAAATGGGCCAAAATACTTGATTTGTTCTTAATTATATGTTATTAATTCTTTATTTGATATTTTAGGATATTGATTCAAGTATTGATGTGCTTAGGCAGTGGAGTAAAAGTCCCTATTTAAGAGTAGATCTAGCATAGTTAAGCAGAGTTGATTGCAACCTTAGAAATAGGATGACGAAAATCTACCGGATTAGGGTCAAACCTAATATTGGAGTCCATAGATCGAGTTAATGTAATTCTAGGGGTTTTAATTGGAAAGAGATTTCAATTAATCAACCTAGGGTTAGATGTTAGTAGCCTCGAAAGAGGTATTAATAAAATTAGGGAATCCTACGGATCAAGTCAAGTGAATAAATCGTCTGGTTCAGAGTTAAATAACAAGTGAAGTCTAGGTGGATTCTTCCTCAGGTATTGTCCTAATCAATTGGTTTTTCCCAAAAGTATTTTCCCCAATTCATTCTCTGTGTCTTAGCATCTTTAGTTTAGTAGTTAGTTAATTTTAGATTAAATAACAATTCCCTTAATTCTTAGGCTAAATAATAAAAAGAAAGTCAGCATTAGTACTTTTGCTTTCCTTGGGTTCGACAATCCAATCTTGCCATTAAACTATACTACTGTTCAATAGGTGCACTTGCCTCAATATTTGTCATAGTTAGTTTCTAGCTCAATCATTCATTATATAAATTTTAAGACTTCCTGACATACGATCAACGGGCGTGTCTGTTGGCCGTGTGAGATACACGGCTGGGACCCACAGATGTGTGTCCCATATTTTTGAGAAAAATTCTTAACTGTTCAAAATGTTTACAAAGTTGTCGGTTTAGTCTCGAACCTCTCCCGATGTATGCTTAGGGCCTCATAGGCTCATACTAGGGACATAATGATTGGTTGTGAATGAAATGTAAGTGATTTGATTAATTGTATGTGAAATGTATGTTTGAATGTGTTATAAATCCGGTAATGCTCCATAACCCTATTCCGACATTGAATACGAGTGAAGGGTGTTACACACATGCCGTGTGAACCAGTTACATGGTCGTGTGAAAATCTCACACACCTGTGTGAAAATCGACTAAAAATCCCCAAATTGAAGCCACATAGCCGTGGCACCAAAATTTGCCCAAAAACCCTAATTCCTAATTTCACATGGCCATGGGAACCATCTGTGTGCGGCGCACGCTCGTGTGACCATCCATTTGGTCACTAAACCACACCGAAATAGGCTACAAATCATACAATTTTTGTCGAAACAAACCTCAATCCTTGATAACTCGAAAAAACACCAAAATATAATGAATTCCATTCAATTCAACAACAACACACTACATCAATTAACTAATTTCTGAATTCTATAGAAATTGTCGATTTCTACAAAACCCACTCAAAAATTTGACTTCAAAATTGAAGAGCTTCCAAACACACACCTGAATTCGTGATTTAAACGCCCAAAAACGATCGATGCCTATAATCCACCAATTCTGAAAACCTTATTAATCAACATAAAACCTTAAGCAACCAATCTAAAATTCAGAGAATAATTAATAAAACAATGCTAATACTTACACGGAAACTTCTATCGATGAAATTATAAAACAAAGTAAAAGAAATAGAGTAGAAACAATAGAACAAAATTTCAATCGAGACGAAAACCAACCACAGAAATAGAGCAGAAAAAGAAAATCAAATATTAAAAGAAAAGAATTGTAAAATGAAAGAAACAATTAGACCACCCAAAAAAAAAACAAAAAAAAAATGGAAATTGGGAAAAAAAGAAGAAGAAGAAGAAGAACATGAAAAGAGAGGAAAAGAACGTGTGAGGGAGGGAGAAGAGAACGTGAGAAAAGATTTTTGGCCTTTTTCAAATAAAGTTAAAAATAAATATATATTTTAAAACTTACAAACAAATATAAAATAAAATAAAATAAAATAATTTTTCAAAACACCAATGAGGGTTCATGTAACACCCCTAACCCGTATCCGTCGCTGCACTAGGGTTAAGAGGCATTACTAGACATATCGGAACATTTTACGCTCATTTCACAACATCAATCATACAACATCATTTCATAATAATTCAAACTCATCTAGTCCTTTTAGAAGGTCTACGAGACCTTAAACATGCTTTAGAGAAGGTTCGGGACTAAACCGATCACATACAGAAACTTTGCGGAACATAGAAAATTTTCTTTCAAAACAGGGCACACGCTCGTGTGGCTAGGCCGTGTGCAACACTGACTTGAATCACACGGCCTGTTACACACCCGTGTGTCTGGCCCCTGTGCAAGTCTGACTTGCTTTGAATTGGAACATTGAAGGACAAGGTCGAGACACACGCCCGTGTGCTCAATCGTATGGGCAATTATAGGCCATATGCAAGGCCAAATTGCCACCCGTTTTGGGTTATTCCTATAAGCTTCTGGTAGCTTCGATAATCTATAAAACAATTCAAACACACACAAAGTAAGCTAATAAAAGCTTAGTAAGCCATATCCAAGTAAACTTATCGCATAAACAATTACAAACTATTTCATTCATATGAACTATGGCATAACACAATAGCAAATTCATATTTCCCATCTAGCTCAATTGTTCATAACCTCTTGCTTATAAACATATCACATTTTCATGTAGCTCACATATCAAATGATCATATTCATACTTATCTTCCATTGCCAAATTTCATATACATTTCATACGTACCTGAAACAGATACATATTCACATATTCAATCATATCTCGAAATGTCTATTGAATCGTTCGAAACAATAAGGTTACTCAGATAGCTCGCAAGGCTCGTACAATGCCAACATCCCAAACGTGGTCTTACATGTAATTAAATATCGATGCCTTTGTCCTAGACAGGGTCTTTCCCGAAATCATACATGATGTCGATGTCCCAGACATGGTCTTACACGTAAATCTCAAATCAATGCCAACGTCCCAGACATGGTCTTACATGATAACTCATATCGGATTCCTATGTCATGACATATGTATCCTAACTATTCCTATGGTTCGTACGGGGCTTTTCGGACGTCATCACATTATCGAAATTTTCTCGGATTTCACATATTCAGCTCCAATACCCATTCATTACATTTCATTAACATATAAGCAATAATAATTCAATTCAAACACATTTATTTGTATATAGATTTACCTCGTACGGGAAAGAACGGAAACAAACAGCTATTCAACACTTTCGATTTCCCCCGATCTAATTCCATTTTCTTTGGTTCTTGATCTATACACATCCAAATTTAACTCTTTTATTCACAATCATTCAATTCAATCCATTTACAAATATTTAGGGAATTTTACAAATTATCCCTCATATTTTCACATTTTAACACTTTAGTCCTCATTTCACAAAATCACAAAATACACAAAATTTCACATTTTTCATGCTTAGTCGAATTTTCATGGAGTTCATTTAAGCCCATATATTTCATTTATTTCACATTTTAAGCCCTCATTTTATACCTTTCTCAATTTAGTCCACAATAAACAAATTCATCAAAAATCCCAATACAAGACATGTTTATCTAACACCAAACTTTCATATTTCACCAATAAACATCATTAAGCTCACAAAATCATCAATGGCACATCACACAATCATCAACAATTTCTGAAATTTAGGCATGGGCTTGATAGGACACAAAGAAACGATCACAAAAAAGTAAAAATTATCGAAAACAGATCAAAAACACATACCCAATTAATGCTCAGACAAAGGCAGAATGTTTGAGAACTCAAACCCTTATTTCTTTCTTCAATTTCAGCAAATATGATGAAAAGATGAAGCAAAAATCATGTTTTGTTTAATTAATAAACATTAATTTATCATTTACCAAAATAGCCTTATTAAACACATTTAAAATCCACTAACTCTTGGCATATATGTCCATTCATAAATTCAATGGTCCATTTACAACATAAGGACCTCACATTTAATAAACTATGTCAATTCGGTACACAACCAATTAGAATACAACATTTACGTTTTATGCAATTAGGTCCTTTTTCTCAAATCGAGCACACAAATGATCAAATTTTATACAAAACTTTCACACATGCTTAATCACATACTGTAAACACGGAAAATAATATTAAAATATTTTTCTAACTCAGATTTATGGTCCCAAAACCACTATTTTGACTAGGGTCTAAACCGGACTATTACAACTCTCCCCCTTAGGGATTTTCGTCCCCAAAAATCTTACTGTTGAACAGATTCAGATATTGTTGTCTCATAGCATCTTTGGGCTCCCACGTAGCTTCTTCAACCCCGTGTCGATGCCGTAATACTTTTACTAACGGAATTTTATTATTCCTCAATTCTTGAACCTCGCGAGCTAAGATACGAATCGGTTGTTGTTCCTAAGTCATATCAAACTGAATCTCTATCTCAGACGGAGAAATCACATGTGAGGGATCAGATCTGTATCATCGAAGCATCGATACATGAAACACATTATGGATCTGTTCTAACTCAAATGGTAGCAACAGTCTATAAGCAACTAGCCCAATACGCTCGATAATCTCATACGGCTCGATGAATTTCGGACTCAATTTGCCTTTTCTGCCGAATCAAAGTATTTTCTTCCACGGAGACACTTTCAAAAATACTTTATCACCAATCTTAAATTCAATATCTTTTCTTTTCAAATCTGCGTATGATTTCTATCGATCAGACGCTGCTTTCAGACTATTTCGTATCACCTGTACTTTTTGTTCAGTCTCTTTAATCAAATCAACCCTGTGATTTTTATTTTCACTAAGTTCAGACCAGCACAGAGGTGTTAGACATTTCCTACCATACAAGGCTTCGTACGATGCCATTTTAATGCTCGATTGAAATCCATTATTATACACGAATTCAATAAATGGCAAATATTGTTCCCACGTACCTTCAAAATCAAGAATGCAACATCTCAACATATCCTCGAGTATCTGAATAACTCGCTCGGATTGCCCATCCGTCTGCTGGTGAAAAGCAGTACTGAAATGCAATTTTGTACCTAAAGCCTCTTGCAATTTCTTCCAAAACCTCAAAGTAAACCTCGGATCTCTGTCAGACACAATAGATAATGGCACCCCGTGCAATCTCACAATATCGAAAATATATAACTCAGCAAACTTATCAAGTGAGTAATCAGATCGTACCAGAATAAAATGGGCTGATTTCGTCAATTTGTCAACTATAACCCAGATTGTATCTTTCTTCTTCAGAGTTAAAGGCAAACCTGAAACAAAATCCATCGTCACTCTATCCCAGTTCCACTCGGGAATCATAATCGGTTGTAACAAACAGGATGGCACCTGATGTTCAGTTTTAACTTGCTGACAGATCAAACATTTTGAAACAAAATCAGAGATATCTCTTTTCATTCCAGGCCACTAGTAAAGTTGTTTCTAATTATTATACATCTTTGTACTTCCCGGATGAACCGATAAACGATTGCTATAAGCTTCTTTCAAAATCAACTGAATTAACTCTGGATTTCTCGGAACACAAATCTAATCTCGGAATCTCAGACAATCATCATCATCAACTTGAAATTATGAATTAGAGTTCAAATCACACTGAGCTCGTTTCGCTAGCATTTCATTGTCAACTTTTTGGGCATCACAGATCTGCTGTAAGAACAATGGTCTCGCTTTCAATTCGGCCAAAACCGAACCATCATCAGATAGAACTAAATGAGCATTCATCGCAAGTAAGGCAAACAACAATTTTCGACTCAAAGCATCAACAACAACATTTGCTTTTCCCGGATGATAATAAATCACAAGCTCGTAGTCTTTTAATAGTTCTAACCATCTTCTCTGTCGCAGATTCAAATCTTTCTGAGTCATCAAATCTTTCAAACTTTTATGATCTGAAAACACATGACATTTCTCACCAAAAAGATAGTGGCACCAAATTTTTAGAGCAAACACGATCGCGGCTAATTCAAGGTCGTGCGTCGGATAATTCTTTTCATGTAGTTTCAGTTGTCTCGAAGCATAAGCTATAACTTTGCCTTCTTGTATCAAGACACAACCTAGACCGTTTAACGAAGCATCACTAAAAATAACGAACTCTTTACCCAATTCTGGCTGTACCAAAACTGGAGCTTCAGACAAAAAGGCTTTCAACTGATCAAACCTTTTCTGACACTTTCCAGACCATTCGAATTTCACATCTTTCTGAAGCAATCTCGTCAACTGAGTTGCAATCATTGAAAAGCCTTTTACGAACCGTTGGTAATAACCAGCATGTCCCAGAAAACTGTGGACTTCAAACACATTTTTCGAAGGCTTCCACTCTAAAATAGCAAAAATCTTGCTTGGATCAACTCGTATACCAGATGCTGACACAATATGCCCCAAAAAGTCAACTTCGTGCAACCAGAACTCACATTTACTAAATTTTGCATACAATTGCTTATCACGCAGAGTTTGTAGCACAATTCTCAAATGTTTGGCATGCTCAATTTCATCACGGGAATAAATCAAAATGTTGTCAATGAATACAACAACAAATCAATCTAAATACGGTCTAAAAATTCTGTTCACCAAGTCCATAAAGACAACAGGAGCATTTGTTAGTCCGAGAATGCTTGTACCTCGTTCTGAAAGAAGTTTTCGAAATGTCTAAATATTTTACTCACAATTGATAGTATCCTGATCTCAGATCTATCTTTGAAAACACAGTACCTCCTTTCAGCTGATCGAACAAATCATTGATTCTGGGCAGAGGATATTTGTTCTTAATAATCACTTTGTTTAACTTATGGTAGTCAATGCAAATTCTCATCGTGCCATCTTTCTTTTTCACAAACAGAACGGAAGCACCCCAAGGAGAAAAGCTCGGTCGTGCAAAACCTCTGTATGTTAATTCTTACAACTGAGACTTCAATTCTTTCAATTCTGTAGGAGCCATTCTATACGGAGCTATTAAGATAGGGGTCGTCCCTGGCACTAACTCAATGCCAAACTCAACTTCTCGTATCAGAGGTAATCCCAGTAATTCTTTAGGAAACACATCAGAGAATTCATAAACCACAGACACAGATTCAACTTTCTTTTTTGTCACTTTCGTATCAATTACATATGCAAGATAAGCTTTACATCCTTTTTCACATAATTTAGAGCTTTCATTGAAGATATTACTACCGGTAGCCCATTCAAATCACTGGACTCCATTCATATTATTTCATCATTCTTACATCTCAAATCAATAGTCTTCCGTTTGCAATTCACAACAGCATCATGCAATGTTAGCCAATCCATATCCTGAATTTATCAAATTCATCAAAGGGTAGTAGTATTAGATTAGCCGGGAAACAGATATCTCGAAATATCAATGGACAATTCTTTCACACTTTGTCAACCAGAACACACTTACCTAAGGGGTTCGATACTCTAATTACAAATTCAGTAGACTCTATAGACAAAGTCTTACTGGATACTAAGTTCATACACACATATGAATGAGTAGACCCTGGATCTATCAATGTAATCACATAAGTATCATAAAGAATAAAAGTACCAGTAATGACGTCTAGAGACGAAGCTTCTTCGTGAGCGCGAATAGCGAAAGCTCTGGCAGGTGCTCTCGCCTCAGATCTTGCAGCTGTATCTTTCATAGCTCTCTGGCTACAACTCACATTTCCCATGTTTTTGGGAGGTCTACCCCTGGCTGAAGCGTTATTCAACTTCAGATTCTATACAATCTCTTGCTCAACAAACTCGAGACAGTTTTGGATAAAGTGATCTAAAGATCCACATTTGAAACAAGCTCAATCATTTAATCGACAATTTCCCGGATGTCTTTTACCACAATGCCTACACTCGGGTCACACAGATCTAACATTTCTAACACTTGTAATCGAAGTAGCTAGAGCTCGGAAGCTCAAAATTGTAACAACCCGATTTAGACCCTAGTCTGAACAGTGGTATCGACACCACAAATTTGAGGTCATAAAAAAATATTTTAATATTATTTTTGGTTTTTATTATATGTGATATAGCTTGTGTGAAAGTTCTATGTGAAAATCTTAGCGATTGTGTGTCGAATTATGAAAAAAGACTTAATCACATAAAGTGTAAAATGCTGTGTGTTGATTGTTAAGTGCTTAATTGTTGTTGTATATATAATTTGGAGGATTTATGTTGTAATTAAGCCACTATATAGTTAGTGGATGGTTAACCAACCATTATAAGTTTTAATGTTTAATTCATTAAGGATAGAATTGGAAATCAATTATTAATGTAACACCCCAAACCTGGCCTAGAAGTTAGGCCCAAATCTGGCGTGTCACATTGAAGAATTTTTTGAAAACCACGCTTTCATTAAAAACCCTTCTTAAAGAACTTAAAACTTTCTGCTATTCAAAACCTCAGATTTCGTTTGCTTATTTTCAAAACATGGTTTATTAGAAATCATTCTTGGAAAACATTATTATCTTTAAAACCTTGTTTGTTGCGGAAAGCTTAATTTAAAACAGTTGCAGAACGTGATATTTTGAAAAACAATATTTATTTTCGATAAATCGTGATCTACTTCTAGCAATTATAAAACAATCAATAAAATCCCAAAACTTAAAGTTCAGAAATCTTAAGCCCTGATTACAAAATTTATAACCCAACAAATTAAACTAAAATAAAAATAGGACGTGTACTTTAAAGCCAATCGGACGTGTGGTCACCTCCGAGTCCCTCGCAGCTCCGATCCGTCTAAGGTTGAGGATTACCTGCACAGTTAAAAATGAGGTGAGTTTATGAAAACTCAGTGTGTAATCCCCTTAGCAGAGTATCAGTCAGTATACAAAAGCAGAAACCTAAACAGTCTGGGCCGAAGCCCTTTCAACAGTAATAGTACAGTACAGATCAGAGCATAAATAGATATGCAACAGTATGAGGATGTGTCCCACCCCAATCCAGCCAACATACCACCCGTACCAACCCTACACTCCATGTGGGGACCAAGTCGACCCACTCAGCCCTACATACCAAGTGCGCAGCCGAGCTGCCAATATCAACGCAACAAAGCTGCCAGTACAGTACTTCCTCCAAAATACAAATCCCAGCCCCATACAATATGTCGTGTATGTCATGCTCAATCATTACACATGTATGCAAAATGGCCATCCTCAGTAACAGTCACCTAAACATATATTAACAGCATACTAGTCACACGCCTACAGCCAAGTCAGTTAAACTCATAGTTATACAATCACAATTAAATTAGTCAAATTCACAGTCTAAATCAGTCATTCACCAACAAGGGAAAAATAGTCATTTTACCCTATAAAAATATTTCAATAATCCTATCCTTCCAGGGTATTCGGTAATTTTACAAGTCGAGGGTATTTCAGTAACTTTGTAAACCACTAAGGGTATTTCGGTAACTTTACCATAGAGGGTATTTCGGTAACTTTACCCATAGAGGGTATTTCGATAATTTTGTAAATTAGGGGTACTTTGGTAATTTCGCAAATCGAGGGTATTTCAGTAATTTTGCAAACTGGGGGTACTTCAGTAATTTGACAAGTCGAGGGTATTTCAGTAATTTTGTAAACTAGGGGTATTCTAAACAAAGATAACGATGCGAATGGGCCTAAGGCCCATTCTTGGCCCAAATGGGCCCACACACTCGTGTGGCCCATTTAGCCCAAATCTAGCCACAAATATGAGATTCACATAGACCATTCCAATATCTACTACATAATCATACAATTTATTCATATGGACCCACGGGCCCATTGGGCCCACTTTGCCCCTTTCGGCCCATCGTTGCCTAAACAGCCTAAAACCACAAGAACTGTAACACCCCTTACCCGTATTCGACGCCGGAATAGGGTATGAAGCATTACCAGAACACATACACTTGTAAACGTATTAAACTAAGTCATAAAATTTCATCCAAATTATCTCTTTTCAATTTTAATCACAAATAAATAACTTGAATAATACTAGTCAACATCAATGACCTTATACAAAATGAACTGCTAAATATTAATGGCCAACATTTTAGGCCAAACCAATTATGACATATACAAATGACTAAGTCCCCTATACATGCCATAAACTTAAGAGGTTTGTATTCACTTTTTACCCACGATGATAGCTTGACAGTGTGATTACATCTCCGACGATCTCCAACTCGAGCTAGCATACAACCCTATAAGATATGGGAAAGGAAGGAAAGTAAGCTACAAAGCTTAGTAAGTAAGTATGTAAATAATAAGTGACTTATTAACAGGCTTTCATAAATCTTCACAATATGTTCTCAAGATAATACAGTCATAATTGCACATAGTTCCACTTTTATTCATATTCATCTCAAGCTGTCTATTTGAGTCACTGTCACTAAATTATTTATTTCTCAAGATACAGAGCTCCAAATGAAGAAAACGTAAATTTTCTCTGAAACTAGACTCAAATATCTCCACACAATAAAATTTCTAGAATTTTTTGGCTTAGTCAATTAGTACATTTTATTCTTTAAAATATCCCCTATTCTATTATCTGACAGTTTTGACCTTTATTCACTAAAAATTAATTATATCATTGTACAGAACTCAAATGATATTACCGTTTATTTCTATTGAAAATAAACTCATTAAGAAATTCAGGGATATAAATTTTATCCCATGATTATTTTTGTACAATCTTTAATGAATTTTCAAATTTACAATAGGGGATTCTGAAATCATTCTAACCTTGTCTCACAAAAATTCAAATATCACAAAATATAAAATTCTTTTGTTTACACCGTTTCTTTTATGTGAAAATAGACTCATCCAGCTTTAATTTCATATCTTATTCAACCTATAATTCAATTTTCACCATTTTTGGTGATTTTTCAAAGACACATAACTGCTGCTGTCCAAAACTGTTTTATTTCTAAATTTACTCTTTCATAATTTCACTTCATTTCTTCTTACCGAAAGTTCGCTCAAATATCGAGCACATTGTTCATGAATTTTCACACTTATACCTGCACTTATTCATCACATAATCATATTCAATTACACTTAGTCGTTATTTGATAATTAGCACACGAAGTGCCGTCTTCCGGTAATGTATCGTACACATAGTGCCATTACCCGTTTCTCGCACACATAGTGCCATCTACCGGTAATGTATCACACACATAGTGCCATTACCCATTTCTCGCATGCATAGTGCCATTACCAATTTCTCGCACACATAGTGCCATCTTCTGGTAATGTATCGCACACATAGTGCCATGACCCGTTTCTCGCACACATAGTGCCATCTTCCGGTAATGTATCGCACACATAGTGCCGTTACCCGTTTCTTGCACACATAGTGCCATCTTACGATTATGTATCGGACACATAGTGCCATTACCCATTTCTTGCACACATAGTGCCATCTACCGGTAATGTATCGCACACATAGTGCCATTACCCGTTTCTCGCACACATAGTGCCATTTTCCTTTCGCAATTCATAATTTACATCAAGTAATTACTCCATATTCAACCATATCTCATATAATATAACAAAATATTAAAACAGAAATAAAAACAATGTATCATGTACATACAAACTTACCTCAAAAGCAAAATCAGCGAAAATAACTTATTCGTCAATTACTCATTTTTCCCTCGTTCTAGTTCCAAATCTCATTTTCCTTGATCTATAACAACATATTTCACTTATTCAATTAATGTACTATTCAAAACAGTCCTTAACTCAACTTTTGCAAAATTATAATTTTGCCCCTAATCTTTTACATATTTACACTTTTGGCCCAATACTCGAAAATTAAACTTCAGCCCTTATTATTATGTTTTATAACATGCTGATCATTTTTCCCTTTATGGCAACCTCAAATTCTTACTCTAACATACACTTATGAACAATAATAATTTTTACCGATTAGCTCGTTTTACTCGTTTTCACCGAAAATCACTTAGTAGAAATCGTTCCTCTACTCATTAACATGCATAATCTACCATAAAACATCAAAATACACAAGCTTTCAATAATGGCATAATTCAAAATATTCACCAAAATAAAAAATTCAAGCATGAGTTTTGTAGATAACTTAGCAACGATCTCAAAAATGTAAAAATTATCAAAAACCGAACAAAAACTAACCTTGAATTAAGCTTCAATATAGCCGAATGTTTCAAACTTTCAGACTTTCTTTTTCTTTTCTATGTTCGGTGAAGAAGATGGACATAAAGTGGTGTTTTTCTTTAATGTTTTGTCTTATTATAACATATATTATTATTCACTTACTAATTTAACATTTATTATTTAATATATAAAACTTGTACAATAAGGATATATATTAACCCATTGCCGTCCACTAGCTTTAATTATTGGAAAAATTGCAACATAAAACCTCCATATTAAAAGAACATTCACTATTCGGCCCTTCTAAAAATAACCACTAAATTTTCATTTTACGCGATTAAGCCCTTTTATTAAATTAAGCACAGTAACAATAAAATTAATTCATGAAACTTTCACACATGTAAATTCACATATTATAAGCATTGAAAATAATATTAAAATATTTTTTTGACTCAGATTTGTGGTCCTAAAATCACTGTTCTGACTAAGGTCTAAATCAGGCTGTTACAAGAACACTCATGGTGGCCTCGACTATCGTGTCGAAGCTCCTACATGTGCGCTCGCACGCTCGTGTGGTGACTGTCGCCGTGTGACCAGCATTTCAGCATTTGCCACTCTACAACTAGAGTACTGTGAAATACACACCTGATAGGAATCTGGAGTTAATCCACGCTCCGAACACTCCAGTGCCCAAATGCCCACCAAGATATCCTTACTCTCCTCATAGATTGCTTTATTTAAAGCCAGCTTCTCACCTTTCCTCTTGCTATCTTCCCGATGTGGGATCCCTCCTTCAGCAGAGTTTAATTCCAACACAAACTCTGGCCATCCCAACTTTGTAACACCCTGGGTTAGGGGCTGTGCAGATCGGGTAAATCGAGTGTTAGTAGGTTTTTGGAGCGCTTGGATGAGTTGTAGAGGTTTTCAGAAGGTTTGGATGAAACGGGAAGAGCTTGGAAAATTTTTAGAATTTTAGTGTGAAAGGGGATCGGGTCAAGGGAGGTTTTAAGGATTATTTTTGGTAATTTGTGGCACAAGAAAGGATCTGGCATAGTGGTTCATGCGCTGCATTGGGGGGCTGGAAGTAGCGCCGTTGGGGGCCTGGGTTCGAGACCAAATGGCAGCAAAAGGGTTTTAATTTTTGGGGTATGGCGCTACGGGTAGAAGGCCTTAAATTATTTTGGGGCGAGTTTTGTCGCAAGGAGCAGCTAGTTCAGGTGGTGTCTGTGCGGAACCTAAGCGCTGAAGGTGCGTGTGGGCGCTGGTTCGAGCAACGGAAGCAGCATTTTGGCGTTTCATTTTATGTGCGGCTGTGGGGCTGGGCTAGGAAGGGTTAGGATTTAATGTTGGGGGTTTTTGTCACAAAAATCAAGCTGGCCGAGTGGCCTGGGCGCTGGGGGGAAAGGAGCAGCAGCTTGGTCCCAGGTTCGAACCTGGAGAATGGCAATTGGAGTTTTAGTTTTTTTATCTATTTTGGGCAGCAAATTGAAGTGGACGGCACATGTAGATTGAATTGGAAGATAAGGATGAGTTGGTTGTTATTTCTTTTGAATTCGGTGGGTTATGGATTAGTTTTTTTTTAGTTTTTATTTTATATTTTAAATTGGAGGGGTGGTAATGGATTAAAGGTGGGTTTTATTTTTTAAATTTTGAATTGTTTTAAAATGGTTGGTTGGGAGTGAGATTAGGGGTTTGATTAATTCAATTTCGGTTGAATTAGTGGTTAGGAAAAATTTTAGGAAATGTGGGATGTTGGAGTCTTCAAGGAGGGTTGTAGAATGCTTTAAATAGGGAAGTGCTCACCTTTTTGTTCCTTTTTGACCAATTGCTCTTTTGCCGAAATTGCTAGTATTGCTAAACACCTCTCTTCCTTCATAAAAATCACCTAAGCCGAAACTTTAAGTCATCTATTCCCATCTTCTAAAGTTGAAAAGCCTTTCTCATTTATGTTGTGTTAAGCAGAACCCTTTGTTGAGCCTTACCCATACTTTTCCTCCTCTTCATTCTTTTCTAGAGCATTGATTCTCAAGGTTACTATCAAGTCGAATTTGGGGTAGTAAGGTGGTAAGGTTTCCTTTCTTATTATTGGTTTTTCTTCTTTCGTGATTGACCAGAAATCATGTAGCTAATCATGTATTCTTTTGTTTGGCCGAATCATGGAGGGCTAGGTGGGGGTTCTTTTGCTTTTAGCTAGCGTTAAAAGTGCTGCTAAGGGTTTTCGGATTCGTTTTACCAGGATTTTTCGACAAGGTTCTTAGTCAAGTATCGTTTGCGGGTTTTGATCGACATTGTGCTAGTAAGGTGCGTAATCATCGCACTATTTCTTCGGTATTATGCTTGCTAACATTTATACATGAGTAAGTTTGTGATATTGAAGTTAACGATGTATATATATATATAAATATATGATGTGGTAATGATATGAGATGTATGCTCCTATTATATGATGATTTGATAAGATGCGTTATCACATATGCATGGGATTCGAGTTTGATCGAGGAAGGAAGGAGTACACATTGGTGTACGTGGTCTAGTATTAGCCGGGCTACACTAGCGCTTGATGAGTTCTTTGTGTGCATCATCAAGGAGATGTTGGCTTGGTGCCCATCTCGGCGGTTGATAGCTATGTGCATCACCGTAGGCGGATTTTGATATCGGGATCACGATTGGTTGATCGGTGGCTCAGCCACGGCCTTGAGCAGTGAGTTGCCAAGGTAAGGATTTTGGATCACGAGGTGATCAGTGGTGGTTTATCCACGGCCTTAGGCGAGGAGTCCGCCAAGGTTGGAGTACGTTGGTTTGTGGGTTAATTTGAGATGCATTCTTGCATGATTTGTTTCGATGGATGTGTGTGGGTATGGGCCAAGCCCATACGGATGGAAATATGTGTTGTGGTTATGCACTGAGTCGGTGGACTCACTCTTTCATTAACCATTTCAGGTGAGGCGTAGATCGGACCGGGATCGGAGAGGACACATGGTGGCCCATGCAGAAAGAAGAATTCAAATCTTTTAAGTTTATTTATATTAAGTATTTGGGTTTAAATATTGATGTAATAAGGACCTTTGACTTTTTCATTTATTTTGGGAATTTCTTTATTATTATTTTTAAATAATGGTTTGATTATTTTGATTACTAGGTGCAAACAACTTAGTTTTTAGCCATTTTTTTTTACTCAACAAATTTATAAATTAAACGAGTGTTTTAAGATGGACATTTCTATTTATTATCAAAGTCTAAAAGTATTTTTTTTTAAAAGTACACGGGTTTTACCAGAAAAATAGTAGATTTTCGTGTTTTAAATTCTAAGTAAAGAAAGATATTTTCGCGCTAACATAACCAGATTCGGTCGTAGTGAATGGGCCGGGTTTGGGGATGTTACAGATTGGTATCAGAGCCCGGTTCAAAACTCGGCTATGAGGGTATTGGGCCCGAAACAGTTTTCAAAATGGGCTTTTCGAAAGGTGGGTTTTCATAAAAAGTTTTCAGGTTATTCTGGCATGGCACCTGTGTCTCCGACCCGAAGTCCACCAGGTAAGTACTTCGGACTTTTCTTTCTGGAAGTGAATTGTTTACATGAATTGATTTGGGCTTAGTTTGGGCTCGTAGAATAGAATAATAGGATCTGTTGGACCCTAGGACTAGACTACTCAAACATGTGCATAAAACTTAAATCTCTTAAACAAACCTGTGAAGTAAGTCGCCGAGTTAAGGTGTGGTAACCCCCTCAGACGCATGTCTAGGAGTGGAACAGGAAGAGCTCGGTATTTAAGCAGTCCAGTGTGACTCACCTCCTCTCTTCGCAGTATCCCACACAGTGCGTAGCTACTGGTTCACCTTAACCAAGAGGACTTGTTCATAGGCTAAACCGATTATTAAAACCCAAAAGGAACTAGCCTTGTTGTTTTCTAAAACTTTCTGTATTAAAACTTTTCCAAATTTACCCTTTTGGTTTGTGAAATCTTAAATTTGATTCGGAAGAACGTTTTGATTTACAAAATTACCAAAATGCCCTTAGTGGCAAAAATTACAAAAATACCCTGTGTTGAAAATTACTAAAAAGCCCCCGACTTTCAAGATTTCGGTGTAACCCCAATTTTAATAGAATTTTCTCACTTTGCAAAAGTATCCAGCTTTTTCAGATTTCAAAATAATGCCCCGACTTTGGAAATTTACTGAAAATACCCTAGTTGATAAAATTACCAAAACGCCCTTGGTTTCTAAATTTTCAAATTTCTTTCGACTTTTATGAGAATATTCCTATTTTATCAAGTATCCGAAAGTCTTATTTTGTGAAATATTGTGATATTCTGATTTGGAGAAATTACGAAAATGCCACGATTTCCAAAATTTTAATAACCCTGCTTTTTCAAATTTGGCAACACACTTTGTTTGAAAAACTAAATTTTCAAGACGACTTCGAGATTTTGTAAACTTTGAAGTTGGAAAACTATTTTCAAAATTGACTCTCGAGCTATTACCAAAATACCCTCTTTAGGAACAATGACGAATTTACCCTCGGGTAGGAAGGAAACTTGATTGCTCGAAAGAACTACTCTTGGAAACTTCATTGCATAAAATTGCTCGTGGGTAAAACAAGAAACAAGAATTTCTAATGCATAAAACTTTTTAAAGACAGACTAAATCAAGCGCTAGATATGAGTTCTAGGGGCGTGGTCGCAATACTCGTGGGCGTGGTAGAGGCAGGATGTCAGTATCGGAACCGGTTGGGTCACGCCATGGGTCAGAAAGCGATGCACCGCCACCAGCTGTTGAGGTTGAACAACAGGATCAGACTGGAGGAGACGACGTAGTGTCACAAGCGGTGTTGCAGTACTCGAACGCAGTGGCGAGGAGCCAATGTGGGCAATAGGAATCGGAAGTCGGTGCAGAGACTTAGGGCGAATGGAGCCGAGGTTTTCAGAGGAGTGTCTGGGGTAGCTCCGAACGTGGCAGAGTATTGGCTTGAGGCTGTTGAAAGGATTATGGACGACCTAGACTTAACTGCTGAGGAGAAGCTTAAGGGTGTTGTTTCGTTGCTACGGGATGAGGCCTACCAGTGGTGGCTCACTGTTAAGGAAAGTACCCCTGCGGATCGAGTGGATTGGGGTTACTTTAAGATCAAGTTTGAAGGGAAGTATGTTGGAGCGAGCTATGTGGACGCGCAGAGGAAGGCGTTCCTTAATCTGGTGCAAGGTAGCAAGTCAATAGCAGAGTACGAAGCTGAGTTTCTGCGTTTGAGCCGGTATGCTCGGGGCATCGTGGCAACGGATTATGAGAGATGTGTCAGATTTGAAGATGGGCTACGGGATGAGCTGCGAGTTTTGATTGCTCCGTATCGTGAAAGAGACTTCGCAGATTTTAGTGGAGAAAGCTCGAATAGCCGAGGAGGTCAAGAAGGCCGAGAGGCACAATAGAGAAAGGAACCGTGATAAGAGAAGTGTTGGATCGCCGTAAATGGTTGAGAGGGTTTGAAAAGACCGAGGGTTGAGACTCGTTAATATTGCTAAGCCACCACGGAAATCCGGATCGTCCGTGGTGCTCAATGTGGAAGGTACCATGTTGGCGAATCTTTGGAATCGTGTTCGGAGTGCTTTAGATGCAAGTCCAAGTTCCACTGATTAAGGATTGTCCCCGGGATCCGAATAGGACTCGGATAGTGGGTCAAGGTTATGTGCAACAAGGCAGAGGTGGTCAGCAGGCGACGAGAGGTCGTGGTCCGAACCATGGAGGAAATGGTTCCGGCCGAGGTCGTGGAGCAGTAGACCTTGGTAATGGTAGCACCGAGGCAAGGCAGCCAGGTCTGGTTTATGCAGTCCGTCGGAGGGAGGATAATGATGTGCCGGATGTGTCAGCTGGTAAGTTCCTTAAGTCTGGAATATTCTCTGTTGCTTTGTTCAGTTGGGTGGCTGTTTGTTTTGTTGCTTGTAAAGTATGGGGACTTTGAGTATGAACTTAGAATCTTTACCTAGAGATATGTTAGCTCTTTAAGATCAGAGTGCGCAGCGATAGCATAGTGTGGGAATTAATTTGTGGAGTCGTTGGTCTAGCCAAGTAATTTCGAGGACGAAATTATTTTAAGGAGGGTAGAATTGTAACACCCTGGGTTAGGGGCTGTGCAGATCGGGTAAATCGAGTGTTAGTAGGTTTTTGGAGCGCTTGGATGAGTTGTAGAGGTTTTCAGAAGGTTTGGATGAAACGGGAAGAGCTTGGAAAATTTTTAGAATTTTAGTGTGAAAGGGGATCGGGTCAAGGGAGGTTTTAAGGATTATTTTTGGTAATTTGTGGCACAAGAAAGGATCTGGCATAGTGGTTCATGCGCTGCATTGGGGGGCTGGAAGTAGCGCCCTTGGGGGCCTGGGTTCGAGACCAAATGGCAGCAAAAGGGTTTTAATTTTTGGGGTATGGCGCTACGGGTAGAAGGCCTTAAATTATTTTGGGGCGAGTTTTGTCGCAAGGAGCAGCTAGTTCGTGTGGTGTGCAGGCGGAACCTAAAGCGCTGGTGAAGGTGCGTGCGGGGCGCTGGTTCGAGAGCAACGGAAGCAGCATTTTGGCGTTTCATTTTATGTGCGGCTGTGGGGCTGGGCTAGGAAGGGTTAAGATTTAATGTTGGGGGTTTTTGTCACAAAAATCAAGCTGGCCGAGTGGCCTGGGCGCTGGGGGGAAAGGAGCAGCAGCTTGGTCCCAGGTTCGAACCTGGAGAATGGCAATTGGAGTTTTAGTTTTATTATCTATTTTGGGCAGCAAATTGAAGTGGACGGCACATGTAGATTGAATTGGAAGATAAGGATGAGTTGGTTGTTATTTCTTTTGAATTCGGTGGGTTATGGATTAGTTTTTTTTAGTTTTTATTTTATATTTTAAATTGGAGGGGTGGTAATGGATTAAAGGTGGGTTTTATTTTTAAATTTTGAATTGTTTTAAAATGGTTATCGGGAGCAGATTTTGGGGTTTGATTAATTCAATTTCGGTTGAATTAGTGGTTAGGAAAAATTTTAGGAAATGGCTAGGATGTTGGAGTCTTCAAGGAGGGGTTGCCGAATGCTTTAAATAGGGAAGTGCTCACCTTTTTGTTCCTTTTGACCAATTGCTCTTTGCCGAAATTGCTAGTATTGCTAAACACCTCTCTTCCTTCATAAAAATCACCTAAGCCGAAACTTTAAGTCATCTATTCCCATCTTCTAAAGTTGAAAAGCCTTTCTCCTTTATGTTGTGTTAGCCGAACCCCTTGTTGAGCCTTACCCATACTTTTCCTCCTCTTCATTCTTTTCTAGAGCATTGATTCTCAAGGTTACTATCAAGCCGAATTTGGGGTAGTAAGGTGGTAAGGTTTCCTTTCTTATTATTGGTTTTCTCTTCTTTCTGTGATTGACCGAAATCATGTAGCTAATCATGTATTCTTTTGTTTGGCCGAATCATGGAGGGCTAGGTGGGGGTTCTTTTACTTTTAGCTAGCGTTAAAAGTGCTAAGGGGTTCTCGGGATTCGTTTTACTAGGGATTTTTCGACAAGGTTCTTAGTCAAGTATCGTTTGCGGGTTTTGATCGATTGTGCTAGTAAGGTGCGTAATCATCGCACAATTTCTTCGGTATTATGCTTGCTAACGTTTATACATGAGTAAGTTTGTGATATTGAAGTTAACGATGTATATATATATATAAATATATGATGTGGTAATGATATGAGATGTATGCTCCTATTATATGATGATTTGATAAGATGCGTTATCACATATGCATGGGATTCGAGTTTGATCGAGGAAGGAAGGGAGTACACATTGGTGTACGTGGTCTAGTGTTAGCTTCGGGCTACACTAGCGCTTGATGAGTTGCTGTGTGCATCATCAAGGGAGATGTTGGCTTGGTGCCCATCTCGGCGGTTGATAGCTATGTGCATCACCGTAGGCGGATTTTGATATCGGGATCACGATTGGTTGATCGGTGGCTCAGCCACGGCCTTGAGCAGTGAGTTGCCAAGGTAAGGATTTTGGATCACGAGGTGATCAGTGGTGGTTTATCCACGGCCTTAGCGCGGAGTCCGCCAAGGTTGGAGTACCGGTTGGTTTGTGGGTTGGGCTGAGATGCATTCTTGCATGATTTGTTTCGATGGCTGTGTGGGTATGGGCCAAGCCCATACGGATGGAAATATGTGTTGTGGTTATGCACTGAGTCGGTGGACTCACTCTTTCATTAACCATTTCAGGTGAGGCGTAGATCGGACCGGGATCGGGAGAGGACACATGGTGGCCCATGCAAAGAAGAATTCAAATATTTTAAGTTTATTTATATTAAGTATTTGGGTTTAAATATTGATGTAATAAGGCCCTTTGACTTTTCATTTATTTTGGGAATTTCTTTATTATTATTTTTTAAATAATGGTTTGATTATTTTGATTACTAGGTGCAAACAACTTAGTTTTTAGCCATTTTTTTTTA
The DNA here is from genome assembly GCA_025503065.1 of Gossypium bickii. Taxonomy (NCBI): domain Eukaryota; kingdom Viridiplantae; phylum Streptophyta; class Magnoliopsida; order Malvales; family Malvaceae; genus Gossypium; species Gossypium bickii. Next base: position 82,991,880 of record CP106713.1, on the reverse strand, counting down.
CTCAACAAATTTATAAATTAAACGAGTGTTTTAAGATGGACATTTCTATTTATTATCAAAGTCTAAAAGTATTTTTTTTTAAAAGTACACGGGTTTTACCAGAAAAATAGTAGATTTTCGTGTTTTAAATTCTAAGTAAAGAAAGATATTTTCGCTAACATAACCAGATTCGGTCGTAGTGAATGGGCCGGGTTTGGGGATGTTACAAACTTAGCAAAATAAATATCCATTTTTTCTTGCGATGGAATTCGAATTCAGGCTCCCTTGTAACATAATCCACGCCACTAGCCACTTTACCAACTAGCTCCTTGTTATCTTAAAACATGCGCAACTAAATATAAGTCTACGGGCCAAAGTAAGTTCATCTTAAAAGAAAACAAAAAGAATTGCCAGCGCCAAGACTTGAACCTTGGACCCCTTGCTTCCTTGTGTGACGTCACTTCCTTGTCTCCCATGTGGCGCCATTTGCCACTAGACCACAACTCCTTTTTTTGTCATTTTTCTCCACATTTTATTATTAAAGCCTACTTTCTAACACCCAGGGTTTTATTCACCTAAAATCAAAATTTTCCTAAAGCCCAAGTTTGAACCCAGGACTTCATAGAAGCCCCCTAATCTTCCAAAATCACTCACCTAATAGGTCCAACTTGCATTATTGTTGTTCTCATGTTCTCAAAAATTTTAAATGCTCCCACGTCCAAGGCCCAATGGGCCCAATTCTACTAGGCCCAAATTCGAGGCGTTACAATTAATGTTATTATAACTAAAATAAAACAAAAATATGGTCATTTTTCTCATCTTTCTTCCACCGAAAAGAGAAAGGAAGAATAGCCATTGAAGCTTTGTGATTTTCGGCACTTGCATAGCTTGATTCAAGGTTAGTTTTTACTCGATTTTTGATAATTTCTACATTTTTGTGATCATTGCTTCGTGCTCTTTCAAACCCATGCTTAAATTTTAGAAATTGATGGTGATTTTAAGATGTTCCATGGATGAATGCTTGAGATTTGTGATAGTTTTTGATAAATTATGAAAGATAGGTGAATGATAAACATATTCTGTCTTGGAATTTTTAGTAAAATTGAGTAATTTGAGCTTAATTGAGAAAAGTGTAAATTGGAGGACTAAAATGTAAAATAAATAAAATATGTGGGCTTGTATTAGCATGGGAAGAATTCAGCTAAGCATGTGTGAGTAGAAATTTGTTGTATTTTTTGATTTTGTGAATTAGGGTCTAAAGTGTCGAAATGTGAAAATGTGAGGGCTATTTTGTAAAATTCCCTAAATATGTGTGTTTGGACTAAATTGAATGATTTGGTGATTAAATAGGCTGAATTTGAATGTGTATAGACCAAGAAAGGAGAGGTTCAGATCGAGATCGAGGTAAAGACAAAGTGTTTGATTAATCGACCATTTCGGTATTTCGATGTTCGAGGTAAGTTCGGATATAATACTAGTTGTTAAATTATATCTATGTGATGTGAATTGAATGAATATATACATAATTATGAGATTAGAAATGCTATGTGCGGAATTGAAACAGATGGCACTAAGTGTGCGAAATTAGAAATGAGATAGAGATGGTTAGCACTGTGTGTGCGAAAAGATAGAAGCTTTGGCTTATTGATTTGGCACTGTGTGTGCGTTACCAATATAAGTTCGGTTTAACATATTGGCAATAAGTGTGCGATGACGATTATGTTTCGATCATAAAACTAGCACTAAGTGTGCAAATTAATCAAAAGAATAGCAAAGATTGAACGAGATGTAATATCGAGCTATTGAGTAGCATGAGTGGTGAGTAACTATGTGTTGATAAAGGTACGTTTGAACCTATGTGGTTGATGATAGTTTTAAAAGTTGAATGAATAGATATTTGAGCATATAGTTGAGATTGATGATATGCCTAATTGTGCATTTATCTAAGTGATGGTTTAATTATATGTGATGTGGTATTATTGAGTTGTATGTATTGTATTTCGAACTTACTAAGTTTTGAAAGCTTACTGTGTAATTTGTTTCTCTGTTTTATAGTGTCAATAAAGCTAGCTCTGATCCGGGGATTGTCAGCATCTCTATCACACTATCAAAAATCTATTTTGGTACTTTTGAATATGTGTATATTTGAATATGGCATGTATAGGCTAGTTGTTTTGAAACATGTTTGAGATGTGTAAGTAGCCATGTGATGTGGCTAGATAAATGTTGGTAATATGCATGAATGATTGAAGTATGTTTTGGTATGGCTTGATGGCAATGAAAATGTCTTATGAATTGTAAGCTTAGTGATGGATTGATGCCATTGTGATCTAGTGATATTGTGGATGAATCATGCTTAGTTATGCATGTGTTTTAGTTGTGCAATTTGGTATATAAGTTGACATGATTAGAAATGAGATTGGATGGGATGATATGTTGATTATTTGACATGTATTTGGTTGCCAAATTGTGTGTGAAAATAGGCTTGTATGTGCTTGTAGGTATGGCCCAAGTGTGGGTGGCATTTTGGACTTGCAAATGGCCTAGTTTGCATACAAGGCCAAGGGACACGGGCACGTGTCTTTGCCATGTGGCTCAAGGGCTACTTCGAAGTGTGCCTAGACAGGTTACACGGCTGTGGCACACGGGCGTGCCTGGTGGCGGTGTGACCAAGTCAGTAGCTAGCTTAATCTCACATGGCCATGGCACACGGGCGTGTCTGGTGGCCCTGTGGACAAGTTAGTATGTATGCCCTATTTTGGCACGGCCTGACCGCACGGGCGTGTGACCTCAGCAGTGTTGAAAAATCTTTAAATTTCTAAAAATTTTCGTAAGTATTCGGTTTAGTCCCGACCTCTTTCTAACACGTGCTTAAGGTCTCGTAGATCTCAACAAGGGACTATATGATTATAATTGAATATGTTTGATTGATGATTAACTATGTGTTGAGAAATAGATGTGAGATATTTTGAAATGTTCAGAAATGTTTAGTAATGCCTCTTAACCCTAGTCTAGCGACTGTTACGGGTTAGGGGTGTTACAGTGATCTTGCACGATCTCCACTCGAATGTCCCACATTAGCGTTTGAACAGTTATAATCATCTCGGAATTTCTTTGATGCCGACTGATATGACTTACTCGTTGTTTGTTTTCCCACCTCTCTAGCTTCCGAATCAACTTTTCTTTTCTCTTTCTCGAGTTCTTCAACTTTACACGCTCGATCAACAAGCACGGCGAATTCTTTTATTTCTAGAATTCTGACTAACAAACATATATCTTCATTCAAGCCATCTTTGAACCTTTTACACATTATTGCCTCAGTCAAGACACATTTTCATGTATACTGGCTCAGTCTCACAAATTCTCGCTCGTATTCTGTAACAGACATACGTCCCTATTTCAATTTAAGAAACTATTTGTGTTTCTGATCTATAAATCTCTCACTAATGTATTTCTTTTAGAATTCAGTCTGGAAGAAATCCCAGGTAATTCGTTCTCTCGGAATAACAGAAGTCAGAGTTTTCCACCATTGGTAAGCTGTATCTCTCAATAAAGAAATGGCACATTTAACACATTCATCAGGGGTACATGACAACTCATCAAATACCCGAATCGTATTCTCAAGCTAGAACTCGGCTCTCTCAGCATCATCATCAGTAGTAGCACGAAATTCTTCAGCTCTATATTTTCTAATCTTATCAACTGGAGATTTATTAAGATGAATCGAATTTATAACATGGGGAGCTATGGGAACTTGCGAGGCCGGAGGTTGAGGAACAGCCAGATTTACTCTAACATACTAAGTGAACCACTCATTCATCATTTGGAAGAAGGCTTGTTTAGCCTCTCCTTCCTGGCCGCTAGTAACTGGTCTAGAATCAGACGATGTTGTCCTTTGAGTGGGAGCAGGCACATTACTTTCAACATCGTCAGCTACGGCTAGTTCGGGATCCATTTACTATACGAAAAACACATTTTATCTGTCAGGATTCATCATACTATCACAGTTCGTATATATGGCATGTATAACCAGACTCTCATATGCTACGTTAGTCCTAGAATCGACTAAACCATAGCTTTGATACACACAAACTGTAACACCCCTAACCCGTATTCGTCACTATACTAGGGTTAAGAGGCATTACCGGACATATCAGAACATTTTATGCTCATTTCACAGCATCAATCATACAACATCATTTCATAATATTTCATACTCATATAGTCCCTTTAGAAGGTCTACGAGACCTTAAACATGCTTTAGAGAAGGTTCGGGACTAAACTGATCATACAGAAACTTTGTGGAACTTAGAAAATTTTCTTTGAAAACAGGGCACACGCCTGTGTGGCTAGGCCGTGCGCAACACTGACTTGAATCACACGGCCTGTCACACACCCGTGTGTCTAGCCCGAGTGCAAGTCTGACTTGCTTCGAATTGGAAAATTGAAGGACATGGTCGAGACACACGCCCGTGGGCTCAACTGTGTGGGCAATTATAGGCTATATGCAAGGCCAAATTGCCACCCATTTTGGGTCATTCCTATAAGCATTACTCTATACTCAATTCATTCCCAATTAATGGTCAAAACCCTACCAAAACATGCACAATTCATGTTACAATATCCTCATTCATTTCCATATACAATTCCATACCAAAAGCGTATGATTCACATCTCATTTCAAACCATTTCAAACATGCAATATATATTTACCATCTCAACTACCAAATCAAATATAAAACATACTATTTCTATTTCACTAAAGCATACCATAGTGGTCGTTCACACAAGACCATATATATACCCATCACATACACCATTTTCACATAGTAAAACATATACCAAAATCAATCCAAAGTCTCATCCATTATCAAGCCATATCACATGACTATATTTACACATTTCAAAACATAATCAATGTTCTCTAGCCTATACATGCCATACTTCTAAATGTACATTTTTCAAAAGGTACCAAAATATAGTTCGATAGTGTGGTGATGATCCTCAACGATCCCCGATGTAACACCCCTAACCCGCAACCGTCGTCGGACTAGGGTTAAGAGGTATTACCGAATCATCAGAACATTTCACATTCACCTCACGACACAAAGTCAATCATCAATCACATAGACTCAAATAAGAGCATTTAGTCCCTTATTTAGGCCTACGAGATCTTAATCACATGCTAGAAAGGGGTCGGGACTAAACCAAACACTTATGAAAGTTTTTAGAAATTCAAGCATTCTTCAACACTGTTGAGGTCACACGCCCGTGCAGTCAGGCCGTGTGCCTCACACGGCTACCAGACACACCCATGTGTCCAGGCCGTGCCAAAGCAGAGCATGTATACTGATTTATCCACAAGGCTACCAACACGCCTCTGTGTCATGGTTGTGTGAAAATATGCTAGCTACTGACTCAGTCGCATGGCCACCATGCACGCGCGTGGGTCTCGGCCGTGTACCCCGTCCAGACACACCTAGAAGTGATCCTTAAACCACACGGCAGAGACACACGCCCTTCTTTCTTGGCCATGTATACAAAATAGGCCATTTACAAGGCCAATTTGCCACCCAATAAGATTCAACCGTACAAGTAGAACTAAGCATGCTTTCTTACACAATTTGGCAACCAAATAATCAACATATCATTCCATCCAATCTTATTTCTAATCATGTTAACTTATAAAGCAAATTGAACAACTAGAACACATACATTACCAAACATGACTCATCTTCAATATCACTAGGTCATATTAGCATCAATCCATCACTAAGTTTACCATTCTGAAGACGCTTTTATTACCAACAAACCATACCAAAACACACTTCACATACCATAATCATTCATGCACATTTCCAACATTATGACTAGCCATATCACATGGCTATTTACACATCTCAAATATGTCTCAATTAACTAGCCTATACATGCCATATTCAAATATACACATCTTCAAAGGTATCAAATTAGATTGTTGATAGTGTGATTGAGATACTAACGATCCTCGGATCCGAGCTAGCTTTACTGACATTGCAAAGCAGAGAAACAAATCACAAGTAAGCTTTCCAAAGCTTAGTAAGTTCGGAATACAATACAATTAATTCATTGAATCAAATCAAAGTACACATTAAACCATCACTTAGATAATTTACTAATGTCACACAAATTCAACAATATCCAATACTCACATAGCATTCCATTCATGTACTTTAAATTTCATCAACCACATAGGTATCTTACATACCTTTGCCAACACATAGTTAGTCACCAACCTTGCTACTCACCATTCGACTTTACATTTTAATCAACCTTTGCTATTCTCTTGCTTTATTCGCACACTTAGTGCCAATATATAGACAAAACATAATTGTCATCGCACACTTAGTGCCAATACATTAAACCGAGCTTATATCGGTATCGCACACACAGTGCCAATTCAATAAGCCGAAGCTTTTATAGTCTCGCACACACAGTGCTAATCATCTCTATCTCGTTTCTAATTTCACACACTTAGTGCCCTCTAATTCAATTCCGCACATAGCATTTCTAATCTCATAGTTATATAGCTATTCATTCAATCTACATCACATAGATATAATTTAACAGTTTGTATTATATCCAAACTTACCTCGGATGTCAAAATACCGAAATGGTCGATTAATCGAGCACTTTATCTTTGCCTCGATCTCGATCCGAACCTCTCCTCTCTTGGTCTTTACACATTCAAATTCAATCCATTCAATCACCACATCATTCATTTTAGTCCAAACACACATATTTAGAGTATTTTATAAAATAGCCCTCACATTTTCACATTTCGACACTTTAGTCCCTAATTCATAAAATCATTAAATACACATAATTTCCTTGTACCCATGCCTAGCCGAATTCTCATATGCTCATACAAGCCCACACATTTCATTTATTTCACATTTTAGTCCTTCAATTTACACTTTTCTCAATTTAGCCCAAATTACACCATTTCATCAAAACTTCAAAAACAAACTATATTAATCAAGCACATATCTTTCATTTTCCACCATCAAACATTCAAGAACTCACATGTTCATCAAGGGTATATTTCAAAAACATCATCAATTCACAGAATTATGACATGGGTTAGCTAGAGCACGAAGAAATGATTACGAAAACGTAGAAATTATCAAAAACCGAACAAAAATCACATACCAATTGAAGCTTGAAGTGGCCGAATATCACAAAGCTCCCAAACCCTTTCTATTTTCCTATTTTTGGTTGAAAAGAAACAAAGATGAACATGTTTCATCTTTTCGTTTTGTTTAATATTAACTAAATTATCAATTTACCAATTTGCCCTTTTATTAGTCATATAAGACAAATATACATTAAGGTTAATATGTCATTTAACCATATACTAACTTTAATAATAGCTAATTGCCTCATAAGGCCTCCACCTTATAAAAACAACAACAATTAAGCACTCAACAATTAGCACACAACATTTTACACTTTATGCGATTAAATCATTTTTCATAATTCGACACACAGTCGATAAAATTACCACACAGAATTCTCACACAGGCTATATCACATATACTGAACACCAAGAATAATATTAAAATATTATTTCGACCTCAGATTTGTGGTCTCGAAACCACTGTTCTGACTAGGGTCTAAATCGAGCTATTACACCTGAGCTTCTGGTAGCTTCGATAATCTATAAAACAATTGAAACACACACAAAGTAAGCTTATAAAAGCTTAGTAAGCCATATGCAAATAAACTTATCACATAAACAATTACAAACTATTTCATTCATATTAACTATGGCATAACACAATAGCAAATTCATATTTCCCATCTAGCTCAATTGTTCATAACCTCTTGCTTATAAACATATCACATTTTCATGTAGCTCACATACCAAATGATCATATTCATACTTATCCTCCATTGCCAAATTTCATATACATTTCATACGTACCTCAAACGGATACATATTCACTTATCCAATTCTCGGAATACCCGTTGAACCATTCTGAATAATAAGGATACTCGGATAGCTCGCAAAGCTCGTACAATGCCAACGTCCTAGACGTGGTCTTACATGTAATTAAATATCGATGCCTCTATCCCAGACAGGGTCTTACACGAAATCATACACGATGCCGATGTCCCAGACATGGTCTTACACTAAATCTCAAATCGATGCCAACATCCCAGACGTGGTCTTACACGATAACTCATATCGGAATCCTATGTCATGACATATGTATCTTAACTATTCCCATGGTTCATACGGGGCTTTTCAGACATCATCACATTATCGAAATTTTCTCGGATTTCACATATTCAGCTCCAATAGCCATTCATCACATTTCATTAACATATAAGCAATAATAATTCAATTCAAACACATTTATTTGTATATAGACTTGCCTCGTACGGGAAAGAACAGAAGCAAACGGCTATTCAACTACTTTCGATTTCCCCCGATCTAATTTCGTTTTCTTTGATTCTTGATCTATACACATTCAAATTTAACTCTTTTATTCACCAAATCATTCAATTCAATCCATTTACACATATTTAGGGCATTTTACAAATTAGCCCTCATATTTTCACATTTTAACACTTTCGTCCTCATTTCACAAAATCACAAAATACACAAAATTTCACATTTTTCATGCTTAGTCGAATTTTCATGGAGTTCATTTAAGCCCATATATTTCATTTATTTCACATTTTAACCCCTCATTTTATACCTTTCTCAATTTAGTCCACAATAAACAAATTCATCAAAAATCCCAATACCAAACATGTTTATCTAAGAATAAACTTTCATATTTCACCCATTAACATTATTAAGCTCACAAAATCATCAATGGCACATCACACAATCATCAACAATTTCTGAAATTTAGGCATGGGCTTGATAGAACACAAAGAAACGATCACAAAAATGTAAAATTTATCGAAAACCGATAAAAAAACACATACCCGATTAATGCTTAGACAAAGGCCGAATGTTTGAGAACTCAAACCCTTATTTGTTTCTTCAATTTTAGCAAAGATAATGAAAAGATGAAGCAAAAATCATGTTTTTTTTTTTAATTAGTAAACATTAATTCATCATTTACCAAAATAGCCTTATTAAACACATTTAAAATCCACTAACTCTTTGCATATATGTCCATTCATAAATTCAATGGTCCATTTACAACATAAGGACCTCACATTTAATAAACCATGTCAATTCGGTACACAACCAATTAGAATACAACTTTTACCTTTTATGCGATTAGGTCCATTTTATCAAATCGAGCACACAAATGATCAAATTTTTATACGAAAGTTTCACACATGCTTAATCAGATACTATAAACACGGAAAATAATATTAAAATATTTTTCTAAATCGGATTTATGTTTCCAAAACCACTATTCTCACTAGGGTCTAAACCGGACTGTTACAGTTCAAACCCAGAACCCAAAGGTAAACTAACACACATCCAAGCACTGAACCAGCAGGCTCATTCTGACATTAAAACGTGAAAACAAACACAATTTCTCAACCTACTCATTGACCATAAACACAAACCTCAAAACTTCTAACTCTAAATTCTGAGGTGTTACATTTACTATGTTGTTTTTAATGTAAATGAATCAATATATATGAGAATGTATCCATATTACGATGAATTGACGGATATGAAATCCTGGTTGAACCTTAATATACAAATGACATGTCATTAGGGATTTCATGTTTTTGGGTGCTGGTCTTGAATGCCCTACTGATGGCTGAGGTCCTACATTTGTTGCGGATTCTCCATAGCTCATGTGAGCAACATCGTGTAGCTTACATTTCGACCTACTATAACACCCCTATCCCGTATCCGTCGCCGGACTAGGGTTAGGAGAGTTACCGAACAGATCGAAAAGCATTTATAGAAATTCATACATTCATTCATCATTCTCAAGCAATATGTCCCTTAAATGAGTCCTTGAGACCATAAGCATGCTTATAAAACAGATCGGGACACCCCTGTGTGCCCTCCACGGCTGTTAGACACCCCCGTGTGTCATCCCCATGGTTGAAACAGACTTATCCTCCACGGTCACCAAGCACGCTCGTGTGCCATGGCCATGTGCTCTTAAGCTAGCTATTGACTTGAGCCCACGGCTAGATGACACGCCCGTGTCAAGGCCGTGTATTATTAGACTAGATCCTGTTATTCACCCACGGTCTCTAGGCACGCCCGTGTGTCACGACCGTGTGACATTATAGGCCATTTACAATGCCAAAATGTCACCCACTTGGGTCATACCTATAAGCAACATATACCATCCCATTTTATGCACATATAACCACCAAAAACATACCACATAATCATTCAAACCACACATTCAATATCCATTTCTGTCATGCCAATTTCCAAGACCAAAACATATAAAAAAAACATAATACATTCATTTATTTAACTCAAACGCTTGACTATTTCATGAATCAACTAACCATGCCAAACATGCATCACATATCATGATCATAATGCATAATCTCAACTCATCTTTAGCCAAATCTCATGGCTAAGTTCATATAACCATTTATATCATAATACTAGCCTATACATGCCATATCTAGCTTTATACAAATCCAAAATATACCAAACTCAAGTTGATAAGTGTAATGACAATCCTCGACGGTCCCGAGCCTTCAGGAGCTTTGACGACCTATAAAACAGAGAAAACACACACACAGAGTAAGCTTTCCAAAAGCTTAGTAAGTTATATACAAGTAAACTTAATATTTAAGCAATCAAGACATATTATTAATATGAAATCACTAATAGCTCAATTGCATAGCCATAATTCTTCTTGGGACTTTTATTTAACCATTCATCATTCAAACTTGCCTATCATCATATACTTGTTAGATCATAGCTTATCCAATCTTGTATCACATTTACATATGGCTCATTCATGCATATCTTCACATATTATCTCATCATTTCAATGCACATAATTATCATAGTAAGATCATATAGACACTTACCTTTCATTCACACATAGTGTACTTTTTAAACGCACCTGAAACAAATATACAATTCACATAGTCGTTTGTTTCTCGGACTTATCTGTTGAACTATACAAAATCTAATAGAACACTCAGAGCGCTCAGAATAGTCGTACAATGCCAATGTCCCAAACGTAGTCTTACATGTAGTCGGATGTCGATGCCACTATCCCAGACAGGGTCTTACACGTAATCAGATATCGATGCCACTGTCCCAGACAGGGTCTTACACGTAATTAGATATTGATGCCACTGTCCCAGATAGGGTCTTACATGTAATCAGATATCGATGCCACTGTCCAAGATAGGGTCTTACACGTAATCAGATATTGATGCCATTGTCCTAGACAGGGTCTTACACATAATCAGATATTGATGCCACTGTCCCAGACAGGGTCTTACATGTAATCAGATATTGATGCCACTGTCCCAGATAGGGTCTTACACGATAAAACATAACAGATACCTATGTCATAGCATAGTTAATCCTATCTATCTCTAGATTCGTACGGAACTTTTCAGACATTGTCACTATGTCTATTTCGAAATTCATATACACATCATCTCATAAGTATTCATTGTTATCAATAATCACATGAACATACATATTTCAATACAAACACATTTATTTGCATAATGACTTACCTTGGATTCGGTTTAACGAAATGAAAACGGCTACTCGATTACTTTTGCTTTCCCGCGATCTAAGTCCGTTTTCCTCAGTTCTTAATCTAAACATATTTAGAGTTAACCTTTTATTCAGTAATTCGTTCAATTTAATCCAAGGACACACATTTTGGGCTATTTGCAAATTAACCCTCATATTTGCACAATGTATCAATTTAGTCCATTTCTCTCAAAACACCAAATTCACAAAATCAACACATACACATACCTAGCCGAATGCTCATACATCACATACAAGCCCATATTTTCCATCAAATTAGCAATTTAGTCCCTCAATTTGCTATTTTCACAATTTAGATCTATTTAGCTAAATTCATCAAAACTTCAAGAACAAAACATGTTCATCTAGCTCAAATCTTTCATTTAACAACTAAACTAATCTTAAAACTCTACATAACATCAATGGCATTTTACACAAACATCATCAATTCACAAAATTGAGACATGGGCTTGATAGTAAACAAAGCAACGATTGCAAAAACGTAGAAATTATCAAAAACGGATAAAAAACTAACCTTAAATTCAAGCTTGAAACCAACTGAAACCCTTAAGCTTTTGTTCTTTCTTTTCTTTAAAACATTCGGCCAAATGATGAATCAATATGGCTTTCTTTTTCTTTTAATACTTTGTTTTATAATAATAACTTAATAATAAATATAATATAAATTTTAACTTATAATATAACATATAAAAACATATTATAAAACCATGTTGCTGTCCACTAGCCATATTTTTGGCCAAATTGAAACATAAAACCCTTAAAATCCAAAGCCACATCAATTAAACCACTTAATCAAATGAAAACCATTTTTAAACTTTATGCGATTTAATCCTTTTGTCAAATTAAACACACAAACGAACAAATCAGCTTACGAAAATTTAACACATGCTTAGTCACATTTCTACGGCACAGAAAATAACATTACAATATTATACAGACTCGGATTTGTGGTCCCGAAACCACTATTCCGACTAGGGTATAAATCGAACTGTTACAATTCTTCCCCCTTAGGGATTTTCGTCCCCAAAAATCTTACCGTTAAATAGGTTCGGATATTGTTGTCTCACTGAATCTTCAAGCTCCCATGTAGCCTTTTCAATTCCATGTCGATTCCATAGTACTTTTACTATCGAAATTTTCTTGTTTCTTAACTCTTTCACTTTACGAGCTAAGATACGGGTCGATTCCTCTTCATATGTCATATCAAGTCGGATTTCAATTTCAGATGGGGCAATTACAAGTAACGGATCGGATCGATATCTATGAAGCATCGAAACATGAAATACATTGTATATCTTTTCTAGCTCAGAGGGCAACTTTAATCTATATGCAACATGGCCAACACGTTTAATGATCTCGTACGGTCCAATGAATCTCGGACTCAATTTGCCTTTACGCCCGAATCAAAGCACTTTCTTCCACGGAGACACTTTCAAGAATACTTTGTCGCTGATTTCAAATTCTATATCTTTTCGTTTCAAGTCATGATACATTTTAGTACTTCCCGGATGAACAGATAGACTACTGTTATGAGCTTCACTTAAAATTAACTGAATCAACTCTGGATTTCTCGGAACAACGATTTTGCTTTTAATTCAGCTATCACAGAACTGTCATCAGTCAAATCTAACTGGGCATTCAGAGCATGTAGTGCAAACAATGATTTACTACTCAAAGCATCAACAACAACGTTCGCTTTACCCGGATAATAATCTATCACAAGCTCATAACCTTTTAACAGTTCTAACCATCTTCTTTGACGCAGGTTGAAATCTTTCTGATTCATTAGATATGTCAAACTTTTATGATCTAAAAATACATGACATTTCTCATCCTACAGATAATGGCACGAAATCTTAAGTGCAAACACAATCGCAGCTAGCTCAAGATCATGTGTCAGATAATTCTTCTCATGAGGCTTCAATTGTCTCGAGGCATAAGCTACAACTTTGCCTTCCTGCATCAAAACACATCCCTGACCATTTAATGAAGCATCACTGTATATAGAAAATTCTTTACCCGATTCTGGCTGTACTAACACTGGAGCTTCTGTTAACAGAGTTTTCAACTGATTAAAAATTGTCTGACATTTATTAGACCATTCAAATCTAACATCTTTCTGTAGTAACCTAGTCAACGGAGTAGCTATCACTGAAAATCCTTTTACAAATCTATGGTAATAATCAGCTAAACCCAGAAAACTGTAGACTTCAGATACATTTCACGGAGGTTTCCAATTTAGAATAGCAGAAATCTTACTCGGATCCACTGAGATTCTAGAAGCTGACACAATATGTCATCTATGAATAATACAACAAATTGATCTAGGTACGGTTTGAAAATTCTGTTCATCAGATCCATAAAAACAACAGGAGTATTGGTTAGTCCAAATGGCATAACTAAAAACTCATAATGCCCGTACCTCATTTTGAAAGTAGTTTTTGAAATGTCTAAATCTTTAACTCTCAACTGATAGTATCCCGATCTCAAGTCAATCTTGGAAAACACAGTAGCTCCTTTTAACTGATCAAATAAATCATCAATTCTGGGCAATGGGTATTTATTCTTTATTGTCACCTTATTCAACTGACGATAATCAATGCACATTCTCATCGTGCCATCCTTCTTAAACAGAATAGGAGCACCCAAGGCGAGAAACTTGGTCTAGCAAACCCTCTCTCAGTCGATTCTTGCAACTGACTTTAACTCTTTCAACTCTATTGGTGTCATTCTATACGGAGCTATCGAAATAGGTGTAGTACTAGGCAATAACTCAATACTAAATTCAACTTCACGTATCGGAGGCAAACCCGACAATTCTTCAGGGAATATACCAGAAAACTCACACACAACTGGTACTGATTAAATTTTCTTTTCATACACTTTCGAATCAATCACATAAGTAAAATATGCCTCAAATCCTATTTTCACATAGCTCTTGACTTTCAACACAGATATCATGGCAACAATCCATTCAAATCATTAGATTCAACCCGCACAATTTCATCATTCAGACATCTCAACTCAATAGTCTTTTTTTTTCAGTTTACAACGGCATCATGCAATGTTAACTAGTCTATACCCAGAATAATATCGAACTCATCAAATGGCAAAAGTATCAGATCAAAATGGAAATAGATATCTCGAAACATTAACGGGCAATTCTTGCATACTTTGTCAACCAGGATACTTTTACCTAAGGAGTTCGATACTTTTATAGCAAACTTAGTAGACTCTACAGGCAAAGTCTTACGGAATACTAAATTCATGCGTATATATACAAATGAGTAGAACCAGGGTTTATCAATACAATCACAAAAGTATCATAAAGATAAACGTACCCGTAATAATATCTAAAGATGAAGCTTCCTCACAAGCTCGAGTAGCATACGCTCTAGTTGGCTCTCTAAATTCAGATGTTGCAACAGTATTCCTCGTAGACCTCTGACTATTACTGATATTTCTTGTACTTTGGAAAGGTCTATTTCTCTTTGGGGCGTTATCTAATCTCAGATCCTAAGTAGTCTCTTGTTCAACAAACTCTGGGCAGTCTCGAATAAAATGATCTAACGATCCACATTTGAAGCAAGCTTGATTATTCAATATACAATTCCCCGAATGTCTTTTACCACAACGCTTACACTTGAGTCGCTCGGATCTGACATTTTCAACACTCGCCATCTTGGGCAATCTCAAATGAAGTGATTTCGTGATCCACATTTATAACAAACTCTATTGTTATACTTGCCCCAACATTTTCCCACATGTTGTCTTTCACACTGTCTATACTCAGGTTTGTTGCTTTTAGTACTTCCATCATTTGATTCAATTGGAGCTTGAGTTCTAGACCAAAATTTGGTTTCACACAATCTTTACTCGTATGTCCAATTGAAACATTTAATCTATTGCTTGCATCTTTATATTTTTTCGTCAAAGGTTGAGAAAAATTACTCATCGATCTTTTTCTTTCATTATGAGCCTCAGAATCAACTTTCTCGGTATTATCATCATTAGTAGCCCTAAACTCTCCGGCCTCATACTTACGAATTTTGTCAACCAGAGGCTTGTTCATCAGATTTAGATTCATAGTCGAAAGCATAGCAGATGTCTAAGGGAGGTTAATTGGGGGCGGAGGTTGCGAAACAGTCGGGTTATTTCTCACAAATTGAGTGAACCACTCACTCATCAACTGGAAGAAAACTTGTTTAGCTTCTCCCTCATGACCGCTCGTAGCTGGTCTTGATTCAGAGGGCGATGTCCCTTGTGTGGGAGCAGGTGCATTACTTTCTACGTCGTCAACTACGGCTCTTTTGGGATCCATTGCTATACGAAAATCACAGCTTACACGTCAGGATTCATCACACTATCACAATTCAGATATATGGCATGTATAGCTCAACTCTGGCACGCTATGTTAGACCGAGAATCGACTAAATTGTACCTTTGATACCAACCAAATGTAACACCCCTATCCCGTATCTGTCGCCGGACTAGGGTTAGGAGAGTTACTGAATAGATCGAAAAGCATTTACAGAAATTCATACATTCATTCATCATTCTCAAGCAATATGTCCCCTAAATGAGTCCTCGAGACCATAAGAATGCTTATAAAATAGATCGGGACCAAACCGAAACACATACAAGAATTATCGAAAATTTAAAAACTTTTCTAAAATATAGGGAATACACGCCCGTGGAAGGAAACTGTGTGCCCTCCACAGCTGTTAGACACCCCCGTGTGTCCTCCCCATGGTTGAAACTGACTTATCCTCCACGGTCACCAAGCACGCCCGTGTGTCATGGCCGTGTGCTCTTAAGCTAGCTACTGACTTGAGCCCACGGCTAGATGACACGCCCGTGTCAAGGCCATGTATTATTAGACTAGATCCTGTTATTCACCCACGGTCTCTAGGCACGCCCGTGTGCCACGACCGTGTGACATTATAGGCCATTTACAATGCTAAAATGTCACCCACTTGGGTTATACCTATAAGCAGCATATACCATCCCATTTTATGCACATATAACCACTAAAAACATACCATATAATCATTCAAACCACACATTCAATATCCATTTCCATCATTCCAATTTCCAAGACCAAAACATATACAAAAAAAAAACATAATACATTTATCTGTTTAACTCAAAAGCTTTACTATTTCATGAATCAACTAACCATGCCAAACATGCATCACATATCATGATCATAATGCATAATATCAACTCATCTTTAGCCAAATCTCATGGCTAAGTTCATATAACCACTTATATCATAATACTAGCCTATACATGCCATATCTAGCTTTATACAAATCCAAAATGTACCAAACTCAAGTTGATAAGTGTGATGACAATCCTCGACGGTCTCGAGCCTTCAGTAGCTTTGATGACTTATAAAATAGAGAAAACAGACACACAGAGTAAGCTTTCCAAAAGCTTAGTAAGTTATATACAAATAAACTTAATATTTAACCATTCAAGACATATAATAAATATGAAATCACTAATAGCTCAATTGCATAGCCATAATTCTTTTTGGGACTTTTATTTAACCATTCATCATTCAAACTTGCCTATCATTATATACTTGTTAGACCATAGCTTATCCATTCTTGTATCACATTTACATATGTCTCATTCATGCATATCTTTACATATTATCTCATCATTTCAATGCACATAGTTATCATAGTAAGATCATATAGACACTTACCTTTCATTCACACATAGTGTACTTTTTAAACGCACCTGAAACAAATATACAATTAACATAGTTGTTTGTTTCTCGGACTTATCTATTGAACTATTCAAAATTTAATAGAATACTCAGAAAGCTCAGAATAGTCGTACAATGCCAACGTCCCAAACGTGGTCTTACATGTAGTCGGATGTCGATGCCACTATCCCAGACAGGGTCTTACACGTAATCAGATATCGATGCCACTGTCCCAGACAGGGTCTTAACGTAATCAGATATTGATGCCACTGTCCCAGACAGGGTCTTACACGTAATCAGATATCGATGCCACTGTCCCAGACAGGGTCTTACACATAATGAAATATTGATGCCACTGTCCCAGATAGGGTCTTACACGATAAAATAGAACAGGTACCTCTGTCATAACAAAGTTAATCATATCTATCTCTAGATTCGTACGAAACTTTTCGGACATTATCACTATGTCAATCTTATTTCAAAATTCATATACACATCATCTCATAAACATTCATCGTTATCAATAATCATATGATCATACATATTTCAATAAAAACACATTTATTTGCATAATGACTTACCTTGGATTCGGTTTCACGGAATGAAAATGGCTACTCGATTACTTTTGCTTTCCCGCGATCTAAGTCTGTTTTCCTCGATTCTAGATCTAAACATATTCAAAATTAACCCTTTTATTCACTAATTCATTCAATTCAATCCAAGGACGCACATTTAGGGCTATTTGCAAATTAACCCTAATATTTGCACAATGTATCAATTTAGTCCATTTTTCTCAAAACACTAAATTCAAAAAATCAACACATACACATACCTAGCCGAATGCTCATACATCACATACAAGCCCATATTTTCCATCAAATTAGCAATTTAGTCCCTTAATTTGCTATTTTCACAATTTAGCCCTATTTAGCTAAATTCGTCAAAACTTTAAGAACAAAACATGTTCATCTAGCTCAAATCTTTCATTTAACAACTACACTAATCTCAAAACTCTACATATCATCAATGGCATTTTACACAAACATCATAAATTCACAAAATTGAGACATGGGCTTGATAGTAAACAAAGCAACGATTGCAAAAACGTAGAAATTATCAAAAACGGATCAAAAACTAACCTTGAATTCAAGCTTGAAACCAACTGAAACCCTTAAGCTTTTGTTCTTTCTTTTCTTTAAAACATTCAGCCAAATGATGAAGCAATATGGCTTTCGTTTTCTTTTAATGCTTTGTTTTATAATAATAACTTAATAAATAAATATAATATAAATTTTAACTTATAATATAACATATAAAAACATATTATAAAAACCATGTTGCCGTCCACTAGCCATATTTTTGGCCAAATTGCAACATAAAACCCTTAAAATCCAAAGCCACATCAATTAAACCACTTAATCAAATGAAAAGCCATTTTTAAACTTTATGCGATTTAATCCTTTTGTCAAGTTAAACACACAAACGAACAAATTAGCTTACAGAAATTTAACACATGCTTAGTCACATTTCTATGGCACAAAAAATAACATTAAAATATTATACGGACTCGGATTTGTGGTCCCGAAACCACTGTTCCGACTAGGGTATAAACCAGACTGTTACACCTACAGCTCATGTGAGTAGGCCCATTTCATAGCTCGTGTGAGCATTGATGTAAAGGAAAGGTTACGATTATTTGTAAAAGCACACTTTGTGTGAGCTTTCCTAAGTATCCAATATAATTCTAGATGGTTCAACATGTGAGAAAAGGAATGGAACAATAAGTGACTTAACGGAAAGGTTCATAACTATTTGAAAAGGTTGATGCTTAAGTAATGTATCTTATAAAATATAATTATGTTATAAAGGAGATTATATTATTGTCAATGAATCCATTAACATGTGAGCTTGATGATACTTGAATAGGTTTGTATTAATCTCATGGTATTGAAAACGGTAAGTAGCAAATGGAATGAATCATGATCGTATGGTAACGATGATGAATTAAATGTTATATTTACATTGTTGATTTCTTATGTATCATGAATAAGTATACTAAGTTGTGAGTTTGATGGTGTTATTTAGGCTTTTATTAAGCTGATGACATTGGTAAAGGTTTATACTTATTCTATAAAGTTCATAACTGAAATGGTATGTTAAGTTTATAGTTTATACAAGCTTACTAAGCATTCATTGCTTATGTAGTTATTTTCCTTTACTTTACAGATATCAGAAGCTCGATCGGTTGGAAGTTCGTTGGAGACCTATCACTCTATCCAGTAGACAACTCGGTAGTTGTTGAGTATTTTGGCTAAGTTTTATAATAGCATGTATAGGGTGATTTGTAATGGTATTATAGTGCATGTGTTGATGGTCTTTTGGTATGTATAAGCTTTGGAAATCTATGTTGGTTTGGTACACCTTGATGCCTTACCAAGTTATGTGATTTTGGTTACTTTAAAGTGCTTGTGATATGGTTCTCTTGGTATGTTGATGATTGTTTGAAAATGGTTACTTGTGACATTTTTTTAGTTCACATTTGAACTAGGTTGTTATGTTTGGAAATGGCAATATTAACATGTATAAGGTGGTTTAAAATGGTGTTTTTTATGAATATGTAAATGGTAACTTGATATCTTTGTGCTTTGATGTTCATGTATGCTTGATGGAGTTATAATGCTTGTTTTGGGTAAATACTTTTGGTCACTTTTTGATAATGGATGTCTATGGCATATTGGTACAATTTGTTGGTTTGAGAATGGTCAATATGTGGTATGTTTTAGGTAAGAAATTGAATAGGTTATCATATATGAATTGGTATAATATTGATATATTTTGATGATTGATGTCTTGGTATATTGTGGTGCCTTTGAATGGCATATTGGTTAGTTGAATTAGGGTACGACATTTTGATGTGTGTTTCGGTGATGTTTAAGTATCTTTAATGTGTGCCTAAATAGGTTGAAAGATTGTGCATGAAATGATCTTAGAAATGGCTTGATTTTAGGTAAATTTGGGTCCACACAACCTGAGACACGAGTGTGTGACTCGACCGTGTGAGATACATGGTCTGGCAACACGGTCGTGTGTCATCTGATGATTTCTTTAGGGTACAAGTCAGTGAGTTACACGGCCTGGCACACGGGTGTGTGACACGCCGTGTAACCCTACTTAAAGAGTTACACGGGTGAGGACACGGGCTAGGACATAGTCGTGTGTCCCTTGTTTGAAAGTTACACAGCCTAAGACACAGGCGTGTGTCTTAGCCTTGTGAGACACACAACTCGACCACATGGGCGTGTGACCCCTATTTTGCAAATTTTACATCTTTTTCCTAGACTTTCCAAATTATTTCAAATTGGTCCCAAATTGCTTCTAAGTTATTTTTAGGGCCTCGAGGGCTCGATTTAGGGACAATATGCATGTTTATGAATGGTTAATGGTTTGATTAAATTATTGAATGATATAAAGTTTAAATGTTTTCAATGGTATAATAATACTTCGTAACCCTAATTCGATGACGGAGACGGGTTAGGGGTGTTACAAATTCTATTAGCAAAACTTTGGATTTTAAATAACAAATCACGTTTTCCAAAACTAAATTTAACTAAGAGTTCTATTGCAAACTTAAGTGTGTTATGAATATAAATTATTTACTAATTTACCGAATTTGTTAAGAAAGATGTTTTTCCAAATAAACTAGAATTTTATTTATCAAAAGCTAGTGCTATTTTTACAAGTCTCAAATGATTTCTAAATTTTCAACATGAATCATAATATTTTCTGTAGAACTTGCCATAACATCTATGTAACATCCCGATTTAGACCCTAGTCGGAATAGTGGTTCGAGACCACAAATTTTAGGTCATAAAATTATTTTAATGATATTTTCTGTGTGAATGATATGTGATATAGTCTGTGTGAAAATTCTGTGTGATAATTTAATCGTTTATGTGTCGAATTAAGAGAAATGACTTAATCGCGTAAAGTGTAAAAGCTATGTGCTGATTTTTAATTACCTAAGTGTTCTTGTCTTCATAAAGAGGAGGCCTTATGTTGCAAATAGCACATTAATAAAGAAAGTGGGTGGTAATAGTCAAGAATGACCTTATATCATATATTTTATGCTAAAGGTTAGTTTTATAATTTAATAATTATGTTTATTATAACATAGTAAAGCATGAAATAGTTATCATCTTCTCCATGTTCCACTGATTTTAGAAAGAAAAAGAAAGGGTTTAAGCTTCCATGATATTCGGCACTTGCTTAGCTTAATTAAGGTATGTTTTGAGCTCGGTTTTTGATAATTTCTACGTTTTCGTAATCGTTTCGTTGTGCTTTACAAAACCCATATTGTAATTTTATAAATTGATGATGTTTATAAAATGTACCATTGATAAAATGAGGAGTTTTGTGATGACTGTTGGTGTTAAATGAAAGATATGTGTTTAATGAACATGTGTTGTTCTTGAAATTTTGATGAATTTAGCTAATTAGGGCTAAATTGTGAAAATAGCATTTTGAAGGGTTAAAATGTAAAATAAATGAAATGTGTGGATTTGTATAGGTGTAAGAAGAATCCGGTAAAGCACATGTAATTGAAATTTGGTGTATTTGATGATTTTGTGAAATAGGGACTAAAGTGTCGAAATGTGAAAATATAAGGGCTATTATGAAAAATGCCCTAATTGTGTGCGTGTGGACTAAATTGAATGAAATGGTGATTGAATGGATTGATTTTAAATGTGTATAGACCAAGAGAGAAGAGGTTCGGATCGAGATCGAGGCAAAGATAAAGTGCTCGATTAATCGACCATATCGATAGTCGACGTCCGAGTTCAGTTCGGATATAAAACATGTTATTAACATATGATTTTTTATTATGAGATGAATATGTATATATGTATGAAATTGAGATGCTATGTGCAAGTTTAAGCTAAGGGCACTAAGTGTGCGATTTTAAAATTGCAACAGTAATGAATAGCACTGTGTGTGTGATGTTATACAAGCATTAGTTTATTGAATTTGCACTGAGTGTGCGTTACCGAGATAAGTCAGTTAAGAGATTTGAGCACTAAGTGTGCGATGACTAATATGTATCGACCGTGTATTAAGCATTGAGTGTGCGATTAAGTTGAATGAATATCAAATGATGGTCATCAAGTATAATTGAGCATTGAATAGCTTGGAGATTGAATAACTATGTGTTTGCCGAGGTATGTATCCAACCTTTGTGGTTGATGAGTTTATAGATGATGTTATGGACGAACGAATAAGTATTTTAGCTATTGATAGTATGGTATATGTACAAGAAGTATGATCTATGTGATGATTAGTATATGAATTGGTTTGATTCGAAGATATGGTTGTATTGTATTTCGAACTTACTAAGCTTTATAAGCTTACTGTGTGATTTGTTTATCTACTTTGCAGTGTCAGTAAAGCTATCTCGGATCAGGGGATTGTCTGTAACATCCTGGAAATGGGCCTATGCATTTTTGATTTAATTATACGAAATGGCATGTCTTATGTGTTATGAATGTATGGTGAATATTTTTGGAAACTTGGAAATGTAAGGAAATGACTTGGAAATGTAAGGAAATGTCTTGTCTTGGAAATGTAAGGAAATGAGTTGGAAATGGAAGGAAATGTGTTGTCTTGGAAATGTAAGGAAATGACTTGGAAATGGAAGGAAATGTCTTGTCTTGGAAATGTAAGGAAATGACTTGGAAATGTAAGGAAATGACTTGGAAATGTAAGGAAATGATTTGGAAATGATTCAAAAGTGGAAAGTGAACATTTCTGGAAACTTGGAAATGTAAGGAAATGTCAAGTTTAAAGAGGCAAACGAAAATTTTTGGAAACTTAGAAATGACTTAGAAATGTCGAGTTTTAAAGTTTAAAAGAGGAAATTAAGGCAAGGTGGCCTTAAGAGAAAAAGTATGTGAAATTTGACACGCAAACACGCTTGGAAAAGTGGCCTGGAGATGCCACTTAGGGCCACTGGAAATGGCGCCACATGCAAGGGGATTGGGCCTGAGTTCGAGTCACAGGGAAAGCAAATAAAAGAAATTTTATTTTGCTTCCAGAAGAAGTGTGGTGGACGGCACAAGGCTATAATTTAGGAGCCTTTATTCTTTTATTTTTAAGAGATAAAATTGTGGATAAATAAGGGATAAATAATGGATTTATTTTAGATTATTTTCAAGAGATAAATGAGGAATTATTCTTTAATTAGGAAAATAAGGGAGAAGTGATGGCCAAGTAAGGGACTTTGAGTTTAATAATTTCGGCTAAGTAAGGATAGTTGCTGAATTATCTTTTATTTTAGGAGATAATTAAAGAGATAAAGCTATCAAAATAGAAGAGTGATGGCCAAGTAAGGGATTCTATGTTAGTAAATTCGACTATATAAGGAAAAGAGGGCCATTCATCATTCTTTCTCTTAACCCTTCTCTCTGCCGAATTTCCTAGAGCATTTGTTCTTCTTCTTTTTGTTAGCCAAAGCCGAAAATTCAAGATATCACCATTAGCCAAATTCTTTTCTTTCTACTCCATCAAAAGCCGAATCTTTGAGGGGCTTCAAGCATAGGTGCTGTCAATTTCTTCAAGAAAGGGTAAGAACAAGTTTTGATTTCTGTAACATCCTGAAAAGGGCCTATGCATTTTCGGTTTAATTGTACGAAATGACATGTCTTATGTGTTATGAACATTTTTGGAAACCTGGAAATGTATGGAAATGTTAGGTTTAAAAGATGAAAGTGAAAATTTTTGGAAACACTGGAAATGTATGGAAATGTTAGGTTTAAAAGAGGAAAGTGAACATTTTTGGAAACTTGGAAATGTAAGGAAGTGATTTAGAAATGATTCAAAAGAGGAAAGTGAACATTTCTGGAAACTTGGAAATATAAGGAAATGTCAAGTTTAAAGAGGCAAACGAAAATTTTTGGAAACTTAGAAATGACTTAGAAATGTCGAGTTTTAAAGTTTAAAAGAGGAACTTAAGGCAAGGTGGCCTTAAGAGAAAAAGTATGTGAAATTTGACACGCAAACTGGCTTGGAAAAATGGCCTGGAGATGCCACTTAGGGCCTCTGGAAATGGCGCCACATGCAAGGGGATTGGGCCTGAGTTCGAGTCACAAAGGAAGCAAATAAAAGGAATTTTATTTTTGCTTCCAGAAGCAAAGAGGTGGACGGCACAAGGCTTTTACAAGAGGAGTTTTATTCTCTTTAAATTTCGGCTAATAAAGGGAGAAATAATGGATTTATTTTAGATTATTTTCAAGAGATAAATGAGGAATTATTCTTTAATTAGGAAAATAAGGGAGAAGTGATGGCCAAGTAAGGGACTTTGAGTTTAATAATTTCGGCTAAGTAAGGATAGTTCTTTGAATTATCTTTTATTTTAGGAGATAATTAAAGAGATAAAGCTATCAAAATAGAAGAGTGATGGCCAAGTAAGGGATTCTAAGTTAGTAAATTCGGCTATATAAGGAAAAGAGGGCCATTCATCATTCTTTCTCTCAACCTTTCTCTCTGCCGAATTTCCTAGAGCATTTGTTCTTCTTCTTTTTGTTAGCCAAAGCCGAAAATTCAAGATATCACCATTAGCCAATTTCTTTTCTTTCCAATCCATCAAAAGCCTAATCTTTGAGGGCTTCAAGCATAGGTGTCTTTGTCGATTTCTTCAAGAAAGGGTAAGAACAAGTTTTGATTTCTATTCTTTTCTTTTAGATTTGTGAAATCTAGGACTAATCCCATCAATATTCTTATTTGCGAAATTTGGAAGGATTCTTTGGGATTTTTGCCATAGTCGACTATAAAGGAAAAGATCTTCGGGATTTGACCATCAAGGTAAGTCATATCTGACATTCGGCCAAGGGCCATTGATTATGATTAAAGGTTAGAAGTTGATCTAACATGTGGTTTTAGGGATTTCGATAGAAGCTATAACCAAGGGATAGTTTCGGGATTTAAGATCCTTAAGGTAAGTGACTATGAGTATTCAGCCAAGGCCTACTTTAGTAGTTAGATCTATTTTTATGTGTTTTAAGCCGAAAACTAATCGATTCAAGGGATCTAGTGATTAGCCGATTTCAAAGGGGAAGAATACAAGTTTCCGGGATTTGGTTAATTATCAAATCGGCAACAAGGTAAGAAAGTGGATACAATAATCCTTCGGGATTTGATTAAATTAGCCGAATAGGCTTTTTCCTAAAATACTAAATGTGGCCAAATGTAGGGATTTAGGATCTAAAGCGATAGATCGGTTTTTCGGGATTTCAAGGAATTCGTTAAGCTAATCAGGTGTGTACCCCACACTAATTCTTAATAAGTTTTATGGCTATGTCTAATTAAAATATGTGATATTGAGAATAAGAAAGTGGCTAAGGTACCATGTTATGGTACTAAGTACTCAGGTATGTTTCGTACTCCTACTAGGAATATGAAATATGTTATTTGTAACTTGAGAATAAGAATGTGAACTTTGGCATATTAATGCATATTACAAAATGGGGCATACGGGTTATTGAAAGGGGAAGTGAATGTGGTACGAACACGGTGACCTAAGACCGTGGTATCTGAATGTGGTGACCTAAGACCACAATAATCTGAATGCGGTGACCTAAGACCGAGATATCTGAATGTGGTGACCTAAGACCACAAATACGGTGACCTAAGACCGCGATATGGAGTGTAGCGGAAGGAGGGTCGACTTAGTAGTCCCCACGGTGTACAGGTTGGTACGGGGGAGTGTAGCGGATGGCATCTAGGTTTGGGTTCGGGTTGCATCATTTTTAATTTAATGATATATGAATATGTATGATATGAAATGTCTGAATTTATTTGGACTTAGTGTTTGTGTACACATTGAGTCTGTTGACTCACCGCGATGTGGGAACATTTTTCAGGTGATGATCAGTAATGGACCGGGTCAGTAGGAGCTTAAAGGTGGCCATGCTCAGCAAGGAATTTTATTTGGACATTTTATTTTTATTTAAGTATTTTAAATTATTTGGGTTTATTTGATGTAATAAGGCCATAGTTGAACTATTTTACATTTGTTTTATTTATTATGTTTACAAATTTTTATCAATTAAAGTTTAAGTAGATTTCTTTTAAAACAAAGCCTCAACGTTTTGTCACCTTAAGTAAAGGATTTTAATAATGAAATAAACTTATTTTCAACTCGAGCCCAACCCGACACAATCCTTCTTTCAAAACACACAAGTTTTTCCTAAGTAACAAAAGAATTTGAACCGGTTTTCATCTAGGAACATACCAGATCCGGTCAAGGCTCGTGGGCCGGGTTTGGGGGTGTTTCAGTTTGGTATCAGAGCCCAATTTCAAACCCTCGGCCTAGGGGTTTAAGGCCCAAAACATTTTCAAAGCGAGCCCAAATGAGTTTTATGAAAATATTTTTGACATAAGCAGGTTTCTGGCATGGTACCTAAGTCTCCGACCCGAAGTCCACTAGGTAAGTACTTCTATCCATTTGTGTGATTTATAGTATGATGTGTAGAAGGGTAGAAATGGAGTGGAACGTAGATTAGCATGATAAGTACTTGAACCCTAGGACTAGTTTTCCCCAACATTTACATAAGACTTAAGTGCCTAACTAAACAACCCTATGGCTAAGTCGCCGAGTTAGGGTGTGGTAACCCCTGTGCGCATGTCTAGGATTAGATTCGGAAGAGCCTGGTACTTAAGCAGTCCTAGTGACTCACCTCCTCTTCGCAGGAATCCTACCTGGTGCGTAGCTACGGTTCACCTTAACCAAGAGGACTCAGTCGCAGGCTAAACTCAATAACTAAAACCCGAAAGGGACTAGCCATGTTTTTATGAAAACCCTAGTTTTAAAATCCCCAAATTTACCCCTCTGAATAGTAACAAAAAATTATTTCTAGAAAGTTTTCAAAATATTCCCAATTTACTAAAATTACCAAAATACCCCTAGTGGTGAAATTACAAAAATGTCGCTGGTTTTTGAAATTACCGTACTACCCCGATTTCAATAAAATTTTCCTTACTTTATAGAAGCACCCAGGAATCCTATTTTGCAAAATATTAAAACACCTTGATTTTGGAAAAAAATTACGAAATTGCCCCTAACTTACAAAATTACCAAAATGACCCTGATTTTCAAAATTTTTGCAACACCACCAATTTGGAAAACAAATTCTCAAAAAGAACCCCCAAGTTTTACAAATTTTGAAATACCCTTGATTTATTAAGATTTATAAATATACCCTAGTTAATTACCAAAATACCCCCAGAATTTTAAAATTTTTGAAATACCCCCCGGATTTCAAAATTACCAAAATACCCTTATTGACAAAATCACCAAGGAACCATATTTTGAAAAATTACGAAAATACCCCTGTAGGACAAATTATGAAAATACCCCTGGGATAGGAATAAGGCAAAGAGTGTTCGAATAGTGAATGTGGGTGGTAGATACCACTGAATAAATATGTCTCGGTTGATGAATGTGAACGTGACTTTTTGACTAGTGAACTTGAGCTGAGAACTTTGTTTGATCGAAAGAACCACTTTTAAACATCTCTTTGCATAAAATTTGTTCGCGGATAAACAAAGTGGAACAAAATTTCTAATGTATAAAACTCTTTAATCATTAAATCGTGGCGTTAGAAATGAGTTCTAGGGACGTGAACTTAGAGATTGTGCCTAGGAAGTATGATGGTTCTATTAAGATCGAGAGTGACGCATAAGCGTAGTGCGGTGAGTTAAGATGTACGATTATTCGTTAATAAGTAATTTCGAGGACGAAATTAATTTTAAGGAGGGTAGAACTGTAACATCCTGAAAAGGGCCTATGCATTTTCGGTTTAATTGTATGAAATGACATGTCTTATGTGTTATGAACATTTTTGGAAACCTGGAAATGTATGGAAATGTTAGGTTTAAAAGAGGAAAGTGAACATTTTTGGAAACACTGGAAATGTATGGAAATGTTAGGTTTAAAAGAGGAAAGTAAACATTTTTGGAAACTTGGAAATGTAAAGAAGTGATTTAGAAATGATTCAAAAGAGGAAAGTGAACATTTCTGGAAACTTGGAAATATAAGGAAATGTCAAGTTTAAAGAGGCAAACGAAAATTTTTGGAAACTTAGAAATGACTTAGAAATGTCGAGTTTTAAAGTTTAAAAGAGGAAATTAAGGCAAGGTGGCCTTGAGAGAAAAAGTATGTGAAATTTGACACGCAAACAGGCTTGGAAAAGTGGCCTGGAGATGCCACTTAGGGCCTCTGGAAATGGCGCCACATACAAGGGGATTAGGCCTGAGTTCGAGTCACAAGGGAAGCAAATAAAAGGAATTTTATTTTTGCTTCCAGAAGCAAAGAGGTGGACGGCACAAGGCTTTTAAAAGAGGAGTTTTATTCTCTTTAAATTTCGGCTAATAAAGGGATAAATAATGGATTTATTTTAGATTATTTTCAAGAGATAAATGAGGAATTATTCTTTAATTAGGAAAATAAGGGAGAAGTGATGGCCAAGTAAGGGACTTTGAGTTTAATAATTTCGCCACGTAAGGATAGTTCTTTGAATTATCTTTTATTTTAGGAGATAATTAAAGAGATAAAGCTATCAAAATAGAAGAGTCTTTGGCCAAGTAAGGGATTCTAAGTTAGTAAATTCGACTATATAAGGAAAAGAGGGCCATTCATCATTCTTTCTTTCAACCCTTCTCTCTGCCGAATTTCCTAGAGCATTTGTTCTTCTTCTTTTTGTTAGCCAAAGCCGAAAATTCAAGATATCACCATTAGCCAATTTCTTTTCTTTCCAATCCATCAAAAGCCGAATCTTTGAGGGGCTTCAAGCATAGGTGCTATCGATTTCTTCAAGAAAGGGTAAGAACAAGTTTTGATTTCTATTCTTTTCTTTTAGATTTGTCGAAATCTAGGACTAATCCCATCAATATTCTTATTTGCTGAAATTTGGAAGGATTCTTTCGGGATTTTTGCCATAGTCGACTATAAAGGAAAAGATCTTCGGGATTTGACCATCAAGGTAAGTCATATCTGACATTCGGCCAAGGGCCATTTATTGTGATTAAAGGTTAGAAGTTGATCTAACATGTGGTTTTAGGGATTTCGACGAAGCTATAACCAAGAGGATAATTTGGGATTTAAGATCCTTAAGGTAAGTGACTATGAATATTCGACCAAGGCCTATTTTAGTAGTTAGATCTATTTTTATGTGTTTTAAGCCGAAAACTAACCGATTCAAGGGATCTAGTGATTAGCCGATTTCAAAGGGGAAGAATACAAGTTTTCGGGATTTGGTTAATTATCAAATCGGCAACAGGGTAAGAAAGTGGATACAATAATCCTTCGGGATTTGATTAAATTAGCTGAATAGGCTTTTTCCTAAAATACTAAATGTGGCCAAATGTAGGGATTTAAGATCTAAAGCGATAGATCGGTTTTTCGGGATTTCAAGGAATCCGTTAAGCTAATCAGGTGTGTACCCCACACTAATTCTTAATAAGTTTTATGGCTATGTCTAATTAAAATATATGATATTGAGAATAAGAAAGTGGCTAAGGTACCATGTTATGGCACTAAGTACTTAGGTACGTTTCCTACTCCTACTAGGAATATGAAATATGTTATTTGTAACATGAGAATAAGAATGTGAACTTTGGCATATTAATGCATATTACAAAATGGGGCATATGTGTTATTGAAAGGGGAAGTGAATGTGGTGACCTAAGACCACGAACACGGTGACCTAAGACCGTGGTATCTGAATGTGGTGACCTAAGACTACAATAATCTGAATGAGGTGACCTAAGACCGCGATATCTGAATGTGGTGACCTAAGACCACAAATGCGGTGACCTAAGACCGCGATATGGAGTACAGGTTGTACTTAGTAGTCCCCACGATGTACAGGTTGGTACGGGGGAGTGTAGCGGATGGCTTATTAGGTTTGGGTTTGGGAATGCATCATAATATGTATGCTATGATATAAATGTGTAATATTTGTTATGCCTGATTCTAATATGATTTAGTGTTGTGTACACATTGAGTCTGTTGACTCACCCCGTTGTGGGACCATGTTTCAGGTGATGAATAGTAATGGACCGGGACGGCGGAACTTGTGGTGGCCATGCTCAACATGAAGTTTTTATTTTTATGGACTATTAATTTTTAAGTACTCCGAATTATTTGGATTTACTTGATGTAATAAGGCCATAAGGCCATAGTGCACTATTTTATTTCTGTTTTTATTTATTATGTTACGAAATTTTTATTAAGTTAAAGATTAAGTAATTTACTTTAAATGTATTCTATATGTTTTATCACCTAAAATTTAAAAGTGTTTTCATTATAAAATGATTTTGTTTTCTACTCGAGCCCAACCCAAAACAATATTTCTTTCAAAACACACTATTTTCCCAAAGTAACAAAAGAACTTTGAACCGGTTTACTTGAGGAACATACCAAATCTGGTCAAAGCTCGTGGGCCGGGTTTGTGGTGTTTCAGTTTGGTATCAAAGCCCGTTTCAAACTCTCGGCCTTGGGTTTAAGGGCCAAAACGTTTTCAAATCGAGCCCAAATGAGTTTTATGAAAATATTTTTGAAATAAGCGAGTTCTCGGCATGGCACCTAAGTCTCAGACCATGATCCACTGTAAGTACTTCTATCCATTTGTGTGGTTTATAGTATGATGTGTAGAAGGGTAGAAATGGAATGGAATGTAGATTAGCATGATAAGTACTTGAACCCTAGGATTAGTTTTCCCCAACACTTACATAAGACTTAAGTGCCTAACTGAACAACCCTATGGCTAAGTCGCGAGAGTTAGGGTGTGGTAACCCCCCTCATGCGCATGTCTAGGATTGGATCCGAAAGACCACGGTACTTAGCAGCCCTAGTGACTCACCTCCTCTTCGCTGGAATCCTACCTGGTGCGTAGCTACGGTTCACCCTAACCAAGAGGACTCAGTCGCAGGCTAAACACAATAACTAAAACCCGAAAGGGAACTAGCCGTGTTTTTATAAAAACCCTAGTTTTAGAACTCTTAAAATTACCTTTTTAATTTGTGAGAACTATTTTTTACAAAATTTTCCAAAAAATTTCCGATTTATAAAAATTACCTAAATACCCGTGATTGTGAAATTACAAAAAATGCCCTTAGTTTATAAAATGTCCAAACTACCCATAGTTTAATCAAAATTTCCTTACTTTATAAATGTTCAAAAACCCTAATTTGCAAAATATCAAAATACCTTGATTTTGGAAAAATACGAAATTGCCCCTAACTTGCAAATTACCAAAATGACACTAATTTCCAAAATTTTTGCAACATCACCATTTTGGAAAACAAATTCTCAAAAGTAACCCTAAAGTTTTGTAAAATCTGCAATACCCCTGATTTATTGAGCTTTACAAATTTACCCTGATTTATTACCAAAATACCCTTACTGACAAAATTACCAAGGAACTTTATTTTGAAAAATTACGAAAATACCCCAGTAGGACAAATTACGAAAATACCCCTGGGATAGGAATAAGGCAAAGAGTGTTCGAATAGTGAATGTGGGTGGTAGATACCACTGAATAAATATGTCTATGTTGATGAATGAATGTGCCTCTATTAAGGAATGAAGGTGTCTCTGTTGATGAATGTGAATGTGATTCTCTGAATTAGAGTAGTGAACTTGAACTGACACTTTGTATGATCGAAAGAACTACTTCTAAATATCTTTATTTCATAAAATTTTTCGCGGTTAATAAGTGGAACAAAATTCTGATGCATAAAACTTTTTAATCAGATTAAATCGCGGTGTTAGAAATGAGTTATAGGGGACGTGAACTTAGAGATTGTGCCTAGGAAGTATGATGGTTCTATTAAGATCAGAGTGTGCAGCATAAGCGTAGTGCGGTGAGTTAAGATGTACGATTATTCGTTAGTAAGTAATTTCGAGGACGAAATTATTTTTAAGGGGGGTAGAACTGTAACATCCTGGAAATGGGCCTATGCTTTTTTGATTTAATTATACGAAATGGCATGTCTTATGTGTTATGAATATATGGTGAACATTTTTGGAAACTTGGAAATGTAAGGAAATGACTTGGAAATGTAAGAAATGTCTTGTCTTGGAAATGTAAGGAAATGACTTGGAAATGGAAGGAAATGTCTTGTCTTGGAAATGTAAGGAAATGACTTGGAAATGGAAGGAAATGTCTTGTCTTGGAAATGTAAGGAAATGACTTGGAAATGTAAGGAAATGACTTGGAAATGTAAGGAAATGATTTGGAAATGATTCAAAAGTGGAAAGTGAACATTCTCGAAACTTGGAAATGTAAGGAAATGTCAAGTGTAAAGAGGCAAACGAAAATTTTGGAAACTTAGAAATGACTTAGAAATGTCGAGTTTTAAAGTTTAAAAGAGGAAATTAAGGCAAGGTGGCCTTAAGAGAAAAAGTATGTGAAATTTGACATAAACAGCTTGGAATGGCTGGAGATGCCACTTAGAGCCACTTTGGAAATGGCGCCACATGCAAGGGATTGGGCCCGAGTTCGAGTCACGGGGAAAGCAAATAAAAGAAATTTTATTTTGCTTCGGAGAAGAAGTGAGGTGGACGGCACAAGGCTATAATTTAGGAGCCTTTATTCTTTTATTTTTAAGAGATAAAATAGTGGATAAATAAGGGATAAATAATGGATTTAATTTAGATTACTTTCAAGAGATAAATGAGGAATTATTCTTTAATTAGGAAAATAAGGGAGAAGTGATGGCCAAGTAAGGGACTTTGAGTTTAATAATTTCGGCTAAGTAAGGATAGTTGTTGAATTATCTTTTATTTTAGGAGATAATTAAAGAGATAAAGCTATCAAAATAGAAGAGTGATGGCCAAGTAAGGGATTCTATGTTAGTAAATTCGGCTATATAAGGAAAAGAGGGCCATTCATCATTCTTTCTCTCAACCCTTCTCTCTGCCGAATTTCCTAGAGCATTTATTCTTCTTCTTTTTGTTAGCCAAAGCCGAAAATTCAAGATATCACCATTAGCCAATTTCTTTTCTTTCCAATCCATCAAAAGCCGAATCTTTGAGGCGCTTCAAGCATAGGTGCAATCGATTTCTTCAAGAAAGGGTAAGAACAAGTTTTGATTTCTATTCTTTTCTTTTAGATTTGTCGAAATCTAGGACTAATCCCATCAATATTCTTATTTGCCAAAATTTGGAAGGATTCTTTCATGATTTTTGCCATAGTCGACTATAGAGGAAAAGATCTTCGGGATTTGACCATCAAGGTAAGTCATATCTGACATTCGGCCAAGGGTCATTGATTGTGATTAAAGGTTAGAAATTGATCTAACATGTGGTTTTTAGGGATTTCGACAGAAGCTATAACCAAGGGATAATTTTGGGATTTAAGATCCTTAAGGTAAGTGACTATGAATATTCGACCAAGGCCTATTTTAGTAGTTAGATCTATTTTTATGTGTTTTAAGTCAAAAACTAACCGATTCAAGGGATCTAGTGATTAGCCGATTTCAAAGGGGAAGAATACAAGTTTTCGGGATTTGATTAATTATCAAATCGACAGCAAGGTAAGAAAGTGGATACGATAATCCTTCGAGATTTGATTAAATTAGCTGAATAGGCTTTTTCCTAAAATACTAAATGTGGCCAAATGTAGGGATTTAGGATCTAAAGCGATAGATCAGTTTTTCAGGATTTCAAGGAATTCGTTAAGCTATTCAGGTGTGTACCCCACACTATTTCATAATATGTTTTATGGCTATGTTTAATTAATATATGTGATATTAAGAATGTGAATATGGCTAAGGTACCATAATGTGGTACAAAGTACTCAGGTACGTTTCCTACTCCTACTAGGAATATAGAATATGTTATTTGTAACATGAGAATAAGAATGTCAACTTTGGCATATTAATGCATATTACAAAATGGGGCATATGGGTTATTGAAAGGGGTAGTGAATGTGGTGACCTAAGACCATGAACACGGTGACCTAAGACCTTGGTATCTGAATGTGGTGACCTAAGACCACGGTAATCTGAATGCGGTGACCTAAGACCGCGATATGGAGTGTAGCGGAAGGAGGGTCGACTTAGTAGTCCCCACGGTGTACAAGTTGGTACGGGGGAGTGTAACGGATGGCTTATTAGGTTTGGGTTTGGGAATGCATCATAATATGTATGCTATGATATGAATGTGTAATATTTGTTATGCCTGATTCTATTATGATTTAGTGTTGTGTACACATTGAGTCTGTTGACTCACCCCGTTGTGGGACCATGTTTCAGGTGATGAATAGTAATGGACCGGGACGGCAGAACTTGTGGTGGCCATGCTCAACATGAAGTTTTTATTTTTATGGACTATTAATTTTTAAGTACTCCGAATTATTTGGATTTACTTGATGTAATAAGGCCATAAGGCCATAGTGCACTATTTTATTTCTGTTTTTATTTATTATGTTACGAAATTTTTATTAAGTTAAAGATTATGTAGTTTACTTTAAATGTATTCTATATGTTTTATCACCTAAAATTTAAAAGGGTTTTCATTATAAAACGATTTTGTTTTCTACTCGAGCCCAACCCAAAACAATATTTCTTTCAAAACACACTATTTTCCCAAAGTAACAAAAGAACTTTGAACCGGTTTACTTGAGGAACATACCAAATCTGGTCAAAGCTCGTGGGCCGGGTTTGGGGTGTTTCATCGTCACTTCTCAGTCACACTATTGGCAATCTATTTTGGGTTATTTTGGAAAGATGTATATAGTTAAGATATGGCATGTATAGGCTAGTCACTTGAATCATGTTTGAGACTTGTGGTAGCTATGAGATGTGGCTAGCTATGTGCTAGTTTTAGCATGAATGACTTGGTATATATATGTAATGCATCTTTTGGCATGGTTTGTGGTTTGAGAGGTTGACTTATGAATGGTAACTTGGTGTTGTTAAAATGCTAATATGAATTAGTGATATTGAGAAGAAATGATGTTTGGTATTGAATGTAATATGCTTGTGATGATATGAGTTTTAGTCTTTGATATTGACATGGTTGGAATTAGTATTGAATGCATGATTTGAATGGCTATTTGGTATGTTTTTGGTTGCCATATATGCTTGATAAGTGTTGGTATATGATGCTTATAGGTTTGAACCATTTGGTTGGCATTTTGGCCTTGTAAATGGCCTATAATGTCACGTTGCCAGGCACACAGGCGTGCCTTAGGCGTGGTAAATTGACGAGGATCTGCCTAAATCATACGGCCTCGACACGGGCGTGTCATCTGGCCGTGGTGTGCAAGTCAGTAGCCAACATAAAAATACACAGCCTCGACACGGGCGTGCTTGGTGGCCGTGGAGGAGAAGTCAGTATATGACCTAAAAGTACACGACCATGGCACACGGGCGTGCCTAATGACCGTGTTGGTATAGTTGCATAGATACGGAAGGACGCGGGGTGTCTAGAAGCCGTGAAGGGAACACGGTCTCCTCCCACGGGCGTGTCTCCCATGTATTTTAGAAGAGTTTCAAATTTTCATGGAATTTTGTATGTGTCTCAGTTTAGTCCCGACTCGTTTTATAAGCATGCTTAGGGTCTTGATGACTCATTTAAGGGACACTATGTTTGTAATTGAATGCGGACAGTAATGATTGACTTTGTGTTGAAATTTCTGGATGTTAAAGGTTCCGATTGATTGGTAATGCCTCTTAACCCTGTTCCGACGAAGGTCTCGGGTTAGGGGTGTTATAGTCTAGGCCAGATTTGAGGTGTTATAGGCTCCAAAAGCCAATTTCAATATGCACTTTTCATTTATTCCATATGTTCACTTAATTATATGATCAAACACTAAGTGCTGTTAACATGGATTTTCATATTGAAATCCTCGTAACCTTATACATATACATAATTTCATTTGCACACTTATATAATATTTAGCTTTTAAGATCATTCAACTCAAAATTATCTAAGTAATTAATTTTAAGCATTTAGTCTTTAAAAACATGGTTGTCTAATTACGTAATAGTCACAAAATTATTTATTTCTCAATCCAAAATATTCAAAGTCAAAATATGTTTGATGTTTTAGAAACTAGACAAGTGAAACTTTCAACTACATATTTTCTAGAATTTATACTCTTGCACGAACATACCAACAAATTTTCAAAGCTAGGATAGAGCTACTGCTAAACAACTTTGACCTCTCTTCACTCAAAAATATTTTTCTCCTATTTTATAACTCAAATAAATTCACTGTTTATTTCATTAAAAACTAGACTCAATAATATATTTTAAAATATAAAGCTAACCCTCTAATTAATTTTATACTATTTTTAACAATATTACAGAGTGAAAGTAGGGGATATTATCAACAATTTCGACCTTTCCTCACTAAAACATATTTATCTCAAAATCTAAATTTTGGATGTAAGTTCCATTACATTGAAAACTAGAGTCACTAATATTCCAAATCATATATGACTCAACTTTTAATTTAATTTATAAAATTTTTTAAAAATTTTCAAAGTTACACCTCAATTGTTAAAACCAAACTGTTTTAGTGAAACCATTCATTTTAGTTCTTAAGTTTTACTATTAGTTACCAATACATTCAATAAGCATACTTTATTACCTTCATTATACTATTTATTTCACTAATTATTCAACTTAGGTTCTCATTATTATTAAAGGCACTTACCTTGGACGAGCCAAAATACAAATCAAGCTCTGCACACTTAGAATCCTCACTTTCACAAGCTTGAAAGCTTTCTCTTCACCATATCTATTCTTTTCTCAACACTCAACCATGAACAAAAATACCCATATAACAGCTGTAGAAGCTGTCTCATGCAAATAATCTCAAATGATAACTGAGGAGATGTTGAGGAAGCTTTCTCTCTCTAGTCATGACTTCCTTTCTCTTTAAACTGATAAGCCCTAATTGAAAATGGTGGATCTAAAGATGGAATCAAGCTTAAGAGAGAGTTCTCTACAAGATTTTAATGAAACTAAATTGAGTTTTGAGTGAGGTTTTGGTTAGAAAAGAGAAAGAGAAGAAATAGCCATGGAGTAGAGGTTCTCCTCCCCTTTCCCCATTAGAATTTGGTCAAAGTCAAAAAGTCAAAATGCACTTAAAATGCGTAGTTCACATTTGCTCCTATGTTAAAAACTAATCTAAGTGCTCAAAATTTTTCTCAACATTTTAATATCTCACAATATAATATTTGCAATATAAATTTCATGTGGAATTACCAAAATGTCTTTTTACAGAAAATTTACACATTAGCATCTTATCTTTTATCACCTTTCTTTTTCACCAACACTTGTCCAAAAACTTATTTTAGCTTCATAAATCTCTTTTATACTCAAATATATGATTATTGGGGGCCAAAAATACACTTATACTCTTTTTCAGTAAAAATGAAAAAATTACCATTTAGTTCCTAAATTTTGTAATTTCATTCAATTTAATCCAAACTTGAATTTCTTCATGCTCACTCACAAAATCATATTTTTTTTCTTAATTAATACCTTCTTGCTCACTTCTTCATCTTAGGCAAATTGCTTTATTAGTCCTTGAACTTTTAAAAATTTGTGATTTGATCCTTTTCACCAAACTTTCATATCCACAATCCTCAACCATAGTCTCCAAATATCAACAAAATTCCATATGAGTACTCACTTTATAATTTATTTCAAGTTTTCCGTCAAAGTTTCACTATGTATCTTTCTAGAACAGTATCATTTATTATATAAAAAATTTAGGGTGTTACAGTAAATCATCTTCTCATCATTTAACAAGGAATCCATCTTAAAGTTTAATTTCTTTAAGAATTTGCCCACTTGAATAAGATTTATCTTTAATAATATCCAAATAAAACTCTTCATAAATCATGTAACAGCCCGATTTTGACCCTAATCGAAAAAGTAGTTTCGGGACCATAAATCCGAGTCTGAAAAATATTTTAAAATTATTTTCTGTGTTTATTATATGTGAATTTATTTGTGTTAAATTTTTCGTGACTTAATTTTGCCGTTTAGGTGTCCGATTAAATAGAAGGATTTAATCGCATAAAATATAAAAGTTACAAACTAAAGTGTAAAGTGCCAATTTGATAGTGGCTTTTTAATATGGGGTCCTTAAAGGGAAATTAGCC
This sequence comes from Gossypium bickii, assembly GCA_025503065.1. Lineage (NCBI taxonomy): Eukaryota > Viridiplantae > Streptophyta > Magnoliopsida > Malvales > Malvaceae > Gossypium > Gossypium bickii. The sequence continues at coordinate 82,953,260 of CP106713.1, read as the reverse complement.
CATTTTAGAAGATATTGGACGGTTTGTGCCAAAATTGACCTTAAAATATATGTTATATTTATTTAAATTAAAAGTTTAAAATAGTAAAATAAATGTATCTTATAATATATGATAAAATAAAAAAAATAAAGTCATTTGTTCATCTTTTCTTCACCGAATATCAAAGAAAAGAAAAAAAAAGTAAAACCTAAGCTACATTCGGCACTTTGAAGCTTTGATTTAGGTATGTGTTTTGTTCGGTTTTTGATAATTTTTATGTTTTTGAGATCGTTGCTTCATGTACTTCAAAACCCATGTCTTAATTTGTGATTTTGATGATGATTTTGTGTTTTGCCATTGATGATACCTTGTGGTTTTTGATGTTGGATGATGAAACATGAATTATATGTGTTAGATTAACAAGTTTTGTCTTTGAATTTTTGATGAAATTAAGTAATTAGGACAAAATTGAAAAAAATAAATTTTTGAGGGACTAAAATGCAAAATAAATGATATGTATGGGCTTGTAATAATTCTATGAATATTCAGCCCTAAAGAAGTGTGGTCAAATTTTGTGTAATTTGTGTTTTGTGCAAAAATGACTAAATTGTAAAAAGTGTGAAATATTAGGGGAAAATTGTAATTTTCCCATTTATGTGTTTTTAGGCTAAATTGAATAAAATAGTGTTTAAACAAGCATAATTTGAATATCTTTAGATCAAGAATTAAAGAAATCAGATTTGGATCGGGGAAAGACAAAAGTGGTTGACTAGCCGATTTCACAATCGTCGACGTCCGAGGTAAGTCAATAAGCATTTAAATGTTGATAAATCAATGAGTATATAATTATTATGAAATGATTTAAATTATTTTAATTTTAATTGTGTATGGCCGAACGTGAATGTTACTAATTGACTAAATTCCGAGCTTGATTCGATCGAAATTCGACGTCCGTAAGCCCCGTACGAACCTTAGGAATAGATAGGATACATATGTCATGACATAGGATATCCGTTATGTGTTACCGAGTAAGACCACGTCTGGGACGTTGGCATCGATTTGTGTTTACGTGTAAGACCCTGCCTGGGAAGTGGCATCGATATGTGATTACATGTAAGACCACATCTGGGACGTTGGCATTGTACGAGCTTCCGACTATCCGCGTATCCTTTTGAATTCCGAATGGTTCAACGGGCATGTGTAAGTGAAGGCCAATGTGATATTTAAATTAAAAGAACTCAGGTACGTATTTTATATCTATGTTGAGAAGTGAAAGGTAAGTTATATATCCATTATATTTGTTCGGAAGTTAATGCGTAAACATGTGAATAGTGTATAAGCTTCTATTATGTGTAATCGGCCAAAGAGTATATTATGTGACTTTGATTTGAGATTTGAGTATTTATTTATTATTATGTATAAAGTGTTACTTGATATAAACTTTGTATATGCGATTTTGCTAAGTTAATTGACTTTACTTTGCTATTGATTTACTGAGCTTAAATAGCTTACTTCGTGTTTCTTTGTTGGTTTCTGTTTTATATAGATTTTGGATTCGTTACGAGCTCGGGGATCGTCAACAAAGCCTATCACACTATCGACTGTTTCTTTTGGTATTTTGTTAAGTTGAATTTGGGCTTATGACATGTATAGCATAAATGCAATGTTTGAGTTTGATTTTGGGCATGTATATATATAGCCATGCGAAAATGGCTTATCTCCTTTTTGTGAGTTTGGTATTGAAGCATATGGTCACTACTAGTAAAAATGGAAATTTTGCTTATTCATATTTGAATGTGGTATAAGTTAATATTAAGTAAATATATGTTAAGCATGAAATGATAAGTTGGTTGACTCGGTTATCAAGTAAATTACATGCTGGATGTATAAGTTTTAGATAAAATTAAGTTGTTTGTGTATAGGTTGATATAAGAAAGTATGATAGATATATAGGTAAGGCATGTTTGGCTTGTTGAGATATAAATTTGGATATGGCATATATATATATATTGATAGGTAAAGATTGGTCTTATGGCTTTTGACATATTAAATGGTGTTGAATAAATGACGTGTATGTTCAGTTTAATTATTTGGTTTAAAATTATGTTAGATGTTTATAATTGTTGCGCATTGGTGATGGATTAATATGTGATTAATTAAATGTCAAATGTATTTGTAATGAAAGATATTAAATTAAATGTATGTGTGTGGGTTAGTAATAGTAAGTATGTTATATACGTATAATTGCATGTTTTGTTTAATTCTGATATGTTATATATGTACGGTTATGGCATGTACTTGAAAGGCTAAGTATAATTTTCATATTTAAAGAAATTGGCTTGTGGTTGACTAGGTATATTCGGCTATGACATAAGTTTTGGTAATCGCATTATATTAATGGCTAGGGTTATATTTTATGTGATATATTGACATATATAGTTAATGTTTAAAGTTTAATATGTTATGCATTAGTATATGGTAAGTTCGACTTTTGGGTTATTATTATTGTGTCTATATCATGTAGTTATAAAATTTGGTTATAAGGTGCAATGATAATTGAGATAAGATGTATTAAAATGATGAGACATATGTGGATTGGTTATGTTGCATATTAGAGTATATAGTTTTAAAAGTGATGTTTATTTATTTAGACTTTAATAAAATGATGATTGATTGTTTAATAAAATGATGATTGATTATGTTATAATTTAAGATAGGTGTTAGATGTGATGTGAATGGTTTTGGTTTTATTATTGTGATATGAAATTTGTATTGATAGAATATGCAATTGACTCTATTTAAATGTTTCAAAATATATTTGCTAGTTGTGTTTGTTAAGTAAAGTATTAGTACATGAAATGTTAATATATATATATGTCTGTTTTGAGTTGTATTTGCTTCGGTGATGCTTCGTAACCCTAGTTCGGCGACAGATACGGGTTAGGGGTGTTACAAATCAACTTCTCATCAGTTTCAAAACTCTTCCAAGAGATAAGGGTAAGGATCTGCAATTTTCTCAAACTTCTTTGCTTCTTCTCCAATTCATTCGAGCATTAATCCTATCTCAAACTTCCTTACCTACTCATTTATTGCTTAATAAGATTAAATTAAAAGTCATGTAATTAAAAAGTCAAACATGCCAACACTAAAAAAATTGACTGCACCATGGCTAGAGTTGTCTATGGTCCGGGTCGAGTTCAAGTAGGGACAAGTAAAAAAAAATTAGGCATGTTTTCTAGGCCCAGGCCTAGCCCAGCCCTGCCTACCTGTATTAAAAAGTTTATATTATTTCTTATATAAAAATAAATTTTAAAATTATAATACATCAAATACACTAAAAATATTACAATAAATGTTTCTTATCAAATGGAAAAAAAATTAAAAATATATATACTTAAATAGCACTAAGATAAGTGTATTTTAGCAAGCAAATACCTCTAAAATAGTAGCAAAATTAATAATAAAACAAGGGTTATCCAATATTCAAACAAGTACAACAAAATAGTAGCAATATAATAGCAAAATGATTGAAAAACAATGAAAAAAACAATGGCAAAACAGTAAAAAAAAATAGCAACAAATTTTCTTTTTGCAAATTCGGGTCGGGTTCAGGCTAAAAAAAAAAAATTACCCAAGACCCGACCCATTTAGAAAATGGGCCTTTTTTTTTGTTTCAAGCCTATATTTTTACCTAAATCCTTTCACTTTTTAGACAAGCTTCCGACCCAACCCATGAACAAATCTAACCACTACTATTGTTCTATTTACAATTTCAACATGACGTAGAACAAGACAAGCAATCAAAGTTCTTAACAAACTAATTTACATATATTAGTATAGTTATTTATTTATTTATTTATTTGGTAATGAATTGATTTAGAAATATTAATTGCAATGTAACATCTTCTAATGATTTATGTAAATTAGTTAATATTTTTTTGCTTTAATATATCAAAGTTAAAATTTAATATTGTAAATACTTTTATTGCAATAGTAATAAACAACCTGTGTGAAAAATAATTTATTTTTTACATAACAATTAATGTAAATACTACATTAAAAAATTTAATTAGAAAATGACCCATTTCACATTTGTAGTCAAAATGTTTTAATCATAAAGAGCACCACTTGTCACAAATATAAGGCCTTCGGATAGGATAGCTGCCACATTGGGTGTATTTTGTAATATATAATACTAGTTTTCTTATATATGCTATCCATGAATTTATTTTGTGTATGAATTAGTTATAATAAATAAATTTAAATAATTTAATGTGTGTAAATAATAATATTAATTATAATTATAAAATAATTCAAGTGTCTTTAATTAATAATAATATAAAATAGTACAGATATGCGCAGGTTTATTGTAAAGTAGTACTTAAATAGATGCATGGTTTTATCTTATTTAATTTAAGAGTAAATTATGCTTATGGTTTTAAAGGGTTTATCATATTTTGGTCTCTTTATTTTTTTTTTAATTTAGTCACCCTAATTAATATAATTATTTGAATTAATCACTATTGTTAAAAATTCTATTAATCTACTAACGGATTCTAACGTGGCACATTAGCCCATTAAGTAATTGACACATGGCACATTAGCCCATTAAATAATTGACAGGGCTTTTTTTTTTTTTTTTTAACTAAAGCTAAGAATCTTTCTATAATTAATCTAAAATATTTTTTTATTTATTTTATTCTTTCTCTTCTCTCGCTTCTTTCTTTTTACACTGCTAGAATTTGAAGTCATGGCTTCGCCATTTTTGTTTCAAGGCCTGGCCTTAGTGCTTCTAGAGATTATTTAGGCCATTCTTGTTAAAAAAATCCCTTACATAAAATTAAAAATAATAAGATTTACACATAATATTAACAATTGATAAATAAATCAAATCTTTTAATGGTTAAGTGCACTCCATAAACGCATCAAAGTGGGTATTATATTAGAATCACCACCATTCAAGTTATGGAGCATAAACATATCAAAGTGAGTACGTCCTTTCTATTTTTTTTTTTTTTAACATTAGTACTTCTCTCTTTCATTTAATATATTATTAAATAAATAATATATATTACCATATATAAAAATAATATATAATTTATATTATTATGTATAAATAATATATAAATGTATATAATCCTTATGTGTGCTCGTCATAATAGTCAGGGTGATAACGATGATGTTAAAGAATCTCAGGTATATTTTACTATGATTTATTTATTATATCATGTTTATTTTAATTGGAGACTAATCATGACAACATGAATAGATATATTCTGATTTGAAATCCATGCATGTATGCGATGGTGATTATGAAATAAAGAATCTATTAGGATGTTTATAAGTTCGTCCTAATAAATCTATTACATTCCCCGAAGTGAACGCAAGCATAAAAGAAAATAAAAATCAATATTATTCTAATATTTGGTAATACAAAATTAGTCGAAAGCTCTAGAAGAGCTAATATATAATATCTTGTGATGATTAATCCATTGTTTTTAAAAGATATTCTAAATGGATATCATATCTAGATTGTGAATGAGGAAAAGATTATATATATTTCATATGAATCAAAAAAGGATTGAGTTATTTATCTTTTGAATCAAACTCGGGATCTCTCGCACCCTAAGCAAGAATCATACCACTAGACCAAATGCCCTGCATTTAAAGATTTTAGCATACTCCCTAAAGCGAATATTGCATATAATTGTTTGGAAATTATATTTATTTTATTGACTTAGTAGTATTATAGACTTCACATTGATTTAGACATTTCTAGTAGTAAATGTCATAATGGTACTTAAATGTGGATACAAAGTAAAAGGAATGGTAGTAAAATTATTAATTTGTCACAATTTATATTGATATTATTAGTACACTTGAAATGCATGTTGTAAACCAGAAGTTTACAGATACAAATGCATTTACTACTTGGCGTGACTAGTTAGACCATCGTAGATCATATATGCTGCGAAAATTAATTGAGAATTCATATGGGCATTCATTAAAGAACCAAAAGATTATTTAGTTTGAAGAATTCTTAATTATTGTTTGTTCTCAATGAAAATTGCTTATTAGAAACTCACTAGCTAAAGTTGAGATTTAATGTCTTGCATTTTTGAAATGAATATGGGCCTATTCATCCACCATATGGATGGTTTTGATATTATATGATTTTGGTAGATGCATCTACAAAATAATCACGTATGTGTTATCAACTTGTAACCTGTCGTTTGCAAGAATGCTTGTTTAAATGATTAATTTTAGATTATGAAATTAAGACAATTCATATTACTAAAGCTGGTGAGTTTATATTTTAGTCTTTTATTAATTAAGTTTGAAAAACTTTTGTAACAGCTTGTTATTTTTGCAGATAATGGTTTAGAGAAATTATTGATTGAATGCATTTGATTAATATCTAAACCATTACTTATAAGAATTAAACTTCCTATTTTAACATGATATTGTGTTGATTTACGTGTTGTACACATCAAGCCAATAAGTTATAAATACTCCCCATTACAATTGGTTTTTAGTCAAGAGCTAAATATTTCTCATCTTTGAATTTTTGTATGTACTTATATGTTCCAATTGCTCTACCACAACAAAGATGAGTGAATACTTAAAGAAAGTTCGGAATATATATTAATTACGAGTCTCCTTGTATTATTATATGTTTTAAATATATTGGAGATTCAATTATGACATGATTTGTTATTATTATTTTGATTTGATAGTTTTCCCGACATTAGGGGGAGAGAAATAATAGCTGAATGAAATCACTGCTTATAATGAGTTATCATTATCTAGATCCTTATAGAGAGTAATTTGAACCAGAAGTTCAAAAAGGATAACTCACTTTATTACAAGTTAATTGTCAAATGTATTCACAAACTTAATGAAAATAACCAAGTGTTATATACCATCTAATATTTTGAATCAAAGTCCTAGTAGGACAATCAGATAGAATAAATAATAGATTGATCGGTTCCAAAGATGAAAATTCTTCTAGATGGTCATATAGTGGTGGCAGGTACTCTAGAAGAGACTCGAGACATAACTAAAAACTAAAACTCCAGAAGAGATTCAGATACTTAAAACTGAAGATTAAAATAGTGAAAATAAGATATCTCAATAAGTTATGTCAATTCGAGAAAATGTGAAATCGATAATAAAACTGGTCGATAATGGTTTTGCATGCAATATTATAGTTAAAATAATGAAATAAAAGAAGGATCTTGAATAAATCTATTGATAAATGATCCAAAATACCTATTTTTGTTTTCATAGAAGAATCATGATTAAAGTTTGCTATGATTATTGTTGAAACTCCTGAAGAGATCAAAATTTATTTTCCCAAATTTTCCCTCACTTATGACTTTCAAAAGAATGTTGATATAAATGCTTAACAAATACTTTCAAATGGTCATTTGAAAAACTAGTATTCGAGATTGAATACATAGAATATGAGAAAGTATGTGATGTTTTCATGAGGGGGAGTAAATACGTGCTGTACTCTTTTTTCCTTAACCAAGGTTTTATCCCATTGAGTTTTCCTAGTAAGATTTTTAATGAGTCAACATGTTATGCGTATTATAGATATGTGTACTTGACAAGAACCCAGCTACGAGTTGGTTCACGATTTTATGTGCTCGATCGTCTAAATAGGTAGTTGGTCGAATATTGGTAGAATTACGAAGTGAATAATGCTAAAGTAAATTTAGATATAACTCTCGATTATAAATGAACTAGAAAAGAACCGACATTATATAACAACGTGACCTGAATTCTATAAGGCAGTTTAAAAGTCAAAAAGTTCGAGGATAGATGGAACCTTGACCTGCTATTTATAATGAGATAGGAAAGAAAGGTATAAGGTTGATCGCCACACTTTAGGATGGTAAACAAAGTGATAAGATCAGTTTCGGTGAACTCCATAAGAAAGGAATTCTTGATAAGTTCGGTAAATTCTTGAAGAACAAAGAGCTTAACTCAAATGTAGTTTTATAATTAGAAAAGTCTAACCTTCTACCATGCTTAAAATCGAATATTGATAGGCAAACACAAAGGTAAATGAATGGCCACAAATCAGACATTAATATTGTTTCTAGAACTTCACAAAGACATTAAAATATTCTCTTCAACCGGACAGCCAAGACAGCTTCATAAATTCATTCATTAAGTCCATGACCATCCATGCACTTGAAATCAATGTGGGTGGCTACTCATTAATGTGTTGCCCCGAATTTATGCATGCTTAAGTGTAAGCAAACTCTAAAAGTCACATTCAGCTCCTATGATGGACGGTGGCATTAAATGACGTACAGGAATGATCAATAGCCATCTTTTTTTTTCCCAAACAGAATAGCCACTTGGTCATTTGGATTTTCCTAGGACACAATTAAACACAATTAAACACACAGGCATTAAAGATGAAATAAAAGAGGCAAATTAAATAACTAGTTTTAAGACATATTAAAATGCAATAAAACTAACTATATAATGTACCAACTAACTTAACAATAACTACCAAAATTAAATATGATTAAGACATATTAAAACGCACCACACATAAGCTTAATTAACAAAGCATCTAAACTAAACATAAATTAAAAGACTATGGATTTTTAAATCAGAATAAAATGGACGTTTTTAAGGCCTTATAAGCCCAGATGCAAACGTTGCATGGATCTGAACGTTTTCATCTTGCATTTAGGCTCTTCAAGCTTGGCCCAATTTTGCAACCTTTTAATTAAGTCACATGATGTGACCGATGTCACGCCAGTACTCTTTTTTCTTCACTAGAAAATTTTTTTCCCACAGAGTTTTAAGGTTTTAATGAGACATATTATCTATAAATAAACATCCAAGAGGGAGTGTTATGAATATTTTATTAAATAGAGGTCTTGATCTGGATAAATTTTGATATACTTTAAATTCTAATAGTCATTAGAAGTAGAGTTTTATTTCATTTATACTTCTTATGTCTATAAATATAAATTTTGGAGAAGTATTGTAAAGAATTTTGATTGATTAATAAAATACGCTCTCTTTACTCTCTCATTCTCTTTGTTCTTTATTCTTTGTCTTTTATTTTATAACATTTAAAATTATTTTTATATTTTTTAAAGAATATTTTTAATATTATGAAATACTTGTTTTTAGAAAAAGTTAATAACATTAATAATTAAAATAAAATTAATAAGTAAATACATATAGTAATAAAATTAATAAATAAATACGCATAATAAATCAATTAAAAATAACTTATAGATCCAATCATATCAATTTAGTTTATAATTGTTTAAGAAAAATTAAAATCGAGAAAAACTTTGAAATCAAGAGGATTTTTTTTATATAAAAGTTGTAAAAAATAATTTGAGAAAAAAATAAAATGTTTGTTTTTGCACGAAAACCGTGTTTACATAATAAAATAAAATAAAAATACCTTCAAATTGGAAAAATTATTGTAGAGTTTTTCTTTTTGGTTAAATTCGCATTATATTAGATAGAGGAAAAGACTTAAATTTGGGATTCTCTCCATAATTTTGGTTAAAAAGTTTTCATAAGATCGTTTTAATCAATCATAAATACATATTCTCACTTATTAACTCCTTTAATTGGATATGCCATTTAATGCATTGCATGTTGATATTGAATTTTAAATTTGGAAATATTTTTCAATTCATCCTGTAATCTTGTTCTTATTTACGTTTCATTAGTTGATAGTTTAATTCATAACTTTTTTCTTGTTTTGACTTAATTTAATTGTTTATTTTATTCTAAATTATGTTTTATTATTTTGAAATATCATACTCAATTAGAAATATATTTCGTAAATTATGCATGAAACATTAATCTATTTTCATTTATGCTCTTTCTAATGGATATAAATATAATTGCTTAATTTACTCTAAACTATGTGTATACTGTAAATTCCCAAAAGTAAATGCTTAATTTACTCTAATTTATTTATTAATTTACCTTAAAAAATGGCTTAATTTGAGACTACAAGAGAAGTCATTAACAACTAAAAATTATCCAAACAATTATTGTATCTTACTTTATAATATATATAACTTTTTTGGCTTGTGCACGTGTTTTCAAATGTTATGATAATATATATTTAAATTTTTGTTATTTAATTGAATATAAAAGTAAAATACAAACATATCAATTTTAAACACAATTGAAAATTATGTGATTGAAAATAGTTATATTAAATATATTAGTAAGTAAAAACAGATTTAAGTGGGCTAATTTATTATTATTATTTGAAGAAAATTGAGAAAATAAAATGCATAATTTTTACATATATAATAGTCAAATCTATTTGAATTTAGTCTCTCTTTTTTCTACACATTTGACATGTTAAATTCTTCTGGTTTTGAATTAAATCCAGTTGAGTGTCTTTTTCTATGAGCATTACCATCAACAGATTATCTGAGATGAAATAAAGAAAAAAACAATGAAGAAATGTAATGTAAAAATAATATGGTATGAAGTTTATTTTTTACTATTCTGCTTCTTCTGGATGAAGATTGTATGAGGATGGAGAAAGATTTGTGTTTAAATGCTTTATATAGAGTTGTAATTAGGGTCTGTATGCACAAACAATAAGGACATGTGGTCAAAAGGAAATTAAGGAGAATCAATTTTATTTATTTTTAACTTTAACTTTTACTTTTAATTAAATCATATTATATGTGATTTTTATAGGATTCTAAAAGTGAAATACGTATTGTTTTTAATATAATTGAATTTAAAATTGATAGGTTACATTAAATTATTAACAACTCTGACTTAATATAAAACAAAATCTCCTTGATTACATTCAATATAATGATAGAATATTATATCTGTAATATTGCCTTTTTCAAAGATAATTTCCTCATTTAAACGTGCAACCTGGCATATATGTGTACATGTGGTGTCCATGCAATTATGCCACCTAACTCAAGTTATCAAATTTGCATGTTAATATTACTATAGAGAATATATATATAACTTAGCCCTCTTTCAACAACTATGTAAATAATGAGTAAATTGACACTTATTTATAGTATAAGTGTTTCTCTTTCATATAATTTATGTATTACTATATATAAATAAATTTAAAGTATAAATTTCGAAGAAATTTTAAAGAATTTATATAAATAGTCAAGAAATTAACACTAATTTATAGTGTAAGTGAGCTAGACTTGTTCATGGTAGCTTGGCTCAAAGGGTCGATCGAAATTTAGGAGGATCTTGGGAAAAAATATTAGGCCCAAAAATGGGTTAAAGTAATAAAGTTTAGCCCGTTTAAAATATGGGTTGGGCTCGGAATTGAACATTCAAAGCTCGAGTTCGGCTCGTTTTTTAAGTCTTGTAAGTATAAGGTTGTGATCTTAAATTGGATACCAGCAATATTCGGAAAATCTTGTAAGTATAAGGTTGCGATATTAAATTGGTGAGCCGCAAGGTTTGGAAAATCTTATAAGGTAGTGATCTTAAATTGGCAAACTACAAGATTCAGAAAATCCTATAAGAATAAGGTTGCGATATTAAATCAGCAAGTCACAAGATTTGAAAAATGTTGTAAGTATAAGGTTGCGATCTTAAATCGACGATTCGTAAGATTCAAATATTCTTATAATTACAAGATGGCAATCTTAAATCGGTGAGCTGATTAGGTTGCGATCTTAAATCAAAATATCAAAAGATTCAGAAAATCATGTAAGTATAAGGCTGCGATCTTAAATCGACTTGTAACGCCCCAAAAATTTATGTTTTTATTTTTGTGAAATTTTGACACAACTGTGTATCTGTTTCAGTGGTTAAATGTTATGGGTGTGTGTGGGAGGGTCTTGAGTTCAAGCCTTGTCTTTAGCAAATTTTGTTATTTTTGGAATTAAGCCCTATCTCTATTCTGTGGGCTTATATTTAATTATTTGTAATACTATATTAGAATGAGCCTGCTGGTTCGAGTGGTAAAGGAGTCTGTGTGTGGGTGAAGGTTCTGTGTTCGAATCCCTGCGCAAGCGTGGGAGCTTATTTTTGTCCATTTGACCGAGAGAGTTTCGGTCAAACATGAATTCTGAGGAGGTTGAGTAGTGGATTAGTGGAGAGTAATTTGGGGGATTTGGGTAGTTATGTAACACCCCTAACCCGTACCCGTTGCCGGACTAGGGTTATGAAGCATTTCTAGACTCAATTTAGATCATTACAGTCATTTAAATGTTAATCAAAAATTTGAGTATGTGCCTATCACTTTATGCATATGCAGTAACATAAATATAACTATCATTTATTCACTTATCAACTTGTCATTTCACAACTCATATGCACCTACATAGTTAATCATAAACTCTCATATCATTTTATGGTATATCTATACACGTACAAAAAACTCAATATAGGTTCGCATTTACTATGTTTTATAAACTTGTCATCTTTACCATTTCGAAACTATCATTTAATCAACCACATATTCGAATTTCCACATAATACAAACCTATTCCTTTCATTTCGTTTCATACCATTTAAACATTATTGTTTCATGCACTTCTAACCCAAACTTACTACTCAATTTCTTTATCGGAACATACAATGCATGCACATGTGCTCTTATCAAATTATCCCATTTATGACAAAGATATCCTAGAATCCATAGATTTATGAAGCATAAATATAAGACTCGATTATTCCATTTTCTAACTTGCAAGCCGAGACATTTATTCATTTTCACACCCACTCTTCATAAAGAATACACTTCTAATAACTTCATTTCCTAACCGAGAGCACCATAATACTAATTATTACTCGTAACTTATTTATAAACCAAATAGTTTCATAGAAATATGTCATAAACCCTACCTATTCAGCATGAAACACATATAAATATAATTATACCTATATCATGCATTCATTTATTTATCCAACTAAAACATGCACGCATCACACAACAAGGATAGATTTACATCATCTAATATTAACATTAAGGGCTAGCCATTTTCGCATGGCTTATATACATTATAAAATATCATCCAAGTATTAAGCTAGCCTATACATGCCTTAAGTTCAAACCCAACTTTTAAAAGTACCAGAACGAATCGATAGTGTGAATGACTTCGTTGACGATCCCCTGAGCTCGTAGCTTAACCAAAGCCTATGAAAAGAAAACAATGAATACACGGAGTAAGCTAATTTAGCTTAGTAAGTCTTAAGCAATCATAATATACCAATTGGTCATTTTAACATTTTAAAACAATTAAGTAATAATATCGAATATAAACAGCTTAACTCGAAAGCCTTTCAAGCCCGAATGCTTGTACCTTACATAATGTAACGCATATTATTTCCTTACCCTTATTATACCACTTACCAATCCAACATCAATTTCCAAATATGAAACATCCTTTCATATTAATATATTCATAATACTCATACATAAAACTCAATAAGTTCACATAAATATTCGAACAAGTGAAGGGTCGTGTAAATTCGAATTACCTCTTTAATTACACAACACATGTTCAATTAAACTCTCATATTTCCAAGTATCTAATATCAATATTTCGAAGCTTAGTACTTAGGTGATCTACTAATGTCGAATGAAATGCTCATTTAGCTTAACTATCATCACTATTTTACTTTTAGACTTCCATTTATAATCTCCTCATATAGTTCACATGTAAATTAAATACTCTTTTACAACTACTCATATTTTTGATACACATAATTCCATAAGATCACATATTAATGGATATACAATAAATATATACTTTACACTTAGTAACTTTACATAAAGGTAATATAATTTCACATATATTTGTATGTACATCCATTTGGCATTTTATGCATTCGTATACATGGCATCAAAGAAATCCCAATATGTCACGTAATCATAAACATAAGGCTAAATATACTGAGGTCAACTTATATCCTTCATGTCAATATACTTACACGAATACCTTTAACCACATTATGCTTTCATGTAGCAAATTTTCTCGTGACTTAGTTTATAACAATTTACATCTACCCATTTGTATATCTCATTTCATTCATCAATTCATTTACTTATTATCATCACATGTATATACGTCTAATACATGAATATGAATAACACATACCTTGCAAATTTAATTTAACCCATTTCATTTTCAAATGCTTAGGCTCACTTAATTCATTTCATGACTTTACTAGTACATAATCTAAGCTTGGGATTTCAACTCACTGTTATAAAACCTGCTAGGCATTTGCCCGGATCTCACATACTGACACTAGACTTGCTAGACTCAAGGTCCGTAGTTCAAGCACCGACATTTAGCCTGCTAGGCATTAAGCCCGATATAATTCACCCAAGACGAGGCTCGCTAGACCCGAGGTCTGATAATCATTCACCAGCAATAAGCCTACTAGGCATAAAGCCCGATAAATTCACCAGCCCAAGGCTTGCTAGGCTCATAGCCTGAGTAGTAATACTTTAAATTTTCTCCCCTGAATCATTTCATATATCGAATCTTTTACGCATTTCGAACTCACTATACTGAACATTCAATAGCACATATCACACAATTTACTTAACCGAATCAATTTTATGCTTAGCTAAATTCGGCTAATTTACATATAATTTCAATAATTCCGAATTTCAGCATATGTTAATTTACGAAAATATTATACGATGATTATTTACTTAGAGATTTACTCGACACTTTCGTTTACCTTTATTAGGTATTTTGGTCCTTGAAGAGATGAAAACGATAACTCACACACCCAATTGCTTGGTAAATAAATCCTTTCTCAACCACATAATCATATATATATATTTACTATCCATATTTTCCAAGCCTCAATAAAACATCTATTAATAGTAGTTCATGCTCCCATCTTAACCCACCATATTCGGCAACCATCAATACATATATAACTATAATTGTATACCAAAATTAACTCTCGTTCATTTTTGGTTTCCATCACATTCGGCCACACCCATACATATACTAAATAAATAAATTTTGTTTTTTCAATACCATCACTTATTTCTAAGATCCATATTTAACTACTACTACTCAATCCATATATATTTATCCAGCCCTATGCTACCAGATTTCATACATAAATCAACCACTCATTCGGCCATTATGAACGCTTAATCCCAATCCACATCACAGTCGGAAATTAAGTAAAAACCGGGTTTCAATATGCTTATTTTAGCTAATCAAGAGATATACATAGTTACATGCATATAATAAACCCCACTCGGCTAGTCTATTTTAATATGCCCATATATCATTCGGTAACAACTATTATACATAATAATATATATACATATAAATCCTCATTTTCAATTTCCAACATCTATCACATTCCATTTTCACGTATAACTATACCTTGATACACATACAATTATTTAATCCACCCAATTAATTTAAGCTTACATATATAAATATACATTTTAATCTCGTTTCGAATATAATAAAATATTTCCCATACCACCTTTGACTTTATACAATTAAGTCTATTATTTCACTTTAGCATATACAATTCAATATTGAATAAAATTTGTATCAATCTAATTGCTTACAAACTTACCTCGATAGTTGTCGAATTAAGCTTCCCGGCTACTCATTAATTTTCCTCAATCCAAAGCCTTTCCTTTTTGTACTTGGTCTAAATAATTTAAATTTGAACTCATTCATTACTTTTCTACTCGATTTGACCATAAACGAATAAGGGATAATTATAAATTCTACCTTGATATTTCACATGTTACCCAATTATAAACAAAATTTATAATTATTCAAAATCATGCCAATTTATTTACTAATGAGTTAAGGCCGATTGTTCGCTAGCTCATTAAAGTTCCATATAATACTCAATTTAGTCCAAACATAAAATTTCCTCCAATTTTATACCTAATTGCACATATTTTCCTCATAATAGAACCTAATTAATAATCATATAAAATCATACAAATTATTCAACAAGTTAAATACCACTATTCTTCATCCCATTTAAAATTTCTACTTAAAACATATTAAGTTTAAACATACATTATATTCATTTTTCAAGCCTAGCAAACCCAAATTTAATCACTAATAGTCGAACTTATATCATGTCAAAATCTCAAAATCTTTGATATGGTTTCGGTAATACTCAAAGAAATGAACTTAAAAATACCAGAATTTAAGAAAATGAAGTTCAAAAGCTAACCTTATGGGAGCATGCAAGAACCGAATGTTAAAGCTTAAACTTCTCTTTTCTTCCTTCCAATTTCGGCACTCAAACGCTAAAGGTAGGAGATGACTCTCCACTACTTGTTTTATTTCAAACATGTGTTTATTAATCTTATTGACACATGCAATGGCCGAATATGGTGAGCACGAGTTTTCCCCCTTTTCTTTGTAAATTTCGGCAAGAAGAACATGAATGGAAGATGAATTTTCTATATTTCTTTTATGTATTTCTCTTATTTTAATCACATACTAAAATATTATTATTACACCACATACTAAAATAACTAATATAAAAACATAAATCAAACACCATGCCGTCCACCTACTAGTTTTTAGGGCAATTTGACATGCAAAACCATTTATTCAAGAAACAATTCAATTAAGCCCTTCAACTAAATAAATACTATTTTAACTATTTAATCCTTTCACTTAAATTAGTCACCCAGACACACAAATTAATAAATAATATTTTAACACATACTTATCCACATAACATAGACATCAAATTAATAATAAATTTTTTTTTTCGGATTCGTGGTCCCGAAACCACTGTTCTGATTAGGGTCATAATTGGGCTGTTACAAGTTATCTGATGTTGCTGGTGGTTTTTCAAAAACAATTTTGGTTTTCTCCCTCTCAGGAATCTCTGACTTTTTTTTATGACTTCATTCCATTCAAAAAAATTCTTTTCTTTCTCGTTACTCTGTTAAAATCTGTTCTTTCAAGGCGCGGATTTTTTTTCTTTTGATTCTTCGTGTGTTGGGGTAAGTAAAGGTAGAGAGTTTCTCTCATTCTTAAGGCAATTGTTATGGATTGTCTTCTTTCTTTATGTTAGATTGATATTTGGGTTTTGGCAGCAACCATTCCTGAGGAGCGAGACTCTTCTCTTGCGGGATTATTGTCAAAATCGTCGGTGTTGTTCGGTAAGTGTTGAACACTCGAGTTCGCTGATTATCAGTTTCTTTGTTGCGATTTAAGTAAGGTTTGGAACTGACTTTGGGGAGTTTTGATGTCGTTTTTAGGTGTTGTAACACCCCAAACTCGGCCTAGACGTTACGATCGAATTTGACGTGTCACATCAAAGTTTGAAAACTGAGTTTGTCGATAAAAGTTCGTTACTAAATTTAAAATCTCCTTTAACAATTCTTTTGAAAATGTAAGGGTTGTAAAACCTTGTTGTCCAATTATAGGTTGTCTCAATTGTTATAAGCTTGTCAATTTGAGATAAAACCGCGGAAGCCCTTTTTTAGTTGTAAATTTTAAGATTTGAAAACGTGATTTTCAAAAATGGTTAATGTTTCAAAAACCCGTGTTTCCTAGACTAGCAGGTTGAAAGAAAGAGAACCACCAAATAAAAGTTAAAACCCTAAATGGCCTTTTTACATAATTATTAACTCAAAACATTAAAAATAAAACAACTATGTGTAAGATGAAAACATATTGAGCGTGTGGCCACCTCGAGTCCCTCGTAGCTCCAAATCATCTAAGGTTAGGGATTACCTACACCGTTAAAGAAAAAGGTGAGTTACGAGAACTCAGTGTGTAGGTAATTTTACCTACTGTGTGTAGGTAAAATTACCCTCGAACTCAGTGTGTAGGTAATTTGGTGAGTTCGAGGGTATTTTGGTAATTTTACCTAACGAGGATATTTCAATAATTTTACCCTTTAACGGCCTCTCTAAAGGCCTACAGTCGCCTCTACCGACACAGACACCCTTTTTGGTCGAAACGGTGCGATTGGGCCCAAAGCTTAATTTTCGGCCCAAATGGGCCCACACGCTCGGGTGGCCTATTTAGCCTAATTTTGGTCGTGGCTATGCAAACTTCGCAGCCCAATCCATCATCTGACAGTATCATGAATTTTACCCACGTGAGGCCCATGGGCCCAAAGGCCCATCTCGACCCAACGAGGCCCATGACGACCTAAGCCCACGAGAATGTTCATTTCAGCCTCAATAGTCTATCGCCAACGATTGTGGCTCGATTTATCTCTACGAGCGCTCGCACGCTCGAGAGCCCTCAGATGCCGAAGTTTCGGCTTATCGGTTTTTCGGCTTTAGTCGATTCACAATTCATCAGGGGTGTGAATATACACCTTCATTCGTTATATTGACAGAACCAATATTAGGTGTCTGATTACACACCTGTTACGAGTTGTAGTTTGAAGCGCTTCCAAGACACCTATGATAACAACCGTCCATTAATTAGTCACAAACCCTTGTTAAACCATAGTATTGAAACACTTTAATCAACTCACTTTACTTACCATGAAACGAAAGATCCCTTGTAGAGAAACAATAATCGGCCTACCCCTTGGTTAAGGAAATCGAGTCCCTAGCAGCATTCGACGAGAAAGAAAGTGTTAGCAATACATATCTCTACGGCAACTAAGGGGAAAGGTCTTTC
Source organism: Gossypium bickii (assembly GCA_025503065.1). Taxonomy (NCBI): domain Eukaryota; kingdom Viridiplantae; phylum Streptophyta; class Magnoliopsida; order Malvales; family Malvaceae; genus Gossypium; species Gossypium bickii. The sequence continues at coordinate 82,934,655 of CP106713.1, read as the reverse complement.
GGCCCAAAATAATCAAAATCAAATAAGGAGAAAAATAAAAAGCCAACCTAGATTCAGCTATAGTCACCACTTACCAACCAATCGCAGAGGTTTGGAACCAGTTAGGAACGAAGAGAAGAAGATACCTAGGCCTTAATAGATTCGGCCAACACAAGAAGAACCAAGGTTTTAAGAGAGAAAGAGTTCGACTAACATGCAAAGAAAAGAAAAGAAAATCAAGAGGGAAAAGAAGAGTTGTGTTCGGCCAAGGAAGAAACCGAAAAGAGAAGAAGTTATTCGACAACAAGTAGGCAGTACAGAGAAATAACAATGAAAAGAAGAAAAAATGATAAGACCCGAATGGTAAAAGTTTACACGAGACGCGACCAAAAGGAATAAATCTCGAAATGCAACAAAAGAAAAACTTAAAAACCAAAGAGAATATTCGGCTTCCTCACTCTCCCAAATTGTCAAAATTGCACAAATGAGAACCCTCTAGCAGAAATTCCCTTACTCATCTATTCCCAAATTTGGATAAGACTCCTACACTCCCCCAACTCCCCCAAACTCTCCACCAAAACCTCTTTGAATTACTCCCAGCCTCCCATTCGAATTCCTTGACCAAGTCTTCAACCTCCTTTACAGAGTTTGATCCAAACTCTACTTCTTGCACCACCAACTCATAAAATAAAAGGCCCCATTTGCCAGTAATGGGATTCGAACTCCACTCCCCTTGCCATCTCAGTGACGCCACAGCCACTAAGTCACATGCTCTTTTTTTGACACATAAACACACATAATTATACATAAGTCCTACTGCTAACAGCCCATTCCTCTTAAGAGCCAAAAACTACAAATTTCCCAAGGCCCAAACTCGAACCCAGGCCTCTTAAGAACTCCCAAATACACTCAAATACCTAGTCGTTCAAGCACATCATGGAATTTAAGCAAATTCAAAAAAATTACAAACCCCATATTTTTGCGACGTTACAGATGTTGTGTGGCTCGGGAGTATTTTTGCTGCGAAATAGTACCAGGTGTGGACCCGAAACGAAGAAACAACGGGATTTGGCGAAAGCCAAAAAACCTCTCTATCGACGCCACACGACCGTGTGGTAGGCTATGTGCGACGACACAGCAGCATGATCGACGAACGCCAGGCCGTGTGCAAGACACGACCATGTGATGGCTGGAGTGTGGCCATGTGGGCTACATGGCTAGACCGAATTGGGCGTGTGGGCCCACATGGGTGTGTGATAACTGGGGGAGGCCGCGTGATCCACACGAGCTATGCCAATCTAGGCATGTGGGCCACATGCGCAACCCACACAGGCGTGTGGGCCTATTTATCTTAAAATTTCCCTAGGTTTGCACGGGTCATCCCAAACGACTGTGGGCCTACTGTAGGGTCGGTAAGGGCTACAAAACCCTAAACTGTATGATTGGTTTGACTGATAATCTGTACAGAGTATGATAGTATATGCATGTTATATTTTTATGTAAGCATGGTTAATCTATATGTCTGAAACTGAATATTCTGTATATGATATTAGGGTTGGGATGATATATATATTGGAGGAAGTGTTCTGAAAGGCAAATTATGTTAATATAATTTAATATATTTACCAAATTGCATTTAGTTTAATATATTTTAATCAACTATATTGTGTTTTTATTTACCAAATTGTTAATATAATTTTACAAATTAATTGACTTAGCACAAATACAATCCCTGTAGAAACGATAACTCGATACTTACTTATTACTTGATAACGACTGTGTACACTTGCACAAACCTACGCGTTACACCCCTAATGTGGTTGAGTATTGGTTGGAGGCTACCGAGAGGATTATGGATGATCTGAGCTGTACCTCTGAGCAAAAATTGAAAGGTGTAGTCTCCTTGCTTCTCGTCGAAGCATATCAGTGGTGGTTGACAGTTAAGGAGGGCACTCAGCCGGACCGTCTGACTTGGGAGTTCTTTAAGACTACAGTTTAGAAAAATATGTGGGAGCCAACTACGTTGATGCTTGCAGGCGTGAGTTTCTGAACTTCACACAAGGTGATCGATCTGTGGTCGAGCATGAGGCCAAATTTCTAAGGCTGTGCCGTTATGCTCGAAGTATGGTGGCATCAGAATATGAGAGGTGTATTCGCTTTAAGGATGGACTGAGTGATAACCTGAGGGTTCTGATTGCTCCACAGAAGGAGCGAGAGTTTGCTATTCTGGTGGAGAAAGCTAAGATTGCTGAGGATGTTAAGCGCGTGGAGCACCAGAACAGGGACAAAGAGAGAGGTAGAACAAGAGGGATTCGGAGCCCTCTAGTTATGTTTTGAGGCCTAAGAAAAAGGCTAGATTTGATGGGCCGGTTAGAGTGGCGGCCCCTAGTGTAACACCCCAAAGCTAACCCAGACGTTACGGCAGAATCTAGCGTGTCACATCGAAGTCTTTTTCAAAATCCAGGTTGATGGGAGAAAGCGTTTGAGTAAAAATCCATTTAGTTCTTATTCCTTGGAAAGCAATTGGTAAGTTATAAAAACCAACACTTAGTAAAACAATTACCATGTTTGTTACTGTTGGTTTAAATTCGCAGAAGCTACTCTATTTTTAGTTATCTTGAAGTTGAAAATATGTGTTTGCCTTGTAAAACAGTTATTAGTTGTGAAAACTTGTTTGTATCTGTTTGGCAGTTCAAAATAAGAAATTAAAAACCCACTTAAAGAAAATAAAAATCACCAGAGGCTTTATTACAAAAATATCAACCCAATATAAAATATTTAAAAGATTACGTTTAAACAAACATCGTCGATCGTGTGGCCCCCTCTGAGTCCCTCGCAGCTCCAAGTCGCCTAAGACTGGAGATTACCTGAATGGTAAAAAATGCGGTGAGTTTTCGACAGTGTGTAATCCCTTATCATTCAGTCAGTAACAATATATATGCAGTAACAGTCTGGGCCTGAGCCCTATTGAGAAATAGTACAGTGTGGGCCTTAGCCCATTACAGTAACAGTGTGGGCCTAAGCCCAATACAATATTAGAATCAGTATATGCAATGCATAAATACCCAAACCAACCCTGCACTCCGTCTTCTGTCCAACCCTACACTCATTTGGGGTTTAAATCAACCCACCCATCCCTACACTTCTTATGTAGCACCGGTTACAGCACTAACCAATATTGCAGCATAGCTGCCAGTAATAATAACGCAGCAGAGCTGCCAGTAACAATATATGTGGCAAAGCCACCAGTAACAATATTGTAGCAAAGCTGCCAGTATCAGTATCGCTGTAAAGCTGCCAGTAATAGTATTTGTGGCAAAGCCGCCAGTAACAGTACACTTCCTCCATAATAGTATCTCAACCCCATACAATATGTCGTGTATGCAGTACGCCTTGCTCAGAATCAGTCATATCATTCATATTTAAGTCAATCAAACCATAGTCATACAACTACAGTCAAATCATAGCACAAGTCAGTCATTTACCCTCAAGGGGCAAAATAGTCATTTATCCTACAGGGGCATTACGGTCATTTTACCCTACAGGGGTATTACGGTCATTTTACCCTACAAGGGCGTTACGGTCATTTTACCCTACAGGGGCATTACGGTCATTTTACCCTACAAGGGTATTACGGTCACTTCAACCTATAGGGGTATTATGGTGTAAATGGGCCCAAGGTCCAATATTTAGCCCAAGTGGGCCCACATGTTCGTGTGGCCCATTTAGCCCAAATTCAGTTACGGCTATGCAAACTACGTGGCCTAATCCAGTATCTGCCACTTTTCATGGATTTTATCCGTGTTAGGCCCATGATCCTATTGCGCCCACACGACCCATTTCAGCCAAACGAGGCCCAAGATCACGAGAACGCTCGTAGTGGCCTCTACAATCTATCGCCCATAACTTGTGGGCTCGACCAGACGAGTGATCGCACACTCGTGAGGCCTTGAATGCCAAAGTTTCAGCTTTTCGACTTTTGCCGATTCACAACAGAGATGGTGTGATTACACACCTGATTGCGAAATGTGTGAATGACCCACGAGAACTCCAACCTACATTCAATCAAGGCAGTCCATTAATCACTTGTCAATCGGGTTAATCGAATCCCAATCAACTTATCAAAAATAGCCTTTACTGAAAATACTTGGCCAACAGATTACCTCTTCCTTGACTAGATCAGTCGGTTGTGGTTTGCCCACTTGATCTAGAGATTGGTGCAACCACCCTGCCACACCCCGGCAGAAAATTCTGAACACTGACACTTTACGCTGCTTAAATCTGGGGGCAGGGGCTACGTGCTCATTCTCAACTGGCACCATTCCTGATCCTCCCTTAGAATGGCTACTACTCGCCACCATTGATATCTCTTTATGCAACATATTATTGAAAACCTCCATTTCTCTTCTAGAGATTTTAGAACCCTAAGAACAAAATAAGCGTGGCTTGGAAACACAATACTAATAAAATAACTCACTTGGAAAAAGTTGGAAGACTTATCAAAATTGATGATGGAATCGATTGGAATAGTTTAGGTATATTCGGCCAAGCACAATAGGAAAGATGATAAACTGAACGTACACAAAAAACCTTATGAAGAATTTGGCTATGATTGGAAGAGAGTGGAAAGCAGAGAAGAAGAAGATAGAGAGTAGGTTCAGTTTAGAAGGGAGGTCGAGAGGAGAAGGATTCAGAAGGAAAAGAAGAAGCAGAACCAAGAGTGAGAGAGGAAAAGGATTTCGGCAAAGCAAAGAAAGAAAAAGAAACCAAAAAGAAGGTTACCTATTCGGCAATTGTGGGAAGGAGGAAAGTAGTGGAAATTTTGGTCACTTCAATAGCTAAAATGCAAACCCAAAAGGAACCCCGAATGGTAGAAAAATCCTAAAGAACATTCGGTACCTTCCTTTCAATCCTCTCAAAATCGAACAAAGAATTGCCTTGTGTCGAAAATGCTCCCTCACTTCCCCTTAGACGAATTTCACTAAGCCTTAGAGTTCCAATCAGCCACAACACCCTACCAACCTCCCATTTTCAAATTTCCTTGATTTTCTCCCCAATCTCCTTCTTGATTTGCTCCACAAAACCCTTTAAGACCAATTCAAACTTCACTTGAAAGAGTTTCGGTCTAACTCTACTTCTCATGCTGCAAGGAAATAAAATAAATACTCCCTTGCGCATTATGAGACTCGAACTTGAGCTTCCTTGCAACCTTGAACACGCCACTTACCACTGGACTACAAGCTCATCTTGTGTCATAAAACAAGCATTATTACTAATAAGGCCTAAGTGCCAGTGTCCAGGTTCATTTAAGAGAAAACTAATTTTTTTTTTTTTGCAAAAGCCAAGCCTTGAACCCAGGCTTCTCACACACTCCTATACACACCCAAATCGCTTAGCCATTAAAGCAAACAAGCAATTTGTGTCATTTTCTTAAACACATAAACTTTTATGTGCAGTCTCCTAACTGATCCCACACTTAAGGCCCATTCCTTCTAAGCCTAAATTCAGGGCATTACACCTGTTGCTTCTGTTATTCCTACTGGATTACAGACAAGTAGTGACTGTTGTTCCTATTAGGGCTTGTTTGAGGTGTGGGTCCCTTGAGCACCGCATTTGAGAGTGTCCATTGAGGGTTGATTAGATGCAAGCTCTGGGATTGGGTCCTGCGCAGCCACAGAGAGTAGTTCAGCAGCCACCTAGGGGCCGTGGTTAGGCCAGGGGTGGTAATGGAATGGGCCAAGGGTAGAGAGCCTTTGGCGAGTTACTGAGTCGACCGAGGCAAGGCGACCTACTGGTATATCTTTGCTTTCAACAAATGAGAGGAGATGATCTCCTAACGTCATCATCACTAGTACGTTCTTTATATTTGATGTACCTTATTTGGCTTTGATAGACATATGTACTCATACATAGCTAGTACTATATCTGGAAACCTAGGGATTTCTATTGAGAGCATTACAAGTGAGGTTACTGTATTGAGTTGTTGGGGCAGCCTGTTAGGGTTAGCAAACTGTATAGGGACGTTCCCTTAGTGGTGCAAGAGGCAGTATCTGGCTAATCTTATGGAGTTACCATTTGGGGAATTCGATTTGATTCTGGGTATGGACTGGTTGGTCAAGCCTTGGGTTAGTCTGGATTGTACGACTAAGAGGGTCGTTCTGAAAACTGAGGGAGATGAAGAGGTGGTTGTAATCGGAGAGCGTCAAGACTATCTGTTACATGTGATCTCCGAATTGGTAGCTGAGAAACTGGTTCAGAAAGGTTGTGAGGCGTACTTGGCCTATGTAAGTGTTTCGAATTCTAGAGACTCTTCTATTGGGAAATCAGAATAGTAAAGGACTTTTCGGGTGTCTTTCCTGAGGAGTTACTGAGATTGCCTCCGAACCGAGAGGTTGAGTTTGGGATCGAGCTTCTTCCGAGTATAGCTCTCTATCGTATGGCACCGAAAGAGCTTACAGAGCTTAAGGCTGAACTGCAAGAGTTGTTGGACCATGGTTTTATTCATCCCAATATGTCTCCATGGAGAGCACTAGTTCTGTTCGTTAAGAAGAAGGATGGGACCATGAGGATGTGTATCGATTACCGAAAGTTGAACAAGCTGATCGTTAATAATAAGTATCTATTTTCGAGGATCGATGTCTTAATTGATCAGTTCTGAGGGGCTTCTGTATTCTCTAAGATCGATCTCCATTCAGGATATCATCACTTGAGGGTTAAGAAGGTGAATGTGTATAAGACAACATTTTGGATTCGTTATGGGCATTACGAGTTCTAGTTATGCCTTTCGGGTTGGCAAATGCACTAGTCGTATTTATGGGTCTGATAAACTGAGTATTTCGGCCCTATCTGGATTAGTTCATCGTGGTCTTCACCAACGACATCTTGGTTTATTCTAATACTGAAGATAAGCATGATGAGCATCTTAGAGTAGTGCTTAAGATTCTGCTTGAGAAGCAACTTTACGCTAAGCTAAGCAAGTGTTAGTTCTGGCTTTATGAAATAACTTTTCTGGGGCATGTGGTTTTTGCTGAGGGGATTCGTGTTGATCCTCGAAAGATTGAGGCTGTGCTAGATTGGAAATAGCCTAAAAATGTATCTGAGATCCGTAGTTTTCTAGGTTTGGCAAGATACTATCGATGTTTCGTTGAGTGGTTCTTTGTGATTGCTGCTCTGTTGACTAAGCTTCTGCGTAAGGGTGTGCTGTTTATCTGGATTGATGCATAGCAAGAGTGCTTTGAAAAGCTCAAGTCTATTTTAACTCAGGCTCCTGTTCTGATACAGCCTGAATCTGGAAAGGAATTTGTAGTGTATAGTGATGCGTCGCATATTGGATTGGGTTGCGTTCTGGTGCAGGATGCTAAGGTTGTGGCATATACGTCCCGTCAGCTTAAGACACATGAATGGAATTACCTAACGCATGATCTCGAGTTGGTTGCTGTGGTCTTTGCACTGAAAATTTGGAGGCATTATCTGTATGGTGAAAGGTGTGTCATCTACACCGATCACAAGAGTCTCAAGTATCTCCTTATTCAGAAGGAGTTGAATCTTAGACAGTGTCGATGGATTGAGCTGCTCAAAGATTATGACTGCACCATCGAGTATCATCTTGGTAAGGCCAATGTGGTGGCCAACATTCTATGTAACACCCCAAACCCGGTCCAAACACCACGGCCGAATCTGGTATGTTACGGGGAAAACGTGTTTGAAAATTTCGAGGTTGCACTAGATAGATTTGATAAAACTTTGTTCCTTTTAGAAAACAAGTTGTTAAATATCGTTACTAGAACATTCAGTCTTAGTAAAAATTTTGGTTTCCAGTTTGGATCCAATTGAGTTTCATCCAATTATAAAAATCGGTGTGATACCCGATGGTATAGTCAAAAACATATCGCTTTGTTGGTTTGAAAACGTGGCCTTTCCAAATTTTAATAAAAGTTCGTAGCAAGTTATTTTGTCACAGCATATCAAAATCTAACGTAAAGCATAAATATCATAAAGCACATCTTAGAAGGCCTTTTACAAATCCAAGATAAAACCCAAATAAAAGTAAATAAGCTAAAGTACCCAAATGCAACAGTCTGAGCAAAACTTTTATTAAAGCATGGCATGTGCACCCCGAGTTCATCCCGGCTCCAAGTCCGCGTCTACGAGTTACCTGAAATGTTAAAGGAGAGGGTGAGTCGAGTGACTCAGTGTGTAAATCCCGCTCCCGAAGAAACAACATGCTAACACACAACATACATAGCAACATAATTAATGCAACCCGATCCTAACCATCCATATCGCCTTTTCTACCCCGTGTGGTACCAAACCACTGGTGGTGCCAAACCACTGGTGACATATAGTCACAATGTGTTACCAAAACACTGGTGTCCCAAAGACACAATATCCGTCAATGTGGTACCAAACCACTGGTGTCCCAAAGACACAATTGTGCTACTAAAGCCTTTGGTGACCGAAGTCACAAATCCAATGATGATGGGGCCAACCCATCGTGTGATACCAAATCACTAGCAGACGATCCCATATCTCAAGTGGGGCCAACCCACGGTGGTCAAACCACAGGGACAAGTCGCAATGAGGTGCCAAACCTCTCGGTGTCCCCAAAGACACAATGTGCTACCAAAGCACTGGTGACCGTAGTCACAAATCTGGTGATGGGGCCAACCCATCGTGTGATACCAAATCACTGGCGTCAATCCCGTATCTCACAAGTGGGGCTAACCCACGGTGGTGTTAACCACAGGGACGAGACGCTGAGGTACCAAACCTCTGGAGGTGCCAAACCTCTGGTGACCCAAAGTCACAAAGTTGTGTTACCAAAACACTGGTGCTCGTCAGCACAAAATACCACCGCTCCTCCACACTCGTATCACCCATCAACATACCATACTCATGTAATCATGCATATCATACAATCATGCATCTCATGCTATTATGTCTAATCTCATATCCCGTGTCACATATATCCACAGTCATGGTAACATATAGATCATCATTAAACTCATAATAATAATACTGACTTACCCGAGTCCAGAATCATACCTATTAGGGTATCATATCAAACATCACTTGCTTTCTTTAATCATCACACAAAGTTATCAATCATATTACTAAGCGGAAGTGTGTTAGTTTACACACCTGGTAAATACGAGTCTAGAGTCCCAACGAAAACGATCTAAATCCCCTTGATTCCTAGATCCTACAATCGGCCAACATAGGGGTTAGGCACTAAGACCATTCGGCCATAACCAAATGAACCACAAGGGTTAGCGTTGAGCCCTTACCTTGCTACTGGTTTGGTTTCCTACCAACCCGAACCACAATGGCCCTTCTAGGACAATCGGCCTCCACCTTGAAAAGAATAGCAGTTAATCCTTTATCATTCATGACTTAATCGAAACGTAAGATTAAACTAACAACAACCAATTACTTACCCCTTACTACACTTACCACTCGGTTAACAGAAAAACGGCTCCTCTTGCTTGCTTCCGCAATTAAAAGACCCTACAACGAACACAATTAACATCCTTCTATAATTGCCATATTCGGCCCTTAACCCATCCATAATCAATGGAGGACACAAGAGGGAAAAATGGCCATTCGGCCAGCCACTTACCTTGTTCAAAGATTGAACAACCAACCAAGATCCACCCTTCACTGATATTCGGCCAAAATGACAACACAGGCTAGAAGGAAATTTCGGCAATTACCAAGGGAGGGTTCGGCTAAAGTCTCAAAATGAAACAAAAGAAAAGATATGTTTAAGAAGAAGGAGAAGAAGAACGGCCAAGGTTCAGGGAGGAAAAGAAAATGCACAAGGTAGATGCTTTCGATTTAAGAAGAAAGGAATGGAGAAAGTGTTTTTGGGAGGGTAAAATTCGGCTACCAAAAGATGTTGAGAGAACAAATGCACAATCGGCTAAGTGCAAAAGAAATGAGAAGAAAACGGCAATGCTTGCTTTGGTCTTACGGTTTTCAAGAAGTGAAGAAAAATTTGAGAGAATCCTTTAGAATTTCGGCTTTGGTGTTTTCAAAAGAGAGAATTTGGTTTGGTCTCCTAATGACCGAATATGCCCTACCTCTCACAAGGAACATTCGGCCTACTCACTCCCCACTTCCCAAAACCGGCCAAACTCTCCCCCCACTCCCCCAACATTCGGCCAAATCCTCCATTAACTCCTCCACTCATTTGAAATGTGTGGACCAAGTCACCCTCCTATCTTCACTCCCCACCTTCCATTTGAAAATGAAGACCAAGTCATAGGAGGAATTCAAGTTGCTCTCTCAACCTCTTCCCCATGCCGCCCAAAATAAAACCAAAATAGAGGAATCCTCTTTGTTCGAAACACTGGACCTCCACTCCTTGAGGTTGACGTCAAACACTAGCTCGGTGGCGTCACACTTGCCACTTTGCTAGCCTTATTTTTGTGATCCAAAACACCCAATAAAACACATATGGCCCAACTCTCCTTTCGGCTCCCCTCATAAAAACCAAAGATTAAAATTCTTCGTATCACTCGTGCACACACCTAGCCTACAATTAAGCCCCTAAAACATAAAAATAGCAACATAGCACACCAACATATGCAAAACATGCCATAACAAAAATAGCCCCTAACCGGGATATTACGGTTCTACCCCTTAAGAATAATTTCGGCCTCAAATTACCCGGTCAAAAGAGTTGCGGGTATTCTTTGTCTCATCACATCCTCGGGTTCCCACGTGGCTTCTTCCACGCCATGGTTCCGCCAAAGTACCTTAACCGAGGCAATGCACGGACTTCCTACGCGGGACCTTCACATCCCGATCAAGAATCGCACGGGTTCCTCTTCCATAGTCAAACTGGATTTACCTCGATCTCTCCATCGCTACTACATGTGATGGATCGAGAACGGCACCGTCGAAGCATCGACACGTGAAAAACATCGTGAATCGGCTAAGCTCTCACGTGGCAACTCAAGCCGATACGCCACTTTGGTCCAACTCGTCTCAACACCTTATACGCCCAATAAACCTCGGACTTAGCTTGCCTTTTCGCGCAAAACCTCAAGCACCTTCTTCCAAGGCGAGACCTTTAAGAAAACTCCGATCTCCACGGCGAACTCTATATCTCTTCGCTTAAGATCGGCATAAGACTTTTGCCGGTCCAAGCTTCCTTCAAACGAGATGAATCAACTTAACCTTGTCCTCGGTCTCAACAACCAACTCGGGTCCCAACAAGCGACGTTCACCTAACTCGTCCAACATGTAGGTGAGCGACACTTCCTACCATACCACGCTACGCCTCATATGGTGCCATTTTGATGCTTGCTTGGTATTTGTTGTTATAGGCGAACTCGGCTAACGGTGAAACTCTTCCCAAGCGCCCTCAAGTCCGAACACAACCTCTCAACATGTCTTCCAAGATCTGAATAACCCTTTACATCGCCCGTCGATTTGCGGGTGAAAAGGTGTCTTTGAAATCCAAGCGCGTACCCAAAGCTGATGCAACGCTCTCGAACCTCGACGTAAACACGGGATCCCTATCCGAGATTATCGAAAGCGGTACACGTGTAGCCTTACTATCTCTCGACACATAAAGCTTCGCCAATCTCAAGTGAATAGTCCACTCACCGGAATGAAATGGGCCGACTTAGTCGACGGTCCACAATAACCCAAATCGAATCTTTCTTGCTTGGCGAAGCGGTAACCCACGCACGAAATCCATAGTTATCCTTTCCCATTTCCATCGAGGGATTTTCACAGTGAAGCAACCTCGACAGAATCGATGTTCAGCTTTGACTACCGACAAGTCAGACATTTCCCAACAAACTCTGTCACCTCTTTCTTCAAGCCAGGCCACCAAAACTGCTCTCTAAGATCCCTACACATCTTGCTACCTCCAGGATGCATAGCATAAGGATCGCTCTATATGTGCGTCTGAAGGATCTCTGCGCCTCAGCTCAACATCTTTAGGCATACAAGCCTTACCTTGAAAACACAGAACCTCATCACTAGACAAGTGTAATCCTCCAAACCACCATTACGCACTTGTAACCTTGGCGCACTCGTAACCTCATCCTCTAAGCTGTTTCTCTTTGATCCGTTTCAACCTAAGTAGGCTTAACTCGCAGCTCCGCTGAATACTCCCGTCGTCATACAAACTCAAATGGGCAAACATCGCTCTTAAGTCCGAAACAACCCTACGGCTCAACGCGTCTGCCACCATGTTAGCCTTGCCGGATGATATTCAATCGAACGATCGTAGTCCTTGAGCAACTCAACCCATCTGTTGCGCTCAAATTCAGATCCTTACGAGTCAATAGATACTTGGACTCTTATGATGCTGTGTAGACTATTGATCTCTCACCGTACAAGTAATGCCTCCAGCATTTTTTTAGAGCGAAGACTACGGCCGCTAGCTCTAAATCGTCGCGTCGGATAGTTGACCTCGTGTGGCCTCGGTGCCGAGAAGCGTAAGCCACAACCTTACCCTCCTCGCATCAAAGACACAACCCAATCCCGTATGTGATGCGTCGCGATATCGTGAATTCCTTACCACCTCAAAGTTGAATTAAAGCAGAGCCTCGGTCAAGATCTTCTTCAACTTATCAAAACTCTCCTGCTGTTCCTCACCCAAACGAGCGGAACTCCCTTTCTTAATGACTTAGTCGCCGGTCTTTGCAATTAACGAGAAACCCTCAACAAATCTTGGTAGTATCCCGCCAAACCCAGAAACTCCGAATCTCGCGTGCCCGACTTAGGAGGCTTTCGGTCGAGTAATCGCCTCAACCTTCCGAGGATCTACTCTAATCCCCCCAGCTGATACTACATGACCCAAAAACGTCACTTCACTAAGCCAGAACTCGCACTTACTGAACTTGGCATAGAGTTGCTTCTCTCTCAAAATTTGCAACACCACTCTTAAGTGTGCATCATGCTCTTCTTCCGACCTTGAGTAAACCAAGATGTCGTCAATAAAGACCACGACGAAACGGTCCAGATCATCTTTGAAACACCCTATTCATCATATCCATAAAAGGCGCCGAGCGTTAGTCAACCCGAACGGCATTACCAGGAATTCGTAGTGCCCGTACCGAGTCCGAAACGCTGTCTTATGGATATCCGCTTCCTTAACTTTCAACTGATGGTACCCAGACCTCAAGTCGATCTTTGAAAACACCGATGCACCTTTGGTGATCAAACAAGTCATCTATCCGTGGTAGCGGATACTTGTTTTTAATCGTCCACTTATTCGGTTGGCGATGTAGTCTATACACATCCGCATCGCATCGCCCTTCTTCTTGGACGAATAATACCGGCGCTCCCCACGGTGAAACACTTGGCCTAATGAAGCCTCGATCCAACGACTCCGAATCCCGAGCCTTAAGCTCCACCAATTCCTTTGGTGCCATCCTATATGGAGCAATAGACACCGCGCGATCCCGGTAGCGATCTATCCCAAACTCTACCTCACGATCCGTGGCAAACCGGAAGCTCCTCCGAAACACATCAACAAATTCCTTAATAAAGATTTAACCTTCTCAAAGCGGACTCTTTAGCCTCCAAGGCATACACATGAACCACATACGCTTTCACGACTTCTTCGACCATCTTTCTGACTTTTAATGCCGACACCACATTGGATAAGTAATCTCTCCTATTACCTATCATAATCACTTCATCTCCCTTATCCGTCGATAGAACCATGCGCTTAGCCGCGCAATCCACCTTGGCACGGTACTTAACCAACCGGTCCATCCCAAGAATCGATCGAACTCCCCAAACGGCGGTTCCATCAGATCAGCGAAAAAAATGACCCTTGGAGTTCTAGGGGTACATCCTTATACTGACTTATCTACCACTACTGAGTGACTAGAGGGCTAAGTACGAGTCATTTGTCTAGAAGCGGTTTACGAGTCTAAGTCCATGGTCTCAACTATACTACTAGCAACATACGAACGCGTGGAACCCAAGTCAATTAAAGCAAAGATAGGAGAACCAAAAATCAAAAACGTCTGCGGTGATTACGTCGGTGCGCGCCTCTCGCGGCGCCTCGCGGCATACACCAATCCAGCTATCGGCATCGAACTACCGCACCTCCGCGGTGCTCCACGACCTCGACCAAATCCATTACCACCTCTCGCCATTACCACGGCCCCTGCGTGGTGGCGGTCCATTACCTCGAAATCGACACGGCCGACTCTCGGGACCGAATCCACGCCATCCTACGCGGAGCCTCTAATACGATGATCCGAGAGAACCACACCGAAGCAACCTTTTCCACCACCCAACAACCACCCCAATGAGATTTCCCACGCGATTACATCTGCGGCGGTCCCGCGCTAGCAAAGAACAAACCTAGCAGATCGATTCGATTACCCACTCGGTCTAGCCCTCTTCTGCGGATTACCAGACGATCCAGAAGACCCAAAGCTCCTCTTAAGCCTACTCCTGTCCATGCTTTGTCTTACCGACTCTTTAACACCCTCGGCTACCTTAGCCTTCTCAACTAAGACAGCAAACTCGCGCTCCTGCTGTGGAGCAATCAGCAGCCTCAACTCGTCTCGCAAACCATCCTCGAAACGAACACACCTCTCATGCTCAGTGGCTACAATGCCCCTGGCATACCTACTCGACCAGGAACTCGGCCTCAGACTCGAATGATTTACTCCTCGAACAAGTCTCGAAATGCCTTTCGTTGGGAGTCGATGTAACTAGCCCCGATGTATTTCTTTTGATATGCAGCTCTGAAATAATCCCATGTCAAATCTTCTACGGCCACACTATCCCGAACCGTGAGCCACCACTGATATGACTCATCCCGAAGAAGTGATACGATGCCCTTCAGCTTCTCTTCAGCCGTCAAGTCCAGATCATCCATGATCCGCTCCGTTGCCTCCACCAATATATTCAGCGGTGCTAGGAGCAACACCGATACACCTCGGAAAAATTCGGCCCCATTAGCCGGAGTCGCTCAGAACAGATTTCCTAACTCCTCGCACCACCACCTACACCCGCCTACTCTTTCCAACACCCGCAACATCGCTGTGACCTCTGCATTGTCTCTCGATCGATCTTGGAACTCACCACCTCCCGGTGGTGGCGAAGCCCGGTATCTCATTTTTCGACCCTTGACCAGATCCTCACGGGTTCAGAGATCGTCATCCTACCTCGACCTCGACCACGAGGATTACGCCACGCCCACCTCGAGTACTCATGACTAAACGATCTCACGTCTACGATTAAGAAGATTTTTATGCATTAGTATCGTTCCACTTTCTTAACCGCAAAGAAATTTTATGGATGGAGTTTAATCAGGGGTTCTTTCGAGCAACCAAGGTTTCAATCTTCTATCCTATTCACCCAAAAGAGGTCATACATCTATTCCTTAACCCTTTCCATACCTATTCACTCTTCGGACATTGCTGCCCATTTCTAGCCCAAGGGTATTTTCGTCCTTTTCCCTACAGGGTATTTTCGTAATAAAAGATATTTTAAAACTTTCGTAAAACCGGTCACTTTGGAATTCCAAAAATTTGAGAGTGTTCTTTGAAAATTTTGTAAAATACTTCGCTTTGGAAACCGGGTATTTTAGTAATTTTCACACAGATCGAGCGTTTTTCGTAAATTTCCAAAATCAAAATTTTCGATTGATATTTTGTAAAGCAGAGTGTTTGATTTTCGTACAAATTTATTGAGTTCGAGATTTTATAACCGAGAGGCATTTTAGTAAATTTACCCTAAGGGCATTTTTGTAATTTTTACAAATCGAGAAATTCGTTGTAAAAGTGACATTCTCGGGTTTTGAAAGAGTTTATTGCAAAAAGTTTGAAAACATTAGGGTTGTTGTTGTATTTTTGAAAACATGGCTAATTCCCTTTTGGGTTTTAGTCGTTAGGTTAAGTCTATGATCGAGCCTTCTTGGTCGTGGTGAACTCGAGCTCACGCACGGTGGGATACTGCGAAGAGGAGGTGAGTCACGAGGATCGCTTAAATACCAAGCTCTTAGGATCCTCTCCTAGACATGCGTCTGAGGAGTTACCACATCCTAGCCGTGGTCGAGTCATAGATTGGTTTAGTGCTTTAAGTCTTATGCTTTAGTTCGAGTGTTTGAGTGACCTAATCCTAGGTTCAAGTCCTATAAATCTATCTACGTTCCATATCACCTACCCTTCTACAAATAGTAATTCACGTAAGAGTTTAGAACTACTTACAGGCGAACGAGTGCAGAAGACTCGGTGCCATGCCTTGTAAACCATGCCATGTCTTTAACCCAAAACATTTAAAATGCAGACTTTTGAAAGCAGTTTGGGCCTCGGCCCCACCGAGCTTTTGAACTTGGCTCGATACCACAATTGTAACACCCCAAACCCGGTCCAAACACCACGGCTAATAACGGTATGTTACGGGAAAGCGTGTTTGAAAATTTCGAGGTTGCACTAGATAGATTTGATAAAACTTTGTTCCTTTTAGAAAACAAGTTGTTAAATATCGTTACTAGAACATTCAGTCTTAGTAAAAATTTTGGTTTCCAGTTTGGATCCAATTGAGTTTCATCCAATTATAAAAATCGGTGTGATACCCGATGGTATAGTCAAAAACATATCGCTTTGTTGGTTTGAAAACGTGGCCTTTCCAAATTTTAATAAAAGTTCGTAGCAAGTTATTTTGTCACAGCATATCAAAATCTAACGTAAAGCATAAATATCATAAAGCACATCTTAGAAGGCCTTTTACAAATCCAAGATAAAACCCAAATAAAAGTAAATAAGCTAAAGTACCCAAATGCTGTGATCCGAGCAAAACTTTTATTAAAGCATGGCATGTGCACCCGAGTTCATCCCGGCTCCAAGTCCGCGTCTCACGAGTTACGAAATGTTAAAGGAGAGGGTGAGTCGAGTGACTTCGAGTGTGTAAATCCCGCTCAGAAGAAACAACATGCTAACACACAACATACATAGCAACATAATTAATGCAACCCGATCCTAACCATCCATATCGCCTTTTCTACCCCGTGTGGTACCAAACCCACTGGTGGTGCTAAACCACCTGGTGACATATAGTCACAATGTGTTACCAAAACACCGGTGTCCCAAAGACACAATATCCGTCAATGTGGTACCAAACCACTTTGGTGTCCCAAAAGACACAATTGTGCTACCAAAGCACTAGTGACCGAAGTCACAAATCCAATGATGATGGGGCCAACCCATCGTGTGATACCAAATCACTAGCGAGACGATCCCATATCTCAAGTGGGGCCAACCCACGGTGGTCAAACCACGAGGACAAGTCGCAATGAGGTGCCAAACCTCCGGTGTCCCAAAGACACAATGTGCTACCAAAAGCACGGTGACCGTAGTCACAAATCGGTGATGGGGCCAACCCATCGTGTGATACCAAATCACCTTGGCGTCAATCCGTATCTCACAAGTGGGGCTAACCCACGGTGGTGTTAACCACGAGGGACGAGACGCCGAGGTACCAAACCTCTGGAGGTGCCAAACCTCTGGTGACCCAAAGTCACAAAGTTGTGTTACCAAAACACCTGGTGCTCGTCGGCACAAAATACCACCGCTCCTCCACTCGTATCACCCATCAACATACCATACTCATGTAATCATGCATATCATACAATCATGCATCTCATGCTATTATGTCTAATCTCATATCCCGTGTCACATATATCCACAAATCCATGGTAACATATAGATCATCATTAAACTCATAATAATAATCTTGACTTACGAGTCCGTAATCATACCCATTAGGGTATCATATCAAACATCACTGTTTCTTTAATCATCACACAAAGTTATCAATCATATTACTAAAGCGGAAGTGTGTTAGTTTTTACACACAGTAAATACGAGTCTAGAGTCCCAACGAAAACGATCTAAATCCCCTTGATTCCTAGATCCTACAATCGGCCAACATGGGGTTAGGCACTAAGACCATTCGGCCATAACCAAATGAACCACAAGGGTTAGCGTTGAGCCCTTACCTTGCTCTTTGGTTTGGTTTCCTACCAACCCGAACCACAATGGCCCTTCTAAGACAATCGGCCTCCACCTTGAAAAGAATAGCGGTTAATCCTTTATCATTCATGACTTAATCGAAACCGTAAGATTAAACTAACAACAACCAATTACTTTACCCTTACTACACTTACCACTCGGTTAACGTAAAAACGGCTCCTCTTGCTTGCTTCCGCAATTAAAAGACCCTACAACGAACACAATTAACATCCTTCTATAATTGCCATATTCGCCCTTAACCCATCCATAATCAATGGAGGACACAAGAGGAAAAATGGCCATTCGGCCAGACCACTTACCTTGTTCAAAGATTGAACAACCAACCAAGATCCACCCTTCACCGATATTCGGCCAAAATGACAACACAAAGCTAGAAGGAAATTTGGCAATTACCAAGGGAGGTTAGGCTAAAGTCTCAAAATGAAACAAAAGAAAAGATATGTTTAAGAAGAGAGAAGAAGAAAACGGCCAAGGTTCGTGGAGGAAAAGAAAATGCACAAGGTAGATGCTTTCGATTTAAGAAGAAAGGAATGGAGAAAGTGTTTTTGGGAGGGTAAAATTCGGCTACCAAAAGATGTTGAGAGAACAAATGCACAATCGGCTAAGTGCAAAAGAAATGAGAAGAAAACGGCAATGCTTGCTTTGGTCTTACGGTTTTCAAGAAGTGAAGAAAAATTTGAGAGAATCCTTTAGAATTTCGGCTTTGGTGTTTTCAAAAGAGAGAATTTGGTTTGGTCTCCTAATGACCGAATATGCCCTACCTCTCACAAGGAACATTCGGCCTACTCACTCCCCACTTCCCAAAATCGGCCAAACTCTCCCCCCACTCCCCCAACATTCGGCCAAATCCCTCCATTAACTCCCCTCCACTCATTTGAAATGTGTGGACCAAGTCACCCTCCTATCTTCACTCCCCACCTTCCATTTGAAAATGAAGACCAAGTCATAGGAGGAATTCAAGTTGCTCTCAACCTCTTCCCCCATGCCGTCCAAAATAAAACCAAAATAGAGGAATCCTGCTGTTCGAACACTGGACCTCCACTCCTTGAGGTTGACGTCAAACACTAGCTCTCAGTGGCGTCACACTTGCCACTTTGCTAGCCTTATTTTTGTGATCCAAAACACCCAATAAAACACATATGGCCCAGCTCCTTTCAGCTCCCCTCATAAAAACCAAAGATTAAAATTCTTCTTATCACTCAGGCACACACCTAGCCTACAATTAAGCCCCTAAAACATAAAAATAGCAACATAGCACACCAACATATGCAAAACATGCCATAACAAAAATAGCCCCTAACCCGGGATATTACATTCTAAGCCGAAGAGCGATGTTTGATTTGAGGGCAATGTTTGCTCGCCTTAGTCTATTTGATTATCAGAGTCTATTAGCCGAGTTGCAAGTTAAGCCGACTTGGATTGAGCAGATTCGAGATAAGCAGTTGGGGGAGGAGTCTCTGAGTTTATGGTTCTATCAGGTTGAGATTGGTAGTACTTCAGATTTTGGACTGAATAATGATGGGGTGCTCTGTTTCCGTGGTCAGATTTGTGTACCGAACAATGTGGATCTAAGGCAGTCGATTCTGATAGAGGCGTATAGTAGCCCTTTTCCTATGCATCCCGGCAGTAATAAGATGTATCGTAACCTTCTTGAGTTGTACTGGTGGTCGGGTTTGAAATGTGAGGTTACTGACTTTGTGGCTCAATGTCTGATGTGCCAACAAGTTAAGGCTAAGCACCAGTTGCCTTTGGGTTTATTGTAGCCAGTCAAGATTCCCTTATGGAAGTGGGAACGAGTGACTATGTGTTTCGTTAGTGGGTTGCCCTTGACACCCACAAAGAAGGATTCTGTTTGGGTCATCGTGGATCAATTAACCAAGTCTGTGCATTTCATTCCAATTCGAATAGACTTTTCTCTTTATAAGTTGGCAAAGTTGTATATCTCTAAGATAGTTGGACTGCATGGGGTTTCAGTGTCAATCATTTTTGTCAGAGATCCTCGTTTTAGGTCTCAGTTCTGGAAGAAATTGCATGAGGCTCTGGGTTCAAGGTTGGACTTCAGTACTGCGTTCCATCCTCAAACCGATGGTCAATCTGAGTGGGTGATTCAAATACTAGAAGATATGCTTCGGAGTTGGTGATTGATTTCTATGGTAGTTGGGAGGATTATCTGCCGTTAGCCGAGTTCGTTTATAATAGCTATTTCTAGTCTAGTATCCAGATGGCACCTTATGCGAATCTGTATGGTCGTAAGTGTCGTACTTCGTTGTGTTGGACTGAGTTGGGCGAACGGCGAGTTTTGGGTCCTGAGTTTATTTCTTAAACTGAGGATAAGGTTCGATTGATTCGAGATTGACTGAAAGCGGCTTTTGACAGAAAGAAGTTTTATGAAGATATGGAGAGACGTGGGATTGAGTATTCTATGAGGGACTTCGTGTTTCTTAAGGTTTCTCCATGGAAGAATGTTCTGAGGTTCGGTTATAAAGGCAAGCTAAGCCCAAGGTTTATTAGGCCGTATCAGATTTTAAAACGAGTGGGACCGATTGCTTATCAGTTGGAGCTACCCCCTGAGTTGGACCGTATTCATGATGTGTTTCACGTCTCAATGTTATAGCGGTACCATTCTGACCCATCCCATGTCATTTCGGTTGAGGAGATTGAGGTTAGGCTGGACTTGACCATTGAGGAAGAACCGGTTCAGATTCTGGATCGCGATGTTATGGTTCTGAGGAGGAAGTCCATTCCTTTAGTGAAGGTGCTGTGGCAAAATCATAGCACTGAGGAGGGAACTTGGGAACCTGAGGACTCGATGCGTCAGCAGTATCCTCACCTGTTCTGATCAGGTAAATTTCGAGGTCAAAATTTCTTTTAGGGGGTGGAGTTGTAATGCCCCAAAAATTTCTATCTTTATTTCTGTGAAATTTTGACACACCTGTATATCTGCTTCAGTGGTTAAGTGTTCTGCGTGTGTGTGGGAGGTCTTGAGTTCAAGCCTTGTCTTTAGCAAATTTTGTTATTTTTGGAATTAAGCCCTATCTTTGTTCTGTGGGCTTATATTTAATTATTTGTAATACCAAATCAGAATGAGCCTACTGGTTCGAGTGGTAATAGAGTCTATGTATGGGTGAAGGTTCTGTTTCGACTCCCTGCGCGAGCATGGGAGTTTATTTTTTCCCATTTGACTAAGAGAGTTTCGGTCAAACATGAATTCTGAGGAGGTTGAGTAGTGGATTAGTGGAGAATGATTCGAGGGATTTGGGTAGTTATCTGATGTTGCTGGTGGTTTTTCAAAAACAATTTCAGTTTTCTCCCTCTCAGGAATTTCTGACGTTTTTTTATGACTTCATTCCATTAAAAAAAAATTCTTTTCTTTCTCGTTACCCTGTTAAAATATGTTCTTTCAAGTCGCAGATTTTTCGTTCTTCCGATTCTTTGTGTGTTGTGGTAAGTAAAGGTAGGGAGTTTCGCTCGTTCTTGAGGCAATTGTTATGGATTGTCTTCTTTCTTTACATTAGATTGATATTTGGGTTTTGGCAGCAACCATTCATGAGGAGTGGGACTCTTCTCTTGCGAGATTATAGTCGAAATCGTCGGTGTTGTTGGGTAAGTGTTGAACACTCGAGTTCATCGATTATCAGTTTCTTTGTTGAGATTTAAGTAAGGTTTGGAACTGACTTTGGGAAGTTTTGATGTCGTTTTTAGGTGTTGTGCGGCTCGGGAGTATTTTCGCTGCTAAACAATACCATGTGTGTACCCAAAACACAAAAAAATAGGATTCGATGAAAGGCGAAAAACCCCTCTGTCGGTGCCGCACGACTGTGTGTAGGCCATGTGGTAGACCGTGTGTGACGACACGGCCGTGTTATCGACGAAGGCCAGGCCGTGCGCAAGACACAGCCGTGTTATGGCTGGAGTGTAGTCGTGCGGGTCACACGGGCTAGACCGAACTGGGTGTGTGGGCCTATTTATCTGAAAATTTTTCTAGGTTTGCACGGGTCATCCCAAACGATTGTGGGCCTACTTTAAGGTCAGTAAGGGCTAACAAAACCCTAAACTATATGATCGGTTTGGCTGATAATCTGTACTGAGTATGATGGTTTTGTATGTAAGCGTGTAAGCATGGTTTATCTGTATGTTTGAAACTGAATATTCTGTATCTGATATTGGGGTTGGGATGATAGATATATATTGAAGGAAGTGTTCTGAAAGGCAGACTATGCCTAATATCTGACAGTACAGCTACGTTATATCTAATATGTGCCGCATCGGTACAAGTGGTGTGTAGGGCTGGGTGGGTGTTTTAAACCCCAAATAGTGTGTAGGGATGGTCGGAGATTGTGTGTAGAGGATGGAGGTAGGACATTTGATATTTGATTCTGATCTGTATACCTGTTTTGTAATGGGCTTAAGCCCGAATCTGCATCTGTCTGATTCTGATATTCTGTTGTGTGCATACTCAATTTTGTGGGGTTACACACTGAGTTTACGTAAACTCACTCTTTTCTGTTTGTCTGTACAGGTAACCCACAGTCGTAGGAAGATTGATGCTGTAGAGGACTCAATGATGACCACTCGCCAAAACTATTTTATTTGTTTTAGTTTTTATTTAAGTTTTGTGTTACGATTTGGGAGTTTGTATTTTCTGGACTCTCTGGACTGTTTTAACTGTTTGGCTTTGGTTTTGGGTTTTTGGATTTTAACTTACTTTTTGCTTTGATGGTTTTTTTTCTAAAAACATGATTTCTAAAAATATCGAACGATTTTGCCTAAACTTAACAATTTTATAAGCTTCCGCTAAAAACACGTTTTATCTCCAATGGCCAAATGAAAGAGAGTTGTGAAACTAATAAGAGCGAAAAAGGCTAATAAACCAGAAAGATTTAAACTGAACGACAATAGTTTTCCAACCCATTTCATGTGACTTCTCTGGATTCGGCCATAACATCTAGACCGGGTTTGGGGTGTTACACGACCAGCCGCAAGTGCCACACCCCAAGTTTGACAGATCCGAGTTTAAAGCATAGAGTTATAAAATTATCTGTTTGGCGTAGTGTGATCCGCCATGTTACAGTATTCTAGCGAAAAGGAGTGTGGCGTATATTAACCACCTTAGAGATGAATAAAGGTTTTAGGTTATTCTCATTCTAAGAGAAAGGTATATCAAGTGAATTATAAGTCGGGTGAGTTACTGACATATGCATAGTACGCCTAGTTTGTCTGAGCACTATGCTAGTTTGGTTCGTAATGTGAACTAGTTATGTAACACTCCTAACCCGTAACCATCGCCGGACTAGGGTTAAAGGCGTTACCGGACAGCTTCAGAAACTTACACAGAAATTTCATACAAATGTACATCTATTTCAATCATAATGTCCCTTAAATGAGTCATCGAGACCCTAAGCATGCTTATAAATCGGGTCGGGACTAAACCGAATCACATACAAAATTTCATGGAAAATAAAAAAGCTTTTCTAAAATACATGGGATACACGCCCTGGAAGAAAACCATGTGCCCTCTACGGCTACTAGACACCCCTGTGTCCTTCTCGTGGTCAAAACTGACTTACCTTCCATGGCCACTAAGCACGCCCGTGTGCTCTAGCCGTGTACTACTAGGCCATATACTGACTTAGTTCCCACGGCCACCAAGAACGCCCGTGTACTTTTGCTGTGTCGATCCTGTCAAAACCACACGGCTACCAGGCACGTCCGTGTGCCGTGGCCCAGTGCTCTTAGGCTAGCTACTGACTTAGCCCCACGGTCAATAGGCACGCCTGTGTGCCTCAACCATGTGACAAAATAGGCCATTTTCAAGGCCAAAATGCCACCCATTTGGGTCTCACCTACAAGCAACATTTACCAGCACATATCATGCATATATGACAACCAAAAACATACTAAATTGACCATTCAATATATACATTCAATATCCATTTCATTCATGCCAACTTTTAAGACGAAAGATATACATAACTAAAGCATTTCTCAATCATATTCCTATCCAAAAACTTGACTACATCATGAGTAGCAAACCATACCAAAACAACCACACATACCACATTCATCAAGGAAAAATATGAACCAATAATTAGTCACATCTCATGACCAAGTCAATGCATCAACTTATACCAAAAAACTAGACTATACATGCCATATCTAGTTATATACATTTCTAAAGTGTACCAAAATGAATTTAGTAGTGTGATGACAAACCTTGACGGTCCCGAGCCTTCAGTAGCTTTGACGACCTATAAAACAGAGAAAACACACAGAGTAAGCTTTCCAAAATCTTAGTAAGTCATATTACAAATAAACTTAGCATGAATCGTATAAAACCAAATTAATAAGATAACCAATATGATTCCCATGACAAAATCACCTCATTCTTTCTCAAGCTCATATGCTTATCCATAACTTACCATATATGCATATAGTTCATCTAGTCAAGATTTTACATATCGTATTATAAATTCCATATACATAACATCATGATACGATCACATAGATACTTACCTTGTAGACACAATTAGTGTATAAGCAACGTACCTGAAACGGATATTCATTCATTTAATTTATCAAAGCTCGGATTTGCAATTCGTATCACAGACTTGCCAGTTGAACCGTAAGGAATCTAGTAGGATACTCAGAAACTCGAAATAGTCGTACAATGCCAACGTCCCAGACGAGGTCTTACATGCACTCAGATGTCGATGCCACTGTCCTAGAGAAGGTCTTACACGAATCAATACGATGCCGATGTCCTAGACATGGTCTTACACGTAAAGCTCATATCGATGCCAACGTCCTAGACATGGTCTTACACGTAAAGCTCATATCAATGCCAATATCCCTGTCGTGGTCTTACACGAAATCTCAAATCAACGCCAATGTCCCAGACGTGGTCTTACATGATAAAATAGAACAGATACCTATGTCATGACATAGCTAATCCTATCTATATCTAGGTTCGTACAGGACTTCTCGGACTTAGTCACTATATCGAACTTATCTCGGAATTTCTATGCATAACCTCTCATAAGTATCCATTATCAACATTAGTCATATGAACAATTATAATTTCATACAAGTACGTTTATTTGCATAGTGACTTACCTTGGATTCGATCTATCGGAATGGAAACGGCTACTCATTTACTTTCACTTTCCCATGTTCTAAGTCTGTTTTCCTCTGTTCTTGATCTAAACATATTTAGAATTAATCCTTTTTATTCACTAATTCATTCAATTCAATCCATACACATATATTTAGGGCTATTTGCAAATTAACCCTCATTTTTACACAATTTATCAATTTAGTCCATTTTTCTCAAAACATCAAATTCACAAAATCAACCCACACTCATGCTTAGCCGAATGTACATATATAACATACAAGCCCATATTTTCCATCAAATTTGCAATTTAGTTCCTTAAATTGCTATTTTCTCAATTTAGCCCTAATTAGCTAAATTCATAAAAAAATCAAGAATAAAGTATGTTCATCTTGCTCAAATCTTTCATTTAACAACTAAACTCATCTCAAAGCTCAACATATCATCCATGGCATTTTACACAAACATCAACAATACACAAAATTGAGACATGGGCTTGATAGTAGACAAAGCAACGATTGAAAAAATGTAGAAATTATCAAAAACCGATTAAAAACATACCTTGAATTTGAATCAAAAGCTAGCCGAAACCTAACTTCTTTTTCTTTCTTTTCTTTTGTTTGTTTTTCGGTGGAAGAACACATGGATTTGCACCATCTTTTAACTTGTTTTTTTATTATAACACATATTAATGCACAAATGACATAATTAACCTTTAATAATACTTATAAAAATCATTCATAAGATGGACATAAATGTCCACTACTATGAATAAAGGTATAATATCCACATAAGGACTCCACCTTTAAAAAGCCATAACATATTGATACCTTAACAAATAGCATGCTAAGTTTGCATTTGGTGCAATTCAATCCCTTTATCAAATTAAGCACACAGATGGAGAAATTAACTTACAAAACTTTAACACATGCTTAATCACATATCATAAGCATAGAAAGTAATATTAAAATATTATACTAACTCCGATTTGTGGTCCCGAAACCACTGTTCCGACTAGGGTATAAACTGGACTGTTACAGGTTAAGAGCCAACTAGATTGACTAGTTAAATATCAATTATATCGTATGCTCATTTATGTTTCTCTCAAAACTTGTAAGCCATTAAGAAGGACAGATTCTGGATATAGTTGACACTTGTCAAGTTCCAACAAGAGAAGTTGGTTATATATATGTGGGTGAGAAGGGTTTTTGAGGAAGTTTTCTTCTTCCTCTGTTATTACTTTCTACTTCTTTTTTTCTTAAATCTAAATGTTATATTTTTCTCAATAAGCTAGAAACTAAGGTTCTTGATTTAATCAGTGGTTGAAGGTTCTTGACTTAATTAATGGTTGTTCTATCTCTTGGTAAGTATTATAGCTCTGCATGTTAAGTTTTTGAAGAAGTAAAGATGTTAAGAATTGTAGGAACAGTAAGTATAAATGCAAGGTCTTGCATGGATGTTATCTATGATTGAGATGTTAGAAAATTGTATGAAAATTGGTTTTAAATGGTGAATTTGTGTTCTTTAGTAGTGGGTGTTGGTGGGTCGAGATGGATGTCCAAGTCTGGAGCTTCGAGCTACAATTTTGGTGAGTATCAAGTGAGTCTTTATCCTAACTCTTGTATGAAAATTGTTCAAGTAAAAATATATATTTATATAAATGATATTGACATCTCTTCTAACACTCCTTACCCGTATTCAACGCCGGAATAGGGTTACAGAGTATTACCAGACTTATCATACAATTACACATACATTTCTCAAACATTTTCACATTTCAGGCATTCATTATTCAACATCAATCATAATGTCCCTAATAGGAGCTTACGAGGCTCAAACATGTAACACCCCTCACCCATATTCAACACCAGAATAGGGTTACAGAGCATTACCGGACTTACGAAACAATTAAACAACTATTTAACATACAATTTTTCAATTCAATCATTCATCATTCAATCTCAATCAATTTTTCCATATTAAGTGTAACACCCTAACTCGGTCAATACACCACGACCGAATCCGACGAGTCACGGGATAAAAGTCTTTGAACTAAACAAGTTGTAAATTCGAAAATGCTTTTTGAAAATGGATTGGATACCTGAAAATCCTTGAGTGAAAGAAGAGACTCTTGAGGAAACATTGTGTCCTTATCTATTTTATAAACCATTTGCTCATTTATGAAAACCCGATCTTCTTTGGATATAAATTGGAAACTACTTCTAAAACCTTAGACTTTGCGTTAACTTAGTTTGAAAGTAGTTTGGCCCAACTAGTATTATCACTTTACTTGTTTTTACCCGATGGTAAGGTTTAGAAAACTCGAGAGTTGTACAATTTAGAAAACATTGATTATCAAGTTATTAAAATAAGTCAAGTAGTTTACTTAAGCATTATTTGATAAAAATTAAAGCAGACAAAATAATCCCGAAAATATAAAATAAGTGGCCTTATTACAAACCCAAATAAAACCAAATTAAAACAAGTACCCAAATCGGTAAGTCAATGTAAAACCAAAAGCAATTTCGCATGGCCACCTCGAGTCTGCCCGGCTCCTCATCCGCGATCTACGAGTCACCTGAAAAAGGTAAGGGAAGAGGTGAGTCACCAAGACTCAGTGCATAATCCCCCTCCTGATTATAGCAACACTCTTACACAATTCATAATCAAGCAAATATATCGTGCAACCCAAACCTAGCCATCCACAACTCCTTTTTCTACCCCGTGTGGTACCAAACCACTGGTGGTGCCAAACCACTAGTGACCCAAAGTCACTGATATTAAAGTATAAATGTGGTACCAAACCACTGGTGACTTAATGTCACGAATAATCTGTATGTGGGGCCAACCCACTTTGTGATACCAAATCACTGGCGACAATCCCTTCTTATAAAATGTGGGGCCAACCCACTGTGGTGCTAAGCCACTGGGACGAGTCGCTAAATCCAATGTGGTGCCAAACCACTGGTGACCCAAAGTTACGAATATCAAATGTGGTACCCAACCACTGGTGGT
This sequence comes from Gossypium bickii, assembly GCA_025503065.1. Lineage (NCBI taxonomy): Eukaryota > Viridiplantae > Streptophyta > Magnoliopsida > Malvales > Malvaceae > Gossypium > Gossypium bickii. The sequence continues at coordinate 82,906,527 of CP106713.1, read as the reverse complement.
GCCAAACCACTGGTGACCCAAAGTCACAGATATCATATCTTCCCCCTCCTCTCATAACACCCACAATATTGCACATGCATATACATACCATGTCAACATGCTTAATCATTTAACACATATCGAAACATAACATATACAATTTCATCAGAAATCAAGTATCACCAAAGCGGTCTTACCCGGAGTCCTTGCTCATACCCCTAAGGGTACCATATCGAAATCCACATATTTTCTGGCTTTTATCCATGTTTAAGTTATTAACATATTCTACATCAATTATGAAGTGTGTAAGAGATACACACCTGGTTACTAACGAGACTACCGAACCCCGTAGATCAAGATCTAACGCACAAGATACACCCTTCCTATATTCGGCCAATACAAACCATTAGCAAATAGCCATTCGGCTTATCCAAGAAATCCCGAAGCAACGCGATGACAATCTCCCCCTGCAATCAGCTAAACACTAGACATCATAAACGAGTAGCCTTCGGCTTATCAAATAAATAATAGGAGGGTTGAATCGACAAATACCCTTACCACAGCTCTTAACGCAACTTATTGGAAAAGGGATGGTGACCTTGATCCGCTATTACAAAACCCGATAGAACATTCGTGAGTGCCAAGAGAATTCGATTTCATAGATGAATAAGAATCATGACAACAAATGCCGAAATTCAGCTTTTGTTCCATATGAGGCGATAGAGAAAGAAGGGAGAAGATAGGAGAGATTCGGCCATAACAAACTTACCCCCTCCAAAACCCGAAGTCGATCCACCAACCAAGAGAGAAGAAGAAAAGATAGAGATCTACACTGGCTGATATTCGGCCAAAGGGTTAGAACAAGAAGAGAAAAGTAGAGAGGTTTTGGCAAAAGAATAAACTACTAAGGGGGTTCGGCTAATCAACCAAAATGGAAGTACAAAGCAAAGAGATGAATGATGGATGAGGTTTTTGGTTCTTAAGGTTTCGGCAATGGTGGTGGAATGATCCAGGTGAATTCGGTTATGGCTTGAGAAAGAAGATCAAAGGAGATTCAGCCAACCCAAATAGGAGTAGAGAACCAAAAGATGAAATGGGATTTAGAGGGAAAAGGGTTTCGATTTCAAAGGGAAAAAGAGAAGCTCAAATGATTCAATGGCAATTCGGCTTGTTGCTTTAGTGCTTAAGAGGTTTCGGCTTTTGCTTCAACAAGGTGCACTAAGGGAGGCCTAGCCGAAAATTCTCACCTAGATTGACTATGGAAATTTGGCACTCCTCCTAAGTCTTTCAACCGATTTCTCCCCCTCTCAACAGTTCAAATTTTGGCCAACACTTCAAGTCCCTCCTGACCACTCATTCAAACGAGTTTGAATTGCTTAAACTCCCAAATTTTCTCTTCTCCACCCATTTGAATTTGTTGACTTGATCAAAAGCTATTCACTAGAGTTCCAACTGAGCACAACTCTTCCCCTCTCTGGCGTCAAAAAGAAATTCCCAAAGAGGGATTCCTGTAGCTCGAACCTCAGCTCCCTTCCCCTGCTTGTGGCGTCACTCCTCAAGGCTTTAAGTGGCACCTCCTTGCCACTTTACCATAGGTTCTCTTGTGCTAAAACTTACCACATAATACTCTTAACACCTAGCCACTACAGCTCCCCTTATCCATTGCTCAAAAATAAAATTTTTCCTATAGCTCGGGCCTACCCTTGGCTCATACCCAGACCCTAAGACACCTTAATTCACATCACAATCAAGCCATTCGCATGCACATAATTCAAACATACTAGCCCCTATTTAAGGATGTTACATTAAGAGCCTACGAGGCCTTAAACATGCTTTGGGAGTGGTTCGAGACTAAACCGATAACTCAAGAAAAATTTCAACACTTACCGATTTTTTTCAAATCAAGGGACACACGCCTATGACACAGGCCGTGTGAAAACGGGGGTACATACTGACTTGGGTCACACGGCCAACCACACGCCCATGTGTTTAGCCCATGTGCCCTTCGAATTGGCCATACACGCCCGTGTACCAGGCCATGTGTTAGGCCATGCCAAACCTGTAGGGTATACTGACTTATGCAACACGGCCAAGTCACACGCCCATGTGCTAGGTTGTATGCCAATTAGAGGGTATACTGACTTGTGCCACACGGCCGATCACACGCCCGTGTGCGAGACCGTGTGGAGCATACTGATTTCATTTCAATTTCAACACCAGGGGACACACGGCCGTGTATCATGACTGTATGTCACACATGGCTAAGACACATGCCCGTGTATCTGCCCATGTGGACAAAAATAGGCTATTTACCAAGCCAATTTGCCACCCAAAATCTCATGTACCTAAATAACCCAAATGGCACCAATTCATAGCACAATAGAACATCTATTCTAACTACATTCAATACAATTTCATACCATTTCAAATATTAATAACCAACATGCTTATATCACAAGTTTAACTCAACTAAAACCTACTTAAATACATATACCAATCAATTAGTTTAACCATTACCTAACATACCTTATTTTTGTACCAATTCACAAGCAAGGTACCAATTCCACAAACTTCATAATATGGTCATTCACATAACCATCTAAGAACTCAAATATCAACATATATGCACATATAAACATATAACCAAATTCACCAAATTAAGCCTAATCTCACGGCTATATTTACAAACCAAAACATATACATTTACATTGCCAATTCATTTGGCCAACATCATTACCAAAACATAAACAGCATGACTCAAATACCTATACATGCCATATACTTAAAACATAGTTTCAAAAGTACCAAAAAATCAGTGGATAGTGTGGTGAAGTCTTTGACGATCCCCGAGTTTGAGTTAGCTTTGAAATCACTATAAAACATGGAAAAGCAACAAAGTAAGCTATATAGCTTAGTAAGCTCGTATGTTAACATTGAGTAACTATCATCATTCATAAATCATTTATATAATAGAAAATAATGTGCAACAAATCTATTAAATCTTAAGCCATCATATGATCATTCATATACTTACCAAGGAACTCACCAATTTCATAGTTTTTAATACTCAATTCATTTATGTATGTACCTGTACCATCTTCTACCAATCTTATAATCAACCACATCCTTCTTTTACCCATTGAACCATTCGGAATAGAAGTTGGATACTCAAGGTCTTACTCGATAAGGACCTCTATCATGACCCAAAGCCAAATAAATGTAACTTATCCAAAATTCTGATATCATGGCCCTAAGCCAAATCAATCGATATGCGTGGCCCAAATCCAAATTGGTTTATCTCGCACACATAGTGCTAAAGAATGGCCCGAAGCCAACTCAAGTATACCTCATTACATGTCACTAGCATCCTAAACTATTCCTAAGGTTCAACCGAGATTCCAACTGTCAAATCGTCATCAAATCATTTCTGAACCTGTCCGTAATTGCATAATCACAATTCATGCCATATCAAAGCATATAAAATACATTTATAATGAAATTTTAACATACAAACTTACCTTGGATGTCAAAACGACAATTCTAGTCGATTAGTCAATAACCTTATCTTTTCCTCTATCCAAGTCTTTATTTCACTTTTCTTGATCTAAATATATTCAAAATTAACTTATTTAATCATATATTCATTCAATTTAGTCCAAAACATTCTTTAAGGCACATTTACACTTTTACCCCTAAACTTTCACATTTTTACAATTTAGTCCTTATTTCATAAAATCACAAATTCATGCAATTTAGTCACCACCCATGCTAGTCGGATTTCTCTAGTACTCGTATTAGCCCATATTTCTCATTTATTTCACATTTTAACCACAAACTTTACACATTTATCAATTTAATCCCTATTTTGCATTTTCACTAAAAATCACTTAACAAAACTTGTATATTTATTAACAAACATTCATAACATATCATCAATCATCAAAACTCATACATATTCATCAATGGCATCTTTAAAAATCTTTAACAGGTTTGCAAAATAGTTTCTGGGCTAGCTAGTACTAGTTGCAACGATCACAAAAACATAAAAATCATTAAAAACAGATTAAAAACCACTCACCAATTGCATACACAAGCTTGGTTGAACCCTAGCTTCAAAAATAGCTATTCTTTCTTTGTGAAATCGGTTGAAGAAGAAGAAAAATGATGGTAACTTTGTTTTACTTGTTTTTAATTATCATAATTACCAAATTACAAAAACAACCTTAATGATAAATCATTAAAATCATCATATTAATGCCCATCTTTATCCACTCACAATTAAAATGGTCTAATTACAACATAAGGACCTTCACATTAAGGTTCTATAGCTATTATACACCTTTAGCTATTAGAACTCAAGTTTAATGCTTTACGCAGTTTACTCCTTTTTATCAAATTAAACAATCAAACGATAAAATTTTTAAACAAAACTTTCACATAAACATATTATCATACCAAAGACATTAGAATAATAATAAAATAATTATTTCCACTTCAGATTTGTGGTCCCAAAACCACTGTTTCAATTTGACCAAAAATGGGCCGTTACAAAACATGCTTTGGAAATGGTTTGGGACTAAACCGATAACATATGAAACTTTTACGAAACTTATAAAATTTTTCAAACTGCAGGGGTCACACACTCATGTGCCCCGACCATGTGGACATTCGAAATGGGATCACATGGCCATGCCCCAGCCCATGTCCAACACCGTGTAACTCTCTGACTTGGGTCACACTGTAACACCCTCACCCGTATTCATCGCCAGAATAGGGTTATGAGGTATTACCGATCAATCCACAACACATATAGCATACGATTATGCAATGATAAGCATTCATTCTCAAGAAATCATTCAACACAATTACATTGTCCCTTATAAGGGCCTACGAGGCCTTAAACATGCTTTAGAAGTGGTTCGGGACTAAACCGCTATCATACGAAAATTTTGGAAACTTAGAAATTTTTCATGTAAACAAGGGTCACACGCCCGTGTGAACAGGCCGTGTGCCTCACACGACTAGTAGACATGCCCATGTCTAAGGCCGTGTGAAAATAGCACATACATACTGACTTCAATTTAATTTCAACACTAGGGGACACACGGCCGTGTAACATGACCGTATGTCACACACGGGCGAGACACACACTCGTGTCTCTGCCCGTGTGGACAAAAATTGGCTATTTACCAAGCCATTTTGCCACCCCATTTGGTACACACCTTCACCTACACATATGGCACAAAAACAAATAAAATAGGCAATCCAAAACAACCAAATCAACCATAATTCCTACCATTTCATCTAAACATTTCTTAGCCTAAATCTCAATCATAATCACCATCTATTCATCAACTAATTCCAAGTATCATTAAACACATTATAAAATGGCACTAACATATCTAATCAACATATTCTAAACTTACATTATTTGCTCCCAATTCACAAGCATAACACCAATTCAACAAATCTCATAATATTAACCATCTGCACACTTATAACTACAACCAAAGTAGCCAAATTAAGCTAAATCTCATGGCTATAAATAGAACAAAACATAACCATTCACAAGTCATCTCAAATGGCAATATTCACTTTCAAAACATAACCAAAATGAACATAAACCTATACATGCCATATGACCAAACCAAGAGCTCAAAAGTACCAAAGTGATGGTTGGATAGTGTGATGTAATCTCCGACGATCCCCGAATCTGAGCTAGCTTTGAAACCACTATAAGACATGAAAAAATAAACAAAGTAAGCTTTATAGCTTAGTAAGCTCGTATGATATAAACTTAACTAATCACAAATACATATTTATCAATCTAAACATATTATCATAAAATTCAAGAATTACTAACAAACCTTTCACATGCTTATTCATAAGCTTATATACAAACTTTGTAACTTCTTCGATTTTAAGCTCATAATATACATATACATATACATACTTGTACCAATCCATAAGAAGTTCATACATACACGGAATGCCGTTGAATACTCAATATTTCGCACACTAAGTGCCATACTCGATGTCTCGCACACTAAGTGGCAATCTCAATGTCTCACACACTAAGTGTCGTACATAGCCGAAGCTATCTCAAATTGCATACTAAGTGCCATATTCAACCGAAGCTATGTCGAATCGCACACTAAGTGCCACATATAGCCGATTTGTCGTCGAACATAAATGTAGTCTCGTATATACAATTTATGCAATATCAAAGCATTAAAAAGCATGATTATAACAATGCTTATTGCATACGAACTTACCTCGGATGCTAAAACACAAATCAAGTCGATTAGTTGATAACTTTATCTTTTCCCTATTCCAAGTCAGTATTCCATTTTTTTATCTAGTTATATTCAAAATTAACTTATTCAATCATTTATTCATTTAATTTAGTCCAAAATACACTTTAAAACACATTTTCACTTTTGCCCCACAAATTTCATATTTTTCACAATTTAGTCCTTATTTCATGAAATCACAAATTAATGAAATTCAAGACTAACCCATGCTAGCTGGATTACCATAATACCCTTAGTAGCCTATAATTTTCATTTATTTCACATTTCAACCACACAATTTGCACATTTCAGAAATTAATCCCTTTTTGACATTTTTGTCAAAAATCACTTTATAAAACCAGTTTAACTATCAACAAACTTTCTTAATCTATCATAATTCATCAAAGAATACATAGATTCAACAATGACAACTCTCAAAATCTTTACCAGATTCAAAATTAAAGGTAAGGGCTAGCTTCATTGAGTTGCAACGATTACAAAAACATAGAAATCATCAAAAACCGAGCTAAAATGGACTTACAATTGAGCAATGAAATGGCCGAATATCACAAGCCCTAAAAATGGTTTTCTCCTTTGTTATATACGGTTGAAGATGATGATATTAGATAATGGTTTCATTTTGTTTTATTTGTTTTAACTTAATTAATTAAATTACCTTTTTATCCTTAATTAATAACCATCAAAATACCTTAATATATGTCCATATATGTCCACTTACACTAGATATGGTCTAAGTACAACATAAGGAACTTTAATTTAAGGTTCTATAGCTATTAGATACTTTTAGCTATTAGAATAGTACTTTTGCACTTTACGCGATTTAGTCATTTTTACCAAATTAAGCAACCAATTGATAAAATTAGCTCACGAAATTTTCACACATATCAAATAACATGCTATAAATACCAAAAATATTATTAAAATAATTTTTTGACATTAGATTTGTGATTCCAAAACCACTATTCTGATTTACCTAAAAACAGGTTGTTACAAATGTCCCCCCTTAGGGATTTTCGTCCCAGAAAATTATACCAGTGAATAGGTTTGAGAACTATTTTCGTATAGCTTCCTCGGGTTCCCACTACCTTCTTCAACCCCATGTCGGTGCTATAATACTTTTACTAATGCGATTCTCTTATTTTTCAGCTATTTGATCTGACGAGCTAAAATTTGAATCGGTTCTTCAGCATATGACATATCAGACTGAATTTCAACCTTGGCCGGGGAAATGATATGTGAAGGGTCGGATCGGTATTGTCGAAGCATCGACACATGAAACACATCATGTATTTTCTCTAACTCAGATGGTAAAGATAGTCGATATGCCACTGGCCCAACTCGCTCAGTAATTTCATACGGTTCGATGAATCACGGACTCAATTTCCCTTTCTGACCAAATCGTAATATCTTTTTCCATGGTGATACTTTCAAAAATACTTTATCCACGATTTAGAACTCAATATCTTTTCGTTTCAAGTCGGCGTACGATTTTTGTCGATCCGAAGCTGCTTTTAAACTATCAGAATTACTTTCACTTTTTCTTCTATTTATCTGATCATATCAACCCCATGAATCTTATTCTCGCTAAGCTCAGTCCAGTACAACAGTGTTCTATATTTATGATCGTATAGAGCTTCGTATAGTGTAATGTTAATACTCGATTGGAAGCTATAATTGTAAGCAAATTCAATTAGCGGTAGATATTTCTCCCAACTACTTTCAAACTCAAGAATGCAACAACACAACATATCTTCAAGTATCTGAATAACTCGTTCGGATTGGCCATCCGTTTGCGGGTGAAATGCAGTGCTAAAATGCAACTTTGAATCCAAAGATTCTTACAATTTCTTCCAAAATCGTGAAGTAAATCTTGGATCTCTATCCAAAACAATAGATAGGGGAACATCATGTAATCTCACAATTTCAAAAATATACAGCTCAGCTAATTTATCTAGCGAGAAATCTGTACGTACCAGAATAAAATGAGCTGATTTTGTCAATCTATCAACAACAGCCGAAATCAAATCTTTCTTTTCTATATAAGGGCAAACCCGATACGAAATCCATTGTTACACTATCCCATTTCCACTCAGGAATCATAATAGGCAGTAATAAACCTGACGACACTTGATGCTCAACTTTGACTTGCTGACTAATCAAACATTTCGAAACAAATTCTGAAATATCACGTTTCATGCCGTGCTACCAATAAAGTTGTTTCAAATCGTTATACATTTTTGTGCTTCTCGGATGCACTGATAAATAACTACTGTATGCTTCATTTAGAATCTTTCGGATGAGCTCAGAATTTCTTGGTACACATATTCTATCACAAAACATCAAACAATCATCAGGCCCTATTTGAAACTTTGAATCAAAAGTCGACTCACACTGAGCTCGTTTTGCTTGCAAATCATTATCAAATTTTTGAGCCTTACAGATCTGCTGTAGAAATAACGATATCACTTTCAACTCGACTACTATCGAATTGTAGTCAGACAAAGCTAATTGTGTGTTCAAAGCATGTAAAGCAAATAAAGACTTTTGGCTCAAAGCATCAGCAACTACATTAGCTTTCCCGTATGATAGTCAATCACTAATTCATAGTCTTTTAGCAATTCTAACCATCTTCGCAGTCGTAGATTCAAATCTTTCTGAGTCATCAGATATTTCAAACTTTTGTGGTTGGCATAAACATGACATTTCTCATCAAACAAATAATAATGCCAAATTTTTAACGCGAACACTATCGTGGCTAACTCTAGATCGTGTGTTGGATAATTCTTTTCGTGCGGCTTCAACTGTCTCGAGGCATAAGCTACAACTTTTCTTTCTTGCATTAAAACACAACCTAGGCCATTTAATGATGTATCACTGAAAACTATGACTTCTTTACCCGACTAAGGCTGAACTAACACTGGTGCCTCTGTCAATAACACTTTCAATTGATCGAAACTTTGTTAACATTTCTCGAACCATTCAAACTTCACATCTTTCAGTAGTAATCTGGTTATCGGCATAGCAATCATTGAGAACCCTTTAACAAAGCATCACTAGTAACCAGCCAATCCCAGAAAACTTCTAACCTCGGATACATTTCTAGGTGGTTTCCAATCAATAATTGCAAAAATCTTGCTCGAATCAACTCGAATACCACCACCGAAACTATATGTCCCAAAAATCCATCTTCTAAGAGCCAAAATTCATATTTGCTGAATTTAGCATACAGTTGTTTATCTCTTAAGGTTTGCAATACAATCCTCAAATGCTCGACTTGCTCAGTCTCATCTCGTGAATAGATCAGAGTGTCATCAATGAATACAACAACAAATCTATCTAAATACGGTCTAAAAATCCGATTCATCAAATCCATAAAAATGGCAGGAGCATTAGTCAAACCAAAAGGCATAACAAGGAATTCATAATGTCAATACCTCGTTCTTAATGCAGTTTTTGGTACATCCGAGTCTTTAACTCGTAACTGATAATAACCCGATCTCAAGTCAATCTTTGAAAAAATTGTTGCACCTTTCAACTGGTCAAACAAATCATCTGTTCTTGGCAATAGATATTTATTCTTTATCGTAACTTTGTTGAGCTGACGATAGTCTATACACATTCTCATTGATTCATCTTTCTTTTTAACAAACAATACTACTGCAACCCAGGGCGAAAACTAGGTCGTGCAAAACCTTTATCCGTTAACTCTTGTAGCTGAGCTTTCAACTCTTTCAACTTTGTTGAAGCCATTCTGTACGGAGCTATTGATATTGGTATTGTTCCCGGTACTAATTCAATACCAAACTCTACCTCTCTAATAGGTGGCAATCCTGGTAATTCTTTAGGAATTACATCCAGATATTCATAAATGACTGGCACTAATTCAACCTTCTTTTTAGACACTTTAGTATCTAAAACATAAGCGAGATAAGCTTCGCAACCTTTTCTCACATACTCTGAGCTGACATCGATGAAATCACTATTGGTAAACCACACAACTTATCAGATTCAATCTGAAGAATTTCATTATTCTGACATTTCAGTTCTATAGTCTTTCGTCTATAGTTCACCATGGCATCATGTAGGGTCAACCAATCCATACCCAAAATCACAACGAACTCATCAAATGGTCAAAGCATCAAGTCAGCTAGAAAATAGTAACCCCGAATCATTAAAGGACAGTTCTTGCATACTTTATCAACTAGAACATACTTGCCTAGGGGGTTCAATACTTTAATCACAAATTTAGTAGACTCGATAGGAAAACTCTTATTAGACACCAAATTCATACATATATATGAATGGGTAAATCCAGGGTTAATCAATGCAATAACATTACTGTTGTAAAGAGAAAATGTACCAATAATGACATCTGGTGATGACGCATCTTTGCGAGCACGAATAGCGTAAGGTCTAGCAAGTACTCTGGCCTCAGATCTCACTATATAATCTCTTGTTGTACCACGATTACCACTTGCATTTCCCGCATTTCTTTGTGGCCTTGCTCGAGTAGTTGTATTGCCTGATCTTGCATTATGAGATTTATCGTTTTCATTTAGCTTGGGACAATCTCTGATAAAATGATCTCGTGAACCACAACTATAACAAGCTCTATTATTATTTTTCATCCAACAATCTCCAAAATGTTGTCTTCCATACAGTTGACACTCGGGTTTAACATCTTTCACATTGCCAATACTCGATATAGATGGGGCTTGAGCCTTAGGGCTGGTGTATTGCTTTATACAATCTCTATTAGAATCCCAATGAAGATGTCAATCGATTAAAATAGTCTCTACATTTCTTCGACGAGGAATGATAAGGTTTACTCATCGATCTCTTACTCGAATCTCCTGCCTTTGAATCAGCCTTTTTCTTTTCCCAGCTAAAATCTTTGGCTTTGCAAGCCCATTCAACTAACACAAAAAATTCTTTTAAATCTAGAATCCCGACCAGAAGTTTAATATCTTCATTCAGCCCATCTACAAATCGCTTGCACATAATTTCTTCGATAGAAACATACTCACGAGCGTACTTACTCAACCGTACAAATTCTCTCTCATACTCGGTTACAGTCATGCGGCCTTGTTTCAGTTCTAAAAACTTTTTATGCTTTTGCTCCGAAAACCGTTGACTAATTTATTTATTTTGAAATTCAATCTGAAAGAATTCCCAAGTGACTCGCTCCCTCGACACCACCAATACTAAGGTATTCCACCATTGATACGCAGTATCTCTTAAAAGAGATATAGCACACTTTAAAAATTCAGCTGGCGTGCAAGAAAGCTCGTCAAACACTCGAATTGTATTTTCAAGCCAAGACTCCGCTCTCTCAGGATCATCATTAACATTAGCCCTGAACTCTTCAGCCCCATGTTTACGGATCTTGTCAACTGGAGGTTTGTTCAATCTTAAAAGCGCGGCTCCTAGAGGAGCTACGGGTACGGGTTGAAAATTAGGAGGGGGTGGAGGTTGTTGAGCAGCCGGGTTCGTACGGATATATTAAGTGAACCACTCATTCATCATTTGGAAGAAGGCTTCTGTAGCCTCTCCTCCCTAGCTACTTGCCACAGGTCTAAAATCAGATGGTATTGTCCTATGCGCAAGAGCAGGCGCATTACTCTAAACCTCATCAGCTATAGCTCGATTTGGATCCATTACTATATGAAAACACAGTTTAAAATGTCAGGAGTCATCACATTACCACAATTTATATATGGCATGTATATCTAGACTCTCACACACGCTACGTTAGTCCTAGAATCGACTAAACCGTAGCTCTGATACTAATAAATGTAACACCCCTCACCTGTATTCAATGCGGGAATAGGTTTACGAGGTATTACCGATCAATCCACAACACATTTATGCAACGATAAGAATTCATTCTCAAAAAATCATTCAACACAATCACATTCTCCCTTATTGGGGCCTACAAGGCCTTAAACATGCTTTAGAAGTGGTTCGGGATTAAACTGATATCATAGTAAAATTTTGGAAACTTAGAAATTTTTCATGTAAACAAGGGTCACACGCCCGTGTCTAAGGCTGTGTGAAAACAGGGCATACATACTAACTTCAATTTAATTTCAACACCAGGGGACAAACGGCCGTAAAACATGATCGTGTGTCACACACGATTGAGACACACGCCCGTGTCTCTGCCCATATGGAAAAAAATTGGCTACTTACCAAGCCATTTTGCCACCCCATTTTGTACACACCTTCACCTACACATATGGCACAAAAACAAACAAAACAGGCAATCCAAAACAACCAAATCAACCATAATTCCTACCATTTCATCTAAACATTTCTTAGCCTAAATCTCAATCATAATCACCTTCTATTTATCAACCAATTCCAAGTATTATTAAACACATTATAAAATGGCACTAACATATCTAATCAACATATACTAAACATATATTATTTTGCTCCCAAATCACAAAAATAACACCAATTCCACAAATCTCATAATATAAACCATAAGCACACTTATATCTACAACCAAACTAGCCAAATTAAGCCAAATCTCATGGCTATAAATACAACAAAACATAACCATTCACAAGTCATCTCAAATGGCAATATTCACTTTCAAAACATAACCACAATGACCATAACCTTATACATGCCATATGACCAAACCAAGAGCTCAAAAGTACCAAAGTGGTGGTTGGATAGTGTGACGTAATCTCCAACGATCCCCGAATCCAAGCTAGCTTTGAAATCACTATAAGACATGGAAAAATAAACAAAGTAAGCTTTATAGCTTAGTAAGCTCATATGATATAAACTTAACTAATCACAAATACACATTCATCAATCTAAACATATTATCATAAAAATTCAAGATTTACTAACAAACCTTTCACATGCTTATTCACAAGCTTATATACAAACTTTGTAACTTCTTTGATTTTAAGCTCATAATATACATATACATATACATATACATACTTGTACCAATCCAGAACAAGTTCATACATACACAAAATGCTGTTGAATACTCAATATTTCACACACTAAGTGCCATACTCGATGTCTCGCACACTAAGTGCCATACTCGATGTCTCACACACTAAGTGCCAATCTCAATGTCTCGCACACTAAGTGTCGTACATAGCCGAAGCTATCTCAAATCGCACACTAAGTGCCATATTTAGCCGAAGCTATGTCGAATCACACACTAAGTGCCACATATAGCCGATTTGTCGTCGAACATAAATGTAGTCCCATATATACAATTTATGCAATATCAAAGCATTAAAAAGCATGATTATAACAATGCTTATTGCATACGAACTTACCTCGAATGCTAAAACAACAAATCGAGTCAATTAGTCGATAACTTTATCTTTTCCCTGATCCAAGTCCATATTCCGCTTTTCTTGATCTATTTATATTCAAAATTAACTTATTCAATCATTTATTCATTTAATTTAGTCCAAAATACACTTTAAAATATATTTACACTTTTGCCCCACAAATTTCACGAATTTCACAATTTAGTCCTTATTTCATAAAATCACAAATTAATGAAATTCAAGACTAACCCATGCTAGCCGAATTACCATAATACCCCTAGTAGCCCATAATTTTCATTTATTTCACATTTCAACCACACAATTTGCACATTTCACAAATTAATCCCTTTCTGATATTTTTGTCAAAAATAACTTTACAAATCTAGTTTAACTATCAACAAACTTTCTCAATCTATCATAATTCATCAAAGAATACATAGATTCAACAATCGTAACTCTAAAAATCTTTACCAGTTTCGAAATTAAAGGTACGGGCTAGCTAGATTGAGTTGCAATGATTACAAAAACATATAAATCATCAAAAACTAAGCTAAAATGGGCTTACAATTGAGCAATGAAATGGCCGAATATCACAAGCCCTAAAAATGATTTTCTCCTCTACTATACACGGTTGAATGTGATGATATTAGATAATAGTTTCATTTTGTTGTAACTTAATTAATTAAATTACCCTTTTATCCTTAATTAATAACCATCAAATTGTCCACTTACACTAGAGATGGTCTAATTACAGCATAAGAACCTTTAATTTAAGGTTGTATAGCTATTAGATACTTTTAGCTATTAGATCAATACTTTTGCACTTTATGCGATTTAGTCCTTTTTACTGAATTAAGCAACCAATTGATAAAACTAGCGCACGAAATTTTCACACATATCAAATAACATGCTGTAAATACCAAAAATAATATTTAAATAATTTTTTGACATTAGATTTGTGGTTCCAAAACCATTGTTTTGATTTAGCTAAAAATGGGCTATTACACAGACGACCAACACACACGCCCGTGTGGCTAGCTCGTGTGCCTTAAAAATCGCCATAAAAGCCCGTGTACTGGGCCGTGTACTAGGGCGTGCCAAACCTGTAGGGTATAATGACTTATACCACCCGGCTAAGTCACACGCCCGAGTGTGAAGCTGTGTGGAGCATATTGGCTTGATTTCAATTTCAACAGCAAGGGACACACGGCCGTGTAACCTGACCGTGTGCCACACACGGTTGAGACACACGCCTGTGTCTCTGCCCTTATGGACAAAAATAGGCTATTTACTAAGCCAATTTGCCACCCAAAATACCTACACCACAATTCAAAGGCTCCAACATAAGGCATAATAGGCATTAAGTCAACCTCATATCCAAACATATTCCATACCATTTCATTACCCATCAATACAATTCACAAACTAACACAATATGCCATGAAATTTTATACCTAATTCACATATGCAATTCAAATAACTATGCGCTCCCAAATACACATATTTTAGCCTAGTTTCACAAACAATCCAATGTCCATAAATCCTCCACAACCATCAACCAACTCATTACACAAGACATAAACATATATATATATACATGATTCAAACATACCAAAATAGACCAAAGTAAGCCATTACTCATGACCAAAACATAAACATTTACAGTGCCAATTCATATGGCCAAAATCATTATCAAGTCATAACCATAATGACCAAAGTCCCTATACATGCCATATACTCAAAACATAAGCTTAAAAGTACCAAATTAATAGATGGATAGTGTGACGATATCTCCGACGATCCCTGAATCCGAGCTAGCTTTGAATTCACTATAAGGCATAGAAAAATAAACGAGTAAGCTCATTTGAAATAAACTCAATATAATCAGAAACACATAATTCAACCATTAATTATAAATACATGAATTCACATCAACTAACACACCTTTCAATTACTCATTCTCAAAACTATATATTTTCTTCACCATTTCTTCGATTTCAAAGCTAATATGGTTTACACACATACCTGTCCTGTCTTGTACTAATCTCATTCTCAATCACATCAATCATTTACCCATTGTACCATTTGGAATAGAAGTTGGATACTCCAGAGTCTCGCACAATAAGTACCTATACCATGGCCCAAAGCCAAATCAAGGTAGCTTATATCCAAAGTACTGATATCATGGCCCGATGCCAAATCAGCCTATATTCATGGCCCGAAGCCAAATCAGTATAACTCGCACTCGAAGTGCTAATATCATGGCCTGAAGCTAACTAAATGTATCCCCTAATGACATGCCACTAGTATCCTAAACTATTCCTAAGGTCTAATTGGGATTTCGAATGTCGAATTACCATCGAGTCATTGTCAAACTTACCCGAAGTCTCGTATTCACAACTTATGCAATATCAAAGCATTTAAAATACATTTATAATGAAATTTATCACATACAAACTTACCTCGGATGTGAAAACATGAAATAAGTCGATTAGTCGATACCTTTAGTTTCCCTCGATCTAGATCTGAATTCCGCTTTTTTTGATCTAAATATATTAAAAATTAACTTATTTAATAATATCCCAATTCAATTTAATCCAAAACACACATTTAAGCACATTTACACTTTTACCCCAAAATATCACAACTTTTACAATTTAGTCCTTATTACATAAAATCACAAATTCATGAAATTTCTTTAATACCCATGATAGATGAATTACTATAATGCCCTTAGCAACCTGTATTTTTCATTTATTTCACATTTTAACCGCTAAATTTATACATTTCACAATTTAGCCCCTAATTTGCATTTTCACTAAAAATCACTTAACAAAACTTGTATATCATATAACATTCATAATCTATCATTAAACATCAAAATACTCATGTATTCATCAATGGAAACATTCAAAATCTTTAACGGTTTTGCAAAATAGTCTCTAGGCTAGCTAGACCAAGTTGCAGCGATATCAAAAACATAAAAATCATTAAAAATCGAGTCAAAATCACTTACCAATTAAGCACATAGGTGACCAAAATCTAGTTCCCATGGATTCCTTTTTTTTGAAGAATAAGTTGAAGAGAGAATTAGAAAATAATGGCTTAGTTTTTCTTACTTTATTTTAACTTAATACATAAATTACTAATTTAACCTTTAATTAAAACATTAATATCATCAATTTAATGTCCAACATTGTCCACTTACCATTATAATGCTTTAATTACAACATAACGACCTCTAAATTAAGATTCCATAGCTATTAGATACCATTACCTAATGGAACTCCACTTTTACACTTTACGCGATTTAGTCCTTTTTCTAAAATTAACCAATCAAACGATAAAATTTCTTAACGAAATTTCAACAAAAACATATTATCATGCCACAGAAATTAAATAAGAATACAATAATTATTTCAACTTCAGATTTGTGGTCCTGAAACCACTGTTCCGATTTTACTAAAAACGGGTTGTTACAACTCTCCCCCTTTAGGAATTTTTGTCCTCGAAAATCTTACCAATGAATAGGTTAGGGTACTAATTTCTCATAGCTTTCTCGAGTTCCTACGTGGCTTCTTCGACACGGTGTCATTGCCACAAAACCTTCACCAAAGCTATTCGTTTATTTCTCAACTCTTTAATCTCTCGAGCTAGAATTCTAATCGGTTCTTCATTGTATGTCATATCAGCTTGAATTTCGATCTCTGATGGAGAAATCACATGTGATGGACCCAATGTATATCGACGCAATATTGACACATGAAACACATTATGAATTTTCTTTAACTTAGTCGGTAAAGCTAGCCGATATGCCACTAGCCCTATTCTTTCGATGATCTCATACGACCCGATAAAACATGGACTTAATTTGCCTTTGCGACAAAATCAAAGGATTTTTCTACCATAGAGATACTTTTAGAAACACTTTATCCCTAGAAACACGAAAACCTACGTGTTTTTACATGCCATTTTTAACTTAAAATCATGCTATCTCGGTTAAATTCTTGTCGAAAAATAATTAAATATTATAAAATAATTAAGTTGTGTTAAAAATATGAACATGATGAATTTTAATTAATTTTATAGTTAATTTTGATTAATTTTGACTATTTTCGACAGATTCACACAAAGGGCAAAAATTGGCTCGGTAGACACTGCTCGAAGAATAAAACTGATAAGCAATTCGAAGTATCAAGGCAAATTTATTTCCAGCCTAGGATGGTCCAAAAATATGTGTTAATTCATAATATAATTAATTTTAATTTATTCCCAATTTAATTTGGGCTAAATAAATTATTATTAATTAATTATGGAAAAAAAGGGTCTAGTTGAACCGCACTGGTTGAACTGAATTTAGTGAACCGAACCAGCCACCAATTGGGCAGCCCAGAATCGTCCATATGCTGACCCAAGTCAGAATTTTAGCTGACTAAATGAGCTTGCAAAGAAGCCCTTGAAGAACTTTCAACCTTACATTCAAACCCCTCTAAAAAATGTGGCTTTATGGATTTGCCCCAGGCTATTTTTAGGAAAGTTGAATCTCTCAACTTTGCCATGTGTGTGGCCGACCAAGGGGGTCTCTTTGGCTGATGGAATTTGCTATTTTTCGCAACCACAATTAGCTATAAAAGCCACCCCTTGCTGGTCATTCATCTCACCCCTCACACTCACATTCTATCTTCTCCTCTCTCACTTTCTCTCAACTTTCCCTTTCCATTTCCACTTTTGTTCAAGTGTCAATTTCTTCTTTTGGGAAAGGGGTCCTCATCAGCCATTTTTTAGCAGCAATTAAAGTGTTCATAAGCCACCTTGATAGCCGAGGACAATGGAGAACAAAAAACGGAGTAATTAGTCAAGCCACGGAGAAACACCAGATTTGCTTCTTGTTCCCTATCTCTTTAAATTTCGTTGTTGTTTTGACAATCATCTTTATGAATATTTATGCTATTGAAATGGTTATTTTAATCAATTTATCTTGAATTTAATCCGTGTTAGGTTGACTAAATTTTTCCTGCTTGAATTATCGAATTATGTTTGTGCTGTTATAGGCCTCGGTAATATGCTTGATTAAATAAAATCATGCCTAAGTTATTCTTGCAATATTAATTGTTAGATAATTAATGAATTAATTATTAAATAGTATTGAAATTATAATTAATTGACACAATACTTAATCAGTGCATGTTTATTCTTCTAAGGTAGCTGAAGTTTAAATTAGCATTGTATTCGGCAATACATATGCCTTGCATAACTTGCAAGATTATTGTGATTAAACTGTTTGAAGGTAGAAATACTCTGTTACCTCACTTGATCTTTTATATGCTTGTGAAGATTGATTAATCGCTTGGATTTACATTGAAAAATGTTCAAGGGATTGATTAATTTAATAAGTATGTATGAGCAGTAGTTAGCAAATTACCGAGATGCCGTGAATTTGCTCGAAGCAGTATAAACATAAGTTTAATAATTCTATGTTAAAGGAATGTAATTAATCCAACACAATTATATCATCTTGATTAAACCTTATTTGAACTTGTGCATTAGGACCTTTTTATTTTTAATTTTTTTACTTAGTTTTTAAACATTAGTTTTTAATCATCTTTAAACCAAAATATTTTCCATCACCAAAGTGTTTTAAAATCAATTTCATAAATATTCCTTTTTACAGTCCCTGTGGGTACGATAACTCGACATTTACTTGTCACTTTATTACTTTTTGTGATTGTGTACACTTCCACACTTTCGTTGTTCCAAGTTTTTGGCACCGTTGCCAAGGACTGTTTTAAAAAGCCATTATTTGTGAATCTATTTTTACATTTTGGTTTATTTATTTTCCTGTTTAAATCTTTACTTACGTAATTTTTCTATGATTATTTCAGGTGTTTATGAGTGTTGACCAGATTATCGACTTACTCCCGGTGGACCCTAAAATAGAACGAACCTTTCGACAACAAAAAAGACAAGCGAGCCAGAGAAGGACCGAAGAGATGAACCTCGAGAATATGAATCAAGGAAATGGAGCAAACCTTGCTCAAAATCTTATCTTTATTGCTGATGATAGGGATAGAGCTTTACGAAAGTATGCTCTGCCAGTATTTAACGGTCTTAATCTAGGTATTAGGAGACCCGAAATCGAGGTACAATAATTTGAGCTAAAGCCAGTCATGTTCTAGATGCTTTAGACTGTGGGCCAATTCAGTGGAATGCCTACTGAAGATCCTTATATTCACTTAAGACTATTTACGGAAGTGAGCGATTCTTACAAGTTAGCCGGAGTACCTGAGGATGCATTATGACTGAAGCTGTTCCCATATTCACTAAGGGACAGAGCTCGTGCCTGGTTGAACTTATTGCCACCAAACTCTATTTCTACATGGCAAGAGTTAGCCGAGAGATTCCTCATGAAGTATTTCCCGTCGAGCAAGAATGCCATGTTGAGGAATGAGATCACTGCCTTCCAACAAATGGATGATAAGTCCCTGTATGAGGCATGGGAAAGGTACAAAGAGTTATTACAAAAGTTCCCTCATCATGGAATCCCACATTGCATTCAACTTGAGACATTCTATAATGGTCTCAACGCTCACACGAGGATGGTAGTGGACACTTCTGCTAATGGTGCTCTCCTTTCTAAGTCTTATAATGAGGCTTATGAAATTATTGAGAGGATTGCCAGCAACAATTATCAATGGCCAACCAATTGAGCAGTGTCAGAAAGACGAGTCGCTGGAATACATAAATTGGATGCTCTCACTTCACTCACCTCTCAGGTATCTTTAATATCCTCAATGCTTAAGAATCTTACCACTAATGGGTCTAACAGCTTTGCAGCCCAACCACCTAACCAATTTGAGAATATAGCCTGTGTGTATTATGGGGAAGGACGTTTGTGTGAAGAATGTCCATCGAACCCCGAATCCATATATTACATGGGAACCAAAACCAAAACCGAGGCAGGCAAGGACTGCAACCCAACTTTTATAACTCATTGTAGAAAAATCACCCGAATTTTTCCTGGAGTACCCAAGGGGCTGGAACCAGTAACATTTACGCTGAACCTAAACCAACTCAGCTGCCTAGCTTCCCCCAACAAGTTTAGAAACCAACCCAAGCAAAACCATCCAATAGCTTAGAGAATCTATTGAAGGCATACATGGTGAAAAATGACGCCACTCTAAGGAATTTGGAGAATTAAGTAAGCCAGCTTGCTACTGAACTCAGGAACCTAGTGACACGGAGAATTTGAGAAACCCAGGGAAGGAACATTGTAAATCATTGACATTGAGCAGTGAAAAGACAGTAGAGCCCAACACTGTTGAAGTTGAAAAGGAGCCAGCTGACGCTCAGGATTCAGAAGAAGTTCAACCAAGTGTTGAAATCCCAGTTTCACCAGAACCAGAATATGTAAAACCTGACAAAGTAACCTCAAGACCAGCTAATTCTGATCAACTAACAACTTCGTTAGGTGCAAAATTTCCTCCAAAGACGAATCAACTAGAATCAGTTCCAGTAATGAAACCACCACCACCCTACCCTCAAAGACTTTAGAAGCAGAAGCAGGAGATTCAATTCAAGAAGTTCCTTGACGTACTCAAGCAACTTCACATCAACATCTCGTTGGTTGAAGTACTTGAGATAATGCCAAACTACGTCAAGTTCATGAAAGATATCTTGTCTAAGAAATGAAGACTTGGAGAATTTGAGACGGTAACTCTGACGAAGGAATACAGTGTATATCTTCAAGAAAAACTACCCCCCAAAATTGAAGGACCTTGGATATTTTACCATACCATGCAATATTGGAGCAACTTATTGTGGTAAGGCATTATGTGACTTAGGTGCAAGTGTCAACTTGATGCCTATGTCCATATTTAGGAAGTTGAGGATAGGAGAAGCTAGACCAACTACAGTTACGCTTCAACTAGCAGATCGATCCTTAGCACATCCAGAAGGAAAAATCGAGAACGTATTGGTACGTGTAGGTAAGTTTATCTTTCCTGCTGACTTTTTAATTCTAGATTTTGAAGCAGACAAAGAAGTACCAATCATCCTAGGAAGGCCGTTCCTAGCAACTGGAAGGACCCTTATTGATGTGCAGGAGGGCGAGCTCACTATGCGTGTTCAGGATGATCAGGTAACATTTAATGTCTTGAAGTCTATGTGATTTCCTGACACAATTGATGATTGCTTTGCAGTGTCTGATTTAGAGGATTTAATATTGGAGAAGGAACTCAACTTGTTAAGGACCCACTGGAAAGAATTTTGACATCAGATCCCCCAAATGATGAAGTGGAGGATGAATACTTAGCTTTGCTAGAAGCTAATCAAAGGGGATTTAATCCACAATCCCATTTTGAATCTTTGGAGTTAGAAATGAGGGACTATTCCCAACCAAAAGCGTCGATCGAGGAGCCATCTAAATTAGAACTCAAGGTATTACCTTCTCATTTAAAATAAGTTTATTTAGGTAACGCTTCTACTCTACCTGTGATTGTTTCAGCAGAATTGACCATTAAGCAATAAGAGAAACTTATCTTAGTTTTGAAACAATTCATGAAGGCCATCGGATGGACCATAGCCGATATTCAAGGTATTAGTCCATCTGTATTCATGCACAAGATTATCCTGGAAGATGGCAAAAAAGGGACAATCAATGGACAACGAAGACTGAACCCCATCATGAAGGACGTAGTAAAAAAAGAGATCATCAAGTGGTTAGATGTAGGTAGCATCTATCCATCTCAGATAGTTCATTGGTAAGTTCGGTCCAGTGCGTACCAAAAAAAAGAAGGTTCAAAATCTAGAATTAAAAAGTCGTAATTATGGGACGGAGAATCTGCATTGACTATCGGAAGCTAACCATGGCAACTAGGAAAGATCACTGTCCTTTGCCGTTCTTGGACCAGATGCTAGATAGACTCGCAGGACAAGATTACTACTGTTTTCTCGATGGATTCTCAGGGTATAATCAGATTACAGTAGCATCGGAAGATAAACACAAAACGACATTCACCTGCCTGTACGGTACGTTTGCATTTAGATGCATGCCATTTGGTTTATGTAATGCACTTGCTACATTTCAAAGATGTATGGTGTCTATTTTTACTGACATGGTTGAGAAGTATTTGGAAGTTTTTATGGATGATTTTTCAGTATTCGAAGATACTTACGATGATTGCTTAGCCAATCTCGCTAATGTACTAAGGTGATACGAAGAAATGAATCTCGTACTCAACTGGGAAAGTGCCATTTTATGGTATGAGAAAGAATTATTCTAGGGCATCGAATAATAAGACATAGGATCGAGGTAGACAAAGAAAAGATAGACATTATTGAGAAACTCCCACCTCCAACATCTGTAAAAGGTGTTAGGAGCTTTTTGGGCTACACCAGTTTTTATCGAATATTTATCAAGGACTTCTCCAAAGTTGCTAAACCCTTATGCAAATTATTGGAGAAGGACTCAATATTCAAGTTTGATGAGGAATGCCTAAAAGCCTTCAATGATTTGAAGAGTCGATTAGTCACGGCACCGATAATCGTCACACCAGACTGGGATTTGCCATTCGAATTGATGTTTAACGCAAGTGACTTCATAATTGGAGCTGTCTTGGGCCAACAAAGGAACAAAGTTTTTCATCCCATTTACTACGCAAGTGAAACTCTAACAGAAGCTCAACTGAATTATACGGTAACAGAAAAAGAGTTACTTGCTATTGTGTTTCCTTTCAAAAAGTTTTGATCTTATCTTTTAGGTACCAATGTGGCTGTCTATACAGACCACTCGGCAATTAAGTATTTACTTGCGAAGAAAGACACTAAGTCGAGGCTGATCCGATGGGTACTTCTACTTCAAGAGTTTGATCTAGAAATTCAAGATCGAAAGGGAGTAGAAAATCAAGTAGCAGATCACTTGTCCAGATTGGATCCATAAGAAGGGAATTCTCCTCTTATACCAATTCAGGAGACGTTTCTAGATGAACATATACTGAAGGTAAATCATGTCCATAATACCCCTTGGTTTGCTGATATTGCTAACTATTTAGCTTGTGGGTTGATGCCAATTGATAAGACGTATCAACAAAGGAAAAATTTTCTTTACGATGTGAAGTACTATTTCTGAGAGGAGCCATATGTGTTTAAAAAGTGTGCAGATTAGATAATCAGGAGATGCATGGAGGAAGATGAAATATCGAAGATTTTATACCACTGTCACTTAGCTCCAAGTGGGGGACACTTCGGAGGTACACGTACAGCGATCAAAGTATTGCAAGCCAGATTCTTTTGGCCAACTCTATTCAAGGATGCATATGCTTACGTGAAGAGCTATGATCTATGTCAAAGGGTTGGAAATGTCACCAATAGAAATGAGATACCTTGAACAAATATCATTGAGGTAGAGTTGTTCGATGTATGGGGTATTGACTTTCTTGGTCCTTTTCCCCCGTCTTGTGGTCACGAGTACATACTAGTAGCAGTAGACTATGTGTCCAAATGGGTCGAGGCTGAGGCATATCCGACAAACGATTCTAAGGTTGTGATGAAGTTTCTGCAGAAGCATGTGTTCACAAGGTTTGGGACCCCAAGAGCTATCATCAGTGATGAAAGATCCCATTTTGTGAACCAGTGGTTAAAATGGTTATTAGACAAGCACGAAGTGAAACGCAAGGTTGCAACAGCTTACCATCCATTGACGAATGGGCAAGCTGAACTGGCAAATAAGGAGATCAAAGGCATACTTGAGAAGGTAGTCTGCCCAAACCGACGAGATTGGTCCACAAGATTAGATGATGCTTTATGGGCTTACAAAACAGCATATAAGACACCTTTAGGGATGTCACCCTATAGGTTAGTCTTTGGGAAAGCCTGTCATCTACCATTTGAGTTAGAGCACAAAGCTTACTGGGCTCTTCAACAGCTTAATTTGGATCCTAAGCTCATGAAAGAGAAACGGATGTTCCAACTCAATGAGTTGGAAGAGTTTCGAATGTTTTCATATGAAAATGCCAAATTACTTAAAGAAAGACTCAAGAAATGGCATGACAACCACATTCGAGTTCGAGAATTTGAAGCAGGTCAGCAAGTCTTGTTGTTCAATTCCAGATTGAAGTTCTTTCCAGGTAAGCTAAAATCACGTTAGTCCGATCCATTTACGATTCACCAAGTCTATCCATACGGAGTTGTTGAACTCCAAGGTAAGGGAGGTAATTTCCGAATTAATGCTCAGCGCCTGAAACATTATTGGGGAGATAAAATTGAACGTGATAAAATCTAGTTCATTTTATCGGATACTTAATTTTTCGTTTTTCTTTTTGAATAAATGATTTAGGGTATATTTTCGGGTTTAGTATGTTTAAATAAATTCTGTCTAGGAGATTGGAACTTAAGCGGGACCGCTTGTGACCCCTCCAATCTTTCCTGGGAATTTATTTTGACCTAAGTTTCTAAGAATTATCCCCTAAATGGAAAAATAAATTTTTAGTTTTTCAAATAAAAGGGTCAATTTTGATCCAAGTTTTAATTTGCAACTCAATTTTAAATTTTCATTAAGTCTAGGGACTTAATTGAATTATTTTTAAAATTTAGTCTCTCTTTTCGTAAATAATAAAAAACTAGGTGCCTTTCTTTGTGAATATATTCAAAAAGCATCTAGAATAAATATCTTCAATATTATTAATAATTTGATAAACTCTAATATATAATTATATTATTTATAATTTATATATTAATTTTTATCAACTTAGCTTAGAATTAGGATTAATATTATTTTGATTATATTTTATGTTTATCTTAATAATTTAATAACAGTTGATAATTTCATATGCATATATTTAATTATTAATTGTTCTTTACTTTGAGTAGAATTAGAACTTCAGGATTTTTTTTAATCATTTAAATTTTTTAAGAATTCTATTACAAATCTTATTTCTCCCTCTATAAACACCATCAACCTTCCTCCCTCCATTCATCCATCTTCAAAACCCCAAAGATTAGGTTAATCAATAAAATTAATTTATTAAATTATTAATAATTTTTATTAATCAAAATTTTGAGAAAATAAAATTTTCCATCTTATGATCAGGTTAATCATGCCTCGCAAGAGAACTCGTGCCTCTGCTCAAATCGACAAAACACAAAGCAAGTTCCATTGTGTTGAAGCCAAAGTTAGATACGAAAGTATCTTCAAAAATCAACAGATGCATCTTAAGAAAGACTTCACACTGAAGGAAAGCAACTACAGAGACTTTATGGCATGTATTCGTCAAGTTGCCGAAGCCCCCAATTGGGAACTATTTTGTAAGAAGAAACCTAGTGTGGATGATGAGCTAGTTCGTGAGTTCTTTGCAAATTTAACCTCAAGCGAGATGACAAAAGTTCCAGTTCGTAGAATCAAGGTACCAATTAATTCAAATGCTATTAATGAGTTCTTTGAATTACCTGATTTCGAGAATGACGAATATTCATCTTTGGTGAGCAATATCAAGCCTAAAATTCTGCAAGAAATTCTCTAGGAACTTACAGTTCAAGGTTCCAATTGGACTGTGTCAAAACAAGGAATCCACAGTTGTTGGAAAGAATACTTGACACCACTCGCAAAGGTATGGTTCTATTTCATCCGATTCAGCCTAATGCCTAGCTCACATGGGACTACAACCTCATTAGAGTGAGTGGTCTTATTATACTCGATCTTAATTGGAAAGGCCATTGATGTGGGAAAGATCATCTTGAGGGAGATGCAAAATTGTGCCGTTAAACATTCTGGCCCTGCTTACTTCCCCTTTACAATAACTATTCTATGCTTGAAAGATAAAATTCTTGCAAATGTAAAGAAGACAGGGAACACCCAAGGCACAATCACGGATTGGGACCTATATTGAATAGTCGGAGACTCTGTTCTACAGCAACGAGTTGAAGAAAGTGAGGATCCTGAGGACCCTGAAGAAGAAGAAGATCCCACGATGCAATCATTTGGAATACCCGATAAGGCGAATCAGTAAAACCAGAAGTAAAATCTGATGCTAAAACTTTAATGTTTAGAGCTCCACTGCCTAGCCCAGATCTTTGAGATGAGTTGTAACATCCGAAAATTGGGCCTAGGAGAATTGGGCCTTTTGGGCCCCGAGCGTAGGAACTTTTTAAATTTTTAGAGAACAAGAGATCGGCTTAAATACAAGTTGGACCTATTAGGTAAGTGACTTTGGAAGGTTAGAGGGCTTCTATGAAGTCTCGGGATTAAGCTTGGGCTTAGGAAAAATTTTGGTTTTAGGTAAATAAAACCCTGGGAGTTAGTAGGTAGGCTGTAAGAATAAAATGTGGAGAAAAATGACACAAGTGGAGTGTGTGGTGTAGTGGCAAAGTGACGCCACTTAGGGAGTAAGGGACTGACGCCACAGGGAAGGAAGGAGGTCCAAGGTTCAAGTTGTAGCACTTTCATTTCTTTTATATTATTTTTTAAAAATAAATTTAGACATTGGCCATAAACTTAGCTTTAGTTGGGCATGATTTTAGACACAAGAGAGCTTGTGGCCTAGTGGCTAGCGGCGTGGATTATGTTGCAAGGGAGCCAGGGTTCGAATCTCATGACAAGCAAAGGAGTATTTATTTTGCGGACTGGATGGCAAGAGTTTGAGTTGGATTTAAACTCTGCTAACGGAGGGATCCCACATCGGAATGATGCAAAGAAGAAAGGTGAGAAGCTGGCTATATATAGAGCTATCTATGATTGGAGAGAAAACATACCTTGGTGGGCGTTGGGCATAGGAGTGTTCGGAGCATGGATTAACAGCTTCCGATTCATATCAGATCTAGAGGATAATCGCCAATAGTAGCAAAGAAAGGGCTACTAGAACGTGAGGTACACGGTAAGGGTACGATGAGGAGTCAGTTTTTGATAAGTATGCATTAAATCTTGGTTAATCGCTAGTAATGTCGATTGTAGGGTCATGACTAAGGGATTTCCAGCGAGCGTGGTTACCAGGTGTGTACAAACACTACACACACGATATTGGTAATGCCGAAAAGTCGAAAAGCCGAAAGTGGCTAAATGCGCCCGGTGGGCCCTGAGGCTAAGAATTAATGAAATGGTTTGGTTGGTTATATGAATTGAATTAGTCATGCAAGATACATGGATTGGATTTTTTTTGGGCCTAATAGACCATATGATGAGATTTGGGCCTAATGGCCGTAAGGTTGTAATTTGGGTTTGATAAGCTTTATGGGGACGTAGACAAGTATGCTAGGGTTTATGGACCTTAGGCCTAGTTTGAACAACTTTTAAATTCCATAAGACTTAATCTAATTAAACATGTCTTTGAACAAGTCGCAGGGTTGGAGTGTAGCAACGGGCGTACGCATGTCTAGGATTGGATCTAGGGAGAGCTTGGTACTTAATTTAACAGTCCTAATTTGACCCTAATCGGAACGGTGGTTTCGGGACCACGAATTTGAGTCCAAAAAATATTTAAATATTATTTTTTGTGATTAATTATGTATGAATTAGCATGTGTGAAAGTTTCGTATAAAAATTTGATTGTTTGTGTGCTTAATTAGACAAAAAGGACTAAATCGCGTAAATGGTAAAAGTAGCCGTTTATTAAATTAAGTAGCTAAATTGATTTGTCTTCATTTGTAAGTGTATTTAAGTTGCAAATTTACCTCTTTGCATGTAAGTGGGTGGCATAAGGTTATAATTTCATGTTAATATGTTTTTTATATATTATATAAATATAAGTTAAAATGTTATAAAATATGTTAATAATATTATAATAAAAGACATGTGTTTCTCCACTAATTATTTCATTCTTCTTCACCGAAACTAAAGAAGAAAAAGAAAGAAAAACATAAGCTAAGGTTCGGCCATGGTTTTGGTCTAATTAAAGGTTAGTTTTTGATTCGTTTTTGATAATTTCTACGTTTTTGTAATCGTTGCTTTAAGAGCTTTAAAACCCATGTCTCAATTTCATGAATTGATGATGTTTGTGTAAAATGCCATTGATGCTATGTTGAGTTTTATGATGTTTTATGGTGTTAAATGATAGATATATAATTGATGAATATACTTTGTTCTTGAATTTTTGATGAATTTAGCTAAATAGGGCTAAATTGAGAATAAATTTTTGAGGGACTAAAATGCAAAATAAATGAAATGTATGGATTTATATGACTATATTGAAGAATCGACCTAACTAGGTTGTTGTGAGATTTTACTTAAATTGTGTCTTGTGCAAATAGGACTATATTGTAAAAGTGTGAAATATTAGGGGCAAAATGGTAATTTGCCTATTTAGGTGTTTTTCAATTAAATTGCAATGAAATATGTTTGAATGAGCTTAAATTGGATATGTTTAGATCAAGAACAAAGAAAAACAGACTTGGATCAGAGAAAAGCGAAAACTATTGAATAGCCGGTTTTTGTCATCTGACGATATCCGAGGTAAGTCTTTAAGCAATTTAACACCATTAATATCGGTTATGATCTTAATTACATGCTAAATTTTGAATTTATAAATGGGAATTTGGCCAAAGCCGAATGTGATAAGTGTTTTAATAATGAAATGTAGTTAAAATTAATTGAGTTTGATATGTGAAAGTGATATGAATTATGTGTGATATATGTGATACTGGTAATATGTAATGTGTATGAGATGGTTTAATAATATCGATATTCGGGCTTCGAGCCTAGCAGGCCTTTTACCAGTGAAATATATCAGGCTTATTGCCTAGTAGGCCTTGTGCCGGTGAATTATATCAGGCTTATTGCCTAGCAGGCTAAATGCCGGTGATTAAATTTCAGACATCGGGTCTAGCAGGCTTAATGCCGGTGTGTGTTTCAGGCTTTGTTGCCTAGCAGGCTTAATGCCAGTGATTTATTATAAGTAGAGGCTTCATGGATTATTATCAATGTGGAATTTAATTACAGTAAATAAGCTAAATGTTCAGGTACGTATAAGCCTCATAGTTGTAAGGAATAAGGTAAGTTGATATATTACTATTCAATGCTAGTAATATGTGATATAGTTGAGGTATATTTGTAAGATTTTAATGCGTGCATTCGGCTTTACAAATGATGAGTATAATATATTGGAATTTGATTTTGGTTGTGTCTTTGAGATTCGACCATATGTGTAAATACAAAATGTGAGGATGAATGGATATATGTACATATGTGTGTAATCGATTATATGTGGTCAATATGTATATTGCACTTACTTGATTTGGTTATATGTGGATACATATTAAATTTATGTGTATTCGGTGAGTTTGCACATTTAGGGTGAGATAAGGATATTTTGAGGTTGTCAAAGAAAAGGATATTAGCATTCGACATTAGTAGATCATATAAGTACTAAGCTTTGAAAGTTTATGATATAAATTTTGGTTTTGAAAATGCTTGAATAATTATTTGATTTAATATTTTTGCTTAAGACTTACTAAGCTAGTTAGCTTACTTTATTTGATATGTTTTCACTTTCTTTTATAGATTTTGGTCAAGCTACGAGCTCCAGGGATAGTCATCGAAGTCATCTATGCTATCGACTTATTTTGGTACCTAAAAAGTTGAATTTTTGAGCTTAAGGCATGTACAGGCAAGCTTAATGTTCGAATGACATTTTTGTTGATGTATAATAGCCATGTGAAAATGGCTTAGTCATGATGCTAGTGTGGTATATACATATTCAATCATATTATAAGCTCATTTTGGTAACTATGTTATATGGCATGTGAGTATAATATTTTGACTATATGGCTTGATTGGAAAATAATGTGAATAGTTTATGATTAGCTCATCTTTCATAATCTTAATGCTTGGTATGACTTGTCTTTGAGTATAGTTATAAATTCATTTAATAATAGGATAAAAATAAACTTATATATTTGATTTCGTATTGATTGTTTTGATTTAGTTGTAAAGGCAATGTATGCACATATAATATGCTTAAAGGATTTGCTATTTAGGAACTGTAACATCCTGAATTAGGGCCTTTGCATTTTAAGTGTTTGTGTGTGAATGGCATGTTTGTCATGCTAGTCTAGGGTACTTTAGGGTCCAGGAATGATTTAGGGGTAGGCCGGAGTCTTGGTGAAAATTTGCTTTTTGAGCACTTTTAAGGGAGGCTAGCTGAATTGGGCCTTAAGGGATATTGCTTGTGTTGGATGACACAAAGAAGTGCCTTAGTAAAGTGGCAAGGAGGCGCCACTTAAAGGTTGATGTAGGTGACGCCACAAGGGAGCTAGAGGGAGCAGGTTCAACTCGCGTTTTCCTCCTTTTAAGAACTCTTTTTGGCGTCAAGGGGAGCAGAGGTGGAGTTCGGCTGGGATGCTTCAAAAGGGGAGAGTTGATTCAGTCAAATAATTCAAAGGAATGGTGGAGAGGGATTTTAGGAGTTTGAATCATTCAAACTTGTTTGAATGAGTGGGGGAGAGGGAATTAAGGAGAAAAGGAAGGGATTAAAGAGGTGTGTGTGTTAGTCAAATTTTTGAAAGAAGTTAAGTCGGGTTGGGCATTCGATTTTTGGGTGTTAGCTTAGGGGTGGCCAATTGTTGGTGGTAGCTTTGGGAGTGTTGAATATTTCAGCTAGTTAGAGAGCACCTAGTGTTTTTGTTCTCTCATTTCTTTTGTGCCAAAATCGAAACACTCCCACACTTTTGGCTTGCATTTTTTCTTTTCTCTCAATTACCAAAACCGAGTTGCTTCCTAATTCTCTTTTTCTTTTTTTCTTCTTTTGTGTTTCGCTGAAACCTACATTGCCTTCCACTCATCATCTTTGTTTTGTTTTCTTTACCAATAACATCATAGCCGAACCCCAATTTACTCCTTGTTTCTTCTCATTTTTGTTCTCCTTGTTTTATTCTCTCATTTATTCCTCCATCTTTAGCCAAAACTCATTGAGACCACCCCCTTGCCGAATCTCTTCTTTTCTCCCTCTTTTCTCTTCTTCATCCATACTTTTGTGTCAGCCGAAACTATCAAGGCCATTAGAGATCCATTTTCTTCTTTAGCTGAAACTACCATTATCTTTCTTTTTCTTCTACAACTCTTACTTTTCCTATTTCTATCTAGGGCCGAATACTCATTGTTCTGCCGATTCATTATTGGGAAAATTGTTGTTTTGGGCAAATCAAATCATGCTTTTGCCAGGAGCGCAAGCCGAACCCTCGGGTGTTATTCGTTAGAAGTTAAGGTAAGAGGCGATTTCTCCTATTTCGTTATCTCTCTCTTTCGGGTCTTGGTAGCCAAAGTCGAATGGCTAATTGGCCTAATGCTTGGATGCTTGGCCGAATATAGGTGGAAGTGGTGTCGCATTCTTTTTGTAGATTTTTCAGGATTCGCTTGACTTGTGAATCAAGCTTAAAGCTTCGACTTTTGTCGATATAGGTAGGGAGATTTATTCAGCTGACGTATAAATCTATTCATATCTTACTCTATGTGTTAACTCGGTCTTCTGACCAAGATTTGTTCCATGGACTCGAATGCCAGCAATTCTAAGGAGGGGGTTGGACTTGTAAACCCAGCCCCAAAGTTTAAGAAGCGAGCAGTGTCAGCAGTTCGAGATTGGCCACAGGATTATGGGCCGGCTTCTGAGCAGAGTCGTAGGCAAATAGCAGTGGTTTTAATTAACGATAGTGTCGACGTAGAAAGTGTGATATTACGTGTTATCAGGTGTGTAACTCTCACAAACTTCATATGTTATTTTTGTTAGTAACTATTATGTCTGAAAGCCGAAGTGACGTTATGGGTCACTAGAATACCCTTGTGGGTAAAAGCGAGGACTCCGGGTAAGTTCTATTATGTGTTGCTATTAAAGAATGCATGTATTGTATGTCTGAGCATACCATGTTGATTAACTATTATCCATGACCATGTAATTGGGATATGAGGTGAAGAGGGAGGAATCATGATCTCTATTAGACTGTCACCAGTGGTTTAGTACCACAAGTGGGTTGGCCCCACATAATCTTATACTTTGTGACTAAGTCTTAGTGGGTTGGAGCCACCAGTGCTTTGGTACCACATATATGTTATTTTGTGACTCGTCTCAGTGGTTTGGTACCACGGTGGGTTGGCCCTACATATATATCTATTACGGGATTATCACCAATAGTTTGGTACCAGAAGTGGGTTGGCACCACGTATTATTATTTGTGACTTTTGTCACCAGTGGTTAGGTACCACCAGTGGCTAGGTGCCACAGATTTGATAGATTCAGGAGATGTGGAGGCTGAACATTATGGGTTGGTTGGGTTGCATTGCATATTTGCATCATATATGAGATTCTGTGAGGGCCCAAAGCCCATTCGGACGGGGATTTACACACTGAGTCTCGGTGACTCACCCCTCCGTTAATCTTTGTAGGTAATCCTTAGACCGCGGATATGGACCTGAGGTGGACTCGAGGTGGCCATGCATAACGTTTGAAGTGATTTTATCTTTAATAATTATTTTGGGATCGTTACTACTTTAATTTGGATTTTGGTATTGTAATAAGGCCTTTTGAACGGTAATGTGGTTTGTTCTTTAAATTTTGTTTCAATTGTTATGGCACGCCTAATAAATAATCTAAGTGGATGTTTTTTTTCTACAAGCTAAATACTTTAAATTCTAAGATTTTTATTCGGCATATCAAGATCGGGTTTTAGTAACAAGTTAACACAAAATTTTCAAGCTAGGACTCAAGATAGTTTCCAACTGATCGCTCAATATACTTTCTTTTTAAAATTCGACTTTGGATTACAAAATCTAAATTGTACTATGGCTTAAGTTAAACAATTGTTTTTTTTTAAATCCTCACCAAAGGCACAGTGATGTGCAAAGATTTTCCTAAATTCACGATTTTTAACTTGGTTTCTAAAATTTTCTTAACTGTAACATGCCAGATTCAGTAGTAGCGTTTAGACCGGGTTTGGGGTGTTACAATTGTGGTATCAGAGCCTGGTTCAAAAGCTCAACTGTGAGTATAAGGCCCAAATTATTTTCAGCAGATGGTTTGCAAAATGGTTTTTGATGAAATACATGTTTTCAGGAAGCATGGCACCTGAGCCTCCAGCACCGATCCGCGACAGTAAGTTTTCTAATTATTGATTGTATGATTTAGTTGTTTTGTGATGTGATTGCTAGTATTAGGAAAATTTACCTTAGAGACTGAAGCCTGTAGAAATGTATGCTTTTGCGAAAACAACTACTCTGATAGTATACTCATAAGACTGCGCGGTAATAAACAGTGGAAGAAAGCTAACTCATAAAACTCTTAATCAGATTAAAATCATAAAACGTTAGTCATGAGCACTTGAAGACGTGGGCGTAATGTACGTGGTCGTGGTAGAGGTAGGATTACTGTATCAGAACCAGTAGGGTCTGGTCATATGTAAAGAAATGAGGTGCCGCCAATTCCAGTTGTGGAACCAGAGTTTCAGGACCAAACTGGTGGAGACGACGCGATTTCTCAGGCGAAGCTACGGGTATTAGAGGAGTTCGGAGAGAAGCGTGGAGTGCTGGGCCCGTAAATCTGCACTGGCGACTCGAGCCAATGAAGCGGAAATATTTAGGGGTGTTTCTGGTGTAGCTCCCAACGCAGCTGAATATTGGTTAGAAGCGACTGAGCGTATAATAGATGATCTTGATTTCACGGTAGAGGAGAAGTTGAAAGGAGTGGTATCCCTTCTTCGAAACGAGGCCTATCAGTGGTGGCTCACGGTCAGGGATGGCACGATGGCTGATGATATCACCTGGGATTTCTTCAAAACAGCATTTCAAAGGAAGTACGTTGGATTGAGTTATGTTGATGTGCAGCGTGAAGCATTTCTGAATCTGGTTCAAGGGAGTAAGTCGGTGTCCGAGTATGAGGCGGAAATCTTACGGTTAAGCTGTTATGTCTGGTGTATTATGGCCATGGACCATGAGCGCTGTGTTCGATTTGAGGACAAGCTGAGAGATGAGCTACAAGTGTTGATTGCTCCACAGCGAGAGAGGGAATTTGCTGTTCTTCTGGAAAAAGCTAAGATAGCCGAGTAGGTAAAGCAGTTTGAGAAGCAGAATCAGGACAGAAATAGGAATAAAAGGAGTTTTGGGCCATCAGGGTCTGCTGGGGTTTTCAGAAAAGGGCTAGATTAGGCGGGCTGAGTCAAGCTGTAAATCCTGCTGCTGCTCAGTGGCCACCACAGTGTGCTCGATTGGGAAAGTTTCATTCGGGAGAGTGTTGGGCAGGTGGTAGAGGATGCTTTGGATGTGGGTTGTTGGATCATCGAGTAAAGGATTACCCGCGAAGGCCAGTTAGGATACAGTCTGAGGGTCAAGGACGTGCACAATTCAGAAGAGATGGTCAGCAACCGTAGAGGGGTCGTGGTCCTGCCAGAGGAGGTAATGGTTTCGGTTGAGGCCGTGGAGCACTGGGCAGAGGTGTTGGGAATACAGATGCAAGACAGCCTGGGTTGGTCTATGCAGCTAGGCATCGAGAGGAGGGCGACGCATCGGACATCATAATCGATACGTTCCTAATTTATGGTTTGCCTTATACTACTTTGATTGGTATTGGGTCAACGCACTTGTATGTTGCTAGTACTATAGTGGGAACTCTAAACTTAGACTATGAGACTTCGTCTAGGGAGATGACTATAGTTAGCCCTCTAGGACAATCTATAGTGGTGAATAAACTGTATAAGGATGTACCTCTGGAAGTTCAAGGGGTAGTTTTTCTGGCTGATCTGATGGAACTGCCGTTTGGGGAGTTCGATTTGATCTTAGGTATGGATTGGCTAGTGAAGTATTAAGCAAATCTGGACTGTGCAGCCAAGCATATGGTGTTAAGAGCTATTGAGGGTATAGAGGTGGTAGTGATAGGCAAGAGAAGAAATTACCTATCTAATGTGGTATCCGTTTTTAAAGGCTGAGAGAATGGTGAGGAAGATATGTAAGGCGTTTATAGCTTTTGTTTGTGCTTTGGAGGTCAAGGAATCAGCTGTAGGGGATGTTCGAACGGTAAAGGAATTCTCTGATGTTTTCCCAGAAGAGCTTCCGGGATTGCCTCCGGACCGCGAGGTGGAGTTTGGTATTGATCTTTTACCCGGAACAGCACCCGTGTCTATTTCCCTATATACAATGGCGCCGAAGGAGTTGGTGGAGTTGAAGGCGCAGATTCAGGAATTGTTGGATCGGGGTTTCATTCGGCCGAGTGTATCGCCTTTGGGAGCACCGGTGCTATTCGTTAAGAAGAAGGGCAGATCAATGCGAATGTGTATTGATTACCGTCAGTTGAATAAGTTAATGATCAAGAATAAGTATCCGTTGCACCAAGGATAGATGACCTGTTCGATCAACTTGAGGGAGCATCAGTTTTCTCCAAGATAGATTTTAAGTCAGGGTATCACCAGCTTAAGGTCAAGGAGGCAGATATTCATCAGAAGGCGTTTCGTACTCGCTATGGTCACTACAAATTCTTGGTGATGCCGTTTGGATTGACCAACGCACTAGTAGCGTTTATGGACATGATGAATCGAGGTTTTCAACCGTATTTGGATCGACTCGTCGCAGTGTTTATAAACGATATTCTAGTGTATTCGAAGTCTGAGGAGGAGCATGATTCACATCTTCGAGTGGTTTTGCAAATTCTGAGGGAGAAGCAGTTGTTCGCTAAGTTTAGTAAATGCGAGTTCTGGTTAAGGGAAGTTACCTTTTTGGGTCATGTGGTGTCAGCTGAGGGGATTAGGGTGGACCCCTCAGAAAATTAAAGCTGTGTTGGATTGAAACCTCCCAGGTCTGTGTTGGAGATTCGGAGTTTTCTTGGTCTAGCTAGGTATCACAGAAGGTTTGTGGAAGGGTTCTCTTTGATTGCAGCATCGTTAACTAAGTTGTTAAGGAAAGGGGTTCCGTTTGTATGGTCTGACAAGCAACAAGAAAGTTTTGAGAAGTTGAAGAAAATTCTGATAGAAGCTCCAGTGTTAACTCAGCCTGAGGCAGGGAAAGAGTTTACGGTCTATTTTGATGCGTCACTTACAGGGTTAGGATATGTGCGGATGCAAGAGGGGAAAGCAGTAGCATATGCTTCTCGGCAGTTGAGACCTCACGAGGTAAATTATCCGACGCAAGACCTAGAGTTGGCTGCAGTAGTTTTTACCTTGAAGATCTGGAGACATTACTTGTATGGGGAGAAGTCCATCGTTTACACGGATCATAAGAGTTTGAATTACCTCCTTACCCAGAAGGAGTTGAATTTAAGACAGCGAAGGTAGATCGAGCTGTTGAAGGATTATGACTGCTCGATTGAGTATCATCTGGGTAAGGCTAACGTGGTGGCAGATGCGTTGAGCCGTAAAGTAACATCAGACTTAAGAGCAATGTTTCCCCACCTTATTTTGTATGATGACAGAAGTTTAATGGCAGAACTGCAAGTGAAGCAGACATGTGTGAATCAGGTTAAAGAGAAGCAGTTATCAGATGATGTCTGGAGCGCTCGACTTTTGCAAGTGCAAAATGGTGGATTATAGGGGTACAGTTTGAATAGTGATGGAGTTTTATGTTTCCGTGGGAAGGTTTGCATGCCGAAAAATGTGGATTTGAGGCGGAAGATTCTTCAGGAAGCTCATAGCAGTCCATACCCTATGCATCCTAGAGGTAGTAAGATGTACCGAGATTTGCGGGAATAGTTTTGGTAGCCAGGGTTAAAGCGAGAAGTAACCGAATTTGTGGGTAAGTGTTTGACGTATCAGCAGGTAAAGGCAAAACATCAGTTTCCTTTGGGGTTGTTGCAATCAGTCAAGATTCCGCAATGGAAGTGGGAAAGGATCACGATGGATTTTGTTAGTGGGCTACCTCTTACGCCTACTAAAAAGGATTCGGTTTGGGTGATAGTTGACCATTTGACAAAGTCTGCTCATTTCATACTGATTCGGGTCGATTACTCTCTACAAAGGTTGGCTAAGTTGTATATAGCGGAGATCATAAGGTTGCACAGGGTACCAGTGTCTATCATCTCAAACAGGGACCCTAGGTTCACATCAAGATTTTGGAAGGCGTTGCATCAAGCATTAGATACGAGGTTGGACTTCAGTACAGCGTTTCATCCACAGTCTGATGGACAGTCAGAGAAGGTAATTCAGATCTTGGAGGATATGTTGAGGGGGTGTGTCTTAGACTTCAAAGGAAGTTGGGAAGAATTTCTACCGTTGGCGGAATTCACGTATAACAACAGCTACCAATCTAGTATTCAGATGGCACCATATGAAGCGTTGTATGGTCGGAAGTGTCGTACTCCTACATGTTGGACAGAGTTGAGTGAGCGTCAGTTGTTAGGTCCAGAATTGGTTGCTGAAATGGAAGACAAGGTTAAGTTAATTCGGACTCGATTGAAGGAAGCTTCGGACAGACAGAAGTCTTATGCCGATCTAAAGTGTAAGGACATTGAGTTTGAGGCGGGTGACCAGGTGTTCTTAAAGGTGTCACCGTGGAAGAAGGTGCTAAGGTTTGGGCGGAAAGGCAAGTTAAGCCCCAGATTTATCGGACCTTATCGCATGTTGAAGCGTGTGGGACCAGTAGCCTATCAACTCGAGCTACCTTCAGAGTTGAGTCAGATCCATGACGTGTTTCACGTTTCTATGCTAAGGCGCTATCGTTCGGATCCGTCTCATGTCCTACCGGTAGAAGAAATTGAAATAAGCCCAGACTTATCTTTTGAGGAAGAACTAGTGCAGAGTGCAGATCTTGGATCAGGATGTCAAAGTATTGCATAGGAAATCAGTTCCTTTGGTGAAGGTGTTGTGGCGGAACCATGGATCAGAAGAAGCTACGTGGGAGCCAGAGGATGTTATGCGGTAGCAATAACCTCAACTCTTTTGACCAGGTAATTTTGAGGTCGAAATTATTTTAAGGGGGTAGAACTATAACATCCTAAATTAGGGCCTTTCCATTTTAAGTGTTTGTGTGTGAATACCATGTTTTTCATGCTAGTCTAGGGTACTTTAGGGTCCAGGATTGATTTAGGGGTAGGCCGGAGTCTTGGTGAAAATTTGCTTTTTGAGCACTTTTAAGGGAGGCTAGCTGAATTGGGCCTAAAGGGATATTGTTTGTGTTGGATGACACAAAGAAGTGCCTTAGTAAAGTGGCAAGGAGGCGCCACTTAAAGGTTGAGGTAGGTGACGCCACAAGGGAGTTGGAGGGAGCAGGTTCAAATCGCGTTATCCTCCTTTTGAGAACTTTTTTTGGCGTTAAGGGGAGCAGAGGTGGAGTTCGGCTGGGATGCTTGAAAAAGGGAGAGTTGATTCAGTCAAATAATTCAAAGGAATGGTGGAGAGGGTTTTTAGGAGTTTGAATCATTCAAACTTGTTTGAATGAGTGGGGGACCGGGAATTAAGGAGAAAAAGAAGGGATTGAAGAGGTGTGTGTGTTAGCCGAATTTTTGAAAGGAGTTAGGTGGGGTTGGGCATTCGGTTTTTGGGTGTTAGCTTAGGGGTGGCCGATTGTTGGTGGTAGCTTTGGGAGTGTTGAATGTTTCGGCTAGTTAGAGAGCACCTAGTGTTTTTGTTCTCTCATTCCTTTTGTGCCAAAACCGAAACACTCCCACACTTTTGGCCTGCATTCTTTCTTTTCTCTCAATTACCAAAACCGAGTTGACTCCTAATTCTCTTTTTCTTTTTTTCTTCTTTTTGTGTTTCGCTGAAACCTACATTGCCTTCCGCTCATCATCTTTGTTTTATTTTCTTTGCCAATAACATCATAGCCGAACCCCAATTTACTCTTTGTTTCTTCTCATTTTTGTTCTCCTCGTTTTATTCTCTCATTTATTCCTCCATCTTTAGCCGAAACTCATTGAGACCACCTCCTTGCCGAATCTCTTCTTTTCTCCCTCTTTTCTCTTCTTCATCCATACTTTTGTGTCAGCCGAAACTATTAAGGCCATTAGAGATCCATTTTCTTCTTTAGTCGAAACTACCATTATCTTTCTTCTTCTTCTGCAACTCTTACTTTTCCTATTTCTATCTAGGGCCGAATACTCCTTGTTCTGCCGATTCATTGTTGGGACAATTATTGTTTTGGACAAATCAAATCACTCTTTTGCCGGGAGCGCAAGCCGAACCCTCGGGTGTTATTCGTTAGAAGTTAAGGTAAGAGGGAATTTCTCCTATTTCGTTATCTCTCTCTTTCGGGTTTTGTTAGCCAAAGCTGAATGGCTAATTGGCCTAGTGTTTGGATGCTTGGCCGAATATAGGTGGAAGTGGTGTCGCATTCTTTTTGGAGATTTCAGGATTCGCTTGACTTGTGAATCAAGCCTAAAGCTTCGGCTTTTGTCGATCTAGGTAAGGAGATCTATTCAACTAACGTATAAATCTATTCATATATTACTCTATGTGTTAACTCGGTCTTCTGACCAAGATTTGTTCCATGGACTCGAATGCTAGCAATTTTAAGGAGGGGGTTGGACCCGTAAACCCAACCCCTAAGTTTAAGAAACGAGCAGTGTCAGCAGTTCGAGATTGGCCATCGCTTTTCATACCTGACCACCAGTGTTTCTACCTTAAATCACTATACATCATATTACTCCCCTAATGAATAGACAAGCTACCACTGTGAGCCTCATGCAAAATTTTCTGTATAAGCTTTGGATTCTTCAGTACACAAATTTATGGATCCTTCAGTACACAAATTCTATCTTGAATAATAATAAAAATCATCAGGTCTGACCTGAAAGTCAGAATTAGAAGTCTATTCAGACTGTACTCGTTTCATTTGCAATTGACTATCACATTTCTAAACTTCTTAGATTTGCAATGAAAATATCGGTTTAGCTTTTAACTGAGCTAATATTGTACCATCATTTCAAGGTCAATCGTGTAACCATTGTTCACAAAATAAATAAATAAAATTTCACTCAAGCATCGGGAACTATATTTGCTTTTTCCCAAAAGTTAATCAATAACTAACTCACAATCTTTCAATAGCTCGAGCCATAAACGCTGTCTCGGATTCAAATCTTTTTGTGAAATCAGCTACTTTAAAATCTTGTGGTCAGTAAGTATGTGACATTTTTCGTCGAACAAATGATGTCGTCAAATTTTCAATGCAAACACAATAGCAACCAACTATAAGTCGCGTGTCAGATAATCTTTTAATATGGCTTTAACCGTCTGGAAGCATAAGTTACCACTTTACATTCTTGTACTAAAACATATCCCAATCCGTTCAATGACACATCACTAAAAATCACGAATTCTTTACCTGATTCAGGCTGAACCAGAACTAATGTTTTGGTTAACAATGCTTTCAACTATTTAAAACTTTGTTAACAAGTATCAGACTATTCAAATTTCACAAGTGCGATAACTTTATCAATCAGAACAACTTTAACTCATAATAACGTCTTTCAATTAGAACAAATCTAATACATATATTTCTGTATCATGTTTTCTAGAACATGAATTCTTCATTCAAACTGTCAGTCTATTTACCAGTGAATACACAAAATTACTTCCATACTTGAGGATAAACTTAAATGCATATAACTCAAATTATTCTTCAATTTATTAACCCACTCAAATTTAAAGCAACTGAATCGATCTTATCTATCAGATAATAACATTTCAAAGTAATCTCTTCTTCATGTTGTTAGAACAACTCAAACATACAATCTTTCATAATTCCCTCAACATGCTAGTCAAAGATCTTTACAAACTGCATTAATTCAACGAATCATAATATCCCGATTTAATTCATTGACCTTAATCAAGCTTACCTGAGAAAAGAAAACCATTATACAAATTTGAACTTGAGCTTCCACCATTTATACTTTTGCCTATGTCAACCCCTTTCACGAAAACTAGAAAAATCTGAGATCAGCATCACTATGCTCCCATGATCAGACTAGAAATTATACCCGTAACAAATATAATTATTTCCACTCACTAAATATCCTTTATAGATGAATCATATTTGATACATTAAACAGTAAGAATGATAAAAAATCGAGATAATGAAGTCCAAGATGTGATGCTATACTGAATTTTCGAGAAAACAACCCATATTGGATGATAAAGATCTCGATGATATCCCAGAGAAAAATCCAGAAGAAAAACATCACTAGAAATAATATAATTTCCATATATATATAAAGCAGAGCAACAACCAGTAGAAACTAAATACTAGCATCATATGGATTTTACCGTCAAATTTTCTACCAAATGTAATGGAATAGAATACCAAAGAAAGATAGAGCAATGCCAATCATAAACCAACTAAACCCACAATGCTTTCATCTAACAATATGGTTAGTTAGCATTCTCATACAACAAGAATCTCATCCGAAAATGAACAACCACATATATCTCTAAGAATGAATGACCACATAGAATACCCAGAAGAAATCATCATAATCTACTCAACTATAAACACTGCACTCAGATATCTTTCCAGTTTAAACATGATTCCACTTACGGTCATCACTAATCCCACATTATTCCATTCACTAACAAAAATCAATTCAGAAGAATTTCCAGTTAATACATTCTTTAGACATTATACCTGAATGAGTTGATTAGTCGAGATTAACTTCTTCTTTAACAACGTCATCCCGTAATCTAAATGATTTTAAGAACAAGCTGATATCTCTTCTGAACTGTCATTATTTGCTAACCCTTTCTCATCTCTAACCGCATTAATAATTATTCCACCACTGAACTCTTTAGTTTCACACTTGTGAGCTTATCCAATCTAAATCTTGTGAACTTCATTGTATAACACTATACTGGTGAGGGGATGAAGATTGTAAAGTCTCAAAATTTGACTCTCATATAAACACACATATAATATAACATTTATCATCGACACAATATCAGAAACTTTTATTCACACCTTTATGAGTTTCAACTCATCATAAACACATTTTTATTGAGATACTTGAGTATCATTTTCAGTATCACAGGAACTAGCTTGGTTGGAAAATATCTATGTCTAACCAAAATAAATCTCATCTGAGTCGAGAGACATCACACTATCACAGGTTATAAAATGGCATGCATAGCTAGACTTACATACGCTACGTTAGTCCGAGAATCGACCAAACTGTAGCTTTGATACCAATAAATGCAACACCCATTACCTATATTCAACACCGAAATAGGGTTACAGAGTATTACCAGACTTATCATACAATTACACATACATTTCTATAACATTCTCACATTCATGCATTCATTATTCAACATTAATCATAATGTCCCTAATACGAGCTTACAAGTCTCAAACATGCTTTGGAAATTGTTCGGGACTAAATCGATAACATATGAAACTTTTACGAAACATATAAAATTTTTCAAACTGTAAGGGTCACACGCCCGTGTGCCCCAGCCGTGTCACTCACACGGCCAAAAGGCACACCCGTGTCTCAGGCTGTGTGGACATTCGAAATGGTATCACATAGCCATTGATAAACCGTAATAGTAACATATTTTAATCCCACATTTAGCTTATTTTCGGATGATTTATCCCTAGATTTATGTAAAAAGGAGCTCTTAATCCGTTGTTTTCATGTTTTATACCCAGG
Organism: Gossypium bickii; assembly: GCA_025503065.1. Lineage (NCBI taxonomy): Eukaryota > Viridiplantae > Streptophyta > Magnoliopsida > Malvales > Malvaceae > Gossypium > Gossypium bickii. The sequence continues at coordinate 82,863,399 of CP106713.1, read as the reverse complement.
AAAACACCCAAGGATGAAAAGAACGGAAAACGGGCCCAAAACAGAGTGAATGGACCATATCACGAAATTGACACGGCCTGGACTTAAGCCCACCTGACCGTGCCACGTCAATCTACTAGAACACGGCTTGACCCCGATTCACATGGTCGTGCCTCATTAAAGAAGTCCAAGCAGGGCCTGGCCACGATCCACACAAGCGTGTGCCATGGTTGTGTCCCTGTCGCTGGGAAGAGCAATTTCATTCAGGAAAGGATGCTTGGAGGCAAAGAAACACATTCCAAAGCCTATTCAAACACCCAAATAGGAATCCTATTTGGATTAGGATACTTAGAAGCCAAGAAAGGCATCTCAAAGTCTATATAAACACCCAAGGGGGCAATTTGGAGGGGAGTTTGGCAGAAGCCGAAACCCAAGGCTTTTGTCAGGGGTCAGTTAGCTAGGCCAAGGAGCCATGCCAAAAAGGTCAGAATTGTGGGAATCACTCGAAGATAGCAAGTTGATCCATCTCAAGAAGCTGGAGTTCTACTCAAGACGGCAGATTTCTCCTTCAATTCCTTTAAGGAGTTTTAAGAATTTCTTATGTTTTGTTTTATCTTTTCTCTTGAGATGTTTTCTTTATTTGTTATGAACTAAACCCTTCAGATACCTGAAGGGGATGAAACCTATGATGGATCTTGTCATTATTTTCTGAATTATATGATAAATACTTAGTTTGTTCTTAATTATGCATGCTTAATCCAAATTTGATGTGCTTAGGTGGAGGAGGAATAGACCCTGCTTAAGAGTAAATCTAGCATAATTAAGCGGAGTTGATTGCACGCCTAGAGATAGGGTGACAAGATTTTGCCGGATTCGGGTGAAACCTAATATGGGAATCCATAGATCGATTTACTGCTATTCTAGGGGGTTATTATAAAAGAAAGAGAGTTCCACTAATTAACCTAGGGTTAGACGTTATTCGCCTCGAGAGAGGGTTTAATATACGTTAGGGAGTCATACGGATCAAACTAAGTAAATAAATCGTGCGGTTCAGGGTTAGATAACAAGTGAAGTCTAGGTGGATTCTTCCTAAGGGTATCATCGTGATCAACTGAGTTTTTCTTCAAGTTATTTTCCAATTCGTTCTTTTTTCTTTGTGTCTTTAGCTTAGTAGTCGTTAATATAGATTAAAGCAACTCTATTTTATTTTAGGCTAAATAATAAAAATAAAGTTAGTATTAGTACTTTTAGTTCCTTTGGGTTCGACAATCTGGTCTTGCCTAAGCTATACTACTGTTCGATAGGTACACTTGCCTTTAATCATTGTCAGAGTTAGTTTCTAGGTTCGATCACATTCTTTATAAATTTTAAAGCTCTTATTTCAGCGATCAGCCATGTCTCAGCCCGTGTCTGACCCCGTGTAACTCTCTGACCTAGGTCACATGGCCAACACACACGCTCGTGTAGCTATCCCGTGCCAAACCTGTAAGGTATACTGACTTATGCCATACGACCAAGTCACACGCCCGTGTGTGAGGGCATGTGGAGCATACTGACTTGATCTCAATTTCAACACTAGGGGACACACGACCGTGTAACCTGACCGTGTGTAACACACGGCTGAGACACACGCCCATGTTGACAAAAATAGGCTATTTACCAAGCCAATTTTCCACCCAAAATACATGTACCTACACCACAATTCAAAGGCACCAACACAAGGCATAATAGGCATTAAATCAACCTCATATCCAAACATATTCCATACCATTTCATTACCCATTAATACAAATCACAAACTACCATAATATGCTATCAAATTTTATACCTAATTCACATATACAATTCAATTAACTATAAACTCCCAACTATGCATCTTTTAGCCTAGTTTCACAAACAAACCAATGTCCATAAATCCTCCACAACCATCAACCAACTTATTACACAAGACACAAACATATATATATACATGATTCAAACATACCAAAATAGACCAAAGTAAACCATCACTCATGGCTATATATACAAACCAAAACATAAACATTTACAATGCCAATTCATATAGCCAAAATCATTATCCAGTCATAACCATAATGACCAAAGTCCCTATACATGCCATATAATCAAAACATAAGCTTAAAAGTACCAAATTAACAGATGGATAGTGTGACGATGTCTCCGATGATCCTTGAATCCGAGCTAGCTTTGAATTCACTATAAGACACAGAAAAATAAACGATGTAAGCTATAAAGCTTAGTAAGCTCGTATAAAATAAACTCAATATAATCACAAACACATAATTCAACCATTGATTATAAATACATGAGTTCACATCAACTAACAAACCTTTCAATTACTCATTGATAATGGCCCGTCTCGGGTTAGGAGGCGAATCGTTAAAGTTGCCTGATCGTGAATTAGACAGTTTCTCGTTCAACTACCAAAAGGAATAATTTTATTGGAAATGATATCTTTGAAATGAAAAGATAGGTGATGGATTGAAATGGATACGTATTTGAAACAAGAAAGAACCTTTAATAAAAATTAAAGACCCGAATCTTATAAGTTTCAAATTGATGGAATAAGTTTCGAAATAAAATCGAGACCCACTATCTAGCGAGATAGGAACCAACGGTATGGTATTTCGAAATAAAACCGAGACCAACTATCTAGCAAGATAGGAACCAACGGTATAGGTAGATGAACGCCACACCCGTGAGGATGATAAGTTCAAAACAAGGAAAGAACGATGCCACTAGAAAACTAGATAAGTCAATTCAACCTTGAGAATCTGGAGAGTGAATACTCACTAAAAGAAAATTTTCTTTCATTCAAATTCAAGTTCTTTTTACAAATGAAAATAAACGTCCTATTTATAGCTACTTAGCCGTATGGCCAAGACACCAAGCTTGAAATTGTTCAATTTCTCGTTCAAGATTTTTGAGCACCAAAGCATTATCTTAAATTAAATAATTTTTGAGCACCTTCAACTTAGCATAATACTTTTAAAGTCCAAGCTCCCCAAACATTAGCTTGCCGTCCTCATTGATTGTTCCACTAAACACCATGCTTAGTCTTCAATTATTTATTCTCCCATTAACTCCAAATGCCGGCCAATTCAAGCTCCATTCTATAATGCTCCCATTATTCCAAAAGGCCTTGCCGTCCATTGTCATGTGTATTGCTTAAAAAAATTATTTAATTGTTTAATGCATTCCACAAGCTAGTGCCGCATGTTCAATTCAAGTGCCATTTTATTAAAATATGCCCATTTCACATGTGTTATGCGCCCACTACTTCATGCATTCCATTTGCTATTATTTTATGTTCTATGTGCTTAATAACTTGCTCCACCTTGCCGTCCAATTGATTTTCACGCATGGAGGTCTTCCATTTACCTTAATTAATTTTCTTTGGCCACTTGTTTATTCAAAAGTACTGCCATTGTTCAATCATCCATCATGCTTCCACTTTCTTTAAATAATCAATCCTTTAATTTCTTTTATGCTCCACCATGCCGTATATCATCTTGATAAATACATTATGGTGATTACAAAATCAAATCATGGTGCCGTTTGTGCTTGCTCATGAATTTCCTTTAGCACATTTGTTTCCATCATCTTATCGTAATCGTGAGGCACTACAAAATAAATCACATTAATTAAAATTAGACTAGACAGAATTTTAATTACCTTATTTAAACACTAGATAAGAACATACTAATATTCAACTTCGACAAAAACTAACAAAAAAAAAACTTGTACCTTCTAAAAATATGAAATACGAAAAATGAAGTTACTACTGGAAATTAAAAATTAAAACATGCGTAAAATAAAGTGTTAAATAAACTAGTAGTCAGACTGGCTAGTATATTCAACTTCAATTAAGTTGTACGAATTTAGCATGTTTTTGGGCTCGCTTTTATAATCATCCCAAATTTGTGCCACCAACACCGTTGCGGCATCTTTGAATTGTTTGGTTCGGGAACGTGTGATTGGCCCATTAGGTAGCCTCATCGGGTCATGGTTGACGTCCGTCACAGGCTTCATCGGTGAGCTTGTATCATCCCCTCCCTCTTTAAGTTGATTCGTCCTCGAATCATCACCTATATCGAAAGGAGAAAGATCAGAAACATTAAGACTCGCGCTCACATTATAGTCACTTGGCAAGTCCAATTTGTACGAGTTGTCATTTATGCGTTCAATGACTTGAAATGGACCGTCCCCTCTTGGGAGAAGTTTAGATCGCCTTTGCTTGGGAAACCTTTCTTTTCGCATGTGAACCCAAACCCAGTCCCCTGGTTCAAAGAGAATGCGTCTACGACCTTTGTTAGCTCGTTGGACGTATTGCTTAGTTCTTGCCTCAATATTCTCGTGCACCTTTCGATGCAGTTCCTTTATGTAGTCCACCTTTTTCCTAGCATCAGAATGGATAAATTTATCTGAAGGCAGTGGCAATAAATCAAGAGGAGTGAGAGGGTTAAACCCGTAAACAATTTCAAAAGGCAAGAATTTAGTTTGCGAGAATGAAGCGGCTCGGTTGTAAGCAAATTCGATGTAAATGAGCATGATCTTCCCATGTTTTGAGATTTTTGCACTATTGCCCGTAACAAGGTTGATAGGACTCGGTTTACTACTTCGGTCTGTCCATCTGTTTGAGGATGACACGTGGTCGAGAATAGTAGTTTCGTCCCTAACTTTCCCCACAGAGTTCGCCAAAAATGACTTAAAAATTTTACGCCCCGATCGATCGATCGTCTTGAACTCCATGCAATCGTATGATTTCCTAAAAAATAAATTTGCAATATGCACAAAAGATCGTCGATCTTAGAACAAGGGATAAAATGGGACATTTTAGAGAAACGATCAACTACAACAAAAATCGAGTCCTTCCCAGTTTTTGATCTTGGTAATCCAAGGATGAAATCCATGGAAATGTCAACCCATGGAGTGTCTGGAATAGGAAGGGGCGTATATAAACCGTGAGGCTGGACCCGTGATTTAGCTTGTTTGCAAGCAATGCAACGTTCACAAATCCGTTCAACATCCTTGCTCATTCCTGGCCAAAAAAAATGTTCTTGAAGAGTGGACAATGTTTTGTCTCTTCCAAAGTGACCCATAAGGCCACCACTATGTGCCTCTATCACAAGCATGTCTCGCATAGAACCTTGCGGTATACATATCTTATTTTCCTTGAAAAGGAATCCTTCATGCCTGTAAAACTTATCAAAAGCACCACTCTCACAAGCATTATAGACATTGCCAAAATCAGCATCATTAGCATACAATTCCTTAATGTGATGGAAACCAAGTATTTTAGAATCAAGAAATGTTAATAAAGAGTACCTCCGTGATAATGCATCCGCTACCACATTTTCCTTACCTTTCTTATACTTAATTACGTATGGAAACGATTCTAAATACTCGATCCATTTTGCATGTCGTTTGTTGAGCTTGTGCTGACCTTTAATATACTTGAGTGCTTCATGATCTGAATGAATAACAAACTCTTTCGGCCTCATGTAATGTTGCCATGTTTCAAGCGATCTTATTAGAGCGTACATCTCTTTGTCATACACGGGGTAATTGAGTGCAGCTCCGTTCAATTTCTCGCTGAAGTACACCACCGGTCTTCCATTCTGAGTTAGAACGGCTCCGATCCCTACTCCTGATGCATCACATTCAATTTCAAAAGTTTTAGTAAAGTCAGGAAGGGAAAACAATGGAGCTTTAACAAGACATTCTTTAAGGGCCTTAAAAGACCATTCTTGCTCATCGGACCAATGGAAAGCTGAATTCTTCTTGATCACACTCGTTAAAGGAGCGGCTATCGTGCTGAAGTTGGGCACGAATCGGCGATAAAAACTAGCCAACCCATGGAACCTTCGTACTTGGCTAACCGTTGCAGGACGGGGCCATTCTTGGATTGCTCTAATCTTCTCTTGGTCCACCTCTAATCCATTTGCACTTACGACGTATCCTAAGAAAATAACCTTGTCAGTACAAAAAGAACATTTTTCGAGATTGGTGTACAATACCTCTTTTCGCAGTGTTTCTAAGATCGCACGTAAGTGTTGGAGGTGATCCTCCAAAGATTTGCTGTACACTAATATGTCATCAAAATAAACAACACATGATTTGCCAATGAAAGCTCGTAAAACATGATTCATAAGTCGCATAAAAGTACTCGGAGCGTTTGTAAGTCCGAATGGCATTACCAACCATTCATACAAACCTAACTTTGTTTTGAAAGCCGTTTTCCACTCATCGCCCTCTCGCATTCTAATTTGGTGATAACCACTTTTGAGGTCAATCTTTGTAAAGATTCGAGCTCCACTTAACTCGTCGAGCATGTCATCGAGTCGGGGTATTGGGTGTCGATATTTGATGGTAATCTTGTTGATGGCGCAACAGTCTACACACATCCGCCAAGAACCATCTTTCTTTGGCACTAGCAACACTGGTACCGCGCATGGACTACGGCTTTCTCCGATATATCCCTTTTCTAGCAATTCAGTGATTTGCTTTTGGAGCTCTTTTGTTTCGTCGGGATTGCTCCGGTACGCAGGTCGATTGGGCAGTGAAGCTCCCGGCACCAAGTCAATTTGGTGTTCTATACCTCGAATGGGCAGTAAACCACTTGGTATCTCTTCTGGAAAGATGTCCTTGAATTCCTGAATCAGAGACAACACAGAGGAAGGAAGATTCTCGGGTAAGTCGTTAGTGTTCAAAAATGATTCCTTGTATAGTAAGACATACATCGGTTGTCTCACACACAAAGCTTTTCGAATATCTCTTGCTTTTGCAAAAACACTCATTTTTCCATTTTCTTTTTCTTCGTTTGTTTCCTCTTCTTTTTGTTCACACTCTCTTATTTTATCACTTAGTTTCTTGTCCCTCTTTTTTTTAAAATTCTTTTCTTTCTCATTTTTCCTCTCACTTTCTTTTGATTTTTCTATTGATGTCTTCATTTTCAACTGATCCTCAAAAACTTGCTTGGGTGTTAACGGAGCTAGTGTCACGTTCCGGCCCAAGTATTTAAAAGTGTACCGATTAGTGTAGCCGTCATGGATTGCTCGCTTGTCAAATTGCCAAGGTCATCCAAGCAGGAGATGTCCCGCTAGCATCGGAACCACATCGCACAAAGCCTCATCTTGATACTTCCCTATTGAAAAGGAAACCAAAACTTGTTTTGTGACCTTAAGTTCTCCCGCGTCGTTAAGCCATTGTAGCTTATACGGATGGGGATGTTTTGTGGTAGTCAATCCAAGTTTCTCCACCAATATGGTGCTAGCCACATTAGTACAGCTCCCTCCGTCAATAATGACGCAACAAATCTTCCCTTGTATTTGGCAACGCGTATGGAAGATGTTTTCGCATTGTTGCTCATTTTTGACACCTTGTAAGCTAAGGCTCCTTTTTACTACCAAAATTTCTCCACTTTCGGCTTGTTCTATTTCTTCCTCATCTTGGGATGTCTCACTGGCATCATCTTCCTCTTCACTTCCTGATTCAATCTCACCATTATCTCGGACAAACATAGTGTTTCGGTTTGGACATTGATTTGCAATATGTCCTCGTCCCAAACATTTGAAACACTTAATGTCTCGGGATCGATTTGGAAGAGCTTCCATTTTACCTTTGCTCGTTTCACCGATCGGCTTGGTAAACTTGGGTGCGCCATTTGTTTCTTTGGCTCGGTTTGGTATGTCACGTTTATTGGTCACTTGTCCCCACTTCGATGTTGAAGCATGATTGGGGTTTGCTCTAGGCGTAGCTTTTCGTTTCAGCTGTTTTTCAACATTTATAGCCATGTGAACCATTTCAATGATATCGATGTAATGATGTAATTCTACAATATTTGCGATATCTCGATTGAGGCCAGCGCTAAAACGTGCCATGGTGGCTTCTCGTTCTTCTTCTACATTGGCTCGGATCATGGCCACTTCCATCTCCTTGTAGTAATCTTCTACGCTTCGGTGACCCTGGGTTAGGCTTTGCAACTTTTGATGCAACTCGCGGTGATAGTAGGTTGGGATGAACCTTTTCCGCATTAGCGCCTTCATTTCCGCCCACGTGGATATTGGGCGTTCACCATCCCGTCTTCGACTCGTCGTTAATTGATCCCACCAAATGAGGGCGTAATCAGAAAATTCGATGGCAGCAAGTTTCACCTTCTTATTTTCTGAATAATTATGACAGTCGAAAATTAGTTCCACCTTCTTTTCCTACTCAAGGTAGGCTTCCGGATCGGACCACCCTTGAAAAGCAGGAATCGCCATTTTAATGTTCTTTAAATCGTCATTGGCCCATTCTCGATCTCTTCGCTCACGGACTCGTGGACCTTCTCTTCGTTCATATTGTTCAAAAGCCGGGTTGCTATCGACTTCACTTGGTTCATAGACGTCGTTGTTACGTAACCAAGGTTGTTCTCGTCCCCTTCTCGAAATTGGAGGGGTTTTGCTCGAGGTCTTCGTTCATCTCTTCGATCTAATCGTTCAGTGATTGATCTGAACATATGTGTGATTTCTTGCAATACTGTTTGCACATCCTGATTTCTCCCTTCGGGATCATTCCTTTGGGGTTGTAATCCTTCCCCACCTCCGGCGGCGTCAGATGCTTCGTCACTTATTATTCGACGTTCGGGGCTTCTAGACATGTTTTAAACAAAATGAATCCTCACTACAATCCTCACTTGTTCACTCACAAAGAAAATTATCAACACTCACACTCGTGTTTTTACTCAATTCTGGCTTTTTCCTTAATGTATTCACTCTTGCCTTTTACCGCTCAAATTCACTCTTCTAGGTTGTCTGTGACTTACTAGCAACTCGTAGGTCATTTCAAGCTGGAAAGTAGTTTAATGTAGAAAAGCCAAGAGATGACCAAGATATGTTAGAGGAGGTAACAATTGCGGGAAAGTCAACTATAGTTGATTTCCAACATCTTATAGAGCTAACTAATTATACAGACAAGGGCTCGTCTCAGTTAGTATACTTTGTAAAACACTGGGAATATAAGCAAGCAAATGTCGTTCGTCTTCTTAGAGAAGAACTTGACAATCTAAACAGGCCAAGGTAGGAAGAGGGTTCTTTTTTTTTTAACTTCAAATATGCAAAATACAATGAAAATAAAATACGCTTTTTTTGGATTTTTTTGAAACTTACTCGAGAAAAACTCAAGACGATCAAAAGCGTGCCTAATTTAATTGGCTCGATGCGGATGATAACGGCCCGTCTCGGGTTAGGAGGCGAATCGTTAAAGTTGCCCGATCGTGAATTAGACAGCGTTTCTCGTTCAACTAACAAAAGGAATAATTTTATTGGAAATGATATCTTTGAAATGAAAAGATAGGTGATGGATTGAAATGGATACGTATTTGAAACAAGAAAGAACCTTTAATAAAAATTAAAGACCCGAATCTTATAAGTTTCAAATTGATGGAATGAGTTTCGAAATAAAACCGAGACCCACTATCTAGCGAGATAGGAACCAACGGTATGGTATTTCGAAATAAAACCGAGACCCACTATCTAGCAAGATAGGAACCAACGGTATAGGTAGATGAACGCCACACCCGTGAGGATGATAAGTTCAAAACAAGGAAAGAACGACGCCACTAGAAAACTAGTTAAGTCAATTCAACCTTGAGAATCAGGAGAGTGAATACTCACCAAAAGAAAATTTTCTTTCATTCAAATTCAAGTTCTTTTTACAAATGAAAATAAACGTCCTATTTATAGCTACTTAGTCGTATGGCCAAGACACCAAGCTTGAAATTGTTCAATTTCTCGTTCAAGATTTTTGAGCACCAAAGCATTATCTTAAATTAAATAATATTTGAGCACCTTCAACTTAGCATAATACTTTTAAATTCCAAGCTCCCCAAACATTAGCTTGCCGTCCTCATTGGTTGTTCCACTAAACACCATGCTTAGTCTTCAATTATTTATTCTCCCATTAACTCCCAATGCCGGCCAATTCAAGCTCCATTCTATAATGCTCCCATTATTCCAAAAGGCCTTGCCGTCCATTGTCATGTGTATTGCTTAAAAAAAATTCTTTAATTGTTTAATGCATTCCACAAGCTAGTGCCGCATGTTCAATTCAAGTGCCATTTTATTAAAATATGCCCATTTCACATGTGTTATGCGCCCACTACTTCATGCATTCCATTTGCTATTATTTTATGTTCCATGTGCTTAATAACTTGCTCCACCTTGCCGTCCAATTGATTTTCACGCATGGAGGTCTTCCATTTACCTTAATTAATTTTCTTTGGCCACTTGTTTATTCAAAAGTACTGCCATTGGTCAATCATCCATCATGCTTCCACTTGCTTTAAATAATCAATCCTTTAATTTCTTTTATGCTCCACCATGCCGTATATAATCTTGATAAATACATTATGGTGATTACAAAATCAAATCATGGTGCCGTTTGTGCTTGCTCATGAATTTCCTTTAGCACATTTGTTTCCATCATCTTATCGTAATCGTGAGGCACTACAAAATAAATCACATTAATTAAAATTAGACTAGACAGAATTTTAATTACCTTATTTAAACACTAGATAAGAACATACTAATATTCAACTTCGACAAAAACTAACAAAAAAAAACTTGTACCTTCTAAAAATATGAAATACGAAAAATGAAGTTACTACTGAAAATTAAAAATTAAAACATGCGTAAAATAAAGTGTTAAATAAACTAGCAGTCAGACTGGCTAGTATATTCAACTTCAATTAAGTTGTACAAATTTAGCATGTTTTTGGGCTCTCTTTTATAATCATCCCAAATTTGTGCCACCAACACCGTTGCGGCATCTTTGAATTGTTTGGTTCGAGAACGTGTGATTGGCCCATTAGGTAGCCTCATCGGGTCATGGTTGACGTCCGTCACAGGCTTCATCGGTGAGCTCGTATCACTCATTCTCAAAACTGTATATTTTTTTCACCATTTCTTCGATTCCAAATCTAATATAGTTTATGCACATACATGTACCATCTTGTACTAATCTCATTCTCAACCACATCATTCATTTACCCGTTGAACCATTCAGAATAGAAGTCGGATGCTCAAGAGTCTCGCACAATAAGTACCTATACCATAAGCCAAATCAAGGTAACTTATGTCCAAAGTACTGATATCATGGCCCGAAGCCAAATCAGTATAACTCATACCCAAAGTGTTAATATCATGGCCTGAAGCCAACTCTGTAACACCCTCAGACCCGGCCCAGACGTTATGGCTGAATCTGGGACTGTCACATTAAAGGCATAATTCAAAACTGTTTTGCTAAGTTAAAATTTAAGGCCCAAAAGCCCAAAATCCTTGAGTCTTGTTAAGTAATGATAAAATCCCATGTTTTAAGTGTTTTGAAAACCATGTTTAAACTTAAGAAATTTACTCAGGTTTAATAATTAAGTAAACAGTTGAAACAACAAAACTCAAAATCCAAAGTCAAATCGGAGTACAAGGCCTTATTACATCCAATGAAAATAAAGTAATTAAACTCATGCCTTTTGAGAAAAATAAATAAAACTTCTAAGTATCTTGTAGTGTGGCCATCTCCGAGTCCTCTCCCATGTCGAGCCGTTTACTGAGGATCACCTGAAGCATTTAATAAAAAGGGAGTGAGTTTTGAAACTCAGTGTGTACGACCCTTGGTAATCCAATCAACATACAATTATCACATTGGGCCTAAGCCCTATCAAAAATAGTGGTCTTGGGCCGTAGCCCACAATAACCTCGTATCACATCAGTATCACATGAATGCAATGCACCTATCCCAAATCCAACCCTTCACTCCATTTCCCTTCCAACCCTACACTCATGTGGGGATATTTATATCAACCAACCCATCCCTACACTCCAAATGTAGCACCAGAAGCGGCACTACTCAAACGTTGCAGCAAAGTTGCTATAATGGGCTTAAAGACACCGGTGGATCCACGGTCGTCAAGCGACTATGCCATCCTCACATATCTTCCTCCGTATCATCAAACCCACCCAAATGCAACATATATTTCATGAATGCAACATACAGAATTTCACACATTAAGCACTTAGGGGTATTTTATTCATTTCACTACCTAGGGGTATTTTCGTAAATCTCCCCTACAGGGGTATTTAGGTAATTTTGCAAAATAGGGGTATTTTGGAAATTTTGTAAATTAGGGATGTTTTGGTAATTCTACGAATCAAGAGTATTCTGGTAATTTTACAATTCAGGGATATTTTAGTGATTTTGCAAATCTAAAGATATGTTGGAAATTTTCAACTAAGGGTATTTGTAATTTTCAAATCAGGGGTATTTTCGTCCCTCTCGGGTTTTAGTTATGGACTTTGGCCCCATTAACAAGTCTTTGCGGCTAAAGTGAACAGACACTACGCACCGGGTAGGATTCCAAAGAAGAGGAGGCGGGTCGCTAAGACCGCTTAAGTACCAAGCTCTCCCTAGATCCAATCCTAGACATACATACGTCCATTGCCACACTCTAACCCAGCGACTTGTACCCGGATATGTTGATTATTAAATTAAGCCTTATGCAGTTTAAGAGTTGTTCAGAACTAGCCCTTAATTCCGTTAAACCCTATCATACTTGTCTACGTCCCCATCAAGCCCATCAAGCCCATTTCATGTTCATATAACCCATTTAGCCCAAATCACATCCTTATGGCCTATTAAGCCCAGATCTCATTCTTATGGCCTATTAGGACCAAAACAATTCCAGATCAAGTAACATGTATGACTAACTCAATTCATATAACCAAATCAATCAATTTCATCAAACTTAGCCTCAGGGCCCATTGGGCCTATTTAGCCACTTTTGGCTTTTCGGCATTGCCGATATCATGTGTGTGTAGTGTTTGTACACACCTGGTTACTGCGACGTGCTATACTATCCTTGGTCTTGAACCTACAACCAACCAACCTTCAATCAATCACCCATACTTAATCAAAACATTTACCAAAAGCTGAAGCCTTACCGTATCCTTACCATGTGCCACCGGTTCTAATAGCCCTTCCTTAGCTATTAATCACGGGTATCACCTAGATCTGCACTGACACATACACCATCAAACTTCGAGTGACTCATAATCCACACAAGTCACCCCTATAGATAATACTCACATTCAGCCATTTACTTAAACATAATCGAGTTGAGTACACTTACACTTTGCTAACGATCCTTACCACGCTTGTGATCTCTAAACCTTACCCTTGTTAATACAAGATTAACGATAATGAGAAGTTAGATAGCCCTTTGGCTTTTAACAAAACACACTAAGGGGTTAACTAAATACTTACCGAATCCACTTTTGATCCTGCGGCCTAGATAGCTACTGAACGAGATTCGACTTTTAACCTTAACTGATAGTAGATAACAATCGATTTGTGATGAAGGAAAACAACAAAGATTCGACACTAATAGGGATTTCAGCAAGAGAAGATGATGATACTTTGGTAATAAAAGAGTTTGGCTATGAGAGAATTCAGCAAAAAGGGATTCGGCTATAGCAGATTTCGACAACAAGGCAAGGTATTTTCGGTTGTGGAGAAATAAGGTTTCGGTAATGAAAAGAAAAAGAATGGAACATTCAGCATTACCTAGGACCCTAGATTTGGCTCACACACATTTATATAGCCTATAGCCGAAACTTAGCCACCCCTAAAGTCCAATCCGGCATCACTTCATCCACTGCTCATCTCCTAATTTTTCTCCATGATATTTCCCTTATCCTTATCCTAAATTCTCTCTACTGATCACTTCTCCTTAGAGTCCCTCTACATGCCACTTTCAACCTTCTAGAAGCCTAAAATTAAACTCCAAAATAAAACTAAGCTATCACTTGAACCTCAGACCTCCCTGCATGCATATGTCGCCACCTCTCTACACCCTAGTGGCGTCACTTAGCCACTTCACCACAGGCTTCCTTGTGCCATTTTTCAATTATTTTTATTTAAAGCCCGCTACTCGTAACCCTGATTCCTTAATTAAATAAATTAAGAATCCTCCACTACAAAACTCGAACCCAAAGCTTCTCCAACACACCTAGACACTTCAAATTCATTAAACCTTTAAAGCCGTCATGTTATTTGTCATTTTCTTGCTCACTTAAAAATTTTATGAGACCCAAAGCCCAATAGGCCCAATTCTTCTAAGCCAAAATTTAGGGCGTTACAAACTCAATGTATCCCCTAATGACATGTCACTAATATCCTAAACTATTCCTAAGGTTCAACCAGGATTTCGAATGTCGAATTACCATCGAGTCATTGTTGAACTTACCCAAAGTCTCGTATTCACACCTTATGCAATATCAAAGCATTTAAAATACATTTATAATGAAATTTATCACATACAAACTTACCTCGGATGTGAAAATGACGAAATAAGTCGATTAGTCGATAACTTTAGTTTTCCCCTAATCTAGATCTGAATTCCACTTTTCTTAATCTAATTATATTCAAAATTAACTTATTTAATAATCTTTCAATTCAATTTAATCCAAAACACACATTTAAGCACATTTACACTTTTACCCCTAGAATTTTACAACTTTTACAATTTAGTCCTTATTACTCAAAATCACAAATTCATGAAATTTCTTTAATATCCATGATAGACGAAATACTATAATGCCCCTAGAAACCCATATTTTTCATTTATTTCACATTTTAACCACTAAATTTACACATTTCATAGTTTAGCCCCTAATTTGCATTTTCACTAAAATCACTTAACAACACCTGTATATCTATTATCAAACATTCATAATCTATCATTAAACATCAAAATAATCATGTATTTATCAATGGAAACATTCAAAATCTTTAATAGTTTTGCAAAATAGTCCCTGGGCTAGCTAGACCAAGTTGCAACGATATCAAAAACATAAAAATCATTAAAAACTAAGTCAAAATCACTTACCAATTAAGCACACAAATGACTGAACCCTATTTTATTCCCATGGCTTCCTTTTGGTTTGAAGAATCTGTTGAAGAGAGAATTAAAAGATGATGGCTTAGTTTTTCTTAGTTTATTTTAACTTAATACATAAATGACTAATTTAACCTATAATTAAAACATTAATATCATCCATTTAATGTAAAATATTGTCCACTTACCATTATAATGGTCTAATTACAACAGAAGGACCTCCAGATTAAGGTTCAATAGCTATTAGATACCTTTAGCTAATGAAACTCCACTTTTACACTTTACGCGATTTAGTCATTTTTTCTCAAATTTACCAATCAAACGATAAAATTTCTTAACGAAATTTTCACACAAACATATTATCATGCCACGAAAATTAAAATAATAATAAAATAATTATTTCGACTTCAGATTTGTGGTCCCAAAACCACTGTTTCGGTTTGACTAAAAACGGGCTATTACATCTCTGATAATTGATAAGTATATGAAGAATAGTAAAGATGATCTATGTGCTATGATAATATGTATGAAGTTCTATTTGAAAAGTATGTTGATTGGAAAGTATACAGGTAAAGTCTGATATAAGAAAAAATATGAATCGATCAGGTGTGTGAACAATCTGGTAAGTGAATTCTGAGTAATGTCTTTTTGTGAAGCCTCTAGTAAGGCAATTATAATGCTAACCAGACTGGCAGATCATGAAACGAAAAATAAGTGTAAGTGTAACACCCCAAACTCGGCCTAGAAGTTAGGCCCAAATCTGGCGTGTCACATTGAGATGTTTTTCGAAAATTGTGTTTTCATTGAAAACCCTTCGTGATATTTTAAAACTAAAGTCTCTATTTGTGATTGTTATTATTAATCGAAATTTATTAAGAAGTCATTACCTTCAAAACCTTGTTCGTTGTGGAAGCTTAATTTAAAACAAGTGACTTATGAAAACGTGATATTTACAACTTAGTTACGAAAGCGTAGTGTTTTGAAAACAGATATTGTTTTGGAAAACCCAGTTCAATGTTGAGCATATTTAATAAAATAAACTAAAAATCCAAAACTAAAAACTGGAATTTAAGAGAGGCCTTATTACAAAACATTAACCCAAATTAAAGAAAAGTAGAATACTAAAATCCGAAACTGCTCGTAGTGTGGCCACCTCCGAGTCCTCCAGTACGTTGAATGCCTACTGAGGTTTACCTGAAACATTTAATAAAAAAAGGGGGTGAGGTTACGAAAAATCAGTGTGTACAACCCTCATCAGTAAGAACATGCATCACAACAATCCGGGCCGAAGCCCATTACAGTAACTGTGGCAATTAGGCCTTAGCCAAAAATAGCCTCGGTTGCGCCTTAGCCCATAACAAAAGTCACATATCAATTTTATCCGGGCCTAAGCCCATCACAGTCAGATCATGAGAATGCAATGCATTAATGCCCATAGCAACCCTGTGCTCCGTCACCAGTCCAACCCTGCACTCCTGTGGGGATTTAATCGACCCACCCGTCCCTACACTCCTTATGTAGCACCGGTTGTGGCACTACCTTAATGGTGCAGCATGGCTGCTCGGTTGCTAAAAAGCCTTCGGTGGAGCCACGGTCGTCAAGCGACCATGAGATCCGTCTCACTTCTTCCATATTAATAATCCCATCCCCATGCAACATAATAACACATGAATGCAACATAAAATAATAAATATACAGTAATAATCATAAATCGCATACAAGAATAACCATATAACATGTAGGGGCGTTTTCGTCATTTTGCCCTTCAGGGCGTAACGGTCGTTTTAGCCATCGAGGGTATTTCAGTAATTTTATGACCTTTCTGAAGGTCTACAGTAACCTCAAGCGTAACAAATATCATTTTTAGGCAAAATGGTGTATTTGGGATCGAAGCCCAAAACTCGGCCCAGGTGGGCCCACACTCTCGTATGGTCCATTCGGCTTAAAACTGCCTTTGGCCATGTGATTGCCATGGCCGACGACTTATTTCCTATCTGCCCACAACATTTACTCACGTAGGGCCCAGGGCCCGTTGGACCCATTCGGCCCATTTCAGCCTAACGAGGTCCAAAACGTTCTAAGCCCATGAGAACGATCATGGCGGCCTTACGCATCTTGTGCCCATTTTTGTGGGCTCGGTCCACCACACATGCATTCGCACGCCCATTGGCATCATTTGCCGGTATTTCGGCTTTTCAGCATTTGCCGATCTATAGTCAGATTGGTGTGGGTACACACCTGATTACGGGTTGTGACTACCACTGCTTCCACACCTATGATAACGATGGCCATTAGTTAGACTTCTCCCTTGACAAACCCAAAGTATAGAAATAAACAACTATTGCCTCAACTTACCAGCAAACGACAGATCCCCACTTGTGGAGAGTATTCGACCTACCCCTCCTGGATAAAGAATCAAGTTCCTAGAAATTTTGATGCACCACAAAATGATGTTAGTAACATTCAACATTCTACTGCCCACTTATTTAAAAGAGAGAAACTGAATCTCCTATCCAAACAGTCACAGAAATCTTCACCATAACGAAAGAAGAAAAGTTCAAGTTGCCTTACCCTTTCCAAATTACCATAAGATCGTAATTGTCCAATAAGGAGTTCGAATTCAGTTCAGAGAAGGTAAGTAGATTCGACCTAGGCAATAATAAGTTGAGTTAGGAGTTTTAGCTTTGACTCAGCAAAGAAAAGGAAGAAAGAAGATGAAAGAAAAGAAATCGTTACCTTTGATCGAAAAAGAGCCGAATAGGAAAGAGATTCGGCAACCAAAAGTAACTATAAGTCAATGATGGAGCAATTCGACACTTAGCAAAAAGAACAAAATTTGGCTATGGAGAGAAAGGAGATACAGGAGAGAATCAAATGAAACCAAGATGAAGGAAGAGGGAACCGTATTTACCAAAGTTATGAGTGTAAAAGAGAAAGAGCTACGAAGAAAGAATAGTTTGACAAAAGAAAACAAGAAGAAAAGATGCAGGAGTGGTCACTTATCAAGTAAATTTGACACTATCAAAGGAAAAGAAAAGCAAGAATTCGGCACCTACACACTTTACTAGCCAGAAATGCTTACCACAAAGCCCCTTAACCGAATTTCCCTACACAAGACCCCTTATTCGGCCAAACACTCTCACCACTTGAATCCCACGATTTCTCCCCTTTTTCCTCCTACAAACCCTCTCCTTCATCCTTCATCCATTTGACTCATTCAAACACTTCTCGATCAGTGTTTGATTCCAACACAGCCTCTTGACTCCTCCTGAGCAAAATAAATGCCTTCAATTTGCCAACTGTGGGATTCAAACTCCTTCCCCCTTGCTCCTTCCTTGACGCCACAGCCACCTTGCCATAAGCTCACCTTGTGTCTCTTAAACACACACAATTAAACTTAAGTCCTACTTCTTACAGCTTTCCCCCCTAAAGTGCCAAAAACCAAAAAATTTTCAAAGCTCAACCTCGAACTGAGGCCTCTATAGGACCCCCAAACACACTCAAATAGCAAGCCAAAAAGCACCACATGAATTTAAACAAAACTACTGACCCCTACTTTTGGGACGTTACAATTCTTTCCCCCTTAAAGAAATTTCATCCTCAAAATTTCCAACTATCTAATAGCCACACAATACCGGTTATACCACTATGCTCCTACTGCGCACTCTAGTCCTAATTGCAACCCAGATAAATAGCACATTACGGAATAGCACATTACGAGCAAAGTATGTACCAGTATTTGCATATGGAGCGTATCCGTCCTCTCGGCGATGTGTTGCATAAACCAATGCTGGCTGCCTTGCCTCCGCAAGACCAGCACCTCTACCTGGAGCTCTACGGCCCAAACCGTTTCCATCCCTTGCATGCCCATGGCCTCTAGGTGGCTACTGTCCACCCCTCAGTGGCTGTACATTACCACTACCGGAAGCCTGCCTCAAATCCGGTCTTTTGGGACATTCTTTGAGACAATGTTCCATGGAGCCACAACCCAGAAAAGCCCCTGTCCTTGTCCAGCACTCACCCACATGACCTTTCCCATAAGTAGCACAAGGTAATAAACCAATAGCAGCAATAGGGGCCCAGCTCTGATAAGCCCATCTACTCTAGCCCTTCTCTTAAACCTCTGATCAGAATCGGAATGCTCAGACTCCCTCTTGTTTCTGTCCCTTTCTCTTTCCCTATTTAGACCATCAGAGCGCTTCACATACTCAGCGATCTTAACTTTCTCTATTAATGCAGCAAAGTCCCGCTCCCTCTGTGGAGTTATCAACACTTGGAGACTGTCCCTGTGGCCACCTTCGAACCTAACACAATGTTTGTACTCCGTTGCCACAATTCCTTGAGTATACAGGCTAAGTCGGAAAAATTCTTCCCCGTACTCAGCCATAGACTTGTCACCTTGAACCAAATTCAGAAATTCTTTACTACGAGCATCGACATAGCTAGTGCCAACATACTTTCCTTGAAATGTGGACTTGAAGAATTCCCAGGTCAATTGATCAGATGAGGTACCCTCTTTTACCGTAAGCCACCACTGGTAGGCTTCATCTCTCAGAAAGACACAGCACCCTTCAACTTTTGTTCTGGCGTGCAGTCGAGGTCCTCCATAATTTTTTCGGTGGCCTCTAACCAGTACTCTGCCAGACTTCGGGCCACCCCAAAAACTCCCCTAAAAGTCTCTACTCTATTGGATCGGAGTCGTTCCGTAACCGACCCACGGCCTCCAATACGTGCATTAGGCTCAACAGACCCATCAACTTTTTTCAAAAATACGAAGCATTGCCTGTGGCAGTGCGTCATCCCCAGCAGCTTGGTCGAATGATCCAGTCTCGGTTACCAGTGAAGCTGATGCTTCTCTCACCTCGACATTAGGCATATAGTCTGATGCCGAAGACCTTGCCCTAGCACTTCCATAGCCTCTACCGCGGCCTCTTGCACCCCTTCTAGCACTCATTACCACTTCGCGTATTATCTAAATTAGAAATTTTATGAATGAGCCTATAGTTCCAGTAATTAAACAAATGTTTTATGGAAGTACTAGTTAAGAGTTGTTTTCAAAATCGCAAGCTCACTACAATTTTAGTCTCCTACGGACCTCAGTCTTACTCTAATTAAGAGTCTTAGTATAGTCTATCATCTAAAGTAAGCCCAGTAACTATCTATAGCATAACAGTTTTAAACGAATAGGAGAACTTACTTGGTCCGACGCCGGAGACTCGGTGTGCCACACAAAACCTTTCAAAACCACCTCAAAATCATTTGTAAACATCTTTAAAATAAAAACTAAAGCCTATTTCACAGCCCGAGTTTTGCAACTGGGCTCTTATACCATAAAATGTAACACCCCAAACCCGGCCTAGAAATTAGGCCCAAATTTGGCGTGTCACATTGAGATGTTTCTCGAAAATCGCGTTTTCATTGAAAACCCTTCATGATATTTAAAAAACTAAAGTCTTGATTTGCGATTGCTATTATTAATCAACATTTATTAAGAAGTCATTACCTTCAAAACCTTGTTCGTTGCGGAAGCTTAATTTAAAACAAGTGACTTATGAAAACGTGATATTTACAACTTAGTTGCGAAAGCGTAGTGTTTTGAAAACAAATATTATTTCGAAAAACCCCGGTTCAATGTTGAGCAGATTTAAACAAAATAAACTAAAAATCCAAAACTAGAAATCGTAATTTAAGAGAGGCCTTATTACAAAACATTAACCCAAATTAAAGACAAGTAGAATACTAAAATCCGAAACTGCTCGTAATGTGGCCACTTCTAAGTCCTCCAGTACGTTGAACCACCTACTGAGGATTACCTGAAACATTTAATAAAAAAAGGGGGTGAGTTTACGAAAACCCAGTATGTACAACCCTCATCAGTAAGAACATGCATCACAACAATCTGGGCCGAAGCCCATTACAGTAACGGTGGCAATTGGGCCTTAGCCCAAAATAACCTCGGTTTGGCCTTAGCCCATAACAAAAGTCACATATCAAATTTATCCGGGCCTAAGCCCATCATAGTCAAATCATGAGAATGTAATGCATTAATACCCATACCAACCCTGCACTCCGTCTGCTGTCCAACCCTGTACTCCTGTGGGGGTTTAATCGACCCACCCATCCCTGCACTCCTTATGTAGCACCGGTTGCGGCACTACCTTAATGGTACAGCATGGCTGCTCGGTGGCTAAAAAGCCTTCGGTGGATCCACAGTCGTCAAGAGACCATGCGATCCTATTCGCACTTCCTCCGTATTAATAATCCTATCCCCATGCAACATAATAACACATGAATGCAGCATAAAATAATAAATATACGGTAACAATCATAAATCGCATACAAGAATAACCATATAACATGTAAGGACATTTTCGTCATTCTGCCCTTCAGGACGTAACGGTCGTTTTACCCATCGAGGGTATTTCAATAATTTTATGACCTTTTCGAAAGTCTACAGTCACCTCGAGCATTACATAAATCATTTTTATGAAAAACAGTGTATTTGGGCCCGAAGCCCAAAATTCGGCCCAGGTGGGCGCACACTCTCGTGTGGCCCATTCGGCCCATTTCAGCCTAACGAGGCCCAAAACGTCCTAAGCCCATGAGAACGATGATGGTGGCCTCACGCATCTTACGCCCATTTTTGTGGGCTCGGTCCACCACACATGTGTTCGCACGACCATGTGGCATCATTTGTCGGTATTTCGGCTTTTCAGCATTTGCCTATCTATAGTCAGATTGGTGTGGGTACACACCTGATTACGAGTTGTGGCTACCACTACTTCCACACCTATGATAACGATGGCCATTAGTTAGAATTATCCCTTGACAACCCAAAGTATAGAAATAAACAACTATTGCCTCAACTTACCAGCAAACGACAGATCCCTCCTGGATAAAGAATCAAGTTCCTAGAAATTTTGATGCACCACACAATGATGTTAGTAACATTCAACATTCCACCTCCCACTTATTTAAAAGAGAGAAACTGAATCTCCTATCCAAGCAGACACAGAAATCTTCACCATAACGAAATAAGAAACGTTTGAGTTACCTTACCCTTTCCAAATTACCACAAGATCGTAGTTGTCCAATAAAGAGTTCGAATTCAGTTCGGAGAAGGTAAGTAGATTCGACCTAGGCAATAAGAAGTTGAGTTAGGAGTTTCGGCTTTGACTTAGCAAAGAAAGGGAAGAAAGAAGATTAAAGAAAAGAAACTGTTACCTTTGATCAAAAAAGAGCCGAATGGGAAAGAGATTCGGTAATCAAGAGCAACTATGAGTCAATGATGGAGCAATTCGGCACATAGCAAAAAGAACCAAATTTGGTTATGGAGAGAAAGGAGATGTCGACTACAGGAGAGAATCAAATGAAACCAAGATAAAGGAAGAGGGAACCGTATTTACCAAAGTTATGAGTGTAAAAGAGAAAGAGCTACGAAGAGAGAATAGTTTGACAAAAGAAAAAAAGAAGAAAAGATGCACGGGTGGTCACTTATCAAGTAAATTCGGCACTTTTAGAGGAAAAGAAAAGCAAGAATTCGGCACCTACACTCTTTACTATCCAAAAATACTTACCACAAAGCCCCTTAGCCGAATTTCCCTACACAAGACCCCTTATTCGGCCAAACACTCTCCCCACTTGAATCCTACGATTTTCTCCCCTTTTTCCTCCTACAAACCCTCTCCTTCATCAATTTGAACCATCTGACTCATTCAAACACTTCTCGATCAGTGTTTGATTCCAACACAGCCTCTTGACTCCTCCTGAGCAAAATAAATGCCTTCAATTTGCCAACTGTGGGATTCGAACTCCTTCCCCCTTGCTCCTTCCTTGACGCCACAGCCACCTTACCATAAGCTCACCTTGTGTCTCTTAAACACACACAATTAAACTTAAGTCCTACTTCCTACATCTTTCCCCCCCTAAAGGACCAAAAACCAAAAATTTTCCAAAGCTCAACCTATAACCCAGGCCTCTATAGGACCCCCAAACACACTCAAATAGCAAGTCAAAAAGCACCACATGAATTTAAGAAAAACTACTAACCCTAACTTTTGGAACGTTACAGTAAGACCATGTGGTTTAGACCCATTGCAATATATGATATGAAAACATTCATGATGTAGCGTCTAGTAAGATAAAGACTGAAGTGGCAAATCACGGCATGAAAGTGTGTAAGTTCATGTGGCTAAGACCCATGGCATAATATGGTATGATATGAATGTTTATGGTGAAGCCTTCGATAAAATGTAATTGAACTGGTAGATCACGACATGAATTTATGTATAAGTACATGAGGAAGAAACTCATGGCACTTTCTGGGAAAAGTCTGTTGGGACAGTATACACGTGATTTTGTATGTTGTCTTCGTGATGTATTCTATTTGGACCTTGTGGCGTACTCTGCTAAGTCTATGTGGTGAATTATGTATTGCCATTATGGTAAGTTCTGGATAAAATTTAAGAAGTCCTTTGATAGATAAACCTCTTGTAAGGATATGATATGTCTAGAGTTATTTTGGTTTCAATAGTTTTGTGATGTAATCGAATGAATCTGTGTGTTAAAATGGTTATCCTCCTGTTATCATCTGTCAGTTTAGATTCTGGACGTACTCTCAGTTAAAAGATATATACAAGTGTTCATCTGTTTGATTTTGTCTGTGATATGTAAAGTTGGAAAATCTGAGTTGTTGGTATCTACCATATCTAAATAGCATCATGTTCGACTTTGGAATTGTCTGGTATTTGTACCATCCGTCAATTTTGATATTGTTGTGCTTTGTAACAAGAGTTGTAAGTAATACTTCTGAATGATCTATTAGTTCATTATTCGTATGAGTTATGTTGGGTGTTGAAATAGAAGATAATTTGATTGGTACACTGATTATATTAAAATCCATGCAGGAATCCGCCAAAAGTGTAAGTATCCATCAGTGAACAGTGTCTGTGAACAATTTTTCTGGGATAAATAATGCAAGTTGTCTGAATAGAGAGAAAGAGGTAGTATTGTCTTGTAAGATCTGAAGCCAGCCAATAAGATAAGTTAAGGATCATTCATTAATTATGGTAAGTAGCGCATAGGTATACATATATATCTCTCTCTGTGTATGTGTGTGTGTGTGTGTAATGATGTGAAGGTATCCACCAAAGAAAAAAATGGTAATCCAAAGAGTCATAATAGAGAATTCAGTAAGAAAACTTTAAAGGTATTTTGTACTTAAATGCACTAAGTTTGTATAACTTATGAATGCTATCTTTATGTTTCAGGTATTGTTGTGAATGATTATGCTAGGACAAACGATGCCAGGATTGCGCCAAGGATAGGATGAACTGGGTTATTATGCATGCAATGGTCAATCTAGAAAAAGTGGCATATAGTAGTATTACGTCTTCTAGAGTCAATCTTTAATACACTTTTGTGTTGTAATTAAATTATGATGAGTCTGATGTATTATTTTATTTTTAAATAATGTTCTTTAATAATGAAGCCTTTTATAAAATAAATAAAAAATATGCTTTAAATCAAGAGTAGGCGATGTTTGTGTCAATTATTTGTTAAGTGTCGTGATGTAATGCCCAAGATCCAGACTTGGTGATTCAGGTCAGGTTGAAGGCGTTGAAGCAAAACTCAAAAAATCTTGTAAGTAGTGAATTGAGGGAAGAAGAAATTCATAGAATGAATTGAGTGAAAGGAGAATATCGTGTCAATTTCATTCTTAACCGTTCTACTAACAAATCTACAAAAAATAAAGGAGAGAGAAACCCCAAAATGGTTTTGCTAACTCTCCTCGTTACTTACTAACACTCATTGCTAACTCATCATTTCAAATATCACCACTTCACATTCTAGCCCATAACATATGAGGTTATTGTCTACTAAAAATGTGGAATTATAATAATCAACAAAAACAAGCCCGATATATTAATTCAATTACGGAGACATACTGCAACGACCCTAACTCGATCCAATTCACCGGATTCAGATTCGGGTGTTACAACACAAATATAGAATTATGTTTATATACTCATACCTAACTTTCATAACTATTACAACATAATTGAAATAATCTTCGAACCAACATTTCAATTCAATATACATTGGACAATTACTATTATCGTACAAGAATTTCTACTTCAAAAACTTTCAAGAGAACCTCATAACTTAATTACATTATCTCAATGTGTAAATATTAAGTAATGTTATCGACTACATTTATGCTACCAACACGTTCTATATGCATAATAGCCCACTCTGTCACTTCCTTGACATAGCCTTGGTGCCGTTCTTTAAGGCGTAGACCCAAATCAACTTACATGTAACATAATATGTAGAGGTAAGTTCATCATAACTTAATAAGATAAACACCCATTTACTTGAATCGTTTTTGTATTTAACATCTGGTAATTCAATCCGTCATCTCATTGTTCTTTGTTTAACTTGTCTTTAGCGAATACCTTCTTAGAATGCCATTTTTCGTAGCATAAATGTCACCTATAACACTGGAATCATGCCTTACTTTTCATATCTTTGATACATTACTCATGTTCTTCACTCTTTACTTTCATAATTCCTTAACCATACATATTCTAAAGGCCCAAACAGACAAAATACTGTTATTCTTACATACATACTCTAAACCATCATTTCTTTGAAATCCATGAAAGATTTTGTACATAGATAGGAGACACATTCTTTAATTATACGATTTGATTCGTTCTGAAGAATTCTATTTTTCTTCTAATAATTACAGATAGATGACCTTCTTCAATTTACCAAACATAACCCTTACTTAGATTTATTCTTAAAGTCTAATTAAGCCATACTTTGAATTTACCACATGCTCTAGTGCATTCTAGTTTCTCTATTCTTATCTTAAGGCCATGTAAGATACACCATAACATTTCATACAAAGCTTGCCACAAAGGAAGCTCACTAGAATATCTCATCGAAGGTGTAACATGATATGCCACAAGGTTTTTCCCTTCCAAGTTCATTACAACTATTGTTCCTTCAAAATTCACCGTGAATGTCATTTTTTCCCATAGGGTCCACCACAGAGGCATTTCATTCGGATGGTTGCCACAAGGGCCATTCTTTAGAGTGCCCCACAAAGGCATTCCGTTTGGATGGTTGCCACAAGGGTCATTCTTTAGAGTGTGCCACAAAGGCATTCCCTTTATAGATCACCATAAAGGCTTCCTTTATCATAAACCACCACAAAGGATTTCTTTTTCCGGCATGTTTACAATAGGCATTCGCCTAGAATCACATTTCATGAGGCTTGCTTCTCATCGTGCTAGGTCACGTAGAGAACCACCTTTGTGTAATCACCTTTCTTTAATTTTTTTTCTATATGATTCCATAGCCCACTATGGTCTTACACAATATGGTTCCATGTACATGGACTTTTCCTTTTAGATGTCGTGTTTAAAGTCTCAATAGACCCTTTTTAGACTCTACCACGGTGCACAAACACAAACTCACTTAATAGACCTTTCATGCTTTAGCACCAAACTTAACATACGTCTCATCTTACACATCCCAAACATGCTCTTACAGTCACATTTTCGGCTCTAGAATTCTTATCACTTACTCTATACTTGTGAGATTCATTCAAATTATAAATGTAAATCTTATCCAACATTCATATATCAACATACTCATCGTACCATCCTTTTCTAATATCAGTTCATAGTTCATGTGTTTCTTCACAGAAATATCTAGAATAAACCAGTATACATACACAGTAGTCAGCTTAGAGACTCACCTTACACCCATGAATAGCAGCTTGATCTCCAGATCTAAGCACCTATCGCAAAATCTAAAAAATTTACTACTTATAATACATAGGGATACCATTAACACTCAATCATTTTGTCATCATTTGAAACCCATATAACCTCCATGCAACACTTTACTTCCTCATACTATTTACGCACATAAAACAAACTTATGCTTTTAGAAGTTAACATGCAAGTCTATAACACTTACCCAAGATATGAAACACCTTCTGCATGAACTTCTGATCCTTAGTTTCAGCTTAGCAAGAAAGATCCTCGATCAACTTCAAAGCAAGTTAGCAATGGTGTTTTTAAATAGAAGGAAGAATATAACTCCCCTTTTCTTATAAAGCTCACATCAATATATATATGTAAAACCCATGTTCTCATAGTGGAACTTGACACATGTCAACAAATTTCAAAATTGCCATTATTAATGGCTTCCATCTTTAGAGAAACGCACATAAGAATCCAAAATATTTATGCATCCTTAATTTATCCCTTCATTCATTCATGACCATCTCATTAGAATGTAACTTGTACTATAACTACACAAACTAGGCGTACCTTACCTCTGACAATACCCTCATTACCCAAGAACCCTTAAAACATTTACCAATCTTTTTTTCTATGCATATTCACACATTTCAAAGCGTAATTCTTACCTTATAGTCTAACATTAGCTATGCGCCCCTCATTATCTGCCTTGAAAGTGTCAAATAGGTGAACATGATCACACCACTCAGATTCATTCGGGTTACTCGCCTAAACTCAAGATCCTCCAATACTGGGTGTTACACATACCTCCTCCTAGACTCATGCTGATGCCTTTGAAAGCTTGTCAGAGAACCACCCTGTGAATAGTTATTGTGTTGTCCCCTACTTTGTATCTACAAACTCTACAAGGCATACCCTAATTGCCCACGAGTATTTAGCTGCTCCCTAGCTTGCCTATCTTCCCAGTGAAAAGAATAAGTTACCAAGTTTGCCAGATTTCCTCTACCTTTGCAAACTTGTGAGCTCTTTCATAAAGGTTTGCCAGGTTTTGCGATATGTTACCTGTGAACAAATACTGAACATGCTCACTCAACACCCCTATGATGAAAGCACCAATGGCCCATTGATCTTTCAAGTTTTTTGTATTCAAGGTCGCCACATGAAAAAGCTTTATATACTCTTGCAAATACTCTCCTTCCTTCTCCTTAACCAACATTAAGCCCATTGGAGTACTCATTATTGTTCTGTGGGTACAGAACCTTCCCAGAAACAACTGACCTAGCTGTGTAAAGCTCCTGATAGATCCATGTGGCAAAGACAAATATCAATCCTTAGCATTTCCCTTCAAAGTTATGGAGAAAGCCTTGCACTTTGCAGCATCCGAAGTTCCTAGAACATTCAGGTAGCCATTATTTGCATCATATGTGGCTATGGGTTCTTTCTTCCCTCGAAGACCTCTTTTGGCACTTTAAACTCTGAAGGTAAGCCTACCGCTGTAATTTCTAGGGCTAAAGGATTGTTAGAACAAAATCCCCTGTAACATCTTAGTTTAGGGCCTAGTCAGAATAGTGGTGCGAGACCACAAATTCGAGGTCTATGTATGAGTTTTTGAGATTTATGCTATGTTTGCATGTTAGTGTAAAAGTTTCATGAAGTAATTTTGTGAAATTTCGGTTGAATTGTCCAAAAGGACTAATT
This sequence comes from Gossypium bickii, assembly GCA_025503065.1. Lineage (NCBI taxonomy): Eukaryota > Viridiplantae > Streptophyta > Magnoliopsida > Malvales > Malvaceae > Gossypium > Gossypium bickii. The sequence goes on along the minus strand of CP106713.1, from coordinate 82,834,992 downwards.
GCAAAAGTTGCAAAATGTGAGATTCTAGAAGCTATTTGTGTGAAATGGCTTTAGAATATATATTAGAGGTCCTTAAATAGCAATTTACCCAAATTCTAATTTTTTGGCAACTTTGGGCATGGATGAGTTAAAATAGGAAGTTTATCAAAAAGGGCAGTTTGGTTATTTGGCAATTAAATGATTAAAATGGGAGAAAAGATGACAAAATTCATTCATCTTCTTCTCCAAGACTGCCGAAATTTTCAAGAGCCATTGTTAGGGTTCTTCAAATTTTTCAAGCTTGCTAGTAAGTGCATCCAAGCCCCGTTTTTGATATTCTTCGTATTTTTGAAGTCCTAGTTGTATGAATAAGTTATTTTTAGCTATTTGATGAGCTATATTGAATGTTTAAAAAAATTTGGCCATGTATGACATGCATGTATGTTGATGTTTTATGGAAGATTATGGAAGCTTGATGTAGTAGAAACATCTTTTGTTAAGTGATTTTCCATGAAAATGCATGTAGGGACTAGTTTGTGAAAGTTTTAAGTTTGGTCATACATGTGTGATTTAGTGAGAATTGGTGAATGCTTTAGTTGAGTAAGTGATTCGGCTAAGCATGAAAGGCTAAAAAGTTGAATAAAAACCACTTTACGAGCCTTGGGGCAAAAGTGTAATTATGAGAAAGATTAAGGGCAAAAGGGTAATTTTGCCAAAGTATGAGATAAGTATCAATTTAGTCAATGTGTGCATTGAATAAGCTGATTTATTCATTATAGGTCAAGAAAGACGAAGCCAGGATCTAAACCAAGGCAAGAGCATGGTGGTGGACTAACTTGCATATTTCTATACTTTTGAGTATCGAGGTAAGTCTATGCTTAAACAATGCATTCATACTTACAATTTCTTAATGCTAGCTAGTGTGTAGCATGATTGAGAATGATTGAGAACCTATGTGGGATGAATGTGGTAGAATTTGTGAATGGATGTATGGTTAAGTAAGTAGATATGTGAATGTGTAGTGAGAATGCTAAATGGTGGGCTAAGTACGATACCATCTTAATGCATATTGACGATAAGCTGGCTATGTGTGATGCTATCGTTAGGTATATCGTCTAGTGGGCTATGTGCGAAACCACTATGAATACCTTTGTGATAGGCTAAGTGCGATACTACCTTATTACTTGATTGTGGTAGGCTAAGTGCGAAACCAGTGAGAAATTAGCTGTGTGGGTGAATTATCGAGAAATGATGTTGTGTTATATATTGTGTAAATGTGATATTGAATGCAGGGGTGCATTTCAATGGTTATGAGTATGTGAATCATGATGTGTTGGAAATGTGGTAAGGGATAGAAAGAGTAAGCATTGTTGTACATTATATATTAGTATGATGCTAATTGTTGTTTAGCTTATACTATGATGCTTAATTGTTTATGTGTAAACTTACTAAGCTCAAAGCTTGCTCCTTTTCTTTTCCCTTGTCTTATAGAGTAAAAGTGTTGAATCGAGATACGAGGATCAATTGGAAGATCTTCTACATTATCAGCACACTCTGGTACATGAGACTCAATGTTTTGTATATGGCATGTATAGAGGCTAGAGAAGTTAGTGAACTTTGTTGTAAATGGCTAAGATGTGTTAGCCTTTAGATGGATAGTCTATTTTGTATAATGCCATAGTAGTTGGCTACCTTATTTTATGAAAAGATTGTAGTTATCTATGTGAGATTGCACTTCAATTTGAGTTGATTATAGATGTGTTGAATAAATGCATATTGTGTATGCTAGAGGGGTGAAAGGAACTTAGCACATAGCTTTGTTTTTGTCCATGTGGATAGACACACGGGTGTGTGTCTAGACCATGTGTGACACACGGTCAGCCCACGGGCGTGTGACTTGGCCATGTGTCCCCTGCATGTTAACATTTTAAGTCAGAATAGACCACGGACTAGCCACACGGGCGTGTGCATAAGTCATGTGAGTTTAGTCAGTGTTGGCCACGGGCTAGCCACATGGGCGTGTGACTAGGCTTTGAGACCGTGTGTATGTTGTCAGTATGCACCACAGTTGTGGAGCATGGGCGTGTGGGTCTATGCACAGGCGTGTTAACCCTGTACAAAAGAGAAATTTTTTTTAAGATTGGAAAAAGTTCCGATATAGTCTCGGGAGCCCTCGTGTGTATGAGTGAGGCCTCGTAAGTCGAGATTGAGGTTGTTGAGGTGACTTAAGAGAGTAGTCACGATGAGCCTAAGTGGCGATCAAGTGGTCTTATTATGGTAACGTCTCGAGCTTGGTTCTGGCGTAGAACTTGGGTAAGGGGTGTTACATCCCCAATCCATGTCCTCAACATCAGGATGTAATACCTAGATGTCTCGATGCAAGGCATCCATTTCCTATTGTGATGGCCTTGTATGTACTCCATAGCCCTCCTCCTATAAGGGCATGTTGTTATCATGATGACCAAAATGGTATGATTACATCTTTCACATTATCTCCTCGTTTTCTCTGATCTACTCTTCTTGAAAAAGGTTTTACTACTCATATTTGATATTATGTTGTACCATTTTCTCCTTCAAAATGCATACCTACTCTTGTATGCTTACAAGCTGCTGTTGTGGAACCTCCTGGTTAGATGGGTCGGAAATCTCTCGATCTGATGGAAAATTGAGGTTGAAATTACGATGTGTTTCCCTCTGATCTAAGTTGTACATGTTTTTGAGCTGATTCAAAAACCAATTTGCAAAGAGTTCAAGTTCACCGGCACGATTACTAGCATCTCCTCTTATATTCTAGTTTGAAAAATGTGTGTTGGGGGATATCTCATTTGGGTGAGCCATATCAATCTGTCTTCAATCTAAAAGCTAAAAGTCTGTCAATGCTCACTGTACCGATTGTTGATGGTTCCTTTCCCCGCCCTCTCATGGGATTACTTGTATTTATAAGGCATGGTTTTTTAATGGGACGTGCTAAGGGATAACTAGATGTCATGCATGAGGACGCGTTATCCCCCTTAGATTTGACACATATCCTCTGAGGGGTTCCTTAGAAAGGCATCGCTGTAGGTATACAAATAGGGAGGTGGCGAGCTGGGGAGTTGTAAAAGCCCATTTTCAGTGGTGTCAGAAATAGTGGTTTTGGAAGCACAATTTTGATGAGTTATGTAACACCCCGAATTTGGGCTTAGAAGAAATAGGCCTTGAGTGTAGGAACACATAAAAGTTTATCTGTGCAGGTAAATAACACAACTAACTGTCTGCTTCAGTGGTTAAGTGATTTGGCAATGTTTGGGAGTGTTTGAGAAGTCCTGGGTTCAAACCAGGGTTTTAGCAAAAAATTTTGTTTTAGTGAATAAAATCATTGGGATCTAGATAGAAGGTTTTTAAAAATTTGTGGTTAAATTATGACACAAAAAGAGCCTGTGGTTTAGTGGCAAGGTGGCATGTAGAGTTCTCTCGAGGTCTAAGGTTCAAGAGATGATGATGGAGAAAATCAAGGAAAGGATTATGGAGCAAATCAAGGAGGATGGGGGAGTGACGGAATAGGTGTGCCGAATTAGGACTATAAACTCCCTAGTAATCGGTTTTGGTAGGGAATTTTTTTTTTGTTTTGCCACCAATTTGTTTCCTTTCTTCTCCCTATAGTACTGAATTTTGCATTTGATCTTTTGTGCATTTTTTTTTGTTTCAGTTCCTGTTGTTCTGCCAATTTTTCTGTGCTACCTTTTTCTAAGCCATTCTATTCTATTTCTTTTGTTTCAACCTGTACCGAAATCACCAATTCTGCTCCTGTCTCCTTTCGGTTCCCAAGCTTTGGCCAAATATCTTGCCTATTATTTTTGCTCCATTGATTATTGTTTTCTGGGCCGAATTCAACCTCTTTTCCTCTTTCTTGTTCTTTTTTTTCTCGGCATTCTAGTAGGTTGTAATTGAACCTTCCCTCCTCGAATCGTTTTTTTCCCTTTTCACTGGGTGTTTCATACTTTGGCCGAATGTCAACACTGTCCCTCTCTGTTTCAGTTCTGCAAGTGTTCCTGGCAAATCAGTGTTCCCAAGAAGTGAAGGGGTGCAAGGGTTACCAAGACGTCGAGGTCCGTTCTTCTATTATTCAATCAAGGTAATTTCGATACCTTGTTTTTGGGTAGGCCGAATATTCATTAGTTTTTCAGAAGATAGTATTCATGGATTTAAGCCACATTTACAATTGATCCTTTCTAATAAGATCTGTTGTTAGGCAGTAAATCGGTAAGGGACATACGATTTTTCTTATTTAGCGATCTAAAAGGAGTAGATCGCATGGTACTCAATCAAGGTTGGTAGTGATTATTTTTTGGGGATTAAGTGCTTTGAACAATAATATATGAAAGACTGACTGTATGTGGAATGAATGTAGGTTGGGCACTTAAAAAACTTGGAACGGGTGCTTAAACAGGTGTGTAACCGTACCCTGCAAACGGCAATAGGCGTAAAAGCCGGTAAAGTGTGTAATCACACTATCTCTACTGTGAATCGGTAAAAGCCGAAAAGCCAAAAAGCTAAAACTTTGACATTCGAGGCCTTACGAGCGTGCGATCTCTCATGTGGTAGACCGAGCCCCCAAATCATGGGCGATAGATTATAGAGGCCACTACGAGTGTTCTCATGATCTTGGGCCTCATTTTGCTGAAATGGGTGGTGTGGGCCCAATGGGCTCGTGTTCCCCACACAGATAAAATCCATGTTAAGTGGAAAATACATGACTGGGCTATGTAGTTCGCTGATGGAGCTCGAAACTAACTATTATTTAGACAAAGGCAAGCGTACCTATCGAACAGTAGTATAGTTGTGGTGAGTCTGGAATATCGTATCCTCAAAGACCAAGAGTACTAGGATTAATTATCTTTTTATTATCTAGCCTAATAATTAAGGGAATTTGGTTTTTAATCTAAAATTAACTAACTATGGAAGTGACAGTGAGTGATTTGGGGAAAATACTTTTGGACAACTTGTATGAGATAGACAATATGTAAGGAAGAATCCACCTAGACTTCACTTATTACTTTTGATTCACGTGATTTTTTCATTTGGCTTAATCCGTAGAAATCCCTAAATTATATTAATACCTCTCTCGAGGCTACTAATAACTGACTCTAGGTTGATTAGTTGAAATCTCTTTCTAATTAAAACCCCTATTGTCACATTAACTCGATTTATGGATTTTCTTATTAGGTTTGACCCTAATCCTGTAGATTTTCGTTGCCCTATTTCTAGGGTTGCAATCAACTCCACTTAATTGTGTTGATCTACTCTTAAACAAGGACTTTTGCTCCACTGAATAAGCACATTCGACTTGAATCAAAAACCTGAATTATCAAACAAGAATAAGAACTCACAATTAAGAATAAGCACAAGTATTTATGTCATAAATCAAATAATAATAAGATTTGTCTTAGGCTTCATTTCCCTTAGATATTTGGGGAGTTTAGTTCATACTAAAAGAGGGAAACATCATACAAGAGAAAAAACAACAAAACATAAGAAAACCCAAAAACTTCTAAAGAACTTGATGGGAGATCCTCAGTTTTGATGGAGATCCTTCTCCTAAGCTGATCTCGACGGCTGTCTTGGAGTATTTTCCCCTTCTACTTGGTGTCTATTCGACATCCTGTCGAACTCTATTCGACCTCTAGTCGACCTCCCCTTTTAGGTTCCCCCAGGGTGTTTATATAGGCTTTGGAATGCCTATCTTGGCCCACAAGTGTCCTATTTCAAATGAAATTCATCCTAGGGTCTGCAGGGACACACCCGTGGTCAATAGTCCAAGCCGTGTTCAATCCAGCTTGCCACACATGACCGTGTGGTTTTGCCCGTGTGGTTTTGCCCGTGTGCGGTGGTGCTAGCTGTGTAGGCCCATTTTGTTCCTTTTTGGCCCATTTCTTGTTCTTTTCGACTCCCTAAGCTCTCTTAAGTATAAAACATGAAATTGAGAGATTAGGAGCATCGAATTCATCAAATTCAATGGAAAATCATCCAAAATTAAGCCAAGCATGGGGTTAAAATATGTGTAAATTATGGTTTATCAAATATCCCCACACTTAAGCCTTTGCTTGTCCTCAAACAAAATCCTTAACTCACAATTAAAATTAACTTCCTCAATTCATAATTCTTATCAATAATGTTTCATTATAATTCATAGATAATTCATACATTGACAATTTAACTAAAAGAGTCATAAGGATTCAAACAATCTAAGTCAAAAAAAAAAAAAATTATAGCACGAAAATATAGGTGTTTTCCCTTACCTAAATAATTACTTCTAATTCAAAATTGACAAGAATTGACATCCTCACTAAAGATTCACTCAAATCACTAAAGGTGTTTAAGGTTCAAATTAAGCACTCAAAAAGTCGAACATGAAAAGTTAATCCCATCAGCTTGCATGAAAATCAAATCTCCACCACTAGAAAATAAGATGATACACAAATCAAAAGGTCTTTAAAGGGCTGTAATGGGGCTTAGGTTAAAGGTGTGGATATAGGCTGAATTAGAAGGTTAGAATCAAGATTGAATTGACAAATTACCTAACTAGAAACAATGAACTAATAATGAAAAATTACATTAATAACACGAGCTTCTTCTAAATATGTGAATTTAACTGTTTAAGCTCAAGAACATAAAACTAATGATGAATATACTTTCAACTCTTTTTTTAAGAATAAGCACATACAATAATAAGATAGAATTTAACAACAAAAATAGAGAACATAGTTAGGTGACTGCTCAAATCAAATCTCGACAAAAAGGGACCTCAAAAGATTAGGAGAAGTAAAAATTTTGGTTTTGAGTTAATATTAATGGGTGAGTCAAAAAAAACGGTTTATTAGGATCAAAGGGGTTTACTAGGGGTTAATTATGAAGGTAGGCCTTTTATGGAGTAAGTGGGTTAGATCCTAGGTGCCTTTATCATCTCAGTATATCAAATCAAAAATGTGGTCTCAATATGTATAATCGAAGCAAATTCTAGAATAACAAATCAATATTGACACACTCATAATAAATAAAGTGAGCAAGAAAAAATATATGCTCTAAAAAGGCTCAAAATCTCACAGAAATTATGGTTTTTAATGTCAACCTTGTAAATTTCAAACTTCAAAGTAATATTTAGGATTAGGGAAACAACCTAAAAAAATTTTAATTCTGAAAATAGACTTATCATGCTTGATTTTCTAATATCTTAAAGTTTAAACCATCAATGCACAATTACCTATGACTTAATTCGAAACATATCAATGAAAATCATAAATCAATAAAAGTTTCATTCTAATAGTAAATATGAGAACATTACTTTGAGAATAAGACATAATTCAGGGATTTTCTGGTAATGAAATCAATAAACTCCCCACACTTAAGGTGTACATTGTCCTCAATGTGCAAAGATGGATAATAACAATATAGTAAGAAATCATAAGAGAGGAAGAAAGGTGAAACTTCCTGAATTATGGATGAAATTCTTAGAAAGATAGGCACGATCGACTAGGTATAGGTGCACGGTGGATACTAGGGTCGGGGTGTGGTGATTCCCTAACAGCCTTTTGAACCTAAATCAAAGAAATCAAAATATAATAATATAAATTAAAGACAAGAATGATAAAGGGGAGGAAAATAAAGGAGAAGTGAAAAGAAAAAGAAAAAATAAATGGACTCAAAGGTTCTTGTCCTGTCGAGTTAATGAAGCGGCTGACATGAACTTATGTAGATAGGTCTCATACGGAGACACTGTGTTAGGCTCCTTTCACTTCTTCAACATGGTGATGGTGGTGTAGAGAATAAGGGAAAGGTACAAAGGAAAACTAAAGGGGAGAGATGAAAGAAAGAGGAAGGGGTGTGGTGGTTAGGGTTTGGGAGCGGAAGAATTTGGGAAGGAAGTGAGAAGAAAGGGGGTTTTAAATAGGAAACAGAAACCCAGTTGGTTCCCACGCCCGTGTACAATGGGCGTGTTAGGTCACACGTCCGTGTGGTGTATCATTCGTTTCTCCCACACCCTTGTAGAGGTCGCCACACCCATGTTGATAAATCAGTGTCGACCATGACCGTACCGCACGGTCGTGGCGTTTTATCGCCGCCTGTGGTTTTGGGGATTTTTTGTCCTTGGTTCGTATGGTCTCTGCCACGCCGGTATACAAATCCATGATGTCCACACGGCCATGGCCACGCTCGTGTGCAAGGCCGTGTGGTAGGGAAACATGCGCTTCATTAATTTGGTTAGTTTGTAGTTAGGTGCTAAAAGTAAAAATAAAAATTAAAATATGAAAATTAATGGGGCTAGTGTTCGGGTTGCCTCTCGAGAAGTGCTTGTTTAAAGTCTTAAGCTAGACTTACCTCTCATTCGCGTTTTCATGGTGGTTTGAGGAGTTGAAACTCCTCTCCCCTGCTATCAGTCCTATGATTCTTATATAGTTCAAGTCGAGTAGTGTTTACCTTAAAAGTGTCGAATATAGGATTAGTTACCTCGACTGTTTCGTATGGGAAGACATTTAGCACCGTGAAAGGGATCTCTTCATTAGTGTTAAGGTCTAAGGTGGCGATTCGAGGGTCTGTCTTATCCAACAATACCTGATCCCCGATCTAAAATTAGTATGTCTCATCTTTAAGTTTGACATGGTGTTGCCTTGATTTTGCTTCATGTGTTCCTAGTTTCTCTTTGAAATATGTCTTTCACTCGTCTAGTTCATCGATCTGAAGCCGTCATTCCTCGTGAGTTATTTCTTTGTTGGCACGAGGTCTAGGAGTGGCTCAGCTGTCTAATTTCGTGGTGCTTCCTGAAAAGAAGGTTAAACCAAATGGTCATTTATGTTTTCACCTTTATTACTCGATGTCCTAGCTGAGTCAAGAGCCTGAAGAGTGATCGTTTCCCCACCTACACGAAGTATGAGTTCACCTGTACCAACATCAATTTTAGTTCTAGCAGTTGCTAAAAAGGGTCTTCCTAAAATTAAAGAAATATTATTGTCCTCATCCATGTTTAACACGACAAAGTCTACTGGGAATATGAATTTATCAGTTTTTACTAGTACGTCGTCGATTATACCCGTAGGAATTCTAATAGTTTTATCAGCTAATTGAATGCTCATCCTAGTTTCTCTGGGTTTCCCTAGACCTAGTTGTTTAAACAGTTTATAAGGCATAACATTTATGCTTGCAACTAAATCAGCTAAAGCATTATCAACAGATAAACTACAAATTAAGCTCGGAATTGTAAAACTCTCTGGGTCTTTTAACTTTAGTGGTAGTTTATTTTGTAAAATTGCTGAGCACACTGCATTTAGCTCCACATGCGACATATCGTCTAACCTCCATTTGTTTGTCAAAAGATCTTTTAAAAATTTCCTTAAATATGGCATCTACGAAAGAGCTTCAAGAAACGGTAAGTTAATATGTAATTTTTTTCGAAGTTTAAGAAATTTACCGAATTATTCATCTATGTGGTCTTTCTTCATCGTATTGGGGTATGGCACACGAGGTTGGTACTCTGTAATTATCGATTTTGGTTTATCATGGCTTACCTCAACCTTACCTTCCTCGACCACATTCTCTTGCCTCAATTTTGGTTCATCTAACCTTTCACTATCGTGAGCAGTTATGGCTTGAAGTTGCTCCTTTGTGTTAGTTTCAGTGTTACTTCGCATGCTTCCTTGTGGTCGTTCAGAGATCAGCTTAGCAAGTTGTCCTAATTGGTTCTTGATCCCTTAAACCGAGGCTTCTTGATTTTTGAGTGTTGTTTCAGTGTTTTGGAAACAGGTTTCTAACACCGCGATAAATTTTGTTAGCATCTCTTCAAGGTCCGACTTCTTCTCTTGTGGGTAGGGTTACTGTTAAAATCCTGGGAGGGTTGTTGTCTCTGATTTCCTTGGCCACCCCATGAGAAGTTAGGGTGATTCCTCTAACCTGGATTATAAGTGTTACTATAAGGGTTATTCTGAGGTTTAGAATTATTACCCATATAGTTCATCTGTTGGCTTTCTATGTCAGGGTTGTAGGACGGATAATCTGTGTTGTTCGTCCCTCCTCCATTGGAATTGCAATGCATCACTGGACACACCTGTGAAAATCCACACAAACCATCAATCCTTTTATTTAACAGTTCTACCTGATTTGATAGCATTGTCACTGCGTCGAGGTTGAAAACACTGGCGACTTTTGTTGGCTTTGTCCTTGTAACTTGCCACTAATAGTTATTCAGTGACATCTCCTCTATAAACTCATAAGTCGCTTCAGGGGTTTTGTTATTCAGTGTTCCACCGACAGCTGAATCAATCAACTGCCTGGTTGAGGGGTTCACACTGTTGTAAAAGGTTTGAACCTATAACCACAAGGGTAACCCATGGTGAGGGCACCTCCTTAGTAGATCCTTGTATCTCTCCTATGCATCGTAAAGTGTCTCTAAATGCATTTACCCAAAAGAAGAGATATCATTCCTTAACTTAGCCGTGTTAGTCGACGGAAAATATTTTAATAAAAATTTTTTGATCATTTGTTCCCATATAGTGATTAATCCTCGTGGTAACAAGTTTAACCACTATTTAGCTTTGTTTCTTAATGAAAAGGGAAACAACCGAAGGCGAATGGCATCATCAGAAACGCCATTAATCTTGAAAATGTCGCAAAACTCAAGAAAGTTTGCAAGTGATTGTTTGGATCCTCATCCTACAAACCATCAAACTGAACAAACTGTTGAATCATCTGTATAGTGTTAAGTTTCAGTTCAAAATTATTTGCAGCAATATCATGTAACATCCTGGAATTAGGGGCTCTGCACTTTATATTTGCTGTGTGTTTGGCATGTACTGTTGTTAAGTTGATCTGTTTGGGGGTTCCGGGAAGGCTCGGGGTTAAGCTAGAGCCTTGGTAAAAAATTCTATTTTTTAGGCTCTTTAGGGGAGAGCTAGCTAAGGTGGGCCGTAAGGGTAATTACTTGTGTTTGCTGACACAAGAAGAGGTGTGGTAAAGTGGCAAGGAGATGCCACTTAAGATGCAAAGAAGTGGCGTCACAAGGGGGCAACAGTTGGGAAGAGGTTTGAATCCTATAAGCCTCACTTTGAAGCTTTATTTTTGGCACCTGGATGGGGAGAAGGTGGATTCGGCAGGGACTCTCCAATGATGATGGTTAAATGGGTCAACAAATTCAAATGGGTGGACAAGAATGCTTGAAGGGATTTAAATTGGTCAAGCCAATTTGAATGAGTGTAGGGGAGTGGAAATAGGAGGAAATTGTGTTATATGATGTTGGTGGAAGTGGTTGGCTGAATGTTGGGTTTGTGGGAAGGAGGAATTCAGTTAGGGGGCTTTAGAAAGAATTTTCGATTTAGCTACTTGAGGTGTGCCGAATTTGGGGAGAAAGCTTTTTGGTTTACCATTTCGGGTTGCCAGTTTCAATGTGAGCCAATTTTCCCTAGTGCATCTAAAGTCTTTTCTTGTGGAATTCTTTTTGTTTCTTTTCAACCTCTTTATCTCTTTTCATTTTGTTGTCAACCTTCCCATTTGTGCATTGTCTTTGTTCAAGGTTACCAAAGTCACTTTCGCTGAATCTTTCCTCATCATCCTCCCTAATCACCCAACTTTCTTCTTCTTTTGCTACACTTTTCTCCAAAGCCGAAACCTTCTTCTTCACATTTTCTTCTTGCACTTTATTTTCTTTTCTTCTCTGACCGAAGTCTACTCCTTATCCTCCTCTCTTTGTGTTTCATTCCTACATCCTTCACATAGCCGAACCTCCATCTCTCCTTTCTGCTTCTTTAGTAAACCAACACTGCTACTCCTCACAGGCCTCGACTAGTCTTCATCATAGCCGAATCTTCATTTGTGTCAATCAGTATCTCTGCTCAGGGTAAGGAGCTTTCTTTTATTTTCTTATGGTCAATCTCTTTATTCTTTCTTTCTATGAGGAAGCCGAATCTCTCCTTGAATCAACTGAGTCTTTTCTTTCCAGTCGATGCTTTAAGCCAAATCTCAGAAAGCAAGGAGCTAGTAACTGTTGAAGGTTCTCTTCGGTCGGGGTTCATTTGTCCAAGGTAATTAAAGATTCTTTCACTCTTCTCTATGCTTTCAGTTTTATGGGAGTCATAGCCGACGGCTATTGTGTTTAGATGCTTAAGATTTCAACTAATATTATCTTTTTTCTCTCGTTATGGAATGCTTACTCTGGGAAACCCCAGAAGCCGAACGTTTGGAGTCCAAAGCCTAAGGAACGGTTGATTTCTGAATCTTACCTTTCTATTCAGGTTCAGGGTAAGGAGCCTCTTTTGTTCTTAGTGTAGAGCCTTTGTTCATTACCTTGTATTAATCGAATCTTGTGGTTAGCTAATCAAAGGTTTCTTTCACCTCTGATCAAGTCTTTTTCATGGATACAAGAAACGGTCAAGCTGTGGTGGGGAGCGAACCCGTAATCCCTGCTCCCAAATTCAAAAGGCATGCTATGTCGGTGGTTCGGAACTATCCGCCGGGTTGTGGTAGGGAGCCGACGTCTGCCTGAGATAGGCAAATAGCCGTTGTCCCTGTTAGTGAAAGTGTTGACATAGAAAGCTTAGTTTTACGCGTTATCAGGTGTGTATTACTCACACGTTTCTTGTTGTTGTGTTGTTAACTACATTGGCTGAAAGCTGAAATGACTAATTTGATAGTCGAGATACCCATGTGGGTAAGGTTGGAGACAACTGGTAAGTTCTTCTGTGATGATATTTCTAATTATATTCATGTATGTGATAATTAACTGTTACACATTGAGGCCATGTTGCATTCATATTTAGCGTGATGAAATGAGCATGGGCTCGGGATTGAATGAAAAGGGAAGTGTGAATTAAGTGACTACGGTCACGGTGGTCTAAGAACCACAGTTGTTGTAACCACTATACGTTTATCAGTGACTTGTCTCGGTGGTCAAAGACCACAGTGGGTTGGCCCTACGTATTCATAAACTTATTAGAGATCGTCAAGGTGGTCTAAGACCATAGTGGGTTAGCCCCACGATTATATGATTTGGTGGCTTTGTCACGTGTGGTCTGGGACCACGGTGGTCAAGAACCATAGTGACTTAATACCACGGGTGTTTGGATGGAAAGCTAAATAGGGCTGGGCTGCATTGCATACATGTGATATATGCCATACTGTGTGGGTTTAAGGCCCAGTTTACGTTATACGGGGATTTATACACTGAGTCTCGGTGACTCACCCCTCTATTGAATTATATCGTGGGTTTGGAGCCGGGGCGGACTTGAGGCGGCCATGCATTATTGTTTCTTTTGTAAACTTCGTACTTTATTTTGAATTTATTTAAATTCGGGATTTTAATTTGTAGTAAGGCCGCTTTAACTTTATTTTTGGGGTTTTGATTTAATGCTGATTTTGTATGTGTTAAAAACTGTCGAAAATGAGGTTTTCTTAAAAATGTAAATAATGGTTTTCCAAATATTAACGTACGGACCACAAACAATAAATAACTAAACTTGGGATTTTCTTAGTACTACAAATATTATTTTCAAAGGTCACGTCCTCAACATTGGTTACAATTGTCACCTTATAGAAATTTTCTAGGTTCGATTTTACAAAATATGCCCGTTTTCAACTCCTAGTTGTTTTAAGAAGAAGTGGTAAGATATTCTCAAACAATATTTTTAACTATCCCTTAAAATGGAAGTACTAAACAAAAAGTTTTCAAAACTGCGATATCTCCTTAAAGTCCAAAAGTTCTTTTAACAACCTTTCCCTGTGACATACCAGATCCGGTCGTGATGTATAGGCTGGGTTTGGGGTGTTACAATTGTGGTATCAAAGCAGGTTTCAAAAACTCGGCTATGGGTATGGGGTTCAAAAATGTTTTCAAAAGTTGGTTTAGAAAACGATTTAGAAATATATATATGTTTTCGGGAAGCATGGAACCTGAGTCTCCGGCACCAAATTCGCACGGTAGGTCTTCTGACCATTGGTTGTTTTGCACGAAATAATTGTAGTGTGCTATGAATACTAGTACTAAGAAACTTGACTTTAGAGACTGAAACCTTAGGTATATGTATTTGCGAGAATTACTTTAAATGCTACTTCCATAAGACTACTCTGTAATAAACAGTAGAAGAAAATACTAAGTCATAAAACTTTTAATCAGATTAAGTCGCATCAGTAGTAATGAGTGCGAGAGGACGTAGATGAGGTATGCGCGGCCGTGGTAAGGGCCGAGGTGTCGATGCTGAACATTTGGAATTTGGGCATGGGCCGGAAGGTGAAGTGCCAAAGATCACCGGCCATGAAAGTGGAATTTCGGACCAAAGCGGTGGAGGGCGTTGTGTCGTGTCACGAGCTATGTTACGCGTTCTAGAAAGAGTTGCTGGAGCGAGCATGGGATCAGTGGCTCGGAAATCTGTGTCTGAGTGACTTTGAGCTAACGGAGCTGAGATGTTTAGGGGTGTCTCTGGTGTAGCTCCTAACATAGCTGAGTACTGGCTAGAAGTAGTTGAGCACATCATGGATGATCTTAACTGTACCACGGAAGAGAAGTGGAAAGGAGTTGCGTCTCTTCTTCGAGATGAGGCATACCAGTAGTGGCTCATGATAAGGGATGGTACAATGGTTAACCGCATTACTTGGGACTTCTTTAAGTCCGCGTTCTAAAGGAAGTACAGTGGGTCGAGCTATGTGGACGCCTAGCGAAAGGCATTCCTTAACTTAGTTCAGGGGAGTAGTCGGTGGCTAAGTATGAGGCAGAATTCCTACGTCTACGCCGGTATGCTCGGGGTATTGTGTCAACGGATCATGAGCGTTGTGTCCGATTTGAAGATGGTATGAGGGATGAGTTGCGGGTACTGATAGCTCCACAGCTGGAAAGGGAGTTCACTGTTTTGGTTGAGAAGGCTAAGATAGCTGAAGGGGTAAAGCGATCTGAAAGGCAGAACCAGGATAGCGACAACGGTAGGAATAAAAGAAGTTTTGGACCGTCAGGGTCTGTTAGGAATTTCCAGAAGAGGCCTAGGTTGGATGGGCCAAGTCGAGTTACGAGACATGTTGTTGTTAGTCAGCCTCGGCAATGTGCTACGTGTGGGAAGTTTCATTCGAGGGAGTGCTGGGTAAGAAGTAGTGGATGTTATAGGTGTGGCTCAGTGGATCATTGGGTAAGGGACTGTCCGTAAGAGCCAAACAGAGCGCGACCAGTGGGTCAGAGTTATGCTCAGCCTGGAAGAGGTGGTGAGCAACCACAGAGAGGTCGTGGACCCGCTAGGGGTGGAAATGGTTTTGGTCGAGGACGTGGAGCACCAGGTAGAGGTGCTGAGAATACAGATGCGAGACAGCCTGGGTTGGTTTATGCAGCCAGACGCCGAGAGGAGGGCGATGCACCGGACGTCATAATCGGTACGTTCCTTATTTTAGGTTTGCCCTTTACTGTTTTGATTGATGTTGTATCTAAGCATTCCTATGTTGCTAGTACTGTGTCTGGAGCTCTGAACATAGACTCTGAGATTGCTTCTAGGGAGATAACTGTACTTAGTCCTTTAGGACAATCTGTAGTGGTGAACAAACTCTTTGGGAGTGTACCTCTAGAAGTACAAGGGATGGTTTTCCCGGCTAATTTGATGGAACTGCCGTTCGGCGGGTTCGATTTGATTTAAGGCATGGATTGATTAGTGAAGTATCGGGCAAACTTATATTGTGCTGCTAAGCGCATGGTGTTAAAAACTCCTGAGGATAATGAGGTGTTAGTGATAGGCAAAAGAAGGAATTATCTGTCCAATGTGGTGTCTGCTCTTAAGGCAGAAAGGATGGTGAGAAAAGGATGCGAGGCTTTCTTAACCATTGTCAGTGCTCTGGAGGCTAAGGAGTTGACTGTAAAGGATGTTAGGACAGTGAAGGAATTCTCCGATGTTTTCCCAGAAGAGCTTCCAGGGTTACGTCCGGATCGCGAGGTGGAATTCGGTGTTGGTCTTCTTCCGGGAACAGCGCCAGTGTCTATTGCCCCATATAGAATGGCACCGAAGGAGTTGGTGGAACTTAAGGCCCAGATACAGGAACTGTTGGATCGGGGTTTTATCCGACAATGTGTGTCTCCGTGGGGAGCACCGGTGTTATTTGTTATGAAGAAGGACGGGTCGATGCGGATGTGCATTGACAATAGGCAACTGAACAAGTTGACAATTAAGAACAAGTACCTGTTGCCTAGGATAGACAATCTGTTCGATCAACTGCGAGGTGCTTCTGTCTTCTCAAAGATAAACTTTAGGTCAGGATATCACCAGCTTAAGGTCAAAGAGGCAGATATACATAAGATAGCTTTTCGAACTCGTTATGGTCACTACGAGTTCCTAGTGATGCCGTTGGGTTGAGAAATACACCAGCTGCATTTATGGATATGATGAACTGAGTATTCCAACCCTATCTGGACCGGTTTGTCGTAGTGTTCATAGACGATATATTGATTTATTCAAGTACGGAAGAGGAACACAATTCGCATCTTCGGGTGGTTCTGCAGATTCTAAGAGAAAAGCAGCTGTACGCCAAATTCAGTAAGTGTGAATTTTGGTTGAGAGAAGTTACTTTTCTGGGACATGTTGTGTCTGCCAAGGGAATTAGGTTAGATCCCCAGAAAATTAAAGCCGTGCTGGACTGGAAACCGCCTAGGTCTGTGGCAAAAATTTGGAGTTTACTTGGTTTAGCTGGGTACTACAGAAGGTTTCTTGAGGGGTTCTATCTAATAGATGCACCGTTAACCAAGTTGTTATGGAAAGGGGTACCGTTTGTCTGGTCAAATAAATAGGAGGAAAGCTTTGAGAAGCTGAAGAGGATTTTGACTGAGGCACCAGTGTTGATTCAGCCTGAGGCTGGGAAGGAGTTTGTCATTTACTGTGATGTGTTGCACACGGGGTTAGGGTGTGTGTTGATGCAAGAGGGAAAAGTGGTAGCTTATGCATCTCGGTAGTTGAGACCGCATGAAGTGCATGATCTGGTGTTAGCTGCGGTGGTGTTCGCTCTAAAGATCTAGAGACACTACCTGTATAGGGAGAAGTCCATTATCTACACAGACCACAAGAGCCTGAAATACCTCATTACTTAGAAGGAGTTAAATTTAAGGCAGTAGAGGTGGATTGAGTTGTTGAAGGATTATGACTGTTCAATTGAGTACCACCCGGGTAAAGCTAACGTAGTAGCTGATGCGTTGAGCCGTAAGGTGATATCAAACTTGAGGGCAATGTTCGCTCATCTTAGCTTGTATGAAAATGAGAGCTTGTTAGCTGAACTTCAAGTGAAGCCTGCATGGATAAGCCAGATTAAAGAGCAATAGTTGTCGGATGAATCACTAAGTTCTAAATTTCGGCTAGTGGAAGGTGGTGAGACAGAAGATTTTAGTGTGAACAGCGAAGGGGTATTGTGTTTTTGTGGAAAGGCTCGTATGCCAAAGGATTCTGAGTTAAGATAGAAGATTCTGTAGGAAGCGCATAGTAGCCCATATGCTATGCATCTAGGTGGGAGTAAGATGTATCGAGACTTGCGTGAACAATTTTGGTGGCCATGTCTGAAGCAGGAAATTACTAAGTTTGTGAGTAAGTGCTTAACATGTAAGCAGGTGAAGACGAAACATTAGTTGCCTTCAGGGTTGCTACCCCTTACGCCTACGAAGAAAGATTCAGTGTGGGTAATTATCGATCAGTTAACGAAGTCCGCTCATTTCATACCAGTTCGAGTTGATTATTCACTACAGAAGTTAGCCAAACTGTATGTGGCAGAGATTGTGAGGTTGCATGGGGTACCTGTGTCTATCATGTTAGACAGAGACCCTAGGTTTACATCGCGGTTCTGGAAGGCGTTGCATCAGGCGTTGGGTACAAGACTAGATTTCTGCACAGCATTTCATCCACAGACTGATGGTCACTCTGAAAGGGTGATTCAGAATCTAGAAGATATATTGAATGGCTATGTTAAGGATTTTGGGGGTAGTTGGGAAGATTTTCTACCGTTGGCAAAGTTCACATACAACAACAGCTATCAATCCAGTATTCAGATGGCACCCTATGAACGTTGTATGGTCGGAAGTGTCGCACTCCTACTTGTAGGACAGAGTTGGGTGAACGATAGTTGTTGGGTCTAGAATTGGTTTCAGAGACAGAGAAAAGGTTAAGTTGATTCGGGATCGGTTGAAGGAAGCTTCTGATAGGCAGAAATCGTATGCGAATCTGAAGCGTAGGGATATAGAGTTCTCTGTGGGTAACCAAGTTTTCCTGAAAGTTTCACCGTGGAAAAAAGGTTTAAGGTTTGGACGGAAGGACAAATTGAGCCCCAGATTCATCAGGCCTTATCGTGTGTTTAAACGTATGGGACTAGTAGCTTATCAACTATAGTTACCTCCGGAATTGAGGCAGATACATGATGTATTCCATGTCTCGATGTTAAGGCGGTACTGTTTGGATCCATCTCACATAGTGCCGCTGGAAGAAATCAAAGTAAAACCTGATTTATCTTTTGAAGAGGAACCAGTTCAGATCCTAGACCGAGATGTTAAAGTATTGAGAAGGAAGAAAGTTCTGTTGGTTAAAGTTTTGTGGCGGAATCACGGATCAGTGGAGGCCACATGAGAGCCAGAAGATGTGATGCGATAGCAATACCCTCACCTCTTTTGACCAGGTAAATTTCAAGGCTGAAATTTCTTTAAGGGGGTAGAATTGTAACATCCTGGAATTAGGGGCTCTGCACTTTATGTTTGCTGTGTGTTTGGCATGTGCTGTTGTTAAGTTAATCTATTTGGGGGTTTCGGGAAGGCTCGGGGTTAAGCTAGAGCCTTGGTAAAAAAATTCTGTTTTTTGGGCACATTAGGGGAGAGCTAGCTGAGGCGGGCCTTAATGGTAATTACTTGTGTTTGCTGACAAGAAGAGGTGTGGTAAAGTGGCAAGGAGATGCCACTTAAGATGCAGAGAAGTGGCGTCACAAGGGGGCAGCAGTTGGGAAGAGGTTCGAATCCTATAAGCTTCACTTTGAAGCTTTATTTTTGGCACCTGGATGGGAGAAGGTGGATTCGGCAGGGACTCTCCAAGGATGATGGTTGAATGGGTCAACATATTCAAATGGGTGAACAAGAATGCTTGAAGGGATTTGAATTGGTCAAGCCAATTTCAATAAGTGTAGGGGAGTGGAAATAGGAGGAAATTGTGGGATATGATGTTGGTGGAAGTGGTTGGCCGAATGTGGGGTTTGTGGGAAGGTGGAATTCAGCTAGGGGGGCTTTAGAAAGCATTTTCGTTTTAGCTACTTGAGGTGTGCTGAATTTGGGGAGAAAGCTTTTTGGTTTACCATTTCGGGTTGCCTAGTTTCAATGTGAGCCGATTTTCCCTAGTGCATCTAAGGTCTTTTCTTGTGGAATTCTTTTTGTTTGTTTTCAACCTCTTTTATCTCTTTTCATTTTGTTGTCAACCTTCCCATTTGTGCATTGTCATTCTTCAAGGTTACCAAAGTCACTTTCGCTGAATCTCTCCTCATCATCCTCCCTATTCACCTAACTTTCTTCTTCTTTTGCTACACTTTTCTCCAAAGCCGAAACCTGCTTCTTCACCTTTCTTCTTGCACTTTACTTTCCTTTCTCCTCTGACCAAAGTCTACTCCCTATCCTCCTCTCTTTGTGTTTCTTTCCTACATCCTTTACATAGCCGAACCTCCATCTCTTCGTTTTGCTTCTTTAGTAAACCGACACTCCTACTCCTCACGGGTCTCGACTAGTCTTCATCATAGCCGAATCTTCTTATGTTTCAATCGGTATCTCTGCTCAGGGTAAGGTGCTTTCTTTTATTTTCTTATGGTCAATCTCTTTATTCTTTCTTTTTAAGAGGAAGTTGAATCTCTCCTTAAATCAACTAAGTCTTTTCTTTCCATTCTATGCTTTAAGCCGAATCTCAGAAAGCAAGATGCTGGTGACTGTTAAAGGTTCTCTTCAGTCGGGGTTCGTTTGTGCAAGGTAATTAAAGATTCTATCACCCTTCTCTGTGCTTTCAGTTTTATGGGAGTCATAACCGATGGCTATTGTGTTTAGATGTACAAGATTTCGGCTAATATTATCTCTTTTCTCTCATTATGGAACGCTTACCCCGGGAAACCCCAGAAGCTGAACGTTTGGAGTTCAAAGCCTAAGGAACGGTTGATTTCTAAATTTTACCTTTCTATTCGGGTTTAAGGTAAGGAGCCTCTGTTGTTCATTGTGTGGAGCCTTTGTTCATTGATCGCTGTGAATTAGAGTTTTAAAATTTATAAAAGAATGATCAAACCTAGAAACTAACTCTGACAACGATTAAAGGCAAGTGTACCTATCGAACAGTAATATAGCTTAGGCAAGACCGGATATCGAACCCAAAGGAACTAAGGGTACTAATACTAACTTTCTTTTTATCATTTAGCCTTAAAAATAGAGTGAAGTTACTTTAAACTATATTGACGAAGACTAAACTAAGTACACAAAGACAAAAAGGACGAATAGGAAAATAACTTTGAAGGAAAACTTAGTTGATTATGACGATACCCTCAGGAAGAACCACCTAGACTTCACCTATTATTTAACCCTAAATTATATGATTTCTTTTACGTAGCTTGATCCGTAAGACTCCCTAACCTATATTAAACCCTCTCTCGAGGCGAATAACGTCTAACCCTAGGTTAATTAGTGGAACTCTCGTTCACGTATAATAACCCCCTAGGATAGCAGTAAATCGATCAATGGACTCCCATATTAGGTTTCACCCTAATCCGGCAAAATCTCGTAACCCTATCTCTAGGCGTTCGATCAACTCCGCATGTTAGATCTACTCTTAGGCAGGGTTTCTTCCTCCTCCACCTAAGCACATTAGATCTGGATTAAGCAACATAATTAATAACAAACTAAGTAATTATCATATAACTTAAAAATCAAATAAAAAGATCCATCTAGGTTTCATCCCCTTCAGGTATCAGAAGGGTTTAGTTCATAATGAATAAACAAAACATCGCAAGAGAAAAGATAAAACAAAACATAAGAAAATCCTAAAACTCCCTGAAGGAAATGAAGGAGAATTCCGCCGTCTTGAGTATAATTCCAGCTTCTTGGGATGAATCAACTGGCTGTCTTCGCATTATTTCCTAACTCTGACCTTCTCGGCTTGGCTCCTTGGCCTAGCTTTCACGCCGGTTTTGGCTTCTGCCGAACTCCCCTTTCAAGTTACCCCCTTGGGTGTTTATATAGGCTTTTAGATGCCTTACTTGGTTGCTAAGTATCCTAATTTAAGTATAATTCCTACTAGGGTGTTTGAATAGGCTTTGGAATGTGTTTCTTTGCCTCCAAGTATCCATTCCCGAATGAAATTGCTCTTTCCAGTGACAGGGACACGTTCACGGCACACGCCCGTGTGGATCGTGGCCAGGCAGTGCTCGGACTTCTTTAATGAGGCACGGCCGTGTAAATTGAGAGAAGGCTGTGTTCTAGATGATTGGCGTGGCACGGCCATGTGGGCTTAAGTCCAGGCCATGTCGATTTCTTCCTTAGCCCGAATTGGTCCGTTTTGGGCCTGTTTCTCGTTCTTTTAATCCTCGGGTGCTTTCTTGGGTATAAGACATGAAAAGAAAGGATTAAAATCACCTTTTTACATAAATCGCAAGATAAATCATCCAAAAGCATACTAAATGTGGGATTAAAATATGTTACTTTTACGGTTTATCAAATACCCCCACACTTAAGCTTTTGCTTGTCCTCAAGCAAAATTCTCAACTTACAATTAAAACGAACTTTCCATGATTCACAATTTCTATCAACAATGCCTTATCCTAATTCATAGATAATTTATACGTGGATAATTCAACTCAAAGATTCCTAAAGATTCAAACAAGATAAGTCATACATTTGTAGCACGAAAACATAGGTGTTTCCCTTCATCTAAATAATTACCTTTAATTCAAAATCGACAAGGATTGACATCCTCACAAAAAGATTCACTCAAATCACTCAAAGTGTTTAAGGGTCAAAATTTAAGCACTCATTAAGTCGAACATGAAAAGTTAATCCCATAGGCTTGCCTGAAAATCAAATCTCCACCACTATAAAATGAGATGATACACAAATCAAAGATCTTTAATAGGGTTGTAACGGGGCTAGGGTTAAAGGTGTGGATAAAGGCTGAATTAGAGGGTTAGAATCGAGATTGTCTTGACAAGTTACCTATCTAGAAAAATAACTAATCTTAAATAATTACATCAATTGAGAAATAATAATACTAATAATACGAGCTTTTTCTTCAAGAATTTTGAATTTTAATGTGTAAGCTCACCTAATCATAAATTAATAATGAATATACTTCGGGGTTTTTTTTTTTAGAACAAACTACTTGTTACAATAATAAGAAGGAACTTTAACAACTGAAATATAGAACATAGTTAGGCAACTGCTCAAAATCAAATCTCGACAAAAAGGCTAGTTAAAAGAAATGGTGATAACAAATACAAAGGGTTTTTGGTTAAAATTAGTAGGTGAGTCAATAAAAAGGGTTGTTAGGCTTTAATGGGGTTCACTAGGGGTTAATTATAAAGGTAGGCTTTTTAATGGAGTGAGTGGGTTAAATCCTAGGTGCCTTTATCATCTCTGTATATCAAATCATAACTGTGGTCTTGACATATATAATCAAGGCGAGTTCTAGAATAACAGTTCAATGTTGACACACTCATAATCAATAAAGTGAGCAAGAAAAAGAATGTACGCTCTTATAAGGCTCAAAATCTCACAAAAATTATGGGTATTTTGATGTCAACCTCGTAAATTTCAAACTTCAAAGTAATATTCAGATTCAAGTAGACAACCTAAAAAAATTTATTCTGAAAAATAAACTTATCATGCTTGATTCTCTAGTATCTTTCAAATTTAATCATCAATGCACAATTATCAATGACTTAATCTAAAACATATCAATAAAAATCATAAATCAGGAAAATTTCATTCTAATCAAAATACGAGACACTTTACTTTCGAACAAGGCATAATTCAGGGATTTTTAATTAATATTATAGTTAACCCCCCAACTTAAGATGTACATTGTCCTCAATGTACAAAGATAGATAATATCAAAATAATCATAAAATCATAAGATGGGGAGAGAAGTGAAGCTTCTTGAATTTTGGATGAAGTCAATGAAAAGAGACCGGATAGGATTGGAGGTGATTGTGGGGAAGCGTCTCGAACCGTTTGAAGTTGAATCCTCGAAGCAGCCGGTTGAATTTTATTGTGTCCTAAGCTAAATCTAAATGACATAAAAAATAAGAAGAAAATAAAGTAAAGAAATAATAATAATGAAATGAAAATAAAATTAAAATAAAAACAAAAATAATAGAAAATGAAAGGCAATTAGAAAAAGGGAGAATGATGTTTAGATAGAGATGTAGCCCGTGTTTTGAGATTTTGAATTTTTAACGCGTTCAGGGTGTTCGGGCACAGCCGTAGGTGAAGTGGCACGCCCGTGTCTTTCTTCACATGGTCATTTAATATGGGCATGCTCCTCCCGTGTTCGATAAGTCAGGATGTTGGCACGGTTGGAAGGTACGGTCGTGTTCAGCTCGTGCTACATCACCCACGCCCGTATACGTCAAGTTTTTCTTTTGGCACGGTCATTTTGCAAGGGCGTGTCTTACCCATGTTCAATAAGTCAGTAGCTTTATACGGGGCGCCGGTACGGGCGTGGACTATTATCGTTACCTGTGTTGGGAAAAGAAATTTTTTCTATATCGTGCACGACTACTGGCACGCCCGTGGTTCATCCCCTAGCTTCCACACGGCCACGGGCACGCCCGTGTGTAGGGCCATGTGGCCTAGAAATCTGCTCTTTGGTTAGTTTATGGTTAGGTGCTAAAAACAAAAAGAAAAAAATAAAATAATAAAAAATGTAAAAATGGGGTTAGTGCTCGGGTTGCCTCCCAAGAAGCGCTCGTTTATAGTCTTAAGCTAGACTTTACCTCTCATTCGTATGGTCATGGTGGTTTGAGGAGGTGAAAATCCTTTCTCATGCGATCACTTCGGTTATGGATGTATAGTTTAAGTCGAGTAATGTTTACCTCAAAAGTGTCAAATTTAGGATTGCTTATCTCGACTTTACCGTATAGGAAGACATTAAGTACCTCAAAAGTGATTTCTTCATTTACCTTGAGGTCTGAATTGGTGATTCGAGGGTCTTCCTTATTCAACAATACCTGATCCCCTATTTTGACGTGATTTGTTGTTTCTATCGGCTCGTTTGGGGTTTCCTTCGGTTTCACTTCGTGCGGTTCCTGTTCCTCTTTGATTTGTGATTCCTCCTCTTTTAGTTTGTCGACCCTAAGGCTACGTTCCTCATCTAATTCTTCTTTGTTGGCACAAGGTCTAAGATCTAGCTTAGCTAGGTAATTTCGTGATGATTCCTGTAAAGAAGGTTGAACCAAATAGTTATCAATAAAATTAATATTCGTACCTTTATTACTTGATGTCCTAGCCGAGTCAAGAGCTTGAAGAGCGATTGTTTCGTCGTCTTCACGAAGTGTGAGTTCACCGAATTCTTCCTCTGTGTGGTCTTTTTTTATTGCATCGGGAAATGGCACACGAGCTTGGTACTCTGTATTTACCGAGTTTGGTAAATCATGTCTTACCTCAACCTTACCTTCACTTACCACAGCTTCTTACCTTGGGTCAGATTCCACTAACAATTCACTGTTATGAGCTTGTACTACTTGGGGCCCATGATTCGGCTTAGGTTTGCAGCCTTGTGGTATTTCCTGTGGTGAAAGTTGAACAATTTGGTTATCAACTGAATTTACTTTCTCACCTTCATCACTTGATGTTTTGGCCGAGTCAAAAGCTTGTAGACTGATTGATTCGTCACCTACACGAAGAATGAGTTCTCCTGTACCAACATCAATTGTAGTCCTGGCAGTTGCTTGAAAGGGTTTTCCTAAAATTAAAGGAATCGAATTATCCTCATTCATGTCTAAGACAACAAAATCTACTGGGAATATGAATTTATCAATTTTGATTAGAACATTTTCTATTATACCCCTAGGAATTCTGATAGTTTTATCAGTTAACTGAATGCTCATCCTAGTTTGTCTGGGTTTCCCTAGACCTAGTTGTTTAAACATTTTATAAGGCATAACATTGATGCTTGCCCCTAAATCAGCTAAAGCATTATCAATAGATAAACTACCAATTAAACATGGAATTGTAAAACTCCCTGTGTCTTTTTGTTTCTACGGTAGTCTGTTCTGTAACGTTGCTGAGCATGCTGCATTTAATTCCACGCGGTGCTCCTCGTCTAATTTGCGTTTGTTTATCAAGAGCTGTCTTAAAAATTTCCTCGAGTTTGGCATCTGAAAAAGAGCTTCAAGAAGAGGTAAGTTAATATGTAATTCATTTAAAAGTTTAAGAAACTTACCGAATTGTTCTTCTGAATTGCCTCTTTTTAATGCTTTAGGGTAAGGTATGCAAGGTTTGTACTCCTTGATTACTGATTTTGACTTTTCCTGTGTCACCTCTACCTTACCTTCGTCTACCTTGTCTTCTTGTTTTGAGATGGGTTCGTCTATCTCTGCATTTTTCTGAGCTGTTATGGCTTGAATTTGATCCTTTGGATTAATCTCAGTGTTACTTGGTAGACGTCCTTATGGTTGTTCTGACATTAGCTTTGCTAGTTGTTCGACTGCCTTAGTGGCTTCCCTTACTGACTTAGTAACTTCCTCTAATCGGTTCTTGTTCTCTTCAACCGATGTTTTTTGACTTTTAAATACTCTCTCAGTGTCTTGGAGAGGGGTATCTGTGGTTGCCAGAAATTTTGTCAGCATCTCTTCAATGTTCGACTCCTCTTCTTGTTGGTGAGGTGGTTGCTGAAAATCTAGATAAAGTTCCTATCTTTGGGTACTTTGATCATTCCACGAGAAATTGGGATGGTACCTCCAACTTGCATTATAAGTGTCATTATAAAAATTATTTTGAGGTCTAGAGTAGTTACCTATATAGTAGACTTGTTCGTTCTCCATGCCATATTCGTAGGATAGGTACTCAGGATTCGCCACGCCTCCTGGATTCGAGTCATATTGCATTACTGGGTGTACCTGTGAGAGACTACACAAACCATCGATCTTTTTATTCATCATCTCTAATCGGGTAGATAACTGGTGAACACGCCGAGGTCGACAGACTTGGTCGCTTTAGTAGGAATTGTCCTCATGACTTGCCACTGATAATTATTCAGTGCCATCTTCTCTATAGACTAAAATTATTTGCCAAAAGAAAAATAGAGGAAAAATTAGCAAAGTAAATAATAATAATAATGAAAATAAATTGCAATAAAAAATGGATAAAGTAATAAAAATAGAGCTTTCTTAATATTTTAGTTCCCCTGTAACGGCGCCAAAAACTTGATCACTGTAAATCAGAGTTTTAAAATTTATAAAAGAATAATCAAACCTGGAAACTAACTCTGACAATGATTAAAGGCAAGTGTACCTATCGGACAGTAGTATAGCTTAGGCAAGACCGGATATCGAACCCAAAGGAACTAAAAAGTACTAATACTAACTTTCTTTTTATTATTTTTCCTTAAAAATAGAGCAAAGTTGCTTTAAACTATATTGACGAAGACTAAACTAAGGACACAAAGACAAAAAGGACGAATAGGAAAATAACTTTGAAGGAAAACTCAGTTGATTACGACGATACCCTCAGGAAGAATCCACCTAGACTTCACTTATTATTTAACCCTAAATTATATGATTTCTTTTACTTAGCTTGATCCGTAAGACTCCCTAACCTATATTAAACCCTCTCTCTAGGGGAATAACGTCTAACCCTAGGTTAATTAGTGGAACTCTCGTTCGCTTACAATAACCCCCTAGGATAGCAGTAAATCGATCAAAAGACTTCCATATTAGGTTTCATATAACTTAAAAATCAAATAAAAAGATCCATCTAGGTTTCATCCCCTTCAGGAATCTGAAGGGTTTAGTTCATAATGAATAAACAAAACATCGCAAGAGAAAAGATGAAACAAAACATAAGAAAACCCTAAAACTCCCTAAAGGAAATGAAGGAGAATTCCGCCGTCTTGAGTATAATTCCGGCTTCTTGGGATGAATCAACTGGCTATCTTCACGTTATTTCCTAACTCTAACCTTCTCAGCTTGGCTCTTTAGCCTAGCTTTCACGCCGATTTCGGCTTCTGCCGAACTCCCCTTTCAAGTTGCCCCCTTGGGTCTTTATATAGGCTTTGAGATGCCTTACTTGGTCGCTAAGTATCCTAATTTAAGTAGAATTCTTACTAGGGTGTTTGAATAGGATTTGGAATGTGTTTCTTTTCCTCCAAGTATCCTTTCCCGAATGAAATTGCTCTTTCCAGCGACAGGAGCACGGCCAGGGCACACGCCCGTGTGGATCGTGGCCAGGCCGTGCTCGGACTTCTTTAATGAGGCACGGCCGTGTATATCGAGAGAAGGCTGCGTTCTAGATGATTTGCATGGCACGACCGTGTGGGCTTATGTCCAAGCCGTGTCGATTTCTTCCTTGGCCCGAATTGGTCCGTTTTGGGCCCGTTTCTAGTTTTTTTTATCCTCGGGTGCTTTCCTGGGTATAAGACATGAAAAGAAAGGATTAAAAGCACCTTTTTACATAAATCGATGGATAAACCATCCAAAAGCATACTAAATGTGGGATTAAAATATGTCACTTTTACGGTTTATCATTCATTACATTGTATTAATTGAATCTTTTGGTTAGCCAATCAAAGGTTTCTTTCACCTCTAATCAAGTCTGTTTCATGGATACAAGAAACTGTCAAGCTGTTGTGGGGAGCGAACTCGTAATCCCTGCTCCCAAATTCAAAAGGGGTGCTGTGTCGGCGGTTTGGGACTATCCGCTGGGTTGTAGTAGGGAGCCGACGTCTGCCTGGGATAGGCAAGTAGCTGTTGTCCTTGTTAGTGAAACTATCAACATAGAAGCTTAGTGTTACGCGTTATCAGGTATGTATTACTCACACATTTCTTGTTGTTGTATTATTAACTGTATTGGCTGAAAGCCGAAATGACTAATTTGATAGTTGAGACATCCATGTGGGTAAGGTTGGAGACATCGGGTAAGTTCTTCTATGATGATATTTCTAATTATATGCATGTATATGATAATTAACTGTTACACATTGAGAGCATGTTGCATTCATATTTACCGTGATGAAATGAGCATGGGCTCGGGATTGAATGAAAAGGGAAGTGTGAATTAAGTGACTATGGTCACGGTGGTCTAAGAACCACAGTGGTTGTAACCACGTATATGTTTATCAGTGACTTGTCTCGGTGGTCAAAGACCACAGTGGGTTGGCCCCACGTATTCATAAACTTATTAGAGATCGTCGCAGTGGTCTAAGACCACAGTGGGTTAGCCCCACGATTATATGATTTAGTGACTTTGTCACGAGTGGTCTGGGACCACGGTGGTCAAGAACCACAGTGGCTTAATGCCACGGGTATTTGGATGGAAAGGTAAATGGGGCTGGGCTGCATTGCATACATGTGATATATGCCATACTGTGTGGGTTTAAGGCCCAAATTGTGACTCACCCCTGTGTTGAATTTTGCAAGTAATCACTAGATCGTAGGTTTGGGGCCGGGACGGACTTGAGGTGGCCATGCATTACTGTTTCTTTTGTAAACTTCGTACTTTATTTTGAATTTATTTAAATTCGGGATTTTAATTTTTAATAAATAAGGCCGCTTTAACTTTATTTTTGGGGTTTTGATTTAATGCCGATTTTGTACATGTGTTAAAAACTGCCGGAAATGAGGTTTTCTTAAAAATGTAAATAATGGTTTTCCAAATATTAACTTACGGACCAAAAACATTAAATAACTAAACTTGGGATTTTCTTAGTACTACAAATATTATTTTCAAAGGTCACGTCCTCAACATTGGTTACAATTGTCACCTTATAGAAATTTTCTAGGTTCGATTTTACAAAATAAGCCCATTTTCAACTCCTAGTTGTTTTAATAAGAAGGGGTAAGATATTCTCAAACAATATTTTTAACTATCCCTTAAAATGGAAGTACAAAACAAAAAGTTTTCAAAACTGCGATATCTCCTTAAAGTCCAAAAGTTCTTTTAACAACCTTTCCCTGTGACATACCAGATCTGGTCGTGACGTCTAGGCCGGGTTTGGGGTGTTACATAGTAGGTCTAACATTACTTGATTCAGTTCCTGTTAAATTAGGTTTAGCATAATCATACATAGTACGTGGAGCAGGATTTTGATTCACCGGGTTTGCGGCAACTATAGGAGGTAGGGATTATTATTAGCCATCTCTTTAATAGTATTGGTTTCGTCTTCTTGCTCTTCTTCTATGTATTGTAAGCTTTGCCTTATTTCTCTATGATTTCTACGAACTGTAGTTTCAATTTCACTGTCAAACAGTAATGGTCCTGACAGGTTTCTTCCAGTCATAAACTAAAAGTTCCTGCCAGAAGCAAAGAAGAGGAAAAGTTAGTAAACTAGAAACAAAAATAAATTGCAAATAAAAAATAAGAATGGCTAAAGTAATAAAAATTTTGGCGTTCCTAATATCTTAGTCCCTGGCAACAGCGCCAAAAACTTGATGGAGCTCGAAACTAACTTTTATTTCGACAAAGGCAAGCGCACCTATCGAACAGTAGTATAGCTGTGGTGAGTCTGGAATATCGTATCATCAAGGACCAAGAGTACTAGTATTAACTATCTTTTTATTATCTAGCCTAATAATTAAGGGAATTTGGTTAATGGAAGCGACAGAGAGCGATTTGGGGAAAATAATTTTAGACAACTTGTATGAGATAGACAAATTCTAAGGAAGAATCCACCTAGACTTCACTTATTACTTTTGATTCATGCAATTTATTCACTTGGCTTAATCCTTAGAAATCCCTAAATTATATTAATACCTCTCTCGTGGCTACTAATAACTAACTCTAGGTTGATTAATTGAAATCTCTTTCTAATTAAAACCCCTATTGCCGTATTAACTCGATCTATGGATTCCCTTATTAGGTTTGACTCTAATCCGGCAGATTTTCATCGCCCTATTTCTAGGGTTGCAATCAACTCCGCTTAATTGTGTTGATCTACTATTAAACAGAGACTTTTGCTCCAGTGAATAAGCACATTCAACTTGAATTAATAACTTGAATTATCAAACAAGAATAAGAACTCACAATTAAGAATAAGCACAAGTATTTATCTCATAAATCAAATAATAATAAGATTCGTCTTAGGCTTCATCCCCCTTAGATATTTGGGGAGTTTAGTTCATACTAAAATAGAGAAACATCATAAAAGAGGAAAAACAACAAAACAAAAGAAAACCCAAAAACTTCTAAAGAACTTGATGGGAGATCCTCAGTCTTGATGGAGATCCTTCTCCAAAGCTGATCCCGACGGCTGTCTTGGAGTATTTTCTCCTTCTACTCGGCATCTATTCGACATCCTATCGAACACTGTTCGACCTCTAGTCGACCTCCCCTTTTAGGTTGCCCCCTAGGGTGTTTATATAAGCTTTGGAATGTATATCTTGGCCCACAAGTGTCCTATTACGAATGAAATTCATCCTAGGGTCGGTAGGGACATGCCCGTGGTCGATAGTCCAGGCTGTGTCCAATCCAGCTTGCCACACACGACCGTGTGGTTTTGCCCGTGTGCGGTGGTGTAGACCGTGTAGGCCCATTTTGTCCCTTTTTTGCCCGTTTCTCGTTCTTTTCGACTTGCTAAGCTCTCCTGAGTATAAAACATGAAATTAAGAGATTAGGAGCATCGAATTCATCAAATTCAATGGAAAATCATCCAAAATTAAGCCAAGCATGGGGTTAAAATATGTGTAAATTATGGTTTATCATTCGCATAGTCGTGACTGAATTTGGGCTAAATAGGCCACAAGAGCTTGTAGGCCCACTTGGACCGAATAATGGGCCTTGGGCCCATTTACACCATTATGACCATTTAGGTTACCTATGTCACTCGAGGTGACTATAAATCTTCGGAGAGGTCGTTATCTGTATCGAGACCCCAAAATAAGTAAAATGACCATAATGACCGTAATACCCTTGTAGGGTAAAATGACTGTAATGCCACAGTAGGGTAAAACGACCATAATGCCTCTGTAGGGAAAAATGATCGTAATGCCCGTCGAAGGTAAATGACTGACTTGTGCTATGATTTGACTGATTTGACTGCGATTGTATGACTATGATTTGATTGATTTAGCTGTGAATGATATGATGATTTGTGGACCGGGCATTCTGCATACATGACATACTACATAGGGTTAGGATATTGGTTATGAAGGAAGTACAGTTTTGATAGGGTCGCACGTGTCGCACGAGACGATTGTGGACACAATAATGATCTGTTAAGGTCACACAGGTCGCACGAGACGACTGTGGACCTATCGATGGCTTTAAGCCAGTTAATCTGATTATGGCTCTATGCCGTCTTAATTATGAGTCTGTGTCGATCATACTTACCTATGGCTGTGTACCGGTTATATTACCATAGCTGATAGCTATGTATCGATCTTATTACAGTTACCGATGGCTATGAGCCAATTATGAGACCGTCACTGAAGGCTTAAAGCCGTATATATACTAGCAGCTTTGCTGCAATTTTGGTTAGTGCTGCAATCGGTGCTAACACTGTAAGTGTAGGGATGGTGTGGGTGATTTATTCCTCACAAGTAGTGCAGGGTTGGGCGGAGGCAAGTGCAGGGTTGGATGGGTTTGCATGCATCATGCATCATTGATATTGAGACTGTTACTGTGATGGGCTAGGCCCAATTGATTTTATTATAGGCTGTGACCCAAATGATATTACTTTGGGCTTTGGCCCACATATGTTCTAAACTGAACTGCATCTTTATTCTTGTTAAAGGGCTCGAGCCCAGCATCGATTATGTTTTTATTATATATTGATTTCTTTAATAAGGGGATTACACATCGAAGTTTTCGTAAACTCACCCCCATTTTAACCTTTGAGTAATCCCAGGTGCTACATGATTCGGAGTCTGCGAGGACTCGGAGAGGGCCACACAACTGCTCATGTTTTATTCTGTTTTGGTCATTTACTTAAGCACTTTGATTTTGATTAGGGTTGTAAGAAGAAGTCTATAATTTCTGGATTTTAAATTTGGGATTTTATTGATTGTGATTTATATCTGCTAGAAGTAGAACACTATTTTCCAAAACAATAACTATTTTCAAACGCTACATTTCTGCAAATCAATTTTTAAATATCACGTTTTCGTAAATCATTTGTTTTAAATTAAGCTTCCGCAACAAATAAGGTTTTAAAGGTAATAACATTTTAAAAGGGAATAACTTTTTAATAAACCATGATTGAAAATAAACAAACGCAAACTGAGGTTTTGTACAAGTTTTAAATGGCAAGAAGTTTTAAATTTCAAGAAGGGTTTTCAATGAAAACATGGTTTTCGAAAAACACTTCAATGTGACACGCCAGATTCGGCCATAGCATGTAGGCGTGGTTTGGGGTGTTACATTTAGTGGTATCATAGCCGAGTTGCAAAACTCGACTGTGGAAGGGGTTTTCAAATTTTTGGATTTCAAGTGGTTGTTTTCAAATATGTAAAGTGTTTTGAGATATTTTTTCTGAAAAGTGTGGCACACCAAGTTTGCGGCGCCAAATCCGTAAGTTTTCTGAATACCATTGTTAGTTTAAAATTGAAATGTAGTAGGTTAGGAAATACTATGATTGTTCCAGATATTAGACTATAGTACTCTAGTTAGAGTAAATTGAAACACTTGAGTTTAGATTTGGTATTTATTCTGTGTGTGTTTGGAAATGGTTGGATGTGATGATTTGGGTATAGAAATTGTAATCTATCTACTCCAATTGTTAGATGTTTTGGGTGTGTGTAAGAGCTTTCAAGATTAAGTTAAAAGTGTGTTAGTGTGTTGGGATCAGAGTGCGCAGTGGAAGCGTAGTAGGTTAGTCTGGGTGGTATGACTATCTTGTTATTTGGAAATTTCGGGGACGAAATTTCTCTAAGGAGGAGTGAATCGTAACACCCCGAATTTGGGCTTAGAAGAAATAGGCCTTGAGCGTAGGAACATATAAAAGTTTATGTATGCAAGGAAATAACACAACTGTCTGCTTCATTGGTTAAGTGATTTAGCAGTGTTTGGGAGTGTCTGAGAAGTCCTGGGTTCAAACCTGGGCTTTAGCAAAAAAATATTTTTAGTGAATAAAATAATTGGGATCTAGATAGAAGGTTCTTAAATATTTGTGGTTAAATTATGACACAAAAAGAGCATGTGGTTTAGTTGCAAGGTGGCATGTAGAGTTCTCTCGAGGTCTAACGTTCAAGTCATGGCAAGGTAAAAAGAGTGTTTATTTTGCTCTCTTGCCATGTGAGAAGGAGAAGTCGACTGAATCTCTGCAAAGTGGAATTTAAATTGGTCAAGAGATGATGGTAGAGAAAATCAAGGAAAGGATTATGAAGCAAATCAAGAAGTATGGGGGAGTGTGGGAATAGGTGTGCCGAATTAGGACTCTAAACTCTCTAGTGATCGTTTTTGGTAGGGAATTTTCACTTTTGGTCAGTTTCTGTTTTGCCACCAATTTGTTTCCTTTCTTCTCCTTGTAGTGCCGAATTTTGCATTTGATCTTTTGTGCAATTTTTTTGTTTTGGTTCCTATTGTTCTGCCAAAATTTTTGTGCTACCTTTTTCTAATCCATTCTGTTCTCTTTCTTCTGTTTCAACCTGTACCGAAATCACCAATTTTGCTCCTATCTCCTCTCGATTCCCAAGCTTTGGCTAGATATCATGCCTATTATTTTTTTTCCATTGATTATTGTTTTCTGGGCCGAATTCATTCTCTTTTCCTCTTTCTTGTTCTTTTTCTTTCACGGCATTCTAGTAGGTTATGACTGAAGTTCTACCTTTCCCTCATCGAATCGGTTTTTTTCCCTTTTCACTAGATGTTTCATACTTTGGCCGAATCTCAGCACTGTCCCTCTCTGTTTCAGTTCTGCAAGTGTTCCTGGAAAATCGGTGTTCCCAAGAAGTGGAGGGGTGCAAGGGTTACAAAGCCGTCAAGGTCCGTTCTTCTATTATTCGATTAAGGTAATTTCTATACCTTATTTTTGGGTAGGCCGAATATTCATTTGTTTTTGAGAGAATAGTATTCGTGGATTTAAGCCAGATATACAATCGATCCTTTCTAATAAGATCTTTTGTTAGGCAATAAATCGGCAAGGGACATACGATTGTTCTTAGTCAGCGATCTAAAAGGAGTAGATCGCGTGGTACTCAATCAAGGTTGGTAGTGATTATTGTTTGGGGATTAAGTGCTTTGAACAATAATATATGAAAGACTGACTGTATGTGGAATGAATGTAGGTTGGGTGCTTAAGAAACTTGGAACGGTTTCTTAAACAGGTGTGTAACCATTCTCTGCAAACGGTAAGAGGTGTAAAAGTCGGTAAAGTGTGTAATCACACTATCTCTGCTGTGAATCGGCAAAAGTCGAAAAGCTGAAAAGCTGAAACTTCAGCATTCGAGGCGTCATGAGCTTGTGATTGCTCGTGTGGTAAACTGAGCCCACAAACCATGGGCGATAGATTATAGAGGCTGCTACAAGCGTTCTTGTGATCTCGAGCCTCGTTTGGCTAAAATGGGTCGTGTGGGCCCAATGGTCTCGTGGGCCCGACACGGATAAAATCCACGTTAAGTGAAAAATACTGGACCGGGCTATGTAGTTCGCATAGCCGTGACTGAATTTAGGCTAAGTGGGCCGCACGAGCGTGTGGGCCCACTTAGGCTGAATAATGGGCCTTGGGCCCAGTTACACCATTATGACAATTTAGGTTATCTGTGTCACTCGAGGCAACTATAGACCTTCGAAGAGGTCGTTATCTGCATTGAGACCCTAAAATAAGTAAAGTGACCATAATGACTGTAATATCCCTGTAAGATAAAATGACTGTAATGACCGTAATACCCCTGTAGGGTAAAATGACTGTAATGACCGTAATACCCCTGTAGGGTAAAATGACCGTAATGCCCCTGTAGGGTAAAATGACTGTAATGCCCTTGTAGGGTAAAATGACTGTAATGCTCCTGTGGGGTAAAATGACCGTAATTCCCCTATTAAGGTAAACTTACCGTAATACCTCTGTAGGGTAAAATGATCGTATGCCCCTCGAGGGTAAATGTCTGACTTGTGCTATGATTTGACTGATTTTACTGTGACTGTATGACTATGAGTTGATTGATTTAACTGTGAATGACATGATGATTTGTGGGCCAGACATTCTGTATACATGACATACTTCATGGGGTTGGGATATTGGTTATGGAGAAAGTATTGTTCTGATAGGGTCGCACAGGTCGCACGAGACGACTGTGGACCTAGTAATGATCTGTTAAGGTCGCACGGGTTGAACGAGATGACTGTGGACCTACCAATGGCTTTAAGCCAGTTAATTTGATTATGGCTCTGTGCCAACCTAGTTATGGCTCTGTGCCGTCTTGATTATGACTTTGTGTCGATCATATTTATCCATGGCTGCATGCCAATCGTAATTATTGATGACTTTGTGTCGATCATACTTAACCATGGCTGTGTATCGGTTATATTACCGTTGCTGATGGCTATGTGCCGATCTTATTACAGTTACCAATGGATATGTGCCAATTATGAGACCGTTACTGAAGGCTTAAAGTATTATATATACTAGCAGCTTTGCTTCGATTTCGGTTAGTGCTGCAATCGGTGCTAACACTGTAAGTGTAGGGATGGCGTGGGTGATTTATTCCCCACAGGTAGTGCAAGGTTGGTCGGAGGTAAGGCAGGGTTGGATAGCTCTGCATGCATCATGCATCATTCATACTGAGATTGTTATTGTGATGGGCTAGGCCCAATTGATTCTGTTATGGGCTGTGACCCAAATGATATTGCTTTGGGCTTTGGCTCACATATGCTCTAAACTGAATTTACTGATACTATTAAAGGGCTCAGGCCCAGACTGATTCTATTTCTGTATACTGACAGTTTCTTTAATAAGGGGATTACACACTGATTTTTCGTAAACTCACCCCGTTTTTAACCTTTCAGGTAATCCCCAGCATTAGACGGTTCAGAGCTGCGAGGGACTCAGAGAGGGCCACACAACTGCACATGTTTTATTCTATTTTGGTCATTTACTTAAGCACTTTGATTTTGATTCGGGTTGTAAGAAGGCCTCTATAATTTCTGGATTTTAAATTTGGGATTTTATTGATTGTGATTTATATCTGCTAGAAGTAGAACAAAGTTTTCCAAAATAATAACTATTTTCAAACGCTATGTTTCCGCAACTCAATTTTTAAATATCACGTTTTCGTAAATCATTTGTTTTAAATTAAGCTTCAGCAACAAATAAGGTTTTAAAGGTAATAACGTTTTAAAAGGGAATAACTTTTTAATAAACCACAATTGAAAATAAACAAACGCAAACTGAGGTTTTGTACAAGTTTTAAATGGCAAGAAGTTTTAAATTTCAAGAAAGGTTTTCAATGAAAACATGGTTTTCAAAAAACACTTCAATGTGACACACTAGATTCGGCCATAACGTCTAGGGCGGGTTAGAGGTGTTACAAGTGAATTATTATTTTAATATTTATTTAATGTCTACAGGTTAATTTTAAGGTCACACTAAAGTTTCATTCAGAAAATTTGAAGTTTAAATGGTTAATTTGGTAAAAAGACTAAATTAAAAAAAGTACAAAAGTTTAACTCTATTAGTTAAAAGGGCTAAATGGCTATGTAAAGAAAAGATAATGCACTTAGATGGTAATTATACCATATATGTTGATGGTGGACAAATATGAACATGATTTAGTTATTTTTTAAAGTTATATTTAGTAAGTTTAAAATAGTAATTAAATAAATAAAACTTATACTAAAATAAAACAAAATGGTATCATCTTCATTCATGGTTTTCTCCACTAAAATTTGAATAAGAAAAACACCATTTTAGGTCTTTAAAGTTCAGCCAAGCTTTTACCTTGCATGGTATGTGATTTTGATCCCGTTTTTAATGATTTTTTATGTTTTTGTGATCGTATTAGCTTAATCTAGCTAGCCCGAGGGTTAATTTGCAAAATTTTCAAAGGTTGAGGGGCTTACCATGGTTTTTTTTAATGTGTTTTGATGTTATTTGATAGATTATTAACTTTAGTTGTTAAACAAACATGTTTTGTTAAGTGATTTTTGATGAATTTTGAAATAAAGATTAAATTGTTGAAAGTGTAAATTTATGGGTTGTATTGTGAAATGTTGATAATTATGGGTTGTACCAAGGTCCCTGGTAGCATTGGTTAAATTGAATTTAGGTTAAAATGGTCAAATTTCAAGTTATGAGTTTAAGAACTAAATTATGAAAAGTTAAAGTATTAGGGGTAATTTTGTAATTTTACATAAATAAGAATTATGGATTGAGTTGAATTGAATACTTGTAGTACTTAATTGAATGAAATTATCTATTTAAACCAAGATAAACCACAATCGGACTTAAATCGAGGAAAGGCTAAAGCTTCGAATTAGTTTGCAACTCTACTTCTACTACCATAGTTATTGAGGTAAGTTCTTATGAATTATAATCATATTAATGTTAGTTAATTTGACTATCTATTATGTTGTGTTAGTTATAAATGGATTTTAAAATAAATGTACCAATGCTATGAATATTTGACGGAGAATGAATCCCATTTGAACCTTAAGAATTCTTAGGATACGAATGACATGTCATTAGGATTTCATGTTTTGGGTGCTGGTCTTGAATGTCCTATCAATGGTTGAGGTACTACTTTTGTTGCAGATTCTCCATAGCTCGTGTGAGCAGCATCGTGTAGCTAACATTCTAACCCACAGCTCATGTGAGTAGGCCCATTACATAGCTCGTGTGAGCATTATTGAAAAAGGAAAGGTTACAATTATATGGAAAGGCACACTATGTGTGAGCATCCCTGAGTATTCGATGCAATTCTAGATGGTTCAATACGTAAGTAAAGGAATGGCAAGGTAAGTACACAATGGGATATTGAATCATGATCTATGAAAAAGCTAATGAAATAAATGATGTGCATATTAAAATCTACATACATTATGGTTAAATTCATATGTATCATGGATGAACTTACTAACTTGTGAGTTTGATGATTTTTACTAAGCTTATGGTCTTGGTAATGATAATATGCTTATTCTATAAATTGTGCTAATGAAATGGTAAGTTATGTTTGAGTTTATACGAGCTTACAAAACTCTAGTTGCTTACGTAGTTATTTTCCTTTGTTTTTTTAAGATTATCGAAAGCTTGACCGATTGGAAGCTTTTTGGGGATCAATCACATATCCAGTAACCATTTTGGTATTTTTTTTGTGTATTTGGCCAATGTTATAGATGGCGTGTATAGGATCTTATATATGGTATTTCTTGAATGTGTAATGGTTGGTTTGGTATGTATATTCTTTTAAAGTTTATGTTCATTTTGATGAGCTTTGGAAATTTGTCAAGTTAGATCATTTTGGCCATTCTTAACTGTTTGTATATAAGACTCTTTTGGTATGTTTGTGATGGCATGTAAATGGTCATATGTAATGTTATTTGGTAGTTAAGGAACTAGGTTTTGTGCTTGGAATATGGCAATATTGTCTTGTTTTAGTTAATGATGTTTTGGTATAAATGTGGTGCCTTTGAATGACATATTGGTTAGATGAAATAGGATGTTTGAAATGGTATGTTAGGTGTGTTTGAATGATTTTTAAATCTCTTAAATGTGTTCACAAATGGGATGAATGATTAGGTGTATTTTGGGCTTGAAATGGCTTCTTTTAGGGTCAAATTATAGATCACATGGCATGAGACACGGGTTGTGACACGGCCATATGACATACAAAGCCTGGGACACGGGTTGTCACAAGGCTGGTGACACACACGGCCTGGTGACACGGCTGTGTGCCATTTGTAAATTTTTAATGTATTAAGTCAGTGAGTTGCACGGCCTAGCACACAGCCATGTGTCGCAAGTCAAAGAGTTACACTGTCTGGCACACAACCTGCAACATGACTGTGTGACCCAACTTAGTGAGTTAAACAGGTGGAGACAGGGGGTGGGACACAGTCGTGTGTCCCATAGTTCAATTGTTACACGGCCTGGGCTATGTCACACGGCCGTGTGACTCCTATTTTCAAATTTTTCAACTTTTTCCCAAATCTTCTATTTTGTTTCAAATTAGTCTCAAATTACATCTAAGCTATTTTTAAGGCCTCAAAAATAGTGGTTTCAAAACCCCATTCTCCGATGATCAAGTTCATAAATATTATTAATTAATATTTATGATTTAATTATGGTATTATATTAATTTTTGGTTTGATTAATTTGTTAATTGAATAGTTAATTTAGGTATAAGTGTTTTGATCTAAAGTCATTGGTGTTGAAAAATAATGTATCGGGACCTCGTTTCCGTAACCAAGCCTATAAATATTTTTATAGAATATATACAAATTTATTGAATAGGTGAATTGAATTTCGGATAGGTAATTTTGCCGAATAAGTGACTAATTAAAGTACAAGGAGTAAATCGTAAAAACTGTAAAAGTTAATCGCTATTGAATTTTTTAAGTTATAAAGCTTAATTAGTGATTATTTAAGGATTTATGTGGAGATTAGACAAAATTTATATATGGTGGCCGATTAATATGTAATTTAATAAAATATATGTTAATAATTAAGTTAAAATTAGTAATAATAATACATTAAAACATAAAAATGGTATCATCTTCAACCATTTTCTCCTTCACCATTTGAAATAAGAAAAATAGATAAGGAATCTAGTTTTGAACACTTCCAAGCTTTTGACCCTTGCATGTAAATACATTCGAATTTGTTTTTTTGTAAATTATTTTGTTTTTGAGGTCTCAAGAGCTTCATTTAGCTAGCTCGAGTACTAAAACATGAAACTATTAAAGTTCTAAAATGTTACCATTGATGGTTCTTGAAGTTTTTTATGTTATTTGGTTAGATTTTAAGCTTAGTAATGAAAAAGGACTAAATTTAAAGTGAAAATAGTTAGTTTTGAACATAAGGACTAAAGTGCAATAATTTTAAGTTTAGCATGAATTTTCTATAATTATAGGTTTTGGTGGGTTGTAGAAGGATGAAATTGAGATCTATTTTCAAAATTGAAGCTCAAATTTAAAAGTTATAGCACATTCGATTATGGGGACTAAATTGAATAAAATGTGAAACTTTAGGAAATGTTTTAAAATGAAAATTAAATTGTAATATGCATATAATTAGTTGTTATAAGGTATTTGGGATTGATAATTTGAAATTAAATTATCCTATAGATCAAGATTTGAATCAAGTCGAAGATAATCAGGGAAAAGGAAAAATTGTTGACTAGTCCCTACGATTCAACCTGTTTGCTGAATTTCGCCATGTTCATATGGTATAAATATATCTAATTCTTTTATGTACTTGAATTACAATATTTGTGTGTGTGTATAATTTGAGTTATTTGCAAACTGGTACAAAAAGGTAAGATTTTGACTTAATTGTAAATAAATGATTAAATTTGTAAATTGTGCCCAAGTGAACATATTAAAGGATAGGATACAATTGACATATCAATAAGTTTAGTTGCGTGCTTGAGCGGGTTTGCACTTCGGTGCCTCTATTTGCACTTTGGTGCCTCTATAGCACTACGGTGCTCTCCAATGTGGTGTAGTTACCCGTGTATCCGGATCTATTTATTATATTTCATTGAGATACTAGAATGGTTTTTAAATAGAGAAATTTCAGATAAATGTTATAAATTATGCACTTATGACTGTGTGAACTTGGAATGATATAAATGATGTATATGTTTGATGATTCTAATAGAATGGCATTAAATTGAATTGTGTTGTCAGATTAAAATGTTATACGAATCATATTTGATTATCTCATCTTATTGATGTGAAATGTGAAGACAGGAAAGTTTTGTAGTTAGCTAATACATATTGTTAATTGTGATTTGAGGTAAGTTTATCATTATTTACCTATGAACTTACTAAGCATTCGAAATGCTTAAGTAGTTGTTTTACATTTTTGTAGATCGCTATTTGCGGAATTCATCAACTGGATCAGCTCAAAGATCACAATATTCCTTTATCGACTTGGTAGACTTTTACTCGTTTAAGTTTGATAATGTGGCATGTATATAGTAGGTTGATACTATGGCATGTATCTGGTAGGTTATATATGTGTTAATTGTGAATGAATGGTTAGTTAAACCTGGGTTGGTTTTGGATTCCTAAACTAATGTATATGCATATATCTATATATGTTTTTGGCCATATGGTAAACTTATGTTTATGTTGTGGTATGAATTGGTTATGCGTAAGACCACATAGATTGTGTTGAATGATAAGTATTTAATGGTATATTGAATGTGATAATGCATAGTAAAATGGATTATTTTCGGATGACTATAAGTTAAAGATAGGTTGATTGAATTGGTATAGCTTGGATTGATTTGTAGCTGTCAAACGTGTGGAAATGTTGGAATAGAAGTTTAGAAGTAGTTAAATGAATGGTTTGACATGCTATCTTATTGATTTTTTGCAAGTTACAAGTGTGCATAATGCACCATTTAAGGTAAAGGTTGGCTTGGCATGGAGTACGTACCAAATGTCCTAAAATGTACCAATACAAAGTGCACGTCGAAACGAGAAACCCCCACGTCGCAACGCCAGCCCAATAGTTTGTGACGTCCTGACGTCGAGTGGTCGGATGTCGCAATGTGATAAACGTTTTAGCAACATCACGACATATAGAAGGTGATGTCACAACATCGTTGCTAGATTTTCAAAACTTTGCAATTTGGTCCTAATTCATGCTAGGGTCAACAATAGAGCTTTCATGTAACACCCTAAACCTGACCCAATTCACCAGGTCCGGATTTCGAGTGTTACTACACAAAGCTTAACCATTAACGAAAACGTTTTATAATTTCTCATTTCTTTAAACATGTTATTTGACATTTTAATTAGAAACTTATGGTATGAAAACAAGGGAAAAAACTTAAAATAATCTTATTACAACAGACTCGATACAAATCCTTACAAAATGGATGTTTATTTAATATAGACTCAAAAGACATATTCCTAGACTACTCCACATCTCCACTGTATGCTCTGCCACCACTTTGGCTTACTCCTGGCGTCGTCCCTCTAGGCAAAGTCTCTTCTCAAATACCTAAAAAGCAATAACAAATCTTGTAAGTAGAGGAGTACATAGTGAGCTCATTATAACAATACCTTGATGGATACTTTGCAATCTCGTATGAACTACTAGGTGCCAATTATTTTGCATCATTTATTTTGGCGGATACCACCACAGTTTACCATTCTCTTATACTCCAACTACCATGCTCTTGTCATACTCAATCTTCCTTAACTAACCCACCGAGGAATCCTTCCAAACATTTCATAAATCTCTTGTCCCATAATAATTTCTTAACAGAACATACCCTTAGAAACCACTTCCAATAATCCATACCTTAACCCAAACTCTTATTTCAAACAGTTGTTCATTGACATTTATCATAGGCGGATACATATATGTTTGGCGAATACTTATGCAGAATTTAATACTTTCAATTCATACTCACACATATCTATACTGATAAATCACTGCATAAACGAATTCTATATCATATTATATTAGAGCCTTATAACTCAATATAATATTAGTTCAAATTTAGAATAATTTTAGAAGACAATACAATACCACTTGCTTTAATATTTACATATCATTATGACATATACCCTTCTTAACATATAGATATACATCTCCTTTTAACGGAAACCTTTAAGACTTATCCACTCCTAACCCAGAACGTATCAATACCTCATCTTAGCCTTACTTATTAAAAAAACTAAAAGAATTTACTTATATCCTACAATAGAGATGGACATTCAGATTCAACCTTTACCAAAAAATTTTGACAGTTCACGGCACATAGGAATAACAGAACACATCATACAGGCAATCATACAAAGTCTTGTATTTACTGTCCCAATGGACTTCACAAAAGATGCCATGGGTCTTTACCTCATGGTCTTATATGTATTTCCATTTCGATTTACACATTATTGAATGTTACACCATGAACATCCATACAAACATTTCATATAATGCCATGGGTCTTAACCACATGGTCATATATACACTCTTTTAGTCATTTCATATCTTGCCATGGGTCTTAACCACATGGTCTTACATTTATTCATGTATCATGATCTACCTTTCCAGTCTCTTCTTATTGCAGGCTACGCCATGAATGGTTCCAATTTATGTCAAACTGCTATGGGCCTCTGCCTCATGTTCTTGCACTCTTTTCAGTTTGTGATATGCCAATCTGGTTAGCATTATAACTACCCTACC
This sequence comes from Gossypium bickii, assembly GCA_025503065.1. NCBI lineage: Eukaryota > Viridiplantae > Streptophyta > Magnoliopsida > Malvales > Malvaceae > Gossypium > Gossypium bickii. The sequence goes on along the minus strand of CP106713.1, from coordinate 82,791,541 downwards.
AGATGATTCATAATGGGACATTCCTTATTTCTTACTTACTCAGATGATCATATTTCTGACTGACATTATTTTTGCACCTTAACTATAGATGCACTCTTACCAATCAATATTCTTCTTAACTAGAATGTTACACATATTGTAGTAATATATACTTTATCCTTACTATGGTCTTACATTTACTGATTGTTATACTTGTCATCATCCTATATATATAATTACTTTTACTGGAAATATTTACACAAGAGAGTTAGGGTAGAGACTCACTTGATTCTCACTTACTGCAGTTTAAAACTCCAGATCTAGATATTCATCTCGAACCAGCAATAAGCACTACTTAGAAACATAATTTCACTATTACTACTATTGTACATACAAATTACTTATCATATCAATCTCTAACAATCTCATACAGAAACCTTATACTTACAAACTTACTATTCAATCACCATATATAGACTGACTCATTCAGAACTTAACATGCAGAGCTGAAATACTTACCTTGATACAAAATAACCTCTGATCGTAAAAGAACCATAGCTTCTAGATCATCTATGTAAGATAGATTCAGACAAAAGGAAGGTATCAGTAAATACCAATTAAGGAAGAGGAAGAAGAAAGAAGAATTGTTTCAGAACTCATCAATCACATATAAATATGACTTCACTTACTTAGTCAAATGTTATACGTTTTAGAACTTGCCTTTTTAATAAGCAACTTGCAATCACAATTATCAAGCTGAGCTAACTAGTTGATTTCTAACCAAGTGACTCGGAATCTAACTAACACAATATTCCATACAAACTAGGCGTACTATACCTTTGGCGAATACTCATTCCATACTTACCCTTTTATCAATTAACACGAACTTCTCTTTAATATAGAAAAATATCATGAAATCAAATTCTTACTAACTCATGTGGCAGTTACTATATGCCCAAGCATATATGCCAAAATAATCATTTGGGTGGATAACATTATGCCAGACAGACTATTTACTACTATACACCCAAAACTTTAAACTCGCCAGATCTAGGATGTTACTCAACCGCCGGGTCCGGGTACCAAATGTCACAATTAAACCGTTGCCTAAAAAACTTCCTAACTTGATTTATTTACAACTTAACCCACACAAATTTGCAAGCACAATGTGATCCATACAACTTTATTTTTTACTTTTTGGAAGAGAACATTACAAAAAATTTAACTTCAATTTAAATTTTCTAATACACAATAATTAAAACATTCACAATTTTTCTGCCCTATTGGGCTTGTTTAATTATAATGACAAAAACCTAGAATTTAAAGTTTCGATTAATTTGCTCTCATTTATAATCTGAGGCGCAGCCTCTAAGGGTGCCTACCCCATGAACGATCTTTTCCTTAAGTTGTCATTGGATGACATCTACCCTTGTTAGTCCCATATTAATTACCCACCAGAAAGTTCTGGCAGACATTTTATTTCCTTTTATAAATTCCTAGCAGACTTTATCAATCATTCAACTTTGAGGCTGACTTTCACACTCATGCGGTCCCTTAGCAGGCTACCCACTCTTCTGGCTACCTTTTTATCGTTCACCAAGTAGGACTCCAACCATGATAATCCATCTTATCATTACTTAGCCAATATTGGTTCATCAACCCAGGCAGACACTTAACGGCGATACTATATTTACCAATACGTTAAAGGAATCTCTCCTTCCTTTCAAACATAATGAAATTAATACATTTCTATCAGCTACACTCATTATTAAAGTTTAGAGAATCCCCTCATTATCCAGCTTGCCCACACCCTCAGACACGCCACGGCCATTCTGTCATGCTACTCGCTGCGCGAGTCTCATGGTGACTTTTCCTTTTGTACCCTAGTGGGCTTCTTGGTTCACTGTCCTGGTGGACTTCATATGCTGTCATAGCACAACTATGGTCTTATACATTATAATCTTATATTTACCCTGGCAGACTTCTATGGTCTTACACATTATAATCTCAAGTTTATTGTCCTGATGGACTTCATATGTTGCCATAGCCCAGCTATGGTCTTACAAATTATAATCTCATGTTTACTGTGATGGCAGAATGAAAAGAGAAATAGTTGAGTTCGTAGCTAAATGCTTAACTTGTCAACGAGTTGCGGTAGAACACCAAGTTCCCATAGGATTAATTCAGCCTATTTCTATTCCTGAGTGGAAATGGGAACTGTAACACCATAAATTTGGGCCTAGTAGAATTGGGCCTATTGGGCCTTGGGCATGGGAGCGTTTAAAATTTTTGAGAACAAGAGAACGACACTAATGCAAGTTGGACCTATTAGGTGAGTGATTTTGGAAGGTTAGGGTGCTTCCATGAAGTTTTGGGGTTCAAACTTGGGCTTTAGGAAAAATTTTCAGTTTTAAGTGAATAAAACCCTGGATGCTTGGATGTAGGCCTTTTAATTTATTGTGATAAAAAAATGACACAAGGAAGCATGTGGCCTAGAGGTTGTGGCGTCATTAAGGTTGTAAGGGAGCCAGGGTTCAAGTCTTGGCCCTTGCAGAATTTTTAAATTTTGCTCTTAAAAGAATCTAGACACTGGCACATTGACTTTATAAATATTTGCACATGTTTTAAGTCACAAATGAGTTTGTGTCCTAGTGGTGGTGGCATGACATGGCGATCAAGAGGACTTTGGTTCGAATCCCTTTGCACATGAAGGTTGATTATTCTGCTAAGTTGGGACGGCAGGTGGTTGTGATGGAATTAAACTCTACTGAAGGTGAAGTCCCACATCGGGAAGCTAACATGAGGTTAGGTGAGAAGCTGGCTTTAAATAGAGTGAACCAGGAGAAGAGGAGGGATACCTGATCGTAACTGTCGAGTCTTAAAATTTATAAAAAGTGCACCTATCGAACAGTAGTATAGTTTAGGCAAGACCAGAATGTCGAACCCAAAGGAACTAAAAGTACTAATAATAACTTTCTTTTTATTATCTAGCCTAAAATAAGTGAAGCTCTTTGTTTAATCTAATTTTAATTAACTGCTAAGCTAAAGTGGCAAAGATAAAAAGAATGAATTGGGGAAATACTGTTGGAAAAACTCAGTTGATTAAGATGATACCCTTAGGAAGAATCCACCTAGACTTCACTTGTTATCTAACACTAAACCAAACGATGTATTCACTTGACTTCATCCGTAAGATTCCCTAATTTATATTAAACCTTCTCTCGAGGCGAATAATGTCTAACCCTAGGTTGATTAATTGAAATCTCTTTCTAATTAAAACCCCTAGAATCGTATTAACTTGATCTATGGACTCCCATATTAGGTTTCACCCTAATCCGGCAAAATCTCGTCACCCTATCTCTAGGCGTGCGATCAACTCCGCTTAATTATGCTAGATCTACTCTTAAGCAGGGACTTTTGCTCCTCCACCTAAGCACATCATACTTGAATTAATATCCCGAAAATATCAACACAAGAATTAAGAACAAATCAAGTATTTATCATATAGTTAAAAAAAATAACAAGATTCGTCTTAGGTTTCATCCCCTTCAGGTATCTGAAGGATTTAGTTCATAAATATAAAAGAAAACATATCAGAAGAAAAAATAAAACAAAACATAAGAAGTCCCTAAAACCCCCTGAAGGAATTGAAGGAGAGATCAGCCGTCTTGAGTAGAATTCTGGCTTCTTGAGATGGATCAACTGGCTATCTTTGAGTGATTTCCACAAATCTAACATTTTCAGCTCGGCTCTTTGGCCTAGCTAACCGCGCTGACAAAAGCCCTGGCAGAAGGCTTCTGCTGAACTCCTCTTTTCAAGTTTCCCCCTTGGGTGTTTATATAAACTTTAAGATGCTTTACTTGGCCCCTAAGTATCCTAATTCAAGTAGAATTCCTATTAGGGTGTTTGAATAGGAATTGGAATGTGTTTATTTGCCTCCAAGTATCCTATTCCGAGTAAAACTCCTCTTGGCCACGGCAGGGACATGCCCGTGTAAATCGTGGCCAGGCCGTGTTTGAAGCTGTTGAATAGGGCAAAGCCATGTGGTCTTGGGCCCAGGCCGTGTGGACTTCATGATATGGCTCATTTACTCCGTTTTGGGCCCGTTTCTCGTTCTTTCTATCCTCCGGTGCTTTCTTGAGTATAAGACATGAAAAGAAAGGATTAAGAGCACCTTTTTACATAAATCAAGTGAGAAATCATCCAAAAGTATGCTAAATGTTGGATTAAAATATGTTACTTTTACGGTTTATCACATACCCCCACACTTAAGATTTTGCTTGTCCTCGAGCAAAATTCTCAACTTACAACTCAAACGAACTTTCCTTGATTCATAATATTCATCAATCCTATTTTATCATAATCCAAAGATAATTTATACATGGATAATCCAACTCAAAGAGTCCTAAAGATTCAAACAAATCAAAGTCATATATTTATAGCATGAAAACATAGGCGTTTCCCTTTACCTAAATAATTACCTCTAATTCGAAATCGACAAGATTTAACTTCCTCACTAAAGATTCACTCAAATCACTCAAAGTGTTTAAGCTTCAAAATTAAGCACTAAAAAGTCGAACATGAAAAGTTAATCCCATAGGCTTGCATGAAAATTAAACCTCCACCACTATAAAATGAGATGATACACAAATCAAAAGGTCTTTGACAGGGTTGTAACAGGGCTTAGATTAAGGGTATGGATAAGGGCTGAATTAGAAGGTTAGAATCGAGATTGACCGGGCAAATTACCTAATTAGAAACAATGAACATGTAACACCCCAAACCCGGTCCAAACACCATGACCGAATCTGGCATGTTACGGGAAAAACGAGTTTGAAAATTTCGAATTTGTACCAAATAGACTTGATAAAAACTTTGTTCCTTTTTGAAACCAAGTTGTTTAATGATGTCACTAAAACCTTTAGACTTAGTAAAAATTTGCCTTTAAGTTTGAAAACAATTGATTTTCAAAAACTTATAAAATCAGTGCGATACCCGATGGTATAGTTGAAAACACATCGTTAAAGTTTTGAAATCGTTGTTGTGTCATGTTTTAGCAAATTAACCCAATCAGTCTTGTTAAAGCATATAAAAATCAAACTTAAAACATAATAATAAAAGGCATAATTTAAAGGCTTTTTACAAGTCGAAATAAAACCCAAACAAAATTAAATACACTAAAGTACTCAAATGCAAATGGCTAAGTAAACTTTTATTAGAGCATGGCATGCGCACTTCGAGTCCATCCCGGCTCCAAGTCCGCGTCACGAGTCACCGAAATGTCAAAGGAGAGGGTGAGTCGAGTGACTCGATGTGTAAATCCCGCTCCCGATAAAACAACATGCTAACACCCATCATACATAGCAACATAATCAATGCAACCCGATCCTAACCATCCATACTCCTTTCTACCCCGTGTGGTACCAAAACCTTTGGTGACATACTGATCACGATGTGTTACCAAAACACCGATGTCCCAAAGACATAATATCCATCAATGTGGTCCCAAACCCTTTGGTGTCCCAAAGACACAATCTGTGCTACCAAAGCACCGGTGACCAAGTCACAAATCCAACGATGATGGGGCCAACCCCATCGTGTGTTACCAAAACACTAGCAGACGATCCCGTATCTCAAGTGGGGCCAACCCACGGTGGTCAAACCACGGGGACAAGTCGCAATGAGGTGCCAAACCTCCGGTGTCCCAAAGACACAATGTGCTACTAAAGCATCGTGACCGTAGTCACAAATCAGGTGATGGGGCCAACCCATCGTGTGTTACCAAAACACTGGCGTCAATCCCGTTTAATCATCTGTGGGGCCAACCCACTGTGGTACTGAGCCACTGGGACGAGACGCTGAGGTACCAAACCTCTGGAGGTGCCAAACCTCCGTGACCCAAAGTCACAAAGTGTGCTACCAAAGCACCGGTGCTCGTCAAGACAAACTATCACCGCTCCTCATCTCATATCACCCATCAACATACCATACTCATGTATCATGCATCTCATGCAAGTCATGCATATCATGCCAACATACCAAGCAGTCTCTCATAACATGCATACAAAACATAGGTCATGATGTAATACTTTATTAATAGTACTCATAATAAAACGAACTTACCCGAATCGTCCACATACCCCATTTGGGTATTCACTTGTCCAACATACTGTTATAGTTTTAACAGCAAATCGGTTTATTATTAAAAATATTACTAAGTATCAAGGTGTTAGTTACACACCGATAACTACGAGTCTAGAAATCCAACGAGAACGAAAGCTAATCCTCGAGTATTGACTCCTACAATCGGCCAAAGATAGGGGTTAGGCACAAAGACATTCGCCAACACCATTAGACCAACAAGGATTGTCGAATCACCCTTACCTTGCTATTAGTTTGCTTTCCAAACAAACCCCGAACCGAAAGTGGCTCTCTTGACAATCGGCCTTCACCTAGAAATAGAACCATTAATCTCTTGTAGCCCATCTTAAAGAAATCGAAAGAATGTAGTAATATTACTTACCACACTTATCTAATCACTTAACAAATGAAGATGGCCCCTCTTGTTTGCTTGAAACCCTTCGATGTCCTATAACACAATCGGTTCATCACCAAAGGATTAGCACTCAACAACAAAGTCACATTCGGCTCTTTATCAATCCAAACGATTAAGAATGGAAAAGAGAAGAAATGGCCATTCGCCAAAAGCTTACCACCACCAACGATTAAGGCAAGGCTTCCAAAACACCACCGGTATTCGCCACTACAACCACTGAGAGAAGGGATGAGTTCGGTCAGCACTTTGATCAAAAAGGAGAAAAAGTTCGGCCAACAAAACACCAAGGGAAGGGAGGTATTCGGCTAGAACTCAGAAGTACCACAGAGGAAATATGGTCTAAAAGATGAGAAGGAATCGGTCAACGGATGAGAAGGGTTCGGCTTGAGTGTTTAACACCTCTACTTTCGGCTTTGTATGAGAAGAAAAGAGAGTCTAGTGAAGAGAAATGAGGTTACTGCAATGGGTTTGAGAGGGAAAAGAAGAAAGAAACCAACGATGGATAGAGGTTGCACTTTCGGTTTTGAGCAATAAAGAAGATGGAGAAAATGTTTTAGAAGTCAAGTTTCGGTTCAATAAAGTGGAAAAGAAGAAGAAGGTATAGGAGAGAGCATTCGGTCACACCAAACAAAGGAAGCAAAGCAAAATTTGACAAGAAGAGGTTTTTTTTTTTCTAAGAAGAAAGAATGAGAACCTTGTTGAATTTCGGCTAACAAAATGTGACCGAAAGTGTACCAAAATTCCTAAATGAATTTCGGCACACACACAACCCATCCCAAGCCGTCACTTCCTCCCCTAAACTCTCCAAAAGATTGGCCAAATCCCCTATTCACTCCCAACCACCATTTCAAAAGTTTGAACAAGTCCCCCTCCACCAATTTCTCTCCACCATCCAAGTCACCCTTGACCAAGTCCAAGGTGGAGTTTAAATCACACACAACTCCTCCCTCCTATGCCGTCCAAAAAGAAAGCAAAATGTGGCCACTTTGCAGCTTGAACACAGGACCACACCCCCTGCAAGTGGCGTCACATTCACAAGCCCTTAGTGGCGCCTACCATGCCACTCCACCAACTCCTCTTTTGTGCAATAAAATCCCCTTTTATTTTCTTAAGCCCCAACTCTATCGGCTCCCACACCTAAGGCCAAAAACTAAAATTTTCCTACCTACTGTGCATTCACTTAGCCTATAATTAAGCCCCTAAAACACCGAAATAGCAACACAGCATGCCAACACATGCAATATCATGCAACACAAAATAGCCCCTAACCCGGGATATTACAGTTCTACCCCCCTTAAAAATAATTTCGGCCTCGAAATTACCCGATCAAAAGAGTTGCGGGTATTCTTTGTCTCATCGTATCCTCGGGTTCCCACGTAGCTTCCTCCACACCATGATTTCGCCAAAGTACCTTAACCAAAGGCACGGACTTCCTACGCAGAACTTTCACATCCCGATCAAGAATGCGCACGGGTTCCTCTTCCATAGTCAAATCCGGATTTACCTCGATCTCTCCATCGCTACTACATGCGATGGATCCAAGCGGTACCTCCAAGCATCAAACGTGAAAAACATCGTGAATCGCTAAGCTCTCCTGGCAACTCAAGCGATCGTCACGCCTGGTCCAACTCGTCTCAATACCTTATACGGCCCAATAAACCTCGGACTTAGCTTGCCTTTTCTCGCCAAACCAAGCACCTTCTTCCAAGGCGAGACCTTTAAGAAAACCTCGATCTCCCACAAACAAACTCTATATCTCTTCGCTTAAGATCGGCATAAGACTTTTGCGGTCCAAGCTTCCTTTAAACGCGAGCTCGGATCACTTTGACCTTGTCCTCGGTCTCAAAGCAACCAACTCGAGTCCTAACAACCGGCGTTCACCTAACTCGTCCAACAAGTAGGTGAGCGACACTTCTACCATACTGACGCCTCATATGGTGCCATCTTGATGCTTGCTTGGTAAGCGTTGTTATAGGCGAACTCGGCCAACGGCAGAAACTCATCCCAACTGCCCCTGAAGTCCAGAACACAACCTCTCAACATGTCTTCCAAGATCTGAATGACCCTTTCTGATTGCCCGTCAGACTGCGGGTGAAAAGCCGTGCTGAAATCCAAACGAGTACCGAGCTCGATGCAAAGCTCTCGGAACCTCGACGTGAACCTCGGATCCCTATCTCGAGATTATCGAAAGCGGAACACGTGTAGCCTTACTATCTCGACACATAAAGCTTCGCCAACCTCTCAAGTGAATAGTCCACTCTCACGGAATGAAATGGGCCGACTTAGTCGAGACGATCCACAATAACCCAAACTGAATCCTTCTTGCTTGGCGCGAAGCGGTAACCCACTGACGAAATCCATAGTTATCCTTTCCCATTTCCACTGAGGAATTTTCACAGGCTGAAGCAAACCCGACGGCAACTGATGTTCAGCCTTGACCTGCTGACAAGTCAGACATTTTCCAACAAACTCTGTCACCTCTTTCTTCAAGCCAAAGCCACCAAAAGCGCTCTTTAAGATCCCTATACATCTTGCTACCTCCGGGATGCATAGCATAAGGATCTGCTATATGTGCGTCTGAAGAATCTTTCGCCTACTCAACATCTTTAGGCATACAAGCCTTCCCTTGAAACACGAGAACCTCATCACTAGATAAGTCTGTAACCCTCCAAACCACCATCTGCACATGTAACCTTCGCGCACTCAGAACCTCATCCTCCAACTGTTTCTCTTTGATCTGCTCAACCCAAGTAGGCTTAACCTGCAGCTCTGCCCCAAAATACTCGTCGTCATACAAACTTAAATGGGCAAACAAAGCTCTTAAGTCAAAACAACCCTACGGCTCAATCGCGCGCCACCACGTTAGCCTTGCCGGATGATACTCGATCGAGCGATCGTAGTCCTTAAGCAATTCAACCCATCTCATACGCCTCAAATTCGGATCCTTCTGAGTCAATAGGTACTTCAGGCTCTTATGATCAGTGTAGACTATTGACTTCTCCCCGTATAAGTAGTGCCTCCAGATTTTTAGAGCGAAGACTACAGCTGCCAGCTCCAAATCGTGCGTCGGATAGTTGACCTCGTGTGGCCTCAGCTGTCGAGAAGCGTAAGCCACAACCTTACCCTCCCGTGATCAAAGACACAACCCAATCCCGTATGTGATGCGTCGCAATAGACCGTGTATTCCTTACGACCTCAAAGTTGAATTAAAACAGGAGCCTCTGTCAAGATCTTTTTCAACTTATCAAAACTCTCCTGCTGTTTCTCAGTCCACACGAACGGAACTCCCTTTCTTAACAGCTTAGTCATCGGTGCTGCAATTAACGAGAAACCCTCAACAAATCTTCGATAGTATCCTGCCAAACCCAGGAAACTCCGAATCTCAGCGACTGACTTAGGAGGCTTCCAATCCAAAACCGCCTCAACCTTCCGAGGATCTACTCTAATCCCCTCAGCTGATACTACATGACCCAAAAACGTCACTTCACTAAGCCGAACTCGTGACTTCATCGAACTTAGCATAGAGTTGCTTCTCCCTCAAAATCTGCAACACCACTCTTAAGTGTGCATCATGCTCTTCCTCCGACCTTGAGTATACCAAGATATCGTCAATAAAAACCACGACGAACCGATCCAGATACTGCTGAAACACCCTATTCATCATATCCATAAAAGCTGCCGGAGCGTTAGTCAACCCGAACGGCATTACCAGGAATTCGTAGTGCGTCATCGAGTCCAAAGCATTTGTCTTATGGATATCCGCTTCCTTAACTTTCAACCGATGGTACCCGGACCTCAAATCGATCTTGAAAACACCGATGCACCTTTCGGTGATCAAACAAGTCATCTATCCGTGGCAGCGGATACTTGTTTTTAATCGTCGACTTATTCGGTTGGCGGTGAGTCGATACACATCCGCATCGAACCGCCCTTCTTCTTGGACGAATAATACGGCGCGCCCCACGGCGAAACACTTGGCCTAATGAAGCCTCGATCCAACGGCTCTCGTGATTCGAGCCTTAAGCTCCACCAATTCCTTTGGTGCCATCCTATATGGAGCAATAGACACTGGCGCAGTCCCTGGTAGCAGATCTATCCCAAACTCTACCTCACGATCGGGTGGCAAACCCTAAGCTCCTCTGAAACACATCCACAAATTCCTTAAAGATGCGAACCTTCTCAACAAAGCAGATTCCTTAGCCTCTAAGGCATACACATGAACCACATACGCCGCGACCCTTCCCGACCATCTTTCTGACTTTCAAAGCGGATACCACATTTGATAAATAATCTCTCCTATTACCTATCATAATCACTTCATCTCCCTATCCGTCGATAGAACCATGCGCTTAGCCGCGCAATCCACTTTGGCACGGTACTTCACGGCCGGTCCATCCGAGAATCGGATCGAACTCCTCAAGCGGCGGTTCCATCGGATCGCGACAAAAATGACCCCTTGGAGTTCTAGGGGTACATCCTTATACAACTTATCTACCACTACAGAGTGACCTAGAGGGCTAAGTACAGTCATCTGTCTAGAAGATATCTCAGAGTCTAAGTCCATGGTCTCAACTATACTACTAGCAACATACGAATGCGTGGAACCCAAATCAATTAAGGCAGATAGGAGAACCAAAAATCAAAAACGCACGGTGATTACGTCCCGGTGCGCGCGCGCCTCTCGCGGCGCCTAGCAAAGATACACGCACCAGCCGTCGTGCCTCGAGAACTACCCGCACCTCGCCCGGTGCTCCACGACCTCGACCAAATCCATTACCGCCGCTCGCCATTACCACGGCCCCTCTGCGGTGGCGGTCCATTACCTCGAACCGACACGGCCACGACTCTCCGGATCGAATCACTCGCCATCCTACGCGGACAATCCACGATGCGATGATCCGATGAACCACACTCGAAGCGACCTTTTCCACCCGGTCCAACAACCACCCCAATGAGATTTCCCACACCGATTACATCTGCGGTGGTCCCGCTAGCAAACACCAAATCTAGCAGATCGATTACGCCCACTCGGTCTAGCCCTCTTCTCGCGGATTACCCGACGAACCAGCGGACCCAAAGCTCCTCTTAAGCCTACTCCTATCCATGTTCTCGCCTCACCGATTCCTTAACACCTTCGGCTACCTTAGCCTTCTCGACTAAGACAAAGCAAACTCGCGCTCTCCTTTGTGGAGCAATCAGCGACCTCAACTCGTCTGAGACCATCCTCGAAAACGAACACACCTCTCATGCTCGGTGGCTACAATGCCCGGGCATACCTACTCGACTTCAAGAACTCACCCTCGCACTCGAACATGATTTACTCCCGAACAAGCCTCGAAATGCCTTTCATTTGGGAGTCGATGTAACTAGCCCCGATGTATTTCTTTTGATATGCACTCTGAAATAATCCCATGTCGGATCCTCACCGCCACACTGTCTCCGAACCGTGAGCCACCATCGGTATGACTTATCCCGAGAAGCGATACAATCCCCTTAAGTTTCTCCTCGATCGTCAAGTCCGGATCGCCCATGATCCGCTCGATTGCCTCCGGCCAATACTCAGCGGTGCTAGGAGCAACACCGATACACCTCGGAAGAACTCGGCCCGTTAGCCCGAGTCGCTCAGAACAGATTTCCTAACTCCCGCACCACCACTTACACCGGCTACTCTTTTCCAACACCCGCGACATCGCGCTGTGACACGCGTCATCTCGGTCGATCTTGGAACTCACCACCTCCACGGTGGTGGCGAATCCCAGCATCTCATTTTCGAACCCCGCCCGGATCCTACGGGCTCGTAAACCGAATCATCCTACCCCTACCTCTACCACGAGTATTACGACCACGTCCGCCTCGAGTGCTCATGTCTAAACGATCTACGTATCTGATTAAAAGGATTTTTATGCATTAGTATCGTTCCACTTTCTTAACCGCAAAGAAATTTTATGGATAGAGTTTATTCAGGGGTTCTTTCGAGTAATCAAGGTTTCAATCTTCTATCCTATTCACCCAAAAGAGATTATACATTCATTCCTTAAACCTTTCCATACCTATGCACTCTTCGGACATTGCTGCCCATTTCTAGCCCAAGGGTATTTTCGTCATTTTCCCTACAGGGTATTTTCGTAATAAAAGATATTTTAAACTTTCGTAAAACTGGTCAATTTGAAATTCCAAAAATTTGAGAGTGTTCTTTGAAAATTTTGTAAAATACTTCGTTTTGAAAACCAGGGGTATTTTAGTAATTTTCACAAACTGAGGGCGTTTTCGTAAATTTTCCAAAATCAAAATTTTGATTGATATTTTGTAAAACAGAGTGTTTGAATTTCGTAACATCATTGGAATTTTGGGGCAAAATCATTGAGTTGCTATTTGATAAACCAAGGGCATTTCAGTAAATTTACCCCTAAGGGCATTTTTGTAATTTTCCATAAATCAGGTTTTTTTTTCAAGAAAATTGTTGTAAATGTGACATTTTTAGTTTTGAAAGAGTTTATTGCAAAAAGTTTGAAAACATTAGGGTTGTTGTTGTATTTTTGAAAACATGGCTAATTCCCTTTTCGGGTTTTAATCGTTAGGTTAAGTCTACAACCGAGCCTTCTTGGTCAGGGTGAACTCGAGCTACGCACCAAGTGGGATACCTGCGAAGAGGAGGTGAGTCACGAGGACTGCTTAAATACCAAGCTCTTCAGGATCCTCTCCTAGACATGCGCATGGAGTTGCCACACCCTAGCCCCCGTGGCTGAGTCATAGATTGGTTTAGTGCTTTAAGTCTTATGCTTTAGTTCAAGTGTTTGAGTAATCTAATCCTAGGGTTCAAGTCCTATAAGTCTAACTACGTTCCATAACACCTACCCTTCTACAAATAATAATGCATGTAAGAGTTAGAACCACTTACACAGGCGAATCAGTGCAGGAAACTTCGGTGCCATGCCTTGTAAACCATGTATTCCATCACAAAACACTTTAAAACAAACTTTTGAAAACAGTTTGGGCCTCAAGCCCACAGCCGAGCTTTTGAACTTAGCTCTGATACCATAATTGTAACACCCCAAACCCGGTCCAAACACCATGACCGAATCTGGCATGTTACGGGAAAAACGAGTTTGAAAATTTCGAATTTGTACCAAATAGACTTGATAAAAACTTTGTTCCTTTTTGAAACCAAGTTGTTTAATGATGTCACTAAAACCTTTAGACTTAGTAAAAATTTGCCTTTAAGTTTGAAAACAATTGATTTTCAAAAACTTATAAAATCAGTGCGATACCCGATGGTATAGTTGAAAACACATCGTTAAAGTTTTGAAATCGTTGTTGTGTCATGTTTTAGCAAATTAACCCAATCAGTCTTGTTAAAGCATATAAAAATCAAACTTAAAACATAATAATAAAAGGCATAATTTAAAGGCTTTTTACAAGTCCGAAATAAAACCCAAACAAAATTAAATACACTAAAGTACTCAAATGCAAATGGTGAGTAAACTTTTTATTAGAGCATGGCATGCGCACCCGAGTCCATCCGGCTCCAAGTCCGCGCGCTCACGAGTCACTGAAATGTCAAAGGAGAGGGTGAGTCGAGTGACTCGATGTGTAAATCCCGCTCCCGATAAAACAACATGCTAACACCCATCATACATAGCAACATAATCAATGCAAACCGATCCTAACCATCCATACTCCTTTCTACCCCGTGTGGTACCAAAACCACTGGTGACATACTGATCACGATGTGTTACTAAAACACCGATGTCCCAAAGACATAATATCCATCAATGTGGTCCCAAACCACTTTGGTGTCCTAAAGACACAATCTGTGCTAATAAAGCACCGTGACCGAAGTCACAAATCCAACGATGATGGGGCCAACCCATCGTGTGTTACCAAAACACTAGCAGACGATCCGTATCTCAAGTGGGGCCAACCCACGGTGGTCAAACCACGAGGACAAGTCGCAATGAGGTGCCAAACCTCGGTGTCCCAAAGACACAATGTGCTACCAAAGCACCGGTGACCGTAGTCACAAATCGGTGATGGGGCCAACCCATCGTGTGTTACCAAAACACTTGGCGTCAATCCCGTTTAATCATCTCGTGGGGCCAACCCACCGTGGTATCGAGCCACTTGGGGACGAGACGCTGAGGTACCAAACCTCTGGAGGTGCCAAACCTCTGGTGACCCAAAGTCACAAAGTGTGCTACCAAAGCACTGGTGCTCGTCAGCACAAACTATCACTGCTCCCTCATCTCATATCACCCATCAACATACCATACTCATGTATCATGCATCTCATGCAAGTCATGCATATCATGCCAACATACCAAGCAGTCTCTCATAACATGCATACAAAACATAGGTCATGATGTAATACTTTATTAATAGTACTCATAATAGAACGAACTTACCCGAATCGTCCACATACCCCATTTGGGTATTCACTTGTCCAACATACTGTTATAGTTTTAACAGGCAAATCGGTTTATTATTAAAAATATTACTAAGTATCAAGGTGTTAGTTACACACCTGATAACTACGAGTCTAGAAATCCAACGAGAACGAAAGCTAATCCCCTCGAGTATTGACTCCTACAATCGGCCAAAGATAGGGGTTAGGCACAAAGACATTCGGCCAACACCATTAGACCAACAAGGATTGTCGAATCACCCTTACCTTGCTATTGGTTTGCTTTCCAAACAAACCCCGAACCGAAAGTGGCTCTCTTGACAATCGGCCTTCACCTAGAAATAGAACCATTAATCTCTTGTAGCCCATCTTAAAGAAATCGAAAGAATGTAGTAATATTACTTACCACACTTATCTAATCACTTAACAAATAAAGATGGCCCTCTTGTTTGCTTGAAACCCTTCGATGTCCTATAACACAATCGGTTCATCACCAAAGGATTAGCACTCAACAACAAAGTCACATTCGGCTCTTTATCAATCCAAACGATTAAGAATGGAAAAGAGAAGAAATGGCCATTCGGCCAAAAGCTTACCACCACCAACGATTAAGGCAAGGCTTCCAAAACACCACTGGTATTCGGCCACTACAACCACTGAGAGAAGGGATGAGTTCGGTCAGCACTTTGATCAAAAAGGAGAAAAAGTTCGGCCAACAAAACACCAAGGGAAGGGAGGTATTCGGCTAGAACTCAGAAGTACCACAGAGGAAATATGGTCTAAAAGATGAGAAGGAATCGGTCAACAGATGAGAAGGGTTCGGCTTGAGTGTTTAACACCTCTACTTTCGGCTTTGTATGAGAAGAAAAGAGAGTCTAGCTGAAGAGAAATGAGGTTACGGCAATGGGGTTTGAGAGGGAAAAGAAGAAAGAAACCAACGATGGATAGAGGTTGCACTTTCGGTTTTGAGCAATAAAGAAGATGGAGAAAATGTTTTAGAAGTCAAGTTTCGGTTCAATAAAGTGGAAAAGAAGAAGAAGGTATAGGGAGAGAGCATTCGGTCACACCAAACAAAGGAAGCAAAGCAAAATTTGACAAGAAGAGGTTTTTTTTTTTTTTTTCTAAGAAGAAAGAATGAGAACCTTGTTGAATTTCGGCTAACAAAATGTGACCGAAAGTGTACCAAAATTCCTAAATGAATTTCGGCACACACACAACCCATCCCAAGCCGTCACTTCCTCCCCCTAAACTCTCCAAAAGATTCGGCCAAATCCCCCTATTCACTCCCAACCACCATTTCAAAAAGTTTGAACAAGTCCCCCCTCCACCAATTTCTCTCCACCATCCAAGTCACCCTTGACCAAGTCCAAGGTGGAGTTTAAATCACACATAACTCCTCCCTCCTATGCCGTCCAAAAAGAAAGCAAAATGTGGCCACTTTGCAGCTTGAACACAGGACCACACCCCCTGCAAGTGGCGTCACATTCACAAGCCCTTAGTGGCGCCTACCATGCCACTCCACCAACTCCTCTTTTGTGCAATAAAATCCCCTTTTATTTTCTTAAGCCCCAACTCTATCAGCTCCCCACACCTAAGGCCAAAAACTAAAATTTTCCTACCTACTCAGGCATTCACTTAGCCTATAATTAAGCCCCTAAAACACCGAAATAGCAACACAGCATGCCAACACATGCAATATCATGCAACACAAAATAGCCCCTAACCCGGGATATTACAGAACATATCTTAAATACTTACATCAATTGAAAACTTAATACTACCAATTATAATACTCTAACATGAGCTTCTTCTTCAACATTTGGAATTTAAATATATAAGCTCAATTACATAGAACAAATATTAAATATACTTCGTTTTCTTATAAGAACAAATCAAGTAATTAAAGGATAAATTTAACTACTAAAATAATATAATTAGGTAACTAATCAAATCAAATCTCGATTATAAGGGTAGTCAAAAGGAATGGTGATAACAAATACAAAGGGTTTTGGGTTAATATTAGTGGGTAAGTCAATAAAAGGGTTGTTAGGATCAACGGGGTTCACTAGGGGTTAATTATGAATGTAGGATATTTATGGAGTAAGTGGGTTAAATCCTAAGTGCCTTTATCATCTTTGTATATCAAATCATAGGTGTGGTCTCGACATGTATAATGATGCAAGTTCTAGAATAACAGTTCAATGTTGACACACTCATAATCAATAAATTGAGCAAGAAAAAGAATATATGCTCTAAAAGGCTCAAAATCTCACAAAAATTATGGGTGTTTTGATATCAACCTTGTAAATTTCAAATTTCAAGATAACATTCAAATTTAGGTTAACAACCTAAAAAAGTTTTAATTTTCTTAAAAAATAGACTTATTATGCTTGATTCTCTAGTATTCTTCAAATTTAATCATCAATGCCTAATTATCAATGACTTAATCAAAAACATATCAATAAAAATCATAAATTAAAGAAAATTTCATTCTCATCATAATATAAGAAACTTATCTCAAGACAAGATATCATTCAGGGATTTTCAGATAATACTATAATTAACCCCCTCACACTTAAGATGTACATTGCCCTCAATGTACAAAGATAGATAAAATGACAATATAGTGAGAAAATCAAAAGATAGGGAGAGAAGTGAAACTTCCTGAATTTTGGATGAAGTCAATGAAAAGAAACCGGATAGGATTGGAGGTGAACGTGGGGAAATGCCTCGAACTGTTTGAAATTGAATCCTCAAAATAGCCGATCGAATTTTATTGTGTCCTAAGCTATATCTAAATGCCATAAAGAATAAGAACAAATAAAAATAAAAATAAAAGTAAATAATGGAAAATGAAAGAAGAAAGACAACTGGAAAAGAAAAAGGAAGAAGAGGGTTAAATAGAAATTATGGATCTGGTTGTTACCCCCGCCCTTGTACCTTCCTGTGGTGGCCACACGGCCATGGCCGTGTGCAAGGCCGTGTGGTATGGAAATCTGTATTTTGGTTAGTTTATGGTTAGGTGCTAAAAGGAAAAATAAAAGAAAAAATAATAAAAAATGTAAAAATTAATGGGGTTAGTGCTCGGGTTGCCTCTCATTCGTATGGTCATGGTAGTTTGAGGAGGTGAAAATCCTTTCTCATGTGATCAATTCGGTTATTGATATAAAATTTAAGTCGAGTAATGTTTTCCTCAAAAGTGTAGAAATTAGAAAGTGTTACCTCGACCGTTCCATCTGGGAAGATTTTGAGTACCTGATCTCCTATCTTAAGCTGGGTTGTCCCATTATTAAGTTCATCGTGGAGTTGCCTCGTTTTTGCTTCGTGTGTTTTTAGTCTCTCCTTAAAGTGTGTCTTCCATTCATCAATCCAAATTCTTCGTTCCTCATAAATTTCTTCTTTATCGGCACGAGGTCTAGGATCTGGCATCTACGAAAGAGCTTCAAGAAATGGCAAGTTAAAATGAAATTTCTTTGAAAGTTTAAGAGACTTGCCAAGTTGTTCCTCTGTGTGGTTTTTCTTTGTCGCATCGGGGTATGGCACACGGGGTTGGTACTCTGTAATCACCGGGTTTGGTAAATCATAGCTTTCCTCAACCTTACCTTCACTTACCACAGGCTCTTACTTCGGGTCAAATTCCACTAACCTTTCACTGTCACGAGCCGTTACGGCTTGAATTTGCTCTTTTGGGTTAGTTTCAGTGTTGCTTGGCAAGCTTTCTTGTGGTTGTTCTAAGATCTCTGATCGAATTTCAGAAACTATCTTAGTAAGTTGTCTAACTGACTTAGTAAGTTCCCCAACTTGGCTCTCGATCCCTTTGATTGATGCTTGTTGATTATCGAGCACTGTCTCAATTTTTTGGAGACGGGTTTCTGTGGCTACCATGAATTTTGACAGCATCTCTTCAAGGTTCGACTCCTGTTCCTGTTGGTGAGGTGATTGTTGACAATCTAGAGGAAGTTCCGGTCTTTGGCTATTTTGATCATCCCACGAGAAATTGGGATGGTACCTCCAACCTTCATTATAAGTGTCATTATAAAATTATTTTGTGGTCTAGAATAGTTACCCGTATAGTGAGCTTGCTCGTTTTCCATGCCATATTCATAGGGTGGGTACTCAGGATTTGCCACTCCTCCTAGATTCGAGTCATATTGCATTACTGGGTGTACCAGCGAGAGACTATACAAACCATCAAATTTTTTACTTAAAAGCTCTATCTGGTTAGATAGCATGGTTACTGGGTCGAGGTTGTAGCTATCAGCTGCTTTTATTAGCTTTGTCCTCATAACGTTCCACTGATAGTTATTCAATGCCATCCCCTCTATAAACTAAAATTACCTGTCAAAAGTAATTAAAAGAAAAATTAGCAAAATAAAAAAATAAAATTTAATTGCAAAAATAAAATATGGCTAGAGTAATAAAAATTAAGCGTTCTTAATATTTTAGTTCCCCGGAAACGACGCCAAAAACTTGATCATAGCTGTCGAGTCTTAAAATTTATTAAAGGAGAATGATCGAACCTGGAAACTAACTCTGACAGTAACTTAAGGCAAGTGCACCTATCAAACAGTAGTATAGCTTTGGCAAGACCGGAATGTCGAACCCAAAGGAACTAAAAGTGCTAATAATAACTTTCTTTTTATTATCTAGCCTAAAATAAGTGAAGTTCTTGTTTAATCTAATTTTAATTAACTACTAAGCTAAAGACGCAAAGATAAAAAGAATGAATTGGGGAAATACTGTTGGAGAAACTCAGTTGATTAAGATGATACCCTTAGGAAGAATCCACCTAGACATCATTTGTTATCTAACACTAAACCAGACGATGTATTCACTTGACTTGATTCGTAAGATTCCCTAATTTATATTAAACCCTCTCTCGAGGCGAATAACGTCTAACCCTAGGTTGATTAATTGAAATCTCTTTCTAATTAAAACCCCTAGAATCGCATTAACTTGATCTATGGACTCCCATATTAGGTTTCACCCTAATCCAGCAAAATCTCGTCACCCTATCTCTAGGCGTGCGATCAACTCCGCTTAATTATGCTAGATCTACTCTTAAGTAGGGACTTTTGCTCCTCCACCTAAGCACATCATACTTGAATTAATATCTCAGAAATATCAACACAAGAATTAAGAACACATAATTAAGAACAAATCAAGTATTTATCATATAGTTCAGAAAACAATAACAAGATCAGTCTTAGGTTTCATCCCCTTCAGGTATCTGAAGGATTTAGTTCATAACTACAAAAGAAAACATCTCAGAAGAAAAGATAAAACAAAACATAAGAAATCCCTAAAACCCCCTGAAGGAATTGAAGGAGAGATCCTCCGTCTTGAGTAGAATTTCGACTTCTTGAGATGGATCAACTGGCTATCTTTGAGTGAGTTCCACAAATCTAACCTTTTCGGCTTGGCTCCTTGGCCTAGCTAATCGCGCTGACAAAAGCCCTGGCAGAAGGCTTCTGCCGAACTGCCCTTTTCAAGTTGCCCCCTTGGGTGTTTATATAGACTTTGAGATGCCTTACTTGGCCCCTAAGTATCCTAATTCAAGTAGAATTCCTATTAGGGTGTTTGAATAGGCTTTGAAATGTGTTTCTTTGCCTCCAAGTATCCTATTTCGAGTAAAACTCCTCTTGGCCACGGTAGGGATACACCCATGGCACACGCCCGTGTAAATCGTGGCCAGGTCGTGTTCGAAGATGTTGAATGGGGCACGGACGTGTGGTCTTGGGCCCAGGCCGCGTGGGTTTCATGATATGGCCCATTTACCTGTTTCTCGTTCTTTCTATCCTCCGGTGCTTTCCTGAGTATAATACATGAAAAGAAAGGATTAAAAGCACCTTTTTACATAAATCAAGTGATAAATCATCCAAAAGTATGCTAAATGTGGGATTAAAATATGTAACTTTTACGGTTTATCAATACCTTTCTCAGCTTATCCCTTTCGCTTTGTGGCGTGTTCGTTCGGAGTGCAGATTAGCTTCAGATTCCTATAAGGTGTGTATTTCGCATTACTCTAGCTGTAGAGCGGCAAATGCCGAAATGCCGGTCACATGGCGATAGTAGCCACATGAGCGTGCGAGCGCACGTTTGGGAGCTTTGACGCGATAGTTGAGGCCATCATGAGTGTTCTTATGGGTTTAGGCTGTTTGGACCACAATTGGTCAAAATGGGCCATGTGGGGCCAATGGGCCCGTGGGCCCAATCGGATAAGTTGTATGATTGTGTAGTAAATATTGGACTAGACTATGTGAATCTAATATCTGTGGCTAGATTTGGGCTAAATGGGCCACACGAGCATATGGGCCTATTTGGGCCTAGAGTGGGCCCTAAGCCTATTCGTGTCGTCATCTCTGTCTAGAATACCTTGGTTTACAAAATTACTGAAATACTCTCGGTTTTGCAAAATTACCGAACTACCCTCGACTTACAAAATTACCAAAATACCCCTTGTTTGCAAAATTACCGAAATACCCCCTATTTGCAAAATTATTGAAATACCCCCGATTTGTAAAATTAGCAAAATAGCCCTGATTCATAGAATTATCAAAATACTCTCAATTTACAAAATTATCGAAATACCCTCAAGTTGCAAAATTACCGAAATACCCTCGATTTGTGAATTTATCAAAATACCCCTGTAGGGTAGAATTATCGAAATACCCCTGTAGGGTAGAATTACCGAAATACCACTGAAGGGTAGGATTATTGAAATACCCTTATAGGGTAAAATGACTATTTTGCCCTTGCGAGTAACTGACTGATTAGGACTATGGCTGATCTAACTGTGAATGTATGACTGTGTTTTAACTGACTTAACTGTGGGCATGTGACTGATATGCTGTTAATATAGGTTGAAATGACTGTTAGTGAGCATGGCCATTTTGCATACACGTGTAATGATTGAACATGACATACACGACATATTGCATGGGGTTGGGACATTGATACGGAGGAAGTTCTGATAAGGTCACACGCGTCGCATGACGACTGTGGATCCAGTATTTATTTGTTGAGGTCACACGGGTCGCATGACGACTGTGGACCAACAGACGGCTTAAAGCCGCGTAATCTGATTACGGCTCTGTGCCAACATAAATATGGCTCTGTGCCATCTTGATTATGGCTTTGTGCTAATTATAATACTACTACTGAAGGCTTAGAGCCATATATATACTAGCAGCTTTGTTGCGATTTCAGTTAGGGTCGCAATCGGTGCTAAAATTGGTGTGCTGGCTGGGTGGGTCGATTTTATCCCCACGTAAGAGTAGGGTTGGTACGGGTGGTGTGTTGGCTGGATCAGGGTGGGATGCATCCTCATACTATTACATATTTGTTATGAGATCTGTCACTGTACTGGGCATAGGCCCACTTGTTCTGTTATTGGTTTGGGCTAGGCCCAATTGATTCTGTTATGGGCTGTGACCCAAGTGATATTGTAATGGGCTTGGGCCTACGCATGCTCTGATCTGTACTATACTGTTACTGTTAAAGGGCTTTGGCCCAGATTCTTTAGGTTTCTGTTTCTGTATACTGACTGTTACTCTAGTAAAGGGATTACACATTGAGTTTTCGTAAACTCACCCCGTTTTTAACTGTGCAGGTAATCCCCAGCCTTAGACGGATTGGTGCTGCGAGGGACTCGAAGAAGGCCACACACTGCTTGTGTTTTCCGTTTTGATTATTTACATTCAAGTATTTTGATTTGGGTTGAAATAAGGTCTCTTTAAGTTTCTGGATTTTAACTATGGGTCTTTCTTTACATTGAATTATATCCGTAGAAGTAAATCCTGATTTTCCAAAATGTTACCTTTTTTAAAACAACATTACGTTTTTGTAACAATTTTGAAATGGTTTCGCGACTTAATCATTTTCGTAAGTTAATTACTTTCAAAATTAGCTTCCACAATTGAAAAGATATTTTGGGAATAAAACTAATAATTTTTCAATGTACCACGTTTTAAAAATAAACTAATGTAACTGGGATTTTACTTAAGCTTTTAAACAAGAAAGGTTTTCAATGAAAACATGGTTTTCGAAAAACACTTCAATGTGACACGCCAGATTCAGGCCTAACTTTTAGGCCGGGTTTGGGGTGTTACAGGAACGCATAATGATGGATTTCATAATGAGATTACCATTATCTTCGAGCAAGAAAAATGTTGTGTGGGTGATACTTGATTGGCTTATGAAATCGACTCATTTCATTGCAGTTAGGACTAACTGGTCACTTTAAAAACTTGATGAAGTTTACATTCAGGAAATTGTAAGATTGCACGATGTCCCTATATCAATTATATCTGATCGAGATCCGTGTTTTACTTCGAGGTTTTGGAAACAGTTGCACAAATATCTTGGTACGGGACTCAATATCAGCATAGCTTTTCACCCGCAGACAGACGAACAATCTGAACGTGCTATCCAGATTTTGGAAGGCATGATTCGAACTTGTGTAATCAATTTTGAATGAGGTTGAGAATTTTATTTACCTTTGCTCAAATTCGTATACAATAATAGTTTCCAATCTAGTATTCAAATGGCTCCGTAGGAAGCTGTAATGCCCCTTACCCGGGTTCTACGCCAAAACCGGGCCCGAGGCATTATCGAATAAAATCCTAATGATCGCCACTTAGGCTCATCTTAACTACTCTCTCTAGTCATCTCAACAACCTTATTCTCACTTACGAGGCCTCACTCATACATACGATGGCTCTCGAGGCTGACCGTGTGTCACACATGGCCTAGACACACGCTCGTATGTCTATCCACATGGACAAAAACAAAGCTATGTGCTAAGTTCCTTTCACCCCTCTAGCATACATAATATGCATTCATTCAACACATCCATAATCAACTCAAATTGAAGTGCAATCTCACATAGATAACTACAATCTTTTCATAAAATAAGGTAGCCAACTACTATGGCATTACACAAAATAGACTATCCATCTAAAGGCCAACATATCTTAGCCATTTACAACAAAATTCACTAACTTGTCTATCCTCTATACATGCCATATATAAAACATTGAGTCTTATGTACCAGAGTGTGCTGATAATGCGGATGATCTTCCGATTGATCCTCGTATCTCAACTCAACACTTTTACTCTATAAGATAAGGGAAAAGAATGGGAGTAAGCTTTAAGCTTAGTAAGTTTACACATAAACAATTAAGCATCATAATATAAGCTAAAAAACAATTAGCATTATACTAACATATAATGTACAACTATGCTTCCTCTTTCTATCCCTTACCACATTTCCAACACCTCATGAGTCACATACTCATAACCATTGAAATGTACCCCTACATTTCAATATCACATTTACACAATATACAACACAACATCATTTGTCGATAATTCATCCACACAGCTAATTAATTCAATTATACAACCATACAGCTAATCCACACAGCTAATTTCTCGGTGGTTTCGCACTTAGTCCACCATAATCAATTAATAAGGTAGTATTGCACTTAGCCTACCACAAAGGTATTCATAATGGTTTCACACATAGCCCACTAGACGATATACCTAACGATAGCATCGCACATAGCCAGCTCATTGTTAATATGCATTAGGATGATATCGCACTTAGCCCACCATTTAGCATTCTTACTACACATTCACATATCTACTTGCTTAACCATACATCCATTCACAAATTCTACCACATTCATCCCACATAGGTTCTCAATCATCCTCAATCATGCTACACACTAGCTAGCATTAACAATTTGTAAGTATGAATTCATTGTTTATGCCTAGACTTACCTCGATACTCAAAAGTATAGAAACGTGCAAATTAGTCCACCACCTTGCTCTTGCCTCGGTTAAGAACTGGGCTTTGTCTTTCTTGATCTATAATGAATAAATCAGCTTATTCAATACACACATTGACTAAATTGACACTTATCTCATACTTTGGCAAAATTACTCTTTTGCCCCTAATCTTTTTATAATTACAATTTTGCCCCAAGGCTCGTAAAGTGATTTTCATTCAACTTTCTAGCATTTCATGCTTAGCTGATTTATTTACTCAACTAAAGCAATCATCAATTCTCACTAAATCACTCATGTATGACCAATCTCAAGACTTTTTACAAACAAGTCCCTACATGCATTTTTCATGGAATTCACTTAGCAAAAGATGTTTCTACTACATCAAGCTTTCATAATCTTCCATAAAACATCAAAATACATGCATGTCATAGATGGGTACATTTTTGAACATCAATCCTAGCTCAACATATAGCTAAAAATAGCTTACTCATGTTACAAGGACTTCAAAAATACGAAGAATATCAAAAACGGGGCTAGGATGCACTTACTAGCAAGCTTGAAAAATTGAAGAACCCTAACTATGGCTTCTTGAAATTTTCGACAGCTTGGAGAAGAAGATGAATGAAATTTTGTCATCTTTTCCCCATTTAATCACTTATTTGACAAATGACCAAAATGCCCCTTTGTCAAACTTTCAAATTTTAACCCACTGATGCCCATAATTGTCCAAAAATTAGAAATTGGAAAAGTTACTATTTAAAGACCTCTAATTAATATTCTAAAGAAATTTCACACAAATAGCTTCTAGAATCTCACATTTTGTAACTTTTACAATTTAGTCCTTTTGGACAATTCAACCGCAATTTCACAAAATTGCTTCATAAAACTTTCACACTAGCATGCATACATGGCATAAACCTCAAAAACTCATTCATAACCCTCGGATTTGTGATCTTGCACCATTATTCCGATAGGTCCTAAATCGGAATGTTACAGAAGCCTTATATGGTCACAGGTGTCGAACACTTGTTTGCTGGATGGAATTGTGTGAAAGAAAAGTTGTTGGACTAGAATTGATTCAAAAAATGAAAGATATTGTTAAGATAATCTGAGATAGATTGAAAACAGCCTTTGATAGACAAAAATCATACGCGGATTTGAAACATCGAGAAATTGAGTTTGTTGTTGGTGACAAGAAGTTTCTTAAAGTTTTGCCTTGGAAGAAAGTTTTGAGAGTTTGCTGAAAAGGGAAGCTGAGTCCTCATTTTATTAGACCATGTGAGATCACTAAAAGATAGAAATGTGGTATGTTATTAATCTATTATAATTATTTTAATAGATTAATAACATACCACTCAATAGACCATGTGAGACAGATCTAAACAATACCTCTTGATAATCGAAACATAGAAAACCTCATGCATTTTCTATAATTCTGTAGGTAATGCCAATTGATATGCGTATGGTATGTTATTAATCTATTATAATTATTTTAATGCGTAGCGAACGTCGTCTCGGAATCCTCGAGTAAGAAGGGAAAAGACAAGGTCGACATCAAGTAGCGCGGAATATACTGTTTGTGTTTCTATAATCCGAATTAAGTTATAAATTATTGAATATTGCATTGTTATGTATGGTAAGCATTTGAGGTGAGTACTCTTGTACTTTGGGATTAAACTGAATCCATATTTGGTTGGAATGGTCTAATTTTGTATATTATGAAATGTGTTGCTTATGTGAATATTGAATTCAATATATGTAATAATGTATATATATAAGTTTGGGATATTTGATGTATTAAAAAGTGAAATAAAGCCTATTAACTGTTTTGGGGTAAGTCAGATATAGATGACATGCCATAGGATAGGAAGAGTTTAGGGATTTCTTTGACCTTGAGTCGATGAGGCACTAGGTGCCAACTTGCTTCGGTTTAACCGATGAGACACTAGTGTCAACTTATATAGCGTTGGACATAATTATTACTTCGGATTTATCCAGTAAGTCACTGGGTGCCAAACTGGTGTGTTGGTTGGATCTGTGTATCCATCCGAGCTCGAGTCGTGTTAATAGGGGAAATTAAATAATAAATTTATGTGTTTAATATTGAGATGGCAAAGTTGAGAAATGAATATGAGATGAGAAATGAAATATGAAATGGTGAAGTGAGATGTGAATTTTGGAATGAGTTCAATTATTGATCAAAAAGATGAATCATGCCATTGCAGGAGTTGAATTACCAAATGCTATATATATATGAAATACCATTGATATGTACTTAAACATGTGGGATCTAATAGATGTAAATGAAGAATGAGTAAATTTGTATTATTGATTTGATACATATGTTTATAACATTACTTGTTATATTTCTTGCATTTTATCTGCTCATATTAAGTTTAATTTGTTCAGATTTTAGAAATACCACTAAGTTATACTCAGGGTATAGTTTTGTTTTTCGTACGCGGAATAGGTACTTTTCAAACTATCGGACTCAAGTATGGTGATGTTGTAAATTGTAATGGCATGTACTAAGAAGTGTTTGGTTGATAGTTGGTTTGTTAAGGTGATGTTATTTTGGTTTAAAGTGAAATGCTGGTTACTTGTATATATAAATGGTTATAGTTGAGGCAATGTTGGTATGATAGCTTAGCCCAATGTTTGGTATGTGTTTAGCTTAAAATTTGGTAACTTAAGGAGTGAAAGTTAGTTCAATTATGGTAAATTTGGTATGAATAGAAGTTTTAAATGGTTGATGATTTGTTGATATGTTTGAACATATAAAATGTGGTACCAATGAGGGTACATTGGTTAGGCATATTAGATGATGATTTTGGTATATTTTGAGCATGTTTAGTTGTGTTTTGGATAGGTTAAATGGCTAGTAATTGAGTTGCTTGGTGTCTAATTAATCATAATTTGGTAAACTTGAGTTTTAAGGTACATTTAGGTGTACATGGCCTGGGACACAGTTTGTCTCACGGTCGTGTGACACACACGGGCAACCACACGAGTGTGTGCTTTAAGCATGTTGTAAAACTATATAAGTGTAGAGGCACGAGCTAACACATGTCCGTGTGTCTCAAGTCAGTGAGTTACACGTGCTGGGACATGGCCGTGTGTCCCAACTTTGAAAGTCACACGGTCTGGGGGCGTTCCATGTGGTCGTGTGACCCCAGTTTTTATGTATTTTTAAATTTTCCCTAAACTTTTAGAATTGTTTCAAATTAGCCCCTGTTTGTTCTAAGATTATTTTTAGGGTCCTGTAAACTCGTATTTAGGACTGTATGGGAAATTTTTTTTACTGTGATTTTGAATGAAATAGCATGATTCATTATTCAATTGAATAAGACTCTAGTATGAAAGTATTAGATTGTCGTGACCTGCCCCTGTATTTTATAATATTAATAGTTATCTTGCATTTCAATTATGATTGATTAATTGATTTGATTTGTTAGTAATGCCTGTGACCCTAATCTGACGATGGACCTTACATTCCTATTTTGGTCTGCCCATTCCGTCATTATGCCAAATTTTCCTATCTCCAATTAACTCGCTGTAACATCCCGGTCGGCGAAGCCTTACTGTTCGGATAATGTTTATAGAAGTAAGGCATTTAGAGTAAGTTCTG
This sequence comes from Gossypium bickii, assembly GCA_025503065.1. Lineage (NCBI taxonomy): Eukaryota > Viridiplantae > Streptophyta > Magnoliopsida > Malvales > Malvaceae > Gossypium > Gossypium bickii. Next base: position 82,763,182 of record CP106713.1, on the reverse strand, counting down.
AGTGGATAATGTAAGAACATAGGTACACCCCATCGCACAGAGAAAAAAATTAAATCTGGCGATGACATCTAGGGATCCATGTGTGAGGAATGAATCGGGGTGAGAAGGGTATGAACGATTACCTTTAATCGTCTGGAAAACCAAAGATAATTGTTGTTGTAACACCCCAAACCCGGCCCATGCGTTATGACCGGATCTGACATGTCACATGAGAAAACGTGTTAAATCCTTTTAATTCATACTAAATAGGTAATTATAATCAAGAAAACAAGTTTGACTTGAAATGTTTGATAAAGTACTGCTAACCTTTAAGGTTGATTGATAAATCAATAATTTGAACTAGAGATCTTTTAAACTATGACTTTTGAAAATATTGTTGATAATTTGAGAGAAAATTTCCGAGTTAAAATATTTGTAAAAGATTGTTATGAAATCCATTATTAAATCTATGTTGGAAAAATCTTTATTTAAGTATTTAGAAAAATTCCCATTTAAAACAATTTCAAGCAAGATAATAAGTACGTCAAACATAAAGCAAAAATAAAATATTCCAGAGGCCTTATTACAACAGAAAAACTCAAAATAGTAAAAGTAGTAAAATGAATGGAAATAGAAATCTAAAGTTCAATAAATACCATTTCTAAATTATGGCCTCCACCAGGTCATCCATGGCCCAAGTCCCACGTTACTGAGCATTACCTGCAAGGGTGAAAGAAAACGGGGTGAGTTACTAGAACTCAGTGTATAATCCCCTTACCGTTGTCCACTGAGCCTGAACCCATTTAGCATCATCTTGGGCCTAAGCCCATTTACAATTAATAAATAAATGAAATGAATGCAAGCCATCCCATCCAGCCAATCTCTCCCTCGACCAACCAATCTCTCCTGTGGGGATCAAGTCAACCCACCCCGCCAGTCTCTCCAATTTGCAGTCAAACTGCCATTTATACTATTTGTGGCTGAGCTACCAGAATCATATACGGTATTATAATCGGCACACAGCCTTAATCACGATGGCACAAAGCAATATGTAAATTGGCACATAGCCATTATCAGAATTTGTGGCAATGCCACTGGGCTACACTTCTCTTTATTCAAGTTTCCCATCCTATGCAATATGTAAAGATGCAATACACATAATAACATAAAATATCCACATGTATAACAACCATTAGTTTAGTAATTTATTACGGTGATTCGACCCATTATTGAGCTTTGTAATTCGGCCCACTAAGGCATTCTATCAATTCAGCCCATAGGGGCATTTTAGTAAATTGATCCATAAGGACATTTCGGTAAATCGATCCATAGGGACATTTTTTAAATTTTATCAATTTTTAATACCGATTTTGATAAATCTAAAAAAATAATGTACTTTAAGCCAATTTCTCATTTTATGCAATTTTATGATTTTTTATCGTATAATAATAACAACCAACTATCAAACATGTTATCAAATTATAATCTACGGAATTACAATGTGAGATTACACACCCGATTACAGTAAGTATTAAACTCTCTTGATCGTCGGCACCTAAGAGATCATAACACTCGATTAATCTAACGGACGAGATTTTTATTAATCCAAAACTAAACCAAGCGATCTATAATACTTACTCTCAAAATTGTGAACGACCACGATTTGTCGATTCTCACCGGATGATGGTCCACAACCCGGTGGAAAATCCCGAACCGCTGATACTGCCCTTCGTTTGAACTTAGGAGTAGGAATTGAAAATCTACTCCTTTTGTGATCTCCAAACGCTTTCCCTTTCGAATCGGTACCACTTGCCTCCATTGGATAAAATTTTAGTCAAAGCGATATTACGTTGATATGAAATGATTGACTAAGGAAAAAGGTTCGGCTTACCACTAGAATCGTATGATCAACAAGTGGATAGATCGAGCGATTTAGTCCCTAAAAATATAGTCGATTATTCCAAACTATTATTCCATTAGCAACTAATCGAATATTGAATGATATCAAATAATCCATAAAGAACTCCTTACCTTATCGATATTAGATCCGATTTCCACCGTTCGACTTAAAGCTAGAATGATATTCGGCCACCCACTTAGAACAGTACAAAAAAGAGGGTGATTAAGATGTGAAGGAGTGGAAGGTAACACCATTTCAGTTTAGAACAAGATTCACAACCGAATAGTAATAAACATCCATTAGGAAAAGAAATGAAAAGAGAAAAGAAACCACTTACCGATTTGATCGAAGAAGAGAGTGTCAACACAAATGAGACAGAAATTGTGAAAGAGGGATTATGGGTTGAAAGGTTTGGCTATGGAGGAAAAATGAACAAGAAAATTCGGCTATGAGAGTATGGACTAGAGAAGAAGAAAGAAGGGTTGGAGAATTTTGTGAAAAAGAAAAGAAAGATGAAGGAGGAGTGCTTAACTAGTTTTGGTTTTCAAAGGGACAATGAGTGAAATAATTTGGTCACAATGGCTAGGTGTTTTCGGCAAGACAAGAAAGAAAAGAAGAAAAATACTCACTATAGGCTTGAAGTTTCGGCAATGAGAGAAGAAATTTGGAGAAAAGAACACAAAAGAATGCTAAAAGAATTTAGGCCTAACAAGCACCAAAATTCTACCAAAAGACTAAGGAAATTCAGCTACTCCAAGACCCCTTCCAAACCGTGTATACCATACCAAAAGATGAACATTGACCAAATAAAACCTTTCCAAAACATCACCCACATAAAAGGCCAACATGTTCCCTTCCCTTTCCTTTTCTTTTGATTCTTTCCTTCATTATCCCTTATCCTCCTCCTTACCATATTTCCTTAGCCACCATTCCATAATTAAAAAGTCTTCCTTGCCTTAAATACCACCATGGCCGACACTTAGGGAAGGAACATAAAAAAAAAAATCAAAATTTTGCACCAAGTGGTATTCGAACCTCTTCCCTTAAAGCCCTTCATGTGACGCCACATCCTCTTTACCATTTGCTCATTTATGCTAGCAAATTACACACTTATTTCCATAAGCATTGATGCCACTTACTATCTCTCCTCAATAGGCTTAAACACCAAATTTTTACTAGGGCCCAATTCAACCCTGAGCCTTCTTAAGACCTTAAAATTTACACGATTAATAATTTTAACTAGCCTATCGCATGGTATAATGCAACACATAAAATCCTAAATTTTAGGATGTTACAGTTGTGAAACTGATTATGCAATTGTATGTCAATTCCAAGCCACTACGAAAAGTTTCTGCCTTTATGTAATCCACCTAGTGTGGCAACGAACGGTAAGAACTCTCTTAAACTTTTCACAGAAAATTCACTATATAACGGCTGCTAGACCTCACTTTTTTTTATTTCAGGTATATTAGGTTTTCTTAAAAACCTTATATTTCCTAATTCTAGAAGTTGATATTTTAATATGAATCAAAATACATTATAATAATTAACCGAATATAATAATTATAATTACCATAATTATAATAATGTTTGACTGAAAAATTACAATTACAATAATTATAATAATATTCAATCGTAAATTATAATTACAATAATTATAATAAGTATTTTGGTAAATGATGTTTAGTTAAATTTTATACAAATCAAATTCATATATATTAATTTAACCATGTTCTCATTATGTGTACAAAATACTTGTACATATAATTCGTTAAATATTTAACTGCCCAATTAAATTAATTCTATAATCAATTTAATTCATGTGATAGCTAAAAACTATACCAACTATGTTTAGATTACGTTCATTTCAACCATAGAGTGTGACCCTGTAGGTTCTTATAATGTTAGCAATAATACTACAACGATTTTAATATTACAAACAATGAGTGGCATCTAGCAATGCATTATTGCTATCTAAGTTACAAAAAGTCATAATTTGACATAACCTCTCTGTGATTAACCCTTCATGTATTAAATCATTTTGTCCTTTATATCTAGAAAGGACACAAGTTATGGAATAGTCACACTTCCATAGTCCATCTAATGTTTCTTGATATTCTAAGTAGACTATGATAAACAAAAAGTATGATATCTCATATCAACTTATTCGAGCATGGCTATGCATTTCTAGTCTCACTTAATCAAGTGGCCTAAGATATTGCTCCTATTATGTATGAGGGACAAAACCTATATTTATCAACCATATCCAACTACATAGATTGAGGTATATCCAACATTAGCCTTTATAGAACAACCAACTACGATGGATGTTTGATTGTATCAAAATATACTACTCATGATGTTGGGATAATGATGATCCTAAGTCTAAGGATCGTATTTATAGTAATCATTATGAGTAATGTTGTGACTATTACATAATAATCCAAGAAACATACTCATAGCGGGTTAGTCCAATATGTTGTTCTCTAACACACATACTCATGTATTGATTTTGACATCCCATGTCAATGACAACACTTTGTCATCAATAAACTACATGTTAGTCTTAATGCATTATTGTTGTCCAATCCCACAATAATACTCGACTAAGTACCTTTTAAGAATAATCATATTATTCTCAGGACATTATTATAAAACAATTTATTTATATACACAGAAAAAAACCGAAATAACAATGGCAATGTCTTATATTAATAAACGAGGTAAAACAAGTATGTTATTACGATCATCTCATGATTGGTCTTTGGGCATACTCTAATAGATAAGGTGTAACACCCCAAACTCAACCCGGACGTTATGGCCGAATCTGGCGATATCACAATAAAGTGTTTTTTTGAAAACATTGTTTCTTTAGAAAAATCCATGCTTATTATAAAACCTTATTTATGTATCTTAACAGAAGTTTAGGGTGTCTTGTGCTTTCAAAACTTAAGTGATTTTGGTAGAACGTTGATCATATTAATTTGCCACTATATTTTAAAACCAAGTTTGATGCGGAAGCTTGTATTATAAATTACGAAAACATGGTGTTTTGAAACCAATTATCTTTTGGAAAATCGCGTTCTACTACTATAATCAAATATAAACTTAAATAAGTAAAATTCCCAAATTAAAAGTTAAAAAATAAAGAGGCCTTATTACATAACAAAAACCCAATTAAATTCATAGGAAATAAACTTAAATAAATATATGTGGTTGTCTGGCCACCTCCGACTCCCTCGCAACACTGGTCCGCCTAAGACTGGGATTACCTATACAGATAAATAGAGAAGTGAGTGTAACATCCTGGAAATGGGCCTATGCATTTTTGATTTAATTATACGAAATGGCATGTCTTTTGTGTTATGAATGTATGGTGAACATTTTTGGAAACTTGGAAATGTAAGGAAATGACTTGGAAATGGAGGGAAATGTCTTGTCTTGGAAATGTAAGGAAATGACATGGAAATGGAAGGAAATGTCTTGTCTTGGAAATGTAAGGAAATGACTTGGAAATGTAAGGAAATGACTTGGAAATGTAAGGAAATGATTTGGAAATGATTCAAAAGTGGAAAGTGAACATTTCTGGAAACTTGGAAATGTAAGGAAATATCAAGTTTAAAGAGGCAAACGAAAATTTTTTGACACTTAGAAATGACTTAGAAATGTCGAGTTTTAAAGAGGAAATTAAGGCAAGGTGGCCTTAAGAGAAAAAGTATGTGAAATTTGACACGCAAACAGGCTTGGAAAAGTGGCCTGGAGATGCCACTTAGGGCCTCTGGAAATGGCGCCACATGCAAGGGGATTGGGCCTGAGTTCGAATCACAGGGAAAGCAAATAAAAGAAATTTTATTTTGCTTCCAGAAGAAGTGAGGTGGACGACACAAGGCTATAATTTAGAAGCATTTATTCTTTTATTTTTAAGAGATAAATAGTGGATAAATAAGGGAAAAATAATGGATTTATTTTAGATTATTTTCAAGAGATAAATGAGGAATTATTCTTTAATTAGGAAAATAAGGGAGAAGTGATGGCCAAGTAAGGGACTTTGAGTTTAATAATTTCGGCTAAGTAAGGATAGTTGCTAAATTATCTTTTATTTTAGGAGATAATTAAAGAGATAAAGCTATCAAAATAGAAGAGTGATGGCCAAGTAAGGGATTCTAAGTTAGTAAATTCGGCTATATAAGGAAAAGAGGGCCATTCATCATTCTTTCTCTCAACCCTTCTCTCTCTACGAATTTCCTAGAGCATTTGTTCTTCTTCTTTTTGTTAGCCAAAGCCAGAAAATTCAAGATATCACCATTAGCCAATTTCTTTTCTTTCCAATCCATCAAAAGCCGAATCTTTGAGGGGCTTCAAGCATAGGTCTTTGTCGATTTCTTTAATAAAGGGTAAGAACAAGTTTTGATTTCTATTCTTTTCTTTTAGATTTGTGAAATCTAGGACTAATCCCATCAATATTCTTATTTTTAGAAATTTGGAAGGATTCTTTGGGATTTTTGCCATAGTCGACTATAAAGGAAAAGATCTTCGGATTTGACCATCAAGGTAAGTCATATCGACATTCGGCCAAGGGCCATTGATTGTGATTAAAGGTTAGAAGTTGATCTAACATGTGGTTTTAGGGATTTTACGTGAAGCTATAACCAAGGGATAATTTCGTGATTTAAGATCCTTAAGGTAAGTGACTATGAATATTCGGACAAGGCCTATTATAGTAGTTAGATCTATTTTTATGTGTTTTAAGCTGAAAACTAACCGATTCAAGGGATCTAGTGATTAGCCATTTCAAAGGGGAAGAATACAAGTTTTCGGGACTTGATTCTTAAGCCAATCGGCAACAAGGTAAGTTTTAGTATACTAATCCTACTAGGATTTGGATTTATGGCCGAATGGCTTTTTATTAAATTAGTAAGTGATTAATCAAATGTAGGGATTAAGGATCTAAGCGGTAGATCAGATTACGAGATCTCAAGGAATTTGCTAAGCCAATCGGGTGTGTACCCCACACTAATTCTTAATAAGTTTTATGGTTATGTCTAATTAAAATATGTGATATTAAGAATAAGAAAGTGGCTAAGGTACCATGTTATGGTACTAAGTACTCAGGTACGTTTCCTACTCCTACTAGGAATATGAAATATGTTATTTGTAACATGAGAATAAGAATGTGAACTTTGGCATATTAATGCATATTACAAAATAGGGCATATGGGTTATTGAAAGGGGAAGTGAATGTGGTGACCTAAGACCATGAACACGGTGACCTAAGACCGTGGTATCTGAATGTGGTGACCTAAGACCACGGTAATCTGAATGCGGTGACCTAAGACCGCGATATCTGAATGTGGTGACCTAAGGCCACAAATGCGGTGACCTAAGACCGGGATATGGAGTGTAGCGGAAGGAGGGTCGACTTAGTAGTCCCACACTGTATGCGAGGTTGGTGCGGGGAGTGTAACGGATGGCTTATTAGGTTTGGGTTTGGGAATGCATCATAATATGTATGCTATGATATGAATGTGTAATATTTGTTATGCCTGATTCTATTATGATTTAGTGTTGTGTACACATTGAGTCTGTTGACTCACCCCGTTGAGGGACCATGTTTCAGGTGATGAACGAAGAATGGACCGGGACAGCAGAACTTGTGGTGGCCATGCTCAACATGAAGTTTTTATTTTTATGGACTATTAATTTTTAAGTACTCCGAATTATTTGAATTTACTTGATGTAATAAGGCCATAGTGCACTATTTTATTTCTGTTTTTATTTATTATGTTACGAAATTTTTATTAAGTTAAAGATTAAGTAATTTACTTTAAAAGTATTCTATATGTTTTATCACCTAAAATTTAAAAGGGTTTCATTATAAAACGATTTTGTTTTCTACTCGAGCCCAACCCAAAACAATATTTCTTTCAAAACACAATATTTTCCCAAAGTAACAAAAGAACTTTGAACCGATTTACTTGAGGAACATACCAAATCTGGTCAAAGCTCGTGGGCCAGGTTTGGGGTGTTTTAGTTTGGTATCAGAGCCCAGTTTCAAACCCTCGGCCTAGGGGTTTAAGGCCCAAAACGTTTTCAAAAGCGAGCCCAAATAAGTTTTATGAAAACATTTTTTTTGAAATAAATAGGTTTTTCTGGCATGGCACCTAAGTCTCCGATCCGCAGTCTACCAGGTAAGTACTTCTATCCATTTGTGTGGTTTATAGTATGATGTGTGGAAAGGTAGAAATGGAATGGAACGTAGATTAGCATGATAAGTACTTGAACCCTAGGATTAGTTTTCCCCAACACTTACATAAGACTTAAGTGCCTAACTAAACAACCCTATGGCTATGTCGCCGAGTTAGGGTGTGGTAACCCCTGTGCGCATGTCTAGGATTGGATCAGGAAGAGCACGGTACTTAAGCGAGTCCTAGTGACTCACCTCCTCTTGAATCCTGGAATCCCTGCAGTGCGTAGCTACTGGTTCACCCTAACCAAGAGGACTCGATCGCGAGCTAAACTCAATAACTAAAACCCGAAAGGGAACTAACCGTATTTTTATAAAAACCCCAGTTTTAAAACTCTTAAAATGACCCTTTTAATTTGTGAGAACTATTTTTTACAAAATTTTCCGAAAAATTTCCGATTTATAAAAATTACCTAAATACCCCTGATTGTGAAATTACAAAAAATACCCTTGGTTTATAAAATGTCCAAACTACCCATAGTTTAATCAAAATTTCCTTACTTTATAAATGTTCAAAAACCCTAATTTGCAAAATATCAAAATACCTTGATTTTGGAAAAATACGAAATTGCCCCTAACTTGCAAATTACCAAAATGACCCTAATTTCCAAAATTTTTGCAACATCACCATTTTGGAAAACAAATTCTCAAAAGTAACCCTAAAGTTTTGTAAAATCTGCAATACCCATGATTTATTGAGCTTTACAAATTTACCCTAGTTTATTACTAAAATACCCCTGAGTTTCAAAATTACCGAAATACCCTCGGATTTCAGAATTTCCAAAAAAATACCCCGAGAACACAAAATTACCAAAATACCCTTACTGAAAAAATTACCAAAGAACCTTATTTTGAAAAATTACGAAAATACCCCTGTAGGACAAATTACGAAAATGCCCCTGGGATAGGAATAAGGCAAAGAGTGTTCGAATAGTGAATGTGGGTGGTAGATACCACTGAATAAATATGTCTATGTTGATGAATGAATGTGCCTCTATTGAGGAATGAAGGTGTCTCTGTTGATGAATGTGAATGTGATTCTCCGAATTAGAGTAGTGAACTTGAACTGAAACTTTGTGTGATCGAAAGAACTACTTCTAAATATCTTTATTTCATAAAATTGTTCGCGGTTAATAAGTGGAACAAAATTCTGATGCATAAAAATTTTTAATCAGATTAAATCGCGGCGTTAGAAATGAGTTCTAGGGGACGTAAACTTAGAGATTGTGCCTAGGAAGTATGATGGTTCTATTAATATCGAGTGCAGCAAACACAAAGCGTAGTGCGGTGAGTTAAGATGTACGATTATTTGTTAGTAAGTAATTTCGAGGACGAAATTATTTTTTAAGGGGGGTAGAACTGTAACATCCTGGAAATGGGCCTATGCATTTTTGATTTAATTATAAAAAATGGCATGTCTTATGTGTTATGAATGTATGGTGAACATTTTTGGAAACTTGGAAATGTAAGGAAATGATTTCGAAATGTAAGGAAATGTCTTGTCTTGGAAATGTAAGGAAATGACTTGGAAATGGAAGGAAATGTCTTGTCTTGGAAATGTAAGGAAATGACATGGAAATGGAAGGAAATGTCTTGTCTTGGAAATGTAAGGAAATGACTTGGAAATGTAAGGAAATGACTTGGAAATGTAAGGAAATGATTTGGAAATGATTCAAAAGTGGAAAGTGAACATTTCTGGAAACTTGGAAATGTAAGGAAATGTCAAGTTTAAAGAGGCAAACGAAAATTTTTGGAAACTTAGAAATGACTTAGAAATGTCAAGTTTTAAAGTTTAAAAGAGGAAATTAAGGCAAGGTGGCCTTAAGAGAAAAAGTATGTGAAATTTGACACGTAAACAGGCTTGGAAAAATGGCCTGGAGATGCCACTTAGGGCCTCTGGAAATGGTGCCACATGCAAGGGGATTGGGCCTGAGTTCGAGTCACAGGGAAAGCAAATAAAAGAAATTTTATTTTGCTTCCAGAAGAAGTGAGGTGGACGGCACAAGGCTATAATTTAGGAGCATTTATTCTTTTATTTTTAAGAGATAAATAGTGAATAAATAAGGGATAAATAATGATTTATTTTAGATTATTTTCAAGAGATAAATGAGGAATTATTCTTTAATTAGGAAAATAAGGGAGAAGTGATGGCCAAGTAAGGGACTTTGAGTTTAATAATTTCGGCTAAGTAAGGATAGTTGCTGAATTATCTTTTATTTTAGGAGATAATTAAAGAGATAAAGCTATCAAAATAGAAGAGTGATGGCCAAGTAAGGGATTGTAAGTTAGTAAATTCGGCTATATAAGGAAAAGAGGGCCATTCATCATTCTTTCTCTCAACCCTTCTCTCTGCCGAATTTCCTAGAGCATTTATTCTTCTTCTTTTTGTTAGCCAAAGCCGAAAATTCAAGATATTACCATTAGCCAATTTCTTTTCTTTCCAATCCATCAAAAGTTGAATCTTTGAGGGCTTCAAGCATAGGTCTTTGTCGATTTCTTCAATAAAGGGTAAGAACAAGTTTTGATTTCTATTCTTTTCTTTTAGATTTGTCAAAATCTAGGACTAATCCCATCAATATTCTTATTTGCCGAAATTTGGAAGGATTCTTTCGGGATTTTTGCCGTAGTCGACTATAAAGGAAAAGATCTTGGGATTTGACCATCAAGGTAAGTCATATTCGACATTGGCCAAGGGCCATTGATTGTGATTAAAGGTTAGAAGTTGATCTAACATGTGGTTTTAGGGATTTTAATGAAGCTATAACAAGAGGATAATTTCAGGATTTAAGATCCTTAAGGTAAGTGACTATGAATATTCGGCCAAGGCCTATTCTAGTAGTTAGATCTATTTTTATGTGTTTTAAGCCGAAAACTAACCGATTCAAGGGATCTAGTGATTAGCCGATTTCAAAGGGGAAAAATACAAGTTTTTGGGACTTGATTCTTAAGTCAATCGGCAACAAGGTAAGTTTTAGTATACTAATCCTACTAGGATTTGGATTTATGGCCGAATGGCTTTTTATTAAATTAGTAAGTGATTAATCAAATGTAGGGATTGAGGATCTAAGCGGTAGATCAGATTACGAGATCTCAAGGAATTTGCTAAGCAAATCAGGTGTGTACCCCACACTAATTCTTAATAAGTTTTATGGCTATGTCTAATTAAAATATGTGATATTAAGAAAAAGAAAGTGGCTAAGGTACCATGTTATGGTACTAAGTACTCAGGTACGTTTCCTACTCCTACTAGGAATATGAAATATGTTATTTGTAACATGAGAATAAGAATGTGAACTTTGGCATATTAATGCATATTACAAAATGGGGCATATGGGTTATTGAAAAGGGAAGTGAATGTGGTGAAGCAAGACCACGAACACGGTGACCTAAGACCGTGGTATCTGAATGTGGTGACCTAAGACCACAGTAATCTGAATGTGGTGACCTAAGACCGCGATATCTGAATGTGGTGACCTAAGACCACAAATGCGGTGACCTAAGACCGCGATATGGAGTGTAGCGGAAGGAGGGTCGACTTAGTAGTCCCCACTGTGTGTGCAAAGTTGGTACTGGGAGTGTAGCGGATGGTTTATTAGGTTTGGGTTTGGGAATGCATCATAATATGTATGCTATGATATGAATGTGTAATATTTGTTATGCCTGATTCTATTATGATTTAGTGTTGTGTACACATTGAGTCTGTTGACTCACCCCGTTGAGGGACCATGTTTCAGGTGATGAACAGTAATGGACCGGGACGGCAGAACTTGTGGTGGCCATGCTCAACATGAAGTTTTTATTTTTATGGACTATTAATTTTTAAGTACTCCGAATTATTTGAATTTACTTGATGTAATAAGGCCATAGTGCACTATTTTATTTCTGTTTTTATTTATTATGTTACAAAATTTTTATTAAGTTAAAGATTAAGTAATTTACTTTAAAGGTATTCTATATGTTTTATCACCTAAAATTTAAAAGGGTTTCATTATAAAACGATTTTGTTTTCTACTCGAGCCCAACCCAAAACAATATTTCTTTTAAAACACAATTTTTTCCCAAAGTAACAAAAGAACTTTGAACCGATTTACTTGAGGAACATACCAAATCTGGTCAAAGCTCGTGGGCCAGGTTTGGGGTGTTTCAGTTTGGTTTCTGAGCCCAGTTTTAAACCCTCGGCCTAGGGGTTTAAGGCCCAAAACGTTTTCAAAAGCGAGCCCAAATAAGTTTTATGAAAACATTTTTTTGAAATAAACAGGTTTTTCTGGCATGGCACCTAAGTCTCCGATCTGCAGTCCACCAGGTAAGTACTTCTATCCATTTGTGTGGTTTATGGTATGATGTGTAGAAAGGTTGTAACATCCTGAATTAGGGGTGTTTGAAAATTTAATTATTTGTTCCCATGTGTGTGAGTGTGTTTGAAGAAATAAATATTATGATTTATTTGGCTCGATCTAAGGTCTAGAATTAAACCCAAGCTAGGCGACTTAGTATTAAAATTTTTTTAAGCACTGAAAGGAGGAGCTAGGTGAGATAGGGCTTTAAAGAAATTTGGGCGTAATTATGGCACAAAGAATAGGCTTGGCACAAGTGGCTTGGTGCGCTAAGGGGGGATGCAAGGGAGGTCTTGGGTTGAGTTTGTTGGAGTGGCGCTTGGGAATTTATTTTTTTCGTTATGTAGGGAGTTGGCTTAGGAAGGCCTTAAAAATAATTGGTGAAGGATTCGGACAAGAAAGTCAGCCTGGTGGAATGGCTTGGGGCGCCACTTAAGGGCCTCGGTTTAAGGTCTCGGGTTCGAGACATAAAGGACGCAAGGGGAGTTTTATTTTTAGGCTTTGGCGTTAAAAGGAGAAGGGCCGAGGTATGAAGGCTTTATAATTAAATGGTGGGGTTATTTGACATGAAAGTCAAATGGGAAAGATGGCAAGGGGCGTTGTAGGGGGCTGCATTAGTGTGGTCTGGTGTTCGAATCACTAGAGCTGCAATTTGGTTTTATTTTTTTTCAAGGCTGGCGTGCATGGGAAGGGAGGTGATGGCCCGATTATGGACTCTTATTTTAATAAGGGAGAGCTAGTCTTTTTGCATATTTTCAGCTGGAAGGGTGTTTGTAGTGGTTTATTTTATTTTGAATTGTTGAAGAGGTGGATAGGGGATAAGGATAATGCATGGGATTATTTTATTTGTTAATTGTTAAAGGATAAGAGAATATATAGGAAATTGATAAAAGATTAAACTAGTTTTTGGTTTTAGAATTCGGCTGGGGTATGCTAACCTTTAGTTTATTATTTATTCATGTTAAGATAGAAAGCAAGGGTGGCTTTATTGTTTAATTGTTTTTGAAAAGGTGATAAAGGTGGGGATAGGAGATAAAATGTTTTTTAAGTGATAATTAAAAGTGGAAATTATCACAAAATGAGGATGAAAGTTGGCGAATGAAGGATTCATTAAGGCCATTCACATTCGGTTTTATCACCTAGAGAGGGGTGAAATCCATAAAAAAATTACATTCTTTTCTCTTCTTCTTGTCTTGGCGAATTCTTCCCAACCACAATTGCTAAAGTTCTTCAAAAATTCTTTTCTTCTATTTTAGCTTGAACCTACCCTCTCACTTTTACTAAAAATTGCACCTTCCATCCGTGTTGCTAGCCGAATATCTCTTACATAAAGGGCTTAGGACGAATCCTCCCTTACGCAAGGTGCTGCCGATTCCAATAAGTGTGGTAAGGACACTCTCGGTATTTAATCTTTATTCTTGTTATAGCCGAAACCATGAGGGTATTTAAACATGAATATTTGTATGACTAAATCCATTCAGGATCTTGGATTTGTAATCCTTTTAGAAAGCCAGCATTAAAAAGAATTGAGAGGTCTTAGGGATTTGTGTAAGCTCGGTATGTAGGCTATGATTTTTGGCCAAAGGCCATGATAGATAATATATGTGGTGACTGATCTTTTTGTGTGTTAAAGGAATTTCGGCAGAGTCTTAATCAAGTGACGATTTCAGGATTTGTTTGGGAATCAAATCCGTTCAAGGTAAGTCCGCAAAAGAGCCTTTGGTATTAATTTGGGTTGGCCGAATAGGCCTAAGTCCCTAATCATGTTGTTGGCCGATTATAGGTCAAGGGAGTTAGCATCGTAGATCGGAGTTTTGAGATCTAGGAATTTACGATAAAGAACAGTGTGTAAGAACTCACTACACATTTTATTAATTTACATGATTATTGTTGTTGTTGTTATTCACCTTTTGGTAGTGTTTTGCTTATGGCTAAGCATGGATTAAGGTAAGTCCCCTAACTTTGATTGTTGATATATGATTTGCATGCCATCACATGATGTTAAATATTACGCAATGACATATGATAATTGATATATAAGCATGTGATGGTGGGATTGATGAGAGGAGGGGGATAATTTTATGGACTGTCGCCAGTGGTTTTGACCACAAGATGGGTTGGCCCCATCAGATTATTTGTGAACTATGGTCATCAGTGGTTTTGACCACACCGATTGATAATTTGCGACTAAGTCCCAGTGGTTTGGTACCACCAGTGGTTTTGACCACACTTGATAAATTGTGACCTATGGTCATCAGTGGTTTTGACCACACGATGGGTTGGCCCCATCATTTAAATTGTGACTTTAAGTCATCAGTGGTTTTGACCACACGGGGTAGAAAAGGAGTACGGATGGCTAGTTGGGTTGCATGAGCATGTTGATTAATAAATTCTGTATGAGATGTATTTTCCGGGTGGGGGATTTACACACTGAGTCTTGGTGACTCACCCCTTCCCTTAACATTATGCAGATGAGTAGATCGCGGAGAAGGAGCCGGATGGACTCGAGGTGGCCATGCAGTGGAAATTTTAATTAGATGGACTTGGATTTTATTTTATTTAATTTTAATGTTGGTTTTATTTTTGTTAAGTTGTAATAAGGCCTCCTAGAATTATTTTATTACTGTTACATGCTTTGAATATTTGTTTAAACTATTTAATTATGTTAAAAATGAATTCACATGTTTTTCCCAATCAAACGTAAAATGTTTTAAAAATGCCATCGGGCACATTTGCAATCTATAAACAACCCGACTTAATAAATATTTCTAAACAACACTAAGTATGGTTTTTAACAAGAGACTTGAAAACACAAGGTTTTCGACAAAACTTAAAACGGTTTTGAAAAGATTTCAAAATGTTTTCTCGGTAGCAACCCAAATTCAGTTGTAATGTTTGGGCCGGGTTTGGGATGTTACAAAATTGGTATCAGAGCCCAGTTCAAAGCTCGGCTGTGGGGGCCCAAGGCCCAGAATGTTTTGGTAGGCCTTTTTTGAAATATTTTTGGGTTTTTGAACAGCATGGCACCGAGTCTCCGGCACCAATCCGCCCAGGTAAGTACTCCTAACTTCTGCATGAATTATTCTCTGTAGAAGGGTAGGTATGGAACGTAGATAGTCTATTAAGTGGTTGAACCCTAGGACTAGTTACCCCAAACAAGTACATAAAACTTTAAGAGCCTAAGTAAACAAACCTAGGACCAAGTCGCCGAGTTAGGGTATGGTAACCTTGGTGCGCATGTCTAGGATTGGATCCGGAAGAGCTTGGTATTTAAGCAGTCCTCGTGACTCACCTCCTCTTCGCGGGATTCCTACCTGGTGCGTAGCTTCGGTTCACTCTGACCAAGAGGGCTCGGTCATAGGCTAAACATAATGACTAAAACCCAAAAGGAACTAGCCATGCCATTTTTTTAAAAAAAAAGAAAACAACAAAACCCTAGTTTTTCAAAACTTTTAAAATCACTCTTTCAAATTTGAGAACCACCATCTTCACAACTTTTTCCGAAAAATTTGATTTGTGGAAAATTACTAAAATGCTCTTAGGGGTAAAATTACTAAAACGCCCTTGGTTCATAAAATACCCACTACTCAATGGTTTTGCCCAAAATATCATTATTTTATAAATATTCAAAAACCCTACTTTGCAAACTATCAAAAATATCTCGGCTTTGGAAAATTACGAAAACGCCCTCAACTTGCAAAATTAACCAAATGACCCTGAATTCTAAAAATTTTTGCAGCATCATTATTTTAAGAAGGGAAACTCTCAAAAGGACCTCGAGTTTTACAAGCTGTTAAAATATCCCTGATTTATTAAATTTACAAAATTACCCCTGGTTGATAAAATTTCCAAAATACCCCTGGTTTTTAAAATTCTGTCGTACCTTAAATTTGGCAAATTTTCAGAATTACCCTCCAGTTTTGGGAATTTTAAAATGTCTTGTTCTATTAAGAAGTTTTCAAAATTTCTTTTATTACAAAAATACCCTGTAGGGAAAAGACGAAAATACCCCTGGGATAGTAACAGGACAGAAATGTCCAAAGAGTGAATAAGTATGGAAGGTATTAGGGAATGGATGTTCTTCTCTGTGTGAACTAGGATAGAGAGCTTAAAACCTTGATTGGTCGAAAGAATCTATATTAAACTCTCTTCATAAAATTTCTTCGCGGATAACCAAGTGAAATACTAATGCATACAATTTTTAATCAGATAAACGCAATCGTTAGAATGAGTTCAAGAGGTCGTGGACGCCCGGCGTGGCGTGGTAGGGGTAGGATGACCTTGTCGAGCCGAAGCAAGGTCCAGTCACAGTGCGGAAATGAGATACCGGATCGCGCGCGGCGAAAACCGAATTTCAAGATCGGCATGTGTGGTAATGATGTCGCATCTCAAGTCAGTACACGGGTATTGGAACGAGTTCTTCGAGGCTAAGCGGTGCAAGAGCCCGTAAATCTGTGGTTGAAAGACTCGCCACTATGCAAAGCGAAGTATTTAGGGAGTTTTGAGTGGCACCCAGTATGGCGGAGTACTGGTTGGAAGCAACTGAAAGAATCATGGATGACATAGATTTTACAGCTGAGGAGAAATTAAAGGGTATAATTTCTTTGCTTCGGGATGAGTCATATCAGTGGTGGCTCACTGTAAGGGATGGAACGGTGGCAGAAAACCTCACCTGGGAATTTTTCAAGGATGCCTATCAAAAGAAGTATATCGGAACTAGCTACGTAGATGCACAGCGGAAGGCTTTCTTGAACCTGGTTCAGGGCAATAAGACAGTGGCGGAGTATGAAGTTGAATTCCTTCGGTTGAGTAGGTATGCTCATGGTATTGTGGGTACTGAGCATGAACGCTGTGTTAGATTTGAAGATGGGCTGAGAGATGAGCTGAGAATGATGATAGCTCCACAGCAGGAGCGGGAGTTTGCTGTCCTAGTGGAGAAATCAAAGGTTGCTGAAGAGGTAAGACAGTCTGTTAGGCGGAATCAGGACAAGAGTAAGGAAAAAAGGAATTTTGGGTCTTCAGGTTTCGCTGAAGGCTCACAGAAGAGAGCTAGATTTGGAGAATCAGAAAGAGCCGCAAGGCCTCCTCAGTGGCCACCTCAGTGTGGTAGGTGCGGGAAATCCCACTCGGGGGAGTGTTGGAGTGGTAATCGAGGGTGCTTTGAGTGTGGATCAATGGGGCACCGGGTAAGAGATTGTCTACGGAAGTTGGCTAGGACTCAAGCTGAGGATCAAGGACGTGGTCAATTCAGGAGGGATGGCCAGCAACCACAGAGGGGTCGAGGTGCAGCTAGAGGTAATAGTAATGGTAACGGGCATGTCCGAGGTGCTGAAGGTGCAGAGGCGAGGCAACCAAGGTTGGTTTATGCAGTTGGCCATCGCGAGGAGGAAGATGTGCCAGATATGACAACGGGTAAGTTTCTTATTTCCGGAATACCCTCAATTGTCTTGGTTGTGGTTACGTTAGTTTGTTCTTATGTTGCTAGTAAAGTGTATGGAACTTGGATTATGAACTTAGAGAATGTATCCAGAAAGTATGATAGTTCTTTAAGATTAGAGTGCGCAACAGTAGCGTAGTGTGATGAGTTAAGGCTGCACGATTGGACGATAGTAAGTAATTTCGAGGACGAAATTATTTTAAGAGGGGTAGAATTGTAACATTCTGAATTAGGGTTGTTTGAAAATTTAATTATTTGTTCCCATGTGTGTGAGTGTGTTTGAAGAAATAAATATTATGATTTATTTGGCATGATCTAAGGTCTAGAATTAAACCCGAGCTAGGCCCTGATTGAAAATTAAAATTTTTTAAGTACCTGAAAGGAGGGAGCTAGGTGAGATAGGGCTTTAAAGAAATTTGGGCGAATTATGGCACAAAGAATAGGCTTGGCACAAGTGGTTTGGTGCGCCTAAGGGGGATGCAAGGGAGGTCTTGGGTTCGAGCTGCTGGAGTGGCGCTTGGGAATTTATTTTTTTCGTTATGTAGGGAGTTGGCTTAAGAAGGCCCTAGAAATAATTGGTGAAGGATTCGGACAAGAAAGTCAGCCTGGTGGAGTGGCTTGGGGCGCCACTTAAGGGCCTCGGTTTAAGGTCTCGGGTTCGAGACATAAAGGACGCAAGGGGAGTTTTATTTTTAGGCTTTAGCGTTAAAAGGAGAAGGGCCGAGGTATGAAGGCTTTATAATTAAATGGTGGGGTTATTTGACATGAAAGTCAAATGGGAAAGATGGCAAGAGGCGTTGTAGGGGGCTGCGTTAGTGTGGTCTAGTGTTCGAATCACTAGAGCTGCAATTTGGTTTTATTTTTTTTCAAGGCTGGTGTGCATGGGAAGGGAGGTGATGGCCCGATTATGGACTCTTATTTTAATAAGGGAGAGCTAGTCTTTTTGCATATTTTCAACTGGAAGGGTGTTTGTAGTGGTTTATTTTATTTTGAATTGTTGAAGAGGTGGATAGGGGATAAGGATAATGCATGGGATTATTTTATTTGTTAATTGTTAAAGGATAAGAGAATATATAGGAAATTGATAAAAGATTAAACTAGTTTTTGGTTTTAGAATTCGGCTGGGGTATGCTAACCTTTAGTTTATTATTTATTCATGTTAAGATAGAAAGCAAGGGCTTTATTGTGTAATTGTTTTTGAAAAGGTGATAAAGGTGGTGATAGGAGATAAAATGTTTTTTTTAAGTGATAATTAAAAGCTGGAAATTATCACAAAATGAGGATGAAAGTTGGCCGAATGAAGGATTCATTAAGGCTATTCACATTCGGTTTTATCACCTAGAAAGGGGGGCCGAAATCCATAAAAAAATTCTGTTCTTTTCTCTTCTTCTCACTTGTGAATTCTTCCCAACCACAATTGCTAAAGTTCTTCAAAAATTCTTTTCTTCTATTTTAGCCGAACCTACCCTCTCTCTTTTACTAAAAATTGTACCTTCCATCCGTGTTGCTAGCCGAATATCTCTTACATAAAGGGCTTAGGACGAATCCTCCCTTAAGCAAGGTGCTGCCGATTCCAATAAGTGTGGTGAGGACACTCTCGGTGTTTAATCTTTATTCTAGTTATAGCCGAAACCATGAGGGTATTTAAACATGAATTTTTGTATGACTAAATCCATTCAGGATCTTGGATTTGTAATCCTTTTAGAAAGCCAGCATTAAAAAGAATTGAGAGGTCTTCCGGGATTTAAGGTAAGCTCGGTATGTGGTGACTAATCTTTTTGTGGGTTGTTAAAGGAATTTCAGCAGAGTCTTAATCAAGTGGCGATTTCAGGATTTGTTTGGGAATCAAATCCATTCAAGGTAAGTCCGCAAAAGAGCCTTTGGTATTAATTTGGGTTGGCCGAATAGGCCTAAGTCCCTAATCATGTTGTTGGCCGATTATAGGTCAAGGGATTTAGCATCGTAGATCAGAGTTTCGAGATCTAGGAATTATGATAGTAACAGGTGTGTAAGAACTCACTACACACTTTATTAATTTACATGATTATTGTTGTTGTTGTTATTCACCTTTTGGTAGTGTTTTGCTTATGGCTAAGCATGGATTAAGGTAAGTCCCCTAACTTGTGATTGTTGATATATGATTTGCATGCCATCACATGATGTTAAATATTACGCCATGACATATGATAATTGATATATAAGCATGTGATGGTGGGATTGATGAGAGGAGGGGGATAATTTTATGGACTGTCGCCAGTGGTTTTGACCACAAGATGGGTTGGCCCCATCAGATTATTTGTGACCTATGGTCATTAGTGGTTTTGACCACACCGATTGATAATTTGCGACTAAGTCCCAGTGGTTTTGACCACACTTGATAAATTGTGACCTATGGTCATCAGTGGTTTTGACCACACGATGGGTTGGCCCCATCATTTAAATTGTGACTTTAAGTCATCAGTGGTTTTGACCACACGAGGTAGAAAAGGAGTATGGATGGCTAGTTGGGTTGCATGAGCATGTTTATTAATGAATTGTGTATGAGATGTATTTTCCGGGTGGGGGATTTACACACTGAGTCTTGGTGACTCACCCCTTCCCTTAACATTATGCAGATGAGTAGATCGCGGAGATGGAGCCGGATGGACTCGAGGTGGCCATGCAGTGGAAATTTTAATTAGATGGACTTGGATTTTATTTTATTTAATTTTAATGTTGGTTTTATTTTTGTTAAGTTGTAATAAGGCCTCCTAGAATTATTTTATTATTGTTACATGCTTTGAATATTTGTTTAAACTATTTAATTATGTTAAAAATGAATTCACATGTTTTTCCCAATCAAACGTAAAATGTTTTAAAAATGCCATCGAGCACATTTGCAATCTATAAACAACCCGACTTAATAAATATTTCTAAACAACACTAAGTATGGTTTTTAACAAGAGACTTGAAAACACAAGGTTTTCGACAAAACTTAAAACGGTTTTGAAAAGATTTCAAAATGTTTTCTCGGTAGCAACCCAAATTCGGTCGTAATGTTTGGGCCGGGTTTGGGATGTTACAAAATTGGTATCAGAGCCCAGTTCAAAGCTCGACTGTGGGGGCCCAAGGCCCAGAATGTTTTGGTAGGCCTTTTTTGAAATATTTTTGGGTTTTTGAATAGCATGGCACCGAGTCTCCGGCACCAATCCGCCCAGGTAAGTACTCCTAACTTCTGTATGAATTATTCTCTGTAGAAGGGTAGGTATGGAACGTAGATAGTCTATTAAGTGGTTGAACCCTAGGACTAGTTATCCCAAACAAGTACATAAAACTTTAAGAGCCTAAGTAAACAAACCTAGGACCAAGTCGCCGAGTTAGGGTGTGATAACCTTGGTGCGCATGTCTAGGATTGGATCCAGAAGAGCTTGGTCGTTAAGCAGTCCTCGTGACTCACCTCCTCTTCGCGGGATTCCTACCTGGTGCGTAGCTTCGGTTCACTCTGACCAAGAGGGCTCGGTCATAGGCTAAACATAATGACTAAAACCCGAAAGGGAACTAGCCATGTTTTTTTAAAAAAAAAAGAAAACAACAAAACCCTAGTTTTTCAAAACTTTTAAAATCACTCTTTCAAATTTGAGAACCACCATCTTCACAACTTTTTCCGGAAAATTTGATTTGTGGAAAATTACTAAAATGCTCTCAGGGGTAAAATTACTAAAACGCCCTTGGTTCATAAAATACCCACTACTCAATGGTTTTGCCCAAAATATCATTATTTTATAAATATTCAAAAACCCTACTTTGCAAACTATCAAAAATATCTCGGCTTTGGAAAATTACGAAAACGCCCTCAACTTGCAAAATTACCAAAATGACCCTGAATTCTAAAAATTTTTGCAACATCATTATTTTAAGAAGGGAAACTCTCAAAAAGGACCCTCAGAGTTTTACAACTGTTAAAATATCCCTGATTTATTAAATTTACAAAATTACCCCTGGTTGATAAAATTTCCAAAATACCCCTGGTTTCTAAAATTATGTCGTACCTTAAATTTGGCAAATTTTCAAAATTACCCTCCAGTTTTGGGAATTTTAAAATGTCTTGTTCTATTAAGAAGTTTTCAAAATTTCTTTTATTACAAAAATGCCCTGTAGGGAAAAGACGAAAATTCCCCTGGGATAGTAACAGGACAGAAATGTCCGAAGAGTGGATAAGTATGGAAGGTATTAGGGAATGGATGTTCTTCTCTGTGTGAACTAGGATAGAGAACTTAAAACCTTGATTGGTCGAAAGAATCTCTATTAAACTCTCTTCATAAAATTTTTTCGCGGATAACCAAGTGAAATACTAATGCATAAAATTTTTAATCAGATAAACGCAATCGTTAGAATGAGTTCAAGAGGTCGTGGACGTCCACCGCGTGGCCGTGGTAGGTGTAGGATGACCTTGTCGGAGCCAGCAAGGTCTGGTCACGAGTCTGGAAATGAGATACCGGATCTGCCGGCGGCGAAAACTGAATTTCAAGATCAGACGGGTGGTAATGATGTCGCGTCTCAAGCTGTATTACGGGTATTGGAACGAGTTGCTGAGGCTGGCGCGGGTGCAAGAGCCCGTAAATCTATGGTTGAACGACTCCGAGCTAACGGAGCAGAAGTATTTAGGGGAGTTTTCAGAGTGGCACCCAGTATGGCGGAGTACTGGTTGGAAGCAACTGAAAGGATCATGGATGACATAGATTTTACAGCTGAGGAGAAATTAAAGGGTATAATTTCTTTGCTTCGGGATGAGTCATAGCAGTGGTGGCTCACTGTAAGGGATGGAACGGTGGCAGAAAACCTCACCTGGGAATTTTTCAAGGATGCCTATCAAAAGAAGTATATCGGAACTAGCTACGTAGATGCACAGCGGAAGGCTTTCTTGAACCTGGTTCAGGGCAATAAGACAGTGGCGGAGTATGAAGCTGAATTCCTTCGGTTGAGTAGGTATGCTCGTGGTATTGTGGGTACTGAGCATGAACGCTGTGTTAGATTTGAAGATGGGCTGAGAGATGAGCTGAGAATGATGATAGCTCCACAGCAGGAGCGGGAGTTTGCTATCCTAGTGGAGAAATCAAAGGTTGCTGAAGAGGTAAGACAGTCTGTTAGGCGGAATCAGGACAAGAGTAAGGAAAAAAGGAATTTTGGGTCTTCAGGGTCCGCTGAAGGTTCACAGAAGAGAGCTAGATTTGGAGAATCAGAAAGAGCCGCAAGGCCTCCTCAGTGGCCACCTCAGTGTGGTAGGTGCGGGAAATCCCACTCGGGGGAGTGTTGGAGTGGTAATCGAGGGTGCTTTGAGTGTGAATCAATGGGGCACCGGGTAAGAGATTGTCTACGGAAGTTGGCTAGGACTCAAGCTGAGGATCAAGGACGTGGTCAATTCAGGAGGGATGGCCAGCAACCACAGAGGGGTCGAGGTGCAGCTAGAGGTAATAGTAATGGTAACGGGCATGTCCGAGGTGCTGAAGGTGCAGAGGCGAGGCAACCAAGGTTGGTTTATGCAGTTGGCCGTCGCGAGGAGGAAGATGTGCCAGATATGACAACGGGTAAGTTTCTTATTTCCGGAATACCCTCAATTGTCTTGGTTGTGGTTACGTTAGTTCGTTCTTATGTTGCTCGTAAAGTGTATGGAACTTGGATTATGAACTTAGAGAATGTATCCAGAAAGTATGATAGTTCTTTAAGATCGAGTGCACTTGATGGCGTAGTGTGATGAGTTAAGGGTGCACGATTGGACGATAGTAAGTAATTTCGAGGACGAAATTATTTTAAGGGGGGTAGAATTGTAACATCCTGAATTAGGGGTGTTTGAAAATTTAATTATTTGTTCCCATGTGTGTGAGTGTGTTTGAAGAAATAAATATTATGATTTATTTGGCATGATCTAAGGTCTAGAATTAAGCCCGAGCTAGGCCTGACTTAGTATTAAAAATTTTTTTTAAGTACCTGAAAGGAGGGAGCTAGGTGAGATAGGGCTTTAAAGAAATTTGGGCGAATTATGGCACAAAGAATAGGCTAGGCACAAGTGGCTTGGTGCACCTAAGGGGGATGCAAGGGAGGGTCTTGGGTTCGAGCTGCCAGAGTGGCGCTTGGGAATTTATTTTTTTCGTTATGTAGGGAGTTGGCTTAGGAAGGCCGTAAAAATAATTGGTGAAGGATTCAGATAAGAAAGTCAACCTGGTGGAGTGGCTTGGGGCGCCACATAAGGGCCTCGGTTTAAGGTCTCGGGTTCGAGACATAAAGGACGCAATGGGAGTTTTATTTTTAGGCTTTGGTGTTAAAAGGAGAAGGGCCGAGGTATGAAGGCTTTATAATTAAATGGTGGGGTTATTTGACATGAAAGTCAAATGGGAAAGATGGCAAGGGGCGTTGTAGGGGGCTGCGTTAGTATGGTCTAGTGTCCGAATCACTGGAGCTGCAATTTGGTTTTATTTTTTTTCAAGGCTGGCGTGCATGGGAAAGGAGGTGATGGCCCGATTATGGACTCTTATTTTAATAATAGAGAGCTAGTCTTTTTGCATATTTTCAGCTGGAAGGGTGTTTGTAGTGGTTTATTTTATTTTGAATTATTGAAGAGGTGGATAGGGGATAAGGATAATGCATGGGATTATTTTATTTGTTAATTGTTAAAGGATAAGAGAATATATAGGAAATTGATAAAAGATTAAACTAGTTTTTGGTTTTAGAATTCGGCTGGGGTATGCTAACCTTTAGTTTATTTTTTATTCATGTTAAGATAGAAAGCAAGGGTGGCTTTATTGTTTAATTGTTTTTGAAAAGGTGATAAAGGTGGGGATAGGAGATAAAATGTTTTTTTTAAGTGATAACTAAAAGCTGGAAATTATCACAAAATGAGGATGAAAGTTGGCCGAATGAAGGATTCATTAAGGCAATTCACATTCGGTTTTATCACCTAGAGAGGGGGGCCGAAATCCATAAAAAAAATTCTGTTCTTTTCTCTTCTTGCTGCTGGCTGAATTCTTCCCAACCACAATTGCTAAAGTTCTTCAAAAATTCTTTTCTTCTTTTCTTCTATTTTAGCCGAACCTACCTTCTCTCTTTTACTAAAAATTACACCTTCCATTCGTGTTGCTAGCCGAATATCTCTTACATAAAGGGCTTAGGATGAATCCTCCCTTACGCAAGGTGCTGCCGATTCCAATAAGTGCGGTAAGGACACTCTCGGTGTTTAATCTTTATTCTTGTTATAGCCGAAGCCATGAGGGTATTTAAACATGAATTTTTGTATGACTAAATCCATTCAGGATCTTGGATTTGTAATCCTTTTAGAAAGCCAACATTAAAAAGAATTGAGAGGTCTTCCGGGATTTAAGGTAAGCTCGGTGTGTAGGCTATGATTTTCAGCCAAAGGCCATGATAGGTAATATATGTGGTGACTGATCTTTTTGTGGGTTGTTAAAGGAATTTCGGCAGAGTCTTAATCAAGTGATGATTTCAGGATTTGTTTGGGAATCAAATCCGTTCAAGGTAAGTCCGCAAAAGAGCCTTTGGTATTAATTTGGGTTGGCCGAATAGGCCTAAGTCCCTAATCATGTTGTTGGCCGATTATAGGTCAAGGGGTTTAGCATCGTAGATCGGAGTTTCGAGATCTAGGAATTACGATAGTAACAGGTGTGTAAGAACTCACTACACACTTTATTAATTTACATGATTATTATTGTTGTTGTTATCACCTTTTGGTAGTGTTTTGCTTATGGCTAAGCATGGATTCCGGGTAAGTCCCCTAACTTGTGATTGTTGATATATGGTTTGCATGCCATCACATGATGTTAAATATTACGCAATGACATATGATAATTGATATATAAGCATGTGATGGTGGGATTGATGAGAGGAGGGGGATAATTTTATGGATTGTCGCTAGTGGTTTTGACCACAAGATGGGTTGGCCCCATCAGATTATTTGTGACCTATGGTCATCAGTGGTTTTGACCACACCGATTGATAATTTGCAACTAAGTCCCAGTGGTTTGGTACCACCAGTGGTTTTGACCACACTTGATAATTTGTGACCTATGGTCATCAGTGGTTTTGACCACACGATGGGTTGGCCCCATCATTTAAATTGTGACTATAAGTCATCAGTGGTTTTGACCACACGGGGTAGAAAAGGAGTATGGATGGCTAGTTGGGTTGCATGAGCATGTTTATTAATGAATTGTGTATGAGATGTATTTTCCGGGTGGGGGATTTACACACTGAGTCTTGGTGACTCACCACTTCCCTTAACATTATGCAGATGAGTAGATCGCGGAGATGGAGCCGGATGGACTCGAGGTGGCCATGCAGTGGAAATTTTAATTAGATGGACTTGGATTTTATTTTATTTAATTTTAATGTTGGTTTTATTTTTGTTAAGTTGTAATAAGGCCTCCTAGAATTATTTTATTATTGTTACATGCTTTGAATATTTGTTTAAACTATTTAATTATGTTAAAAATGAATTCACATGTTTTTCCCAATCAAACGTAAAATGTTTTAAAAATGCCATCGGGCACATTTGCAATCTATAAACAACCCGACTTAATAAATATTTCTAAACAACACTAAGTATGGTTTTTAACAAGAGACTTGAAAACACAAGGTTTTCGACAAAACTTAAAACGGTTTTGAAAAGATTTCAAAATGTTTTCTCGGTAGCAACCCAAATTCGGTCGTAATGTTTGGGCCGGGTTTGGGATGTTACAAAGGTAGAAATGGAATGGAACGTAGATTAGCATGATAAGTACTTGAACCCTAGGATTAGTTTTCCCCAACACTTACATAAGACTTAAGTGCCTAACTAAACAACCCTATGGCTAAGTCGCCGAGTTAGGGTGTGGTAACCCTGTGCGCATGTCTAGGATTGGATCAGGGAAGAGCACGGTACTTAGCGGTCCTAGTGACTCACCTCCTCTTCACTGGAATCCTGCAGTGCGTAGCTACGGTTCACCCTAACCAAGAGGACTCGATCATGAGCTAAACTCAATAACTAAAACCCGAAAGGGAACTAACCGTATTTTTATAAAAACCCTAGTTTTAAAACTCTTAAAATGACCCTTTTAATTATGGAGAACTATTTTTTACAAAATTTTCCGAAAAATTTTCGATTTATAAAAATTACCTAAATACCCCTGATTGTGAAATTACAAAAAATGCCCTTGGTTTATTAAATGTCCAAACTACCCATAGTTTAATCAAAATTTCCTTACTTTATAAATGTTCAAAAACCTTAATTTGCAAAATATCAAAATACCTTGATTTTGGAAAAATACAAAATTGCCCCTAACTTGCAAATTACCAAAATGACCCTAATTTCCAAAAGTTTTGCAACATCACCATTTTGGAAAACAAATTCTCAAAAGTAACCCTAAAGTTTTGTAAAATCTGCAATACCCCTGATTCATTGAGCTTTACAAATTTACCCTGGTTTATTACCAAAATACCCCTGAGTTTCAAAATTACCGAAATACCCTCGGATTTTAGAATTTCCAAAAAATACCCCGAGAACACAAAATTACCAAAATACCCTTGCTGACAAAATTACCAAGGAACCTTATTTTGAAAAATTACGAAAATACCCCTATAAGATAAATTACGAAAGTGCCCCTGGGATAGGAATAAGGCAAAGAGTGTTCGAATAGTGAATGTGAGTGGTAGATACCACTGAATAAATATGTCTATGTTGATGAATGAATGTGCCTCTATTGAGGAATGAAGGTGTCTCTATTGATGAATGTGAATGTGATTCTCTGAATTAGAGTAGTGAACTTGAACTGAAACTTTGTGTGATCGAAAGAACTACTTATAAATATCTTTATTTCGTAAAATTGTTCGCGGTTAATAAGTGGAACAAAATTCTGATGCATAAAAATTTTAATAAGATTAAATCGCGGCGTTAGAAATGAGTTCTAGGGGACGTGAACTTAGAGATTGTGCCTAGGAAGTATGATGGTTCTATTAATATCAGAGTGCGCAACATAAGCATAGTGCAGTGAGTTAAGATGTACGATTATTCGTTAGTAAGTAATTTCGAGGACAAAATTATTTTTTAAGGGGGGTAGAACTGTAACATCCTAGAAATGGGCCTATGCATTTTTTATTTAATTATACGAAATGGCATGTCTTATGTGTTATGAATGTATGGTGAACATTTTTGGAAACTTGGAAATGTAAGGAAATGACTTGGAATTGTAAGGAAATGTCTTCTCTTGGAAATGTAAGGAAATGACTTGGAAATGGAAGGAAATGTCTTGTCTTGGAAATGTAAGGAAATGACCTGGAAATGGAAGGAAATGTCTTGTCTTGGAAATGTAAGGAAATGACTTGGAAATGTAAGGAAATGATTTGGAAATGATTCAAAAGTGGAAAGTGAACATTTCTGGAAACTTGGAAATGTAAGGAAATGTCAAGTTTAAAGAGGCAAACGAAAATTTTTGGAAACTTAGAAATGACTTAGAAATGTCGAGTTTTAAAGTTTAAAAGAGGAAATTAAGGCAAGGTGGCCTTAAGAGAAAAAGTATGTGAAATTTGACACGCAAACAGGCTTGGAAAAGTGGCCTGGAGATGCCACTTAGGGCCTCTGGAAATGGCGCCACATGCAAGGGGATTGGGCCTGAGTTTGAGTCACAGGGAAAGCAAATAAAAGAAATTTTATTCTGCTTCCAGAAAAAGTGAGGTGGACGGCACAAGGCTATAATTTAGGAGCATTTATTCTTTTATTTTTAAGAGATAAATGGTGGATAAATAAGGGATAAATAATGGATTTATTTTAGATTATTTTCAAGAGATAAATGAGGAATTATTCTTTAATTAGGAAAATAAGGGAGAAATGATGGCCAAGTAAGGGACTTTGAGTTTAATAAATTCGGGTAAGCAAGGATAGTTGCTGAATTATCTTTTATTTTAGGAGATAATTAAAGAGATAAAGCTATCAAAATAGAAGAGTGATGGCCAAGTAAGGGATTCTAAGTTAGTAAATTTGGCTATATAAGGAAAAGAGGGCCATTCATCATTCTTTCTCTCAACCCTTCTCTCTGCCGAATTTCCTAGAGCATTTGTTCTTTTTCTTTTTGTTAGCCAAAGCCGATAATTCAAGATATCACCATTAGCCAATTTCTTTTCTTTCCAATCCATCAAAAGCCGAATCTTTGAGGGGCTTCAAGCATAGGTGCTGTCGATTTCTTCAATAAAGGTTAAGAACAAGTTTTGATTTCTATTCTTTTCTTTTAGATTTGTCGAAATCTAGGACTAATCCCATCAATATTCTTATTTGCCGAAATTTGGAAGGATTCTTTCGGGATTTTTGCCATAGTCGACTATAAAGGAAAAGATCTTCGGGATTTGACCATCAAGGTAAGTCATATCTGACATTCGGCCAAGGGCCATTGATTCTGATT
Source organism: Gossypium bickii (assembly GCA_025503065.1). Lineage (NCBI taxonomy): Eukaryota > Viridiplantae > Streptophyta > Magnoliopsida > Malvales > Malvaceae > Gossypium > Gossypium bickii. The sequence continues at coordinate 82,733,871 of CP106713.1, read as the reverse complement.
AAAGGTTAGAAGTTGATCTAACATGTGGTTTTAGGATTTTAAATGAAGCTATAACCAAGGGATAATTTGGGATTTAAGATCCTTAAGGTAAGTGACTATGAATATTCGGCCAAGGCCTATTCTAGTAGTTAGATCTATTTTTATGTGTTTTAAGCCGAAAACTAACCGATTCAAGGGATCTAGTGATTAGCCGATTTCAAAGGGGAAGAATACAAGTTTTCGAGACTTGATTCTTAAGTCAATAGGCAACAAGGTAAGTTTTAGTATACTAATCCTACTAGGATTTGGATTTATGGCCGAATGGCTTTTTATTAAATTAGTAAGTGATTAATCAAATGTAGGGATTAAGGATCTAAGAGGTAGATCGACACGAGATCTCAAGGAATTTGCTAAGCGAATCGTGTGTGTACCCACACTAATTCTTAATAAGTTTTATGGCTATGTCTAATTAAAATATGTGATATTAAGAATAAGAAAGTGGCTAAGGTACCATGTTATGGTACTAAGTACTCAGCACGTTTCCTACTCCTACTAGGAATATGAAATATGTTATTTGTAACATGAGAATAAGAATGTGAACTTTGGCATATTAATGCATATTACAAAATGGGGCATATGGGTTATTGAAAGGGAAGTGAATGTGATGACCTAAGACCACGAACACGGTGACCTAAGACCGTGGTATCCGAATGTGGTGACCTAAGACCACGAATCTGAATGCGGTGACCTAAGACAATGCAGATATCGAATGTGGTGACCTAAGACCACAAATGCGGTGACCTAAGACTGCGATATGGAGTATAGCGGAAGGAGGGTCGACTTAGTAGTCCCCACGGTGTACAAAGTTGGTACGGGGAGTGTAGCGGATGGCTTATTAGGTTTGGGTTTGGGAATGCATCATAATATGTATGCTATGATATGAATGTGTAATATTTGTTATGCTCGATTCTATTATGATTTAGTGTTGTGTACACATTGAGTCTGTTGACTCACCCCGTTGAGGACCATGTTTCTGTGTGATGAACGATGTAATGGACGGGGACGGCAAACTTGTGGTGGCCATGCTCAACATGAAGTTTTTATTTTTATGGACTATTAATTTTTAAGTACTCCGAATTATTTGAATTTACTTGATGTAATAAGGCCATAGTGCACTATTTTATTTCTGTTTTTATTTATTATGTTACAAAATTTTTATTAAGTTAAAGATTAAGTAATTTACTTTAAAGGTATTCTATATGTTTTATCACCTAAAATTTAAAAGGGTTTCATTATAAAACGATTTTATTTTCTGCTCGAGCCCAACCCAAAACAATATTTCTTTCAAAACACAATATTTTCCCAAAGTAACAAAAGAACTTTGAACTGATTTACTTGAGGAACATACCAAATCTGGTCAAAGCTCGTGGGCCGGGTTTGGGGTGTTTCAGTGAGTTTACAAAAACTCAGTGTGTAACCCCATGCAAATAACCAACCAATTATGCCTTTAGGCAAGTACAGTCTAGGCCTAAGCCCAAGCCAATAACCGTTCAGTCCAGTTGGGCCTTAGCCCATTACAGTATCAATATGGGCATTAGCCAATAGTAGTATCACTGTGGGCCTTAGCCCATAATAGTATCAGTAACAGTTTAAGCATGCAATCAGAAATCCTACCCATCCAACCTCTACACTCCACTCCGTCCAGCCCAACACTCCATGTGGGCATAAAATCACCCACCCTACCCTACACTCCAAAAATTAGCACCTGGTTCTTTGACTAACAAAAGATTTGCAAAGCAGAGCTACCAATCAAAGACACTTCCTCCAATATAATAATCCCATCCCATGCAACATATCACACATGAATGCCACATACATATATATATCATGGCATGCTCATATATGGTCATACATAACATTGGGGCATAACAATCATTCTACCATAGGGGCATTACAATCATTTGATCAGTTTGGGGTCTAGGTGTACTTATCGACCCATCAGTAGGTCCACAGTCATCTCGGGCGACCCGTACAACCTTAACAATCAAACCGTGCAAATGGGCCCAGGGCCCATTATGCGGCACATGTGGGCCCACACGCTCTTGAGGCCCACTTAGCCCAAAAATGGCTCAGCCATGTAATTTACACAACTTGGCCTAAAATACTCCACATGCTTGTGTGGTTTACCCGTGTGGGGCCCACGAGCCCATTGGGCCCACACGGCCCAACATGGCCCAAAATAGCCCAAGACCACGAAAGCAAATATGAGATCCAGTGTAAGACCATATCTGGGATATGGCATCCGCATCGAATATGAAAATTGTATAAAACCATATCTGGGATATGGCATTGACATCGATATGAGATCCCATTTAAGACCATATCAATATGACATCGACATCGAGATGTGACCCTATATAAGACCATATCTAGGATGTGGTAATGGCATCGTCTTTATGTAAATAATGATGATTGTCTATCCTCGGGTAATTCAAGTGAGTCATCGAGATAAATAGTTAAGTTTGTAATAGAGATGAAATTAGTGCTAAAGCTATGTGATGAAGTGAAACAGGTACATGTGAGTAATTCACGAGAAATGTTTACGATATGTGACATGACATGTAATTGGTAAGAGTAAGCATGAGTAAGTTATAGCAACGTGCTTGAGACTTTGTGTTCTTATTCAATGCAATGGATGGATGGCATTATGAGGCTTTAAGTTGCTATTTATTTCATGCAAACTTACTAAGCTTTATGCTTACCCCTCTCATTTCCCTTTTCCTGGTAGTATCGCCAAGCTAACTCGGGGATCGTAGGATGTCGGAGTTCGGAATCACACTATCAACTTCTCCATGGTATAGCAAAGTTTGCTTAATTTTGAGTATGGAAGGTATAAGAACTTGGTTATTTTTTGTTATGTCATATTTGTTAGCCAATGTGTGGCTATTAATGTTATTCAATTCATTTTGTAAAGGGCCATTTGAAATTGGCCAATACTTGACAAGTTTATATATTTAATGTCGATGAAGTTCATGAAGTGCATGCTTGTATGGATGTCCTGATTTTGGCTTCTTAGAAGTGCCTTATGGTCATGATGTATGTTGAATTGAATTGGTATAAGTGTGGTTGCTTTGTAGGGTGGCAATTGGCTTAGTAGATAGGCTTACAATTGTCCACATGAGTAGACACGCGGGTGTGTGTCTAGGCCGTTTGTGACACACGGTCAGCCCCATGGGTGTGTTAATAGGCAGTGTGTCCCCATGCATGCTAGGTTGGCAACTCAAAATAGTCAGTAGTAAGCACACGGGCTGAGGCGCGGCCATGTGTCTCAACCGTGTGGGAGACACAGCCTAAGACATGGGCATGTGCCCAGGCCATGTGAAGTTTGCACCTGAATTTAGGTATTTTGTAACACCCTTCACCCGTATCCGTCGCCGGATTAGGGTTACGGGCATTACTTAACCAACCACAAGTCAATGTACCTTATAAAAACTACTCCATTAATTGATATGTATCAATATATACTTTCACAATTAAACATGCATATCCCTTTTTATATCAAAACTTTAACGAATATATCACAAATGATATGATTAACAACAAATAACACTAATTTCATTTAATTAGCAAAAATACTATTCATTTGGTCATTTTGAATGGCATAGCGGAATATATATTGTAACACCCCCAAACCCGGCCCACGAGCCTTGACCGGATCTGGTTATGTCACTGCGGAAAGACGGTTGAAAATCTTTTTGACTTAGAATAATCATGAAAGTTTGTTAACTTTTGAAAACCATATCCATTTAAAGTAATATGAAAAACCTTAGTGTTATAAAATTGTGCGAATTTAAACTTTATTAAATACTATTTTGAATAAGAAAGTTGCTAAGATAAAATCCTCTTCACATAGTGGTTCAGTTTAATCAAGCCATAATTAAAATAATACCAAAATAATAGTAAGGCCCTTATTACAACCCATACTTAAAACAAAATACTCAATATTAAAAATGCTTAAAATAATCCAAATATCTTCTTTCTGCATGGGCCACCTTGTGTCCTCTCCAAACCCGGTCCATCTTTACGCATCACTGAAAATGTTAAAGGAAAAAGGTGAGTCACCAAGACTCGGTGTGTAGCCCTTTTCCCGGTTTAGTAAAACATCATACACCAATCATAAACAGGTTTAACATGCACAAGCTACGATATGCACCCCAAACCTAGCCTTCCAAACACCTTTTTCTACCCCGTGTGGTACCAAACCACTTTGGTGGTGCCAAACCACGGGTGACTTAAAGTCACAATATCCGTCAATACTTGTGGTGCCAAACCACGGTGTCCCAAAGACACAAATGTGATACCAAATCACCGGTGACCGAAGTCACGAATCAAGTGATGGGGCCAACCCATCGTGTGATACCAAATCACCCGGCGTCAATCCCATAATGTAAATCGTGGGGCCAACCCATCGTGGTGCTAAGCCACCTGGGACGAGACGCTATGAGGTGCCAAACCTCTCCGTGACCGTAGTCACAATGTGGTACCAAACCACCGTGTCCGTCGACACGAATATCACTTCCCCTCCTCTCATATCACCCATCATCATACTAACTCATGTATAGTATTCAAATCATGCAAACATGTTTAACGTTGCATCTCATAGCACATACATCATAAATCATGACATCATGTATCAATAATGAGTACTCATAATGAAACGGACTTACGAATCCGTGCACATACCCCATAGGGTATCATGTCACTCAACCATCTTTGCTTTTGGTTTTACTAATCAATCGGGTTTATCAAACATATACAAAGCAAGAAGTGTGTTAGTTTACACACCGGTTCCTAATGCGACCATCAAATCCAGTAGATCAAGATCTAACGCACTAGATCCCCTTCCTTAACACTTTTCGAGCACTAGCCACAACCCGAGATATGCGAGATCAAGCCTTCCCCTACAATCGGCCGTAACTAAACAACATAATCATGCTAATCAACCTCACAAGGGTATACTTAGTAATTTTATCTACTAAGGGTATTTTCGTAATTTACCCACCAAGGGTATTTTCGTAAATTCACACTTGCAATGGCCTTACCGAAGGCCTAATGTCTCCACTAGCGACTCAGCTACCATTTCCGGTCGTACCGGACGATTGGGCTTAAAACCCGATTTCGGCCCATCCGGGCCCACATGCTCGTGTGGCCCACCTAGCACAAATCTAGCCACGTATATAAGTTCCACCTAGTCTAGTTCAACATATACTAACCAATCATGCAATTTACTTATATGGGCCCACGGGCCCATTGGGCCCATTTCGGCCCATCGAGGCCCAAGTAGCCCAACCCACAAGAATACTACTGATGGCCTCAACTATCGCGTCGAAGCCCCACACGTGCACTTGCACGCTCGTGTGGCTACTAATGCCATGTAACTGGCATTTCGGCATTTGCCACTCTACAACTAGAGTAGAGAGAGTTACACACCTGATAGGACTCTGGGGCTAATCTGCGCTCCGACCACTCTTGTGCCCAAACGCCCTCCAAGATGTGTTTACTCTCCTTCTAGGATGCTCCTTATATAGCTAGCTCTTCACTTCATTCTTTGTGTCTTTCCGATGTGGGATCCCTTCGTCGATGAGAGTTTAAATTCAACTAAAACTCTTGCAGTCAATCGCAAAATAAATACTCCCTTGCTTTTCATGAGATTCGAACCCAAGCTCCCTTGCAACATAATCCACGCTATTAGCCACTTGGCCACAAGCTCGTCTTGTGTCTTAAACCATGCGCAACTAAATATAAACTATAGTCCAAATTCTAAGGTCCAAGCAAAAAGAAACCAAAATGCAAAAGCCAAGACTTGAACCTTGGACCTCCTTCCTTCCTTGTGGCGTCACTCCCTTGTCTCTTATGTGGCGTCACTTTGCCACTACACCACACACTCCACTTGTGTCATTTTCCTCCATATTTTATTCTTAAGGCCTATCTGCCAACTTCTAGGGTTTTTTTCACCTAAAACCAAAATTTCCCCAAAGCCAATATTTGATCTCGAGACTTCATAGAAGCCCTCTAACATTCCAAAATCACTTATCCAATAGGTCTAACTAGCATTTAAGCCGATCTCTTGTTATCCAAAAATTTAAACGCTACTACGTCTAAGGCCCATTGGGCTCAATTCTCCTAGGCCCAATTTTGGGATGTTACAAATCTACCCTCCTTAAAGAAATTTCGTCCTCGAAATTTCCAACTAACTAACAGCCGCACATCCTATCCTACCACACTACGCTCTTGTTGCGCACTCTGATCTTAATAAAGCTGTGATTCCACCTTGACCACGTCCGCGACAACCACGTCCCCTAGAACTCATATCTAGCGTCGCGATTTAATCTGATTAAAAGTTTTATGCATTAGAAATTTGGTTTTACTGTTTTATCCACGAGCAAATTTTATGAACAGAAGTTTCTTGAAGTCGTTCTTTCGAGCAATCAAAGTTTCATCTCAAGTTCTCTGTTCTAATTCAAACATTCACATACTGCACTAAAGACACATTCATTCATCCATGTCACTTTCTTGAGCATTCCCAACCCAGGGGTAATTCCATCATTTTCCTATAGGGGTATTTCGGTAATCACTCAGGGTCAATTTGAAAATTGTTTTCAAATTAAAGATATTTCAAAGTTTACAAAATCTCAGGGGTCATCTTGAAAAATTTGTTTTTCAAACCAGATGTGTTACAAAAATTTCAAAAATCGGGGTTATTTCAGTAATTGGGGACGTTAAGGGCATTTTCGTAAATTTCCCAAATCAGGATATCTCGATATTTGTAAAACAAAAGTTTTGATATTTTCATAATGTAAGAACATTTGGTAAAAATCGAGGGAATTATGAAAATTTAGAAACCAAGGGCATTTTGGTAATTTTGTTCATCAGGGGTAATTTTGTAAATTTTCAAATTAGGGTATCTTGAAAATAGCGTTTTTGTATACTTTTGCAAAGTAGGGAAATTTTATTAAAATTGGAGTTAAACCGGAAATCTTGAAAGTCAGGGGCATTTTAGTAATTTTCAACACATGGGTATTTTGGAAATTTTGGTAAATCGAGAAAACGTCTTTCAAAATCAGATTTAGGGTTTACAAACCAAAAGGGTAAGTTTGAAAATTTTAAAACTAAGAGTTTGAAAACAGTAAGGCTAATCCCTTTCGGGTTTTAATACTTGGTTTAGCCTATGAACAAGTTTTCTTGGTTAAGGTGAACCGTAGCTACGCACCAGGTAGGATTCGAGTAAAGAGGAGGTGAGTCGCTAGGACTGCTTAAATACCAAGCACTCACTGAATACCAATCCTCGACATGCGTACAGTGGTTGCCACACCTTAACTTGGTGACTTACTTCACAGGTTTGTTTAGTAGCCTTAAGTCTTATGCATGTGTTTGAGTAGACTAGTCCTAGGGTTCAACAGATTCTAGTTCACTAATCTACGTTCCCATAAAAGCCCATAATATTCACATATAAATCAATTCATCAAGTAGGGTTACTTACCTGGTGGATTGCGGGTCGGAGATACAGGTGCCATGCCAGAATAACCTGAAAAAAAAATTTATGAAAGCCCAAATCTTTAAAAAGCCTATAAAAAAATGTTTTTGGACCCAAAACCCTCAAATCCGAGCTTTGAACTGGGCTCTAATACCAACTGTAACACCCCCAAACCCGGCCCACGAGCCTTGACCGGATCTGGTTATGTCACTGCAGAAAGACGGTTGAAAATCTTTTTGACTTAGAATAATCATGAAAGTTTGTTAACTTTTGAAAACCATATCCATTTAAAGTAATATGAAAAACCTTAGTGTTATAAAATTGTCTGAATTTAAACTTTATTAAATACTATTTTGAATAAGCAGGTTGCTAAGATAAAATCCTCTTCACATAGTGGTTCAGTTTAATCAAGCCATAATTAAAATAATACCAAAATAATAGTAAAGCCCTTATTACAACCCATACTTAAAACAAAATACTCAATATTAAAAATGCTTAAAATAATCCAAATATCTTCTTCTGCATGGGCCACCTTGTGTCCTCTCCAAACCCGGTCCATCTTTATGCATCACCTGAAAATGTTAAAGGAAAAGGTGAGTCACCAAGACTCAGTGTGTAGCCCTTTTCCCGGTTTAGTAAAACATCATACACCAATCATAAAACAGTTTAACATGCACAAGCTACGATATGCACCCAGCCTAGCCTTCCAAACACCTTTCTCTACCCCGTGTGGTACCAAACCACTGGTGGTGCCAAACCACTGGTGACTTAAAGTCACAATATCCGTCAATACTTGTGGTGCCAAACCACTGGTGTCCCAAAGACACAAATGTGATACCAAATCACTGGTGACCGAAGTCACGAATCAAGTGATGGGGCCAACCCATCGTGTGATACCAAATCACTGGCGTCAATCCCATAATGTAAACTGTGGGGCCAACCCACTGTGGTGCTAAGCCACTGGGACGAGACGCTATGAGGTGCCAAACCTTTGGAGGTGCCAAACCTCTGGTGACCGTAGTCACAATGTGGTACCAAACCACTGGTGTCCGTCGACACGAATATCACTTCCCCCTCCTCTCATATCACCCATCATCATACTAACTCATGTATAGTATTCAAATCATGCAAACATGTTTAACGTTGCATCTCATAGCACATACATCATAAATCATGACATCATGTATCAATAACAGTACTCATAATGAAACGGACTTACCTGAATCCGTGCACATACCCCATAGGGTATCATGTCACTCAACCATACTGTTTCGGTTTTACCAATCAATCAGTTTATCAAACATATACAAAGCAAGAAGTGTGTTAGTTTACACACCTGGTTCCTAATGCGACCATCAAATCCCGTAGATCAAGATCTAACGCACTAGATCCCCCTTCCTTAACACTTTTCGAGCACTAGCCACAACCCGAGATATGCGAGATCAAGCCTTCCCCTACAATCGGCCAGAACTAAACAACATAATCATGCTAATCAACCTCTAAGGGTATAACCGTAATTTTATCTACTAAGGGTATTTTCGTAATTTACCCACCAAGGGTATTTTCGTAAATTCACACTTGCAATGGCCTTACCGAAGGCCTAATGTCGCCACTAGCGACTCAGCTACCATTTCCGGTCGTACCGGACGATTGGGCCTAAAACCCGATATCGGCCCATCCGGGCCCACATGCTCGTGTGGCCCACCTAGCACAAATCTAGCCACGTATATAAGTTCCACCTAGTCTAGTTCAACATATACTAACCAATCATGCAATTTACTCATATGGGCCCACGGGCCCATTGGGCCCATTTCGGCCCATCGAGGCCCAAGTAGCCCAACCCACAAGAATACTACTGATGGCCTCAACTATCGCGTCGAAGCCCCACACGTGCACTTGCACGCTCGTGTGGCTACTAATGCCATGTAACTGGCATTTCGGCATTTGCCACTCTACTACTAGAGTAGAGAGAGTTACACACCTGATAGGACTCTGGGGCTAATCCGCGCTCCGACCACTCTTGTGCACAAACGCCCTCCAAGATGTGTTTACTCTCCTTCTAGGATGCTCCTTATATAGCTAGCTCTTCACCTTCATTCTTTGTGTCTTTCCGATGTGGGATCCCTTCGTCAGTAGAGTTTAAATTCAACTAAAACTCTTGCCGTCCAATCCGCAAAATAAATACTCCCTTGCTTTTCATGAGATTCGAACCCAAGCTCCCTTGCAACATAATCCACGCTGTTAGCCACTTGGCCACAAGCTCCTCTTATGTCTTAAACCATGCGCAACTAAATATAAACTATAGTCCAAATTCTAAGGTCCAAGCAAAAAGAAACCAAAATGCAAAAGCCAAGACTTGAACCTTGGACCTCCTTCCTTCCTTGTGGCGTCACTCCCTTGTCTCTTATGTGGCGTCACTTTGCCACTACACCACACACTCCACTTGTGTCATTTTCCTCCATATTTTATTCTTAAGGCCTATCTGCCAACTTCTAGGGTTTTTTTCACCTAAAACCAAAATTTCCCCAAAGCCAATATTTGATCTCGAGACTTCATAGAAGCCCTCTAACATTCCAAAATCACTTATCCAATAGGTCTAACTAGCATTTAAGCCGATCTCTTGTTATCCAAAAATTTAAACGCTACTACGTCTAAGGCCCATTGGGCTCAATTCTCCTAGGCCCAATTTTGGGATGTTACATATATATAGGTTTATCAATAGTCACATGCATACCATAATTAGTTATTAACAACAATGATTTAACATTTTTAAAACTCCATGACCGAACATATACATATATTTTCAATCCAAGAAAAACATAAATATCAACTAAAACAATGCCATATCCGAATATTTATGAGTGAGAATAATTCCATTGGATCATTAATACTTCAAACTCATTAACTACATCCCTATAATTCAACCTTATTCATTCCAAAATCAAACACTCAAGTATTACACATAACCTAATATGAAATAACTTCCAAGTTAAGATTTTAGACACGCATGGCATTCCTATTTGAACATAAAGATAATATCCCTTACCTAATTCCATGAAACACAAACATACTAATCAAGTTTATACTATGGCCGAATAAACACAAACATAAAAGACATCTCAAACATATACAACCATCTCAAGCATTTTTAATCACATCAAGCATAGACATAAGGCCATTTTCGTATGGCATTTAAATACATACATATATACATCATTTGAGTCAATTCAAAAACGGTTAAGCCTATACATGCCATAGACTTAAGTTCATTCACAAAGAGGTACCAAACTCTAGACGATAGTGTGATGAGCTTCAACGATGATCCTCGAGCACGAGATGAAGACCCAAAAGAAATCTACAATGCAGAAACAACCATGAAGAAAGTAAGCTTTCATAGCTTAGTAAGTTTTAAGCATTTATTTTGCATATAAGCATTATCATGATTTAAATAAATTAATTCATTTACAAGCTCCTCGCTGAATAGTTAAACATTCAAAAATAGATTTCATATCAACATTATATACGTATATATATATGTATATATGTATATATATCCATATACCACCTTCACATGATAAAATAAACAGCATATACTTCTTTTATTTACCGAATTTCAACTTACATATTAAGCTACCATCAATCACAAGTCGATATGTATAATACATACCTCTAGTTTATATACCACTCCAAACTTAACCACCCGTGCATACATATAGTTCTATACCCAATCATTTCAGTATACTTAACAGTGATAATAATAGGAGTCTTTTAACGAGCATCAAACCTGCACACTTGTTACCAAGATTCAGTAACGTATCGCACACTTAGTGCCGTTACTTCGTCATTTCGCACACTTACTGCCAAGTTTCTATCACGTATCGAACACATAGTGTCATTACTTTAACAGTTCGCACACTTAGTGCCATGTGACCAATTTCTCACACTTAGTGCTCAGTTATAAGTTCGCACACTCAGTGCCTTCCATAAACCCATTAATCAATCTAATGTACACTTATATATAAGGTCTAATCCACAACTTCACATATAAGCATATACATATAGGTATAACTTTATTATCTCATACCCAAATCTATATCCCAGTCGACCAAAAACATTATCATGTAACTAATATTTCCTTTGACTATATTCATACCCTAATTTATTATCTCTCATATTTACTTACATCACTGACATAAAGGTATACAATTCATGCAAATTAATCCAACTTCCAACAACCTCACATTCGGCTAAATCATGATATCTTCCATGCCATATTCGATAATTTAAAATTAAGTCTATCACTTCACTTAAGCATGTACATATTATTATAAATAAATTCGATTTAATCCGACTGCTTAAAAACTTACCTCAGAAGTCAACGGATTAGGGTTTCCCAGCTATTCGTTCAACTTCGCCTTTCCCCGATCCAATCCCGTTTCTTTTTGTTCTTGATCTAAATAATTCCAAATGAAGCTAATTCAAATATATTTTCATTCAATTTAATCCAAAAACACATAATTATACAAATTACCATTTTACCCCTCACACTTACAACTTTTACAATTTAGTCCCTATTGCACAAAACCTAAAATACGCATAATTTGAATTTATCCCTTTAGGGCCAAGTGCTCCTCATGCCTATATAAGTCCATACAAGCCATTTATTTTGCATTTTAGTCCCTCAACTATTTATTTTTGCAATTTAATCCATACCACTCAAATTCATCAAAATTTCCAATTCAAAACATATCCTTAATATTTCACCATCAAACATTACAAAACATAAGCATTCATCAATGGTCGAATATCAAACATGCATCAAATTCAAAAATTCTAACATGGGTCGAATAGTATTCAAAGCAACGATCTCAAAAACGTAAAAATTAACAAAAACTGAACTAACCACATACCTTAATTTAGGCTTAAAGATGGTCGAACCATGCTTTGTTTATTTTCTCTCTTCTTTTGCTTGCATTCGGTCAAGAAAAAGATGAACAAACATTTTTCATTTTATGTTTTATTTTTATATATATTAACTTATTGTTTAATTACTATTATAACCTTTCTTTATAATTTAACAATTATTATACTATAAGGTTATTTTAGTACATGGCCGGCCACTATCATTAAGATGGTCTTTTTGTCTTTTTAAAGCTTCCAATTTAAAAGACATCCACAATTTGGTCCTAACACATTAAACCGTCAAGTTTTAACTTTACGCGATTAAGCCCATTTTAATAATTTGGCACTCAAACGATAAAATTAAATCATGAAAATTTCACACATAGCAATTCACACATAGATGACTCGAAAAATACTATTTTAAAATTTTTCTGACTTGGATTCGTGGTCCCGAAACCATTATTTTCAATTACGGTCAAATTCGGGCTGTTACAACTCTCCCCCATTAAGGGATTTTCATCCCCGAAAATCTTACCAGTGAATAAATGCGGGTAACGTTCTCTCATTGAATCTTCGAGTTCCCAAGTTGCTTCCTCAACCCCGTGCTTATGCCACATAAATTTAACCAACGAAATTTTCTTATTTCGTAATTCTTTCATTTTACGAGCTAAGATGTGGATCGGTTCTTCCTCATACGTCAAGTTAGGCTGAATCTCAATCTCTGTCAAGCTAATCACATGAGAAGGATCGGACCTGTATCGTCGAAGCATCGATACATGAAAAACATTGTGAATCTTGTCTAGCTCAGATGGCAACATAAGCCTGTACGCAACCGGCCCAATATGCTCAATAACTTTGTACGGGGCAATAAATCTCGGACTCAGTTTTCCTTTACGACCAAATCTAAATATCTTTTTCCACGGTTAGACTTTCAAAAATACTCAGTCACCCACTTGAAATTCTATATCTTTATGTTTCAAGTCCGCATATGACTTCTGTCAATCTGACGCGGCTTTCAAACTTTCTCGGATTACTTTTACTTTCTGTTTAGTCTCTCTAATTAAATCAACCCCATGTATCTTGCCTTCACTTAACTCGGTCCAATATAGAGGTGTACGACATTTACGATCATACAAAGCTTCATAAGGTGCCATTTTGATACTTGATTGAAAATTGTTATTATATGCAAATTCAATCAAAGGCAAGTATCGTTCCCACGTACCCTCAAACTCAAGAACGCAACATCTCAACATATCCTCGAGTATTTGAATAACACGCTCGGATTGACCATCCGTCTGAGGGTGAAAAGTAGTACTGAAGTGCAATTTGGTACCTAAAGCATCATGCAGTTTCTTTCAAAACCGCGATGTAAACCTCGGATCTCTTTCCGAAATAATAGAAATAGGTACTCTGTGCAATCGTACAATCTGAGATATGTACAACTCAGCAAACTTATCAAGCGAGAAATCCATACGTACCGGAATAAAATGGGCCAATTTCGTCAATCTATCAACAATAACCCAAATTGAGTCTTTCTTACTCGGCGTCATCGGCAACCAAGATACGAAATCCATCGTAACTCAATCTCATTTCCACTCAGGTATCATGATAGGTTGAAGTAATCCCGATGTTACCTGATGTTTGGCTTTCACTTGTTGACATACTAAACACTTCGACACATAGTCTAAAATATCTCGCTTCATACCATGCCACCAGTAATGCTGTTTCAAGTCGTTATACATCTTCGTACTACCCGGGTGGATTGACAATCTACCATTATGAGCTTCATCACAAATCATTTGAATCAACTCAGGGTTCTTAGGCACACATATCCGATTCTTAAACCGTAGACATCCCTCGGCATCTAACTGAAAATCTGAATCAGTATTCGAGCCACATAGGCTCCTTTTTTTATTAAGTCATTATCAACCTCTTGACGTCGTGAATCTATAGAACGAACAGTGGTCTCGCTTTCAATTCTGCAATAATCACACCATCATTAGTCATAGCTATATCCGCATTCATTACACATAGAGTAAATAGTGATTTTTGTCTTAGTAAATCGGCAACCACATTAGCTTTTCCCGGGTGATAATCAATCACAAACTCATAGTCTTTTAACAGTTTCAACCATCGTTGCTGTCTCAAATTCAGATCCTTCTAAGTCATTAAATATTTTAGACTCTTGTGATTAGAGTAAACATGACATTTCTCACCGAATAAATAGTGACGCCATATTTTCAAAGCAAAAACTATGGCAGCCAATTCAAGATCGTGAGTCAGATAATTCTTTTCGTGCGGCTTTAATTGTCTCGAGGCGTAAGCTACAACTTTACCCTCCTGCTTTAAAACACATCCCAAACCATTTAAAGATGCATCGCTGAAGATAACGAACTCTTTACCCGACTCTGGCTGAACAAGCACTGGAGCTTCCGTTAGCAAGGTTTTTAGCTAATCAAAACTCTTTTGACACTTTTCTGACCACTCAAATTTAACGTCTTTCTGTAATAGCTTTGTCATTGGAGCTGCAATCATAGAAAATCCTTTCATGAAGCGTCTATAGTACCCGGCAAGCCCCAGAAAACTCTATACTTTAGAAACATTTCGCGGAGGTTTCCAATCAAGTATAGCCGAGACTTTACTCGGGTCAACCCGAATGCCTGATACTGACACAACATGTCCCAAGAAGCTAACTTCATTCAACCAAAACTCACATTTGCTAAATTTCGCGTACAACTATTTATCACGCAAATCTGTAACACTAGTTTCAAGTGCTCGGCATGCTCGGTTTCGTCACGCGAATAGATCAATATGTCATCTATGAATACAACCACAAACTGATCTAGATACGGTTTAAATACCCGATTCATCAGATCCATGAAAATAGCAGGGGCATTAGTGAGTCCTAACAGCATCACTAAAAACTCGTAATGGCCGTATCTCGTCCGAAAAGAAGTCTTTGGTACATCCAAATCTCTAACTCGCAGCTGATAATAACCTGACCTCAGATCGATTTTCAAAAATACCGAAGCTCCCTTAAGCTGATGAAATAAATCATCAATACGTGGCAATGGATATTTATTCTTTACAGTCACTTTATTGAGTTGTCGATAATTGATGCACATTCTCAAAGTTCCATCCTTCATTTTCACAAAATGAACTGGCGCACCCTAGGGAGAAAAACTCGGTCGGGCAAAACCTCTATCCGTCAATTCTTGCAACTGAGCTTTTAACTCTTTTAGTTCGGTCGGTGCCATTCTATACGGGGTTATCGAAATCAGAGTTGTCCCTGGCACTAGCTCAATACCAAACTCTACCTCCCGAGCAGGTGGTAATCCCGGCAATTCCTCTGGGAACACATCCGGATACTCACAAACAACTGGTACAGATTCAATCTTCTTTTCGCTTTCTTTACTATCAATCACATAAGCAAAGTAAGCTTCGCAACCTTTTCTCAAATACTGTCGAGCCAACATCAAAGACATCACTGCTGGTAGCCCATTCCAATCCACAGATTCAACTCGAATTATTTCGTTATTCTGACACCGCAAATCAATAGTTTTTCATCTGTAATTCACTACTGCATTGTGCACTGTTAGCCAATTTATATCGAGGATAATATCGAACTCATCAAATGGTAGCAACATCAAATCGGCCAGAAAGCATGAGTTTCGAATCATTAAAGGGCAATTCTTACACATTCTATCAACTAACACGCACCAACCCAGGGGGTTCGAAACCCAAATCACAAACTCAGTAAACTTAATAGGTAGCTGGATACTAATGTTTCACACGCATAAGAATAAGTTGAACCAAGATCAATCAGAGCAATTACACTAATATCAAAGAGAGTGAATATACCGGTGATGACATCTGGAGATGTAGCCTCCTCTCTGGCACCAATGGCATAGGCTCTAGCTGGTACCCGAGCCTCTGATCGAATAGCCGCATCCGAAGTCCTTCTTTGAGTGCCACTCCTACCTCCCACATTACGAGGTAGTCTACCTCTAGCTGTAGTACTGCTCGGTCTTGCACTCTGAACATTTTCCTTTTCAGCTGTCCCCGGGCAATCCCGAATAAAATGGTCCTGCGAACCACACTTGTAGCAAGTGCGATTATTAGATTTGCCCCAACATTCACCAAAATGACGTCTGCCACACTGTTGACACTCAGACTTATTAGGTCGAGTATTGCCAACACTAGCAATCGAAGTAGCCCGTGAACTCACTGGTGGTCGTTCTCGTATAGAGATCTCTTGTTAGCTTTGGATCAGCTACTATCATTATTGAACTTCTTTGATGACGTTTGAGGAAATTTACCCGCTGATCTCTTACGGAAGTCTCAAGCTTCAAACTCGGCTTTCCGTTTTTTTTCCCTAGCTCTTCGGCTTTACAAGCTCGCTCAACAAGTACTACGAACTCATTTATTTCAAGTATGCCAACCAGTAGTTTTATATCTTCATTTAACCTTTCTTCGAATCTCCGACACATAGTAGCCTCGGATGAAACACACTCGCAAGCATAGCGACTAAGTCTCACAAACTTGCGCTCGTACTCAGATACGATCATACGACCCTATTTAATCTCGAGAAATTCCATACGCTTCAAATCTATAAATCGCTGGCTGATGTATTTCTTATGAAACTCCGTCTGAAAGAAGTCCCAGGTAACTCGTTCCTTTGGAACAACCGATACAAGAGTGTTCCACCAATAGTAGGCAGAATCCCATAATAAAGATATGGCGCACTTCAGGCACTTATCAGGTGTGCATGATAGCTCATCAAAAACACAAATGGTATTATTGAGCCAAAATTCAGCTCGCTCAGCATCATCATCATCTTCGGTTCTAAACTCTTGAGCCCTGGTTGTCTAATTCGGTCAATTGGAGGCTTGCTTGCTTTTTCAGAATTAACAATCCGGGGTACCACTGGTACTACAGGAGGAGTATTCGGATTTAGGGGTTGTTGAACAGTCGGATTGGTCCGGGTATATTGGTTGAACCAATCATTCATCATGCTATAAAAGGCTTGCTTAGCCCCCTCATCAGGATTACTCGCAGCTGGTCGATACTCATCCGACGCGGTCCCTTGCGCGGGAGCAGGCGCCACACTCTCTACATCGTCAGCTATAACTCGCTCGGGATCAGGATCCATTTACTATACGAAAGAAGTAAACACATTTCACTGTCAGAAGTCATCACACTATCACATTATAAAATATGGCATGTATAGCTAGACTCACACGCGCTACGTTAGTCTGAGAACCAACTAAACCGTAGCTCTGATACCAATCAAATGTAACACCCCTCACCCGTATCCGTCGTCGTATTAGGGTTACAAGCATTATTTAACCAACCACAAGTCAATGTACCATATAAAAACTACTCCAGTAATTGATACGTATCAATCTATACTTTCACAATTAAACATGCATATCCCTTTTTATATCAAAACTTTAACGAACATATCACAAATGATATCATTAACATCAAATAAAACTAATTACATTTAATTAGCAAAAACACTATTCATTTGGTCATTTTGAATGGCATAGCCGAATATATATATAGGTTTATCAATAGTCAAATTATAACAATCAATTGACCACATATAATCAGTCACATGCATACCATAATTAGTTATTAACAACAATGATTTAACATTTTTAA
Source organism: Gossypium bickii (assembly GCA_025503065.1). Taxonomy (NCBI): domain Eukaryota; kingdom Viridiplantae; phylum Streptophyta; class Magnoliopsida; order Malvales; family Malvaceae; genus Gossypium; species Gossypium bickii. Next base: position 82,715,789 of record CP106713.1, on the reverse strand, counting down.
AACTCCATGACCGAACATATGCATATATTTTCAATCCAAGAAAAACATAAATACCAACTAAAACAATGCCATATTCGAATATTTATGAGTGAGAATAATTCCATTGGATCATTAATACTTCAAACTCATTAACTACATCCCTATAATTCAACCTTATTCATTCCAAAATCAAACGCTCAAGTATTACACATAACCTAATATGAAATAACTTCCAAGTTAAGATTTTAGTTATGCATGGCATTCCTATTTGAACATAAAGATAATATCCCTTACCTAATTCCATGAAACACATACATACTAATCAAGTTTATACTATGGCTGAATAAACACAAACATATAAGACATTTCAAACATATACAACCATCTCAAGCTTTTTTAATCACATCAAACATAGACATAAGGCCATTTTCGTATGGCATTTAAATACATACATATATACATCATTTGAGTCAATTCAAAAATGGTTTAGCCTATACATGCCATAGACTTATAGTTCATTCACAAAGAGGTACCAAAATATAGACGATAGTGTGATGAGCTTCAATGATGATCCCTAAGCACGAGATGAACACCCAAAAGAAATCTACAATGCGGAAGCAACCATGAAGAAAGTAAGCTTTCACAGCTTAGTAAGTTTTAAGCATTTATTTTGCATATAAGCATTATCATGATTCAAATAAATTAATTCATTTACAAGCTCCTTGTCGAATAGTTCAACATTCAAAAAATAGATTTCATAGCAACATTATATGCTTATATATATATGTATATATAAGCATATACCACCTTCGCATGATAAAATAAACAACATATACTTCTTTTATTTACCGAATTTCAACTTACATATTAAGCTACCATCAATCACAAGTCGATATGTATAATACATACCTTTAGTTTATATACCACTCCAAATTTAACCACCCGTGCATACATATGGTTGTATACCCAATCATTTCATTATACTTAATAGTGTTAATAATAAGAGTCTTTTAACGAGCATCAAACCGGCACACTTGTTACCAAGATTCAGTAACGTATCTCACATTTAGTGCCGTAACTTTGTCATTTCGCACACTTAGTGCCAAGTTTCTATAATGTATCGCACACTTAGTGTCGTTACTTTAATACTTCGCACACTTAGTGCCATGTGACCGATTTCGCACACTTACTGCTCGGTTATAAGTTCGCACACTCAGTGCCTTCCATAAACCCGTTAATCATTCGAATGTACACTTATATATAAGGTCTAATCCACAACTTCACATATAAGCATATACATATAGGTATAACTTTATTATCCCATACCCTAATTTATTATCTCTCATATTTACTTACATCACTAACATAAAGGTATACAATTCATGCAAATTAATCCAACTTCCAACAACCTCACATTCGGCTAAATCATGATATCTTCCATGCCACATTCGGCAATTTAAAATTAAGTCTATCACTTCACTTAAGCATGTACATATTATTATAGAATAAATTTGATTTAATCCGAAAACTTAAAAACTTACCTCAGAAGTCAATGGATTAGGGTTTCCCGGCTATTCGTTCAACTTTGCCTTTCCCCGATCCAATCCCAATTTTTTTTTTATCTAAATAATTCCAAATGAAGCTCATTCAAATATATTTTCATTCAATTTAATCCAAAAGCACATAATTATGCAAATTACCATTTTACCCCTCACATTTACAACTTTTAGAATTTAGTCCTTATTGCACAAAACGCAAAATGCACATAATTTGAATTTATCCCTTTAGGACTGAATGCTCCTCATGCCTATATAAGTCCATACAAGCCATTTATTTTGTATTTTAGTCCCTCAAATATTTATTTTTGTAATTTAATCCATAACACTCAAATTCATCAAAATTTCCAATTCAAAACATGTTAATTCAAATCATATCCTTAATATTTTACCATCAAACATTACAAAACATAAGCATTCATCAATGGCCGAATATCAAACATGCATCAAATTCAAAAATTCTAACATGGGTCGAATAGTATTCAAAGCAACGATCTCAAAAACGTAAAAATTAACAAAAATCAAACTAACCACATACCTTAATTTAGGCTTAAAGATGGCCGAACCAAGCTTTGTTTATTTTCTTTCTTCTTTTGCTTGCATTTGGTCAAGAAAAAGATGAACAAACATGTTTCATTTTATGTTTTATTTTTATATATATTAACTTATTGTTTAATTACTATTATAACCTTTCTTTATAATTTAACAATCATTATACTATAAGGTTATTTTAGTACATAGCCGGCCACTATCATTAAGATGGTCTTTTTGTCTTTTTAAAGCTTCCAATTTAAAAGACATCCACAATTTGGTCCTAACACATTAAACCATCAAGTTTTAACTTTATGCGATTAAGCCCATTTTAATAATTCGGCACTCAAACGATAAAATTAAATCATGAAAATTTCACATATAGCAATTCACACATAGATGACTCGAAAAATAATATTTTAAATTTTTTTTGACTCGGATTCGTGGCCCTGAAACCACTGTTTCCGATTAGGGTCAAATTCAGGCTGTTACAAATTTAATTCGACATACGATCTGAGGACACGAGCGTGTGCCTTAGCCGTGTGACCTTATTGAGATGATGATGTCATAAATAGAATGTCAAGGTTTTCACACACGGGTGAAGACACGGGTGTGTCACGGCCATGTGTAGGACACGGGCTATGGACACGGGCGTGTGTCAGGCCATGTGAAATGAAAAGTAAAATCCACACAGACTAGGGACATGGGCGTGTGTGATTGCACGGCCTGCCCACACGGGCGTTTCCCTATTCGCACGGGCGTGTGGCCCTATTTTGTGTCCAAATTTTCTATGTGTTCAAAAGTTTCCAATTCGATCTCGAATCATTCTGAGTGCAACTTTAGGGTCTTGTAGACCTATAATAAGAACATTAAGGTCTCGAATGAAAAGTTTTAAATTGAAATGAAATTTTATGGATCGATGTTGTATGATTGAGCAAGTTAAGTATGGTAATGCCTTGTACTCGGTTCAGGTGTCGAATACAGGTAAGGGGTGTTACAAGGACTAAGTTTTTGTAGCCTGTATACCCACATTTATGAAGAGAGAGAAGTGCTTAGTTATAATGAATGAGGGGTTTGGAGGGAAATCAAACTTATCCATTAAGTTTTCCTTCCGTGTGAGTTTGTATAAAGCAAGCTTTGGCTTCATAAGCCAGTTTTATGCTTTCTTTGAAATTTTCTCTCAAAAAATCCTAGATCTAAGACTTGCTTGAAGGTTTTGGATTTGCTGTACTCAACCAACTCCATCATCACCAATACCTGCTTAAGATACTCTTAAGGGCTTTTGTGAGAAGAGCAAAGGTCTGGTTGTTTAAACATTTCTGCATTTTATTGTGAGTTCCTTTTTACTTCTATGTGTGTGTGTGTATAATGTTCTTGTTTGTGTTTGATTGATATAAGCACTCTTATCCTATACAGTGATATGTTCGTGTATGATTAATAAAGGTTCATGGTTATATAAGTCTGAGTTGGTTGTCTATATAAAAAGAGTGAGGACCTATCTTCATGTCTAAGCCACCACCAATTATTTCTGAATCAAAAAAATGAACTGAGTTATGAAAATGAAATCATGGCGATGCCTTTAATGAAACAAACATTGAGTAGGCAGATTGCAATACATTAAAAGGGATCATGTAGCCTCTAGTAGGGTAAGAGTTATTTCATACCAAATTGGCAAATCATGATGGAATGAATAAAATGAATGCTAAGGCTTGAATATGGACTTGGGTGTGGCTAGCACGATGAAGGTTGTATGTAAAGTTGCATGGGCGTAGTGTGTGGGCCAAAAGGAATAGTGTTTGTAGTAAAGTTTATTGTGTATGGTATTCATCAATGGGTAAACTATATGACTTACTGAGTTGGAAAGGTTTGTTGGTATTATATATATAGCTATTGTGATCGTTGCTCTAGAACTCATTAAGTTCTTTGAACTTATTTAGTTACCTTTCCTTCTCAGGATCACCGACAAAGTAAAGGACTTATCGAAGACTATGCCAGTGGACTTCTCTCACCGTGAGATTTCTAAGTATTTTGTATTATGCATGGCATTGGGGTGGTGTCAAGATGGTATTATTTCGAAGAATGAATTTTTTATTTTAAAGCTATTCTTTTGAAATCGTTATTTCAATGAAACCTCAGTGAAATGATTATGTTTTTACAGAGTTTCAAATTTTACTTTGAATGATTAATGTTTGTCTAATTATATATATGTATACAACGCTATAGCTAAATTGTGGGTTACTCCCGAAATGTTTTTAAGAGCTTCTAGTGGAGCTTCTATGTTTCTTTTCTTGGAAAATCATAACATTATTTATCTTTAAATCACAAAGGATTTACAATTCCTATGCATCTAAAATGTATTTTATGAAGACTACGTTTATTCAAGTTTAAAGGAAAAAGATTTGAAGGCTGTGACGCGCCACTTCTAGGTCTTTCTTAAGGATCGGGTATGGGGTGTTACACCCGCCATTTGCTACCCTCCTTGATGTGATTCCAGTTACATCATGTGATTCATCTCAAAGGGCCCAAATGCAAGATAAAAACGTTCAAGTCCATACAATACCTTACATATGGATGTTTGAAGCCCATTTATGCTTTTTAACTTGTTTTATTTCCATAGCTTTTTTAAAATTAAGTATGTTCAATTCTTGTCATGATAATTAATTTCTGTCCTTGTTATTTCATCCTGTTAGTTGTGCTTTAAAACATGTCTCAGATTTTGGCGTCTTTCATGTGTTTTAGTTTGCATTTTATTTTAGTTTAATTCACAAATTTAGTTTTATCTTATTTTTTCATCACGTGATAAGTTGTGTCATGCTTTCATTCAAGTGTTCAAGTTGCTTACAATTAGGTTTGTTTAATTATTGCATTAGTTGAGTATGTTGTTTAGTCATGTTGAAAGTCTAGTTTTAATCTAGTTTGTCATGTTGTTAAAGTGTCATGTTAAATAGAATCTTTATGCTAATTCATGTGTGATTGTTTGAAATGATCTAATATCTATTTTTATGTGTGCCATAGAGCCTATTCGACTGACCATTTCAAGACTCTTCATGCATCTTCATTAAAGCCAAATGCATGCACAATTATGTTCATAAAACTTCAAAATACTTGCCATTACTTTTGGTTTATGTGATCGTTCGTATGGGTAGACCAGATACATGGATACATGCATTTGATAAATGACCAAATTCAAGGAATCCTTCACAGACATGGATGGTGGCAAGGAGGGGAGCATAATATGACTATTTGAGTGGATTATTGCGTGGCTTACATACATGCACATCCAAGGGAGATGAAGCTCCATAAATGCGCACAATGAACCTTGATATTCATGCACTTGTTGGATGAATGAATCTAAAAATGCATACAACTATTCATGCACATGCAAGGATTTAAATGCTAGAAATTAAGACACATGCATGCTCCTCTCAATACATGCATGACTAAGGCAAATGTATTGGATCCTTTCATCAGCATTCAATGCACATGACAAGTCTTCAATACTAAGGATTCATGAATGGGTAAAGGAGGAAGAATGTGACTTTTCAACTATGAAATGAATCTGGAAAAATACATGAATGTAATTTAATTTCTTGTATGAACTACATCTTTTTTTCTATTTCCTATAAACAGTTGTTTTGTAAACATTTGAAGGTTACACCATTTTTATCAAAAATATATTTGTGAGAAATTTCTCTCTGATTCTTAATCAAACTAAATCGAACTTATCAAACTTTTCTAAGTTTATGGCATTCATTTGTCTTACCACTTTGTTCACCATCCCGGAGTGTGGTGACTTCATTATATCGAGGTTCTAGTAAGCTTGCAAGTTAAGCATGTCTTAGTTTTAATATAGCTACGGTTCCTTATACTGCAATTATTACGAGTCGAGGTTCCATCCATTTAGATCCTTGATCGGTTGTTTAACTTCACAGTAATAATGTGCAAGCATACACTATTGATGCAAGTATAATAGATAGATATATGTTTGTCGGATATTGATCCCACGAGGATGGTTGTCTTTTTTCTATCAATGTCAGTGCAATACATAGATAGAAACGAGATAAATTGTGAGAGCAGGTGTTAAAGCAACAACTTGAAAACAATAAGCTAAAATATAATAATGATAAACTGGGATCCCCAACGTGAATATTCAACAAAATGCTAAGTGCTCAAAAGGTATAAAAGGTTAGGTGATTGTCAATGCAATAAATTGCAATGAATATCTTACCAAGCTTAACTTCTATATTTAATCAAAGACTTAAACATGCACATTAGCCACACCTTCCGATGATGGCAATGGAACACTATTAAGAACAATTGGATTAAATTCCTCCAATCCTCAAGCAACATCCATTGTCATTTTTGTTAGCTTGAACTGTCACTGCACCTTCCAGTGTCAGTGACCGTAATAAGACTTTCGTGCTAAAAACATTCAAAACCCAAAGATTAAACAATAGAAGCAAGATTGAATAAAATAACATTTAACACAGAAATCATGTGTACTTCCATACTAACATGAAATAGAATGTAATCACCAGCATTTAGAAAAGAAAAATAAAAGAAACGAGTGGAGAATACTATTCCTAGACAACTCGACTTGAATCTCTCTCTTCCCTCTTGTGTCACACTCAAGGTTTCTCATCAAGAGCCGGTCTGCATCCCTTTCATGTCGGTTCAACCCTAGGAGACATAAGCCGTCATATCCGAAAGCTTCAAAAGATAGGTTGAAGAAGATAATCATCCTAAAAAGCCAAGTGGTGTGAAGATTTTAATCATCCAGCTAATGATAAGTTGTAATATCATTTTGAAGACGAGCATTCATTGTTGGCAGGTTAAATCGCAAAACAAACTGTGTTGCTAATGCATTCTAAGAAGTAATTGATCTGGCAGGTAGCCCAAAGAACCAAGTACGAGCTCTTCCCTGCAAAGAATAAGGAAATAATTGCATCTTCAAAGCATCATCAAGATGCCTTGTTGACTAAAGGAATCACAAATCAATAAAAATGATTTAAGATGTTCTCGTGCATCTTCATGTAGCAGCCCAACATTTTTCCCATTAGAATTTAGCATTTGAAACATTACTGGCTTGAGTTCAGAATTTCCAGCTTGGGTTGCTGGCCTAACAACTCCCGGTTGTAAGTTATCAAAGACAGGTACTACAAAAGCTCGTATAGTCCTGTTTTGCATTTGTGTGTCTTGCTACAACAGTGGGTCATTAGCATTTTGTTGCTGCATCAGGGGTATGACTTCATAGTTTCTTGGTAAAGCCATATTCCTTTGTTCTCGAAGTCTCCTCTGAGCGATTCTTTCAATTTCTAGTTCAAAATCGATAATAAACTCCGAATTACTTTGGGTCATACAACACCTAAAATAAAATGTGAAAATAGCGACAAAAAGAAAACAAGTTAGTAACAACTAAATATTATGAAATAAAAACAAACAAAAATGAACACAAAAAAGGTCATCCCCAGCAACGGCACCAAAACTTGATCAGCTGTTTAACATCACAACAATAATGTGTAACAGCTTGATTTTGGGGCTAGTCAGAACAGTGGCTTTGGAACCGCTAATCCGAGGCTAGAGAAAGTAATTTTAATATTATTTTATGTGTTTTAGCATGATTATATAAGTGTAAGAAAATTTTGGTGCATTAATTTTAGCGAATGCATGCTAAATTGCGAAAAAGGACTAAATTGCATAAAGTGCGAAAGTGTAGTTCTACAAGAAAAAGGTGTCAAATAGCTGTAGAATATTAATTGGAGGTCCATAATGTGCAATTAGACCTTTCTAAGGTTAATAGCTGGTCATAGGGGACAAAGAAATAAAATTTTCAATGAAGTGGGTGAGGTTTTAGTGGCAATTTGTATAGTAATAAAATAAAATAAAGAGAAGAAAAGATATCATTTTTTCTCATCCTTCTCTCCACCAAACTTTCCCAAGAAAAACAGCCATGGAAGCTTTAAAATTTCCAGCAACTCCTTACCTCTACAATTAAGTGATCTTGGTGGTTTTTATTGATAATTTTTGTACTTTTGGAACCCCTAAAGCTTAAGATAGCTAAAGAGGGGACTATTTTGCAAAATGATTGAAAGCTTAAGGTGTTGCCATAAGATTTTTTTCTGAGTCTTTATGAAAGAAAATGAATCTTGGGTGTTAAATACACAATTTTTGTGAAAGGTGTTTCCATGAAAACACCTAAAAAGGACCATTTTATAAAGGTTATAAAATAGATGATAAATGTGTGAAATAATTGAAATCTTGAGTTGCTATAAGAGGGAACATGAATCGGCTAGGCTTGGGTGTGTGAAAAATGAACACATTTCATTTTACGAGCCTAGGGGTAAAATCATAATTTTGACAAAGTTTAGGGACAAAAACATAATTTTTTCCATGGTATGATTTTTGAGTCACAATGAATAATGTGACTAATGAATAAGCTAAATGTGATGTTATAGATTAAAGAAAACGAGATTCGAACCTAGAACGGGGGAAAAGAGAGAAATTGACGATCAGGTCCCTTTTTACCCTTTTGGTACTGAGGTAAGTTCGTGTGTAAATAATGCAACCTTATGTGATGTATTTGATATTTCGATATTGTGTGAATTGTATATTGTCTCTATGAAATACATTATTTACGAGTTTGACGAGATGTCAATGAATGAAAATCTTTAATTGAACTTTAAGAATGGATATAATGCAAATGCCATGATACTAAGGTTATTAAGGTTCCGTGTAAGACCATACCTGGAATATGACCTCGGTATGAGATTTCGTATAAGACCATGTTAGGGACATGGCGTCGAATGTGATATTTCATGTAAGACCATATCGAGAATATGGCGTTGATATGATACCATATGTATGAGACTCACCAGTATCTTTTAGCATTTCGAGTGATTCAACAGGTGTATGTTGAAAATGAGAAAGTATGTGACTATGTCACGAGTGGTACATGTATGTACCTAGAATTCATGTGAAATGAATTCGGTACATGATGAATTCATGGTAAGAATGTGTACGAATAAGTTATGCTTGTGAGACATTGATAACCTTGCGGTCAGTAATCTCCATTTATTATAAGTCGATGTATGACAAAGTTTGAAGGTGATCATGTGTTAAGCTTATGAGCCTAATTTGGATTATGATATAGATTAATGTATATGGCTAAATTGTGATTCATTGAGTTTGAAGAGAGGGGAAAGGCAAGCTTAGATACCGAACGAAGTTGCTATGAGATCATAGTAAAATATGAGCTTTGACAAATGAAAAGTGGTTAAACCAAATGTGGTAACTATGATTCCTCATAAATGATGAGTATGTGATTAAGAGGATAGAATAACTTATTAAAGAATGTGACATGTTATAATGAGGAGACTATAATGTTAAGGCTAATGCCAAAACACGTAAATGGTATCTATTAGACAAATGAGTAAGCATTATGGATGATTAAGTGATAATCATGAACTTAAATGCAAGTCACATTATAATACCTTTGGGGTTGAGTAAAATAAATGAATGTCAATAGTTGTTTATTATTTGCATATGAACTTACTAAGCGTTATTGCTTACTCATTTTCTTTTCCTATATCACTGGAGATGTTTTCACACTATCAAGCAGTCATTTTGGGTATAAGTTTTCAAGCCTTCATGAGATATGGCATGTATAAGGATTTTACTTTTAATTAATTAAGTCGTTGTTAATGTAGCCAAATGTGTTGGCCTAAAATAGTTTGTGGTTTAATTTGAATATAGCCATAAATGATGGCTTGTGTTGATTATATATTTATGCATGTGACAGTACTCTCTTGTGAATGTGAAGTTAGTATGGTTATCATAGGCTAAATGTGATGATTAAGTAATTACAAATGATGATATGAAAATGATATGTGAGGTTGTACGAACATGTGCAAGTGAGGGTGGCAAGATGGCTTGGAAAATATCCTTGAATTTGTCCATACGGGTAGACACATGGGCATGTGTCTAGGCCGTGTGTGATACGCGGTCGGCCTTATGGGCGTGTTGATAGGCCGTGTATCCCCCTGCATGCTAAGTTGGCAAGTCAGTATGCCCAATAGTAACCACACGGGCTGAGACATGGCCTTGTGTCTCAACCGTGAGGAAGACACGGCCATACAGCACGGGTGTGTACCTTGGCCGTGTGATCTTATTGAGATGATGATGTCATAAATAGAATGTCAAGGTTTTCACACACGGGTGAAGACACGAGCGTGTCATGGCCGTGTGAGGGACACGGGCTATGGACACGGGTGTGTGTTCGGCCGTGTGAAAACCCCTGTAGGTTCAGAAAGAAAAATAAACTCCACACAGACTAGGGACATGGGCGTGCGTGATTACACTGCCTGCCTACACGGGTGTGTCCCTCTTCATACGGGCGTGTGGCCCTATTTTGTGTAAAAATTTCCTGAGTGTTCAAAAGTTTCCAATTTAGTCCCGAACCTGTTCATATGTATGTTTAGGTTCTCGTGGACCTATAATAGGGACGTTATGATCTCAAATGAGAAGTTTTAAGTCAAAAATAAATTGTATGTCTCGATGTTGTATGTTTAAGCAAGTTAAGTACGGTAATTCCTTATACCCGGTTCCGGCGTCAGACACGGGTAAGGAGTGTTACATAATATGCAAGTGTACATTGTCGATTCAAGTATAGTAGACAAATATGAGTCTGTTGGATATCGATCCCACGAGAATGGTTGTCTTTTGTCTATCAATGTCAGTGCAATAAATAGATAGAAACGAGATAAATTGTGAGAGTAGGTGTTGAAGAAATAACGTAAACAATAAGATAAAATATGATAATAATAAAATGGGATCCCCAATGTGAATATTCAACAAAATGCTAAGTGCTCACAAAGTATAAAAGGTTAGGTGATTGTCGGTGCAATAAATTGCAACGAATATCTTACCAAGCTTAACTTCTATATTTAATCAAAGACTTAAACATGCACATTAGCCAACCTCCCGATGATGGCAATGGAACACTATTAAGAACAAATGGATTAAATTCCTCTAATCCTCAAGCAATTTCCATTGTCATGCTTGTTAGCTTGAACTGTCACTGCACCTTCTAGTGTCAATGACCGCAATAACACTTTTGTGCTAAAAACATTCAAGCCTCAAGATTAAATAGTAGAAGCAAGATTGAATAAAATAACATTAACCCAGAAATCATGTGTACTTCCATATTAACATGAAATACAAAGTAATCACCAACGTTTAGAAAACAAAAATAAAAGAAACAAGTGGAGAATACTATTTCTAGACAACTCGACTTGAATCTCTCTATTCCCTCTTGTATCGCACTCAGGGCTTCTCATCAAGAGCTGATCTGCATCCCTTTCATATCGGTTCACCTGTAGGAGACCTAAGCCGCCATAGCCGAAAGCTTCAAAAGATAGGTTGAAGAAGATGATCATCCCCAAAAGCCTTCTTTTCTTCTTTTTTTTTTTGAATTTTTTTTCCCAAATAGCCCAAGTTCCTTTCATCAGAATCATGCTACCTCTGTATGTGCAAGTTAGTTGTACCTGACTGGATAGCTCACGTATTTTTGTTCCTATCTAGATAGCTGTTAGGTGCGACGACAATTTTGGGCCCAATCTAAAAATACTCATGCAGCGACATCAGTACCAAAACATGACAAAATTAAGGATAACTAAGCTAAGATCTACTGAGTTATAAAATGTAAATTACTGAACTGAAAATGCTAAAATATGTGCTAAATATAACTAAATGGGGACAAATTAACTAATAAGTAGGGATAAAATATATGTTCTTTCTTGTACTATCAATCCATTTCAAGATGATCCTACCCGATTCAAGTAATTTTCCTAAGTTTGAAGTTCGGGTCTTGTTGGCATGTTTTCAAGGTTTGACTCGGGTTCGAGAAATTGCATCACTCTTTACACTACATTTAATAAGCATACATAACACACATATCATTTCAATCAACTCTATTATTTTGCTAAATCATATAGTACACCGATGTTTCATCAATACATGACCATACCGATTTAAAAAACATTCTTAGAATTCTCATATTTATACAGACTAATGCATGCACATTATATCCACACAATCTCAATTCTTACACAAAAACAACCATAGACTCAGACTAAACTCAGCATAGATCATACAAGCACTACAACAACAGCAGAACACCTAAACATGGAGTATAGAAACTCACCTTTCATCCATTTGCCCTCGATAGCTTAGCTTGTCCAAATGCCAGAGCCTCCTTCATCCTAGAAGCTAAGCATGGCAACCACTTATTGGTTAAACCAAAGGTATTCAAACATTAAGATCCAGAGCCCATTATTCAAAAACTTATTAAGAACCCTTACTCTCAGTTTTCCTCTAATTCGTGAGTACCGAAAGCTAAGAAAGCTTACCAATTCTTCATTGTCTCTATTTTCATACTTCAAATCTCTCAACTACAACTCCATGCAAAGCTCTCCCAAGTTTTCCTCTTCTTCAAAACAATCAAAGAAGACGATGTAGATAAGAAGAATATGCAAACAGAATTGAGGACTCATTTAGTAGGAAGACCCCCTTCTCACCAAAATATATAGCTCCTCTTGCATGGTCTCCAAATATCAATTAGCCACCCATCAGCAATCATTGTGTCTCCCACCATGGAACCAGTTGGTTCCATTTTAACCAAACCAGAATTGAAATTTAATTACTACAATCCAGCCATATAAATTTTTGAATTTTTCGGTAAAGCCCACCAACTTAATACTTTACTCAAGTTCGGGTCTAAAACGAAAACCAGTGTGACATTTCGTAAGCTCGATTAAAGCTCAGATTTAGTTGTGAATCATATTATAGATGTGTTTAAGTTATAAATGATTGTTTGATTGACATAATTCTTGTATTTTCGTCAATAATTGCTCCGGTAATGTTTGTAGCATTTCTAGCTCAAGTCCGACGATCGGACCGGGCGAGGGGTGTTATATTTCTTTCTTTCCCTTTTATTTTTGCTGCCATTCAGCCTTCTAATTGTGTAGAAAATTCTACACTTTTATTTTTCTTTCAATTTCATTCTTATCTTATCAACTAATCACATTACAACAAATTCATGCTTAAATACCATTGATTTCTCTCCCCTTTACACCTCACTGCATGAAAATTCTAATCTCATCATTATGTCTCCAAAAATATATTAATAATGGTAAAGTTGCATCTAAGCCCCTTTCTCACAAAATGGGAAAATTGTACTTTAGTCTTTGTACTTTTCCACTTTATTCAATTTAGTCTATATCTCAAATTTCCAACTCCAGATATCAAGATATATATATCCATGTCACATTCATAAAAAAGTAATTCTTAAAATTTCTCCTATTTTCCAAAATGGTAAATTTACACTTTTAGTCCTTCAACTTTTAAATTTTTTCAATTTAGTCCTTACTAAATTTCATTATTCATGCTTTCTCTCCAAATACTTAATTCACCTTTAAAATACTTGTCTTTTCTTAGAAACCAAAATTTTGGGGTATTATATTTATTTATAGTGTAGGTGTGAGCTATGGAAGTGTTCTCTACTCAATGTGGGATTTATAATAAAGTGTTTGGAAAAGAGATTGTTACGTGTCAAAATTGCAATATAAATATGATGTTTATTTCCTTATTTAGCTATAACCTTGTAATATATATAATATACTAGTTTTCTTATCCGTGTGATGCACCGAATTACTGTAAGTAAAAATAAAATTTGAATTAAATATATTAGAAATTTTGTAAACATGTTGGTGATAAATGTGGGAGAAGAAAATTATTGTAAAATGTTAACGTATAATAAGGTTCATAGTGTAATAAATAAGGTGGTGTATAATAAATCAAAGTTAAATGAAAATGTAATTTAATTGTAAAATTTTAAACAAAATAGGTTAAGAACTGTAATTCCCTTCAAAATCTCCATTATGTTCCATGAAAATAAAAATAACTTAAGCAATTTCTCAAATTATATTTAAATGTTTGTATTAACTTACATTTGAGTATATTTCCTTTTAGCAGGTAAATAGAAATCGTATTTTTTGTCCTCTTCTAACAGTTTCTTAACATCATGACATTTTGCAACCGAAGAGTGCAAATAAAACAATATATCTATCTATATTATCAGTTCTAAAGTTTATATGTCAAACAATTTTAACGATTGCAAAAGAAATTTATTATGTATTAATGAGTTTAGGTAAAAAGTCTGAAATTATTAAGTGTATGTGTCTAGTTCAAATATAAAATAGATTATAATTATATAATAATTTTAACTTAAAATAGTTTTAAAAATTTTAATTAATTATTTTTAAGGTAATTATTTACTAAATATATTATAAATCAAATTTATTTATTAATTAAATGAAATGAAAATATATTAGATCAATTTATTATGGATTAAGCGTTTAAATTTAAAGTAGATAAAGTATTGAATCCCGCTACGCTGGGTATAATGTTTTTTTATGATTTATTTAATTAATTAATAATAAATTAGATTTAAAATTCAGAAGCAAAAGTCTTTTTAGGTCTGCTACCCTAGCATGTCTCTGTCTATTGTTCTCTAGTAGGTTTTAATGTTTCTTAGGTCTTTGTCTAAATTTTTTTTTCTTGAATTCTGTTGATTTACGCGACACAGTTTTATCGTTCATCAATTTTTGTAATTCCATTCATTGTTATTTGTTTCTTTTCAAACTATGGAAAGAGAATTTGCATATTTGTCATTGGAAGATGAGGGATACGAAATTTTAGAGTCATAAGAGGACCTTGATTTTGTTCTTGAGGCTGTTGAGTTGAGACTAGTTGGGTCTTTCTTGACGGCAAGTTTAATTCATTATCTGACGACGAGGAGCACGATGGCAAATTTATGGCATCTAGTTAAAGGGATCCAAATCTCAGATCTGGGGGAGAAAAGGTTTTTATTCAAATTTTTTCATATACTGGATTTAGAGAGAGTACTAAAAGGATCTCCGTGGACTTTTAATAAACATCTGTTGATGCTACATCATCTGGGGAAGGGGGAAGACCCGCTGAAGGTTCCTTTAATTTTTTGCAAATTTTTGGGTTCAAATTCATGGTGTCCTACCAGGCTTTTTCACTAAGAGTTTAGCACGTCAAATTGGGAGTTTCCTTGGGGATTTTTTGGAATTCGATGGGACAAATTTGGGTAAAGAAATTTGTACTTATTTTCGCATTAAGGTACAACTAGACATTAGACGACCCTTGAAAAGAAAGAAAAAAGTGATGTTTCCACTGAATTTTGTTCCTATGTTAACTTCAAGTATGAGCGTTTGACAATGTTTTGTTTCTTCGGTGGATTATTAGGGGACAATGATTCTTTTTGTCAAGCTAAAATGGCTTTAAGGTATGAAGTTGCTGAAATGGGTTGGGAGTTGTCTTTAAGGGCTAATTCTCGAAGGGCTTGTGCTATGGGTAGTGTGTGGTTACAGGAGGATGGAGATAAGGGTAAAGGGGGAATTATTATGGGAGTCAGGAATTAGTTAAGGGCTTTGATCCTATATTAAGAGTTAATTTAGAAGGGGATTTGAACCTTGTGTCTCGATGGAATGGGGGATCATCAAACGAAAAAGGGCAATTAGAAATGGATCATGATTCAGAGGACAGTGTGATGGTAGGGGGTGATAGGAAAAAGAGACCTAGAAGGGAGGAAGACAAATCCAAAGCAGTGGATGAGTTGGAGACTCTAGTAAGCAAAAACAAGAATGTGGTGGGAAGTAACCTTTTTATATCGGCGGCTGTCAAAGGGCAAGTCGACCGGTCGCAATGAAAATCATATGTTGGAATGTTCATGGATTCAGGAATCTACAAGTTATAAGAATACTTCGGTATATGTTGAAGTTGCATAATCCCCAAATAGTCTTCTTCATGGTGACTAAACTATGTTTAATTTAGATAGAACGTGTGAGAAGGAGTTATGGATTTTTTAATGGCATTGATGTCCATGCCGTTGGTTCAAGAAGGGGACTTTATTTGGCTTCGAAGAATGAGGTCAAAATTAGCCTTAGAATTTTTTTCTAATAGTCATATTGACATTGACGTTATTGAAGATGAGATAGGGGGTCAGTGGAGGTTAATTGGTTTCTATGGTTTGCCATATGCACACAACAGAGAGGATTCATAGAGGATGCTGAGAAATTTGGGGCATGATCAAGAATCTCCATGGTTAGTATGTGGTGATTTCAATGAGATTATGTATGCTACTGAAAAATGGGGGGTTACCTAGAGATGAGAAGAAATGGAAGCTTTCAGAGGGGTCTTGGAGGATTGTCAATTGATGGATGTAGGTTTTTCTGGAACATGGTTTACATGGAGAGAGGGAATTTACCAGAAACAAATATTAGAGAAAGGCTTGATAGAGGAGTAGCAAACGATAAGTGGTTGTCTATGTTTCCTTATGCGCTGGTACAGCATCTCCCTCATTCATTTTCTGATCATGGTTCACTTCTTATTCATACAGTTCAATCTATTTATGGGAGTAGAAGGTATAGATTTCAATTTGAGGCTTGGTGGGTGTTAGAGGAATCTTTTATGTATAAAGTGGAGAATATTTAGAGATCAGCGTCGGGTGATTTGTTGAACAAATTGGAAACTCTAAAGAAAGGTTTGATAGAATGGGCTATGTGGGTCAGACGTCATAAGGAAGGCATTAAGAAAATTTTGAAAAATAAATTAGAAGGCTTAAATCATGGGGAAAGGGATGACAAAAATCTAGGGAGCTCATTGATACTAAAATATTGTTGAATTTTGATATGGAGAAAGAGGAGATGTATTAGGAAAAAAGAGCACGTGTAAATTGGTTAAAATTGGGTGATAGAAACACTAGTTTTTTTCATAAGCATGCATCTCAACGTAGAAGTGGAAATTCCATTCGATGATTGCAAAATGAGGATGGAAGGGTTATGAATAGTGAGAGTGATATGGAGAACCTTGCTTAGAACTATGTTCAGAAGCTCTTTTCTTCTAACGGCGTAGGAGATTCAGCTCATATATTTTCTGGCATTGAAAGATGTATTTCTAATGAATACAATTTGATGTTAACGTCGACTTATTCAGAGGAGGAGGTATGGTCGGCTTTAAAATACATGGGCCCGCTAAGGCATCAGGGGAAGATGGTTTTCCAGCTTTGTTCTTTCAAAAGTACTAGCCAAAAATTGGTAAAGATGCCGTGACTTTCTGTTTGAATATTCTCAACGAAGGTATGGATTTTGATTCCCTGAACGTGACTAATATAGTACTGATTCCAAAAATCTCCTATCCAACAAATTTAAGGAATTTTAGACCTATCAATTTATACAATGTTCTATATAAAGTGATTACCAAGATGATTGTTAATCGATTTAAAATAGTTCTTAACGGGTGTAATAATAGCGCACAGAGTGCCTTTGTTTCAGGTAGGTTGGTTTCAGATAATGTGCTATTAACATATGAAATTTTGCATACTTACCAACAAAAACAAATAAGGAAGAAAGGTTTTATGGTAGTTAAACTTGATATGAGTAAGGCATACGATAGAGTTGAATGGCAATTTCCCCGAGAGATAATGATCCGTATGGGTTTTAATATGCCATTTATAACAACCATTATTGTAACACCCCTAAACCGTATCCACCTCCGGAGTAGGGTTACAAGGTATTATTAATCAATACACATCATTTAACATACATAACTCATACATAAGGCATTCATTCTCAAAAATCATTCAACATAATCACATCATCCCTTATAAGTGCCTACGAGGCCTTAAACATGGTTTAGAAGTGGTTCGGGACTAAACCGATAACATATGAAAATTTTGGAAACTTAGAAAAATTTCAATCATACAGGGGTCACACGCCCGTGTGAACACGCCGTGTGCCGAACACGGCTCTAGACACACCCGTGTCTCAGGCCGTGTGGAAACAAGGCATACATACTGACTTGGGTCACACGGCCAACCACACGCCCGTGTGTCTAGGCCCTCTGCCCTTCGAAGTGATCTCACACACCCGTGTGCCAGGCCGTGTGCTAGGCCGTGCCAAACCTGTAGGGTATACTAACTTATGCAACACGGCCAAGTCACACGCCTGTGTGCTAGACCGTGTGCCATTTAAGGGGTATACTGACTTGTGCCACATGGCCAATCACACGTCGTGTGTGAGGCCGTGTGGAGCATACTAACTTCAATTCAATTTTAACAACAGGGGACACACGACCGTGTAACATGACCATGTGTCACACATGGCTGAGACACACGCCCGTGTCTCTACTCGTGTGGACAAAAATAGGCCATTTGCAAGGCCAATTTGCCACCCCAATATCAATATACCTACACAAGGCAAAATGATACCATTTCATCATAAAATAGGCAGCCAAAATAGTCAACCAAATGCACAATTCATACCATTATAATTTCATCTATTCCAAAACCCAAATCACTACCATTTACTTAGCCAAATACATGCCAAAACAATATCAAACAACATGGTTCATTTACAATAATTCACATAATCATTTTACCTTCCATAATGTCTTGGCTACTACCATGCCAAAACAAACCAAAATAAGCCATCACTCATGGCTATATATATATATACAAACCAAAATATATATGTACATTTACAAGCCATTTCTAATATCCAAACACACATCAATGCTAACATCATTTACAAGCCAAATCTCATGGCTATGATCACAACCAAAATACCACATCTAGCCTATACATGCCATATACCATATATGTAAAGTGCCAACTTAGATGTTTGATAGTGAGATGATGTTCCCGACGACTCCCAGATTCGAGCTAGCCTTGATTCTCTATAAAACATAGAAAAATAACACGAAGTAAGCTTCATAGCTTAGTAAGCTCGTAGGTGAATAACTCAATTTATCGAATAAATTTAATTCAACCAATTATACACATTAACTACAAACCTTTCTCATGTCTCAAAACATGATCAAATACAAACTTAGCGAACTTTCATTATTTAATACCCAAATAGGTTCCGTACATACCTGTATTTCCTCGTACTAACCTCTTTCTCAACCACATCTTTCGTTTACCCGTTGAACCATTCAGAATGGAAATCGAATACTCAGAAGTCTCGTATGATAAGTACCCATACCATGGCCCGTAGCCAAATCAGGCTAACTTATCAGAAGAACTATTATCATGGCCCGAAGCCAAATCATCCGATATGCATGGCCCAAAGCCAATCATCCGATATGCATGCCCAGAAGCCAAATCGGTAAAATACGCATCTGAAGTGCTAATATCATGTCCTGAAGCCAACTCATCGTATCACTCACTGACATGTCCATAGTATCCAAAACTATTCTTAAGGTTCAACCGAGCTTTCACACTTTTTGTTTCTATTGTCGAATGCATTCGTAAAGTCATTCTCACAATTCATACATCATCCATAATCCCATTTTAACAATTTATGCAATATTAAAGCATTTAAACACACATTTATAATGTAATCATCACATACGAACTTACCTCATATTCAGAATTGACGAATCGGATCAACTACTTGATAACCTTGCTTTTCCCCCGATCTAAATCCGAATTCTTTCTTTCTTGATCTATATGTAATCAAAATTAACTCATTTAATCATCTACTCATTCAATTTAATCTGAAAATACACATTTGGGAATTTTTACACATTTTCTCCTAATATTTCACAACTTTTACAAATTAGTCCTTATTTCTTAAAATCGCAAATTCATGCAATTTAAACCAATTTCACCATAGCTAAATTTCACTAGTGTCCGTAGTAGCCCACATATTTTATTTATTTCACATTTCAACCACACAATTTGCACTTTTCACAATTTAATCCCTATTATGCATTTTCATCAAAAATTACTTAACAAAACATGTAAAACTATCATCAGGCTTTCATATTTCAACATTAAACATCAAAGAATACATAGATTCAACAATGGCAACTCTCAAAATCTTTAACAGTTTTGAAATTAAAGGTACAGGCTAGCTATATTGAGCTGCAATGATTACAAAAACATAGAAATCGTAAAAAACCGAGCTAAAATCGTATCTTAATCAAGCTAGGAGTTCCCTGAATGCTTCAAACACAACAATGGGGTTTTCTTCTTCTAATATTCGGCTAGGTGGAGAAGATGGACTAAAATTATGGTTTTATTTTTCTTATTTAATCTTTATTTAACAATTTACAATATTAACCTTACTAACATCATTAAAATCCCACCTAACAATGCCCATAATTGTCCACTCCTATTAACAATGGTACAATTACCACATAAGGACTTCCACTCTAATAAATCATAGCAATTAAGCACCTTTAGCAAGTAGAATGCAACTTTTGCATTTTACACGATTAAGTCCTTTTTATCACATTAAGCATCCAAACGATAAAATTAGCTCACGAAATTTTTACACATATCAAATAACATGCTGTAAACACATAAAATGATATTAAAATAATTTTCTGAGATTGGATTTTTGGTTCCGAAACCACTGTTCCAATTTAGCTAAAACCAGGCTATTACAACTCTCCCCCTTAGGGATTTTCGTCCCCAAAAATATTACCAATGAAAAGGTTCGGGTATATCTTTCTCATAGCATCCTTGGGTTCCCATGTAGCTTCTTCAATCCCGTGTCAATGCCATAATACTTTCACTAAAGTGATTTTCTTATTTCTTAGCTCTTTGATCTCATGGGCTAAAATTCGAATCGGTTCTTCAGCATATGACATATCAGACTGAATTTCAACCTCAGTCGGGGAAATGAAATGTGAAGGGTCAGATCGGTATCGTCTAAGCATTGACACATGAAACACATTATGTATTTTTTCTAACTTAGATGGTAAAGAAAGTCGATATGCCGCTGGTCCAACTCACTCAGTAATCTCATACGGTTCGATGAATCATGGACTCAATTTTCCTTTCCGACCAAACCGCAATATCTTTTTCCACGGTAACACTTTCAAAAACACTTTATAAAATACTTTATCCCCGATCTGGAACTCAATATCTTTCCGTTTCAAGTCTGCGTACGATTTCTGTCGATCCAAAGTTGTTTTCAAACTATTACGAATTACTTTTACTTTTTCTTCAGTCTCTCTGATCAGATCAACCCCGTGAATCTTATTTTCACTGAGCTCACTCTAGTAGAACGGTGTTCGATATTTACGATCGTATAGAGCTTCTTACGGAGCCATCTTTATCCTCGATTAGAAACTATTATTGTAAGCAAATTCAATTAGCGGTAGACATTTCTCCCAGCTACCTTCAAACTCAAGAATGCAACAACGCAACATATCCTCATGTATCTGAATAACTCATTCGGACTGACCATCCGTTTGCAGGTGAAATGCGATGCTGAAATGTAGTTTTTTACCTAAAGCTTCTTGCAATTTCTTCCAAAATTGGGAAGTGAATCTCGGATCTCTATCCGAAACAATAGATAGTGGCACTCTGTGCAATCAAACAATCTATGAGATATACAACTCATCCAATGTATCAAGTGAATAATCCATATGTACAAGAATGAAATGAGTAGATTTAGTCAATCTATCAACAACAACCTAGATCATATCTTTCTTTTTCAGAGATAATGGCAAACCTGATATGAAATCCTTTGTTACTCTATCCCACTTCCACTTAGGAATCATAATAGGCTGTAGCAAACCTGACGGCACTTGATGCTTAGCTTTGACATGCTAACAAATTAAACATTTTAGAACAAATTCTAAGATATCTCATTTCATGCCATGCCACCAATAAAGTTGTTTCAAATCGTTATACATTTTCGTGCTTCCCGGAGGTACTCATAAACAACCTGTGTGCTTCGTTTAGAATCTTTCAAATGAGCTCATAATTTCTTGGTACACATATTCTATCACGAAACATCAAACAGTCATTAGGCCCTAATTGAAACTCTAAATCAGAAGTCGACTCATATTGAGCTCGTTTTGCTTGTAATTCATTACCAAATTTTTGAGTCTTACAAATCTGCTGTAGAAATAACGGTCTCGCTTTCAACTCGGCTACTATCGAACCATCATCAGACAAAGCTAATTGTGTGTTCAAAACACGTAAAGCAAATAAGGACTTACGGCTCAAAGCACCAGCAACTACGTTTGCTTTCCTCGGATGATAGTCAATCACTAATTCATAGTCTTTTAGCAATTCTAACCATCTCCGCTGTCGCAAATTCAAATCTTTCTGAGTCATCAGATATTTCAAGCTTTTGTAGTCGGTATAAATATGGCATTTCTCACCAAATAAGTAATGACGCAAAATTTTCAATGCAAAAACTATCACTGCTAACTCAAGATCGTGCACCAGATAATTCTTTTCGTACAGCTTCAATTGTCTTAAGGCATAAGCTACAACTTTGCCTTCCCGCATCGAAACACAACCCAGGCTATTTAACAATGCATCACTGAAAACTACAAATTCTTTACCCAACTCAGGCTGAACTAACACTGGTGCCTCTGTCAATAATACTTTCAACTACTCGAAGCTCTGCTGACACTTTTCTAACCACTCAAATTTAACATCTTTTTGAAGCAATCGTGTCATCAGAGTCACAATCATCGAGAAACCTTCCACAAATTATCTATAATAGCAGGCTAGTCCCAGAAAACTATAAACTTTGGATATATTTCTCGGAGGCTTCCAATCTATAATCGTAGAAATCTTGTTTGAGTCAACTCGAATACTATGTCCCAAAAAACCAACCTCTTGTAACCAAAACTCACATTTGCTGAACTTTGCAAAGAACTGTTTATCTCTCAAAGTTTGTAACATGATTTTCAAATGCTCGGCATGCTCAGATTCATCACGAGAGTAAATCAAAATGTCATCAATAAACACAACTACAAATCGGTCTAAGTACGACCTGAAAATCCGGTTCATCAAGTACATAAAAATAGCAGGTGCATTTGTTAGTACGAAAGGCATAACAAGAAATTCATAGTGTCCATACCTTGTTCTAAATGCAGTCTTTAGTACATCTGAGTCTTTAACTCGCAACTGGTAATAGTCCGATCTCAAATTAATTTTTGAAAACACTGTTGCCCCTTTTAACTGATCAAACAAATCATCTATTCGTGACAAAGGGTATTTATTCTTGATCGTCACTTTGTTGACTTACCGATAATTTATACACATTCTCATCGTGCCATCTTTCTTTTTCACAAATAACACCGGTGCACCCCAGGGAGAGAAACTCGGTCTGACAAAACCTCTATCTGCAACTCTTGCAACTGAGCTTTCAATTCTTTTAACTCTATCGGAGTCATTCTATAAGGAGCTATCGATATCGATGTTGTTCCCAGTACTAATTCAATACCAAACTCAACCTCTCTGATAGGTGGTAAACCTAGTAACTCTTCGGGAAATACATTTGGATATTCACACACAACTGGTACTAATTCAATCTTTGTTTCTATCACTTTCGTATCAAGTACATAAGCAAGGTAAGCTTCACACCCCTTTCTCACAAATCTCTGAGCTAACATAGACGAGATTACAATTGGAAAACTATTCAGATCATCAAATTCAATTCTACTAATCTCATTATTCTGACATTTCAGTTCAATTGTCTTTCGTCTACAATTCACTATAGCATCATGCATCGCTAGCCAATCCATACCCAAAATCACATCAAATTCATCGAATGGAAAAAACATCAGATTAGCCAGAAAATAGAAATCCCGATTCATTAAAGGACAATTCTTGCAGACTTTGTCAACCAAAACACATTTGTTTAAGGGGTTCGATACTCTAATCACAAATTTAGTAGACTCTACAGGCAAAGTCTTACTAGATACTAAATTTATACATATATAAGAATGAGTTGATCCTGGATCTATCAATGCAATCACATTAGTATCATAGAGAGTAAAAGTACCAGTGATAACATCTAGAGATGACGTTTCTTTGCGAGCACGAATAGCGTAGGCTCTAGCAGGTGCTCTGGCCTCAATTCTCACAGCTGAATCCCTTGTCACCCCTCTACTACCACTTACATTTCCAGCAATTCTTGGTGGTCTACCTCTATTCGACGTGTTACTTAGTCTCACATTCTGAACTTTATCTTTCTCATCCAGCTCAGGGCAATCTCGGATGAAGTGATCTAGCGAACCACATTTGTAACAAGATTTATTACTTTTATTCCAGCATTCTCCAAAGTGTTGTCTCCCACACTGCTGAAACTCGGGTTTGTTGTCTCTCACACTGCCTACACTCGATACTGAGGTAGCTTAAGCTTTAGAACCTGAGTATTGTTTTCTACGATCTCTGTTCGAATATTCATTTGAAGCATTTAGACGAGCGTTCGAATCTCTGGATTTCTTTGATGAAGGTTGATATGGCTTACTCATCAATCTTTTTCTCGAGTCTCTAGCTTCTGAATCTGCTTTTCTCTTTTCTTTGCTAAGATCCTCGGCTTACAAGCCCTTTCAACTAGAACAACAAATTCTTTCAACTCTAGAATTCCGACTAGTAGTTTTATATCTTCATTCAATCCATCTACAAATCGCCTGCGCATGATTTCTTCAGTGGAAACATATTCTTGAGTATACTTGCTCAACCGTACAAATTCTCTTTCGTACTCTGTCACAGTCATTCGGCCCTGTTTCAACTCTAGAAACTCCTTATTCTTTTGATCGAGAAATCTTTGATTGATTTATTTCTTTCAGAATTCGGATTGAAAGAACTCCCAAATAACCCATTTTCGAAACCACAGATATCAACGTGCTCCACCATTGATACACGGTGTCTCTCAGTAAAGATACAACACATTTAATACATTCTTTAGAAGTACAAGACAATTCATCAAATACTCGAATCGTATTTTCGAGCCAAAACTCAGCTCTCTAAGCATCATCATCAATAGTAACCCAGAACTCTTTAGCCCCATGTTTACGAATCTTATCTACTGGCAGTTTATTCAACCATATCGGATCTATAACTTGAAGAACAACAGGGATTTGTTTAGGAATAGGTGGGAGTGGAGGTTTTTGAGTAGCCAGATTCGTTCGGACGAACTCCATGAACCACTCGTTCATTATTTAAAAAAAGGCTTGTTTAGCCTCTCCCTCGTGGCTACAAGTTATAGGCCTAGAATTAGATGGCGCTGCCTCTTGAGCGAGAGCGGGTGCATTACTCTCTACAACATCAATTACAGCTCGTTCGAGATCCATTACTATATGAAAACACAATTTAAGCTGTCAGGAATCATCACACTATCGCAGAATATATATGGCATGTATAGCTAGACTCTCACACACACTACATTAGTCTTAGAATTGACTAAACCGTAGCTCTAATACACATAAAATGTAACACCCCTAACCCGTATCAGTCACCGGAGTAGGTTTACGAGATATTACCGATTAATACACATCATTTAACATACATAACTCATACATAAGGCATTCATTCTCATAAATCATTCAACACAATCACATCTCCCTATAAGGGCCTACGAGGCTTTAAACATGCTATAAAAGTGATTCGAGACTAAACCGATAACATATGAAAATTTTGGAAACTTAGAAAAATTTAAACCATATAGGGGTCACACGCCCGTGTGAACAGGTCATTTGCCTCACACTGCTCCAGACAGGCCCGTGTCTCAGGCCGTGTGGAAACAGGGCATACATACTGACTTGGGTCACATGGCCACCCACACGCCCGTGTATCTAGCCCGTCTGCCCTTCGAAGTGATCTCACACACTCGTGTGCCAGGCAGTGTGCTAAGCCATGCCAAACCTGTAAGGTATACTGACTTATGCAACACGGCCCAGTCACACGCCCGTGTGCTAGGCCGTGTGCCATTTATGGGGTATACTGACTTGTGCCACACAGCCAATCACACGCCTGTGTGTGAGGCCGTGTGGAGCATACTAACTTCAATTTAATTTTAACACTAGGGGACACAGGGCCGTGTAACATGACTGTGTGTCACACACGGCTGAGACACACGCCTGTGTCTCTGCCCGTGTGGACAAAAATAGGCCATTTGCAAGGCCAATTTGCCACCCCAATTTCAAATACCTATACAAGGCAAAATGGTACCATTTCATCATACAATAAGCAGCCAAAATCATCAACCAAATGCACAATTCATACCATTAAAATTTCATCTATTCCAAAACCCAAATCATTACCATTTACTTAGCCAAATACATGCCAAAACAATATCAAACAACATGGTACATTTACAATAATTCACATAACCATTTTACCTTCCATAATGTCTTGGCTACTACCATGCCAAAACAAACCAAAATAAGCCATCACTCATGGCTATATATATATACAAACCAAAACATATATGTTCATTTACAAGCCATTTCTAATATCCAAACACACATCAATACTAACATCATTTACAAGCCAAATATCATGGCTATGATAACAACCAAAATACCACATCTAGCCTATACATGCCATATACCATATATGTATAATTCAAAAGTACCCAACTTAGATGTTTGATAGTGCGATGATGTTCCCGAAAACTCCCAGATCCGAGCTAGCCTTGATTCTCTATAAAACATAGAAAAAAACTTGATAAAATCATATACGCATTAACTACAAACCTTTCTCATGTCTCAAAACATGATCAAATACAAACTCATCGAACTTTCTTTATTTAATACTCGAATAGGTTACGTACATACTTGTGTTGCCTCATACTAACCTCTTTCTAAACCACATCATTTGTTTACCCGTTGAACTATTCAGAATAGATATCAGATACTCAGGAGTCTCGTACAATAAGTACCTATGCCATAGCCCGTAGCCAAATCAAGGTAACTTATCTGAAGAACTATTATCATGGCCCAAAGCCAAATCATTCAATATGCATAGCTCGAAGCCAATCATTCGATATGCATGGCCCGAAGCCAAATCAGTAAAATACACACCCGAAGTGCTAATATCATTGCCCGAAGCTAACTCAATGTATCACTAACTGACATGTCCATAGTATCTAAAACTATTCCTAAGGTTTAACCGGGCTTTCACACTTTTCGTTTCTATCGTCGAATGCATTTGTAGAGTTGTTTTCCCAATTTATACATCATGTAACATCCTGGATTACAGCCTATGCATTAGTATGTCTAATGTGTTATGGATGTGATGTGTGCATTTTTAGAATCTTGGAAATGTAAGGAAATGACTTGGAAATGTAAGGAAAGGTCTTGTCTTGGAAATGTAAGGAAATGTCTTGGAAATGTGATGAAATGCTTTAGAAATGTTAAGTTTAAAGTTTAAAAGAGGGACATGAGGCAAGGTGGTCTTAAGAGAAAATGTATGTGAAATATGACACACAAACGGGCTTGGAAAAGTGGCTTGAAGATGCCACTTAGGGCCTCAGGAAATGGCGCCACATATTGGGGTATTGGGCCAAGGTTGAGCTGAAGGGAAGCAAAATAAAAGTTTTATTTTTTGCAGAGATAGTAGTAGTAAGGACGGCACAAGGCTATAATTTAGGAGCCTTTATTCTTTTATTTTTAAGAGATAAATAGTGGATAAATAAGGGATAAATAATGGATTTATTTTAGATTATTTTAAAGAGATAAATGAGGAATTATTCTTTAATTAAGAAAATAAGGGAGAAGTGATGGCCAGTAAGAGACTTTGAGTTCAATAATTTCGGCTAAGTAAGGATAGTTGCTGAATTATCTTTTATTTTAGGAGATAATTAAAGAGATAAAGCTATCAAAATAGAAGAGTGATGGCCAAGTAAGGGATTCTAAGTTAGTAAATTCGGCTATATAAGGAAAAGAGGGCCATTCATCATTCTTTCTCTCAACCCTTCTCTCTGCCGAATTTCCTAGAGCATTTGTTCTTCTTCTTTTTGTTAGCCAAAGCCGAAAATTCAAGATATCACCATTAGCCAATTTCTTTTCTTTCCAATTCATCAAAAGCCGAATCTTTGAGGGGCTTCAAGCATAGGTGCTGTCGATTTCTTCAAGAAAGGGTAAGAACAAGTTTTGATTTCTATTCTTTTCTTTTAGGTTTGCCGAAATCTAGGACTAATCCCATCAATATTCTTATTTGCTGAAATTTGGAAGGATTCTTTCGGGATTTACTAAGTGTCGACTACAAGGAAGGAGAAGTTCTTTTCCCGAAGGTACACCATAGGCCGCGTGTTCCCTAGTTATTCGGTGAGTTTCGGGATTTAAAATCCACAAGGTAAGTGTCTATAGCATTCGGCCAAGGGCCATCTATGATGATTTAATGTTAGAATCGAATCTAACATATGTGTATAGGTATTTAAATGAGATAATTAAGACAAGGGATACTTTTGGGATTTGAAATCGCAAGGTGAGTGCATAAGTACAATCGGCCAAGGTCTATTTTGGTACTTAGATCTATTCTTTATTTGTTTAAAAAGCCGAAACTAATCAAGTTAAATGATCTAGCATTGGCCGATTGAAGGGAGGAGTAGCACAAAGTTTTCGGGATTTGATTTATAGTGAAATCAGCACCAAGGGACTAAGGATCTAAGGCTTTAGATCGGATTTTCGGGTTTTGAAGTGAAGTTGCTAAGTTAATTAGGTGTGTACCCTACACTAATTCTTAATAAGTTTTATGGCTATGTCTAATTAAAATATGTGATATTAAGAATAAGAAAGTGGCTAAGGTACCATGTTATGGTACTAAGTACTTAGGTACGTTTCCTACTCCTACTAGGAATATGAAATATGTTATTTGTAACATGAGAATAAGAATGTGAACTTTGGTATATTAATGCATATTACAAAATGGGGCATATGGGTTATTGAAAGGGGAAGTGAATGTGGTGACCTAAGACCACGAACACGGTGACCTAAGACCGTGATATCTGAATGTGGTGACCTAAAACCACAGTGATCTGAATACGGTGACCTAAGACTGCGATATCTGAATGTGGTGACCTAAGACCACAAATGCGGTGACCTAAGACCGTGATATGGAGTGTAGCGGAAGGAGGGTCGACTTAGTAGTCCCCACGGTGTACAAGTTGGTACGGGGGAGTGTAGCGGATAGCTTATTAAGTTTGGGTTTGAGAATGCATCATAATTTGTATGCTATGATATGAATGTGTAATATTTGTTATGCCTGATTCTATTATGATTTAGTGTTGTGTACACATTGAGTCTGTTGACTCACCCCGTTGGGGGACCATGTTTCAGGTGATGAACAGTAATGGACCGGGACGGCAGAACTTGTGGTGGCCATGCTTAACATGAAGTTTTTATTTTTATGGACTATTAATTTTTAAGTACTCCAAATTATTTGGATTTACTTGATGTAATAAGGCCATAAGGCCATAGTGCACTATTTTATTTCTGTTTTTATTTATTATGTTACAAAATTTTTATTAAGTTAAAGATTAAGTAATTTACTTTAAATGTATTCTATACGTTTTATCACCTACAATTTAAAAGGGTTTTCATTATAAAACGGTTTTGTTTTCTACTCGAGCCCAACCCAAAACAATATTTCTTTCAAAACACACTATTTTTCCAAAGTAACAAAAGAACTTTGAACGGGTTTACTTGAGGAACATACCAAATTTAGGGTATTTCAGTTTGGTATCAGAGCCCAGTTTTAAACTCTCGACCTATGGGCTAAGGCCCAAAACATTTTCAAAGCGAGCCCAAATAAGTTTTATGAAAATTTTTTTTTTTTTTGGAAATAAGCAGGTTTTTCTGGCATGGCACCCAAGTCTCCGACCCGCAGTCCACCAGGTAAGTACTTCTATCCATTTGTGTGATTTATATTATGATGTGTAGAAGTGTAGAAATGGAATGGAACGTAGATTAGCATGATAAGCACTTGAACCCTAGGACTAGTTACCCCAACACTTACATAAGACTTAATGCCTAATTAAACAAACCTATGACTAGTCGCCGAGTTAAGGTGTGGTAACCCTTGTGCGCATGTCTAGGATTGGACCCGGAAGAGCCTGGTACTTAAGCAGTCCTAGTGACTCACCTCCTCTTCGCAGGAATCCTACCTGGTGCGTAGCTTCGGTTCACCCTAACCAAGAGGACTCGGTCATAGGCTAAACACAATAACTAAAACCGGAAAGGGAACTAGCCGTGTTTTTATAAAAATCCTAGTTTTAAAACTCTTAAAATTACCTTTTTAATTAGTGAGAACTATTTTTACAAAATTTTTTCGAAAAATTTCCGATTTATAAATTACCTAAATACCCCTGATTGTGAAATTACAAAAATGCCCTTGGTTTATAAAATGTCCAAACTACCCATAGTTTAATCAAAATTTCCTTACTTTGTAAATGTTCAAAAACCCTAATTTGCAAAATATCAACATACCTTGGTTTTGGAAAATTACGAAATTGCCCCTAACTTGCAAATTACCAAAATGACCCTAATTTCCAAAATTTTTGCAACATCACCGTTTTGGAAAACAAATTTTCAAAAAGAGTCCTCACAGTTTTGCAAGTTTTGAAATACCCCTGAATTATTAAGCTTTACCAATTTACCCTGGTTTATTACCAAAATACCCCTGAGTTTTAAAATTACCGTAATACCCTAGGATTTCAAAATTTCCAAAAATACCCCGGGAACGCAAAATTACCAAAATACCCTTATTGATAAAATTACCAAGGAACCTTATTTTAAAAAATTATGAAAATACCCCTGTAGGACAAATTACAAAAATACCCCTGGGATAGGAATAAGGCAAAGAGTGTTCGAATAGTGAATGTGGGTGGTAGATACCACTGAATAAATATGTCTATGTTGATGAATGAATGTGCCTCTATTGAGGAATGAAGGTGTCTCTGTTGATGAATGTGAATTTGATTCTGTGAATTAGAGTAGTGAACTTGAACTAAAACTTTGTGTGATCGAAAGAACTACTTCTAAATATCTTTATTTCGTAAAATTGTTCGCGGTTAATAAGTGGAACAAAATTCGATGCATAAAACTTTTAATCAGTTAAATCGCGGCGTTAGAAATGAGTTCTAGGGACGTGAACTTAGAGATTGTGCCTAGGAAGTATGATGGTTCTATTAAGATCAGAGTGCGACATAAGCGTAGTGCGGTGAGTTAAGATGTACGATTATTCGTTAGTAAGTAATTTCGAGGATGAAATTATTTTTAAGGGGTAGAAGCTCGTAACATCTCGGATTCTGACCTATGCATTAGTATGTCTTATGTGTTATGGATGTGATGTGTGCATTTTTAGAATCTTGGAAATGTAAGGAAATGACTTGGAAATGTAAGGAAAGGTCTTGTCTTGGAAATGTAAGGAAATGTCTTGGAAATGTGAGGAAATGCTTTAGAAATGTTAAGTTTAAAGTTTAAAAGAGGGACATGAAGCAAGGTGGTCTTAAGAGAAAATGTATGTGAAATATGACACACAAACGGGCTTGGAAAAGTGGCTTGAAGATGCCACTTAGGGGCTCTCGAGAAATGGCGCCACATCTTTGGGGTATTGGGCCAAGGTTCGAGTGCAGAGGAAGCAAAATAAAAGTTTTATTTTGCAAAGCAGAGAAATAGCAAAGAAGGGACGGCACAAGGCTATAATTTAGGAGCCTTTATTCTTTTATTTTTAAGAGATAAATAGTGGATAAATAAGGGATAAACAATGGATTTATTTTAGATTATTTTCAAGAGATAAATGAGGAATTATTCTTTAATTAGGAAAATAAGGGAGAAGTGATGGCCAAGTAAGGGACTTTGAGTTTAATAATTTCGGCTAAGTAAGGATAGTCTTTGAATTATCTTTTATTTTAGGAGATAATTAAAAAGATAAAGCTATCAAAATAGAAGAGTGATGGCCAAGTAAGGGATTCTAAGTTAGTAAATTCGGCTATATAAGGAAAAGAGGGCCATTCATCATTCTTTCTCTCAACCCTTCTCTCTGCAGAATTTCCTAGAGCATTTGTTCTTCTTTCTTTTGTTAGCCAAGGCCGAAAATTCAAGATATCACCATTAGCCAATTTCTTTTCTTTCCAATCCATCAAAAGCCGAATCTTTGAGGGGCTTCAAGCATAGGTGCTGTCGATTTCTTCAAGAAAGAGTAAGAACAAGTTTTGATTTCTATTCTTTTCTTTTAGATTTGTCGAAATCTAGGACTAATCCCATCAATATTCTTATTTGCCAAAATTTGGAAGGATTCTTTCGGGATTTACTAAGTGTCGACTACAGGGAAGGAGAAGTTCTTTTCCTGAAGGTACATCATAGGCCGCGTGTTCCCTAGTTATTTGGTGAGTTTCGGGATTTAAAATCTACAAGGTAAGTGTCTATAGCATTCGGCCAAGGGCCATCTATGATGATTTAATGTTAGAATCGAATCTAACATATGTGTATAGGTATTTCGACAAATAATTAAGACAAGGGATACTTTCGGGATTTGAAATCGCAAGGTGAGTGCATAAGTACAATCGGCCAAGGTCTATTTTGGTAATTAGATCTATTCTTTATTTGTTTAAAAAGCCAAAACTAATCAAGTTAAATGATCTAGCATTGGCCGATTGAAGGGAGGAGTAGCACAAAGTTTTCGGGATTTGATTTATAGTGAAATCGGCACCAAGGGACTAAGGATCTAAGGGTTTAGATTGGATTTTCAGGTTTTGAAGTGAAGTTGCTAAGTTAATCAAGTGTGTACCCTACACTAATTCTTAATAAGTTTTATGGCTATGTCTAATTAAAATATGTGATATTAAGAATAAGAAAGTGGCTAAGGTACCATGTTATGGAACTAAGTACTCAGGTACGTTTCCTACTCCTACTAGGAATATGAAATATGTTATTTGTAACATGAGAATAAGAATGTGAACTTTGGCATATTAATGCATATTACAAAATGGGGCATATGGGTTATTGAAAGGGGAAGTGAATGTGGTGACCTAAGACCATGAACACGGTGACCTAAGACCGTGATATCTGAATGTGGTGACCTAAGACCACGATGAAATCGAATGCGGTGACCTAAGACCGCGATATCCGAATGTGGTGACCTAAGACCACAAATGCGGTGACCTAAGACCGCGATATGAAGTGTAACGGAAGGAGGGTCGACTTAGTAGTCCCCACGGTGTATGCAGTCGAAGACGGGGAGTGTAGCGGATGGCTTATTAAGTTTGGGTTTGGGAATGCATCATAATTTGTATGCTATGATATGAATGTGTAATATTTGTTATGCCTGATTCTATTATGATTTAGTGTTGTGTACACATTGAGTCTGTTGACTCACCCCGTTGAGGACCATGTTTTGTGATGAGCGATAATGGACCGGGGACGGCAGAACTTGTGGTGGCTATGCTCAACATGAAGTTTTTATTTTTATGGACTATTAATTTTTAAGTACTCGAATTATTTGGATTTACTTGATGTAATAAGGCCATAAGGCCATAGTGCACTATTTTATTTCTGTTTTTATTTATTATGTTACGAAATTTTTATTAAGTTAAAGATTAAGTAATTTACTTTAAATGTATTCTACACGTTTTATCACCTAAAATTTAAAAGGGTTTTCATTATAAAACGGTTTTGTTTTCTACTCGAGCCCAACCCAAAACAATATTTCTTTCAAAACACACTATTTTCCCAAAGTAACAAAAGAACTTTGAACCGGTTTACTTGAGGAACATACCAAATCTGGTCAAAGCTCGTGGGCCGGGTTTGGGGTGTTTCACATCATCCATTGTAATACCCCTAACCCGAAACCGTCACCGAAATAGGGTTAAGAGGCATTACTAAACATTTCCGAACATTTCACATACTAGACCTTATAAACATATTATAAACATATAGTCCCTTATTGAGGTCTACGAGACCTTCATCACATACTAGAAAGGGGTCGGGACTAAACCGAACACATATGAGAGTTCTCGGAAGTTTAAAAATTTCTCTAAGTTACAGAGGTCATACGCTCATGTGGGCAGGTCGTGTGCCTCCCACTGGCCTCAAACACGCCCGTGTGTCTAAGCCGAGTCAAAATAGGGTATACATACTAACTTATCCACATGACCTGAGACACGCCTGTGTGCCTTACCCGTGGTGGACACTGACTTGCACCACACGGACAGTCACACGCCCGTGTGTCCAGCCCGTGGTCTCTGCTGACTTGCCTAAAAATATAACCACGAGGGACACGGTCGAGCCACAAGCCCGTGTGCTCAACTGTGTGGGCAGTTATAGGCCATTTTCAAGGTCAAACTTGCCTCCCATACATAAAATCACTTACAAGTTTTAAATCTCATGCATTTATACCCCAATTGGCAACTAAAACATACCTTTATAAGCACCAAATAATCAGTTTCAACATAGTTTATTTCCATACTCAATATCATCAAAAATAAATCCATTCAAAGTATCAAATGTTCATCTCTAAACATATATAAAAAGTATCATATAATCCATGTCATATTTCACCTTTGAACCACAATTTTCATCAGCCACATAAGCATGAAATATACCATATTCATATCTCATTCATGAAGTTTACCATCATTTAACTTCCAAGCCAAATCACATGGAAAGGATTAAATATTTCAAAACACACCATAACTTCTAGCCTATAAATGACATATACCAACTATATATATTTTTCAAAAGTACCCAAAATAGATTGTCGATAGTGTGATAGAGATGCTGATGATCCCCGGATCCGAGCTAGCTTTACTGACACTGCAAAGCAGAGAAACAAATCACACAGTAAGCTTTCTAAAGCTTAGTAAGTTTGTAACATAATACATTCAATTTAATATCTCAAATACAATGCACAAAAATAACTCATCATATAGCTTAATTTCCCAAATGTTTATACCAGATCATTCATAGTCAATAATCTTACTCAACCATTCATGAAATCATACACAATCTCATCAACCACAAAGGTTCAATACATACATTAGCCAACACATAGTTACTCACCATCCAAGCTAATTTATGCTCGATGTTGCATTTGGATTCAACCTTCATTATTCATTAGACTTAATCGCACACTTAGTGCCTAATTTATAGTCAAAACTAAATTAACATCGCACACTTAGTTCCTCAATACAAAATCGAACGTAATTCAGTATCGCACACACAGTGCCAATCACGAAGCCGAAGCTTCTGTTATTTCGCACACACAGTGCTAATCATCTCAGTCACATTTTCAAATACGCACACTTAGTGCCACATAACTCAATTCCTCACATACCATTTACAATTCAATAATATCATCCCATTCATTTTATAACATTAAACATAGTTAAATTTACATATTATGTCCGAACTTACCTCGGACGTTGAAATACCGAAACGGTCGATTAATCGAGCATTTTATCCTTCCCTTTATCCGAACCTCCCCTTTTTTGGTCTATACATATTTAAATTTAACTCATTTGATCACCAATTCATTCAATTTAGTCCACACACATTTTTAGGGCATTTTGCAAAATAGCCCTCACATTTTTACATTTCGACACTTTAGTCCTTATTTCATAAAATCATCAAATACACAAAATTTCATTCCACCCATGCCTAGCCAAATTCTCTCTATATTCATACAAGTCCACACATTTTATTTATTTCACATTTTAGTCCTTCAATTTACATTTTTCTCAATTTAGACCCAAATTAGCCAATTTTATCAAAAATTCAAATACAAACTATGTTAACCCAACATCAAACTTTCATATTTCACCAACTATCAACACAAAGCTCACATCTCAAAATCTTCATCAAATTCTAAAATTAAAGCATGGGTTTAATAGTACACTAAGCAACGATCACAAAAACGTAGAAATTATCAAAAATCGAAGTCAAAACTTACCTTATTTGAGCTTAGCAATGGCCGAACATTCAAAAGCTTAAAAACCCTTGTTCCTTCTCTTATTTTCGGTGAAAAGATTAATAGAAATGACCATTCTAGTGATTTGTTTTATTAAAACATTATTTATTTATTCATTTACAAAATTAACCTTATGAACAAACATATATAACATATAAACATAAGGCCATTAATGTCCTTTATCCATCCACTAACTTGTAAAGTGGTTTTATTGCCTCATAAGGCCTCCACATTTAAAAGCCACATCAAATAAGTATCTTTTCATAAAGCATGCAAATTTTGCATTTAATGCAATTTAATCTTTTTTCTCAAATTATACACAGAGACAGACAGATTAACTCACAGAACTTTAGCACATGTTTAATCACATACAGTAAACACAGAAAATAATATTAAAATATTTTTCAAACTCAGATTTGTGGTCCTGAAACCACTATTCCAACTAAGGTCTAAACCGAGTTGTTACATCCATAATCCCGTTTTAACAATTTATGCAATATTAAAGCATTTTAACACACATTTTGTAACGCCCCAGAATTTAGGCTAGAAGTATTGAGCCTTGAGCAAGGGAACGGTTAGGAAAATGTGCATAAAAGTTTATGTGAGCTAGGAAATAACACAATTAAAAATCTGCTCAAGTGGTTAAGGGTCCTGAGAGGAGTTGGAAAAGTCCTAGGTTCAAACCTAAGCTTTAGCAAATATTTTGGTTTTAAGTGGATAAAACCCTAGATGCTTGGATGTAGGCCTTTTAAATTATTGTGTTAAAAAAATCACACAAGGAAGCATGTGGTCTAGTGGCTGTGGTGTCATTAAGGTTGCAAGGGAGCCTGGCTTCAAGTCTTGGCTCTTGCAATTTATTTTGTTTTTTTCTTTTAAAGGAACCTGGACTTTTGCCTTTAGACCTTATAATTAATTAAGGATAAAATGTGACACAAAAAAAGCTTGTGGCAAGGAGGCAAGTGGTGTGTTGAGCTATTGAGGGGGGCTTGGGTTCGAATCCCATTGCAAGCAAAAAGTATATTTATTTTGCTAGCATGAGGCGGCAGGAGTTTGAGGTGTTATCGAACTCTGTTGGGTGAGAGTTTGAATGGGTCTTGAAGGTTGTTATGGAGGATATCAATGAGGGATAAGGGGAGAGATTTGAGGATATTTTCAAGGGATTTGAGGAGGGGAGTGTTGTAGTCGAATTGTGCAACTTCTATGTGCAAATTCGACTAGGGGAACCTATTTGGTGCATTTCGGTAATGTGAGAGTAAGTAGGTGCCAACTTCTTCTGGTATTTTCGGGTTTTGTTTTCTTATCTTGGCACATTTTGTTTCCTTTTAATTAATTAAGGATAAAATGTGACGCAAAACGAGCTTGTGGCAAGGAGGCAAGTGGCGTGTTGAGCTATTGAGGGGGGCTTGGGTTCGAATCTCATTGCAAGCAAAACGTATATTTATTTTGCTAGCATGAGGCGGCAGGACTTTGAGGTGGTATCAAACTCTGTTGGGTGAGAGTTTGAATGGTTCTTGGAGGTTGTTATGGAGGATATCAAGGAGGGATAAGGGGAGAGATTTGAGGACATTTTCAAGGGATTTGGAGGAGCGGAGTGTTGTAGTCAAATTGTGCAACTTCTATGTGTAAATTCGGCTAGGGGAACCCATTTGGTGCATTTCGGTAATGTGAGAGTGAGTAGGTGCCGACTTCTTCTGGTATTTTCAGGTTTTGTTTTCTTATCTTGGCACATTTTGTTTCCTTTTAATTAATTAAGGATAAAATGTGACGCAAAAAGAGCTTGTGGCAAGGAGGCGAGTGGCGTGTTGAGCTATTGAGGGGGGCTTGGGTTCGAATCCCATTGCAAGCAAAACGTATATTTATTTTGCTAGCATGAGGCAGCAAGAGTTTGTGGTGGTATCGAACTCTGTTGGGTGAGAGTTTGAATGGGTCTTGGAGGTTGTTATAGAGGATAACAAGGAAGGATAAGGGGAGAGATTTGAGGACATTTTCAAGGGATTTGGAGGAGCAGAGTGTTGTAGTCGAATTGTGCAACTTCTATGTGCAAATTTGGCTAGGAGAACCCATTTAGTGCATTTCAGTAATGTGAGAGTGAGTAGGTGCCGACTTCTTCTGGTATTTTCGGGTTTTGTTTTCTTATCTTGGCATAATTTTTACCACTCGGGTCCTTTTTTTTTCAACATTATTTCTCGTTTGGCTTTTGGTCACTGATAAACCGTAATATGTACATATTTTAATCCCATATTTAGCATACTTTTGTATTATTTATCCCCTCAATTGTGGAATTTGATGCTCCTAATCCTTTAATTTCATGTTTTACACTTAGGAGAGCATCGAAGGATGAAAAGAATGAGAAACGGGACAAAAATAGAGAAAATGAGCCAAAGTAAGAAGTCCACACGGCTTGGAGATAACCACACGGCCGTGCCACTTTAGCAGACCCGAACACGGCCTGGGCTCGATTCACACGGACGTGCCACACGGGTGTGTCCTTTCGTGACTCGTTTTAATTCCATTCGAATTAGGTTCCTTATGGGCCAAGAAAGACATTCTGAAAGCCTATATAAACACCTTAAGTGTAACCTAAAATGAGAAAGCCGATGAGCGAAGCCAGAAAGGGCCGAATTGTGGGATTTACTCGAAGACAGCTAGTTGATCCATCTCAAGAAGCCAGAATCATACTCAAGACGGAAGATCTTCCCTTTAATTTCCTTCAGGGGGTTTTAGGGTTTTTCTTATGTTTTGTTTTATACTTCCTTCTAGGATGTATTCTTTTATAAACATGAACTAAACCCCTCAAATACCTAAAGGGGATGAAACCTAAGACGAATCTTGTTATTGTTTTCTGAACTATATGATAAATACTTGATTTGTTCTTAATTATGTGTTCTTAATTCTTACTTTGATATTTCAGGATATTGATTCAAGTATCGATATGCTTAGGCAGTGGAGCAAAAGTCCCTGTTTAAGAGTAGATCTAGCATAGTTAAGCGGAGTTGATCGCACTCCTAGAGATAGGACGACAAAAATCTGTCGGATTAGGGTCAAACCTAATATGGGAGTCCATAAATTGAGTTAATACAACATTGGAGGCTTTAATTAGACAGAGATTTCAATTAATCAACCTAGGGTTAGACGTTAGAAGCCTCGAGAGAGGTATTAATATAAATTAGGGAGTCCTATGGATCAAGTCAAGTGAATAAATTGTCTGGTTTAGAGTTAAATAAGAAGTGAAGTCTAGGTGGATTCTTCCTCGGGTATTGTCTTAATCAATTGGTTTTCTCAAAAGTATTTTCCCAATTCATTCTCTGTGTCATAGTATCTTTAGCTTAGTAATTAGTTAGTTTTAGATTAAACAACAATTCCCTTAATTCTTAGGCTAAATAATAGAAAGATAGTAATTACTAGTACTCTTGGTCCTTGAGGATACGATATTTCCGGTCTTGCCATATCTATACTACCAAACGATAGGTGCGCTTGCCTTATTCGTTGTCATAGTTAGTTTGGACACGATCAAGTTTTTGGCACCGTTGCCGGGGACTAAGATATTAGGCACACTTGATTTTTACTACTTTAGCCATTATTTTTATTTATTTTTTATTTTTTATTTTTACTTTTCTAATTTTTCTTTTCTTTTCTTTGCTTCTGATAGGTTTTTCTAGTTTATGACTAGAAGGAACCTGTCAGGACCCTTGATTTTTGACAATGATATAGAAGGTACCGTTCGCAGGAACAGAAGAGAAATAAGGCGAAGCTTACAATACATAAAAGAAGAGAAAGAGGATGATACCAATACTACCGAAGAGGTGGCTGATAATAATCCGCTACCTCCTATGGTTGCCGCAAACCCAGTGAATCAAAATCCTGCTCCTCGTACTATGTATGATTATGCTAAACCTAATATAATAGGAACTGAGTCAAGTATTGCTAGACCTGTTATTGTTGCAAATAATTTTGAACTGAAACCTAACATAATTCAGATGATACAGCAATTTGTTCAGTTTGATGGTTTACAGGATGAAGATCCAAATAATCACTTGGCGAATTTCCTAGAATTTTGTGATACTTTCAAAATAAATGGCGTTTCTGATGATGCCATTTGTCTTCGGTTGTTTCCTTTTTGGTTGAGGAACAAAGCTAAACAGTGGTTGAACTCATAACCATGAGGATCAATCACTACATGGGAACAAATGACCAAAAATTTTTTGTTAAAATATTTTCTACTGGCTAAAACGGCTAAGTTGAGGAATGATATCTCTTCTTTTGTGTAGATAGATTTAGAGACACTTTACGATGCATGAGAGAGATACAATGATCTATTGAGAAGGTGCCCACACCATGGGTTACCCTTGTGGCTACAGGTCCAAACCTTTTACAACTGTGTGAACCCCTCAACCAGGCAGTTGATTAATTTAGCCGAAGGCGGAACCCTGAATAACAAAACACCTGAAGCTACCTACGGATTCATTGAAGAGATGTCACTGAATAACTATTAGTGGCAAGTCATGTAACGCCCCAAATTTGGGCCAAGAATAAATGAGTTTCGTGTGTCGAGAGAATGGATTTTGTCGATTGGAAAAAAAAAAGAAGAAGAAAGGGAATAATGAATTAAGTGTAAAAAAAAATATGATTGCATGTTTAGGTTAATTTTTAGGTGTTTAGGAAGGATTGGTAGTGTTGGAAAAGTCCTGGGCTCGATCTAAGGCTTTAGCAAAAAAAATTGTTTTTACCCTTAAGTGAGGTTGGTGGTAGTCAGAAGGCTTTTAAAATACTGTTGGGTTAAAAGATAGCACAAGGAAGAAGGTGGTCTGGTGGCCTGGGCGTTCTGAATAAGTTAGTGGTCAAAGGTTCAAGTCCTGGACTTGGAAAAAAAATTTTATTGCGCATATGTTAGTATGAAGGCCAAAGTTTAGGCCTTATAATTAGCTAGGGCTGATTCACGACACAAAGAAACGCCTGGCCCAGTGGCAAAGGCGTTAGGAGCAGGAGGGGGAGCAGGGTTCTAGTCGCGGTGTGCACTAAATGTTGGGTTTTTTTAGTAAACCTGGATCACAACAGAAAGGTTTATAAGTAATTAGGGAGGAAATATGACTCAAATAAATTATGCGGTGCAGTGGCAAGGAGCGTGTATCATAGTAAAGAGGTTGGAGGTTCGAAGCCGGGTGTTGACAATATTTTTAGATTTCTTTGGATGATTCGGTCACTAGGAAATAGGCTTTAAAATAAGTTGAGAATGGAACATGTCACAAGAAGAGTTGTGGTGCAGTGGCGAGAAACATGTGGTGGTTCCTGCAGGTCTCGGGTTCGAGTTGCCTTGTGCATAATAACTTGCTATTTTGCTGCTGGCGTGGGGAAGGTGTTTGGAGTGGACTGAAACACCAAAGGATGGTTGTTGTTCGAGGAAAGCAATTTGAATGTAATTCAAATTGGATTTTTGGCTAAATAAAGGAATTTTTGCATAGGGATGAAGATAAAATTTGGAGAAAATAAAGGAATTTAATTGGTGATAAGTTTGAGTCGATTGGGGAGTGTAGGTTTGTTTTATTTATCTATCTATTTATTTATTTAGTATATATATGTGTCTCGTATGGGTAAGTAGGGCAATTGCTGCTTTTGTATGCTTTAGTTGAATAATTAGGGGAAAATTCCTTCCAATCTCCCAATTCTTTTTAATTTTTTTTCCCTTTGGCAGATACCCGAGTAATCACAATTTCTTTCTTTTTCCAAACAAAAGCGCCTAGATCGAATTCTCCTTCCCTCCCACAATATTTCTTCATTGCTAAAATTACCATCATCCTTCCTTGCCAAATCTCTACTCTTTTCGAACCCTTGTTGTTGTTTCTCTACCTCAATCTTTTGTTATCTACTCCTAGTCGCGTGGAAGCCGAATCTTGTTTAGTAGATATCTAAGCCACAGGGTCAGAGGAGA
The DNA here is from genome assembly GCA_025503065.1 of Gossypium bickii. Taxonomy (NCBI): domain Eukaryota; kingdom Viridiplantae; phylum Streptophyta; class Magnoliopsida; order Malvales; family Malvaceae; genus Gossypium; species Gossypium bickii. The sequence continues at coordinate 82,673,983 of CP106713.1, read as the reverse complement.
ATTTCAGCAAGTGCTTAGTTGAATTTTTGGTGTGTTTTGTTAAAAGCTGAAGGGATATCTAACCCCTCTTTGCCGTTACCATGTATTAACAAGAGTGAGGCTCAGCAATCGCAAGCGCGGTAGTTAAGGATTGCTATCAAGGCAGTAAGTATTCTCGACTCAGTTAGGGTTTAGTAAATGGCCGAATCTATTGTGGCTGATAGGGGTGATTTATGATCAATATGGATTACTTGGTTTTGACGATATAGGTGTTTGGGTGCATATCTAGAGGATAATCGCCAATAGTAGCAAAGGAAGGGTGATTTATGATCAAACGTGAGGCACACGGTAAGGGTACGGTGAGGTTTCAGTTTTTGGTCAGTGTATGTTAAAGCTTTGGTTAATCGCTAGTAATGTCGATTGTAGGTTCGTGACTAAGGGGTTTGCAGCACGGGAGGTTACTAGGTGTGTACAAACACTACACACATGATATTGGCAATGCGGAAAGGCCGAAAAGCAGAAAGTGGCTAAATGGGCCCGGTGGGCCCTGAGGCTAAGTTTGATGAATTGGTTTGTTAAACGTATTGATTTAGTCACGCATGATACACAATTTGGATTTGTTTTGGGCCTAGTAGGCCATATGATAAGATTTGGGCCTAATGGGCCGTAAGGTTGTAATTTGGGTTTGATGGGCTTTATGGGGACGTAGACAAATATGCTGGGGTTTATGGACTTAGGCCTAGTTTGAACAACTCTTCAATTTCATATGACTTAATATAATTAAACATGTCTGTGAACAAGTCGCTGGGTTGGAGTGTGGAAATGGGCATACGCATGTCTAGAATTGGATCTAGGGAGAGCTTGGTACTTAAGCGGTCCTAGTGACCCACCTCCTCTTCTCTGGAATCCTACCTGGTGCGTAGTGTCTGTTCACTTTAGCTGCGAGGACTTGTTGATGGACCAAAGTTCATAACTAAAACCCGAGAGGGACCAAATACCCTTATATTTGTAAAATTACTAAAATACCCTTATATTTGTAAAATTACTAAAATACCTTTAATTTGTAAATTACCAAAGTACCCCTATTTTGTAAAAGTACCAAAATACCCCTATTTTGCAAAATTACCAAGGTACCTTGTTTTTCCAAGTTACGAAGATACCCCTGTAGGGTAGAATTACGAAAATGCCCCTAGGTAGTGAAATGACAAGAATACCCCTATGTGACGAATATGAGTTTATGGATGTTACTTGTGTGTTTGATGCATTCATATGATATTCTGCTTAGGATGCATATGGGTGGGAATTATGGTATAGAGGAATATTTGAGGATCGCATGGCCGTATGGTATGGATCCAAGATCGCATGGCCGTATGGTATGGATCCACCGGAGGCTTTAAGCCCAATATATAACTAGCACCTTTGCTACAACGTTCGCTAGTACAACAACCGGGCTACCCTTGGTGTGTAACGGGGGGTGGGTCGAGCTAGAATTCCCCACATGAGTCATAAGGTTGGAAGGGAAATGGTGTGTGTAGCGGATGGATTTTTGGGGTGGGTTTTGGATTATCTTGTTTGTATATGATACGATATGATATGATATGATATGATATGATATGAGGTCATTGTGGGCTAAGGCCCAAGACCACCGATTTTGATAGGGCTTAGGCCCAATGTGAATATTTGTATGTGATTTGATTGCCAAGGGTTGTACACACTGAGTTTTGAAACTCACCCTTTTAATTTAATGTTTCAGGTGATCATGAATAGACGGCTCAACATGGGAGAGGACTCGGAGATGGCCACACTACAAGCTGATCAAACGTTTTATTTCGTTCAAATGAATTTATTTTAAATGCTTTTTTTTTCATTGGATTGTAATAAGGCCATGTAACTCCTAATTGACTTTAGATTTTGGGTTTTATTATTATTGTTTCAACTATCTGCTTAATAAATTTCATAAAATTTCTAAAGTTAACATGGTTTTCGAAATAACTTAACCTATGAATGTTTTCTAAAATATGGGCTTTTCAATGTAACTTAACAAGATACAAGGGATTTGGGCTTTTGGGCCTTAAATGGTTAATTAGTAAAATCGTTTTGAAGTGTGCCTTTAATGTGACATTCCAGATTCGGGCCTAACTTCTAGGCCGGGTTTGGGGTGTTACAAGTCACGAGGACAAGGCCAACAAAAGCCGCCAATGTTTTCAACCCCGACGCAGTAACCATGCTATCAAATCAGGTAGAGATGTTAAATAAAAAGATTGATGGTTTATGTGGTTCTTCGCAGGTATATCTAGTTATGCAGTGCGATACGAATGGAGGAGGGATGAGCAATACAGGTTGGAGGAACCACCCCAATTTTTCATGGGGTGGACAAGGAAATCAAAGACAACAACCGCTCCTAAGCTTCCAACAGCAACCCTACCCACAAGAAAAGAAGCCGAACCTTGAGGAGATGCTAACAAAATTTATAGCGGTGTCAGAAACCCATTTTTAAAACACCGAGACAGCACTCAAAAATCAACAAGCATTGATTCAAGGGATCGAGAACCAATTAGGGCAACTTGCTAAGTAGTTCTTTGAATGATCACAAGGAAGCCTGCCAAGCAACACTGAAACTAACTCGAATGAGCAACTTCAAGCAATAACCACTCATGATAGTGAGGGGTTAGATAAAACAAAATTGAGACAAGTAAATGTGGTAGAGGAAGGTAAGGTTGAAGTAAGTCATGATAAGCTAAAACTGGTAATTAAAGAGTACTGACCTTGTATGCCATACCCCAATGCGATGAAGAAAGACAACACAGATGAATAATTCGGTAAATTTTTTAAACTTTTAAAGAAATTACATATTAACTTCTCATTTCTTGAAGCTCTTTCGCAGATGCCAGATTCAAGGAAATTTTTAAAAGAGCTTTTGACAAACAAACGAAAGTTAGACGAAGAGTCGCATGTGGAACTAAACGCAGTGTGCTCAGCAATTTTGCAAAATAAACTACCACGAAAATTAAAAGATCCAGGGAGTTTTACAATTCCATGCTTAATTGGTAGTTTATCTGTTGATAATGCTTTAGCTGATTTAGGAGCAAGCATAAATGTTATGACTTATAAAATTTTTAAACATCTAGGTCTAGGAAAACCCACACAAACTAGGATGAGCATTCAATTAGCTGATAAAACTATCAGAATTCCTAGGGGTATAATTGAAGATGTACTCGTAAAAATTGACAAATTCATATTCCCAGTAGACTTTGTCGTTTTAGACATCGATGAGGACAACAATATTCCTTTAATTTTAGGAAAACCCTTTTTAGCAATTGCAAGAACTAAAATTGATGTTGGTACAGGTGAACTCATACTTCGTGTAGGTGACGAAATGATTACTCTTCAGGCTCTTAACTCGGCTAGGACATCAAGTAATCAAGGTGAAAACATAAATTCTATTAATGACCATTCGATTAAACCTTTTTTTCAGGAAGCACCACGAAACTACACAACTGAGCCAGATCCTAGACCTTATGCCAACAAGGAAATAACTCATGAGGAACGAAGGCTTCAAATCGATAAACTAGACGAGTGGAAGACACATTTCAAGGAGAAATTAGGAACACACGAAGTGGAACCAAAGCAAAACCATGTCAAACTTAAGGATGAGCCAAACCAATTTAAGATCAGAGATCAGGTACTATTGGATAAAACAGATCCTCGGATCGCCACTTCAGACCTTGATACAAACGAAAGAATCCCTTTTAAGGTACTGAATATCTTCCCACATAGAATAGTCGAGGTAACTAATCTCAAGTTCGGCACTTTTAAGGTAAACACTACTCGACTCGAACTATATAGTAATCATAGAACTGATAATAGAGGTGAGGAGTTTCAACTCCTCAAACCACCATGAATGTGCAAATGAGAGGTAAGTCTAGCTTAAGACTTTAAACGAGCGCTTCTTGGGAGGCAACCCGAGCACTAACCCCATTAATTTTCATATTTTTTATTCTTAGCATCTAACTACAAACTAACCACGCAGATTTCCTTACCACACTGCCTTTCACATGGGCGTGGCCGTGGCCATGTGGACACCACGGATTTATACACCAGCGTGGCAGAGTTCATGTGGAAATAGGACAAAATTCTCTCCCAAGCCACGGGCTCCGACTAAACACCACGACCGTCCGATACAGTCGTGGTCGACACTAATTTATCAACATGGGCGTGGCGACATGCACGCTAGTGTGGGAGAAATGAACGAAGAACAACACGGCCATGCAATACAACCGTGTGACCCAACACGCCCATGGTACATGGGCGGGGAAATCACCAGATCCCTATTACTATATAAACCCCATTTTCTGCTCAGTTTCTCCATCAAACCTCTTTCCTCTCAACCCTAGCCACCATAATTTCTCTTCCTATTTCACCATCCTTACCATTATCACCCAATGCCCAAAGGCAAGGCCAACATTACCATTCCCACATCGAAGAAGCGAAAGAACCATAGCATAGTCTCCCCGTGTGAGACCGAATTACATGAGTTCATGCCGGCCGCTTCATTGATTCGCCAAGCCAAAGACATTTGAGTCCATTTAATTTTTCTTTTTCTTTTCTTTTCTCCTTTATTTTCCTTCCCTTTATCTTTCTTATCTTTAATTTTTGTAAATTACATTTCAATTTCTTTGATTTAGATTCTAAAGGCTGCTTGGGAATCACCACACCACGACCACTGCCAACTCAAGGAATCCATCCAAAATTTAGGAAGTTTCACTTCTCCTTATCTCTTATGATTTCATGCTATTAGTCTCTAGATATATATCTTTGTACATTGAGAGCAATGTACATCTTAAGTCTGAGGGTGAATTTTATTTTGAAAAGTTCATAACTTTTTGCATTATTCTCAAATCCCTGAATTATGTCTTGTTCTTAAGTAATTTTCTCATGTTACTATTAGAATGAAATTTCCTTTGATTCATGATTTTTATTGATATGTTTTGGATTAAGTCATTGATAATTGTGCAGTGATGATTTAAACTTTAGGAGACTAGAGAATCAAGCATGATGAGTCTATTTTCAAGAATTAAAAATTTGTTAGGTTGTCTACCTGAATCTAATTATTACCTTGAAGTTTTAAATTTACAAAGTTGATATCAAAAACCCATAATTTTTGTAAGATTTTGAGCCTATTAGAGCATACATTCTTTTCTTGCTCACTTTATTGATTATAAGTGTGTCAACATTGATTTGTTATTCTAGAACTTGCTTCGATTATACATGTCAAGACCACATCATTGATTTGATATACTGAAATGATAAAGGTACCTAGGTTTTAACCCACTTACTCTCAAAAAGCCTACCTTCATGTTTAACCCTTAATAAACCCCTTTGATCCTAACAACCCTTTCATTGATTTACCCTCAACATTAACCAAAAACCTTTTGTTGAAATCCCTTTAATTAATTTGACCCCTATTCTGTCGAGATCTGATTTAAATGGATTACTTAGCTTAACTATGATTTCTATTTTAGTTGTTAAATTCTTCATTATTACATGATTTGTTCTTAAAAAAATAAAAAAATAAAAAAATTGAAGTAGATTCATTATTAGTTCTATGTTAATTGAGCTTATACGTTTAAATTCCACATCTTGAGAAGAAGCTCGTGTTATGAAATTTTAATTGATGTAATTATTCGAGTCCTAGTTCATCTTTCTAGTTAGGTAATTTGTCAATTCAATCTTGATTCTAACCCTTTAATTCAGCTTTTATCCACACCTTTAACCGAAGCCCCATTAAACCCGTAAAAGACCTTTTGATCTGTGTATCATTTCATTCTATAGTGGTGGAGATTTGATTTTCATGCAAGCCTAGGGGATTAACTTTTTATGTTCGACTTTTGAGTGCTTAATTTTGAACCTTAAACACTTTGAGTGATTTGAGTGAATATTTAGTGAGGATGTTAATCCTTGTCGATTTTGAATTAAAGGTAATTATTTAGGTAAGGGGAAACACCTATGTTTTCGTACTTTAAAAACTATGACTTTGATTGTTTGAATATTTAGAACCCTTTTGGTTAAATTATCAATGTATAAATTACATATGAATTATGATGAAACACTATTGATGAATATTATGAATTGAGGAAGTTCATTTTAATTGTGACTTGAGAATTTTGCTTGAGGACAAGCAAATGCTTAAGTGTGGGGGTATTTGATAAACCGTAATATGTACATATTTTAATCTCACATTTAGCATACTTTTGGATTATTTATCCCCTAAATTGCGGAATTTGATGCTCCTAATCCTTTAATTTCATGTTTTATACTTAGGAGAGCATCAGAGGATGAAAAGAATGAGAAACAGGACAAAACAGAGAAAATGAGCCAAAGTAAGAAGTCCACATGGCCTGGAGATAACCACACGGCCGTGCCACTTTAGCAGACCCGAACACGGCCTGGGCTCGATTCACACGGCCGTGCCACACTGGTGTGTCCCTGCCGTGACTCTTTTTAATTATATTTGGATTAGGTTACTTAGGGGCCAAGAAAGACATTTTGAAAGCCTATAAAAACACCCTAAGTGTAACCTAAAATGAGGAGGCCGAGGAGCGAAGCCAGAAAGGGCCGAATTGTGGGATTTACTCAAAGACAGCTAGTTGATCCATCTTAAGAAGCCGGAATCATACTCAAGATGGAAGATCTTCCTTTCAATTTCCTTTAGGGGGTTTTAGGATTTTTCTTATGTTCTGTTTTATACTTCCTTCTGTGATGTATTCTTTTATAAACATGAACTAAACCCCTCAAATACCTGAAGGGGATGAAACCTAAGACGAATCTTGTTACTGTTTTCTGAACTATATGATAAATACTTGATTTGTTCTTAATTATGTGTTATTAATTCTTTCTTTGATATTTTAGGATATTGATTCAAGTATCGATATGCTTAGGCAGTGGAGCAAAAGTCCCTGTTTAATAGTAGATCTAGCATAGTTAAGCGGAGTTGATCGCACTCCTAGAGATAGGACGATGAAAATCTGCCGAATTAGGGTCAAACCTAATATAGGAGTCCATAGATCGAGTTAATGCAACACTGGGGGTTTTAATTAGAAAGAGATTTCAATTAATCAACCTAGGGTTAGACGTTAGTAGCCTCAAGAGAGGTATTAATATAAATTAGGGAGTCCTATGGATCAAGTCAAGTGAATAAATCGTCTGGTTCAGAGTTAAATAACAAGTGAAGTCTAGGTGGATCCTTCCTCAGGTATTGTCTTAATCAATTGGTTTTCTCAAAATTATTTCCCCAATTCATTCTCTGTGTCTTGGCATCTTTAGCTTAGTAATTAGTTAGTTTTAGATTAAACAACAATTCCCTTAATTCTTAGGCTAAATAATTGTAACACCCTGGTTTTAGGGGTTAGATTTTTGGTGCTTAGCTCGGGTGTTGGCACACTTTAGTGTGTGGTTGGGTAAGTTTTAGGGGTCCTGAGAACCCTAGGTAATGGTGGAATGGTTTGGAAAATTTTTAGTTTTAGGGTTAAAAAGGAGAGCTTGGATAGCGGGGCCTTAAGAGAATTTTTGGTGGAAATAAGGCACAAAGATTGGTGTGGCAGAGTGGCAAGGAGGCACCACTCTAGAGCTTGGAAGGTGACGCCACTTGAAGGGAAGGGCCGGTGTTCGAGTTGCAAGGATGGCATTGTAGGTTGTTTTTTTAGGCATCATGGAGAGAGGTGTTGGACGGTTTTGGGAGGCTTAAAGGATGGAGGAAGACTTGGTCTTCCATTTTAAAATTCGGCTAGGATATAGTTTGACTCATTCAAACTTTTTGAATGGGTGGTAGGGAGGAGGTTTAGGAGAGATTTGAGGGATTTGGTGGGGAGGTTGAGTAGTGGCCGAATTTTTTCTTTCTTTTAGGAGGGAGCTTGCCCGAATGTTATAAATAGGGGAAGGGTGCTCATCTTTTGGTTTTTCCTTTTTGCTTGCCTGCCGAATTGCTTCACAATTCTCCATTGTTCTTCCACTCCTCCTAAACCGAAATCTCCATTGCCAATCTTTCTTTCTTTTCTTTTAGAGCCTTAGCCGAACCACCCATTCTGTCATCTCTTTTCTTCCATCTTGGCTAAACCGAAAGTACACCCCCCACATCTTTTCTTTCCCCTTTCTCAAACCTTTTTGGCCGAAACCCCTATTCCCTTTCCTTGTTTTTTTAGCCGAACCTTACTACCTTGGTGGTGGCCGATTTTGTTGGAACAAAGGGTAGTGGTTAGCAAGGTAAGGGTGTGTTAGTTGTTTCTTGTGCTATAGTTTCTTGACTTGGTCGAATGGCCCTAAGTGTTCCTTGTTTTGTGCTAAGGCCGATTATAGGGGAGAAGAGCCCAACGCAGTAGACTTTCTTTGGAGTGGTTTAGTCAGTTTTTGCAGAGGCATTAAGTAGCATTTTGAGGTTTGATCGGTGGTGCTATTAAGGTGCGTAATCAACGCACTATTTCTGCGATTGTTGGTTTGTTTAATGTGATTACATGTGTATTATATGTGGAGGCTGATTATAATGGCTTAAGTGATGTGAATCGAGGATTGGTAAGATTGGTTATGTTGTATATATTTTATATATGTTTGATGTGGTATTGGTAATTAATAATTACTCACTCTATATGACATTCTTGCATGATTTATTGACACATGGGCATGGGATTGGATTGAAGAAGGAAGAAGTGTACACAGGATGTACGTGGTCTAATGATAGCTCAGGCTACATTAGCGCTTGATGGCTAGCTTGGTGCTACCTCAAGGGAGGTGTGGCTCGGTGCCCATCTCGGCGGTTGATGGCTATGTGCATCACCGTAGACGGATTTTGATACCGGAATCACGATTGGTTGATCGGTGGCTCAGCCACGGCCTTGAGCAGTGAGTTGCCAAGGTAAGGATTTTGGATCACGATGTGATCAGTGGTGGTTTTATCCACGGCCTTAGGCAGGGAGTCTGCTAAGGTTGGCGTACGGTTGGATTGTGGGTTGGGCTGAGGTGCATTTTGCATGACTTGCTATAAGAAAAGTATGGTTATGGGCCAAGCCCATACGTGTGGAAATCGTGTTTTGATTATGCACCGAGTCGGTGGACTCACCCTATTTTATTAACCATTTGGGTGACGTATAGATTGGACCAGGGATCGGAGAAGACACATGGTGGCCCATGCAGAGGAGAAGTTTAAATACTTTTAAAGTCGATTTATATTTGAAGTATTTGGGTTAAATATTGTGTAATAAGGGCCTTTTATTTAATTTTATTTACTTTGGAAATTACTTAATTATTATTTTGGGTACTTTTTCTTTTATTTTAATTTGGTTATGACTTGGGAAAATTTAATTACTAGCTTGTTAAAATGATTTTATTCTAATCTACTTATTCAAAGTCTTCATAAGTAAATAAAGTGTTTTAACATGGACATTTTTATAATATCAAGTCTAAAGTATTTTTTTTAAAGTACATGGATTTTCAAAGGTTAATAAATTTATTATTTTATTTTAAGTCAAAGAGAATTTTTCCACCGTCTTTCCGCAGTGACATAACCGGATTGGTCGTAGTGAATGGGCGGGTTTGGGGATGTTACGATTTGGTATCGAGAGCAGTTCAAAACTCGGCTTTGAGGTTTTGGGTTCAAACAGATTTTCAAAATGGGTTGTTTGAAATGTGGGCTTTTATAAAAGTTTTCAGTTATTCGGCATGGCACTGTGTCTCCGCCCGAGTCCGCTGTAAGTACTTCGAACTTTTGAAGTGTTTTGTTTATGTGTATTATTATGGGTTTATTTGGGCTCGTAGATTAGTTTTTAGGGCTATTGGACCCTAGGATTAGATTACTCAAACATGTGCATAAAACTTAAATCTCTTAAACAAACTTGTGAAGTAAGTTGCCGAGTTAAGGTGTGGTAACCCCTGTACGCATGTCTAGGAGTGGAACCGGAAGAGCACGGTATTTAAGCGATCTGTGTGACTCACCTCCTCTTCGCAGTATCCTACACCTGCAGTGCGTAGCTACGGCTCACCTTAACCAAGAGGACTTGTTCATAGGCTAAACCAATTATTAAAACCCAAAAGGATTTGACTGATTGTTTTAATATCCTTCGCTTAAAATTTTTCAAATTTACCCTTTTGGTTTGTAAACCCTAATTTCGATTTTGAAAGACGTTTTTTCGACTTACAAAATTACCAAAATGCCCCTAGTGGCAAAATTACAAAAATACCCTTGTGTTATAAAATTTTCAGACTACCTCACATTTTGATAAAATGATTTTCACTTTACAAAATACCAAAATTTTGAGGTTTGAATATTAAGTTTGTGGAAATTTACTTAAAATACCTCGGTTGATAAAATTACCGAAAAGCCCTTGGTTTCTAAATCTTGATTTCTCCGATCTTTACTGAAATATTTCTATCTTAACTTTGTGAGATACGGTGATATTCCGATGTGGATAATTTACGAAAATGCCCTTGATTTCCAAAATTACGAAAATGACCCTACTTTCTGAAATTTTTGCAACACACTTTGTTTGAGAAACAGAATTTTCAAGATGACTCCTGAGATTTGCAAATTTTGAAATATCTCTAAGTTGGAAAACTATTTTCAAAATTGACCCAGAGTTATTACCGAAATACCCCTCTTTAGGAAAAATAACGAAATTACCCCTAGGTAGGAAATGGAACTTGATTGCTCGAAAGAACTACTCTCGGAAAACTTCATTGCATAAAATTGCTCGTGGATAAAACAGTGAAACAAGAATTTCTAATGCATAAAACTTTTTAAACAGACTAAATCGAGGCGCTAGATATGAGTTCTAGGGGGCGTGGTCGCAATACTCGTGGACGTGGTAGAGGCAGGATGTCAGTATCGGAACCGGTTGGGTCACGCCATGGGTCAGAGAGTGATGCACCGCCACCAGCTGTTGAGGTTGAACAGCAGGATCAGACTAGAGGAGACGACGCAGTGTCACAAGCTGTGCTGCGAGTGCTCGAACGAGTGGCAGGAGCCAATGTGGGCATTAGGACTCAAAATCGAGACCAAAGGCTTAGGCGAATGGAGCCGAGGTTTTCGAGAGGAGTGTCCGGTAGCTCCAAACGTGGCGAGTATTGGCTTGAGGTTGTTGAAAGGATTATGGACGACTTAGACTTAGCCGCGAGGAGAAGCTTAAGGGTGTTGTTTCGTTGCTACGGGATGAAGCCTACCAGTGGTGGCTCACTGTTAAGGAAAGTACCCCTGCGGATCGAGTGGACTGGGGTTACTTTAAGGTCAAGTTTGAGGGGAAGTATGTCGGAACGAGCTATGTGGATGCTCAGAGGAAGGCGTTCCTTAACTTGGTACAAGGAAGCAAGTCAATAGCAGAGTACGAGGCTGAGTTTTTGCGGTTGAGTCGGTATGCTCGAGGCATCGTGGCCTCTGATTATGAGAGATGCGTCAGATTTGAAGAGGGTCTACGGGATGAGCTGCGAGTTCTGATTGCTCCACATCAGGAAAGAGACTTCGCCATTTTAGTGGAGAAAGCTCGAATAGCTGAGGAGGTCAAGAAGGCTGAGAGGCACAATAGAGAAAGGAACCGTGATAAGAGAAGCGCTGGATCGCCAGAAGGGGTTGAGAGGGTTCAGAAAAGACCGAGAGTCGAGACCTCTGCTCATGTTTCTAAGCCACCACGGAAATCCAGATCGTCCGCGGTGTGTGTGTATGCGGAAGGTATCATGTTGGCGAGTGCTGGAATCGGGTTCGAGAATGCTTTAGATGCAAGTCCAAGACTCATCTGGTTAAGGATTGTCCCCAGGATCCGAATAGGACTCGGATAGTGGGTCAAGGTTATGTGCAACCAGGCAGAGGTGGTCAACAAGCGGCAAAAGGTCGTGGTCCGAACCATGGAGGAAATGGTTCCGGCCGAGGTCGTGGAGCAGTAGACCGCGGTAATGGTGGCACTGAGGCAAGACAGCCAGGTCTGGTGTATGCAGTCCGTCGGAGGGGGGATAATGATGTGCCTGATATGTCAGCTGGTAAGTTCCTTAAGTCTGGAATATTCTCTGGTGTTTTGTTCGTTTGGGTGGCTGCTTGTTTTGTTGCTCGTAAAGTATTGGGACCTTGAGTATGGTAGATACTATGCCTAGTAAGATGTTAACTCTTGGAGATCAGAGTGCGCAGCCATAGCATAGTGGGAGGAATTGAGCTGTTAGTTTAGACAAGTAATTTCGGGGACGAAATTATTTTAAGGAAGGTAGAATTGTAACACCCTGGTTTTAGGGGTTAGATTTTTGGTGCTTAGCTTGGGTGTTGGCACACTTTAGTGTGTGGTTGGGTAAGTTTTAGGGGTCCTGAGAACCCTAGGTAATGGTGGAATGGTTTGGAAAATTTTTAGTTTTAGGGGTTAAAAGGAGAGCTTGGATAGCGGGGGCCTTAAGAGAATTTTTGGTGGAAATAAGGCACAAAGATTGGTGTGGCAGAGTGGCAAGGAGGCGCCACTCTAGAGCTTGGAAGGTGACGCCACTTGAAGGGGAAGGGGCCAGTGTTCAAGTTGCAAGGATGGCATTGTAGGTTGTTTTTTTGGCGTCATGGAGGAGAGGTGTTGGACGGTTTTGGGAGGCTTAAAGGATGGAGGAAGACTTGGTCTTCCATTTTAAAATTCGGCTAGGATATAGTTTAACTCATTCAAACTTTTTGAATGGGTGGTAGGGAGGAGGTTTAGGAGAGATTTGAGGGATTTGGTGGGGAGGTTGAGTAGTGGCCGAATTTTTTCTTTCTTTTAGGAGGGAGCTTGCCCGAATGTTATAAATAGGGGAAGGGTGCTCATCTTTTGGTTTTTCCTTTTTGCTTGCCTGCCGAATTGCTTCACAATTCTCCATTGTTCTTCCACTCCTCCTAAACCGAAATCTCCATTGCCAATCTTTCTTTCTTTTCTTTTAGAGCCTTAGTCGAACCACCCATTCTCATCATCTCTTTTCTTCCATCTTGGCTAAACCGAAAGTACACCCCCCACATCTTTTCTTTCCCCTTTCTCAAACCTTTTTGGCCGAAACCCCTATTCCCTTTCCTTGTTTTTTTAGCCGAACCTTACTACCTTGGTGGTGGCCGATTTTGTTGGAACAAAGGGTAGTGGTTAGCAAGGTAAGGGTTTGTTAGTTGTTTCTTGTGCTATAGTTTCTTGACTTCACGAATGGCCCTAAGTGTTCCTTGTTTTGTGCTAAGGTCGATTATGGGGAGAAGAGCCCAACGCAAAGAGACTTTCTTTGGAGTGGTTTAGTCAGTTTTTGCAGAGGCATTAAGTAGCATTTTGAGGTTTGATCGGTGGTGCTATTAAGGTGTGTAATCAACGCACTATTTCTGCGATTGTTGGTTTGTTTAATGTGATTACATGTGTATTATATGTGGAGGCTGATTATAATGGCTTAAGTGATGTGAATCGAGGATTGGTAAGATTGGTTATGTTGTATATATTTTATATATGTTTGATGTGGTATTGGTAATTAATAATTACTCACTCTATATGACATTCTTGCATGATTTATTGACACATGGGCATGGGATTGGATTGAAGAAGGAAGAAGTGTACACAGGATGTACGTGGTCTAATGATAGCTCAGGCTAACATTAGCGCTTGATGGCTAGCTTGGTGCTACCTCAAGGAGGTGTGGCTCGGTGCCCATCTCGGCGGTTGATGGCTATGTGCATCACCGTGAGACGGATTTTGATACCGGAATCACGATTGGTTGATCGGTGGCTCACCACGCCTTGAGCGATGAGTTGCCAAGGTAAGGATTTTGGATCACGATGTGATCAGTGGTGGTTTTATCCACGGCCTTAGGCAGGGAGTCAGCTAAGGTTGGCGTACGGTTGGATTGTGGGTTGGGCTGAGGTGCATTTTGCATGACTTGCTATAAGAAAAGTATGGTTATGGGCCAAGCCCATACGTGTGGAAATCTGTGTTTTGATTATGCACTGAGTCAGTGGACTCACCCTATTTTATTAACCATTTTGGGTGATGTATAGATTGGGAGGGATCGGAGAAGACACATGGTGGCCCATGCAGGAGGAGAAGTTTAAATACTTTTAAAGCTGATTTATATTTGAAGTATTTGGGTTAAATATTGTGTAATAAGGGCCTTTTATTTAATTTTATTTACTTTGGAAATTACTTAATTATTATTTTGGGTACTTTTTCTTTTATTTTAATTTGGTTATGACTTGGGAAAATTTAATTACTAGCTTGTTAAAATGATTTTATTCTAATCTACTTATTCAAAGTCTTCATAAGTAAATAAAGTGTTTTAACATGGACATTTTTATAATATCAAGTCTAAAGTATTTTTTTTAAAGTACATGGATTTTCAAAGGTTAATAAATTTATTATTTTATTTTAAGTCAAAGAGAATTTTTCCACCGTCTTTCCGCAGTGACATAACCGGATTCGGTCGTAGTGAATGGGCCGGGTTTGGGGATATTACAATAATAGAAAGATAGTAATTACTAGTACTCTTGGTCCTTGAGAATACGATATTTTCGGTCTTGCCATAGCTATACTACCAAACGATAGGTGCGCTTGCCTTATTCGTTGTCAGAGTTAGTTTGGACACGATCAGTCACTCTGCCGGAAACATTAGACATCAAGTGCCTAATTCTAATTATTTCTTTTTGAAGTCTTTTTCACTCATTCTTCTTTGGTTAAACTTAACATCTCTCTGCTTCTATTTTCTCTTAACCCAATTCAACCCCTCTCCATTCTTATGTTTTTGTTTTCTTCTCGATTTCTTTAGGGCCGAATAGTTCTTCTTCTTGCTATTTCTTTTGGTTTTCTTCATAACCGAACTTATCTCTCGTAATACCATATTCTTTTGATACTAAGCTGAATCTCTGTTTCTCATTCTGTTTCCCTTTGGCTCATAGCCTTGAACTAGATAGCGATCTCGTTCTTCTTTCGCTGTGGTCGGTCACGGTTTGGAGGTCACCTAGACTTTCGGTGAGCTCTTATTCTTTCTTGTGTTGTTGGATGCTAAGCGTTTTCTTTTTCTTTAATAAATGTTTCCTTTGGTTGTTCACGCGTAGTCGAATCCCTTTTTCTTCCCCGATGATGGTGGTGGCACTTTCAGTTTTTAGATCATTGCAAGGGGTGAAGGGGTTTGTCAAAGATCGCAGTGGTAGTCAATCCTTTTCTTAGCTCACAATCTAAGGTAATCAGTTGGGCTAATATTGTAAGATGTTAGCCGATTATTCTGGTGTTGAATTCCTAAATCTTTTGATGTTTTCAATCTTTTAATAGAATTCGTGGACAGACAGATACATGATTAATCGGGTGATAGAATCTGTTAGTAGTCTAATAAGGCTAGGTCAAGCAAGGCTCAGGTTTGACATTGAGGAGTTTCTGCGCTATTCTGAAAAAGCTCTGTATTAGTACCGTAAGTGCTAATCGGTCAAAAGTCGATAAGCTGAAATGCCGAAACCTCGGCATTCGAGCCCTCACGAGTGTACGAATGCACGTGGGCTGAATCGAGCCCTAACTCATTGGTAGCAGATCAGAGAGGCCAAAGACGACGCGCGCTGTGGACCTGGCATTATGGGTCTAGATGGGTCGAAATGGGCCGCATGGGCCCAATGGGCTTGAGGGCCCACACGGGTAAAATCCTCGGTAAGTGATCATTGATAGGTTGGTTTATGAGGCTCGCGATGCCGTATGTGAATCTGGACTAAATGGGCCACACAAGCGTGTGGGCCCACTTGGGCCCAATAGCGGGTTTTGGGCCCATATACACTGTTCTGGCCGTGTAGGTTATCTGAGTCGCTCGAAATGATGATAGACCCTCTAGGAGGTCTTAATAAGTACTGAGACCCTGATATTTGAAAAATTATTGATATACCCCCGTAGGAAAAAATGACTGTTTTGCCCTTATGGGTAAATGACTGACTTAGATTATGAATTTGACAGATTTGACTATGATCATATAACTGTGTTTTAACTGACTTGACTGTGGTCGTGTGATTGATATGCTTTTAATATATGTTTAAATGATTGTTACTGAGCATGGACATTCTGCATACACCTGTGATGATTGAGCATGACATACACGACATTTTGCATGGGGTTGGGACATTGTTACGGAGGAAGTGTACGGCCCGTTGCCGTTCTGTACAAGGCTTTCAGCCTTTCTACGATATTTATTGCTTTTAGCCGTTCTGTTAATCGGTAGTGGTGCTGTGACATTTATGGCTTTTAGCCATTCTGTCTACGGGGTGGAGCCGTTCTATTGACTTAATACCACAATCGATGCTAAGCTTGGTGTGTTGGCTGGATGGGTCGATTTAATCCCCACAGGAGTGTAGGGTTGGACAGGAGACGGAGTGCAGGGCTGGTTTGGGTATTCATGCATTGCATATACTAATTCTGATATTAAGATGGGCTTAGGCCCAGATGGATGTGATATGTGTCATTTGATATGGGCTTAGGCCCGATCGAGGCTGATGGGGGCTAAGGCCCAGTTGCCATCATTACTGGAATGGGCTAAGCCGAATTGGTTCTGTTATGGGCTGTGACCCAAATGATATTGTTTTGGTCTTTGGTCCACATATACTCTGAACTGAACTGTATTGTTATTGTTATTTGGCTCAGGCCCAAACTGATTCTGTTTTTGTATTCTGATTGTTTCTTTAATAAGGGGATTACACACTGAGTTTTTCTTAAACTCACCACGTTTTTAACCTTTCAGGTATTCCCCAGCGTTAGACGGTTCGGTGCTGCGAGGGACTTGGAGATGGCCAGACTACTGCTCCTATTTTTGTTACTTGGCTTTTATTTACTAATAGTTTCCGTCTGGGTTTTTATATTTGTAATAAGGCCTCTCCAATCTTATAGCTTTCGATCTGAGATTTAAATCATTATGATTTATACTTGTTAGAAGTAAAACCCGGTTTTCCCAAAATGATAACTGTTTTCAAAACACTATGTATCCGCAACTCAATTTTTAAATACCATGTTTACGTAAATCATTGTTTTAATTTAAGCTTCCGCAACAATAAGGTTTTAAAGGTAATAATTTTTTTATAAACCTCGATTAAAAATATCAAGAAGGGTTTTTAATGAAAACATGGTTTTCAAAAAACACTTCAATGTGACACACCAGATTCGGCCATAACGTCTGGGCCAAGTTTGGGATGTTACACATTTATAATGTAATCATCACATACGAACTTACCTCGTATTCGGAATTGACAGATCAGATCGACTACTCGATAACCTTGCTTTTCCCCTATCTAAATCTGATTTCTTTCTTTCTTGATCTATATGTATTCAAAATTAACTCATTAATCATCTACTCATTCAATTTAATCCGAAAATACACATTTGGGAATTTTTACACATTTGCCCCTAATGTTTCCCAACTTTTACAATTTAGTCCTTATTTCTTAAAATCACAAATTCATGCAATTTAATCCAATTTCACCATAGCCAAATTTTACTAGTGTCCCTAGTAGCCCACATATTTCATTTATTTCACATTTCAACCATACAATTTGCACTTTTCACAATTTAATCCCTATTATGCATTTTCATCAAAAATCACTTAACAAAACATGTAAAACTATCATCAAGCTTTCATATTTCAACATTAAATATCAAAGAACACATAGATTCAACAATGGCAACTCTCAAAATCTTTAACAATTTTGAAATTAAAGGTACAGGCTAGCGATATTGAGCTGCAACAATTACAAAATATAGAAATCATCAAAAACTGAGCTAAAACCTACCTTAATCAAGCCAGGTGTATCAGACAAGGGGATCCCTTAAGTCTGTTACTTTTCTTGATTTGTAGTGAGGGGCTATCGGCCCTTAAGAGGTTGGCTATGAGAGATGGATTGAGAAAGGGAGCTAAGGCAAGCAAAAGTGGATCACAAGTTTCCCACTTACTTTTTGCTGACGATTGCATATTGTTTGGTGAGGCAAATGCTCAAGGGGATCAAACGTTAAAGTCAATATTAAAGGAATATGATAGGTGCTCTGGCCAATGTGTCAATTATAAGGAATCAACAATTTTTTATAGCTCAAACACCTTTGAGGATGATAGACTTATCATTTCTAATATTCTAAGGGTAAGATGTTTAAATAATCCCGAAAGATATCTTAGATTACCCAATATGATGGGCAGAAGCAAATAGATTTCCTTCCAGAATATTAAGGATAGTTTCAATAAAAGATTTGAAGGCTGGAGTGTGCGTTACTTATCTCTCTATTTTACAAGTTATTCCCATTTATGCAATTACTTATTTTCTACTCCCAAAAATGTTATGTTATGAATTGGAGAACATTATGGCTAGATTTTGGTGGCAAAAGAGACATGGTAAAATAGGTATTCATTGGTGCGGGTAGGATCAGTTATACGAGCTCAAAGAAAATGATGGAATGGGTTTTCGTAGTTTTGCAAAATTCAATGTTGCCCTTTTAACGAAACAGGGATAGCGTTTAATTAATTACCCAAATTCTCTATTAGTGCGTGTTTTGAAAGCTAAGTATTATTCATCCATAGATTTTTTAAAAGCAGGGTTATGGAGTCTACCTTCTTATACCTAGAAAAGCATATGGGCTGCGAGGGATCTTCTTCAAAAGGGATTCAGCTGGAGGATTGGGTCAGGCCAAAAAGTATCCATCAAGGAAGACATATGGTTACCAAGATCTATTGGGGGCAAACAAAATGTTAGTTTTAATAATGATGAGGTGCAGCTTGTTTCAGATTTTGTTGATGTGAATACTAGAGTATGGAAAATTGACCTCATTCTTAGAATCTTCCCGATAGACCTTGTGAATAGAATTTTACAAATTCCTTTGGCAAGAGAAGCTCATGAGGATGTTCAGGTTTGGAGCGGTGAATCTTCGAGAGAGTTCACTATTCAAAGTGCCTATAAACTATTATAGGGAGGTACTGTTAATAATTTATAAAATAATCTAAGTGATTTTTTCAAAAAAAACTATGGAA
Organism: Gossypium bickii; assembly: GCA_025503065.1. Classification (NCBI taxonomy): domain Eukaryota; kingdom Viridiplantae; phylum Streptophyta; class Magnoliopsida; order Malvales; family Malvaceae; genus Gossypium; species Gossypium bickii. Next base: position 82,655,032 of record CP106713.1, on the reverse strand, counting down.
CTTACAACTTCCACCCAAAATTAAAACTACAACATGAAGGATTTCTTGGAATTATCCTCCTAATTTAACTAATCTAAGATACAGAAGAGTAGTAGTGGATGCAACATGTAATACCCCTTACCCATAATCAACTCTGGAACCGGGTACGAGGCATTACCGGACTTAACGCACACTACCATACAACCTTGGGCTATCAAATTTCATTCCAATATAAAATATTTCATTCACATTCATAACATTTTTATTATGGGTCTACGAGGCCTTACACATGTAAACGGAGGGCCTCAGAATCAAATCGGAATCTTTTTTATACTTAGAAAAATTTTACCTTAATAGGGCCACACACCTACGTAAAATGGAACACGCCCGTGTGGGCAGGCAGTGTGGTCACACATGCCCATGTACCTAGCCAGTGTGGAATTTATTTTCTCTTCAAACCTATGATGCGAACTTGCCCCAGCATGTCTTAAACTCAGATTTAGACCCATTGACGATGCCCCAAGGTCCCATTACGCGAGCTCGGGCTAGACAATTCAAAGAGGCTCTTGCGGCCTTGTTGGAGCGTGTTTGGGCTGAACCATTAGCCGAGCAAACCAAGGAAGTTCAAAATAGCATGAGAAGTCGGTGATATATCTTTCTACAAGCTGATTTTAGCTCACTTTCAGCTCTTCAAGTTTCATTCAGCTCGGATCAGCTCAAGTGAACTTATTTCAGCTCATTAAGCTGAATTATTTACTTTGCTTAAATATTAATGCTTAAATAAATTTGAACTCATTATTTTTATTTATTTCATTACAGCAAGTTAATGTGTCTTTGGTATTTAATTAGGCCGAATTTAAGGTGTCTAGACTTAATTTAATTTGTCACATTTTATTACAGGTTTTTAAGATGTCTTAGTTCTAGCCGAAATTTAATGTGTCTTAGATAGTTTGCAATTAAATTATTTAAGTGTTAATTAAAGTGTCAAGATTGAGTATTAATGTTGATCAGCTGAATTTAGATTGAATTAATTGAGTTCATTCCCTTTGTAGGTTCAGCCGAATGTGGGAGAGCATTAACTCAAGATTCATGCACTTCCTTTTACCTCTTAATTCTTCCCTTTCTAAATAGAAACCTTCACCATCCATCTTCCTTTCCATTACCCAAAACCGAACCTATTCTTCCAAAATTGAACTTGCCTATTATTCTTAAACCTCCATTCCTAACTTATACCGAAATATTAAAAGAAATTCATTACAAAGCTTCCACAAATTAACCTATCTGTTCTTTATTCTTCGAAGACGAAACCTCTCGTCATAGACGATCAGGCACCTAAAGTTACTCGTGTCATTCGTGAATCCGAGGGCGCATCATTTGGTATCAGAGCAATAAAACGAGGAGCTCCGACGATGATCGAGAAGCCGGAATAGGTTTGTATTAAAAAAAATACGAATATAAAAAAAAAGTGTGTTCGAAGATTTTGCAAGTTCTTGATTCGTTCTCTATTATTCTCCTCTATTTCTAATTTCAAAACCATCATTTCATTATCATCTTTTTACCTGATCATCACAACCATTCTTCTACCATCAATTTCATCTAACGCCACACATATCCCAATTCTTTTTGTGTCAGCCTACCCGAACACCCAACATTATCCCTTGTAACCCATTTGAAGCTGACCCACCTAGGCTACGATAACGTCATAATGAGTCTCATACAAAAACACGAGAGAAGAGTCGAGAGGTTAAAGGGGTGAGTGTATACATCAAAGAAAAAGCCTATATTGAGTTAAACACGAGCGTGAGTGGAATTTTTCTTTGTGAGTGGCTTGTGAGATTTGTGGTGAGATTCTAAATTTTATAAATGATGTATAACGACGCCCAAAATAAAGAGCTTTTAGTGGTAAAAAGAAGGCTAAGCCTACACGGTGTCGAAGACGAGCAACAACGGGAAACTATTTTCCATACGCGCTGTCAAGTGCATGGGAAGGTCTATTGTGTCATCATTGATGAAGGTAGTTGTGCTAATGTGGCTAGTACGGTAATGGTGGAAAAACTTGGATTAGCCACCACCAAGCATCCTTGACCATACAAGCTTCAATGGCTTAACAGCGACGGTGAGCTAAATGTGACGAAGCAAGTTTTGGTGCCTTTCACGACCGGAAGATATCAAGATGAGGTCTTGTGCAACATCGTGCCTATGCACGCGGGACATCTTCTTCTTGGGCGGCCATGGCAATACGACAAGCTAGCCATTCATGACGGTTACACCAATCGCTACACCTTTCAACATTATAACCGAACGGTAACATTAGCTCCCTTGACGCCAAAGGATATTCTTGAAGATCAATTAAAGATGAGAAATTTCCTTAAATAATTGAGAGAAAATAAAAGTGAAAAACAAAAACAAGAAAAAAAAAAAAAAGAGAGAGTTCGAGAGAAAAAAATAAAAAAGAAAAAGAACGAAAATGTAAAAAAAAAAGAGTGAAAAGAATGCAAAGAAAAAAGTTGTTGAAAAAGAAAAGGAACATGACAAGATGAGTGTATTGGCAAAAAGTAACGAAGTACGAAAGGCATTATCGTTGAGACAACCGATCCTTGTTCTCATGTAAAAGGAAAATTTATTTAACACTAACGATTTACCCGAAAGTCTCCTTCTTCAGTCATGACTTTGTTGCAGGATTTTGAAGACGTATTTCCGAAAGATGTGCCAAGTGGGTTGCCACCCCTTCGTGGGATCGAGTACCAAATCAACTTTGTGCCCAGGGCTGTCATTCCAAACCGGCCAGCGTACCGAACTAGTCTCGAGGCGACTAAGGAATTACAACGCCAAGTCAACGAACTTATGGAAAAAGGCTATATCTATGAGAGCCTTAGCCCATGTGTTGTTCCAGTGTTGTTAGTACCAAAGAAGGATGGAACATGGCGCATGTGTGTTGATTGTCGCATCGTGAACAAAATCATCGTCAAATACCGACATCCAGTACCGCGACTCGATGATATGCTCGATGAATTGAGTGGAGCCAAGCTCTTTTCCAAAATCGATTTCAAAAGTGGTTATCACCAAATCCGCATGCGGGAGGGCGATGAATGGAAAACGGCGTTCAAAATAAACACGGTTTGTATGAGTTTTTGGAGTCAAGGGCCATCAAGGGCCAACATCAAGGGCCAACATAAGCTAAATAAAAGGCATGCCAAATGGGTAGAGTTTTTGGAGTCATTTCCATATGTTATCAAATACAAACGAGGTAAGGAAAATATAGTAGTCGATGCACTCTCGAGAAGGTATACGTTCTTGTCATATATCGATTCCAAATTATTAGGGTTTGCATTTTTGAAAGATTTGTACACTATTGATGAGGATTTTGGTAAGATTTACACTACTTGTGAGAATGTCGCTGTTGATAGGTTCTATAGGCACGAGGGCTTCCTATTTAGGGAAGGCAAATTGTGCATCACGCATAGCTCCACCCAGGACTTGCTCATGAACGAGGCCCATAGCGAAGGCCTCATGGGCCATTTTGGCGTAAAGAAAACTCTAGCTATGCTCCAAGAGCACTTTTTATGGCCCAAAATGAAGCGGGGCGTTGAACGAATTTGCGGACGGTGTGTGACGCGTAAGATGGCCATGTCTACGATTAAACCACATGGACTGTACACACCCCTGCCGATTCCTGAGGCATCTTAGATGGACATATCCATGGATTTTGTCCTTGGATTGCCTAGGACTAAAACAGGGAAGGATTCTATATTTGTTGTTGTTGATCGTTTTTCTAAAATGTCGCATTTTATTGCTTATTCAATAACTGATGATGCTGTTAATGTTTCTAATCTTTTCTTTAGGGAGATCGTTCGATTGCATGGAATCCTGAGGACGATCGTGTCTGACCATGATGCGAAAATTTTAAGTCACTTTTGGTGGTCCTTATGGGGAAAGTTAGGAACTAAGCTTCTATTTTCGACAACTTGTCATCCCCAAACCGACGGTCAAATCGAGGTGGTTAACCATGTTTTATCTACCTTGCTTCGGGCATTAGTACAAAGGAATCTAAAGACTTGGGAGGAATGCCTACCGCATATCGAGTTGCTTACAACCGTTTCGTGCACTCGGTAACCAAATACTCCCTTTTTAGAATCGTTTACACTTTTAATCCTCTAAGGCCCTTAGATCTAGTGCCTTTTCCTAGTGAACAACTTGTCCATACGGATGCTCGAAAGAAGGCTAAATTTGTGAAGACTCTACACGAGAAGGAGCGAGCTAACATTGAAACAAAAAACTAAGACATATGCGCAAAAGGCAAACAAAGGACAGAAAAGAGTTGTATTTGAACCCGGTGATTGCGTTTGTGTTCACATGTGAAAAGAGCGGTTTCCTGCTCAGCGAAGATCTAAATTATTACCCCCAAGGGATGGGCCATTCCAAGTCTTGGAGCACATCAACGAAAACTCTTATAAACTCGATTTACCCGGTGAATACAATATTAGTGCGAGTTTTAATGTATCAGACCTTTCTCCCTTTGATGCAGATTTCGACTTGAGGACAAGTCACTTCGAAGAGGGGGGAACGATACGACCTCACCCCAGCATGTATCAAACTTGGATTTAAACCCCTTAATGATGCCCCAAGGTCCCATTACGCGAGCTCGGGCTAGACAATTCAAAGAGGCTCTTGCGGCCTTGTTAGAGCGTGTTTGGGCTGAACCATTTGCTGAGCAATCCAAGGAAGTTTGGAATAGCATAAGGAGTCAGTAATATATCTTTCTACAAGCTGATTTTAGCTCACTTTCAGCTCCTTAAGTTTCTTTCAGCTCGGATCAGCTCAAGTGAACTTATTTCAACTCATTAAGCTGAATTATTTATTTTGCTTAAATATTAATGCTTAAATAAATTTGAACTCATTATTTTTATTTATTTCATTACAGCAAGTTAATGTGTCTTTGGTATTTAATTAGGCCGAATTTAAGGTGTCTAGACTTAATTTAATTTGTCACATTTTATTACAGGTTTTTAAGATGTCTTAGTTCTAGCCGAAATTTAATGTGTCTTAGATAGTTTGCAATTAAATTATTTAAGTGTTAATTAAAGTGTCAAGATTGAGTATTAATGTTGATTAGCTGAATTTAGATTGAATTAATTGAGTTCATTCCCTTTGTAGGTTCAACCGAATGTGGGAGAGCATTAACTCAAGATTCATGCATGTTGGGTTCAATGTATGGAACGGTGCATGTAATGCTTTCTTCAATGAATGGTGGATGATCCAATCAGCCCCCAAGGCACCTATTCGGCTAAAGGGATGTCCATCAATCCAATGTCCAAGCTTGGCCGATCCAATTCCCGAAACATCATCTATGTGTTCACACTAGGAGTTCACACCCATGACCGTTCAGTTGGTTGTGTTCACACAACAAAGACTCTTCAAGGCTGGTTTTTCACACTCAAATGGCTGCTCAAATACTCTCTTTAATGGTGCTACTTATTCAGCCAAGAGGTGCAAATTTAATGAGCCACTTAAGGCATTGGCCGAACCTAGGCTTGAAGCATGAACCAAGCAAAGTGCCCACATTTATCCAGCCTTCTAGAAGTCGTCCCATGCATCCCCATTCAACCGAATTTGGTCATGGCATTCTAAGGATTTTATTCTAGAATTTTCAAGATAATTTTAGCTAAATTTTACTTAGCTTTTAAGGATCAATAGTGACTATTCGGCTAGCTTGTTTTAGACTATAAGTATTTGTTGTTTTCCATTGTAAAGGAACTTTGAAACTTTAATGAATTGTTGCCGAATTTGTGAGAAAACTTTTCTCTCAATTTTCTTTCGAGACCCGACCGGCTTATCTAGTGTCTAGTGGCGTCAGTCCGAGTCTTTTTATCTGAACTTATCATTCTTTAAACCCGAGTGTGGCGTTCATTCTATCTCCATCTTTCACCTTAACCGTATAAGAACCAGGGTGACACTTTTTAGTGTTGAATCGCTCTTGGTTAAGTTCGTTATTCCATCATCCCCATACTTTCTTGTTTATCCATCACCATACCGAACTGACTATCCTTCCTTTTACCTATCTTAATTCTTCCCTTTCTAAACCGAAACCTTCACCATCCATCTTCCTTTCCATTACCCAAAACCGATCCTATTCTTCCAAAATTGAACTTGTCCATTATTCTTAAACCTCTATTCCTAACTTATACTGAAATATTAAAAGAAATTCATTACAAAGCTTCCGCAAATTAACCTATTAGTTTTTTATTCTCCGAAGATGAAACCTCTCCTCGTAGACGATCGGGCACCTAAAGTGACTCGTGTCCTTTGTGAACCTAACGGCATATCAACCTATATGGGTTTTCACACTGCCGGACACACGCCCGTGTCCTCCACACGGCCTAGACATGCCCATGTCATCATCCGTGTGTGGAAACCTGGGTATTCTATTTGTAATGTCAGCAACCAAATAAGGGGCACACCGCCTAAGTACACGTCCGTGTGTTTAGCCCGTGGTCGACACTGACTTGCATCACTAACATGCAGTGGAAACACAGCCTAGTCACACACCCATGGGACTAATCGTGCGTCACACACGGCCTTGACACACGCCCGTGTGCCTACCCATGTAGGCAAGAACAAGGCTATTTGCCAAGCTCTTTTTATCACCCTAAGTCATACAACATCAATCATATTCAACCATTTACCAAGCAACTAAATCATGTATCATCCACATTCATGAATAACCTCATCTTTGCATATATATAATGATAATGAGCCATTAAATATGGCCATTTACAAAAGTGTTCATCTTTAAAAGAGCCAACACACTTGGCCAAAACAACAAAACATTTCACCTAATCTAGCCCCTATACAACCCATACTCAAAATGCTAAGTCTAGATATACCGAGATGAACTGGTAGTGTAGGTGATCTTCCAATTAACATTGTATCCCGAACCGGCTCTTTGGCATTATAAACAAGGGAAAAGAAAGGGAGTAAGCTTTAAGCTTAGTAAGTTTATATGTAAACAATAAGCATCATAACATAAATATAATCAATGCTTTTCATAACAAGTAAGAACAATCCACATTTCATAATCATGCTTACTCATCTCATCTCTTACCACATTTCAACCATATAACAAATATAATGCTCTCATTTATTTGCATACATTCCCTGCACTCATCACCACAATACCATATGAAACACATACGTAAATGATTTCTCAATGAATTATTTAGAATAATACCAAACACTCAGTGGTTTCGCACACAGCCCACCATTAGTCTATAATAGGGTGGTATCGCACATAGCCCACCAACAAGAATATTTAGAGTGGTATCACACTTAGCCTACCAAATGATAATATAAATGGTGGTATTACACACAGCCCATCGTGAATAAGTAATAAGGTGGTATCGTACACACCCCACCAACAAGAATAATTACGGTGGTATCCACATAGCCCACCAATGATTATTACAAATAATATTCCACACTTACCTAACCATTTCAAGGTTCATACGAGAATTACTCATTTTCTATCGAATTCGATCCATCTCAATCATGAATGATCTCATTCATACAATACACCAATAAGTAAAAATGTAAGTATTCAAGATGTACCGTTTACACATAAACCTACCTCAGTGCAAAATGTGTTAATTTGGAATTTAATCTGAAACCTTGCCTTTTCATCGGTCAAGGTTGATTCTGCGTTCTTCTTGATCTATAATAATAAAATTCACTCATTCAATCACTTTATAAATCATAATATATCAAAATTTCTACTTAAGCAAAAATGACCATTTTGCCTTTCTACTTTAGCAAAATTATGATTTTGCCCCTAGGCCCGTAAATTTTTTTCTCACATTTTCTCATTAAACAAGCCTAGCTGAACATTTATTTTTCTTTCAACAACTTACGAAACCATTTATTTCATGCATTTATTACACAATTTCAACCTTTACAAATAAGTCCTAAACTTTCAACCATTTTGCAAAATAGTCCCCTTATTAGCTAGTTTACGCTTAGGGGGTTCCAAAAGTACAACAATTATCAAATAAAACCACCAAAATCACTTACTTGTAAGAGGATAAGTTGCTGAAATTTCAAAGTGTAACACCCCCAGACCCGGCCCAGAAGTTAAGGCCAAATCTGAGAATGTCACATCAAAGGCATAATTCAAAATGTGTTTGCTAAGTTAAAATTTAAGACCCAAAAGCCCAAAATCCCTAAGTCTTGTTAAGTAATGATAAAAGCCTATTTAATTATTTTATGTATTCCAAAAACCATGTTTAAACATAAGAAATTTACTCAGGTTTAATAATTAAGTAAACAGTAGAAACAACAAAACTCAAAATCCAAAGTCAAATAGGAGTACAAGGCCTTATTACATCCAACGAAAATAAAGTAATTAAAATCATGTCTTTTGAGACAAATAAATAAAACATCTAATTATCTTATAGTGTGGCCATCTCCGAGTCCTCTCCCACGTCGAGCCGTTTACTGAGGATCACCTGAAACATTTAATAAAAAAGATGTGAGTTTTGAAACTCAGTGTGTACGACCCTTGGTAATCCAATCAACATACAATTATTACATTGGGCTTAAGCCCTATCAAAAATAGTGGTCTTGGGCCTTAGCCCACAATGACCTCATATCACATCAGTATCACATGAATGCAATGCACCCATCCCAAATCCAACCCTACACTCCATTTCCCTTCCAACCCTACACTCATGTGGAGATATAAATATCAACCAACCCATCCCTACACTCCAAAGGTAGCACCAACAGCGGCACTACTCAAACGTTGCAGCAAAGCTGCTATAATGGGCTTAAAGCCACCGGTGGATCCACAGTCGTCAAGCGACTATGCGATCCTCAAATCTTCCTCCGTATCATCAAAACCCATCCAAATGCAATATATATTTCATGAATGCAACATACACAATTTCACACATTAAGCACTTAGGGGTATTTTAGTCATTTCACTACCTAGGGGTATTTTCGTAAATCTACCCTACAGGGGTATTTAGGTAATTTTGCAAAATAGGGGTATTTTGGAAATTTTATAAATCACTGATATTTTGGTATTCTACAAATTAAGGGTATTCTGGTAATTTTACAAATTGGGGGTATTTTAGTAATTTTGTAAATTTAAGGATATTTTGGAAATTTTCAAACTAAGGGTATTTTGGTAATTTTCAAACTAAGGGTATTTTGGTAATTTTCAAATTAGGGGTATTTGGTCCCCCTGGGGTTTTAGTTATGAACTTTGGCCCATTAACAAGTCCTTGCGGCTAAAGTGAACAGATACTATACACCAGGTAGGATTCCAGAGAAGAGGAGGTGAGCCACTAGGACCGCTTAAGTACCAAGCTCTCCCTAGATCCAATCCTAGACATGCATATATCCGTTGCCACACTCTAACCCAGCGACTCGTCCATGGACATGTTTAATTATTAGATTAAGTCTTATGCGGTTTAAGAGTTGTTCAGAACTAGGCCTAAAGTCCCTTAAACCCTAGCATACTTGTCTACGTCCCCATAAAGCCCATCAAGCCCAAATCACATCCTTACGACCCATTAGGCCCAAATCTCATCCATATGGCCTATTAGGCCCAAATTAATTCCAGATCGTGTAACATGCATGATTAACTCAATTCGTATAACCAACCAAACAATTTCATCAAACTTAGCCTCAGGGCCTACCGGGCCCATTTAGCCACTTTTGACTTTCCGGCTTTCCGGCATTGTCGATATCGTGTGTGTGTAGTGTTTGTACACACCTGGTTACTGCGACGTGCTATAATATCCTTGGTCTTGATCCTACAACCAACCAACCTTCAATCAATCACCCATACTTAATCAAAATATTTACCAAAAGCCAAAGCCTTATCGTAACCTTACCGTGTGCCACCGGGTTCTAATAGCCCTTCCTTAGCTACTAATCACGAGTATCCCCTAGATCTACACTCACACATACACCATCAAACTTCGAGTGACTCATAATCCACACAAGCCACCCCTATAGATCATACTCACATTTGGCCATTTACTTAAACCATAATCGAGTTGAGTACACTTACACTTTGTTAACGATCCTTACCACGCTTGCGATCTCTGAACCTTACCCTTGTTAATACAAGATTAACGAAAATGAGAAGTTAGATAGCCCTTCGGCTTTTAACAAAACACACTAAGGAGTTAACTGAATACTTACTGAATCCACTTTTGATCCTGCGGCCTAGATAACTACTGAACGAGATTCAGCTTTTAACCTTGACTGATAGTAGGTAACAATCCATTTGTGATGGAGGAAAACAACAAAGATTCGGTACTAATAGGGATTTCGGTAAGAGAAGATGATGATACTTCAGCAATAAAAGAGTTTGGCTATGACAGAATTCAGCAAAAAGGGATTCGGCTATAGGAGATTTCGGCAACAAGGCAAGGTTTTTTAGTTGTGGAAAAATAAGGTTTCGGTAAGGAAAATAAAAAGAATGGAAAATTTAGCATTACCTAGGACCCCAGATTCGGTACACATACATTTATATAGCCTATAGCCGAAACTTAGCCACCCCTAAAGTCAAATTCGGCACCACTTCATCCACTACTCATCTCCTAATTTTTCTTCATGATATCTCCCTTATCCTTCTCCTAAATTCTCTCTACTGATCACTTCTCCTTAGAGTCCCTCTACACGCCACTTCTAGCCTTCTAGAAGCCTAAAATTAAACTCCAAAATAAAACTAAGCTAGCACTTGAACCTCAGACCTCCCTGCATGCATATGTCGCCACCTCTCTACAACCTAATGGCGTCACTTAGCCACCTCACCACAGGCTTCTTTGTGCCATTTTTCACTTATTTTAATTTTAAAGCCCACTACTCACAACCCTGATTCCTTAATTAATTAAATTAAGAATCCTCCACCACAAAACTTGAATCCAAAGCTTCTCCAACACACCTAGACACTCGAAATTCATTAAACCTTTAAAGCCATCATGTCATTTGTCATTTTCTTGCTCACTTAAAAATTTTATAAGACCCAAAGCCCAATAGGTCCAATTCTTCTAGGCCCAAATTTGAGGCGTTACACAAAGCTTTCAAAACCCTTCTTTGAATGTAAAACTTGGTGGAAGGATAAGAGAAGGGAAAAAGATAATAAGCTTCCTTTATTTTATCATATTTTTTATTCATTTAGTCACCAACTATCACCAAATTTTTTACCAAATTAAATGCCTTTGTCTCCCTAGTCTCTATGGCCGGCCAACACTTCTTTATTGGCCTAATTGTACTTTAAGGATCTCCAATTTAATATTCCATAGCAATTAGACACCTCTAGCTTGTAAAATAGAACTTTTGCACTTTATGCGATTTAGTCCTTGTTCGCAATTAAGCATGCAATCGCTAAAATTAATGCACCAAAATTCTCATGCATACATAAAATCATGCTATAACGCATAAAATAATATCAAAATAATTTTTTTCAACCTCAGATTAGTGGTTCCGAAACCACTATTCCGACTAGCCCCAAAATCGGGTTGTTACACAATATGCCCGAGATGTCGTAGAGCTGATGAAAACATTGATCATGTCTTTTGGGTTTGCCTTATATCAGTTGAAACATGGATCAATTTAAAATTTTCTTGGATACTCGACTCTTTCTAATTGGGAATGGATTACCTGGGTATTTCAAGTTGGTTTCAATGAGCAATACAGACTGTTCTGTTGTGGCCTATCGGCAATTTGGACGGGTCGAAATCAACTTGTACATGAAAGTAAAATAGCCTCTAGAAAGGATATATTTGATTGGGTTATCAAATATAAAGGGGAGTTGGATGGCTTAGAGACAAGGAAACTTACCAGATCTGGGGGACTGGATTTATGGAAACCCCCAAGTGAGCTGAACATCAAAATCAATTTTAATGGAGCTTTTGACTTGCAACAAAAAAAAATCAGGTTTTGGGGTGGTGGCTAGGAATTCCTCAAGAAAGATCTTAGCCTCAAAATTAATTTTACATTTAGCGATGCCATCTTCATTCGCTGTGGAGGCCGATGCCTGTTTTTAGGCAATTCAGTTAGGGATTTCATTAGGCATTGAATTTGTGGTTATTGAGGGTGATTCACTAACAGTAATAAAGAAATGTAAGGCAACACCACCGGACAAATCTGAAATAGGAGCCCTTATACGAGATATTTAACAGCACAAGGGTTATTTCCAACATTTCTTTTTTCAATATATTCCTAAATTGGCTAACAGTCTTGCTCATAATCTTGCCACAGAGAGTTTAAAAAAGGGTGAGGAAGTTTACCCTCATGGTGAAGTGCATGATTTTACATGGCGAATGGCAGAGAGGAAAAGGCAAAGAAATCCAGACTGAAAAATTTTGCATGTAGAGTTTTTTGAAGAAGAAAATAGGTAGCAGAAGGGTCGTCATGTTTTTAGAAATTGCTACTGGAAGGTAGTTGGACAGGGTAAATGTGGGGCGTGAATTACAAGAGTAATGAAAGACAACTATGTATGGACTGGATAGGATTTTGTTTTAAATTAGGATATTTTGGTTTTTGCTTTTCTTTTTGCTTTCGCTTGTAGGCTGGAGCTCTTTTGCTTCTTTTTGGGCCTCCCGTTTGTTTTTTCTTTTCTTTTATTTGTTAATAAAATTCCAGTCCCGAAGATTCTGAAACTGAAAGGTATCATTTCTAATTCAAGTTTAAGAATTCTCTCCTCCAAGCATCAACATAACTTGCGCCCACATATTTCCCCTGGAACGTAGATTTGAAGAATTCCCAAGCTACCCGGTCAGGTTGAGTACCCTCTTTCACAGTAAGCCACCACTAGTAGGCTTCCTCTAGCAGCAATGACACCTCACCTTTCAGTTTTTGTTTTGAAGTGCAATTCAAGTCATCCATTATCCTTTCGGTGGCCTCCAACCAATATTCGGCCATATTAGGGGCCACTCCCGTGATACCTTTGAAAATCTCTGCTCCATTTGATCGAAGTCGCTCCGAAATTGACCCACGGCTTCCAATGCCATTGTTGGGCCCAGCGACCCTTTCTAGAATTCTTAGCATTTCTTTGAAAAATACGTCATCCCCAGCTGCCCGATCATACGACACTGTCTCGGGTACCGGTGAAGTCGGAGCCTCTCTCATTTCAATGTTGGGCATATGGCCTGATGCCGAAGATCCAGCCATAGCCCTTCCACGGCCTCTGTCACGGCCTCTTGCACTTCTTCTAGTGTTCATTATCGCTTCGCGTATTATCTGAATTAGAAATTTTATGAATTTAGCTCATAGTTTCAATAATTAAATAGATGTTCTATGGAAGTAGTAGTTAATAGTTGTTTTCGCAATCGCAAGCTCACTACAGTTTATTTTCATATAGTTTCTCAGTTTACTCTAGCCAAAGAGTCTCAGTATAGTCTATCATCTAAAGTAAGCCCAGTAACTATTTACAGTATAACAGTTTAAAATAGATTTCAATATCAGGAGAACTTACTTGGTTCAACGTCGGAGACTCAGTGTGCCACACTTTTCAGAAGAAATATCTCAAACCCTTCACATATTGAAAAACAACTTATTCAAATCCAAGCTTTGAAAACCCATTCCACAGCCAAGTTTTGCAACTTGGCTCTGATACTACTAAATGTAATTTGGTGTGTCACATCGAAGTGTTTTTCAAAACCCATGTTTTCATTGAAAACCCTTCTTGAAATTTAAAACCTATAGAAAACCTCAATTTGTTTTTGTTTATTTCCTATCGTGGTTTATTAAAAAGATATTTCCTTTTAAAACGTTATTGCCTTTAAAACCTTATTTGTTGCGGAAGATTAATTTAAAACAAATGATTTACAAAAACGTGATACTTAAAAATTCAGTTGTGGAAATGTAGTGTTTGAAAATGTTATTGTTTTGGAAAATCGTGTTCTACTTCTAGCAAATATAAATTTCAATTAAATCAAATCCTAAAATTTTAAATCCAGAAATTAAAAAAGGCCTTATCACAACCCAATAAGAAAGCGATTTAAGTAAGGTAAAATAGAATACTAAAATTTAAAGTTGTTCGTAGTGTGGCCACCTCCGAGTCCTCCAGTACGTCGAACCGCTTACTGAGGATTACCTAAAAAATTAAAAAGATGGGGTGAGTTTACGGAAACTCAGTGTGTACAACCCTCGTCAATTATAAAGCATGCATCACATCAATCCCGGCCTAAGCCCATTACAATAACGGTGGCATTTGGGCCTTAGCCCATAATAGCCTCAGCTGGGCTTGAGCCCATATCTCAATCAAATCAAATCATGCAATGCACAAATACCCAACCAACCCTGCACTCCGAATCCCGTCCAACCCTACACTCCTTTGGGGATCAAATCGACCCACCCATCCCTGCACTCCTTATATAGCACCAATTGCGGCACTAACCAATATTGCAGCAGAGCTGCCAATCTCATAATCGGCTTAAAGCCGTTGGTGGATCCACAGTCGTCAAGTGACCATGCGACCCTAACAAATCATATACTTCCTCTAAATCAATGATCCCATCCACCAAGCAACATAATATCACATGAATGCAAACATATCATCTAATGGCATACAAGATCAGTTATGTATCATATAAGGGTATTTTAGACATTTTGCCCATCAAGGGCATAACGGTCATTTTGCCCTACAGGGGTATTACTGTCATTTTACCCTACATGGGTATTACAGTCATTTACCCTATGGGGGTATTTCGGTCATTTACCCTATGGGGGTATTTCGGTCATTTTACCCTATGGGGGTATTTCGGTAATCTTACCTTATAGTCAACAATGTGAATGGGCCCAAAGCCCATTATGCGTCCCATGTGGGCCCACATACCCGTGTGGCCCGGTAAGCCCAGAAATGACCTTAGCCATGTGAACGACATAGCCAAGTCTAATAATTTCCACATCTCCTTGAGATTTGCCCATGTACAGCCCACGAGCCCATTGGGCCCACATGGCCCATTTCGGCCCAACATGGCCTAAAATGGCCTAAGCCCATGAGATCGCTCATGGTGGCCTTTACAGTCAAACGCCCATGTTTTGTGGGCTCGATTCACCATACGAGCGTTCACACGCCCATGTGGCCTCAATAGCCGTATTTTCTGCTTTTCGGCATTTCGACATTTGCCGATCTACAATTGGAGTGGTGTGTGTACACACTTTGTTGGAGAAGAACGCAGTAACCCACGAGCGTAGAACCTATATCCAACACGATACACAATCAGCCCTTTAACAATAGGATTAAACAATCCCTTTATATACCACTATCCAAGATATGATTTATTACTGGCCTTGACCAAACGATTGAGGATCACTCACTTAAACCGTCGCAAGAGATTGATTAATAGGCCTTAGGGGTTATCTGCATTCCAACCAACACTTATCAACCATCAAACAATTGAATAGTTTGAACTAGACGAGAAGTCACTTACCGAAAACACAGAGTCCAGATTATAAGAAAAGAACAATCGCCACACCCACATAAAAACGAAAGTATAGAGAATGATAGAGGCAAAATGGAATAATAGCACCCCTGAGCTGGAATGTTCAGTTAACACAAGGCGTAGAGCACCGACAAAATGAAATGAGGGAAAGAGTATTTAGTTTTAGCAATACAACGAGGGACACTCGAAAAGAGTCGAAGGAAAATAGAGAAAAGGGAAAAGGGGTATTCGGCTATCACTGGAAGAAAAAAGAAAGTTTGAAAGAGGACGAAATAGGGGATAATCGGCCGAGCACAAGATACAGAAGAGAAGGATTGGTAGAGCCAAAAGAACTTAGAGAGAGAGGAATGAGAGAATTTGCTAAGAAGGAGGGGAAAAAGTCAAAAAAGTAAAATACCTCAGGAGAAGTGCCAAACCGATGCCAGCAAAACGAATGATACTACCAAAACCTCCCTAGCATTATTCAGCCTCAACAAAAAAAGATAGAGCCAATATGCTCATAGCTCTTGAAAATAGAGTGGCTAAACTCCCTAAAACTGAAAGCCTTGAGTGCCACAAATCCCATTCAGCACCAACTCTTCTCTAACCACAAATCTCCTTGATTTCCTCCCCTAACCTCTCCATGACCCCCTCCTTAATTTCCTCCATGATCCACTCCTTAAATCACTCATTTGACCCATTCAAACTTTTCAACATAGAGTTCAAATCCAACACAAACTCCTGCCTACACATGAGCAAAATAAATAATCCCATTTGCATGTAGTGAGACTTGAACCTTTGACCTCCTTGCCACACCTATGATGCCACCTCCTTGCCACACCTGTGTCACACCTTGCCACTACACCATAGGCTTTTTTGTGTCTCTTTTTAATCAAAATTATTTAAAAGGCTTAAAACCAGGAGTCATGGTTCCCCTAATGCTAAAAATAAAAATTTTCCATATGACATGGCTTGAACTCAGGACTTCATAGAAGACCCTTAACCTTCCAAAATCACTCACCCAACAGATCTAACATGCAATTGTGGCGTTCTCTTGTTCTCAAAAATTTTAAACGCTCCCATGCCCAAGGCCCAATTCTTCTAGGCCCAAAATTTAGGGTGTTACAAGTTGTAACACCCCTAACCCATATCCATCGCTGGATAGGGTTATGGAGCATTATCAGAGTTTACAGTTCAATTGCAATTAATTTATGTCATTTACTATTCATTTTCGAAAATCAATCACAATCAATCATATGTCCCTCATATGGGTCCTCAAGGTCCAAAATACATATTAGAATCGAGTCAGGACTAAATCGAGATCACCAAAAAAATTTTGCGAAATTTCAAAAAAAAATTTAGCTGCAGGGAACACATACCCATGTGGGTAGGCCGTGTAGCTCACACGGTCAAGTGACACCCCCGTGTCTTAGGCCATGTGGGCATTCGATGTGAGGCACATGGCTGTGTCTCAGGCTATGTCTCAGCCCGTGTCCTTACCCATGTAACTCTTTGACTTGGTTCACATGGCCAGCCACACGACCGTGTGCTAGACTGTGTGGACAATTTATGTAACAGCCAGTTATTAGTCAAATCAGAATAGTGGTTTCAGGACCATAAATCCAAAGTCAAAATATTTATTTTATTATTATTTTAATGTTTACAACATGGTAAAATGATTATGTGAAAGTTTCATTTAGAAATTTTATCGTTTGAGTGTTTAATTCGGTAAAAAGGAGTAAATCGCGTCAAGTGTAAAACTTGAGTTCTATTAGCTAAAGGTGTTTAATAGCTATGGAACCTTAAAGTAGAGGTCCATATGTAGTAATTAGACCATTTTTAATATGAGTGGACAAAGATGGACATGAATTAAGTGTTTTAAGTAGTTAATTAATAAGGTTAAATTAGTAAATTAATAAATAAGTTAAAAAAATAACATAAACAAAAGTATCATCTTTCTAAGCTATGTTTATTCAAAAATTTTAGAAGAAAAACTCCATTGTTATCACCTTGAAGCTTCAGCAGTTAAAGTCTTTACATGAGATCAATTTTGATGTTAGTTTTTAATGATTTATATGTTTTTAGATCGTTGCAGCTTAGTTTAGCTAGCCCAGGGATTATTTTACAAAACTGTTAAAGATTTTAGATGTTTCCATAGATGAATACATGAGTATTTTGATGTTTAATGATAGATTACGAATGTTTGATGATAGTTATACAAGTTTTGTTAAGTGATTTTTAGTAAAAAATACAAATTAGGGATTAAATTGTGAAACATGGAAACTTTGTGGTTAAAATGTGAAATAAATAAAAAATATGGGCTTCTAGGGACCTAACTGAAATTCGGCTAGCATGGGTTTGGGTGGAATTGCATGAATTTGAAATCTGATGAAATAAAGACTAAATTGTAAAGGTAGTGAAGTACTTGGGGCAAAAGTGTAAATGTGCTTTAATGAGTATTTTGGACTAAATTGAATAGAGAGATAATTAAACAAGTTAATTTTGATTACATATAGATCAAAAAAACAAAATTCGGATCTAGATCGAGGGATAAACAAAGTAATCGATTAATCAACCTATTTCGCCATTTTTGCGTCTAACGTAAGTTTGTATGCAATAAATTACGTTATAAATGTATTTTAAATGCTTTGATATGGCATAAATTGTGAATACGAGATTACGAACATATTCGACAAAGATTCGATGATGATTCAGCATTGGAAATCCCAGTTGAACCTTAGGAATAGATTAGGATACGAATGACATGTCATTAGGGCTTATTGTGATTATGTGATCCGGGTGCTGGTCATGTACATCCTACCTGTGGCTGAGTATACTGGCATGTGCTGCGGTTACCTGACAGCTTGTGTGAGCAACACCGTATAGTTATGTCTTGACCCATAGCTTGTGTGAGCAGGCCCGTTGATAGCTTGAGAGTGAGCATATATGTGATATGAGATTGAGATAGCATTGGCTATGTATGTGGCACTTCGGTGCGAGTTTCTTGAGTATCCGATAGTATTTTAAATGGTTCAACGGGTAAATGAAAGATGTGATTAAGTATGAGATTGATACGAGAGGGTACAAGTATGTGCATGAATCATATAAGCTTTAAATTAAAGAAATTGAGAAGTTTGCATATAATCTTATGATTTAAAGATGTGAAAGGTTTGTTAGATAATATGAGCTACATTTTGATATATTTGAATTGTTGAATTGTGTATTTATGATTTCATTGAGTTTATTTCATATGAGCTTACTAAGCTATAAAGCTTACTTTGTTTATTTTACTGTATTTTATGTTGACTTCAAAGCTAGCTCGGATTCGGGGATTGTCAGAGACTACGTCACTCTATCCAACTATCACTTGGTACTTTTGAAATTAAGTTTTGGGTCAAATGGCACGTATAGGGACTTTGGATCATTTTGGTATATGTTTTGCTTATGAATTTAGCTATTTGAGTTGGCTTGTAAATGTTTAATGTTTGGTTTTGTGTATAGCCATGAGAGTTGGCTTATTTTGGCAAACATGGTGTTGTATTGCTTGTGAAGGGCTTGAGGAAGTTTAGCATTTAAGGTAGCTAATGGTTGAAATTGATGTTGTATGCTTGTTGTTTTAGGCAAGGAAAAATGCTTGGTTGAAATAATGCATTTCGATGTTTAGTGAATGTGAAATTGGTATGATTTGAATTGGCAAAACATGGTAATATGAGCATGTTAATTGTTGGTATTGAAATGGTAAATTATGCTTGGTTGGAGTTGATGTTAAATACCTATTTATGCCTTGTTGGTGTACCAATTGGGTTGGTGTGGTTATATGCAATTTTGGGTGGCAAATTGGCTTGGTAAATAGCCTATTTTTGTCCACACGGGCACAGATACGGGCATGTGTCTCAACCGTGTGTAACCACGGTCATGTACACGGCTGTGTGTCCCCTGGTGTTGAATTAGAAACCAAGTTAGTATGCTCCACACGACCTCACACACGGGCGTGTGACTTGGCTGTGTGGCATAAGTCAGTATACCCTACAGGTTTGGCACGGACTAGCACACGGCCTGGTAATGAGCGTGTATGGCCATTTTTAGTGCACACAGGCTAGCCACACGGGCATGTGTGTTGGCCGTGTGACCCAAGTCAGAGAGTTACACGGGGTCAGACACGAGCTGGAACACGGCCATGTGCTCCCATTTCAAATGTCCACATGACTTGTGACACGGCGTATGTCCCCTATATTTTGCAAAAAAATTTCTAAGTGTTCAAAAAGTTTCTAAAGTTATCGGTTTAGTCCCAAGCCACCCAGAAAGCATGTTTAGGGCCTCGTAGGCTCGTATTAGGGATGATATGAATGTTATTAATTCATAATTACATGAAATTGAAAATATATGAGAAAATGTATGTGTAATTGTATAGTATGTTTAGTAATGCTCCATAACCCTATTCCGACGCCGAATACGGGTGAGGAGTGTTACAATTTAATTTTTGAAAGTTAGGTGCAGGGGTTACATGGCCAAGACACATGCCCATGTGCTGGGCCGTGTGTCTCAGCTGTGTCTCTACCTGTGTGCTCAATTCTGAGCATTCTATTTCTCTAATTTTAAGATGCAGGGGATACACGGCCAAACCACATGCCCGTGCGCATGGCCGTGTGTTGCACACGGGGTTGAGACACACGCTCGTGTGTCTGCCTGTGTGGACAGAATAAGGCCATTTTCCAAGCCTTATTTCTCACCCTTTTTACCTTGCACCTATATCAAAACTTCAATATATTCACCAACCAATTCAAGGCATATAAATCAATCTAATGATCAAGTTTTATGCATGACACATTTACTCATGCTTTCAAGTATCATCTTTACATTAAAATTATATACTTACCCAAACTTAATTGCATCTAATATATTAAACAAAACACATTCATAAACTAAATATAATAAACCTCATGCATAAGTATGCATTAAATTAACTATCACTAGCCATTCCAATGGCTAGTTACAACCAAATCGTTTACATACCCTTGTTTATTATCATTAGCCTATACATGTCATTACACCAAGGTAAGATTCCTATTTATACCAAAATGAGCTGGAGGATAGTGTGATGATGCTCCGACCTATCTCCAACCTTTACGAGCTTTCGAGTACTATAAAACAGAAGAAAGAAAACCTAGTAAGCGTTTGATGCTTAGTAAGTTCGTATAACAAGAATTTCACTTACCAATCATGTTCATTTAAAATAAGCATATCGATAACATGCATCCCAACAAAATTAGCCATTTTCCTAATCATATACACTCAATAAAAAAAGTTAGTCATAACTTTTCTAAATACTTTTCAAATAATAATGATGATGAGCTCATCAGGTAATAACTTTCATATACATAATCCTTTCATATCGTATTTTCACATAACTCATACATTTCCATAACAAGTCATCTCAAGTTCATTGTAGACATGTTAAAAGTTTACCCGTTGAATTTATTTGAAATATTGATGGATACATCAATAGTACACTCAAAGTGTACAAAATTGTAAATCCGTCAATTCGTATTCAGGGGTAATCAATTAGGGCACATAATCAGGAAGCACTCTCTCGAGCCATGTAACAAGATGCTCATGTGAGGCATGTATTAGGAAGCTTATCCGGGCTAAACAGGAAACTCATAAGAGTTTTAATCAGGAAGCTCATTGAGCTTAACAGGTAATTTTGAAGAGTTATTATCAGGGAGCTCTAAATAGCCATTTAACAGGAAGATCAAGCGAGCTATAACGGGATGCTCATAAAGAGCTGCGTTTGTGTCCGCAATATATGCAGGATAGCAACTGATCATTTAACAGGATGCTCAAAAAAAGCTGTGGTAGTCCGCAACACATGCAAGATTACTACCGATCAGAATGCTCGCAGGAACCATCTAATAGGAATGCTCGAGAAGGCTTTTAATAGAATGCTCATTCGAGCTATAATGTCCGCAACATATGCAGAACTGTAATCAATACGGGAAAATACTATATCCATCGCATTTCATTATTCAAACGGGACTTATCATTTATCGAACAATATCGTGTATAAATGTGTTGAACTAGAATAAATCAAAGCAGTAATATCAGTATCAAAAAGAGAAAATGTACCAGTAATGGCGTCTGGTGCAAAGGCATCCTCTCTAGCACGTAAAGCATATGTCCTTGCCGGTGCTCTTGCTTTAGATTTAACTGTTGAATCTTTCGTAGCACTTCGGCTACCACTAACATTGCCAAGGTGTCGGGGTGGTCTACCTCTCGAAGGGAGGTTACTTGGCTTTGAAGTCTGATCAGTATCTTTTTCAATCCTTTCTTGAAAATCTTTAAGATAATGGTCAAGAGAACCACATCTATAGCAAGCTCCACTTCTCATACGGCATTCCCCAAAATGAACTTTATTACAAGATTTACACCTGGTTTTGGGGTTACCAACACTTCCAACATTTATTACAGATGGAGACGAAGATCTCAGGTTAGAGCGTTGAGAACCTTATTCTTTTTCGAAATATCCCACAGATGCGGTAAAACGATCATGGTATTTCTTTGAGTTTTTTTAAGTAGATGATTGTAATTTGTTCATAAATCTTATACCAGAAATCTGAGCTTTTCTCTACGCTTGTTTCTTTTCTTTACTTAATTCCTCGGCTTTGTGTGCTCGATCAGCTAGTACTACAAATTCCCTTAATTCAAGAATTCCACTCAATAGCTTGATGTCCTCATTTAATCCTTCTTCAAAATGTTTACACATAGCAACCTCAGTTGGAACACATTCCCTGGCATACTTGCTCAATCTAACAAATTCTTGTTCATACTCAGATACTGTCATATTTCCCTGTTTGAGCTATAAAAATTCCTTCTTTTTCTAATTCAAAAATCTCTGACTAATATACTTCTTTCTGAATTCTATTTGGAAAAATTCCCATGTAACATTTTCCCTTGGTACAACAGAAATCAAGGTATTCCACCATTGATAAGTTGTGTCTTTCAACAGTGATACAGCACATTTTAGGCACTTAACTGGTGTGCATGATAATTCATCTAAAACCCTGATAGTATTTTCTAGCCAAAATTCAGCCCTCTCTGGATCATCTTCGGAAGTAGCTCTAAATTCTTCTGGCCCATACTTATAAATTTTATCTACCGGAGGCTTACCAGTTCTAATAGGTTCAGCACCTTGTGGCATGTCAAGAACCGGTTGAGGAGCAGGAGGGGGAGCTTGTTGTACAGTAGGATTTGTTCTCAAAAATTTTGTGAACCACTCATTCACCATTTGAAAGAAGGCTTCTTTTGCCTCCTCACCTCGTCCCTCAAATACGGGCCTTCTACTATTACTAGATACAGCTTTTTGCACAGAAGCTTGAGTAGTGCTCTCAGCTTCCTCGGATTCAGCTCTAGCTTTGGTTGGATGATATTACTATATGAAAAACAAATTTAAAATGGTCAAGAGATATCACACTATCACAAATTATATAATGGCCTGTATAGCTAAACTCGTACTTGCTACGTTAGTCCAAGAATCGGCTAAATCGTAGCTCTGATACCAATAAATGTAATACCTCTAACCCGTATCCTTCACCGGACAGGGTCATGGAGCATTATCGGAGTTTACTGTTAAATTACAGTTAATTTATGTCATATACCATTCATTTCCGAAAATCAATCACAATCAATCATAATGTCCCTTATATGGGTCCTCGAGGTCCAAAATACATATTAGAATCAAGTCAGGACTAAATCAGGATCACAAAACTTTTTTGCGAAATTTCAAAATTTTTCTTAGGTGCAAGGAACACACGCCCATGTCTTAGGCTGTGTGGGCATTCGATGTGAGACACACGGTCGTGTCCCAGCCCATGTCCTTACCTGTGTAACTCTCTAACTTGGGTCACACGGCCAGCCACATGTCCCTGTGCTAGACATTGTGGACAATTTAATTTTCAAAAATTAGGTGCAAGGGTTACACGGCCAGGACACATGCCCATGTGCTAGGCCGTGTGTCTCACACGACTGAGACACACGCCCGTGTCTCTACCTACGTGCTCAATTCTGAGCATTTTATTTCTCTAATTTTAAGATGCAAGGGACACACGGCCAAACCACATACCCATGCGCATGGCCATCTGCCGCACACGCGGTTGAGACACATACCCGTATGTCTGCCCGTGTGGATAGAATAAGGCCATTTTCCAAGCCTTATTTCTCACCCTTTTTACCTTGCCCCTATATCAACACTTCAATATATTCACCAACCAATTCAAGGTATATAAATCAATCTAATGATCAAGTTTTATGCATGACACATTTCTCATGCTTTCAAGTATTATCTCTACATTAAAATTATATACTTACCCAAACTTAATTGCATCTAATATATTAAGCCAAACGCATTCATATACTAAATATAATAAACCTCATGCATAAGTATGCATTACATTTACTATCACTAGCCATTCCAATGGCTAGTTACAACCAAATCGTTTACATACCCTTATTTATTATCATTAGCCTATACATGCCATTACATCAAGGTAAGATTCCTATATATACCAAAATGAGTTGGAGGATAGTATGATGATGCTCCGACCAATCTCCAACCTTTACGAGCTTCCGAGTACTATAAAACAAAAAAAAAAGAAAACTTAGTAAGCGTTTAATGCTTAATAAGTTCATTTAAAATAAGCATATCAATAACATGCATCCCCAAAAAAATTAGCCATTTGCCTAATCATATACACTCAATCAAACAAGTTAGTCATAAATTTTCTAAATAGTTTTCAAATAATAATGACGATGAGCTCATCAGGTAATAATTTTCATATACATAATCCTTTCATATCGTATTTTCACATAACTCATACATTTCTATAACAGGTCATCTCAAGTTCATTGTAGACATGTTAAAACTTTACCCGTTGAATTTATTTGAAATATCGATGGATACATTAGTAGTACACTCAAAGTGTACAAAATTGTAAATCCATCAATTCGTATTCAGGGGTACATAATTAGGGCACATAATCAGGAAGCACTCTCTCGAGTCATGTAACAGGATGCTCGTGTGAGCCATGTATCAGGAAGCTTATCCGGGCTAAACAGGAAACTCATAAGAGTTTTAATCAGGAAGCTCATTGAGCTTAACAGGTAACTCTGAAGAGTTATTAATAGGATGCTCAAGCGAGCTATAACGGGATGCTCATAAAAAGCTGCGTTTGTGTCTGCAATATATGCAAGATCACAACCGATCATATAACAGGACGCTCACAAAAAGCTGTGGTAGTCCGCAACACATGCAGGATTACTACCTATTAGGATGCTCATAGGAACCATGTAACAAGAATGCTCGAGAAGGCTTTTACCAGAATGCTCGTTTGAGCTATAATGTCCACAGTTTATGCAGGACTATAATCATTACGGGAAAATACTGTATCCATCGCATTTCATTATTCAAATGGACTTATCATTTATCGAACAATATCGGGTATGTGATTAATTTCATACATTAAACATTTATGCAATTCACACAAATACAACATGCGATTCAAACATATTAATATACATAATTTTGTTGCACGAACTTACCTCGACACTTGTTCGTGTATGAAAATCTACTAATCCAACACATTTTTTTTTCCTCAATCTACCTCTTTATTTGATCTTTCCAGATCTATATAAATGAATTTAGCATTAATTTAATTCACTTTATACTCAATTGAATTCAATTCACATCTTAGGAAAAATTACCATTTTGCCCGTATTCTTTTCATAAATGACAATTTCATCCCTAAGCTCGGAAAATGAAATTTATGCAATTTAATCCTTATTTCAAGCCTAATCGAATTTTACATGTTACATAACAACCCATGAATTTCACAAAAATCAGAAATTTTCCATGGGTTTTACATATTTACAATTTAGTCCCTAAATCACAATTTCATCAAAATTCTCTTTGTAAAAGTTGTTTATCTATCAACAACCTTTCATTTTCTACCATAAATTTCAAAATTTTAGCATTTACATCCATGGAAAATTTTCTATACTTCGATATCTTTACAAATTAATCCCCAAAATCGATTATATTAAGCTATTCCAATTTCGGAAATATAAAAATTACTAAAAACAGGACAAGATTACTTAACCAATTAAGCTTGTTTGATTTCCTTTGTCTTTCCTAGGATTTCCATGTATTTTGGGATAGAAGGTGATAATTATAATATGTTATTTCTATTTAATTATTATATCATCCTTTAATTTTCCTACTTTTCAATTTAGTCATTTTCTTTTTCTAATTTTCCATGGATGATTCATCATAAATATCTACTAACTTTTCTTAATGGTCTAATTACCATATAATGACCTAAAGTTTTAAATTCCATAGCTACTTGATACTTATAGCTACTAGAACTCAGCTTTTGCATTTTATGCAATTTGGTCCTTTCCACAATTAAACATGAAATCGGTAATATTTTCTTAATGAAATTTTCATACGTCATTTCTATCATAATGCAATTCATGCAATAATATTAAAATAAATTTTCTTTCTAACTCAGATTTGTGGTCCCGAAACCACTGTTCCAATTTCGCTAAAAATGGGCTGTTATAGGAGCAACCGAGACCACAACCCCGCCCGGAAGCTGATCGAAGAAGGAATTTAGAGTGTAATCG
The DNA here is from genome assembly GCA_025503065.1 of Gossypium bickii. NCBI lineage: Eukaryota > Viridiplantae > Streptophyta > Magnoliopsida > Malvales > Malvaceae > Gossypium > Gossypium bickii. The sequence goes on along the minus strand of CP106713.1, from coordinate 82,628,939 downwards.
TCAACTACCCCGATATGGCACAAACTTCGACTGACATATGCATTGATTAATTTTATTTTGTATCATTTAAGAAAAATGAAGTTATTTTGAATCTTTTTGTACACCGACTGATTTTTGTACCATTCATCTTTAGTAAAAGTGGAAATTTACTTTGATTCTTTTCACATACCATAGCAATAAGATTTTATTTGACAAGAAATATGCCATGATTTTTGTTAAAAATAATCCCAATTCAACCATTTGTAAATTTTGAAGCGATATGACTTGGTTACTTAACAAGCAGGAACAACCATGACTTGGTTAGTTAACGTTGTATCATTTAGTAAAAATGGTAGTTGATATTTGTTATCATTTCAGTTAATTAACGTTGTAATTTGTTATAATTTCACAACATGAAAATCTGATATTTGTTATTATTTCATCGAACCGCGCATTTACATATTATAATGGAATTGACATATTTTTTCTAGTTTGCTTAGTTATTTCAATGTGGACATGACGGCATTGTATGGCTCAGGTTCCTACACCACCCGCAGATCATCAGTTGGTTTGACCTGTCCTGAATATCCATGTTGTCGCGTATTCGAGTCAACATGGGTTGACCTTTTACTTTGCGATGCAATCTTCTATCAGGTAACAACTTAAACGGAGCAAGCAATCCAGAAGGCCACTTACGTTCATTTGGGGCTGGTGGGAATACGTGTCTCTACACGTACAAATTTTCTAATTTGTACACTTCATCGACAAAGCTTATGGGATCCAAACGGAGATTGATACAAGCTGCAATTGCATGAACACATGGAAAATAAAGTGTCTCAAATCTCCCATAGTCGCAAGTCCTATTTCTCAAGTGTATATGGTACTGTCCCCTGTAATACCTTGGTCTAGTCTGTCAAACTTCATTACCCAAAAACATAGGTCATCGGACGAGTGACAAACTACATGCATACAGTTGGCTCATGTCTTACCCTTCTTAATTTGTTCTGGCACCGCTGAGCACTACATATGGCCTTCCTACATTTGCCCAGCATAACTCATCTCTCACTTTGGGAATAGTTCCACCAAACAGAAGTATTTCTTTTTGACAACTGAGGTTATCGACAAATGATGCATTCCTTTTTAAACGAAATTGATGCATTTCACCAGGTTTGAAGTCACGTGGCCATATCATAGACCCCCATTGTAGGATTGTGTCTACTGATCAAAGGGTATGTTAGAGAGGTACCGTGCCCTTGTCGAGTTAGTTGACTGTAAGATTTCCAACATCTTATGAAAATGGTCCTTCATGATCTCGTACCTTATCAGTAGAATTTGATAGTAACGATTACATACTGAAGAATATAAAAAACAAACAGAATATTACAAACCAAATAATATTGGTGGTGATTACATACCCATGTTGGTCACTTGTGATCATTTAGCCGTAGAGGGATATTACTGGTAGTAGTTAGACACAACGTGCCTTAGACAGTACTGATGATGTGTGCGATCCCAGAGGCTTCCTTGTCGTTCAATTGCAAATAGTATTCTAGTTCCCTTATTTGGGATAACGTATATATCAAGTTGAAGGCAGACATGACTCCTTAACCTAGATAAAAAGAAATCCTAATTGTCTGCTTTCTCCCCTAGCGTTATTGCAAATGCAATTGGAAAGATCCTCTGATTACCATCCTATGTCACAGCCAACAAAAGTCGATGGGTATATCTACCATACATAAAGGTATGGTCTATTTGTACCAATGGCTTGCAGTACTAGAATGCTTGAGAATATTGCTTGAAGGTCCAAAATAGAAGATTCAACATCTACGAAGCAAACGATCATTGTGGTATGCAGGTTCTATTTCAAGATCTGTTACGCAACCTAGGACGTACCTCTCCAGCACCTGACACTACTGCTATAACTCGTTGTATGACGCGCCCCACCCACTGTGTATCTTCTCCAAGGCCTTCTGCTATACTATCCACGCCTTGCGGTGCGAAGGTCTATAGTTGAATTGGCTACGAATATTTGCAATTAAAATTGACACAGTAGTTCTCAGATCCGCTTTGACCATTGTAGTATTATGCTCACGATCATATCTTAATCCAACTTTAGATGATCCCGTGAAACACCTGCAACCACATGAGTATGTAAAACCCTAATTAATAAAACCCTAAAAACCCCTCGTGATACTTTACCAAAGGCACCATACACGCTCGTGTCCTCGACCCGTGTAACTCTCTGTTTATGACATCATCAACCATTTAGGGTTGCATGGCCAAGTCACACGCCCGTGTGCTAGGTCGTGTGGCCATCCTTGTGGATGAAAGTTAGGCTATTTACCAAGCCTTTTTCCATCCAAAAACTCTTGCACACTTATACCAAGTTTATCAACACACACATGGCATTTTTTAGGCATCCCAATAACCACATCATGGCATTCGCACACCATTTATAAATCACATTCATCATGCACAACCACACACTCACTTAACTAATCATAGCATATAACTTACTCAACCATTCACATTTAGTATTTGCCACACATAATTATTACACATTCACTCATCCAACCCAAACATGCATGCACATCCATGTAATGCTTCATCATAGACTTATAACATAAAAAATATTAGCCACATCAAATGGCCTTATACAATAATGACCTTCAATTAGCATAGGCCAATATTCTAGGCCAACTCATAATAACATGTACACAAATGACCAAGTCCCTATACATGCCATAGATGTAACACCCCAAATTATGGGCCTAGAAGAATTAGGCCTTGGGAATAGGAGCGTTTAAAATTTTTGAGAACAAGAGAACGGCACAATTGCATGTTAGATCTACTAGGTGAGTGATTTTGGAAGGTTAAGAGGATTCTATGAAGTCCTGGGTTCAAGCTATGTCATATGGAAAATTTTTATTTTTTTCGCATTAGGGGAACCATGACTCCCGGTTTTTAAGCTTTTAAATAATTATGATTAAAAAGAGACATAAAAGAGCCTGTGGTGTTGTGGCAAGGTGGCGTCACAGGTGTGGCAAGAAGGTCAGAGGTTCAAGTATTACTACATGCAAATGGGATTATTTATTTTACTCATGTGTGGGCAAGAGTTAGTGTTGGATTTGAACTCTGTGTTGGAGACTTTGAATGGGTCAAATGAGTGATTTAAGGAGTGGATCATGGAGGAAATTAAGGAGGGGATCATGGAGAGGTAAGAGGAGGAAATCAAGGGAAGTTGGGTAGGTGAAAATTGGTGCCGAAATAGGGTCCTTGCTCTTGGAAATTCAACTAGTGTGTTGTAGGGATGCCATTTTTCTTTTAGCCATTTCAGCTTTTGGCTCATTTTGTTCGATTTGAAATAGTGATGTGGGTAGTGGCTGATTTTATTCTAGTCATTCTTTTCATTTTAGTTCTTTTTTCCTTTTGCCAAAATCGAGTAATATCCCTTTTCTCTGCTATTTTCTTTGCAACAATTGCTGCTTGTGCCGATTCTCTCTTTATTCTCCTCATCTTGGCACTTTTCTACTCTTCTTGTTTCTCAATTTGACCGAACCAATCCCTTCTCTCCCTCCTTTCTTACTCATTTGAAGTTCTTCTTCTCACTTATCTAAAACCAAATTCTCCTTCTCTCTATTTCTTTTTCTGCAACTTTTCATCTTTGTCAACCTTGAGTATTCTTTTTTTAATTTGGAATTAGGCCAAATATTAGTTATCTTTTCTTCTTCTTCTCTTTTGATTTGGTCAACATTTGATTATTGTACTTGACCGATTCTCTTCCTCCCCATTTGCTTTAATCCGCTTGTCAAAGGTTTGTTGGTTTTGTGGCCAAATGTTGTAGCCAAATATACCCTGTCCTTGTAATCGAATATTAATCTTTCCTCCATCTGTTGCTCCAGCCTCTGAAGTGCCGAATATGTTCTTCTCTTGAGGGTTGTCTGAGTTCAATTTATCTATTGGCCGGTTGTTAGGGGTAAGTGGTTTGTGCTTTCAATCATTGACCAAATGCTAGTTCTCTTATTAGCCGTATGTTTTCCTTAGGTTAATATTTGATTAACCTTGGTTATTGGATATTGATGCTTAATAATGGTTGTGGTACAGACAAACCACAATAAGGTGAGATCGATTCATAATCAAACAACTTAAGAAGTATAAGCCGATTCAGTTAAGGTAGGTATTAATCTTGGGTTCGGCTTCTGTATTAGAAAGGCTTGTTAAATCTTATTAATAGAATGGCTAACCGAATACCTTAATTGAATATAGGTTCTACGCTCGTGGGCTACTGCGTTCTTCCAATAAGGTGTGTACACACACCACTCCAATTGTAGATCGGCAAATGCCGAAAGGTCGAAAGTACAGCTACGGCTATCACACGAGCGCACGAACGCGCGTGTGGATAAGTCGATACAACGACAGAGGTCACCATGAGCATATCGTGGTCTTAGGTCATTTTGGGGGCCAAATGGGCCGAGTGGGCCCAATGGGCCCGTGGGCCCTACATGAGTAATTTTTCTTTTTGGATGGATAGGAAATAATGAGCCGACCATGATGATCACATGGCTAAAAGGAAATAATGAGCCAGCCATGACGATCACATGGCTAAAGGCACTTTTAGGCTTAGTGGGCCACACAAGCGTGTGGGCCCAGGTGGGCCATATAATGGGCTTGGGACCATTAATGCGTTTTGATTGCAAAAGGTTATACAAGTCATGCGAGACGACTGTGAGCCTATTGACGGGTCGATATGTGTACTCATGCCTTAAGGGAGAAATGACTGTTATGCCCCTGAAGGGCAAAAATAACTAAAATGCCCCTACATGTTATATGATTGTTATTGTATGCCATTTATGGTATGTTTGCATTCATGTGATATTATGTTGCATGGGGGATGGGATCATTGATTTGGAGGAAGTATATGATTTGTTAGGGTCGTATGGTCGCTTGACGACTGTGGATCCACCGATGGCTTTAAGCCGATTATGAGATTGGCAGCTCTGCTGCAATATGAGTCAGTGCCACAACCGGTGCTACATAAGGAGTGTAGGGATAGGTGGGTCGATTTAATCCCCACAGGAGTGTAGGGTTGGACGGGATTCGGAGTGTAGGGTTTGTTGGGTAGTAGTGCATTACATGATCTGATTTGATTGAGATATGGGCTCAGGCCCAGCTAAGGCTATTATGGGCTAAGGTCCAAATACCACCGTTACTGTTTTCAAAACACTATGTTTCAGCAACAAACAAGGTTTTAAAAGTAATGACGATTTAAAACGATTAACAAAATGCTGGTATAATATGAGTCCTAACAAAGAGGCTTCACCTCCAAACAAGTTTCTTTTTTATCCTCAAGAAAAATGGTTTCCAAAAAGCACTCCAATGTGACACCGCCAGATTCGGCCATAGCTTTTAGGCCAGGTTTGGGGTGTTACAGTAGACTTAAAAAGCTAGAATAAAAATCATCGATACCAATCCATAGCTTCTTAGTGTGATAGAATCTCCAACGACCTCCAACTCGAGCTAGCATCTGTGACACTATAGGAAAAAGAAAGAAAGGGGTGTAAGCTATATAGCTTAGTAAGTTAGCATGTAAATAATAAGTAATTAATTAATATGTTTTTACCAATCTTCACAATATTTTCTCAAGATAATACAATCATAATTGCACATAGTTCACTATTTACTCACGTTCATCTCAAGCTGTTTGCTCAAGTCATAGTCACTAAATTATTTATATCTTGAGCTACGGAACTCTAAATTAATATCTGCTAATTTTCCCTAAAACTAGCCTCACATTTCCTCTTACCATAAAGTTTCAGAATTTTTGGTTTAGCCAATAACTATAGTTTATTCATTAAAGTCATCCTTATTCCGCTGTCTGACAGTTCCGACCCCTCTTCACTAAAAATTAATTATCTACTCGTACGGGATTTAGATGATGTTCTTGTTTATTTATTTTGAAAATAGACTCATTAAGGATTTTAAGCATATAATTATAGCCCATAATTATTTTTTTAAAATTTTTAATGATTTTCTCAAGTCAGAATAGGGGATTCCAAAATCATTTTGAGTTTGTCTTACAAAAATTCAAATATCTCAGAATGTGAAATTCCTTTGCTTACACCGTTTCTTTTATATGAAAATAGACTCAATAAGATTTAATTTCATATCTTATTCAACCACTAATTTGATTTCCACCATTTTTGGTCATTTTTGAAAGTCACACAATTGTTGCTGTCTAAAATTGTTTTATTGCTAATTTTGCTCTTTCATGTTTTTGTTGTATTAACTTTCATTTACACACACATAACACCAAGCATGTCCATAGCTAGCCATTCCAATAGCTAGTCATTATCAAATATTTACAAGTCTTTATATTCATACTTACTCCACATCAATCTTACCAAAGTTCGATCACATATCGAGCACATTGCTCATGAATATATATATACACATGTACCTGCACTCATTCATCACATAATCACAACCATTTACACTTAGTCATTTCCAGTTGAACACATCGGAATATTAACGGATACATCAGAATATTGCCTATAGTGCCACACTTGTAGCCAAAGCCACTTCACATCACTTATCACACATAGGCTCGTTCTCGAGCTATTCACATTCGCGGGTCTACTCACAAAAGCTGTCGGTCATACGTAACTACTCAGTGCTGCTCCCACAAGCTGTCAGGTATTTGCAACACATGTCGAATTACCCAGCCACTGGTAGAACTTATAAGATCAGCACCCGTTTCACATAGTCACAATCTCGGGTCTGCTCACACAAGCTATCGGTCATGACGAAACTACACGGTACTGCTTACACAAGCTGTCGAGTATCCGTAACACATGCCAACTAACTCAGCCATCGGTAGAATGCACGGACCAGCACCTGGATCACTTATTTCACTTAGATTTCACATAGGTTTCTAGTGAACAAGTCACTCGTATCCATTTTTATTCCTAAGGTTCAATCGGGAAATTTCTCACCTATCGATATTTTGTCAATTACATCAAATATTCAGCCACAATTCATACCATTTATCAAAATATGAAAACATAAGTACAAACGATGCATTATTTACATACAAACTTACCTCGGTAGCACAATCGGTGAAAAGGACTTATTCGTCATATTCTTTGTTTTCCTTCGTTCTAGGTCCGAACCTTATTTTTTTTGATCTATAATATCACATTTAGTCTATTTATTAGTCACATTATTCAATGTGATCCAAAAATCATATTATGGCAAAATTACGTTTTTGCCTCTAAAGTTTCACATATTTACACTTTTGCCCCTAGACTCGTAAAACAATTTTCATTCAATTTCTTTGTATTTTAAGCCTAGACGAACCATTTTCATAACTACTATTGTAACAGCCCGTTTACGACCCTAAATGGAACGGTGGTTTCAGGACCACGAATCTGAATTAATAAGAGTAATTTTTATAATTTTATTATTATTTTTCGTGTTAAATAAATATGCTTGAACATGTGCTAGTATTTTATGAATTCAATTTATAGCTAATGTGAATAATTTAAGAGAGAGGATTAAATTGCAAAAGGGTGATAAAGATAGCTTTTATTTAATTGGGTAGCTAAATTGACTTGTCTTTTTCATTGTGAGGATTAAATTTGCAATTATACAAATTGCATTTAGAGTGGACGGCATCGTGCTCCACTATGCATTATTTAATTGAATTTTTTTTTTGTTAGTGGAAGGAATAATATCATAAAAAAATAAAAACACCATTTGCATGTTCATCTTTTATCTCTTATTGCCGAAATCACTAGAGAAGAAGAGAAATATAAGTTCTCTCATATTCGGCCTTCCCAAGTCAAAATTAGGTATGTGTGTTTTAGATTTTTGGATGATTTTTGCATTTTTGAGATGGTTATTAAGAGCTTTACATAGCCCATGTGGTCATTTGCGTTTTGGTTGTGATTTTCATGAGATGCCATTGATGGAAGCTTGATGTTTTTGTTGATTAATGGTGAAATATTGATGTTAGGTGATAGATTAGTAAGTTTTGTTCTTGCATTTTTGATGAAATTGAGTAAATTAGAAATTAAGGTTAAAAATAAATAGTTGAGGGATTAAAATGCTAAATAATTAGTTTGTATGGACTTATATGGTCCTTAGGATGGTTCGACCCTAAAGGATGTAAGTCCAATTTTGTGTAATTCGTGAGTATTTTATTAAGGACTAAATTGAACAGATTGTAAAAGTAAGGGGGTAAGTTAGTAAATTTCTAAACTATGTGTTTATGATCAAATTGAATGAATATAAGTTTAAATGAGTTTAAATTGGAATTATTTAGATCAAGAACAAAAGGAAACCAGATTGGATCGGGGAAAAGTAAAATTAAACGAATAGCCGGGAAGCGTAATTCGACAACTTTCGAGGTAAGATTTTAAACGATTGAGTTAACCGAATGTCTTTTATATATGTAATTATGTTAATGATGTCAAATATATAGAATGGCACATGGCCGAACGAAATAGAGAATTTTGGTATATTGGTTGGATATTATAATTCTTGGAATTTGAATATGATTTCATGAAATGAATTTTTAAAGTGTAAATGTTGGAATTGGTATGAGATATTGAAGTTGTGTTTATATATATGCTTATGCGCATGGTGGTGAATCGGATTTAGATAATTATATGGATATATTTATATACAATTAAAACGAGTCATAGGTTTACGAAAGGTATTATGTGTATGAACTTATAACCGGGCACTATGTGTGCGAGACCGGACCAATGGCACTAAGTGTGCGGGAATGATAGGTAACGGTACTGAGTGTGCAATACGTTATCGGGAGAATTGGCACTATGTGTGCGGAAACGATAAGTAACGGCACTGAGTGTGCGATACGTTACTAAAGTTTATATTCAAGTATGTAGGTAAGAGGTTCGTTAAACGACCTTAATTGTTAATGTTATTATGTATTCGGAAAAGATTGGATAAAGTATCGTATATTATGCATGAATGGTTAAATCATGAAAGGTATGCAAGTTTAAGGTATGTAATATATATTTATATACATATATTATTTTGAAATTTGTGGTAACTCGATATGGTAGTATAAGATTCGAAAATTTGAAAATGTGTATACAAATTATCTATTGTGATGGTGATATATGGAAATAGTATAAGTATGGTTGTAAACGTATAAATGATTTTATTATATGATGCTATGAATTCATTTTTTAAATATTAGGCTATTCGGCAAGAATATGACAAAAGGGTATAGTCTTGGAATTTTAAATTATCTTATTCACATATGAATTGTTTAAATCTTACTAAGCTTTGGAAGCTTACTTTGAATGTGATTGTTTATGTATTGTAGATCTCATTTTGGGTGCCCATCTCTTGCTCGGGAATCACAGCTGAAGCTTATCACATTATCATCAAAGTATTGGTACTTCTTTTGTATATAAACCTAAGTCTATGGCATGTATAAGCTAGCTATGTTTTGGTAAAATTTTGGTGTTGTAATTACAAGCCATGCGAAAATGGCTAGTTATAATGCATTAAGTTTATGCAAAATTCGATCATGGTATATATATATATGAGGTGTGTCGAATATGCTTTACAAGAAATTGATTGAGTTGATGATGTTTTAAACATGTTTCGATTGTAATATGCTTATATAATGTTGTAATATATGTTCGATAGATGCTTGATGATATAGTCTTTAGATATGGTTTGGTTAAATGGATAAAATGTCAAAATTTATCAAAGACTAGAGAATGACCATTTCGAATAGGTGATACAAATATATGTGATGGCCATATATCTATGCTTGGGTCAAATTGGTTATGCTTGAAGTAATGAATATATTTGTGCATTTTTGGTTTTGATATAAGTATGTTTTGGGTAAATATGATTCGTGACTTCATATAGAGTATTTTTTTTATTTATATATTTCGAATGAATGTTTCATGAATGAGTATATCAACTATTACTTTGATATAAAGGTGCATAAAATCTACTTATACGGTTAGTTAATTTAGCTTTAAGCAGGAGAGTAAATCATGATTAGAGTTCAAATATTTTGGTGGTAGTTATTATGGTTAAACAAATATGTATATGTTTTCTTTTAAGTAATTCAATAATTATGAATTTATAAAGTATAATTAATTAAATATCTAGTATGCTATATAGACATTTTGAACGATTTGCTTATGAAATGAATGGTTAGTTTATACATGTGGATTGGATTTGTTAAAGAAATTTTTGTAAGTCGAATATGCTATGAATTGTATCATGTATTCATTTTACTTGAAGAGCCATCAATAATTTGTTATATGCGCACATGGTGTTGTTATAATTTAAATTTTATGCTTGACCATTTTGGTGATATTTCTTCTACCGAGTATGTTTGGATTTGTATGCTGTGTGCTATATACATATTGTCAGGTTCAATATATGCATGAATTTTTGTAATAGATTTCATGATGCTTGAGATGCACGGAAACCTGTCTTGAGTTGTATTGGGTTAGTAATGCCCTTTTAACCCTAATCGGCGATGAATACGGGTTAAGGAGTGTTACAACAATAGCCCACAATTTCCACTAATTCACACTTTTATGACAAATTTCATAACTTTTCCAAATTAGTCCTTTTTAGCATCTTTACCAAAAATCACTTAGTAAAAGTCATTTCTCTAACCATAAACATGCATAATCTACCTTTAAACATCAAAATACACACATATTCATCATGGGTCAAAACCCTAGACTTCAACCATATCTCAAAATATTGGTAGAAATAGATAGATCTTGTTACGAGGATTTCAAAAACATAAAAATCATTAAAAACGGGGCTAGAACGGACTTACAATCAAGCTTGGAAGCTTGAAAAACCCTAGCCATGGTTTCTCCATGCAAGTTTCAACCATGGGTTGAAGATGGACAAAAATTTGGCTTTTAATTTTGTTTTTAATTCATTTTAATTACTAAATGACCAAAGTGCCCCTAACTTGAAAATATTCTATTTCACCTATTTCATGTCCATTTTTGTCCAAAAAATTAACCAATGGTCTAATTATCATTTAATAACCTCAAATTTAAAATTTCATAACAATTGGACACCTCTAACATGTAGAACTCAACTTTTACACTTTTTACAATTTAGTCCTTTTGACTAAATTGAGTGCCCAAACATCGAAATTTTCAAAAAAAAAATTTAGGAAATCATTTCGTGAAATCATAGACCATAAAAATGTAATAAAAATAATTTTTTCTCTTCGGATTTGTGGTCCCGAAACCACTGTTCTGATTAGGCCTAAAATCGGGCTGTTACAAAGGACTTGTGTGGCCAGGCCTCCTGTGTGGTAGTTCTGCAAACTCCAACTCATCATCTACCGATAGATCGACATTATGCATGTTGGCTGGAGGCGAGTACGCCGTGAATCGTGGAGCTTCTTCTTCATCTTCACTCCCTTCACCGTCTTTCGGTTTAGCTGGAACAAGCTCTAGATCAGAAAATAATACAACTTTTAAACCATCGGCACCGGGCTCCTGGGATGGATCCATATCGGATTCATTACCATCTTTATTATTGGACTCATTAACATTTTTCATGTTGGAAGTCCCATCGCTGATGGACATTGTAAAGAGTACATCATCCTTTATCGTGTACGTGTTGGAACGTCCAAAATCACATGTCAATTGCCAACCACTGGAAGTTGCTTCCTTTCCCGAGTAAGTATTCCCAGCATTGAACATCGACCCACCAAGGTTCATGTCCCATCCACTAACTGAGTGTCGTGCAGGGGTCGTGTATTCCGTTCTACCACCAAAACTTGATAGTTCAGTGTTCTTCTTCCCACGATTAAAATCTAAGGTCGAGACGGATGAGTGTCTTCCCATTGATGATTATATGATATCATAATGGGAAATTTCTACAAAGTGGTTAGATTATCGACATTTTCAACCGTTCTCACCTCTCGAACAAGGAGAGATGTTGAAGTGGAAAGTCCTTCATCTGACCTTGAAAATTCCACATATAACTCAAGAAAAGTGATCCACTATCAAGGGGCGTCTGCAACATCGCCTCCAAGCCCCAAGCACCTTTGATATCAAATGCGTCATATCTCACGGATCGACCAAAATACAAAATCGATATTTAATAGACGATACTCTCATTGCCGTAGATCCAACAATTTTTCGCCTAATTCTTTTCCAAAGTTCTAGCAACTCTATGTTCTAATTTAAAGCCAGTCACGCTGTGTTATCTGATAAAAAAAACCATGCCGTTCTTAGTGTCCCAGACCTCACCGTCGTAATAAATAATAACACTAATCCGACCACTCATTTTTGACCAAATTATATGTCGAGAGAAGTTTGAAACAAAAACATTATGCACAAAATATAATGCTTCAAGTAAATATTAACACGAAAAATCAATGACTATGCTTACTTTTTTTTACAAATAATATCGTTGCTCCAACTTATATCTTCCCTACGAACTTTTAATCTTTTGAACTTTTTTAAATTCTATTTCTCCAACTTATGCCACTAGAGGCTGAAATATGGGTCATTTATAGCCCAAGGGATAACATCCCATTCATTTCTGTAAAAATGCCCTGGATAGCGGGGGTTGAAATTTGTAGAGAAAAAATGCTCCAAGTAGGACGCACTATAAGCAACAGTACTGAAAAGGGCGTCCAGTTGGAAGCACTTTCAATACTTTTGCTCACAGTGCATCCTGCTTGGAGCGTTTTTCAGAAACGTTTCAAATAACCCGAGATTCTCGGGATATTTTCTCATAATTCGTCTAGTCAAAATTATTTTTCAGAACCCATCTCGTCAAAATCATTTTATCAGAGCTCCTGAATACTAAAAACCTTAACAATAAAAAACCCAAAACCCTAGAACAAACCCAAAACCCTAATTAACACACACCAAAAACCCTAATAATAAAATTATTTTTCCTAAAACTCCAAAACTCTAATTAATAAACACTTAAAAATTAAATAAAACACAAAAACCCTAATTTAATAAACAATAAACCCTAATTAAAACCCTAAACCCTAATTTAATAAGCTTTAAACCCCTAAAAACTAAGAAAAAACATGCTGACCTAGACGTACTTTACTGATTTTCCCCTGAAAATGGCACCAGCTGGGAGCATTTTTGTAAAATTGGCCCATTTCCGGAAATTTTAACAAAATTAGCCCATTTTCGTAATTCTTTTATAAAATTGGCCTTTTTTTGGTATTTTAATTGGAATTACCACCATTTAAGTTGAAGAAGTGAACCAATACTTTTTTAATATTATTATTTTTTCTCTTTCATATAACATATATTATTTACATTAAATAGTATATAAATAAATTTAAACTAGAAGTCCTCTTATTTATAGTATAAGTGTAAATTATGAAAGTATTCTCTTCTTAATTTAAATTATAAGTCTTCCCTCACGAATTTCTTCAAATAAAGAAACTCCTCTAATTATTATGTATATAATAATATATAAATACATTTAAGCTATAAATTCTCTCTAATAAATTTCTTCAAATGAGAAAACTCAAAAGAGAGTAAGTAGAAAATAAAGAAATTATCACTTATTTATAGTGTAAGTGTAACTACAGAAGTATTCTTTAGATATAAGATTTATAGTATAAGTGCTTGAAATAGAGATGGTCACATGTCAAACAATTTTAATGTGAAAATAAACTTTATTTTCTTATTTAGTCATAACCTTATAATATGAATATGATGTTTTAAATCTTAAAAATCTAATTGGTTTTTGTTCATCAACTAATTTTTTAGATAATATTGTTAACAATAAAAATACCAAAATTTTAAATTAAATCAATTTTATTAGCAATAAAAATATTCAAATTTTAAATATTATTAATAAAATATTTATCATGATAAATTAAAATAAACTAAATAATAGTTATTTTCATAAGTTAAAAAAATATTTTTATGGTTTTATACATTATAGGTTAATTAACTTAAATTTATAATAAATTATTATATTATATTTTACAAATTATTTCGAAAAATTATTAGTTTTATAATACATTCAAATGTATTAAATTATTTATTTAATTTTATTTTAGAATTAAGAAATTGAATCATATTGATTTAATAGTCAAACTTTTCAAGAAAAATAATCAAACTTAAAACATATAAATAACAATAAAAACTCTATTACACACATATGCATATGGAAACTATGTATTTAAAAAATAAGTTTGTATTTAAAAATAACATAATAAATAATAAAATATATAATTTGGAACTAATTAAAAGCAATAATACATTAAATATGTGCTATATTAAAATAAAAAAAATAGATTAATTTGTAAGTAAAATGGAATCTAAACACGTGGATACATCATATTAAAAATATTAAATGGATACAATTATTTATCATGATGTTGTCATCAATCCTAAGTTGATGTCTAGTTAATTTGTAACACCATCCAAATCAACACCATTATTAATACTAGAAATATGAACACCACTATTAATATAGAAATTCTAACACACGCATATACGTATAGAAACTACGTATTTGGAATGCTTGGGTGCGCTTATAAATAACATACAATAAATAATCAAATGTAAGATTTGAAACTAATAATAATAATACTTATGCAATATATACGAAATTAAAATAAAAAAAAGTTTAAATTGTTAGTAAAAGGGAATTTAAATAGGATACATCATATTAATAATATTAAATATACTTTAATTGTTTATCATAGCATTGTTATTTTTCTTGAGTTGGTATCGAATTGACTTATGGTATTAACTCAATTGACAATATTATCAATAAGATTATGACATGCCCATGAGGTGAGTGAAGATAATTATGTATATTTATTAAGAATTCACTTAACAATCAAATGTCATTTTAGTTGAAATGACAAAGTTGAAAGAGTATATGTCTGGTGTTTCATGTTCAATTCATTGTAAGCATGAATTTTTTTCTAGATTTTATTTAAAAAATTAAAAGTACTCTTAAATTAATATTCATTACTTTATTAAAATAAAAATATTTTAATATTTTAATAACTAAGACCTGATTATAATAATATAAACCTATCAAAATATTTATATATAATATAGATAAATTTAAAAGAATCAAATTCAAAATAATTCATATATTAAATTAATGTTGAATGAATTTATCTATAAAATTCAATACGTAAATATAAAATAACTTGAATCTAAAATTATGGATCGCAAACCTGACATAAATTAGAAATGAGTCGAAATTAAGACTAATTTGACATACAAAATTAAAATCTTATTAATCCGACCTAAATTCATCCATGTCATCCCTCGCACACATTTAGAAAAAAGAAAAAAAAAAAAAAAAAAAAGAAATAGTAAATTATCAAAAAATATTAAATTACAGAATTAAAGAATTTACTATAATAAATAGAAAAAAAAAATATTTCCCCTGGGTTCTCTTCTCTTTCTTTGCTCGTTCTCTTGCTGCTACCCCTTTATTTTGTCTTTTGTCTCTGTTATCCTCTCTCTAGAATCTCAAGAGAGCTGCCATAGCCCCTATTTGAACAATCAAAAAGAAAAACTTTATTGGCTCTTCCGTTTCCAGGTTCGTTTTCACTATTCGATCTACACGATGTTTGCCCGAATCGTTTTGATTTTTCTTTTATTTATTGGGTTTTTATTTTTTATTTATTGTTTTCTAAGGGTTTGATTCTGGGGTTTTGGCGAAGAGGGGTTTGAGTCCGGCGATCTTTATTTTCTTATAGGGTTTAATTGAGCTTGAGTTTCATGTTATTGGGTCTTAATTTGATGGTTGTCTAACTTGGGTTTTATGGGTTGATTCATAGGATTCTGTTGAGCTTGATTATTGAATTTATTAAGATTTTCCCTGTTAGGGTTTTATTGGTTTTTAATTTAATTTGATTGATTGTAGTCGTTGAATCTGTCTAATTAAAATAATGATAGATTCTTTAAATTATATATATTTTAAATATGAAAAACTGTGCTATTAATTGCATATGAGCCTGATAAATTGTGTTTGTGCCAGTTGGTTTTGTGGAAACTTTAATGGTAAACGGCCGTGTAATTTTTGATGCAACTGTAGTTTTAATTTTGGGTTTTAGGATGCTGTGGTTAAATAAGATTGGTTAGGGGATATATGCCTCCTTTGAAATGGTGTTTACATTTTGAAGTGAGGTTTAAGAGTTCATGATTTTGATTGGTTTTCTTAACCGGGTTCTTGATTGTGTAGCAAGTGGGGCACAAGGAGTGTGGGGAGGAGTTTTCTAGGGGAAAATGGCTGCAGTTGCAAGCGAGGAGACTGGAGTGGGAAGGTCTGTGGAGGGGATTTCAAGCGGGCAGCGTTGTCAAGCAGGGGAAGCGTTGGCAGAGTGGCGGTCTTGTGACCAGGTGGAAAACGGAACACCTTCAACCTCACCCCCTTACTGGGACTCTGATGATGATGATGGTGGTATGTGTATGGTTCCCCTTTGGTGTTTGGTTGAATGCGCTTTATCCTTTTGAATATTTATTAGTATACTGTCTGTTTATTCTCAACATTGATACTATTGAAGTGTTAAGCTGTATCCTTTATATATTAAATCTAGTGGATAATAAAATGCTGAATGGCATGATTAAAATATTGGCTTGAATTTAGTTTTAGCTAGTCTATTGTGATTTTCTGTCTAAATTTTGGAATGCAATAGAGTGGTTCTCTAATGTTTAGAAATTACCTATAATAATAACTAGAATTGGTGGATTAGATTGTTGAAGCATGCATAAGCCACAGTTGTCTTGAGTGTAATGTTATTGTAGATTTGTTTCTTGTTAATTCTGTGTGAATTTATGTTTTTTAAGCTCTAACTCATTGATCAATGGTTGATTATAGAAGGTTTAACTAAAGCCTGGCTCTCATGACACATTCACCCCTTAAAAAATGGATTGAGCAGATATTTTTCAAACATACTGTTGTTTTGAATCTTTTTTAATCTCCAGTACCCTTTATATGCAAGTTGCCTAGATGGATGGAAGGAGGATCTTTTTGAATGATTTCCTCTATAGACACAAAGTTTCAGTGCTCATGAATCATGATGTCCAGACAGGGATCGGATTTTATGGCTCAGGATTCTTTTTTTGTTTTAACTTCTGATTCTTTTTTTAAATGTCATGTGTATTTCAAATATTAGTTATTTACGTTATATTTTCTCTTTTAAATGCCATCTGGAGTTCTTCAAGGTGCTCTTAACTGTATCTTCCTGATGCATGATACCTTAAGAGAAACATATAACATGAGAGGTGAATAGGCTAGCCTGTTAGTTGAAGATGCTTGTTCTGAACTATTTTGAATGTTCTAAATGCACATTGATTTTTAAAAAAAAAGGAAAAAAAGAAAAGAAAGCACAAATGAAGCTGGGCTAGGGAATCGTTCTAGACATTTTCTCTATCAGTATCACATATGTATATCTTTCAGTTTATGTATGAGCAATTTGGAATGCATATTTGTTGTTCTTCCGTTTTTTCTATGATTGAAATTTCTTGAACTGAGTTTATTTCTTTACAATAACAGGTGAATGGGTTAGCTTGCTATTAGATGATACATGCTGTAAACTATTTGCGTGTAAAAGAATTACAAATTAAGTTGGATTAGGGAATACTTATCAAGAAGTCCTGTCACTCTTTACTTTCTTTACATTTTCATTTTAAGTTTGAAGTTTTTGGTATATGTTCTTTTTGTTCTTCCCATCTTTTATGACCTAAGTTTCTTAAAGTGAGTTCACTTATTTTATAGGGCCAAGGCCTTCTGAATTATATGGAAAGTATACGTGGAAGATAGAGAAGTTTTCACAGATTAACAAAAGAGAACTTCGTAGTAATGCATTTGAAGTTGGTGGCTACAAGTGGTATGGGGCTGAGATATTGCTGGCTCTTATTGTCTACTCCTGCCTTTTTTCGTTCATATTCTCATTCTGGAATTCTATCCTTTCATTTCATATTGAAATTCTATGTGGAGAATTTGTTCTTGTACACACAAACAGATAAATCTTTTAGACTTTATAATGTTGTCCATAAAGAAACATATGCTTTTTCAGCAGGGGAAATTCACTAGTTTCGATTTGAGCATTTTGCCATGTTTGACAGGTACATCTTAATTTACCCACAAGGTTGTGATGTTTGCAATCATCTCTCATTGTTTCTCTGTGTTGCTAATCATGACAAACTTCTTCCAGGTTAGATAGTATCAGTAAATTACACAATGTATTTATTATCATTTATCTTTTGTTTATGGAGTTGAACTGATATGTTTCCTTGCTTTATTGGAGACAGGTTGGAGTCATTTTGCACAGTTTACAATAGCTGTCGTGAATAAAGATCCTAAGAAATCAAAATATTCAGGTTAGCTGTCCCACATTTTGTTTAGTTGCTATATTAGGGATCATGAATTATCAGCAACATTCTGTGGATTGCAGATACTTTACATCGATTCTGGAAGAAAGAGCATGACTGGGGATGGAAAAAGTTTATGGAGCTCTCTAAAGTTTATGATGGATTTATAGAATCTGACACACTTATCATAAAAGCTCAAGTTCAAGTCATCAGGTAATTTATTGATAAGAAATCTTCCGCCTGTGGGGCTTCATTCAATAGTAGTCTTATGTTGCTCGTACTTAGGTTTGTGTTTGATATGGGTATATTATATTTCTTGCTATAGTATGTTCAAGTTTTTTAATAAGTTTCTCCTTCTGTTTAGAGGGTCATATTCCTATACCCATGTTCGGATGTGTTAGACATGTGTACTTAAAGAAAAAGAGCGACATCATTAGTATCAACATACATATGGAATTATTTGAATCTTGTTCTTCATGCTTATCAGCAGAACTTTTGCAATTCTAGTTTTCAGTAAATATAAAATTCAGGATTAAACTCTTTATTGGTAATTGTTTCATTCTGGCATTGTATTATACCTTTGATGATAAAGTTGCCTTATTACTGCGGTCTTTTTGGTTTAAGAAGGTTCCTTGCCTTGAGTGGTTTCCTCATTTGAAATTATTGTTTTGGCATGCTACAATCAAGTTGATTTGCTTTGGTAATTTGTGTACACCTGATCTAGTTTTTTTTTCCATCTTGTGAGCAAATGTAATATTCTTGTTTTGAATTTGTAGGGAGAAAGCAGACCGACCTTTTCGTTGCCTTGATTGTCAGTATAGGAGAGAACTTGTTAGAGTGTATTTGACAAATGTAGAGCAAATTTGTCGCCGTTTTTTGGATGAGAGACAACAAAAGCTAGGGAAGTTGATAGAGGATAAAGCTAGCTGGTCAAGGTAAATGATATACACACCGTCTTTTAATGATATGTTACTTATCTAGAACACTAAATTCAAGTTTTAACCATGTGCAGCATCTGTGTTTGAAGGATATGTTATATTTGAATGCTTTCCTTTTAGAGGGTTTTCTTTGTTCTTGCCACATCAAATTTCTTATTGCTTTGACATCATGTGTCAAAGTTGGCCTCAATTTTCTTAGACTTGGCAGTTTTTCTTTGTCCTTTTCTTCATGTTTTAAATGGCACATGTTTGGTGACTTTGTTTCTCATCAGGTCATCACTTTTAGCTTTTTGTTGCTCTTCTTGAACTAATTGTTTGCAAATGTTGCAGCTTCTGTGCTTTCTGGTTGGGGATTGACCAAAATGCCAGGCGCCGGATGTCCAGGGAGAAAACAGAAGTGATTTTGAAAATAGTTGTGAAGCACTTTTTTATAGAGAAGGAAGTGACATCTACTTTGGTAATGGATTCACTTTATAGTGGGTTGAAGGCACTAGAAGGCCAGAGTAAGGGCAAGAAAGCAAAGTCCAAACTATCGGATGCTGAAGAAATGCCAGCACCAATTGT
The DNA here is from genome assembly GCA_025503065.1 of Gossypium bickii. NCBI lineage: Eukaryota > Viridiplantae > Streptophyta > Magnoliopsida > Malvales > Malvaceae > Gossypium > Gossypium bickii. Next base: position 82,609,087 of record CP106713.1, on the reverse strand, counting down.
TCATATGGAAAAAGATATGTTTTTGTTGGTGGACGATGTGCTGCTACTTCTAAAAAGGGCAGCTTTGGAACCACTACCTCCGAAAGATGAGAAAGGTCCTCAAAACCGAACTAAGGTAAGTTCCTGAATATTGATGATAGGTTCAATGTTGTTAAGGGTGGTAAGCTCACTCAAGACTCAAAGTTCTCTCTAGAGCCCAATGTGCAAAGGTGCAAGGCACAAAAAAAGTGCTATAAGGGGCATACATATAAATAAATTAATAAATATATATGTTACATTATGATTGGTCTATTAGTTACAAAAAATCAAAGAATTGAGTCTTCATTACAATAATATATATCAATCTTTGCTCCAAATACATATTACAAAAATTATTAAAAAATTACAATAGGAGAAAAAAAGTATAGAGAAGGGGAAAAACAATTAAAAGAATAATAAATAGTAGAAATGATAGAGAATATATATAAAACAAACATGTTTACCCTTGCTTGGTAGTGTCAGCATATGGTTTTTAAGATCAATGTTTGAGGGAGATTGAAGTTTTCAGTTTAATTATTTAACTAAGTTTAACTAACGACTAGTAGTTTAATAATAAAAAAAAAAAATAATGATATTTTGAGTTTTAAAATAAAAAAGTTAAAAGTCGGCTTCAGTGGGCATTAAAGGTTTATTACTGTTTTGCTATTAAGTGGTCATTTGAGTTTAGAAGAAAGAAGGGGAAAAAAAGGAAAGAGAGATTCCTAAAAGCTGGCTTCACCACTTCAATAAAGCTAGCTTTATTGTCGCCTAGCATTGAAGCCCAAAACGCATTGGCGCGAGGGCCCATTTAAAATCTATGTTGCTTAGACTCTTCATTTTTCATGAAGTACCCGTATCTGACACACGGATAAGTGGTCATTTGAGTTTAGAAGAAAGAAGGGGAAAAAAAGGAAAGAGAGATTCCTAAAAGCTGGCTTCACCACTTCAATCAAGCTAGCTTTATTGTCGCCTAGCATTGAAGCCCAAAATGCATTGGCGCGAGGGCCCATTTAGAATCTATGTTGCTTAGACTCTTCATTTTTCATGAAGTACCCGTGATCGACACACGGATAAGTGGTCATTTGAGTTTAGAAGAAAGAAGGGGAAAAAAAGGAAAGAGAGATTCCTAAAAGCTGGCTTCACCACTTCAATCAAGCTAGCTTTATTGTCGCCTAGCATTGAAGCCCAAAATGCATTGGCGCGAGGGCCCATTTAAAATCTATGTTGCTTAGACTCTTCATTTTTCATGAAGTACCCATATCCGACACACAGATATGTGGATATGACCTCCAATGATCCTTCAAATATATGGAAAATGTTAGAAAAACCAACTATAGCTTGTATCCGACACTCACACCTGAGTTTCAGTAACATGGTTTAAAATAGCTTTGTCTGAGAAGGTTGATGGCGCAATCTTGGTTTCTCACTGTGCCTTAGTGCCTAGCTGAGTGCCTTAACAGCATTGGATAGGTTATAGGAAGAAAATCACATGTTTAAGGGAGTACAAAGTAATTTGTTCAGTTCCATTTTAAAATTTTTGGCGATTGATGAGAACATATTAGTCGAATTTTCTTTACCTTTTTGTCCTAATAGGTGTTCCATCTAGTTTCGAAATAGATGCTTTTGCTTCGCTAGAAGCTAATGCTATTCCCATTTACTTCTTTGGGAAAGATAATTCCAGCCCCTCATAACATATTTATTTTGGTATTTTTAAAAAGCAACAATAAACAAAGCTTTTCCCTTTCTCAGCAAGTCTTTTCATTTTTCTGCAGGATGGAAATTCTGGAGAGGATTTCAACAAGGATTCAATTGAGCGTGATGAAAGACGTCTTACGGAATTGGGTCGCAGGACAGTGGAAATATTTGTTCTCTCTCATATTTTCAGGTACCGTGCTTTGTGATTCAGCCTTAGAATAATGATTGGTTATTTATGTCTCTCATTACTTCTGGAAATGCTGGTATGCGTCCTTGAAACTAGTATCAGCCACCAAATGAATATGCATGTATAAATATGATGATTCATTGGTATGTATCTGATATTTTTTTGTTTCCCCTATCAAGTAATGGACCCAAGGGAGTAATAAGTATGGCATTTGTTTTTGTGGGACAACTGGTTAATGGAGGGTAAATATTTGATGAGAGCCACTATATAATTTAAATGGTTCTCTCTCTAGTTTGCCTAGACATTTTTATCTGAAAATTGCAAATTTTATAGTTTAGCACAGTTTTCTTACTAAGTGAATGTCAATTATTTGCATTCTGTTACACTTAGCATCTATATATCTGCATGATACATCTGGTCACCATGAAAACACCATCCAGGATGGCGAATTCACTATAGTACAGAAGTTTCTTCTCTTTCAGTGGGAGAGGGCAATATATGATCTTAGTCAACTTACCAGCTAAAAGAATCTTATAGAAATAGGGCATTGTCTTATTTTCTGATGGTCGTTTTTGCGCACAAATTTTGGTGGTAATTCAGTTACACTTGATTTTGTATTCCTTTATATTTTCTGCCAGCTTAATGGAAGGGTTGAATTCTTAATTTTCACATAGTGTTTCAAACTTCTTTTGAGCAATCTTTATAGGATATTAATGGGTGATGGTGATACTTATTTGAATCGATAGATTCCCTAATTTTTTGGTTACATACAGCAACAAGATTGAAGTTGCCTATCAGGAAGCTGTTGCTTTAAAAAGGCAAGAAGAACTCATCCGTGAAGAAGCTGCCTGGCTGGCAGAAAGCGAGCAGAAGGCTAAACGAGGAGCATCTGAGAAGGAGAAAAAATCAAAGAAAAAACAGGTATAATCCCTGTTTTTGGTACGGTAGGATCTTAGCGGACATCCTGAATGAACTCTTCTTGGACCACCTCTGTCAAACAAAATGAAATTAAATATTGTTTCACATTCAATTTTTTTTTTCTTCTGGTGATTATCTGAAGCATTCCCTAATTTACTTTGGGAAGCAATTTGAAGTGTGTTTGTGTGCTATACAAACATATGTACATATATATATTTATGGAGATTAAATTTGTTAAAGTTTTTTCTTCTGTTCTGAATTTGATGCATTTCCAATGCTTACGTACTGCAGGCTAAGCAAAAACGAAATAATCGGAAAAACAAAGAGAAGGGGAGGGAGGACAAGGCTATTGTGGCAGCAGAGAGGAAGCACCAAGAATACCACCCCGATGATGAAAAGGAAGCCTCTGTGATGGTGGAGCAGCAGCCAGTGCCTGAAAAGGCTGATGTTCTGGGTGATGTTTCTGACTCCGTTGATGCTGCCACTGAAGTTCTTCAGCCTGACTCCGAAGACAGAGATGCTAGTCCTGTTAACTGGGATACAGATACCTCAGAAATCCATCCCCCCACTGAAGCCTGTACCAGTGGAATAAGTGGACTGTCATGTGTACAGAATGGAGTAGCTGATAAGAGGAGCCCATCTCTAATGGATGATAGTTCATCAACATGTTCAACAGACTCAGTACCGTCAGTGGTAATGAATGGTCCCTATAAAGGGAACTCATTTTCAAACAACCACAATAAAAAATCACTGAGCAGGTAAAGTATTGTTTAGGTTTCTTTTAATGCTTCTGGATGATATGACATGGTATTTATCTCATCTGGCTCTTCAAATTTGTAGAGGAAGGAACCAGCGAAGTAAAACATTGAGTGATGGCAGTAGTTGGACTACAGAATCTGATAATCAGCCTCCTTGTCCTGCATTATATGCAGGGCATCAAAATGATGTTACTGAAAGTAGCAAGGCTGGTGAAGCTGAGTTTGAGGCTGCTGTTTCCTCATCAGATCAGACAAAGTGGGCTGAGCAGGATGCTGTTAGGAAGGTGGTGTATATTGTTGTTCCATCTCATTAAGTTCTTACCTCTTCTTACTTCACAGTTGTATATTTATGATTGACATTTATCTTCTTGATGTAATAGGAAGAAGTTGTTTTGCCGCTAAAGAAACCAAGCATCAAAGATTCAGTTGATTTGGAAAGACCTAAAGAGAAGACGGCTGCTGGACCATCCTCTCCAAGAAGTCCTTCCAAAAATCTACTACCTGCTCAGTTTAGGTCAGAGGAAATGAGTGCTGGCAGTGTAGATTCTATGTCAGTTAGGAAGACATTATCAAACGGTTTGCAACAGAGTGATCAACCTGCATCTTCTAGTACATCAGTCCAAATAACTGGTATTTTGAAATCTGAGACTCAGAAGTCTGCAACTCCAAAACCATCTGAACCTACTATCCCACAAGTCCCTGTGATGTCAAGGCCCTCCAGTGCCCCTCTAATTCCTGGTACTAGGCCAACTACTGTTGTTGTTTCTATGGTTCAAACTACTCCTTTGCTTGCTCGATCAGTTAGTGCTGTTGGCCACTTAGGCCCTGACCTATCCCCAGCTGCTGGTTATGTTCCTCAATCTTACAGAAATGCCATAATGGGTAACCATAATGTTGCTTCTAGTTCGGCTGGTTTTACTCATTCTAACTCCCCTAGCTCAGGCATCAACCCATTACTAGTATACTCACAACCACCTGCCTTGGTTTCTGCACCACTGTATATGCCCCAGAGTTCTGGGAAGATGGAGCCAAATTCTGTCCAATCAGGCCTTCCATTTGGCTTGGTAACTAGGGAAACCTTTCGGAGTGCTCCCCTCTGGATGGAGAATTCTCAGAGGGATAGCAGTAGAAGCATGCACTCTAATACTTTGCTTGGTGAATTTGAAAATCTTGATTTGTACAGGTCTGTGCAAAATGGGTCCCGGGAACACTTCTCAATGGAGTTTCCAGCCTGTGCATCTGGGCGTCAGACCCAAGGTGTCTTGGCAGACGATTTTCCACATCTTGACATCATAAATGAGTTGCTTGATGAGGAACACAATGTTGGGAAGGCAGCTAGGGCAGGAGCAGGCTTCCATTCTCTTGGCAATGAGCCATATTTATTAAATCAGCATTTTCCTTTTCATTCGGATTTGGGCTTGTCAGATGGAATGGGATCCTCAAGTGGCTCGTGCAGATTTGAGCGAATTCGGAGTTACCATAATGATGGGTTCCAACAAGGTTATAGTAGTTCCTCCAGCAACCATTTCGATACAGAGAGGGAGTTTATTCCACAAGCTAGCCCCCTACATTATGCTAATGGACAACAAATTGATGGACTGGTCCCAAACCGGTGGCAAATGGCATCTTCGGATCTGTCTTTACTCAGCATGAGGAATGCAGATGGTGAAAATTACGCATACTACAGCCCAGAGTATCCGAATATGGCATGTGGCATCAATGGCTATACCGTATTCCGACCTTCGAATGGGCACTGAAAAGAGGTAAACAACAAGGGGAATTTGCCCACAAATTTGATTGTTACTTATCTGATGTAATAATTGATTTGAGGAAAATTTGATGGGGTCTCAGATTTGGAGTGAGTTTGTAATCTTTTTTCATAAGGAAAACATTTTGTAAAGAGTGTTTACTGCTGCCTTCTTTACATCAAGCATTTCTAGTTTCATTAGAAACGAGGCATTATATTTTCTCCGTTTCCTTCATCTCTGCTTTACTTTTTTTTTTTTTAACGCTAATATGAATTGATTTTATTTAGTACTAATTTCAATCAGGCGTTGGGAAAATATTTAGTACATTGTCGGTAAAATTTAAAAATTTCACAAGCAGTGTTGAGGTGATGATAAATGTATATCAAGTAGATAAATTATTTAGTACATTGTTGGTAATGTTTTTAAATTTTATAAGTAGTGTTAGGAGTTGACAAGTGTTATAAGGGTCATAGTTTAATATTCAAAAGAATATTTTAAAAAAAGAGATGTATAATAATTTTTTAAAATTATTTGTTGAATAAAAAAAGTATATTGCATACCAAATCTTAACCCTATTATTAGATGGCAAATTTATAATTCTACTTGCAAAGTTAGAAGACATAATGACTTTTGGGATTCCAATTTTACAGGAGAAGTTATTTTAATCTTTCATTTTATTTTTGTCTTTTGAACTTTTAAATTTGTATCTTTGTCAAATCACTCCAAAAGGATAGAGAAATTAAAATATTTTTGCATGTGGTTGACATATCGATAATTTAATTAATTTTTTTTAAAATTAAAAAAATAAATTTTTTTATACTTTTTTAATTTTTGAAAATAACTTTTATAATTTTATGAGTTTTTCAAAATTTAAAAACTTTAAAAATAATTCAATGCTGACATTTTATCCACTTGACAAAGTGTATGCCATGTTAGTAAAGTTAAAAAGACATAATTTTTTTTACCCATTTTGGAGTGATTTGAAAAAAAAAAGTTTAAAAGCTAAAAAACGAAAAATTAAATGGAAAATTAAAATAACTTTTTTTTTCGTAAAATTGAACTGAGTAATGTATCGAATACTATCTTTTTAAATATTCTAATGATTTTTTGATAGCGATTGTTAAAAATCTGATGCTAAATATTGGTGGCAAGTTGCCATTTGATTGCAACACATCTTACTTTTTATATATTTTATTCTTTTTCTCTATACTCTTTTATAAATAAATAAATTCAAATATAATTTACGTAATTATTAAATATTTTTAACTTAAAATTAAATAATTTTAGCATAGTTTATTTTATTTCTATTATGAATTTTTCATAATTAAATTGGTGAAAACAATATTTATATTAATTAATATAAAGTATCATCTGTTTTCATTGCCTAATTAAGAACATATTTATTTGTTTATTTTCATTTTATTTAATTTTTTTATAACTAAATGTAAATAAAATTTATACTAACTAATATCATGTATAACCTATTTTTGTATTTATTTACAAAAAAAAGATAATAAATACGTGAAGAAAAAATATTAAAATATATATTTAACTATTTTTATGAGCCATGGAAATTTATTTGCCTTTTTTTTTTTGCTTGTAGTTTAAAGGAGAATTTTATGAAGAAAAAAAAAGAGGAAAAATATTCCAAAAAAAAAAAATTGTACTTTCAAAAAAAATTCCAAATGCTGTTTTTATTACAATTTAAATTTATGTATTTATTAATGAAAAATTGAATAATAAAAAAATGAAAAAAGTATGAAAGACAAACAAGTGTTATAGTTGTATTTACTAACTGATATCTAACAAAAAGTTAACAAGACAACTAATGGGAAGACCTGATTGAAAAGGATACTAGTAGATTGAGAACTTCATTAGAACAATTTGAAGTTTTCAGACCAATTTAAAAATTGACCAATAATTTAGGGACAATTGATGAAATTAACTATTTTATTTATCTGAAAGAAAAAAATATTAAAATTTTCTATCAAACTGGTTTCCGCCAACTTGCCTTGGGAAGTCGAATCATGCAATCAAAGACTTGAACATCAAAAATGGGTAGGTTAATGTATATTTTGAAATTTGAAGTTGGACACTTAGTTGATAACCTTTTTTTGGATTTAATCAATACATAAACTTGAAATTGTTAAATAATGCCATACTTTTGTTTAACTCTATAGTTTGCGTTTGAACTTGTTCACTTGTATTTAGTTAGTATTTAAATTTTATTTTAGATCTGATTGGTACCTGAATTTAGATTTCATCACATATTTTGATAATTTTGTAAAAACGTTGTTAGGATTTAGATGGTGTGGCACTAGCAATTAATCACGGGACAACACATGACAACCTTTTATTTTGACACGTGGTAAACATAAATAAAAAGTACTTAAAATATATAAATAATAATAAAATCACATCAAAAATGAATCGAGACAAATGGTTGTCCAAATTCATCTAAATTCTCGATACTTAGGGGTAGAACTATAGAAACTTAGCCTTGATGTTTGTAAGTCCCGAGACTTTGATGTAAGTCTCAAGACCTTGGACCCCAGGAGCAGAAATTGGTTAAAAACCCTATAAAACATGTCCAAACTTCACTATATCATCTCTAACATGAATCAAAACATTTTAGAATAAATCTTAAGCTCATTTAGTCCCAAATACATAGCATAAACACTATAAAAATTGAAATGGCACAAACAATTGTTAAGAAAAAAAGGGGTTTAAACATGCCATTCATAATTACAACTTCACACTTAACCTGAGTCTTTATATACACGCCAAACAAACCAAAACAAATTACATTTAATAACTTGAAATTGTAATTATGAATGGCTTGTTTATTAAATGGCTGATGCGATGCTCACAAGTCAACACCATGGCTACTCGACAAGTTTAAACTTATGCTGTAATAACTTGATTTTAACCGGTGTCGAAAAATGTGATTTTGAAATTTAATTCCGTAAACGAGTCAATGAAATTATGAATAAAAAGATTTACGAATTTAATATGAAAATATATTAGTGGTTGGTCAAGAAACTAAATCGAGAAAATCATTTATTATAGTATAGAGACTAAATTATAAAAGTGCAATCGCTATTCAATTTTAATTTAAGAAATACTTAAGGATTCAATAAGTAATTAAACTAAGGATCTCAAAATAATTAAACCCTTTTTTAAAGCATGTTACTATCTAATTAATTATTAAGCCATCATCTTCCACTAACTAACAATTAATGTACACATTAATCCATAACTTAGTAAATTAATTAAGCTAATTACCTACTACTTGTGTATAAATATAAAGTGAGTGGGAGAGAGAATGAGATGGTCATCTTCCTCGTGTTGTGCCGTCCATGCCCTAAGAAACGAAAGAAAAATCTTCCAAACTCCTTAGTCAAAATTGGTCCAAATTAGCTAAGGTAAGGAAGGTTTTCTTTGATGACTTTTATGGAATTTTAATTATCTAAGCATAACAAGTCGTGCCCATGTATTTAGATTCTCTAATTGATGAGTTTTTATTTCGTTGCGATTAATGAATATTGATGAAATTAAGCTTGAATTGATGAATGTTTAATTGTTAACTTTAGATTTTTCTAAGATTGTATTAGAAGGTAGTGAAATTAAAAACTATACATCGAAACTGAAAGCTAATTTTGTCATAGATTGAAAACTAAATTGAATAAAGTGAAAGTTGTTAGAAAATTTTGTCATAGATTGAAAGCTTGGGGTCCCTGAAAGAATATGAAATTAGATTTTGATTCGATACTAAATATCAAAAAATATAAGCATTTGGATATAGGGACTAAAATGAATAAAATACAAATTATGTCAAATTGTTGTGTTTTCATGTGTTTGTTTGAAAAACTGATATTATTTTGTTATCAAATTTATCGTACGTGACTAGAAACGACATCGAGTCGTCTCAAGATAAAGGAAAGATGAAGGTCGTGGACGAGTAGCCTATTTTGGTTTGTGTTTTCATGATTTGAATTCAAATTATATAAATGGTTGTTGCAATTTGCTTGCTTAAGGTAATGAACTTGTCTCATAAATAGGTGAGTATGAAATAGTTGGTAACCGGTGAGAAATGTGATAATGGTGTATACGACGATATGAAATGGTATGAAATTGATTTGAGCATGATGTGAATTTGTTACGTATTTGATTATGATATGCAAACTATATATATGTTTGTAACGTTGAATTCCCTATTAACGGTCTCGGATAGAGTCGGGTACAATTAACATGCCATAGGATTAGTGTACAGGATTTTACTTCAAATATACCGATGAGGCACGAAGCGCATATTATACTTCTGATGTACCAATGAGGTGTTAGGCACATTTATATATATTTACTTTGGTTTATACTAATGAGGTGCGGAGTGCATATTATACTTCAGACGTACTGATGAGGAACTGTGTGTCGGATATATTGGTGTGATGGTGGGTGATTTGCGTATCCCTCTTGAGTCTATGTTCGATTAATGGGGATTATGAAACATATACATTGTTTATTGACATTCGATATTGAATTGTGTAATTGTATATTAATGCTAAAATAATAAAATATGGCATGTAAAAGATCATGTAATCCGATTAATACGAGCCTTGGGGTCGATACGATTATAAAATGAATTAGTAGATTCGAGAATGTAATGAGAAAGTGAAATGGTCCTTATTATATGATATATTATTCATGTAATTGAAATGTAATGGTATAGGGACAAAATGTTGGTATATGACATGTTAAATAGCATAAAACATGATGTTACGTGACTATCTCCAAACGTGCGAATGTTTATAGTATAAATCTTACAAATAAAAATATATCAAATTAGTTCGGTATCTGCAAGCGAACGTGTCAAATTGTAATATAGATTAGTGTTACAATAGAACACTGAGAAGTATTCCAAGGATCGGACCCAGGGGAAGTTGAATTAAATCTAAAAATATTATTATCTACAGCAACAGGTCTAAACAATACTTATTAAAAAAATCATATTACGACAATCAATATTAAAGGTCAAAATGGAAAAATAAAATTAAAAATCAAAACTATGCAAATAACATTAACAAATGTAAATCACTCAAATAACATGCATATGGTTAACTCGCTTCTATGGTTGTAATCAACTTCAGACTTAGGATTTCTATGAGAAGATTAATTATTACCTAGATAGTATTACCTCTCAGCCTCTATTGCCTAACTAATCAACCAGTACACACTTAGCTTTTAGCTTCACTTTCCTGACTGAGATAAATACACGATTTTCTGGGGATCTTCGTCTCTCTATCAGTTTACCTATATTACATCCTAGGGTCGCCAAGCCTAGGGTTTAAGAACACATGTATTTACACCAATTAATCTTATTGGAAAAACCCTAATCCCTAAACTTCTAGCCACTCATCATCTCAATAACCATCTTTTCTATGATTACATTAACCATGCAATGAACACAAAATAGTATAAAAGAGAAAAGATAGAAGTTGTCTTGTCATTTGTAAACAAATAATAAAAGAAGAGTACTGAAATATTAAGATTGTAAGGACTTGGATCCAAATCAAATCGAAGCCGAAGAATAAGAAACAAAAATGTTTAGAAAAATAAACTAAAAGCTAAACTAACCTGAATATACTAAAATAAACCCTAAACTAATATGGCAAAAAGCTCCCAAAGCTTTCCACAACTTAACCATTTATAGGAGAGTTTAGCAGCCCTAATTAGGGTAAACCCTAGCCTTAATTACAGAAAAAGATGCATTGTGCGGGCAAAAACACCTTTGCTCTTTTTTCTGCCTCACATCGACCTGTGTCGCGACACATAACTTCGAATGTGACTTTCCTTATCAGCTCGGTTATGTTGAGACTCCGAAAGCTTGTGTTACAACTTTACTTCTATTCCTTATTCTATTGGGCCTAAAATTAATTGTCCTGCACATTCAAGTTAATCGTTAAAACCACCTTAAGGCTTGTAACAACTAGATTTTGGGTCTAGTCGAAATAATAGTTTCGGGACTATAAATCTGACTAGTAAAGTTTTTTTTAATTATATTTTCATGGTCTAAGGTTTTATGGAATGATTTCGTGAAAATTTCGTTCGAAAATTTTGACGTTTGAGCACTCAATTTAGCAAAATGGACTAAATTGTAAAAAGTGCAAAAGTTGAGTTCTACATGCTAGAGGTGTCTAATTGCTATGAAATTTTAAATTGAAGGTATTTAGATGACAATTAGACCATTGGTTAAGTTAGTGGACAAAAATGGACATGGAGTAAGAGAATTTTCATGTTTTAAGTTAGGGGCATTTTGGTCATTTGGCTAATCAAATGTATTAATAATCAAATTAAAGGCCAATTTTTGCTCATCTTCTACCCCTTGGCTGAATTTTACAAGAGGGAGACATAGCTAGGGTTTTTCAAGCTTCCAAGCTCGATTGTAAGTCCGTTCTAGCCCCGTTTTTAATGATTTTCATGTTTTTAAGATCCTTGCAACTTGATCTATCTATTTCTACCATTAATTTAAGTAATAATCAAGGTCTAGGGTTTTATCCATAATGGATGTTTGTGTATTTTGATGTCTAATGGTAGAAAATGTGTGTTTAATGTTAGAAAAACAACTTTTGCTAAGTGATTTTCGGTAAAAATGTCAAAAAGGACCTTTTTGTAAAAGTTATAAAATATGTTATAAAAGTGTGATTTAGTGGAAAATGCAGGCTGTTATAAGCATGAAAGAGGTTCGGCTAGGCTTGGGTCTTGAAGAAAGTAAAAATGTCAAAGTTTAAGGGCAAAAATGTAATTTTTTCATAATGTGATTTTTGTACTAAATTGAGTAATGTGAATAATAAATAAGCTAAATTTGATATTATAGATCAAGAAAGATGAAGTTCTAACATAAACCGAGGAAAGAACAAGATTGTGGACTAAATCAAACAATTATCTATTTTTGGACCGAGGTAAGTTCGTATGTAAATAATGCAATGTTATATTTGTATTAATGTTTTGATATTGCATGAAATGTACGATTGATTCTATGAGCATATTCGATGAAGTTCCGGCAAGAGAAAAATCCCAATTGAACCTTAGGAATAGATTAGGATATAAGTGACATGTCACTAGGAACCCATGTGATTATGTGATTTATGTGTCCCAAGTGCTAGTCCTGTACGTCCTACCGGTGGCTGGGTATACCTGCATATGTTGCGGATACTTGACAACTTGTGTGAGCAGTACTGCGTAGCTACGTCTCGACTGACAGCTTGTGTGAGCAGGCCCATGGATTTCCTCTAGAGCAAGCTTATATGTGATATGAGAATTATGGTAGCATTGGCTACATATGTGACACTTTTGTGCGAAGTTTTTCCATGTATCTGATATTATTCCAAGTGGTTCAACGGGTATGTCAAAGACGAGAAAGTATGTGGTTATGTTACAAGTTGGTACAAGTATGTACAAAAAACTCAAAGGAAATGAATTCGATATATTATGAACTGTTGGTAAGAATGTGATTGAGTATGTTATGTTCATGAGGTTTAATGACATTTATGTTGATACATGTTATGTTACTCATATGATAATTGTATGGTTAATGTTGTTTATTTTTTGCATATGAACTTACTAAGCAATGTAGCTTACTCCTCTTTTCTTTCCCTTATTGTTTTAGTGTCACCAAGCTAGCTCGGGATTGGAGATTATTGGAGATCCATTAACACTACCAACTTATCATTTTGGGTGCCAATGAATTCGATATTTTGAGTTATGGCATGTATAAGGGCTTGGTTATTTTGTTATGTGTCATAATTGATTTGGCCAAATATAATGGTTCATATTGGTTGATAATTCATTTTGTAAATGGCCATTTGAAATTGGCTAATATTGGTATAAGTATATAAATGTGATGATGCTTTTCATGGATGTGAGAATTAGCATGATTTGAGTTGGTATGCATGTGATGTTTGTGTATGATAAATGTTAGTATGTGAATGGGGTGATGATGTCTTGGTTGTGGCTGATTAGTTGTATGTTTATGCTTGGATTGGTGTTATATGTTGTTGTGTAGGTATGTGCATGGAAGGGTGACAAAATGGTTTGGTAAATAGCCTTGTTCTTATTCACACGGGTAGACAAACGGGCGTGTGTTTAGGCCACATGTGACACACGGTCAGCCCCACGGGCATGTGTTCTGGCCGTGTGTCCCCTGCACCTTAATTGTTACAAAATAGAATGTCCAAAATATAGCACACGAGCAAAGACAGAGGCGTGTGTCTCAGCCGTGTGTGCTACACGGCCTTGGGCACGAGCGTGTGCCCTGGCCGTGTGAAGTCTGCACCTATTTTATGAAAAATCATGAAAATTAAATTGACCACACGGCTTAGCACACGGGCGTGTGGCACGGCCGTGTGGCAAAGTCAGAGAGCACCCTATTTTGAACACGGCCTGCAGCACGGGCGTGTTTAGGGTCACACGGGCATGTCCCGAACCCATACGGGTGTGTGACCCCTATATCATGAAAAATTTTCTAAGTGTTGTAAAATTTTCTGAAGTTCTTTATTTAGTCCCAAACCACTTCCAAAGCATGTTTTGGGCCTCATAAGCTCGTTTTAGGGATGGTATGAATATAGATGAAAAGTTTTAAATTGGATGGAAATTCACGTCTCGATTTTATATGATTGCTTGTGTATAATTCCGATAATGCCTCATACCCTATTCCAACGTTGGATACTGGTAAGGGGTGTTAGATTTATTGGTATCAGAGTTACAGTTTAGTCGATTTTCAGACTAACATAGCGTGTGTAAGAGTCTAGCTATACATTCCATATACGAACTGTGATAGTGTGATGACTCATGACAATTTTAAACTATGTTTTCATATAGTAAATGGATCCCAATCGAGCTAAGGCTGATGACGTAGAAAGTAATGTGCCGATTCCCGCTCAAGGGGCAGCGCCGTCTGAAAGTAGACCTCCCACGGTTAGTTAGGGAGGAGGAGAAGGGGGTAGGGAAGCCTTCCTCTACATGATGAACGAGTGGTACACTGAATTTGTTCGAACAAATCCAAATGCTCAACTCCCTCCACCCCCACCTATTCCTCAGTCGGTTTTCGTAGCTCCACAAGGTATGGAATTTGTAAGGTTGAATAAGGCCCCAGTTGATAAGATCTGAAAGCGTGGGGCTGAAGATTTTAGGGCAAACATTGACGATGATCCCGAGAGGGCAAAATTTTGGCTTAAGAATTCCATCGGGGTATTCAATGAACTGTCTTACTCACTAGATGAATGTCTGAAATGTGCCGTATCACTTCTGAGAGACTCAGCATACCGGTGGTGGAAAAATCTTATGTCAGTAGTACCGAGAGAGAGAGTTAATTGGGAATTCTTCCAAGATGAATTTAAGAAGAAGTATATTAGCAAACGGTTCATTGATCAGAAACGTAAGGAATTTTTAGAGCTGAAACAAGCCGAATGTCTATAACCATGTATGAATAAGAGTTTGCCAGACTCAGTAAGTATGCTCAGGAGTGTGTTTCCACTGAGGCTATCATGTGCAAAAGGTTCGAAGATGGGTTGAACGAGGATATCTTATTGTTAGTTGGAGTTCTTGAGCTGAATTAAGTAAAGATGAGTCTGAGGCTAGAAATGTAAGAAAAAGACTGATAAGAAAGTCATTTCAATCTCAGTCTAAGAAATAGAGAGATTTGTATGCTCGATCAAGTGCTTCAGCTGGTATCCCAATAGAGATTGTGGGAAGCAATACTCGAATTCTAAAGCCCAAACTACATCAGTAGTGAGCGTTGGTGACGCTAAGTCTGGTAGGCCTGAATGTCAGCACTACGACAGACGACACTCCGGTGAATGTAGGCTATATAACCGGGCTTGTTTTAAGTGTGGCTCTCACGACCACTTTATTAAAGATTGCCCATAGATGTTTGAAAAAGATAAGTTTCAGACTGCAAGATCAGGCAACACTGCCTCTAGAGGGATACCACCAAGGAACATAGGAAATGGAGCTAGTAGTAAAGGTGTGACCAAAGATTCAACTATAAGATCCGAGGCCAGGGCACCTGTTAGAACCTATGCTATCCATGCTCGTGAAGAAGCGACATCTCCCGATATTATCACTGGTACTTTTTCTCTCTATAATACTAATGTAGTTGCATTGATTGATCCTGGATCGACTCATTCTTATGTTTGCATGAAATTGGTAGCTAGTAAGAGCTTACCTGTTGAGTTTACTGAATTTGTGATTAAGGCGTCAAACCCCTTAGGCAAACATGTATTAGTTGATAGAGCTTGCAAGAATTGTCCTTTAATGATTCGAGGTCACTGTTTTCCGGCTGATCTAATGTTGTTGCCATTTGATGAGTTTGATGTTATCTTGGGTATGGATTGGTTGACACAGCATGATGTTGTAGTGAATTGTTGACGGAAAATTATTGAATTGAAATGTGAGAATGGTGAAATTCTTCGAAATGGAGCTAGTAGTAAAGGTGTGACCAAAGATACAACTATAAGATCCGAGGCTAGGGCACCTGTTAGAACCTATGCTATCCATGCTCGTGAAGAAGCGACATCTCCCGATATTATCACTGGTACTTTTTCTCTCTATAATACTAATGTAGTTGTATTGATTGATCCTGGATCGACTCATTCTTATGTTTGCATGAAATTGGTAGCTAGTAAGAGCTTACCTGTTGAGTTTACTGAATTTGTGATTAAGGCGTCAAACCCCTTAGGCAAACATGTATTAGTTGATAGAGCTTGCAAGAATTGTCCTTTAATGATTCGAGGTCACTGTTTTTCGGCTGATCTAATGTTGTTACCATTTGATGAGTTTGATGTTATCTTGGGTATGGATTGGTTGACACAGCATGATGTTGTAGTGAATTGTAGACGGAAAATTATTGAATTGAAATGTGAGAATGGTGAAATTCTTCGAATTGATTTAGATAAGTCGGGTGAGTTGCTCATTGTGATTTCTTCGATGACTGCCCAGAAATATGTGAGAAAGGGTTGTGAAGCTTATCTAGCTTATATGTTGAACACAAAAGTGTCTGAATTGAAAATTGAATCGGTACCGATAGTTTGTGAATATCCGGATGTTTTTCCAGAAGAGTTGCTTGGGTTACCGCCGAATAGAGAAGTTGAGTTCGGTATTGATTTAGTACCAGGGACCTCGCTGATATCTATTACTCCGTATAGGATGACCTCGACTGAATTGAAAGAATTGAAAGCTCAGTTGCAAGAGTTGACAGATAAGGGTATTGCGAGACCGAGTTTTTCTCCCTGGGGTGCTCCAGTGCTATTTGTAAAGAAGAAAGATGGATCTATGAGACTTTGTATCGATTACCGACAGCTCAACAAGGTGACTATAAAGAACAAGTATCCTTTGCCAAGAATTGATGACTTGTTTGATCAATTGAAAGGGGCAACAGTGTTCTTGAAGATTGATTTGAGGTCTGGCTACTGCCAGTTGAGGATTAAAGAGTCAGACGTGCTGAAAACCACTTTCAAAACAAGGTATGGCTATTATGAATTCCTTATTATGCCGTTCAGATTAACAAATGCTCTTGCTGTTTTTATGGACTTGATGAACCGAATTTTTTTACTGTACTTAGATAAGTTTGTGGTTGTATTCATTGATGATATTTTGATTTATTCTCGAAATGAGACTGAGAATGCCGAGCACTTAAGAACTGTATTGCAGACTTTGGGAGATAAGAAACTGTTTGCTAAATTCAATAAAATCAAGTTTTGGCTCCGAGAAGTCGGATTCTTGGGACACATTGTTTTAGGAGATGGTATTCGGGTTGATCCAAGTAAGATTTTGGCAATCGTTGATTGGAAACCGTCGCGAAATATATCCGAGGTTAGAAGCTTTTTGGGCTTAGCCGGCTATTATAGATGATTTGTTAAAGGTTTTTTGATGATCGCTACTCCTATGACTAAGTTGTTGCAAAAAGATGTTAAGTTTGAATGGTTCGAAAAATGTTAGCAAAGTTTTGAAAAGTTGAAAGCATTGTTGATCGAAGTGCTAGTTTTAGTGTAACCTGAACCGGAAAAAGAGTTTGTTATTTATAGCGATGTGTCACTGAATGGGTTAGGATGTGTATTGATGTAAGAGGGCAAAGTGATAGCCTATGCCTCGAAATAGTTAAAACCACACGAGAAGAATTATCCGACGCATGATCTAGAATTGGCGACCATAGTATTTGCTTTGAAGATTTGGAGACATCACTTGTATGGTGAGAAATGTCATGTATTTTAGAATCATAAAAGTTTAAAGTATTTGATGACTCAGAAAGATTTAAATTTGCGACAATGGAGATGGCTCGAGCTTCTAAAGGATTATGAGCTAGTGATTGACTACCATCCCGGTAAGGCGAATGTAGTTGCATATGCTTTGAGTAGAAAGTCCCTATGTGCTTCGAGAGCTATAAGTACGAGATTGAATATGTCTAATGACGGTTTAATTTTGGCCGAGTTGAAAGCTAGACTGATATTTCTTCAGCAGATTTGTGAAGCTCAGAAAAGTGATAATGAATTGCAAGTTAAAAGAGCTCAGTATGAAGCGAGTAATGATTTAGACTTTCAGATTGGATTCGATGATTGTGTGATATTCCGAGATAGAATATGTGTATCGAAAAATGATGAACTTATTTAGAAAATTTTACACCAGGCACACAGTGGTTGCTTATCAGTTCATCCGGGTAGTACGAAGATGTCCAATGATTTGAAGAAATTGTATTGGTAGTTAGGTATGGAACGGGATATTTCAGAGTTTGTTTCGAGATGTTTGGTTGGTCAACAAGTAAAAGCCAAACACCAAGTGCCTTCGGGTTTACTTCAGCCAGTGATGGTACCCGAGTGGAAATGGGACAAAATTACGATGGACTTTGTAACGGGATTGCCTTTAACTCCGGAAAAGGAAGATGCCGTGTAGGAGGTTGTAGATAGATTGAGGAAATCGGCTTATTTTATACCGGTACGTACCGATTACTCACTTGATAAGCTAGTTGAGCTATACATTGTGGAAATTGTAAGATTACACGGAGTGCCTGTTTCTATTATTTCGGATAGAGATCCGAGGTTTACTTCGCGATTATGGAAAAGGTTGCAAGAAGCTTTGGGTACAAAGTTGAACTTTAGTACCGCATTTCATCCGCAAACCAACGGCCAATCTAAGAGAATGATTCAGGTTCTCGAAGATATGCTTCGCTGTTGTGTTTTGGAGTTCGAAGGTAGTTGGGAAAAATATCTAACTTTAGTTGAATTTGCTTATAACAACAGTTTTCAGTTAAGTATAAAGATGGGAACGTATGAGGCATTGTATGGCCGCAAGTGCCAAACTCCATTGTATTGGACAAAGCTTAGTGAGAAATAGATCCATGGGGTTGACTTGGTTAGAGAAACTGAAGAAAAAGTAAAGGTAATTCGTGACAGTTTGAAAGCCGCTTCAGATCGACAAAAGTCGTACGCAAATTTGAAAAGAAAAGAGATCGAGTTTCAGATTGGTGATCAAGTGTTTCCGAAAGTATCTTTGTGGAAGAAGATTCTGAGATTTGGCCATAAAGGCAATTCCACGTTTCATTGGGCCGTATGAGGTTATTGAAAGAGTAGGGCCAGTGGCATATCGGTTAGCCTTGCCGAACGAGTTGGAAAAGATGCATAATGTACTTCATGTGTCTATGCTACGACGTTATTGATCAGACCTGTAACACCTCTATCCCGTGCCCGTTGCCGGATTAAGGTTAGGAGCGTTACCAGACATATTGAAAATATTCACATACAAAACCATACATTCAATCATCATTCTCAGACATAATGTCCTTAAACAGGTCCTTGAGACCCTAATCGTGTTAAGAAGTCGAGTCGGGACTAAACTGAAACACATATGAAATTTCATGAAAATTTTGAACTTTTCTAAAATACAGGAGAGACACGCCCGTGGGAGGAGACCGTGTGCCCTCCACGGCTCCTAGACACCCCCGTGTGTCCTTTCGTGTTTATATACTAACTTGGTCCCCACGGCCACCGGACAAGACCGTGTGTCCTACCCGTGGTCCTATACTGACTTCCCCACCACGGCCACCAAACACGCCCGTGTTAAGGCCGTGTTTTTTTAGGCTACATTCTGCCAATTCACCCACAGTCTTAAGCACGCCCGTGTGCCACAACCGTGTGACATTATAGGCCATTACCAAGGCCAAAATGCCACCCATAAGGATCAAATCTGTAAACAACATATATCATCCCATTTCATTCACCTATGACCATCAAAACATACCAAATAGCCAACCAATCATGCATATTTGTCAACTAAGTTAATCACACTACAATCCATTCAATATTCATTCAATCTAACCATTCGAACCAATTCCAAACATACCAATTTGCATGATCAAATCTCAATTATGCTCAAGCACCAATCATCTATATACTTACCATTTCAAAACCATTTCATATATCTACTAATCATACCAAAACAACTTCACATATCATACTTCTTTAAGCATATATCAAAACATATCTAGCCAAATCACATGGCTAAGTTCACTTTACAACTTATACCAAGACTAGCCTATACATTCCATATCTAACTTTATACATTTTCAAAGTGTACCAAATAAGTTTAGTAGTGTGATGACGATCCGTGTGATGTCTCGAGAGCCTTGATGAGCTTTGACGACCTATAGAACAGAAAAAACACATACAGAGTAAGCTTTCCAAAAGCTTAGTAAGTCATATACAATCAAACTTAACAAAGTAGGCATATATGCAAATAAATACATTGGCACATATCAATCAATTAGCCAACTTTCACTTATTTACTTTGGTTCATACAATTTTAACCACATTAGCCATTTTCACCATTCAAGAATCCTATAAATATATATCTCATCTAGTCAAAATAATTCTTATCGTATCAAAATTTCCATATACATCTCATCATAGTAAGATCACTTAGATGCTTACCTTATATACACAACCAATGTATGATCAACGTACCTGAATCGGATTTAATATCACATAATTGTTCTTAGCTCGAATTTGTAATTCGTATCACAAACTTGCCCGTTGAACCGTAAGGAACCGAATAAGATACCCAAAAAGCTCGGAATGGTTGTACAATGCCATCGTCCTAGACGAGGTCTTACATGCACTCAAATATCGATGCCACTGTCCCAGACAGGGTCTTATAGGAATTAGAACGATACCAATGTCCCAGACATGGTCTTACACGTAAGGATCATAATGATGCCAACGTCCTAGACGTGGTGTTATACATAAAGCTCATATTGATGCCTACGTCCTAGACGTGGTCTTACACATAATCAGATATCGATGCCATTGTCCCGGCAGGGTCTTACACGAATCTCAAATCAACGCCAACATCCCAGACGTGGTCCTACATGATAAAAATAGAACAGATAACTATGATGTGACTTAGCCAATCCTATCTATTCCTAGGTTCGTACGGGGCTTCTCGGACTTAGTCACTATATCGGACTTATCTCAGAATTCAAATACATAACCTCACATAAGCATTTATTATCATCATTAATCATATTAACATTTACAAATACTTACATATACATTTATTTGTATAGTGACTTACCTCAGATTCGGTTTATCGAAATGAAAACGGCTACTCGGTTACTTTTGATTTCCCGCGATCTAAATCCGTTTTCCTCGGTTCTTGATCTAAACATATTCAGAATTAACCCTTTTATTCCCTATTTCATTCAATTAAATCCATACACACATATTTTGGGCAATTTGTAATTTAACCCTCACATTTTCACATTTAGACAATTTAGTCCTTTTTTCTCAAAACATAAAATTCACAAAATTCACACATACACATGTTTAGCCGAATATACCTACATCACATACCAGCCCACATTTTTCATCAAGTTTACAAATTAGTCCCTCAGTTTGCCATTTTCTCAATTTAGCCCTATTTAGCTAAATTCATCAAAAATTCCAGAACAAAGTATGTTCATCAATTACATATCTATCATTTAACACCACAAAACATCACAAAACTTAACAAATCATCAATGGCATATCACACAAACATCATCAATTCATTAAATTGAGACATGGGTTTTAAAGCTCTCAAAACAACGATTACAAAAACGTAGAAATTATCAAAAACGGATCGAAAACTAACCTTGAATTCAAGCTTGAAAGACCGAATACCTAGCTCAATTTTTCTTTCTTTTTCTTTTATGGTTTCGGCCAAGAGATGATAAAATGAAACCACCCACTTAAGTATCTTTTATTATAACATATTAATATATAATATAAAATACATATATATTTATCATAACATATAAATTAATCATATATAAACATAATGTGTTTACACATTGCCGTCCACTATCTAATATTTTGGCCAAATTGCCACATAAGGCTCTCACTTTTACAAAGCCACATCAAATTAATACTTTAACAAATAGCATGTAACTTTCACATTCAATGCAATTTCGTCCTTTTGCAAATTAAACACATGAACAGACAAATTAACTTATGGAAATTTAACACATGCTAAATCACATATCAACGGCACAGAATATAATATTAAAATATTATACGGACTCAGATTTGTGGTCCCGAAATCACTTTTCGACTAAGGTATAAACCGGACTGTTACAGTTCTCCCCCTTAGGAATTTTCGTCCCCGAAAATCTTACCGTTAAACAGAGTTGGATATTGTTGCCTCCCTGAATCTTCCGGTTCCCACGTAGCCTCTTTTATTCCATGTCGATTCCACAATACTTTCACTAATGGAATTTTCTTATTTCTCAATTCTTTCACTTCTCGAGCTAAGATACGAATCGGTTCCTCTTCGTATGTCATATCCGATCGGATTTCAATTTTAGATGGGGTAATCACATGTGACGGATCATATTGATATCTACAAAGCATTGAAACATGAAATACATTGTGTATCTTTTCCAGCTCTAAAGGCAACTTTAATCTATATACAACAGGTCCGACACGTTCAATGATCTCATATGGTCCGATGAACCTCGGGCTTAATTTGCCTTTATGTCCGAATCTAATCACTTTCTTCCACGGAGACACTTTAAGAAATACTTTGTCGCCGATTTTAAATTCTATATCTTTTCGTTTCAAATCTACATAAGACTTCTGACGATCAGATGCTGCTTTTAAACAATCTCGGATCAGTTTCACTTTCTATTCTGAATCCTTTATCAAATCAATCCCGTGAAGCTTATTTTCACGGAGTTCAGTCCAATACAGAGGTGTTCAACATTTTCGTCTGTACAAAGCTTTATATGGTGCCATTTTGATACTCGATTGAAAACTATTGTTGTATGTAAATTCAATCAAAGGCAAATACTGTTCCCACGAACCATTAAATTCAAGTATACAACATCTCAACATATCCTCTAAAATCTGAATGATCCGTTCAGACTGGCCATCAGTTTGCGGATGAAATGCTGTACTGAAATGGAGTTTTGTGCCTAAAGCTTCTTGCAATTTCTTCCAGAATCTCGACGTAAACCTCGGATCTCTATCGAACACAAAAGACAGTGGCACCCCGTGCAATCTCACAATCTCAGAAATATAAAGCTCAGCTAATCTGTCAAGTGGGTAATCAGATCTTACCGGAATAAAATGGGCAAATTTCGTTAATCGGTCAACTACAACCCATATTGCATCTTTCTTTCTCGGAGTCTAGGGCAAACCAGAAACAAAGTCCATCGTCACTCTATCCCATTTCCATTCAGGAATCAGAATTGGTTGTAGCAAACTAGACGGAACTTGATGTTTAGCTTTCACTTGCTGACAAACTAAACATTTTGAAACAAAATCAGAAATGTCCCGTTTCATTCCAGACCACCAGTAGTGTCGTTTCAAATCATGGTACATTTTAGTGCTTCCCGGATGAACAGATAGACGACTATTATGTGCTTCATTCAAAATCAACTGAGTCAACTCCAAATTTCTCGGAACACAAACACGATCTCGAAATCTCAAGCAATCATCAACAATTCGAAATTCAGATTCAGAATTCACCTCACATTGTGTTCGTTTTGCTAGCAATTCATTATCAAATTTCTGAGCATCACATAACTGTTGTAAAAACAACGGTTTTGCTTTTAATTCCGCTATCACAAAACTATCATCAGACAAGTCTAACTGAGCATTCAAAGCGTGTAGTGCATACAATGATTTTCTACTCAGAGCATCTACAACAACATTTGCTTTACCCAGATGATAATCTATCATAAGCTCATAATCCTTCAACAGCTCCAACCATCTTCTTTGACGCAGTTTCAAATCTTTCTGAGTCATCAGATATTTCAAACTTTTATGATCTGAAAACACGTGACATTTCTCAACGTACAGATAATGACGCCAAATCTTAAGTGCAAACACAATCGCAGCTAACTCAAGGTCGTGCGTCGGATAATTCTTCTCATGAGGCTTCAATTTTCTCAAAGCATAGGCTACAACTTTGCCTTCTTGCATCAAAACACATCCTAGACCATTTAACGAATCATCACTATATAAAACAAATTTTTTACCCGATCCTGGCTGTACTAACACTGGAGCTTCCGTTAACAGAATTTTCAACTGATCAAAACTTCCCTGACATTTATCAGACCATTCAAATTTAACATCTTTCTGAAGTAATCTAGTCAACGGAGTAGCTATTGTCGAAAAGCCTTTCACAAATCTTCGATAATAACCAGCCAAACCCAGAAAACTGCGGACTTCAGATACATTTCTCTGAGTTTTCCAATTCAGAATAGCAGAAATCTTGCTCGGATCAACTCGAATCCCAGATGCTGACACAATATGTCCCAGAAAACTAACCTCGTGCAAACGAATTCACATTTCTTTGAATTTCGCATACAATTGCTTTTCTCTCAAAGTTTGCAAAACAATTCTCAAATGTTCAGCATGTTCAGCCTCATCACGCGGATAAATCAAAATGTCATCAATGAATACGACAACAAATCGATCTAGATACGGTCTAAAAATTCTGTTCATCATATCCATAAAAACAACAGGAGCATTGGTTAGTCCAAATGGCATAACTAAAAATTCGTAATGCCCGTACCTCGTTCTGAAAGCAGTCTTCAGAATATCTGAATCTTTCACTCTCAACTGATAGTATTCCAATCTCAGGTCAATCTTGGAAAATACAGTAGCTCCTTTTAGCTGATCAAATAAATCATTAATTCTAGGCAACGAGTATTTATTCTTTATTGTCACCTTATTCAACTGACGATAGTCGATACGCTTCCTCATCATGCCGTCTTTCTTCTTCACAAATAGAACAGGAGCTCCCCAAGGCGAAAAGCTTGGTCTAGCAAACCCTCTATCGATCAATTCTTGCAACTGTGACTTTTATTCTTTCAACTCTGTTGGTGTCATTCTATACGGAGCTATCGAAATAGGTGTAGTACCAGGTAACAACTCAATACCAAACTCAACTTCACGAATTGGAGGTAAACCCAGTAACTCTTCAGGAAACATATCAGAAAACTCACAGATAACAGGCACTGTCTCAATCTTCCTTTCAGACACTTTCGAATCAACTACATAAGCAAAATATGCCTCATAACCCTTATTCAAATAGCTCTGAGCTTTCAAAACAGATATCACAGCAGGCAATCCATTCAAATCATTAGACTCAATCCGTACAATCTCATCATTCAGACATCTCAAATTTATAGTGTTTCTTTTGCAGTTCACAACAGCATTATGCATAAACAACCAATCCATACCCAGTATAATATCAAATTCAACAAATGGCAAAAGTATCAGATCAGCAGGGAAACAGATATCTCGAAACATTAACGGACAATTCTTGCATACTTTGTCAACAAGGACACTTTTACCTAAGGGGTTTGATACTTTTATAGCAAACTCAGTAGACTCTACAGGTAAAGTCTTATTGAATACTAAATTCATGAAAATATATGAATGCGTAGAACCAGGGTCTATCAAAGCAATCACATGAGTATCATAAAGAGTAAAAGTGCCAGTTATAACATCTGGCGATGAAGCTTCTTCTCGAGCTCGGATAGCATACGCTCTGGCTGGCGCTCTAGCTTTAGATCTGACAACATTGTCTCTCATAGTTCTCTGACTACCACTAACATTTCTTACATTCTTCGATGGTCTACCTCTCACCGGTGCATTATCAGATCTCAAATTCTGAATAGTTTCTGGCTCGACAGACTCAGGGTAATCACTGATAAAATGATCAAGCGATCCACATCTGAAGCAAGCTCTGTCATTTAATCTAAAACTTCCCGGATGTCTTTTTCCACAATGTTTACAGTCAGGTCTCTCGGATCGAACATTTCCAACGCTGGCCACTGAAGTTGCTAGAGTTTTGGAACTCATTTGCGATCTAGCTCGATTTCTGTTCAAATGACCCACATTATCTCTGGAACGACTTTGATTATCTCTAAATTTCTTTGAAGCAGACTGAAATGATCTACTCTGAAATCTCTTTTTCACATCTCTAGCGTCAGACTCAGCTTTTCTCTTATCTTTCCCAAGTGCCTCAACTTTGCAAGCTCTGTCAACAAGTACAACAAACTTTTTTATTTCCAAAATCCCGACTAGCAAACGACTGTCTTCATTATGGCTTCAGAAGATACACATTCCCGAGCATACTGACCCAGTCTCACGAATTCTCGTTCATACTCAGAAACAGTCATTCGACCCTACTTAAGTTCTAGAAATTCCTTTCGTTTCTGATCAATGAATCTCTCACTGATATATTTCTTTCGAAATTTGATTTGAAAGAAGTCCCACGTACCTCGCTCTCTTGGAACAACAGAAATTAGAGTTTTCCACCATTGATAAGCTGCATCTTGAAGTAATGATACCACACATTTTATACATTCTTCCGGAGTCAGAGACATTTCATCAAATACCCGGATCGTATTTTCAATCCAGAATTTAGCCTTTTTAGCATCATCATCTTTAGTAGCCCGGAATTCTTCTGCCTTATACTTACGGATCTTGTCAACAGGAGGCTTATTCAACATATTCAGATTTGCAGTCTGAGGTATATCAGATGTCTGAGGAGGATTAACCGGGGGCGGAGGTTGGAAAACAGTCGGGTTATTCTTTACAAACTGAGTGAACCACTCACTCATCATCTGGAAGAAAGCTTGTTTAGCTTCTCCCTCTTGACCGCTCGTACCCGGTCTCGAATCAGAGTCGCTGTCCCTTGCGTAGAGCAGGCGCATACCTTTCTACGTCGTCAGCTACGGCTCTTTCGGGATCCATTAATATACTAAAATCACATTTTATACATTAGGATTCATCACACCATCACAGTTCAGATATATGGCATGTATAGCTAGACTCTGACACACTACGTTAGTCTAGGAATCGACTAAATCGTAGCTCTGATACCAACCAATGTAACACCCCTATCTCCTGTCCGTTGTCAGATTAAGGTTAGGAGCGTTACCAGACATATTGGAAACATTCACAGAGAAAATCATACATTCAATCATCATTCTCAGACATAATGTCCCTTAAACAGGTCCTTGAGACCCTAATCGTGTTAAGAAGTTGAGTCGGGACTAAACTGAAATACATATGAAATTTCATGAAAATTTTGAACTTTTCTAAAATACAGGGGAGACACGCCTGTGGGAGGAGACCGTGTGCCCTCCACGGCTCCTAGACACCCCCGTGTGTCCTTTCGTGTCTATATACTGACTTGGTCCCTATGGCCACCAGACACGGCCCTGTGTCCTACCCGTGGTCCTATACTGACTTCCCCACCATGGCCACCAAACACGCCCATGTTAAGGCCGTGTTATTTTTAGGCTACATTCTGCCAATTCACCCACGGTCTTAGGCACGCCCGTGTGCCACAACCGTGTGACATTATAGGCCATTACCAAGGCCAAAATGCCACCCATAAGGATCAAATCTATAAACAACATATATCATCCCATTTCATTCACCTATGACCATCAAAACATACCAAATAGCCAACCAAATCATGCATATTTGTCAACTAAGTTAATCACTCTACAATCCATTCAATATTCATTCAATCTAACCATTCAAACCAATTCCAAACATACCAATTTGCATGATCAAATCTCAATTATGCTCAAGCACCAATCATCTATATACTTACCATTTCAAAACCATTTCATATATCTACTAATCATACCAAAACAACTTCACATATCATACTTCTTTAAGCATATATCAAAACATATCTAGCCAAATCACATGGCTAAGTTCACTTTACAACTTATACCAAGACTAGCCTATACATTCCATATCTAACTTTATACATTTTCAAAGTGTACCAAATAAGTTTAGTAGTGTGATGACCATCCATGACGGTCTCGAGCCTTCAGTAGCTTTGACGACCTATAGAACAGAAAAAACACATACAGAGTAAGCTTTCCAAAAGCTTAGTAAGTTATATACAATCAAACTTAACAAAGTAGGCATATATGCAAATAAATACATTGGCACATATCAATCAATTAGCCAACTTTCACTTATTTACTTTGGTTCATACAATTTTAACCACATTAGCCATTTTCACCATTCAAGAATCCTATAAATATATATCTCATCTAGTCAAAATAATTCTTATCGTATCAAAATTTCCATATACATCTCATCATAGTAAGATCACTTAGATGCTTACCTTATATACACAACCAATGTATGATCAACGTACCTAAATTAGATTTAATATCACATAATTGTTCTTAGCTCGGATTTGTAATCCGTATCACGAACTTGCGCGTTGAACCGTAAGGAACCTAATAAGATACCCAGAAAGCTTGGAATGGTTGTACAATGCCATTGTCCCAGACGAGGTCTTACATGCACTCAGATATCGATGCCACTGTCCCAGACAGGGTCTTATACGAATCAGAACAATGCCAATGTCCCAAACATGGTCTTACACGTAAGGATCATAATGATGCCAACGTCCTAGACGTGGTCTTATACATAAAGCTCATATTGATGCCAACGTCCCAGACGTGGTCTTACACATAATCAGATATCGATGCCACTGTCCTGGACAAGGTCTTACACGAATCTCAAATCAACACCAACATCCCAAACATGGTCTTACATGATAAAAACAGAACAAATAACTATGACGTGACTTAGCCAATCCTATCTATTCCTAGGTTCGTACGGGGCTTCTCGGACTTATCTCGGAATTCAAATACATAACCTCACATAAGCATTTATTATCATCATTAATCATATGAACATTTACAAATACTTACATATATATTTATTTGTATAGTGACTTACCTCAGATTCAGTTTATCAAAATAAAAATGGCTACTCGGTTACTTTTGCTTTCCCGCGATCTAAATCCGTTTTCCTTGGTTCTTGATCTAAACATATTCAGAATTAACCCTTTTATTCACTATTTCATTCAATTCAATCATACACACATATTTTGGGCAATTTGTAATTTAACCCTCACATTTTCACATTTAGACAATTTAGTCCATTTTTCTAAAAACATAAAATTCACAAAATTCACACATACACATGTTTAGCCGAATATACCTACATCACATACCAGCCCACATTTTTCATCAAGTTTACAAATTAGTCCCTCAGTTTGCCATTTTCTCAATTTAGCCCTATTTAGCTAAATTCATCAAAAATTCCAGAACAAAGTATGTTCATCAATTACATATCTATCATTTAACACCACAAAACATCACAAAACTTAACAAATCATCAATGGCATATCACACAAACATCATCAATTCATTAAATTGAGACATGAGTTTTAAAGCTCTCGAAACAACGATTACAAAAACGTAAAAATTATCAAAAACGGATCAAAAACTAACCTTGAATTCAAGCTTGAAAGACCGAATACCTAGCTCAATTTTTCTTTCTTTTTCTTTTATGGTTTCCGCCAAGAGATGATAAAATGAAACCACCCACTTAAGTATCTTTTATTATAACATATTAGTATATAATATAAAACACATATATATTTATCAAAACATATAAATTAATCATATATAAACATAATGTGTTTACACATTGCTGTCCACTATTTAATATGGCCAAATTGCCACATAAGGCCCTCACTTTTACAAAGCCACATCAAATTAATACTTTAACAAATAGCATGTAACTTTCACATTCAATGCAATTTTGTCCATTTGCAAATTATACACACGAACAGACAAATTAACTTATCAAAATTTAACACATGCTAAACCACATATCAACGGTGCAGAATATAATATTAAAAGATTATACGGACTCGAATTTGTGGTCCCAAAATCACTGTTCCGACTAGGGTATAAATCAGAGTGTTACAAGACCCTTCACATGTGATTCCTTCGACAGAGGTTGAGATTCAACCTGATATGACTTATGGTGAAGAATCGATCAAGATTTTTGCTCGGGAAGTTAAATAGTTAAGGAATAAAAACATAGCCCTAGTTAAATTTTTGTGGCAACGACACGAAGTCGAAGAGGCTACGTGGGAACCTGAGGAAGTTATATGCAAACAGTACCCAAACCTATTTTCTAGTAAGATTTTCGGGGATGAAAATCCGTAAGGGGGGAGAGTTGTAACAACCCGATTTTAGATCTAGTCAGAACAGTGGTTTTGGAACCACAAATCCAACATAGTAAAATTTGTTTTTATTATATTCTCATGGTCTACAGTTTTATGGAATGATTTGGTGAAAATTTCGTTCAAAAATTTTGACGTTTGAGCACTAAATTTAGCAAAATGGACTAAATTGTAAAAAGTGCAAAAGTTGAGTTCTACATGCTAGAGGTGTCTAATTGCTATGAAACTTTAAATTGAAGGTATTTAGATGGTAATTACACCATTGGTTAAGTTAGTGGACAAAAATAGACATGGAGTAAGAGAATTTTCATGTTTTAAGTTAGGGGCATTTTGGTCATTTGGCTAATTAAATGAATTAATAATCAAATTAAAAGCCAATTTTTGCTCATCTTCTACCCCTTGGCCGAAATTTACAAGAGGGAGACATAGCTATGGTGTTTCAAGCTTTCAAGCTCGATTGTAAGTCCATTCTAGCCCCGTTTTTAATGATTTTCATGTTTTTGAAATCCTTGTAACTTGATCTATCTATTTCTACCATTAATTTAAGGAATAATCAAGGTCTAGGGTTTTACCCATAATGGATATTTGTGTATTTTGATGTCTAGTGGTAGAAAATATGTGTTTAATGTTAGAACAATAACTTTTGCTAAGTGATTTTCGGTAAAAATGTCAAAAAGGACCTATTTGTAAAAGTTATAAAATATGTCATAAAAGTGTGATTTAGTGGAAAATGCAGGCTGTTATAAGCATAAGGAGGTTCGGCTAGGCTTGGGTCTTGAAGAAATTGAATAGATTTCAATTTACGAGCCCAGGGACTAAATTGTAAAAATGTCAAAGTTTAAGGGCAAAAATGTAATTTTGCCATAATGTGATTTTTGAACTAAATTGAGTAATGTGAACAATAAATAAGCTAAATTTGATATTAAAGGTCAAGTAAGACGAAGTTCTGACCTAGACCGAGGAAAGAAAAAGATTGTGGACTAAATCGAACAATTATATATTTTTGGACCGAGGTAAGTTCATATGTAAATAATGCAATGTTATATTTGTATTAATGTTTTGATATTACATGAAAGGTACGATTGATTCTATGAGCATATTCGATGAAGTTTCGACAAGAGAGAAATCCCAGTTGAACCTTAGGAATAGATTAGGATACAAGTGACATGTCACTAGGAACCCATGTGATTATGTGATTTATGTGCCTCGGGTACTGGTCCTGTATGTCCTACTAGTGGCTGGGTATACCTGCATATGTTGCGGATACCTGACAGCTTGTATGAGCAGTACTACGTAGCTACGTCTCGATTGATAGCTTGTGTGAGCAGGCCCGTGGATTTGCTCGAGAGCGAGCTTATATGTGATATGAGAATTATGGTAGCATTGGCTACATATATGGCACTTATGTGCAAAGTTTTTATGCATATCCGATATTATACCAAGTGGTTCAACGAGTATGTCAAAGACGAGAAAGTATGTGGTTATGTTACGAGTTGATACAGGTATGTACGAAAAACTCAAATGAAATGAATTGGATATATGATGAACTATTGGTAAGAATGTTCATGAGTATGTTATGTTCATGAGGTTTAATGACATTTATGTTGATACATGTTATGTTACTCATATGATAATTTTATGGTTAATGTTGTTTATTATTTGCATATGAACTTACTAAGCTATGTAGCTTACTCCTCTTTTCTTTCCTTTATGTTTTTTAGTGTCACCAAGCTAGCTTGGGATTGGAGATCGTCGGAGATCCGTTAACACTACCAACTTATCATTTTGGGTACCAATGAATTCGATATTTTGAGTTATGGCATGTATAGGGGCTTGGTCATTTTGTTATGTGTCATAATTGATTTTGCCAAATGTAATGGCTCATATTGGTTGATAATTCATTTTGTAAATGGCCATTTGAAATTGGCTAATATTGGTATAAGTATATACATGTGATGATGCTTTTCATGGATGTGGATGTTAGCATGATTTGAGTTGGTATGCATGTGATGTTTGTGTATGATAAATGTTAGTATGTGAATGGGGTGTTGATGTCTTGGTTGTGGCTGATTGGTTGTATGTTTATGCTTGGATTGGTTATATGTTGTTGTGTAGGTATGTGCACGGAAGGGTGACAAAATGGTTTGGTAAATAGCCTTGTTCTTGTCCACACGGGTAGACATACGAGTGTGTGTCTAGGTCTTGTGTGACACACGGTAATAAAATGTCTAGAATATATCACATGGGCAGAGACACGGTTGTGTGTCTCAGCCGTGTGTGCTACACGGCCTTGGACACGGGCGTGTGCCCTGGCCGTGTGAAGTCGGCACCTATTTTATGAAAAATCATGAAAATTAAATTGGCCGCACGGCCTAGCACATGGGCGTGTGGCACTGCCGTATGGCAAAGTCAGAGAGCACCCTATTTTGAACACGGCCTACAGCACGGGCATGTCTCAAGGTCACACGAGCGTGTCCCGAACCCACACAGGCATGTGACCCTTGTATCATGAAAAATTTCTAAGTGTTGTAAAATTTTATAAAGTTCTCGGTTTAGTCCCGAACCACTTCTAAAGCGTGTTTTGGGCCTCGTAGGCTCGTTTTAGGGACAATATGAGTGTAGTTGAAAAGTTTTAAATTGGATGGAAATTCACGTCTCAGTTTTGTATGATTGCTTGTGTATAAGTCTGGTAATGCCTCGTACCCTATTCCGGCGTTGG
The DNA here is from genome assembly GCA_025503065.1 of Gossypium bickii. NCBI lineage: Eukaryota > Viridiplantae > Streptophyta > Magnoliopsida > Malvales > Malvaceae > Gossypium > Gossypium bickii. Next base: position 82,576,423 of record CP106713.1, on the reverse strand, counting down.
ATACGGGTAAGGGGTGTTACAAGGCGGGTATTGGCCCAATTAGGTCAACTCAAAATAATGCGTAAAAATGCTTATTTTGCAATATTTTAATCCGAAACTAAAAAATGCAAAATTGCAATAAAACATATTAAAATGCTTAGAAAACAAGCTCATTAAATGCTGAAAAGTACTTAATTTTCCACTAGAATTTGTGGCAAATCATTAAGTTCATGAGACAAGAAATACAATTATGATTTAGATAATATTTGGATTTCATATTAAATGTATTTTGTATTTTTCTTATATTTGATTAATGTTTTAAATCATGATAGCACCACTCGGCTTTATTGCTTAGCGCACCATTTTATTTATTTTTGTGCAATGTATGTTTGATCTCGAAGGTTCAAGGTGTGCAACAACATCCAAGACTCAATTCTCGATTCAACGAAGTTTGTGTAGTTTTTGATATGGTTGGAGTAGAAGGCGTGTACCTAATGTCTTGAATTGGTCCTTAGGTTCATCTTGTTGTTTTGGTACTTATGGTAGGAAAGGTTTGCATTTTGAAGGTGACCATATATGTTTGGTGGTATATATGTTTACTAAACTAGTGATATAATGGTACGCTTGCTTATTTTGGTTATGTTATGCTATGAATTGATATATTACTTGCATTCCATGTAAATAAGTGTGATGCATGAATCTAGAATGAATATATATACTTGTGATCATGTGTTTATAGATGTTTAAATATGCCAAGGATACTATTTGAAGATAGTGTTTAATGCCCATAATGTGATGAGATGAGTTTTTGGGTCACTTTAGGCCAAATGGAATTTGTGTTTAGTAATCTTTTAAGAAATGATGAAATCTTGAGAAAATTGTCTCTATAGTCATGACATTCCATTGATGAAGTCACAACATCAAGCTGTTGTCTCCATAGTCGCGACATTCCCCTATTGAAGTCACGACATCAAGCTACTGTCTCCATAGTTGAAACATTCCCTTGTTGAAGTCACGACATCATGATATTGCTTTCAAAGACGCAATATGCCTTGGTAAAGTTGCAATAGCAAGAGTTAATTGTCCTCAATGTCGTGACATACATCCTTTAGTGTTGAACATGCTTTTTATAACATTTTTAAAATGTCAAAACAAGTTCATCATAAATAAATAATTCAAATATTCAACCAAATCCGAACCTTAGTCGAGCTTATTAAAGCTCTTATAATGACCTAGGCACGAATTAGGACCAAATTGTAAGGTTTTTAAAGTTTCTAGATCAGGTATTGATACCCCTGCTAGATACCGATATCATTTTGAGTTTCGATGTTTCAGAAAAATCAAATTAAATTAACAATTATTGATACTAGGTTTGAAGTATCGATACTTTCCTTTGGTATGGATACCATTCTAGCATTCTGTTTTGTAAAAAGTTAATTGAAAAACGTAATGTACCGATACCTCATCTAAGGTATCGATACTTTTTCCAAATATGTCAAAATCCTTCATTCTGGTCCCTTTTTAAGCCCAAACTACCAACCTATGCGTTTGGTACCTAGAAGCAGTTTAGAAACCTATTCAAAATCATCATCAAACATACTTAAAACTTTCATCATACAACCTTAACATCATCTAACCAATATGCCATTTTTTGGCACCAATTCGCAACAACATATACCAATTCTAATACTAACATACAATTCAGTTTTTTCTAAACAACATGAAAACATACCAATTATCTTCCACATTTGCCATATATAAGATCCATATGCAATATGACATATTACCAAGCATACACACATTTATACATATTCATTGACAAGTCCAAAATCAAACATTCATCAAGGATTCAAACCATGACTATCCTTCAAAATAACACATATATTAACCTTATATACGTCCCAACCCATTTGTCAAGCATGCCAAATTCAAGACAATTAACATGGTCAAAATCATGTTTCAACCTTAAGACTACTCAACCATAATCACTCTCATGCTATTATCATTTCATAATAGCTACCAAAAATATGCCATTCAAGCATTTCCATTTCAACCAGTTACCACACATTTTAACTCATGCTTTTACCTAATTTCATGCCATAACCTTATTCAAGTCATCATTTACCAAGATCATCACAAGTTACCAAAACTCAACATTAGCAATTATACCTTTTCGAACATAGCCAAAAACATTTATAAACATGATATTCACATTCAAACATCCTAGACATACATACCACAAACTAGATTCAGAACGTTCAAACATTTACCGAATGATTTGGGATAGTGTGAACTTCAAAAATTGATCTGGCTTGACATGTTCCGCGAAGTGATCTACAAGGAAAAAGGGAAAGTAAGCAGAATAAGCATATCAACTGCTTAGTAAGTCCATATGAAAATAACTAAACATACCTTGAAATTACAACTAGTTTAAGTAATTGAAACACAATTGTACAAAACATGACATTCCTTTGGCATCCTTATGCGTACATATAAAACTTCACAAAATCACCAATAGGTTAGTCCATTAATGCAACAAGATCATAGTACTCAATTCATATAAAATTACAACCATGCCATTTTGTATCATGCTATTCAACTTTGCTCATTTTGTAAACATATCAATCTAATAACTTGATATAATTTAACTTGACATAGCATTTTATAGTAATAAGGTGAGTTCAATGTATAACAAAGTAATATAACATTATAACATGTAATATAATATTCAAAATATTACCGTACACATAAATTCCACAGTACAATACCATCTGTATCATTTATTTATCGTATAACCATTTGGGTGTGAGACTTGTATCATTTCACTGTCATTTCTCTTCTCCATTAATCTACTAGCCCAATGAACTAAAATAAATAGATTCAGATACACGGGTAACTACACCACACCAGATTTTCTCGTAAGAGCTCAAACTACAACACACTAGGGCACCAAACTGCAAAGCCCGTAGGAATCACCATACCTCGGTAATCTGCAACAAATGCTGGATTTCGATGTAATCATTAATATCTCCATACCATCACATATACCCGTACAACACACAAATAACCCTATTGGTATGCCAATCATATCCTATCTTTTAATACGTTTACTTGAGCATTTTTTTTACCATTTACAATTCATTACAATCCTTGTAGCCATATACACACTTTTCACATTTCAAATAACAATCCATTTTAAAATTTAAACCTTGTAACTTCATCATATACATACTATCTAATTATATAATAGTATCACACTCATTCGATATCATGTATTTGTTCATATTTTCCATTTAATTCATATTTTACGATTTAGTCTGTTTGATGCCAAAAGACATTAATTACATAACAATTCAAAATAAAGCTAAAGCAATATAATACAAAAATCTCATGAACTAATAAAGCAAGTCCCATATGAACTTAGCTAGCAAAAATAGCAACAAACAAGGTGTCAGGGACTATTATACAAATTTTCCTTTTTCGTGATTATCCTCCGATTAATTCATTTCCCGATCTATAATTTTTTTTTCAATTTTTCAATTCAAAAAATCTTATAACAGTTAAAAATATATAAATTCAATTTCATTTTTTGGATTCCCTTAAAATTTTTCATTTTTATTCAATTTAGTCCCTAAAAACAAAATAATTATAACTTTCGAATTTGAGCCTCGATTTTGAAATTGATCTCAATTAAATCTTTATAAGACCCTCTACTTCCTATAATTACATAATTTTCATAGCAATTTTGAAATATTTACACTTTACTCCATAAGTTCCAAACTAATAATTTTCACTTTACAAATTAGTCCTTTTTTCATATCTAAGCTTAAAATCTAACTATTTAACACTAAAAATTCAAAAATTTATCAATGGAATTATTTATAAATTTTAACAGTTTTAGAAATTAACACACGGATTAGCTAAATCGAGTTACAATGATCATAAAAACATAAAATTTACAAAAAAGGAATTTCAAATGGCTTACCATGCAAAGGCTAATTGTTAAAGCTTCAAAAATAGCTTCTCCTATGGTATTCTAAGGTTTGACCATAAGAAAAAATGAAGATGGGAAGATTATGAATTCCTTTTTCTTTAATTTCATGTTATAATATATATTTTATGTCTTTAAATTATAAATATAATATAATAACATTATTTACATATAAAAATGCCACCAATCATCCATTACATTCTACGGTGGTCTAATTGCCATTTTAATAATTAGTTTGATTACTAATTTAGTCCTTCTGATATTTGAGTTGGGTTTGGGGTGTTACATATGTGTTTTAAACAACTAACACGTGATCTTAAAAAATTCAGTAAGTATCAATGGATAACCTGTTGGATCTAGTGCCCTATGTGTAGATATGCGTTTTGTATACTTGTATTTTTTGAACAAATTGGTTTAATAAAATATTCATTTTTTCATTAATAATTTTTATATATTGTCCTCAACAATTTTTGCACGTAAAGTAAAATGGAAACAAACATTAGCTTACTAATTATCTAATGTTTAACTAATACGAAGCGGTATTACGTTGTTGGATCGTAAAATAGAAAGACAACTTGTATTAGTAGATAATCTAAACATTTCCTTAGTATAATCGTAAGTGAGAAAACAAATTGAGAGATTAAAATGTCGTTTATCAAGTCCAATTAGGGAGATGTTTTTTCTTAAGCATCAAAGCGGATGATTCTTAAAAGATATAGACATAGATGTGACTGACTGAACTGACAGTACATTAGACAGGAACCAAGTAGAATAAATCCTACATTCGTTTATGGATTTATTCACCTGTGTCATTCATAGTGTGACATAACTTAATCTTGAGTGGATATGAACTATGTATACATGACTCATATATTTTGATGTAAGTAAAAGCCTTAGTTCAAACAGATAAGGAATCGAAAACCAGTATGTTAAGTATAGTACTTTGGGTGAAATCGTTAGTTCACACTCGATAGATTCGTTTATGTGTTTTATCATGTATATGATAGCTCAGTAAGTAATGTTGGAGTTTAGTTGAGACCTAGTTAGAAATGAACTAGGGTAGTGTAGATGATTAGACTTTAAAATATTAAGTGAGTTTATTAATGGGAATTAAGGGTGTAAGTGAGATTTTTTCGATCCTTCCATTAAACCTTGTCTCCGTTGCTGGGTATATAAGGATATCGATTGCCTACATGTAATACTTTTACATCTTCTTCCTTGAATTATCCTCTATGTTTCTAAAAGACCTAATGATAAAAAACTTCAAACGAAGAAGGTTCTCAGTAATTAGTTGAATAAATTTACGTATTTGCAATTGTGCATGAATGGGTTTTTAGGACTAGTTGTAAAGAGGGAAACTTCCTTATTATGGGTTGCGTGCTACTGATTCATGCATGCATGTTTCAATAGTTTAATAATCTGATATTTAGATTTGTTTCTCATCTAGCTCTAGAAGCTAGCAAAGGTTTAAGCAATAAAGGGAAAGTACCTACAGAGTAGATTCTTATTTTGGAGTTTTTGGTGAGTTCCTTCTTACTCCTTTGTATTATAAACTTACCAAGTAATATAAATTGTGTAAGGTAAGTATTCTTACTCCTAATAAGTTAAGGTGTGGTGTCTAGTTATGCGTGCGTATCGATTAGCATTATTCTATGTGAGTATGGACAGTTCTTATGCAAATACTCTCCTTGTTGCACGATCCCAGTGTCGATTATATGTGATACGTAATATGTAATATATGAGAATGAGATCTGTTTGTGATGCCTCCGGCAGGGCAACTATTTTGCAAACCAGACTGGCAGATCACAAAAAAACATGTTTAACTTAACATAAATGGTATGAGGAGTTAGGGTTGTATATGAATATGGCTGATTGATATGATTATGAAGTTTTGGGTCTGTGGTTGGTACAAGGATGGGTCATTTGTAAATGTACACGATTGTGGAAAGTCATAATTATGTTGGCGGGTGGTGACTGTCCATGTGTTGTGTTTATGTTGGTGGAATGAGTTCGTCTAAGTATAGTGTACGCCATTTGGTGTATTGTGTTAGTACTTCATGGTTTCACCAAAAAGTTCGATGCTCTTTATGAGTGTTCGTACTTGTTTACCAATGGCATCCCTATATATTGTTTCTGAATTTCTTTTTGTATGGAACTTACTTTGTTATCTTTTCCTTCTCAAGTATGTAGATAGTAGAAGGAGATTTTGTAGAAGAGGACTGTAACATCCTGAGATAGGGAATTGAAGTTTTGTCCTCGTAGGTAAGGTTCGCCAATGTTTCGACGAATTGGTGGTTTTCCAAAATAACTTTCAACTAGGAGTTTGCCCGAAATTCAACAAAGCAGTAAGCTAAAAGATGTGGTAAGGAGGTTCCCAAGTCTATTTGGCAAGCTGGGGTTCGCCAGTCAAAGTTGAGTCAAACTCAAACTAGGAAATAAAGATATTTTGTATCTAGGATACTTTTCGTGCAAGTAACCTTTTTCTAAACCGACTAGGGTTCCTAAGTCTAGTATGGTATCCTAAGATCACTAAGATACTTAATGCCTATAAATACAAACCTTATTCCATGAAATTCTCTCATCGATATTCTATTGTCTAGTCTCTATTTTAATCCAAGTTCGTAACAGCCAAGGGAAGCCTCTGTCCTATTAAGATTGATTGTCCAGAAAGCTAGGTTTGCTTGCATGTGTGAATTCCATAAGTTTTGTCTACTTAAATAACCTGTGTGTTTATGTATGTTGTGAACCAGTCGAACCACCTACAAGCGAGGATAAAGGCAAAACAAAACTCATTTAAATTCTCAGCTTCAGTTGAGTGGTTAATAATCACTATAAGTGTTCTAACTATCATGTTTTTCAGTATGAATGCTCAGGGTTCGTAACTTATGTGCGAACTGTTATGTTTTCCAAGAACTTTGTTTTTAAACTAAAATTCCAAGAGTAAGTTTTTCCTATAAAACTCTATTTTTAAAGTTCCGATACTCTATTTTTAAGATAAGTTCTCATGCTATGTTTTAAAAATATGTTTTACGCATGCTCCTATGCGAGCCGATGTTTTGAAGCTTGTTTTAAAAGTACAGTTTTATAATATATGTTTTTGCGAGATCATTTTGCGAGCTCTATGTGGTAAGTTTTTGTGTGAGCTCCTTTGTGAGCTTATATGTTGGATATGTTGGTATACCAAAGGATTGTATTACTCACCCATAGGTTCTATGATTTTGGCGTTGAGGCCCTGGGACATGTGGAGAGATAAGGGCATGCCGAACTATGCTCCCTTCAATGGGACATGTTGGCGTGCAAGAGAGTGTTTAGCTTTATGCTACACTTATGGGATATGTTAAAGACTCTTCGAGTCATTCTGAGGCATTATAAGGAGGTCCACATATCCAACATATAAGAAAAGACAAGATAAGATAAGTGCGAGAACATATTTTATGTTCCTCAGCCATTCCGATAAGACAAGTACGTGAGCATGTTCCATGCTATATAAGATCCGTTTTCAAACTAGAACAAGCAAAGTTTTTAAGTATGATTTTCAACAAGCACATGCAGAACTGTTTTTACAAACTTACGTTTTCTAGCAACCAAGTTTTGCGAATTGGGTCTCGCACCTTCACTGTGAACCCAACTGTGAACCTAACACGTGAGACAATTTTTTAGACTAAGTCTTTTTTATGTTTTAAACTCTATGTTTTAAACATAAAAGTCTTTTCTAAGTTCACATGCCTTTGAAGTTCGCAATGAACTCACCAACTCGTCTCGTACTTCACATGTAAGTAGGTCGTGGATGTAACACCCCTTACCCGTATCCGACGCCGGGATAGAGTACTAGGTGTTACTAACTTAAACACATGCTTACACACAATTTCTAATCATAAAAGATCGTTCATATTTAAAACTTTTCAAACTTCCTCTTAACAACCTTAATATAGGCTTACGAGGCCCAAAACACATCTTAGAAATGTTTCGAGATCAAATCGAGTTCTTTGAAAAACCTTGGAAAATATCATTAAAAACAGGGGCACACGCCCGTTTGACTTGATAACATAGCCATGTTGACAGATCGTATGATTCACACGGCTTAAACATATAGGGACACACCCGTGTCCCACGCCCGTGTATTTTATTATCACAACACGACCATGACATGCCCGTGTTTTAGCCCGTGTGTGAAAACCTTAACATTCTATTTCTAACGGCATCATCTCTATAAGGTCACACGGCCAGGGCACATGCCCATGTCCTTAGACTGTGTGGCGAATTAAATTCCTAAATTCAGGTGCAGATTTCGCACAGCCTGGGAACACGCCCATGTCCTATGGCCGTGTCCTCCACACGATCGAGACACACAGCCATGTCTCAGTCCGTGTGGTTACTCCTGGGCATTCTGTTTTGCCAACTTAGAATGCAGGGGGACACACGACCAAACCACACACCCATGGGGTAGACCGTGTGTCACACATGGCCTAGACACACACCCGTGTGTCTACCCGTGTAGACAAGAACAAGGCTATTTACCAAGCCCTTTTTGCCACCCTTACTTGCACCAACATAAGCCACATTAAACAACCTACTCATTCATGCAATAATATACCCAATTCTCAACCATGCAATTTGCACATCCATGAAAAACATCATTATTTTCATATAACTATAATGAGTAATTGCCATCAACCGTGGCCTTATACAAAATGAATTGAGTAACATTAATAGCCAACATCTTGGCTAACCAATATGACATATAACAAAATAACCAAGTTCCTATACATGCCATACCCAAAATAATCAAACTTTACTATACCAAAAGAATAGCTTGATAGTGTGAGCCGAGCTCCGATGTCCTACGATCCCCGAGCTAGCTTGGCGAAACTACAAGGAAAGGAAAAGAGAGGGAGTAAGCATAAAGCTTAGTAAGTTTGCATGCAATAGATGACAACATAAAATCTTATGATACATTCATACTTTACTTTAAGTAATAGCACAAGTTCTCAAGCAGATTGACATAGCTTACTCATGCTTACTCTTACCAATCACATATCACATATCAGACTTATTTCTCGTGAGGATCTCATAGAACCTTTCCAATCTTGAACATAAACATAGTTCTTTACCATCTTGAACATAAACATAGCTCTTTACCATCTTTAACGTAAAATTTGCTCTTTACCCGTTGAACCGCTTGGAATGTCGAAGGATACCCAAAATTTGTCATTCACATAGTAAGATGCCAATGCCATATCCCAGATATGGTCTTATAGGGGATCACATGTCAAAACTGATTCCATATCCCAGATATGGTTCTATACAGAATCTTATATCGATATCGATGCTACATCCCAGATATGGTCATATATGAGATCGTATATGCCATGTCTTAGACATGGTCTTACACGATTTTTATATTCGATGCCGATGCCATATCCCAAATATGGTCTTATATGGGACCTCAATTCGATGCCGAGGCCATGTCCCAAACATGGTCTTATACGGGACTGTACAAATCTCATGTCTTAACGATGGTATCCTGTCACTTCCTAAGGTTCAACCAAGACATTTAACATCATAAATTTTCATCATATTCTCATCGAAACATCGTTAATCAATTTCATAGAAATAATATAAATCTTCACGAAATGTCAAGCATTTAAAACATAATAACATGATGTTGAATTATTACACACAACCTTACCTCGGTACCAAAATATGCCCATTTGTAAATCTAGTCTAAAACCTTGCCTTTTCCTCGGTCAAGGTTAATTCCACGTTCTTCTTGATCTATAATAACAAATTCACTCATTTAATCACCACATAAATCAAGACGTGCTAAAATTTCTACTTTGGCAAATTACCATTTTGCCCTTAGACTTTTACAAAATTAAGATTTTACTCCTAGGCTCGTAAATCGATTCTAATCAAATTTCCTCCTATAACAAGTCTAGATGAACATTTATTACTCTTATATCAACTCTCAGTACCAATTATTTCACACATTTACCACCTATTTTACAACCTTTACAAAAAGGTCCCTTTTAGGTGTTTTCATGGAAACTCCTTTCACAAAAGTTGTTTATTTAACAACCAAGACTCATTTTCATCCATAAAATTTTAGCAAACAACACTATTTCTCTCATGGAAAAACCCCTATACTTTCAACCATTTTGCAAAATAGTCCCCTCATTAGATAGCTCAAGCTACAAGGGTCTCAAAAGTACAAAAATTATTAAGAAAAACCACCAAAATCACTTACTTGCAAGGGTGAGAAGTTGCTAAACATTTTAGGCTTCCAAAACCCATCTTTGGCTGATATTTTTGGTGGAAGAAGATGAAGGTGAAAGGTGATATCATCTTTCTCTTTATTTTATTTATTTCCTTCAATTAAGTCACCTAATTCACCTACTCTGACCAATTTTGACATTTCTTGTCCCCTATGGCCGGCCAACACTTTATCAAGGGCCTAATTGCACATTAAGGACCTCCAATTAAGGTTCTATAGCTATTTAACACCTTGAGCTTGTAAAACAATACTTTCGCACTCTATGCGATTTAGTTATTTTTTGCAATTAAGCATGCAACTGCTAAAATTAATGCGCTAAAATTTTCATGCACTAATATAATCATGATATAAAACAAAAAATAATATTAAAACTAATTTCACCTACCTCAAATTAGTGGTTTTGAAACCACTGTTTCGACTAACACCAAAATCGGGCTGTTAAAATGGATGGTAGTGGCGAGGTAGATGACTTGGCGAAGCACATCCCTGAACAGAAAACGACAGACTTGGGAAATAGGCGATGGGTTTTTATTTATGTGGGATAGAATTATCATAATTTGATTCTGTTATAGACAATTTCCTTAAAGTTTAAATTTATTTTTATTTCTAAAAGCCTTGAAGCAAAACCATATTACTAATTTATTCTCTACATGAATAAATTTTGATGTTTCTTTATTTCACCTTGCATGCATACCATGTTGTATTCTTTCAGTTTTGCCAAAGTATGTATTAATATTATATGCAGGCCAATTTTATTGCAAGGTATTATTTTCTATTACCTTTATATACATACCCTCAAGTGCAATAACCTTACTACTTAGCAAACCTTACCTAAATCTAAAAACCCTTGCATGAACGTCATCTTTGTTACCTAATTCTAAAAACCCTTTCATGAACGTCATCTTTGTTGCAAAGCCCGTTTTTATGTGAACCTATGATGCTTTGTTTAAGTGCGAACTTAGAAGGTATGTGAACTCTATGTTATTGTTCAAACTCTTGCTTATTGATGTTATCTGAACTCATATGTTATTCTGTTATGTGCACCTATGTTGTATGATGTATGCAAAACTAAGTTGTGATGCTAACCCTAAAAATAAATTTCATGTACTTGTAATTATTTTTGAAAATGTGTACTTTAAATACCCTGTTTATATCTTGCATGTGAACCCTTAAGTTTTACTATTTAAGTGACATGCAAACCCTTCCTCTATTTTATAATCTTGCATGTTTTATATTCTATGTATGATATTATTTTGTTGCTATGCTATAACTTTTCATAATATATATCGTAAGTAACTGATGTGCTGGAGGTTAGGCTAGGAGTTAATGGAGAGTCACTTAGGTGGCTAATGTATGTAACAGCCCGTTTTTAGTCAAATTAGAAGAGTGGTTTCGAGACCACAAATCCAAGGTTGAAATATTTATTTTATTATTATTTTAATGTCTACAGCATGATAGTATGATTGTGTAAAAATTTCGTTAAGAAATTTTATCGTTTGAATGCTCAATTCGATAAAAAGGACTAAATTGCATAAAGTGCAAAAGTTGTATTCTATTATCTAAAGGTCTTTAATAGCAATAGAAATTGAAATTGGAAGTCCTTATGTGGTAATTAGCCCATTTATAAATTTAGTGGACATTCTTGGACATGTATTAAGTGTTTTTAAGTGATAATTAATAAGGTTAATTTTGTAATTTGGTAAATAATGATAATTAAAATAAGTAAAACAAAGTCATCATCTTTCTATTCTTTCTTCAACCAAATTTTCAAACAAAATGAAGCCATGGAAGCTTGCTAGGTTTGGCCTTGGTGTTTTGTGTGCATGGTATGATTTTTCATCCCGTTTTTAATGATTTCTATGTTTTTGAAGTCCTTGTGGCTTAATCCAGCTAGCCCAGGGACTAATTTGCAAAATTGTTAAAGGTTTAGGGTTTTACCATTGTTGAATATGTGAGTATTTTGATGTTTGATAGAAAATGTATGCTTGTTGTTAGATAAACAACATTTGTAAAGGGATTTTTGACAAATTTGTCAATTAGGGATTGATTTGTGAAATATGAAAATATTGTGGTAGAAATGTGAAATAAATGAAAAATATGGGCTACTATGATAATAAGGGAAATTCGGCTAGTATGGGTAGAGACCTAATCGCATGAATTTGTATTTTTATGAGCTAAGGACTAAATTGTAAAAATGTTGAAATATTAGAGGCAAAAGTGTAATTTTTTCCATAATGTGATCTATGACTAAATTGAATAGAATGATAATTGAATAAGTTAAATTTGATATTATATAGATCAAGAAAAATGAAGTTAAAATCTAGATTAGGGGAAAAACAAATTTTTGGACTAGTCAATCCATTTCGTCGTTTTGCGATCGAGGTAAGTTCGTATGTTAATAAGCATTATTACAATTGTGTTTTATTACTGAATTTAATTGTGAATATGACCTTACGGATATGTTCGACGAAGAATTCGGCAATGTGAAATCCCATTTGAACCTTAGGAATAGATTAGGATACGAATTACATGTCATTAGGGGTTATGTGTTTTGGGTGCTGGTCCAGACATCCTACCGGTGGCTGAGTTATCTGGCATGTGTTGCGGATTCTCGTCAGCTTATGTGAGCAGCATCGTGTAGCTACGACATGACTGTCAGCTTGTGTGAGTAGACCCGTTGATAGCTCGAGAGAGCATTATATGAGATATAAGATTGAGATAGCTTCGGCTATGTATTGGCACTTAGGGTGTGAGATTCTCGAGTATTCGATATTATTCCAAATGGTTCAACAGGTAAATCGAAGATCTAAAATGGTGTGAGTTAAATATGTATCAGTACAGGTAGGTATGGAAATCATATGAGCATTGAATCTATGAAATTGTAAGTTCATGATCATTATATGGATGAATACATGTTAACTTTGTGATTAAAGGGTTTCGTATTACATTATGTTTACATCACATGAATAATGATTGAATGGTAAGTTTTACTTCTTAACTATACGAGCTTACTATGCTTTATTGCTTACTCTATTTACTTTTCCGTGTTTATGGTGAATATCGAAGCTTGCTTGGATTTGGGAGTCGTCAGAGATCTCATCACACTATCAAGCTATCACTTTGGTACTTTTGAACTTATGTATTTGGTTATATGGCATTTATAGGAGTTACGGTCATTTTGGTATATAGTTTGATAATGGATTTAGCCATTTGATTTGGCTTATAATGGATGAATGCTCGGTTATGTGTATAGCTATGTAATTTGGCTTAATTTGGTATGCTTGGTGATGTATATATATGTTCAAATGGTCTTTTGATATGTTGTGTATAATTGTTATATAGATGCTTGATGTGAATTGGTGTTTGGAGTTCCAAATGGTTGAAATTTAAGATTGGTATGCTTGTGGCTTTAAGTAAAATGATGCATAATTAAAAGTGACCATTTAGGTGATTTGAGAATGTGAAATTGCTATGAATTGAATGGCTTATTGTGATATTTATGTGTCTTGTGGATGATGGTACAAAATTAGCATGAATTAGGCTTGGTTGAGATTGGTTTGAATGCCTATTTATGCCATGTTATATGTCATTTGATTTGTGTAGGTGAATGCAAATTTGGGTGAGCAAGATGGCTTGGTAAATCGCCTATTTTTGTCCACACGAGCAGAGACATGGGCGTGTGTCTCAGCCGTGTGTGACACACGGTCAAGTGACACGACCATGTGTCCCTTGGTGTTTAATTAGAAACCAAGTCAGTATGCTACACACAGGCCAGCACACAGACGTGTGACTTGGCCGTGTGGCATAAGTCAGTAAACCCTACAGTTTTGGCATGGCCTAGCACACAGCCTGGTACACAAACGTGTGTGGCCATTTTGAAGGGCATACGGGCTAGTCACAAGGGCGTGTGTCTTGGCCGTGTGACCTAAGTCAGAGAGTTACACAGGGTCGAACACGGGCTGGGACATGGCCATGTGATCCCATTTCAAATGTCCACACGACCTGTGACACAGGCGTGTGTCCCCTGTATTTTGAAAAAATTTTCTAAGTTTTCCAAAAAATTTCTAGGGTATCGGTTTAGTCTCGAACCACTTCTAATGCATGATTTGGGCCTCGTAGGCTCGTATTAGGGACAATGTGATTGATTGTGAATAACATTTATTTGAAATTGGAAAATGTATGTTTAATTATGTAATAAGTCTGGTAATGCTCCATAACCCTATTCTGGCGATGAATACGGGTTAAGGGTGTCACATTGTAGCTCGCCAAATTCAGGTCGGACCTACTTCGTCGGGTTTGGGGTGCAACTGGGACTACGCCAGAGTTTTTGTTGATAGTGAGCCAGTTGACTAATTTTGTATCATGGTGAGTGGCGTGTAGATCTAATTTGTAATAAACTTTTGTAATAATTTACATGTTCCACCAAATAATTGTTTTAAGAGAATTTTTACGTACTCCTGAAGTATGTGTTAAATCTTAGTGAATTATGGTTTATGAGATCATCTTTAAGACGTATACACCAGGTTGATTTGAATGATGTTTAATTGACAGTGATGCACTTGAAACTTTTGTATGGGAAATAACTCATCTTGCGTTTTATATAAACTTGTTAACTTTTATAAGGCTTTCACCAATTGTTTGTTTAAAATATGTTTTACTTTACTTGGCGTATTATTGATTTGATTGTTTTGTCATTGTTATTCAGGAGTATACGCCAAGATCCCAAAGCTATTAAAATTTCAAATGTTTTTGTCAAACTCAAATGGTTTTAAGTTGTAACATACCATACCTGAATCCGCTGATCAGGTCGGGTGTGGGTGTTACATTCCTAGTGCTGAAGCATAAGGAACCTTTCTCATGTTCTCTCTTTCTTCCACTATCTTAGGACCCGGTACGGAGGGTTGATTTCCCTTCTTCGAATCGGTCATTGAATAACGCTACAATATCTTGTCTATGTATAAAGCTTGAGATAGTTCTATCAGTTTGTTCTTTCGATCCTTTAGGATTCGAATACCTAGAAGAAAATCATTTTCTCCCAAGTCTTTCATGCTAAACTATTGGGTTAACCACAATTTAACTGATGACAATGTCCCTACATCATTCCTAATGAGTTGAATATTATCGACATATAGAACGAGAAAGACCACCTTTTCAACCCCTAAACATTTATAAACACGAGGTTCATCTACGTTTTACTCAAATTTAAATGTCTTGATCACTTTGATCGAATCTTTGATTCCATGAGTAGGACTAGGGCTGTAAATGAACCGAGCTTCAACAAACAAATCTCTGTTCATGTTTATTTATTTATTTTTAAGCTTGTTCGTGTTCAGTTTGTGTTCATTAAGAATTTCAAGTTTTTGTTCATGTTTGTTTATTTAAAATTATGTATATCCATGTTCATTTGTTTAATGTTCACGAACATGTTCATTTAACTTAATCAAACATGTTCGAGAACATTAAATGAACATGTTCATGAACATATAATTGAACATGTTCACGAACAATATTAATAAATAATAAACAAACAAACAAACAATAAATACATACATATATTGTTTACATATAAAGTAGTCAAATATAAATATTAATAATTATATTATAAATGAAAAAAGTACAAACCAAGATAATTTTATTAATATCTACTACTGGAAATTTTTATAAGAAAATATCATTAATAATTAAATAAGTCAATAAATGAGCTTATAATCAAGCCAATAAACGAGCTTTTAAATGAGCTTGTTCATGAATATAAACGAACCGAACACACCTTGTTCATGCTCATTTATTTAGCTTAATAAACGAACATGAACGAACATTATACGAATGGTTCACGAATAGTTCATCGAACATTCTATTCATTTACACCCCTAAGCAGGACGCTTGCTTAAGTCAATATATGGATTTAAATAGTTTTCAAACTTTATGCTCGTTTCCATTAGCTATATACCTGGTGGGTTGCATCATGTAGATGCTCTCTTCAAGATAGCCATTAAAAAACCCTGTCTTGACATCTATTTTTTGGATCTCGTAATCAAGAACCGCCGCAAAGAATAGTAATATGGGAATTGACTTGAGCATGGCAACTGGAGAGAAGGTTTCTTCGTAACTGATACCTTCTTTCTAAGTATAACATTTTGCTACAAGTTTGGCCTTGTAAGTTTTCACTTTTCCATTTTCATTTCTTTTCCTCTTGTATATCCACTTACACCCTATAGGTTTTATCCCTTCCGGTAAGTCTACAATATCCCACACTGAGTTGTAATACATAAAGTCCATCTCAGCTTTCATAGCTATTTCCCAGAGCTTGGAATTAGCATTCTGCATCGCTTCGTCATATGTGAGTGGGTCATCATCTTCCTGTTTGGCAGTCACAGTGTTAAAAACACTTCTGCCAGATTGGAAGAACTCTTGTAACACCCCAAACCCGGCCCAAACACTACGACTGGATCCGGTATGTCACTAAGGAAATTTTATAAAACAAGTCACATTTTGGAAAACAATTAGCAGGGATAAATATTTATACCGAAAACTTAATAATTTATTAATTCATATAGGATATAAAGTTTTAAAATGCCTTGGTGAAGTTTAAATAGAACCGAAATTTCATAAATGTCTTAGCTTAATTTAAACATAAAATTTAAATGTCTAATAATAAAACCCAACATAAACCCAAAAACATAAATAATAGTCTAGTGGCCCATGACCTTATTACAATGAGATTTAAAACCCAATAAATAAAGATATAAAAAATAATCTAAAGTCTTTTTCCTGAATCCAAATGTTCTTTTGCATGGTCACCTTGCTCTCCTCTCCAGCCCGGTCCGATGCACTAAGTGCTACCTGAAATTGTTAAAATAATAGGGTGAGTCGCGAACTCAGTGTGCAACCCTCGTGCACCATCAGATTGGGCCTTAGCCCACATATCAGAATATAGAACATAATATAGTAGATAACATACATAAAACCCAACCCAATCCTAGGTTTCCAACCGCTACACACCACTCTTACCTGCCAATCACACCACTGGGGATTTCTACAATCAACCCACACCGCTACACACCATCGATGGCAGTCATGCTGCAGTTAGCTGCTCATCGTCAAAATCGTGATAGAGTCACCAGGCTGAAATGGCAAAAGCCACCAGAAACAGAGTTGTGACAGAGTCACCAGGCTGAAATGGCATACGCCACTAGAATAGATCACTTCCCCTTTCATCAATTACCCAACCCCAAGCATATATAAAAATTGACATATAAAACATATCATTTTTAACAGAAACATTCACTGATGGATGGCAGAAATCACTAACCTGATATTTAGCCTTTACCCTTCTTGGGTTTCCAAACGTTATGCCGGGATTTCGGCATTTAACAGAGTATAGAATATTTATTACATATATATATTAGCAATCAATCTAATGGTGTGAGAAGTTACACACCTGATATCACGAAGTACTAAACTCTTAGTCGGTATCCTTGCTATCTGGATTTTTAACTTGGTTCAACAAAAGCCAGAAAATCACGAAGATTTGACCTCCCCTACATTCGGCTAAGGGTTAATAAATACCCAAATTTACATGTTAAAACTCAATAGATCTCCTTACCTTGAAATCCCGAAAGTAACACTATTCGAGTGTTACTGAACTATAACTTAGAGATCTACGCGATTGACTCCTCTTCAGATCCCGGAATGCCGACAATAAGAGAAAAACTTAAGATTAGTTTCCTTATAGCCATTCGGCTAGAGTCCCTAAAAAGCCGGAAAAGATTGAAATCTTACGAATCAATACTTACCTTCAGTTTCCTTCGAGATTCGGCACAAGCAGATACTCCAGAGAGAATTCGGCAAACACAAGAGGTGAGATCTAAGGATTTCGGCTTTTATGGAAATCCCGAAAAGGATGAACTGATGCGTTTTCGGCTTTTAGAAGATTCAAGAATTGAAGAGATGGCTAAGAGAGATTCAGCCAATGAATATTAAGGAGAAGAATAGAGTAATAGAGATGTAGTTTCGGCTGTTAGAGATTAGAAGAAGAATAACAATAGAGGTTAGAAGATTCGGCTAACCAGGAAATTTCAGAGAGGAAGAAAGGGTGAAGAAGGTGGTGGTTTTCGGCTTTTGAGAGGAAGAAGATGAGAAAAGAAAATAAAAGAGAGGCTTCAATTTCGGCACAGGAAGAGAAGAAATAGTAGGGTTCTAATGCCAGAATTGATTAGCTATTCCCCCTATTTATAGAAATTTCGGCATTTACCTAACCTTGCAGATAAATCCTATCTTTTCTCCTTTATCTTAATCTACAAACTCATCTAAAAGAGACTTAATTATCTCTAACTCCTCCCTCCTTTATCAGCATATTATCCACATATTTTAAACATTAAAATCCCTAAGTTTTAGCCTTGTGCAGTCCCCCATTAGTCCCCTTATAAGTGCCGAATTTGGCCCAACTTTATGGGCTCCAAACGGCCACAAATTGGGCCTCTCCCCTTGCCTATTGACGCCACCTACAGCTCTCCCCTTATTGCACCCCTTGCTACTGGGCCACTAGCCCAATTTGCCATTTAAGTTATAGCTACAATATTTTAAGCCGTAGAGTTCTAAACAGAATATTTAGTCAAAACCTCGGCTCAATCCTTGAGCCCAATTGCACCTCTAATTCTCAAATTAACACATTAAACGCATAGGCCCAAAAATTCAGGATGTTACAACTCAGGCCTACGAGAGACCCTTCCACTGTGATGAGGCTCCCTATGCTGCTAATCGTTTGCAGGTATACTATTAGGAGTTTGTTCTAGAACCATTTTCGTAGGGTTTTTTATATTTCCTGGAAGCTCCTCAAGTAATTCTTCACTTCGAGGTTTGAAGCCATTCATGTAACTTTCTTCAAAGAAAGTAGCATGAATTGATACTATAACAGCTTCCTCTTTCAGGTTATAAGAGAAACCACCATTTGTTCCCATCGGATATCGTACAAACATGCATACTTTTTTCTATGAGTCTGACTTCCTCGAATCTTTATCCAATACATGGGCCAGGCATCCCCAAATCCTAAAATGATTAAGACTCATCTTCTTTCCATTCCCTAATTTGTATGAGGTTTTCGATGCTACCTTAGTTGGCACATCATCTAGAATATAACAAGCTGTTTATACATCATATCCAAAAACTAGATTGGCAGCTTTGAATAACTTAATATCGAATGTACCATGTCTAACAACATTTGATTTTTTCTCTCTTCCACGTCATTCTATTGTAGAGTGTTCGGCATGGTTAAATAAGATAGAATATCATTCTTTATTAGGTACCCTAAGAACTCATCATATAAATATTCTCCACCTTGTTCAAACTAAAGTGCCTTTTATTGGTAACCTAGTTGTTTCTCCACTTCCGCACGAAACTCTTTGAATTTATCAAAGGTTTCACTCTTGCAGTGTATCAAATATTGTAACACCCCTTACCCGCATTCAACACCGGAACAAGGCTCGAGGCATTACCGTACTTATAACACAAGCATTCACACAATTTTTGAGTCATAAATTTGTGTCCAAATTAAAACCATTCATATTCAAACATAAAGTCCCTAGTACGAGCCTACGAGGCCCAAAACATGATTTAGAAGTGGTTCAGGACTAAACCGAGAACTTTAGAAAATTTTACAAAACTTAGAAAACTTTTCAAGTTACAGGGGTCGTACACCCGTGTGGTCCAAGGGACAAACCCGTGTAACCCTGGAACACGCCCGTGCTACAGGCCGTGTTCAATTTAGGATGCTCTCTGACTTGTGCCACACGTCCATGTGCTAGGCCGTGTAGTTATTTAATCTAATTCAAATTAAGTGAAGGTTTCACATGGCCAAGACACACGCCCGTGGTCGAGGCTGCGTAGCACACATGGCTAAGACATACGCCTATATCTCTGCCTGTGTGCTCAATTCTGGACATTCTGTTTTGCAACAATTAAGGTGCAGGGGACACACTGCTGAAACACATGCCCGTGGGGACAAAAATAAGGCTATTTACCAAGCCATTTGCCACCCTCATTTGCACCTACACTTACACCAATTCAATGACACAATTTATAGCATACTTAGGCAACCAAAATATCCACAACTAAGGTATTAACATCATAATCTACCAACTCAAATCATGCACATTTCCATATCCATGATAGAACATATGAATATGTTTACAACTATTATTGATCAACTTTCAAAGACATATACAAAATGAAATCATTAACCATTATAAGCCAATACATTTGGCCACATTACCAATGACACATATAACAAAATGACCAAGTCCCTATACATGCAATAACTCAAAATATTAATATTTCAATGGTACCTAAAAATAATGTTTGATAGTGTGAATGGATCTCCGATGATATCCAATCCTGAGCTAGCTTGGTGCAATGCCCCTTACCCATATCCGACACCGGAATAGGGCACGAGGCATTACCGGACTTATTCACAAGCAAACATTCAAAACTGAGATGTGAACTTCCACTCAAATTTAAAACTTTTCAAAAGCATTCATATCATCCATAAAATGAGCCCATGAGGCCCAAAACATGCATCGAAAGTGGTTCGGGATTAAACTGAGAACTTTGGAAACTTTTGGAAAACTTAGAAAATTTTTCATGAAAAAGGGGTCACACGCCCGTGTGGGTTCGGAACACACCCGTGCTTCAGACCGTGTTCAAATTAGGGAGCATTTTGTTTATAACGTCATCATCAATTTGAGGTCACACGGCCAAGTCACACGCCTGTGTGCTTGGACCGTGTGATCGATTATATTTTCATAATTTTTCCTAAAATAGGTGCAGACTTCACACGGCCAGGGCACACACCCGTGTTCGAGGCCGTGCCGTCCATACGGCTGAGACACACGCCTGTGTCTCTGCCTGTGTGCTCATTATTGAGCATTCTGTATTGTAAAAATTAAGGTGTAGGGGACACACGGCCAGAACACACGCCTGTGGAGCAGACTGTGTATCGCACGCGACCTAGACACACGCCTGTGTGTCTACCCATGTGGACAAATATAAGACTATTTACCAAGCCTTTTTTCCACCCTTCCATGCACCAACCTACACAACAAAGCATAGCACCAATCTAAGCATATACTTTCAACCCAATCAACCATGCACAAGACATCCACACATCATTTACATGCTATCATTTATCACATACAAACATCACATACTTAGCATCTCAAACCATACAATTTCCCACATTCATGAAAACATCATCATATGTATATATACTTAACCAATATTAGCCAATATCAAATGGCCATTTACAGAATGAATTATCAACTATTGAAGCCATCACTTATGGCCAAATTAATTATGACACATAACAAAAAGACCAAGTCCCTATACATGCCATAACTCAAAATATTGAAATCATAAGTACCCAAAATGATAATTTGATAGTGTGAATGGATCTCCGACTGTCTTCAATCCCCGAGCTGGCTTGGTGACACTATAAGACAAGGGAAAAAAAAAGGAGTAAGTTTTAAAGCTTAGTAAGTTCCTATACAAATAATGGGCATCATACACACTTTAGCATATATTTAACATAAAGTAAATTAACATAAAGGTCATTGTGAATTCATAATCAAGCTTAGCATAGATGTTATTAAAATCTTAACATCATAACTTGCTAAATCGAACCAATCCGAGGTTTCATCACAAATCGAACTCGTTAAGCATGATTTTTAAGTACATACCTGTACCAACTTGCAACTTACCATAATCTTTCACATCATACCATAGTCTTTCACAACTTAAACTTTGCCTTTAAGTTTCCCGTTGAACCACTTGGAATACTAAAGGATACTCGGGATATTTCACACGCATAGTACTATACCAATGCCATATCCTAGATATGGTCTTACATGGGATTTCAAATCGATGCCAATAGCCTAACTATAGTCTTACACGAAATCTCATATCGATGCCATATCCCATATATGGTTTTACACGTAATCTTAACTAACCCTGATGTCATGACATTTAGATCCTAACAATTCCTAAGGTTCAACCGGGAATTTTTTCTCGCTTGTCAAACTTTGTCGAATTCATTCAAGAGTAAATCACAATTCATACAATAATAACACAATTAAAGCATAAATAATAATGCATTATTTATATACGAACTTACCTCGGTACAAAAATAGCAGAAATGGACTTAATCATCAATAACCTTATTTTTTCCCCGATCAAGGCCCGAACCTCGTCTTTCTTGATCTATAATAGCAAATTTAACTTATTTTTATCTACATTACTCAATTCAGTCCAAAAATCACATTTTGGAAAATTTACATTTTTACCCTAAACTTTGACATATTTACACTTTTTCCCCTAGGCTCGTAAAGTGAAACGTGTGTAATTTCTTTAATGTACAAGCCTAGCCGAACCATTTTTATAACTATAACAGCCCACAATTTCCATTAAAACACACTTTTACTATATGTTTTATAACTTCTACAAATAGGTCCTTTTAAACATTTTCATCAAAAATCACTTAGTAAAAGTTGTTTATCTAACACCAAACCTTCATTTTCTACCATTAGACATCAAAATACACAAATTTCTAACATGGGCCAAACCCTAGACCTTGATTATTCCTTAAATTAATGGTAGAAATAGATAGATCGGATGATAACGACTCCAAAAATGTAAAGAGCATTAAAAATGGGGCTAGGATGTACTTACAATCATGCTTGGAAGTTGAGCAAACCCTAGCTATCGTGGCACTTGAGGGAGGAGATGGACAAGATTTTAGCTTGATTTTCCCTTTTTATTCTTTTATTTACCAAATGACCAAAATGCCCTTCACTTAAAACTTTGAAATTTTATCTCACCATGTCCATTTTTGTCCACTATCTTAAAAAATAGTCTAATTATCATCTAAGGACCTTTTATTTAAAATTTCATAGCAATTAGACACCTTAAGCGTGTAGAACTCAACTTTTGCACTTTTTACAATTTAGTTCTTTTGACTAAATTGAGTGCCCAAACGTTAAAATTTTTGAATGAAATTTTCATGAAACCATTTCGTGTAATTGTAGACCATAAAAATATAATAAAAATGAACTTTATTGTGTTGGAATTGTGGTCCTGAAACCACTGTTCTGACTAGGCCCAAAATCGGGCTGTTACACTTGATGACACTATAAGACAAGGGAAAGAAAGGGAGGGTAAGCTATATAGCTTAGTAAGTTCATATGCAAACAATAAACAACATTAAATATACATTTGTCATATGAATGCATAAAATATATCAACATAAATGTCATTAAAACTTCATAAGCACAACTTACTCAATCATATTCTTACCAATAGTTTATCATATACCGAAACCATTTCCTTTGAGTTTTTCGTACGTACATGTACCAAATCGTAGCAAAATCACATAATTTCTCATCTTTGACATACCCGTTGAACCACTTGGAATACTATCGGATACACAGAAAACTTTGCACATAAGTGCCACATATGTAGCCAATGCTACCACAAATCTCATAACACATATAGGCTCGCTCTCGAGCTATCCACGGGCCTGCTCACACAAGTTGTCAATCAAGACGTAGCTACTCGGTGCTGCTTACAAAAGCTGTCAAGTATCTGCAACATATGTCGGTATACTCAGCCACTAGTAGGACGTACGAGACCAACACCCGGGACTCATAAATCACATAATCACATGGGTTCCTAGTGACATGTCACTTGTATCCTAATCTATTCCTAAGGTTCAACTGGGATTTTCTCGCTTGTTGAAACTTCATCCATAGAGTCAGTCATACAATTCATGCAATATCAAAACATTATAATTTCAATTGTAACGTTGCATTATTAACATACAAACTTACCTCGATACAAAAATAGTGGAAATGGACCTACTAGTAAAACACTTTGTTTTTCCCCTGGTCTAGGTCCGGACCTCGTCAAACACTTATTTAATAATCACATCATTCAATTTAGCCAAAAAAATCAAATTATGGCAAAAATTACATTTTTGCCCCTAACTTTTTAACATTTTACATTTTAGTCCCTAGGCTCGTAAAATGAAATATATTCAATTTATTCAAAACCCAAGCCTAGCCGAACCATTTTCATACTTATAACAGCCCATATTTTTCATTGATTCACATTTTTACACACATTTTACAACTTTTACAAATAGGTTCGTTTTAGGCATTTTCATAAAAAATCACTTGGTAAATGTTGTTTCTCTAACACCAAACATACATTTTCTACCATTAAACATCAAAGTACACAAATAACTAACATGGGTAAAATTTTAGACTTTGATTTCCTTTCAAATTAGTCTTTGAAAAGGTTAGATTAGGTTGAGACAACTTCAAAAACATAAAAATCATGACAAACGGGGCAAGAACGGACTTACAATCAAGCTTGGAAGATGAACAAACCCTAGCTATGGACTCCTTCTTCAAATTCGGCTATGAGGGGACTAATTTGAGAAGATGGCATCTTTTATTAGTTTTATTTGTCTTTATTTACCAAATGACCAAAATGCCCTTAATGCATAACTTTGAAATTTCACCTAACCATGTCCATTTTTGTCCATGCTAAAGTATAATGGTCTAATTACCATCTAAGGACCTCTAATTTAAGATCTCATAGCAATTGTACACCTTTAACATATCGAACTCAAATTTTCACTTTTTGCAATTTAGTCCCTTTAACTAAATTGAGTGCCCAAACGTCAAAATTTTCAAATGAAATATTCACAAAATGATTTCATAAAAATGTAGACCATAAAAATATAATAAAAACAAATTTTACCGCGTCAAATTTGTGGCTGAAACCACTGTTTCGACTAGACCCAAAATCGGTCTGTTACAAGTATACATACCCATATCTGGAATAGTCATCAATAAAGGTTACATAATGCTGGTAATCACCTCTTGCACTGACGCTTATGGGGCCACAAATGTTAGTGTGCAAAAGTTTTAGGGGCTTTCCTACCCTCATTCCTTTTGCATTAAAAGATCGCTTAGTCATCTTACCTTCCAAGTAAGATTCACATTGTGGAAGATCAACTTCTTCAAGTGAACTTAAGATGTCGTCTTTTTCAAGTCTTTTGATTCTTTCTCAGATAATATGACCAAGTCTCAAATGTCAAAGGTACGCCTCATTAGAGTGAGAAGTTTTAATTCTTTTATTTGATATTTCAGTCTTAAGTAGTGTGTACATCTTTGGTTTGATAAAATAGAGATTTTTTGACATTCATCCATTATAAATTAAGTCACAGTCAAGCCATCTTTATATAAACATGCAATGGAAATTAAGTTTCTTTCGAAACTTGGTACATAGAAAAAATCTTTTCAAATAATCTTTCTAAAATTATCAAAATAAATATGTACATCTCCCACTACTTCATATGCCACATTTGTCCTATTCCCGGTCAGCAGTGATAAGCTTTTTTCTCTAAAATCTTTCGTCTTCTTGAACACTTGGAGAGAAAACACAAACATGATTACTGGCTCCCAAATCAATGACCCAATTGTCTATTCAATCATTTACTAAACAAGTTTCAATCATCAAGTGTTGCATACCTTTTCCTTTGGTGGCCAAGTATTCCTTCCGCTCTTTATTAGTTTGCCTTGAAGTGCCCTTTCTTACTACATAAGAAGTATTTAGACTTAGATTAGTCTTTAGGCTTTCTAATTCTCTTTGTTTCTACTTGTGGTAGCCTAGAGACCTTAGCCTTGCTTTTCTTTGCATGTTGTTCCTTCCATTATGAGGAAGAAGAGACAACTATGTTTGCTTTTGCTCTTCAGACCGGCTAACCGCCATTCAACATCAACTTATAGGATTGTAGCTCCTTTATGAGTTGTGTAAGCATTAGGTTCTTGTTCCCAAGGTTATATGTGGTCCGAAAGCCTACAAAGTCCTTGGACAAGAGTTTGAACACCGTCTCAATTTGAGTGGTATTATCCAAATTGGCCTCATTATCTGCAGCCTCGACAAAGTAGCCCAAAAGAGTGATCATATGGTTTTGACCGGAGTGCCAGATTTTTGTTAGGCAATCATCAAGGTAGTTATAGTAGAAGGCCAAGCCAAGGTAGCTTGGCCATCGAACATGTCGTCTAGCTTATCTAGAACCATTTTATCAGTCTTACAACTTTCTAGTTACTTATATAGAGTGTTGGTCACTCTTGCTAGCATATAACAATGAGCTATCTCATTAGACTCTTCCCAGCTTTTTCTAGCCTCATCTTGTGTGGTCTAAGGGAATTTAGTATAAAGAACTGTTTTAAGTTTCTTATAGCTCAGGCAAATTATTAGGTTCCTTTTCCATTCCTTATAGTTGTTTACGTTTAGTTTGTTTTCAGTGAGTATGATAAAAAAGGGAGTTGGTGCCATTTTCGAACTAAAAATAAAACATTCATATATTAATATCTTTACATTAAGAAAATGTTTGAAAACATTTTGCAACATTACAATATGCATTAAGATGATGCATACGTCTTATATTAAACCTTGAAAACATTTGTAAGTCATTGCAACGATAATCCCACACCAATTGAATCAAGCCACTATTGGGAGATTATGATCAACTAGTAAGAGCATGGATTTCCATCCAATTAGTACATGAACCTAATTCCTTAGGCATTTACATGTACTAATAATTGTGTAATGTTTAGCCATCATTCTAACTTAAGTAGAGCTCTATGGGGAGTTACTTAATTAGAAGATCTTGAGTGTATAACCATTATCTCAACGCCTATCACATCATGCACCACAAATGAGTCATGCTGGGACAATTTCATCGAGTAGCATGTTTTGACTATTTGTCCTCTTCTGAAGATAGAATTTCTTGACTTATCACATGATAATGCCTACCACAAGGGCCTGTCAAATTATCATTTGATTATAAGAGAATTCTTCTTACTTTTAGGAAATCTCCTTAGTGAAATCCACATAACAAGCCTACCGTGACGCAGTGCACTTGTCATGCCATCACAAGAGATCATTGATGGAGGTCGTAGGTCTTATTTAGGGTCCTTTTCCCACTCAATATTTTAAAAAACATTCAAAGTTTTTATAATTTTTGGTTTCAATCTTGTATGATCAATATATGCTTGACAAGTACATGTGGCATTCTTTCCAAAACTATATGGCATGCTTATCTCATATATGCATGACATGCTAGGACAATTTTATAATATTCACATTCAATTATTCACAATAGTCAATTAAACAGTTTTGATTTCTACGATTTTTCTTTTAAGGGAAAAATTGAATAAGTGAATGTGAACTGTGCACTAGGTAGGTTCCCAAGAAAGGAAGGTGAGTCATATTTGATCACTTAAAAACCAAGCCTTTCCTTGCTAGATCCAATCCTAGACATGCACCTTCTCATTACCACACTTCACATAGCAATTGAATAACCTAAAGAAGTGACTTAGACAATACAACACATTTATTTTCTTATTACCACACTTCTTATCTTTAATAGATAAATTACAGATATCTCATACATATATATCACAACTATATCATAAATAATTATTAAACATATATATAAAGAGACAAGTAATAAAATAAAATTGGTAGTCTAGGTTTCCATGGTTCTATTTCTAGAAAATAAATGAAAAACAAAAAACTACATAGTTTTTCACCACAAGGCATTCCTTGTGTCTTCAATCGCCATCTCTCCATCTTCTCCTCATCATGGATTCCTTTTTAGAAAATTACATTTATGTCCTATGTTTGTTTCCGGTTCACAAGAATTCTATATAAAAAAAATACTACGTAGAGCTAATAGTCCACAGTCTATTTCCTAAGAACCACAACCTTAGAAAAAATAATAATTATATAACAAATATATATACATTCCCCTAGAAATTTGAATAATTACAAAAATACCACATCTTATCAAATATTAATCAAACATGATGAAGCGAGAGATTTGGTATCGATTTATGTCACATCCCACTTTTTGATTATTTAAGAAATAGTGAAATAATCATCTCCAATGTTTTAAATTAAATGCGCAAAATTGGACACAAGGGAATTAATGGTCAAGTGGTTTAGTAACTAATTATCTATCCTAGTGGTTCAAGCCTCATTGTTCACACTCTTACATTTTCTTTTGACAATTTTCCCCCTTGTTTAATGTGCTTGCCATCCACCTTGTGCACCATAATGAGGAGGATTTGTTTCCTCCACTTGATGGTCAAAATTACCATAGTTAGGGGGTACATGATCCCCTTTTTTGCTCCATGTCCCCCTTCTTTGCCATAACCTCACCTTTTACCATATAGCTTGATACATTGAACCTGACCATAGTTGACTAAGGTCATCCCTTACTTTTTTCATCCATATCCCCTCTCTGTCTCACTTTCTTCCATTTTTCATTTCTTTCTCACCATTTTTTCTCTGTATATTTGCTAACAACCACCACCTTTCCTCTTAAACACTTTTTTTTCCTCCACCATGAATCGAACAACTTTCCATCGGTCACCACCTCTCATGGCTGCTATTCTTCCTCTTATCTCATCTCCCTCCTCCCATCGCCACCTTGAGTGTTGTCATGGTTGTCCCGTGCACCACCGCGAGTCTACTTCCGCCTCGACTTTTTCTTCTATTTTCTTCTCCTACTTCTTTCTTCTCCTCTCCTTAGTCAAACCTCCAAACTCCACCACCGTCAAACATAGCATCACCATCGTTGGATTGCCATCGAGCCATCCCCGCCTTCACCGTCGGTGATGAAAACCTTTCTTTTCTTTTTCTTTTCCTCTCATTGTGCCAATTCTCATTTTGAAATAATCAAAATTATTATTTTATCTCAGTCATACTGTAACAGCCCGACTTTGGGGCTACTCAGAATAGTGGTTTTGGAAACACTAATTCGAGGTCAGAGTATTTCAATATTAGTTTATGTGTTATAGCATGATTATATGATTGCATGAAAATTTTGGTGAATTAATTTTAGTGATTGCATGCTTAATTTTGAAAAAGGACTAAATCACATAAAGCGCGAAAGTTTTGTTCTACAAGCTAAAGGTGTCAAATAGCTATAGAACCTTAAATTGGAGGTCCTTAATGTGCAAGTAGGCCCTTAGGAGAGTGTTGGCTGGCCATAGGGGACAAAGAAATGGAAATTGGTCAAAGTTGGTGGAATTAGGTGACTAAATTAATGAAATAAAATAAAATAAAGAAAAGCTATCATCTTTTCCCATCTTCTTCTTCTTCCTAAAAATATCAAAAAAATAGGGGTTTTGAGATCTCAAAATTTCAGCCAAGCTTTTCTCTTGCAAGTAAGTGATTTTAATGGCCATTCTTGATAATTTTTGTACTTTTAGGACCCTTGTAGCTTAATCTAGCTAATGAGGGGACTATTTTGCAAAATGGTTGAGAGTCTAGGGTTTTACCATGTGAGTCTTCATGTTGCTTACTGAAATTTTATGGAACAAAATGAATCTTGATTGTTAAATAAACAACTTTTGTGAAAGGGGTTTCCATGAAAACACCTAAAATGGACCTTTTTGTAAAGGTTGTAAAATAGGGAGTTAATTTGTGAAATAATTGGATTTTTGAGTTGCTATAAGCTTAAAATAGATTCGTCTAGGCTTGGTTAATGAGGAAATTTGATGAAAATCATTTTACGAGCCTAAGGGAAAAATCATAATTATGTGAAAGTCTAGGGCAAAACGGTAATTTTGCCAAAGTAGGAATTTTGGAATGACTTGATTTAAGTGGTGATTAAATGAGTGAATTTTATCATTTTAGATCAATAAAAAACGGAGTTCGGAAACCAAGTTATTGGATTAAATCGAACAAGTTGCCCATATTTTGTATATCGAGGTAAGTTGTACGTAAATAATATAACTTTATTGTTATTATGCATTAAACAATTGATACTACATAAAATGTTTGATTATTGTTATGAATATGCATGACGAAATTTGATGTAGTAAAAACTCCCAGTTGAACCTTAGCAATAGATTGGATATCCATGCCATGACATTTGGGTGATATGTGTGCTAGTGTAAGACCATGTCTGGGACATGGCATCGGTGTTGATATGTTTGCTAGTGTAAGACCATGTCTGGGACATGGCATTGGAATTGAAACGAGAGCTAGTGTAAGACCATGTATGGGACATGGCATTGGCCTCGATATGAGAGCTAGTGTAAGACCATGTCTGGGACATGGCATTAGCCTCGATATGTGAGCTAGTGTAAGACCATGTCTAAGACATGGCATTGGTATTTTACCCTCCTGTGTGAGGCTTGTCGGGTATCCTTTGGTATTCCAACTGGTTCAACGGTAATTTAGAGCTTGTTTCAAAAGTGAGAAAAGTTACGACTATGTTGTGAGTGATACAGGTACCTACATGAAAATTCATGAGAAATGAGCTCGAATTATGTTGTAAGATTAGTAAGGGTGAAAATGAGTAAGTTATGCTTTCAGTCATTAAATAATTTTGTGCAAGTTGATAAGAAGATATGAATATGATAATGCATGGTAATTGTTGTTAATTATTTACATACGACTTACTAAGATTTATGCGTACTCCCTCTCTTTTCCATTTTCTTATAGCATCGCCAAGCTAGCTCGGGGATCAAAAGAACGTCGGAGGCTCGATCACACTATCAATCTGAACATTCGGTATAGTTAGATTTATCATTTTGAGTGTGGCATATATAGGGACTTAGTCTTTGTCAAGTGCCATATTATTTTGGCCAAATATGTTGACTTGTCTTAGAGATTGATTCATTTTGTATAAGGCCACGGATGATGGCTATTACCTATTATTGATATATAAAAAGGATGATGTTTTTCATGAATGTGCAAATTGCATGGTCAAGTATTTGGTATATTAATGCATGAATGAGTAGATTATTTGATGTGGCTTATGTTGGTGCAAGTAAGGGTGGTAGAAAGGGCTTGGTAAATAGCCTTGTTTTTGTCCAAACGGGTAGCCACACGGCATGTGTCTATGCCGTGTGTGACACAAGGTCTACCCCATGGGCGTGTAGTTCAGCCGTGTGTCCCCTTGCATCCTAAGTTGGCAAAACAGAATGCCCAGTTGTAACCATACTGGCTGAGGCACGGTCGTGCGTCTCAACCGTGTGGATGACATGGCAAAAACACTTGGGCATGTGCTCAGGCTGTATGAAGTCTGTACTTGAATTTAGGAATTTAATTCACCACATGACCTAAGGACATGAGCGTGTGCCTTGGCCGTGTGACCTTATTGGGTTGTTGATGTCAGAAATAGAATGTCAAGGTTTTTACACACGAACGAAGACACGAGCTTGTCATGGCCGTGTGAGGGACACAGACCATGGACACGGGTGTTTGCCAGGCCGTGTGAAAAACCCATGTAGGTTCAAATTGAAAAATAAATCCACATGACTAGGGACATGGGCGTATGTGACCACACGGGCGTCCCCTAGCCACACAGGCGTATGCCCATATTTTTATTGAAATTTTCCAAAGTTTTCTAAAGTGCTTGGTTTAGTGCCAAACCATTTCTAAAGAATGTTTTAGGCCTCTTAAGCCCATGTTAAGGACGTTACGAGGAAGTTTGAAAAGTTTTAAATTTGAATAAACTTTGATGACCCGGAAATGTATGCTAGTATGTGTTTAAGTTAGGTAACGCCTCGTACCCTGTTTCGACATTAAACACGGGTAAAGGGTATTCGATGAATTGTCTTGCACACCAGAGGAGTGTATGAAATGTGTAGTGTCACTCCTACGAGACTCGGCCTACCAATGGTGGAACACCCTTGTGTCGATTGTACCAAGATAAAGGATAACTTGGGTATTCTTTCAGGAAGAGTTCCATAAAAAGTATATTAACCAGAGGTTTATAGACCAGAAAATGAAGGAATTTCTAGAATTGAAGAAAAGCCGAATCACAGTAACAGAATATGAGCATGAGTTTGTGAGACTCAGCAAATACGCTTGGGAGTGCGTATCCACCGAAGCCATCATGTGCAAGAGATTTGAGGACGGATTGAATGAAGACATCCGATTATTAGTTGGCATCTTAGAGTTAAGAGAGTTTGTGGTGCTCGTTGAAAGAGCTTGTAAGGCCGAGGAATTGGCCAAAGAGAAAAGGAAAGCTGATATTGAGTCTCGTGACTCAAAGAAAAGACAGTTGGGGAAATCATTTCAGTCCTCATCCAAGAAATCGAGAGATTTCACTACCTAATCAAATGCTTCAGCGAGATTCGTGATTAGAAATAGGAGTAAGTAGTACTCGACGTCTAAAGCTCAAACCACTTCTATTGTGAGTGTTGGTAGTGCTCAACCTAATAAACCGGAGTGTTCACAATGTGGTAGATGTCACTTTGGTGAGTGCCGAGGGAATGAAAGAGGTTGTTTCAAGTGCGGTTCATCAGACCATTTTACTCGAAACTATCTTGAGATGGAAGAAAAAGACAGAAAGCAAGAAGTGCGAGCGAGTAATACACCTTCGAGGGGTAGACCACAAAAGAACCCTAGAAGTGGGGCAAGCAGCATAGGTGTGCCTAGAGATTCCACCGTGAGGTCCAAGGGCTGAGCACCTGCAATGACTTATGCCATTCGCGCTCGCGAAGAGGCATCGTCACCAGATATGATTACGGGTACTTTTTCTCTTCATGATATCTCTGTTGTTGCTTTGATTGATTCGGGGTCTATCCATTCCTATATTTATATGAAATTGGTGTCTAGAATGAATATGCTTGTTAAATCTACAGAATTTGTGATAAAAGTGTGTAGAAACTTTCTTTTGATGATTAGAAGCCATTGTTTTCCGACTAACCTCATGCTACTAACATTTGATGAATTTGACCTAATTCTTGACAAGGATTGGTTGACCTAATTATAGAACTGAGATGTGAAAGTGGGGATATTATTCGGGTTGAATCAGGTGAACCGGATAGCTTACCTATACTGATTTCTTCTATGATTGCTGAGAAATACATGAGAAAAGGGTATGAGTCCTATCTTGCATTTATGTTGAATACCCAAGAGTCGGAAGTAAATATTGAGCCAGTGGCTGTGGTATGCGAGTATCTGGACGTGTTTCTAGAACAATTACCTGGATTGCCTCCAGCTAGGGAAGTTGAGTTTGGTATTGAGTTGGTCCCTGGTATGGCACTTATTTCAATTGCCCCATATAGGATGGCACCGTTAGAGTTAAAAGAATTGAAGGCTCAGTTACAAGAGTTGACGGGTAAAGGTTTCACAACACTGAGTTATTCTCTGTGGGGTGGTCCTGTACTTTTTGTGAAAAATAAAGATGAGTCGATGAGATTATGTATAGACTATCGACAGCTCAACAAGGTTACAGTTAAGAACAAGTATCCTTTGCCAAGGATCAACGATTTGTTTGACCAATTGAAGGGAGCCACAGTGTTTTCTATGATAGACCTGAGGTCCGGTTATTACCAGTTGAGAGTTAAAAAACAAGATGTACCGAAAATTACATTTTGAACGAGGTATGGCCATTATGACTTCCTTGTCATGCCCTTTGGCTTAACGAATGATCCTATCATATTTATGGATTTAATGAACCGTATTTTTCGAACGAACTTGGACAAGTTTTTAGTTGTTTTTATTGATGACATATTAATTTATTCTCGGGATAAGAGTGAGCACGCGGAGTATTTAAGAACTGTTTTGTAAACTTTAAGAGATAAGTAGTTGTATGCTAAATTTAGAAAAAGTGAATTTTCGCTTTGAGAAGATGGATTCTTAGGACACATCGTGTCGGGCGATGGAATTAGAGTTGACCTGAGTAAGATATCGGTTATCATTGATTGGAAACTGCCGACGAATGTGTCAGAGATTAGAAGCTTTTTGGGCTTAGTGGGATACTACAGACGGTTTGTTAAAGGATTCTCCATGATTGCTACACCAATGATGAGGTTGCAACAGAAAGATGTCAAGTTCGAATGGACAGAGAAGTTGTAACACCCCTAACCTGTATATGTCGTCGGAACAGAGTTAAGAGGCATTATTAGATTATTGAAAAACTTTTGCGAACATTTCATAATACATTTCATCAAACGCAATCAAAGTGTCCCTTTAATAGGTCAACGAGACCTTAATCATGCTTTAGAATAGGGTCGGCACTAAACCGAACACATATAGAATTTCTCGAAAATTTAAAAATTTCTAAGTTGTAGTGGTCACACGGCCGTGTGCCTCCCACGGCCTTCAGACACGCTCGGGTCTAAGCCGTGTCAAAAGAGGGCATACATATTGACTTATCCACACGGCCGTGGACACGCCCGTGTGCCTCACCCGTGGTCACTACTGACTTCACCACACGGCCAATCACACGCCCGTGTGTCTAGCCCGTGGTCGATCCTGACTTGTTGTAAATTTCAACCACGAGAGACACGGTCGAGCTATACGCCCGTGTGCTCAACCGTCTGGGCACTTATAGGCCATTTTCAAGGCCAAAATGCCACCCACACTTGGGTCATTCCTACAATCATAAACAAGCATATTTCTCAATACAATTGGCAACCAAAAACACACCAAACGGTACTCATATTATCCCATTCAATCTCATTTCTAAACATGCCAATTTGCACAATCAATTCACATGTAAATCCAAGCATAATTCATCCACAACTTCACTAAATCACTATGGAATCAATTCATCAATAAGCTTACCATTCATAAGGCCATTTCATTGCTATCAAGCCATACCAAAACATGCATCATATACCATATTCACTCATGCATTTTAACAACATTTATCTAGCCAAATCACATGGCTATTTACATCTCAAACATATACCAAATGACTAGCCTATACATGCCATATTTAGCTATATACACATTCAAAAGTACCAAAGTTGAGTTTGATAGTGTGGTGATGATCCTTGATGATTCCCGAGCCTTTCGTAGCTTTAACGTCCTATAAAACAGAGTAAACACACAGAGAGTAAGCTTTCCAAAAGCTTAGTAAGCCGTATATAAATAAACTTAGCATAAAATGCACATAACCATATTGATACAATGATATTAATGTTTTTCATTGCAAATTATCACATATTCTTTGGCTTATTTACTTAGCCATAACTTACCACATTCTTCAACTCAAATATCACATATACACATAGCTCATTCAAGCATATATTCACATATTATCTTATCATTTCAATACACATATTCACCTTAGTAAGTTCATATAGTCACTTACCTTTCATACACTCATAGTGTATTTTTCAAACGTACCTGAAACAGATATACAACGCACATAGTCGTTCATTTCTCGGATTTTCCCGTTGAACCATTCAGAATCTAATAGGATACTCGGAGTGCTCAGAATAGTCATATAAGACCAACGTCCCAGACGTGGTCTTACATGTAACCAAATATCGATGCCACTGTCCCAGACAGGGTCTTACACGAATCAATACTATGCCAATGTCCCAGACATGGTCTGACACGTAAATCTCATATCGATGCCAACGTCCCAGACGTGGTCTTACACGTAAATCTCATATCGATGCCAACATCCCAGACGTGGTCTTACATGAAATCTCGAATCAATGCCAATGTCCTAGACGTGGTCTTACATGATATCACATATCGGTCACCTATGTCATGACATAGTTAATCCTATCTATTCCTAGGTTAAACGGGACTTCTCGGACATTTAATATTCATCGATACAAATACTCGAATTTCACATACATCTAATCTCGAGTATGTTCATAGCATTTCAAATTTCATATATACACAAATAAGTTAATTCGAATACATTTATTTGTATATCGACCTACCTCTGATTTGGATATTCGATCGGATTCGGTTATTCGACAACTTTTACTTTCCCGTGATCTAAGTCCGTTTTCTTCGATTCTTGATCTATACATATTCAAATTTAATACATTTATTCACTAATTCATTCAATTTAATCCAAGAACACATATTATTGAGCAATTTACAAATTAGCCCTCTCATTTTCACATTTAGACATTTTAGTCCCTATTTCACAAAATCACAAAATATACCAAATTTCATGATACACATGCTTGGACGAATATCACCCATGCTCAATCAGGTCCACACATTTCATTTATTTCACAATTTTGTCCCTCAAAATACTATTCTTTCAATTGAGTCCAAAATACTCAAATCCAACAAAACTCCAAAGACAAACTATGATAATCAAACACATATCTTTCATATTTCACTATTAAACATCATAAAACACATGAGTTCATCAAAGGCTCATTTCAAAAACATCATCAATTCTCAAAATTAAAACATGGATTTTATGGATACGAAGCAACGATTGCAAAAACATAGAAATTATCGAAAATCTGTCAAAAACATACCTTGAATTGAGCTTAGATATGGTCAAATATAACAAAGCTAAACCCCTTTCTTTTTCTTACAAAAATTCAGTGGAAGATGAGTAAAAATGGCCACTTTTATGCTTTATCGTATTATAACATCTACTATTTATTCATTTACTAATTTAACCTTTAATAAAATAAAACAAAACAGATATACATAAGGTCATTAAAGACCATTACCATCCACTTACCCCACTTATGGCCAAATTGCCATATAAATCCACCACATCTTAAAGCCACATCGTTTTAGCCATTAATCAAATAGAAAGCCAGTTTTACGATTTACGCGATTTAGTCCTTTGCTCAAATTAAGCACACAAATAGACTAATTAATTCATAGAAATTTCACACACACTTAATCACATATCATAGGCACAGAGAATAATATTAAAATATTATTCTAACTCGGATTTGTGGTCCCGAAACCACTATTCTGACTAGGGTCTAAACTGGACTGTTTCAGAAGTTCGAACAGAGTTTCGAGATACTAAAAGCATTGTTGACTGAAGCCCCAGTTTTAATGCAACCAGTACCGGGAAAGGAATTTGGGGTGTATAGTGAGGCATCCTTAAATGTATTTGGGTTTGTGCTTATGCAAGAAGGCAAGGTAGTAGCTTATGCTTCGAGACAACTGAAGCCACACGAGAAAACCTATCTGACTCACGACTTAAAGCTAGCCGCCATAATGTTCGCACTGAAGATTTGGAGACACCATTTGTACGGCGAGAGATGCTGAGTATTCATCGATCATAAAAGTCTAAAGTATTTGATGACTCAAAAGGAGTTAAACCTACGGCAGCGAAGATGGTTAGAGCTGATAAAGGATTATGAGTTGATAATTAACTATCACCCTAGAAAGCCAAATGTGGTCACCGATGCTTTGAGTACGAAGTCATTATTTGCCTTGAGGGCTATGAATACCCAGTTGTCTATGACTGATGATGGTTCGATTTTTGCCAAGTTAAATGCGAAACCAATGTTTTTGAAAGAGATCTGCGAAGCTCAAAATGGTGATAAAGAATTACATGCTAAGATAAATCAGTGCGAGATGGGTATAGAATCAAATTTTTGGATTGGTTCAGATCGTTGTTTAATGTTTCAAGAAAAAATTTGTGTACCCAAAAACGATGAGCTTATTCAGAAGATTTTGCATGAGGCACATAGCAGTTGTATGTCTATACATCCGGGTAGTGTAAAAATGTATAATGATCTGAAGAAAATGCATTGGTGGTCGGGAATGAAAAAAGACAACTCAGCGTTTGTCTATTAGTGTTTAATTTGTCAACAAGTGAAAGCCAAGCACCAAGTACCTTCAGGTTTACTTTAGCCCGTGATGGTTCCTGAGTGGAAATGGGACCGTATTACCATGGATTTTGTGCTGGATTCCCGTTGACGTCAAAGAAGAGAGATGATGTGTGAGTTATGGTCGATAGGCTAACTAAGTCGACTCATTTTATATCGGTGCATATCGATTATCCATTTGAGAAATTGGTCGATCTATATGTTCTTGAAATTGTGAGGCTTCACGGAGTACCTTTATCGATCATTTCGAATAGAGATCCGAGCTTCACATCACGATTTTAGAAAAAGTTGCAGGAAACATTGGGGATGAAACTAAATTTTAGTACTGCTTTCCACTCGCAAACCGACGGTCAATCAGAAAGAGTAATTCAGATTCTTGAAGATATGCTGCGGTGTTGTGTTCTTGAGTTTCAAGGGAGTTGGGAAAAGTACTTACTGTTGGTAGAGTCTGCCTACAACAATAGCTATCAGTCGAGTTTAAAAATGACGCCTTATGAGGCTTTGTATGGGCGTAAGTGCTGAACACCCTTGTATTGGACCGACCTCAGAGAAAACCAGATACACAGGTTTGACTTAGTCAGATAAACAGAAGAGAAAGTAAAAGTAATTCGTGGTTGTTTGAAGGCCGCTTTGGATAGACTGAAATCCTACGCGGATTTGAAACGGAAGGAGATTGAACTTCAAGTCGTTGATAAGGTGCTCTTGAAAGTATCTCCGTGAAAGAAAGTCCTTAGAATCGATAGGAAAGGCAAATTAAGTCTACGTTTTATTGGACCTTATGAGATGACTGAGAGAATTGGACCGGTAGCTCACTGATTAGCTTTACCGTCCAAGTTAGAGAAGATCCACGATGTATTCCATGTGTCTATGTTGCACCATTATCGTTCTGACCCATCACATGTGATTTCACCAACAGAAGTTGAAATTCAACCGGATATGACCTACGGTGAAGAGCCGGTCAAAATTTTAGATCGGGAGGTCAAGAAATTGAGGAATAAGAATATAGCACTTGTGAAAGTACTATGGCATAGACATGGGGTTGAAGAGGCCACATGGGAGCCCGAGGAAATTACGAGAGAGCAATACTGAACCATTTTGCTGGTAAGATTTTCGAGGACGAAAATCCCTATGGGGGATTGTAACAGCCCAATTTTGGGGCTAGTCGGAACAAAGGTTTTGAAACCACTAATTTGAGGTCGAAGAAAATTATTTTAATATTAGTTTATGTGTTATAGCATGATTATATAAGTGCATGAAAATTTTGGTGAATTAATTTTAGTGATTGCATGCTTAATTTTAAAAATGACTAAATCGCATAAAGCGCGAAAGTTTTGTTCTACAAGCTATATGTGTCAAATAGCTATAGAACCTTAAATTGGAGGTCTTTAATGTGCAATTAGGCCCTTAAGAGAGTGTTGGCCGGCCATAGGGGACAAAGAAATGGAAATTGGTCAAAGTTGGTGGAATTAGATAACTAAATTGATGAAATAAAATAAATAAAGAAAAGCTATCATCTTTTCCCATCTTTGTAACACCCCAAACCCGGCCCAGAAGTTAGGCCCGAATTTGGCGTGTCACATTGAAGTGTTTTTCGAAAACCATGTTTTCATTGAAAACCCTCCTTAATATTTAAAAACTAAAGTCTCAGTTTGTGTTCGTTCAATTTCAAAATATGGTTCATTGAAAATTTAATCACTTTTTAAAATGTTATTAACCTCGTTAAAAATCTCTTTTAGTTACGGAAGCTAATTTAAGGTAAAGAAGTTTAAAACATATGTTTTTAAAAACAGTAATTGGGTTGAAAACTCGTCTACGCCTAACAGATATAAAACGTAACAATATCCCAAATTCAGAATTAAATTCGAGAGGCCTTATTACAGAAATTAAAACCCAAAACAGAATTTAAAACATATATAAAGTCCAAAGCATAATAGTTGCAGTCGTGTGGTCACCTCCGAGTCCCTCGCAGCACCAATCCTCCTAACGCTGGGGATTACCTGCACAGTTAAAAATGGGGTGAGTTTATGAAAACTCAGTGTGTAATTCCCTTACTAGAGTAATAATCGGTATCTGTAAAGTAAACCAAAGCGATGCGGGCCAAAGCCCTTTACTTGATAATAGTATTGTCGATTCGAGAGCATACGTAGGCCAAAGCCCACTACAATATCATTTGGGTTACAGCCCATAACAGAATCAATTGATCCTAGCCCAAACCAATAACAGAACAAGTGGCCCTAAGCCCAGTACAATGAAAAATCTCATAAACAGATATGTAACAGTATGAGGATGCATCCCACCCCGATCCAGCCAACACACCAAGCTTAGCACCGATTGCGACACTAAGTCAACAGAATGGCTCGACGCCGTGGACAGAATGGCTAAAAGCCATAAACATCGCAGCAACACTGCCAGTTAATAGAATAGCTAAAAGCCATAAACTGAATGGTTATAAACCATAATCAGGATGACAAGGAGTCATAATCAGGATGGCACAAAGCTTCAGTAATCGTAATAAGTTTGGCACATAGCCATCAGCAACGGTAATATAATCGACACACAGCCATGGGTAATTATGATCGACACAGAGTCATCAATATATACGTTAGGCATATAGCCACGGGAAAATACGATTGGCACGAAGCCATAATCAAGATGGCATAGAGCCAAAATCAAATTATGCGGCTTTAAACCGTCCGTCGGTCCACAGTCGTCTCATGTGACCCATGCAACCTTAACAGATCAATACTGGATCCACAGTCATCTCATGCGACCGGTGCGACCCTATCAGAACTTCCTCCATATCAATGTCCCAACCCCATGCAATATGTCGTGTATGTCATGCTCAATCATTACACGTGTATGCAAAGTGGCCATGCTCAGTAACAGTCATTTAAACATATATTAAAAGCATATCAGTCACATGACCACAGTCAAGTCAATTAAATTCATAGCCTAAGTCAGCCATTTACCCACAAGGGCAAAATAGTCATTTTACCCTATTATGGTATTCCGGTCATTTTACCCTATGGGGGTATTACGGTGATTTTACCCTACAGGTGCATTACGGTTATTCTACCCTATAGGGGTATTACGGTCATTTCACCGTACAGGCGTATTAAGTATTTTGCAAACCGAGGGTATTTTTGTAATTTCTCAAACCAGGAATATTTCGATAATTTCACAAATTAAGAGCATTTTAGTAATTTTAAAAATTAGGGGTATTTCAGTAATTTTACAAATCGGGGGTATTTCGATAATTTCACAAATCGAGGTCTTAACGACCCAACAGAAGGTCCACCATCGCCTCGAGCGACTTAAGTAACCCAAACAAATACAACAGTGTAAATGGGCCTAAGGCCTATTATTTGGCCTAAGTGGGCCCACACGCTCGTGTGGCCCAATTAGTCCAGAAATAGCCTCGGCCAAACGACCGGCATATTTCAAACCAATAGAAACCATATAACATGCATTTTATCTGTGTGGCCCTTCAGCCCACTGGGCCCATAGGCCCATTTTGGCCCAACGAGGCCCAGAGCAGCCCAAGACCACGAGAGCGCTCGTTGTGGCCTCTACAGACTAACACCCATGTTCGGGCGCTCGATCCACCACACGCACGATCGCACGCTCGTGTGGCATCATACGCCATATTTTTGGCTTTTCGGCATTTTGCCAATCTACAGTCATAGCAGTGTAAACAACACATACTTTCGACTTTTCAGTCGATCATCGAAATACAGCATAAAAATACACACACTCTATCGGCTTTCACGCCGTCTATCGAATACAGGTAACTATTACACACCTTTGTTGCGAAGAAAGCGAATAATCCTTGAGCACCAAGACCTATATCGATTCCCAACACACGATTAATCACATGTTGATAGGGATACAACCAACCTTAACAGTCACATAAACATACCACCTTCTTAATACTTAGCCCCAAAACATTCACCACCCTTACATTGATTGAGTGAGTACCTCCAGTCCTCTAAGATCACTAACTATGATAGATCATACGGCTTGCTGCCAAACTGCACTACGATATATCTCTGTTAGGTAGTACTGATCATAAATGCAGCCTACAACCCAAATTTTACTTCGCAAACCCATAGGGCTAATCGGTAAATACCCAAAGGGTAAGATAACAAATTACCTTAATTGGACGAGGAGAGAAAAACGTCGACAGCCTTAGCACTCTAGAACTTCTTCGCTCCTCGAATTTGACTAGCCCCCAACGAGCATCATATCGTGCAATAGAATCAAGAACGTAATTAGAGTCCAAAAGAACAGAAGCATTCGACTTCGAAAGAAATACTAAAAGAGATCAAATTTGAGTGTAAAGGAGAAAGTATAAACACCTACCCTTCAGTCAGGAACACTTGCAGAACCAATTAACAATACCAACAGTGGAGCATAGAAATATTTGGCCAAAGATAGGGAGAGAAGAAGGTTGAGTACCTTCGATCTACCTAGTAGAAGAAAGAAAAGAGGGAAGAAGAGATAGAGAATGAGCAATCGGCTAGGGTAGAAACCGAAAAGAAAGAATGACACAGTTTTTCCCAAATAATCAATTTGACAACCCCAGTAACAAAAATGCAAATAGAAAGTGAACTAATACGACACTTTAGAGCTCAAAACAACTCGACACAGAAACGAGATTTTTTCCAACTCAAAAAGTGACCAAAAACAAAACCAAATGGGAGAAAAGCCCTCTTGGCCGAATTTCCATAAGCATAGCACCCAAATTCGGCATAACTTCACTTCATAACAAACTCCCCTTTTTCCTCTCCCTTATCCCTCTCCTAAAATCTCTCCACCTTTTTCTACTAACCACCTACTCAAACTCCTTTCAAACTCCTCCAAGTCCATATCCATAAATCTCTCCCCCAAGACCAATTCCACAACCACATGAGTAGAATTCAATTCCAACACAACCACTGGGTGGCACAGCTGCAAAATAAATAATCCATAGCTCACTCCAAGTCTCAAACCTTTGACCTCCTTACCACACTTATGACGCCACCTTGCCACAACACACAGGCTCTTTTGTGTCACCTTCTACCATATTTTATTTATAACCCTACTAACCAAAGATAAGGGTTTTGATCACTTAAAACACAAAATTTTTCTAAAGCCCAAGTTTGAACCCAAGGCTTCTCCAATACTCCTCAAGACCCTTAATCACCAAAGAAGACATACTTTTGTGTTATTCACTTTCATAACAAAATTCCAATTCCTCTGATACGTGAAGCCCATTTCTTCTAGGCCCAAAATTCGGGGCGTTACAATCTTTTTCTTCTTCCATCGAAAATATCAGCAAAATAGGGGTTTTGAGAGCTCAGAATTTCAGCCAAGCTTTTCTCTTGCAAGTAAGTGAATTTAATGGTCATTCTTGATAATTTTTGCACTTTTAGGACCCTTGTAGCTTAATCTAGCTAATGAGGGGACTATTTTGCAAAATGGTTGAGAGTCTAGGGTTTTACCATGTGAGTCTTCATGTTGTTTACTAAAATTTTATGGAAGAAAATGAATCTTGGTTGTTAAATAAACAACTTTTGTGAAAGAGGTTTCCATGAAAACACCTAAAATGGACCTTTTTTGTAAAGGTTGTAAAATAGGTTATTAATGTGTGAAATAATTGGATTTGTGAGCTGCTATAAGCTTAAAACAGATTCAGCTAGGCTTGGTTAATGAGGAAATTTGATGAAAATCGTTTTACAAGCCTAAGGGCAAAATTGTAATTATGTGAAAGTCTAGGCACAAAATGGTAATTTTGCCAAAGTAGGAATTTTGGAATGACTTGATTTAACTGGTGATTAAATGAGCAAATTTTATCATTTTAAATCAAGAAAAAACGGAGTTCGGACTTAGACCGGGGGAAAACTAAGTTATTGGATTAAATCGAACAAGTCGCTCATATTTTGTATATAGAGGTAAGTTGTACGTAAATAATACAACTTTATTGTTATTATGCATTAAACAATTGATATTGCATAAAATGTTTGACTATTGTTATGAATATGCATGACGAAATTTGATGTAGTAAAAACTCTCAGTTGAACCTTAGGAATAGATTGGATATCCATGCCATGACATTCGGGTGATA
This sequence comes from Gossypium bickii, assembly GCA_025503065.1. Taxonomy (NCBI): domain Eukaryota; kingdom Viridiplantae; phylum Streptophyta; class Magnoliopsida; order Malvales; family Malvaceae; genus Gossypium; species Gossypium bickii. Next base: position 82,532,411 of record CP106713.1, on the reverse strand, counting down.
TGTGTGCTAGTGTAAGACCATGTCTGGTACATGGCATCAGCCACATTATGAGAGCCAGTGTAAGACCATGTCTGGGACATGGCATATGCATTGAAACGAGAGCTAGTGTAAGACCATGTCTAAGACATGGCATCGGCTCGATATGAGAGCTAGTGTAAGACCATGTCTGGGACATAGTATCGGCCTCGATATGTGAGTCAGTGTAAGACCATGTCTGGGACATGGCATCGGCATTTTACCCTCTTGTGTGAGGCTTGTCGAGTATCCTTTGGTATTCCAACTGGTTCTACAGGTAATTTAGAGCTTGTGTCAAAAGTGAGAAATGTTGTGAGTGATATAGGTACCTACATGAAAATTCATGAGAAATGAGCTCAAATTATGTTGTATGATTAGTACGGGTGACAATGAGTAAGTTATGCTTTCAATCATTTGGTAATTTTGTGCAAGTTTATAAGAAGACATAAGTATGATGATGCATGGTAATTGTTATTAATTATTTACATACGACTTGCTAAGCTTTATGCTTACTCCCTCTCTTTTCCATTTTCTTATAGCATCGCCAAGATAGCTCGGGGATCAAAAGAACGTCGGAGGCTCGATTACACTATCAATCTGAACATTTGGTATAGTTAGATTTATCATTTTGACTGTGGCATGTATAGGGACTTAGTCTTTGTCAAGTGTCATATTGTTTTGGCCAAATGTGTTGGCTTGTCTTGGAGATTGATTTATTTTATATATGGCCACGGATGATGGCTATTACCTATTATTGATATATGAAAAGGATGATGTTTTTCATGAATGTGAAAATTACATGGTCAAGTATTTGGTATATTAATGAGTGAATGAGTAAATTATTAAATGTGGCTTATATTGGTGCAAGTAAGGGTGGCATAAAGGGCTTGGCAAATAGCCTTGTTTTTTTCTACACGGGTAGACACACGGGCGTGTGTTTAGGCCGTATGTGACACAAGGTCTGCCCCATAGGCGTGTAGTTTAGTCGTGTGTCCCCCTGCATCCTAAGTTGGCAAAACAGAATTCCCAGTTGTAACCAAATGGGCTGAGGCACGACCGTGTGTCTCAACCGTGTGCATGACACGGAATAACACTTAGGCATGTGCTCAGGACATGTGAAGTCTGCACTTGAATTTAGGAATCTAGTTCACCACACAGCCTAAGGACAAGAGCGTGTGCCTTGGCTGTGTGACCTTATTGGGTTGACGACGTCAGAAACAGAATGTCTAGGTTTTTTACACACGAACGAAGACACGGGCATGTCATGGCAATGTAAGGGACACTGGCCATGGACACGGGCATGTGCCAGGCCGTGTGAAAACCCCTGTAGGTTTGAATTGAACAATAAATCCACATGGCTAGGGACATGGGCGTGTGTGACCACACGGGCGTATCCCTTGCCACACAGGCTTATGCCCCTATTTTTAGTGAAATTTTCCGAAGTTTTCTAAAGTGCCTGGTTTAGTACCGAACCATTTCTAAAGAATGTTTTGGGCCTCTTAAGCCCATGTTAAGGATGTTAAGAGGAAGTTTGAAAAGTTTCAAATTTGAACGAACTTTGATGACCCGGAAATGTATGTTAGTATGTGTTTAAGTTAGGTAACGCCTCGTACCCTGTTCCGATGTTAAAAACGGGTAAGGGGTGTTACAAATACTTTCTAGATTACTTGATTCTCCAAAATTGCCCCTTCTCGATTCATCATTCGATTTGAATTGATCAAGTGTAAGTATGGATCATTTTTAAGTCATAAATATCCTTCTCCTGGTATTTTTCTTGACATGGCCGAATGGTATAGTACCATGAGTCATAGTGGTATTTTGTTAATATTAATTATTTATGTACTATAGTACTAATGCTACATAATATCGTTTTGAAGGACTAAACAATAATAGTAGGGGAGACCCCTAACTTTGCAATGAAAATTCTCCTTTCAAAAGTCTTAGATTGCAAAAGTAAGCAATGAGACTATTAGTGATAGACCTCTAAAGTTATGAAATGTTTTCAAATATCAATATTAATATGTGTTAATTATGTGGTAGATCATCTTGCGAGGTAGATCGAGTGAAACCGATTAATAAGGGTTGAAGCAAATTGAATCTACAATCTAAGGTGTGGGGTCGATACTATTTGTTTATGTGACATCAATATATTATTGTTAAAAAAATAATTATATTAAATTATGAACACCAAATATTTATAAAGAGATGTATAACTCATCGAGATGGATACCAAGTAAGTGTTCTAACCAAGTGGATCTATGAAATACATGACAAATGATATGCTTATTATTGTGATTGTGTTATATGTATAGATCTCATGCTCATGATATGTGATGTATGACTCATGTGTTATATGTGATGATTTAAATGTATGTGTATATATGTGTAATAAATCAAGATCTATGATCTAATCTGATAAAGCGTGTAATTCATGTTAAAAGTGAATATTATGTGATAAGTGATTATGAGAGCATGTTTACATGCATAAGTGTATAAAGTGATCTATATATGTAATAAGTGAAATCACCATATCACATGCATGGGGTGGGATTATGTGAAACGTGGAAGCAATGGCAATAAATCTACAAATTAGTGGTGGCTTGTCCACATCAATGTTATCAGTAGCAGTTTATCTGCGAATCAGTGGTGGCATGTCCACAAATGGTGTTTGGATGGACGAGTTTTGGGGAACTTGATATTGGTGTGTAGCGGAGATGGGTAGGAATTTTTATAAAACGTGCATCGATTTTGAATGTGCATCGATATGTTCATGCATAACTATCAGTGATAAATTCCATAATTTTGATGATGTATGATTATGTCATGTTTGATAAATGAGTTGATGTGTATGCAAATACATGTATATTATGTGGTGATCTCACATTGAGCCTTTAAAAACTTACCCACGTTACTTATGAGTTTTAGATAATCCTCGTGGCTAGGACTCGGAATTAGACATCAGAGAGGCTCTCGGAAATAGATGGTTTTTATGGCTATGGACTATTTTATTATTTTGGGACTTTCGTGGACTTTTAAATTTTATTTTGGGACTTGAATTTGTGTTTTATCATTGAACTGTGGCATGGATGTTTTATTTTAAAAACTATGGATGATTGGACTTTTTGCATGGTTTTTAATATGGATAAACTGTTTTGATGTTTTCTTAATAAAATTCGTTTTTCGCAAACTTGTTTCATCGAATCTAAATTTTTAAAATAATTATAACATGTTTCAAATGATAAACTAGATTACTTTTCAAGGTTATGTTTTAAACAACTGAATTCTAAAGAAATATTAAATACGTTTTTTAAAAATTAAATCTATTTATTTCAACTCACGTTTTGGCCATTTCCATGGCACGTGTGATCACTTAGATTGGGCCATAACATCTAGGCCCGGTTTGAAGGGTTACAGTTTACACCATAAACATATAATAATATCTAATACCAATTGTTTAAAAAATCTCTGTTTGAAAATGATTTTCTTCTACAATATAAAATTAAAATTTTGAAAAATGACCTGGTTTATCATATTTATAGCAATAAATCTTAATTGAATTCATACCTAGCTTTGCGGCTTACCGAATGTTTGTTGTTCCCGACTTTTCAACCAAAAGATCTTTTCAGCTATTCTCGTACCATGAACTTCTCCGAGTGTCGACTCGAACCAAATGAATCGAAACATAGAACTAGAAAAAAAGTTCTCTTCTTTTGGGGTGAAAACGAAAAATCTCTCTTCTTAATAGAAATCGGTATCATTTTTATTCTGAAAAAATATGTAACAACCCATTTTCAATGAAATTGGAACAGTGGTTTCGAGACCACAAATTCGATCCGAAAGGAAAATTTATTTTAGTATTATTCCATGATATGCATTGAAATAGGAATGTCATATGAAAATTCTGATAAGAAAAATTTATCGATTATATGTTTAATTGTGGAAAGGACCAAATTGCATAAAATGCAAAGTTGAATTCTAGTAGCTAGAAGGGCCAAATAGCTATGGAATTCAAACCTTGAGGTCTTTATATGGAAATTAGACCATTAATGAAAATTTAGTAGATATTTTAGGATGATTCATCCATGGAAATTTAAAAAAAGGGCAATAACTAAATTGGAAATTGAATTAATTAAAAGATGATAATAGAAAATCTCATCTTATTTTCATAATCTTCCTCAATATTTGCATGGAAACCCTAGAAGAGATAAAGAAAACTAATCAAACTTAATTGGGTAAGTATTCTTGTCCCGTTTTTAGTAATTTTTATATTTTTGAGATTGGGATAACCTAATCTATTAAAATTGGGGATCAATTTGAAAAGTTATCAAAGTATAGAAATTTTTCCATGGATGAATATGCTAAAAATTTGAAATTTATGGTAGAGAATGAAAGGTTGTTGATAGATAAACAACTTTAACAATGTGAATTTTGATGAAATTGTTATTTAGGGACTAAATTGTAAAGCTGTGAAAATTGAAGAAAAAATTCTCAATTTTATAGAATACATGTGCTGTAAATGTAATACTAAAATTTTAGTTAGGCTTGGAATAAGGATTAAATTTCATGAATTTCATTTTCCGAGCTTAGGGATGAAATTGGAATTTATGAAATGATTAGGGGCAAAATGGTAATTTTGCCTAGAGTGCAAATTGAACTCAATGGAATATGAAATATGATAAATTGATGATTTAATTCATTTATATAGATCCAAACAACTCAAATTTGAAGCTAGATCGAGGAAAAGAAAAAGTTTCGGGTTAGTAGAATTTCTTGTACGAACAAATATTAAAGTAAGTTCGTGTAACTTAATTATACATGTTAATATTGTTCAATTGAATATTGTGTTTGGATTGAATGTGATATGAATTTATGTGGATTTTGTGAATGTTAAAATCCATGAAATAATCACATGCCCGAAACAAGTCCAGAAAAGATTAAATTCCGTTTGAGTATTGAATTTCGATGTATAGGTGATTACCTATATAAAAAGTGGTTCTGTATATGTTATAGACAGGATTTAGCTTGGACAAGTAATCCTGATATAGCCCTCTCAAGTATCCTGATATATAGTTCTTGCGAGCATCCTGATAAGTAGTGATTTAGCATGTCTTGCGCACTACCGCAGCTCTTTGTGAGCGTTCTGATATGCGATCGGTTGTGATACTGCATATAATGCGGACACAAACTCAGCTCTTCATGAGCATCCTGTTAAGCTCACTTGAACTCTCCGCTACCATATCCGATGCTCCCTGATATTATCTCTTCAGAGATATCTGATAAGCTCTATGAGCTTCCTGACTAAAACTCTTATCAGTTTCTTGATTAGCCTGTATAAGTGTCCTGATATGTGGCTCAAAAGTGTGCTTCTTGATTAAGTACCATAATAGGTACCCCTGATTATGAATTGATGGATTACAGATTTGTACACCTTGAGTGTACTATTTGAGTATCCATCGATATTTCAATAATTCAACAGATAAAACTCTCGACATGAGAAAATGATGAGATAAATAGAAATATGCCCTGAATGCTTTTGAATTATTTGATGAAGGGTTATATGATGAGCTCATCTATGCTTATTTGATGTGCAAATGTATTATATGACTAACTTGCTTGATTGAGTATATGTGTTTAGGTAAACTTGCCAAATTGATGAAAAGCATGTTAATTGTATGCTTATTATTAATAAATATGATTGGCAAGTTTTAGTTCCTATTATACGAACTTCCTAAGCATTATATGCTTACTAGGATTTATTTTCTCTGTTTTATAGTTGCACAAAAGCCAGCGAAGGTTGGAGATCGGTTGGAGCGTCATCACACTATCCACTAGCTTGTTTTGTTATAAATCGTAAACTTATTTTGGTATAATGGCATGTATATGTTAACTTGGCCATTTTTGGTTTGTAAATGTTGGTTGTAATCTAGCCATTGAAATGGCTAGTAAATGGTTTGATTAGCATATTTAAAAGGTTAAATCATGACAAGTATTTATGTAACAAGTATGTTAAGTATGGTTGATAAAGTTATGTTTAATATATAGGTTAAACGAAGATAAGAAAATAGACATGAGTGCATGAGATGATATACCATGTTAGATATTAGAATTGACTTGATTTATAATACTTCTATTGGTTGGTATATACTTGTAAGTTTTGGTGTAGAGTGATGACAAGTTTGGGTGAGAAAATAAAGCTAGGAAATAGCTTTATTTTGTCCACACGGGCAAACACACAGGTGTGTGTCTTGACCGTGTGTGACACACGGCCAGGCACATGGGCAGTGGATTAATCGTATGTCCCCTGCATCTTAAATTTGAGAAACAGAATGCTCATAATTAAGCACACGAGCGTATGTCTCAGCCATGTGTGTTACACGACCCAGACCACGGACGTGTGTCTTGGCTGTGTGAAACCTGCACTTAATTTGGAAAAATTAAATTGACCACACGGTCTAACACACGGGCGTGTGGATGGCTATTTCGTACAAATCAGAGAGTTACACGGGGTCGGACACGGCCTACAGCACGGGCGTGTCCTATGGTCACACAGGCATGTCCCTTGACTACACAGATGAGTGTGCCCTGCATCTAGGAAAAATTTTAAAATTTCACAAAAATTCTTCGAGTTCCCGATTTAGTCCCGACTTGGTTCCAATGTTTATGTTGGGCCTTGAGGGTCCATTCAAGGGATAATATGACCACTTTCGAAAATAAATAGTAATTAACATGAATTATCTGTAACTGTTCTGTAAAATTTTATAATACTCTATAACCCTATTTCAGCGACGGATACGGGTTAAGGGTGTTACAAAATATATATAATAGTTGAGAATAAATTCTCTCTATTTTTCAACAAAATAACAACCTCTCAAAGTTGTGTTAATTGCTCTACCGGTGCCATCTATTTATAGGAAGAGAAAGTAGAACCCTTGTTGAGTTGTATTGGTTTATTTCAAATACAAAAACAACATTCTACTTAGAATAGACTAAGGTGGACGACACACCCAGTATTCTTACTAGGGTTGTCACCCCTTCATGTGAGGAGTTTCTGGGCCTCTCTCACACTAGGTCCAATTACGAGTACTTCTTGAGCCTTTTTTACCCAATACTCGGTAATATGATCCAACCTAATTTAGTTTTTCTATTTCCCAAAATAAACTTCAATATTTTTACATAAAACAATTTTCTCATCCCTATTTTACCCCTCAGCAAAATTTTGATGATATTACCCCTGGTAAAATTTTGATGATTTTGCCCTTGGTAAAATTTCGAGAAAATATGTTTAATATTTCATAACTCTACATGTTCACTATGATAGAATGGTTTATTTTCATTTCTAGGCTTCAAAACGGTCCAAAAACATAAAGTCATTCTTCCTATATTTTTTAAGTAATCCATATAAGATTACAAATGGATCATTTCCATTTCATTTTTATTTTTGAAAATCTACATTCATTTCCAAATTATTCCATTTCTCCATTTCGGAGAAAACCATAATCATTCCTTAATGTTTCCTATTTCTCTTTTCCTATTCATTTCGTTCATTTCTATTCAAACACGCAATTCATTTTTGGTTTGAACGAGCTAGCGAAGGGACCGATTGGACATATGTAGTTGAGGCTCAATGATTTACAATTAAGTTCTGGCTTTTTGTCTATTAATTATAAACTCATTCAGTCGTGAAGTCATTCCACTGTAGTATCATGACTAAGCTCTCCCCAATGACATACCATTACAAAAGCAACTATTCAGTGCTCATCTAATGACCTTGTCTTGATTGTGTTACCCTCATAGGATATGCTTGATCTCATTGTGATAATATCCCTTCTCCCAATATGATCCTATTTTATCTCATGGTAACCATTACATTGTTCTTTATGAAAAGTCAATCACTATCAAATAGTGATCAAGTCATCCATCATAAAGACAGACAAACTGTCACCACGTTTACTTTTCATCAACCATGTAATGCCAATGAGAGGATATAATTTATCCATGTTTTGGGCTATGAATTACACCATTTTGAATGACACTACATACTACAGAAGTCGTACACCCAACGTACCAAATTTCGGTTCCTTATCTATTTGAACTCAAACTTTTTCTTACATCAATGTGTATGAGTCATGCATACATAGTCTGCATCCACTCAATATTTAGGTATGCCACAGTATGAATGTCATAAGTGAATAAATCTATAAATGGATTCAAGATCTATTCTACTTGGGTCTTGTTTGATGTACTATTTGTCAAGTGAGTTACATCTATGTCTCTATTTTCTGGGATTCATCCACTTCAATTCCCAAGATAAGGCATCTCCCCAATTGGACTTGATAGACGACATATTAGAATTTTAATCAGTTTGCTCATTTTCGATTAAACTAAGGGCATGTGTAGGTTTATCTACTAATTACAAGCTGTCTTTCCGTACTATGATCTAACTACGTAATACCGCTTAGTATTTGTTAAACATTTAGACAACCAATGAGCAACATTTACGTCCATTCTGTTTTGCATTCGAAAACCATGTGAGGACAATTATACAAAGTATATTAATGTAATCAATGAAATTGTTTTATTAACCAATCTATTCAAAAAATTATAAGTGTATATTGACGAAAATATTACACTTAGGGCACCATATCCAACATATAAATAGCTGGAGTCTCACATCCCAAATCTGGGGGATCCGAGAGAAAAAATTCATATTGCAGATATAATGTTTATATCAAAATAACATGAAGCAGTCATTTCTCATAAAAATAACATGTAAAATCATCCATAAATCGACCTGTCAAGGTCACATAGTACTTTTCGTCTTGTAACGTTCTAAGGCTTAAAAACGATTTGGTTTTAAGAAAAATGAGCATCAAAATGGTTCGAGCATAAAACTTAATTTGACACTTGATATTGTCCCCTAATCGCCCTCTAAAAGCAATTCTAGACAAACTAGAAGACATGTTCGAAGGCCAATTTGTCTTGGCTCGACACTCAACTATAGCTAGTTTGATGAATGCCCAACAAAAACCCGATACTCTGATCATAGACCATATGGTTACTCTTATGGGTTACTTTGCCAATGCTGCAAATAATGAGGCCAATCTAGACTAGAACACACAAATAGAGATGGTATTCAAAAGCTTGTCCAAGGATTTTGCAAGCTTTAGGGCCGCCACATATAACATTGGGAACAAAAACCTAACGCTTACAAAACTCATGAATGAGTTACAATCCTATGAGTTGATGTTGAATGGAAGTCAACTGGCCCGAAAAGAAGAAACAAACTTAGCAGTTGCTTTTTCTTCTAAAGGGATGAATGCCCCACAAAAACTCGGTACTCTAATCATAGACCATATGGTTACTCTTATGGGTTACTTTGCCAAGGCTGCGAATAATGAGGCCAATCTAGACTAGAACACACAAATAGAGATGGTGTTCAAAAGCTTGTTCAAGGATTTTGCAAGCTTTAGGGCCGCCACATATAACATTGGGAACAAAAATCTAACGCTTACAAAACTCATGAATGAGTTACAATCCTATGGGTTGATGTTGAATGGAAAGCAACCGGCCCGAAAAGAAGAAACAAACTTAGCAGTTTCTTCTTCCTCTAAAGGGAAGGGAAAACATGCTAAGAGAAACAAGGCTAAGTCATCTGGGCCACCTAAAGTGGGAAAGAAGAGAACCAAGAAGCCTCAAGACTTATCTAAGTGTTTTTCTACAACAAAGAAGGGCACTTCAAGGACAATTACAAAGAGTGGAAGGGTTACCCAGCCACTAAAAGCAAAGGCATGGAACTCTTTATGATAGAATTTGCTTACTGGAAAATTCAATAGACCATTGGGTCATTGCTTCTAAAGCCATTAACTATGTGTGTGCTTCCCTACAAGGGTTCAAGGTCGCAAAATATCTTAGAGATAATAGTCTATCTTGTAGACCGAAATGGGACAAGTGTGCAACTGAAGTAGTGGGAGATGTACGTCTTTATTTTGATAATTTTAGGAAAATTATTTTGAAAGACATTTTCTATGTACCTAGATTTGTTCCAAGATTTGTTCCGTTGTAGGGGGATTTTGCTCCCTTATCTTAAGTACAACTTATTTCGTCCTGAGGGACTGGAGTGTTCGAGCGCTATTTCGGATGAAGATTTGGGGCAATCTAGTATCTTGAACCCTTTACACGTGTGGAAAGGAGGTTTCAGTCTTCGTCTTCATTCATTTGCTTAGGAGGTGTTGAAATTCTACGATGTTGCTCCCAACCAATTAGCTATTGAATTAGACTTTGTATTTACATTAAAATATATTTATTACTTCAGATTAATTATCATTTAATTAGTGTAATATATATATTGATTAAAACTAATTGTAACATCCTAAAAATGAGGCTATTTGTGATTGAATAATTTTCCTTGTGTTTGAATTGCCATGGTATTAATCGTGGAATAATAAGGCTTAATTAGGGGCCTTGAGTTGGTTCGAAATAGTAGAAAATATTATTTATAAGTTTTAAAGGTAGATAGCCTTAGTAGTTAGGGGTTACAAGAATAAATGTGGAGTTTTTGACACAAAAAAGGCCCTTGGAAAAGTGGCAAAAGTAAGGCCACTTAAGTGCTGCAAGTGACGCCACATCAAGCAAGGGGGATCCTGTGTTCGAGTCGTAAAAATCCCTCTTTTTGCACTTTATTTGGACGGCAATAGGGGGAGAGTTTTTCTCAGTTTAAACTCTTTTTTTTAATAATGAGGATATTATTAAGATTAAAATAGATTATTAATTAGATATTATTGGATTTTTATTTTGATTAATTCCAAGAGAAAAAGTAGGCATTAGTTAATTCAAACTCTTTTGAATTATTTCAAATCAAGAGTTGGCGAATTTTGAATTCCTCGGGGAGGGACGGCAAGGTGTTAGGGGATAAGGCGAATTTTCCTAGTGATTTGCTTCACAAAATTCGGCTAGCCTTCACTTCTTTTAGATTTTCTCTCATTCTCTCTCAAACAAAAACACCATTGCCATCTAACTTTTCCTTCTTTTTGGCTGAATTCTCTACACCCTCTCCAATCTATTTCCTTTCCTTTTCTTCTCAAAGTCTAGCCTTGATTGATATTGGAATCAACCATAGCCGAACCTACACCTTACCCTTTGCCGAAATCCCTTTTCTCCCTGTTAAACTCTCTCTAGCCGAATATACATCTCATCTTGGTGCCGAGGTTTCTTTCCCCTATCTTGAAACACCTTGGCCGAATAATAAAAGTAGGATAGATCTCTTCGAATCTTCCTTGGCAAGCGATTTGAAAAGGTAAGTGTTTGGCCGAATACCTATGGGTCTTCTCTTTTATATTCTGTCGACTTTTACAAGAAAAAGTGCCAATTTTGGCAGTTGTTAATAAGGCCTCTAAACACTTTTCGGTAATCAATCTCTTTTAGGTACTCCAGAATCGTAAGCAGTCGACCCAAGCCTCTAATCCCTAAGTGTTCGGTTTTTGGTAAGTAATGGTAAGATCTACTTTAGTTAGTTATTTAGTATTCCCTTAAACCGAAGGCTACTGATGTGAGTCATGGCAATGGCCGATTGTAGGGGAGCAAAATACATAGTTTGGTGGCTAGTACTCAAGGGCGTTAGGTAAGGCTTTCGGGTTAAATCTTAACCCTTTTGGTATTTTGGTTTTGGCCGAATGGCCTAGGACACTAACCTTGTGTATGGCCGAATATAGGGGCAAGGACATTGAGTGTGGCCGATTGGTTTTCTTCGGGATTTAAATCATTCGGGGGTAACAGGTGTGTACATACACACTTATAATCGACTAAATGTAACACCCCTTACCCGAAACCTTTGCCGGAGTCGAGTATGTGGCATTACTAGACTTGACTACTAATTCGGGGCATAAAAATTTAAAACTGTCCAACTGCGTCATACTGACTAAATGGACCATAACTCGAGTTACAAAACTTGAAATTTAGATCCGTAAATTTTCCTTGAAACTAGACTCATATAAATTTCTACCATAATTTTTCCAGAATTTTTCATGTGGCCAATTAGTACATTTTATTCATCAAAGTTACCCCTACTTCACTGTTTAATGATTCTGACCTATCTTTACAAAAACTCAGTTATCTCATTGTAAAAAATTTAAATAATGTTATTGTTTATTCCAAACAAAAATAGACTCATTAAGGATTCTAAGCATATAAACTATGCTCCATGATTATTTTGTACAATTTTTAACAATTTTTCCAAAACAGAACAGGAATTCCCGAATTCATTCAGAACAAGTCTCACTAAAATTTAAATATCTCATAATATGAAATTCCTTTGCCTACTTTGTTTCTTTCATATCAAAATAGACACAATAAGCTTTAATCCTATATCTTATTCACTTTCTAATTCAATTTATCCTATTTTTGGTGATTTTTCAAAATCACATCACTGCTGCTAACTAAAAACTATTTCATTGCAAATATATGATTAACTAGTCTATAACCTCCTTACTCAATTTTATTTAAACTCTATACATTAACCATACATATATATATACACCAAAAACAAATCCACCAAACACACAACCAAACATAATCATCAAGCCAAAATATAAATTCCAAGATTTACAAGATGGACACACCTAGCGCATATATATATATACCGAAAACACCTCCCATATGTAAATTAGGCCATGATCAAATTTAAAACATCCATTTACATTACGAGCAAACTATAAAATTTAAAATATAACAACGATACATAACCATGAAAATAGCCATGTTCGCACGGCTATATTTACATACAAAATTAAACATCATATGTTTCAATACTTAGCCTAACCTATACATGCCTTCAAAATCATAACCCGAAATTTAAAATACCAAAAAGAAGGCAATAGTGTGGATGACTTTCTTGACGATCCCTCTCAAGCTCGTAGCTTTAATCAAAATCTATAAAACAAAGGAGAACATTTCACACTAGTAAGCTTACTAGCTTAGTAAGTCCTGAATCCATAATAATATAACATTTAAACATTAAACATTTAAATTAAAATAATTCAACTCATACGTTTGTACTCATATTTACTTTCCAACTTTCAATTTCATAGTTATATAACGTATAAATTTATAGAACAATTTCTCTTTAATCGAATGCTTATGATCAAATTATTTACTCATAATCCCACCTTCCAAGACCAAAATGTCATTATGTAACCATATGTATAAACATTCATATACTTAAAGTTCAATTATTATAATATAGCATCAAATACACAACCAATCATGTGGCCGAATAGAATATGCCTGGTCTTGTATCCACATATTACAAGACCAAAGCCACAATATTCATATCATTCATTAGTAAAACCGAGAACACATATTAAAACTATACATATATTCACATATATAAATCTCATTTGTAACACATACAATTTGAAATAAATGGTGAATTACGTGCTTACTTTATTATAAATAGGTAAGAAGTTTAATTCCTACCTTACATGCTTACACGAGCCATTGACTCAATAAATTAGCTTTAATTTGCCTTGAACAAAAATTCGGTTTCTCTTTTGTAAAACACATCACCGGCATCAAGCCTGCTAGGCACAAAGGCCCGATAAGTGACAGGCACAAGGCACGCTAGGCGTAAAAGCCCGATAAGTAACACCGGCACAAAGCCTGCTAGGCGTAAAAGCCCGATAAATAACACCGGCACAAAGCCTGCTAGGCGTAAAAGCCCGATAAATAACACCGTCACAAAGCCTGCTAGGCGTAAAAGCCCGATAAATAACACCGGCACAAAGCCTGCTAGGCGTAAAAGCCCGAGACATATCAATGTAGTTAAACATTCCCAACACACTCTTCATAACTATTATATACGTATGTCCAATTCAATTGGACTCGCTCACATTAAACCAATAGAATCATTATATCATTATGCAACCTAACAATTCACATCACATAACCAACTTAAATCATCAACCTAGTATACCTATATACATTCGGTCATGATATAAATGGGTACAAAAATTCATCAATTCATTCAATTTAATATAATCGTAATTAATTCCTTGACATGTTTTAGTTAAAGGACTTACCTTGATAGTTGACTAATTTAGCTATCCGGCTAGTCGTTCAATTTCGCCTTCCCCCGATCCAAACTCTTTTCTTTTTGTTCTTGATCTAAATAAATTTAAACTAAGCTCATTCATCACTTTTCTCATTCAATTTAATCCGAAAACATATAATTGAGCAATTTACAATTTATCTTTGATTTGTCTAAATTAATTGGACAGCAAAATACAACATTAACACACAGTATTTAATCAACAATAGCAAGAAACATAATCAATATGTCCTGATTTGTACAGCATAAACACATTAACAATACATCATAGATATGGCTCTTAAACAACATAAACGACAGTGCATTAAATTAAGTTCAGACACAATTACTCAGCTTAGATTGGGGTAATTTGGACACAATAAACTCCAACCATCATACACCATTACTTGTAACATTTAACCCTTATAAACTCTTTAAATTTTCACATGTAAACATTTTAAATGGCATTTTCAAACAGCAACATTTTCATTTATTTAGACAACATTATTTACATTCAATTTACTTATTAACGCAGCATATATTAATTACCAATTACGTTCCTCAGCAACTTAATTTGGCATCAATTCAGACATCATTAATTAACATTATTGTAACCATTTCTCTGTTGTAATTAATTGTCCAACAAACAAATTTCAAACAACATAAATATACTGACTATTGAACACCATTTAACGATTACATTAATCGCGACACACGGACATAAATTATGCAACATTTACTTTACTTTTATTCTCATCTAACAGCTTCATAACTGGCTGCTTTAACCCCTTTAACAATCAGGTTTAGACACCATAAATTGCAACTAAATAAACATCATTAATTTGGCACATCAAAAGGCATTCGGTCATTCATCTACAACATTGAATTAGTCTTCTATTATCATCCCAGCTGCATTAATGGTAGCATTAAACACTCCCATTCACAGGTTTCAGACATAATAAATACATCACTATTAATTCATTTCCATCCATACCAGTTGAACCACACAAGAAAGTAAAAAAAAAACATTATCAGCAAAAATAATATCAAGGCTCTTGCTACCACATTTAAGAAATTCATGCAATAATAATCCATGCATCTAAGCAATTTAACATTTTCAGCCAAGCTTTACCGTCCATCATCCATTAAAAATTTTCTTGAAAAGCAACTATGATCCAGAGAAGAGCTTTGAGAAATTACCAGATCATTTGAAGAATATGCTCCTAGACGAGCTAAAATTAAAATTTATCTCCACATGCAATCGGTTTTGAGGTCTCTCCCTCCCTTCGAAAAATACCAAGGGAAGAAAAGCGAGAAAAAATGAATCCCCTCTCTTTTCTTTTGTTTTAATGATGAAGAAGAAAATGGGATGAAATAACATGTTTTCTTTATTTTATTATTATATCACATATATTATAATATAACTTTTTTTTAACTTAATTATATAATATATAAAACATGTTATCATGAAATTAAGAATCACATGCCGTCCACTACATAATAGATGGTAAATTTACCACTTAAGTCCACATATAAAAGAGATCAAAACAATTAAACCACTCAATTAATAAAAGGCTACTTTTTATCACTTATGTAATTTGATCCTTTTTCTTAAATTAAACATACAAACAGTCAAATAAATTCACGAAATTTTAACACATGCTCAATCATATATATTTAACACGAAAAATAATATTAAAATATTTTTTCGACTAGAATTCGTGGTCCCGAAACCACATTTCTGATCAGGGCTAAAATCGAGCTGTTACACTAAATGTACTAAAACTGTTGTGTGTGCTAACCTGATCTATGTAGATTTGGTTTTAATACCATGAACGGTATAAGCAAGGATCCGGGTAAGTCCCTGATTGATTATGGGTTTTTATGATGCTTTTGGAAAGCATGATGTGTTGTTTATGACTAATGATAAATTTGACATATGTGATTGAACATATGATGGCATGAATATTGTGATTATTTGATATGGGTTGATGAGAGGAGGGGGCAGTAATATTCGTGCCGACGGGCACCAGTGGTTTGGTACCACATTGTGACTAAGGTCACCAGAGGTTTGGCACCTCCAGAGGTTTGGTACCTCATTGCGTCTCGTCCCAGTGGCTTAGCACCACGGTGGGTTGGCCCCACAGACTATATTAATGGATTGACGCCAGTGATTTGGTATCACACGATGGGTTGGCCCCATCAATTGATTGTGTCTACGGACACCAGAGGTTTGGTACCTCCAGTGATTTGGCATCACATTCGTGACTATATGTCACCAGTGATTTGGCACCACCAGTGGTTTGGCACCACCAGTGGTTTGGTACCACACGGGGTAGACAAAGGCGTTTGGATGGCTAGGTTGGGGGCATGCCTTGGTACATATTTATTAATTATAAATGTGTATGAAATTGCTTAAATTCGGGGGAAGGGTTACATACTGAGTCTTGGTGACTCACCTTCTCCTTTACATTTTTCAGGTGACACGTAGATCGCGGATAAGGAGCCGGATGGACTCGAGGTGGCCATACAGTGGACTTGAGTTAAATGAACTTTAAACTTTAGTTATTTTTATTTTACTGTTGGTTAAATTTTATTTCGGATGTATTAAGGCCTCCTAATACTCTACTTTGTTACTTTACATATTTTGGATAATCTGTTTTAAACTATTTTATTAATATTAGATTTAATACACATGTTTTCCCAAATTAATACGGAAGATGTTTTATCGTGCCATCGGGTACATTTGGAATTTTATGATAACTTGACTTAATTAATTACCCAATTAAACACGAAGTATGGTTTCCATAAGACAATCAAATGAAAGGTTTTCGACAACTTAAATGGATTTAGAAAGAAAAAGAATTTTTTTCAAAAATATTTTCCACTGTGACAAACTAAATTCGGCCATAAAGTTTGGGCCGGGTTTGGGTTGTTACACTAATACTATATATTATAAACAGATACAACCTAATATTTTCATCAAGTAAAAATCACGGTGAAAATGATATGTTAGGAATATTTGATATGTTTTGCTTCCATCGTAAAAAAGTAATCAATTTTCATTATGATTTGACATGTTTAGCTTTTGTTAATGTTATTTATTGTTTGATATAATTATTTGATATTTACTAATACTTACTTCTCTCATTAGCAGTTACTGAAGCGCCAAATGTTGCATATAATAAATAATACTTATTATGGAATGAAATAAGTAAAAGTTAGTCAAGATAGTTAGTTGAGTTCAGTTGTTATATAGTTAGTCATTTAGTAGTTAGTTACTGGCTTACTGTATTAATTACTCAACTAGTCCTTCATTTGAGCAATGAATGAATCTATTTTACTTCTCATCTGAGCATCTTAACATGGTATCAAGAGCCATAGCTTTCTTGGTATAATTTTTTTTCTTCTCTCTCATGCTCATGGCTACAGATGTTGTTCCAACAGTTGACACACATCGGCATTCTACCAACTTTGGTGAAGCAATCCATCAATCTGGTATTCTTACTTCGTCCGGTGTTCATTACTTTGCCAAACATGATACTATTAAACTCAGTGAACAGAATTTTCTTTTGTGGAAGCATCAGTTGCTGTTGATTCTCGAAGGCTATGGTCTTGAAGGATTTGTCTTAGGCACAACTCTTCCTCCTCCTACTTTCATACCTGGCACTGATGGTCAGCTTGTAGTAAATCATGTGTTCCTTGTACATAACAAGCAGGATAAGTTCTTGGCCTCGTGGCTTTTGTCCACAGTCTCTGATGAAGTATTAGTGCATCTAACACCGGCTAAGACCAGTCTTGACATTCAGACAACCATTAACAAAAGGTTTGGTGCCAAGTCAAATATCAAGCTCTCAAATATGCATCATGAACTATACTCGATCAAGAAAACAAGTCTTACCGTTAAAGATTACCTCTCCAAGGTTAAGAGTTTAAGTGACAATCTGACTGCAGCTGGTAGCTTAGTTACTAAACAAGAACAAGTTAGGGTTATCTTGGCTAGCCTCTCCATAGAGTTTGAGTCCATTCGAGTACTTGCTTCTGCCACTTCCATGAGTTTTGAGCTGGTCACTAAGATGCTTCTTGATTGTGAAGCACGAAAATTGGCTCTATTGACTGATATGCCTCTACAAGCCAACTTGGTGTCTCAATCACAGCAAGGTAATCTCGACAACATGAAATCCGATTCAGATTCTAATCATGGTTCTAATCACAGACACAGGGGTCAAGCTAGTGGATGGTCTCGTGGTTATGCTTGTGGTTCAGGTCGACTGTGGTCCCTCTCTAAACCACAGTGTCAATTGTGTGGTAAAATAGGACACTTGGTGAAGACATGTTATCACCGCTTTGATGAGAATTTCTCTGGCCCTGGTTCGAGTTCTTCAATGTTAGTCAATTATAATCATCTTGGTGAAGCTCCTACGTCCCAGTTCTCCTCGATTCACTATTGTAGCTCATATTCACAGCCTTCCTCGGCAGCTTCTCTATCATCTTCTCAAGCCCTGCCTTCCTCATTGGCCAATCAAACTTGGTACCCTGATTCTGGTGCAACTAATCACATCACCCCGACCATGACTAGTCTTACCAATGCTTCTGCTTACAAAGGTACAAGTCAAGTCTCCATGGGTAATGGTGAGTCAGTTTCAATTGCTAATATAGGCTCTTCAACCTTTGTAGTCGGTTCTCGGTTGTTACACCTCAAAAATGTCCTACATGTTCCTGCAATTTGTAAAAATTTGATATCAGTAGGGCAATTTACAAGAGATAATGTGGTGTATTTCGAGTTTCATCCTTTTTTGTGTTTTGTGAAGGACATTCAAACAGGGAAGACTCTATTGGAAGGCCACATGCATGATGGCTTATATAGGTTTGACTTCTCTCGAGCTACTTCACATAGGCCTAGTCCTACTCAAAGCTCAAGGTCTCCTCTTTTGTGCAACGTACAGACTCCTCCCTCCGTTAAACTATGGCACGACAGGCTTGGACATCCCTATCGTAACACACTTGCTCATGTTTTGAATTCTTGTAATGTTTCTTTCAAGCATAGCAGCTTACAATTTGTGTGTACACCTTTTAAGTTGGGCAAATCTCACAAGTTGCCTTTCAGTACCTCACAAACCATTTGAATTAGTGGCATCAGATGTTTAGGGACCATCACATGTGTCATAGAATGGTTTTTCTTACTATGTTTCCTTTGTGGATATGTATAGCAAAAATACATGGTTGTATTTTCTTAAATCCAAGTCAGAAGTGTTTCGTTGTCTCTTTCATTTTCACAAGATGGTTCAAGTATAATTTGGGACGTCAATCAAAATGCTGCAGACAGATTGGGGGACGAGTATCGTTTCTTATCCACTACTCTCTCTCAATTGGGTGTTGAGCATCGAATAACTTGTCCAAATACCTCAGAACAAAACGGGGTTGCTGAAAGGAGACATCGCCATGTAGTTGACATGAGGCTCACACCACTAGCTCGAACTTCAATGCATTTGGCGTACTGGTCGTCTGCTTTTTCTCATGCAGCACATCTTATCAACAGGTTACCAATGCTTGTTTTGCAACATCAAACCCTTTATGAGAGACTATATAAGGCTTAACCTGACTATTCTCAACTGAAAGTGTTTGGGAGGGCATGCTTTCCATACTTGAGGCCTTTTTAGCAGCATAGACTTCAGTTTTGATCTCAGTAGTGTGTTTTTCTCGGGTTTGGTTCTAACCAGAAATGTTAGAAATGCCTTGCTGAGGATGGTCGTGTTTTTGTGTCACATCATGTTATGTTTGATGAGGCACATTTTCCATTTCAGGCTGGTTTTTCTCTACCAATAGTCGCGACTCCTGTCAGATTTCTCCATCAAAATTCTCACGTTCCTGTGGTGGCGTCCACTAGTCCTTTTTATCCTGGCTCTTTCCATTCCACTGAAGCTCTCCCTGCCTCAACTTCAACTCAGCCTTTTGTTATCCTACGTTCTCCTAGTTCGTTACCTTCACCAAGGGAGTCATTTACAATGGACAGTTCACCTACATCCAGTGCTCAAGATGCTACTCTTGCACAGTTACCTTCTCCTGTTAACTGTCATCCAATGCAAACTCGGTCGAAGAATGGCATTTTTAAACCAAAACATTTTTCCACTATATTGAATGAAAAAGAACCGTCTACCATTGCCAAGG
This sequence comes from Gossypium bickii, assembly GCA_025503065.1. Taxonomy (NCBI): domain Eukaryota; kingdom Viridiplantae; phylum Streptophyta; class Magnoliopsida; order Malvales; family Malvaceae; genus Gossypium; species Gossypium bickii. The sequence goes on along the minus strand of CP106713.1, from coordinate 82,512,148 downwards.
CTTTTAAAAGTCCTGCCTGGACTGTAGCTGCACAAGCCGAATATGGTACCTTATTAGCTAATAACACATGAGACCTTGTACCATTACCTAAAGATCGTCGAGTTGTTGGTTGCAAGTGGATCTTCAAGGTCAAATGACATGAAAATGGATCGGTAGCTCACTACAAGGGAAGGTTAGTTGTTAAGGGCTATTTACAAGAGGCAGGTATCGTTTTTTTTGAGACTTTCAGCCCTGTGGTCAAGCCAACGACGATCCGGGTAGTTTTGGCTCTTGCTGTGTCTAGAGGATGGTCTCTCAGACAAGTCAACATCAACAACGCCTGTTTGAATGGGGACCTGCATTAGGAGATTTATATGACACAATCGCTAGGTTTTGAGTAACAACAAACTGATGGTCGACAGCTTGTCTGCAAACTACGAAAGGCACTTTATGGCCTTAAACAGGCACCTCATGCATGGTTTCATAAGCTGCAAGAACTCTTGCTGGCTACTAAGTTTGTCGCATCTAAAGATGATAATTCTCTCTTCATTCGACGAATAGGGTCTCAACTTCTCTATTTTTTAGTATATATCGATGACATAATAGTCACTGGCACGGACTCTCTCTGCATTGATCACTTTGTCAAGGATCTTGATGTTCATTTTTCTCTGAAGGACTTGGGCCAGTTGAACTATTTTCTTGGAATCAAAGTGACGCATACTCCGAATGGTGTTTTCTTGAGTCAGAGGAAGTACATCTTGGATTTACTTCAACGAGCTTCTATGGACAAGTCGAAAGCTTCTCCTACACCATTGGTGACCACCTGCCGATTGTCAGTTCATGAAGGAAGCCTGATGGAAGATGAACGCTTATTCAGAAGCATTGTGGGTGTCTTATAGTATATGGTAATAACAAGACCAGACATTGCCTTTACTGTCAACAAGGTTTGTCAGTATATGCACAAACCCTTGGATGCACATTTCAAAGCTGTCAAACGAATTCTAAGATACTTACAAGGGACACTAGACTATGGATTACAGTTTACTCGAAACTCAAAGCTTATTCTTAAAGGCTATTCCGATGCGAGTTGGGGATCTGATGCTGATGATCTCCGGTCCACCTTAGGATTTTGTGTCTTTCTTGGAGGAAATCCAATTTCCTGGAGTTCTAGAAAGCAACAAGTGGTGTCAAGATCCACAGCTGAGGCCGAATATCGAAGCCTGGCTCATTTTACTGCAGAAATAGTTTAGATTCAGTTGTTGTTGTCAAAACTAGGTGTTTCAGTTCAAAGTAAAGCACTGGTTTGGTGTGATAGCTCAGCTATTGTTGCTGTAGCAAGCAACCCAGTCATGCATTCCAAATTCAGACACGTTGAATTAGACTTATTTTTTGTCAGAGAAAAGGTGGCAAACGGGTAGTTTCAAGTAGGTCATATATCTGGACAGGATCAGATTATTGATATCTTGACCAAGCCCTTGTCAGTAGGGAAATTCAGAAGCAAGCTTAGAGTTGTTTTCACAAAAGGGGATGAGATGCAGAAGTAGGGAAAGATGAGAAGCATGGGCCATGTTATGAAATGAAATAAGTAGAAGTTAGTCAAGATAATTAGTTGAATTCAGTTGTTATATAGTTAGTCAGTTAGCAGTTAGTTACTGGCTTACTGTATTAAATACTCAGCTAGTTCTTCGTTTGAGCAATGAATGAATTCATTTTACTTCTCATCTGAGCATCTTAACAATCCTAATTGAGGAAACTTTTGTATTTTTTTCTGGTATCTAATTCCAAGATCTACACAACTACTTGCACTTATTTTTGTGGTTTGACATATGCATTGCATGAGCAAGAATATACAAATTTGATGTATTTAGATAAAATTCTAACTTTAATTTAAATGTATATATATTATCATGTAATATTATATTCAAGTCGCTTCGCATATATATATATCTTTTTTTTAACTTTACAATTGTGATTTATAATTATAAAAACATATATATATTATCAAAATTTATGTTACTATTCCATTCTTTTTTTAAATTAAATTTAAATGTTACTTGTCACATATATTTAATTACTGTCGCAGATGCTCTAGCAAGCCTGCATGTTCTTCACGTAGCTCATCCAGAATGATATTGCGAAGTTACCCAAGATAAGTGAGAACCTTTTTTTATTATTATTTTCTTTTTCCTACCAAAATAATAAATTTTCACTATAGTTTAAATTGAAATGCTATAAATTAAAATAAATTAAATTTTACTTAAAACAATGTTATAGTTATATAAAACTTAAAATTAAAGATTAAAACTATAAAATATCATTATATTATTAAATTAATATTAAAAGTTGTTAGAATTAAGTGACCCCAATCCTTATTTAAATAAAATATAGTGGTAAAATAAAATAAAAGTAAAATCCATATAGAACTACACTTCTTTTATTTTATTTTAGAATAAGGTTTTTTTTTAAACCTTATTAAACTCTATCTATTTTATATTGATTAGAATAAGGTGTTTCAATCTTAGTACACTCCTATTAGAATATGGCTTTACAAGCTTATAAAAAGACATAGCTTATTCCTCTTGTAATCATTCGAATTCGACATAGTGAATTTTCTTCTCCTCCGCCCATGGTTTTGCCCGAAAGTGTTTCCACGTAAAAATCTGTGTTTTTTTATTTTTTTTATTTTAGTTTATTTTCACAAATTGGTATTCGAGCTTCCGGGTTGTTCATCTCAATCACGGTAATGGCGTCTTTAAAGTATGGAATTCCGCTGTTGAATCGCAACACCAAATTTGCATTGTGGCAAATTAAGATACAAGCAGTTCTTGCGCAGATGGATCTGAAGGATGCCCTGCTAGAGATAGATAAGATTCCTTCGACATTAACAGATGAAAAGAAAAAGCGTAAGGATCGAAAGGCGTTAACACAATTACATCTGCATTTGTCCAACGGAATTTTGCAGGATGTGATGAAAGAGAAGACCGCCGCTGCATTATGGAAGAGGCTAGAACAAATATGTATGTCGAAAACTCTAACAAGCAAATTGCATATTAAGCAGCATTTTTATGCTCATCATTTAGAGGAAGGTGCATCTGTACACGAACACTTAACAGTGTTTAAAGAAATTCTCTCAAACTTGGAGGCCATGGAGGTTTAGTATGATAAATAAGATCTAGGGTTGATTCTACTTTGTTCGTTGCCCCCGTCCTATTCAACCTTTAGAGACACGATTTTATATAGCCACGAGTCTCTCACAGTTGATGAGGTTTATGATTCTTTGAGCTCGTATCATAAGATGAAGCATCATGTGGTTAAACCTGACTCTCAGGGAGAGGGTCTCATTGTTCGTGGGAGACAAGAGAATGCTGATGATGATTGTGGAAGGACACAGGAACGGAATCCTCGCGATAAATTTAAGGGTAGATCGAGGTCTTCAAATAGAGGTAAAACTTGTAACTTCTGCAAGAAGAAAGGGCACATTAAATATGAGTGTTATAAGCTACAGAACAAGATTAAAAGGGAGGCTGCGAATCAAAAGGGAAAACAACTTGAAAATTTCGGTGAAGCTGATGTTGTAGAAGACTACAGCGATGGTGAACTTCTAGTCGCTTCTATCAACAATTCTAAGGTAAGCGAGGAGTGGATACTTGATTCAGGTTGCATCTTCCACATGAGTCCCAATCAGGATTGGTTTACAACTTACGAAACAGTGTCTGAAGGTGTTGTTTTGATGGGAAATAATGTTTCATGTAAAATTGCAGGTGTTGGAACGATTAAAGTTAAGATGTTTGATGGAGTAGTCAGAACACTTAGTGACGTGCGCCATGTTCTAGAATTGAAGAAAAATTTAATTTCATTGAGTACTCTTGATTCAAAAGGGTACAGATACACAGCTGAAAGTGGGGTTTTGAAGATTTCTAAAGGTTCCCTTGTTGTGATGAAAGGGCAGAGAAAGACTGCCAAGTTATATGTTTTGCAGGGTTCTACTGTTACTGGTGATGCAGCTGTCACTTCCTCTCCCTTTTCATATTATGATATTACTAAACTTTGGCATATGCGCCTAGGGCATATGAGTGAGAATGGCATGGCAGAATTGAGCAAAAGAGGACTTCCTGATTGGCAAGGAATTTGGAAACTGAAGTTCTGTGAGCACTGTGTTTTTGGGAAGCAAAAGAGAGTTCGATTCACCAGAGGAATCCATAACACGAAGGGAACGTTGGAGTATATTCATTCTGATCTATGGGGTCCATCCAGAGTGCCTTCGAAAGGTGAAGCTAATTATATGCTAACTTTTATTGATGATTTTTCCAGAAAAGTTTAGGCGTTCTTCCTAAAGAAGAAAAGTGATATGTTTTCCGCATTTAAATCTTGGAAAATTAAGATTGAAAAACAAATGGGAAAACAAATAAAATACCTCCACATAGACAATGGCTTAGAGTTTTGTTCTGATGAGTTTAATAGACTGTACAAGTTAGAAGGGATCGTGAGACACTTGATAGTTCATCATACTCCATAGAAAAACGGCGTTGTAGAACGAATGAACAGAACGATCATGGAAAAAGTTTGATGTATGTTGTCAAATGCCAACTTACCAAAGTCGTTTTGGGCAGAAGCAGCCTCTACTGCATGTTTTTTTATCAACCGATCTCTATCTGTTGCCATTGAGAAAATGACTTCACAAGAGGTATGGTTTGGTAATCCTGCTAATTATTCTAATTTAAAGATCTTCGGGTTTCCTGCGTATGCTCATATTAATAATGGAAAATTGGAATCGAGATCCATTAAATGTGTTTTTCTTGGTTATAAAGCTGGTGTAAAAGGGTATAAGTTATGGTGTCCTGAAAATAGAAAAGTTGTGGTTAGCAGAGATGTTGTTTTTGATGAAACTACTATTCTACCTAACTTATCTCTTAAAGACTCTTCCAATAAAGAAAATCTAAAGCAGGTGGAGCATCAGATTAATACAGAGTCAACTCCTCAAGCCAATACAAAAATTGAAAATAAAGTTGCTTCTTCACCATAATACTCTATCGCCAAAAACAGAACTAGAAGAGAAATTAAACCTCTAAAGAAGTATGCCAAGGCTAATCTAGTTGCTTATGCTTTAAATGTGGCTGAAGATATAGATGCAAACCAAGAGCCATCTAATTATTCTGAGGCGGTTAGCTGTGAAGACTCAAAAAAGTGGATGTTTGCTATGCAAGAGGAGATGGAATCACTCTACAAAAATAGAATATGGGATCTTGTAAAACTTCCTAAAGGTAAAAAGGTTGTTCATTGTAAATGTGTGTTTAAAAAGAAAGAAAGGACTCCAGGAGTTGAAGAACCCAGATATAAAGTAAGACTTGTTGCAAAGGGTTACAGTCAAATTCCAGGAGTTGACTTCACAGATGTGTTCTCCCCAGTTGTGAAGCATAGTTCGATTCGAGCTTTGCTTGGTATTGTGGCCATGCATGATTTGGAGCTTGAGCAGTTAGATGTAAAAACTGCATTTTTGCATGGAGAACTTGAGGAGGACATTTACATGCAAGAACCAGAGGGTTTTACAGTCTCAGAAAAAGAGGACTATGTTTGCTTGCTGAAAAAGTCCCTTTACGGTTTGAAACAGTCACCAAAACAGTGGTACAAGAGGTTTGATTCCTTTATGACTTCTCATGATTTCAAAAGAAGTAGTTTTGACAGTTGTGGTAACTTTAAGAAAAACAGTGATAGTTCTTTTGTGTATCTACTTCTTTATGTTGATGACATGTTGATAGCAGCAAAAGATAAAGGAGAAATAAGAAAGGTCAAAGCCCAACTAAGTCAAGAATTTGAGATGAAAGATTTGGGACCAGCAAAGAAGATAATTGGTATGGAGATTCTCAGAGATAGAAAAACAAGTAAATTGTACCTAAGTCAGAAGGAGTACATTGAGAAAATTCTTTGCAGGTTCAATATGCAGAGTGCTAAGCCTGTTAGTACTCCTTTAATAGCCCATTTCAGACTTTCATCAGCTTTGTCTCCACAATCAAATGATGAGATTGAGTACATGTCACATGTTCCATACTCTAATGCAGTGGGATCTCTCATGTATGCTATGGATTGTTCAAATCTAGATTTATCATATGTAGTCAGTGCAGTTAGCAGATACATGGCGAATCCCGGTAAAAAACTTTGGAAAATAGTTTAGTGGATTTTAAGATACTTAAGGGGTACTACTGACGTTTGCTTACAGTTTGGAAGAACTAGAGATGGAGTCATTGGGTATGTTGATGCTAATTTTGTTGGAGACCTTGATAAAAGAAGATCTCTCACAAGTTATATCTTTACAATCGGAGGTTGTGAAATTAGTTGGAAAGTCACTTTGCAAACTACAGTCGCTTTGTCTTATTACTGAAGCTGAGTACATGGCGATTACTGAGGCTTGTAAAAAAGCTATTTGGTTGAAGGGACTCTTTAATGAACTCAATGAATACCTTTAAATCAATACAGTATTTTGTGACAATCAGAGTGCAATCTTCCTTACAAAAGATCAAATATTTCATGAGAGAACAAAACACATTGATGTTCGATATCATTTTGTTCGTGATATTATTGCTCATGGTGCTATTGTTGTGAGCAAAATTAGTACTCATAAAAATCCTACAGATATGATAACTAAGTTACTTCCTATAACCAAGTTTGAGCATTGCTTAGACATGGTTGGTGTTCATTGTTGAAGTTAAACCCTTATGGGGTTTTATGGAAGAGGTAGAGAACTTGTTCGTTGAGAGTTCGCGATGAAGAACTTGTTCATTGAGAATTCGTGTCAAGGTGGAGATTGTTAGAATTAAGTGACCCGAATCCTTATTTAAATAAAATACAGTGGTAAAATAAAATAAAAGTAAAATCCATATAGAACTACATTTCTTTTATTTTATTTTAGAATAAGATTTTCTAAACCTTATTAAACTCCATCTATTTTATATTGATTAGAATAAGGTGTTTCAATCTTAGTACACTCCTATTAGAATATGGTTTTACAAGCCTCTGAATAGACATAGTCTATTCCTCTTGTAATCATTCGAATTCAACATAGTAAATTTTCTTCTCCTCTGCCCGTGGTTTTTTCCGAAAGGGTTTCCACGTAAAAAAAAAATTATTATTATTCTTTTATTTTATTTTATTTTCAGAAAAGTTATTTTATTATTATATTTTAAATATTATAAAAAAAATTATTCAATAAAATTTGAAAGTCAGATAAATTTGTTACATTTATTATACATTAACTTTGAACTATTTATTATATTTTGTATATATATTCTGATCTTATTCACTTCTATTATTTGCAGTTTGTTGTATCATACTAAAAATATTTTTTTTTATATTTGATTTCTATATTCATATAAAATTTGCAAGCATAAAATATTTTTTTATAAATATCGTGATCACTTGGTATATAATTAAACAACCTTTTGATCTACAAAACTATTTTATCTTATGATTTTGATTTCCATGAAATTTTTTAGAGCCCTATGATGATTTTTGCTAAGTATAATTACTTTATTAAATATAATTATAAATTATTAAATAATAAAAATATAAACCAGTATACTCACATGTAACACAAGTGATATTAACACCCAGAAAATTATAATTTTTTATGTTTCATCAATATATTATAGGCTTTTTATATATTTTTAACTATATATATTTTAAAATAATAATAACCTAAAATTGATATTTGATAAAATATAAAAATACAAAAACTTATAAATAAAAAAAATCTAGAATGAATCTAGATAAATAGGTGTCTAGATTTAGATATATCTAGACAATCATTTACTTAAGATCATTCTTGATGTGAAAAATATTTTTTTGATTAATTTATATATTTTAAAGATATTTTTAAAAAAATTAATTTATGTTCGTGTCACGTGACATACTGAAACACTACCACATGCATGTCATCTCCATATTGATTATCAATATCATATCAGGTCAAACAAATGGTGTTGCATAGATACGTGATGAGATTTAAATTCAAATTTAAGTACCAACTAGGTCCCAAAAAACATTCAACTACCAACTAAGTGCTTTTGAACAAATTTAGAGAACAAACTACATGTTAATCCTAGAAAAAAAAAGTTCAAAATAAGCAAAAATAAAAATAAAAAATTTCTCGTGATTAAAAATTATCCGTTAAAAATTTTCAAAAGTAAAAACAATATTCTTATAATGAAAATAAACCCTAGGAGCCAAGAGTGCTTTGCTTAGTTTCTTAGCGATAACAGCCTCTGCTGCGGCTTGAGATGAAGGAAAGTGGTGGCAACAAAGGGTTTAAGGAAGGGTTGGAGGAGAAGGAGGTTTCTCTCGTAGCAGAAAAAATCATACATCTATCAGTGAAGAGTGCGGCAATAACTCCAGGTGACAAACCAACGCTGATCTGCACAGTATGGACAAAAAAGTCTTTTAATCCGGATAGTTTCAGGGCGCAGATGAAGAGTATATAGAAAACAAAAGGTAAATTCGAAATTCATTTAGCAGGTCAAAATTTATTTATGATTAACTTTGAACTTGAAGATGATTTAGAGTCAATATTAGAGGGTCAGCCATGGATGTTCAGGAAGCAGTTAGTTATTTTTGATAGACTGATTCGAACGACAAAGAGAAGTAGAATTAAACTTGTTTCGTCCTTGTTTTGGGTGAAAATTGGGCCGTGCCTTCCTGAATTTGACAAAAAAGATTTGATGCATGCTATAGGGGTGACTTTTGGAGGAATTGTTAGATCTGAAATTAATGGGGAATACTGCCGAATTAGAGTGAAGCTGGATGTGCAGAAACCTCTCCGTGGGGGTATATTTGTGTCAATAGAAGAACAAGAAAGAGTCTGGATCCCCTTCAAATATGAGAAATTACCCACTTTTTGTTTTGGATGCGGCAGAATAGGTCACGCTTTCCCAAGTTGTGAGGAAATTAAGCCTGAAAACAGAGAAAAAATTAAAGATGATCGACCCTTTTCATTGGCATTAAAGGCAGAAAACAGTCTAATTAGAAAAGAAAATCTAAAACTAAATGCCTTCTCTAAAAAGAAAAAGAATCAATGTTCGTACACAGGAATACTGGAGGAAACCCGAGAGCTAGGGGTACAAAGGGAGGTCTTTTGTGATAAGAGACAGAATAGTGATGTAGAGTCAGTAGGATTGGGTAGACAGCTGACAATTCAAGAAGAGGGAAGAACTGCAGCTGAAGAAGATCATGAGAGGATCGATGAATAGGAAGGAAATATTAACTCAGACAGGAAAGCTAGGTGGAGAAGAACTAATTTTGCCACAGAGAGGGGTTTGAATAATGAAGAAAGAATTGAGCGAAAGAGGAAATTGTTGGAACTTGCGGTAGGGGATTATGCAGAGGATAGCTGGCCAGAAGATACTCTAAAAGAATGAAGTATGAGTTGCAAGACTTGCAGAATAAGGAAGAGTTAGATTTACCAACAGAAAAATGGGGGAAAGGGGATTCTCCTAAACAAAGAAGATCGGCGGCTGCCAAGAGGCAAGCCGACCGGACGCAATGAAAATCGTTTGTTGGAATGTCCGTGGTTTGGGGAATCCATGGGCAGTTCGAAGGCTTCGGTTCTTACTGAAGCAAAATAACCCCGACATGGTTTTCTTTATGGAGACCAAAATTGATGTGAAACGAATGGAAGGAATCAGAAGAAGGTGTGGTTTTGTGAATGGGATTGATGTAGGAGTAGAAGGTTCGCGAGGTGGACTTTGTCTTGCTTGGAAAGAAGAATCCATGGTCAATCTGAAAACTTTCTCGAAAAATCATATTGATGTACTAATAGAAGGAAGCACTGTTAATGGGGTATGGAGATTTACAGGGTTTTATAGGTCACTTTATGCTAGTGATTAGAATGCTTCGTGGAATTTATTAAGGAAGCTGGGACAAGAATAGAGATACCGGTGGTTGGTTTGTGGTGATTTTAATGAAATTATGTACTCTTTTGAGAAAATTAAAGGCATACCAAGGGAGGAGAGGAAGATGGCAGCATTCCGCGAGGTCTTGGATGAATGTCAATTGATGGATATGGGTTTCCAAGGGGCATGGTTTACATAGGAGAGGGGTAATCTACCGAATACGAATATAAGGGAAAGGCTGGATAGGGGTGTGGCTAATGAAAATTAGATGCATTTATTTCTAAAAGGTATTGTTCGTCATTTAACTCATTCGATATCAGATCACTGTCCCGTCCTCATCCTGACAAACAATTCAAGAAACTTCATTAGAAAACCACAGTTCAGATTTGAAGCATAGTGGACCTTAGAGGAATCTTTTACACAAGAGGTTAGGAAGTCATGGGAATCATCGGGTGGGCAGATTTATGAAAAGTTAGAAAGTCTTCAAAGTAATTTGACGAGGTGGGCAACTTTGATTAAAAAAAACAGATAAGGTTTGAAAAAGAAGCTTAACAAGGACTTGGAGACTCTAATGGAAAGTGACAGAAATGAAGACACATTGGCACAGCTTATCGATATTAGAATCAGACTTAATATGGAGATTGATAAAGATGAGATGTATTGGAAGCAGAGAGCAAGGGCAAACTGGCTTCGATTAGGAGACAAAAATTTAGCTTTTTTCCATAAATATGCAACAACTCGGAGAAGAATCAATACTATTAGCCGATTGGAATCAATGGAGGGACGAGAAATTACTAATGAGAGCGAAATCCTTGAAACAGCCTCAAACTACTTTCAAGATTTATTTTCCTCTAATGGAATGGGAGATTCGTCGTATTTATTAACAGGCATTGGCACTCATATTTCCTCCGAAATTAATTCAGCTTTGCTAGCATTATATACGGGGGAAGAAGTTTATCAAGCACTAAAAGGGATGGGGCCGACTAAAGCACCAGGATGGGACGGTTTTCCAGCTCTATTTTTTCAGAATTATTAGCACATTGTGGGGAAAGATGTTGAAGAGTTTTGCCTTGGAATTTTGAATAAGGGTAAAGATTTTGATTTTTCCAACCTTACGAACATAGTGCTCATCCCAAAAACCCTTAACCCTATAAACCTAGCAAATTTTAGGCCCATTAGCCTATGTACAGTTCTTTATAAAATAGTGGCTAAAACAATTGCAAATAGGCTTCAGAACTATGTTGGAAGATGCATGGATTATGCTCAAAGTGCATTTGTGCCTGGCAGATTAATTTCTGATAATGTACTGATTGCCTATGAAATCCTTCATACATTACGGCAAAAGCGCTATGGTAAAAAAGGTTTTATGGCGGTTAAGTTGGATATGAGCAAGGCTTATGATAGAGTGGAATGGGGATTTTTAAAGGCTGTAATGCTGAGAATGGGTTTTGTAGAGGAGTGGGTTACACTAGTCATGAAGTGTGTATCAACAATCTCATATTCAATAAACATTAACGGAACCAAAGGCAGGACTTTTAGACCACATAGAGGACTCTGCCAAGGTGACCCGTTAAGCCCATATTTGTTTCTGCTTTGTGGGGAAGGGCTTTCAACTCTAATCAAATTGGCAGTTCAGGAAAAAGCTCTAAAAGGAATTAAGGCGAGCAGAAGAGGACCAGCAATATCACATCTATTGTTTGCAGACGATAGCATTTTGTTTGAGGAAGCTACAAAGGAACAAGCGGTAGTTTTAAAAGACATTTTGAAAAACTACGAACATTGCTCTGGCCAATGCGTGAATTTTAGTAAGTCAACGGTGTTCTACAGTACAAACACTTCAGAGGAGATGAAAAGGGAGATTACGGATACTCTGGGAGTGAGATGCGCAACAAACATGGAAAAATACTTTGGACTACCTAATGTAGTAGGCAAAAGAAAGAAAGAGTCTTTTCAAAATATAAAGGACAGAATCAATCAAAGAATTGAACAATGGAGTACACGGCTTCTATCAAAAGGGGGAAAGGAGATTTTCATTAAGTCAATACTTCAAGCAATTCCTAATTATGCGATGTCATGTTTTCTTTTACCAAAGACTCTCTGTGGGGAACTTGAAAATATCTTTGCGAAATATTGGTGGCAACATGGGAAGAAGCAGAAAGGGATCTAGTGGTGCCAATGGAAACTTATGTGCTGTTCCAAAGAAAATGAGGGTATGGGCTTCAAAAATATGTCTCATTTTAAGGTGTCCCTTTTAGCGAAACAAGGCTGGAGGATAATCAACAATGAAGACTCTCTTGTTACGCGAGTTTTAAAAGCAAAATATTCCAAATAATCACTTTTTAAATTCTAGATTAGGAAATACAAGTTCTTATACGTGGAAAAGCATTTGGGCAACAAAAGATATCTTGAAAAAAGGTTTATTTTGGTGAGTTGGCACAGGTGATAATATTTCTATTAGCAGTGATGCATGGATTCTAGGTTCAATTATTTTAGATTATCAACAAAGGTGGATTGCATGCGGGATCTTAAAGTTAATGTGCTGATTGATGAAAATGAAAGAAAATGGAGGCAGGAATTAATCGAAGGTACCTTCTCAGAAGAAGACTCTGTAAGAATCCTCTGAATCCCTTTGGCAGAAATACCACATGATGATCTCTTGGTATAGGGAGGTGAAGCTTCAGGAGATTTCTCGGTCAGAAACGCCTATAAACTATTACAAATTACGGAGAAAATCCTAGAGCTTATGCTTTACAAATCGCCTACAAGAAATTCTACAAAAAACTATGGCTACTGAACCTACCAACGAAAATGAAGATTACAATATGGAGAATTTCATGGAATTATTTGCCTACAAAAGCTAATATGCGACATAGGAGACTTGTCAATGATGTGAGCTGTCTGCGGTGTGGGGAAAGAGCTGAAACGATAGACCACCTTTTTCGGGAGTGCCCTGTTACAGTGGAAGTATGGTCAGAACTGATACATCAAGAGGTGTTAACAGAGAATAATATGAGTTTTGAACAGTGGCTTATCTGGGTTTTTGAAGCGTTCAACACCCAAAAATGCCGAATTTTTTGCTGTGCACTCTGGGCAATATATACACAAGAAAAAGATCAGCATAGGTAAAGATATAAGAAATTTTGTCAACAATTACATGGCAGAAATTAATGGTCTTGAAAGCAGAAAACAAACAGGAATAAAAGAAGTTAAAGCTTGGCGATGCCCACCACGAGATTCTGTCAAAATAAACTTTGATGGGGCTTTCGATGAACGAATTAATGTCTCAGTCTCTGGGATTGTTGCAAGGAATAACGAAGGAAGTATCCTGTTCTCATGCTCCGAAATCCACAACAAGGTCACCTCAGCCTTTGCCACAGAAGCCCTCGCATGCCGGAAAGCAGTCAAAATGGGTATCGAAAATATATGGTCAGATATTATTGTTGAAGGAGATGCCCTCACAGTAATTAAAAAATGCAAAAATAAAGTGCAAGACAAATCGATGATAGGAGCCTACATTTCGGATATTCATCAGATGATAGATCGACAGAATCTAAATAGATCTAAGCATTTTGCTTTCAGCCATATTCCAAGGAGTGCAAATGTTCTTGCTCACACAATAGCCAAAGAATCTTTGAAAAGGAGAGAAGAGTTTTACATGGAGAAGAAGATCCCGGATTACGTAGAAGGTAGGAGACTACTAGCATGGATCCAAGAACCAGACTGAAGGAGAGTTTTTGGTAGAAGTTTAAAATGGGAAGATGAAGAAATGAAAGTTCAATTTGAAAGAACATATCTTTCCAGTGGATTGAAATCGTCAATACTGAGGGAGCAATTATGAGGCTTAATTTTTGACAGTTTCCAGACGTTTCTAATTGGGCGCTCGGGTCGGCTGATTCCCTTCCCGAGATTAGGTAGCAATCAGTTTTTCCTTCCCGAGATTAGGCTGTAAACAACTTCAAAATATCTAGATATTTTTCAGTTTCTTTTAGGCTTGTTTGCTCTAAACGTGGGCCATTTTTTAGGCTATCTTTGGACCTTTCGTGTTGTTTAATTTCTTGAGTAATAAAAGCCCAATCGTTATTTATTCAAAAAAAATTATCCGTTAAAATTAATTTATTATTATCTCATGTATTGAGATAATTAAAAAATAATGTGATAGAAATAATGACAGAGAACCAATTTAATCCAAATCCGAAAACCACAAAATACCAATTCAATAAACTATTAAAATTATCAACACTACATCAAGTTTAACAGCAAAAAGCAAATCGGGAACTAGGAATTCGATGATCATAACTTCATGGACCAAGTGTTTTTTTTTTTTCTTTTGCATTCGAATGAGATCGCCAATCTGGTATAAAAAAATTGTATAGTGTCCATATTCGAATGTTAAACTTACTAAATGCCACTTTTTAGAAATGACAAAAAAATGCAATCCGGAAATATCAACTACTGTAATATATTGGTAGAGATGTTGAAGAATCTACAGATTAGGGAAAAGAAGAGCACACAAAAGGGGAGGGAGAATAGCATTGGGTTAACATAGCAATCTATGCTCAACCAGATCATTACTTACGTGTAGCTCTCTTTCGACCACGATCTCTGCCTGCTGGAATATCCTTTGAACTGCTTGTGATGTTCTTTTCAGCTTCTTCTTCACTTTCCTCAGCATTACTTCTACTATGGTAGCTCTCTGTTTTATCAGTAGATTCTTCCTCATCCACCGAAGCTTTTCCTGCAATTTCCTGTTTTGAGAGCTGGTCTCGAAGCTCCCTGAGTTTTGCCTTCTTTGAATTCAAGACCCCAAGGAACTGAAGATGGGACAAAGACCAATTCAGTCATAACATGCGAATGTTGTATGTATTCAAACTACATGTGAGGTGAAGTCCAGCCATGTTGCTCAGCTCTCTAAACTGTTGGAGCAGAGTTGGCATTCAAACCATAAACTTATCATTCAAAACGATTTTAACACTTATTTTGGAGTATTTGTCAATTTTCTTTTAACATTTTACTAACAAAATACAGTTTTAACTTATAACAACAGAAAACACCATTTTTCCTTATAACAATGTCATTCTCCGTGATCTCAAAATTGGCCAAGATTGATAAGTGATAATGTTTTAGATATCTTCTAGCAAGTATGGCTTCCCTTAGCTAAGTCAGATCAGAACTAATAAGCAGAGGGAAAAAAATAAGAATCATATACAAATTCAGTTCCATATCTGGTCTAGAAATCATGAAAGAGATAATTAAAAAATGAGCTGAAATAAGGACAGGAGATTCCTATTCAAGAATATATATATTTTATTATATAGCAATCCAAAACAATCACATCTACTTTACCAACTAAACCGCTCCATCAAGAAAATATCATTCCAGAAGAGGAAATCTAGAAAACCCCAATATAAACAAGAAGATGAAGCAAGAAAAATTTAAAAAAATTGCAAAAGAAAATAAAATGAAACCATAAGTTGCTCAAAAATATAATCAAATGAAAATTTAAAAAGATTCCTAACAAAGAAATACTCTCATCTTCCTATTCAAATTGAAAATTCCCTTATTTCATTAGCTTGCCTCAGAAATGGCCATATGGCTCAAACATGGAGATCTATACAGAGGGTTTAGAGAAATGGTAACCCACAAAGTCAATTCCTTCTGTTAAAACAAATAAAAATTCAAAGATGTTTGCATTTGATTATGTTGAACAAGTCAAATATTTCAGGTAACACACCTTTGCATAGATTTCTGATTCAAATTCCATCTTCTCATTGGTAAATCTCTCACTTTGTTCTAAACATTTCTCAGCTTCCAGTTTGAGCTTCTCAAAAGATTGAGTTTTCCTAACCACTTCTTCCTGTAAAATTCTTCTTATCAGCATCCGTATCATTATGACATAAGAATCAACATATACATACATATTTCATATATAACCATTGCAATTAACAACAACAAAAAGCTGAAGAGCTTATCATTGAGCTTCCAATGGAAGCAACAAGAAAATAAGACAATGGCCAAAAATTAGAAATATATATATAGAAAATACTACGCTTAGGTTAATGTTTGCATCCATAAGAAAATCCAAAATTCTTGCGGTAATCTTTCGGCTATCATACGACGGCTGGAATTTCCATCGCCATTCAAGCTTAGTTCCTTCTCTTTCGAAAGTCCATGAAAGCTGCCCAAAAACAAAAAATCAAAAAATAATTCAAGTTTTAATTTTTAAGATACTCAAATTTACTCTTCTTTGTTTTTCTCAAAGAAAAAACAAATTCAAATCAAATTCTTCGAATTAAGCAAATTCACAGAAAAGGAAAAAGCTAACTCTTTTGTGGTCATCGCCAGCATCAACGAACTGGTAGACTGAACCGGGCTGTTGAAACCCTAAATACAGTTCGGCTAATTCAATGTACTCAGCGACGGGCTGGTCCCACTGAGCCGCTCTTTCCTGCACCTCCTCCTCCGTCGCTGCGACAAATTCAAAATGTTTTAAGTAAAAATAGAACATTTAAGTATTAAATTGGTCGGAAATTTTGATAGAGAAGCGGAGGAGTACCGTTGCAGAGCCAAGCGCGGAGGCCGTCGGTGACGGAGAGATGGAAGTGAGTATCGAACCACGTGCCTTTCACGAAGAGAGGATCGGTGCCTGGAATTTCAAGCTTAAGGCAAGTATGTCTTGCCGTTGCCGTAGAGCTGCTTTCCATTATTTAAGTGCTTAAACACTAATTATTTCTATCTCTTTCAAGAACAGCTTATGGAGTCTTCCCGCTTTCCCTTCGCTGCTGCTTTTCAAAATCTGTTTCCCTTTTTTTTTTTTTTTTTTCTTTCTTTTATAGGAGAGGAAACTTACTCTGCAATCTTAATTTAGAGATAACCGCACATTTGGTGCATGTGGTTTTATAGAATATTTAAAGGCTTAATTCAGGATTTAGCCTTTAAAATGTACACATTTTTTCATTTTGATATTTAAAATTTTTTTTCCTAATTTAGTATTTAAAGTATAAATTTCTTCTATTTTCTTTCTATTTTGTAATGTCTATTAATTTAGTTAGGCAACTTTGGCCGATGAAAATATATAAGGTAGCAATTAAGTTTATTTAAAATAAAAATATTAAATTTTAATTGAAAATAGAAAATTATAATATTAAATATTTAAATATTAAAAAATATATTTTGACTTTGACCGACCTTTGATTGATTGTTGACCAACGTTGATCAAGTGTTAACCGATGTTGATTGATCATTGATCAATGTTGACTGGCCACGTGACACTATTAGAACATGCCACGTTCCTTTTTTTATTTTTATAATATTATATATTATATTGGTTGAAAATGTAAAAAAAATCATATATGATATATATAATTTTTTAAAATATTTTTTATAAAATTCTAAAATATATAATTATAAATTTAAAAAATTCAAAATAATATATAATTATGAGTTTTGATAATGTTTGGATTAATTATAGATAAATTTGAAAGCAGAAATTTCAAGTCCCCTGTC
Organism: Gossypium bickii; assembly: GCA_025503065.1. Classification (NCBI taxonomy): domain Eukaryota; kingdom Viridiplantae; phylum Streptophyta; class Magnoliopsida; order Malvales; family Malvaceae; genus Gossypium; species Gossypium bickii. The sequence goes on along the minus strand of CP106713.1, from coordinate 82,494,788 downwards.
CAGGTCAATGCATTCGAAATACATCTCAAGACACAAGAACTTCGAAGTTAAAAAGGCTACACTAATAGGGGCATGTCTTGAGACAAATGCTCTATTGTCTCAATACCAACACCTATTTGTCTCGAGATAGGGCAACTTTGAAGCTAAAGTTCTATAGTAACATGACAATGTATCGAGACATTGAAGACCTTGTCTTGAGATACACAATCCTAAAATTTAATTATTTTTTTAATTGGCCCAAAAAGAGACACTAAATGAGTTTGAAATGCAATAACACTTTATCGTTTGGCTAATATTATTCTTAAAAGTGAGATGTGACCTTGAGAAAGGTCTAAAATCTAAGTATATGATATTGTAAAGAATGTTTAACGGTAAATGTAACATTCATTACTTGAGCATCTCGGTTAAGGGGTGTTACATTTATTTAGGTATTAGAGCCTAGGTTTTCTAATCCTAGGTTCGAGAAAGAGTTTAAAAATACATGTCATATAAGATATATTGATATGATGAGATGTGATTTTGACATTGGTAAAGTTTAAATTGTGATTATAGATCAAAGATGTTAAATGATTCTCGAGAAGCTGTAAATAAGGAAGTAGAAAGTGGAGCTTCGAGTATGAATCATGAAGGAAATATACCACCACTTTCGAACTATAATCCAAGTGGTAACTAGGAATCTAAAAGAGAAACAAGAGTTGAGCTAGAACAAGTGGAAACTAAGGAAGGAGGACTAGCACCAAAGGCCTTATTCCGTACATTAAATCAATTCCTTCAACAGTTTAGTATAGTTGTTGCCCCTTCTCTTCCTCCTCTTCCACCCCTTACTCCTCTTGCACCTGAACCTAAGCTTGAACCTCAACTACTTATCTTGAATCAAAGTCTCCACTTGAAAAGATAAGAAAACATGGGGCTAAAGAGAATAGCTAAAGAGTTTTTGAAGAACTACAATTTATCAATAATGATAAATTAATATGTGCAATGTCTTTGCTAAAAGATGAAGCCTATCAATGGTGGGCTATCGTAACGAGTGTTACACCTACTGAGAGGATAAGTTGAAACTTTTCCTTAGAAGAGTTTAAAAAGAAAATTGTTGGCCAATTATACCTTGAAAAGAAGAAAAGAGAGTTAACTTAATTGAAGAAAAAAATACAGTAGTAGTTGAGTATGAAAAAGAGTTTGTGAAAATGAGTAAGTATGCAAGGGAATTGGTAGCAACCGAAGCTAAAATGTGTGGAAGATTTGTATAACACCCCAAAAGTTAAATTTGTCATTAAATGTGTGTCTATTTCAATGTTTTAGTTCCTTAAGTGGGTGTTGGAGATTTGGGGTTCAAGTCCCACTTGTGAAAAATTTTATTATTCTTTTATTCAACCTTTTGTTATGAACATTCGACTTAAGTTTAATTCAGTGTAGTCTCATATAAAGAATGAGCTTGTTGGTTCTATGGTTAAGCTTCTAAGTTCTGGGTGTCCTATGTTCGAGTCCTCGTGAAAGTTAAAGGAAATATTTTATTCTACTTTATACATTTAGTTATTTTGAAAGAAATTAAATTAAATTATTTTTTTCTTCCTTTTCTTCAAAAACTTCTATGGACGTTTTCTTTTCTTCTTCCACTGTAGCTTTTCTTTCTTTCTTTTTTGTTCCTTTTCCTTGGTATATCGTCGACCTTGTTTTACTTATCTTGTGGATTTTGCGGATAAATTGTCAAAGAATTGCGTTGCTTTTTTTCGATTGAAGGGTTACTAGCGTAAGTGTTGTGAATTTTTTATAATGTTTATTCTTTTTCTTGTTGTTGTCGAAATAGGGTTTTTTTCGTTATTTTGTTCAATTCTTGCATTTTAGTGTTCAATTGGTTCTTTTCTTAGGTGAAGGGGTTGCGAATCAAGATCCTCCAACATCCTAGGTTTTGGTGCTGCTGATTCCGCGTGAGGGTTTAGGAATCACCATTGTTGCTCTTATATCGAAACTATATTAGGTGTGTAATGAAAACTCAAAAACTTTCAAATTTTAGAAGTTGAAAAACATGGTTGTCAACGCCACACGGCCGTGTGCCAGGACATGTGTCAAGCCATGTAACTCACTATTTTGGCTTTAGGGTTACACAGGCTAGGGAAACGGGCGTGTGTCCAGGCCGTGTAACTCACTATTTTGGCTTTAGGGTCACACAGGTTAGGGGTACGGGCGCGTGTCTAGGCCATGTAACTCAATGTTTTGGATTTAGAGTCATACGAGCTAGAGACACAACTATGTGTCCAGGCCGTGTAACTCACTGTTTCATGCCACACAACCATGTGCCAGGGCCGTGTGTATCCACACAGGCCTGTGGGCCAAAATTTAGAATTTTTCCTTAGGGCCCTTAATTTTCGTTCGAGTCAAGCGTAAGATTCGTATAATCTGAATTAGACATTGAAATTGTTACATGACGACCTGTTACTGAATAGTCTGTTACTTTTATATATATAGTCAACATGAAATCTGATACGTAATTGTCATTGCCTTACATGAGTATGAACTAAATTGGTATTTCTATATGCGCATATCTAACATCTGTTAAATCTGCATCTACATTGGGTTGGGATTGTGAAAAGGAGGAAGTGTGGCCAGTTTAATGATCTGTTGAACTTAGTGGTTAAGCTACAAACTTATATCTGACTTTGGCAAGTTATCACATTCTGATATGGCAGCTTGACTGCAATCTTTCTGAAATGTGACACATAGTCACTATGTGGCGTGTAGGAATGGATGGGTACTTGATACCCTATATGGTGTGTAGGGATGGATGAAGATGGTGTGCAACGGTTGGGGGTAGGAATCTGCATTTGTTTCTGAATTGTTCCGCAATTGTATTTGATATCCCCTATTTCTATTTCTATATCTGATTTTGAGAAATTACTGACTAAAGACGATATAAAATTACGTTTGTTATATTACTGTTTAATTGAAAATATAAGTTACACACTAAATTCTAAACTCATTTAGTCTGTTTGTTTGAATTACAAGTAACCCACAGACTTAGGCGGGTCAACATGGCAAGAGCTCGGTCATTCCTCTCTAGTTATTTTTCTATTTTTTTAAACTTTTGCTATTATGTGTTTATTTTGGATTACGCTTCGAAAGTTTGAATTTCTATGTTTGAATTAACTAATTACATGATTTTCGATTGTTAAATATCAAGTAGTTAAAGGTTGGTTTGTTCTGAAATAATTTGTTGTAGCCTCTAGACTAGGTATTAACTTTTAGGCCGGATATGGGGTGTTACAATTTGAATGGGTGCTTAATGAAGATATCTTTGTTCATGTGACATCTTTGGCGCTTTAAGATTTTTCTACACTCGTGGAAAGAGCTCTATGGATTGAGGAAGATATAAACAAGCCAACAGAAAAGAGTTCGAGTAAAAGGGTGGCAACAAGATTTCTAACATCCTCACATTAAAATCATATTATAAGTAGTATTACCGAAGGTATATTTCTGGTAGAGGTCTTTGAATAAGTGATCTATAAATAGTTCGTTGTATAAGAAATTGTGATCATTTTTATAGAAAATTGATAAACACGAAAATGTAAAGAATTATTAGTTGAGATAATTGGAATAAACTAGAAACCAAAAAAAAAAGTTTAGGGACTAACTTGAATAGAATAGAAAGTACAATGACTATATAGTAATTATTCCCTTTTTATTTTGATGGGAAGGACTTGATGGCAATTTTACCGTTACTTAAAAAAATTAATGGTTTTTATGTTAATTTTCAAAAGATATTTTATTATTTAATATTATTTAACTTTTATTTAACATCTTATTTAAAATAATATTATTTTATTAAGTAATATAATAAAACATGTAAAAGAAAGATGCACATCTTTCTCCATCTTTCTTTCTTATTTTCGAAAGTTAGGGTAAGGAGGAGAAAATAAATTTCTTCATCTTTTTCCTTCAAATTTCAAGCATAAGGTATGATTTTCCTTCAAAATTATTATAGATTTTGAATATTTGAAGCTTTTTTTACTTATATCTACTTTTAGTTTTTTATTTTATTAAGTATGATTAAAGTTGCCATTTATGTAATGATGCAAGTCTGAAGGTCTAATTTCAGACCCATGGATGTGATAGGCTTACACTACCTCAAAGACCAACAATAAGGTTAAAGGTCAAGCAAATCAAACCAAGATTCGATCGAAGATAATATGTGAGGATGAATCTTTTCGAGGAAACGAGAAATGATACATGCACTAAATGAGTGAAATTTATTAAAGTAAATTCAACCAAGCTGCCAATTTTCAAACTGAATCGATTAGTCAACTTTTGAAGAATTTTTAGATGGTATCCAGACATTTGTGGGCTTAGATATTTGTATAGAGTTTTAAGATCTATCAGTTAGCTTTGAAACGCACTTTGAATCACTCAATTTTGAGTTTCGAAGCTCAAGTTATGACCATATTAGTGAAGACTACGGGAGCAGAATTTCTGGACAGAATTATTACGGAAATTATGATTTCAAGTTTTTAATTCGAGTTTAAATCATATTGGGTTCTGTTTTTAGGCTTAATTTTTATTTTATTTGAGCCTAGTATTGTATTTATTAGGCTTTATTATTTATTTATTTCGAGTTTTGGATATTTAAGTATTTTAAGTTGTTTAGGAGTTTTATTTTTCTTAGTCAAACAAGAAGTTTTAGTTTAAACTACTTCTTATTTAGATTAATTAGAGTTTCACTATACTTTAGAATTTTATTTGGATATCCTTAGCTAACCTATATAAAGGGTTCTTCATTGTTCATTAGAGAGTTGTTTTCACTAATAAAGTTTTCAAGTTTGGGAGTTAGTTTCTTTTTGCAAGATTTCTTTCTTGTTACTTATAGAAGTAGTTTTTTCCCGATTTTCTTCGAGAATTCGTGAGAACTTATTCTTCATCCTTCAATTAGCCAAGGATTATCTCTTGGAAGGTTGATTAGAGTCGTTAATTGAGTTTGTTGAGATTTATATCTCAAAGGATTTAATTAGACAATTATTCTTCTATCCATCATATCCATCGGTTTGCTCGTTCCATCTTCCACTTTGTTTTAATCTATCTTTTCTTTATTTAGTTATTATTTTGAATATTTATTCTTTATTTTTAATTTTTAAATTTTAGTTTTTTTCTTTTTTTTCTAGATTTATTTGGTTTCTTCCGTTTAGGTTACATCCAAATCTTTATTTCTCGAGTCGAACAACTTGAATAGGATCATTCTTTCACCTTTCTCTGCCGCTTTCTTATCATTTGGTATCTAATTTTGGTGTTTTAGGTGTTCTTATAAACTGATTTCCAACAAATAATCTCAAAACAATTTTTTTACCTAGAAAGTTTTTCGAAAAAAAAAAATTTAATGGGTAAATGTTTTCCAAACGATTTGAAATTTTACATACTAATTCTTGGCACTCCCTTAGAATATAAAAAATATTTCTCACAAAAAAAAATAGATCGAAAAAAATGCAAAACCAGAAAAATAAAAAAAATTTATTATGTAGGTTGAATTTCATACTGAAATTATCCATATCAGATCTACATTATTTGAGGAGACTCCAGTTTAAATTTCATAATTTTTGGAAATCGGGAACACCTCAAACGAAAAAATTCAAGTTATTTTCCATTATTTTAGGTTTTCGATTGGGTACTTTATTTTCTTTGATTCTAGCATTAGGTTTTCTTTTATTTTTAGGTTTTCTTATTCTATTACACATTCTAATACATATTGGCTTCTTGTGTTAATAGGTACAGAAACAATTGCCTCTCCTTTCTTTGCGCAACTTACTTCCTTTAGAGTTGAGTTTTTCTTTGGCTTCTTTGAGACTTCGCTGTAATGACCCAAAAGTCAGTGGTGTCAAAAAGTATGGTTTTGGGACCCCGATTCCATAAACCAGACCTGTAAATATGTTTATTAAATATTTACGAAGTTGTACTATAGATGAATGAAATTCCAAATAAGTAATTTTATTGAATTAATGGTTAATTAAGGTATAAGGACTAAATTGTAAAGGTGGTAAAAGTTGATTGCTAAAGAAACTTCAATTCGAACTTAAGGTAGGGGCCTTAAGTAGCAATTGTACCACTATGGATAGTATAATGGAAGGTAGTAACAAGGTTAATTATTTTTTTAAATAAAAAGAATTGTTTAGTTAAAATTAAAAAGAGAGAGAGAGAGAGTTATGGCATGTATAGGGACTTGGCCTTTTTGTTTGTGTCGTAGTTGATTTGGCCAAAAGTGTTGGCTTATGTTAGCTGATAATTCTTTTTGTAAGTGGCCATTGAAATTGGCTAAAATTGGTTAAGTATATATGCATATGATGATGTCTTTTATGGATGTGGATTTTACATGGATTGAGATGATAAGTTTAAGATGTTGTATGTGATAGAAAATAGCATGTGAATGACATATTGATATCTTGTTTGTGACTGATTGGGTTGAAAATATATACTTGGATTGGTGCTATGTTTTGTTGTGTAGTTGGTGCATGGAAAGGTGACAAAAAGGCTTGGTAAATAGCCTTATATTTGTCCACACGGCCTGCCCCACGGGCATGTGATTCCGCCGTGTGTCCTCTGCACCTTAATTGTTGCAAAATAGAATGCTCAATAATGAGCACACAGGCAAAGAAACGGGCGTGTGCCTCAGCCGTATGGACGGTACGGCCTTGAATTTGGGCATATGCCCTAGCCGTGTGAAGCCTGCACCTATTTTATGAAAAATTATGAAAATTTAATCAATCACACAGCCTAAGCACAAGGGCGTGTGACTTGGCCGTGTAACCTCAATTTAATGATGACATCATAAACATAATGCTCCTTAATTTGAACACGACCTAAAGCACGGGCGTGTCATAGGGTCACACGGGCGTGTCTCGAACCCACACAAGCGTGTGACCCCTTTTTCATAAAAAATTTTCTAAGTTTCCCAAAAGTTTCCAAAGTTTTCAGTTTAGTCCCGAACCACTTCTGATGCATATTCTGGGCCTCGTAAGCTTGTTTTAGGGACTATATGAATGTTTTTGAAAAGTTTAAAAATTTGAGTGGAAATTCTCGTCTCGATGTTGAATGTTTGTTTGTGAATAAGTCCGGTAATGCCTCGTACCCTATCCCGATGTCGGATACGGGTAAGGGGTGTTACAGGGTGATTTCGGGTTAAGGTTATGTCGAAGCTTTTCAACATAGTTTTGGTTTTCTTGTTATTTCTAGCGAATTTTTTTAGATTAATTGTGTAATTGGTCACTAGATTGTTGTTTTTTGGTCTTAGATTCACCTCGATTGCTTACACGTCGAAACCTTGTCAGGTGTGTAACGAAAACCTAAATTTCTATGATTTGCGAACACCGAAAAACATGGTTGTCGATGCCACACGGTCGTGTGTCAGGCCATGTGGTAGGTCGTGTAATTCATTGTTTTCGAATTGGAGGCACATGGGCATGTGTCCAGGTCGTATAACTCATTGTTTTGGATTTAGGGTCACACAGGCTAGGGACACAGACATGTAATCCACTGTTTTGGATTTAGGGTCACACAGGAGTGTGTCCAGGCCGTGTGAGGGAAATTTTGGTTTGTGAGTCACAAGGACGTGTGCTTGGTCGTGTTCCAGACCACGTAACTAACTATTTTGAGCCACACGACCGTGTGCTAGGCCGTGTGTGATATTAAAAAGGCCACACTGACATGTACTAGGCTGTGTGGACCACACAGGCTAGCCACCCAGGTCATATGAATCCACACAGATGTGTGGGCCAAAAATAAGAATTTTTCCTTTGGGTCGTAATCGCTGTTCATATTAGGGGTGAGCAAAATCCAATTCAATTCGAAAAACTCGATAAAAAATTTAAATTTTAAATTAAATAGTTTGAGTTATTTGAGTTAATCGAGTTATTCGGATCAACTCGAATAAAAAATTATTTTTTTGTTTAACTTGAATATGAATTACACAATTCAAGTTATCCAAAAATCTGAATAAGAAAAGGTAAAACTATGTCGTTTTGATAAATGTTTACATCTTCTAAAGTTAAAAGTCAAAACTATTAAGTTGTAAGGCAAAATAATGTTGTTTTGATAATTATTTACCCATTAAGTTAAAAGGCAAAACCATTATATTGTTTATGTAGTTAAATAATCTTGTACTTTGTCTACTAGTTAAATAATCGATCCATGTAAACGCAACATCGAGTATAAATAATAGGATTCGTTAACTTGACTCGACTTGACTTGACTCGAAATTTTTTAACTCAACTTGATTCGATCCGAAAAAATTTCAAATTGAATTCGGTTGCTAAAATAGGATTCGCCAACTCGACTAACTCGAAATTTTTTAACTCGATTTGACTTGACTCAATCGAATACTAACCCCTAGTTCGTATCGAACGTAGGCCTACCGTAAGGTCTGTATGATCTGAATTAGACAATGAAATTGTTATTTGACGATCTGTTACTGAATAATTTGTTATTTATATATGTATAGTTGACATGAGATCTAAAAAGTAACTGTGATAGCTTTACGTGAGCATGATTTGAATAGGTATTTCTATATACGCATATCTGATGTCTGTTAAATCTGCACCTACATTGGGTTGGGATTGTGAAAGGAGGAAGTGTGAGCAGTTTAATAATCTGCCGAACTTAGTGGTTAAGCCACAAACTTATATTTGATTTTAGTGAGTTATCGCATTCTGATCCGGTAGCTTAACTGCAATATTTCTGAAACATGACACATAGTCACTATGCAGTGTGTAGGGATGGATGTGTACTTGAATATGGTATGTAGGGATGGATGGAGATGGCGTGTAGCAGTTGGGGGTAGGAATCTACATCTGTATTTGAAATGTTCTGCAATTGTATCTAATATCCTCTGTTTCTGTATCCGATTCTAATAATTTACTGACTAAAGACGAATTGAAATAACATATGTTATATTACTGTTTAATCGAAAATGTAAGTTGCACACTGAGTTTTAAACTCATTTAGTGCGCTTGTTTGGATTACTGGTAACCCACAAACTTAGGCGGGACGGCGTGGTAGGAGCTCGGTCACTACTCTTTAGTTATTTTATCGTTCCTTTATAAACTTATGCTAGTTTGTGTTTATTTTGGATTACGTTTTAGTAGTTGAATTTTATGTTTGATTTAACTAATTACATGCTTTTCGACGGTTGAATTTCAAGTAATTAAAGGTTGGGTCGTTCTAAAATAATTTGATGTAACCTTCAGACTTGGTCTTAACTTTTAGGCCAGGTATGGGGTATTACATTTCGCGTTAAAATTGGGTTGATTTGTAGAAAAATCGTTATGTTGAGGGCCTCAATAAAAAAAGGGTCAAGGACACAAAATCAAAAACCCTAAACGTTGAGGGTAATTTTTGCAGTTATGCCAAATAAAAATATATAAAAAAAACTATAGTCTTTAGTTAAAATCCCATTATATATAGTATATTTTTTTTTATTTTTTCAAGATATGAAAAATGATAAAAACACGGTTAAAATAATATGATTTATTTTATAAAAGAATATTTTTATAATGACTCAATTAAATTGGTATTTAGTTAGCTTGTAACACCAATTAATTAATTTAATATATAATATAGATATATTTAAATATATATCTACATTTGTGAATCAAACCAAAGATGGAATGACAAAAAAAATATATGTTTAAATCTTTTATTGACACCTATGCTTTGAACTCAACCACATGACAGCCCCTAATCCTATCCTTTACAGAAAATAAATAAATAAATAAAAATCTAAATCAAGTAGTTAAAAAATAAATAAAAACTCAGTTTTTGTTTTTTAACTAATGGAATTGCAGCAAGCTAACAAGAAAGTGTGGGAAACATTAAGCATTATTCTTTCTTTTGACAAAATTGTACCTAACGACAAAAGCAGAAGAAAGGTTCTTAATCTTTTTCTATTCTATTTCATTCCTCAATTAATTTTCTCAAAGTAAAGAATATATGTTACACATAAAAATCAATTGTCATAGCCCACCACAATATTCCACTTTCCTTATATTCCAATCATCTTTCTTTTTCTTAAACAAGAATAGAAAAAAATCACCCATATCTTCTTTTTACCCCCGCAACATGTGTGATGGGGTTTAAATAAAATTAAAATAATTTTAGTGTATCAAAATTGAAGGTTTTGAAATAACATGGTTTTAAAATGAATTTTAAACTTTTTAGACATTTTAAATAAAGATTAAATCAAATTATTGATATTTAAAAGGGAGTTAAAGTTGCATTGGATATGGAATTATAAATGAGGAGGAGGAGATAATCCCGTTTTTCATTGCATTTGGAATTTTAAAAGTTCTTTTTTACCTAAAAGTAACAAAGAATATCTAATTTTTAGGTTGAAATTATGATGAAAAAGTGTGACGGAGATTTAGGTGATTTTGGTTTTTGTGTTTGGAACAGAAAATTATCAAAATAGCCTTTATTTATATTAATTGGTTAAATTGTATATAAAAATTAAATTAATTTATATTTTATGTATTATTATATTAAATTATTTAAGTATTTCATATATTATTATATTAAATTGTTTAAATGTTATTTATTATTATATTTAAGTTTTTAAAATATTTTATGTTTCATTAATTTTATAAATAATTTATATTAATTACTAAAAATATATTTAAAATTTATAATTAATGTATAACTTAATTAATTTTTAACTTTCCACTATCATGTTTAAAAAGAATATTTTAATCTTTAACCATAATTTTTGGTATCATAGCACTTTCAACTACAATAGCATAGAAGAACTAGCCCGAAACGAGATTCATTTTTAAATTTAAAAAATTTGGATTAAATTCTAAATATAAAAAAAATAGAGGTATTTAGAGCAGATTTTATCCTTTACAAATATATATACGATCTTTTTCTGCCAAAACAAAAAACTAGGACAGCACCAAAAACATTCCACCAATATGGCTTCTTGTTTCTCAATGACTCGTGTTTTTCTTGCTTTCCTTGTTGTCGCTTCCTCTCTCGGCCATGTCTTTTCGTCACCATTGCTATCTGATTCAGGTGACCGACAAAGGGCGAACCATACTAAAGAGATTCAGAAGCTGAAGCTGAAGCTGAGGAGAATCAATGCTTATCTGAACAAGATCAATAAGCCTGCTTTCAAGACCATTCAGGCATCTTCTTTCTCTGCTAACTATTGTGCTAGACTTGGTTTCTTCCCTTCTGCAGCTTGTGTTAATTACATGGCTTGTTCGCACGCAGAGTCCGGACGGGGATGTCATAGACTGTGTTCTATCTCATGTTCAACCTGCTTTTGATCATCCTGCGCTTCAAGGCCAGAAACCTCATTTTGTGCAGGAGGATCTGCCGGAGAGGCCAAAAGGCTATAAATATACAGAAGCAGTGGCTGAATCTGAAAGCTTCCAGTTATGGGCAGATTCAGGTGAATCCTGCCCCGAAGGGACTGTTCCAATCAGAAGAGCTAGGCAGAAAGACATACTAAGAGCAAGTTCTATTACAAGATATGGAAGAAGACACGTAAGGAGAGACTCAACAGGCAGCAGCCATGAGGTTAGTAAAGGCAATTAGTTTTCCATTACAAAGCCTAATTAATATAACTTGATATATCCCTTTTGCAGCATGCTGTCGCGTTTGTAAAAGGAGACGAGTATTATGGAGCAAAGGCAATCTTAAACGTGTGGGCGCCTCGTGTGAGCAATGAATATGAATTTAGCTTATCACAGATATGGGTAATCTCGGGTTCTTTTGGCAATGATCTAAATACCATCGAAGCTGGTTGGCAGGCATGTCCCTGGCCTAAACTACTTTTACTTTCAGTCATCAGCAGCATGGCATATATGAATAATTATTACATTCATTCATGTTTCTTCAGGTTAGCCCTGAATTGTATGGAGATAATAACCCTAGGTTCTTCACATACTGGACTGTGAGTAATATAATTAATATCTACCAATCCTTTAGTGTTGAACACAAGAGTGTCTTCTAATGATGATTTAAGTTTGAATCTACAGACTGATGCATACCGAGCCACTGGCTGCTACAACTTGCTTTGCTCTGGTTTTATCCAAACCAATAACAAGGTTGCCATTGGAGCTGCAATCTCTCCAACCTCATCTTATAATGGCAGACAGTTCGATATCGGCTTCATGGTTTGGAAGGTACAAAGTTATTAGGGAGAAGACAATAAAATAAAGGCATAATGTCTTCAACTTTATTTCTTTGTTTTAACTTTTGAATATGCCTTTTTTTTATTTTTTGTGAAACTACCTAAAATAGATTGAAAATTATGTCTCATCACCAATTAATTAATTTTTAACATTTAAAAAAAAATTATAATGTATATATTTTTAGTTTTACAAAAGAAACTTGAATGATTTTAATAACTTTTTATACTTTTTTGAATTTTTAAAAATATTAATTAATTTTTTATATGATATTTACTAATCTTTTCATTGAATCTTAGATAATTTGATAAAAAAAAATTCAAAAATTAAAAGAAATGAAAATTTAAATGAATAAGAATATTTTTAAAAAGTAATTATCATAAAATAAACAATGTGGCAATGCCTAGTTTTCGAGAAAGCAAGTTTGTATTTTGTTGTTTTAATTACCTTGAAGAAACACTTTTGCACCTCCAATGTTTGGTTCCTTTGACTAGCTAGCCTTGAGAAAACCGCGTCATTAAATGCACCTTAGACTTTTAAGCTTTGTTTTAAAATGTAGTTTACCTCTAAATTTGCTAAAAACTATCTTAGTTGATATTTGAAATTTTAATATTTGTTAGCGCATCAACTTGGATTCCGTCATATATATTACTCGAATTTGTTAATTTTTTATTTTTTTACGAGTTAACATCTAATTTATCCTATCAACTTATTTAAAAATATTTAATTAATACTTAAACTTGTCTAAAAATTACTTAGCTAGTATCTAAATTTGTCTAAAAAATTATACTCTTTCCTAAATTAATTTATATTTTAAAATTATTTTTAATTTTTAATTTATGTTCGTCACGTGTTATATTGAGAGGATGGCATGCATTATTATAGAATTGACCATCAATGTCACATTAACACAAACTAATAATGTTAGTGCAAAAGTACCAACTTCAATACAAGTTCAAATACTAAGTATGCAAAAAAATTTAAGTACCAACTAGGTACTTTTAGAAAAGTTCAGGAGACAAACTACATATTAACCATTAAAGTTTTTACTACTAGTTTCAATCATTTTTATTGGTTGAACTCTACACAAGGTCCCTACACTATGCAATGTTGTGGATTTAGTACTTCATTTATTATTTGATAAATGCTCTGTTAATTATATACATAGTACAGGGACCTTCTACAGAAATTTCCATATAAGATTTGTGTGTTTTATTTCAGATCCGAAACATGGAAATTGGTGGTTAGAATTAGGATCAGGAATACTGGTGGGGTACTGGCCAGCAATACTGTTCAGTCACCTAAGAAGCCATGCGAACATGATACAATTTGGAGGAGAGATAGTGAACAGTAGATCATCATCGTCAGGGTTGCATACGTCAACTCAAATGGGCAGCGGCCATTTTGCCCAACAAGGCTTTGGGAAAGCAGCTTATTTCCGGAACCTGCAGAGGGTTGATTGGGATAATAATCTGTTGCCTATAACAAACCTTCGCCTCTTGGCTGATCACTCTAATTGTTATGACACCACACAGGGAAGAAACAACCTTTGGGGAACTTACTTTTACTATGGAGGCCCTGGAAGAAATGTAAGGTGCCCTTGAGATTTCCTTTTAAACACACACACTCTGAGGGTTCAACTTTTTCTTTTTTAACTCACAATTCAACCCCGACGACTCAACTACAAGTATTCATTTCTTTAAAAAAAATGTTTATATTTAAATTTTTAGTTTAGAGTTTCATTCATTGTACAACACTACCCTATCCTTTATATGAAAAAAAAAAGTAATAATAAATATTCCTATGAAGTTTTCTTATTTTTTATATAAAAATATATAGAAAACAATGTAAACTTGGAATAAATCAAAAAAAAAAAAAAAACTTACATGGATTCCAATCTCCATTTCCAAACCTTCAACTTTACTATTTTAATCAAAAAATTATAAAATTTATATGGGTAAATTTGATTTTATTGTTTAAATTTATATTTAAGATTTTTTTTTCTTTTTTATTTCAATTTTGTATTTGAATTTAGCTTTTGTGAAACATTTAATATATTTTTGTAACATTGTTAAAATGAGATGATGAGCACTAATCAAGTTGTTACACATGGCACATATAGTACCTACCATGTCAACAAACACATTAAAAATATAAAAATATGTTAAAAACCAAAAAATATTAAAAAAATCAAAATTTTCCATAGTTATAAAGAATTATTTATTATTGGAACTTTTCAAAAATAAAAAATACTATTAAAATTTATTTAAAATCTTAATAAATTGAAAAAAATAAAAAAAATAATTTTAGAACATTCAAAAAAAATTAAAAAGAAAGTAAACATTTAAAAGTAAACATTTATTGAAACTTACAAAATAAAAAATATAAAAAAATTCAAAAAATTATGGAATTTGATCCACTTTGACTAGTATTAAATGATGTTGATCATCGACCAAAATCCTTTTCCAGTAAAATTTGAACCAAAAGTAAGTAGTTTGATCGATAGCTAATTTAAATAGTCAGTCAATATGGTCAGAGTTAGTCAATGCTAGTCAAGCAGCTCAAAGTTGATATTTTCTGAATTTTTATGTATTTTGAATCTTTGATTTTTCTTTCGTAATATTCAATGAAATTTTACATTTTTAAAATTTGTTTAAGACATTAGTGGAAAATTCTATTTTTAAATTTTTTTATTTTTATAAATTTTAAAATATTTTTTTCTAATTTTCTAAAAATTTAACTCATTTTCAGCTTTTATAATAAAAAAAGTGGTTTGGTTTCTAGAATTTCTTTTCTTTTTACATTTTCTGTTTCTATTTTTTATTTTCAGAAAAAAGTTATCATTCACCAGTTTTTTAAAAATTAAAAAATAAATTTAGTAAAATAAAAATTTATTTTTAATAATAAAAACTTTTTTATATCCATTTATATAAATTCGAACCAGCGTATCAAATTTAATATTTAAAAATTATTTTTTTCAATATTTTTAATTTTAAAAATAATTTTTAGTGAATTGTTTTCTAATTTCACGTATTTTAATTTTCAATTTTTAAAAAAAATTAAATAAAGATATTATTTTTCAATGTTTTGCAATGAAAAAGAACATGACCTACATTTCTTAAAACCAAAGGAAATCTTACTTTTTATAATTTTTTTTTTTTTAATGTGTTTACTGACATGCATTCAATTAAATTATGGGACATGTGCAGTACATGTAATAATATTATCTTATTTTAACAGTGTTAATGAAAGGAACTTAAATATGTGATTGAAGTGAAGTTAAAATAATGCAAAATATGTAAAACAAAATTATATATACTTTTTCCTTTTCCTTTTCCTTTTCCTTTTTATTTTTTATTGATACAGTTATGATTTTATTTTTGAAGCAAAATACCTACCAATAAACCACATTTTAGTTTGTTTTTTAGATTCCGGCAAGAGAATATATTTTATCGGTTTCTTTCAAAAAAAATTATTTTCGTTTGGGACCTAATGTAACTTGTTGCTTTTGTCTTTCAACTTGGACACCCCCATGCGGGTCTCTATTTCTCTATGAAGCTATTTAAAAAAAAATTTTATTTTCGTTGAATTTTCTATTTTGTCTTACTAAGTTTATTATCAAGAGGAAAACATTTGTTTTTCGAAATTAAAAGACAACATAGAAATCTTTTTACCGCAAGTTTACAAATGAGAAAACACAAGGGTCAAGAAAATCAGAGTAAGTGTTTGATCGAATCGCGTAAAAAATTTTCGAGTTAGTCAAGTTAACGAGTCTTTTATCATTAAATTTTTATTTGAATTTTTTTCAAATCGAATCAAGTGAAATAAAATTCAAATCAAATCGTTCGAGTTAAATTAAAAAAATTACACATGTTAAATTAAAATCTTGTTACAATATAACTAATTACATGTTAGAGCATATAAATTTGCGACCGTATATGTTTGAAAATTCTGTCAAAGCAAAATAAAAGACTTTAATATAATAAATTTGAATTGATAATTTACTTGTTTAGGTCCTCAAAATTATTATTTTTGAAAATTTTTAATTTTTTAACATTTTATATAATCTTTAGATTTTTTTTATAATTTTTTAAAAATATGAAATTTTGGAATATTTGAAAATTATTTTGAATTTTTTTTGTAACATTTGTTGAAATAAATCAATTTGCTCATTTTTTAAAATTGATAAGGAGCAAAAAGATATTTACATCAATTTATTATTTGAATTACTTGAATTGTAAAATTCAACTCGAATAATCGAATAATTCAAATAGGTCAATTTAATTAACTTAAAATTAAAAAAATTATCGATTTTTTTTCGAAATTAAATAGTTTTTCTCACCCTACCCTTTAACAGTTGCCAGAAAATATATAGTGGCAAATGTTTCAAATATATATAGTGAAACCCTGCATTGGCTAATTGGCATTTGGAAAATCTATAAAGCTTAACAAAACTTTGTGTGCATAGGAATCCTCATTCAGAAGGCTGTTGTGATAATAAGATAACATTCATATATGGTTTTCCATGTGAGCATTGAAGAATACTCTGAAATTGTGTAGAACAAAATCAAACTTCTTTACCATATTAAACAAATGTTTGGGTTCCCAATAACATTGATGAATGCAATGCCAATTTAAAGTGCAGAACAAGGTGGAATGCAGCCAAATTCGGTCCTTCCATATATTATCCTAACAATGCTTCCTTTCAAACCCTTAAATCCAACCGTTTGAATTTACGATTTTTTTAATTATTGCAATAATGTCTATGCTTACTATTCAATTGACTAATAAAATATTTTATAACTGTTTACTTATACTACTCCAAAACTTCAGTTATTTTTTAATAAATTATATTGAAAGTCACCCAACAACTATTAAGTTTCTTTTCCTTAATCCTTGTCTTCTTCTTTCCATTCCTTGCCCTAGCCGCAGCTCCCCTTTTCGGTGGCATCTGCTGTCCACTCCGGTCCATGGGCACCGTCAAACAGAAGCTCTACCTTTGCTCTGCTCTAGAAATTCGGCCCTAAAACTATGAAAACTCAAACCAAAGTCCAAACAAAAAATGGACTCCAGTACCACTCGACCGAGCGCCTATTCCAGCTACGGATTCCCCTAATTGAAGATGTTTTTTCCACCATTCGGCTTCCTTGTGCTCATAATTCATTGAGTCATGATCTTGATTTTATTTTATTTTTCTTTACTTTTTTTTGGGTAGAACTTGTTGGTGTATGACAATTCATAGTAATATGTTGTATAATTTTAAGTTTTTGTAATAAACTTTTAAATTTAATAATGTCCACAGACACAATTATTTGAATTGAAAATTGTTTTCTAAAGATAAAGATTAGTTTAAAATTGAAATACTTAATGCAATAATTCATGAGTGTAATAATTTAATTTTAAAATTAAAATAAAAAATTGCTGCAAATATAAATTATGGAATTTCATAAGGAAAGTTTTCTATGATTTCGATTAATAAATTTAGAAAGTAATCCCAAATTTGTAAATATAAATTATTTTAAAGTAATAATGAAAACAATTAAAAGGCCAATTTACCAATAAATGCTTTTTTTTTTCAAAAATTATGGAAATGGACCTATTATTTAATTATTTACCGGAATGGGTCATTTTTCCTGAAAATGCGTCCATGTCAGCACGATGTTAGGGTATGTGGCAGGAAAATGCGTCCCTGGGGGAGCGTTTTTGTCATATCAGCAGAAATCGCGTCCTTGAGGACGCGCTTTGCTGATGTGGCAAAAACACTCCCCCAGGGACGCGTTTTGCCTGTTTAACGGCTTTTTTTTTTACCGTTTGGCCTTCAACGGTCAAAAAACAAAAAAAAAACTATAAAAGTCCCCCTTTCAATTTTTTCACACAAAAGTCCTTTTACGATTTCTCTCAACTTTCTCTCAAATTCCTCTCAAATTCCACAAAAGTCCTTTAATTTTTACAAAAAAAACCCTGTTTAATAGTTTTTTTAATTAGTTTTTATTTAAATTAAGAAATATTTGATCGTGTTAGCAATGGCCGGAGAATTAATTCGTCTCGATAATAAACACATCTCTGTCGATCAAATGACAATGGTAAGTTATAATTTTAATTTTTCAATACTATTTAATATTTTTTTCATTTATGCAATTTTAATTAATTTTTAATTTATAATTTTTTATAATAGTATGTAGATCGAGTGTTGCAATGCTATATTCGTAATATGCCTAGTCCGCCATCGCCTTTGATAGAGAATTACCTGCGAGAAGCGGGTTTTTGGCACGTGGCCACGATAGGCCGGTGGTGCAAGTTGGACCCGAAACTAATCAGTGTGTTGATAGAGAGGTGGAGACCCGAGACGCACATTTTTCATCTTCCATGCGGAGAGTGTACTATCACTCTGGAAGACGTGCAATTACAATTGGGATTGCCGGTGGATGGGTACGTAGTCACCGGGTCCGCAACTTCTGGTGATTGGGGAGCCGTATGCTATAAGCTTTTGGGTGCTATTTCGAATAACATTAACGGAGGTCGGATCGAGATGGGCTGGTTACTAGACACATTCTCGGAGTTGGATAATGATTCGACTGAATTAGAAAGAATACGGTATGTTCGGGCATACATTCTTTATATGAATGGAGGCTATCTGATGTCGAACTTGTCACGAAACCTCGTACATCTCAGATGGCTGCTGAAACTCGTTTATTTTTGAGTAGCCGGTGAATTAAGTTGGGGGTCTGTCGTGCTAGCAAAATTGTATCGGGAGATGTACTGGGTGACGCGACCGAATAAAGTCAAAATCGGAGGTTGCCTATCACTACTGCAATCATGGGCACGGTTTCGCTTTCCATTTTTATGTCCTCGAGTGGACCACCCAAATACATTTCCACTCATAGCGAGGTAAATTTAATATTAGATTTTACAATTATTATGTAGATTTAAAATATAATTGTATGCTAAAAATTTATTTAATTAGGTGGAACTATTCGACGAGTTATGTTGGAATACCTACATTGCTTAAAGGTCTACGGCTTCTATTATACCAACGGTCGGAAGCACAAGTAAGTATTAAATAAAATATATTTTCGTAATAAAATAGTCGTTTTGTATTTAGTATTTAGTATTATGTATATAACTAATATTTTTATCATGTTAATATAGTATCAATAGACACCATACGAGGATCCGGCAATTCGGGCAGTAATTCTGGATGAATTCTTTCAAAATCTGAACATTTGGCATGTGAAGGTCCATTGGTCAACTATGCTACTGTGGAGATGCACCAGTCAGACCGGGTTCTGGGACAATTTGGATTCCAACAACCGATTCCTGTGGCACCTGAGGTGCTCGATGATGAGCACAAAGTCGACTTACGGCAGTTGCATAAAGATTGGCCGAGATTTTGGTCAGCATATAATGAATTGTGGGGAAACCGGTATGATTATATACCTACTCGGGAATCGATCATCGTTCCTGAGTTAGTGTACGTGCCGGAATACATGCCATGGTTTAGGATCCATGGCAAGCCATATTTATTGTCGAAAGAGGAGAGGCGACGACAACTTAGTGTACAGAGGGAACGACGGGGCCCTTTAAATCCAAGAAGAATGGATGATGGGACGGGCCCATCAACAGCGCCGACAGAATCACTGGGCCCATCAACAGCGCCCAGACAGTCACCGGGCCCAACACTTCAGCCAACGACATTCACATAACAGCCTTTTAAGATTATGCCAGGTGCATATCCTAGCCCTTATATGTATCCTAACCCTTATATATTTCTTTTTCTCAGTCCTATGGCGGGTTGGAATGCATGACCCAATTCATCTCCATTCCCGACTAATCCGAGTGGACCGTCGATCTATAGGCCGCCGTCGCATGAGGGATCACACGAAGCGCCGTCTGGGATCTCTTCTTTTTACCAATCTCCTTCGCCTTATGAGATTCAAACACTTTCGCCATTGGTGATGCAAACACCTCCGCAGTCGTTATTTTATCAAGGTGGGTCATCCTCCCAACACCCACAACCAGATCCTTTGCCGAAGGAACTAGAATCCCCTCGGGGGCAACCATGACCCTCGCCGAAAGCTGGAACAAGGAGGAATCCAGCGCGTAACCGTCGACCACCCCTATGTGGCACTGATTTCAATTGGCACCAACATTGATTTTTTTAATATATTTGTAAAAACTTATTTATATTGTTTCATTTAATAAAATAAAATTGATAAAACATAATTTATACATATTTTAACCCCATGCTCGGCTTATTTTTGGATGAATTTTCATTAGATTTGATGAATTCGATGCTCCTAATTCGTTAATTTCATATTTTACACTCAGAAGAGTTTAGGGAGTCAAAAAGAACGAGAAATAGGTCAAAAAGGGGGACAAAATGGGCCTACCTCAGAAATCAACAAGGCTTGGACTTCTGCACACGGGCAGACCACACGGCCATGTGTGTCGAGCAGAATCAAGCACGGCCTAGGCTCTTGCACATAGGCGTGTCCCTACCGAACCCAAGTTTAATTCTATTCAGAAAAGGGTACTTGTGGGCCAAGAAAGGCGCTCCAAAGCCTATATAAACACCCTAGGGGGTGACCTAAAAGGACACGCAGAGTAGAAGGCAGAAAATACTCGAAGACAGCCGTCGGGTGCAGCTTGGAAAGAGGATTTCCATCAATACTGAAGATCTCCTATTAATTTCTCTTGAAGTTTTTGGGTTTTCTTATGTTTTGTTGTTTTCCTTATTTTAAGATGTTTCCTTTTATTAGTATGAATTAAATCCCTCAAATACCTAAGGGGATGAAACCTAAGACGAATCTTATTATTATTTGATTTATAAGATAAATATTTCTTCTTATTCTTAATTGTGAGTTCTTATTCTTATTTTGATAATTCAGGTTATTGATTCAATTCAAACGTGCTTATTTAGAGGAGCAAAAGTCCCTGTTTAAAAGTAGATCAACACAATTAAGCGGAGTTGATTGCAACCCTATAAATAGGGCGATCAAAATCTACCGAATTAGAGTCAAATCTAATAGGGGAATCCATAGATCGAGTTAATGCGACAATAGGGGTTTTAATTAGAAAGAGATTTCAATTAATCAACCTAGAGTTAGTTGTTTTTAGTCTCGAAAGAGATATTAACATAAGTCGGGGATTTCTACGGATTAAGTTAAGTGAATAAATCATATAAATCAAAAGTAATAAGTGAAGTTTAGGTGGATTCTTCCTTGGGTATTGCCTTTATCATATAAGTTGTCTAAAAGTATTTTCCTAATTCATTCCTTGTCGTGCTTTTAATTAAGTTTTAGTTTAAAAAGAAATCACTCCAATTCTTAGGCTAGATAATAGAAAGATATTAATTACTAGTATTCTTGGTCCTTGTGGATACGATATTACCGGTCTTACCATAACTATACTATTAAACGATAGGTGCGCTTGCTTTTATTGTGATCATAGTTAGTTAGAGACACATCAAATTTTTTTTAATATTTTAATTGTAATTTACTTTTTATATTTTTAAGAAAATAAAAGTTGTTTTTAATATTTTAATTGACCATTTAATTCTTATATTTTTAATAAAATAAAAGTTATTTTTAATGTTTTAATTGTAATTTAATTTTTATATTTTTAATAAAATAAAAGTTATTTTTAATACCCTAATTGTAATTTACTTTGTATATTTTTAATAAAATCTATTTTTTTAAATAATGCACCATTTTTAATATTTTTATATTTTTAATATATTTCTACAAACTTTTTTATATTGTTACATTTAATAAAATAAAAGTTATTTTTAATATTTTAATTGTAATTTACTCTTTATATTTTTTAATAAAATAAAAGTTGTTTTTCATATCCTAACTGTATTGGTTCAAGTAAGCACTAAATCGCAAATGTGAGAAAATTTTTGTAGCTCAAGAGTAAATATTCAAAATTTGAGGGGTTAAAATGTATATATGAAAAACTTGAAAGGTCAATAGTGTAAATATATTAAGGATGGAATGATCTAGAAACTAAGAAAAAATAGATGAATTAGAACTAAATTGAATAAGTGAAAAAGTATGAGGAGTTAAATTGCAATTTTATCAATATGGGTGTTGATCCAATGTAGGAATTTTGACGGATCATAAGGGGCAAAATAATCATTTAGCAAGAAAGATAATTTTGAAGAATAATGATAATGGTGATATTTTAGATTAATTAAATAGATAAATATTAGTTTAGTAATATTTTGATTTGACATTTATTTATATTTTGTTAATTTTTACTTAGTATATAAGAAAGGAAAGATGAAGAGTCTTCATCCTTCCATCTTTCCAACGTGAGTAAGGAGAAGAGAAAAGAGAATTTTTTTTTGTTTTGCAACTTAGTCCTTCTATAAAAGTTCACCATTTTCATCAAGAAATTAAAAGAATTTTCATAGCCACCAAGAGGCAAAAATGATAAGGAGACTATCAACTATTCCGATTTAGACATGAGCGAGATGTATGGCCTGGGTTCCTACACCATCCGCATAACTTCCATTGGTTGGTTGTTTCTCGGATATCCATATTGTTGTGTATTCTAGTCGAGCAAGGTTGACCCTTTGGTTTATGACGATTCTTTTATCCCGTGAATGACTTAAACGAGCAAGTGATACAAAGCGCCACTTACGTTCATCTAAGACTGGTGGGAATACGTGTCTCCATACGTTGTACATGTATTCTATTTTGTACACTTCATCGACATAGCTCATGGGATCTAGACGGAAATTCTGACAAGCTGCAATTACATGAGCGCATGGATAACGAAGTGCGTCAAACATCCCACAGTCGCAGGTCCTATTTCTTAAGTGTACACGATATTGCCTGCCAAGAATACCTTGGTTCGGTCTGTCAAACTCCGTCACACGAAACCATAGGTTGTCCCGATCATGACACACTATGTGAATGGTGTTGGCTCGTGCCTTCACCTTGTTATTTTCTCGCAATACATTCGCGCACCATACATGGCCTCCCTGCATTTGGCCTTATAACTCGCTGCTCACTTCGAAAATAGTGTCGCTAAACGAAAATATGTTTCTCGCACAACTGATATTATCGGCAAATGATGCGTTCCTTTTAGAATAGAATTTATGCATTCAGCCAGGTTTGAGGTCATATGACCATATCGTAGGCCGCTGTCGTATGCTTGTGTCCACTGTTTGAAAGGTATGTTGCATAAGTAGTTTGCGCCTTCTTCGTTAACTGAGTGCAAAATCGCCAACATCTCGTGAAAACGGTCCTTATTGATCTCGTACCCTACCAATATAAGTTGATAGTGAATATTACATACCACTCTTCAAATAAGAATAAATTGAATATTACAAACGAATTATATTAATAGATATTACATACCCATGTTGGTCACTTACCGTCGTTCACTTGTAGATTGATGTTGCCCGTGGTAGTTGGACGCAATATGCCTTAGGCAATATCGATGGTGTGTGCAATGCCATAGGCTTCCCTGTCGCTCTATTGCGGCTAGTATTCCAGGGTCCTAATCCGATATAAAGCATATATCAGGTTGGGGGCAGACATGCCTCCTTAACCTAGATAGAAAGAAATCTCAGTCATCAGCTGACTCCCTCAGTGTAATTGCAAACGCAATTGGAAGGATTCTCTCACTGCCATCTTGTGCCACAACTAGCAATAACCGATGCGTATATGTATCATACATAAAGGTACCATCAATTTGTACCAATGGCTTATAGTATAGAAATGCGTCTCGGCAGTGCTTAAATGTCCAGAACAGACGCTTGAACACTTGGCATCCACGGAGCAATCGATCGTTGTAGTACGTAGGTACCGTTTCAAGGTCTATTATGCTGCCTGGGACATATCTCTTCAGCACCTGACACCACTGCCACACTTCATTATATGAAACGTCCCACAGACCATGCAACTTTTCCAACGCCTTCTGCTTAGCTGTCCAAGTCTTGCGGTAAGAGGGCGTATACCCCAATTGGCTACGAATATTGGCAATTAAGACCGGTACTGAAGTTTTGGGATCCGCCTTCATCGTCGATATTATTAAGCTAGCCAACATATCTGAATCCATCTTTGGATGATCTTGTGAAACACTTGTCAAGAAGTACGTTAAAAAATGCAACATTACGTAATATCAGTATTACTCAAAAACCCTAAACACCTAGTGATATTGTAGCGGCAACACATGTATGTGGACCTTTGTACTTTTTAATCTCCCACAAACCTATCATTTTCCTCAACAAAGCCATGATTTTCCATGAACATGTACCGTCTTGCACTGCACATTTGACCTCATATTTGTCGAGTTTGGATTTAACCATGTTGTAGTTAACCCTATTCTTGATGCTATATTGTTTCAATGCACCAAGAAAACTATCCTTGTTGGAAAACTTTTTACCAACTTCCAGTTCACCCGAATCCAATGATGAACTTGTACGGTCACGCCTTCTGTGTGGTAGTTCTGAAAACTTCAACGCATCGCCTTGAGATAGATCGACATTATGCATATGGGCTAGAGGCGAGTAAGCCCTGAATCGCGGATCTTTTTCTTCTTCATCTGAACCCCCTTCAACATCTTTAGGTATGGTTGGAATAGGCTCCGGTTCAGAAAATAATGCAACTTCTGCACCATCGGGGCCGAGCTCTCGAGGTGAATCCACATTGGACTCATCATCCGACCCATCATCATCTGCAACGAACGAGGTCCCCTCACCGGTGGATGTCGTGGGGAGTACATTATCCATTCTTAAACAACTGTCGTAACGTCCCCAATCATATGTGGATTGCCAACCACTAGAAGTTGATGACATTCCCCAATACGTATTTCTAGCATCGAACATCGACCCACCGATATGCATGTCCCATCCACCAACCGAGTGTCGTGCAAGGGTTGTGTTTTCCATACTACCACCAAGCACAGGTGCTTCTGTATTCTGCCTCCCACTAACATAGTGTTGGCTTGGGGTCGTGTATTCCCCTCGAACAGCAGTAGATTTTGAAGTCGAAGGAATATAACTTGGCGATGAAAATTGTACATATACCTCAAGATAGGGTGATCCACTGGTAAGATGAGTTTCCACCATTGCCTCCAAGCTCCGAGGACCTTTGATGTCGAATGAGTCATATCTCACGGGATCAACCGAAGCATAAAATCTATACTTAACAGACAGAACTTTCATTGGTGTTGTTCCGAAGATTTTACGCCTAATTCTTTTACGAAGTTCTATCAAATCTATGTTCTGATTAAACCAGTAGCGCTGTGTTCTCTGATAAAAAAACAACACCATTTTTGGTGTCACGAACCTCACCATCATAATAAATAACAGCACTAATACGTTCACTCATCTTCAGTTTCTATTATACTTTTGCCTCAATTTCTATTATGCAATCTGAGAATGAAATTTGACTCATTTATAGTCTAAGGCCAAATAGGAACTACTGTAGCAAAACAGCATCCATGTGGGAGCATTTTTCAATATTATTGCTGACAGTGCATCCTGCTTGAAGCGTTTTGGTCACTATTTGTTCAGAAACGTCTTCTCAAAATTATCTTTTCAGGAACTACTGTAGCAAACGAGCGTCCACGTGGGAGCTTTTTTCAGTACTACTGCTGATAATGCATCCTACTTGAAGCGTTTTAGACACTATTTGTTTAGAAACATCTTCTCAAAATTATTTTATCAGATACTACTATAAAAAAATAATTTTTATATTGCTAATATATTTTTTCCAAAACCCTAAATATAAAATTATTTTAATTAATTAACCCTAAACTCTAGTTCATTAATTTTTCTCTAAAAACCCTAAACCCTAAACTCTAAAACCCTAAAAAACCATAAACCATAGCCCCAAAACCTTAAAAACTATAACCTTAAACCCTAAAAACAGCTAAAAACCCTAACAGAAAAACGAGCAAAACGCATCCCTGAGGGAGTGTTTTGCCACATCAGCAAAGTGTGCCCTCAAGGACGCGATTTCTGTTGATGTGGCAAAAACGCTCCCCCAGGAACGCGTTTTCCTGCCACATACCCTGACATCGCGCTGACGTGGATGTGTTTTCGGGGAAAATAGCTCATTCCAGTAAATAATTAAATAATAGGTCCTTTTCCGTAATTTTTGAAAAAAAAGGGCATTTACTGGTAAATTAACCCAATTAAAATATATAAGGTTTTGTATTAAACTTTTTTAAAGAAACAAAAAAAAAATGTCAAAAGGTGTTTTATTTAAAAGGATTTTTAATTTTGTAAAGCATTAAGACCATGTATGAAAAATTGATTCATGTGGAAGGGTCTATGATGATAGTTTCCCCTTCTTAAAGCGGTGTTGTGAACATGAAAAGATATTTTCTCTGACAAAATTAACTTCTTATTTCATTTTATTGTTTAATTTTCAAATGTTAAATGCATATTTTCTAAAAAAACAACTTATTTGTGTTTAAAATTTTTTTTACATAAAAGCTTTAAAAAACGATTTCTGAGTTTTCATTTCCAGATCTGTTTCTAAAATATACATCTGTTTTTAATTGTTTTAAATAGAAGATTTAAAAAACGTTTTATGGGTTTTTTAAAAATAAAATACCTTTTCTTTACTCACTAAACTATGACTAATTTCCGTTTTCATCACTTAACTAAAAAAGTTAAAATTTGGTTATTAAACTATTCAAAAGTTTTCATTTAAATCATTGGGCTGTAAAAACCAATGCTACATGGTTTTCTTCGTTACATGGTTTTCTCCTTTAACTTTGCCTGCAACAATTAAAAGTTTTCTTTCGCCTTCTCTTCTATAGTTTAGATTTTTGTTTCATGAAATAACTTTAGATGTTACAAATCTATGAACCAAAATTCAAACAATTTTTTTCATCGATCTCTGACACTGATCGTCAGATCGACTTAGATCTAATGTATGTTCTTCTTGTAACAACCCAAACCCGGCCCAAACGCTATGGCCGAATCTGGTTTGCTACTTAGAAAATATTTAGAAAACTTGGAAGAAATTTGATGTTTTAGTAAAAGATAATTATTTTTGGTTGAAACCTTTGAGGTGTATAAAACAAAATTTTGGAAATATTAATTAACTCAAATTATTATAAAATTGCAAGTGTGCCCGATGGCTCGAAAAAAAAACAATTACGTCTAACTTGGAAAACATACGATTGTTAATTAATAGTAGTAACAAATTTAAATCAAGTATTCGAGCATATAACAATAATAAAATATTCTAGGAGGCCTTATTACAATCCAAATAAAATATAAACCGGAAATAAAATATTATAACTTAAAATCAAAGTTCATTTAAACTAGACCCACTGCATGGCCACCTCGAGTCCACCCGGCTCCACATCCGCGATCTATGTGTCACCTGAAAAATGTAAAGGAGAAGGTGAGTCACCACGACTCAGTATGTAACCCTTCCCCCGATTTTAACATTTCATACACAACATATAACAATTAATATGCAAATATTATGGGTCCCAATCCTAGCCAGCCATACGCCACTGTCTACCCCGTTGTGGTACCAAACCACTTTGGTGGTGCCAAACCACCGGTGACATATAGTCACGATGTGTTACAAAAAACACGGTGTCCGTGAGACACAAAGCGGGTGATGGGGCCAACCCATCGTGTGATACCAAATCACCGAGACAATCCCATATCTCAAGTGGGGCCAACCCACGGTGGTATTAACCACGGGGGACACGCCGCTATGAGGTGCCAAACCTCCGGAGGTACCAAACCTCTGGTGACCGTAGTCACGCAGTGTGTTACCAAAACATCTGGTGCCCGTAAACACGTTATCACACGCCTCTCCACTCTTTTCAACCCACAATTGACAAACAATCATAACCAGATTTATCACATGTATCAATACATCATGCTTCCCAAAAGCATAAAATAACAAAAACATATTAATGTGTACTTTTACGAATTTCCATCTATACCAATAAGGTATATTATCCAATGCTACATAAATTAAGTTAGCATTCAATATTCAGCATATATAATAAGTTATATGTGTGTATGTACACACCTGTCACCAACGAGGAGTCTAAATCCCGAAAAGAAGAGTCGGACACCCTAGATCTACTGATCCCTATATTCGGCCAAATACCCGGGTTAGTACTATGGCCTAATCGGCCAACCAATTAATTTGAGAGGGTTCCTTGTGAACCCGAATCCTTACCTTCACACTTTTGAACACTAATCGCAACACTTGATTCTCGAATTTGCTCGTCAACCATCATTGATTAGTAAGTAAACCAATAGCCTTCCGCTTTTAATCGAATTGCTAGAATAAAGAGATTGATCTTACCACCACTTACCGAAATTGAACACTAGAGATCAGGCTGTGAGTCGACTGCTTTACTTCCCTGAGTACCTAGAAGAAATCGGTTACCAACCGTTTAGAAACCATTGCCGAAATCGGCACCCTTCCTTGTAAAAAGTCGACAGAAGAAGGAAAAGGGGAGATAGATATTCGGCCATTTACTTACCTCTGCTTCAATATTCGGCCAAGACTCCACCAAGTATGGAGAAGGAAATTCGGCTATGGCTAAGGAGTGGGTTCGGCCAACTAAGAAAAAAAGAGAAAAAGAGGTTGGGGATTCGGCAAGGAAGAGAGTAGAAAAGAGAGTTTTGGTTCAAAAGGGTTTGAGAGAATGAAAAATTAAAAGAAAATAATTAAGAAAGGGGTTGAGAATTTCTGGCTAATAGCAACAAAAATGGGAAAAACAAAACCTAGTGGCAAGTCTTCTTTGCTTTTGTAGGCATTCGGCAATTACCCAAAACAATTTAGGCCACTCATTTGAATAATTCAAAATAATTTGAATTAATCTCAAATAATCTTCTAATAATCCCATTAATAATCCTTATTAATATCCAATGATAAAAGCTAATATTATCCTTAATATATCCTACTATCTTATTATCTAAATAAAAATCTAATTAATAATCTATTTTTAAATCTTAATAATATCCTCATTATTTATCTCTATTATCTAAATAAATAATAAAAGAGTTTAAGAGAGAAAATTTCTCCCTCCCTATGCCGTCCATATCAAGGTGCAAAAAGAGAATTTTGTGACCCGAACCAAGGCTCTCCCTTGCTCCTTGGTGGCGTCACATGTAGCTCTTAAGTGGCCTCACTTTGCCACTTTACCAAGGGCTCATTTGTGTCAAATAACCCGCACTTGTTCTGATAACACCCTCCTGCTAAGGCTTCCTGCTTTTAAAGTTAAAAACTACCATTTCCTACCAAACCGTGCCAACTTAAAGCCTTAATTAAATTCTTTTATTCCAAAAATAATGTCACAGCGGTTCATACATAAGAAAAATAATTAAATTCCAAATAGCCCCGTTTTTGGGATGTTACACTTCTACTCATTGATAGGTACTAATCCATTAGTACTAATCATTGAATTGCCGTTTGAAGATCGCCGATAGAAGTTTTTTAAATAAAAAAACTTAAAAGCCCATTGATTTAAACAAAATCTTTTGAATAGTTTATCGACTTAAATGAAAATTTTTAAATAGTTTAATGACCAAATTATAATTTTTTTAGTTAAATGATCAAAACGAAAACTTACCCCCTAATTTAATGAGTAATGATATAATTTTTCTTTTAAAAAACTATACATGGGTTTTTATTTCCTAATTTGAACATACATGTGTTTTTTTAAAGTAAATGAACCATAAAATTAAATATTTTTCTATTTTTACAACGTAAAACTGATTTTTTAAATAACATCGAGTTGAAAATATAATGTGCATATATATTTTTGGGATCGGGTAAACTTAATAGATTTTTGTATTTAATGATTTTAATATAACTGTATTTAGTGAATAAAATTTAAGATATATATAATTTGCATTAATTTTATTTATTTTTAAAAAAATTATAAGATGTTTATCGTGTTTAGATTAGACCTGCTCATGAGTCGGGTCACTCAACCCGCTTGAAAAGTGAGAGGGTTTGGGTAAAAGTATAGGTCTGAAAAATGGGCTTGGACAAAAAATAAAGCCCATTTAAAAAACATGATGGACCTCAGGTAAGGCTTTTTTGCTTGAGCCCAACCCGGCCCGAATATGCCAAAAAAAAAGTTGATGTCTTTTTTTACTGTTTTCTTGCTTTTTTTATTGTTTTGTTACTATTTTCTTTCTTTTTTTTAAAAAATTTTATTATTTTGCTACAGTTTCACTATTATGTTGTTACTATTTTGATGTTATATAACTCTTGTTTAATTGTTAATTTTGTTACCATTTTAGAGGCATTTGTTTGTTAAATTGCACCTATGTTAGTGTTATTTAAGTATACCTTTTAAAATTTTATTTTAAATTTGTTAAGAAACATTTATTTTAATGTTTTAAGTATTATTAATGATTAGATATATATTTTAAAAATTATATAAAAAATTATAGGGGCAGATAGGACAGGGGCCGAGTTTTAGCATTTTTATCCTGGTCGGGTTTCGGCAAAATTTTAAACTTATTTTTCAGGTCAAGTTTGGCCTAGCAAACAGAATCGGACTCGAATCTTAGCATTTTTATCCGGGTCAACCCATGAGCATGTATTGTTTGTTTAGATTTGTATTCTATCATTGTTTAGATTTGTATTTTACCATTTCAGGATTGTGTTCAGATAAACTATTATTACTTTGTTTATTGAAAACGAATGTATGCAATATTCATACTATAATTTAAGCTCGTTAATGAGATGGTGTTATTCTCAATTAGGTTATTAATTCGGATAAAAAATTATGAAAACATCTTTTTATAATTAAAATAAGTTATATTATTCGAGTTTTTTTATTAAAAAACAAAAAATATATATATACATATGGTAAAATTTGAACCTGAACCAATTACTTTAATAAAAATTTTAATTTAGTACTCAACTAAAACTTTATTTTAAAGTTTTTATTCATTTTAATTTTATTATGCAGGCTTTGTTACCTCACCAAATATATATATATTTAATAATGTATTTGATTGAGGTGATGTCACAAGTTAACTTGACACCGACTCAATATTGATAACAACACCATGATAAATCAGAGCTAGTAAAAATTGAGAAGTACGGACATTCGTAGCATTTTGGGGTAAGTTTTGAAAAAAAATTCAAAAAAAAAAAACTCGTGTACAAGAAGCATTTGTTTGTATTCAGCATATTGTAATAAAAAAAAGAAAAAAGAAATTTGAAAGTACAAAATTTTTTTTTGAATTTTTTTTTAAAAAAAATCAACCTCCATTCAAATTCAAGGAGTGAATATCAAGTTTTACAAGTATAAAAAAATTCGTGAACAAAAAAAAATCGTGAAAAAGAAAAGAAAAGAAAGTGTTCAAGTTCTTGTCACTGAGTTTTGAAAGTTCTACTTACTGTCCAAAATCAATATTCTACCATTCGGTCACACTCAACCCTTTTCCATTTCTTCTTTCAAGCCTACCCTTTGTCCTACAACATTCCCTACCAAAACTGAACATCAATTTTGCAAGCCGACCCACAACAACTGCTTCTAAGTTTAAATAGTTCCGTAAGAACTTAGAGAGGAGGAGTGAGCGGAAAAAGGCAAGAGTAAGTGAGATATTTGAGCGAGTAAAAGCCAAGTGAGTGTGATTTCTTTGTGAGTGGATAGTGAGGTTCAAATAAAATGTCCCTAAGTTTCGAAAGAAAAGTTGCTGCTATTGGTGGCTGGTTCGATCCATTATACCAAGCATCCAATCAAAGCGAAAGGCGACGCGTTCATAGAAACCGAGGCTTTAGAGAGCATGAACTTGTTGATGGCAATCTGAAGAATCAAAAGTTAGCCATTCCACCGTTTCAAGGTTGATCCGACCCGGAGGTATACCTTGAATGGGAAAAGAAGGTAGAATTGGTTTTTGAGTACCAAGACTACTCGGAAAGCAAGAAAGTAAGGCTTGCGGTGAATGATTTCTCCGGTTATGCCATGACTTGGTGGGATCAATTCACCACGAGTTGAAGACGAAACAGAGAGTGCCTAATATCAACCTGGTTCGAAATGAAAGATGTGATGCGCAAGCGTTTCCTACCATCTTTCTACCATCGGCAGCGAATTTCTTCAAGCCAAAGGACGAAAACGAGATCTTCAAAGAGTTTAACATCTAACAACTATGTGAGAAAAGACTCCTATCGAGATTCCTACTCAACGAGGAATTCAAGCCTAAATAAATCAAGCTACAAGTTTGAAGCCTATTATGGTGACAAAAGAGAATATTCAAGCAATTCATTGTATACACCAAGATATTCATCCATGAAGATTCAATCTCGAAGAGATGATCAACTTTTGTATGAAGATCTCTCCTCTTATTCTCGATGAAAGGCTTCTCATTTTGATTCCTCCTTGTTTTCTTCTTTGTGTAATGAAATCGAAAAAGCATGTGAAAAAGAAAAAGAAATAGAAAAAAAAAAGAATGAAATAAAGCAAAAAGAAAAAGAGAACGAAAGAAAGCAAAAAGAGATTGAGAGTGAAAAAGAATGTGAGAAAGAAAAGGAAGTTGAAAAAGAGATTGAGATTGAAAAGAAAAAAGAGAGTATACAAGAAACGAGTGTTGATGAAAAAGAAACGAAAGAAAAAAGAAGAAAGTAAAAAAGAAAAAGCGAGGAGTGTTTTTACTAACCATCCTATGAGTTCTCCTTGTAATGTTTCTTCTTTTCAAGTTTCTCGAAATCCCATTGATAAATTTCAGCTTCATTAGCTATCCGATGAGAGGTGATTTTGATTGCTCGAAAAAGGTAAGAACATAGATGACCTTAGTACACAAGCGTCTAAAGGTAAGCAATGTAAGGGTCTCATGTTATTTGAGTCTCAACAATTTCATTTGAATGATGAGAAAGCCGAAAACCTAGTTGGTGAAAGAGCTCCTCATCTTGATTTGGTTGATATTCATAATCCGATTAATGATTTCATTTTACATATTGATATGAAGTGTTTTTCTGCTAATGAATATGACCTTGGTGAAATTGTTAATAAAGTAAGACTAGATCAGCCGGCACAAAATTTGGTCTATTGTGATAAAAATTTGATATGTGAAATGCCTAATCTGCTTGTGTGTAACGATTATTTGAACTTTCTGATTTGTTGTGTAAATCCCACATGTTTGAGCAAGTCTCTTCGAATGAGATTTAATATATATGATTGTTTGAATGTTTGCAAGTACACACCTTCTTTGATTAATATGTGTGGATCATTGGAGACAAAGAAATTCTTGTTGCAAGCTGGAACGATTGACCAAAATTGTGTGTTCAAGCCTGAAGTTTGCTATTTTGAAATGTCTTTGATAGAAACTAAGCATCCGCAATTTTGTGTGACTAAATATGTGAACAAAAACATTGTCTTTGATCCCGGTGAATGTTGTTCCATATCATTTTCCAAGGGATT
This sequence comes from Gossypium bickii, assembly GCA_025503065.1. Classification (NCBI taxonomy): domain Eukaryota; kingdom Viridiplantae; phylum Streptophyta; class Magnoliopsida; order Malvales; family Malvaceae; genus Gossypium; species Gossypium bickii. The sequence goes on along the minus strand of CP106713.1, from coordinate 82,461,237 downwards.
TAAGCCATTGAATTTTTTCTTTCAAGATTATGACTTTCGAATGTTATGTGGTTTTAGTTTGTTTCCATCGAAGAAAAAGGTAAGACCGATTTCTGTTTTTGATCCCGGCATCAATTCATATGTTCAATTTGTGAATAATGTTTCAGCATGTTCCTTTGAGTTCATCGTCCATGGTGTCACTAACCTCTTTCATTTTCGTAAGGGAAGGCAAGCAACTAATTTACTTCCTTTTCGAGTCTTGTATATTTTCCTGGTTTGTGACGATGAAAAATTTTTCGCGAGCAAATGGTCTGATTTGAGGATACATCGTCTTCAAGAGGGAGGGCATGATGTGAACCCAGTCGCATCATGTTACGACGCAACTCAACGCCATCGAGATTGGCCTAAGCTCGAGGGGCCTAAGTGCAAAATGAAGTTTCATTACAAGCTCATTTTGCTCAATAGGCGTCCTTTGCAATTTATTGCAAGCTGAACTTTAATTTTATTAAACTCATCTTAGTTAATAATTGAGTTGCGGGACTTTATTTTTATTAAACTCATTTTAGTTAATTAATTGCTGGAATAAATGCTTATCTTAGTCAATTTAATTGCTGGAATAACTTATTGTTGAATGAGTTTATTTACAGTTTATTAAATTAAGTTAAGTGTTAAATGTATTTATTTACATTTTATTAATTAAGCTTATTAAGTTTAGTGTGTTTTAATGTGTTTGTTAATAAATGCTTGTAGGTGACTATTCAATTGGAATCAGTTATGTTCAAGGGGCTGTTATAAAGTGATAAATGCAACTATTCAGCTGAATTGGTTACATACAAGGGTTGTTACAACATTTAAAGGAGAGTAATGTGCATCATTAAAATTAGGCAGCCTCTCCATCTTCTCCAAGGAGTTGTTCAGGAAAAGCAAAGGACAAAGGAGTGATTACACATTCCATAGCCGAATGTCTCTTAAAGAACACTCCATGGCCTATTTGTGTGCCCAAAAATATCCTCAATGTTGCTGGTGTCTATTCAGCTGACCAAGGGAGAATTTAAGGCTTATTCTGAACTCTTTAGCTGCTTAAGAATGAAACCTAAGCATTCAAGCTTATTAAATCAGCTGAATTAGAACATTAAATTGTATTGATAGTTGTTGTTACTTAGACCTAGAATTTCAAGAGTTTGTGCTTAGTGATTAAGTTTTATTTCAGCTCATTATTAACTCATTTAAGCTGAATAATTGCGACTTTTCGGCTAGGCCTTATCTAGCACTATAAATACTTGTAATCAGCTTATTGTAATGGACTTTTGCTACCTTTTGAATGTTTATAACATTTTATGAGTTTTCCAACTCTCCTATTTCATTTTAAGACTCAAGTTGACTTATCTAGCAAAAGCTAGTGGCATCTACTTTGTTTCTTTTCAAACTTATCACTCCTAAACCGAGTGTGGCATTCACCCATGTACCGATTGGTTCCTATCACTCTTGATAGAGGGTCACGATCAATCTATCCTTCAACATCTATCACCTTTAAGATCACATAAGTTTCAGGTCAGCATTCAATCATAGTGTTGGTTCATTCTTGATTCTTAAGTTCACTTCGATCCAATTCCATCCTAACTAAACTATTTCTTATTCCTTTGTTTTTCTTTGATAGCCAACTAATCATCATCACTACACCTAGCCATTTTGAACCTATTTTGGAAACTGAATACCATGCCTGGCCGAATTTAACCTCTTTGTTCTATTTTGAACGGTACTTTTCATTTTAACGATCGGGCAATCTAAACGACTTGAATCATCACCGAAACGAGTTCGTATCATTTGAAATCTTTCAAGTTCACGAACCCTTTTACTCATGAACCTGACAGATTCATTTCCAAAAACCTAAGAACCAGGAATGGTTCGAAAAGGAAACATGTTATTTTCATGCATTTAATCTAATTTTTTAAATTTTAATATTGTAAATATTTCATGTATTATTAATCAATTTCAAAACATATGTTTCATTATTTATTGTATGTTATTTTTAAACACACATTTGTATGCTAAATTTGTGATTTCTACATGCATACGCTTGTGATAAGAATTTTAGTATATGTTATATATTTTGTTTATATTTCATTATTCAATTTTCAAATATTTATTAAATTTTAAAATATATGTTATATCCCTTTTGAAATTTGGATTCTATTGAACTCTCTATTGGGCCTGCACCTATTGTGGACCCAGTTGGGCCCTCACTTCTTCTATAAATGTCTTAAGATATTACTTAGTGTTAGTTTAACATTACTTTTGAGAAGTGCTTTTAACAAGTGATGTGAAAAAGTGATTTTGAGAAATACTTTTGAAAAGTTTGATTTAAGTGTTTAGTATTTCTATCAAAAAATACTTTTGAGAAATAAATTATCCATTTTAAACATGATGTTCTAAACTAACAAATATGTATTTAAATAATATTCAAATTAGTTAATATTATAATATTTTAGTAATAATATAAAAATAATTTATTATAATTTGTTGTTAATATTTTAATATATGAAATATAAATTTTAAATATTTTTAAGCAATTAATATTAATTATTTACAAAATTTAATTCAAATATATAAACCATATTTTAAATATTAAAATATAACCAATAAAATTTTAAATATATAATATTATATATTTAAAATAAATTTCAATAGGAAAATAATTGCATCCCTAATGTATAGGGTTAAAATTATCCTTTACTTCTAAAAGCACTTTTGCCATAAGCAAAATCTAAAAAGTTAGTCTCTTAAGCTAGAACAAAACTTCTCCCTAAAAGTGTTTTTTTTGTCCCAAAAGTATTTTTCAAAAGTAATGCTAAACTGACCCTAAATAGACTCATTTAGTTTTTATATTATTAAAAAAATTAAACAAGATCAAATTTGAATTTAATTAATATTATTATATAAAAATGTCATTTACTATTTAATAAAGTTAATATATTTAAAATATTTATGGTTTTTTAAATAAAATTTTTTATTTAGATTTGAATTGCAATTGAAAAATATAATTTTCAGGATATTTTTTTATACAAAAAAATGTTAACTTTGTTACAATTTCGACCTATTTGATTCTTTTTAATGGTATAAAGACTAAATTGATCTATTTTATAATAGAGAGACTAATTTGATCTAGTTCCAATAATAAAGGATCTCTCAATTACTTTAATCCATTTTAAATTAATCTTAAACTTCAAATTATTTTAAGTTTATATACTTTTCGAAAATTTGAAATTCAATCTCTATATTTTTATTTCTAAGAATTTAATCCCTCTATTTTTCGGATTTTAAAATCGAAGTCCAAATGTTAACGTTGATAAAATTATTTTGTTAAATGAAAAATTTATTACGACGACATTTTATAATTACATTACTACCAAGCGAGTATTTTTTTTATTCCAAAATGTCGTACCAATAAAATTAACAGGATTAACAATTAAACTTAAATTTTAAAATTAAAAAAGTTAAATTATTGAAAATAGAAATACATACACTAAATTCTTAATTTATAAAAAATACATACACTTATACTATATTTTAACTGTAACACCCCTAACCCGTATCTTTCGTCGGAACAAGGTTACGGGGTATTACCGGGACTTAAAGAACAATTACAAATAAATCGAGTTGAAAATACTATTCGTATGCAACATCAATCATATTGTCCCTTAAATGGACCCTAGAGGCCCAATAATAACGGTGGAATCGATTCGGGACCGAATCGGGATTTCATAAAATTTTTCACAAAATTTTAAAATTTTCCTTCTATACAGTGCCCACACGCCCGTGTGGTCAAGCCATGTGGTCACACACGCCCGTGTCCCTAACCCATGTAACTCTCTGACTTGTAAGGCATGAAGTAATTAACGTCACACGACCAAGTCACATGCCCGTGTTCAAGGCTATGTCAACCACACAGCTGAGACACACGCCTGTGTCTCTGCCCGTGTGCCTAAATTTGAGCATTTTGTTTCTCATTTTTAAGATGCAGGGGACACACGACCAGGCCACACGCCCATAGGGTAGGCCGTGTGTGACACATGCTCGTGTGTCTACCCGTGTGGACAAAATAAAGCCATTTCCTAGCCTCATTTGTCACCAAAAACTCACCCCTTTCTTGCACCAAAACTCACTAACATATATCCACCAAACCAAACATTAAAACCAAGCCAATTCTAGTACCTAGAATGGTATATTATCACATACAGTTCATGTTTATAATTTTATTTATAAGGAATATACACCTTAAGCATAATCCAATCAACCAACTTAGCATATAGGAATTTGATCATGGAATAACTTTATAAACATACTAAGTAAAACATCACTAGGCATTCCACTGGCTAGATTACAAAACATCACTTACAAGCCATCATTTGGCCAAATGAGCCTATACATGCCATTATACCAAAATGACATTTCTATTTATACCAAAATGAGATAGTGGATAGTGTGATTGATGCTCCGACCGACCTCCAACCTTCGCGAGCTTACGAGCACTATAAAATAAGAAAAATTAAACGGGGTAAGCATTTTCATGCTTAATAAGTTCGTATAATGAGAATTAAACTTACCGGCTATATTTATTCATACAAGCATACATAACCATACCATCCAAAATTTTTGGGTAAGTTTACCTAAACATATACACTTAATCAAACAAGTTAGTCACATAACATCATATGAATATCAAGTAAACATAGATGAGCTCATCACATTATAAACTTCTATTTAGTTTCACTTTTATGTATTTCAAGAATCTTTCCCATTGAACTATTGAAATTTCGATGGACATTCGGGTAGTATACACAAGGTATACATATCAACTATCTGTCAATTCATATTCAAAAGTACTCATTTAGCACATGATCATATAGCACGCTTTCAAGCCACATATTTTATAACAGGATCACCCGTCCAGGCTAAATTCTTTTTGTAGCATATGCTCTAAAGAGCTTGATTTGGATTACCCGTCCGGGCTAAATCCTATCTACAACATATGCAGTATTAAACTATTTTCGAGAAATCACATTATTCCATTGAATTTCAACATTTAACCGGGACATAGCATTTTATCATTATTTTCTAATTTGTGGTCATTTCATAATGTATATATTCACATACATATCAACACAAACATACAATTCAATTCAAGCACATTAACATACATATTTAGGTTACAAGAACTTACCTTGATAATTGTTCGTATTTGAATTTCAACTAATCCGAAACCTTTTGTTTCCTTCGTTTTAGTTTAGTAGTTGGTCTTTCCGAGTCTATATAAACAAATTTAACTATCAATTTATCACATTTCATATACATTTGTATTCAATTACATCCTAAACAAAATTACCATTTTACCCCTATACTTTTTATAAATTCCAATCTTGTCCCTAGACCCGAAAAATGAAATTCATGAAATTTAACACTCTTTTCAAGCCTAGCCGAAATTTATATATTACATTTACAGAACATACATTTCACAAATTTCATAATTTTCCTTGGGTTTTACCACTTTTTCATTTTAGTCCCTAAATCAAGTTTTCATTAAAAATTGCTTTGTAAAAGTTGTTTATCTATGAATAAATTTTCATTTTCTACCATAAATTTCTAATTTTCAGCATATTCATCCATGACCCAAATTTCATACCTTGATAACTTTTCAAATAAATCCCCTAAATAGAAAGATTAGACTATCCCAATTCCAAAAATATAAAAATTACTAAAAACGGGACTTGATTTCATACTTTTTAAGCTTGAAAAGTTTTTTTCCCTCTCTCTTAGGGTTTCCATAGAAATTTTGGGGAAGATGATATGAAAATAGATGATTTTTTTCTTTTTAACTAATTATCATCTATTAATTTTATTGATTTCCAATTTAGTCCCTACCCTTTTCTAATTTTTCCATGGATGAGTCATTAAAATATCTACTAACTTTTCCTCAATGGTCTAATTACCATGTAAGGACCTTAAATTTTGAATCCTATAGCTATTTGATACTTATAGCTACTAGAATGCAACTTTTACATTTTATGCAATTTAGTCTTTTCCCTAATTAAACATGCAATCAGTAAAATTTTCGTATCAAAATTTTCATATGACCTTCCTATAATAATGAAAATCATAAAATAATATTAAAATAAAAAATTTTTGACTTGAATTTGTGGTCCCGAAACCACTGTTCCGATCTCACTGAAATTGGGCTATTACATTAACCTATTTTTTCACTCACTTTGTGAATAAAATCTAGTATATTTTAACCATCTGATTTAAATGATTTAAATGTCAAACGATTCAATTTACTATGTAATAAAAAAAAAACATACAAACAAATCTTAGAAAATAACAAAATGCAAACTAAGCCGTCATTTACAGACAAAAACACTTTCCACTTATATAGTTCAAAAGATGTACACACAATAAAATAAAATAAAATAAAATAAACAGCATACTTTAAAACATTGTTACATAAAAATTCAGACATGAGAGAAATTAACAATTGGGTTGACATTCCATTTTTAAATAAGAGAGAGTCAACTTCTCTAAATTACTTACGTGCTAATTTGGAAGATCAAAACTATAAGATCTGAAGATTCCAAAAAAAATCAATGGATTTAGTTGATTTCTTCGAGTCCAACATCAAAACCAATGAAAGGGTCAGATACCTGAACTCCTGAAAGTTCATAAGTAGCTCCTCGTTCAAGTTCTGTCAGCAGTTCGCCATCATCTTCTCCCTTCACAAGATCTTTGAGATAGACACAACGTGATTGATGTCCACCTTGGATACGGAAGTTGTAGGGCGGTACCCACTTTTCGCAAACTTTTCAATCAGCTATCTTACCACTCCAAAGTGCTTTTGTGATATGAAAAGCTTGTAAAATTGCGATGTTAAAATCGGAGGTGAGTAAAACCGATTTATATCTCACAGAGATGTACTCAAAACTTTAAGTTTTCCATATACGTAGAGTATTATAGATCTCCGAGAAGATAGAAGATTGTAAAACACATTGAAAACCATGGAGTTAAAATCTAGGGTTAATGGCACTAAACACCCTCAAACTATCATAAAGATTCCAAATTAATCCTTAGACTTCAAAACACTCTAATTGAATACTCAAATATTAATTTTGTATCAATCAGGTCATTTTGGGTATAAGTACCATGGAGGCCTTTGTATTAAGAACAAGATTACATTTTGCCCCTTCTACTTAACAAATGAACAAATTATTCCGTCTATGTTAGATCAAGGAGTAAATTAGTTATTCTGATAAATTTCATCCATTTCTACTGTTGAAAATTGGTCCTTATACGTCAATATGAGGTACACATGGCACATCACGTGTCACTAGTCATTTTGTTAACCATGCCAGTTTTTAACACTAGAAATGGGTGAAATTTTTAAAAGAAAAGACCAGTTTACTCTTTGATCTAACGTATGTGACTAATTTGACCGTTTTTTAGTAGAGGGGTAAAATAGAATCTGTCACAGAGTATAGGGGCCTCCCTAATATTTTTACTGGTCATCCAGTCATTCTAGTTGTCAATTTAGGCATTAAATGTTAGTTCGAATATGACATCAAACATAATTAAAACATGTAAGTGTACCTACCTCACAATCTACTCGGATATGGCGTGTTAAAGAAAACAGACATGTCAATAAAATTTAAGGGGTTAATTTTTTTTAACACGTCATCTCATGTTATCATCATCAAATAAAGAAGCTTTCATTTTGCCGGTCATCGAAGAATTTCAATTCTTTAAAGCTTATTAGAACCGATCTTCAACATAAACATGAATTCTGCAACATGAACAACTAATAGCGATATCTATCAATTAATAACTTAAGCCAAAATATTTCACTACAACACTAAACACTATTTTGACATGATCCAAGATGAAAATGAATGGTAAAGAAGTTTACCGACACTTGAAGGTTGTTAAGGCAGTAATGTCGTTCGATCAAGTTAAGCAGAACATTCAGCTTTGGTTTCAACAGCAGCATTTGAACAGCTCTGAAACCGAACTGCATCATTTCTAGGTAACTGATCGCATGCAGATAGTCTACAGCCTCGAGTGAACCGAATTGCGAGCATTGTTCCACCAAATTAATGATAGATTCGGCTTGACGCTTCTCTTATTCGTGCTGCTTTACATAAAATCCTCGCCAGTCCTATATCATATACATCTCACAAGTTTCAAACACCAATCCAAATGAATTAAATTTTTTTCGTAATCAAACAAAAGTAATAGTTTGTTTGGTAGGAGGGAAAAAAAAGTAAGGAAAAGTCACAATTTTTCCATCATTTTCTTTGTTTGGTAGGAAGGAAAATAGGAAGAGTGAAGTAAAATAAGTGGATTTACAGTTTTCCTTCCCTCAAAATCCTATCTTTCCAAGTGTAGAAAGAAAACACTAATGAATTTAAGCAAATAATTTTATATGAAACTTTATCTTCATTTCCCTCTATATTTTTCTTTCCTCACCATTTTTACCTTCCCTCCATTTTCCTTCCTTTTCCCTTCTACCAAACAAGTATAAAACTCATAACTAGGGGTGTAATCGAGCCGAGTGCAGCTTGAATAGTGGCAAGCTCAAGCTCGACTCAAAATTCAAGACTCAACTCGAACGTCAATTTCTAAGCTTCAGCTTAGCTCTAGGCATAATCTAGATACTTGAGCTCGATTAAGCTTGATCTCGTTCGTAATTAAACTTTTTCTATCTTATAAGGGTAAAAATGTAACTTCATAAAGGAAAATCTCATGATATAAAATTATAATAAAAAGGAAAAGCTTATTAGACTCGTAAGCCATCTAGTTTGAGCTTGGCTCTCTTAGTTACCAGATCAAATTCAAGTTTTTCCAAGTCAATCTCCATAGTTTATGAGGTCCAATATTTCATTTACACCCAAGGTAACCTCACTAAAAACACCCAAGTCAAAGCTATGAAACAAGAGCAATTAGTCCAAATCGACTTAAGTGGGGAAAAAACACCATATTTTTACGGACATTAAAAACTTAACCCAAAAAAGAAAACAAAAAATACAACCTTGAAGTTAGGGTCTCAGCTTCGTATAAAAGAGGCCATCTTTATTTAAAAAGTGACTCCCATAAACAATCCGACTTGCATATTTCTTGCCAATCCCGAAAACAATAATCCAATGAAGAAAGAGCCGATACCTAAAAATGTAATATCCCTAACCCGTAACCATCGCCGGTCTAGGGTTAAAGGCATTACCAGACAAATCAGATTCTTTTACATATATTTCATAATATAATTCATCAAATCCAATCAAAGTGTCCCTTAAATAGGTCTACTAGACCTTAAACATGCTTTAGGAAGGGCCCGGGACTAAACTGAACACATACAGAAATTTTTAGAAATTTATAAATTTTCTAAGTTACAGAGGTCACACACCCGTGTGGGCAGGCCGTATGCCTTCCACGGCCTCAGACACGCCCGTGTGTATAAGCCGTGTCAAAACAGGGCATACATACTGACTTGTCCACATAGCCGTGGACACGCCCATGTGTCTCACCCGTGGTCGCTACTGACTTGCACCACAAGGCCAGTCACACGCCCGTGTGTCCAGCCTGTGGTCAAGTCTAACTTGTTTTGAAATACAACCATGAGGGACACGGTCGAGCCACACGCCCGTGTGCTCAACCGTGTGGGCAATTATAAGCCATTTGCAAGGCCAAAATGCCACCCACACTTTGGGTCATCCATACAAGTACATACATGCATCATACCAAACACAATTGGCAACCAAAAACATACCAAATGGTCATCCCTTTCAACTCATTCAAGTACACTTCAAACATACCAACTTATATGCCATTTAGCTCAACTTATTCACAAACATTTCTAAGCATAAATCATCCACAACTTATCACTACAATACGACATCTACTCATCTATAATATACCAACTTTGCATCATCAAGCTTACCATTACCTTGACCATTTCATTAGCTAACAAACCATATCAAACTAAGCATCATATAGCTTGACTACTCATACACATCACTAACATTTATCTAGCCATATCACATGGCTATATACATATCTCAAACATAATTCAAAGTGACTAGCCTATACATGCCATACTTTAGTATATACATTTTCAAAAGGTACCAAAATAATATTGGGTAGTGTGATGACGATCCTCGACGATCCCCGAGCCTTCTTGTAGCTTTAACGATCTATAAAACAAAGCAAACACACACAAAGTAAGCTTTCAAAAGCTTAGTAAGCCATATACAAATAAACTTATCATAAATGCACATAAACACATTAATACAATGTCATTAATATTTTCCAATGGCAAGTTCATAACATTTTCTTTGGCTCCTTTGTTTAGCCATAGTTTACCAACATATCTTATCTCAAACATCTCTTTTACTCATATCATAGTCATACATATATCACATTTTATATCCACAAACCTATGCACATATCTCATTTGGGAAAGTTCACATATATATACTTACCTTCCATACATATACATAATGTATAATTCAAACGTACCTGATTCGTTTATACATTTCACATAGCCTTTCGTTTTCTCGGAATTGCCCGTTGAACCATTTGGAATCAAATAGGATATTTGGAATACTCAGAGTAGTTGTACAATGCCAACGTCCCAAACGTGGTCTTACATGTACTCAAATATCGATGACACTGTCCCAGACAAGGTCTTATACGAAATCGAATACGATGCCAATGTCCCAGACATGGTCTTACACGTAAATCTCAAATCGACGCCAATGTCCCAAACGTGGTCTTACACGATATCACATATCAGAAACATACTAGTACTGATTAAATTCAATTAATTGATAAAAGTTTAATGAAAATTTAAAATTATTAAAATTTTTTCCAAGTTCACATTTTATTTTGTTTAAACTATTAAATGTTTGAAAATTTATTTGATATACTATGAATGGAATTTTTTGGACTTTACAAGTGAATAGTGAGTTAAGGGTTTGACAAATGTGTCATAGGGTATAATAAAGTAATGACATATACAAATGTGACACTTGTCACAACCTCAACCTACTTATAAAATTTTAAAAACTCTATTCACCTTTTTATATTTATAATTAAATGTCAATAGAAAAATTTATTGCTTAATACTAATTTAAACAAAACCAAACCTTCCACTTTTAAGCATCATTACCCCTTTTAGATTATTGTCGGGGAGGTCATTGTTTTGTCCTCCCCAATTTGAGCATAAATATGTAAATAGAAACATTTACTAAACATAAGTCATATCTTTTTGGGGTTTGCAACTAAAGTTGGAAAATTAAAATTAATTGGGCAATGTTAAGTGCATCTCTTCATTACTAAAAAAAGAGAGAGTTAAATTAAGGTTTTAAGTCAAATGATTGCATGATCCTTAAGAATTCGGATTTAGTTGCATAGTTACCATCGACAGCTTTTTCTTTTAAAAAAATCTCCATTTTTGTTTTATAATATGTTTAGAAGTTTTAGTTGTCTTGTTTTTAAAGTTTCAAACACGTGTTCTTTTTTTAAAATGTAATTATCTAACACTTATTTCATAAAAATGCCAAATATTAATCCAACCATTATAAACAATTTAAAAGTGTAGGACACCAATTTGGTTTGCAAGGCGCAATGGCGGAAAGCCCCAAACTTGTTTTGGCGGAGATTCTCTTATGTTTTCTAAAAATAGTAAAGTTATTAAATAAAAAAAATTGTGTTTTGATAGGTTGATGAGTAAATAGGCTGAATTATGAATTTTTAATTTTAAAATGATAAGTTGGAATTGAAAAATATTTATTGTGTAATAATTTTAAGATAAGGAGTGAGATGGTCATCAATCGTAGCCGTTGGTATGTTCAATCTAAGGATGTGAGAGGTGATCAATCATTGACTTGAAATTGAAGATTAAAAGGCACCCACACTATGATATCTCAGATTTTTATTATGTCTTAAATCACACCCTTCCTTTTACTCCACACCTAATCTCATTGTTTCACACCTCACATCTTCTCCATTGATCTTAATTATCTAAAATTGCCCCTCCTTTCTCCTCTTAATATCATACTTAACCTAATAATCAATAATACATCCATAAAACTCAATATTGATGACATCTAAAATTTTAATATTATTTTTTTAAAAAATTTAAAATAAATATTAATTTAAATAGGTTTTATTTTGGTATTCGAGTTTGACAAATGTGACACTTGTGTTATTTTTACCTATATTTGACAAAAACTATATATTTCATTAATCAATTTTAAGTAAAAAATAATCAAGCGCATAAAATCCTAATTTTAAATTTCATGATTTTTTCACTAAAATAAATATGAATTAGATTGGTATTGTTGTTATAAACAATGGGGCAAAAATACACTTTATTACTATATCAAAATGAAAGATATTTAATAAATTTTAGATTTGAATCTTGTAATATTTTTTTCTTTGTTTTGATAACAATAACAAATTTAATCAAGTAGAGGATGAAAATATTGATCCATGTTTCATAGGGTGGGAGACATATTTGCATATTTGCAACATATTTGCAAAGTGAAAAAGAAAGGAAGTTGCTATATATGAATGAATTATGCAAATACGTGGGAGACATAATCATAAAAGGAAATTGCAAAGAATACCAATCCTTCCCCACAAGTCTCTTGACCAACCACAATAACATAGCTAGAGATCAATTGAGGCATGCAACAAACAAAAACGACTTTTAGTCTACCAAACCTACATATATGCAGACTCTGCTCCACATCCAAAGTTTGTTCACAAATAATTTTAAAATTTAATTTCTCATTTCTCTTTTAAAAAATAAAATAAAATATAAAGTATACTAATATAATACATAAGCCCAGCTTGTAGCCCTTTCGAGTTTGTCCATGAACACATATAATAATATAGACTTAGCAATAACCAATATTTAGTTAAAACTTAATTTGAAGTTATTACATATATTATATATGAGAGTGAACACTGATACATTAGAGCTAGAAGAGATAAATGAGACTTAGTAAGATTTGAACAAATACATGTACTTATATATTCAAAATATTCATATTTTTTACTAGAAAATATTTATTATGAAATATTTATGATTGTCGAAACCATTCTTTTATCGTTTTAAAAAACGGGGATCGACTTTAAAAAATATGGAGTCGTCACCTATCTTTTTTGTTTAGGTGTGATCGGATCACCTATAAAAAATATATTGGTCTGCGAAATTCGAGAAAACAGGTTCGGGAGTCGGTTACGTACGAGGAAGGGTTAGCACCCTCGCAACGCCCAAAATTGGTACCAAATTGATTAATGTTGTCCTAACGTCAAAAACTTGAAAATATTTAGGGTCAAAAACTTTGGAAAAAAGTTAATTAAATTGAAATGAATCTCAATATTAACTTGTTTCAAAGGGATAAAAGTATCATATCCAACACGTTAGGATATAACACATTTATACTCTGACACCGAGATCATCTTTGATTTTCAAAACATGTAAAAAAGGGTACTTGGGTATTTAGTTGAACGAAAAATCGACACCCAGCACGTTAGAATATAATTTTCCGTACTTCTAAACACACAAATATTGCCTTATTTTTTCAAATATGCAATCTTGAAATTGGTTCAATGTATGTTTTTAACGACAGAAAACATTCAGAAAGAATTCGAATATATCTAAAACTTGAAAATATTTAGGGTAAAGAATTTTGGAAGAAAGTTAATTAAATCGGAATTGAATCTCAAGATTAACTCGTTTCAAAGGGACAAAAGTGTCATACCCAGCACGTTAGGATATAACACATTTATACTCTGACATCGAGATCACCTTTGATCTTCAAAACACGTAAAAAGGGTATTTTGTTATTTAGTTGAATGGAAAAATCGACACCCAGCACATTAGGATGTAATTTTCCGTACTTTTAGACACACAAATATTGCCTCGTTTTTCAAATATGCAATCTTAAAATTGGCTCAACATTTATTTTTAATGTAATAAAATATTTAGAAAAGGTTTGAATATGTTGGAATTTGAAATACAATACAAGGATAATATGCGTAAACATTAATTATGAAATACACGAATTTAAAAATATTGATCCACAAATTATACAATACTCTTACAAAATTTAAACAATGTCAAACAAAAACTTTAAAGGCAAATCAAATAAACTTAAAGCAACTAAAATAAATTGGATATGAATACTACACTTTGAAATTATTTTGAATGGGATAATTTGTATAAAATCTTGTTATTATATATATATGTATATACAAAATAATATTTAAATTAAATATTATACAAAATTATCAAAAGAATACATAATATATAATTTGGAAATTAAACATCTATACATATAAACAAAATAAGTTAAAATAATGAAGAATCAACGTTAAAAACCGGGTTAAAATAACTTGAATAATGAGTAAATTTAAGACTAAAAATACGAGCATTATCAATAAAAGTTAATACTTAATTAAAATATATATAAAAAATAAAAATAAAAAATTAGAAGGCTATTATGTAAATAAACAAAATTGTTTAAACAAAATGGAAGACCATATTGAAATTTCACGTGAAAATAAGGGATCAACCTGGTGAATAGTCTAAAATCTTAAACGCAGCATATGAACAGGATAAATTAAAATAACGCATAAGTTATTGAGATCGATTAAACAATAAAGACAATGTGTAACGGAACAAATTAAAAACAATATAGAACTAGAAGGGACTAAACACGCAAATTCCCCATTAATTGCAGAAACACGCGAATCCCCTTTCCACGGGTCGGGTAATTGGGTCGATGCCATTAAACGGCGTCGTTTAGCGATTAAACCAAAGCACAAAAATGGTGCCGTTTTAAGTAGTGTATATAAGTAAAATTTTAGACAAAAAAACATTTGAACACCCTTTTTAAAAAAACTTCATTCTTTCTCTCTGAAAGAGTTCTTAAAGCAGCCCCAAAGATCCGGCGGTCCTCCGCCGTAGCCCTGCCGAGGCTTCGCCATACACGGCGGTCTAAGGCACCCGAAAGTGGGCTTTTCAGCTCTCTCTTGAATCGTTTAACAGCTAGACCATCCCAACCCAGAAAGTCAAAAGAAGGGAGCTACCGACGCATCATGGGTCTGATTTTGCGAAAGAGAAAGGCTCTCCGACGACGCGACCACGAGCAATTTTCGGTAAGCCCTCCTTTTCTATTCGTTTATTTTTACTTCAAATATATCAAAAAATCCAAAAAGAAATTCAGAAATCGAAGTAAAAAATAAAAGAACACCAGTGGATCCAAAGAGGTAAATCACCTTTATTCTTTTTGTCTCCTCTATATATGAATCAGTGTTTTTACATGAAAAGGATGAGGATCGTGAACCCTTTTACAATCGCTCCAATCGGCCTTATATAACCGAAACTAAATAAAATACAAAAATTTATAATTTCTGTTATTCTTTGCTGTCATTTGCTCTATCGTTTGCTCTGCTGTATTTGTTTTGCAGGTACGGAGGTTGTTGCGTGGATGTGGCATTGTACGGAGGCTGTGGCATCGTGCGCGCATGAGGTGTGGGTTGCTGAAGCAATGTGAGGGTAGATAGTGCGCGTGGAGGCTGTAGGCGGACGTGGGAAGGCGCGGCGCACGTACAGGGGCGTGGTAGCCCGAACGTCCTGCGACGCTAGAACCCTCTAAGGTTTCTGAAACATTTGAAAAGTTTGGGCTTAGTGGGCCAGTGTTTGTTGGGTTTTATTTGTATTTGGGCTCGGGTTTATATTGG
This sequence comes from Gossypium bickii, assembly GCA_025503065.1. Classification (NCBI taxonomy): domain Eukaryota; kingdom Viridiplantae; phylum Streptophyta; class Magnoliopsida; order Malvales; family Malvaceae; genus Gossypium; species Gossypium bickii. The sequence continues at coordinate 82,445,463 of CP106713.1, read as the reverse complement.
GTAGAGACTAAGATAAGTTTAGTATTTGGGTTTTAATTGTAAAAGGGCTGTGGACTTTATTAATTGGGTTTTTATTTGGTTTTAGTTTTTTGGTTTGAATCTGGTTAATTGGTAGGCTAATGGGCCGGGAAAATTTTGGGCCTTATAGCTGCTCCTCTTTGCTCATTGTCGTGTAACGGGAATGAAGCAAAGACTTTAAATAGGGCCAAATTTGCCTGGTCTTGTAAGATCTTGACTTCTTGGCACTTCGTTTCTTCAAGTAGCTTCATTCTATTCCACTGCATCTTCAAGGGCATAGGAACTAGCGCTTCGATCTGCTCCAATATAATTTCGAGTAGATGAGAATTCAGAGAGAAAAGATTCGTAGCTTCGATCTTCCTACTAAAATTCTCAAAAATGAAAGTTAATCCTCAATACACTCAGGGAGGAGGGATTTGTAGCTTCGACCTGCTCCACTGGGACTTCGAGGTGATAAGAATTCAAATAGAAGAGATTTGTAGCTTCGATTTTCTCACTAAAACTTTTCGAAAATAAAGGTTGATCCTCATTGTAAACTCAGGGAGGAGGGATTTGTAGCCTCAACTTACTCCACTGGAACTTTGAGGAGATAGAAATTCAGGGAGAAGAGATTCGTAACCTCGATCTTCTCTATTGAAACTTCAAAGAAATACGGATTGATCCTCATCGTAAACTCAGGGAGGAAGGATTTGTAGCCTCAACTTACTCTACTGGAACTTCGAGGAGATAGAAATTCAGGGAGAAGAGATTTGTAACCTCAATCTTCTCTACTGAAACTTCAAAGAAATACGAACTGATCCTCATTGTAAACTCAGGGAGGAGGGATTTGTAGCCTCCACCTACTTCACTGGAACTTCGAGGAGATAGAAATTCAGGGAGAAGAGATTCGTAACCTCAATCTTCTCTGCTGAAACTTCGAGGTGATAAGAATCCAGAGGGAAGAGATTTGTAATTTCAATCTTCTCACTGAAACTTCTCAGAAATAAAGTTGGATCCTCGTTGTAAACTCAGGGAGACGGGATTTGTAGTTTCAACCTACTCCGCTGGAACTTCGAGGTGATAAGAATTTAGATAGACGAGATTTGTAACTTCAATCTTCTTACTAAAACTTCTCAGAAATAAAGTTGGATCCTCGTTGTAAACTCAGGGAGACGGGATTTGTAATTTCAACCTACTCTGCTGGAACTTCAAGGAAGTAAGACTTGTATGGTTTCGATCTGCTCCTATAGCTTCAGGATTGCCAGATCTGCTATATTCGATCCGCTTCGCTCAAGAAGGCAAGGTCTTCGAATTCACCGATGTTGCGACAATGTCCTCTAGGGGACCTGTCCTGTAAAATCAGTTTTGTGTTTATGCTTATGCAAAATGGTTAGGATGCAATGATCAGAATGAATCTAATGCTCCTAACTAAATGTATTATGGACGACATTTGTATGAATGCAGAATGTCATGAGAATGGTCTTTTTACAAAGATTAAGATGCAATGATCGGAATGAATCAAATGCCCCTAAATAGATGTGTCTTATGGATAACATTTGTATGAATGTAGAATGTCATGGGAATGATTTCTTACAATGATTAGGATGCAATGATCAAATGCTCCTAACTAAATGTGTTTTGCATGAATTCAGAATTTTATGAGAATAATCCCTACTTAAGGTTGTCATCGCTTATCGTTCATTGTTTATTAGGGCTCTATCACTGACGTAATATGCTGCCATCTTGTTTGGCTGGTATTCTCGACAGAAAACTTGAGGAAATAATTATAACTGTTCAACAGATTTGCCCCATTATAACTTCAGGGTTCATCTCATTGTGACTTAGCGGTATAGGGTCTGAATCTCTTCCCATCTATCCCATTGCGACCTCAAAATGTAGGATTTATTTCTTCTTCAATCCATCACATTGCCATTCAAAGGTATAAGATCTGTATTATCTTCCATCTATCCCATTATAACTCGGGGGTATAGGGCTTGTAGCTTGTTCCATCAACTGATCACTCCTTGGGTGACCCAACAAGATGTGTATGCATGATGCTCGTGTGAATGCAGAATATTATTTTTTCTTGTGAATGATTCCCCTTTTACATTTGGGTTAACATTGCTCATTTCTTGTCAAGATTGTATTACTGACGCAATATCTTGTCATTTGGTTCAACTACCATTTTTGACAAAAATATGGAGAAATAGTCTCAATTTAGACTCTTCCTTAAACTTGGTGAGTTTTAAACAATAGTCCTATTTCAAGTTATTGTACTATTTAGAAGTTTCCAGAGTAATATGCGAAACTCCTTTCATGAAAGTATTATTAGTCCACTAATCGTTATTTCAATGCGAAATGCTTGAAAAAGATCATAACTGTTGATTGGCATAGCTCAAAACAAGCAAGTTAATCAAAGCTAGCAAATGTAATTAAGCAGGGATTTTATTAAAGACAGCAAATTCAAAATGGAAAAGATGGAAAAGTAGGTACCCCAGATATCGCAGCCTGAGCTTCTCTGTTCAAACTTCTTGAGGACCATTTTAAGCTCAATATGTGTTTTGGGGATTCGGAGTACTTTGCCGATGCCCCAAGACGTAGTATACTTCTTCATTGTTAATTCAGGCATAGTAAGACTGATGTATGCCCCCTTTGATCAAAATTTGAGCTGCCCTTTTTGGGTTTTCAACTCAAATCCCCTTTGGTCTCAAAGCGCCCTTTGCGGGTTTTCGCCTTGGCCTCTCATTTTCTTTCTTCTTTTTTTTTTTTGCTGAAAATTTCTATTTTTTTTTTGAATTTTTTTTTGAATTCTTTTTATTGAATCCTAATTCTCCGGATTGGGTAGGTCATTGTCATCTATCTCAGACAATATTCATGCTTCCCTAGAACTGTTCTTCTTTACTGTCTAAGGTCCTTCTCGGTTTGGCATCCTCTTTCTTCTGAAGTCCCTTTTGCATGGGAAAGAATCTTCTTCAAAGCCCTATCATGAAATTTTCTAGGACGAATCATTTTTGTTGTAAGCTCGCACCATCTGACCGTGATAGATAGCTTTTAACATTTTCTCTTCAAATTTAACTGATCATATTAAGATTAAACGCGTTCTGCCTCATCCAACTTTAATTCTGATAAGGCTCAGAAAAAGGAATTTTAACTTCAATGGGTGAAACCAATGAGAAATGTGTTGCCCCGGTGACGATCCTGACCAATGTTTGATAAGCATAGAGGGTAAATAGTAACTTCTGTATGCCAATCTTTACAAGTCTCGGTCTTTTTATGATCTTTTTTTTTTCTTTTGGTTGCTTTTGCTGCACTGATATGTGGCACCTGATCTTTGAACAGATCGTAGACTTTTTGGCATTATGCGATTAAATGTGATCTTTTTTACTCTCCTTTTTTTGTCAGTATTCTTTCTTTCTTTCTTTTTGTGTTTTTTATTTTTTTGTGTGTGTGTGTTTTTTTTTGGCTATCGACTTTGTAATATTAGCGTATGAAGCGACCTTCACCCTTTTAGTGAAGAAATTGACGCCCACGAAGATGAATTGGTGTTGGCTAAATGCTCTTGACGAGATCGGCCTCATAACATCCGAGTCTCACATGTAGATAAAATGGAGGAGGCACATAAGTCTTGTCTTCCTCAATTTGGCATTTACGACATAACTGATGCAATTTCCTTTCCGGGTAGACCAGTAGCCCGAACCTCTTGACTAGCCTAGCCATTGTGGAACCATTACCATGAGTTCTTTAAACAGCATACCCACATTTCAAGCCTGGCGTTCCTTGATATGATTGTGCGAAAACATCTTGGATCACTTGAGAATAACTCAATGATGTCTCCCCTTATTTCTGTGACGAGTTAGGATTCGATCTTTGCCTCTTTCCTAAGCTTGCAACATCCATTGACCCTTTGCAAGGTAGAGTCTATTTTCATCTTGTTCTACCATCCTTAATAAATCAAAAGACAGGCTACGATCTCTATCATCTTCCAAGTCCTTAGATCCCTTAGAACCTATATCTTATTCAAAAAGGGAGTCAGTAACAACGTCGCTTACATCATTGATATCTGGGTACCTAGGTACAAAGGCAATCCAAAGAATAAATGATTCTAAGGATAATTATTTTTATGGTATGTTTATGAAAGAATATTCTAAAACACAAAAGAATGTACAATTTGAAATATACAGAATGAAAACTATTTACTTGAAAAGATACATTTTATTGAAATAAAAATTCTGGACACAAACCCATTTCACAAAAGGATTCTTATTGCTTCTGGGCTTAAATCAACAAGCATGTTTTGAATATTACTCTAAATTAACTAAAAAAATACAGAGATCCCTTCCACAGTCCCATTGTTTAAAATCTTTCCAAGTACGTAAAGGTAGAAGTTTGGAAATGTCTATTCTCTGGTTCTCTCTTCGAATATATCGTTAATGTTCAGATTCCCTAACATTCCTTCGGGTTTTTGATTTCTTCAATCAGACCTCGCGCTAATGCTCTAAGCTCGATGCATCCTTGAATCTCATGCCCTTATCCATCATGGGCCTCATGGTGTGTACTCCTTTAATAGAAAGGTTGGGTAACGAATTTTCTGCACCATAAAGATCATCGAATTTTACGATACCCAATCTGATGAGTTTTTCGACTACTTTCTTGAAAGCGGTGCAATTTTCCATTGAGTGCCCCGTAATTCCTACATGGTATTCACATTGGGCGTTCACATCGTACCATTTAGGGTATGGAGGATGTATTGGTTCTATATGAAAAGGGGATACAATATGTACGTCGAACAAAATTTGGTACAACTTCCTATACGTGATTGGGATGGGTGAGAACTGGGATTTTTCTGAGTTTAGTCTTGGATTGGGTTCTTGCCTTGGAAATACCTGATGGCTGGCAATTACTGTCTTTAGCTGGCCTACTGTAATCAACTTTGAGTGACCCTTGCTATACCTACTCGTACTATTCACTTCCCTTTCCTTCATTTTCGGGACCTTTGAAGTCCATTCTCCCATTTTCTTTGTTTCTACCAGAACAATTGGTTTGGCTTGATCATCTTTCGGGTTAAAACTTGAGCCCATCGGGAGATTCAACAGTGCCGATGTATTAATCTGTTATTAGGGTTTGATAATGACCGGTGCCCATTGTGAGGGCATGTCTGGTCGGGCCAAAACACTCATTAGAGAGTAAACAATGTCTTCATCGTCATCCACACTGTCGACCACTGGGCCACTCCTTTTTTCAAGCCCTCCGATTAGTAATTGAGTTAACTGGCGCATCATATTCATTTGATTTCACATATCCTGCTGGATTTCGGCCAATTGCTCATGCATTTGTATTTGCCTTTGCTTTAATATCTCGAACATTCGTTCCATGTTTTCCTGGTTAATTGAAATAATTTAACCTAATTAGGGACCTTATGTGAAAATGCAATGCAAATGATGTAATGTAAATGCATGAAATGCAAATGCATGAGATGAATGCAAGAAGAAAGAGAGATGTTGATTCTGAATTCAATTCCATTAGAAGAACTTCTCTAGAAAACAGATTTCTTTACATAAAACGGATTATGTATGCGGCTTTATCCTCATAGTCTAGGTGAAAACATCGATTTTCTCCTTCATATCCGGACGCTGCAGTCAAATCCTTCAAATCCTCCCAAAAGATGTCTCTTTTATTTCCACTCGGCTTGATTCTGGTCGTGGTTCGCTGCTCACTTATCCCTTGCGATATTGATTAGCTTCTTTAAGAAAATTGAGGCATGACGGCTCTTGCACAATTCTTGTCAATTTGAATCTTTCGGGCAAGGTTTTGCATTCCTCCACGGACTATCAACTTTCTTCCATTGTGTTTACTCAGACCATGTCCGGACAACCGTATTATAATCCACTTTATCAAGAAATTCATTTCCTTATGACAAACTCCTCTATTTAGCAATCGAATTACTAATCAACTTCTCCTTTCTATGATGATGCAATACAATACAGTGCAATGTAATGCAAACATAAACACAAAACATGTTAGCACAAGAAAAATAAACAACCAAAATAGATTACCTAAATGAGTGACCATTTTGACACGGCTTTACCTATGCTTAGCTCTTAGGGTTCGCTATATGTGGTTTGATTCTAAAGAGAGGGTACCTGAGCTAGCAGATTCCTTAATCTTCACCCATTATAGGCTCATATGGATTGAGTTCGGTTCAGAGGAATACATTTCCCTATGGCCATGCGGAGGTGAAAACCTCACGAAGCACATAGGTACAGATGTACCCCGGAAGTAGTCCACTAGCCCATGCGGAGATGAAAACCTCACGAAGGCTTAGTTCCTCACTCCCACTTAAAGGTGTGACCACAACGGTCATGCAATGCAATGCCAAAGTATTTCATGAAACTCGACATTATAGCACAAACAAATGCGTCAAAAAAAAACATGATTTTTCAAAACAATTTTCCAAATTTTCAATCGAAAGGACAAAAATTAATCAATTTATGGCCTGACTCTCAACCGGTCCCCAGTGGAGTCGCCAAACTGTCAAAACCATTCTTTTATCATTTAAAAAAACGGGGATCAACTTTAAAAAATATGAAGTCGCCATCAATCTTTTTTGTTTAGGTGTGATCGGATCACCTATAAAAAATATTTTGGTCTGCGAAATTCGAGAAAATAGGTTCGGGAGTCGGTTACGTACGAGCAAAAGTTAGCACCCTCGCAACGCCCAAAATTGGTACCAAATTGATTAATGTTGTCCTAACGTCAAAAAATTGAAAATATTTAGGGTCAAAAACTTTGGAAAGAAGTTAATTAAATTGGAATGAATCTCAAGATTAACTCGTTTCAAAGGGATAAAAGTATCATACCCAACACGTTAGGATATAACACATTTATACTCTGACACCGAGATCATCTTTGATTTTCAAAACATGTAAAAAAGGGTACTTGGGTATTTAGTTGAACAAAAAATCGACACCCAGCACATTAGGATGTAATTTTCCGTACTTCTAAACACACAAATATTGCCTTGTTTTTTCAAATATGCAGTCTTGAAATTGGTTCAATGTATGTTTTTAACAGCAGAAAACATTCAAAAGGAATTCGAATATATCTAAAACTTGAAAATATTTAGGGTAAAGAATTTTGGAAGAAAGTTAATTAAATCGGAATTGAATCTCAAGATTAACTCGTTTCAAAGGGACAAAAGTGTCATACCCAGCACGTTAGGATATAACACATTTATACTCTGACATCAAGATCTTCTTTGATCTTCAAAACACATAAAAAGGGTATTTGGTTATTTAGTTGAACGGAAAAATCGACACCCAGCACGTTAGGATGTAATTTTCCGTACTTCTAGACACACAAATATTGCCTCGTTTTTCAAATATGCAATCTTAAAATTGGCTCAACATTTATTTTTAATGTAATAAAATATTTAGAAAAGGTTTGAATATGTTGGAATTTGAAATATAATACAAGGATAATATGCGTAAATATTAATCATGAAATACACGAATTTAAAAATATTGATCCACAAATTATACAATACTCTTACAAAATTTAACAATGTCAAACAAAAACTTTAAAGGCAAATCAAATAAACTTAAAGCAACTAAAATAAATTGGATATGAATCCTACACTTTGGAATTATTTTGAATGGGATAATTTGTATAAAATCTTGTTATTATATATATATGTATATATAAAATAATATTTAAATTAAATATTATACAAAATTATCAAAAGAATACATAATATATAATTTGGAAATAAAACATCTATACATATAAACAAAATAAGTTAAAATAATGAAGAATCAACGTTAAAAACCGGGTTAAAATAACTTGAATAATGAGTAAATTTAAGATTAAAAATACGAGCATTATCAATAAAAGCTAATACTTAATCAAAATATATATAAAAATAATAAAAAAAAATTAGAAGGCTATTATGTAAATAAACAAAATTGTTTAAACAAAATGGAAGACCATACTAAAATTTCGCATGAAAATAAGGGATCAACCTGGTGAATAGTCTAAAATCTTAAACGCAGCATATGAACAGGATTAAATTAAAATAACGCATAAGTTATTGAGATCGATTAAACAATAAAGACAATGTGTAACGGAACAAATTAAAAACAATATAGAACTAGAATGGACTAAACGCGCAAATTCCCCATTAATTGCAGAAACACGCGGATCCCCTTTCCACGGGTCGGGTAATCGGGTTGATGCTATTAAACGGCGTCGTTTAGCGATTAAACCAAAGCACAAAAAAACGATGCCGTTTTAAGTAGTGTATATAAGTAAGATTTTAGACAAAAAAACATTTGAACACCCTTTTTAAAAAAACTTCATTCTTTCTCTCTAAAAGAGTTCTTAAAGCAGCCCCAAAGATCCGGCGGTCCTCGTGTAGCCCATGGGCTTCGCCATACTGCAATGATCCGAGGCGTCCGAAAGTGGGCTTTTCAGCTCTTTCTTGAATCGTTTAACAGTTAGACCATCCCAACCCAGAAAGCCAAAATAAGGGAGCTACCGACGCCTCTTGGGTCCGATTTCGCGAAGGAGAAAGGCTCTCCAACGATGCGACCATGAGAGATTTTCGGTAAGCCCTCCTTTTCTATTCGTTTATTTTTACTTCAAATATATCAAAAAATCCAAAAAGAAATTCAGAAATCGAAGTAAAAAATAAAAGAATCCAAAGAGGTAAATCACCTCTCTTCTTTTTGTCTTCTCTATATATGAATCAGTGTTTTTACATGAAAAGGATGAGGATCGTGAACCCTTTTACAATCGCTCCAATCGGCCTTATATAACCGAAACTAAATAAAATACAAAAATTCATAATTTCTGTTATTCTTTGCTGTCATTTGCTCTGTCATTTGCTCTGCTGTATTTGTTTTGCAGGTACGAAGGTTGTTGCGCGGATGTAGCATCGTACGGAGGCTGTGGCGTCGTGCGCGCGTGAGGTGTGGGTTGCTAAAGCAACGTGAGGGTAGATAGTGCGCGTGGAGGCTGTACGCGGACATGGGAAGGCGCGGCGCGCGTGCGGGGGCGTGGTAGCCCGAACTTCCTGCGGCGCTAGAACCCTCTAGGGTTTCTGAAACATTTGAAAAGTTTGGGCTCAGTGGGCCAGTGTTTGTTGGGTTTTGTTTGTATTTGGGCTCGGGTTTATACTGGGTAGAGACTAGGATAGGTTTAGTATTTGGGTTTTAATTGTAAAAGGACTGTGGACTTTATTAATTGGGTTTTTATTTGGTTTAGTTTTTTGGTTTGAATCTGGTTAATTGGTAGGCTAATGGGCTGGGCAAATTTTGGGCCCTACAATGATTTTTAAAATATATTTATTATTTAAATATTAATAAATTTTCAATAAAATATTAAGAATATTACTTAAAATTTTTAAAATTCCATGTTAAAATTTATTATTAAAATAAAATTATAAAATTAAATAATTTTATTAAATTAACAATTTATAGGTATGTTTAATAATATTGAAAATTATAACATTTGATTTTAATATTGTTAAATTTTAAATTTTATTATTAATTCAATAATATTTTGTTTTATTTAAGATTAAATTTTATATAAAAATTAAGTTACCCATATAAATTTAATTTTTGAAAAATGATTTTCTTTTTTTCAAAAGGAAAAATCATTTTTTAAGAAAATAAATTTATTTTTTTATTGAATGATAACTAGTTTTTCTTTGACCAGGGCCTTTTCTAGGAAACAACCACAAAACATTTTTCCCTTTTAAGTAATTTTTCGTGAAATAAAGACCACCTAAGTTTAGCAAATGACATGTGAATATCAACAAGTGAAGCCAAAACAAGTATACTAGTATTCTTAACCCATGATTAATTAAATTACTTTTTAACTATTTCTCAAAATTTTAACAATTTTGTAATGTTTTATTAATAATATAGTTATGAAATTAAAATATATAAATATATAAATATAATTTTTAAAACATGATAATTGATATTAAATAAAAATATTTTAAAATACAAATAATATAATAGTAGATTTGTGAAATTCTATTTTTTTTAAACTAATAATCAGATTGAGCTTTATTAAAAATATAAATCAAGAGTAAAACACAAAGTTCAAAACAAATAGTAAACAAAAACGGAAGAGAAGGCCCAGAATTTAAATTTGGCCCGGATAAAAGAAATATTCAAAAAAGAAACTAAATTAAGAATAGTCTAGAAACTCATAATTATCACCACTACTATGCCCAATCAGAAAACTCTAATGCACGTCTTGTCTATCAATCTGCCATTTCTTCTTAAAGATGTTTCTAGGTTTCCAAGGAAATCGTTTATCACCTAAACCATTGATGTACTCATTTCAAACTTTCCTTTCTTCCTCTTCTTCTCCGTCCATTTTCAATCTGGTTCTCGCACTCTTATCATTTTCTTCCTGGTTTTTAGCATATTCAAGGACGCTTCCTAACAGGTATATCTCCTCCTTCTTCTTTAACAATTCAGTTGCTAATATATGTGCTAAATTGTACTGTTTGCTGTTCTTGGAATATATTCAAACATTAAGTTTCTAGATCTAGACGTTATCTGTTGAATATCGTGTATATATGCTCCTACCTGTGATTTATCTTGTCTTTTTGCCTTGCATATTTTTATTATTCATAATGAGTCACCTTCTATAATGAGCTTTGGCCATTGCATGTCTATTCCAATTTGGGCTGCTTTTCGGCAAGTGAGCGCTTCAGCAGCGAAGGCTGAGGCCACTTGTTGATGAATCTCTGAGCATGATAAGAGAACATTACCTTCACTGTTTCTGGCCACAATCCCCAAAGTCGATTGACAGAGTCTTCCATCGTATGCTGCATCAAAATTGATCTTTACTGACTAACCAGGTGGGTGCTTCCATTTTCTAACTTCCTGTGAAATTTTGGGGTTTTTTTTTCAACCCCATTTAGCTCTGTGATATAACTATTAACAAAGCTCACTATTTCTTTCCCAGTTCTACTTACCTTCTCATACATTCTAGCATTCCTTTCTCCCCAGACTGCCTATAATGCGCATCAAAATAATCTACATTGGGAGGGATTGTTTTGAGCAAAAACCCAGGTGAGCCACTGTAAAAACTCCAAATTAGATTCCTGCAAGAAATTCGAGATTGATAATTCTATTAATACTGACACTGAAACAGGACATTCACGAAAGAGGTGATCCATAGTTTCTGCTCCTTTTTCACACCGGGGGCAAATTGCAATATTTGTTAGCTTCTTGTGTTGCATGTTAACCCATGTAGACAAACAATTCCATAATAGTTTCTAGACTGTAATCTTAATTTTTGAAGATAGATTTAGTAGTCAGAGTTTTTTGTAAAAATTTCTGTAGTCAGTTTGTAAAGCATAAGCTCTAGAATCTTCTTCAGAACTTTGTAATAGTTTATAGGCGCTACAAACCGAGTATTCTTCTAAAGGTTCACCACTCCAAGCCAGGAAATCGTTGTGAGGTTCTTACGCCAAAGGAATACGAAGAATATTTTCAGCTATTTCTTCTAAAAGGTATTAACAATCAACTCCCTTTTCCATTTTCTGTCATTAGTATCAATTAGCTCAACAACTTTAAAACCACTCAAATTATTAACAAATGACGATAATCTGAAATTTCTTGCATCTGGAATCCAAGCAGCGTTAATAACTGAAATATTCGTGCCCCTACCCATCTTCCAGTAAAATCCTTCAGCTAAAGTGCCTTTTGTTGCCCATATGCTTTTCCATATGAAACTATTATTCTCCAAAAGCAAATTTAAAAAATTCTCATTCGGAAAATTTTTCGCTTTAAGTACTTGCGCAACTAAAGAGTTTGGACTATTTAAAATCCTCCATCCTTGCTTTGCTAATAATGAGATATTAAATTGAGTCATACTCCTAAAATCTATTCCTCCCTCTTCTTTAGGTCGACACATATGCTTCCACTGACACCAATGTATTCCTTTTTTCCCGTATCCCTTTTGCCACCAAAATTTAGCAAAAATATTTTCTAATTCCCCACATAAAGATTTTGGTAGAAGAAAACATGACATAGCATAGGTTGGTATTGCCTGAAGCACTGATTTAATGAAGACCTCCTTACCCCTTTGTGATAATATTCTAGTGCTCTAACCTTCAATTCTGGAGTAAACCCTCTTTTTAAGATTTTGAAAAGATTCTTTCTTCTATCTACCAACCACATTAGGAAGTCCTAAGTACTTTTCCATATTTGTTGACCTTCTTACCCTTAAAAGTGCCGAGATTTCATCTTTTTTTTTCTTCTAATGTGTTCGAACTATAAAAGATCATAGATTTATTAAAATTCACACATTGTCTTGAGTATTTTTCATATTCCTTTAGAATTCCTTTCAATAACATCGCTCCCCTATTTGTTGCTTCACCGAACAATATACAGTCATCTGCAAAAAGTAAATGTGATATCTCTGGACCTCGCTTACTAGCCTTTGCACCTTTTTAACAAACCCTCTTTCATTGCCAATCTCATATACGATGAAAGTCCCTAGCTGTATAAAAGAAAAAGAAAAGGACTAAGAGGATCTCCTTGTCACAACCCTCTAGTATATTGAAAAATTCTTCCCCTTCCTCCATTAATATTTACTGTATAAGAAGCTGTGGTAATGCATTTCATAATTAGTGCTACCCATTCCTTTGCAAAACCCATCTATAGCATTAATTCCTTTAGGAAACCCCATTCAAATCTATCATAAGCTTTACTCATGTCAAGCTTCACTGCCATATATCCTTTTTTCCCTGTACGCTTTTGTCAAAAAGTGTGCAGAACTTCATAAGCTAAGAGCACGTTATCATAAATTAATCTTCCAGGGACAAAAGTGCTTTAGGCCATATCAATACATCTCCCAATTACTTCTTGAAGTCGATTGGCTAATGTCTTCGCCATAATTTTGTAAATAATCGTACACAAACTAATAGATCTGTAGTTGACAAGATTTGTGGGATTTGGAGTTTCTGGGATCATCAAAATATCTGTTAGATTAAGAGAGCCAAAATTCTGATCATTTTTCAAAATTCCCAAATAGAAAGTTGTGACGTCTTTACCTAAGATGTGCCAAAATCTTTGAAAAAATAATGCTGGAAAACCGTTAGGTCCTGGTGCTTTAGTAGGCCCCATTCCTTTCAAAGCTGAATGCATTTCTTCTGCCGTATAAGTTGACAATAAAGTAGTATTTATATCATGCGAAATATTATTTTCTATGCCTGTTAAGAGATAAGATAGATCCCTAACTCCATTTGACGTAAATAGCTTCTGAAAAAATAAGGTAGCAGCCTTATTGATATCAATTTCATAAGTAACCTCTCCTCCTTCATCTAATTCCAGCCTAGATATTGTGTTTATTCGTCTACGAATTGAGGCATACTTATGAAAAAAGGTTGAGTTCTTATCCCTTAATTTAAGCCAATTTGCCTTTGCCCTTTGTTCCCAGTACATTTCATCTTTATCAATTTCCATATTAAGATAAACTTTGGTATCAATAATCTTTGCCATCGTGTCATCATCCCTTTCTTTCTCCATCAGTATCTCAAGTTCCTTAGTAAGCTTCCTCTTTAGCCCCTATTGCCCTTTTTTAATTGATTGTAATCTTTCAAGTTTCTCAATTATCGTGCTTGTTGATGATTCCCATGATGCCTTAATTTCTTGCTTGAGAGACTCCTCCATGGTCCACCACGTCTCAAAATTAAACCTTGGGTTTCCCATATAAATGTTTCCACTTTTTGTATTTAGAAGAAGTGGACAATGATCTGACATCGAATGGGTTAAATGTTGAATGTTACCTGTTGGAAAAAGATGCCTCCATTTTTCATTCGCAACTCCCCTATTAAGCCTTTCCTTGATATTTGTTTCTGGCAAATCCCCCTTTCCCATGTAAACCAAACCCCCAAATACCTTAAATCCTCTAGTTGACATTCCTCTAGAGTCTCATGGAAGGCCTTCATTCTTCTCTTTTCTCTTGGTATGCTTAAACTTTTTTCAAAAGAATACATAATTTCATTAAAGTCACTGCTTACTAACCATGGATGATTTTGATATTGACCCAATTCCCTTAACAGATTCCAAGAAACATTCTTGTTATTAGCATTACATCAATGTGGATTTTTGAGAAACTTTTCAAATTAACCGTGATATCCCATTTCCATGCCAAGCATAATCCATCACGAGAATCTTCTGCTTCAACATCGATCCCGTTCAGGAAACCACAGCTCCTTCTGACCTTTTCCATACGTTTCTTATCAATTTTTGTCTTCATTAAGAGACCATATGGGGATTGTGCTGCTAAAAATACCACAGCCTTCTTACCGCTTGTGGACTCCTCAATCCACAGACATTCTAACTTATGTTTTTCATTGCGTTCGGTCGGCTTGCCTCTTGGCAGCCGCCGATCCTATAAAGTTTGGAACATCACTCTGCTCTATATTTTCAATCACCTTACCTGATAGAGCTTCACCTCGGTCCTCTTTTTCTTCGTGTTTCAATCTTTTTTCTCCATTTTCGTATGCAACTCATGTACAGCAGATTTCGTTTTCTTCTTATGGGGATTTCCTCTTCCTCATAAAGCTATATTCCTTTCTTCGATTCAACATGGCCACTGGATCTATTCTTTTCCAGCTTGTCTTCTTAGCTAAATTTGAATTATTTACTAGCTTGCTATTACTTTCATTTACATTTTCAACTTTCTTTATTGTTGATCCTTCCTCCTGCTTCTTCATCACCTCCTCCAATCCTGTCAATTGTAGTTTTTTTTGAGGCCTCCAAATCATATTATTCCTATCTTCGGGTGTTTTAATACAAGTTGGCAACGACTCTGTACCTCTTGTATAAGAACATTGAGGCACAATCTTTTTTGAGAAATCATTAAATTTCATACTTTCCTTCCCAATTAAATTTGATTCTACTTTCAATGCCGAAGAGTATAGTGGATCATCGCTAATTTTATTCTTTTCTGTAGGATTTAGCCTAAGACAGTCTTTGAGACCATACCCCATTCTTCCACATCCAAAACAAAACATCGGTAACTTCTCATACTTAAAAGAAATCCATGATTTATTTTTATTATCTATTGAGACAAAAATACCTCGCCGAAGGGGCTTCTGCACATCCAGATTTATCCTAAGATGACATGAATCACCAATAATTTCAAATCTGATTACCCTTCCAAAAGTAACTCCAATGGCATGCAAAACATCTTTTTTGTCAAATTCTGGTAAACACGAACCTATCTTAATCCAAAACGGTGAAGAATTAAGCTTAATCTAATTCCTTTCCATCGGTTTAATCAACCTATCAAATAATATAAGGTTTTTACGAAAGATCCATAGCCTCCCCTCCATAATTGCCTCCAGATCTTCTTCTAAATCAAACACAATCAAAAATAGATTTTGCCCTGCCATCTGAATCTCAAATTTCTTCCTTGTCTTCCATATACTTTTCATCTGTGCCCTAAAACTTTCTGGATTATAGGGCTTTTCTGTCCATATTGTACATATCAGAGTTGGTTTCACACTCAGTACCACCATCGAACATTTAACCGATAATTGAATGAGTTATTCTGCCAGGAAGGAGATCTCATCCCTCCTCTCTCGATCGCCGCCACCACTTTCCTCCATCCCAAGCCGCAGCAGTTACTGCTTTCTCTAGGAGTATAAGCAAAGCACTCTTGGCTCCCAAATTCTGTGAAATTCTATATTTATATATAGTTTGTAACTTAATTTTAAATATTAATTAGTAAATCTAAATTATTAATTAAATTTAAATAAAGTGACCAATAAATAATTTGTTGTAACATTGTTTATATTTTTAGATATCTATTTCATTTTAAATAGTATATTTAATTTCTAAAAGTATTGATGAACTTAAAAATATTTTTTTAAAATTTTTGAATGAAAAATTATAAGTTGAATTTTTAATTATTAAACACAAGCAAATATATTTTATGAAACACCATTAAAAAGTAAATTAAAAAGGTGGAGGGGTTTATGTTACACTTTTCCACTCCTCCCATGCTTATTTTCTTTCCTTTATTTAATTCTAGACTGCCATATGTCAATTTTTAGTTTCTGTACCTTCTTTCATACAAGATTGAGGTGGGAGATGGGGTAAGATGATTTAAATTTATCCCAAAAGGATGTTTAATAAGAAGTTTAATCATTGTTACATGAAGTCAAGATATAAGTGTACATTATATCTATTAAATTGTATGAGAAATGAGTAATTTTTTTATTGTTCATATCCGTTTTATAATTTATCTTCGGGGTTCATTATTATTATTTTCAACAATATTTTCTTTAAGATTTGATGTTAGGAATGTAATGTATATTTGTATTGTATCACATATTTATGGGTAAAAAAGAGTAAATTTTGATGCAAGGAAAGAGAGGTTGATTGGGAATTGAAAGTAGAAGAGAGATGAGACAAATTTTGGTGGCCAAGCAAGCAGGAGCCCCCTTATTCACCAAACTAGTAGGGTATATGGGTCAATTGGGAAATGTAAAGCTAATAAAGGAGTGGTTATGAAATCAAATTAATAAGAGAGGGTGTTAGGCCTTTATCAAAAGGGGTTAAGCAGGAAAAATCAAAGATGGATTGGGGGGACCTCATCAATTATTTTTCAGCTTCTCTTTCATGACTTTTTGGTTAAGATATGAACATCTTTTGGACAAATCTGACTGACAACTCCATTATGTTTATATATCAACTAAACTTACCAACTAATCTGCCACAACTATAATCCCTAAAATGTATTACTTTAAGATAATTTAAGTCTATAAACAAAAAGAGTACTGCAGAAAATTGGGAATTTGAATTCTTTGCTTTTAATTTATGTGTGAATTGTTTTTATATTTATTTTTATTTAAATTTTTATCTTAAATAGATTTTAAGGGTAAACTATTAAAATAGTCACTTTTGTTTCTCTTAAGTTATATTTTAGTCACTTATGTTTGAAATATTACGTTTTAGTCACTTACATTAATGTGTTGTAACATTATGTTTGATATGTTTTTTATGCAAATGTAAATTGCCTAAAATAAATGCATAAAGTTTCCTAAATTTTAATAAATATGTATTAATAAATACTTAAAAATTATTTAATATTGAATTTTCAAAACTGAAATACAAATACACATGATAAATTATTAAATTGTCAAATAATTATATATAAACTATGACACGTTGAATTGTTTCCTAATCTGTAATTCCCTATTGCTATGTTAGATAAGAATTTAGAATTGAGTTTTTTAATGCTAGAATTTAGAATTATAATAAAAGCATAATGATTTTTTTTCAATAATACTTAATATTTATTTTTGTCATTTTGAATTTTGTGTTAAAAATAAAAGGTTTAGAAAATTAGAATTGTTGCTTGAGGCATGAATATTATTGTTCTTTGTGGATTTACATATCCCTAAGATTTAACAAACACTTCTGTTAACCAGTAGAAAAACAGAAAATAAGAAAAACCAAACCAATTAAATACCCAGCTAAAATTGTAAAAGAAAACTTTTGGGGAAATAGGGAGTGTTTGAAAGAGAATGTGGAGAATAAATTGGTTGAAAGATTTTGAAGGCTGTCAGGGTATTTATAGGAGTTTCATTAACTAAATATAAGACAAGTAAGTTTATTGAATTAGTTAAAAGTAATTGAAGATGGTTCAATGAATCTAGACTTAATTAAAAATAGTTTCATTGAGTTAAGTTATTTTTAGCTTTGGCTAAATATAGGTGTTATAAGTTAAGAAAATCACTTTTATTGGACTCTCAAAAAATTCAAGAAAAAATAATTTCAAAAACAAAAGGGCTCAAATATACATTACTCTAATCTTTTGGGTCCTACCCTCTCAATTTGATTCTTACTAAATATAATAATTTAAAGATAAGGTCTCAAGGTAATACAAAATTTGTGTAATTCTCTGAAATATATAAAACATTCAACACTTTAAACATTACTTTTCAAAATTCAATAAAATTATTGTTTTTGGACAAAATAATTAATTGTACCGTTAAAATTTTAACAATGCTAATGTTATAGTCTGTGTGATAATCCAAGTGCACTTTATAAAAAAATTAAAATTTTAAAAATCAAAAAATAAAAATAAAAAATATCGCATCAATAGTGAAGTACACTTTGAGATTTCATATCAATCCTTTTAAAATTTTAAAAATTCAAACAACTTTTTTTATCCACAAAAATAATAACTTAACTAAATTTAAAAAAATTAAGGAACAATATAACCAAAAATAAAAAATTAAATTCTATTAATTAATAATAATAATCTCTTCTTGCCAAGTCTCCAGATTACAGAAATTAAAGATAAGTTTTTGTGAGGTTTACATTGTTCCTTCGATTTTCATTTTATTAATTATAGATTTTAGAAAATATTAACAAAACACAGGAAGCAGTCATGGTTTAAAAAGATTTACTGACTAGAAGATTCAACCAATCTAAAAATATTAAAAAAATATATATCAATAATTAATTCATCAAAATATAAAAAATGAAAACATAAAAATAATATAAATTACAAGACATTATGTTTAAAAGGTTAAATATACAATTTTTTTTATCCAATTAAGTGCCTAAACTTCACCTCAAACCTCAATTAAATACCTAACTTTTTTTGTCTAACTAAATACGTGACCTCCAGGTAGAATGTGCATGTTAATTCAAAATAAAAATACGAAAATAATAATAAAAATGAGATTTTAGGAACCGGTTATTTCAGTTTTAATTAAAAAAAATCATTTCACAGTAAGCAGTCAGTCCAACAACGGAGCCATCCAAATGAAAAGCCAAAATTTAGGGAAATATGTCTTTCGAAAAGATTACATGATTTCCTTTTCAGATACCTTTCTTCTCCTTCTTATTGTTTTGCCTAAAAAACCCTCTTTTCTTTTTCTCTGGAAAGTCAAATAACAGCGTTAAGTTACAACGTTAACACCGACGAACCAGCTTTCATATATTAACAATACTTCAATAAATAAACATTCTCAAACATATACCAAAACCCACAACACTGAGACAGAGCGATAAGACAAAAGCAAAGTGGTTGCAGTTTGTTCATTAGATCGGACCGTAAATGTAAGTTTTACCACATTGATTGCATGCATGTGAAAAAAAATGCGAGTTCTTTTGTTTGTTTGTTTGGGATGGTTTCTTTGTTTGATCTCAACTTCTTTTTGATTTGGGGGTATTACACCTTTGTTTTGTTTTACAGTATTTACAATAATCTAAAAGTTTTTTGAGGGATATGGAATGTTGGGTTTGTGTTAGATTTGAATTTTAATAACTATGATGTGAAATGCCAGTTTACTTGAGTTGAAATTTTGGATTGTTTTAAGAAACCCAGATTTGTTTAAGCATAGCATTTCAGATTCTATTCTTCTTTTGATTCTCCAGTAGCCTTGAAGTGCATATCTGTGTTTTAAGTAGGTAGTATATCAATTTTCTTTAGTGTTATATATGATTACGTATTACAGTCTTGGTGTGAACAGTGTTGATTTTGGACCCAATCTGAAATTTTGGATTTCCTTTGATTCTAAATTCAAATGATTTTGCTCTGACAGAACTCCAAATCATGTTTTCTATTCTTTTTCCTATGTTTTGGTATTTTGGTATGGCTTTTGACCTATGATTGTTGTTTATTTATTTAATTGAGTTGGTTAATTGGTCTCTTATGATAATTATGGACAAAGCACGCCATTTTAATAAATGCAAATGATTTTTTTTTTTTTTTTGGTACAATGGAAAGGATTGTATATGTTGAGATTTGAATCCAAACCATCTAAATTCTAACTTTTAAGAGTGGCTGCATAAACCAAATCTTAATGATATATATCTATACTATTCCTTCTATTCCATGTTTCATTGGGACGATTGAGATCATCTTTCTAGAAGCAAATTTATGTGCCAGCTGCGTCTAAAGATTATTGGTTGATTGCTCTGAAATAGCATGTTTTCTATCAATCTAAATGGTGATTGAACTTGATGGTTTTATGTAAATTAGCATCAATATAGAGATTCTTATGGCAATGCGGATGTTGCGATTGAAATGTGCAGCTCAATGGGTGTAGAAGTTACAGACATATGCATGGACAAGCAATCAGATTGTGCTATAGTTTACTCGAATGGTGTTTCAAATGATGAAACATTTCATAGTCATCACAATGCCATGCAGTCATATACGGATGGGGATCCCGAGCTCCAAGGTACAGATGAAGGCACCGAAGCAAAAGAATATGAGGTGAAGGAATGCACTACTGAAGATTCAGTTGTGAAATCTGAACAAAGTCAAATTGAGAATGCCAAGGAAGAGCAGAGCATGTTAAACTCCAATCTATACGCTGGCCTGCCTGAGGATGAGGTCAAACATGAAACTGCCAGAACAAAGAATAATAAAACGAGAGTATCCAAACATGTATCAAAACCTGCTGCAGCAAATGTTCGAACGAAGCACACTGTTCCGCAGCCATTTGCCCTTGCAACTGAAAAGCGTGCTTCATCTGGACCTCGTCCTGCTGTGTCTGAAGCTAACGCTGGAACTGGTTTTAACAAATCTTCTAGCATAAATGGTGCACTTCATCTAAACACAAGAAAACAGAATCAGGTAACTTTCTTCATAAAGATATCTTTTTCTTTAAACTCCATGGTTCATTTGAGTGCATAGTAATAAATTTTACTTAAGGCACAGGCTTTATCATGTTTTAAATGTATTAGAGGCTGCATAAATTGATAATAACTACAAACTTCTCCTCTGGAACTTTGATTTCTATTGATATCATTTTTCTGTAAATGTTCCTATGGAAACCTGAAGCAATCACACTGTGCCTCGATTAGTAGCTTGTCCTTTCTTTTCTGTTTTCTTTTGAAGTATAAATTCGAAATGGAAATCATGGCTCCAAAAGGTAATAATGGATTCAGCAGCAAATCTAGATTGATCAACTACAGGCTCAAGAATTTCCTTTTCTTTGTTCCATTCCCTCATAGTTGCTCATGACGCATCTATATGTTTGGCGGCAGCCCCAATTGGTCTTGAGGAAGCCTCTGCAACCTAATAACAAGAAGCATTCTGATGATGATGAATCTTATTCTGTTACTTCTATGTATCCTCTTTCTACCTGGATTTAAGTTCATACATGCTTTTTCTATACGTGTTTGGTTTTATATGTCTTTGACATGCTGTCCTCCTGTGCATTCATATACTTTCTTATATGTAGGGTTTCTTCTGTTTGAAAAAGGGGGATTTTGAATTCTTGATATTATATTCTAACATGTCCACACATCTTGCTGTCGTAATTGTTAAAAGATTTGTTCAATTGACGGAAAAGCTTGTCAAATTAAGAGCACTAACCTATAATTTAATGGAAATGTTTATAGTTATAAAATTGTGAAAAATGTATTTAGATTGGACATGGACACTGCATGCCCATGGCAAAGCGTGAGATCATCTCTCTGACCATAATCACTGATGTTATCCCTTGACTGTACAAAGCACTTTGGTGTCTTCCCAGACTGCCAAGCCAAAGCCAACTGTTGCATCAGCACCTACATTTCGATGTTCTGAACGCGCAGAGAAAAGGAAGGAGGTATTGTCTTGACTTTGACATGCTAAAATGCATCTGCCTTAACTTTTGCATCCAAATGCATGTGCATTTGCAAATCCTTGTCTCACTTTGTTGTTTTCTTGTAGTTCTATTCAAAACTGGAGGAGAAACACCAAGCTCTGGAAGCTGAGAAAACCCAAAGTGAAGCAAGGACTAAGGTGCAACAGCTCACCATGCTACTTACACATCTCTCTTTTGTCTACTAGTTTTAATTTACTGTTTGAGGCAGATAATTATAGTTCGAAATAACCCCAAGAATGGTAATTCTGTTATTTCCTCTTTGCTTTTTTCCTGATAAAAAGTTTTGAAAATTTTCAAGGAAGAGATGGAGGCAGCCATCAAGCAATTCAGAAAGAGTTTGACATTCAAGGCAAGCCCCATGCCAAGCTTCTACCATGAGGGACCACCACCAAAAGTTGAACTGAAAAAAGTATACTGCAGATTTGTATTAATATTTATTTGACATTTAGCCTGGTTCAAACAGCTAATTCACTATTTAAATTTTGATATGCTGCTTTGTGTGGATGTCAGCTGCCACCAACTCGTGCAAAGTCCCCAAAGCTAGGTCGAAGGAAGAGCTGCAGTGGTCCAGTCAGTTCAAGTCAGGGAGACGAGGTAAAAGGTACTTCTCATCACAAAAATCGTCACAGTTTGGGTAGTCGAAGAGAAGCCATTATTGCCACCACATTCAGTTCAGCAAACAAAAAGAATAAAAACAATGTCCAGAACGGAAACTCTCCTTTGGAATTTAACGATGAGTCTTCTAAAGCACAAGAGATGAGTGAGTTGGTTCCACCGGAGGCAAATGGCCACATTGACTTGGACATTAATTTCCTATCTTGAGTTTCTGGTGAGTTTTCTAATTTAAGGGAAACACTTATTCGCTTATTTTCTTGTGACTGCACTAAAGAATGTTTATTCTGTTTTCTTAAAACTGCAAAGACTTGTTGCTCTTTATTGTTATTAAGTGTAAATTCCTGTAAGTTATAACGTGGTTAATATATATAATGTTCTTGATCTGTTGTAATATTTCACAAAGATAAAGAGACTCCACTTCACCTATTTGAACAATTCAATAAATTTGTTCTTAAATTTCAATCTCTTCGTTTAGAATCTTTGGCTAACACTGACAATCTTATTGCATTTCCTTGGTGTTTGTCTGCTAAATTAGACATTGGAAATGACTTGAATTTGCTACTAATTGACTCAACCGGACTCATTGTTTCTACTTCTATCTATGTGATGTAGAATTGTACAAGAGCAAAGGTACTAACTATTATCTAAACTTATGAACCCAGTAACGATTGTGTATTTGAATTGTTTCTTTTCTTTTGGTTGCCTGGGAAGAGTTGTGCTTGTTGCCTCCGTTAAGAGATGAAAGAACGAAGATAAAGTAAGGTGGAGGGGCCATTAAAGCGGTGCTTTGTTAGGGTGGAAATTTTGCTTTTTACGGAATGAAAATATGATCATTGAAAGTTCATAAAGTAAAGGAGAAAAAGATGCCCATGGAGCCTATAGAACATTGTTTTGGTGGATATATGTACTAGTTTTATTAAAATAAAGTAATTTAATAGTTTACATACAAATATTAATAAAGAAAAATATCAAGAAAATTTTCAAAGTTTTTTTTTTGGTGAATTTTTTTAAAAGTTGAACTCATATAAGTATATAAAAATAACGAAATAAAAATAAAATATAATTCAAATATAAATGTAATAATATAATAAACAATAAAATACTTGTTGAGCTTTTTAGAGTGTCCCCTCCATATGGGTTATAAACTATATATTTATATGATATGGTTATCGTTTATATATGTGACATCGTAGGTAGGTTACAATACACGTCGACATGTACCTTATTCTAGGGTTAACACGTGTTTATACAATATGGGTTCGTCGTTATGATGGTGCGAACATATATCGTGCGGTCTCATAGAATTATACGATGTGGGTTTTCCTATATGATGATGCGAACTTACATCGTGTAGTCTCATAGAAGGGTATGCGAACTTGAAGTGCAAATCATGTAGAGTATGGGTCAAGACCCAGTCGGGTAACAGGTCGGTAATAGTGAGTATCATTACAATTTTTCCCCTACCTAGTTCGAAGAAGAGTTATAAAGTGACTTTCTTTGAACTTGATTTTATGATATGAGAGGTCATAGAAGGAGAAGCTTATTAGATACGCCTTATATTTTAACTTGTAACGTACATTTCGCCACGTGTTAAGAAGTGGTACAGTTGTACACAACTAATTGTGCCATTATTCTCGAATACATGAATAGTTAAGGTGTAAAAACCCTTTTAAAAAGAAGTTACCTGAACCTAAAAATTACACAGTTTGAATTCGAGATTTTTGAGGAGAAGCCATTGTTGAGAAGAACAATTTTAGAGATAATTTCCTTAAAATTTCCATAATTCTTTCGATTTTTTGTAGGTTTATTAGAATACAATAGTTAAGACTAGAGGAAGCAGTCGTGCTGCTCAGGACATCCTTCCACAACGTCGTGAAGTGAGTTGTAACATCCCGATTTTGGGACTAGTCGGAACAGTGGTTTCAGAACCACTAAACCGAGGTTGGAGAAAATTATTTTAATATTATTTTATGAGTTATAGCATGATTATATGGGTGCATGAAAATTTTGGTGTATTAATTTTGGTGATTGCATGCTCAATTGCGAAAAAGGACTAAATCGCATAAAGTGCGAAAGTTCTATTCTACAAGCTAAAGGTTCTAATAGCTATAGAATATTAATTCGAGGTCCTTAATGTACAATTAGACCTTTAAGGATGAGTAGGCCGGCCATAGAGACAAGAAAATAAGATTTTTCAAGAGTAGGTAAAGTTTTGGTGACTTAATTGACTGGTAATGATAAAATAAAGATAAAATGATATCATCTTTTCATCTTTCTACAACCACCGAAAATTTCAGCAAAGAAGGGCTTTCGGAAGCTTGAAAATTTTCAGCCATTTAAACCCTTGCAAGTAAGTGATTTTGGTGGTCTTTCTTAATAATTTTTGTACTTTTGAGACCCTTGTAGCTTGAGCTAACTAATGAGGGGACTATTTTGCAAAATGGTTGAAAGTCTAGGGTTTTTCCATGAGAGCATTAGTGTTGTTTGTTAAAATCTTATGGGAGAAAATGAGTCTTGGTTGTTAAATAAACAACTTTTGTGAAATGAGTTTCCATGAAAACACCTAAAAAGGGACCTTTTTGTAAAAGTTGTAAAATAGATGGTAAATGTATGTAATAATTGAAATCTTGAGTTTCTATAAGAGAGAATATGAATCAGCTAGGCTTGGGTGTGTGAAAAATGAACGCATTTCATTTTACGAGCCTAGGGGTAAAATCATAATTTTTATGAAAGTCTAAGGGCAAAACAGTAATTTTTCTAAAAATTTCTTGTCTTGATTTATGTGGTGATTAAATGAGTGAAATTGTCATTTTAGATCAAGAAACACGAAGTCCGGACAGAAACCGAGGAAAGAACAAAGTGTTGGACTAAATCGAACAAATATACATTTTTTGGTACCGAGGTAAGTTTGTGTGTAATAAATTCAATATCATGCTAGTATGTTTTAATATGCTTGACATTCGTGAAAATGTATATTATTTCTATGAAATTGACCAATGATATTTAATGAGAGTATAATGAAAATTTATGATGTGAAAGCCCCAGTTGACCTTCGGAATAGAAATGATTCATAAGGTCCCGTATAAGACCATGTTTGGGGCATGGCCTTGGCACTGAATTGAGATCCCGTGTAAGACCATATCTGGGATATGGCCTCGGCATCGAATATGAAAATCGTGTAAGACCATGTCTGGGACATAGCATCGGTATGCGATCTCGTATAAGACCATATCTGGGATATGGCAACGACATCGATATGAGATCTCGTATAAGACCATATCTGGAATATGGCATCGGCATCGACATGTGATCCCATGTAAGACCATATCTGGGATATGGCATTGGCATCTTATTATGTGTATGACGAGTTTGGGTATCTTTCGTTATTCCAAGCGGTTCAACGGGGTAAAGAGCTAAAATTTAAGTCCAAGATGGTAAAAGTGCTAAAGTTATGTGATGAAGTGATACAGGTACATGTGAGTATATTACGAGAAATGTGTCTGATATGTGATATGTGAATGGTAAGAGTAAGCATGAGTAAGTTATAACAATGTGCTTGAGAACTTCTGATGTTACTCAATGAAACGTATGGATGATATCATAAGCCTTTATGTTGCTATTTATTTCATGCAAACTTAGTAAGCTTTATGCTTACTCCCTCTCTTTTCCTTTTTCTTGTAGTGTCGCCAAGATAGCTCTGGGATCGTAGAACATCGGAGCTCGGTTCACATTATCAAGCTATTCTTTTGGTATAGTAAAGTTTGATTATTTTGGGTATGGCATGTATAAGAACTTGGTTATTTTGTTATATGTCATTTTGATTAGCCAAGATGTTGGCTATTAATGTTACTCAATTCATTTTGTATAAGGCCACGGTTGATGACTATTATTCATTATTGTTATATGAAAATGATGTTTTTTTTTTTTTTATGGATGTGCAAATTGCATGGTTGAGTATTTGGTATATTATTGCATGAGTAAGTAGGTTGTTTGATATGGCTTATGTTGGTGCAAGTAAGGGTGGAAAAAAGGGCTTGGTAAATAGCCTTGTTCTTATCTACACGGGTAGACACGCGGGCGTGTGTGACACACGGTCTATCTCATGGGCGTGTGGTTTGGCTGTGTGTCCCCCTGCATCCTAAATTGGCAAATACCCAATAGTAACCACACGGGCCGAGACACAGCTGTGTGTCTCAACTGTGTGGAAGACACGGTCATAGAACATGGGCATGTGCCTAGGCCGTGTGAAGGTTGCACCTAAAAATAGGAATTTAATTCGCCACATGGTCCAAGGACACGGACATGTGCCTTGGCCGTGTGACCTTATGGAGATGATGACGTCAGAAACAGAATGTCAAGGTTTTCACACACGGGCTAAGACACGGGTGTGTCATGGCCATGTGAAGGACACGGGCCGTAGACACGGACGTGTGTCAGGCCGTGTGAAAACCCCAGTAGGTTAGAATAGAGAAATAAATTCGCACGGACAAGGGACATGGGCGTGTGTGATAACATGGTCTTCCCACACGAGTGTGTGTCCCTGTTTTTTTTTTTACAGCATTTTCTAAAGTTTTCGAAGGAACTCAATTTGATCTTGAAATGTTTCTATGATGTATTTTGGGCCTCGTAGGCCTATATTAAGGTTGTTAAGAGGAAGTTTAAAAAGTTTTAAATTTGAATGGACTTTTATGATTCAGAATTGTATGTATGCATGAGTTTAAGTTAGGTAATGCCTCGTACCCTGTCCTGGCATCGGATATGGGTAAGGGGTGTTACATAAGTACTCCGGTGGAAGCAAAGACTTATGTTTGCACCACGAAGGAAGAAGAAATGAATCACATTTTGGCTACTCAGGGGATTCAAATACCCAACTTTGCTTCCTACTTCTCAATTATCGAAGGATTGAAACG
The DNA here is from genome assembly GCA_025503065.1 of Gossypium bickii. Lineage (NCBI taxonomy): Eukaryota > Viridiplantae > Streptophyta > Magnoliopsida > Malvales > Malvaceae > Gossypium > Gossypium bickii. The sequence goes on along the minus strand of CP106713.1, from coordinate 82,418,286 downwards.
ATTGAGCGATACCATCGATGGAAGTTTTTTACTTCCGCTGCATGTGATAGAGGCATGTTTCCATTTACCACTTTACTCCTTCCATGTTCTCGATGAATACATGATAACTTCGGGATAGTTATTTGGCTTTTCGTGATTACTCGCAATGACATTTTTCATTGAATGCAGTCAGTGAGAGTAAATGTCATTGATCGCCATTTTTTAGAACTTGTACCAAGTGAAAGTGTGCAATTGAGGGGGTTCAGTAGGTTTATTATATTTTTATACTCATGGAGATGTAGAATCAATCATTTCAAACTGGTCTTTGAACCTTCGCCTAAATCGCTGCAAGTACATACGGGTTAAATACAAGCTTAATGGTGGCTTTGACTTTTCAATTGAATGGTTGATACCTGGTAAGGGTATGTGTCTGAAGAAGGGAGAGATTATGTCTGAAGTAGGTTGAGGGACAGTATTACAGACTTCGCAATGGTCATGTACTAGATTTGGAGGAAGTGCTAATTGTTAGAAACACGTTTCAGCATTGCCTCTTAAATCTAAGTCCCAATGGATGGAGGCAAGTTGATGCTGATAATGATGCAAACACAGTTAGAGTGCTACTCGCACAGGTTGCATGGCTACATGGAGCTACTGATGACTTGGGGCTTTTACTGTTAGGGAGAAAAGAGGAACCTAGGAATTATTTTTATAGCTTTTGTAAATTAAAGCCTCATCTGTGGTCTTCGAAACCTTCAAGGGATCTAGAAAGTGGTGTGAATCCCCTTATGCTAACTACTGGTGTTGATAATACACTTGTTGGTAATGCAGACACAGTTCGCGGTGTTGAAGGAAGTTTAGAAGAATCCATTAGTTTATCTAGAGAGATCGAAGAATACATGGACGTACAATCTTTTATGCAAAATGTGCGATGTGGTCCTTTTGGTACTGCTGTTAGGGAAGGGAGTGTGAACAGTAGAAAGAAATTGAAGACTACTACAGGAACTGCTAACATTGTACTGAGTAGTGAAATGAGGGTAGTCCAATAAGGGAGCTTCGTCAAAAGAAAGGAAAAGATCGTGTTGCAATATCTAGTAATGTGGCCTTTATTGCTACAGTCCTTGCTGTAATTCCATCTCCTCCCAACTCTCTTGCTAATCCTCAACCACCATCAATACCACCAACTAATGATACATTCGGGGTAATTGTTGATTATTGCCCTCCTGGTGGTTCCATGAAGTTCACTTCTTTTGGTAGTAAGTTGGGAAAATTGTTTCCATGGCGTAAGCTGTAACGACCCGAAATTCGTGGGCACCAAAAAAAAAAAAAAAAATGTGTTATCGGGCCTCCGTCTTAGTAAATCGAGTTAGTAAATAATCATTAGGAGTAATTATGAGTCTAGTAGTGTGCTTAATTAGATTTTTATTTAGTGAATTTAGCTTAATTGAGAGTAATTAGGAAAAAGGATCAAATTGAATAAGGAGTAAAAGTCTAATTGTAGATTAAAAGAAAATAAAAAGGACCAAAATGGCAATTATGCCATTTAGCATAAGTTGAGGTGACATAAGCTAAAAAAATCTGAGATTTTATGTGTTAAAATATATTATTAATATTATTAAATAATTATATTAATATAATATTATATTATATAATAAAGTAAATAGTAAATGAAATAATAAAAAGAAACAAAGAAGAACAGTAAAAGAACAGAGAGAGCATACTGAAACAAGCAGGAAAGAAAGAAGAAAAAGAAGGAAAAAGGAAAAACTAAAGATTCAAGGTTTTAAACTTTAAAAGGTAAGTCAATCAAGTCCTATTCTTTTAATTTTGATGTTTTAGAAGCTTTAAAGCAAGATTTTGATGAAACTAAGTTGATATTTTGAGAGTTTATTGGTTTTTAAGTATAGTTTATGTTAAAGAAAAAGATGAACAAGGGGTTAAATTGAATGAAATTTAAGTTAGAGTTAGTAAAAGGATTAAATTGTAAAGTAAGCTATAAGTTTTGTATTATAGGGATTGATTTGGAAGAAATTATAAATTAGGGTTTATTTTGAAAATTTTGTAATCAAGTTGAATATGGAAGGAATTTAAGTAGAATCAAGCATGAATTAAGTTAAGAAAATAAGTAAACTTAACTAGGATTTAATTGCAAAATAAGTCATAAGAAAACAGATTTAAGACAGCAGCAGTAGAGTAACTTTGAAAATTCACCAAAAATCGTAGAAATGGAATTAGAAGTTGAGTGAGATATGAAATTAAAGCTTATTGAGTCTATTTTGATATGAAAGAAACAGAGATAGCAAATAAGTTCTGTATTGTGAGATATTTAAATTTTAGTGAAACTGGTTCAGGGTGATTTCGAGATCCCCTGTTCTGACTTGTAAAAATAATTAAAAATTGTATAAAAATGATTTTGGAACATAATTTATATGGTTAAATTCCTTAATGAGTCTAGTTTCAAATGAGCTAAACAAGGAGGCCATCTAAATTCTGTACAAAGAGTAATTTAATTGTAGTGAAGAGAGGTCAGAGCAGTTGGACAGTAAAACAGGGGAAACTTTAAGAATAATCTGGTATTGATTGGCCATACCAAAAATTCTGAAAAATTTACAGTAAAAATATATATGAGTCTAGTTTCGGGAAAAATTTACGGATCTTAATTTGGAGTTCCGTAGCTCCAGATATAGATGATTTAGTGACAATGACTCAGGTAGACAGCCTAGAAAGAACTTATAAGTAAATAATAGAATTGTGTATAAAAGATGTGGAATGAAGAGGAAGAGTAGAAATTGAATAAAATTCAATTATTTATTGTAATTTAATGTTGTAATTAATAATGTAAATTATTATTTTCGTAGCTAAAAAGGAACTCGAGGCATCAACCCATAAAGGAAAGGAGAAGGTTACCGAGGAATAATCAAGCAAATTCGGGTTTGTATTACTATAATTCAAGCTATTTATTTATTCATTAAATATTAGATTAATTTATGGATATGGTAAGTAAATTATAAGGTAAGTGTTTTTATTGAAATTGAATTGTATCCGGATTGATATGGAAAAGTGTAATTAATATTGAAATTGAATTTATTATGAAAATGAAAATGAAATTGAGAACTGAAATACCCTATTAACTAGTCGAAATTTGAGTCGGATATAATTGGCATGCCATAGGACATGGAAGAGTACGGGATTTTTGCCGCCATCGATCAGCACTTACGCGTGCGACTCATCGTTATCGTTATCGTTATCGATTCGACACTTTGTGTGTCGATATCGTTATTCTTATTATCGCATTCTGAGTTCACACTTTGTGTGTTGAATATCGATATTGTTATCATTATCGATTCGACACTTTGTGTGTCGATATCGTTATTACCGTTAAGGCACATTGTGCCGCATCGAGTGTTGGGTTGGAATCCGTGTATCCGTTAAGGTCCGAGTGCATTAATAGGGGTAAATAAAGAAAAGGTTAAATTGAATAAAATGAAATGGTTGAGCCATTGGAAGAAATGCGAAAATAGAACATGAACTGAAAAATGTGATTGAAATATGAGCATGAGAAAAGAAAGTATGAACCATTGGTTCAAGAAATGGATAATGGCTCAACATGATTGTGTATTATTTCAATTGTTAAATAGCTAAATTTGAATTGTATGAATATATTGAGAATGATAAACTTATGTTTGAATTGGGTTAGTTAAATTAAAGTTATATGATTTAATGATATGATTATTATGTTTATAATTTGAATTATGGTAATACCATCGAGTATATGTATACTCGCCAGACGGTTGCTTCCTGTGCGCGCAGTTGTAGAAGTCAAACATCGAACCAAAGATCCGAAGCGGACCGACTTCAGCCAAACCTTTGGTGATGTATATTTCCTTTTATAATGTGGCATGTACGTAGGTTGTGTTTAAATGTTATTATGTTTTGAATGTAAATGGTTAAAAATGTTAGTATTACAAGTTTAAAAATTATAATGAAAGGAGTATATTTATTTTAATCTAACTAATATTTTGATAAATTTAAGTTGATATTATATTGATTGAGTTTGATTAGAAGGTATTTAGAATAGAAAATGAATTTATCAAATGAATTGGTTAAATTGGTTGTTTATTGAAATGAATACGATTTATTTTATTGTGGGGTTTTATATTTTAATAAGCAGAAATGTCATTGAAATTTATATTAAACAAAATTTATATTTGCAAATTGTCCGATATGTCCAGTAATGCTTCAGTAACCCTGTCCGCGCGATGGTTGGGGTTAGGGTGTTACATTTTTATTGGTATCGAGCTATCGAGTTTAGTCGATTCTCGGGCTAAATCGGGCTCGAAAGTGAGTCTAGAAGTACATGCCACTATTGAGTGAAGGTTTAGTCGGTTTTTGGATGTTGATATATATTTATTTGATTTTGTTTTATAGATAAAATGTCGATTTAAAGAATGTATGATGTTGAACAGAAATGCATACTGGAAATCGAGAAATTGAAGAAAGCGAATCATTACACCTCATCAAATCCGTTAAATAACCAACCTCCTAATGTAAGAAGAGAAAGAGATAACTCACAATCTGTTAAGAGCTATAGCCGATGCATTGCAACATGTAGCGGAAATGCATCAAGCATTACATCGCATACCTACGGTTAGACGGGCCCGATTAAAGAGTTAAGAAAATATGGTGCCACGGAGTTTTCGGGACTAAGAGGTCTTGATCCGTCTATTGTTTGAGAATTGGATAGAATCAACAAAAGAGTTTTGCAACAATTAGATTGCACCCCGAGTAGAATCGATATGTCTTTGTATCATTGTTACAAGGGGAAGCATATCTCTGGTGGGAATCTGTTGTTAGACATTTACCTGGATGATCAGTAACTCTGGGATTTGTTTCAAAAGAATTTCAAAAGAAGTATATTGGGGAAATGTATATTGAAGAGAAAAAGCAAGAGTTTTTAATGTTGAAAAACAGGTAATATGTCGGTATTGGATTATGATCGAGAGTTTACTAGATTGAGCGGTATGCTTTGTAATATATTCCAACAGAGAGGTGATAGTTGTAAACGGTTTTTACGGGATTAAGAGATGAAATAAAACTACAATTAGTGTCCCAAATAATTCATCGAATTTGTTGATTTGATCGAACGGGCCAAAATGATAGAGCAAGTCTTGGGACTTGATAAAAGTCGTAAAGCTTGATTGGATTGACCAGAAACGAGTAGGAGCAACTAGTTCAAATCCACTACCAAAAAGATCTAGAGAATTCAGAGGTGGTTGGAGATCAAGCTTTCGATCCGATAGAGGTGACTAAACAGAGGAAAGCAGATTACTATTTCCACCGGTAGTGTAAAAGCTCCACCCCGGGAAAATGAATATCCCGAATGTAACTATTGTGGAAAAAGACATTTTGGTGAATCTTTGGAAGAAAATTGGAGGATGTTTTCGTTGTGGCTCTCTGAACACTTTATTAAAGATTGTTCGAAAACTCAGAGTAGTACACCTACCACATCTCGAGAGATCGATCGATCATTGCAGGTAGAGGAATGTCTAGAGGAGGTTTTGTTTCGAGGAGAGGAGGAGCTAGTAGAGGCAAAGTGATATAGCTACACAACGAATGAGAGGCTAGAGCACCACCCGGAGCATACGTAGTTCGGACCCGTGAAGAAGGCAATGCTCACGATGTGGTGACAGTATATTTTTATTGTATTCGAGCCTATTTATGCTTTAATTGACCGGGTTCATCACATTCATATATTAATTTAAAATCGGTTGAATCGGGAAGTTAGAATCAAATGTCTAGAGTTTTCATAGAGGTGTCTAGCCCTTTGGGACAAAGCAGTGTTAGTAGACAGAGTATGCCGGAGGTGCCCGTTAATAATACATGATAAAATATTTCGTGGATTTCTTGATCATGCCTTTTGGCGATTTTGATATCATTTTGGGTATGGATTGGTTATCTGAACATGGGGTAGTTTTGGATTGCTATAAAAAGAGGTTTAGTATTCAGGCAGAAAATGGGGACAGAATTGAAGTGAATGGCATCCGTACCAGTGGTTCGACACGTATCATTTCAGCTACTAAAGCTAACAAGTTATTACAGCAGGGTTGTTCAGCGTATTTGGCATATGTTATTAATTCTGATTCAGTGGGAAGCCAATGCAACGATTAGATTGTATGCGAGTTTCGGATGTATTTCGTAAGAACTACTGGGTTTACCACCGATAGAGAGGTTGAATTTGCTATTGATGTGTATCCGTGCACAAAGACCAATTTCTATACCTCCGCGAGAATGTCGCCCATCGAATTGAAAGAGTTGAAGGTGCGATTACAAGATTTATTAGATCGAGGATTTATCCGACCGAGTATTTCACCTTGGGAGCTCCAAAGATTGTTTGTTAAAAGAAAGATGGTTCTATGCGGTTGTGCATTGATTATCGATATGATTGAACAAAGTGACAATCAAGAACCGGTATCCTTTGCCTCGTATAGACGACTTGTTTGATCAGCTTAAGGAGCTTTGGTATTTTCTAAAATTGATTTGAGATCCAAGGTATTATCGGTGAAGGTGAAGGAAAGTGATGTGCCTAAAGACCGCCTTCCGTACTCGTTATGGCCATTATGAATTTTTGGTGATGCCGTTTGATTGACCAATGCTCCACCGCTTTTATGGATTTGATGAATCGCATTTTCCAGCCGTATCTAGATCGGGTTTGTGGTGGTTTTTATTGATGATATATTGGTATATTCAAAAACAGAGGCGAGAACATGATCAGCATCTTCGAAAGGTTTTCTGATTCTCATGGAAAAACAGTTGTATGGGAAATTAAGTAAATGTGAATTTCGTTGTCCAAGTGGTATTTTTAGGACATGTGGTATCTGCTGCGATGGGATTAGAGTTGACCGAAGAAGATCAAGCAATTGTTCGATTGGAAAGCGCCAAAGAATGTGTCCGAGGTACGTAGTTTTCTCGGTTTGGCTGGATATTATCGAAGATTTGTAAATGGATTCTCGAAAATAGCAATGCCGATGACTAAACTACTACGTAAGAATGTTCCTTTATCCGGGATGATCGGTGCGTAATAGTTTTGAGACTTTGAAGCAAATGTTGACAGAGGCACCTGGTATTAACATTACCGAGTCGGGAAAAGATTTTATTGTGTACTGATGATGCTTCTTTGAGTGGTTTGGGTTGTGTATTGATGCAAAATGGAAAGGTTATTGCATATGCATCTAGACAGTTGAAGCCGCATGAACGTAATTACCCGACACATGACTTGGAGCTAGCTGCAGTAATTTTTGCTTTAAAGATTTGGAGACATTATCTTTATGGCGAGAAATGTTACATTTACATGAGATCATAAAAGTCTCAAATATCCATTGTCACGAGAAAGATTTAAATTTAAGGCAAAGACGGTGGATCGAGCTTCTAAAAGATTATGATTGTGTTATAGATTATCATCCAGAAAAGCAAATGTGGTAGTGATGCATTGAGCAGAAAGTCTGCGATTGAATTACGAGCAATGTTTGCTCGGCTTAGTGTTAATGATGATGGAAGCTTGTTATTGAGTTAAAGGTTAAGCCAATGATGTTAGAGCGATTAAAGCAGCTCAGATGGAAGATGTCAAATTATTAAAGAAAAGAGAAATGGTTCAGAATGGTACAGTCGAAAATTTTAGTATTGATGAACATAATTGTTTGAGGTTTCAAAATCGGATTTGTGTTCCAACTACTTCTGAATTAAAGAAGATGATTCTTCAAGAAGCACACGATGGTACTTTTGCGTTGCATCGGGTGGAACAAAAATGTATCGTAATTTAAAGGAGCACTATTGGTGGCCAGGAATGAAGAAAGATATAGTTGAATATGTCAAGTAAATGTTTGACTTGCCAACGAGTAAAGGCGAGAACATCAAAATCGGCTGTGGTTACTCCATCTATTAGTATTCCGAATGGAAATGGGATAGTATTACTATGGATTTTGTTACAGGGTTGCCACTGTCAGAGAGCAAAAAGAATGCCATTTGGGTGATAGTTGATCGACTTACTAAGTCTGCTCATTTCATAGCAGTCAGGACTGATTGGTCTTTACAGAAGCTTGCTGAAGTATATATCCGAGAAATTGTGAGATCGCATGGCATTCCAAAGATCTATAATTTCCGGCGAGATCCACGATTTACATCGAGATTTTGGAAGCGATTACATGATTCTTTGGGTACTCGGCTTAATTTTAGTAATCGCATTTCATCCACAAACCGACGGACAATCGTAAGCGGGTAATTCAAATTTTAGAAGACATGCTTGGGCTTGCATTATTGACTTTGAATCGGGTTGGGAACGATACTTGCCATTAGCTGAATTTGTTTATAATAATAGTTATCAATCTAGTATTCAAATGGCTCCATATGAAGCATTATATGGTCGAAGATGTCGATCACCAGGTATGTTGGATGAGTTGAATGAGAAAAAGATTGTTGGACCGGAATTAATTCGGGAGACGAGAAGAAGTAGTTAAAAGATCAAAGATAAAGTTGAAAGTAGCTTTTGATGCGGACAAAAGTCTTATGCAGATCTAAAGCAACGAGATATAGAGTATTCTCGTGGGTGATAAAGTGTTTTTAAAAGTATCACCTTGGAAGAAAATTTTGAGATTTGGTCGCAAGGGAAAATTAAGTCCTCGTTACATTGGGCCATATGAAGTAATTGAAAGAATCGGACCGGTTGCCTATCGATTAGCTTTACCTCCTAATTACAGAAAATTCATAATGTTTTTCATGTTTCCATGCTACGAAGGTATCGATCGGATCCATCTCATATTATTTCTCATCAAGACATTGAGATTAGACCGGATTTGTCATATGAAGAAGAACCGGTTCAAATACTAGCTCGAGAAGTGAAAGAATTAAGAAACAAACGAGTCCCTTTGGTAAAAGTATTGTGGAGAAGCCATAATGTAGAAGAAGCAACTTGGGGAACTGAAGAAACTATGAGAGCGCAGAGATCCTCACCTATTTCTCGTAAATTTCGAGGACGAAATTTATTAAGGGGGAGAAATGTAACGACCAAATTCGTGGGCACCGAAAAAAAAAAAAATGTGTTATCGGGCCTCCGTCTTAGTAAATCGAGTTAGTAAATAATCATTAGGAGTAATTATGAGTCTAGTAGTGTGCTTAATTAGATTTTTATTTAGTGAATTTAGCTTAATTGAGAGTAATTAGGAAAAAGGATCAAATTGAATAAGGAGTAAAAGTCTAATTGTAGATTAAAAGAAAATAAAAAGGACCAAAATGGCAATTATGCCATTTAGCATAAGTTGAGGCATAAGCTTAAAAAAATCTGAGATTTTATGTGTTAAAATATATTATTAATATTATTAAATAATTATATTAATATAATATTATATTATATAATAAAGTAAATAGTAAATGAAATAATAAAAAGAAACAAAGAAGAACAGAAAAGAACAGAGAGCATACTGAAACAAGCAGGAAAGAAAGAAGAAAAAGAAGGAAAAGGAAAAACTAAAGATTCAAGGTTTTAAACTTTAAAAGGTAAGTCAATCAAGTCCTATTCTTTTAATTTTGATGTTTTAGAAGCTTTAAAGCAAGATTTTGATGAAACTAAGTTGATATTTTGAGAGTTTATTGGTTTTTAAGTATAGTTTATGTTAAAGAAAAAGATGAACAAGGGGTTAAATTGAATGAAATTTAAGTTAGAGTTAGTAAAAGGATTAAATTGTAAAGTAAGCTATAAGTTTTGTATTATAGGGATTGATTTGGAAGAAATTATAAATTAGGGTTTATTTTGAAAATTTTGTAATCAAGTTGAATATGGAAGGAATTTAAGTAGAATCAAGCATGAATTAAGTTAAGAAAATAAGTAAACTTAACTAGGATTTAATTGCAAAATAAGTCATAAGAAAACAGATTTAAGACAGCAGCAGTAGAGTAACTTTGAAAATTCACCAAAAATCGTAGAAATGGAATTAGAAGTTGAGTGAGATATGAAATTAAAGCTTATTGAGTCTATTTTGATATGAAAGAAACAGAGATAGCAAATAAGTTCTGTATTGTGAGATATTTAAATTTTAGTGAAACTGGTTCAGGGTGATTTCTGAGATCCCCTGTTCTGACTTGTAAAAATAATTAAAAATTGTATAAAAATGATTTTGGAACATAATTTATATGGTTAAATTCCTTAATGAGTCTAGTTTCAAATGAGCTAAACAAGGAGGCCATCTAAATTCTGTACAAAGAGTAATTTAATTCGTAGTGAAGAGAGGTCAGAGCAGTTGGACAGTAAAACAGGGGAAACTTTAAGAATAATCTGGTATTGATTGGCCATACCAAAAATTCTGAAAAATTTACAGTAAAAATATATATGAGTCTAGTTTCGGGAAAAATTTACGGATCTTAATTTGGAGTTCCGTAGCTCCAGATATAGATGATTTAGTGACAATGACTCAGGTAGACAGCCTAGAAAGAACTTATAAGTAAATAATAGAATTGTGTATAAAAGATGTGGAATGAAGAGGAAGAGTAGAAATTGAATAAAATTCAATTATTTATTGTAATTTAATGTTGTAATTAATAATGTAAATTATTATTTTCGTAGCTAAAAAGGAACTCGAGGCATCAACCCATAAAGGAAAGGAGAAGGTTACCGAGGAATAATCAAGCAAATTCGGGTTTGTATTACTATAATTCAAGCTATTTATTTATTCATTAAATATTAGATTAATTTATGGATATGGTAAGTAAATTATAAGGTAAGTGTTTTTATTGAAATTGAATTGTATCGGATTGATATGGAAAAGTGTAATTAATATTGAAATTGAATTTATTATGAAAATGAAAATGAAATTGAGAACCTGAAATACCCTATTAACTAGTCGGGCTGAGTCGGATATAATTGGCATGCCATAGGACATGGAAGAGTACGGGATTTTGCCGGCCATCGATCGAGCACTTACGTGCGACTCATCGCTTATTATTATGTTACCGATTCGACACTTTGTGTGTCGATATCGTTATCTTATTATCGTTCTGAGTTCAAACACTTTGTGTGTTGAATATCGATATTGTTATCAGCATCGATTCGACACTTTGTGTGTCGATATCTTTGTTACCGTTAAGGCACATTGTGCCGTCATTGGAGTGTTGGGTTGGAATCCGTGTATCCGTTAAGGTCCGAGTCATTAATAGGGGTAAATAAAGAAAAGGTTAAATTGAATAAAATGAAATGGTTGAGCCATTGGAAGAAATGCGAAAATAGAACATGAACTGAAAAATGTGATTGAAATATGAGCATGAGAAAAGAAAGTATGAACCATTGGTTCAAGAAATGGATAATGGCTCAACATGATTGTGTATTATTTCAATTGTTAAATAGCTAAATTTGAATTGTATGAATATATTGAGAATGATAAACTTATGTTTGAATTGGGTTAGTTAAATTAAAGTTATATGATTTAATGATATGATTATTATGTTTATAATTTGAATTATGGTAATACCACCTTGAGTATATGTATACTCAAATGCAGTTGCTTCCGTGCGCAGTTGTAGAAGTCAAATCATCGAACCAAAGCATCCGAAGCCGGACCGACTTCAACAAACCTTTGGTGATGTATATTTCCTTTTATAATGTGGCATGTACGTAGGTTGTGTTTAAATGTTATTATGTTTTGAATGTAAATGGTTAAAAATGTTAGTATTACAAGTTTAAAAATTATAATGAAAGGAGTATATTTATTTTAATCTAACTAATATTTTGATAAATTTAAGTTGATATTATATTGATTGAGTTTGATTAGAAGGTATTTAGAATAGAAAATGAATTTATCAAATGAATTGGTTAAATTGGTTGTTTATTGAAATGAATACGATTTATTTTACTGAGGTTTTATATATTAATAAGCGTAAATGTTTGCGAAATTTATATTAAACAAAATTTATATTTGCAAATTGTCTGATATGTCCGGTAATGCTTCGTAACCCTGTTCCGGCGATGGTTCGGGGTTAGGGGTGTTACATAAGCATCTCAGCATACAAAAGTTTCCTTACAGTCCTAATAAGGTGAGTAAGAAGTGGAAAAATGCTATGTCTGAGGAAGCAAAAGAGCATGTTTGCCTTTCTAGCTCATCTAGCTGTACAAGGAAGCCCTCTTTATAAGAGCATATATTACCTCTCCAAGTGATTTTGGCTGAGGCTGGCATGTTTAGTGTGGGGCTCGTTGAAGGTCTTGGCGAAGCAGAAGCAAAGAAGAAAGAGACTGAAAATGCTTATCAGTTTACTACCGGAGCACTAAAAAGGGTTCACGAAGTACATAATAATTTGGATGAAGAAAACAAAATGTTGAGCAGAATAGAAGGCTACATGAGCGTCTCACCCTTGCTGAGAAAGATATTGCCAAGTTACATAGAGAGATCGTAGGTAAGCGAGCTGATAAGGATGTCTTGGAAGAAACCATGAAGAAGATGGATGAGCAACACAAGGTTACCATGGCTAATACGAGGAAGGAGTACGAAGAGGCTTTGGATAAGTATAAAAATGATACAATGCTAAGCTTTCAAGAGCACTTACCATATTTGAAGTCTAACTTCTTGTTGCATACCTAAGTAATTAGTGGTGTAACAACCCGATTTTGGGTCTAGTCGGAATAGCGGTTTTGGGACCACAAATCCGACATAGTAAAATTTATTTTTATTATATATTTATGGTCTACAATTTTATGAAATGATTTCATGAAAATTTGACTCGAAAATTTTGACGTTTGGGCACTAAATTTAGTAAAAAGGACTAAATTGTAAAAAGTGCAAAAGTTGAGTTCTACATTTAGAGGTGTCCAATTGCCATGAAATTTTAAATTGAAGGTCTTTAGATGATAATTAGATCATTTTTTAAGTTAGTGGACAAAAATGGACATGGTGAGATAAAATTTCAAAGTTATGCATTAAGGGTATTTTGGTCATTTTGTAAATAAATGAATAAAAAGGGAAAATAAAGCCAAAATTCTTGTCCATCTTCTTCTCCAAGTGCCAAAATTTATAAGGTCATCATAGCTTGGGTTTGCTTAACTTCCAAGCTCGATTGTAAGTACATCCTAGCCCCGTTTTTATTGCTCTTTACATTTTTGAAGTCGTTATCACTCGATCTATCTATTTTTACCATTAATTTGAGAGACGATTGAGGTCTAGGGTTTGACCCATGTTAGACATGTGTGTTTTTTTATGTTTAATGGTAGATTATGCAAGTTTAATGTTAGATAAATAACTTTTTCTAGGTGATTTTTGATGAAATTGTCAAAAAGACCTATTTATAAAAAGATTTCAAAATGTGTGTAAAAGTGTGATTTAATGGAAAATGTAGGCTGTTATAAGCATGAAAGAGGTTCCTCTAGGCTTGGGTCTTGAAGAAATTAAATAGATTTCATTTTACGAGCCTAGAGACCAAAATGTAAAAATGTCAAAGTTTAGGGGCAAAATTGTAATTTTTCCATAATGTGATTTTTGGACTGAATTGAGAAATGTGGATAATAAATTAGTTAAATTTTCTATTATAGATCAAGAAAAATGAGGTTCGGACCTAGACCGGGGGAAAAATAAGGTGTTTGACGATTAGGTCTATTTCTACTATTTTTGTACCGAGGTAAGTTCGTACGTAAATAATGCATTGTTTTATTTATGTTTTAAATGCTTTAATATTGTATGAATTATGATTAACTCCTTTGATGTAATCGATGAAGTTTGCCAAGTGAGAAATCCTAGTTGAACATTAGGAATAGGTAGGATACGAATTTAGGGTTTTTTGAGATTACGTGTAAGACCATATCTGGGATATGGCATTGATATGAGGCTTCGTGTAAGACCATAGCTGGGCTATTGGCATCAATAAGAGATCCCATGTAAGACCATATATGGGATATGACATTGGTATGGTATTGTGTGTGCGAGATTCCCGAGTATCCTTTAGTATTCTAGGTGGTTCAACGAGAAATTCAACAAGTATATCAAAGTTGTGAAAGGTTATGATTATGTTGTGAGTTGGTATAGGTACGTACGTAAAACTCATTGACTAATGAGCTCGATATGTGATGAACCCCTCGGTAAGGTTATGAATGAGTAAGTTATGATTAGAAGATCTTGATACTAATTATGCCAAGTTCATCATGTTTATTTGTATGATACATGTGTGATTATAATGCTTATTATTTGCATAGGAACTTACTAAGCTATATAGGTTACTCCCCTTTCTTTTCCCTTGTCTTATAGTGTCACCAAGCCAGCTTGGGGATCGAAAACTGTCGGAGATCCTTTCACACTATCAACTTATATTTTGGGTACCATTAATTTTAATACTTTGAGTTATGACATGTATAGGGACTTGGTCATTTTGTTATGTGTCATAATTGATTTAGCCAAATGTGTTGGCTTATGTTGGTTGATAATTCATTTTGTAAATGGCCATTGAAATTTTCTAATATTGGTTTAAGTATATATATATTTGCAAATAATGATGCTTTTCATGGATGTTGATTTGAGTTGAGATATATGTGATGTTTGTGTATGATATATGATAGTATGTGAATGGGGTGTTGATGCCTTAGTTATGGCTGATTTGGCTGATGGCATATGCTTGAAATGGTTCTATGTTTGTTGTGTAGGTTTGTGCATGGAAGGGTGACAAAATGGCTTGGTAAATAGCCTTATTTTTGTCCACACAGGTAGACACACGGGTGCGTGTCTAGGTCGTGTATGACACACGGCTTGCCTTATGGGTGTGTGTTCCATCCGTGTGTCCCCTGCACCTTAATTGTTGTAAAACAAAATGCTTAATATCGAGCACACGGGTAGAGACACGAGTGTGTATGTCTCAACCGTGTGGACGGTATGACCTCAAACACGAGTGTGTGCCCTGGCCGTGTGAAGTTTGCACCTATTTTATGAGAAATCACGAAAATTAAATCGACCACATGGCCTAGCACACGGGTGTGTGGCATAAGTCAGAGAGCTCCCTATTTTAAACACGGCCTATAGCACGGGCGTGTCTCTTGGACCACACGGGCGTGTGACCCTTATTTTAGTGAATTTTTTTTAAGTGTTGTATAATTTTCTAAAGTTCTCGGTTTAGTCCCGAACTACTTCCAATGTATGTTTTGGGCCTCGTAGGCTTGTTTTAGGGATGATATGAATGTATGTGAAAAGTTTTAAATTTGGATGGAAATTTCGTCTCGGTTTTGTATGTTTGCTAGTGATTAAGTTCAGTAATGCCTTGTACCCTATTCCAACGTCGAATACGGGTAAGGGGTGTTACATTTAATGGTATCAGAGGTACGATTTAGTCGATTCTCGGACTAACGTAGCATGTGTGAAAGTCTAGCTATACATGCCATAAATGAACTGTGATAGTGTGATGAATTTTGACAATTTTGAAATGTGTTTTCTTATAGTAAATGGATCCTAATCGAGCTGAAGTTGATGAAGTTGAAAGTAATGCACAGGTTCCCGCACAAAGGGCAGCACCGTCTGATAGTATACCTCCTATGGTTAGTCACGGAGAAGGGGGTAGGGAAGCCTTTCTCTCCATGATGAATGAATGGTATACGAAATTTGTTCAAACAAATCCAAATGCCCAACCTCCTTCACCCCCACCTATTCCTTGACCGGTTCTCGTAGCTCCACAAGGTATGGAATTTGTAAGAATGAACAAGCCCCTAGTTGATAAGATCCGGAAGCACGGGGTTGAAGATTTCAGAGCTAATGTGGATGATGATCCCGAGAGAGCCGATTTTTGGCTCGAAAACTCTATCGGGGTATTTGATGAGTTGTCCTGCACACCGGATGAGTGTTTAAAGTGTGCCATCTCACTTTTGAGAGATTGTACATATCACTGGTGGAATACACTGGTATCGGTGGTACTGAGAGAGAAGGTTACATGGGAATTCTTTCACAAGGAGTTCCGAAAGAAATATATTAGTCAGCAATTCATTGATCAGAAACGTAAGGAATTTCTTGAGCTGAAACAGAGCCGTATAATAGTGACAGAGTATGAGTGAGAATTTGTTAGACTTAGTAAATATGCTTGAGAGTGTGTTTCCACCAAGGCTATTATGTGCAAAAGATTTGAGGATAGATTGAATGAGGATATTCGTGTGTTAGTTGGGATCTTAGAGCTGAAAGAATTTGTGGTATTGGTTGAACGAGCTTGTAAGGACGAAGAGTTGAATAAAGAGAAGATGGATGCTGATTTTGAAGCTAGAGATTCAAGGAAAAGACCGATGAGTAAGTCGTTTCCATCTCAGTCAAAGAAATCTAAAGAAATGTATTCCCGTTCAAATGTTTCAGCGGGGTATTCACACAGAGATCATGGGAAGTAACATTCGAGTTTTAAATCTCAAGCTACTTCAATGGCAAGTGTGGATAATGTAAAGTCTAATAGACCCGAATGTCAACATTGTGGAAGATGACATCCCGGTGAGTGTAGAGTGAATGATCGAGCTTGCTTTAAATGTGGTTTTCAAGAGCATTTTATTCGAGATTGTCCTGAAATGGTTGAGAAAGAAAAATTTCAGAGTGCAAGGCCAAGTAATACTACTAATAGAGGTAGACCATAGAGAAATACCGGAAATGGAGCTAGTAGTAAAGGTGTAACAAAAGATATAGCTGTGAGATCCGAAGCTCGAGCACCTCCTAGAGCCTATGCCATCCGTGCTTGCGAAGAAGCGACATCTCCCGATGTTATCACTGGTACTTTCTCTATCTATGATACTAATGTTATTCCATTGATCGATCCTGGATCGACTCATTCTTATGTTTGTGTGAATTTAGTAGCTAGTAAGAGCTTGCCAGTTGAGTTCACTAAGTTTGTGGTTAGAGTATCAAACCCCTTAGGCAACATGTATTAGTTGATAGAGTTGGCAAGAATTGTCCCTTGATGATTCGAGGTCACTGTTTTTCGGCTGATTTAATGTTGTTGCCATTTGATGAATTCGATGTTATTTTGGGTATGGATTGGTTGACACTGCATGATGCCGTAGTAAACTGTAAAAGAAAGATTATTGAACTGAAATGTGAAAATGGTGAAATTTTTCTGATTGATTCAGATAAGTCGGGTGAGTTACCTAATGTGATTTCTTCGATGTCTGCCCAAAGATATGTGAGAAAGGGTTGTGAAGCTTATCTAGCTTATGTGTTGAATACAAAAGTGTCTGAGTTGAAAATTCAATCAGTGTCGATAGTTTGTGAATATCTGGATGTGTTCCTGGAAGAGTTGCCATCGGTCAGAGAAGTTGAGTTTGGTATTGACTTAGTACCAGGGACTTCACTGATATCGATCGCTCCATATAGGATGGCTCCGACTGAATTGAAAGAATTGAAAGTTTAGTTGCAAGAGTTAACAGATAAGGGTTTTGCGAGACAGAGTTTTTCACCATGGGGTGCACTGGTGTTATTTGTCAAGAAGAAAGATGGATCCATGAGACTTTGTATTGATTATTGACAGCTTAACAATTTGACTATAAAGAACAAGTATCCTCTACCGAGGATAGATGACTTGTTTGATTAGTTGAAAGGGGCAACAGTATTTTCGAAGATTGATTTGAGGTCTGACTACTACCAGTTGAGAGTTAGAGTCAGACGTGCCAAAACTGCTTTCAGAACAAGGTACGGGCACTATGAATTTCGTGTCATGCCTTTCAGACTAACTAATGCCCTTGCTATTTTTATAGACTTAATGAATCGAATTTTCCGACTGTACTTAGATAAGTTTGTGGTTGTGTTCATCGATGACATTTTGATTTATTCTCGGGATAAGCCGGAACATGCCAAACATTTAAGAATTGTGTTGCAGACTTTGAAAGATAATAAGTTGTTCGTTAAATTCAGCAAAAGTGAGTTTTGACTTTGAGAAGTCGGACTTTTGGGACATATGGTTTCAGGTGATGGTATTCGGGTTGATCCCAGTAATATTTCAACAATTATTGATTGGAAAACGCCAAGAAATGTGTCTGAAGTTAGAAGCTTTTTGGGCTTAGCCAGATATTACTGACGATTTGTTAAAGGATTTTCAATGATTGCTATTCCTATGAAAAAGTTGTTGCAAAAATATGTCAAATTTGAATGGTTTGAAAAATGTCAGCAAAGTTTTGAGAAGTTAAAGGCATTATTGACTCAGGCACCGATTTTAGTCCAACCTGAACCTGGAAAAGAGTTTGTAATTTATAGTGACACGACACTGAATGGATTAGGATGTGTGTTAATGCAAGAGGGCAAAGTGATAGCTTATGCCTCGAGACAGTTGAACCACATGAGAAGAATTATCCGATGCATGATTTGGAATTAGCCGCCATTGTGTTTGCTTGAAAATTTAGAGACACTATTTATATGGTGAGAAGTGTCATGTCTTTTCTGATCATAAGAGTTTAAAATACTTGATAACTCAAAAAGATTTAAACTTGCGGCAACGGAGATGGCTCAAGTTACTGAAGGATTATAAGCTAGTGATTGACTATCACCCGGATAAGGCAAATGTAGTCGCAGATGCGTTGAGTAGAAAAACTTTGTTTGCTTTGAGAGCGATGAATACACGGTTGACTTTGTCTGATAATGGTTCGATCCTAGCCGAGTTAAAAGCTAAACCGTTATTCCTTCAACAAATTTACGAAGCTCAGAAATGTGACACTGATTTGCAACCAAAAGGGTTCATTATGAATCGAGTAGTGATTCAGATTTTCATATTAGATCCGATGATTGTTTGATGTTCCGAGGTAGAATTTGTGTACCGAAAAATGATGAACTTATTCAGAATATTCTTCATGAGCCAAATAATGGTTGTTTATCTGTGCATCTGGGTAGTACAAAAATGTATAATGATTTGAAGAAATGGTATTGGTGGTCAGGTATGAAACGCGATATTTCAGAGTTTATTTCGAAATGTTTGATTTCGGAATATTTTGGGTACCATTGATTTTAATACTTTGAGTTATGGCATGTACAGGGACTTGGTCATTTTGCTATGTGTCATAATTGATTTAGCCAAATGTGTTGGCTTATGTTGGTTGATAATTCATTTTGTAAATGGCCATTGAAATTGTCTAATATTGGTTTAAGTATATATATATTTGCAAATGATGATGCTTTTCATGGATGTGGGAAATTGCATGATTTGAGTTGAGATATATGTGATGTTTGTGTATGATATTTGATAGCATGTGAATGGGGTGTTGATGCCTTAGTTGTGGCTGATTTGGTTGATGGCATATGCTTGGAATGGTTCTATGTTTGTTGTGTAGGTTTGTGCATGGAAGGGTAACAAAATGACTTATTTTTGTCCACACGGGTAGACACACGAGTGTGTCTAGGTCGTGTGTGACACACAGCTTGCCCCATGGGTGTGTGTTCTGGCCGTGTGTCCCCTACACCTTAATTGTTGTAAACAGAATGCTCAGTATCGAGGAGACGAGTAGAGACACGGGCGTGTGTCTCAGCCGTGTGGAAGGCACGGCCTCGAACACGGGCGTCTGCCCTGGCTGTGTGAAGCCTGCACCTATTTTATGAAAAATCATGAAAAATAAATCGACCATACGGCCTAGCAGACAGACGTGTGGCATGACCGTGTGGCACGATCGTGTGGCACAAGTCAGAGAGCTCCCTATTTTGAACACGGCCTGTAGCATGGGCGTGTCTAAGGGTCACACGAGAGTGTCCCTTGGACCACACGGGCGTGTGACCCCTGTTTTAGTAAAAAATTTTCTAAGTGTTGTATGAATTTCTAAAGTTCTCAGTTTAGTCCCAAACTACTTCCAATGTATGTTTTGGGCCTCGTAGGCTTGTTTTAGGGACGATATGAATGTATGTGAAAAGTTTTAAATTTGGATGGAAATTTCGTCCTGATTTTGTATGTTTGCTAGTGATAAAGTTCAGTAATGCCTCGTACCCTGTTCTAGCGTCGAATACGGGTAAAGGGTGTTACAAGTAGTCCCTTCAATGCTCGCGGGGTAAACTTTGATGCCCTTAGTCACCTCACAGGTGTCCCGTTAGATTTTAACATTCACTTCCCTTCTGGAGTAGCTTGGGAGGAATTTGTAGAAAAATGGAAAAATTTCAGCGAGCTTTACTTTATTGAGAATCCTGCTGAAACAAGTGTAGCTCCCACTGCTGGGCATGAAGAGGATGGAAATGAAGGAGAAGGTGAATGGGAGGATGAAGGGGTTGTTGAACCCCAAGATACCAACACTAACTCCTAATTTTATTATTTTTATTGTACTTGTCTCTTTTTTATTTAAAATGAAAAATCCATTTTTATTTTGTATTGAAACGATGTGATGTTTAATTGCAAACTTATTTGAACAAATTGCATAATCAAGTTGTCATCACAAATGAGTCAACAAATATAACATAGAGACGACTAACTCAGATAGGATTGTTCGTGGTCTTGAATTGAATGAATTTAGGTTGTGATATTAAATCAATGAACTTTACTAATATCAGTTGCGATCTGAATCAACTAGTTGTTTGGAGAAGCAATTTTAAATCAACTGACTCAAATAAAATTATTCATGATCTTGAAATTAAATGAACTTAGGTTGCTATCTTGAATTAGTGAACCTTAATAATATCAACCACGATCTTAAATCAACGAGTTGTTCAGAGTAACGATATTAAATTAGCTAACTCGAATAAAATTGTTCATGATTTTGAATGTAATGAACTTAAGTTGCGATCTTGAATCAGGGAACCTTAATAATATCAACTACGATATTAAATCAGCGAGATGTTTGCAGAAGCAATATCAAATAAGCTAACTCGAATAATATTGGTCATGATCTTGATTTAAATGAACTTAGGTTGCAATCTTGAATCAACGAACCTTAATAATATCAACTACGATATTAAATCAGTGAGCTGTTTGGAGTAGCGATCTTAAATCAGCTATCTCAAAGAGAATTTTTCATGATAGATAAAGTAGACAACATTTATCTTTATTGAAAAAATGATAGATCATTCATACATAATATATCTTTAAGTGGCGTGCATGCCATGTATGTGGTAGAACAGGGCTATCCATTTTTGCTATTCTGTAAGCTCCATAGCCTATCTTTTCTACCACTCTATAATGTCCTTCCCAATTTGGGCTCATTTTTCCTTATTGTGGTGTTGGAAAACTGGCTTCAGTATTTCTTAAAACAAGACCACCTACTTGAAACTGCTTACTCTTGACTCTAGAATTATAATATCGAGCAACTTGGCTCGTGCAATATTTCTAATATTTGTTGTCTCCCTAACTTTATCGATGAGATCTAAGTTGAGTTAAATGACCTCCTGGTTGGAACTTTCCCCAAAATGAGTTGTTTTGTGAGATCGCAGGCTTATCTCAGTAGGGATCACTGCTTTTGCCCCATAAACAAGTGAAAATGTTGTCTCTGCAGTTATTGTGTAACACCCCAGTTCTGGCGAGTACAAGGTTTGATGTATAGTCTTAAGGTAATATGATGGGCGGAGTAGGCTTCGCCTAAGTGCCATTTTTCGACGAAGAGAGTGAGCGTATACAATTATGTAGTTAAGTTAATAAAGGTTCCTTATCAAGTGGCTATATTAGTTGGAATAAGACCAGTAATCACATAAAATGGTATTGAGAGTTTGAGTTCACGCTAGGCTCTGTGCAAGTAAAGTTGCAAGGTAAACTAGTCAAGAACCAACTAAATATGAATCAGAATAGTTAAAAGATAAGTGGATACTCAATTAAGTTTCTCAGAAGTTGTAGACTTTTTATAAGACAGTTCAGTAATGATATGACATTTGTCAAGTTCCAATAAAGATTTAGATTATTAAAATAGACGTTCAAGTTGGGAAAGGGGAGTTCTTTTCTTCTTTCTTCTAAGATAATGTTATCTAAGACTTGAGGAACATAAGGAATTTATCTAAGCTGAAGTTGAGATCCTGGATTTTATCTATGATTGCTCTCTATCAAGGTAAATTTTATGACTTTGCATGTTGTGCTATGTAAAAGTGGGTCTGAATGAGTGCATAAACAATAAGATGAATGAGTCAGGCTTTGTATGGGGTTCATCTGGGTTTGAAATGATAGTATGGTTACTCAAATGAGCTTTAATAATATTTCTTTATTTTATAAGTAGTGGTTACTGCAATATCTTGATGAAGGTTGGATTTAGAGTTTAAATTGCTATATGTGATTGTCAGTTAGGTGAGTCTTTAAGCTGACTTTTCTATGAAATATTTCTGAAGAAACTGATTGAATAATGAAACCAAAGCTAGAAAAATATAGTACGATGGTAATGTAGCTGTACGAGTGATTGTTGAATAGAATGCGTGCTATGATATGGAATCTGAGAAGTTTACGTTCAGTCATATATGTGTGTCTCAGATGTGTTATGGGGTATGATCTGTCAAAAAGATGAGTGTGATTTGTGTTATGCATGAATGGTTTGTGAAGTGAGTCTATGTCTGTCACCACGATATTATTTAAAGGGGTCTGTCGAAACTTTAAACACAAATTCTGAAAGAAAAAGTCCATGGCCATGGTACCCTCTGAAGAGGAACTAAAGGAAGGTTATTACCCAATGGAGTTCCTGTGTGTTTCAAGATGATGATGGGAAAACTTCACGTAGTATGAGTCTAGGTGAATCCATATCATAAACACGCCAGGAAAGGAACGCCTATGTGGCTTAATATAAAAGGAATGCATTTGTGGCAATATGAAAGGAACACCTTATGGCGTAATATGGAAAGAATGCCTTTTTGGCGGATTATGAAAGGAATTCTTTTATGGAAAACTCCAGGAGGAACGCCTTTGTGGCGCATTCTTAAGAACCGCCTTAGTGGCGAACCATAAATAAACAACCTGTGTGGCAAATTTTGACATGAAAGCCTTTGTGATAGATTATGAAGGAACGACTTCTGTGGTGAGTCCTGCAAAAATAACTTTTATGGCGTACTTCGGATGGGCTGCTCTGGTGGCGTGTTTTAGAAAGGCTCTCAGTAATGAACTACGGAGGACGTCCTTATGACGGGTTCTATGCTAAGTAATTGGTGAGCTTTATATTACCCGTAAACATAAACAGTGAAGTCAGAAGTATGAATTGTACATATAGAGTATATAGTAAGGTAGGACAAAAAGATTGAGGCTTAGTTGGAGATAGTGAATTGAAGAGATATGGTGAAGTAATGAGCTAGTATTGAGATGGGTTCTGAACAAAGACGGAACCTTTGTATATTCAAAGGAAGTTCCTGTTACCTATGTATGGGCTCCTCCTTGATTCACGATGAGGTGATGGCTCAGAGATTTAGAGAGTTTAAGTAAAGTATCAGAGACAATGAAGAGAAGAAAGTAGTCTCAGAATAAGGCATAGCAACAGATGTGTATAAGAAAATAGAAATTGAGGAAATATTCGCCAAAGGCAAAGTTAAAGGTTAAGAACGATGAGATTGTCGGACTAAAATATCGAGTGCTATATGTGAATATGACCAAGGTAAAAGATGTTACCCTCACTAAGTTCTTATGAACTTGTATATGTGTTATGTTGCAAGTGCGATGTTTTGGATCTGCGCCAAGAGTGACAATGCTAGGATTACGCCAAGAAGCGGTGTATGGAGTTATTATGCATATAGAACGAGCTTGGTGGTGGGTCCAAAGATTAAAATTCTCCTTAGAAATCAATTTTGGGTTTCAATTTGGATATCATTGTAATTTAATTACCTCGTGTTGTATTGGTATTTACTTATGTATTTCAGTTTGAAATTTGTAATTAAGTTGTCATTATATGTAAACTGCATTAGTAAATCAGGCTTGTGACTGTATTTGTGTCGTAATACCTAAGGTTTGGGTCCGGTCAATCTGATTGGGTGGAGAGTGTTTCAAGTTTGATATTAGAGCCTGATTCAGTCGGTTCTCGGATTATGAAGATGAAGAAGTTCTGTGTGCATAATACGCCGAACTTGGTAGAGTTCTTCAAGTATGTTGATAATTATCTTATCATAAGATCGATGTGTTAAAAATGGCTTAATGAATAAAAATTATAATAAAACAAAAAGATGAAAGAGAGATAAAGGATCGATTCATTAATATGAACAAAAAGGGATGTTACATGAGATAAAGGATAATAAAAAGAAAGACATAATAAATAGAAATTTAGTTCTCTCCCTCAGGTGAGATGTTCCGTGGATGTAGCGGCTCTTGTAAGAGGAGCTCCTTTGTTTGTTCCAGCTCCCCTGGAATTTGCTCGAAGTCATTGAGCTTCTCGGGACTCTCTTCACCCTTTATTTTGGGCGAGTTAGGGATGAAGAAACCAATAATTTGTTTCCACTTTGACTGGAAGTCTTCCAACATTTCACTATTGGGATTGAAAACATCGAAGCCTAATGAATCTGTAGAGATGTCCTTAAGGAAGTTGAAGCCTACCTGGCTCAAGTCCATGGGAGCGAAAACCACTTGGGCGTGGAGAACCAAGTTAGCCTTTAACTTTGGCATTGCCTCAGTTAAGCTCTTGGTTGTGTCATCTTGGTACTTTTAAAAGGCTTAATCATTGGATTGACAAAGGCTATCCAATTTGGCCTTATAGTGTAGCTTCTAGGCTTGGAGTTGATCTCTTAAAAAGGACTTGCTCTTCTCCAACACCTTACTTTCCAACAGCTTGCACTTATTCTTTGGGTTCCTATCTTTGAGCTTCCAAGCTATGATGCATGAGTCGAAATGTTCAACTTTTCTTTTAAGGACCTATTCATTGTAATGTAACTCCTCTATCGTCTCACTTTTTGATTTACCTGACTCTTCCAAGCTGGCAACCTTGACTTTATGGTAATTGTTGAACTCCTGAAGAGTTCTACTCAATAGCTTATATTCCACAGATAGAGTATGGGTAGATTTGGCCATTTGTGAGAAAGGAGATAAGTCTGACTTGTGCACAATGTAAGGTCGGAAGACCTCTTTCATTTGTTGAGGGATCATGTTGTATTGGCTCTAAAAGATGTAATTTAGAAAAACAGAAGATGAACCTGAAGCATAAAGGTTATGCCTAGGAAAAAAATCATCATTCTCAATTGTGGGAAAGGGTTGTGGTTTAGGATTTATGGGGATCGTAAGTGAATCCAATGGTAAAGTTTTTGATGGGATGTCAACATGTGAAGGACCCGTGTTTAGAGCAAGTGAGTTTGCAGTACGGGCGAACTCCATTAGGACTGATGGCACAACAGACAATGATGAGACGGTAGGAGAAGGGAACTTTGGGTCAGGAAATCCCCTCCTAAGTGTACGCCACTTAGGCTGAGGCGGCTCACTCTTCTTAGCAATAGGAACATCTTCACTTGCTCTAGGCCTTTTTTGGCACTTTTTAGTAACTGGTTTCTTAGAAAGGGCAATTGAAGCACTCTCCTTAGCACAAGATTTCTCCAAGATAGCTTTGATATCCATATTCAGTGCCGAGATGATTGAAGTTTGAGATTTTTTATTGAGCCCTGCACCATTAACGTGAGTGTTAGCCTTACTTGAAAAAGAAGAAGTAGGAGGATGAATATTAGGAGTAATAAGCCAACTGTGGGAACAAATCCCACATAAGTCATAAAAATAGAATGGGGGTTCCTCTGTACACCTAGTTAAAATCTGTGCCAAGACAGTATTGCCATTTAATGGCCAAGCTTCTGAAGTTGAAGGCACATTGTAATTGTCAAACCAACTAATGAGGTCAATGTTTCGCTGCCCATTGGAACTTTGATTTCGTAGGCAGTACTGAAAAATGTTTTTGCCCCTAACCAATTCTACCAACTCAAGAATGCGTCTCCTATTTAGACATTTGAATTACTTGTTGGTAATCTTG
The DNA here is from genome assembly GCA_025503065.1 of Gossypium bickii. Lineage (NCBI taxonomy): Eukaryota > Viridiplantae > Streptophyta > Magnoliopsida > Malvales > Malvaceae > Gossypium > Gossypium bickii. Next base: position 82,392,488 of record CP106713.1, on the reverse strand, counting down.
GCGTCCACAGGTTGGCTTTGAGAGCAAATGGATTCCTAGGGAAGTCACCAACAAATTGCAAAATCAAATCTATCCTCGAGCTTGCAAATGACCCTTATAAAAATTTCCTTTTTCCAACCTCGATTGGCGAGACTATTTTGAATGATTGGGTTATAACCTTGGTGAACACTGAAATGGGTGGAACCAACACCAGCCTCTTTTCTAGTAATTTTCAATTGATAAAATCTTTAGAGAACTCCTAAGAGGGGTGGCAAGTTTCGTGGGCAACAATTGATGAAATAAACTACCAGAATCCACTAAGATAACATCGATAGTTATCTCGGTATAATACCATACTCAATCAAAACTAAGCAAAAAAAGGGGTGTAAGGGTAAGTGGAATCCAACCTCTAATAGAATAAGGGGAAGGATAAAGCCTTGGGTGTTGTCACTTAGATGACACCTTAGATGTATTTCAACGGCGTAAGCAAAGTTAGGACGATGGAAGGCTCGAGCTGCTAAGAATTGTGGAAGAATGTTTTCAAGTTCAGGGGGTTCGAAAATGGCGTGATTTTTGGGGCTTGAACTCGGCTACTCTGGGTAGGACCTTTATCGTGAACATCCATCCTCGACATTCTTGTATGTAAATAAGAAAAAAAGTATGGAAAAGAAGAGAAGATAAGATTATCTTTAAGAAAATATGGAATCGAAGAAGATGAAGGCGGATTGAGGAATTAGAAAAGCTGTTAAGAAAACTGAAGAGTTTAGCAAAAGTGTTTAAAGAGGGGTTGGAGTCTCTGTTTTATAAATATAAATCTTCTCAAGAAATCACTCTGTGAGAAATTGTTTGAATTCTCCAATGCAGGTTTGACATTTGTAAAAAAGGTATGAGTGTGATGTCCATGCCCAAGTGTTTAACCACCAAAATCTTGATTTCATTCAAAGAAACAATATAATGACATCTTTTTAATAAGATCTTTGAGGAGTATGTCATTGAGAAAGAAACTTTGAGGTGTATGAAAGGGAATTCATATCTTCACTGACATGTGTCTGGCATGTATAACCAATTGGATCCAGGTAATTGAATTCCAGTCGAGATGAAAATTTTGAGGACAAATTTTTTTAAGGGAAGAAAAGTTGTAACGCCTCAATTCAGGTGGGTACAAGGTTTGGCGTATGGTCTTAAGGTAATATGATGGGTAGACTAGGCTTCGTCCAAGTGCCTTTTTCGGTGAAGAGAGTGGGGGTATTCAATTATGTTGTTAAGTTAATAAAGGTTCCTTGTTAGGTGGCTATATTAGTTGGAATAAGACCAACGATCACGTAAAATGGTATTGAGAGTTTGAGTTCACGCCAGGGTTATGGTGTGACCGATTAGTTGTGGTACTGTGCAGGTTAAGTTGTAAGGTAAGATAGTCAAGAACCAACTAAATGTGAATTAGAACAGTTAAAAGATAAGTGAATACTCAATTAGGGTTCTCAGAAGTTTTAGAATTTTGATAAGATAATTCAATAATGATGTGGCATTTGTTAAGTTCCAATAAGGACTTAGATTATTAAAATAGATGCTCAAGTTAGGAAAGGGGAGTTCTCTCTTTTTTTTCTTCTAAGATAAGGTTATCTGAGGCTTGAGGAACATAAGACATTTATCTAAGCTGAAGTTGATATCTCAAATTTTATCAGTGGTTGGTCCATGTCAAGGTAAGTTTTATGACTCTGCATGTTGCGCTAAGTAAGAATGGGTCTGAATGAGTGAATGAATTGTAAGATGAAGGAGTAAGGCTTTGTATAGGGTTCATCTGGGTTTGAAATAATAGTATGGTTACTCGAATGAGCTTGAATGGCGTTTCTTTGTTTCATAAGCAGTGGTTGCTGTAGTATCTTGATGAAAGTTGGATCTAAAGTTCAAACTGTTATTGGATGTCAAGTGAATCTTTAAGCTGGCTCTTGCATGAAATATTTCTGTAGAAACTAAATGAATAATGAAACCAAAGCTAGAAAAGTGTAGTATGATGGTAATGTAGCTGTATGAGTAATTGTTGAAATAGAATGCGTGCTATGATATGGAATCTGAGAAGTTTAGGTTCAGCCACATATGTGTGTCTCAGATGTGTGTTATGAGGTATGATCTGTCAGAAAATGAGTGTGATTTGTGTTATGCACGAATGGTTTGTGAAGCGAGTTTGTGTCTATCTCCACAGTATTGTTTAAAGGGTCCATTAAGACTTTAAACACGAATTTTGAAAGGAAAAGTCTACGGCCATGGCACCCTCTAAAGAGGAACTGAAGGAAGGTTATTACCCAATGGGGGTCCTTGCGTGTCTCAGGACAATGATGGGAAAACCTTAAGTAGTATGAGTTTAGACGAATCCATATGTTAATATACTAGAACTATAATTAACCTAAATAAGAAGTAGTTTTACATTAAACTTTCTCGTTGACATAAAACTCCTAAATAACTTAAAATACTTAATAATTATAAAAAAATTGGAATAAAAAATAATAAAATAATAAGAATTGATAAATATAATTTCGGGGTTATATGTAATAGAAATAAAGCCTAAAACCCGAATCTAATATGATTTAAACTCGAATTAAAAACCTAAAACTCGTAATTTCCATAATAATCTTGTCTAGACCAGTCTTCACTAAAATAGTCATTACTGGAGTTTTCAAACTCAAAATTGAGTGATTCAAAATGCTTTTTGAAACCAAGAGATAGATCTTCGAACGCTATCAAGATATCTTAATCCAGAAATGTAACACCCTTAACCCATCTTCGATATCAGATTAGGGTTACGAGCATTACAGTGTAAAACAGAACCTTAAACATGGCAACATGGACCAACATGAAATTCACATATTTATATTCGATAACATAATTTAAATATGATATAAATACTTTTACGGGCCTTAAATCAGGCTTAAGTGGCCTTAAAAATAGTTTGGGAACAATCAAGGACTTATTCAAATCAAAATAAAAACTTCAGGGCAGAATTGAAAATTTACAAAAACAAAGGTCACACGACCATGTGGCTTAACCCAGGCCATGTGGACATCTGAACTAAGGGACACACGACCGTGTCCCAGCTCGTGTCTTAAACCATGTAACTCACTAACTTGAATCACACGATCGTGTCGTAAATCGTGTGTCAGACCGTGTCTGTATTCGAAATATGGTGACACGGTCATGTGAAACCTGCACCTAAAACTTAAAAAGACACACGACCATGTGAGGTGACTATGTGTGACACACGACCGTGTGGCAGCCTATGTCCCAGGTTGTGTGCAGGATGTGTTGCTCTTAAAACAAGCCATTTCAAACACAAACCTTGCACATCAAGATACACTAATTCAACCATCTTTCACATGTTTAAAACATACATCAAACATTTAAAAACATACCAATTTTGTAATACCCCTTACTCGTATTCGACGCCGGAACAGGGTACGAGGCATTACCAGACTCACATCACAAGCAATTATAAAAATTCAAATCATAAAATTTGCGTCCAAATTAAAACCATTCATATTCAATCATAAAGTCCCTTATACGAGCCTACGAGGCCCAAAACATGTATTGGAAGCGGTTTAGGACTAAACCGAGAACTTTAAAAACTTTTACAAAACTTAGAAAATTTTTGCTAGATACAGGGCTCACACGCCCGTATGGTCCAAGGGACATGCTTGTGTGACCCTGGGACACGCCTGTGTGACCTTGGGGCACGCCCGTGCTTTAGACCGTGTTCGATTTAAGGGTGTTCTCTGACTTGTGCCACACGACAGTGTCACACGCTCATGTGCTAGGCCGTGTAGCACACACGGTTGAGACACATGCCCGTGTCTCTGCCTGTGTGCTCAATTCTGGACATTATGTTTTGCAACAATTAAGGTGCAGGGGACATACGACCAAAACACATGCCCGTGGGGCGGACCGTGTGTCACACACGGGCTAGACATACGTTCGTGTGTCTACCCGTGTGGATAAAAATAAAGCTATTTACCAAGCCATTTTGCCACCCTTACTTGCACACATCAACATAACATCACATGGCACAAATTCAAGCATATAAGAGCAACTAAACAACCACAACCAAGACAATAACATGTCACCCTCATGCCATTATTTATCATGCTTAGAACATCAACCTTTCCACATCAATTCATGCAAGATTCCACATTCATGGTTAAAACATATCAACTTTATATCTTTGTCTAACATATTCACTACATTTATTAAGCCCTAAATCAAACATACAAATTTCACATTCATTAGGTTTCATTCAACTACTTTCAAGTTACCAAATGATACTCAAATTCCTCTTCTCATCAATAGGTTACATTTCCAAAAATCACACAATCAGGCCATAAATCAATTCTAAACATTTCGCATTCACCAAGCATACCATGATCATATCACCATAGACATTGACACATATATGAATATACTTAGGGTTACAACCATGTTAGTCAATATGAGCCAACTTACATGGCCAAATAGCAAAATAAGCCTTTGACAATCACAAGGCAACACATTGGCTACAATCATAATGACACATTTAACAAAATGAATAAGTCCCTATACATGCCATAGACTTAAAATATTTGAATTCATTTATTCCCAAAATGGCAGCTTGATAGTGTGATAGGATCTCCGGCGAACTCCAACCCAAGCTAGCTTAATAACCCTAAAAGACATGGGAAAAGAATAGGGGTAAGCTATATAGCTTAGTAAGTTCATATGTAAATAATACAATACATTATTCATACACTTGACATAAAATAACTTAACAAATATTAACATAAATGTCATAAAAAAATTCACAAACACAACTTACTCAATCCTAATCTTACCAACAGCTTGTCATGTAAATAACACAACATATTTCCACATGAATGTCATTAAACTTCATAAATGTCATATGAACATAAATGTCATTTGATATCAACATAACACATATTAACATAATTGTCATATACCAATTGTTCATCATATACTGAGCTCATTTCCTTTGAGTTTTTCGTACATACCTGTATCATCTCATAACTTATTCACATACTTTCTCATCTTTGACATACCCATTGAAATTCCCGTTGAACCACTTGGAATACTAAAGGATACTCAGGGATCTCGTACGCACAGTACCATACCAATGCCATATCCCAGATATGGTCTTACATGTAATCTCGTATCGATGCTAATAGCCCAGCTATGGTCTTACAGGAAGTCTCACATTGATGCCATATCCTAGATATGGTCTTACACGAAGTCTCATATCGATGCCATATCCCAGATATGGTGTTACACGTAATCTCAGTGACCCTAATGTCACGACATTTGTATCCTATCTATTCCTAAGGTTCAACCGAAATTTACTCGTTTGTCGAAACTTCGTCAATTTCATCCATAGAGTCAATCATACAATTCATGCAATAACAAAACATTATAAATACAATTATAACGTTGCATTATTTACATACAAACTTACCTTGAGATAAAAATGGCGAAAAAGACTAAATAGTCAGATACTCGTTTTTCCCCCGTTCTAGGTCCAAACCTCATTTTTCTTGATCTATAATATCACATTTAACTTATTCAATCATTACACAATTCAAATTAGCCTAAAATGACATTATGGAAAAAATTACATTTTTACCCCTAAACTTTTGACATTTTACAATTTAGTCCCTAGGCTCGTAAAAATGAAATATGTTCAATTTCTTCTAAACCCAAGCCTAGCTGAACCTATATCATGCTCATAACAACCCACATTTTTCATTTATTCACATTTTTACACCATGTTTTATAACTTTTACAAATAGGTCCTTTTTGGTATTTTTACCAAAAATCACTTAGCAAAAGTCGTTTATCAAACACCAAACATGCATTTTCTACCATTAGACATCAAAATACACAAATATCTATCATGATTAAAATTTTAGACCTTAACATCTCTTCAAATTGATGGTAGAAATAGAAAGATCGAGTTACGACGACTTCAAAAATGTAAAGAGCATTAAAAATGGGGCTAGAACGGACTTACAATCGAGCTTGGAAGCTTGAAAAACCCTATCCATGGTTTCCCCTTGTGAATTTCGGCCAAGGAAGAAAAAGATGGACAAATTTGGCTTTATTTTGGCTTTTTAATTCATTTTAATTACAAAATTACCAAAATGCCCTTAATGAAAAACTTTGAAAACATACCAAACCATGTCCATTTTTGTCCACCAACTTAACCAATGGTCTAATTACCATTTAATGACCTCTAATTTAAAATCTCATAGCAATTAGATAGCTTTAACATATAGAATTCAAGTTTCTCACTTTTTGCAATTTAGTTCTTTTGACTAAATTGAGTGCCCTAATGTCAAAATTTTCGAACGAAATTTTCACAAAATCGTTCCATAAAAATGTAGACCATAAAAAATATAATAAAAATAAAATTTTCTTTGTCGGATTTGTGGTCCCGAAACCACTGTTCCGACTAGACTCAAAATCGGGCTGTTACAAATTCCATGCTCATCCTATATCTAACCAACGTGTTATTCTTATGGCACCTCAATCACAACCTATCCAATTCATTCAAACATACATTATAACCTAAAAAAATATCTCTATATTCACATACCATTGAACCATTTCCACCACATATAAACTTGTCTCAAGCCACATATTTACACAATACTTAAAATGACCAAAAGACACAAACATGACAAAACATTACGAGTCCAATCAAACACATATACACAAAAGGGTATAACCATTCCAAGTTGACTAAATAACATAATAAAAAACTCCCTTTATAACAAGCCCTATACATGCCATCTATTACCTGGAACTTATATACCAAAAATATACCAAAACAATGTTTGGATAGTGCGATCATGGTCTGATGAGATTCCATCCAACCGATCGAGCTTTCCTATGATATACAGGAACAAAGAAAATCAAGTACATAAGTAACTAATGCCTAGTAAGCTCGTATAATAGAACTTAAACTTACCATATACATTAGATAAAACAAGTAAAGATAGATTCATTTCCTTATGAGCCAAATGCTTTTCCTATACATAATAACTCATAGAGTTTGTTGGTGAAATATTGAACTTATAAACTTCACTAAAACATGGCATAAAACATATCAAGGTTTGAACTTCCTCAACCATATTCATCATATACCATGCACTTACATTTACATTACACTTCACACTTCATCTTCATATATTTCATTTCTATAATAGCTTAGCTAATAATATATATTTTCGTTTCAACATTAATTACCTGTTGAAACAAATGAAATAACTTTGGTTAATCAGAAAATACTCATATCACCATTTAATTATCTAAACGCACTACAATCATAACTTGAAAACATATTCATAGACATACGATACATATAATCACACTATAGTATTAATATTCATTATCATACCATACTAATCAAAAATTTCGTCTCATATTCAAACTTATAATTAAATTTCACACCGAAACATGTTACCTGAATAGCGACCAGTTGAAGAATGAAATACTGACCTTTTCTTTACTATCCTTTTTGACCCTTTTTCATTGATATATTCCTTGTATATCGTCCTCTTCAACATGTTATTGGCACTCGGTGCCTAACGAGTAAACTGTAACAAAGTTTGAGCCCAACGCTAGTCAGATAAATTGGCGATAAATTTGCACTGCACTAGTAGGATAAATAGACAACGTCTTGCAACCAGCGCTAGTCGGATAAACTGACGATGTCAAATGTGTGCCCAGCACTAGTTGGTTATACCAACATTACATACGTAATTGCATAATTTCACAATTCATCCATTCACAATTCAATCTTTTGCATTAATCATTTATGTTAAATTCTATGGTCTATTTCATAAACATTCACATATATTATTCCATATTATTTCATTCAAGCTATTAATCACTTGAATATATAAAATTAGATATCAAGTAACTATTAAGTTAAATAAAATAGATAAATAAATAATAAAGTTCGAGTTTAAGGACTACAAACTTACTTGGCACCAAAATGATAGTAAACCAAAAATTAGGGATTAAATCGTAATTTTTTCTTTTCCTCGATTTTGTTCTGGTTCTAGATCTAAATGATAATTTAATGCCAATCATTAATTCTTAATTCATTTAATATTCAGAATTATGTATATAACTCTTTTTGGTAAACTTTTCATAATTGCCCTCAAATTTAAAATTTTTACAATTAAATCCTTAAAATAGAAACTAACAAAAATTTCAAATACGGACTCCGTTTTTATTCTGATCTCAATAGTACACTTTGTTAATTCCATAAAATGCATAATTTTAAAAATTTCACGTGAAATTTTACAGATTTTCAATTTGGTCCATAAACTAGTCCTATCTAAAAACCATGGCTACCAAGCTTTCATTCAACATAAAAAATACTCAAAAACATCAATGGAAACTTTTATCAACCATAACCATTTCAAAAACAGAGGTAAACCATAGATAGATTTCAAGACAACGACTACAAAAATGTAAAAATTACGAGAAATCAAGCTTAGAAGGACTTACATGCAAGAGCTTGAAGTTAAAGCTCAAAAATGTATTTTAATGGCTGTTTATAAGCTGTTACACGGCTGGAGAAGAAAGTGAATAGCTTTACTTTTATTTTCTTTTGTTTTTAACCCTTTAATAACCAAATTACCAAAATACCATTAAATAATTTAAATGAAATTATGAAATTTTGTTGTCCATGACTGTCCACTATTATCTAAAAAGGTATAATTACCCATTAAGTCCTTTAATTTAAGGTTTCATAGCCATTTAACACCTTTAACATATAGAATTCAACTTTTGTATCTTTTACGATATAGTTCTTTTTGCTTAATTAACTATTTAAACGTTAAAATTTTAATATAACCATAAAAACATCCGTAAATATTTAATAAAATATTTACAGGCTTGGTTTTGCTCCATCAGATTTTGGAAACAATAATGATTTTAATAGTTACCACTTGGTGATGATTGAAATTTTAAATTTTGAAAATATAGAGACTAAAAATGATCAAATTAAAGTACAAAGATTAAACCTACAACCTTCATAAAAGTACAAGGACTAATAACAAAATTTAACCTAATAAAAATGATTAATACAATTTTATATAAAATTTAAATATTTTATTGATATAATATCTTAATTAAAATTTATTATTTTTATTTCACTTAGGAATATGATTGATTTTATTGAAGTTTAGGGATAGAATTAATTTTACTAAAATTTGATAAAAAAAACTATTATAGAGTAAATATTGTATATCATACTTTATGTCTAATATTATTATAAAAGAAAATATATTATAATTCATAAAATTAAAATATAAAAAACTGATTCTACAACTATAATGATAAAATGTTGTCATTTTTCTATTTATTGAGATGTGCATTTTTCATGAACATGGCCACACACACATATATTAATGTGATATTCTCTTGGGAAAATATTGGACAAAAAACAAAAGGAAGACTTAAAAAAGTCACAAATATTTAACCAAGAGAACAAGCAAATATATCCAAACATTTGATTCAACGATAATCAAAGTAATGGAACAAGTATTTTTCTTTCTGTATAATCAAAATGACCTTCCTGTATTTGTTCTTCACAGTTGTTTGCAAAGAGAACCCAACCAAGCCTATAAGCCGAAAATCATCAGTGTGTAAAAAACTTAAAAAGCATGATATGGAAGATGTAGAAAGCGGCATCTGACCCACATTCTTCTCATCCTCACGTATAATTAAAGCCCCATGCCATTGTGTATATATATATATATATACATGCATATTGCCAGCGGCGAAGGCTATGGGCCCCGGCCTCCCTAAAATGTAAAATTACAATTTTAGCTTTTAAAATTTTTTAAACATTTTAAATTAGTAAAGGTGAAATTACACTTTAGCCCCCCTAAAATGAAAAAAATTTGATTTAATCATTTACAAATTATAAAGATATAAACTATAAAAAATTAAAATTTTATCCGCCCCCCCTAAAAAATTCTTCTGGCTTCGCCCCTGCATATTGCCTGGCCAAATCAATATCAAACTATATCCTCTAACACACAATCCCCTCCTTTTCTTCTTCCTCTTAAATCTTAACAAGTTGAGGGGAACGTTGTCTGGTTCGAGACCATTCAATTCAAAGTTTCAGGCTTCATTCCCCTCAACTAGGGTATATATATCGACAATCAATCAATCTTGGTTTTTATTACATTCATGAATTTTCTTTCGTTGTTAAGCATTGAATTGAAATCATTGTTCTTGCTTGTTTTCTTTCTTCATATAATTTTCTTTTTCCGCAGGCAGAATTCAAGAATTTAAGCAGGTATCATAATGCTGGTATTTGCTTTGATGCAAATTTTATAGGAATTTTGCTTCTTCAATTTTGCTTGGAATGTTGTATATGATATGATTTTCTTTTTGAAGAATGTTCATAAAAAGCAGGTGTAGTATATTACAGCAGGGAAATTTGGATTTTCAAGTGATACAACCATTTCTCTTACATTGTTTGATCTGCTGATGATTAACAAGAGTTTGCGATCAAGCAAGTTGCTATGAAATCATTGCAATAAATTTCAGTAAAAGTATCATGGAGGCTCTGTAATAGGAGTCAAATAGCATTTTACTCTCATCTACTAAAAAAATGGGTAAATTAATCATTGTACATTAGATCAGAAAGTAAACTGATCATTTTGTTAAAAATTTCATCTTTTTCTACAGTTAAATATTGGTTTATATATGTCAACATGATGAATACGTGGCATGTCATGTGTCACATCAAGTTATTCCGTTAAACACGCCCATTTTTATTAGTACAGATAGATGAAATTTTTAACAGCATTTACTAAATTGCTATTTGATCTAATATATAGAGATTAATTAGCCTATTTTTTTAGTAGAAAGGACAAAATGCAAACCAACTCCTAAAAAAAACCTCTATCATATTTTTAAGGTATATTTCTAAAAGCAAAATTAGGACTATATGTCAAAATAGGATTTCCCTTTTTTGCAAATATTACTACAACCATTTCGCAATTGTCTAGCCTTGGGAAAAAAATGGAGCATAGGAATTATAGAGATGATCTTGGATAGTTTTAAAATTTTAGGAGCAGAGTTAACAAAGTGATACAACGTATGAAAAAAAGAAGCAGCAGAAACCACATGGGTTTGGTGTGACAACATAATTAGAAGAGGAAAAAAGACATGAGAAACAAAAGTAATGTTTCATCTTTTTGCAGTTCCAAATTAGCTTTGCTTGTGGAGAGTTGCAAAGAATATAAGCTTAGGAGAGGCCAGGGGAGGGACCTTTTACTTTATTAGTTGCATGAGAGGGAGATATTCCCCTATCTTTTTTATGATTCATATTTGGTATTCCTGAATGTTTCTTTTAATAATATTATATTTAATATTAAAATTTGTGTTTTCTCATAAAAAGAAAAAGATGCAATTTACTTTACCACCGTACTTAGTCCTTATTGATAAAGATAAAGCTTGGAATTTAATCCTTTCTTTCACATTATTATTTATCATCATAACCAGCAGCAGCTCCTCAGTGCATGAAAAACAACATCTGTTTCCATCATGGGTCGGCTATTGACTCACCATCGTAGGCCCATGCTACACCATTTAGTCCCATGTCTCCTAGATTGTTACCCCACAAAGATTATTTCAAGGCCTTTATCTTTTTTTTTTTTTTTTTTTTTAACCTAGCTACCACCACTTGCTGTTGGGACCCAGGGTGGCGACACCGGCCTTAGCACTGGCTGATGCCACCTCTTCATCCTCCCGTGTCTTTCCCCTCTCCTGCGTTTCTTCTTCTCTTATGTTGCTTTAAGCTTTTTTTTAGTTCTGTTTTGTTCCATGGAGGTTTTCAGGGCTGACCAGCGTCAGTTTCTTTCCGCCGGAGGTTGTCTTGCTGCCGCCCCTTTGTGAAGGAAATGGGTTGGTGGCAGTTGGGTCTGCAATCTAGGTACCTCCCTCTGCTTCCTAGTGCTCAACGCCGTTGGAGCAGCTCTAGGACATTTTTTTTTTTTAATAAATTTAAAAAGTAGCAAATTTAATGTTGTAAATGTTTCATACTATAAGGATGGTGGTTATAAAATTCTAATCTGTTTAAACATTGCGGGCTATATTTTAGAAAAATATTGACTTAATTATTGGGAACAAATTGTAATGTGTTAGTATGGGAAGGATTTAAAAAAATTGTATTAAGTAAATTTATAATGCATAGTAATGAAATAAAAATTAAGGCACTAATTACCATCAAAGTGGGGAACAAGTTCTTGGTATGTAAAATAATATCAAATATGAATTCTTAACGTCTATAATAATTTAATAAAAAAATGTATGGCAATTTGAATTTTTAATAAAAAAAGTTGTTAAAATCAATTAAACTTTTTAGCACATAAAAATTAATGTTTTTGTTCCAGTTACTAAATTAAAGAAAAAAAGCTTCCTTCAACATGTGTCACTTATATCAAGCAAAGAACTACAACAAAACTAACTGTTTTCAAAATATAAAAACTTTATTATATATCATGATTATATGCTGATTTAATTTTATGTATTAATTAAATTATATTATAATTTTTATGAATTTTATTAATAACATGATAAATAAATTTAAAATATAATATTTTAATACTAAAAATATTAAACTAATATATGATATTATTGGACTAGATGTAAATAATAAATTAAAAGTGATATATAAAAGATACTGATATTTTATTTTTTAATAAAAATATAAGGAAGCAAATTACTTAAAAAAAGAAGAAGATAGTCTTGTATGATTAAATTTTGTTAAATAAATCATACATAATAAAAAAATATGAGTACTTTTTAATATTTAATTTTTGTTAAAATTTGTTTACAATAATTATGTTAACTTGATATTTTTCGAATTAACGAATGCTAGAATTGATACGTATGTAATTCAACCATCTTTTTAAATATTGTCATATAAAATTAAATTTTATATTTTAAAATGTTTTTTATACAATAATTCCAAATGTTATAATTTTTTAAAAAAGTTTAAAATAGTTGTTTTTTCAAATAAAAACAAACAATATTTATAATATCACAACATTTATTTAATTTAATAAATGTTTTTCAAAATGTTCTTAAATAACTATTTTTTTTTGAAAAAAACTACTTTTTAAAATGTAATTGGTTTTTTAAATTATTAAAAATACGTTTAAATTTTGTGCAAATATTAAACTTTATAATTTTATATATGCTATTTGTTTTTAATTTTTTTAAATATTGATTAAACATATTTTAAGTTCATAAATTCTTTTTGAAATTTAATATAAATTTAAAACATAGATTAAATTGTATAGACAATGTTAAAACATGTTTAAACAATATGATTTTTAAATGATTTTTAATTTATAAAATTTTTTTTAAATCTATATCTAAAATTTAGCGAAAGTTTACATAGTTTAAGTAAAAATTAATGTTAACATTTCTCGTATATTAAAAATCAAATGAGTATTAAAATGTTGTTTTTATACTTTTAATAGTTATCTATATCATATGATATATATATATAATATTTTTTTTGAATAATTTCATTATAGATTCTGATGTTATCTAATCTTTTTGACACAATGCTTAAAACTACCCATAATTCCTCTCCAGATCCTCCTGCATTGACAACAATACTTATGCCAATCGAGCTAAGACTCTCAGAGATAACCAATGTTATTTAAACATAAAAATAGTTAGATTACTAAATACTATCCAATTTTTAAAATAAATTAATCATACAGATACTAATAATATTATTTAAAGTAAACCATACAAATACTTACAATAATCATGCTAAAAATACCAATAAAAATTTATAAATCACATAAAAAATATTAAAAAATAACAATAGGGATTGAATTAAATAAAAACTGAAATTAAGGGCTTAAGGGCACAAATAGGGATAGATCCAGGATTTTACTCCAAGGGGTCCGAATGACAAGTGCCAATTCTTCTCGGGTACTTTTTTTTTTCTTATTAAAAAAATCAATTTAATGTATTTTTAAAAGCTTCGGGGCAAAAAATCAATTATGATAAGTCCTTAATTTACTTTGGCACTAATGTGGATTTGGATGTTCGCAATGTAGTGGGGAGGTTTTTGGGAGTTCGAATCTCGACAAATCTAGAGAAATTTCTGGGACTTCCCATGATGGTCGATAGAGGCAAGAAGCAAGCATTTGCTCATTATTTAGACAAATTCCATAAGAAGGTGGAAGGTTGGGGAATGAGATTTTTGTTTATGGGTGGGAAAGAGATCTTCATCAAATCGGTGTTACAGGTGCTACCTGTTTATGCTATGCAATGCTTCCTTTTCCCGAAAGCTCTATGTACTCAATTGGAAAGCGTTCTAAATAGATTCTGGTGGAGGAATAACAAAAGAGGTCACGGCATACATTGGCTCGATTGGCATCGACTATGCTTACCTAAGGCAAAGGAGGTATGGGTTTTCGTGATTTACCCAAGTTTAACATTGCATTATTATCCAAGTAGTGTTTGGTGAATTATTAATAATGATGATTGTTTGTTGGCTAAGGTATTGAAAGCTAGATATTTTCCCCATACAAACTTTATGTTAGCAAGATTAGGGTCTTACGCTTCTTTTACTTGGAGGAGTATTTTGGGTGCGAGAGGCTTGATTGAATCGGACATTGGTTGGAGGATTGGGACGGGTAGTGGTGTCAATATCTAGAACGATGCTTGGATTCCTAGACCAGGAGATGGGAGAGTTAAATGTAGGAATATTGATAGAAATTTTAGTACAGTCTCTCAGCTAATTAATCTTGATACTTGTACCTAGATTGAAGATCATGTTAAGGCCATTTTCAAGAGCAACCAAGCTGAGAAGATTCTGACGACCCCTCTAGCTCAAAGAAACTGTGTTGATATGTTGATCTGGAGGTGCGAAGGGTTAGGTGAATACTCCCCAAAAAGTGGTTATAAGTTGTTGCTTGAACATGCACCCCAACCAGACATTCCTCAGTCTATGTGTGCCCCTAATCTTATTACAACGCTTCTTACAAATTTATGGGCTTTACATTTTCCAAAGAAGCTCAAAATTACATTTTGGAGATTTATATATAATTTCTTGCCTACTTTTGATAATCTAGCTAAACGCTAAACGTATGATACAAATTGATAAACTATGCCCTCTGTGTAAAGAGGCTGATGAAATATGGATCATATTCTGAGGTCTTGTACTGTTATGAAACAAGCTCTGGCCACTTTGAACATCAAGATGCTTCTTGTGGATCCATATGCAGATTATAGTGTATTGTTAGCTATGGGTTTTAATCTCCTTGATGTTAAAGGAAAAGAGGCACTTGTGATTACTTATTGGGCAATATGGTACGCGCGAAATAGATTGATTCATGAGGGTATCAAGCAAAATGCACAGGAATTGGTAGTTTTTGTTAAGGGCTATCAACTAGAGTTAGAAGCCCTTGAGAATTTAAAACCCTCTTCTTTTGTCCTGAAGCAGGAGATTTGGGCACCTCTAATCCTAAACAATGTCAAGCTAACCTACGATGCCTCTTTCATTGCTACTCCCAAAAGATCTATTTCGGGTATTATAGCTAGGAATGAAAGTGGGGAAATTGAGCAGCTTGCACTTACCCACATTATTGTGTTGCAGATGCTTTCATAGCAGAGGTGCGGGCATGCGAGCATACGGTGGCCTTTGTCCACGAGCTGGGATTTCGATCGATAGTTGTGGAAGGTGGTTCGCTCACCGTCACAAAAAAGTTACACAATGCAAGTTTGGATAAATCAGTGTTGGGGCCGATTATTCAAGATATCAAAGAGAAAGCAAGAGGGTTTGATTGTTGTACCTTTGGCTATGTAGGATTTTTGGCGAATACAGCAACACATAATCTAGCGCGATGTGGACTCCAGTTTTTGGAAACGAGGTACTGGATTGTGGAAGCCCCGGTGGAGGTTAAGCATGCATCGAACTGGGACTAGAAGAAATGGGTTTCAAGAAGGGCTGGGAGATAGTTTCCAACGATTTCGCTCTTGAGTTTTTTTGGAGACCATCTTATCTTTTCACTCCAAAAGTCTTTCAAGAAAGGGTTTCCTATGGTCTTCTATTGTTTCTTCAGGCAAATCTTTGATGGATTTGAGTTTACAAGAGACAGTTCAATTTCTGGCTTTCATCTGGTAGATTGGGTTGGGATAATGACTCTCTGCAGAGTGGGGGTGTGTGTTATTTTCTCTTTATTTACTGTTTTAGCTTTCTTGCTCGAGTTGTGTGTTAATTAATTAGTTTTGTTTTTGATTTGCTGGAACGCATCAGTTCCTATGTGGAGTAATTGTTACCCAATTTTTTATTTCAAAGAAGGATAGCTAATATTAAAAAAAAAAAAAAGGCATGAATGATTTATCTGTATAAAAATTAAAAGAAAAAAATTACATTATATAAAATTAAATAATTCTTTTCAATATGCAAAAAAAATAATTAATATTATACTAAAAATTTTATAAGTATCATTATAATTCCAAAAATTAAATTTAAAAAACTTGGCTGTAGTCCTATTTCTCAATATTAGGTACTCTAAATTTCACTTTCAACTTCTCCATAAGATCGAACTCATCAATGATAGAATCTGTTGAAAATTCTTGAGCTATCTATTTTTTGATTTATACCACCAAGTAAGTTGAAACAAAATCATCCTCCATTCTGTTACGAAGCCTTGTCTTCACAATTTTCATGGTTGAAAATTCTCGTTCGATTATTATAGTAGGGATAGGAAGAATTAGCACAAGACAAATAATTCTATTAAGAAGAGGATGAATACTTCACTTATTTGTCGTAGTTAGCACTTGACATAACTCGACAACTGTAAAAGCTTTCAGCAACTCCGTGCTTTGATGAGCATCAAATTGAAAATGCTCCAATTGAATCTTCACATGTAGCTTACTAGAGAAAGATAATTCCTTAGCAAGACATACAAATCAAAATACAAGAAAGTCACTAACTTAATATGTAGATTAATCAATGAATTCTAAAATTTGGCTTTAAAGTCCATATTGAACTTCTAAGTTTAGTAAGAAATTAAGATCGTGTGCTAAAATAATGATCATATGAACAGCACTACACAAGTGTGTGGCCAGCCCGTGTATCTTTCTGTAACCATGTGGAGCAAAAATCAACTACCTTTAGTGGTTACACGACTGTGTCACCAGCCTGTATGGAGACACACGGTCGTGTGTCAGACCGTGTGCAACATAAAATAATGCAAGTTACAACACTAGTTACTCACATATACCATAAATATGCACTTAACAATTCTCCAAACCTATTCAAAACACATCAAAAACATACCACAACATATCATATTCCTAATTCTAACCAATATGCCAGAATGGGCACCGCAATACAATAATTCTCAAACAAACCATTCAACATCATGCATTTCATATGATCCATACTTAAACTTTCATCACCTAATCATCATTTCCAAGTGACAAACTCATCAAGCAAGATCACCATAATAACCAAAACATACTTATACCATTTCATGCCACAACCAACCAAAACAACCTTAAGGCTTATAAACATTAACTTAATTCCCGCGTCAATATGTATCAAAACACAAGCTTTAATCTCACACACATATTTATTTATATATATACATAACCATTAACACCAATTCACATGCCATTTATAATTGGGCCCAAAATGTTCAAAATTCTGCCGAAGGGATTTGTGGATACTATAGCACGATTTTCGATAGTCTATAAGGAAGAAAAATGAAACAAAGGTAAGCTTTGTAACAACCCGTTTTTAGTAGTGTCAGAAACAGAGGTTTCGGAGCCACAAATTCGACGAGTAAATTTGTAAGTATTATTATTTAATATTTATGAGTCAAATATGATTTTAAAAAGGTGTTTGATATGGAAATTTATGTTATATGAATGATTAATTAGGTTCAAGTGGTAAGACCCTAAAGTCAAGTGGTTTTAGAAATTGAGGTATCGGTACCTCGTTTATATAAAGTGAGCTGTAAATATTTTTATAAATATTACGGAGTGTTATTAAGGTTGTATTAAAGTTTCGTTAAGAAATTTTAATGTTTAGATAGTGAATTAAGCAAAAAGGACTAAATCATAAAAAAAGTGTAAAATTGAATTCTAATAGTTAAAAGGGTTAAATGAGTATAGAAATAAATATGGATGGACTTAAATGGTAAATAAACCATTTAAGGAATTATTGGACTAAAATGGACATAGATTTGATGTTTTATATAATTTTTAACCAAGGTTAAAATGGTAATTTGATAAATTAAATAAAATAAAATAAAATAAAACATAAGTAAAAGATGAATGGTTGTCATCTTCGTTCCTATTTTTTTGAACTGATTCTTCCATGGAAAATAAGCTAAGTTCGGCCAAACAAAAATAGATGCATGTAACTGGTTTATTTATCGGTTTTTAGTAATTTTTATATTTTGAGATTGTTACAACAAGGTCCAGTTAGCCCGTACCTTCGTTTTTGAAACTGTTAAAGATGTTGAATGTTGCCATTGATGAATCTATGTGATTTTAGATGTTAAATGATGAATTTGAAGTATTATTTTTTATTTATAAGTATTTTGTCAAGTGATTTTTGATGAATTTGTCGATTAGGGACTAAATTGTTGAAATAGTAGTAGTTCAACGACTAGATGTGAAATTGTTACAAATATGGGCTGTATTGGATGCTAGTAACATACGATTGGTATGAATTTTCAATAAAAATGGTTAATTTGCATGTTTTAGGCTCAAGGACTAAATTGAATAAAAATTTAAATTTGAGGGCAGTTTTTTAAAAATGTCAAAAAGGCTAAATATTATAAAATGGAGTGATTTTTCTGTCTAAATTAATGAATTTAATGAGATTATTAATTTAGATCAAGAACGAGTGAAAAATTGAGGAGAAGAGAAAATTACCAAATAACCTCTATACTGACATTTCTGTAATTTAGCCAAGTTAGTTCGTATGAACTATAATCATTTAAATGTTGATTAAATTGAATGTTTAATGTGTTGTTATAATGTAAATGAATCAATATATATATATGTTATGTATTATTATGCAATTTATCATGTAAAGAAACGATGGAAATCCAATGACGTTTCGACGACTATTGAACCTTAGGAATATATAGGATACAAATGACATGTCATTAGGGTTACCATGTTTCGGGTGCTAGTCTTGAATGTCCTACCGATGGCTGAGTTCTAGCATTTGTTGCGGATACTCGTCAACTTGTGTGAGCAGACCCATTTATGGCTCGAGTGAGCAATGATGAAAAGGAATGGTTTCGACCATATGTTTAGCACACTTTGTGTGAGCTTTCCTGCGTATCCGATAATATTTCTAAGTGGTTCAACAGGCATGAAAAGGGAAGGAATGGTAAGTATTCAAATGACTTATATCATGAAAACTATAAAAAGGAATAAAAAGGAAGTGTTGAATGAAAATATATCTATGTTCATGAAACTGATGATTTCAAGTGAGGTTATTCATGTTTAATGACTTATCTTGTGTTAATTCAAGTGAATTGTGAATTGATGCACTAACATGTGTTGTTGATGATTCTTAGACTTGTGCCAAGCTATTGGTTGGATTATATTATGTTTAATTTTAAAAGTCATGCATTGCAATGGTAAGTGTCCAAATGGAAATATGTTTATGTTTTGTATTATGCAAATGAAACAGGTAAGAAAAGGTAATGAAACAGTAAGTTCAAAGTTAAGATGTAATATGATGAAAAGGAGATTGATGAGTTGAATGATGTACTTATATATGAGAAATTTAAGTATGCTATGGATGAATTTACCTAGTTCATGAAAAGATATAATAATTAGTGAATTGATGTTGTTATTTAAGTTTATGTTAAGTAAAAATGGAAATTAAGTAAATGGAATGGTAAGAAAGTAAGTAAATGGAATGGTAAGAAAGTAAATGGAGTGGTACATAGTTTATGAAAGGGTTAATGATTGTGTAATAGGTCTTATAAATCCTATGATGTTAAGAATGAATAATATATGTGATATTGATGGACTTTCTCATTTGTGAGTTGATGATTATGGTTTAATAAATCTTGTAGCATTGGTATAGGTTTATATTCACTTATAAAGTTCGTTATTAAAATGAAATGTTATGTTTAAGTTTATACGAGCTTGTTAAGCATTCATTTCTTACGTATCATCTTTCTCTTACTTTACAGATTATCAGAAGCTCAATTGGTTTGGAAGCTCGTCGGAGATCTATCACACTATCCAGCGATTATATCAGTAGTATTGATATGTTGGTTAAGGTTATAATGACATGTATAGGTGGACTTATGGTTGATGTTTAGTTGCATTTTAGTTGATGAGTTTGGCATGTATATGTCATTTTGGTTGATGTAACTTTGGTACTTTTGATGCCTTATTAATGTGTGTTATTTTGACAATGTGTTAATGCATGTTTGAATGGCCAAAGTGGAAGGTGATGAATTGACCTCAACATGGTCAAGTTATGTGCATGTTTGAGTGACTAAATGGTATGTTTGTGTGGAAGTTCTAATGATCATAATTATGGTACAAATGGTAAGTTTATATTATCATGGAATAGGTCAAGTTGATACATAGTTTTACAACCAAAGTGGTATGTGTTGGTATGTTTGTAATGTGGTTAATTATGGTATGCTTTGATATAGAATTGAACTAAATGTGTTTAGATGAAATATGACCAATTTGGCATAAGTTTTTGTATAATTGATTGGTTGTAATTGAGGTGCATATATGGCATATCGGAGGGATGGATAAATGGCTTATTGAATCGGTATTATTATGCATGTTTTGGGTAGTTTTTGATGCCTTGATCATAAGTGCAAATGTGTTTAGGTGCATGGCTGAGATGAGTGATAGAAATGGCTTGTTCTTGGCCAATTTCTTGTCCACACGGCCTAAGACATAGGCGTGTGTCTCATCTGTGAGTGACACATGGCCATGTGTCCCCTATATATTTTAAAGGTTACTTTTCGAAAGTTACACGACCTAGCACACAGCCTGGTACATGGGCGTGTGAAGCCATTTCGAGTGTTACACGACCTGGCACACGGGCGTGTGACTTGGCCATGTGACCCAAGTCAGAGAGTTACACGGGCTGGGACACGGCTGTGTGTCCCTTATTTTAATTGTTACACGGCCTGAGATACGGGCGTGTGTCTTAGCCGTGTGACCCTTGTAGTGTAAAATTTTCTAACTTTTTCCTTAATGTTTCAAATGTTTCTGATTTAGTCCCGGATCATTTTTAATGTGTTTCTAAGGCCTCGATGGCTCATATAAGGGACGATATGCATGTGTATGAATGTGTTATACTATGATTAATGAAATGTTTGGAAATAAATGTTTTAAGTTACGTTTTTACGGTAATGCTCCGTAACCCTATTTCGACGATGGATACGGGTTACGGGTGTTACAAGCTTACTCAAAGTTTAGTAAGTTCATATGAAATTAAACACAACATACCTAACATTTGATATCTTAACAATTGATAATAATAGATAAACATAGTATTCCTTGTCACCTTACACAATTTATGCCATAACCAACTTAGTTAGTACATCTTCGCATAATAATCATCACATACTTATAAGTAAAGTAATAACTATAATAGATATGCTCATTTCATGGTTAACAACTTCACACAAATACTCTTTCACTTTATATCTTATTTCCCCCTCGGAAAACTATAATAAATTAGTCTCAGATACTCGTGATAGCTTTGCTCACACGAGCTGTAAATAGTGACATTAACCTTTACTCGATGCTACTCACATGAGTTGTGGAGAATCCGCAATGAATGTTGGATCTCATCCATCGATAAGGTATCCAACACCGGTACATAGTACCTGGTAAGATATAAACACCAGCACATAGTGCTTGATACGATATAAACACTGGTACAAAATACTTGATAATATAGTCACGGGTACATAGTACCTGATATAATGTAATCATCAGTACATAGTACCTCATACTTTAAACCCTAATGACTTGTCATCTGTATCCTACTCATTTACTAAGTTCACACGGGCCTTTAATCAATCCCCATATACTTTCCATCAATATAATATTGTAACATCCCAAACCCGGCCTAGACGTTATGGTCAAATCCTGGCGATGTCACATGGTAGTGTTTTGGAAATAAATGAGTTGTCGTAAAAACCTTTTTTCGAATTAGCCTCATTACAAAATCTTATGTTAATTCTAGGATGCATCGTTCATTTTCAAAATGTAGTTCATTATCACAAAAGTATTCTCTTTCAAAACGATATTAATTTTCAAAACGTCACTTATCGCGGAAGCTTTCTAAATCAGTTTGTGTATTTGAGTGTATTTTGTTAAAACATTTGATTCATTTTGAAAACTCGATTAACCTACTACTAACAGTTGTAAATCAAAATAATAGAAATCCCAAATTAACCTTGAAAATCCAAAAAGGCCATTATTACAGTAAAATACCTCAAAATGAAACCAAAATTATAATTAAGTACTAAAATAGAACGAAATAGGTCATGCGGCCACCGTTGAGTCCTCCGTCGCACCGATCCGCTTATGATTGAGGATTGCCTGTACAGTTAAAATAGAAGGTTGAGTTTACGAAAACTCTGTGTGTAGTTCCAGATAGCACAAATAGACAGACAGAAGACAATCACAATCTGGGCCTAAGCCCTATTCAGAATCAGTGAAAATATCAGTTTGGGCTTTAGCCTATCTCAATACCGAGGCAGTCATGTATTTGGGCCTTGGCCCATTACAATATCAGTAATTAGTACAGTATCATAATATGCAGTATACAAGTCCTACCCAACCAGCCTCTACACTCCATCTCCGTCCAGCCCTACACTCTATGTAGGGACATAATCAACCCACCCATCCCTACACTCCAAGTAGTACCAGTTGTGGCACTAGACAGTAATTTGCAGCTGAGCTGCCAGTAAGTTAGGCTCGAAGCCTTTCAGTACACTTCCTCCAATCCATATAAACCCATCCCCATGCAATGCATCATACAATCATGTCATGCCAAATCATGGTATCATATATTTTTGAAGACAGTTTTAAAAAGATGCTCGCGATCTGATCATATATATATATATATAAAGTACATGGATATAACAGTCATTCAGTCAATTAGGAATCCAGGTAATCTTATCGACCCTACAGTAGGTCCACAGTCGACTTGGGCGACCCGTACAACCTTTGTAATCAAAACAGTAAAAATAGGCCCACAAGCCCATTTAATTTACCCATATGGGCCCACACGCTCGTGTGGCCCACAAGGCTAAAATAGCCTTAGCCGTGTGGATCACATGGCCTGGCCCAATAATCTCACACGCCCGTATGGCTCACCCTTGTGGGGCCCACATGCCCGTAAGGTCCACATGACCCAATTCAGCCCGGCCCATGAATCACACATGGCCAGCCTCGTTGATCACATGTCCGTGTCCGATGACACAGCCTACTACACGGGTAGCCACACGCCCTGTGGTGTCGACAGTCTCACTTTTCGACTTTTCGCAGATTTTTGTTTGCAGAGTTGTGTTTACATACTTGTAGTGTTTTCGATACCTAAGCCCTCGTGAGCACTTCAATACCTACAATTGACAATCCAATACCACAATCAATCTTTCTTTACAATAAAACAACAAATCCCGAAACAAATGGACTCCTCTAAAAAGCAATGAACACTTACTGCAAGGTTTCTAATTGACTTGCTAAGAAATAGTACGAAAGGAGCCTCAATCCACACGATATGCTGCTGCCAGAACCCCATAGTTAGTTTACTGAAAATTACTCAATCAAAACAATGTCAACAACTTACCACTTAGGCTAACGTTTGCACAAAAGAGAAGAACGAAACGCACTCAAGAGCAAAAGAGGAGAAATAAGGGAAACCAAAGAAGAAAAATGAGAAGAGAGGATAAGGAAAGGCAGAGTTTTGACAGTGGGGTAGAGATGAAGAACGGAAAAGTATGTAAAAGAAAAGATGAAGCAAGGGAGGGAGAGAGCAAAAAATTAGAAACTTTGAGGAAATTTGGGAAAAAAAACTAATCACTCAATCCCTCAAATTTCTCCTAAAACTGTGCAACCACTCCCACTATCCAAATCCCTTAATTTTTTCTCCACACATCCCACTACACCTCTACCAATTCGACATTTCAGTTGAGTTCAAACACAACACGGCACCACTTAGCAAAAATAATACTCCAGCTACAGCTCGAACCCAAGACCTCTAGCATGACACTCCACTTATCCACCAGACCAGTAAGCCCATTCTGATATGTTTTACCAATATTTATTTATAAGCCTACTGATTAGGGATAGAGGTTTATTCATTTAAAAACAAAAATTTGCCCAAGCTAATGCTTGAACTTGGGACCTCTCAGACACTTCCCAGAACACTTAACCACTGAAGCAGACATAGAATTGTGTCACAAACATACGAAAATAAATATTAGGAATTTTTGGGGCGTTACAAATATTGTCTCATACATGAACATGGTTCATTTAACATTCCACATCGTCTATTTATTCATTCAAGGCACATATATCATACTTTGCAATTCAGTCCTTTCAACGTTGAAATTTGTAATTTATACAATTCAACCACAAATAATATACACATGTATAATGCAACACAAACTACTTTAATCAAAATAATATTATATGAACTTACCCAACTAGAACAACAACGAACACAACATTAAGGACTAGTCAACAATTTTTCCTTTTCCATATTTTGTCGATCGGTTGTTTCGTTTCTTGATCTATATAATAATTTAATACAATTATAAAATCTGAATACCTTATATTTTCTAAATATATGCAAATGACCTTTTAATAACATTTTATAATATTTCTCTAAACTTTTACATTTTATTCAATTTAGTCCTTAAAATCGAAATTAACATATCTTTTTATAATTAAGCATCATTCTTCAAACAATTTTCTATTCTATCCTTTTATAATCCTCTATAATAAATTTTTCTAGAAATTCCATGCTAAATTTGACATTGTTATACTTTAGTCCCTAAAATTTAAACTAACAAAAATCACTTCATAAAATAGCCCTCCTTAACATCTAAGCTCAACATGCAACCTCTTATCACTAAAAACTTCAAAAATAATCAATGATTGATAACTTTTCAAAACTTTAACAGTTTCACAAAATAGTCCTTAGGCTAGCTAATCAAGCTCTTGAGATTTCGAAAACATAAAAATTAAAAGAAATAAATTAAAAACGGCTTAACAATTTTGAAAAAAAGCTTGGCCAAAATATTTTGGTTTTCTTTCAATGGCGAACGGTGAAGATAGGAAGAAGAAAGATGATACTGGCCACATTTTCTTTTGTTTTTATGTTGTATTATTTTTTTTCTTAACTTTAACATTAAATTAACATATATTTTTCCATTTTAAGACATTAACCTTCCACTATAGATTAAAAAGTGGCAATTTTCCACTTAACCCTTAAGAAAACACTAATTAATCTTTTTAACTAATAAAAATCCATAGCGATTAAGTTTTGCAATTTTTACAATTTAGTCCTTATACTCAAATTAACCATTCAATCACCAAAATTACCGAACCAAAATCTAATATAATATCATACTAGACTAGTAAATATTAATTATTAATATTTACTAGCTTGGTCGTTGAAAAACGAGGTTCCAAAACCACTATTTTTTATACTGAAAATGTCCCGTTACAAAAAAATTACAGAAGTGCGTAGTTTTTTGGGATTTACTGTATATTACAGATGATTTGTTTCGGCTATTCGATAATAGCTCTACCGTTGATGAATTTGTTACAAAAAAAAATTTTAGTTTTGTTTGATTGAATAAATGCTACTAGTGCTTCGAACAATTGAAAGTTATATTAATAGAAGTTTCAAAATTGAATCTAAGATAGCATTAATGTCTAAAGTTATTGAACGATTTTGATCTTATTATCAGTTATCATTTGAGTAAAAGCTGATATGACGACTGATTTGCTATATTAAATGATCGTGTGTCTGAAAGTCTTCATATTTATATAATGAATGATCGAGCCTAGAAACTAACTATCACCACGATTGAGGCAAGCGCACCTATCGAGCAATAGTATAGCTTAGTGGCAAGACCGGAATGTCGAACCCAAGGGAACCAAAAGAACTAGTACTAACTTTTTTTTTTATTATCTAGCCTAAAATAAAGGAGATTGATATTTATCTAACTAATTACTAAACTAAGGATGCTAAGACACAGAGAATGAATTGGGGAAAATACTTTTGAGAAAACCAATTGATTAAGACAATACCCGAGGAAGAATCCACCTAGACTTCACTTGTTATTTAACTCCAAACCAGACGATTTATTCACTTCACTTGATCCGTAGGATTCCCTAACTTATATTAATACCTCTTTCGAGGCTACTAACGTCTAACCCTAGGTTGATTAATTGAAATCTCTTTCTAATTAAAACCCCTAGTGTTGCATAAATTCGATCTATGGATTCCCACATTAGGTTTGACCCTAATCCGATAGATTTTCGTCGTCCTATTTATAGAAGTGCGATCAACTCCGCTTAACTATGCTAGATCTGCTCTTAAACAGGGACTTTTGCTTCTCTGAATAAGCACATCAATACTTGAATTAATAGTCTGAAATATTAAAGCAAGATTTAAGAACACATAATTAACTGGCTTTCTTGGAGTAATCCACTGTATTCAGCCCTCTTTGGCTTTGCTCCTGTCAAAAGAACCCGACAGAGGCTGTCGAACTTCTGTCCACCTCTGTCAACCCCCTTTTTAAGTTACACTTAGGGTGTTTATATAGGCTTTCAGAATGTCTTTCTTTG
Organism: Gossypium bickii; assembly: GCA_025503065.1. Taxonomy (NCBI): domain Eukaryota; kingdom Viridiplantae; phylum Streptophyta; class Magnoliopsida; order Malvales; family Malvaceae; genus Gossypium; species Gossypium bickii. The sequence continues at coordinate 82,365,581 of CP106713.1, read as the reverse complement.
CCTCCAAGTATCCTTTTCCGAGTGGAATTAAAACAGGTCACGGCAGGGACACGCCCGTGGCACACGCCCGTGTAAATCGAGCCCAGGACTGTGTTCGAATCTGCTAAAGTGGCACGGCCTTGTGGCGAACTCCAGGCCGTGTGGAATTTTTACTTTGGCCCATTTTCTCCTTTTTTGGCCCCGTTTCTCGTTCTTTTCATCCTCCTATGCTCTCCTAAGTATAAAGCATGAAATTAAAGGATTAGGAGCATCAAATTCCACAATTCAAGGGATAAATCATCCGAAAGTATGCCAAATGTGGGATTAAAATATGTATATATTATGGTTTATCAAATACCCCCACACTTAAGCATTTGCTTGTCCTCAAGCAAAATCCTCAACTCACAATAAAAATTCATTCTTCTCAATTTATAACTCCTATCAATAATGTTTCGAAGTAATCCATAGGTAACATACATTGAGAATTCAACCAAAAGACATCAAAGTTTCAAACAATCCAAGTTGAGCATTTTATTCATGAAAAACATAGGTATCCCCCCTTATCTAGGTAATCACCTTTGATTCAAAATATCACAGAGTTAACATCCTCACTAAGGATTCACTCAAATCACTCGAAGTGTTTAAGGGACAATAAATTAAGCACTCAATAGTCAATATGAAAGTTATTACCATAGGCTTGCATGAAAATCAAATCTCCACCACTATAAATTGAGATGATACATCGATCAAAAGGTCTTTAAAAAGGGTTGTAACGTGGCTTGGTTAGAGGACGTGGTTACAGGCTGAAAGAGGAGGTTAGAATCGAGATTGAATTGACAAATTACCTAACTAGAAAAATAGTCTAATAATAAATAATTATATTAATAATACGAGCTTCTTCTAAAGATGTGAGATTTACTGCTTAACCTCATAAAAAAATAGAACTAATAATGGATATACTTTCAACTTTTTTTTTTGTTAAGAACAAATCATACGATTATAGGAAAGAATTTTCAATTGAAATAGAGAACATAGTTAGGCAACTTCTCAAATCAAATCTCGACAAAAAGGTTAATAGGAAGAATTCTTTAATGAATCAAAAAGAGTAAGTCTTGGGTTAATATTAAGGGTAAATCAAGAAACGGTTAATTAGGATCAAAGGGGTTCACTAGGGGTTAATTATGGAGGTAGGCCTTTTGGGAAGTAAGTGGGTTAAATCCTATGTGCCTTTACCATCTCAGTATATCAAATCAAAAATGTGGTCTCAACTTGTATAATCGAAGCAAGTTCTAGAATAACAGATCAATATTGACTCACTCAAAGCAACCATAAAAGTGAGCACGAAAGAATGTATGTTCTAAAGGCTCAAAATCTCACAGAAATTATTGGTTTTTGATATCAACCCTGTGAACTTCAAATTTCAAGATAATACCTAAACTTTGGGGAAACAACCTAGCAAATTCTTAATATTAAAAAATCAATTCATCATGCTTGATTTTCTAAAGTCTTCAAGTTTAAACAATCAATACATAACTGCCTATGTTGTAATTCAAGACATATCAATAAAAATAATAAACCAATAAGAATTTGTTCTAATGGTGGTATGAGACAGGAAAGAAAAAATTCAATGATTTGAGAATAATGCAAAAATTCAAGAACTTTTAGAATTCACCCCCCACACTTAAGATGTACATTGCCCCCAATGTACAAAGATATATATCTAGAGATTAATAGCATGAAATCATAAGAGATAGGGAGAAGTGAAACTTCCTGAATTTTGGATGGATTCCTTGAGTTGGAAGTGTGGAAACTTGATTGGGAGGTGTAAGATAAGTTGGAGGAGGCATGGCAGATTTTTCCTCATTAGTGTTTGATATTCCAGGGCGCTATTTTAAGCTTTTTAACTGCGACAAGATCAGTGGGTTCTTTAAAAATTTAAAGATTACTCAAATATTGCCAAAAGATGTAAATTGGAAAATAAGGATTATGAAACCTAAAAATTAACTAAAATTAACATGAGTCAAAAATAAAAATAAAATGAAAATTAGTATTTTAAACATAAGAAAATAAATTAAAGGAAAATAACATAAAGATAAAAGAAAAAGGACTCAGAAGTCCTCATCGCCGGATGGCTCGTGAGGTGGAGCCGGTGATGAAATGTGGAGGTGCTGACATATCTGGTGAAGGGTGGCGTCAATGTGATTGAAGCGCTGGAAGCGTTACTACTCAAATCGTGTTAGGTGCTCAGATATGTCCAAAAGAGAAGCTGCCGCATGAACTGGGTGATGGCTCGGTGGTTGACTCTCGTATGGTGGGGGGACATCATCAGTAATGTCTGTAGGATCCTCCTCCTCGGTGGCATGGGCTAGACTGTATTGGGGAGGATCGGTCCCACGGTGACTCTTGATCATCCTCATGTTTATCATGGTTGAGATGCCCTGTGGAGACATCTGGCCTATCAAGGTGAGGGAGGAAGATTGTGCCGCGGTGTTGAAAAGACCAAAGTGTCTCGCGAGGCGTGTCACATAGGGTCCCATGGAAATGACCCCTCGTCTGTGTTGCTCCATCTGGTGTTGAATAGTGCAAGTGATGAAGTATACTAAGTCAAAGATGTGCCCATTTGCCGTGCATCATAGGAAGTAGGCATCGTGAGTGTTGACGACGCTGGTGCTCTCTTGCCTACCTGTCGGTGTATGAGCTAAGATAGTGTGTAAGTACCTCAGGGATTGGGCGAGAGCTGTCGCCTTAGAGCGGTTGGGGTTGTAGGTGGCCGAAACGGGGGCTATGTTGTTCCAATAGGCGGAAGGGGATTTATGGATGTGGCGGTGGAGGTCCTCGAGTTTATTATCCTCCATGAATTCGTTGGTGTAGAGTCCCAATGCGGCCCCAAACTGTAGGACACTTAGTTCACATACAATGCCTTCAAGGCAGAATTGGATTGTGTCGGGGTCATCGTGGTACGTCATCGCCGTCTGAAGGTGAAATGCTCGAGGAAGTCGCACCAGGTCTCTTTCGCTTTTTAGTGGCAGGGACGACGGTCTTTTTCCCACGTGGAGGAGTCATTATGTACCTGAAAATGTACAAAATTCTCAATAAATCACATATTATTGCCATCCAAAACATGTATTATTCTATTAATTTTGATGCTAAGAAAAATGGCAGTTTTCTTTAACAAATCAGCATATATATTAGTTGCTATTACTAAATAAGAAAGGGATGATAAACTAATAATCTAATATAATGATATTAGAAAATAGTACTAATATTAAGAAATCTCAATATGAATGATAAAGGTAAACATAGTTCTAGACTAAAGAAATAGAATAACAATGATAATAAAAGTAATGAAATAAAATGGAGGAAAAAGGAAAGGTGATCGACGGAGAGCAGTGGTTGGAACACGGGCGTGGTGGTGGTGCGTGGGCATGTCGATCTTGCACGGTCGTGGACTGCATGTGGTGTGCGTGGAGAAAACAGGGGAAAGAGGAAAATAGGGTGAAGGGAGATGGAAAGAGCAGCGGCGGAGTTAATGGTGGTGGCCGGACTGCGGGAGGTGAGTAGAGAGGTAGATGGTGGCTAGGGCTATTGGGAGGGGGATTTGGGGGGAAGTGAACAGAGGGTCGGTTTAAATAAAAATAGAGGTACACGATTAGGGCACACGGCCGTGTGCTTTACTGATCAGCCGGTGTATTTCGTAAATTTTGAATTAAGGCGGGTCTGAGTCTTGTTCCACGCCCGTGTCCCATGGGTGTGTTATGTGACACGGTTGAATCGCACGGCCATGTGCGTCTTCGTTTGCTTCTCCACGGCCGTGCATATTGTCAAACGCCCGTGTTCGTTAATCAGTGTCGACCATAGTCTTGAGGCACGGACGTGTCCTACGCCTGTGTCATTTACTCAGAATCGACCACAATTGAATCTCACGGCCGTGGCCCTTTTTATCGTAGCCCATGTTGGGAAAAGTCTTTCTTCCTTGGCTCGTATGACCTCCGCCACGCCTATCTTTCTTCCTGTGGTTTCCACACGACCACAGCCACGCTCGTGTGCTATGCCGTGTGGATGAGAAATCCTGCATCTGTTAAAAGCGGTTCTATAGGCCCATAAAGTATCGTCTACTTTTAATGCCCAGTCCTTCCTGTTTGATTCTACAGTTTTCTCTAGAATACGCTTAAGCTCTCGATTTGCTACTTCCACTTGTCCGCTGGTTTGAGGGTGATAAGGGGTAGCTGTTCTGTGGTGTACTTCATATTTTTTTAAGACTTTATCAAATTGAGTATTACAAAAATGAGTACCCCTATCACTAATAATTGCTCTGGGTGTTCCAAATCGAGACAAGAGTTTCTTAAGAAATCTTACTACCACTCTAGCATCATTAGTGGGTAAAGCTTGAGCTTCCACCCATTTTGGCATATAATCCACTGCAACTAAGATGTATTTATTTGCAAATGAGCTAGGGAATGGGCCCATAAAATCAATACCCCATACATCGAATATTTCACATGATAGCATATATGTTTGAGGTATTTCATCACATTTAGAGATATTACCTATTCTCTGACATCTATCACACGAAGCAACATACTTGTTAGCGTCTTTGAATAGGGTGGGCCAATAAAAACCTAATTCGAGCGTTTTATGTGCTGTCCTGATCCCACTGTAATGTCCTCCTAAAGGTCCTGAATGGCAATGTTCTAAGATTTTGCTTGCTTATGCTTTTGTAACACATCTCAGAATTACTTGATCTGCACATATACGGAAAAGAAAAGGGTCCTCCCAAAAATAGTTTTTCACATTAGCAAAGAATCGCTTCTTTTGATGATGTGTTAACCTTTTTGGTAGGATGTTAGCAGCTAAGTAATTTGCAATGTCAGCAAACCAAGGTACCTCGGAGTTAGATATAACAAATAGTTGTTCTTCAGGAAATGAGTCATTTATCTCACTCTCTTCGAGTTCTTCGATATGTGGATTTTTAAGCCTAGAAAGAAGATCTGCCGCAAGATTTTCAGCTCCTTTCTTATCTTGAATTTTTAAATCAAATTCCTGTAAGAGTAAAATCCATCTTATGAGTCGAGGTTTTGCATCAGATTTAGTTAAAAGATAACGAAGAGCTGAATGATCATTGTAAACTACAACTTTAGATAATATCAAATATTGTCTAAATTTATCAAATGCAAAAACCACGGCTATCAATTCTTTTTCATTGGTGGTGTAATTTTCTTGTGCGGCAGTCAATGTTTTGCTAGCATAATAGATCGGCTGAAAATGCTTGTCTCTTCGCTGTCCCAAAACTGCATCTACTGCAAAGTCACTCGCATCACACATTAGTTCAAAGGCTAAATTCCAATCAGGTGCAATTATAATTAGAGCATTTATCAATTTATTTTTGAGGGTATTAAATGCACCTAAACATTCTTGATCAAAATCGAAAGGCACACCTTTTTCTAGTAGTTTTGTTAAAGGCTTAGCTATTTTAAAAAAATCCTTGATAAATCTTCTATAAAATCCAGCATGTCCTGAAAAACTTCGGATAGCCTTAACTGAATTAGGAGGAGGTAAATTTTCTATGGTTGCAACTTTTGCTTTATTAACCTCAATTCCTTTACTAGAAATTTCGTGGCCAAACATAATCCCCTCTCGAACCATAAAGTGACACTTTTCCCAATTAAGCACAAGGTTCGTTTCCTCACATCTCATTAGAAATCGTTTTAAATTTTTAAGGAAAAGATGGAAAGAATTACCAAATAAATCATCCATAAATACCGCCATAACATCTTCCACGAGTTCATCAAAGATGGCTAGCATGCAGTGCTGAAAAGTAGCAGGAACATTACATAATCCAAAAGGCATTCTACGATAAGTAAATGTACCGTATGGACATGTAAATGTTGTCTTTTCTTGATCCTCAGGAGCTATTGGGATTTGGAAGTAGCCAGAGAGTCCGTCTAGGAAGCAATAATACATATGCCCAGATAATCTTTCTAACATCTGATCAATAAAGGGCAAAGGGAAGTGATCTTTTCTTGTCGCGTCATTGTAACATCCTGGTTTAGGACCTAGTCAGAATAGTGGTGCGGGACCACAAATCTGAGGTCTATGTATGAGTTTTTGAGATTTATGCTATGTATGCATGGTAATGTGAAAGTTTCATGAAGCAATTTTGTGAAATTTTGGTTGAATTGTCCAAAAGGACTAAATTGCAAAAGTTGCAAAATGTGAGATTCTAGAAGCTATTTGTGTGAAATGGCTTTAGAATATATATTAGAGGTCCTTAAATAGCAATTTAACCAAATTCTAAATTTTTCGATAAAATTGGGCATGGATGAGTTAAAATAGGAAGTTTATCAAAAAGGGCATTTTGGTCATTTGGTAATTAAATGATTAAAATGGGAGAAAAGATGACAAAATTCATTCATATTCTTATCCAAGGCTGCCGAAAATTGAGAGAGCCATTATTAGGGTTTTTCAAATTTTTCAAGCTTGCTAGTAAGTGCATCCAAGCCCCGTTTTTGATATTCTTCGTATTTTTGAAGTCCTAGTTGTATGAATAAGCTATTTTTAGCTATTTGATGAGCTATATTGAATGTTCAAAAATGTGGCCATGTATGACATGCATGTATGTTGATGTTTTATGGAGGATTATGAAACCTTGATGTAGTAGAAACATCTTTTGTTAAGTGATTTTCCATGAAAATGCATGTAGGGACTAGTTTGTAAAAGTTTTAAGTTTGGTCATACATGTGTGATTTAGTGAGAATTTGTGAATGCTTTAGTTGAGTAAGTGATTCGGCTAAGCATGAAAGGCTAGAAAGTTGAATAAAAATCACTTTACGAGCCTTGGGGCAAAAGTGTAATTATGAGAAAGATTAGGGGCAAAAGGGTAATTTTTCCAAAGTATGAGATAAGTGTCAATTTAGTCAATGTGTGTACTAATTAAGCTGATTTATTCATTATAGATCAAGAACGATGAAGCTCGGATCTAAACCGAGACAAGAGCAAGGTGGTGGACTAGATTGCATATTTCTATACTTTTGAGTATCGAGGTAAGTCTATACTTAAACAATGCATTCATACTTACAATTTCTTAATGCTAGCTAGTGCATAGCATGATTGAGAACCTATGTGGGATGAATGTGGTAGAATTTGTGAATGGATGTATAGTTAAGTAAGTAGATATGTGAATGTGTAGTGAGAATGCTAAATAGTGGGCTAAGTGCGATACCATCCTAATGCATATTGACGATGAGCTGGCTATGTGCGATGCTATCGTTAGGTATATCATCTAGTGGGCTATGTGCGTAACCACTATGAATACCTTTGTGGTAGGCTAAGTGCGATACTACCTTATTAATTGATTATGTGGGCTAAGTGCGAAACCACCGAGAAATTAGCTGTGTGGATTAGTTGCGTGGATTAGCTGTGTGGTTATATTATTGAGTTAATTAGCTGTGTGGATGAATTATCGAGAAATGATGTTGTGTTGTATTTGTGTAAATGTGATATTGAATGCAGGGGTGCATTTCAATGGTTATGAGTATGTGACTCATGATGTGTTGGAAATGTGGTAAGGAATAGAAAGAGTAAGCATTGTTGTACATTATATGTTAATATGATGTTAATTGTTGTTTAGCTTATACTATGATGCTTAATTATTTATGTGTAAACTTACTAAGCTCAAAGCTTACTCCCTTTCTTTCCCTTGTCTTATAGAGTAAAAGTGTTGAATTGAGATACGAGGATCAATAGGAAGATCGTCCATATTATCAGCACACTTTGGTACATGAGACTCAATGTTTTGTATATGGCATGTATAGAGGATAGACAAGTTAGTGAATTTTGTTGTAAATGGCTAAGATGTGTTGGCCTTTAGATGGACAATTTATTTTGTATAATGCCATAGTAGTTTGCTACCTTATTTTATGAAAAGATTGTAGTTATCTATGTGAGATTACACTTCAATTTGAGTTGATTATGGATGTGTTGAATGAATGCATATTGTGTATGCTAGAGCGGTGAAAGGAACTTAGCATATAGCTTTGTTTTTGTCCATGTGGAAAGACACACGAGCGTGTGTCTAGACCATGTGTGACACACGGTCAACCCACGGGCGTGTGACTTGGCCGTGTGTCCCCTGCATGTTAATATTTTTAAGTTAGAATATACCACGGATTAGCCACACGGGCGTGTGCATAGGTCGTGTGAGTTTAGTCAGTGTTGGCCACGGGCTAGCCACACGGGCGTGTGACTAGGCTTTGAGGTCATGTGTATGTAGTCAGTATTCACCACGGTTGTGGAGCATAAACGAGTGGGTCTATGCACGTGCGTGTCTCTTCTTGCATGGGCGTGTTAACCCTGTACAAAAGAGAAAATTTTTAAGATTGGAAAAAGTTCCGATATAGTCTTGGGAGCCCTCGTGTGAATGTGTGAGGCCTCGTAAGTCGAGATTGAGGTTGTTGAGGGGACTTAAGAGAGTGGTCACGATGAGCCTAAGTGGCAATCAAGTTGTTTTATTAAGGTAACGCCTCAGGCTCAGTTCTGGGGTAGAATTCAGGTAAGGGGTGTTACAGTCATTCAACTTCCTATAGTCAATACAGACTCTCCAACCTGTGACTATTCTTGTAGGAATCAATTCATTCTTTTCGTTAGCTACAACAGTCATGCCTCATTTCTTTGGAACAACCTGCACAGGACTTACCCAAGTACTGTTAGAAATAGGATAAATTATTCCAGCATCTAGAAGTTTAATTACCTCAGCCTTAACAACTTCTTTCATGTTGGGGTTCAATCATCTTTGAGGTTGCACACATGGTTTATACTCATCTTCCATAAAAATTTTGTGGGTGCAAAATGATGGACTTATTCCTTTAATGTCAGAAATTTTCCAAGCTATGGCTCTTTTATGTTCCTTTAGTACCTGTAATAACTCGTCTTTCTCTTTGGGTTCTAGTTCTGAAGAGATGATTACTGGTGCGTAGAGTTATCCTCGAGGAATGCATATTCTAAGTGATTTGGTAACTGTTTCAATTCCAATTTAGGTGGTTCTTCAATAGAGGGTTTTTTGTTTTAGTTCATCTTTTATTTCAATGCCCTCGTCTTTCTTTTGCCTAGGGGAAGATGTATTACAATTCAATTCATTGTTATCACCGTCTACCCCTCACCTTGGGTAAGACATAGTTCCAACGTGTCATAATGTATGATTTCTTGGAAAGAATCTTTAATAAAATGATCAATGGCATCAATAAAATAACAGGAATTATCTTGCTCTCTAGAATATCGCATAGCATCATAAATTTGAAAAATAATTTCCTCGTCGCCTACCCTTAGCGCAAGTTTACCATCACCCACATCAAAAATAGCTCTTACAGTAGCTAAAAAGGGGCATCCCAAAATTAAAGGTACCTCAACGTCCCCATCCATGTCAAGCACAACAAAATCAACAAGAAATATAAATTTATCAACTTTTACCAGAATATCTTCAATAATTCCCCTAGGGTATTTAATAGATCTGTCAGCTAACTGAATACTCATCCTAGTGGGTTTTGGTTCCCCTAGACCAAGCTGCTTAAACATTTTATAAGGCATTAAATTAATATTGGCACCTAAATCAGCTAGTACTTTCTCAATGTTTAAACTACCAATTAAGCAGGGAATAGTGAAACTTCCTGGATCTTTAAATTTGGTTGGTAACTTATTTTGGAGGATGACTGAACATTCTTCATTAAGTTCCACAGTTGATATCTCTTCAAACTTCCTTTTATTTGTTAGAAGCTCTTTTAGGAATTTTGCATACGTTGGCATCTGCAAAATAGCTTCAACAAAAGGTAAGTTAATATGTAACTGTTTAAAAAGTTCAAGAAATTTACCGTATTGTGCGTCTAAGCGATCTTTCTTCAACTTTTCCAGATATGGGATCGGCGGCTTATATTCTTCACGTACCGGTGTTACATCATCGATTTCCTCATTGTTTTTCTTATTAGTTTCTTGTGGCATCTTCTTTTCTGTTCCAACCAATACCTTCTCATTCCTTAATGTTACTGCCTTCACTTGCTCTTATGGTTTAGGTTTGTTATTATTAGGTAAACCACCTGGTTGCCTTTCAGAAACTAACTTGGTCAGTTGTTCTAATTGATTTTTAAGCCCTTGGATTAATGTTTGCTGATTATTCAACATCATTTCGGTTTTCTGGAAATGAGTTTCTGATGCTGAAATAATCTTTCCTAGCATATCTTTAATGTTCGTCTTCTTTTCTTGTGAGTAAGGTTACTGTTGAAAGCCTGGGAGGGGTTGTTGTCTCTGATTTCCTTGGCCACCCCATGAGAAATTGGGGTGGTTCCTCCAACTTGGATTATAAGTGTTACTATACGGGTTATTTTGTGGTTTAGAATTATTACCATATAGTGAACTTGTTCGTTTTCAGCACTCAGGTTGTAAGGTGGATATTCTATAATGCTCACCCCTCCTCTATTCATATCGCACTGTATTACTGGATGTACCTGCGAAGAACTATACAAACCATCAATATTTTTATTCAAAAGCTCTACCTAGTTTGATAGCATAGTGACTGCGTCGAGGTTGAAAACACTGGCAGCTTTTGTCGGCTTTGTCCTCATGACTTGCCACTGATAGTTATTTAGTGACATCTCTTCAATAAATTCATAAGCCACTTCAGGAGTCTTGTTATTTAGTGTTCCACCGGCGGTTGAACCGATCAACTGCCTAGTTGAGGGGTTCACACCGTTGTAAAATGTTTGGACCTGTAGCCACAAAGGTAACCTATGGTGAGGGCACCTCTTTAGTAGATCCTTGTATCTCTCCCATGCATCGTAAAGTGTCTTTAAATCCATCTGCCTAAAAGAAGAGATATCATTCCTCAGCTTGGCCGTTTTAGTCAGCGAAAAATATTTTAATAAGAACTTCTCGGTCATTTGATCCCATGTAGTGATCGATCCTCGTAGAAGAGAATTCAACCACTGTTTGGCTTTATTCCTTAAAGAAAAGGGAAATAACCGAAGGCGAATGGCATCACCAGAAACGCCATTAATTTTAAACGTATCGCATAATTCCAAAAAGTTCGCTAAGTGTGTGTTCGGGTCCTCATCCTGCAAACCATCAAACTAAACAAACTGTTGTATCATCTGTATAGTGTTAGGTTTCAGTTCAAAATTATTTGCAGCAATAGTAGGTCTAACAATACTTGATTCAGTACCGATTAAACTAGGCTTAGCGTAATCATACATAGTATGAGAAACAGGATTTTGATTCACCGGATCTGTCGCGACCACAGGAGGTAGCGGATTATTTTGAGGATCAGCCATCTCTTCAGTATTATTGGTGTCACCCTCTTACTCTTCTTCTGTGTATTGCAAGCTTCGCCTTATTTCTATGCGGTTTCTGCGAATGGTACCTTCTATATCGCTGTAAAAAATCAAGGGTCCTGACGGGTTCCTTCTAGTCATAAACTAGAAAAACCTATCAGAAGCAAAATAAAAGAGAGATAAAAAAATTGAAAATTAGAAATAAATAAATAAAAGAAAAATGGCTAAAGTAATAAAAATTGAGCGCTCCTAATATTTCAAATCCCAGGCAACGATGCCAAAAACTTGATCGTGTCTAAAAGTCTTAATATTTATATAATGAATGGTTGAGCCTAGAACTAACGATCACCACGATTGAGGCAAGCGCACCTATCGAACAGTAGTATAGCTTAGTGGCAAGACCGGAATGTTGAACCCAAGGGAACCAAAAGTACTAATACTGACTTTCTTTTTATTATCTAGCCTAAAACAAAGGGGGTTGATGTTTATCTAACTAATTACTAAACTAAGGATGCTAAGACATAGAGAATGAATTGGGGAAAATACTTTTGAGAAAACCAATTGATTAAGACAATACCCGAGGAAGAATCCATCTAGACTTCACTTGTTATTTAACTCTGAACCAGATGATTTATTCACTTCACTTGATCCGTAGGATTCCCTAATTTATATTAATACCTCTTTCGAGGCTACTAACGTCTAACCCTAGGTTGATTAATTGAAATCTCTTTCTAATTAAAACCCCTAGTGTTGCATTAATTTGACCTATGGACTCCCATATTAGGTTTGACCCTAATCCGGTGGATTTTCATCGTCCTATTTATAGGAGTGCGATCAACTCCGCTTAACTATGCTAGATCTACTCTTAATTAGGGACTTTTGCTCCTATGAATTAGCACATCAATACTTGAATCAATATCCTGAAATATTAAAGCAATATTTAAGAACACATAATTAAGAACAAATTAAGTATTTATCATACAGTTCAGAAAACAATAACAAGATCCGTCTTAGGTTTCATCCCCCTCAGGTATTTGAGGGGTTTAGTTCATGTTTATAAAAGAATACATCTTAGAAGAAATTAAATAACAACACAAAAAGAAAAATCCATAAAACTGCCTGAAGGAAATTGAAGGGAAGATCTTCAGTCTTGAGCGTGATTCCTGCTTCTGAGATGGATCAACTGGCTTTCTTGGAGTAATCCCCTGTATTCAGCCCTTTCTGGCTTTTCTCCTGTCAAAAGAACCATTACAGAGGCCTTCTGTCGAACTTTTGTCGACCTCTGTCGAACCCCCCTTTTAGGTTACACTTAGGGTGTTTATATAGGCTTTTGGAATGTCTTTCTTTTCCTTCAAGTATCTTTTTTCGAGTGGAATTAAAACAGGTCACGGCAGGGACACGCCCGTGGCACACGCCCGTGTGAATCGAGCCCAGGACTGTGTTCGAGTCTGCTAAAGTGGCACGGCCTTGTGGCTAACTCTAGGCCATGTGGAATTCTTACTTTGGCCCATTTTCTCCATTTTTGGCCCGTTTCTAATTCTTTTCATCCTCCCATGCTCTCCTAAGTATAAAGCATGAAATTAAAGGATTAGGAGCATCAAATTCCACAATTCAAGGGATAAATCATCCGAAAGTTTGCCAAATGTGAGATTAAAATATGTGTATATTATGGTTTATCATTAGAACTCTCTAAACAGTGTGAATACTGACATGATTTGAGAATATAATGGTCTATTATCGCTAATATGAGAGTTAAAACCATTACTTCTTCTAAAAATTTGAGAGTTGCAAAGAAACGATTCAAATGTTTTAGCTAAATGGGAGTAGATTCAGAATTTTGAGACCATTGATTTCAGTGTTGGTAATGATGATAGTCTGTATTTCTAAAATCAAATGTGTACCGAACGATTCTGTGGTTAAAGAGATATTTTATGGGAAGCCATAACAAAATTTATTCAATACATCCGGGTGGCACTAAATTGTATAATAAATTGAAACAAAATTACTAGTTGACGAGAATGAAACGAGAAATACTGAGTTTGTATCGAGATGTTTGGTATGTCAGCAAGTGAAAAGTTGAGCATTAGGTTCCTTCAAGTTTGCTACAGTCTATTAATAATTTTTAGTGGAAATAGGAAAGTGTTACGATGGATTTCATATCGGGACTACTGTTTTCTCCGAGAAAAGTGTAATAGCCTGATTTTAGCTAAATTGGAATAGTGGTTTTGGAACCACAAATCTGATGTCAAAAAACTATTTTAATATTATTTTCAGTATTTACAACATGTTATTTGATATGTGTGAAAATTTCGTGAGCTAATTTTATCGTTTGGATGATCAATTCAGTAAAAAGGACTAAATCGCGTAAAGTGTAAAATGCATGTTCTATTAGTTAAATGTGTCTATTAGCTATGGAACATTAAAGTGGAAGTCCTTATGTTGTAATTTGACCATTAAAATGGTGGGTGGGCAATTATGGACATATATTATGTGATTTTTAATGTTATAAACCAAGGTTAAATAAGTAAATCAATAATAAACTTCAGTAACATAACAAGAAAACAATGTATCATCTTCCTAAATGATATTTCCACTAAAAATTGAAGAGAGGAGAAGCCATTTTTTGGGCTTGAAAGCTTCGGTCATCTCTTAGCTCAATTGTAAGTGATTTTTTGTCCCATTTTTGGTGATTTCTATGTTTTTGTAATCGTTGCAGCTCAATCTAGCTAGCCTGTACCTTTAATTTTGAAACTATTAAAGATTTTGAGAGTTTTCTTTGTTGAATCTATGCGTTCTTTGATGTTTAATGTTGAAATATGAAAGCTTGATGATAGTTTTACATGTTTTATTAAGTGAATTTTGATGAAAATTCATAATAGGGATTAAATTGTGAAATGTACAAATTGAGTGGTATAAGACTATTCGTGGTTAATCAGTGAAAGAAATTAATAATTCATAAAATTTCTAATTCAGGTAATACGAGAATCAACGATGAGCGCTAGAAGAGGAGGAAGAGGCCGCGGCCGAGGCCGTGGAAGTGTTAGGACTGATGTGCTGACTCAGCTAGTTAGGGAGGTACTGAAGGAGGTTAAAGAAATCGGTGAAACACTTCAGGTTGGGTGCGTAGATTGTAAGAAAAAAAGAGATCGTAGTTTTCTAGGGTTGCAATCTCGTTCTGTGAAGCATGTTAAGGTACGTCCAAACTTTCGGGTTTGCGAATATTGCAGAAGGCGTCATCCGAGTGAATATTTGAGGAAGTCAGGAACGTGTTTAAGATGCGGGTTTGAGGAGCATAAGGCTCGGGATTGTTCAATCACTATTAAGTCGGGTATGTTTTGTGTGGATGCTATATTTTTGGGTATAGAAACTGTATGCCTGCAATGTTTATATATTATTAAATTAGAGTGCATAGCGAAAGCATAGTGGTGAGACTTGGGTAGTACGATTAATAGTTAGTTGGAAATTTCGAGGACGAAATTTCTTTAAGGGGGTAGAACTGTAACATCCTGAATTTTTGGGCCTATGCGTTTAATGGGTGGATATGTTTAATCTGTTAATTTAAGTGTTAGGGGTCCAAATTGGGCTCAGGCTTAGGTAGAGGCCTTGATTAAAATTATCTGTTTGGGCATTATAGGGTTTAAAAGGTAGTATCTATGTTTAAAATACCAAAGTAGGCTTGTGGCCCAATATTAGGAGGTGAAGCCACACAAGGGAGTAAGGGGCCCAAATTTAAGTTTCATGGAGCCCAATTCTTTTAATTTAAGTTAGCTAAATTTTGGGCATTAGGATTAGGTGGAGTGGATGGCAACAAGGCTAAAATTTAGGGTTTTAATGTTTAAAGTATGTGGATAATAAGCAGATAAAGGCTATTATTTAGGAATTTATTTTATGTGGATAATAAGCAGATAAAGGCTAAAATTTAGGGATTTTAATGATTAAAATATGTGGATAATATGCTGATAAAGGAGGAAGGAGTTAGAGATAATTAAGTCTCTTTTAGATGAGCTAGTAGATTAAGATAAAGGAGAAAATATAGGATTATCTACAAGGTTAGGTAAGTGCCGAAATTTCTATAAATAGGGGGAATATCTCTTCAATTTCGGCATTTAGGTTTTTCTCTCATTCTTTTCTCTTCTTCTCTGAGTAAAAGCCGAAAAATCCTAAAGTTCCATCTTCTTCTTCAGTCTCAGCAAAAGCCGAAATCTCTAAGCCTAATCTCTCATCATCACTTTGATTCAAAAGCTGAAACTCTTTCCATTCTTTTTCTTCCTAGCCGAAATCTTCAAGTCTCTTCCTTGTTTTCTTTTCTTTTTCTCTTTTCCTGTCAAAAACTGGAACTCTTCACTCAAGTATTTTAAAAGCCAAAGACACATCAGCCTTCTCTTGTTCATACTTTTTCTGGGATTTTCCTAAAAGCCGAAATCCCTAGATCTCATCTCCTGTGATTGCCGAATTACTTCTGTGGTGCCTACTTGTGCCGAAATCTGAAGGGAACTTTAGTGGAGTCAATCGCATAGATCTCTAAGTTATAGATCGATAGTACTCGAATCGTGTTACTTTCAAGATTTCAAGGTAAGAAGATCTATTAGTTTCAACGTGTAAATTCGGGATTTACTAACCCTTGGCCAAATATAGGAGAGGCCCTATTTTCACATCTTTCCGGCATTTTGAGCAAAGTTGTAGATCGTTCTAGGAAGGGTATCGACATTAATCAGGTGTGTAACTTCTCACACCATTAGATTGAATGCTATTATGTATATATATATAAGTATAAATCTGCTATACTCTGTTAAATGCCGAAATCTCGGCATAACGTTTGAAAATGCGAGAAGGGTAAAGGCTAAATATCAGGTTAGTGTTTTCTGCCATTCTTCAGTGAATGTTTTTGTTAGAAAGATATGTTTTGCATGTCGATTTCTGTGTATGCTCGGGGTTGGGTGATTGATAAAAAGGGGAAGTGATCTGTTCTGGTGGCTTATGCCATTTCAGCCTGGTGACTCTGTCACAACTCTGTTTCTGGTGGCTTTTGCCATTTTAGCCTAGTGACTCTGTCACAACCTTGACGGTGAGCAGCATGACTGCCATCAATGGCGTGTAGCGGTGTGGGTTGATTGTAGAAATCCCCAATGGTGTGACTGGCAGGTAAGGGTGGCGTGTAGCGGATGGAAACCTAGGATTGGGTTGGGTTTTTATGTATGTTATCTTTTATATTATGTTCTATATTCTGATCTGTGGGCTAAGGCCCAGTCTGATGGTGCACGAGGTTGCACATTGGGTCTTGCGACTCACCCTTTTAATTTAACATTTTCAGGTAGCACCTAGTGCAACGGACCGGGCTGGAGAGAAGCGCAAGGTGGCCATGCGAGAGAGTATTTGGATTCAACAAAAAGACTTTAGTATTTTATTTTATATTTTTATTTAATGGTTTTTAAACCTCGTTGTAATAAGGCCATGGGCCACTAGACTATTATTTATGTTTTGGGTTTAAGTTGGGTTTAATTATTAGACATTTTAATTTTTATGATTAAAATTAAGCTAAGACATGTACAAGATTTTTGGATTTTAATTAAAATTTACCAAGGCAATTTATAACTTTATATCTTATATGACTTAATAAATTATTAAGTTCTCGGTATTAATGATTAAAGCTAGAAATCATTTTCCAAAATGTGACATGTTTTGCAAAATCACTCAAGTGACATACCAGATCCGGTTGTAGTGTTTGGGGCGGGTTTGGGTTGTTACACCATGTGAGGTACACGGCTTGTTCACACGGGTGTGTGACCCTTATATGATTGAAAAATTTCTAAGTTTTCTAAAATTTTCGTATGTTATCGGTTTAGTCACGAACCACTTCTAAAGCATGTTTAAGGCCTCGTAGGCTCTCATAAGGGACATTATGAATATGATTGAATGGCATTTGAGTATGAATGCATAAATGTATGAGTTATGTATGTTAAATGATGTTGATAGATCGGTAATACCTCGTAACCTTATTCTAACTATGAATATGGGTGAGGGGTGTTACACTAACACTAATCAAATTTGCTCTAAGTTTAACATCCCAAAATAGAGCCTAAACGGAACAGTGGTTGCAAAACCACTAACCTGAGATAGAAAAGTTTATTACGATTAATTATTATGATTTACCGAGCGATTAAATACATGTGTTAGAGTATCGATAAGAAATTTTATTGATTGCATGCTTAAATTGCCTATTAGGACTTGTTTGAAAAAGTTACTAAATAGGGGTTCTAATTCATAGAGTACTTAATTGAAATGGGGGTTTGAAGTAGAAGTTCTTAAATGGCAATTAGACCATTATATTTTCCATGGACAAAAATGGACATACGTAGATAAAAATAACTAAAGTTTTAATGAAGGGCATTTTAGTCATTTAGAATTAAAAAGGAATTAAAAGGGAAAAAGATGGCAAAATGTTGTCCATCATCTTCATAGGCCGAAATTTCAAAGGGGACACCATAGCTAGGGTTTCTTCAACTTCTCAAGCTCATAGTAAGTGCATCTAAGCCTCGTTTTTAATGTTCTTTACATTTTTGGAGTCCTGATAACTTGATTTAGCTTAATCTAGCAATAATTTAACCTAAGGTTCATATTTGGAAAAATGCCCATAGGTGAAATATGTTTATATTGATATTTTATGAAAGACTATGAAGTTTGAAGTTATGTTAAACAACTTTTGCTAAGCGATTTAAGTGAAAATGAGTAAAATGACTTAATTATTAAAAGTACCTAATGTTCATAAGTACATGTTAGAGTGAGAATTTGATGTTGTCATAGAAGGGAAAAATGATCAGCATGTCATAAAACATAAGAATAAGGGATAAAGTTTAACTTCCAAGCTTTGGGGAAAATGTGTAAATATGTAAAAGTTTAGGGGCAAAAATTATAATTTTTCCAAAGTTAGAGTCAAGGAATGTTTTAATAAATGTGAGTATTAAATAAGCTAAATTTGCTATTATAGATCAACAGGAACGAAATCCGGAGTTAGACTGGGGAAAGAAAAATATAGTGGACTAAATCAATATAGTTGATCGTATTTTGTTCCGAGGTAAGTTTACGGTAAATAAATGCAATATTCTATTATTTTACATTTAATACTATTAGATTCCAGAATTTACATATTTATTATGTAAATTTATCATTTAAAGACTCAAGCATGAATTGACGGAGAAGCAATCTCAGAAAGTCCCGGTTGAACCTTAGGAATGTGTAGGATACAAATGTCATGACATTAGGGTTTAAGGAAATCATGTAAGACCATATCAAGACATGGCATTGATAAGTTTCTATAAGGCAAAGATCCCATGTAAGACCATGCCAAGGCATGGCATTGGTGAGTTCTTAAGGCAAGGATACCACGTAAAACCATGTCAAGACATGGCAATGGTAAGTTTGAAAAGGAAAGGTACCCGTGCATCCTTAGTATTCCAAGTGGTTCAACAGAAAATTTAAAGAGTATACCAAAGGAAAGGTAAGACAAGTTCATGCTAAAAAGATACAGGTAAGAATTCAAGACTTAAGCATATTGAGTTAAAGGCTTAAATGGTCTTGATAAGAGAAGAATAAGATAATTCATTAATAATGTTTTTATTCATTCACATGCAAACTTACTAGGCTTTATGCTTACTCCCATTCCTTCCTCTCTTTTTATAGTATCGCAAGCCAACTCGGGGATCGCAAGGACATCGGAGATCGTTTCACACTATCAAAGGATTATTTTGGTATTTTGTGACTCGAAACGTTTTAAGTTATGGCATGTATAGGGACTTAGCCATTTTGTCTGTATGTCCTTATGATATGGCTAAAGAATGGCTTGTAAATACTTGATAATGATTAGCCATTAAAATGGCTAATTAAGAATATGTTTTGGGTGTTATGTATGCCTAAATGATAGTTATTACAAAGAAATTATGAAAGAGTAAAATTTGCAATGGAACAGTTTTTGGACAGCAGCAGTGATGTGATTTTGAAAAATTAGTAAGGATAGTAGAAATGGAATTAGGGTGTGAATGAGGTATAGAATTAAATCTTATTAAGTCTATTTTTATATGAAAGAAACGCTGTAGGAAAAAGAATTGTATATTATGAGATAATTGATTTTTAGTGAAGAGGGGTTAGAACCGTCAGACAGTGTAATAGGGAGATTTAACAAATAAACTGTACTAATTGGCCAAAAATTTTGGAAAAATTATAGTAAGAAGATATATGAGTCTAGTTTCAAGGAAAATTTACGGGTCTAAATTTTTAGTTTCGTAACTCGAGTTATAGTCAATTTAGTGACTATGACGTAAATGGACATTTTCATTATGAGTAGGGAAATAAATTATTTTGATTTGTTTAAGAAATCAATTTTTTTTTTAATGTTTCTGGTTTGGTCCCGAACCGTTTCAATTGCATGTTTTAGGGCCTCGAAGGCCCTTTTTAGGAACATATTGGATGTATGTGAACGAATTAATTTTAGAAGCAAATTTTTATGGCCTGAACTAGTAAGTTAAGTTAGGTAATGCCTCGAACTCGACTCTGGCGATGGTCTCGGGTAAGGGGTGTTACATTTATTGGTATCAGAGCAAGAGTTTAGTCAGTTCTCGGAATATTCAGTATGAGTATGAGTCTATCTATACATGCATACTTATATTTTGATGGTGTGACGACTCCTGACGATTTAAAAAATGTTTTTCTTTTATAGTTATGGATCCTGAACGAGCTGGTGCAGATGATGTAGAGAGTAATGCGCCCCCTCCCGTAAAAGGGACGATGCCTCCAGATAGTAGTGAAAGGCCCATTACAGTTAGTCAGGGAGGATGGGCTCGAGAAGCCTTCTTCCATGTTATGAATGAATGGTTTGCCGAGTTTGCTCGTATGAATCCGGCCGTTAGACCTCCACTCCCTCATGATCCTCAGACCACCCATGTAGCTTCCCTATTCACAGATATAGTCAAAAGAGAGAAGTCACCTGTTGACAAGATTAGAAAACAAGGGGCCAAAGAGTTTCAGGCTACCAAAGATGATGATGCAGAGAAAGCTAAATTTTGGCTCGAGAATACTATCAGAGTCTTTGACGAGTTATCCTGCACACTGAAAGAGTGTATTAAGTGTGTGGTGTCACTTCTTAGAGATTCGGCCTACCAGTGGTGGAAGACACTTATGTCAGTAGTACCGAAAGAAAGAGTTACCTAAGATTTCTTTCAGGAGGAGTTCCATAAGAAATACATCAGTCAGAGGTTCATTGACCAGAAAAGAAAAGAGTTCCTTGAGTTAAAACAGGGTAAGATGATTGTGACCGAGTATGAATGTGAATTTGTCAGAATTAGCAATTATTCTTGAGAGTGTGTGTTTACAGAGGCTATCATGTAAAAAGATTTGAGGATGGGCTCAATGATGATATCCGACTGTCAGTTGGTGTTCTAGAGATAAAAGAGTTTGTTGTTTTAGTTGAACAAGTCTATAAGGAAGAGGAGTTGTTGAAAGGAAAGGGTAAAGCTAAAATTGAGATGCAAGATAAGAAGAAAAGATAGATGAGCAAGTCATTTCAGTCTACATCAAAGAGGCCTAGAGAGTTCTGTACGAGATCTAATTTTTCAGTCAGGTATTCTAGCCGAAATAGAGATAGAAGATTTATGGGTCCGAAAGCTCAAACCACTTTGATTGCGAGTGTTGGCAGTATTCAGCCTAATAGACCCGAGTGTCCTTAATGTGGTCGACGTCATCTAGGTCAATGTCGAGCAACTGAGACTGGTTGTTTCCGGTGTGGTGCACCAGATCATTTCATTCAGGAGTGTCCTGAGATGGTTAAAAGAGAAGTAATACCGAGTGTAAGATCAGGCAATGCCCCCGTTAGAGGCAGACCTTAGAGAAATTCGGGAATAGGGGTAGGTAGAGGTACATTTAGAGATTCAGCAATGAGATCAGATGCTAGAGCACCTGTATGGACTTATGCTATCCGTGCTCGTGAAGAGGCATCTTCCCCTGACGTAATTACGGGTACATTTTCTCTTCATGATGTTAATATTATTGCTTTGATTGATCCGAGTTCAACCCATTTCTATGTTTGCATGAAATTGATGCCTAGTATGAACATGCCCATGGAGTTTACGGGAATTGTGATTAAAGTATCGAATCCATTAGATCAGTATGTGTTAGTAAACAAAGTATGTAAAAATTGCCCTTTGATGATTAGATGTTACTGTTTTTCGGTCGATCTCATGCTATAGCCATTTGATGAGTTTAATGTGATTCTTGGTATGGATTGGTTAACTGCACATGATGTGATAGTGAATTGTGGAAAGAAATTCATTGAGTTGAAATGTGAAAATGGTGAAATTCTTCGGGTTAATTCAGATGAGTCAGATAGTTCAATTACCATGATTTCTGTTATGTCTGCTCAGAAATGCTTGAGGAAAGGATGTGAAGCTTATCTTGCTTTTTTGTTGAATACTAAAGATTCAAAATTAAAAATTGAATCAGTGCCTGTGGTAAGTGAGTTTCCTGATGTGTTTCCGGAAGAACTACCAGGTTTGCCTCCTATCAGAGAAGTTGAGTTTGGTATTGAATTGATTCCAGGTACGACACCTATTTCTATTGCTCCTTATAGAATGGCTTCGATGGAATTGAAAGAATTGAAAGCTCAGCTGCAGCAATTAACTGATAAAGGCTTTGTAAGACGTAGTTGTTTACCATGGGGTGCACTAGTGTTATTTGTGAAAAAGAAGGACAGTTCCATGAGATTGTGCATAGACTATCGACAGCTTAACAAGGTAACCATCAAGAACAAATACCCACTGCCTAGAATAGATGATTTGTTTGATCAATTGAAGGGAGCCACTGTGTTCTCTAAGATAGATTTGAGATCCGGATACTATCAGTTGCGAGTTGAAGAGTCAGATGTTCCGAAGACTACTTTCCAAACTAGGTATGGTCACTATGAGTTTCTTGTGATGCCATTTGGCTTAACTAATGCTCCCGGTATTTTCATGGATTTAATGTACCAAATTTTCAGAACTTACTTGGACAAGTTTATAGTTGTGTTCATTGATGACATTTTGATTTATTCTCATGATGAGACTGAGCATGCAGAGCATTTGAGAACAATTTTACAGACTTTGAGAGATAATCAGCTTTATGCCAAGTCCAGCAAAAGTGAGTTCTGGTTACGGGAAGTCTATTTTCTTGGAAATATTGTCTCAGGTAAAGGTATTAGAGTTGATCTGAGCAAGATTTCAGCCATTTTTGATTGGAAGCCTCCTAGGAATGTTTCAGAGGTTAGAAGTTTTCTTGGTCTTGCCGGTTATTATAGACGATTTGTAGAGGGATTTTCCATGATAGCTACTCCGTTGACAAGATTTCAATAGAAAGCTGTCAAGTTTGGATGGATTGAGAAGTGTCAATAGAGTTTTGACAAGTTAAAGGCATTGTTGACTGAAGCTCCTGTCTTAGTACAACCAGAACCGGGTAAAGATTTGTGATTTACAGTGATGCATCCTTGAATGGACTAGGTTGTGTACTTATGCAGGAAGGAAAGGTAATTGCTTATGCCTCTAGACAGTTAAAGCCACATGAGAAAAATTATCTGACACATGATTTAGAGCTAGTTTCTATTGTATTTGCATTGAAAATTTGGAGACATCACTTGTATGGTGAGAAATGCCGAGTATTCACTGATCATAAAAGTTTGAAATACTTGATGTCTCAGAAAGATCTGAACTTGAGGAAAAGAAGATAGCTAGAGTTGATTAAAGATTATGAGCTAGTGATCGATTATCACCCGGGTAAGGTAAATGTTATTGCTGATGCTTTGAGTAGAAAATCTTTATTTGCATTAAGAGCTTTACACACTAGTTGGGCCTTATCAGATGATGGTTCTATCTTAGCTGAGTTGATAGCTAAACCGATGTTTCTTGAAGAAATTTGTGAAGCTCAGAAGGATGACAGTGAGTTGCAAGCCAAAAGAATTCAGTGTGAGTCAGGTGTAGAGTCTGATTTTCAGATCGATTTTGACGGTTGTTTGATATTTAGAGACAGTGTATGTGTACCAAAGAATGATGAGCGTATTTGGAAGATCTTATAGGAAGCACATAGCCGTTCTTTGTCTATTCACCTAGGTAGTATAAAGATGTATAATGATTTCAAGAAAATGTATTGGTAGGCAGGAATGAAAAGAGATATTTCAGAGTTTGTTTCTAGATGCTTGATCTGTCAGCAGGTAAAAGTCAAACATCAGGTACCTTCAGATTTATTGCAGCCTGTATTAGTTCCCGAGTGGGATCGAGTTACTATGGATTTTGTGATAGGATTGCCTTTGACACCGAGTAAGAAAGATGCAGTATGGGTTGTGATTGATAAGCTAACGAAATCGGCTCATTTTATCCCAGTTCGTATGGATTATTCACTTGACAAGTTGGCCAAGTTGTATATTTCAGAGATAGTCAGACTGCATGGAGTACCGTTATCGATTATCTTAGATAAAGATCCAAGATTTACTTCACGGTTTTGGAAGAAATTGCAAGAAGCTTTAGGTACAAAGTTGAGTTTTAGTACAGCTTTCCATCCTCAGACTCATGGTCAGTCAGAGAGAGTTATTCAGGTACTTGAAGATATGCTTAGATGTTGTGTATTGGAATTTCAAGGTAGTTGGGAGAAATATTTGCCGTTAATAGAGTTTGCCTATAATAATAGTTATCAATCGAGTTTGAAGATGGCACCTTATGAAGCTTTGTATGGGCGTAAATGTCACACACCTTTGTATTGGACAGAGCTTAAGGAAAATTAGATTTACGGAGTTGATCTAGTCAAAGAAACAGAAGAGAAAGTAAAAGTCATCAGAGATTACTTGAAAGCAGCTTCAGATAGAAAAAAATCCTATGCAGATTTTAAAAGAAAAGAGATTGAGTTTCAAGTTGGTGATAGGATATTCTTGAAAGTATCCCCGTGGAAGAAAGCTCTCAGATTTGGCAAGAAAGGTAATCCAAGTCCACGTGTTATTGGACCGTTTGAGGTGATTTAGAGAGTTGGGCCATTAGCATATTGGTTAGCTTTGCCGAGTGAGTTAAAGAAGATTCATGATGTGTTTCATGTGTTTATGCTACGTTGTTATCATTCAGATCCGTCGCATGTGATTTCGCAGACAGAGGTTGAGATTCAGCCAGTTATGACCTACGGTGAAGAATCAGTAAAAAATTCTAGCTCGAGAGATTCAGTAATTAAGAAACAAAAGTATTGCACTTGTAAAAGTATTATGGAATAGGCATAGGGTAGATGAGGCTACATGGGAGCCCGAAGAGACTATACGAAAATAGTACCCAAATCTCTTCGCAGGTAAGATTTTCGGGGACGAAAATCCCTAAAGGGGGAGAAATGTAACATCCCGAAATAGGGCCTAAATGGAACAGTGGTTGCGAAACCACGAATCTGAGATAGAAAAGTTTATTACGATTAATTATTATGATTTACCGAGTGATTAAATACATGTGTTTGAGTATATATAAGAAATTTTATTGATTGCATGCTTAAATTGCCTATTAGGACTTGTTTGCAAAAGTTGCTAAATAAGGGTTCTAATTCATAGAGTACTTGATTGAAATGGGGGTTTGAAGTAGGAGTACTTAAATGGTAATTAGACCATTATATTTTCCATGGAAAAAAATAGACATACATAAATAAAAATAACTAAAGTTTTAATGAAGGGCATTTTAGTCATTTGGAATTAAAAAGGAATTAAAGGGGAAAAAGATGGCAAAATGTTGTCCGTCTTCTTCATTAGGCCAAAATTTCAAAGGGGACACCATAGCTAGGGTTTCTTCAACTTCTCAAGCTCATAGTAAGTGCATCTAAGCCCCGGTTTTAATGTTCTTTATGTTTTTGGACTCCGGATAACTTAATTTAGCTTAGTCTAGCAATAATTTAACCTAGAGTTCATATTTGGAAAAATTCCCGTAGGTGAAATATGTTTATTTTGATGTTTTATGATGGAATATCAAGTCTGAAATTATGTTAAACAACTTTTGCTAAGCGATTTTAAGTGAAAACGAGTAAAACGACTTAATTGGTAAAAATTCCTAATGCTCATAAGTACATGTTAGAGTGAGAATTTGATGTTGTCATGCAAGGGAAAAATGATCAGCATGTCATAAAACATAAGAATAAGGGATAAATTTTAACTTCCGAGCTTTGGGGCAAATGCGTAAATATGTAAAAGTTTAGGGGCAAAAATTATAATTTTGCCAAAGTTAGAGTCAAGGACTGTTTTAATAAATGTGAGTATAAAATAAGCTAAATTTTCTATTATTGATCAAGAGGAACGAAATTCGGAGTTAGACTGGGGAAAGAAAAAGATAGTGGACTAAATCAATGTAGTTGATCGTATTTTGTTCCGAGGTAAGTTTGCGGTAAAAATGCAGTATTCTATTATTTTACATTTAATACTATTAAATTCTAGTATTTACATATTTACTCTGTAAATTTATCATTTAAAGACTCAAGCATGAATTGATAGAGAAGCAATCTCAGAAAGTCCTGGTTGAACCTTAGGAATGTGTAGGATACAAATGTCATGACATTAGGGTTTAAGGAAATCATGTAATACCATGTTAAGGCATGACATTGATAAGTTTCTATAAGGCAAAGATCCCATGTAAGACCATGCCAAGGCATGGCATTGGTGAGTTCATAAGGCAAGGATACCACGTAAGACCATGTCAAGACATGGCAATGGTAAGTTTCAAAAGGAAAGGTACCCGTGTATCCTTAGTATTCCAAGTGGTTCAACGGAAAATTCAAAGAGTATACCAAAGGAAAGGTAAGACAAGTTCATGCTAAAAAGATACAGGTAAGAATTCAAGACTTAAGCATATTGAGTTAAAGGCTTTAATGATCTTGATAAGAAAAGAATAAGATAATTCATTAAGAATGTTGTTATTCATTTACATGCAAACTTACTAGGCTTTATGCTTACTCTCATTCCTTCCTCTCTTTTTATAGTATCGCAAGCCAACTCGGGGATTGCAAGGACATCGGAGATCGTTTCACACTATCAAAGGGTTATTTCGGTATTTTGTGACTCGAAATGTTTTAAGTTATGGCATGTATAGGGACTTAGCCGTTTTGTGTGTATGTCCTTATGATATGGCTAAAGAATGGCTTGTAAATACTTGATAATGATTAGCCATTAAAATGGCTAATTAAGAACATGTTTTGGGTGTTATGTATGCCTAAATGATAGTTATTACAAAGAAATTATGAAAGAGTAAAATTTGCAATGGAACAGTTTTTGGACGGCAGCAGTGACGTGATTTTGAAAATCACTAAGGATAGTAGAAATGGAATTAGGGTGTGAATGAGGTATAGAATTAAATATTATTGAGTCTATTTTTATATGAAAGAAACAGTGTAGGAAAAAGAATTGTATATTATGAGATAATTAATTTTTAGTGAAGAGGGGTCAAAACCGTCAGACAGTGTAACAGGGGAGACTTTAACTAATAAACTGTACTAATTGGCCACACAAAAAATTTTGGAAAAATTATAGTAAGAAAACTTTCACTAAAGATACCTTTATATTTTTCGTTTCTTTCACTTCACATGCCAGAATTTCAACCAGTCACTCGTTGTAAGTCATGCCAAACTAAATTTAACATTTATCAAAGCAGTAACAAATGATGGGTCTCATAAAAACATTATGAGTTGTTTAAGAAATCAGAAATTTTTTTAATGTTTCTGGTTTGGTCCCGAACCATTTCAATTGCATGTTTTAGGGCCTCAAAGCCCCTTTTTAGGAACATATTGGATGTATGTGAATGAATTAATTTTAAAAGTAAATTTTTATAGCCCGAACTAGTAAGTTAAGTCTAGTAATGCCTTGTACTTGACTCTGGTGACGGTCTCAGGTAAGGGGTGTTACACTAAGCCTTTCAACGAGATGTGTTGGATCTGGTGCCCTGAATGTAGTATATTCGTTTGTAAACTTGTAATTTTTTTCGAACAGATTGGCTAATAAAATAATTCATAGATTACATTAATATTCTTAGTATAATTATTCTCATGTGGTTTTTGCATACAAATAATAATAAAAGCAAATGTTAGCGCACTTCTTTTCTAATGTTTAAACTAATACTAAGCGGTATTACATGGTCAGTTCATAATACGAAAAGACAACTTGTATTAGTAGGCGAACCTAAACATGTCCTTAGTCTAGTCGGAAATGAGCAAATCGGTTGAAAGACTAATATATTGTCTATCAAGTCTAATTGGGGAGATTATTTGTCTTGGGCATCAGAGCGGATGACTCCTAGAAGATAAATGTAACAGCCTAATTTTCAACTGTGTTGAAAGTAATGGTTCGGGGACCACAATTCTGATGATAGATTCTGTAAATATCATTTATTTATATTTACCACCCTATTATAGTGTTTTATTGATTTTTAATAAAATGAGTTTAATAAAATTTTTCAAGGTTCACAGTGGTAAATAACCACCCTTTCATGGTAGTGCCGGTTGTGTCAATGTCTAGTGGAAACACCTGTTAATTTTCATTTAACGATGAAAATTAATATGTTAAGTGTAATAGGATGAAGAGGATGGAAAGAGAGTCTCATTCTCATCTTCCTCCATCGAAAACATTATTCTCTATAGAATAAAGAAAAACTTTAATATTTTTCGATTAATTGGCTTTCTCGATTAATCGACTATGCATATAAGTGTTTTCAAAGCCTGGTCTTCATGAGTTTCATGTTTTTGAGATCCTTGTATCTCAACTTAGCTATTCTGCTTGTATAGTCTTAAAACTGTTAAAGTTTGGAGTGTTATCATTGATAAACTGAATGTATTAACGTATATATTAAGAACCAAATCAACTAGTAGATAACAAAGGAAAAGGAAAGATCATAGATTGATCATTGGCATTTAATTTCTGCTACTATACCAGGTAAGTTCATATGGTATTGTTATATTTATTTATGAAATATTTGGTTGTGAACGTATATGGTAAAATGTTAGTAAACTTGTATTGATAAGGTGAGAAAGGTATTGATCAATAAAAAGAAACTTATGTTATGTATATGGAGCCCAAATGAACAAAGGATGCAATTGACATGCCAATAAAGGTATTTTTGCACTATACGAGAAGAAGGCTGATGTGAAGAAGATGAAGGAAGTTTACTGAAGTTCTCTGGAATCCTGCATTTGTTGCGTATTTCCAATTTAATCTCTTCAGAGATTTTGGCATGTTATCAGTTGGAATAGCTCTTATGAACAATCTAATGTGTTATCAGGGGAGAATATTTAGCCTACGGGTTTTGCACTATGTGCATCTGGCGTGTTATCAATTGGAATAGCTCTTATGAGCAATCCCATGAGTTATCAGGCAAGGATATTTACCATACAAGCTTTGCACTATGTGCATATGGCATGTTATCGGTTGGAATAGCTCTTATGAGCAATATAGCATGTTATCGGGGGAGAATATTTAGCCTACAAGCTTTGCACTATGTGCATCTGACGTGTTATCAGTTGGAATAGCTCTTATGAGCAAACTAGCATGTTATCAGATGGTCATTCACGTCTTACTTTTTGCTCATCCTTTGTCATTGGCCTGAATGTTTTTGAAATAGAAGTATTGACTTAATGATTTATATGAACTGAAATAAGGTATGATTGAGTGATGAAATGTTTGAAATGTGTTATATGTTTGAGTGTGATGTACTCACCTTGTGCATGTGAAATGTTTTGGCAAGATAAATAATTTAGTTAAGCTACACAAAAATATATGAATGTTTTGCGTGGTGAGCTTAATGTTTTAAACCTATGAACTTACTAAGCATACTTAATGCTTACTCCATTTAATTTTCCCCTTCCCTATAGAAAATTTAGCAGACTCACGAGGCATATTGATCCGCAACTCACACTATCCAACTTCTATTTTGGTAGAATTATTTTGACTTTATATTAGGTCAAGTGACATGTATATAAGGTCTATTTTGTGAAATTGAATGTGAAACAAAGGTTAATGCTGTAACACCCCTAACCCGTAACCATCGCCGAATTAGGGTCAAGAGGCATTACTAATCCATTTCATATCATTTCACAACCAAACATGTCAATTTACAATCATATAGTCCCTTATATAGGTCAACTAGACCTTAATCACATGCTAGAAAGGGGTTGGGACTAAACTGAACACATACGAAAATTTCCAAAATTTAAACATTTTTTAAGTTACAGAGGTCACACGCCCGGGCGTCCAAGTTGTGGCAAAATAGGGCATACCTACTGACTTGTCCACACGGCCTGAGACACGACCGTGTGCCTCACCCGTGGTCGAAACTGACTTGCACCACATGGCCAGTCACACGCTTGTGTATCTTGCCCATGGTCGAGTCTGACTTGCATCAATGTGCTCAACCGTGTGAGCAATTATAGGCCATTTTCAAGGCCAAACTTGCCTCCCACACATTGAATCACCTACAAGCCTCAATTCAATACTAATTCATGTCTTAAAATGCAACCAAACATACTAATACAAGCACCAATCCTTCATCAACCATACCACCTATAGCATGCTCAATCTCATCTTAAATAAGTCCATCTAAATTACAACTTTTCACATCCTAAATCATGCTAGCAAAACAACATTTAATCAAGCCACAATTTCACACTTTAAACATCATTTCGTTCAACTAATTCAAGCATGAAATATACCATTTCCAACCACACTATTTCATACCACATTCATCATATACTTAGCTTACATAATGACTATAATCATCTAACATTCAAGCCATGTCACATGGCAAGGTCCAACATCACAAATTATATCATAACTTCTAGCGTATACATGCCATATACCATCTATATACATCTTTCAAAAATACCAAAATAGATAGCCGATAGTGTGATTGACTCGCTAACGATCCCTGAATCTGAGCTAGCTTTACTGACACTGTAAAACATAGAAACACATCACACAGTAAGCTTAAAAGCTTAGTAAGTTCGTAATATAATACATTCAAATTAACAAATCCAATACATTATACAAACAAATCAATCACATAGATCATCTAGCCATACCATACCATCCATAGCTAAAATACCCACTCAACCATTCATAATTCTATACACAAGTACCTCAACCACAAAGGTTAAATACATACCTTAGCCAACACATAGTTTTTCGCCATCCATGCTAATTCATGCTCGATATTGCATTTTCGATCAATCTTTGTTATCCGTTTAATTTAATTGCACACTTAGTGCCAAATTTGTAACTGAAGCATAATTGTCATCATACACTTAGTGCCTATACTTTAAATCAAATTCATCTCGGTATCACACACACAGTGCCAATCAATGAAGCCGTAGCTTTCATAACTTCGCACACACAGTGCTATTCATCTCTGTCTTGATTTCAGTTACGCACACTTAGTGCCATTTAATTCAATTCAGCACATAACATTTCTAATCTTATAATCACATACAGATAATCATTTCATAATTCTAAAACACAATTTTACAACACGTATTACATCTAAACTTACCTCAGACGTTGAAATACCAAAACTAGCCGATTAGTCGAGTACTTTTTCTTTGCCTCAATCTCGATCCGAATCTCTCCTTTCATGGTCTAAACACATTCAAATTTAACTCATTCAATCACTAATTCATTCAATTTAGTCTAAACATGTAACACCCCTTGCCCGTATCCTAGCCGGAATAGGGTTCGAGGCATTACATAGCTAATCTTGCATAAACATATAAAATAGGGTTATAAAATTTCGTTTAACCCTATCGCTTGCACATATCCGGCCTAGGAGGCCCTAAATATACTTCCGAGAAGTATCATAATTTATCCGAGAATTTTCATGAGTTTGGGAAACCTTTTAACAAAGCAGAGGCCACACGCCCGTGTAGGCCTAGGGACACGCCCGTGTACCCTTAAGGCATGCTCGTGTCTCCCACCTGTGGTCGACACTGACTAATTTCACATGGCCTTGACAAGCTCGTGTCTTCCATCCGTGGTCTATTCTGACTAAAGTCACACGGCCCTGACACGCTCGTGTACTCTAGCCGTGTAATGATTCAAATTCTAAGTGCAAGGTGCAGACTTCACACGGCCTGGGCACACCCCCATGTGCTAGCCGTGCCTCCCACACGGTCTAGACACATGCCCGTGTGTCTACCTATATGGGCAAATAACAGGCTATATACCAAGCCATTGTCACTTTATAGTGCTATTCCTCCATTCAGAACAATACCACCTCCTAGCCACAAGCAAATCTAGGGCTCATTCCAACTTACAAGATAAATAAGAAGGGACATACACTTCATGAATTGCATCTTCATTAAACAGAAGAGTTTGCCAAGTATTTGTTTAAGTCAATAGGCCATATACAAACTATCTTTTACAAACTTACGTGGTCAACACTTTGACTAACAATTTCAGCCTAACCAAAAACTTGAGCCCTATACATGCCATAATCAAAACAAGCCTAAAATTGTTATACCAAAGTCCTGTCGATAGTGTGATTTTCAAACTCCTACGCCCACGGTCCACGAGTTACCTAGGCAATACTACAAGAAAGGAGGGCAATGAAAAAGGGTAAGCATAAAGCTTAGTAAGTTTGCATGGAAATAAACAACAATAATAAGCTCATAAAGTAATCCATCCACGGTATTAGCTAATTTTACACAAGTCAAGGCTTCTTGACAATACTTACTTACAATTGCCCTTGTATAGCACATACTTTGCCATGTATCGAAACTGATTCCTCGTGACTCACTCACATGACCTAGATATCATTCACATCTCTACTTCTAAGTTCATCTACTTATCCCACACTTCTCAAGGGATAGTCAAAGACGTGTATTTATTGCCACTACTGTAAGTATAAAGCCAATACCACGTTTTCGAGGCAGTTTTACATGGAGTCACCTCTCTAACTGCCAATGCCATATCCCAGATATGGTCTTATATGGGATTACCTCTAAATGCCAATGCCATATCCCTGATATGGTCTTATATGGAATTTCCTAACATGGGTCGGTGCCATATTCCGAACATGGTCTTATACGCTTTTCACATCCCTCACCGAAGCCATATCCCGGATATGGTCTTATACGGGATCTCAACTCGGCGCCGATGCCATGTCCTGGACATGGTCTTATACGGGACCTTATCTATTTCATATTTCAATGATAGCATTTCTATAATCAATATGGCCCATTAGGCTTTCAACATTTCATTCAAGTTAAGTACTCAAATTGGTGGTGCATCATGCATTAACATAAGGTAAGGCATTTGTTAACATGCTAATAAAAATGTCACTAAAATCACAAACAAACTTACTTCGGTTTCAAAATGAGTTAGCTTGTCAATCTAGTCCGAGACTTTGTTCTTTCCCCGATCAAGGCGGGTCCTCAAGTCTTCTTGCTCTATAATAGAAATTTAACCCATTTTAATCACTATATTAATAATAGCATTTCAAAAATCATGCTTAGGCAAAATTACTATTTTGCCCCTAGACTTTTGTAAAATGACCATTTTGCCCCTAGGCTCGGAAATAAATTCTGATCGTATTTCTACGTTCAACAAGCCTAGGTGAACATTTAATAGTCGTATGAATATCATCAAAACTAAACATTTCACATACTTATTACCAATTTTGTAACCTTTTCATCAAGGTCCTATTTGGTGTTTTCATGCTAACACCTTTCACAAAAGTTGTTCATCTAACAACTAAGACTCAATTTTTTCCATAAAAATGCAGCAAATAATAGTGGAAACTCTCATGGAAAAACTCTAAACTCTTCACTATATTACAAGTTAATCCCCTCATTAGAAAGCTTAAGCTTTAGGGGTCTCAAAAGTACAATTTTCTTCAAGAAAGATCATTAAAATCACTTACTAGCAAAGAAAGAAGCTTGCTGAAAATTTGACCTCTCAAACCCTTTAGTTTGCTGCCAATTTTTGTGGGGGAGAATAGAGAATAAGATGATATCTTCTTTTTCTTTATTTTAATATAAAACATTAATTTAGTCCACCTACTATCAACAACTTTGACCAATTTTTGACACAATTGTCTCCTATGGCCGACCATGCTATCTTTAGGGTATAATTGCCTTTTAAATACATCTAATTAACAATCTATGGCTATTTGGCACCTTTAACTTATAGAATGGAACTTTTGCACTTTATGCGATTTAGTCCTTTTCCACGATTGAACACGAAATCGCTAAAATTAAAGCACCAAAATTTTCATGCATATGTGCTATCATGTTCTAACTCATAATATATCATGAAAATAAATTTCTCAAATCTTGGATTAATGATCCCGAGAGCATTATTCCGACTAGCCCCTAAATCGGGTCGTTACAGTCTTCCCCCCTTAAGGATTTTCATCCCCTAAAATCTTACCGGTGAAAAGATTGGGGTACTGGTTTCTCAGCGCTTCTTCGGGCTCCCATGTAGCCTCTTCTATACCGTGCTTTGCCACAGGATTTTCACTAGGGCTATGCTTTTGTTTCTTAACTGCTTGACCTCACGAGCCAAAATTCTAACTGGTTCTTTGCCATAGGTCATATCCGGTTGTATCTCTCCCTTTGTCGGCTCTATGACATGTGAAGGGTCTGAACGGTACCGGCGCAACATAGATACATGAAAGACTTCATGAATCATTTCTAGCTCAGGTGGCAAGGCTAACCGATAAGCTACTGGTCCTATCCTTTCAGTAACTTTATAAGGTCCGATAAAGCGCGGACTCAATTTGCCCTTCCGGCCAAATCTGAGGACTTTTCTCCAAGGTGATACTTTCAAGAACACTTTATCACCGACTTTGAATTCTATCTCTTTCCTTTTTAAATTCGAATAGGACTTCTGTCTATCTGAGGTGACTTTCAGGAAATTACGTATCACTTTTACCTTCTCTTCAGTTTTCTTAACCAAGTCAACCTTGTGTATCTGTTTCTCTCTGAGTCCTGACCAATACAAGGGCGTTCGACACTTACGCCCATATAATGCCTCATAAGGCACCATCTTCAAACTTGATTGAAAGCTGTTGTTGTAAGTGAATTCCACCAATGGTAAGTATTTCTCCCAATTTCCATGGAATTCCAAAACACAACACCGAAGCATTTCTTCTAGTATCTGAATTACCCTCTCTGACTGCCCGTCAGTTTGTGGATGGAAAGCTGTACTGAAACTTAATCTCATGCCCAAAGCTTCCTGCAGCTTTTTCCAAAATCGTGACGTGAATCTCGAATCTCTATCTAAAACGATTGACAACGGTACACCATGAAGTCTTACTATCTCAAACGTGTACAAGTCTGCCAATTTATCGAGTGAATAGTCGACTCGCACTGGTATAAAGTGGGTTGACTTAGGAGTCAACGGTAAACCCGTCACGAAGTCCATGGTAACATGGTCCCACTTCTACTCAGGAATCATAAGGGGCTGAAGTAAACCCAAAGGTACTTGATGTTCAG
Organism: Gossypium bickii; assembly: GCA_025503065.1. NCBI lineage: Eukaryota > Viridiplantae > Streptophyta > Magnoliopsida > Malvales > Malvaceae > Gossypium > Gossypium bickii. Next base: position 82,330,800 of record CP106713.1, on the reverse strand, counting down.
CCTTCACTTATTGACAAATCAGGCATTTTGATACAAATTCAGAAATATCTTTCTTCATACCCAACCACCAATACCATCTCTTCAAATCATGGTACATCTTTGTGCTGCCTGGGTGTACACTCAAACATCCGTTATGTGGTTCATGCCTGGGTATACAGACTCAATCTCGAAATGTTAGGCATCCATCAAGATTTACTCGAAAGTCTGTCTCAACGCTCTACTCACATAAAACTCTCTTGGCTTGCAAACTATTATCATCCTTCTAAGCTTCACAAATCTCTTGGAGAAACAATGGTTTAGCCCTCAACTCGGCTAAAATGGAACCTTCTTCTAACAAGGTCATCTGAGTATTCATGGCTTTTAGTGCAAATAATGATTTTCTGCTCAAACCGTCGGTGACTATATTTGCCTTTCCTGGATGGTAGTCAATTAGCAACTCATAATCTTTAATCAGCTCTAACCATCTTCATTTCCTCAAATTCAATTCTTTTTTAGTCATCAAATATTTTAGGCTTTTTTGGTCAGTGAAAATCCGACACCTTTCACCATATAAATGATGCCTCCAAATTTTTAACGCAAACATGATTGTGGCCAACTCTAAATCATGAGTCGGGTAGTTCTTCTCGTGCGGCTTCAACTGCCTAGAGGCGTATGCAATCACTTTACCCCCTTGCATAAGTACACAACTCAATCCGTTCAAGGACGCATCACTATAAACCACAAATTCTCTTCACGGTTTTGGTTGCACCAAAATAGGAGCCTCAGTCAATAGTGTCTTCAGTTTCTCAAAACTCTGTTGACACTTTTTCGTCCAATCAAAATTTACATCTTTCTACAGAAGCCTCGTCATCGGTGTAGCTATCATGGAAAACCCCTTGACCAAATGCCTATAATAGCTTGCTAGGCCTAGAAAACTCCTCACTTCATTTATACTTCTCAGCGGTTTCCATTCAACAATTGCCGAAATTTTACTCGGGTCGACTCTAATCCCATCTCTCGAGACAATATGCCCCAAAAGTCCCACTTCCTTGAGCCAAAATTCACTCTTATTGAATTTGGCATACAATTGTTTTTCTCTCAAAACTTGTAGAACCATACTCAAATGCTCTGTATGATCGTTCTCATCTCGAGAGTAGATCAGTATGTCGTCGATGAAGACCACAACAAATCTATCCAAATACGGTTGAAAAATGCGATTCATCAAATCCATGAAGATAGCGGGGGCATTTAGTTAGACCAAAAATTCATAATGGCCATACCTAGTCCTAAATGCGGTTTTCGGCACGTCTGAGTCGTTGACTCTCAATTGATAGTACCCATATCTCAAATTTATCTTGGAAAATACTATGGCTCCCTTTAGTTGGTCAAATAGATCATCGATCCTCGGAAACGGATACTTATTCTGCACTGTCACTTTATTGAGTTGCCGATAGTTTATACATAGACTCAAGGAACCATCTTTCTTCTTCACGAATAGAACGGGAGCACCCCACGAAGAAAAAATCAGCCTTGCGAAACCCTTATCCGTTAGTTCTTGCAACTGTGCTTTCAGTTTTTTTAGCTCGGTTGGAGCCATTCTATATGGAGCAATAGAAATAGGGGCAGTACCCGGAACTAATTCAATCCCAAATTTAATCTCTCTATCCGGAGGTAGCCCTGGCAACTCTTCTGAAAAAACATCTAGATACTCGCATCCTATGGGTACTAACTCGATTTTTAACTCAGTCTTTTTAGTGTTCAACACAAAGGCAAGATAAGCCTCATGCCCCTTCCATAGGTACCTCTGAGCCAACATGGATGATATCATTATTGGCGACCTATCCGATTTATCTTATTCAACAAGAATAAAATCTCCATTTTCATCTCTCAACTCGATATGTTTCTCCCCACAATTCACAATTACACTATGGGTAACTAACCAATCCATCCTGAGAATGACATCAAATTCGTCAACCGGTAACAACATAAGATCGACCTGGAAACAATGACCTTTAATCATTAAAGGGCACTATTTACAAACTCTATCAACCAACACACACTTGCCTAAGGGATTAGACACTCTTACGATAAATTCAGTAGACTCTATAGGCATGCTCATGTTATAGACTAATTTTATGCATATATATGAATGGGTAGACCCCGGGTCAATTAAAGCTATAACACGAGTATTATGGAGAGAGAAGATACCCGTGATTACGTCGGGGGAAGATGCCTCTTCACAGCACAAATGACATAAGTCCTCGTCGGTGCTCTACCCTCGCTCTAGCAGCTTGCTCTCTAGATTGATTTTTACTTCCCATCTCAAATCCAGGGGTTTCTTAATGGTCTTTCCCTAGTGGTACTACCCGATCTTGCATTCTGAGGCTTTTCTTTCTCGTCCACCCCGGGACAATCTCTGATAAAATGGTTTAAGGACCCACATCTGAAGCAGGCTTTCTCATTAGCCCGACACTCACCAGAATAGGGCCTGCCACAATGAGGGCATTCTGATCTACTCGGTCGAACATTGCCCACACTAGCAACTGATGTGGTTTGCCCTTTCGATCCTGAGAATTGCTTGCCTTTATTTCGAGTTGAAAACCCCGCTGAAGTGATTGATCGAGCAGTGAAATCCCTCGATTTCTTAGATGAGGATTGGTGAGACTTGTTTAGTTCTCTCTTCCTCGAGTCACGAGACTCATACTCAGCTCTTCTCTTCTCTATAGCCAACTCCTCGGCTTTACAGGCTCTATCTACCAACACTACAAACTCTTTTAATTCGAGAACTCCCACGTATCAACTGATATCTTCGTTCAATCCGTCCTCGAAATTCTTGCACATGATGGCTTCAGTAGACATGCACTCTCGTGCATACTTGCTAAGCCTTACGAACTCACGTTCGTAATCGGTCACTGACATACAACCTTGCTTCAATTCCAAGAACTCCTTTCTCTTATGGTCGATAAACCTATGGCTGATATACTTCTTCCGATATTCCTCTTGGAAGAATTCCCAACTAACTTTCTCCCTTGGCACCACCGACACTAGGGTGTTCCACCATCGGTAGGCTGAATTTGTCAGGAGTGACACCGCACACTTTAAGCACTCCTCAGGCATGCAGGATAACTCATCGAATACCCGGATGGTATTCTAGAGCCAGAATTTCGCTTTCTCTGGGTCATCATCCTTATTCTCCCGAAATTCTTCGGCTCCTTGCTTTCGAATCTTATCCACTAGAAGCCTTTCTCTCCTCACTATCTCAACCACTTGAGGAGCTACTGAGGCAGGTTGAGGGATAGGTGGGGGCGGAGGGGGTTGAGCGTTAGAATTCACTCGGGTGTACTCAATATACCAGTTGCTCATCATGTGGAGAAAGGCTTCTCGAGCCTCTTCCCCTAGACTCAAGGTCTCAGGTCTACTATTAGCTGGCGTGGTCCCTTGAGCGGGAGCCGGTGTGTTACTCGTAGCATCATCGGCTGTAGTTCAGTCTAGATCAGAATCCATCTACTACAAAAAAACAAAATTTTATATGTTAGGAGTCATCACACTATCATTACTCAGACACCCTTACATATGGCATGTATAGCTAGACTCGTACTTACACTACGTTAGTCCTAGAATCGACTAAACCGTGGCACTGGTAATAATAAATGTAACACCCCTTGCCCGTATCCTAGCCAGAATAGGGTTTGAGGCACTACATAGCTAATCTTGCTTAAACATATAAAATAGGGTTATAAAATTTCATTTAACCCTATCGCTCGCACATATCCGGCCTAGGAGGCCCTAAATATACTTCCGAGAAGTATCATAATTTATCCAGGAATTTTCACGAGTTTGAGAAACCTTTTAACAAAGCAGGGGCCACACGCCCATGTAGGCCTAGGGACACGCCCATGTACCCCCAAGGCAAGCCCGTGTCTCCCACCTGTGGTCGACACTGACTAATTTCACATGGCCTTGACACACCCGTGTCTTCCAACCGTGTTCTATTCTAACTAAAGTCACACGGCCTTGACACGCCCGTGTACTCTAGCCGTGTAATGATTCAAATTCTAAGTGCAAGGTGCAGACTTCACACGACCTGGGCACACGCCCATGTGCTAGCCGTGCCTCTCACACAGTCTAGACACACGCCTGTGTGTCTACCTATATGGGCAAATAACAGGCTATATACCAAGCCATTGTCACTTTAGAGTTAGCACATACATTCCTCCATTCAGAACAATACCACCTCCTAGCCACAAGCAAATCTAGGGCTCATTCCAACTTACAAGATAAATAAGAAGGGACATACACTTCATGAATTACATCTTCATTAAACAAAAGAGTTTGCCAAGTATTTGTTTAAGTCAATAGGCCATCTACAAACTAACTTTTACAAACTTACGTGGTCAACACTTTAACTAACAATTTTAGCCTAACAAAATACTTGAGCCCTATACATGCCATAATCAAAACAAGCCTAAAATTATTATACCAAAGTGTTGTCGATAGTGTGATTTTCGAACTCCTACGTCCACGGTCCATGAGTTACCTTGGCAATACTACAAGAAAGGAGGGCAATGAAAAAGGGGTAAGCATAAAGCTTAGTAAGTTTGCGTGGAAATAAACAACAATAATAAGCTCATAAAGTAATCCATCCACGATATTAGCTAATTTTACGCAAGTCAAGGCTTCTTAACAATACTTACTTACAATTGCCCTTGTATAGCACATACCGTGCCACGTATCAAAACCGATTCCTCGTGATTCACTCACATGACCTAAATATTATTCACATCTCTACTTCTAAATTCATCTACTTATCCCACATTTCTCAAGGGATAGTCAAAAACGTGTATTTATTGCCACTACTGTAAGTATAAAGCCAATACCACGTCTTCGAGGCGGTTTTACATGGAGTCACCTCTCTAACTGCCAATGCCATATCCCGGATATGGTCTTATATGAGATTACCTCTAAATGCCAATGCCATATCCCTGATATGGTCTTATATGGAATTTCCTAACATGGGTCGGTGCCATATTCCGAACATGGTCTTATACGCTTTTCACATCCCTCACCGAAGCCATATCCCGGATATGGTCTTATACGGGATCTAAACTCGGAGCCGATGCCATGTCCCGAACATGGTCTTATACGGGACCTTATCTATTTCATATTTCAATGATAGCATTTCTATAATCAATATGGCCCATTAGGCTTTCAACATTTCATTCAAGTTAACTACTCAAATTGGTGGTGCATCATGCATTAACATAAGGTCAGACATTTCTCAACATGCTAATATAAATGTTACTCAAATCACATACAAACTTACCTCGATTTCAAAATGAGTTAGCTTGTCAATCTAGTCCGAGACTTTGTTCTTTCCTCGATCCAGGCGAGTCCTCGGCTCTTCTTACTCTATAATAGCAATTTAACCCATTTTAATCGCTCTATTAATAATAGCATTTCAAAAATCTTGCTTTGGCAAAATTACTATTTTGCCCTTAGACTTTAGCAAAATGACCATTTTGCCCCTAGGCTCGAAAATAATTTCTGATTGTATTTCTACCTTCAACAAGCCTAGGTGAAAATTTAATACTCTTAATATTATCATCAAAACTCAACATTTCACATACTTACTACCAATTTTGTAACCTTTTCATCAAGGTCCTATTTGGTGTTTTCATGCTAACACCTTTCACAAAAGTTGTTCATCTAACAACTAAGACTCAATTTCTTCCATAAAAATGCAGCAAATAACAGTGGAACCTCTCATGGAAAAACTCTAAACTCTTCACTATATTACAAGTTACTCCCCTCATTAGAAAGCTTAAGCTTTAGGGGTCTCAAAAGTACAATTTTCTTCAAGAAAGATCATTAAAATCACTTACTAGAAAAGAAAGAAGCTTGCTGAAAATTTGAGCTTTCAAACCCTTTAGTTTGCTACCAATTTTTGGTGGAGGAGAATAGAGAACAAGATGATATCTTCTTTTTCTTTATGTTAATATAAAACATCAATTTAGTCCACCTACTATTAACAACTTTGACTACTTTTTGACACAATTGTCTCCTATGGCCGACCATGCTATCTTTAGGGGTGTAATTGCCTTTTAAATACCTCTAATTAACAATCTATGGCTATTTGGCACCTTTAACTTATAGAATGGAACTTTCGCACTTTATGCGATTTAGTCCTTTTTCACGATTAAGCACGAAATCGCTAAAATTAAAACACCAAAATTTTCATGCATTTGTGCTATCATGTTCTAACTCATAATATATCATGAAAATAAATTTCTCAAATCTCGGATTAATGATCCCGAGATCACTATTTTGACTAGCCCCTAAATCGGGCCATTACAAAACACATATATTTAAGGCATTTTAAATATAGCCCTCATAATTTCACATTTCGACACTTTAGTCCTGAATTCACAAAATCAAAAAATACACAAAATCTCACTTCACCCATGCCTAGCCGAATTCTCCCTAAGACAATACAAGTCCACACATTTCATTTATTTCACAATTTAGCCCCTCAAAATATTATTTTCTCAATTAAACCCAAATTACTCAATTTTACTAAAAATTCAAATACAAAATATGTTAATCTTTCTCATATCTTCCATATTTCATCATCAACTATCACAAAGCTCAAACATTCATCAATGGCATATCTCAGAATCACCATCAAATTCAAAAATTAAAGCATGGGTTTTAAAGATCACGAAGCAATGATCACAAAAATGTAAAAATCATCAAAAATCGAACAAAAATGAACTTATAATTAAGCTCTAAGATGACCGAATGTTTCAAACTATGTTAATGGCTTCTTTAAGCGTATTTTCGGTGGATGAATGATAGTGGAAGATGATAAAAACCATTGTTTTGTTTTTAATTTATGTTTATTAACAATTTTACTATATTAACCTTATTAATATTCACATGAAATCATCCATTATAAGGTCATTTATGACCAATTCCACTATCCATAGTCCAATTACAATTTAAGGACCTTTATTTTAATAAACCATGCCAAATAAGCACTTCAAGAAGTAGCACACAGCTTTTACATTTTATGCGATTAAGTCCTTTTCGCAAATTAAATACACAATCAATTAAATTTTCACACAGGACTTTCACACATGCTCAATTACATACTATAAACACCAAAAATAATATTAAAATATTTTTTTGACCTCGAATTTGTGGTCCCGAAACCACTGTTCTGACTAGGGTCTAAATCGGGTTGTTACAAATGTATTGAACATTGTATATTTCGTGGTGCTTGTCCAAAGTTGGCGTAGACAATTAGGACACTTGACATAGAAATAATTGCATGTGTTAAATATGTTAACTCATTTTGGATAACTGGCGAACTTACAAAAGCGGACTGTTTGGGCAGATAATAATAATGTAATAAAAATGAGTGGCGAATAGGCTTGGGCAGTCATTTTTCAGAGGGATTGCCTTGGCTCTTTTTGTAATGCCCCGAATTTGGGCTTAGTAGAATTGGGCCTATTGGGCTTTGGGTCTCAGATTTTTTTAAAGTGAGCGAGAAAATGACAATTGGCATGTGGGTTTTGAGGGTTATTTGAAGTCTTAGGGATAGGGAAGACCATAGGGAAAAATTAGTTTTTGCCTTAGTGGACCCTAGTCTCAGGTATTAGGCCTCTTAAGCAGGTTAAAGGGAAAGTAAGACACAGTTGGGCCTTTGGTCCGGTGGCAAGATGGCATCACTTGGGGAGCTACTAGGTGGCGTTACTAGCAGGTGAGGAGGTCCAAGGTTCGAGGCTTAAGAGTGGCGAATTAAGGGTCTTTATTATTTGCATATGGAAGGAAGGTAGTGGCACTAGAGTGGAGTCTGGAAGGAAGTGTTCAGGAGAGAAATTTAAGGTAAAGATAAAAGAGAAAAGATAGGGGATTGAGGTGTGTATGTGTTGGTACTGAATTGGACTGTGGGGAAGGTAGGATTCGGTTTTGGCTATAAAAAGGGGGTGCCGAATTCATTGAAAGGTTCCTTGGGTTCTTTTATTTCTTTTTTTTTTGCTTCCCCTCATTCTTTTCTCCCATTACCGAATTCTATTGAGAGGTTCTTTGAGTTTTCGTATTTTCTTTTTCTTCTTTCCTCCCTCATGAATCGGTTTCTTCCATTACCGAATTACCACCACCCTTTTTTACCGTAATTCCTATTTGTGCCGATTCTTTGTTGTTTTTCCTCCATCACAAATCTGTTGATCAAGTGTTAAAAGCCGGATTTCGTTCAGTAGCTATCTAGGCCGCAGGATCAAGAGTGGGATTTGGTAAGTACTCAGTCAGCCTCCTTAGTTTGTTTTGTTAAAAACCGAAGGGCTATCTAACTTCTCCTTGTCGTTAACCTTGTATTAACAAGGGTAGGGTTCAAAGATCGCAAGCGTGGTAAGGATCGTTAGCAAGTGGTAAGTGTACTTGTCTCAGTTGTGGTTTAATGAATGGCCGAATGTAAGTATGGCTTATAGAGGTGACTTGTGTGGAATATGAGTCACTTGATCTTTGATAATATTTGTGTGGGTGCAGATCTACGTGAATAGTAGCTAAGGAAGGACTACTAAAATTGGTGGCACACGGTAAGGTTATCGTAAGGTTTCGGGTTTTTGGGTAAATACTGTAGTTAAGTGTGTATTGACTTGGAGATTTTATTGATTGTAGGCTAAGGCTGAGGATAGTGTAGCACGTCGCAGGAACCAGGTGTGTACATACACTTCACACACGACAAATCGGCAAAAGCCGAAATATCAAAAAATCAGAATGCTGAAAAGTCGAAAAGCCGAAAGGTTGGCGCCGGCAACCACACGAGTGTGCGAACATTCGTGTAGGAACACCGATATGATTATTGGGGCCAAAAGAGCGATCTCATGGTCTCGGGCCAATATTTGGCCGATCGGGCCGGACAGGGCTAAATGGGCCTGCTGAGCTTGTGGGCCCAAATCGGCAAGAGTTGATATGTGAAATTGAATGATGGATTGATATGGATGGTTGTATGATTTGATTATGATCGGGCCTAATGGGCTAGATAAACATGATTGGGCTTAATGGGCTATATGGACATGATTAGGCTTATTAGGCCTTATGGGATTTTAGAAATGCATGCTAGGGTTTATGGGCTCTAGGCCTAGTTTTGATAAACTCTTAAATATCGTAAACTTAATTTAACAATCAAGCATGTCTGTGGACGAGTCGTTAGGTTAAAGTGTGGCAATGGACATATGCATGTCTAGGATTGGATCTAGGGAGAGCTTGGTACTTAAGCGGTCCTAGCGACCCACCTCTTTTTCTCTAGGATCCTACCTGGTGCATAGTGTTTGTTCACTTTAGCCGGAAGGACTTGTTAATGGGCCAAAGTTCATAACTAAAACATGTGATTTACAAAATTACCAAAATACCCCTAATTTGCAAAATTACCAAAATACCCTAGTTTGTGGATTTACCGAAATACCCTTGATTTGCAAAATTACCGAAATACCCCTGTAGGTAGATTTATGGAAATACCCTTGGGTAGTGAAATGACTAAAATACCCCTAGGTGCCTAATGCGTGAAAATGTGTATGTTGCATTCATGAGATATATGTTGCACTTGGGTGGGTTTGATAATACGGAGGAAGATATGTGAGGATCGCATAGTCGCTTGACGACCGTGGATCCACCAGTGGATTTAAGCCCATTATATGCTTAGCAGTCTTACTGCAACGTTTGAGTAGTGCCACTGTTGGTGCTACCTTTGGAGTGTAGGGATGGGTGGGTTGATATTTATATTCCCACAGGAGTGTAGGGCTGGAAGGGAAATGGAGTGCAGGGTTAGATTTGGGATGGGAGCATTGCATTCATGTGATATTGATATGATATGAGGTCATTGTGGGCTAAGGCCCAAGACCACCGATTTTGTTAGGGCTTAGGCCTAATGTAATAATTGCATGTTGATTGGATTACCAAGGGTCGTACACACTGAGTTTCAAAACTCACACCCTTTTATTAAATGTTTCAGGTGACCCGCAGTAGACGACTCGATTGGGGAGAGGACTCGGAGATGGCCACACTACAAGTTACTTAGAAGTTTTTGCTTATTTGTTTTTGAATGACTTATTGTCAATTATTTCATTTGTAATAAGGCCTTGTATCTCCAATTTGATTTTACATTTGAGTTTCCTTATGTTTTCAACTGTTTAATTGTTAAACTTGAATAAATTTCTAAAGTTTAAACATGGTTTTCGGAATACCTATATCATGTGGGCGTTTTCTTAAAATATGAGCTTTTATCATTACTTAATAAGTTGCGTGGATTTTGGGTTTCTAAGCTTTAAATTTAAGTTTTAAATAAGCGAAGTCATTTTGAATTATTCTTTTAATGTGACATCACCGGATTCGGCCATAACGTCTGGGCCGAGTCTGGGGGTGTTACATTTAGTGGTATTAGAGCCAGGTTTCGATCCTAGGAAAACCTTTTGTATAGAATTATAAAATAATGAAACTAATATTGTTGTTTCAACCTTAATTAGTCTCATATATGTGTAGACCTCTACCTCTAATAAGAAATTATGATGACTTAAATATAGATTTCATTGATGGCCTTATATGTGAATGTCTTTGTTTTTCCATAGCATTGCGTAACTCGGGTCTGACGACCAAGTTAGGTGAGGGGTGTTACATTTTGCTGGTATCAGAGCCAGGTTTAGTCAGTTTTAGGACTAAACGTAGCGTGTACTGAGTCAAGAAAATACATGTCACTTTAACCTATTATAGTGTGATGTTGGATGATTTGATATAACCGTGTTTTCTTATAGATTTGAAGATGTCAGTAGGATCTAATCGTGTTGCCAATGATGAAGTATATAGTAATGTATTGGTTTCCGAGCAGGGAGCGAGTCTTAGTATGTCAGTTCTACATATGATTGAAAATAAGGTGAATAATTCTTTTTTCAGTGTTATAGGTCAATGGTTTAGTGAGTTCATGAGAGCCAATCCTGCGGGTCCACAACCTTCGCCCCTTAATATGTCTTCTCCTATACCCTCTGGTCATCAAAGTTCAACTCCTGTACTTGTGATTAGGTCTTCATTAGACAAAATTCAAAAATATGGGGCTGAAGAATTTAGAGGTAAGTCTGATGATGATCCTGCAAAAGTGGAATACTAGTTAGAGAATACGCATATAATCTTTGATGAAATGGCGTGTTCTCCTGATGATTATGTTAGATGAGCAGTGTTGCTACTACAAGATGAAGCATAGTATTGATGGTCCACATTAGTGTTTATGGTAATGAAAGAAAGAATTAGTTGGGAATATTTTAAAGCTGAGTTTCAAGAAAAATATATGAGTAAAATGTACCTAGACAAGAAGAAGAAAGAATTCTTGTGGATTGAAGCAAGGTATTAGATTTATGGCTGAATATGAATGCGAATTTATTTAGTTGAGAAAATACGCACGTGAGATAATGCCAACTATAGAAGAGATGTTTGTTTGATTCAAGGATGGACTGAATGATGAGATTAAGATGCTAGTTGGTGCTATAGAATTACGAAAATTCGTTGTTCTGGAAATCGAGCACAAAAAATGGAAGAAATTTGTATTAATAAAAGAGAGAATGAAAGAATATATCCAGATTTTTGGAAACGTAGCATTTTGAAGTTTATAACTCCTTCCCAAAAGAAATTCAGAGAAGTTTCTAGTCGCCAAACTATTTCTCCAAGGCATGTGGGTAAAAATAAATTGAAATTTAGTGATTCGATATTTAAGCCTTAACCAGCGGTAAGTGTTGGAACTGTTCACACTATGGATAGACTTGCTTGTGAGCATTGTGGTAAGTTGCATGGTGGGGTATGTCAATTTAAGTCAGGTGCTTGCTTCTGATGTGGTTGAACGGAGAATTTTTTGAGAAATTGCCCAAGAAAGGCTGATATTAATGATGATCAATCTAGAAAGCTGTTATCAACTCTTCAAAGTGGTAGACTGTAACACCCCAAACCCGTAACCATCGCTGGAATAGGGTTAAGAGGCATTACCTGACATATCGAAACATTTACAAACATTTCACATCACAACATTACATCATCATCAAATCATAGCAATTCATATACATAGAGTTTCTTTGGAAGGTCTACGAGACCTTAAACATGCATTGGGAAAGTTCGGGGCTAAATTGAGATCATACAAAAATTTTTCGAAAATCAAACATTTTTTAAAGTTACAAAGGTCACACGCCTGTGTGGGCAGGCCGTGTGCCTCACACGACCTCAGACACACCCGTGTGTCCAAGCTATGCAAAACAGGGCATACATACTGACTATTCCACACGGCCGAAGACACGCTTGTGTGCTTAACCCGTGGTTGACACTGACTTATTTCACACGGCCAGTCACACGCCCATGTGCCCAGCCCGTGTATGAGTCTGACTTGTTTCAATTTGCAAACTTAAGTGACACGGTCGAGTCACACACTCGTTTGCTCAACTGTGTGGGCAAATATAGGCCATTTACAAGGCCAATTTGCCACCCATTTTAGGGTCAAATCTACAAGTAACAACAAGTATCATTTCATACACCAAAAATAACCAAAACATACCATATATGACCACCTTTTCTAACCATTCATAATCATATCAAATATATCAACTTTGCATCACAAAACATAGATTAAAAGTTACCATATTCATATCCATAAACAAGCCATATCACATGGCTTAAATATACAACTTAAAACATCATCTAATACAACTAGTCTATACATGCCATACTTTAATATGTACACATTCAAAAGGTACCAAAATATGATTCGATAGTGTGATGACGATCCTCGATGATCCCCGAGCTTTCTGTAGCTTTGATAATCTATAAAACAATACAAACACACACAAAGTAAGCTTTCAAAAGCTTAGTAAGCCATTTACAAATAAGCTTATCACATAAAACATTTATAACCATTTCATTCACAAGATTATTAGCATATGACAATAGCCAATTCATATTTTCTTCTCTGTTCAATGGTTTCTAACCACTTGCTTACCAACAAATCATATCTCCATGTATTTCATTAATTCATAGCACATTGGTATATAACACATCTTATCTCATTTAATCAATACATATATCTCAATTCCACAATCTCACATATACTTACTTTTCATACTCAAACTTTCAAACACTTCAAATGTACCTGTATCGGATACACATTTCACATAGTCATTCAATTCTCGAAATGCCCATTCTCGAAATGCCCGTTGAACCATTTGGAATCAAGTAGGATACTCAGATAACTCGGAATACTCGTACAATGCCAATGTCCTAGACGTGGTCTTACATGTAATCAAATATCGATGCCACTATTCCAGACAGGGTCTTACACAAAATCATATACGATGCCAATGTCCCAGAAATGGTCTTACACATAATTCTCAAATCGATGCCAACGTCCCAGACGTGGTCTTACACAAAATAACATATCGGAACGCTATGTCATGACATATGTATCCTAACTATTCCTAAGGTTCGTACGAGACTTCTCGGGCAATGACATATTGTCGATACTTTCTCAGATTTCACATGTACATCTTCCATAGTCATTCATCATAATTCAATTTCATATAAACATAAATAAATCAATTCAAACACATTTATTTGTATATATGTAACACCCCACACCCGGCCTAAACGTTATGACCGGATCTAGCGTGCCACATTAGGTGTTGTTTGAAAACCTTGTGTTCGTCGAAAAATTCATCTACAAATCAAATCTTTCTATCGTTTCAAAAATCCCGTTTCTCTTTGCTTTTTAACCAAAAGAAGTTTAACTCGAAACCATTCCTTTTAAAAAATATTATTATACATTTATTAATTTATTTTTAATAGCTTGTTCGTTACGAAAATTTGGTTTAAATAGTTGCGGAAACATGATATTTTAAAAAAAAACTGTAGTCATTGTTTCAAAATCCGTGTTAAGTAAACTAGTAGTTTGTAAAGAATTACCAAATAAAAGTTAAAACAAATCCAATGGCCTTATTATAAAAAAATTATTAACCCAAAATTAAATTAAAGTAAACTAAGATAAAATAGCTAATTTAACCCCGTGAACATACAGGACGTGTGGCCATCTTTGAGTCTCTCGCAGCTCCAAATCCTCTAAGGCTGGGGATTACCTGTACAGTTAAAGAGAAAGGGTGAGTTACAAGAACTCAGTGTGTAATCCCCTTAATACACCTAAAGTTTGGGCCCAAGCCCATCCAGTATCAATCTGGGCCTAAGCCCTATTCGAAGAATGCGTCTGGTGAAGGCCTATTCAAGAATGATGCGGGCGAAGCCCTAATATGTAACAGTCTGGGCCGAAGCCCTATGATATGCAAAACAAAAATGCACCCAACCCAGTCCAACCAACACACCACCCGTACCAACCAACACACCTGTAAGGACCAAGTCAACCCACCCAACCAGCACACCAATAACGCAGACTAGCTGCTAAAAATAGTATACGTGGCTGAGCCACTAAATCAGTATAACATGGCAGAGCCACCAGTACAGTGCTACCTCCAAATCCATAACCCAACCCATGCAATATGCCATGTCATAATTAAATAATGTAAATAGTGTATCATCATAGACATTAATCATCTAGTTACTACTCATACATCGATGATCCTACCACTGAAGGTAAAACAGCCATTTCGGGGGTAAAACAATAATTTCGCCCCTCGGGGGTATTTTGGTAATTTATCCATCCAGGGTATTTAAGTAATTCACCCACCAAGGGTATTTCAATAATTTACCCACTAGGGTATTCGGTAATTTACCCACTAGGGGTATTTCAGTAATTTACTCACTGTTTCGGTAATTTACCCACTAAGGGTGTTTGGTATCTTTACCCCTACAACAACCTTTCCGAAGGCCTACTGTCGCCACGAGCGACACAGGTTCCATTTTGGGTCAAAACGGTGCAATTCGGCATAAAATCCCATTTCAGCCCAAACGTGCCCACACGCTCGTGTGGCCCATTCTGTTCATTTTTAGTCTCGATTCTGAGGACTTCGCAGTCGCATCAATCAACTGACACTTTCCATCATTTTTGCTCATAGAGCCCGTTAAACCGTCAGGCCCATTTGGCCCCCTTTGGCTCAACTGAAACACCTCAAACCCGGCCCACGAGCTTTGACCAGATTTGGTATGTTCCTCAAGTAAACCGGTTCAAAGTTCCTTTGTTACTTTGGGAAAATAGTGTGTTTTGAAAGAAATATTGTTTTGGGTTGGGCTCGAGTAGAAAACAAAATCGTTTTATAATGAAAACCCTTTTAAATTTTAGGTGATAAAACATATAGAATACATTTAAAGTAAATTACTTAATCTTTAACTTAATAAAAATTTCGTAAAATAATAAATAAAAACAGAAATAAAATAGTGCACTATGGCCTTATGGCCTTATTACATCAAGTAAATCCAAATAATTCGGAGTACTTAAAAATTAATAGTCCATAAAAAATAAAAACTTCATGTTGAGCATGGCCACCACAAGTTCTCGCGCGTCCAGGTCCATTCATTGTTCATCACCTGAAAAATGTTCCCACAACGGGGTGAGTCAACAAACTCAATGTGTACACAACACTAAATCATAATAGAATCAGGCATAACAAATATTACACATTCATATCATAGCATACAAATTATGATGCATTCCTAAACCCAAACCTAATAAGCCACCCGCTACACTCCCCCGTACCAACCTGTACACCGTGGGGACTACTAAGTCGATCCTCCTTCCGCTACACTCCATATCGCGGTCTTAGGTCACCACATTTGTGGTCTTAGGTCACCACATTCAGATATCGCGGTCTTAGGTCACCGCATTCACTTCCCCTTTCAAAAACCCATATGCCCCATTTTGTAATATGCATTAATATGCCAAAGTTCACATTCTTATTCTCATGTTACAAATAACATATTTCATATTCCTAGTAGGAGTAGGAAACGTACCTGAGTACTTAGTACCATAACATGGTACCTTAGCCACTTTCTTATTCTTAATATCACATATTTTAATTAGACATAGCCATAAAACTTATTAAGAATTAGTGTGGGGTACACACCTGATTAACTTATCGAATTTACTGATTTCCCGAAGAATTTCGATCTACTACTTTAGATCCTAAATCCCTACATTTGGCAACATTTAGTATTTTAGGAAAAAGCTTATTCGGCTAATTTAATCAAATCCCGAAGGATTATCGTATCCACTTTCTTACCTTGCTGCTAATTTGATAATTAATCAAATTCCGGAAACTTGTATTCTTCCCCTTTGAAATCGGCTAATCACTAGATCCCTTGAATCGGTTAGTTTTCGACTTAAAACACATAAAAATAGATCTAACTACTAAAATAGGCCTTGGCCGAATATTCATAGTCACTTACCTTAAGGATCTTAAATCCCGAAATTATCCCTTGGTTATAGCTTCTGTCGAAATTCCTAAAATCACATGTTAGATCAACTTCTAACCTTTAATCACAATCAATGGCCCTTGGCCGAATGTCAGATATGACTTACCTTGATGGTCAAATCCCGAAGATCTTTTCCTTTATAGTCAACTATGGCAAAAATCCTGAAAGAATCCTTCCAAATTTCTGTAAATAAGAATATTGATGGGATTAGTCCTAGATTTCGACAAATCTAAAAGAAAAGAATAGAAATCAAAACTTGTTCTTACCCTTTCTTGAAGAAATCGACAGCACCTATGCTTGAAGCCCCTCAAAGATTCGGCTTTTGATGGATTGGAAAGAAAAGAAATTGGCTAATGGTGATATCTTGAATTTTCGGCTTTGGCTAACAAAAAAAAAAAAAGAAGAACAAATGCTCTAGGAAATTCGGCAGAGAGTAGAGTTGAGAGAAAGAATGATGAATGGCCCTCTTTTCCTTATATAGCCGAATTTACTAACTTAGAATCCCTTACTTGGCCATCACTCTTCTATTTTGATAGCTTTATCTCTTTAATTATCTCCTAAAATAAAAGATAATTCAACAACTATCCTTACTTAGCCGAAATTATTAAACTTAAAGTCCCTTACTTGGCCATCACTTCTCCCTTATTTTCCTAATGAAAGAATAATCCCTCATTTATCATTTTTTATCCTTAAATAAAATAAAAAGGATAAAACTCCTAAAATTTAGCCATGTGCCGTCCACCTTTGTCCATCATTGCAGCAAAATAAAACTTCTATTTTTAGCTTCCTATGCGACTCGAACCTTGGCCCAATAACCCTGTATGTGGCGTCATTTCCAGAGGCCCTAAGTGGCATCTCTAGGCCACTTTCCCAAGCCTGTTTGCGTGTCAAATTTCACATACTTTTTCTCTTAAGGCCACATTACCTTAATTTCCTCTTTTAAACTTTAAAACTCGATATTTCTAAGTCATTTCTAAGTTTCCAAAAATTTTCCTTTGCCTCTTTAAACTTGACATTTCCTTACATTTCCAAGTCATTTCCTTACATTTCCAAGTCATTTCCTTACATTTCCAAGACAAGACATTTCCTTCCATGTCCAAGTCATTTCCTTACATTTCCAAGACAAGACATTTCCTTCCATTTCCAAGTCATTTCCTTACATTTCCAAGACAAGACATTTCCTTCCATTTCCAAGTCATTTCCTTACATTTCCAAGTTTCCAAAAATGTTCACCATACATTCATAACACATAAGACATGCCATTTCAGTATAATTAAATCAAAATGCATAGGCCCATTTCCAGGATGTTACTGATTCTACCCTCTTAAAAATAATTTCGTCCTCGAAATTACTTACTAACGAATAATCGTACATCTTAACTCACCGCACTACACTTATGCTGCGCACTCTGATTTTAATAGAACCATCATACTTCCTAGGCACAATCTCTAAGTTCACGTCCCCTAGAACTCATTTCTAACGCCGCGATTTAATCTGATTAAAAAGTTTTATGCATCAGAATTTTGTTCCACTTATTAATCACTAACAATTTTATGAAATAAAGATATTTAGAAGTAGTTCTTTCGATCACACAAAGTTTTAGTTCAAGTTCACTACTCTAATTCAGAGAATCACATTCACATTCATCAACAAAGACACCTTCATTCCTCAATAGAGGCACATTCATTCATCAATATAGACATATTTATTCAGTGGTATCTACCACCCACATTCACTATTCGAACACTCTTTGCCTTATTCCTATCCCAGGGGTATTTTCGTAATTTGTCCTACAGGGGTATTTTCGTAATTTTTCAAAATAAGGTTCCTTGGTAATTTTGTCAGTAAGGGTATTTTGGTAATTTTGTATTCCCGGGGTATTTTTGGAAATTCTAAAATCCGAGGGCATTTCAGTAATTTGAAACTCAGGGGTATTTTGGTAATAAACCAGGGTAAATTTGTAAAGCTCAATAAATCAGGGTATTGTAGAATTTACAAAACTTTAGGGTTATTTTTGAGGATTTGTTTTCCAAAATGGTGATGTTGCAAAAATTTTGGGAATTAGGGTCATTTTGGTAATTTGCAAGTTAGAGGCAATTCCGTAATTTTCCAAAATCAAGGTATTTTGATATTTTGCAAATTAGGGTTTTTTTGACTTGTTATAAAGTAAGGAAAATTTTATTGAAATCGGGGTAGTACGGTAATTTTTAGAAACCAGGGGTATATAGGTAATTTTTATAAATCAGAAATTTTTCGGAAAATTTTGTAAAAATAGTTCTCACAAACTAAAAGGGATTTTAAGAGTTTTAAAACTAGGGTTTTTATAAAAATACAGCTAGTTCCCTTTCGGGTTTTAGTTATTGGGTTTAGCCTGTGACTGAGTCCTCTTTGTTAGGGTGAACCGAAGCTACGCACCAGGTAGGATTCTAGCGAAGAGGAGGTGAGTCACTAGGACTGCTTAAGTACCAGGCTCTTTCGGATCCAATCCTAGACATGCGCACCATGGTTGCCACACCCTAACTCGGCGACTTAACCACAGGTTTGTCTAATTAGGCACTTAAGTCTTATGTAAGTGTTGGGGAAAACTAATCCTAGGGTTCAAGTACTTATCATGCTAATCTACGTTCCATTCCATTTCTACCATTCTACAGATCATTCAATAAATCACACAAATAGATAGAAGTATTTACCTGGTGGGCTGCGGGTCGGAGACTTGGGTGCCATGCCAAAACCTGCTTATTTCAAAAAAAATTTTCATAAAACTTATTTGGGCTCGCTTTGAAAACGTTTTGGGCCTTAACCCTCAGGCCGAGAGTTTGAAACGGGCTCTGATACCAAACTGAAACACCCCCAAACCCAGCCCATGAGCTTTGACCAGATTTGGTATGTTCCTCAAGTAAACCGGTTCAAAGTTCTTTTGTTACTTTGGGAAAATAGTGTGTTTTGAAAGAAATATTGTTTTGGGTTGGGCTCGAGTAGAAAACAAAATCGTTTTATAATTAAAACCCTTTTAAATTTTAGGTGATAAGACATATAGAATACATTTAAAGTAAATTACTTAATCTTTAACTTAATAAAAATTTCGTAACATAATAAATAAAAACGAAATAAAATATTGCACTATGGCCTTATGGCCTTATTACATCAAGTAAATCCAAATAATTCGGAGTACTTAAAAATTAATAGTCCATAAAAATAAAAACTTCATGTTGAGCATGGCCACCACAAGTTCTACTGAGTCCGGTCCACATTATTCATCACCTGAAAAATGTTCCCACAACGGGGTGAGTCAACAGACTCAATGTGTACACAACACTAAATCATAATAGAATCAAGCATAACAAATATTACACATTCATATCATAGCATACAAATTATGATGCATTCTCAAACCCAAACCTAATAAGCCATCCGCTACACTCCCCCGTACCAACCTGTACACCGTGGGGACTACTAAGTCGACCCTCCTTCCGCTACACTCCATATCGCGGTCTTAGGTCACCACATTTGTGGTCTTAGGTCACCACATTCATATATCGCAGTCTTAGGTCACCGCATTCACTTCCCCTTTCAAAAACCCATATGCCCCATTTTGTAATATGCATTAATATGCCAAAGTTCACATTCTTATTCTCATGTTACAAATAACATATTTCATATTCCTAACAGGAGTAGGAAACGTACCTGAGTACTTAGTACCATAACATGGTACCTTAGCCACTTTCTTATTCTTAATATCACATATTTTAATTAGACATAGCCAAAAAACTTATTAAGAATTAGTGTGGGGTACACACCTGATTAACTTATCGAATTTACTGATTTCCCGAAGAATTCTGATCTACTGCTTTAGATCCTAAATCCCTACATTTGGCCATATTTAGTATTTTAGGAAAACGCCTATTCGGCTAATTTAATCAAATGCCAAAGGATTATCGTATCCACTTTCTTACCTTGCTGCCGATTTGATAATTAATCAAATCCCGGAAACTTGTATTCTTCGCCTTTAAAATCGGCTAATCATTAGATCCCTTGAATCGGTTAGTTTTCGGCTTAAAACACATAAAAATAGATCTAACTACTAAAATAGGCCTTGGCCGAATATTCATAGTCACTTACCTTAAGGATCTTAAATCCCGAAATTATCCCTTGGTTATAGCTTCTGTCGAAATCCCTAAAATCACATGTTAGATCAACTTCTAACCTTTAATCACAATCAATGGCCTTTGGCCGAATGTCAGATATGACTTACCTTGATGGTCAAATCCCGAAGATCTTTTCCTTTATAGTCGACTATGGCAAAAATCCTGAAAGAATCCTTCCAAATTTCGGCAAATAAGAATATTGATGGGATTAGTCCTAGATTTCGACAAATCTAAAAGAAAAGAATAGAAATCAAAACTTGTTCTTACCCTTTCTTGAAGAAATCGACAGCACCTATGCTTGAAGCCCCTCAAAGATTCGGCTTTTGATGGATTGGAAAGAAAAGAAATTGGCAAATGGTGATATCTTGAATTTTCGGCTTTGGCTAACAAAAAAAAAGAAGAACAAATGCTCTAGGAAATTCGGCAGAGAGAAGGGTTGAGAGAAAGAATAATGAATGGCCCTCTTTTCCTTATATAGCCGAATTTACTAACTTAGAATCCCTTACTTGGCCATCACTCTTCTATTTTGATAGCTTTATCTCTTTAATTATCTCCTAAAATAAAAGATAATTCAACAACTATCCTTACTTAGCCGAAATTATTAAACTCAAAGTCCCTTACTTGGCCATCACTTCTCCCTTATTTTCCTAATTAAAGAATAATCCCTCATTTATCATCTTTTATCCTTAAATAAAATAAAAGGGATAAAACTCCTAAAATTTAGCCATGTGCCGTCCACCTTTGTCCATCCTTGCAGCAAAATAAAACTTCTATTTTTAGCTTCCTATGCGACTCGAACCTTGGCCCAATACCCCTGTATGTGGCGTCATTTCCAGAGGCCCTAAGTGGCATGTCCAGGCCACTTTTCCAAGCCTGTTTGTGTGTCAAATTTCACATATTTTTTCTCTTAAGGCCACCTTACCTTAATTTCCTCTTTTAAACTTTAAAACTCGACATTTCTAAGTCATTTCTAAGTTTCCAAAAATTTTCGTTTGCCTCTTTAAACTTGACATTTCCTTACATTTCCAAGACAAGACATTTCCTTACATTTCCAAGTCATTTCCTTACATTTCCAAGACAAGACATTTCCTTCCATTTCCAAATCATTTCCTTACATTTCCAAGATAAGACATTTCCTTCCATTTCCAAGTCATTTCCTTACATTTCCAAGACAAGACATTTCCTTACATTTCCAAGACAAGACATTTCCTTCCATTTCCAAGTCATTTCCTTACATTTCCAAGTTTCCAAAAATGTTCACCATACATTCATAACACATAAGACATGCCATTTCGTATAATTAAATCAAAAATGCATAGGCCCATTTCCAGGATGTTACATCAACAAGGCCCATTATGGCCTCAGTTCCACGAGAGCGTTCGTGACACTCCCAACGGTCTATCGCCATCACTAGTTGTAACACCTCATACCTGAGTCTAAGGCAGAGACCGGATACGAGACATTACCATGCTTGAACTTTCTTAAACATGCACTTACAGGCTGTAAAATTTTGTTCTAAATTAAAAACTTCTCTTTCTTAGTCTAATCATACATTTCATGGGCCTATGAGGCCTTAAACACATATCTAGAAACTTTCAGCACTTAATCGAAAACTTTTCCTTAAAACAGGGGTCACACACCCATGTGACTTTGGACACGCCCGTGTACCCCTAAGACACGCCCATGTCATCCAACCGTGGTTGACACTAACTATATTCACACGGCCTTGACACGCCTGTGGACTTAGACCGTGTGCTATACCTTGATATACTGACTTATTCACACGGCCTGGGGCACACGCCCATGTTCTGACCGTGTGTCACACAGGGCCTAAACAAACGGCCATGGGATTAGCCCGTAGTCTATTCTGACTTAAGTTACTAAGGTGCAGGGGACACAAGGCCTAGACACACGCCCATGTGTCTATCCGTGTGGGCACTTGAAGGCTATTTACCAAGCCAATTGCCACCCTGAAATTAAGATCAATCTCATATTAAATTCAACAACTCAAATTGCTACATCTTTCAAGAACAATACTATATGCTTCATTGATATCAGTAAACATACATACTTAGTCAATTTTGGCCAATCACTTAGCCATATACAAAAGAATAATAAACTTGATAGCCCATACTTTTGCCCTTTTTAAGACATATTCTCAAAATGAAATGTTCTTATACATGCTGTACTTAATATAAACATCTTGGCTATACCAAAATAGTGATTGATAGTGTGCTCCTAGCTCCGATGATGATGATCCACGAGATTAGGTTGGCGGGACTACATGGAAAGAAAGAATAAAAGACGTAAGCATTTAGCTTAGTAAGTTTGCATATAATGCACATAGCATCATACTTGTTTAACATAAACCATTTGGCATAAACAATGGCATCATAATTTCAGCTATTTAAGCTTACTTACTCTTACTGATTCTTACATATCTCATGACACTTACTAGTCTCATGCTCATGAGATAAACAAGGTACCTGTATCACTTGATCACATAGATCAGCATGCTTTACTATAATAATTATAATCTCTAATTCATCATTCATAACATGAATAATACTCATTTCCAACTTGATAATAGCTTTGCTTACTTAATTTTCTTGCTATCTCATTTAAGCTTTACTCATTTGCCCGATGAATTTCTATGAATAATCGAGGATACTGAATCTCATCCCACAGATAACTCAATGCCAAAGCCATATCCTAGATATGATCTTACATGGGATCTTTCATCTTGGTATCGATGCCATGTCTTGACATGGACTTACTCAAAGTCTTCCTTGTGTGTTCCCTTGGGAACTTACCATTGCCATGCCTTGACATGGTCTTATTTGGTATCTTTACTCATGAACTGGTCAATGCCGAGCCTTGGCTAGGACTTACATGAAATCTTCCTTGTTATTCACCAATGTCGTGCCTTGGCTTGGACTTACATGGGATCTCTATCTCATGATAGCTTTTCAAAGCCAAGCCTTGTCTTGGACTTACAGGATATCTTTGCTTGGAGACTCACCAATGCCATGCCTTGGGTTGGGCTTACATGGGTCTTCATCTCATAATAACTCTTCAATGCCAAGAGTTGTCTTGGACTTACATAATAACTTTTCTTGATTGTCGAAGCCATGCCTTGGCTTGGTCTTATACGGACTTTCTTATCTCATGTGTTAGATTGAGTATCCTAAGTAATTCAACTTCAATCGGGAATTTCGCATGCTTAATCTCATTGATTTCTTTATTTAACATAGCATTAAGCATTTCTAGGGTAATAATGTACATTATACTAAGCAACTCAATGATAGTAATCATAAAGCTTAGAAATCATACAAACTTACCTCGATATACAAAATGTGTGTAGATATGCAATTTAGTCCTCGACTTTTGTTCTTGCCTTGGTTTCGATTCGAGCTTCATTTTTCTTGATCTATAATAATAGTTTAGATCATTTAATAATCACATTGACTAAATTGACTCTTAACTCATACTTTGACAAAATTACAATTTTGCCCCTAAACTTTCTCATAATTACACTTTTGCCCCTATGCTCGTAAAATAATTTTCATACTACTTTCTTAAAATTCATGCTTAGCTGATTTATTATCTCAACATAGCAATAACAAATTCTCACTATTTCTACCATGTATGACAAATTTCATAATAATAACAAACTAGTCCTTACTAACATTTCTCATGATATTCACTTAGAAAAAGATGTTTATCTGTAACATTCCAGTTTAGACTCTAGTCGAAACAGTGGTTCGAGACCACAAATTTGATGTCGTAAAAATATTTTAATATTATTTTTTGTATGAAGAGTATGTGATATAGACTGTGTGAAAATTTTGTGTGATAATTTAATTGTTTATGTGTCGAATTAAGAGAAATGACTTAATCACATAAGTGAAAAATGCTGTGTGCTGATTTACAAGTACTTGAATGTTGATGGCTTTTAAAGATGGAGGCCTTATGTTGCTATCATACCAACTTATATATAGTGGATGGATAAAAGTCTTAAATGTCCATATTGTATAATTGATGTAATTATATTAATAAAGGCCATTTTGGTAATTTAATTACTAATATTAGATTAAAGAACAAAAAGATGAGTGTTCATCTTTTATTCCTCTTATTTGACTGAAACTAGCAAAGAAAGAAAAGAGAAAACTAGTTAGGGCATTCGGCTATTGTCTTCCTTGATTAAGGTATGTTTTGGCTTCGGTTTTTGATAATTTCTACGTTTTTGTAATCGTTGCTTAGTGCTCTAGCTAACCCATGTTGTAATTTTATGAATTGATGATGCTTTTGTGATGAGTCATTGATGAATGTTTGAGCTAAGTGCTAGTTGATAAGGGAATATGAAAACTTGGTGTTGAGTTAAGATAGTTTGTATTGGGATTTTTGATGAAATTGAGTATTTTGGGCTTAATTGAGAAAATGAGAAATTAAGGGACTAAAATGTAAAATAAATTAAATGTGTGGGTTCGTATGGATATTAGTAAAATTCAGCTCAGCTTGTGCTAGGTGGAATTTGGTGAATTTGATTATTTTGTGAATTAGGGACTAAAGTGTCAAAATGTGAAAATATGAGGGCTACTATGCAAAATGCCCTAAATTTGTGTATGTAGAATAAATTGAATGATTTGGTGATTGAATGGATTTAATTTGAATGTGTATAAACCAAGAAAGAAGAAATTCAGATTCAGAACGAGGCAAAGATAAAGTGCTCGATTAATCGACCGTATCTATAGTTTAACGTCCGAGGTAAGTTCGGACATAATACCTGTATTTAGCTATGTTTAATGCTATGAAATAAATGGTATGATATTATTACAAAGTGAATGCTATGTGATAGATTGAGTTAAACGGCACTAAGTGTGCATATTCGAAAACATGATCGGGATAAACAGCACTGTGTGTGCGGAGCAATATAAGCTTCGGCTTTGTGGTTGGCACTGTGTGTGCGATGCCGATTTAAGATCGATTTGAGATGGATGTACTAAGTGTACGATGCTAATTAAGCTTCGGCTAACTATTTATACAGTAAGTGTGGGAATGAATCGAGGAAGAAATGAATGTGGATTGAAATGAATCGTGATTATTGATTAGCAAAAGTATTTGACAACTAAGTGTTGGCTAAGGTACGCTCGAAATTTATGTGGTTGGTGAAACTATGAATGTGGTTGTGGATGAGTTAATTGAACATATTGGTTGTGGATGGTATTATATTTGTGATAGTAAAATTAATCTATGTGATGACATGTTGATATTATGTATTATGTTATGAACTTACTAAGCTTTATAAAGCTTACTGTGTGATTTGTTTCTCTGCTTTGTAGTGTCAGTAAAGCTAGCTCGGATCAGGGGATCGTCAGCTTTTCAGTCACACTATCGGCAATCTATTTTGGGTTATTTTGGAAAGATGTACATAGTTAAAATATGGCATGTATAGGTTGGTCAATTGAATCATGTTTGATAGTTTGTAAATAGCCATGAGAGGTGGCTAGATATGTGCTAATTTTAGCATGAATGAATTTGGTATATGTGATGCATCTTTTGGTATGGTTTGTGAGTTGAGAAATTGATTATTGAATGGTAACTTTGTGCTGATAAAATGCTAGCATAAATTAGTGAAATTGAAAAAGGAATAATGCTTGGAATGGAATGTATTATGCTTGTGATGAGATAAGTTTTGGTAGTGAAATTGTCATGGTTGGAATTGGTATTGAATGCATGGGTTGAATGACTATTTTGGTATGTTTTTGGTGGTTATATGTGCATGGGATGCCTTGATAAAATGGCTTGTAGGTTAGACCCTAAATGGGTGGCCGTGGTGGAGAAGTCAGAATATGGCCTAAGAGTACACAGCCTCAATGCACGGGCGTGCTAGGTGGCCGTGGGAATTAAGTCAGTATATAGCCACGGGGAGGACACACGGGGGTGTCCAACAGCCGTGGAGGACACACGGTCTCCTCCCACGGCCGTGTCTCCCCTGAATTTTAGAAAAGTTTTAAATTTTTATGAAATTTTGTATGTGTTTCGGTTTAGTCTCGACCCCTCTTTAGCATGTGAATTAGGTCTTGTAGACCTTGATAAGGGACAACGTGGTTGTAATTGAATGTGATTGAAGATGATTAACTTTGTGTTGTAAATTCTAGATGTTAAATGTTCTGCTTGATCGGTAATGCCTCCTAACCCTATCCCGGTGACGGTCTCGGGTTAGGGGTGTTACATTATCTAACATCAAACTCCCATAATCTTCCATAAAACATCATTTTACAAACATGTCATACATGGTAGATTTTTAAACATGCATCTTAGCTCATCTTATAGCTATAAATAGCTAATTCATGTTACGAGGACTCCAAAAACACGAAGAATATTAAAAATGGGGCTAAAATAAATTTACTAGCAAGCTTGAAAAATTGAAGAACCCTAGCTATGGCTGCCTTCAAATTTTCGGCACTTGGGGAAGAAGATGAGAATGATTTTTGTCATCTTTTTCCCCTATTAATCATTTAATTGATAAATGACCAAAATGCCCTTCTCTTTACAATTTCACCATTTACTAACTCATGTCTATTTTTGTCCAAAAATTATAATTTGGGAAAATTGCTATTTAATGACTTCTAATTAATATTCTAAAGCTATTTCATACAAAAAGCTTCTAGAAACTCATATTTTGCAACTTTTGCAATTTAGTCCTAATGGACCCTTAAATGGAAATTTCCATAAAATTTCTACATGAAACTTTCATATTATCATACAAACATCTCAAATACATTAAAAACTCATTTTACTAACTCAGATTTGTGGTCTCGCGCCACTATTCCGGACAAGCCCTAAATCGGGCTGTTACAATTCTCCCCCCTTAGGGATTTTCGTCCTCGAAAATCTTACTAGCAAACAAGTTTGGGTACTGGTTTCTCACGGTTTCTTCTGGTTCTCATGCAGCTTCTTCTATCCCATGTCTTTGCCACAATACCTTAACAAGGGAGATATTCTTATTTCTTAGTTGCTTGACTTCCCGAGCTAAAATCTTAACTGGTTCTTCACCATAAGTCATGTCGGGATGAATCTCTATCTCTGAAGGGGTAATTATATGTGAAGGATTTGATCGGTAGCATCGCAACATAGACACGTGAAACACATTATGTATCTTTTCTAACTCTGACGAAAAAGCCAATCTGTAAGCTACCGGCCCAACTTTCTCGGTAATCTCATATGGTCCAATGAAACGTGGACTCAACTTGCCTTTCCGGCCAAATATGAGAACTTTTCTCCATGGTGACACTTTCAAGAAAACTTTATCCCCGACTTGATACTCTATCTCTTTTCTTTTTAAATTCTAGTAGGATTTCTGTCTGTCAGATGCAGCTTTTAAACATTCTCTATTCGCTTTCACTTTCTCTTCAGTTTCTCTAACTAAGTCAACCCTGTGAATTTGGTTTTCCTTGAGTTCAGTCCAATATAAAGGCGTTCGACACTTACGTCCGTACAAAGCTTCGTAAGGTGCCATCTTTAAGCTCGACTAAAAACTATTATTGTAGGCAAATTCTACCAATGGAAGAAACTTTTCCCAACTACCTTGGAATTCAAGAATACAACACCGAAGCATATCTTCGAGTACTTGTATTAACCTCTCTGATTTTCCATCGGTTTGAGGATGAAAAGCTGTACTAGAGCTCAACTTTGTACCCAGGGCCTCTTGTAACTTCTTCCAAAATCTGGATGTGAATCTCAGATCTCTATCAGATATGGTTGACAAAAGAACTCTTTGAAGTCTTACTATTTCAGAAACATACAAGCTTGCTAGCTTGTCGAGTGTGTAATCCACTCGTACAGGTATAAAATGGGCTAACTTCGTGAGTCTATCAACTACAACCCATATAGCATCTTTCTTGCTCGGTGACAACGGTAAACCCGTTACAAAATCCATAGTGATACAGTCCCATTTCCACTCGGGAACCAAAATGAGTTGAAGCAAACCCGAAGGTACTTGGTGTTCAGCCTTTACCTGTAACATCCTGAATTTTTGGGCCTATGCGTTTAATGAGAGAACATGTGTAATGTGTTAATTTAACTGTTAGGGGTCCAAATTGGGCTCAGGATGTGGTCAAGGCCTTGGTGAAATTTTTGTTTGGGCACTATAAGGTTTAAAATGGTGGTACCTATGTTTAAAATATTAAAATGGGCTTGTGGCCCAGTGGTCAGTGGTGCCACTTAGGGAGCAAGGAGGTGACGCCACACAAGGGAGTAAGGGGCCCAAATTTAAGTTTTATGGAGCCCAATTCTTTTAATTTAAGTTAGCTAAATTTCAGCATTAGGGTTAGGTAGAGTGCACGGCAACAAGGCTCAAAAATAGGAGGATTTATGTGAAAGGGATAATGTAGATATTATAGTTGATAATATGGAAGATAAGAGGGAGGAAATTTAGGGTTCTACCTGCTGGTCACAGTGATGGCCGAGTTTCAAACTCTGAGGGGGAGGAAACTTTAAATAGTCAGGTGAGGGTTTTCTTCTTTATTTTTCGGCATTTAGGGTTTCCATCTTTTCTTTCTCTTCTTTCTTCTAAAAGCCGAAAACTCCATTATTCTTTTCTCTTCTTCCTTCAAAAAAGCTGAAACCTCATAATCCTTTTTCTATATTTCTTTTGATCCTTGTTAAGGCCGAACCTACCCCCAGTCTGCCGAAATTCTCTTTTCTTCTTCCTCCCGATTTCTTTATTTAAAAGCCGAATCTCTATAGATTTTTTCAAATCATCTTCTTCCTGATTTTCACTAAAAGCCGAAACTCCTCATTCAATTCTTCTAAAAAGCTGAAA
Source organism: Gossypium bickii (assembly GCA_025503065.1). Taxonomy (NCBI): domain Eukaryota; kingdom Viridiplantae; phylum Streptophyta; class Magnoliopsida; order Malvales; family Malvaceae; genus Gossypium; species Gossypium bickii. The sequence continues at coordinate 82,301,412 of CP106713.1, read as the reverse complement.
AAAACACATCTAGTTCATCTTTTCGGGATTTTCTTAAAAGTCGAAATTCCTAGATCTATACTCTTCTACGCTTTGATCTTCTTCTAGGATTGTCGAATCTTCCTGCAAGGGGGTAGCTGAAATAATCTATACAGGTAAATGTCGATTTGTGTATTCTTTTTCGGCTTTTAGAGATCTTAGCCGAATGGCTATATGATTAACTAATCGGGTGTTTTCTATCATTTGCGGCATTCCGGGATTTGAAGGGATTCAATCGCTTAGATTTCTAAGCCAGAGTTCAGTAGCCTTGGATCGTATCACTTTCGGGATTTCAAGGTAAGGAGATCTATTAATTTTAAACGTGTAAATTCGGGTAGTTATTAACCCTTGGCCGAATGTAGGGGAGCCCAAATCTTCGTGTTCTTTCGGCTTTTGAGCAAGGTTTTAGACTAAGGTTTGTAGATCCAGATGGTAAGGATATTGACTAAGGGAGTAGAACTACGCAATATCAGGTGTGTAACACTTCCACACCATTTAGATTTCCTGTTAAAAATATGTTTATTAATCTGAAATATTCTGTAAAATGCAGAAATCCCGGCATATCGAATGAAACCCAAGGAGGGTAAAAGCAAATCACCAGGTTAGTGATCTTTGTCATTCCTAAGTGAATGTTCCTGTTAAGATGACATGTGTGATAAGTATGCCGATTTTTGTGATTGCATGGGGTTGGGTTTATTAAAAAGGGAAGTGTTCTATTGTAGCGGCTTTTGCCGTGACCTGTTGTAGTGGCTATGGCCATGATCTGATGATGAGCAGCATGACTACCATCGATGGTGTGTAGCGGTGTGGGTTGATTGTAGAAATCCCCAATGGTGTGACTAGCAGGTAAGGGTGGTGTGTAGCGGATGGAAACCTAGGATTTGGGTTGGGCTTGCATAATTTTTGTTATATATTATTCTGTTATATGTTCTGTAGGGTTAAGGCCCAAATCTAATGGTGCACGAGGGTTGCACATCGAGTCTCGTAACTCAACCTATTATTTAACCTTTTCAGGTAGCACCTAGTACATCGGACCGGGCTGGAGAGGAGCGCAAGGTGGCCATGCGAGAGAGTAATTATTCCAGCAGAAGACTTTAATTAGAAGTTTTATTTTTTTTAATATATTTAATCAATGGGTTTAAAATTTCATTGTAATAAGGCCATGGGCCTCTAGACTCTTATTTATTTTGGTTTTATGTTGGGCTTCCATTATTAGGCATTTTAATTTTTATGATTAAATTAAGCTAAGACATGTATTAAATTTCAGTTTTTATTTGAATTTCACCAAGGTTTCCTTGTATTCATATCTTATACAGATTATTAAAATATTAAGTTTTTTTTAAATGGTTAAACCTGATAGTTGTTTTCTTCAAAATGTGATATGTTTTATAAAATCTCCTTAGTGACATACCAGATCCAATTGTAGTGTTTGGGTCGGGTTTGGGGTGTTACATTACTTGCTGACAAATCATGCATTTGGAAACAAACTCTGAAATATCTTTCTTCATTCTTGGCCACCAATACTGTTGCTTCAAATCATTATACATCTTCGTACTACCCGAATGTACAGATAGACATCCATTATGTGCCTCATGCAAGATTCTCTGAATAAGCTCTTCCTTTCTTGGTACACAAACGCTATCTTTAAACATAAAACATCCATCGGAATTAATTCGAAAGTCAGATTCAATATCTGACTCGCATTGAGCTCTCTTGGCTTGCAATTCGCTATCTTCTTTCTGAGCCTCAAAGATCTCGTGGAGGAATATTGGTCTAGCTCTCAACTCAGCTAGAATAGAACCATCATCGAATAAAGTCATCCGTGAATTCATTGCCCTTAATGCAAATAGGGACTTTCAAGTTAAAGCATCGATGACTACATTCGCCTTTCCTGGATGGTAGTTAATGACCAACTCATAATCTTTTATCAACTCTAACCATCTCCGTTGTCTTAAGTTTAACTCTTTTTGCGTCATCAAGTACTTTAAACTTTTATGATCAGTGAAAATCCGACATCTTTCACCATATAGATGGTGTCTCCATATCTTCAATACAAAGACTATGGCAGCCAACTCTGGATCATGCGTCGGATAATTCTTCTCATGAGGCTTCAGTTGTCTTGAAGCATAAGCAATCACTCTGCCTTCTTACATAAGTACATAGCCTAATCCATTTAAGGATGCATCGCTGTAAATTATGAATTCTTTTCCCGTCTTGTGTTGTACTAAAATTGAAGCTTCTGTCAACAATACTTTCAGTCTTTCGAAACTTTGTTGGCATCTTTCTGTCCATTCAAACTTTACATTTTTCTGTAACAATTTCGTCGTCGGGGTTGCAATCATGGAAAACCCCTTAACGAATTGTCTGTAATAGCCAACTAAGCCTAGGAAACTTCTAATCTTAGTGATATTCCTTGGTGGTTTCCAGTCCATTATAGCCGAAATCTTACTTGGATCCACTCGAACTCCATCTCTCGAGACAATATGTCCCAGAAATCCTACTTACTTGAGCCAAAATTCACTTTTACTAAACTTGGCATACAACTGATTTTCTCGTAGAATCTGTAAAAATGTCCGTAGGTACTCAGAATGCTCGATCTCATCTCGAGAATAAATCAATATGTTGTCAATAAAAACAACTACAAACTTGTCGAGGTATGGCCTAAAGATACGGTTCATTAGGTCTATAAATACCGCAAGAGCATGGTCAATCCAAAGGGCATGACTAAAAATTCATAATGCCAATACCTTGTTTGAAAGGCGGTCTTAGAAACATCTGAATCATTTACTCTCAACTGGTAGTACCTTGATCTCAAGTCTATTTTAGAGAACACAGTGGCTCCTTTCAATTGATCGAATAAATCATCGATTCTAGGCAATGGGTACTTGTTCTTCACTGTTACCTTATTAAGCTGACAGTAATCTATGCACAATCTCATGGTGCCATATTTCTTTTTCACAAATAAAACCGGAGCACCTCATGGTGAACAACTTGATCTTGCAAAGCCTTTATCTTTCAACTCTTGCAACTGTGGCTTTAGTTCTCTTAACTCCGTTGGGGCCATTTTGTAAGGAGTAATAGATATCGATACAGTACCGGGAGCTAGCTCAATGCGGAACTCAACCTCTCTAACCGGAGGCAGTCCTGGTAATGTAATAGCCCGATTATGACCCTAATCAGAACAGTGGTTTTGGGACCACAAATCTGAGTCAATAGAATATTTTTATAATATATTTGGTGTCTATGATTTATGAGTGAGCTTGTACAAAAATTTCGTGAATTAATTTGCTCGTTTGTGTGTTTAATTTAAAGAAAAGGACTAAATTGCATAAGTGGTAAAAGTAGCCTTTTATTAATTGAGTGGTTTAATTGATTTGACTTCTTTTATATGTGGACTTAGGTTGGAAATTTACCATTTAGCATGTTAGTGGGCGGCATTTGGTTTTTATTTTCATGATAACATGTTTTTTATATATATTATATAATTATAAGTTAAAAATGTTATATTATAATATATGTTAATAATATTAAAATAAAGAAACATGTTTTATTCATCCCATTTCTTTCTTCATCACCAAAAATAAAAGAAAAGAGAAGAACTTAAGCTCTCAACCATTTGGCCCCTTGCATGCTTAATTAAGGTATATATTTGAGTTCAATTTTTGATAATTTTTACGTTTTTGAGATTGTTACTTCGAATACTATCCGACCCATGTTAGAATTTTTGATTTTGATGTATGTGTGATGTTCGGCCATGGATGGAAATTTGTGTTTGTGATGGTTGATGACTTTAAATAAAATATATGTGTTAGATTATTAAATTTTGTATTAGAAATTTTGATTAAATTGAGTATTTAGGACTAAAATTCAAAAATAGTAAATTGAGGGGCTAGATTGTGAAATTTATGAAATATGGAGACTTGTATAAGCCTAGCGAATGTTCGGCCCTAGCTTAATATATGCAAATTTAGCATATTTTGTGTTTTGTGAAAATTGGATTAATTTGTAAAAGTGCAAAATGTTAGGGATAAAATTGGTAAATTGTTCAATTATGTGTTTTGGGTTAAAATGAATGAAATCCTATTTGAATGAGCTCATTTTGAAATGATTAGATCAAGAACAAAAAGAAACGGGATTGGATCGTGGAAAAGCTAAGTTGAACGAATAGCCGAAAAACCTAAACCGTCAATTTTCGAGGTAAGTTTATAAGCAATTGGGTTGATCTGAATTTTTATTTAATCTATGCGAATGTGTATATGTTAAATAGAAGGAAGCTTGTTAAATAAATTAAAGCCGAATGTGGTGTTGGGCAAGTTATGTATTAGCCGAATGTATGGTTAATTTATATATGGAATTTGATGTATTTGAGTTGAATGTGGACTTTTAAATTGAGAAGTAGTTAAATGTGGAATTTGAAGTAGGTGATGGTTGTATTTGAATATGTGACAATATGTATTTATTGAGTATAGCCGAATGTGATGGTAAATCATAGAAAGAATGAGTTGGTTCGATCATGTGGATATATGTATATTCATATGTATAAAATGCGATTATATATGTTGATATGAGGGATGAGGAGATCGGGTTAATGAGTACTATGTATATAAATTTATACACCGAGCACTAAGTGTGCAAAATCGATCGTCTGGCACTAAGTGTGCGGAAAATAAGTAATGGCACTAAGTGTGCGATACATTACAAGTAATGGCACTGAGTGTGCGATACATTACGAGAAAATTTGCACTATGTGTGCACTTTATCATAGTAACGGCACTAAGTGTGCGATACGTTACATGAATTGCACTATGTGTGCAGGTTTACGAATCCTTCAAGGATATAAACTAATGAATGGAGATAACTGAGAGGTGATACATAGGTAAGTGATACATGATAGTTGAATAACTTAGTATTAATGAGGTAAGTTGTTCTTGTTTATGAAATTATAGAAATAAGGTATGATCATTAATTATTGAGCTTGTTCGAAATGGAGAAATGGTACATGAGCATTTGGTTTTGAGACTTATTGAATATGGTAATTGTTGAATGGTGATATATTATATGTATATACGGTTATAAATTAGTTGATGATCAAATTGAATTGATTAAATTTGTTTAATGATTAGTTGTATATTTTTGCCTTTGCTTATAACTTACTAAGCTATGTTAGCTTATTGTATGTGTCTTTATTTGACTATTTTATAGATTTTGAAGTCTAAGCTCGAGCTCAGGGATCATCGTCAAATTCAATCACACTATCCACTATCTTTGGTACCTTTTTGTGAATGAACTTAAAGTCTATGGCATGTATAGGCTAAATTACTTTTGAATTGACTCAAATGATGTATATGTGTATGTATATAAATGCCATGCAAAAATGGCTTTATTTCTGTGCTTGAGTCAGTTGAATATGTTTGAGATGTCTCATATGTTGATGCATATTTGGTCATAATATAAACTTGTTTTGGTATGTGTGTGTGTTTCATGAAATTTTGATAAGAATATTATCTATATGTTACAAATGAACATTTCATATATGACTCTCAAGCTTGATTTCGAAAATATTTCATATCATGATATGTGTAATACTTGTGTATACGGATTTGGTTTGAGTAAGGTATATAGTTCATTTTGATTGATGATTATACTCTCTTGTAAATATTCGGCCATGGTATTGAATAAATTGGAGTTCGTATTTTTCATTGAATGTTTATATACATTCGGCCATGTGGTTTGATAAGCTAAATTATTGTTGTGAACAACTAGTTAAGGTGTGCCTGTGAATGAATAATTATAGCTATTTGATTGGTATAAGTTGAATAAGGATAAACATACATATTCGATTATAGTATGTAAAATGATCAAATGAATATTGTTTTTGCTATTTGAATGAAAGTTGTTTTTAAGTGATGTAAATGATATTAGTTGTGTTATGCTTATTAACGTTTTAATACTAAGAATAAAGAATAAAATGAAAGTACATGTTTGATCATGATATCATGCATTAATTAATGTAATAATATTTATATGAGTGTGTCGACTTGTGGTTAGGCAAGTAATGCCCCGTAACCCTAATCTGGCGACGGATACAGGTTAGGGGTGTTATAGGTAATTCCTTAGGAAAAACATCCAAGTACTCACATACTATCGGCACTGATTCAATCTTTAACTCTATTTCTCTATCATTCATCACAAAGGCCAGATATGCCTCATACCCTTTTCTTATGTATTTCTGTGCCGTCATAAGAGAAATCATTACCAGCGATCTACCTTGTTCGTCTAATTCTACATAGAGAGTGTCCTCATTCTCACATCTTATCTCAATGTATTTCTTCCCACAATTTACTATTACATCATGGGTGGTCAACCAGTCCATACCAAGAATGAGGTCAAACTCATCAAATGGTAACAACATAAGATTTGCTTTAAAACAATGACCTTTAATCATTAATGGACAATCGTTAAATACTTCATCAACTAACACATTCTTGCCTAAAGGATTAGACACCTTAATCGTAAATTCTGTAGACTCTGTAGGCATGCTCATATTGAATACTAGTTTCATACAAATATAAGAGTGTGTGGATCCGGGATCTATTAAAGCAATAACTTTGATATCATGAAGAGAAAAGGTACCCTTAATAACATCGGGGAAAGATGCCTCTTCGTGATCGCGAATGGCATAAGTTCTCGCAGGTGCCCTACCCTCGGGTCTCGTAGCCTCTTCTCTAGGGTTACCTCTTCCACTTGCCCCACTTCCCGGGTTCCTCTGCGGTCTTCCTTTGACCATACTCCCAGATCTCGGGTTTTGAGCTCTCTCTTCTTTCATCGTCTCAGGACAATCTTTTATAAAGTGGTCTTCGGAACCGCATCTAAAATAGGCATTTGCATGTGCTCGACATTCTCTGAGATGACGTCTGCTGCACTATGGGCATTCAGGTCTATCTGATTGAATGTTCCCCACACTAGCAACTGAAGTCGTCTGTGCCTTATTTCCCGAATACTACTTACTCTTTTCCTTCCTTGAAAACCCATTGGAAGTAGCCAATCGGGTGGAGAAATCTCTTTACTTCTTGGATGAGGATTGGAATGACTTATTCCACTGTCTCTTTCTAGAGTCACGAGACTCCATTTCAGATTTTCTCTTCTCCTTTACTAGCTCTTTGGCCTTACAAGCCCTCTCAGCTAGCACAACGAATTCCTTCAGTTCTAGGATAGCAACAAACAATTTAATGTCCTCATTTAACCCATCTTTAAATCTTTTACTCATGATGGCCTCATTGAACGCACATGCTCGAGTGTACTTGCTGAGTCGTACAAATTCACGCTCATAATCAGTCACAGACACATTGCCTTGCTTCAATTCTAGAAATTCCTTCCTTTTTTGGTCCACAAACCTTTGAATGATATACTTTTTCTTGAACTATTCTTGGAAGAATTCCCAAGTAATCTTTTCTCTTGGTACTACCGATACCAAGGTGTTCCACCATTGATAGGCAGAATCTCTTAAAAGAGAAACTACACACTTCATGCATTTTTCAGATGTGCATGACAACTCATTAAATACCCTGATGGTATTTTCTAACCAGAATTTGGCCTTCTTTGGATCGTCATCTCTTTTAGCCCGGAATTCTTCTGCCCTATGTTTCCCGATCCTATCAACTGGAGGTTTGTCTCCTCTTACCACCTCTACTACTTGAGGGGCTACAGGCATAGGTTGTGGAATAGGCGGGAGTGGAGGGGGTTATGTATTCGGGTTTGTACGAACGAACTCCGTATACCATGTGTTAATCATATGGAGGAAGGCTTCTCTAGCCTCTTCTCCTCCTCATTGACTCACCATAGTGGGTCTATTCTCATTCTCGTTCGGCGCTGTCCATTTAGCGGAGGCGGTGTGTTACTTTTTACGTCATCTACCATAGCTCGTTCGGGATCCATTTACTATATGTATAAACATAATTTAAGTCGTCAGAGTCACCACACTATCATTATAAAAACATTCTTACGTATGGCATGTATAGCTAGACTTGGCTCATGCTATGCTAGTCCTAGAACCGACTAAACCGCAGCTCTGATACCACTAAATGTAACACCTCATACCCGAGTCCAAGGTAGAGACTGGATACGAGACATTACTATGCTTGAACTTTCTTAAACATGCACTTACGGGCTGTAAAATTTTGTTCCGAATTAAAAACTTCTCTTTGTTAGTCTAATCATACATTTCATGGGCCTACGAGGCCTTAAACACATATCTGGAAACTTTCAGCACTTAATCGAAAACGTTCCCTTAAAACAGGGGATACACGCCCATGTGGCTGGGGGCACGTCCGTGTACCCCTAAGACACGCCCATGTCATCCAACCGTGGTTGACACTAACTATATTCACACGGCCTTGACACACCCGTGGACTTAGACCGTGTGCTATACCTTGATATACTGACTTATTCACACAGTCTGGGGCACACGCCCATGTTCTGACCGTGTTTCACACACGGGCTAAACAAACGATCGTGGGATTAGCCCGCAGTCTATTCTAACTTCAGGTACTAAGGTGCAAGGGACGCAAGGCCTAGACACACGCCCGTGTGTCTATCCATGTGGGCACTTGAAGGCTATTTACCAAGCTAATTGCCACCCTAAAATTAAGATCAATCTCATATTCAATTCAACAACTCAAATTACTACATCTTTCAAGAACAATACTACATGCTTCATTGATATCAGTAAACATACATACTTAGTCAATCTTGGCCAATCACTTAGCCATATACAAAAGAATAATAAACTTGATAGCCCATACTTTTGCCCTTTTTAAGACATATTCTCAAAATGAAATGTTCCTATACATGCCATACTTAATATAAACATCTTGGCTATACCAAAATAGCGATTGATAGTGTGCTCCTAGATCCGATGATGATGATCCACGAGATTAGCTTGGCGGGACTACATGGAAAGAAAGAATAAAAGACGTAAGCATTTAGCTTAGTAAGTTTGCATATAATGCACATAGCATCATACTTGTTTAACATAAACCATTTGGCATAAACAATGGCATCATATTTTCAGCTATTTAAGCTTACTTACTCTTACTGATTCTTACATATCTCATGATACTTACTAGTCTCATACTCGTGAGGTAAACAAGGTACCTGTATCACTTGATCACATAGATTAGCATGCTTTACTATAATAATCATAACCTCTAATTCATCATTCATAATATGAATAATACTCATTTCCAGCTTGATAATAGCTTTGCTTGCTTAATTTTCTTGCTATCTCATTTAAGCTTTACTCATTTGCCCGATGAATTTCTATGAATAACAGAGGATACTGAATCTCATCCCACATATAACTCAATACCAAAGCCATATCCTAGATATTGTCTTACATGGGATCTCTCATCTTGGTATCTATGCCATGTCTTGACATGGACTTACTCAAAGTCTTCCTTGTGTGTTCCCTTGGGAACTTACCATTACCATGTCTTAACATGGTCTTATTTGGTATCTTTACTCATGAACTGGTCAATGCCGAGCCTTGGCTAGGACTTACATGAAATCTTCCTTGTTACTCACCAATGCCATGCCTTGGCTTGGACTTACATGGGATCTCTATCTCATGATAGCTTTTCAATGCCAAGACTTGTCTTGGACTTACAAGATATCTTTGCTTGGAGACTCACCAATGCCATGCCTTGGCTTGGGGTTACATGGGCCTTCATCTCATAATAACTCTTCAATGCCAAGAGTTGTCTTGAACTTACATAATAACTTTGCTTGATTGCCGATGCCATGCCTTGGCTTGGTCTTATACGGACTTTCTTACCTCATGTGTTAGATTGAGTATCCTAAGTAATTCAACTTCAATCGGGACTTTCTCATGCTTAATCTCATTGATTTCTTTATTTAACATATCATTAAGCATTTATAGGGTAATAATGTACATTATACTAAGCAATTCAATGATAGTAATCATAAAGCTTAGAAATCATACAAACTTACCTCGATATACAAAATGTGTGTAGATATCCAATTTAGTCCTCGACTTTGTTCTTGCCTCGATTTTGATCCGAGCTTCATTTTTCTTGATCTATAATAATATTTTAGATCATTTAATAATCACATTGACTAAATTGACTCTTAACTCACACTTTGACAAAATTACAATTTTGCCTCTAAACTTTCTCATAATTACATTTTTGCCCCTATGCTCGTAAAATAATTTCCATACCACTTTCTTAAACTTCATGCTTAGCTGATTCATTATCTCAACTATAGCAATAACAAATTCTCACTATTTCTACCATGTATGACAAATTTCATAATAATAACAAACTAGTCCTTACTAGCATTTCTCATGAAATTCACTTAGAAAAAGATGTTTATCTAACATCAAACTCTCATAATCTTCCATAAAACATCATTTTACAAACATGTCATACATGGTTAGATTTTTGAACATGCATCTTAGCTCATCTTATAGCTATAAATAGTTAATTCATGTTACGAGGACTCTAAAAACACGAAGAATATTAAAAACGGGGCTAAAATGAACTTACTAGCAAGCTTGAAAATTGAAGAACCCTAGCTATGGCTTCCTTCAAATTTTCGGCACTTGGGGAAGAAGATGAGAATGATTTTTGTCATCTTTTTCCCTTATTAATCATTTAATTGATAAATGACCAAAATGCCCTTCTCTTTACAATTTCACCATTTACTAACTCATGTCTATTTTTGTCCAAAAATTATAATTTGGGCAAATTGCTATCTAAGGACTTCTGATTAATATTCTAAAGCTATTTCATACAAAAAGTTCTAGAAACTCATATTTTGCAACTTTTGCAATTTAGTCCTAATGGACCCTTAAATGGAAATTTCCATAAACTTTCTACATGAAACTTTCATATTATCATACAAGCATCTCAAATACTCATTTTACTAACTCAGATTTGTGCTATCGCACCACTATTCTGACTAGGCCCTAAATCGGACTGTTACACTAGCGGCTTGGTTTATCCCTACGAGCGCTCGCATGCTCGAGTGATCTCAATTGCCAGTATTCCTGCTTTTCGGTATTTTGACTTTTAGCCGATTCACTGATCATAGCAATAGCAGATTAGAAAGAGGTGTGAGATTGCACACCTTGATGGTTTGCGGTTCAAGACACTATCCGTGACACTTAAAATAAAAATAGACCAATAGTTAGTCCCCACCCTTGGTAATCCCAAAATATCAAAATATCTTATCTACCGTCCTTACTTACCAGAGAATGAAGACTCCTTGTAGTGGGAAGGAGTTCGGCCTACCTCTCCAGATTAAGGAAACAAGTCCCTAACGAAAAAGAACACGTTAGAACAACGCAACTAGACAGAAAAACAGCCTTTTGGCCCCCCAAAGAATCCAAAGCATGAATGAGAGGAAACTAGCAAGCCTAAATTCAGTTATAGCCACACTTACCAACCAATTTATGAAGTTCAGAGATTGACAGAACCAAAAGGAGTACACGCTTAGGCCCTACTAGATTCGGCTTACACCAAAAAGGGAAACCAAGGTTAAGTGTTTCGGCTTGAACCATACAAAGAAAGGGAAAAAGATAAGGGAAAAGGAAAACGATACCTTCAGCCAGACAAGAACCGAATGGAGAAGAGAGGTTCGGCAGCAAGGAGTAGTACCCATGAAAATAATGAAAAACAACGAAGAAAAGAGAGTGGAAGAGGGAAGGCTTATCAATTCACAAATGGTCAAAAGAATGTTAAGAAAAGTTGAGGAACCAAAAGAAGAACTGGGTTCGCCAGAGTCAAGAAAAGAAAAGAAGCGCAAAAAAATGACACGAACCCAAAATGCTAGAGAACAAAACACCCGAGACGTAAAAACTCTACAAAAGACAACCAAAGAAATTTGGCACACTCTCACAATCACAAAAACCGAAATGCACTTGCCCCAAATGTATCCCTTTTGCTAAAATTCCCTATTCCACTTCCTTACATTCGGCCAAATCCTCCTCACACATCCATCCCCTTGATTTTCTCCACCAAAATCTCCTATTATTTCTCCCCTTCATCCATTTGAAACTTTTGACCAAGTCTTCCACCAACCTTGTAGAGTTTGATCCCAACTCTACCACTTGCTCTCCCAAATTACAAAATAAAAGCCTCCAGTTCCAAACTATGGGACTCGAACCCCTCTCCTCCTTGCTCTCCACTTGACCCCACACCATCACACCACATGCTCAACTTGTGTTTCTAAAACACACCCAAATTTACTTAAGCCCTACTGCCAACAACCCTCTCCACTAAAGGGTCAAAAGCTAAAATTTTTCCAAGGCTTCGACTCGAACCTAGGCCTCCCTAGAACCCCCAAACACACTCAAATAGCCAACTGAGCAAGCACAACATAAAAATAAACAAAAACTACAACCCCTAATTTTAGGGATGTTACAATGTAGACCTACCTCGTACGGATATGAATAAACAGGAACGACTAATCGACCACTTTCGACTTCCCTCGATCTAAATATGTTTTCTTTGGTTCTTGATCTATACATATTCAAATTTAACTCATTTATTCACCAAATCATTCAATTCAATCCAAAAACACACATTTAGGGCATTTTACAAATAGCCCTCACATTTTCACATTTTGACATTTAAGTTCCTATTTCATAAATTCACAAATTACACAAAATTCCAATATTCCCATGCTTGGCTGAATAGTCCTCATGTTCATACAAGTCCATACATTTCATTTATTTCACATTTTAGTCCTTCAATTTACTATTTTCTCAATTTAGGACAAATTACTCAAATTCATCAAAAATCCAAAGACAAAATATGTTAATCTTTCACATATCTTTCATATTTCATCATCAACTATCACAAAGCTCAGGCATTCATCAATGGCACATTTCAAAATTATCATCAAATTCCAAATTTAAGACATGGGCTTGATATAACACAAAGCAACGATCACAAAAACATAGAAATCACTAAAAATCGAGCTCAAAACATACCTTGATTGAGCTTAGACAATGGCCAAATATACAAGAGCTTCAAACCCTCTTTTTCTTTTCTATTTTCAGTGGAAGAACATCAAAGATGAGCATTAATTCATCTATTTGTTTTATTTTATTAAGCTTATTAACTAATTTACTTTTTTATCCTTTATAAATACATTATAAAATCTTTAAATTGAATGTCCACTACCGTCCATACCATAATAAAATGGCCTAATTTCATTTTAAGGCCTTCACATTCAAAAACCAACTAAATTAAACACATTAACATATAAATTGTCACTTTTACCTTTTATGTGATTTAGTCCTTTTCTCAAATTAAGCATATAAATAATAAAATTAATTCACGAAACTTTCACACATGCTTAATCACATAATGCAAGCACAAAAAATAATATTAAAATATTTTTTTGACTCAAATTTGTGGTCTCAAAACCACTACTCCAACTAGAGTCTAAACAGGACTGTTACATAGACAGCCTGGACAGAATGGTATTACTGGTGGAAATTGAAGTGGGACAAATGATACTGTAGTTAGGTCTGAGCTAGGGAGGAAGCCTTTGCACCAAATGTTATAGTTGGTATTTTCTCTCTCTTTGACTCTATAGTTTATACATTGATTGACCCTAGGTTGACTCATTCGTATATATGCACTACTTTGGTAAATGATAAGAATATACCAGTAGTGTCCATTGATTTTGATGTTAGAATAATAAATCCTTTAAGTTAGATTGTCATAGTAGACATGATATTTAAGATGTGTCCATTGAAAGTTTAGGGATGTGATTTTCCTACTGATCTGTTGTTGTTGCCTTTTCATGAGTTCAATATTATTCTGGGTATGGATTGGTTGACATTGCATGATGTCATAGTGAATTGTAAATAGAAAGAGATTGTTTTTAAATGTTAGGATGACAAAATGATTATAGTCGAAATTGTTAAGATTGATGGTGTGATTAATATAATATCGGTGTTATCTGCTTGAAAATTAATTAAAAAGGGCTATGGAACATTTTTGGCTTACATAGTTGATACTCGAATGTTTAAGTTAAAGATAGATCCGATACCGATTGTTAGTGAATTTGTTAATGTGTTTCCTAAGGAATTACCTAGGTTGCCGTCAGATTGCAAAATTGATTTCACTATTGAGTTAGTTCCTAGGATTACTTCAATTTCAATTGCCCTGTACAGAATGGCTCTGACTAAACTAAGGGAATTAAAAATTCAATTACAGGAGTTGATTGATAGAGGCTTTATTAGGCCAAGTGTATCACCTTGGGGTGCTTCGGTTCTGTTTGTGAAAAAAGAAATATGGGTCAATGAGGTTATGCATTGATTATAAACAGTTAAACAAGGTCAAAAGAAAGAATAAGTGTTCACTTCCTCGAATTGATTATCTGTTTGATCAGTTGAAAGGAGCTATAGCATTCTCAAAAATTAATTTGAGATTCGGATACTATCAGCTGAAGGTTAAAGAATCTGATATGCTGAAGACTGCTTTTAGAACTCGATGTGGTCATTATGAATTTCTGGTAATGCCATTTGGTTTAACCAATGCCCCTGCTACATTTATGGATTTGATGAATCGAGTGTTTCAACCATATTTGGATCAATTTGTTGTTATTTTTATTGATGATATCTTAGTTTATTTGAAATATAGAATAGAGCATGGCCAGCATCTGCAAATAGTGTTTCAAACTTTGCGTGATAAGCAACTGTATGCGAAGTTTAGTAAATGTGACTTTTGACTTCGAGAATTTGGGTTTCTGGACATGTGATTTTGGTGAATGGAATTTGTGTTGATCCAAGTCAAGTATCTACCAAGAAATGTTTCTGAAGTGCGTAACTTTCTGGGCTTGGTGGGCTATTATAGGAGATTTGTCAAAAACTTCTCGATAATTGTTGTACCAATGACAAAGCTATTATAGAAGAAGGTTATGTTTAATTTGTCTGAAGAATGTTAACGCTATTTCCATTAGTTGAAAGTTATCTTAACATAAGCTCCAGTCTTAAATCGGCCAAAATCTGGAAAAAAGTTTATTGTGTATAGTGATGCCTCGTTGAATGGATTAGGTTGCGTGTTAATGCAAGAAGGTAAGGTGACAACTGTGCTTCCCGACAGTTGAAACCACATGAGAAGAATTATCTGACACATGATTTAGAGTGGACTGCAATTTTTTTTACTTTAAAGATATGGTGACGTTATTCTTATGGTAAGAAATGTCATGTATTTACCGATCATAAAAGTTTAAAATATTTGATGACTTAGAACGAATTGAATTTGCGAAAGCAAAAATGGCTTGAGTTCTTAAAAGATTATGATTTGATAATTGATTTTCACCTTGGAAAAGTTCATGTTGTTGCTGATGCTTTAAGTCGTAAGTCTTTATTCACCTTGAGAGCAATGAATGCTCAGTAAGATTGAGTTCAAGTGGTTCTATCATTACTGAGCTAATAGTTAAGCCATTATTTCTTCAAAGTATTATAGAGTTGCAAAGGAATGATCTGAAATTGAGAGCTAAGTGGGAGCAGTTTAGAAATGGTCAAATGTCAAATTTCAATATTGATGATGTTGGGGGCTTATATTTCCTAAATCAAATATGTATGCCAAATGATTCTAAAATTAAAAGAGATATTTTATAGGAAGTTCATAGGTAGTAACAGGATGTATAATGATTTGAAATAGAATTATTGGTGGCCAGGAATGATGTGTAAAATCATGGAGTTTGTTATGTTAGTAAGTTAAGGCCGAACAACAAGTTCTTTTAGGTTTGTTACAATTAGTAATGATTCTTGAGTGGAAATGAGAAAGAGTATCCATGGATTTGTATCAGGATTGCATGTGTCTTCGAGGAACAAAAATGCTATATGGGTTTTGGTAGATAGATTAACAAACTCAACCCATTTCATTCTAGTTAGAACTGACTATTCAATTGAGAAGTTAGTAGAATTGTATGTGGCTGAGATAGTTATATTACATGGCGTACCAGTGTCTATTATTTTAGATCGTGATCCATGATTTACTCCTAGATTATGGGGTAAGTTACATGAAGCTTTAGGTACCAAATCAAATTTTAGTACAATGTTTCATCCACAAATTGATGGTCAATTAGAGCGTGTAATTCAAATTTTAGAATATATGTTACGATACTGTGATATGGAATTTGAAAGTAGCTAGGAGGAATCTCTACCCCTAATTGAGTTTGCTTATAATAACAGTTATGAGTCAAGTATCAAAATGGCGTCATATGAAGCTCTAGAAGGAAGGAAATTCAGAATTTTGTTATATTGATCTTAGTTAAGTGAAAAGAAGTTGGTAGGAACTGATTTAGTTCAAAAGGTAGAAGGAAAGGTTAAGATTATTAAGAACTATTTGAAAGCTACTTCTAATCAATAAAAGTCGTACACAGATTCAAAAAGGAAGGACATCAAATTCCAATTTGGTGACAAAGAACTCTTGAAGGTATCACCATGGAAGAAAGTGTTGCGATTCGAAAAAAAAGGAAAGCTTAGTCCAAAATTCATTGGACCATACGAGATTCTAGAAAGAGTCGGGCCAATTGCATATAGGATTGTATTGCCTCCAGAACTTGAGAAAATTCACAATGTGTTTCATGTATCAATGTTGCACCATTATCAATCAGATCCTTCTCTTGTAATTTCTCCTGATGAGAGTTAGTTATAACTTGATTTATCTTTTTAAGCTTCTCAAAGCTCTGCTTTCTTTCTTCTATCCATACGATCTCCTCTTTCATCTAGAGCAACTTTGTTAAGGGTGTTGCAATAGTGGCGAACCCTTCAACAAACCTGCGATAGTACCCTACGATCCCAAAAAAGCTTCGTACCTTAGTTACACTCCTTGGTGATCTCTACTCTATAATGACTTCAATATTCTTTAAGTCCACACGAACCCCTATAGTTGAAACGATGTGCCCCAAAAATGCCACTTTCTTTAGCTAAAACTCACACTTACTATACTTCGCGAACAACTACTTCTCTCTCAGAATATGTAACATAGTTCGCAGACGGGTGTCGTGCTCTTCCTTAGTTCGTGAATACACCAGAATGTTGTCAATAAACACCACACAACAATCCATGTATTCATGGAACACTCGATTCATTAGGTCTATCAAAGTAACAAGTGCATTTTTCAACCTAAAGCCATATCCTTTGAACCCATTACAAAAGTGAGATAGGCTTTGCAGCCTTTACCCAACATCTTCTCTACCTTCAATGCTGAGACCACACTAGACATAAATTGAGCTTGCTGACCAACCACAACCACTTCTTTGTCTTCACTATTTCACAAAGTGGCTTTCTTTAGTTCAAAGTCGATCTTGGGTTTGTGCTTAGTCAACTAATCCATTCCCAAAATTACGTAGAGCCCATAGAATGACAATTTCATCAAGTTCGCATAGAAAACTTGACCTTGAATCATCAAAGGACATCTACAGTACACTCTATTGACTAACACACTATCCCTAAACAAACTAGTAACAGTTACTCCCTAATCTATGGTTTCCACTAGAATGTCCACTTTACTAACTAGTTTGCTTAAAACATAGGAATGTGTGGAACCAGAGTCAATCAGAGAAAATAATGGAATAGTTTGTAGAGTAAATGTACCTACAGTAACATCGGTTACACCTTACTTATGGGGTTTCTTCACAGCATCAACTCATGAGAGGCCTCCAAACTCTTCTTTTTGGGTTACAACAGTGTGAGCTAAAGTCTATTGCCCAACTGGCCTTGTTTTCCCACCTCCACCTCTTTGAGTACCAGCTTGCAAGTAAGTGATGCTCACAGTTTAAACTTGCAAACCTTCCCAACATTCATGATAATTTTTTATCAAGTGATTCCTAGAACCACACTTGAAACAACCTCCTGTAACTGCCCATTTTTAGTGAAATCGGAACAGTGGTTTCGAGACCACAAATCTAAGCCAGAAAGAAAATTTATTTTAGTAATATTGCTTGGTCCATATTCTGGTAGGATTGATATATAAAAATTCTGATAAGAAAAATTTTATCAATTATGTGCTTAATTATGGAAAGGACCAAATTGCATAGAATGCAAAAGTTGAATTCTAGTAGCTAGAAGAATCAAATAGCTATGGAATTCAAAACTTGAGGTCCTTATATGGTAATTAGACCATTAAAGAAAAGTTAGTAGATATTTTTGGTGATTCATCCATGGAAAAATTAGAAAAGGCTAAGGACTAAATTAGAAATGAGAAAAAATAAAAGATGATAACTAATTAAATATAAAATATCATCTTATTTTCATCATCTTCATCTACAGAATCTATGGAAACCCTAGGAGAGAGAAAGGAAACTAATCAAGCTTAATTAGGTATTTTTTGTCCCTTTTTATTAATTTTTATAATTTTGATATCGAGATAGTCTAATCTATCTATTTTGGGGATTAATTTGTAAAGATATCAAAGTATAGAAATTTTTCCATGGATGAATATGCTAAAATTTTGAAATTCATGATAGAAAATGAAAGGTTGTTGATACATAAACAACTTTTACAAAGAGAATTTTGATGAAATCATGATTTAGGGATTAAATTGAAAAGTGATAAAACCCATGGAAAAATTATAAATTTTTTGAAATATAAGTGCTATATGAAAAATTCGGTTAGGCTTGGAATAAGGATTAAATTGCATGAATATCATTTTTCGAGCCTAGAGATGAAATTGGAATTTATGGAAAGTTTAGGGGCAAAATGGTAATTTTTCCTAAGGTGTAAATTGAATTCATTTGAGTATGAAATGGATTAAATTGATGATTAAATTCATTTATGTAGATCCAAACAACTCAAATTCTAAGCTAGATCGAGCAAAAGAAAAAGTTTCAGATTAGTAGATTTTTATACACAAACAAGTGTCGAGGTAAGTTCGTGTACCTTAATCATGCATGTTATTATGTTTGAAAATGAATGTTGTATTTGGGTGAATTGCATACATGCTTAAAGTATGAAAGAAGTTATATGCCCAATATTGCTTGAATAAATGACAAGTTTCGATTGAATTCAGAAATTCGATAGATATATGTGATTTCCCTTATTGAATGTAGTCCCCCATATGTTGCGGACAGAAGATTGCTCGGATGAGCAATCAAGTTATAGCCCTCTCGAGCATCCCGTTAAATAGTTCTTGCGAGCATCCTAATCGATAGTGATCTTGCATGTGTTGCACACTACCGCAGCTCTGTGTGAGCGCCCTGTTACATGATTCAATCAGTTGTGATCCAGCATATAATGCGAACACAAATGTAGCTCTACGTGAGCGTCCTGATATAAGCTCTTATGGGCTTCCTGATATGGCTCGCTTGAACCACCTGTTACCTTATCCAGTGCTCCCTGAAATTAACTCTTCGGAGTTATCTGTTAAGCTCTATCAACTCCCTATTTAAAACTCTTATGAGTTTTCCTATTTAGCCCAACTAAGTGTTCTGATAAGTGGCTCAAGAGTATGCTCCTTGATTAAGTGTCCTAATGGGTATGCTCCTTGATTAAGTGTCCTAATGGGTACCCTTGAACATGAATTGACGAATCACTAATTTTTACACCTTGTGTGTACTATCTGATTATCCATCGAAATTTCAATATTTCAACGGATAAATTCCTTAAATGAGAAATTATGAAATTAAAAGAGTTATGACCCGAAGTTTTTTTGAAATACCTGAAAGAAATGTAGCATTATGAGCTTATCCATGTTTATTTGATGTACATGTGAATTATGTGACTAACTTTCTTATTGAGTGTATGTGATTAGGCAAATTGTCAATTTGTTGGAAAGCATGTTATTATATGCTTATTGTAGTAAATGTGATTGGTAAGTTTAATTCCTATTATACAAACTTACTAAGCATTAATTACTTACTAGGTTTTATTTTCCCTGTTTTATAGTGCTCGAGAGCTCGCAAAGGTTCGAAATCGGTTGGAGCATCATCACACTATCCACTAGCATCGTTTTGGTATAAATAGTAAACTTGTTTTGGTATAATGGCATGTATAGGTTAACTTGACCAAATGATGGCTTGTAAATGGATGTTTGTAATCTAACCATTGGTATGGTTGGTGATGTTTGATTTGATATATCACTACGAAGTTATATTATGCTAATATATATATATGGTATGGATAGATTAAATTAAAATAAACTATATGCCTTTAGAAAAAGGTAAGTTTGGCTATATGAATATAGTTGATGTTATGTCATACATATTAATGTTGTATGCTTGATTTAATGACTTGAATTGGTTGGTAAACGTATGCAAATGTTATTGTAGTTTGAAGGTAAAATTTGGGTGAGAAATAAGGCTAAGAAATGGCCTTATTTTGTCTACACGGGTAATCTAGCACATGGGCATGTGGCTTGGCCGTGTGTCCCTTGCATCTTAAAATTTAGAAATAGAATGCTCAAAATTGGGCATGAGCAGAGACACGGGAGTGTGTTTCAGCCGTGTATGATAGACGGCCTAGAACACGGGCGTGTGTCTTGCCCGTGTGAACCCTGCACATATTTTTTAAAAGTTAAATTGATCACACGGCCTAGCACAAGGGCGTGTGGTTGGCCGTGTGGCACAAGTTACAGAGTTACAGGAGGTTGGACACGGCCTGTAGCACGGGTGTGTCCTATGGTTACACGGGTGTGTCCCTAGACCACACATAATTTTAAAATTTCGTGAATTTTTATGATCCAGTCCCGATTCGATTCAAATGTTTAAATTGGGTCTCGAGGGTTCACATAAGGGACAATATGATTAGTTTTAGATATGACTAGTAAATTACATGAACTTATTCTGTAAACTCTGGTATTGCTCTGTAACCCTGTTTCGGCGACGAATACGGGTTAGGGGTTTTATATTTATTAGTATCAGAGCTACGGTTTAGTCGATTCTAGGCCTAACATAGCGAGTATGACTTTAGCTATACTGGCCATTATATAAATTATGATAGTGTGATGCATCCTGACAATTTGAAATGTGTTTTTCATATTGTAATGTCATCCAACCAAGCTAGAGCTAAATCTGAGGAAGCTGAAAGCACTGCTCAAGCTTCCGTTCAACGAGCTGTATCTAGTAGTAGTAGAAGGCCCGTATTTGAGGGTCGAGGTGAGGAGGAAAAGAAGCCTTCTTTCAAATTATAAACGAGTGGTTCACTGGATATTTGAGAACAAATCCTGTTGTACAACAACCTCCCCCACCTGCTCCTCAACCAGTTTCAGAGATGCCACGGGGTATAGAACATGTTAGAATTGGTAAGCCTCTGGTGGATAAAATCTGTAAGTATGAGGCAGAGGAATTTAGGGCTACTGCCGATGATGATCTAGAGAGGGCCGAGTTTTGGTTGGAAAATACCATTTGTATTTTAGATGAACTATCATGTACACCAGCCGAGTGATTGAAATGTGTAGTGTCGTTATTAAAAGACACAACTTATCATTGGTGGAATACCATAACTTTTGTGGTACCAAGAGATAATGTTACATGGGAATTTTTCCAGACTGAATTCAGAAAGAAGTACATTAGTCAAAGATTTCTGGATCAGAAAAAGAAAGAATTTTTAGAGCTCAAACATGGAAACATGACTGTATCCGAATATGAGCGGGAATCTGTTCGGTTAAGTAAGTATGCCAGAGAATGGGTCCCGACTGAGGCTGATATGTGTAAACATTTTGAATAGGACTTAAATGAAGATATCAAGCTGTTGATTGGAATCCTTGAATTGAGGGAATTTATGGTGTTAGCCGACCGAGCACACAAAGTTGAATAATTAAGTAAAGAAAAGAAACAAGCAGAGACAGAAGCTTGGATTTGTGGTAAAAGATTTATGGGTAAATCACAATTATCTACTTCAAAGAAATCAAAGAAGTAGCATGATCGTTCTACCACCTTTACAGGATATTCTGGGAAAGAGCGAGGCTCTCAACGCTCTAACTCGAGATCCTCGTCTTCATCTGTAACCAGTGTTAGAAGTGTCGATAATCCCAAATTGAAATGTAAATATTGAAACAAATTTCATTTTGGGGAATGATGTTTGAGAAATGGAGCCTGTTACCGATGTGGTTCTCTTGATCATTTTCTTAAAGAATGCCTTGAAAGAATTGAAAAAGATATTGATCAAACTTCAAAGATGAGTAATCCCGCCTCGAGAGGTAGACCACCCCGTCACCCTGGCAATGTCAGTGGTAATCAAGGGGCTACAAAGGACTCAATAGTTAAATCTGAAGCACGAGCACCGATAAGGACATCTTTTATTCAAGCTAGAGAAGATGCTTTGCACCAGATGTCATTACTGGTACATTTTCTCTACTTGACACTGATATTACTGCTTTGATTGATCCTGGTTCAACGTTTTCATACACACGCACAAATTTAGTGTCTGTTAAAAATTTACCTGTTGAATTCACTGAACTTGTGGTTAAAGTTTCAAACCCCTTGGGCCAGTATGTTATGGTGAATAAAATTTGTAAAAAACTGCCCATTGATGGTAAAGGGTTATTGTTTCTCGGCTGGTTTAATGTTATTGCCATTTGATGAATTTGTTGTGATTTTGGGAATGGACTGGCTAACTCAGTATGATGCAGTGGTAAATTGTAAACAGAAATATATTATGTTGAAATGTCAGAATGGTAAGTTACTCCATGTTAAATCTAATAAATTGGATGGATTATCTAATGTGATTTCAACGATATTAGCACATAAATATGTCAGAAAGGGTTATGATGTTTATCTTGCATATGTATTGGATACTAAGGTATCTGATTTGAAGATTTAGTCAGTGTCAGTTGTTTGTGAATTTCCTGATGTATTTCTAGAGGAATTACCAGGTTTACCACCAGTTAGAGAAGTGGATTTCTTTATAAACCTTGTTTTAGGGACAACACTGATATCCATAGCACCCTACAGAATGGCTCCTAGTGAATTGAAAGAGTTGAAAGCATAGTTGTAAGAATTGATAGATAGGGGTTTTGCTAGACCCAATTTCTCACCTTGGGGTGCACCGGTTCTTATTGTAAAGAAAAAAGATGGATCATTGAGACTGTTTATTGATTACAAGTAGCTGAATAAAGTCACAATAAAGAACAAGTATCACTACCTCGAATTGATGATCTATTTGATCAGTTGAAAGGTGCCACTGTATTTTCAAAGATTGATCTCCGTTTTGGCTACTATCAGCTACGGGTAAAAGATTCAGATGTACCAAAGACAACTTTCAAAACCAGATATGGACACTATGATATTATTCTGATGCCGTTTGGGTTGACAAATGCACCTGCTATGTTTATGGATCTGATGAATAGAATCTTTGGACCTTATCCAGAAAGGTTTGTAGTAGTATTTATTGATGATATTTTAGTTTACTCCTAAGATGAAAATAAACATGCAGATCATCTGAGAATTGTGTTGCAAACTCTGCGTGAGAGACAATTATATGCCAAATTCAGTAAATGTGAATTTTGGCTACGGAAAGTTGGTTTTCTTAGACATATAGTTTCTGCTGAAGGTATCAGGGTGGATCCGAATAAAATTTTAGCTATTGTTAATTGGAAGCCACTGAAAAACGTGTCTAAAGTCAAAAGTTTTTTAGGACTAGCATGGTATTGCCGGAGATTTGTTAAAGGATCTTCAATGATAGCTTTTCCGATGACTCGATTGTTACAGAAAGATATAAAATTCGAGTGGTTTGATAAATTTCAATAGAGTTTGATAGGTTGAAAGCCATGTTGACAGAAGCACCGGTGTTACTTCAACCTTAATTAGATAAAGAATTTATAAATTATAGTGATGCGTCATTAAATGGTTTAGGTTGTGTATTGATGCAAGAAGGTAAAGTAATAGCCTTTGCTTTGAGACAGCTGAAACCACATAAAAGAAATTACCCGATACATGATCTTGAATTGGCAGCAATTGTGTTTGCATTGAAAATCTGGCGTCATTACTTATTGGGTGAAAAATGTAACATAATTATAGATCATAAAAGTTTGATGTATTTGATGTTGCAGAAAGACTTGAATTTAAGGCAGCCCAAGTGGCTTGAATTATTGAAAGATTATGATATGGTTATTGATTATCATCTAAGAAAAGCCAATATGGTTGCAGATGCTCTGAGCAGAAAATCCCTGTTTGCTTTGCAAGCAATGAATACCCGATTGTCGATATTTGATGATGGTTCAATCAAGCTGAGTTAAAAGCTAGACCGATGTTTTTGCAATAGATTTCTGAAGCTCAGAAAAATGATGATGAACTACGTACAAAACGGGTATAGTGTGAGTTGAATTCTGATTTAGAATTTCAGTTCGGTTCTGATAGTTGTTTGTTATTCAGAGGCAGAATATGTATACCGAAGAACCCAGAATTGGTACAGAAGATTTTATATGAAGTTCATAATGGTAACATATCTATTCATCCTGGTAGTAATAAAATGTACAATGATCTAAAAAGGATATACTGGTGGCCGGGAATGAAACGAGATATTTCTTAATTTGTATCTAAATGTTCAATATGTCAGCAAGTAAAAGTTGAACATCAGGTGCCTTCGGGATTATTATAGCCAATTACAATACCAAAATGGAAATGGGAAAGAATTACCATGGATTTCGTATCAGGATTACCCCTGTCTCTGAAGAAGAAAGATGCCATTTGGGTAATCATCGACCGGCTGACAAAGTCTGCACACTTTATTCCTATACGTATGGATTTTTCCTTGGAAAGATTGGCTGAATTATATGTTTTTGAGATTGTTAGGTTGCATGGAATGCTTGTTTCCTTTATATCTGATAGAGATCCTCAGTTTACATTCTAATTCTGGAATAAACTGCAAGAAGCCTTAGGTACACAGTTACATTTCAGTACCGCATTCCATCCTCAGACTGATGGACAATTAGAACGTGTTATACAAATTTTGGAAGATATGCTTCGGTGTTGTGTGCTTGAATTTAAAGGTAACTGGGAAAAATATCTGCCTTTAGTTGAAGTTGCTTATAATAATAGCTATCAGTCCAGCACTAAAATGGCACCGTACAAGGCTTTGTATGGCCGAAAATGTAGAACTTCATTGTATTGGTCAGAGCTTAGTGAGAAAAAGATACATGGAGTTGATTTAGTCTGTGAAACTGAAGAAAAAGGTAAAAATTATTCAGGACAATTTAAAAGTAGCCTCTGATCGTCAAAAGTCTTATGCTGATCTTAAACAGAAAGAAATAGAATTTCAGGTCGGCAACAAGGTATTCTTGAAAGTATCACCATCGAAGAAAGTTCTCCAGTTTGGCCGTAAAAGAAAACTGAGTCCACGGTTCATCGGGCCATATGAAATCACGGAAAGAATTGGACCTGTTGCATATCGATTGGCATTACCACAAGAACTTGACAGAATTCATGATGTTTTTCATGTGTCTATGTTGTGACGGTATCGATCGGATCCTTCACATGTTATTTCTCCCATAGAATTTGAGATACAGCCTTATATGACTTACAGTGAGGAATCGATTAAAATCCTAGCACGTGAAACAAGAGTTAAGAAATAAAAAAGTAGCATTAGTGAAAGTTCTTTAGCAACAACATGGGATTGAGAAGCTACCTGGGAACCGGAGGATACCATGAGAAAATAATACTTGAATCTTTTTACTGGTAAGATTTTCAAGGATGAAATTCATAAGCGGGGAGAGTTGTAACAACCTATTTTCAGTGAAATCGGAATAGTAGTTTCAGGCCCACAAATTCGAGCCAGAATGAAAATTTATTTTAATAATATTGCTTGGCCCGTATTATGGTAGAATTGTGATATGAAAATTCTAATAAGAAAATTTTTATCGATTATGTGCTTAATTATGGAAAGGACCAAATTGCATAGAATGCAAAAGTTGAATTCTAGTAGCTAGAAAGATCAAATAGCTATGGAATTCAAAACTTGAGGTCCTTATATGGTAATTAGACCATTAAAGAAAATTTGGTAGATATTTTTGGTGATTCATCCATGGAAAAATTAGAAAAGGCTAAGGACTAAATTGGAAATGAGAAAAATTAAAATATGATAACTAATTAAATATAAAATATCATCTTATTTTCATCACCTGCATTCCCAAATTCTATGAATCCCTAGGAGAGAGAAAGGAAACTAATCAAGCTTAATTAGGTATGTTTTCTTGTCCCGTTTTTAGTAATTTTATATTTTTGAGATCAGGATAGTCTAATCTATCTATTTTGGGGATTAATTTGTAAAGATATCAAAGTATAGAAATTTTTTCATGGATGTGTAACATCCTGGAAAGGGCCTATGCATTTTTGGTTTAGTTGTATGAAGTGACATGTTTTATGTACTAGGAATAAATTTCAAACATTTTTGGAAACCCGAAAATGAATGGAAATGATGTGGAAATGAACATTTTTGGAAACCTAAAAATGTATGGAAATGTTAAGTTTAAAAATGGAAAGTGAACATTTTTGG
Organism: Gossypium bickii; assembly: GCA_025503065.1. Classification (NCBI taxonomy): domain Eukaryota; kingdom Viridiplantae; phylum Streptophyta; class Magnoliopsida; order Malvales; family Malvaceae; genus Gossypium; species Gossypium bickii. Next base: position 82,274,918 of record CP106713.1, on the reverse strand, counting down.
AAACTAGGAAATGATTTGGAAATGATTCAAAAATGGAAAGTAAACATTTCTGGAAACTTGGAAATGTAAGAAAATGTCAAGTTGACAGAGCCGAACGAAAATTTTTGGAAACTTAGAAATGATTCAGAAATGTCGAGTTTTAAGATTTATAAGAGGAAATTAAGGCAAGGTGGCCTTAAAAGAAAAAGTATGTGAAATTTAACACACAAACAGGCTTGGAAAAGTGGCCTGAAGATGTCACTTAGGGCCTCTGGAAATGGCGCCACATACAAGGGTATTGGGCCTGAGTTCGAGTCACATGGGAAGCAAATAAAAGAAATTTTATTTTGCTACAAGGAGCAGAGAGGTGGACGGCACATGGCTATAACTTAGGAGCTTTTATTCTTTTATAAATAATGGATAAATAAGGGATTTATTTATCATTATTTTCAAGAGATAATTGTTGGATTAAATTCTTTTAATTTGAATAAAGAGATAAAGAGGAAAATAAGGGAGAAGTGATGGCCAAGTAAGGGACTTTGAATTATCTTTTATTTTAGGTGATAATTAAAGAGATAAAGCTATTAAAATAGAAGAGTGATGGCCAAGTGAGGGACTCTAAGTTAGTAATTTCGGCTATAAAAGGAAAAGAGAGGCCATTCTACATTATTTTCTGTTCTTTGAAAGCCTCTGCCGAATTCTCTTCACCAAATCTTCTTCTTCTTTTATTTTTGCCAAGCCGAAATACCTTGTGTTCTAGCCGAATCCTCCATCTTTATCCTTCCTTCTCTTTTCTTTCTAATCCCTCCAAAAGCCGAAAGTTGTGAGAGCATCATTTAGCCATAGCCGAATCTCTGAAGGTTGAAGTGAAGGTGCAATCGATTTCTTCAAATAAGGGTAAGATCCAAGTTTGGTTTCCATTTTTTTTATATTTTAGATTTAGGGGCTAATTCCTATTATTGATCTTGGCCGAATCATGGAAGGAAAGTTTCGGGATTTGGCCCAGTGTCGACTACAAGGAAGGAGAAGTTCTTTTCCCGAAGGTACACCATAGGCGCGTGTTCCCTAGTTATTCGGTGAATTTCGGGATTTAAAATCCACAAGGTAAGTGATTATAAGTTTCGGCTAAGGCCTATTTTAGTAGTTAGATTTATTTCAAAAGCCGAAAACTAACCCGATAAGAGTTTTGGTAGTTAGCCGATTTCAAGGGTGAGCATCACAAAGATTCGGAACTTGATTCTTAAGTCAATCGGTAACAAGATAAGTTTTAAGTATACTAATCCTACTAGGATTTGGATTTATGGCCGAATGGCTTTTTATTAAATTAGTAAGTTATAAATCAAATGTAGGGATTAAGGATCTAAGCATTAGATCAAGCTTTTCGGAATCTCAAGGAATTGCTAAGCGAATCAGGTGTGTACCCCACACTAACTTTTAATAAGATTTATGGTAATATGTAATATATGCATGTTTATAAGAATGTGGCTAAGGTACCATAATATGGTACAAAGTACTCAGGTACGTTTCCTACTTCCAGTAGGATTATGAAATATGTTATTTATAACATGTGAAAATTTATAAGAATGTGAATTTAAGTATGATATGCATGATATGAATAATATGGGTCATTCGGGATATATGAGAAAGGGGAAGTGAATGTGATGACTAAGGTCTCACTATCTGAATGTGGTGACTTTGGTCACATTATCTGAATGTGGTAACTTCGGTTACATTATCTGAATCTGGTGTCTCTTGACAAAATTATATCTGGTGGCTATGCCACAAATTTTATATGGGCGATGAGCACGTCGACTGCAGCGACTGCCTTCGATGGTGTGTAGTGGATGGAGGGTTGACTTAGTAGTCCCCACGGTGTGCAGGTTGGTACGGGGATGTGTAGCGGATGGCACCTAGGTTTGGGTTTGGGTTGCATCATCATTTTTATCTGTTATATGAATAAGTATTTGATATGAAAATGTATACCTGATCTATTGAATTTTAGTGTTGTGTACACATTGAGTCTGTTGACTCACCCCATTGTGGGACTATTTTTCAGGTGACGATCAATAATGGACCGGGTTCGGCAGAAGCTTAGGGATGGCCATGCTCAGATTGAAGTTTTATTCAATATGGATATTTGATTTTATTTAAGTATTTTAGAATTTTATTTTGGGATTTTACTTGATGTAATAAGGCCATAAGTTACATTTCTTTACTTTTATTTTTAATTACTATGTTACAAATTATTTTCAATTAAAGTTAAGTAAAATTTATTCTTTAAAAATAAACCCTAATTGTTTTGTCACCTTAATTAATTGGATTTTAAAATAAGATAAATGGGTTTTTAACTCAAGCCCAACCCAAAACGATATTTTCTTTAAAAATCGTACAAGTTTTCTCTAAGTAACAAAGAATTTGAAACCGGTTTACTTGAGGAACATACCAGATCTGGTCCAGGCTCGTGGGCCGGGTTTGGGGTGTTTCAGGATGAATATGCAGAAATTTTGAAATTTATGATAGAAAATGAAAGGTTATTGATAGATAAACAACTTTTACAAAGAGAATTTTGATGAAATCATGATTTACGAATTAAATTGAAAAGTGGTAAAACCCATGGAAAATTTTTGAATTTTATGAAATATAAGTGTTGTAAATGTTATATGAAAATTTTGGTTAGGCTTGGAATAAGGATTAAATTGCATGAATTTCATTTTCTGAGCCTAGGGACGAAATTGGAATTTATGGAAAGTTTAGGGGCAAAATGGTATTTTTACCTAGGCTGTAAATTGAATTCACTTGAGTATGAAATGGATTAAATTAATGTATAAATTTATTTATATAGATCCGGACAACTGAAATTCGAAGCTAGATCAAGGAAAAGAAAAAGTTTCGGATTAGTAGATTTTTATACACAAACGAGTGTCGAGGTAAGTTTGTGTAACTTAATTATGCATGTTAATATGTTTGAAAATGAATGTTGTATTTGGGTGAATTATATAAATGCTTAAAGTATAAATGAAATTATATGCCCGATATTGCTTGAATAAATGACAAGTTCCGGTTGAATTAAGAAATTCGATGGATATATGTGATTTCCCTTATTGAATGCAGTCCTGCATATGTTGCGAACAGAAAATAGCTCAGATAAGCAATCCTGTTATAGGTTTCTCGAGCAAACTGTTAAATAGTTCTTGCGAGCATCTTGATCAGTACTGATCTTGCATGTGTTGCACACTACCGCAGCTCTGTGTGAGCGCCATATTACATGATTCGATCGGTGTGATCCAACATATAATGCGGACACAAACGAAGCTCTACGTGAGCATCCTGATATAAGCTCTTATGGGCTTCCTGATATGGCTCGCTTGAACTCCCTGTTACCTTATCCTGTGCTCCCTGATATTAACTCTTCGGAGTTATCTGTTAAGCTCTATGAGCTCCCTGATTAAAACTAGTATGAGTTTTCTTGTTTAGCCTGGATAAGTGTCTTGTTACATTGCTCAACTAAGCATCCTTATAAGTGGCTTGAGAGTATGCTCCCTAATTAAGTGCCCTAATGGGTAACCTTGAACATGAATTGAAGTATCACTAATTTTTACACCTTGTGTGTACTATCTGAGTATCCATCGAAATTTCAATAATTCAATGGATAAATTCCCTAAATGAGAAATTATGAAATTAAAAGAGTTATGACCCGCATATGTTTGAAATACCTGAAAGAAATGTAGCATGATGAGCTCATCCATGTTTATTTGATGTACATGTGAATTATGTGACTAACTTGCTTATGAGTGTATGTGATTAGGAAAATTGTCAATTTGTTGGAAAGCATGTTATTATATGCTTACTGTAGTAAATGTGATTGGTAAGTTTAATTCCTGTTATACAAACTTACTAAGCATTAATTACTTACTAGGTTTTATTTTCCCAGTTTTATAGTGCTCGATAGCTCACAAAGGCTAGAAATCGGTCGGAGCATGACCACACTATCCACTAGCATCATTTTTGTATAAATAGTAAACTTATTTTGGTATAATGGCATGTATAGGTTAACTTGACCAAATGATGGCTTGTAAATGGATGTTTGTAATCTAGCCATTGGTATGGCTAATGATGTTTGATTTGGTATATCACTACAAAGTTATATTATGCTAATATATATATGTATGGTATGGATAGATTAAATTAAGATAAACTATATGCCTTACGAAAAAGGTAAGTTTGGCTATATGAATATAGTTGATGTTATATCATACATATTAATGTTGTATGCTTGATTTAATGACTTGAATTGGTTGGTAAATGTATGCAAATGTTATTATAGGTTGAAGGTTAAATTTGGGTGAGAAATAAGGCTAAGAAATGGCCTTATTTTGTCCACACGGGTAGGCACACGGGCATGTGTCTTGACCGTGTGTCACATGGGCATGTGGTTTGGCCGTGTGTCCCTTGCATCTTAAAATTTAGAAACAGGTTGCTCAAAATTGGGCACACGGGCATTTGTTTTACCCGTGTGTGATACATGGCGTAGAACACGGGTGTGTAGCTGGCCGTGTGGCATAAGTCAGAGAGTTACATGGGGTTGGACGTGGCCTGTAGTACGAGCATGTCCCTTGACCACACAGACCTGTGTGCCCCACACAGACCTGTTATAAACTTGATTATCAACATTTTGTACTAAAATAGTTTTGGACAGCAGTAGTAGTTTGACTTTGAAAATTCACCAAAAAATTTATAAATTGAGTTAGAGGTTAATTAAAGTATGAAATTAAAGCCTATTAAGTCTAGATTTACATAGAAGAAACGGTGTAAGCAAAATAATTTCATATTATGAGATATATTAATTTATGTGAGACAAGGTCAGATTGATTTTGGGTTCCCTTGTTTTGAATTTGAAAAATCATCAAAAATTGTAAAAAAATAATAATTAGGGGTTTAAATTTATATGTTTAAATTCTTAATGAGTATATTTTCAAATAACCAAATAGAAACATCATCGAAACCTCGTACTAAGAGATAATTAATTTTTAGTAAATAAAGGTTGAAGGTCTCAAATAGCAGAACAAGGATAAATTTGAAGATTTTACTGTACTTATTGGCTAAATTATAAATTCTAAAATTTTTATGATAAAAAGATATTTGAGTCTAGTTTCAAAAACATCAAAAGTATCTTAATTCAGAATTATTTAGCTCAAGATATAAATAATTTAGTGACTATGACTCAAGTGGACAACTTTGATATGAACACATAAGTAAATAGTGGAATTGTAGATAATGTTACATATAAGCATGTTATAAAAGCTAATGATTATTAAAAAATATAAACATAAAGGAGCGGAATGGAGAGGAGGAGGAGGAAAATATATGAATATATATATATATATATATATAGTAGATGAATTTGAAATGTTTTGAAATGGTTATAGGTGATGAAATGATTGATACATATGAGTATGTTTAAACAAATTGATAACATAATAAGTAAATAATTGTTAATTGATGTGAATTATTTGTTAAAATTTTGTGAAGAATTAAATTGATTGGCGCAATTTAGAAATAAATATAAAATATACATAAAGTGGGTAAACTAATTTTGCAAGTGCAAGTCCTCCAATGGTCTTATTTGTAAAATTTTAATATTTGTGTTAATTTTATAAAATTTGTTATATTTAATTGAATATCTTGTTTTTATGAGGATTTGAGAGTAGAAATAGATGTAAATGGATGATATGTAAAATGAAGTGGTCGTTATGACATCTGAATATGGTTCAGGTAATGACATAAAATAAATAAATAAAAATAAAGCATGGAACTTGTAGGAAATGAAGACGACGTCATGATGAGAAGTTCGCCATGTCACGACGTGGAAACCCCCAACGTCGTGAAGATAGTTCAAAATATTTTACGAACTTTACAATTTAGCCTTTGATCAATTCTGGATGTTTTAATGAGCTCCTTTAACTCGTAATTAGTTCTATCGTAAATTCAATTATTACTGTAATTAGTTAATGATCTACATTAATTAAATAATAAGATAAATTGATCAGAAATTTTCAGAAGTTGTTTAGGCAACGAATGTGATATCCTGATGCCTTGACTCAACGATCGGGTTGGGTATGGGGGTGTTACAAAACATATGGCTACAAAAGGCAATGTTGTTCCCACTCCTACCTAATGCATGTAATTTAACACACATAACATTTCAAAATCTTACTATCCAAGTTGGCAAAATCAACTTATAAATTTTGGCGAACACACTTCACCACCATGGTGAGCTTACCTGTTGGAGGGTCAGTCCAGCTAGACAGATATTATACCAACCAAATTAACACCCCAAACATGGCCAAGTAGGTTTGACCCAAACCTGACGAGCTATATTAGCCACCGAAGTGACTCTCCGTTAACTTCCAGTCTAACCTCCAACACACAACTTAATAATAGTAGATAATGTGTTAAATTAAAAGAAAGTAGCGTAAATAATCCACACACAGTGGAAAAATATGTGAGCTTACAAAACCACAAAGGTAGATTCATATTCTAATTATGAACAAGTTAAGGTTCGCACACATGATATAATATCGGTTCGCAAATAACAACTTAGACTATGTTCACCCATGCAAGCTCATAACACAGGTTAAATCATTCATTTATAACTTTAATTCACATTACAACAGTTCACCTAATTTTACTAGGTTTGTACCCAAAAATACATTAAAGGTTCGCATACTAACAAGTTTTGCAAGCAAAGGATTGTACACGCCAAGGGGTTTCATACTCTAACAGTGTTTGTCTGCGTGCATGGGTTCGCTAAATCAAAGGTACACATGTAATTTCGGAATCATGAACATACAATGATCGCATAAAATGATACTTAGTAATAAATCTAACTCACATATTTTAATAGAAACTCAACGTGACACTCATGCTTGAAAGACATTGATTTTATCCATAACAAAAGATAGTTAAATACTTTAAGTCATGGTTCTCAAACAAAGTAGCTAAAACTTTAAAGGAACTATTTGGATAACAAAATATAATAAGTCTAAAGACCTCATAAAATAAACCCCATCGCCTATTTTCCCAGGTTCACCAATATATAGTCAGGAGTGAGCCTCGCCAAGTCATCTACCTCGCCACCACTATCAGAGACTTACTTACAAGAGGAGTAAGAGAAGAATGGGTGAGCTTATTGTGAACTCAGTGAATAATCAGGAATCAACAAGGTATACTTTAAAACTGAGCTGTAAAAAATAGAAGAAAAACTTAGTCTTAAAATCATTTCGTGTGCTAGGTTCACGGGTAAGGGTGCGAGACTGAGTGTGCAAATCCTATCAAAAAACAAAGTTTGTAAAATAGTTTCATGTGTTACTAAAAATCATACTTAAAAACATAGCTTGTGCATTCTTGAAAACAAAACTTATATAGCATGAAAACATGCTCACATACTTAACACACTTATCAGAATTGCTTAGGAACATAAGATATGTTTAAGCCCACACTTATTTTAGTCTCATTGGATATGCAGATCTTCTTATAACGCCTCAGGATGACTCAAAGTGTCTTTATAACATGTTCCATAAGTGCAACACAAGGCAGTACACTCTCCTGTACACCAACATGTCCCAGTGAACGGAGCATTGCTCTACATTCCCTTATCTCTCTACATGTGCCAAAGCCTCAATACCCAAAATCACAAAAACAGAGTGGTGAGTACTCACAATCCTTTTGTATACCAATATATCCAACACGGCTCGCAAAGGAGCACACACAGAGACTTGTCATAGAGAGCTCATATAGGGAGCTTCCTTATCATAGAGAGCTCGTATAAGGAGCTTGCTTGGAAACACTTGTAAAGAGCTTGCACAAAAGCTCGTAAAAACACAATTTATAAAACCGTTCTTAAAACATACTGAAAAACATCGGCTTGCATAAAACATATCTTTAAAATTGTAGCCTAAAAGCATATTTTGAAAATAGGGTCCTAGAACTTAAAAACAGAGTTTTGTCAAAAATTTACTTTTAGAACTTAGCTTAAAAACAATGTTATCAAAAATCATAATAGTTCTCACACCTGATACGAACCATAAACATTTATACTAAAAAATCGTGATAATGAACATACTTATGACGAATCCCAGATCACTCACTGAAAAAATAAGAAACTAAACAACCTTGGCTTTGCCTTTATCCTTGTTGGTAGATGGTCTGACTGGTTTGCAATATAAACAAACACACAGATTACTAAATGGACAAAACTTATAGAATTCACACATGCAAGCGGACCTAGATTTTCTAGACAATCAAACCTAAGAGAATAGCAGCTTACCTTATTTGCTACGAACTTGGTTTAGAAATAGTGACTTGACAACAAAATATTCACTAAGGGAATTCTCATGAATTAAAGGTTGTATTTATGGACCTAGGTTTCTTGGAAAACTTAGGATACCCTACTTGACTTAGAAAATACATTACTTGCACATAAAGTGTTCCTAGATACACCATATCTTTATTTCCTAATTCAAGTTTGACTAAATCTTTGATTGACAAACCCCAGTTCGCCAAATAGACTAGAGAACCCCTAGTTCACAACTTACTTGGCGAACCCCAGCTCGCCAAACACACTAGCAAATCTGGCGAACCCCTTACTGCGTCTTCTGGCGCATACTGTTATTTTGACACACTGAAGAACTCCTTGATGATACTCTTTTCGGTGAACTACCCCCTTTTACGAGCTCCCTATTTCGCTGAAACATTGGTGAACCCTTACTTGCAAGATAGAAACTTCTAGGCCTAATCTCGGGATGTTACAATCATCATGATACAAAAAAGGCTACATGGAAAAAAGAAGAATCAATGAAATCTCAGTAGCCAAACCTTTTTACAAGTAAATTTCAAGGACGAATTTTCCTAAGCTAAATGGTTCTACTGTAACACCCTTAACCTGTATCCATCACCAGACTAGGGTTACGAGGTATTACCAGTAGAACCATAACATTTAAACCACCATGGCTCACACATCAACATATCATAGTTAATCAATAACACAAAGTCCCTTTAGAAGGTCTATAAGACCTAAAACATGCTTTCAAGAAGGCTCGGGACTAAACCGATCTCATACAAAAACTTTGTAGAATTTAGAAAATTTTTCTTTTGAAACAAGGCAGACGCCTGTGTGGCTAGGCCATGTGCCTCACACGACCATCAACATAGACTTAAATTACACGACCTGTCACACGCCCGTGTGTCTGGCCAGTGTGTAAGACTAACTTGCTTCGAATTGGGACAGTGAAAGACACGGTCGAGACACACGCCCGTGTACGCACCTGTGTGAACAAATATAGGCCATTTACAAGGCCAAATTGTTACCCAATTTCGGTCATCCCTACATTTTCAATTCCAATATCAAATAACATACAAATTATTCACCATCTCAAATACCAAATCAAGTATGAAACATACCATTTCTATTTCACTAAAGCATACCATAATGGCCATTCACACAAGACCATATATACACATCACATAGACCATTTTCACATAGCAAAATATAAACCAAAATCAATCCATTATCAAGACATATCACATGGAAACATTTATACATCTCAAAACATTCCACAACCAAACTATCCTATACATGCCATATACCATAAATACAACTTCCAAAAGGTACCAAAATAGATATCCGATAGTGTGATTGAGCCACTGAGGATCCCCAGATCCAAACTAGTTTTAATGACTCTGTAAAACAGAGAAATAACTCACACGGTAAGCTTTAAAGCTTAGTAAATATAACACAATTAACTCAACAATTCAAATTCAATAGGCAAAATTAACTAGCACTTAGTTCAATTCACATCACTATTCAATCTCACCCATGGCTATTACTCACTTTCATACCATATCTATAGGTTCATGTACAAGAATTTATAATGCTACTCAATCCAATCCTTTTCATCATTCATTCACATATTCTTCCATCTATCTCATACACAATATCATCAACCACATAGGTTTTGTACATACCTGTACCATCAGGTATTTATCTATCACATTTACCACTTAATGCTCGATGCCATAACCTATTCGATCCTCTTTAAATGTTCGATGAACTCGCACACTTAGTGCCAATTAATTAGTTGAAGCAATAATAATATCGCACACTTAGTACCATCACATTAAACCAAATTTGTCTCGGTATCGCACATGTAGTACCAAATAATACAGTCGATACTTTCTTTATCTCGCACACTTAGTGCCATTCATCATAGTAACTATTCTATTTACGTACTCCTAGTGCCACTGTAACATCCTGGAAAGGGCCTATGCATTTTCGGTTTAATTGTATGAAATGACAAGTCTTAAGCATTATGAATAAATTTTTGATATTTTTGGAAACTCAGAAATGTATGAAAATGCATGGAAATGGAAATGAACATTTTTGGAAACCTGAACATTTTTGGAAACCTGGAAATGCATTAGGACATGAACATTTTAGGAAACCCAGAAATGTAAGGAAATGGTTCAAAAATGGAAAGTACACATTTTTGGAAACTAAGAAATGAAAATGGAAATGATCCAAAAATGGAAAGTATACATTTTAGGAAACTTGGAAATGTAAGAAAATGGCAAGTAAATGTGAGCCGATCGAAAATTTTAGGAAACTTGGAAATGACCCTAAAATTATGAGTTTTAAAGTTTAAAATGGGAGATTAAGGCAAGAGGGCCTTAAAAGAAAAAGTTGGTAAAATTTGACACACAAACGGGCTAGGAAAAGTGGCCTGAAGATGGCACTTAGGGCCTATGGAAATGGCGCCATGTGCAAGAGGCATGGGCCTGGGTTCGAGTCACAAGGGAAGCAAATAAAAAGAGTTTTATTTTTGCTTCCAGAAGGCCTTGGAGTGGACGGCAAGGCATCCAGAAAAAGAGAGGTTTATCCTCTCTAAAATTCGGCTATTAAGTGATAAATAATGGATTTTTTTTAGAATTTTTTAAATTGGATTATTTAGAAGAGATAAATCTTTGGATTAAATCCTTTTAATTATCATAAAGCTATCGAGAGAGAGAGTGGTGGCCAAGTAAGGGACTCCCTAGTGATAATTTCGGCTATAAAAGGAAAGCGGAGGGCTACTCATCAATTTTTGCTTCCTCCCCATCTCTGCCGAAATTTTTAGGGTTCCCTTCTCTTTTCTTTTGTCTAGCCGAATCCCCTAGCCATCTCTCCCTTTTATTCAAAACCGAAAATAAAATCCAACCTAGCCAATTGTTCATCAAGTTTTTAACCGAATCTCAAGTGGTGTCGGGAAAGATCCTGTCGACTTCCATACTAAAGGTAAGAATCTTGTGGTTATCGATTTACTCTCTTCTTTAAGCCGAAACATAGGGACTAATGTTATTATTATCTTGGCCGAATATTAAAGGAAGGATTTCAGGATTTCAGATCTAAGGAATAAAGGAAAGAGTTTCGGGAATTCAAGGATTTAAGGTAAGGCACCTGTATAATCGGCCAAAGGCCATATTGTATGTGTTAAAGTTAGATTAAATCTAACATATGGTTGTAGGATTTTCGACAAACATCAAGGAAGCAAGGATCTATTCTAGGATCTGAATAATCATCAAATTGGCATCAAAGGTAAGTAATACAAATCCTAGTTGTATTTGGAAAAGTGGCCGAATGGTCTTTTAAAGTGATTAACTTATGTAGGATTTGAGATCTAAACTGTGATCGATTCTCTTCGGGATTTCAAGGAATCTATTAAGCGAATCAGGTGAGTACTCACGCTAACTTTCAATATATTATGGCAATAATTATTTTAGTATATGAATATGCATAAGAATGAGAATGTGGCTAAGTACCACAAATGTGGTAAAGAATACCCAGGTACGTTTCCTACTTCTGATAGGATTACGAATATGATATATTTTGAACATGTGAATAGTAACATGAATGAGGAATAAGTATGTTATGCATGATATAATCATATTTGGGGCATTTTGGGCTATATGTGAAAGGTGAAGAAGGTGTCGACTTCGGTCTCACCAACGGAATATGGTGACTACGGTCACATAATATGAATATGGTAACTTCGGTTACATTATCCGAATTTGGTAACCGGTTACATTATCTCGAATATGGTGTCTAATAACACAAATTATATGAGCGATGAGCACGTCATTGCAAATGATCGCTTTCGATGGTGTGTAGCGGATGGAGGGTCGACTTAGTAGTCCCACGGTGTGGTGGCGCAGTACGGGTGGTGTGTAGCGGATGGACAAATAGGCTTGGGTTTGGGTTGCATCATTTGATTCGAATATGCACTTGATATGAATATGTATGCCTAATCGTTGATTGTTAGTTTTGTGTACACATTGAGTCTCAGTAGAGACTCACCCTTGTGGGACTATTTTTCGGTGATGAGCGATGAAAGGACCAAGCCTCGGCAGGAGTGAAGGTGGCCATGCGGGGAGAAAAATAAACGATTTGGACTTTATTTTTGCTAAGTACTTTTCATTTTAATTTTGGAAATTATTTGATGTAATAAGGCCATAAGGCCCAAGTTTGATTGCTTCATTTACATTTAAATTTTTATATTATGTTACGAATTACTTTAAAATTAATGATTGTTTAAAAACATATTTCTTAAATAAACCCTAGATTGTTTTTCTTTGTCACTTTAAATAATTATTCTTTTAAAATTAAGTAAACGGGTTTCCAACCTAAGCCCAACCCAAAACCAATATTTTTGAAAAATACACAAATTATCTCTAGGTAATAAAGAACTTCAAAAACCCGTTTTCTTAAGAAACATACGAGATCCAGTTGGGCTCGTGGGTAGGGTGTGGGGTGTTTTGATTTGCTATTAGAGCCAGATTTTAAACTCTCTACTGTGGGCTAAGGCCCAAAACGCGTTTTTAATTCGAGCCCAAATGATTTTCTTTGAAATAAAGCGGTGTTTTGGCATGGCACCTAAGTCTCAGACCCATGATCCACGGTAAGTACTCTAACTTTATGTGTGATTCTGTGATTTATGAACTGTATAAGGGTAGGAAAGGCATGGAATGTAGAATAGAATGATAGGAATTTGAACTCTAGGACTAGGTTACTCAAACACCAAACGCATAAGATTTAATGCACTAAACAAACCTATGGCTAAGTCACTGAGATAGGGTGTGGTAACCCCCGCACGCGTATGTTCAGGATTGGATCCGAAGAGCACGGTATTTAAGCAGTCCTAGTGACTCACCTCCTCTTCGTAGGAATCCTACCTGGTGCGTAGCTTCGGTTCACCCTAACTCAGAAGGCTCAGTGGTGTGGCAACCTCTGTGCGCATGTCTAGTAATGGTTTCGATGGGAGCTTGGTATTTAAGCAGTCCGCGTGACTCACCTCCTCTCCATTTGAATCCTGTCTGGTGCGTAGCTTTGGTTCACCCTGACCAAGAGGACTCGGTCATAGGCTAAATATAATGACTAAAACCCGAAAGGGAACTAGCCATGTTTTTTTAAAAAGGAAAAAAAAAAAGAAGAAGAAAGAACAAACCAACGAACTCTAGTTTTAAAATTCTTAAAACTTTCTTTTAAATTTGTAAAAACTATTTTTACAAAATTTCCCGAAAAATTTTTGATTTGTGAAAATTACAAAAATACCCATAATGGTAAAATTACCAAAATGCCCTTGATTCACAAATTGTCAAACTTCTCAACGATTTTGCCAAAACTTCATTATTTTATAAACATTCAAAAACCCTAATTTGTAAAATATCAAAATACCCTGATTTTGGAAAATTTTACAAAATTGCCCCTAACTTACAAAATTACCAAAATGACCCTGATTCCCAAAATTTTTGCAACATCTCCATTTTGGAAGGAACAATTCTCAAAAAGAACCCACAACGTTTTACAACTTTTGAAATATCCCTGATTTACTAAATTTTACAAATTTACCCTGATTTGTGAAAATTTACCAAAATACCCCTGAGGTCAAAAATTACCAAAATACCCCCAGATTTTAAAATTTCTCCAAATTACCCCGAGACTTTGAATTCTCAAAATACTTTTCGACAAAAACACCAAGGAATGTTTTTCCTTTTGAAAAATTACGAATATGCCCCTGTAGGACAAAATTACGAAAATACCCCTAGGTAGTGGAAAAACAACAACGATGAAAATTACAACGTTTCTCTGAATGAACGAAAGTTCATAATTGTTTGATGGATGGATGAATGAATAAAAGACTGTGTGCTTGTATGAATACGAAAGAACCACTCTTAAATTCTTTTTCATAAAACATCTTCGCGGGTAATAAGTGAAACAAGAACACTAATTCATAAAACTTTTTAATCAGATCTCGACGATAGAAAATGAGCTCTAGAGGACGTGGTCGTCGTGAACGAGGTAGAGGAAGGATGACTGTGTCAGAACCCGTTAGATCGGGTCATGGTTCTGACAATGAGATACCACCGCCACCACCACCCCCAGCTGTTGGTGCTGAGCAGCAAGCTCAGACGGGGGAAGATGCTGTGTCACAGGCTGTGCTACGAGTTTTGGAATTAGTGGCTGGTGCGGGTGGAAATTCGGGAACCCGGAAATCTGTGCCTGAACGGCTCCGAGCTAATGGAGCCGAGATGTTTCGTGGAGTGTCGGGAGTGGCACCCAGTACAGCTGAGTACTGGTTGGAAGCGACGGAACGTATCATGGATGAGCTCGACTTGGCCCTTGAGGAGAAGTTAAAGGGGATGGTGGCACTGTTGCGCGATGAAGCGTATCAATGGTGGTTAACTGTGCGAGATGGTGCCACGGCTGAGGATCTAACCTGGGAGTACGTTAAGGAGGCATTCCAGAAGAAATATGCGGGAACCAGGTATCTGGATGAACAAAGAAAGGCTTTTCTGGGGTTGGTGCAAGGGAGTAAGTCTGTCGTAGAATATGAGGCGGAATTTCTGAGGTTGAGCCGCTATGCTCGAGGGGTAGTGGCCACTGAGCATAAACGCTGTGTCCGTTTTGAGGACGGACTGAGGGACGATCTGAGACTGTTGATAGCACCGTATCAGGAGCGGGAATTCTCTACTTTGGTGGAAAAGGCCAAGGTGGCCGAGGGAATCGAGGATGCTACCAAGCAGGCTGTGGATAGGAATAAGCCCAAAAGAGGTTTTGGGCCATCTGGAAAGGGTCATAAGAGGCCTAGAGTTGACGGGCCACGCAATCAACAATGTCACGCACGGGCGGCAAGACGCTCTTGTGAGCATTGTGGAAAGAGGCACTTGGGAGAATGTTGGAGAAAGACGGGAGGATGCTTCAAGTGTGGGTCTAAGGACCATATGCTTAAGGATTGTCCTAAGCAACCAGATGAGAGCCGACCGGCAGCTCTCGAATGTTAGTCGGTGGTAGAGGCGACAGCTGACCTCAACGGGTCGTGGTTCGCCAACAAGAGGTAATAGTCTTTGGCAGAGGCCGTGGAGCACTGTGGGTCAAGTGTCGCTAATCATGCAAGCAAGGTAACCGGGTTTGGTTTATGCGGTTCGCCGAAGGGAGGATGATGACGCACCGGATGTTATAACCGCTACGTTCTTTATTTTTGACAAACCCTATTTTGCTCTGATTGATGTGGGCTCGACCCATTCCTATGTTGCATGTAGTGTAGTGGAAACACTAGGCCTAGACTCGTAACTCTCTCGATGAGACGGATGACTGTAGTAAGCCCATTAGGTCAAACCGTAGTGGTAGACAAGATCTTTCGGAATGTACCCCTAGAGATTCAAGGAGTGAACTTTCGGGCTGACTTAATGGAGTTACCCTTCGGAGAGTTTGAGCTTATACTTGGAATGGATTGGCTAGTAGAGCATCGAGCCGTGTTGGATTGTGCGGCTAAATGTATGGAACTAAGAACCCCCGAGGATGAGGTAGTAGTGATGATCGGAGAAAGGAGGAACTACTTGTATAACGTGGTTTTTCGCTACCAAGGCCGAGAAGATGGGTAAGAAGGGGTGTAAGGCGTTCTTAGCCTTCGTAAGTGCGTTAGGAGGAAAAGATGAAGGTGTTCATGGAGTTAGGACGGTAAGGGACTTCGTAGATGTGTTCCCAGATGAATTACCAGGAATACCCCCAGATAGGGAGGTGGAATTTGGAATAGACTTGCTACCGAGAACAGCTCCTATGTCAATCGCTCCATACCGAATGGCGCCAAAGGAGTTAGTGGAGCTCAAGGCTCAAATCGAAGAACTGTTGGATCGTGGGTTCGTCCGACCCAGTGTGTCTCCATAGGGAGCACCGGTCCTATTTGTGAAGAAGAATGATGGAACTATGCGTATGTGCATAGACTATCATCAGTTGAACAAACTGAACATCAAGAACAAGTATCCTTTGCCAAGGATAGACGACTTGTTCGACCAGCTGAAAGGGGCAGCTGTGTTCTCGAAGATAGACTTAAGGTCGGGATATCACTAGTTGAAGGTGAAGGAGGTTGACATTCATAAGACCGCTTTTAGGACAAGATACGGTCATTTTGAATTTGTAGTGGTGCCGTTTGGGTTGGCGAACGCTCCAGCCGCGTTCATGGACATGATGAATCGGGTTTTCCAACCCTACCTGGATAAGTTCGTCGTTGTGTTCATTGACGATATTTTGGTGCACTCGAAGTCGGAGGAGGAGCATGATGAGCATCTCCGAGATGTGTTGGAAGTATTAATGGAGAAGAAGCTCTATGCCAAATTCAGCAAGTGTGAATTTTGGCTTAAGGAGGTGGCATTCTTGGGATACGTGGTATCCGCGAAAGGAATAAGAGTGGACCCTAGGAAGATCGAAGCAGTGTTGGATTGGAAACCACCTAGGTCCGTGGCTGAAATCCGAAGTTTCTTAGGCTTGGCAGGCTATTACAGAAGGTTCGTGGAAGGATTCTCGTCAATAGCCGCGCCTTTGACAAAGTTGCTAAGAAAGGAAGTACCCTTTGAATGGACTAATAAGCATCAGGAGAGCTTTGAAAAGCTTTAGAGGGTGTTGACTGGAAGCTCGGTGTTAATTCACCGTAAGCGTGCAAGGATTTCGTAGTATCTTGTGACGCCGCGCATTGCAGGGTTAGGGTGTGTGCTAATGCAAGAAGGAAAAGTAGTCGCTTATGCGTCATGGCAGTTAAGGCCTCATGAGGTTAATTATCCAACCCATGACTTAGAACTAGCAGCAGTGGTTTTCGCCCTCAAGGTTTGGAGGCACTACCTTTATGGAGAAAGGTCAGTGATCTACACGGACCACAAGAGCCTTAAGTACTTGTTGACTCAGAAGGAGTTGAACTTGAGGCAACGAAGGTGGGTGGAGTTGTTGAAGGATTACGATTGCTCAATAGAGTACCACCCGGGCAAGGCGAATGTGGTAGCAGACGCCCTAAGCAGGAAGGCTGTGTCAGATCTAAGGGCTTTGTTCGCTCACTTGAGTTTGTATGATGATGGAAGTCTGTTGGCAGAATTGCAAGTCAAGCCCACGTGGCTGAATGAGGTGAAAGAGGGACAAATGGCTGATAAAGATCTAAGTGCTAAGTTTCAACAAGTACGGAGCGGAGAATTAGGGGATTATGGCGTCAATGAAGAAGGAGTGTTGTGCTACAAAGGAAAGGTCCAGATTAGAAGGATAAGGAGTTGAGACAAAGGATTCTTCGGGAAGCGCATGGTAGCCCTTATGCTATGCATCCCGGAGGCATCAAGTTGTATAGAGATCTAAGAAAACAATTTTGGTGGTCTGATTTTAAGCGGGAAGTGACTGAATTCGTGGGAAAGTGTCCGACGTGTCGATAAGTTAAATTTGAACACCAAGCTCCATCGGGATTACTTCAACCAATTGAGATCCCCAATGGAAGTGGGAAAGAATTACCATGGACTTCGTTAGTGGGCTTCCCTTCACGCCTACTAAGAAGGACTCGGTATGGGTGATAGTGGACCGTTTTACCAAGTCCGCACATTTTATTAGGTGAGAATCGACTATTCCTTCAAAAGTTAGCCAATTTATATGTGGCGAGAGATCGTAAGGTTACACGGAGTACCAACATCGATCATCTCCCGAGAGACCCAAGGTTTACGTCTCGATTTTGGAAGGCACTTCATCAAGCGTTGGGCACTAAGTTGGATTTCACTACTGGCGTTTCATCCACAATCGGATGGGTAGTCCGAGCAGGTTATACAAGTGTTGGAAGAGATATTTGAGAGGTCGTGTGATGGATTCCGAGGAAGTTGGGAAGATTATTTGCCTTTAGCTGAGTTTGCCTACAACAACAGCTATCAGGCTAGCATACGGATGGCACCATATGAAGCACTGTACGGTAGGAAGTGTAGAACTCCTACTTGTTGGACCGAGCTAGGAGAACGTCGAGTTTTGGGCCCAGAGTTAGTGGCGGCCAAGAGAAAGTTGAGTTAATTCGGCACACGGTGAAGGAAGCCTCTGATAGGCAGAAGTCGTACGCAAACCTTAAGTGGAAGGAGATCGAGTTTGAAGTGGGAGATCAAGTATTCCTGGAAGTCTTACCTTAGAAGAAGGTAATGAGGTTCGGTCGCAAAGGGAAGTTAAGCCCAAGGTTTATAGGGCCCTATCGAGTACTGAAGCGAGTTGGGCCAGTGGCATACCAATTAGAGTTGCCACCAGAGTTGCAGCAAATGCATGACGTATTCCATGTATCCATGCTACGTCGCTATCGATCGGATCCATCTCATGTGGTACCTATTGAAGAGGTGGAGTTAAGACCGGACTTATCCTACGAGGAAGAGCCGATTCGGATCCTGGAACGTGATGTGAAAGTACTACGGAGGAAGTCGGTACCACTAGTCAAGGTGTTATGGCGCAACCATGGATCGGAAGAAGCTTCGTGGGAGTCGGAAGAGACAATGCGATAGCAATACCCTCGATTGTTTAGTTAGGAAATTTCGAGGATGAAATTTTGTTTTTAAGGGGTAGAAGCGTAACATCTCGGAAAGGGCCTATGCATTTTCGGTTTAATTGTATGAATCGACAAGTCTTAAGCATTATGAATAAATTTTTGATATTTTTGGAAACTCGAAATGTATGAAAATGCATGGAAATGAAATGAACATTTTGAAAACTGAACATTTTGGAAACACGGAAATGCATTAGGACATGAACATTTTAGGAAACCCAGAAATATAGGAAATGGTTCAAAATGGAAAGTACACATTTTTGGAAACTAAGAAATGAAAATGGAAATGATCCAAAAATGGAAAGTATACATTTTAGGAAACTTGGAAATGTAAGAAAATGGCAAGTAAACAGAATGATCGAAAATTTTAGGAAACTTGGAAATGACCCTAAAATTATGAGTTTTAAAGTTTAAAATGGGAGATTAAGGCAAGAGGGCCTTAAAAGAAAAAGTTGGTAAAATTTGACACACAAACGGGCTAGGAAAAGTGGCCTGAAGATGGCACTTAGGGCCTATGGAAATGGCGCCATGTGCAAGAGGCATGGGCACAGGTTCGACTCACAAGGGAAGCAAATAAAAGAGTTTTATTTTTGCTTCCAGTAAGGCCTGGAGTGGGACGGCAAGGCATCTAGAAAAAGAGAGGTTTATCCCCTCTAAAATTCGGCTATTAAGTGATAAATAATGGATTTTTTTAGATTTTTAAAATTGGATTATTTAGAAGAGATAAATATTGGATTAAATCCTTTTAATTATCATAAAGTTATCAGATAGAGGAGTGGTGGCCAAGTAAGGGACTCCCTAGCTGATAATTTCGGCTATAAAAGGAAGCCAGGAGGGCTACTCATCAATTTTTGCTTCCTCCCCATCTCTGCCGAAATTTTTAGGGTTCCCTTCTCTTTTCTTTTGTCTAGCCGAATCCCCTAGCCATCTCTCCCTTTTATTCAAAACCGAAAATAAAATCCAACCTAGCCGATTGTTCATCAAGTTTTTAACCGAATCTCTGAAGTGGTGTCAGGAAAGATCTGTCGACTTCCATACTAAAGGTAAGAATCTCGTGGTTATCGATATACTCTCTTCTTTAAGCCGAAACATAGGGACTAATGTTATTATTATCTTGGCTGAATATTAAAGGAAGGATTTCAGGATTTCAGATCTAAGGAATCAAGGAAAGAGTTTCGGGAATTCAAGGATTTAAGGTAAGGCACCTGTATAATCGGCCAAAGGCCATATTGTATGTGCTAAAGTTAGATTAAATCTAACATATGGTTGTAGGATTTTTGACAAACATCAAGGAAGCAATGATCTATTCTAGGATCTGAATAATCATCAAATCGGCATCAAAGGTAAGTAATACAAATCCTAGTTGTATTTGGGAAAGTGGCCGAATGGTCTTTTAAAGTGATTAACTTATGTAGGATTTGAGATCTAAACTGTGATCGATTCTCTTCGGGATTTCAAGGAATCTATTAAGCGAATCAGGTGTGTACTCACGCTAACTTTCAATATATTATGGCAATAATTATTTTAATATATGAATATGCATAAGAATGAGAATGTGGCTAAGTACCACAAATGTGGTAAAGAGTACCCAGGTACGTTTCCTACTTCTGATAGGATTACGAATATGATATATTTTGAACATGTGAATAGTAACATGAATGAGGAATAAGTATGTTATGCATGATATAATCATATTTGGGGCATTTTGGGCTATATATGAAAGGGGAAGAAGGTGTCGACTTCGGTCTCACCAATGGAATATGGTGACTACGGTCACATAATATGAATATGGTAACTTTTTACATTATCTCGAATTTGGTAACCCGGTTACATTATTCGAATATGGTGTCCGATGACACAAATTATATGGGCGATGAGCACGTCGATCTGCAGCGATCGCCGATGGTGTGTAGCGGATGGAGGGTCGACTTAGTAGTCCCCACGTGTGTGGTGGCGGTGTACGGGTGGTGTGTAGCGGATGGACAAATAGGCTTGGGTTTGGGTTGCATCATTTGATTCGAATATGCACTTGATATGAATATGTATGCTCGATCGTTGATTGTTAGTTTTGTGTACACATTGAGTCTCAGACTCACCCCCTTGTGGGACTATTTTTTGGTGATGAGCGATGAAAGGAGGGTCGGCGGGAGGTGAAGGTGGCCATGCGGGAGAAAAATAAACGATTTGGACTTTATTTTTGCTAAGTAAGTTTTCATTTTAATTTTGGAAATTATTTGGTGTAATAAGGCCATAAGGCCCAAGTTTGATTGCTTCATTTACATTTAAATTTTTATTATTATGTTACTTAATTACTTTAAAATTAATGATTATTTAAAAACATATTTCTTAAATAAACCTAGATTGTTTTTCTTTGTCACTTTAAATAATTGTTCTTTTAAAATTAAGTAAATGAGTTTCCAAACCAAGCCCAACCCAAAACCAATATCTTTGAAAAATACACAAATTATCTCTAGGTAATAAAGAACTTCAAAACCGTTTTTCTTAAGGAGCATACCAGATCCGGTTCAGGCTCGTGGGCCGGGTGTGGGGTGTTTTAGCCACATATCTTCGAACTCACATTTTGCATTACCAAACTCCACAATCTCATTTACATTAATTTCATCAAATGAACATTGTTTAAACAATACATGTTATACACGAACTTACCTCAGACGTAGAAACAACGATACTAGCCGATCAATCGAGCACTTTGTTCTTGGCTCGATCTAAGCCCAAATTTTTCTTTTCTTGATCTATATAATATCAAATTCAACTCATTGAATCTCATCTTCATCCAAAACAATTCATAAACACATAGTTAAGGCATTTTACACTTTAGCCCTCATAATTACCCATTTTCACATTTTAATCCTTATTTCACAATTACACAAAATACACATAATTTACTCACACCCAAGCTTGGCCGAATTTCATACTAGTCCCTAGCAACCCATTTTTCACATTTATTACACATTTTAGCCCCTCAGTTTCTCATTTTCATAATTTAGCCCATAATAATCATTTTTATCAAAAATTCCAAATACAAAGCATATTTATCATTAATCAATCTTTCATATTTCACCAACTATCAACAGTAACCTCACATAATCATTAATGGCATAACTCAAACTCTTCATCAAATTTAGAAATTGAGGCATGGGCTTGATAAAACACAAAGCAACAATCACAAAAACGTAGAAGTTATCAAAAACGGATAAAAAACTATACCTCAATTAACCAAGATTAGTGCCGAACCCTAAAGACTCTTTTTCTTTCTTTTTCTTTTGTATTTTCGGCAAGAATGAACACCAAATGGCCACTAATTCATGTTTTGTTTTAATTTAATTAACATTAAAACTTCAATTACTATTTTATCCTTAATAAATTAACATGAAAACCATTTAATACAAGACCATTTATGACCATTAACCATATTAAAGGTATAATATCATCATAAGGACCTTTGGTTTAATAAACCATATCCATTAAACACTTTTAACTACTAGCACAAAACTTTTGCATTTTTCGCGATTAAGTCCTTTTTCTTTAATCGAGCACACGAACGGTAAAATTACCACACGAAACTTTCATACATATCTTATCACATACCATAAACATTAAAAATAATATTAAATTATTTCTTTGACCTCAGATATGTGGTCTCGAAACCACTATTCTGACTAGGGTCTAAACTGGGCTGTTACAATTCTCCCCCATTAGGGATTTTCATCCCCGAAAATCTTACCAGTGAATAGATTCGGATGTTGTTCCCTCATAGCATCCTCAGGCTCCCACGTAGCCTCTTCAATCCCGTGTCTGTGCCACAACACTTTCACTAAAGAAATTTTCTTATTTCTCAATTTTTTGATCTCACGAGCCAGAATTTGAATTCGTTCTTCGCTATACGATAGATCAGACTGAATCTCCACTGTAATAGGGGCAATACGTGAGATGGGTCACACCTCTATCGTCGAAGCATCGATACGTGAAAGACATTATGAATCTTCTATAGCTCAGGTGGCAACAACAATCTGTAAGCACCTGGCCTGATACGTTCAATAATCTTATACGGCCCGATGAATCTTGGACTCAACTTGCCTTTTTAGCCAAATCGGAGTACTTTCTTCCACAGAGATACTTTCAAATACACTTTATCACCGATCTCAAATTCAATATCTTTTCGTTTCAAATCTGCGTAAGACTTCTGACGATCTGAAGCCACTTTCAAACTGTTTCGAATCATTTTCACTTTTCGCTCAGTCTCTCTAATCAAATCTACACTGTGAATCTTATTCTCACTAAGCTCAGTCTAATACAATGAAGTTCTGCATTTACGACAGTAAAGAGCCTCATATGGTGCCATTTTAATGCTTGATTGAAAGCTATTATTATATGCAGATTCAATCAACAGCAAGTACTTTTCCCACGTACCTTCAAACTCAAGAATACAATGTCTCAACATATCCTCAAGAATTTGAATGGTCCGCTCGGATTGACCATCCATTTGAGGCTGAAAAGTAATACTGCAGTGCAACTTCGCACCTAAAGCCTCTTGCAGTTTCTTCGAAAATCGCGAACTAAACCTTGGATCTCTATCCGACACTATAGAATTAGGCACCTCTGCAATCGTACAACCTAAGAAATATGTAATTCAGCTAACCTATCAAACGAGTTATTCGTTCTTATAGAAATAAAATGAGCTAATTTCATTAATCTATCAACTATCACCCAGATTGCATCTTTCTTTCTCGGAGACAGGGGCAATCCTGACACAAAGTCCATCGTGATTCTTCCCCATTTTCACTCAGGAATCATGATCAGTTGTAATAAACCGGATGGCACCTGATGTTTATCTTTGACTTCCTGACAAACTAAACATCTCAAAACAAACTCTAAGATATCTCGTTTCATTCTAGGCCACCAATAAAATTGTTTCAGATCATTGTACATTTTCGTACTTCCTGGATGAACCGATAAACGACTATTATGCGCTTCACTCAAAATTATCTGAATTAACTCTGGATTTCTCAGAATACAAATTCTATCTCAAAATCTCAAACAATCATCATCATTAACTCAAAATTCTGAATCAGGATTCAAATCATATTGAGCTCATTTTGTCATCATCTCGGTATCAATTTTCTGAGCATCACAAATCTACTGTATAAAAATGGACTCACTTTCAACTCAGCTATAACTGAATCATCATCACACAAATCTATCTGAGTACTCATTGCTCGTACATCGAATAAATACTTTTGGCTCAAAGCGTCAGCAACAACATTAGCTTTTCCCGGATGATAGTCAATTACTAATTCATAATCTTTTAACAATTCTAACTATGTCCCTGTCGCAAATTCAATTCTTTCTGAGTCATTAGATATTTCAAACTCTTGTGATCAGTATAAATGTGACACTTCTCACCAAATAAATAGTGACGCCAAATCTTAAATGCAAATACAATAGCTGCTAATTCAAGATCATGCGTCGGGTAATTATTTTGATGCAGCTTTAGTTGTCTCGAGGCATAAGATATAACTTTGCCTTCCAGCATCAAAACACATCCTAGACCATTCAACGAAGAATCACTATATATCAAAAATTCTTTACCGAATTTTGGCTGTAGTAGCACTGGAGCTTCAGTCAATAGGGCTTTCAACTGATCAAAGCTTTTCTGACACTTTTTAGACCATTCGAATTTCACATCTTTCTAAAGCAATCTTGTCAACGGATTTGCAATCATCAAAAACCCTTTTTCGCTAGTCCCAGAAAACTGTGGACTTCAGACACATTTCTCGGAGGTTTCCAATATAAAATTGCTAAAATCTTGCTCAGATCAACTCGTATTCTCGCAGCTGACACTATATGTCCCAGAAAACCAACCTCCCTCAACCAGAACTCACATTTACTAAACTTTGCATACAATTTCTTATCACGCAGAGTTTGTAGCACAATTCTCAAATGTTCGGCATGCTCAATTGCATCACGTGAATAAATCAAAATGTCGTCAATGAATATAACAACAAATTGATCTAAATACGGCCTGAATATCTGGTTCATCAAGTCTATAAAAACTGCAAGGGCATTTGTTAGTCCGAAAGGCATAACTAAAAATTCATAATGTCCATACCTCGTTCAAAAAGCAGTTTTCGACACATCTGATTCTTTAACTCTCAACTGATAATATCCTGATCTCAGATCTATCTTTGAAAACACAGTAGCCCTTTTGAATTGATCAAACAAATCATCAATTTGCTAGTAGAGGGTACTTATTCTTTATCGTCACTTTATTCAGTTGTCGGTAGTCAATGCACATTCTCATAGTACTATCTTTCTTTTTCACAAATAATACAGGAGCGCCCCAAGGAGAAAAGCTCGGTCGTGTAAAACCTCTGTCTGTCAATTCTTGTAACTAAGACTTCAATTCTTTCAATTCTATCGGAGCTATTCTATATGGAGCTATTGAGATAGAGGTCGTCCCCGGTACTATTTCAATGCCTAATTTAACTTCTCGCATCGGAGGTAATCCTGGTAATTCTTTAAGAAACACATCAGGAAACTCGCAAACTACAGGTACATATTCAACTTTCTTTCCTGTCACTTTCGTATCAATCACATATGTAAGATAAGCTTCACATCCCTTTTTCTCATAATTCAGAGCTTTCATCAAAGATATTACGGCCGATAGCCCATTCAAATCACTTGATTCAATTCGAATTATCTCACCGTTCCGACTTCTCAAATCAATAGTCTTTCATTTGTAATTCACAATAGCATTATGCAAAGTTAACCAATCCATACCCAAAATTATATCAAATTCATCAAAGGGTAGTAGCATCATATTAGCCAGGAAACAAATATCTCGAAACATCAACGGACAATTCTTGCACACTTTATCAACCAGAACACACTTGCCTAAGGGGTTCAATACTCTAATTACAAATTTAGTAGACTCAACAGGCAGAGTCTTACTAGATACTAAGTTCACACACATATGAATGAGTAGATCCTGGATCTATCAATGCAATCACATTAGTATCAAAAATAGTGAAAGTACCAGTAATGATATCTGGAGATGACGCTTATTCACGAGTGCGAATAGCGTAAGCTCTAGCAGGTGCTCTTACCTCGGATCTCACAACTGTATCCGTTGTTCCTCTTTGACTACCACTCACAATTCCTGAATTTTTGGGTGGTCTACCCCTAGCTGTCGTGTTACTCGGCCTCGCACTCTGAGCATTATCTTTTTTAACCAACTCTAGGCAATCTCGAATGAAGTGATCTCGTGATCCACATTTATAACAAACACTATTGTTATACTTGCCCCAACATTCACTATATGACGTCTCCCACACTGTCTACACCTAAGCTTATTGTTTCTGACACTGCCAACACTTGATTTTGTTGAAATTTGAGCTTTAGAACTCATATATGGTTTCACACTATCTCTACTCAAATGTCCAATCAAAGCATTTGAGTGACTGGTTGCATATCTAAATCTCTTTGACGAAGAGTGATACGGCTTACTCATCGATCCTTTTCTGTCATCTCTAGCTTCTGAATTTGCTTTCCTCTTTTCTTTACTAAGCTCCTCGGCTTTACAAGCTCTTTCAACCAATACCACAAATTCATTCAAGTCAAGAATTCCAACCAGAAGTTTAATATCTTCATTCAACCCTTCAATAAATCTTTTACACATAATAGTTTCTGTCGAAACACATTCTCGTGCATCTGGCTCAATCTTACAAATTCTTGCTCGTATTCCATAACAAACATACGGTCCTGTTTCAGCTCAAGGAATACTTTGTGTTTCTGACCTATAAATCGTTGACTGATATATTTCTTCTGGAATTCAGTTTGGAAGAAATACCATGTGATTCATTCTCTCGAAACCATAGATATCAATGTTTTCCACCAATGATATGCCGTATATCTCAACAGTGGAACAACACACTTAAGGTATTCATCAGGAGTACATGACAATTCATCAAACATTCTAATGGTATTCTCAAGCCAGAATTCAGCTCGCTTAGCATCATCACCAACTGTGGCCATGAACTCTTCGGCACCATCCTTACGAGTCTTATCAACTGGAGGTTTACTCAATTGAATCGGGTATATAACTTGTGGCGTTACGGGAACTTGCGGAGGTGGAGGTTGTTGAACAGTCAGATTCATTCAAACGAACTCTGTGAACCACTCACTCATCATTTGGAAGAAGGCTTGCTTAGCCTTTCCCTCGTGACTACTCGTAACAGGTCTAGAATTTGATGGCGTTGTCCCTTGAGTGGGAGCAGGCGCATTACTCCTAACATCACCCGCTACAACTCGAGTGGGATCCATTTTCTATACAAAAACACATTGTATCTGTCAGGATTCATCACACTACCACGGTTCGTACATATGGTATATATAGTTAGACTCCCACATGCTACGTTAGTCCTCGAATCCACTAAACTGTAGCTCTAATACCAATAAAATATAACAACCTTAACCAGTATCCATCGTCGGACTAGGGTTACAAGGTATTATCGGTTGAATCACAACATTTAAACCACCATGGCTCACACATCAACATATCATAGTTAATCAATAACATAAAGTCCCTTTAGAAGGTCTACAAGACCTAAAACATGCTTTCAAGAAGTGTAACATCCCGAAATTGGACCTAGTAGGATTGAGCCCATTGGGCCTTGGGCGTAGCTGTGTTTAGAATTTTTGAGAACAAGAGAATGACATTATTTCAAGTTGGACTTATTAGGAAGGTAATTTTGGAAAGTTACGGAGTTCTAGAAAGTTCTGGGTGCAAGTTAGGCTATAAGAAAATTTTTGCGGTTAAGCACTTTAAGGAGAGAATGTATGTGGCATCAAGGCTTAAGGAAATAAGAGTGTATTTTCCTAGCATAAGCTGAGCACATGGTGGAGTGGTGTGGTGTCAAGTGGAGAGCATGAAGGGAAAGGGTTCGAATCCCATCTTTTGCAAATTTAGATTTATTTTTTTGTGCTTTCATTCCAAGTGTCGGCCATGGCATCAAATAAGATAAGAAAGACTTTTTAATTTTTGGAAAAATGGCTAAGGATTATGGTAAGGAGAAAGACTATGGAAAAAGAGGGAAAGAAATAAAGGAAAATGGTAAGAGAGGGGAACATGTTGGCATATAGTGTGGAAGGTGTTTTGGAAAGACTTTATTTTGGTCAATTTTCATCTTTTAGGAAAAGATGAATACAAGGTTTTGGTTAGGGAAATAGGGGGAGCCAAATTTCTCTAGCTCTCCCTTGCATTTTCACTTTTTTTTTTCTGGGTCATTTCATTTTCCTTTCAAAATATTTTGGTTCTTTTAATTGCATTCCCTCTTGGCCAAAACTTCAATTTGCCTATTGACTTCTACTCTTTTCTTTTCGAACATTCTCTTTTACACACCACAACCGAAACATCAACTTTATCTCATAGCCGAAACTTTTTTTTGTGGTTGCCGAAGCTTCTTTGCCTTCTCGGGTTTTCGGTGGTTACAAGGCCGAATCTATTATTTGCTACTTCCATCTTCTTGGTTCTCTTGGAGTGGGCCAAATCGGTAGAGTGTTAGCTTATACTCTGATCATCTTTCTAGCCGTTGGCTTTTGGAAGGAAGTTTGGAAGTAGGTCTCAAAGTACATTACCGGAGGGCCAACCGAACACCTATCCGTCGTAATAAGAGACTCAGATTGTTGGTGCCGAGAAGAGTATCGTGTTACAGATTTCGAATAAGGTGTGTAATCCTGCACCTTCTGAATACATGGTTGAAATGATGTGTAATCTCATACCTTTTTGAATGTTACATGAAATATTCTGTGATTCGATAGAAATACCGAAGAAAAGGCATCCGTGATCACTCGGGCGTGCGTATGTTCGTAGTAGTAACCATATTTCACAATGAAACAGTTTGGTCATTAACAGTGACGTGATTTTGAAAAATCACGAAAAATAGGAGAAAGGGAATTAGGAATTGAATAAGATATCAAATTAAAGCTTACTGTGTCTCTTTTTATATGAAAGAAACAAAGAAGGAAGAGGAATTTTATAATCTATTATATTTTTATTTTGGTGAGACTGGTTTTGATTGACTTCGTGGTTCTCTATTCTGTCTTGGAAAAATTGTTTAAAATTGTAAAAAGTAAATTATGAGTTATAGTTTATATGTATAGATTCCTTAGTGAGCCTATTTTCAATAGAAATAAGTGAGAGCAACATATGAACATCGTACAGTGAGATATTTGAATTTTGGCTAAGAGAGGTCAGAACCATTGGACAGTGAAAGAAAAGAGATTTTAAGGAATAAACCATACTAAATGGTTAAGCCAAAAATTTTGGAAAATTTGTAGTAAGAATATATATGAGTCTAGTTTTAAGGAAAATTTACGGATCTAAATTTCGAGATTATTAACTCAAGTTATAGTCAATTTAGTCAGTACGATGCAGATGGACAATTTCAATTTTTATGCCCCAAATTAGTAGTTAAGTATGGGTTACGAAATTACCAAAATACCCTTGGAGGGTAAATTACCGAAATACCCCTGGGTTGCGAGATTATCGAATTACCCTTAGTGGGTAAGATTACGGATTACGAAATGCCGTTATGGGCCGAATTACGAAGATGCCCCTAATGGGCCGAATTGCAAGAATGCTTTAGTGGGCCGAATTACAAAGTTCTATAATTGGCCGATTTATCGTAATAAATTTACTGGATTAATGATTGTTGTTTATATTTGTGGATATTATGCTTTATTATGTATGTTGCATATACATAATTTGCATGGGATGAGAAAATTGTTGAAGAGAAGTGTAGCCCGGTAGCATTGCCACAAAAATGTTTGTTATTATGTTTCATTATGATTCCGGTGGCTCTGCCACAAATTCTGATAACGGCTATGTGCCTAACATATGAATCAATGACTCTGTGTCGATCATATTTACCCAAGGCTGTGTGCCGATTATATTACCATTGATAGTGGCTATGCCACATATATTCTGGTTTCGATGCCTTGGCCACAATAAATATATATATGAATTAAAGAGCTTCGTGCCTACGAATTAAATGGCTTCGTGCCTGTGAATTAAATGGCTTCTTGCCTGCGATTGGTGTGTTTGGCGGGGTGGGTTGACTTGATCCCCATAGGTTCGATGGGATGGTGCGGGTGGTGTGTAGCGGATAGATATCTAGGATGGGTTGGGTTGCATACATTCATACATTTCATTTTAAGATTGTTATGTAAATGGGCTTAGGCCCAAGATATTGCTATATGGGTTCAGGCCCAGTGGAAGACGGTAAGGGGATTTCACACTGAGTTCTAGTAACTCATTCCCCCTTTTTCTTAACCCTTGTAGGTAATGCTCAGTGATGTGGACTTGGGCCATGGATGACTCGGTGGAGACCATACTTTTGGAACTTTATTTTTTGGACCTTAGTAAACTACTTTTCCATATTATTTCGTTGCTATTATTATTTCGAGTTTTAATGTTGTAATAAGGCCTCTAGAGTATTTTTATTTGGTTTTATGTTTAGCCGTACTTATTATTTTTCTTAAATTGTTCTAAATGGGGATTTTTTTAAAATCATAAATAACGATTTGCAAAATTTATTAACAAATGGATTTCATAACAAACTCGTATAGATAATTTAACTCGAATTCTCTTTCAAATTAACAATGACATTTTCAAAAGTCACGGTTTATAAGATCTCTATTTCAAATTATCTATTTATCAATCAACCTTTGAGATTAGTAGTGTTTTATCATATGTTTCAAATCAAGTTTGTTTTCTTGATAATACCTATTTTAGTACGAATAAAAAGGATTTAAAACGTTTTTCTCATGTGACATGTCAGATCCGATCATAACGCATGGGCCGGGTTTGGGGTGTTACATTTTATGGTATCAGAGCTCAGTTATAAAACTCGGTTGTGGTTTGGGTTCAAAAGCGTTTTCCAGAACTACTTAAAATTCTAATTTTTAAATGCTTGTTCTAAAGGAGGTATGGCACCACGGGTATCCGGCACCAAGTCAAGTAAGTTTATATTTTCAATTTATGATTATTATGGTATGATTATAGAAATACTCTAGAACTTTTAGCTTTAGAAGCAGAAATTATAGAGATTGAGACCTTAGGATATGTACTACGAAAACAACTTTACTTCCTATACTCCATAAAACATTGTTTAATAAATACTGAAATAGTATACTGATTCACAAAACTCGTAATAAGATTAAATCGTCTTAGTGAACATGAGCGCTAGAAGACATGGACGCGGTAGATGTGAACGTGGTAGAGGCCGAGGTGCTAGGGCTAGATCTTCAGCATCGGGGCATGTTTCCGAAAGGGAGGCATTGGCATCGCCAGTGTCTGAGACGAGATCTCATGATCGAGCTGGGGTTGATGAGCTGACTCGGATAGTTAAGGAGGTATTGGAGGAGGTTAAAGGAATCAGTGAAGCACTTCGAGTTGGGTGTGTGGACAGTAAGAAGAAAATAGATCGCGGTTCTTTTGGGTCACAGTCTCGTTCTGTGAAGCGTGTTAAAGCACGTCCAAACTTTTCGGCTTGCGATTTTTGTAGAAGGCGTCATACGAGAGAATGCTGGAGGAGGCTAGGAGCATGCTTGAGATGCGGGTCTAAGGAGCATAAGGCTCGGGATTGTTTCATCACCATCAAGTCAAGTATGTTTTGGTTGGACGTGATGATTGAATGTAGAAAATTTTAGGTATAAGTGGTAGATAATGGCTTACTTCTGTGGTTAGATGCGAGGATTCAAGATTATGTTAAAAGTACATTAGTGTTATTAAGATCAGAGTGCGCAGCGAAAGCATAGTGGTGTGATTTGAGCGGTGCGTTTAGTAGTTGTTTGGAAATTTCGAGGATAAAATTTCTTTAAGGAGGGTAGAATTGTATCATCCCGAAATTGGGCCTAGTAGGATTGGGCCCATTGGGCCTTGGGTGTAGGTGTGTTTAGAATTTTTGAAAATAAAAGAATGACATTATTTCAAGTTGGACTTATTACGAAGGTAATTTTGGAAAGTTATGGAGTTCTAGGAAGTTCCGGGTGCAAGTTAGGCTATAAGAAAATTTTTACGGTTAAGCACTTTAAGGAGAGAAGGTATATGGCATCAAGGCTTAAGGAAATAAGAGTGTATTTTCCTAGCATAAGCTAAGCACATGGTGGAGTGGTGTGGTGTCAAGTGGAGAGCATGAAGGGAAAAGGTTCGAATCCCATCTTTTGCAAATTTGGATTTATTTTTTTGTGCTTTCTTTCCAAGTGTCGGCCATGGCATCAAACAAGGTAAGGAAGACCTTTTAATTTTTGGAAAGATGGTTAAGGATTATGGTAAGAAGAAAGACTAGGGAAAAAGAGGGAAAGAAATGAAGGAAAATGGTAAGAGAGGGGAACACGTTGGCATATAGTGTGGAAGGTGTTTTGGAAAGACTTTATTTTGGTCAATTTTCATCTTTTTGGAAAAGATGAATACAAGGGTTTGGTTAGGGAAATAGGGGGAGCCAAATATCTCTAGCTCTCCCTTACATTTTCACTTTTTTTTTTTTTGGGTAATTTCATTTTCCTTTCTAAATATTTTGGTTATTTTGATTGCATTCCATCTTGGTCGAAACTTCAATTTGCCTATTGACTTCTACTCTTTTCTTTTCAAACATTCTCTTTTACACACCACAACCGAAACATCAACTTCATCTCATAGTCAAAACTTTTTTTTTGTGGTTGCTGAAGCTTCTTTGCCTTCTCGGGTTTTCGGTGGTTGCAAGGCCGAATCTATTCTTTGCTACTTCCATCTTCTTGGTTCTCTTGGTGTGGGCCAAATCAGTAGAGTGTTAGCTTATACTCTCATCATCTTTCTAGCCGTTGGCTTTTGGAAGGAAGTTTGATAAGTAGGTCTCGAAGTACTTTATCAGAGGGCCAATCGAACACCTATCCCTCGTAATAAGAGACTCGGATTGTTGGTGCCGAGAAGAGTATCGTGTTACAGATTTCGAATAAAGTGTGTAATCACGTACCTTCCGAATACATGGTTGAAATGGTGTGTAATCTCATACCTCTTTGAATTTTGCACGAAGTATTCTGTGATTCGGTAGAAATAACAAAGAAAATCAGAAACCGACATCCGTGATCCCTCGGGCGTGCATATGTTTGTAGTAGTAACCATATTTCGCAATGAAACAGTTTGGTCATTAACAGTAACGTAATTTTAAAAAATCACGAAAAATAGGAGAAAGGGAATTAGGAAGTGAATAAGATATTGAATTAAATCTTACCGTGTCTATTTTGATATGAAAGAAACAGAGGAGGAAGAGGAATTTTATATTCTGTGATATTTTAATTTTAGTGAGACTGGTTTTGATTGACTTTGTTATTCTCTTTTCTGTCTTGGAAAACTCATTTAAAATTATACAAAGTGAATTATGAGTTATAGTTTATATGTATAGATTCCTTTGTGAGCTTGTTTTCAATAGAAACAAGTGAGAGCAATATATGAAAACCGTATTGTGAGATATTTGAATTTTGGTTAAGAGAGGTCAGAACCGTTGGACAGTGAAACAAAGGAAATTTTAAGGAATAAACTATACTAAATGGTTAAGTGAAAAATTCTGGAAAAATTGTAGTAGGAAGATATATGAGTATAGTTTTAAGGAAAATTTACAAATCTAAATTTCAAGATTCCTAACTCAAGTTATAGTCAATTTAGTCAGTATGACGCAGATGGACAATTTCAATTTTTATGCCCCAAGTTAGTAGTTAAGTCTAGATTGCGAAATTACCAAAATACCCTTGAAGCGTAAATTATCGAAATACCCCTGGGTTGCGAGATTATCGAATTACCCTTAGTGGGTAAGATTACCGGATTACGAAATGCCCTTGTGGGCTGAATTACGAAAATGCCCCTAATGGGCCGAATTGCAAGAATGCTTTATTGGGCCGAATTACAAAGTTCTATAATTGACCGATTTACCGTAATCAATTTATTGGATTAAAGATTTTTGTTTATATTTGTGGATATTATGCTTTATTATGTATGTTCCATATACATAATTTGCATGGGATGGGAAAAATGTTGAAGAGAAGTGTAGCCCGGTAGCATTGCCACAAAAATGTTTGTTATTATGTTTCATTATGATTCCGGTGGCTCTGCCACAAATTCTGATAACGGCTATGTGCCTAACATATGAATCAATGACTCTGTGTCGATCATATTTACCCTGCTGTGTGCCAATTATATTACCATTGATAGTGGCTATGCCACGTATATTCTGATTTTGGTGCCTTGGCCACAATAAAAATATATATGAATTAAATGGCTTCTTGCCTGCGATTGGTGTGTTTGGCGGGGTGGGTTGACTTGATCCCCACAGGTTCGATGGGATAGTACGGGTGGTGTGTAGCGGATGGATATCTAGGATGGGTTGGGTTGCATACATTCATACATTTCATTTTAAGATTGTTATGTAAATGGGCTTAGGCCCAAGATATTGCTATATGGGTTCAGGCCCAGTGGAAGAGGGTAAGGGGATTTCACACTGAGTTCTGGTAACTCACTCCCCCTTTTTCTTAACCCTTGTAGGTAATGCTCAGTGATGTGGACTTGGGCCATGGATGACTCGGTGGAGACCATACTTTTGGAACTTTGTTTTTCGGACCTTAGTAAACTACTTTTTCGTATTATTTCGTTGCTTTTATTATTTCGGGTTTTAAAGTTGTAATAAGGCCTCTGGAGTATTTTTATTTGGTTTTATGTTTAGCCGTATTTATTATTTTTCTTAAATTGTTTTAAATGGGGATTTTTTTTAATCATAAATAACGGTTTCCAAAATTTATTAACAAATGGATTTCATAACAAACTCGTATAAATAATTTATCTCAAATTCTCTTTCAAATTACCAATGACATTTTCAAAAGTAACGGTTTACAAGATCTCTATTTCAAATTATCTTTGGTTTCTCTAACCAGATTAGCCCCGTGAATCTAATTTTCTTTGAGTTCAATTCAATACAAAAGCGTTTGACACTTTCGCCCATAAAAAGCCTCGTAATGCATCATTTTCAAACTCGACTAAAAAATCAACCTTTGAGATTAGTAGTGTTTTATCATATGTTTCAAATCAAGTTTGTTTTCTTGATAATACCTATTTTATACGAATAAAAAGGATTTAACACATTTTTCTCATGTGACATGTCAGATCCGGTCATAACGCATGGGCCGGGTTTGGGGTGTTACAAGAAGGTTCGGGACTAAACCTATCTGATACGAAAGTTTTGAAGAATTTAGAAAATTTTTCTTTCAAAACAGGGCACACGCCTGTGTGGCTAGGCTATGTGTTAAACCATGTCTTACCCCGTGTGCTACACTAACTAGTGCCACACGGCCTGTCACACGCCCGTGTGTCTAGCCTGTGTGCAACACTAACTTAAACCATACGGCCTGTCGCACGCCCGTGTGTAAGATTAACTTGCTTCGAATTGGGATAGTGAAGGACACGGTCGAGACACATGCCCGTGTGCTCACCCGTGTGAACAAATATAGTCCATTTACAAGGCCAAATTGCCACCCAATTTGGGTCATCCCTACATGTTCAATTCCAATATCAAATAACATACAAATCATTCACCATCTCAAATACCAAATCAAGTATGAAACATACCATATCTATTTCACTAAAGCATACCATAATGGCCATTCACACAAGACCATATATACACATCACATACACCATTTTCACATAGCAAAATATAAACCAAAATCAATCCAATCTCAACTCATATCACATGGCAAGATTTATACATCTCAAAACATTCCACAACCTCACTAGCCTATACATGCCATATACCATAAATACAACTTCCAAAAGGTACCAAAATAGATGTTCGATAGTGTGATTAAGTCACTGACGATCCCCATATCCGAGCTAGCTTTAATGAAACTGTAAAATAGAGAAAGACTTAACACAGTAAGCTATAAAGCTTAATAAGTTCGTAATATAACACAATTAACTCAATAATTCAAATTCAATAGGAAAAAATTATCAAAAACAGATCAAAAATCATACCTCAATTAACCAAGATTAGTGTCGAACCCTAAAGACCCTTTTTCTTTCTTTTTCCTTTGTATTTTCAGCTAGAATGAACACCAAATTTCCATTAATTCATGTTTTGTTTTAATTTAATTAACATTAAAACTTCAATTACTATTTTATCCTTAATGAATTAACATGAAAACCATTTAATACAAGCCCATTTATGACCATTAACCTTATTAAAGGTATAATATCATCATAAGGACCATTGGTTTAATAAACCATTGCCATTAAACACTTTTAACTACTAGAACATAGCTTTTACATTTTTCACGATTGAGTCCTTTTTCTTTAATCGAGCACACAAATGGTAAAATTACCACACGAAACTTTCACACATATCTTATCACATACCATAAAAATAAAAAATAATATTAAATTATTTCTCTGACCTCGGATATGTGGTCCCAAAACCACTGTTCCGACTAGGGTCTAATCTGGGTTGTTACATCTACTAATCGAGAAAAATTGATGGAGAAATGTTTTTGCAAAATCTTCCCACGTGGTGATGGAACCTGGTTCTAACGAGTCTAACCAATCGACTGCTTAAAAAGAATGGGAATAATTAGAGATGCACAACATCATCGATTTCCCCGTTATATTTGAAGGAACTACTTAAAGGGATGATTTGGATCTTTCACCATGTTTCCCTTGAACTGCAACCTTTTTTGAATCATTTGAATTGTGGCTGTCTTTTCCTCAAAATGATCAGCATTAGACCTTCCAATACTGCCCCGCACTGCATCTAATGTTGGTAGAGTGTACTCTCGCAACATCTTTTGATCCTTTGGGACTTCTATACGTATGTTCTCTTATCGTTCTTGTTGATCTTCAAATAATGGATTCTTTCGCGATAGATTAATTTCCACAAGTTGTTTTGCATCGATTGACGGTTGCATCTTATAATTTACTCAGGATCTAGATATGGTTCGATTGGGTGCTTCCGCTTTAGGTCATAAACAACCTCAAAATTAAAAAGAAATTAAAAATAACAATAAATAATTAAAAATTAAAAATAAAAGAAATGAGAATATCGTATCTATAGTTCTTAACTTTCCTATTTACCTTATTGATTGTAAATATATTTTTAGATTTAATGCCAAAACCTCCCTGATAATGGTGCCAACAACTTGGCTGCTGCCAAATGTGTGAACGTTTGACTAAAAAGATACTACACCAAATATACATGAAATTAAAGCACAGTGTCTGCAAATATACAGGTCAACTTTTAATATAGTATTATATTACAATGAAACAAAAAGAAGAATTTTGAGGATCATACCCAAGGGAGGATGAATTAAATCTATTGAAAATCTCTTTACAATAATAAGTATAAATAGTAATGGTTAAATTCTATATTACGGTAAATCATAAAAAAGATGAATATTAGAAATTAAATAACTAAAAAGAACAAAAAAAAAACAACTAAACCAATTAAACTAATTAGGAAGATTAATTAGTTTCAAGGGTTGTAATAAACTTCAGATTCGAGTTCCAGGGTGGATTAACTATTAACTAAAAAATTATTACCTCTCAGGATCTAACTGATTAGTTAATAGGTTGATACTAGCTTATCTCCTGACTTTCTCAACCAGGATAAATTACGATTTTTGTAGAAAACTTATCTTGTAACAGCCCGATTTTGGGACTAGTTGCAACAGTGATCTTAGGATCACTAATCCGAGGTTTAAGAAAATTATTTTGATGTTATTTTATGTGTTATGGTATTATTTTAAGGCTATGTGAAAATTTTGGTGCATTAATTTGAGTGATAGCATGCTTAATTGTGAAAAAGGACTAAATCGCATAAATTGCAAAAGTTCTATTTTATAAGGTAGAGGTACCTAATAGCTATAGAATGTAATTTGGAGGTTTTAAAAGTGCAATTAGGCCATTTATCTAGTGATGGCCGGCCATATAGGAGCTAGGGAGACAATATTTTAATGTTTGTCAAATTTGGTGGATATTAGGTGATAAAAATGAATAAAATAAGATGAATAAAGATGTTATCATCTTTTCACTATTCCTCCACCTTCATCCATTGAAAATTTGAAGAGAAATAGGGGTTTTGAAGCTCAAAACTTTCAGCCAACATATTCCCTAGCAAGTAAGTGATTTTGGTGGTTTTATTTGATAATTTTTGTACTTTAGGAGTCCCCAAAGCTTAAGTTAGCTAATGAGGGGACTAATTTGCTAAATGGTTGAAAGTTTAGGGACATTCCATGAGAGTTTTCATGTTTTTTGTTGAGTTTTTATGGAGGAAAATAAATGCTAGGGAGGTAAGAAACAACTCTTGTGAAAGGTGTTAGCATGGAAACACCTAAATAGGACTTAAATGCAAAGAATGAAATTGTGTCATAAATGCATGAAATAGTTGGAATTGTGAGTAGTTGTAAGAGTAATAAATGTTCATCTAGGCTTAATTATTGATAAAATGTGTTGAAAAATGATTTACGAGCCTAGAGGCGAAATTGTAATTTTGCCATAGTGCAAGGGCAAAATGGTAATTTTTGCCTAAGTGTAGAAATTGATGCATTATGATCATAGAATGATCTAAATGAGTGAATATTATCGTTATAGATCAAGAAGAGCGTGGAATTAACCTTGACCGGGGGAAAGGCAAGGTCACGGATTAAACCGTTAGTTGACGCGTTTTCCATCGAGTAAATTTATGTGTAAACAATGCAATTTATATATATATATTATTGTTGCTAACTAGTGTATAGCACAATTGAGAGCATGTATGATTCAAGTAGATTTAATGTGGTAGTTATTGAACAACTCTAGTATGAATGATGGAATGGATATGTAAGTGTGTTATATCAATTCTTGATGGTGGGCAAAGTGCGATACCACCTTAATACATAATTACGATGGGCTATGTGTGATACCATTGTCTATTTATCATTTGGTGGGCTATGTGCGATACCACCGTAACTAACCTCATGGTGGGCTATGTACAACACCACCCAAATAAATTGATGGTGGGCTAAGTGCGAAACCACCAAGAAATCGATCTTGAGTAGTTGATAAATAGATTGTAATGTGTTGATTATGTAATATTGTGATGCTAAGTGTAGGGAGTTATGCTAATGAATGCATACATTGATCTTATGACATGGTTGGAAGGTGGAAATGGGAAAAATGAGTAAGCATGATTATGAATGTGGGTTGTTTCTTGTTTAGTATGTATTGTTATATAATTGTTTAGCATATACTAAAATGTTTTATTGTTTACATGTAAACTTACTAAGCTTAAAGCTTACTTTCCTCTCTTTCCCTTGTTTTATAGAGTTTAAGAGCCGAGCCGCAATACGCCGGTAACCAGAAAACTGCCCACACTATCTGCTCACCTCGGTATATCTAGACTTAGTGATTTTGTATATGGCATGTATAAGGGCTAGACTAGTTAGATTATTTCATTATTTTGGCCAAAGGCGTGTTGGCCTCCTGTTAAGATAACTATTTTGTATATTGCCATGGTTGATGGTTCACCTTATCATTTATGAAAATACAAAGTTATTCATGGAAATTCATATTGAAATTTTGATATGTTATTTGATATGTTGAATGGATTCATGTGGTGCGATCAAGAGGGAAGCAAAAAGTTAGGTAATTAGCCTTGTTATTGTTCACACAGGTAGGCACACGAGCGTGTGTCTAGGTTGTGTGTGACACACGGCCAGTCCATGGGCGTGTGCCCAGGCCGTGTGAAGTTTGTACCTTGAAATTGGAATTTGAACTGCCACACGGTGGAAGCACACTGGCATGCCCAGGTAGTGTGGATTAAGCAGAGGTGACCGTGGGCCAACCATATGAGCGTGTGTCCAGGTCGTGTGATTCAAGTCAGTGTCAACCACGGGTGTCGAACACGGGCGTGTGAGATGATATACGAGTGTGTCATCTCCCCTATGGGCGTGTGGCCCCTGTTCAGGAAAATTTTTCTTGAGTGTGTAAGAGATTCCAAATTATCTCATAAATCTTTTGGAAACGTGTTAGGGCTTCGTAGGTCCATTGTAAGGTCGATAGGCATACAAAATGGAAAAGTTTTAATCGTGAATAAGTTTGATAGTCTAAAGTTGTATATTCGTGCGAGTTAAGTATGGTAAGGCCTCGTGTGAGTTAAGTGTGGTGGCTTCTGATGATTCTAATCCTTGTTTTTATGTAGTATATGGATCCCAATCAATCAGCTGCTGATGACGCAGCTAGTAATGCGCTGGCTCCCACGCAAGGGACCGCGCCTGTGTAGAGTGGACCCGGGACTAGTGGTTAAGGAGAAGAAGCTTGGGAATCCTTTCTCCAAATGATGAGTAACTGGTACACTGAATATGTACGAGCAAATCCCAATACTCAACCTCCTCCACCCCCTCCTATACCTCAGCCAGATCCTGTGGCTCCCCAAGGTATAGAATTGGTGAGGACAACTAAGCCTCTGGTAGACAAAATTCGAAAACAAGGGGTTGAGGACTTTCGAGGTAATATAGATGATGACCCTGAGAGGGCGGAGTTCTGGCTTGAGAACTCAATGAGAGTATTTGATGAACTCTCATGTACACCTGAGGAGAGTTTAAAATGTGACGTGTCCTTGCTAAGGGACTCAGCATACCATTGGTGGAAAACATTGACATCAGTAGTTAAAAAGGAGAAAGTGACGTGGGACTTCTTTTTGGAAGAGTTCCGAAAGAAGTACATAAGTCAGAGGTTTGTGGACCAGAAATGAAAGGAGTTCCTTGAGGTAAAGCAAGGAAAAACGACTGTGGCAGAACATGAGCACGAATTTGTTAGGCATAGTAAATACGCGTAAGAGTGCATGTCTACAGAAGCGATTTTATGCAAGAGGTTTGAAGATGGGTTGAATGAAGATGTCAAACTTTTAGTCGGGATTTTAGAGCTAAAAGAATTTGTGGTATTGGTGGATAGGGCCAGTAAGGCCGAAGAATTGAGTAAGGAAAAGATGAAAGCCGTGAGTGAGGCCCGGGATCCAAGAAAAAGGCCGATAAGCAAATCCTACCAAGCACAATCGAAGAGGTCTAAGGAAGTGAACCCTCGGACGAGTACATCAGTCGGGTATTCGCAAAGAGAGCAAGGCAACACATACTCGGGTTCAAGAGTTCAAGCCACCTCGATGGCAAGTGTGGGAAATTCAAAGTCCAAACCAGAGTGCCCAAGTTGTGGCAGACATCACACTGGGGAGTGTTGGGGAAACAACAGGAATTGTTATAAGTGTGGTTCCCCCGACCATTTCATCCGAAATTGCCCTGAAAGGGATGACAAGGAGAAGAAACAAGAAATAAGATCAAGCAATGTATCTTCTAGGGGTAGGCCACAAAAGAACCAGAGAAGTGGGGCTAGTAAGAGATGTGCATCACGAGACTCTGCTGTGAGGCCAGAGGGTCGAGCACCTGCCAAGACTTATGCCATTCGCGCTTGTGAAGAGGCATCATCACCAGATGTAATAACTGGAACTTTCTCTCTTCATAACACCTTTGTTATTACTTTGATTGACTCGGGGTCTACCCATTCTTATATTTGTATGAGATTGGCATCTAGTTTGAGTATGAATGTTGAGTCTACTAAATTTATAGTAAAGGTGTCAAACCCGTTAGGTAGACACGTGCTAGTTGACAAGGTGTGTAGAAATTATCCTTTGACAATTAAAGGTCATTGTTTTCCGATAAACCTTATGTTTTTGCCTTTTGATGAGTTTGATTTGATTCTTGGTATGGATTGGTTGACTACCCATAGTGTTTTAGTGAATTGTGGTAGTAAATTTATTGAATTGAAATGTGAAAATGGAGATGTTATTTAGGTTGAATCAGGTGGGTCAGATGGTTTACCAGTGATGATTTCTTCCATGGTGGCTGAGAAATAGTTGAGAAAAGGGTACGAATCTTATCTCACTTTCGTGTTAAATACTCAAGAGTCTAAAGCAAAGATTGAAACAGTGCCGGTTGTATGTGAGTATTCGGATGTATTCCCAGAAGAGTTACCCGGATTACCTTGAATTAGAGAAGTAGAGTTTGGAATTGAGTTAGTTCCGGGAACGGCACCTATTTCAATTGCTCAATATAGGATGGCCCCAGTACAGTTGAAAGAACTAAAGGTTTAGTTGCAAGAGTTGACGGATAAGGGTTTTGCGAGACCGAGTTATTCACCATGGGGTGCTCCGGTACTATTTCTAAAAAAGAAAGATGGGTCGATGAGATTGCGTATAGACTACAGACAGCTCGGCAAAGTGACTGTGAAGAACAAGTATCCCTTACCAAGGATAGATGATCTATTTGATCAACTAAAGGGAGCTACGGTGTTCACCAAGATTGACTTGAGGTCCAGTTATTACCGGTTAAGGGTTGAGTAAGATGTGCCGAAAACTGCATTTTGGATGAGGTACAGCCATTACGAGTTTCTAGTCATGCCGTTCGATTTAACGAATGCTCCTACCATTTTTATGGATTTAATGAATCGTGTCTTCCGACCTTATTTGGACAAGTTTGTGGTTGTCTTCATTGACGACATATTGATTTATTCTCGGGATGAGAGTGAACATGAGCATCTGAGAATTATTTTACAAGCTCTAAAAGACAAGCAGATGTATGCTAAATTTAGCAAGAGTGAGTTTTGGCTTTGAGAAGTCGGATTCTTAGGACACATCATGTCGGGTGATGGTATTAGAGTTGACCTGAGTAAGATCTCGACTATTGTGAAGTGGAAAGCACTGAGAAACGTGTCAGAAGTTAGAAGCTTTTTAGATTTGGCAGGATACTACAGACGATTTGTAAAGGGGTTCTCTATGATTGCTACCCCGATGACGAAACTGTTACACAAAGATGTTAAGTTTGAATGGACTGAAAAATGTCAACAGAGTTTTGAGAGATTGAAAACATTGTTAATTGAGGCACCGGTTTAGTACAACTTGAGTCAGGGAAAGAGTTTGTAGTCTATAGTGATGCGTCATTAAATGGTCTCGGTTGTGTGTTAATGCAAGAGGGTAAGGTGGTAGCTTACGCCTCGACACAGCTAAAGTCGCACAAGAAGAATTATTCGACTTATGATTTGGAGTTGGCTGCGATTGTTTTCGCATTAAAGATTTGGTGACATTATTTATATGGTGAGAAGTGACAAATCTTCATGAATCATAAGAGTTTGAAATACTTGATAGATCAAAAGGATTTGAATTTACGAAAATGATGGTGGCTTGAATTATTAAAAGACTATGAACTAGTAATCGATTACCACCCGGGAAAAGTGAATATAGTTATGGATGCCCTGAGTAGGAAATCCCTGTATGCTTTGAGAGCTATGAGCACGAGTTTGGCATTGTCTGATGATGGTACTATATTGGCTGAAATGAAAACTAGACTGTTATTTGTCCAACAAATATGTGAAGCTCAAAGGAATGATAGTAAGATACAAGCTAAGAGAGTTATGTGTGAATTGGGAAATGAATCTGACTTTCGAGTGGGTTCGGATGGTTGTTTAATGTTTCATAACAGAATATTTGTACCTAGAGATGATAAGTTGATCCGAGAAATTATACATGAAGCACATAGTAGTTGTTTGTCAGTGTATTCCTGGTAGTACGAAAATGTACAATGATCTGAAGAAATTTTATTGGTGGCCGGGTATGAAAAGAGACATCTCGGAGTATGTAACAAGATTCTTGATTTGTCAACAAGTGAAAGATGAGCATCAAGTGCCTTCAGGATTGCTTCAGCCAATGATGGTTCCCGAGTGGAAGTGGGATCAGATCACTGTAACACCCCTATCCCGAGTTCATCACCGGATTAAGGTTAGGAGTTGTAACACCCCAAACCCAGCATGTACGTTGCGACCAGATCTGGTATGTTACAGGGTGAAGTAAAAACGAAGTTTTGTTTAGGTTAGGAAAAATCGTACTTGTGAAAAACTTTTCGATTTAAAGCGATGTCTTTGAAAACAGTGGTTTGGTAGTTTAGGAAAGATTCCAACTTTTAGTTAAACAGATATGCGTTTAGCTTGATAATATTTGGAAGAAATCGTATATTTTGAGTTACTCGTAATTTAAAAAACCCCATTTTTAATTTCGTGATTAAATTTGCATAGTGTCAAAAATTTAAATTAAACAATAAATAAAATAAAACCCAAATACTAATTTAGAAAGGCCTTATTACACGAATAGAATCCCCTAATTAAAATTTAAAGTAAAGGAAGAAAAGTTTACGAAAAGTAAAATCTTTATGGCCTCCACAAGTCCGCCTCGGCTCCCATATCCACGGTCTACGGATTACCTGAAAGGTTAAGCAAAAGGGGTGAGTCACCGAGACTCAGTGTGTAAATCCCCTACAACACATAATTGGCTCGAGGCCCACAATCGCATATTGGGCCTTAGCCCACTCAAGGTGACATACAAGTAGATGAATGCATCATGGCCCAGCCCTAACCTAGTTTTTTTTTCCATCCTCTACACACCATCCCGTACCAGCCAATCACACCGTGGGGATTTCTACAATCAACCCTCCATCCGCTACACTCCATATGTGGCACCTTGCCACTGGTGACAGAGTCACAAAATATCATATGTGGGGCCAACCCATTTGTGGTACCAAACCAC
Organism: Gossypium bickii; assembly: GCA_025503065.1. Classification (NCBI taxonomy): domain Eukaryota; kingdom Viridiplantae; phylum Streptophyta; class Magnoliopsida; order Malvales; family Malvaceae; genus Gossypium; species Gossypium bickii. The sequence continues at coordinate 82,230,340 of CP106713.1, read as the reverse complement.
TAGTGACAATCCCTCATAATCATGCATGTGGGGCCAACCCACCGTGGTACCGAACCACTGGGAAAAGTCACGAAATCATACGTATGTGGTACCAAACCACTGGTGGTTCCAAACTACTGAGACTTAGTCACGAAATCAAGAATGTGGGGCCAACCCACTTGTGGTACCAAACCACTAGTGACAGTCTTAAGCACTGCCCCTTTACAACATATCCAATCCCTGCATAACATATGTAAACCCAATGAAAGTATCATGCTATTTAAATGAACAGTATCATTATGGCATGCATACACATATTAACTCATACATAACACAAGGTACTTACCTGGTATTTCAACCATACCCATATAGGCATAAAGACTATCCATCTAGTCACTTCGGCTTTTCAGCCCCAAACGATTAGTATCACATATTAATATTAAAGTGTGAAGGTTTACACACCTGGTTACACGCAGCACTATGCTATCTATGTCGACACTATCCCTAGCAGAAACTACCGCTATCTGCCTAGTACTCTGCTCTGAAGCTGGCCTACAACCTGGTGGCCAATCTTGAACAGCAGACACCACGCGCTTCTTGAACTTAGGGGCTGGGTTTACGGGTCCAACCCCCTCATTTGCCTGATCGGTATTGGATTCCATCAAAAGATCTTGTCAGACGCTACTATAATGAAACATGGTTGTTAAACCACAATATACGGTTAAGGTAACGAATACGATAATGAACCTAAACAAAATCTAAAGAGAACACCCTTACCTTGAAATCCCGAAAAGAGAGATAGGGTTCAAAGATTAACGGTTTCCGGCTTAGGGATTTAGATGATTTGATTTCCTTCAATTCCCGAAATAGCGCCCCACAGAGAACACAATAAACAATAAGAATCATAAATCCAACGATGGCCTTACCAAGCCAATTAGCCATTCGGCTTTGGCCTCCAAAATCGAAAGAGAAAAATAAAGAGTTAAAAGAAGTCGCCACTTACCTTAACACAGAAGATTCGGCTATCACTTAAGAGAAAATTTGGCAATGACAGGGAAGAAGATGAAAGGGCCAAAGAAATAAAATAAAGAACTACAAAAGCAATTTAGGGGTCTTTGCCTTTAGAAGAGATCAAAAGAAAAGATGAAAATGAAAAGGCTATGAAGATTCAGCTTGTAGATGAAATCAGAAAAGGGAACTATGGACAAGGGACATTCGGCTATAGCATAGAAAATGGAGATGAGAAGGGGGTTAGAGGTTTCGGCTTTTGAGAAAAACAATTGAGAGAAGAAGAATAACATGAAATGAAAAGAAGTGGTAGGAATGGTAAAGAAGAAGAAGAATTTTCGGAAAGACTTTGGTAGGTTCGGCTTTAGCAGAAAATGAAGAGGAGAATGAAAGAAACCTCAAATGCCGAAAATGGGAAGAGAACTCTTACTTGACTATTCAAAATTTCGGCACTTACCAACCCAAAAGCCGAAAATGCACTATTTTGAGAACAAAAAGCCTATGTTTCCAAAGTAGAAATTCGGCACACCCTAGCCATACAAAAATTGATCCCCCTACTATGAGTTTGAAATTCAGCCAACACCGAGCTCACAATGCCCATCCCTTTCTTTTCTCCTCAAATTCCTCCTGATCACCTGTTTGAAATATTTTGAACACTTCAAGCTCCACTTTTTCTTCTCTGCCATTCATTCAAATTATTTGACTCAGTCCACTCCCCTAACCTGAAGTGTCCCAGTTGAATTCTGCCTCTGCTCTCCCTGACGCCAAAAAGAACTCCCAAATGAACTCCTTGTGACTTGAACCTGGTACCTCTCCTACTTTCTGTGGCGTCACTTACCAGCATCTTAAATGGGGCCTCCTTGCCACTCTTCCACTCATTTTATTGTGTCAACCAAATACCAACATAATCCCTTAAGTCCTATTCCAACAAGCTCCTCCACTAAAGTGCCTAAAAAGAAAATTTTAGCCAGGGCTCCGGCTTTTCCCCGGGCCTTTCCTAGACTCCCATACACCCTAAACAAGCACATTACACAAAGCATACACACAAAACACATAAAATGTATAGCCCCTAGATCAGGATATTACAGAAGTGTTACCAGGCATATCAGAAACATTCACAGACAAAATCATACATTCAATCATCATTTTCAGACATAATGTCCCTTAAATAGGTTCTTGAGACCCTAATTGTGCTAAGAAGTCGAGTCGGGACTAAACTGAAACACATATGAAATTTCATGAAAATTTTGAACTTTTCTAAAATACAAGGGAGACACGCCCATGGGAGGAGACCGTGTGCTCTCTATGGCTTCTAGACACCCCCGTGTGTCCTTTCGTGCCTATATACTGACTTGGTCCCCACGGCCACCAGACACGGCCGTGTGTCCTAACTGTGGTCCTATATTGACTTCCCCAACACAGCCACCAAACACGCCCGTGTTAAGGCCGTGTTGTTTTTAAGCTACATTCTGCCAATTCACCCACGGTCTTAGGCACGCCCGTGTGCTGCAACTGTGTGACATTCTAGGCCATTTACAAGGCCAAAATGCCACCCATAAGGGTCAAACCTATAAGGAACATATATCATCACATTTTATTCACCTATAACCATCAAAACATACCAAAATTAATCATTCCAACCATGACCATTTCAAGGACTAAAACTCATACATAACTAAAGCATATCTTTATCATTTAACCAACCAAAACTTACCTATTTCATGAGCATTAAACCATACCAAAACTATACATATATCACATTCATTTAACCAAAGTCTCAACTCATAATTAGCCAAGTCACATTGCTAAAATCATATAACATCTTATACCAAAATACTAGCCGATACATGCCATATCTAGCTTTCTACATTATCAAAGTGCACCAAAATAAGTTTAGTAGTGTGATGACAATCCGTGACGGTCCCGAGCCTTCAGTAGCTTTGACGACCTATAAAACAGATTAAACACGCACAGAAAGTAAGCTTTCCACAAGCTTAGTAAGTCATTGACAAATAACTTAACATAATTCATTCATAAGTATGGCAATTTGAATTCAATAACATATCCTTAATTCAAGCACATAAATGAACTCTTTGCTCATTTGGTTTGCCATTTCTTACCAATCCACACATCCCAAAGATCTCATTTGCTCATATCTCAAACATACATATATCTCAAATGTTTATTTGCCTTAATGCACATGCATACTTACCTTCCATGCTTATACAAAGCATATATATATCAACGTACCTGAAATGGATGTACATTCACGTATTTGTTCCTAGCTCAGAATTGTAATTCGTATCATAGATTTGCCCGTTGAACCATTAGGAATCTAGTAGGATACTCAAAAAGCTTGAAATAGTCATACAATGCCAACGTCCCAGACGAGGTCTTATATGCACTCAGATATCAATGCCAATGTCTCAGACAGGGTCTTACACAAATTAGTATGATGCTGATGTCCCAGACATGGTCTTACACGTAAAACTCATTCGATGCCTACATCCCAAACGAGGTCTTACACATAAAGATCAAATCGATGCCAATGTCCCTGACGTGGTCTTACACGAAATCTCAAATCAACACCAACGTTCCAGACGTGGTCTTACATGATAAAACAGAACAGATACCTACGTCATGACAAAGTTAATCCCATCTATTCTGAAGTTCGAATGAGACTTCTCAGATATTGTCGCTATATTGACCTTATCTCGTAATCCATATACTCCACATCTCATAAACATTCATTCTCATTATTAGTCATATGAACATTTACAAATTCATACAAATACGTTTATTTGCATAATGACTTACCTCGGATTTCGGTTTATCGGAATGAAAACGGCTACTTGTTTACTTTCGCCTTTCCGCGATCTAAATCCATTTTCCTCAGTTCTTGATCTAAACATATTTAGAATTAACCATTTCATTCATTAATTCCTTCAATTAAATCCAAGGACACACATTTAGGGCTATTTGCAAAATAATCCTCATATTTGCATAATTTAGCAATTGAGTCCATTTTTCTCAAAATATCAAATTCAAAAAATCCACTTATACACAAGCTTGGTCGAATATATACACATCACATACAAGCCCACATTTTTCATCAAATTTACAATTTAGTCCCTCAATTTGCCATTTTCTCAATTTAGCCCTATTTAGCTAAATTCATCAAAAATTCAAGAACAAAGTATGTTCATCAATTACATATGTATCATTTAACACCATAGAACATCACAAAACTCAACATAGCATCAATGGCATTTCACACAAACATCATCATTTTATGAAATCGAGACATGAGTTTTAAAGCTCTCGTAGCAACCATTGCAAAAACGTAAAAATTATCAAAAAAATCGATCAAAAACTAACCTTAATTTTGCTTAATGAATGCCAAAAATGAGAAAGCTCCAAAACCTTTCTTTCCCCTTGATATTCGGCCAAAGAAAATAATACAATTACTAAATTGCCCTTCCATTAAACATATAAAACAATTTATTACTAAGGTTATTATGACATTCTACCATCCACTAATTCAATAATGGCTTAATTTCCATATAAGGCCCCCAACTTTACAAAGCCACAACATATAAGTGCTTTAACATATAGCAAGCAAATTTTACATTTTATGCAAATAAATCCTTTTGTCAAATTAAACACACAGACGGACAAATTAGCTCACTGAAATTTACCACATGCTTAGTCACATATCAACAGCACATAAAATAATATTAAAATATTATACAGACTCGGATTTGTGGTCCCGAAACCACTATTTCAACTAGGGTATAAACCGGACTGTTACAATCCCCATGGATTTTGTGACGGGATTGCCCATGACTCTGAAAAAGAAAGATGCAGTATGGGTTGTCGTTGATAGAATAACGAAGTCGGTTCACTTTATACCGGTGTGTGTTGATTATTTGTTGGATAAGTTAGCCGAGTTGTATATTGCAGAAGTGGTAAGATTGCATGGAGTACCCGTATCTATTATCTCAGATAGAGATCCGAGATTTACTTCGAGGTTTTGAAAGAAGTTACAAGAGGCCTTAGGTACAAGTTTGAGTTTTAGTACTGCATTTCATCCTCAAACTGACGGTCAGTCTGAGAGAGTATTCCAAGTTCTTAAAGATATGCTCCGATGCTGTGTGTTAGAGTTCGAAGGTAGTTGGGAAAGATACCTACCCTTGGTCAAATTTGCTTACAATAACAGTTATCAGTCGAGTATACGGATGGCACCGTATGAGGCCTTGTATGGTCGAAAGTGTCGGACTCCTTTGTATTGGACCGAGCTTAATGAAAAGCAAATTCATTGGGTCGATCTGGTTAAAGAGACTGAAGAAAAGGTGAAAGTGATTAGGGATAGTCTGAAAGCTGCTTCAGACCAGCAAAAGTCGTATGCGGATTTGAAAAGAAAAGAGATCGAGTTTAAGGTAGGTGACAAGGTATTTCTGAAAGTGTCTCCGTGGAAGAAAATATTGAGATTTGGTCGAAAAGGGAAGTTAAGTCTGCGATTCATAGGACCGTACGAGATTACCAATAGAATTGGGTCAATAGCATACTGGTTGGCTTTGCCGGTAGAGTTATAGAAGATTCACAATATGTTTCATGTATCAGTGTTAAGGCGTTTTCACTCCGATCCTTCGCATGTGATTCCTCCAACAGAAATTGAGATACGATCGGATATAACATATGAAGAGGAACCGATCAAAATCTTAGCTCGAGAGGTAAAACAGTTGAGGAATAAAAACATAGCCTTAGAAAAAGTGTTATGGCAAAAGCATGGTGTAGAAGAAGCTACGTGGGAACAGGAAGAAGCCATGAGAGAGCAATATCCAAACCTTTTACCGGTAAAATTTTTGAGGGCGAAAATCTCTAAATGGGGGGAGAATTGTAACAGCCCAATTTTGGGATTAGTCGGAACAGTGATCTCGAGATCACTAATCCGAGGTTTAAGAAAATTATTTTGATGTTATTTTATGTGTTATGGTATTATTATAAGGCTATGTGAAAATTTTGGTGCATTAATTTGAGTGATAGCATGCTTAATTGTGAAAAAGGACTAAATCACATAAATTGCGAAAGTTCTATTTTATAAGGTAGAGGTACCTAATAGCTATAGAATGTAATTTGGAGGTTCTTAAAGTGCAATTAGGCCATTTATCTAGTGATGGCCGGCCATATAGGAGCTAGGGAGACAAGATTTTAATGTTTGTCAAATTTGGTGGATATTAGGTGATAAAAATGAATAAAATAAGATGAATAAAGATGTTATCATCTTTTCACTATTCTTCCACCTTCATCCATCGAAAATTTGAAGAGAAATAGGGGTTTTGAAGCTCAAAACTTTCAGCCAACATATTCCCTAGCAAGTAAGTGATTTTGGTGGTTTTATTTGATAATTTTTGCAGTTTAGGAGTCCCCAAAGCTTAAGCTAGCTAATTAGGGGACTATTTTGCTAAAATTGCTTGAAAGTTTAGGGACGTTCCATGAGAGTGTTCATGTTGTTTGTTGAGTTTTTATGGAGGAAAATAAATGTTAGGGAGGTAAGAAACAATTCTTGTGAAAGGTGTTAGCATGAAAACACCTAAATAGGACTTAAATGCAAAGAATGAAATTGTGTCATAAATGCATAAAATAGTTGGAATTGTGAGTAGTTTTAAGAGTAATAAATGTTCAGCTAGGCTTAATTATTGATAAAATGTGTTGAAAAATGATTTACGAGCTTAGGGGAAAAATTGTAATTTTGCCATAGTGCAAGGGCAAAATGGTCATTTTTGCCTAAGTGTAGAAATTGATGCATTATGATCATAGAATGATCTAAATGAGTGAATCTTATTGTTATTGATCAAGAAGAGCATGGAATTAACCTTGATCGGGGAAAAGGCAAGGTCACGGATTAAATCGTTAGTTGACGCGTTTTGCACCGAGGTAAGTTTATATGTAAACAATGCAATTTATATATATACGTTATTGTTGCTAACTAGTGTATAGCACAATTGAGAGCATGCATGATTCAAGTGTATTTAATGTGGTAGTTATTGAATAACTCTGGTATGAATGATGGAATGGATATGTAAGTGTGTTATATCAATTCTTGATGGTGGGCTAAGTGCGATACCACCTTAATACTTAATTGCGATGGGCTATGTGCGATACCATCGTCTATTTATCATTTGGTGGGCTATGTGCAATACCACCATAACTAACCTCATGGTGTGCTATGTGTGAAACCACCCCAAATAAATTGATGGTGGGCTAAGTGCGAAACCACCAAGAAATCGATCTTGAGTAGTTGATAAATAGATTGTAATGTGTTGATTATGTAATATTGTGATGCTAAGTGCAGGGAGTTATGCTAATGAATGCATACATTGATCTTATGACATGGTTGGAAGGTGGAAATGGGAAGAATGAGTAAGCATGATTATGAATGTGGATTGTTTCTTATTTAGTATGTATTGCTATATAATTGTTTAGCATATACTAAAATGTTATATTGTTTACATGTAAACTTACTAAGCTTAAAGCTTACTCCCGGCTTTTTCCTTTATTTTATTGAGTTTAAGAGCTGAGTCGGGATACCCCGATAACCAAAAAACCACCCACACTATCTGCTCACCTCGGTATATCTAGACTTAGTGATTTTGTATATGGCATGTATAGGGGCTAGACTAGTTAGATTATTTTGTTATTTTGGCCAAAGGCGTGTTGGCCCCTTGTTAAGATAACTATTTTGTATATTGCCATGGTTGATGGTTCTCCTTATCATTTATGAAAATATAAGTTATTCATGGAAATTTATATTAAAATTTTGATTTGTTATTTGATATGTTGAATGGATTCATGTGGTGTGATCTAGAGGGATGCCAAGAGCTTGGTAAATAGCCTTATTCTTGTTCACTTGAGTAGGCACATGAGCGTGTGTCTAGGTCGTGTGTGACACACGGTCAGTCCATGGGCGTGTGCTCAGGCCGTGTGAAGTCTGCACCTTGAAATTGGAATTTGAATCACCACACGGGCGAAGCACACGGGCGTTCCCGGCTGTGTGGATTAAGCAGAGGTGACCACGGGCTAGCCATATGGGCGTGCGTCCAGGTCGTGTGATTCAAGCCAGTGTCGACTGCGGGTGTCGAAACGGGCGTGTGAGATGATACATGGGCGTGTCATCTCCCCTACAGGCATGTGGCCCCTGTTCAGGAAAATATTTCTTAAGTGTGTAAGAGATTCCAAATTATCTCAGAAATCTTTTGGAAACGTGTCAGGGCTTCGTATTGCCATTGTAAGGTCGATAGGCATACAAATGGAAAAGTTTTAATCGAGAATAAGTTTGATAGTCTGAAGTTGTATATTCGTGCCAGTTAAAATGGTAAGGCCTCGTATCCAGTTTCGGCGTATAATACGGGTAAGGGGTGTAATAACTCCCGACCTCGTTTAATCTTTGATTACTTCTTAGGTTTGTCAAGACTAGGGTTTCAGAACGTGTAATTTGTACCAACTAATCTGATTGACAAACCCTTAATCCTCCATTAATCACTTTCTTATCCAACTCATTAATCTCCCTAAGGGACTTAGCTACCCAAGGTATTCATAATCTCCCACTCAATTGATATAAACATGTAAATAACACGATTAACCGAAAGAGAAAAGAGATATAGAATAATCCTAACTTGTATCGATTAAGAGCGGAATAGCAAATCTCTTGATTTGGAAAACGAATCTCATCTCTTGTAATGGAGAATAAACTGAAATACTTCAATTAGATGAAAGAAATCTTGAATCAAAATCAATTCCAAGAGAAAAGAATAAAGCGTTTTAGAAAAATAAGAAAAAACTAAACCTAAATCTTACTCCTAAACTACAAGGTTTTTGGATGCATCTAAAATGACTTAGTTACATCAAATCCCTAAGGTTTTTTTATAGAATTTTAGTAGCCCGAATTAGGTCTTCAACATGTCCTAAGTCTTTGTATAAAGTTGATTGTGTAGATGAAAATAGCCTCCAAATACTTGGGCTCCATGTCGGTCCTATGGCACGCCATAGACCTTGCATGGCATGACACGACATGCATTTTGTGGGTTCTTGAGCTCGTGTCATACTTTATCAACTTAGTAACCTTGTGCATCACTTGTCCCAAGTTCCTATGTCCATTGGGTCTTAAATTAAGCATCCTTCACACTCAATTACACAAATTAGAACTACCTAAGGCCTGTGTTGGCCTAATAGGTCACTAACACTCACAAAATGGTGTAAAAACACTTATTTTATTAATATTTAAAATAAATTACTAAATATCGAAAATGTAAACTAATGAATACCAAAAAATGTAATAATTAATAATAGAAGTGCTAGAAAACAAGCTCTTTAAGTGTAGAAATATACCAAAATGACTATTAGATTTGACGGCAGGTCAAATACCCCCACACTTAAGTCTTTGCTTGCCTTCAAGAAAACTAAACAAAAACAAAATAAAGACTAAAAATAAGAAATAAACATGCAAGAAAAGAAAATGTACTTGAGCTAGCTTAATAGAAGAAATTGGACAGAAATACATTAACAAGATAATGTAAATATACATGTAACTCTAGCATGATACACAATTGACTCAAAATTTCTAAAATTTGATAGGTTAGTTCCTTAGATTACAAAGCAAACAAAGAAAAGAATATTAAGTATAGGTATCCATCAAAACCAATATATAAATATACAATTATGTTGGAAGTAATATAAGTGGTAAAAATATCAAACCTTGGCACAATGTCATCCATATCAAGTACTACCTAAGAACAGGTTGTAACATTTTGCGACTTAGGTTGGCTCAAAATTTAAGAACAGACTCAATAAAAGACTGAGCACTAAAGTAGTTTAGCACATTATATTTTTCCTGATACTCTCCTAATTGTACATGTAACTCACCACCTTATATCAACTTATCCCACCTTCCTTATTTCTCCATTGCTAAAGCCTAGTATAGTATTCATGAGTACAATCATTCGAGCTTGTATTTTTTTTGAACAAATGTGAGCGTATGTTTTTTTCCCACTTTGGTTTTTTTTTCTTCGATATTTTCTCGATTGGAATTTTGCCTTTTTTTTGTTTTTTCTACAAGATCAAAAATCTTATACTCACTATACCATACAATTCCTTAGTTTCACTTAGTTTTTTTTTTTCTCTTGAAAGCATTGTGATGTATCTATCTAATCCCTCAATATCAATGGTCAGATGTCTAAATCCGTGCAAGGACCAAGAAAATAAAGGATCAACTAGATTATTATTTTAGGCTTAAGGTTTCATTTTTGGTTCATCAAGAAAATGGATTCAGCTTCAAAATAGGTACTAGGGAAATATTTACAGGATAACTTTTGGCTCAAAATTGCCTACCAAACAATGCCTTAGGTCATCCCTAGGTAATTCCATACATGGATTAAATCAGACAAGTCTATCAATTTCTACAACCTATAATTCAGTTAAACATGCATGCTATTTATATATCTATTTATCATGTGGTATACTTAACATCTAAAATCTATTCACAGTATAATAAATTGAACTAATTAGTCTAAAATTAGATAAATTAGAATTAATTATTATCAAACTAAATTTATATTTTATTCACAAAATCCTATTAGCATGCTCCTTGTAACATCCTAGATTAGGGGTTATGCATTCGTGCCTAATTCATGAGTTAGTAGGTTTTGGCAGTGTTGGAAGTGTGTTAAGGGTTTTTAGAATTCTAGGATGGAAGAAGAAAGCTTTGGAAAATTATTGGTTTTTAAGTAAAAAGGGGAGCTAGGTAAATGAGGCTTTAAAAGAAACTCCGTGCGAAGCATGACACAAGGAACCATGTGGTAAAATGGCATGTTTTATGAATTATGAATGTGCTATGTGAATTTTAGAAATAAGGAAATGTATGGAAATGTAAGGAAATGTAAGGAAATGTATGGAAATGTATGGAAATGTAAGGAAATATAAGGAAATGTAAGGAAATGTATGGAAATGTATGGAAATGTATGGAAATGTAAGGAAATGCAAGGAAATGTGAGGAAATGTATGGAAATGTAAGGAAATGCAAGGAAATGTAAGGAAATGTCTTGTCTTGGAAATGTAGGGAAATGTCCTGAAAATGTAAAGGAATAAAGAGGAAAGTGAACATTTATGGAAACTAGGAAAATGATTTAGAAATGATTCAAAAAAGGAAAGTGAACATTTCTGGAAACTTGGAAATGTAAGGAAATGTCAAGTTTAAAGAGCCGAAACTAAAATTTTTGGAAACTTAGAAATGACCTAGAAATGACGAGTTTTAAGGTTTAAAAGGGGAAATTAAGGCAAGGTGGCCTTAAAAGAAAAAGTTTGTGAAATTTGACACACAAACAGGCTTGGAAAAGTGGCCTGAAGATGTCACTTAGGGCTTATGGAAATGGCGCCATATGCAAGAGGAATGGGCCTGAGTTCGAGTCACTTGGGAAGCAAATAAAGGAGGTTTTATTTTTGCTTCCAGAAGACTGAGGTGGACGGCACATGCTTCTAGAAAGAAGGTGTTTTATTTTCATAAATATTCGATTAAAAAGGTGATAAATAAAGGATTTTTAAATTGGATTATTTTGAAGAGATAAATGTTGGATTAAACTATTTTATTTAGTGATAATTAAAGAGATAAAGCTATTAAAATAGAAGAGTGATGGCCAAGTAAGGGATTCTAAGTTAGTAATTTCGGCTATAAAAGGAAAAGAGAGGCCATTCTGCATTATTTTCTGTTCTTTGAAAGCCTCTGCCGAATTCTCTTCACCAAATCTTCTTCTTCTTTTATTTTTGCCAAGCCGAAATACCTTGTGTGCTAGCCGAATCCTCTATCTTTATTCTTCCTTCTCTTTTCTTTCTAATCCCTCCAAAACCGAAAGTTGTGAGATCATCATCTAGCCATAGTCGAATCTCTGAAGGTTGAAGTGAAGGTGCAATCGATTTCTTCAAGTAAGGGTAAGATCTCATTCGGTTTCATCCTTTTTCTTTTAAGATTTACCGAAATCTAGGACTAACCCCATTAATATCTTGTTGCCGAAACTTTGAAGAGATCTTTCGAGATTTACTAAGTGTCGACTACAAGGAAGGAGAAGTTCTTTTCCCGAAGGTACACCATAGGCCACGTGTTCCCTAGTTATTCGGTGAGTTTCAGGATTTCTAAGATTAAGGTGAGACATATGTATATTCGGCCAAAGGCCATGTTTTATGTTTTAATGGTTAGATTAAATCTAACGCAAGGTTATAGGAATTTCGACATTCCTAGGAAAACAAGGATCAATTTCGGGATTTGTTGGTGTCCTAATCGGCAACAAGGTAAGTTTAAGAATACTAATCCTACTAGGATTTGGATTTATGGCCGAATGGCTTTTTATTAAATTAGTAAGTGATTAATCAAATGTAGGGATTAAGGAATTAAGCGATAGATCAGATTTTGAAATCTCAAGGAATTTGCTAAGCGAATCAGGTGTGTACCCCACACTATCTTTTAATACGATGTATGGCTTAAACTTGTTATATGTTCTAATATGAAAATATAAGAATGTGGCTAATGTACCATGTTATGGTACAAAGTACTCAGGTACGTTTTCTACTCCTACTAGGATTACGAAATATGTTATATTTAACATGTGAAAAGTGACATGAATGTGAATTTAAGTATGATATGCATAATATGAATAATATGGGGCATTCGGGTTATATGAGAAAGGGGAAGTGAATGTGGTGACTTCGGTCTCACTATCTGAATGTGGTGACTTCGGTCACATTATCTGAATGTGGTGACTTCGGTCACATTATCTGAATATGGTGTCTCATGATACAATTATCTGGTGGCTATGCCACGAATTTTATATGGGCGATGAGCACGTCGATTGCAATGCGCGCTTCGATGGTGTGTAGCGGATGGAGGTTGACTTAGTAGTCCCGGTTGTGTGTTGGCGGCAGTGCGGGGGTGTGTAGCGGATGGACAATTAGGTTTGGGTTTGGGTTGCATCATCATTTTTTATATGAATAAGTATTTGATATGAAAATGCATGCCTGATCTATTGAATTTTAGTGTTGTGTACACATTTAGTCTGTTGACTCACCCTATTGTGGGACTATTTTTCAGGGGATGATCAATAATGGACCGGGTTCGGCAGAAGCTTAGGGATGGCCATGCTCAGCTTGAAGTTTTATTCAATATAGAAATTTAATTTTATTTAAGTATTTTAGAATTTTATTTTGGGATTTTACTTGATGTAATAAGGCCATAAGTTACATTTCTTTACTTTTTTTTTAATTACTATGTTACGAATTATTTTCAATTAAAGTTAAGTAAAATTTATTCTTTAAAAATAAACCCTAATTGTTTTGTCACCTTAATTAATTGGATTTTAAAATAAGATAAATGGGTTTTTTTTAAACTCAAGCCCAACCCAAAACAATATTTCTTTCAAAACACACTATTTTTCCCAAAGTACAAAAGAACTTTGAAACCGGTTTACTTAAGGAACATACCAGATCCGGTTCAGGCTCGTGGGCCGGGTTCGGGGTGTTTCACTCCTAACCAATCACTTCTATTTCTACAAGCTCAAGCGCATGGGAAACACAAAAAATAAAAATTTTAAAACTACTAAAGACAAAGAGAAATAACAAAAAAAAAAATTAAAAAATATTCCTAAGTCGCCCTCACACTTTATTTGGCATATTGTCCTTAATGTGCAATAAAAGATAAAGGAAAGAGGTTAGCTAATGTTATGTTCTTTCTTATCTCATATATTTGAATGATTGAACTTTATTTGTGGTGCCTTTGAATGGCATATTGGATAAGTATGAGATGAATGAAATGTTGTTATGTATTTGATGGTTGAAATGTAATTTTGAACCTAGGAATTGATCTACATGTGGCATGTCTTGTTGTGCAAGGAATAATGCATGAAATTGCTTGAATTAGGGGTCAAAAAGGGTGCACATGGCCTGGGACACGGTCAATCACACAACTGTGTGCGACACACGGTCATCATGCACACCTATGTGTACTTATTAATTATAGGTGCAATATCCACGTGACCTAGCACACGGCCGTGTGAGCCAAAATTGATTGCTACATGGCCTGCAACATAGTCGTGTACCCTATTTTGAATACTCACACGGGCGGACACACGGGTTGGGACATGGTCGTGTGTTCTGACTTCTAATGTTCACACGGTCGTGTGACCCCTATTTCCAAATTTTGCAAGTTTTTTTGAAATTTTCTAATTTGTTTCGATTTGATCCCAAATTGTTTCCAAGATTTTTTAGGGCTTCGTAAGCTGGATTTAATGCTTATAAGAGTATTTATACCATGAGTTAAGGTATTTATTGTATGTTTTGAAATTAATTGAATAGCTGTTCTAAAATGTTCTGTTTTGCTTGGTAATACTCTATAACCCTAATCTAGTAATGGAGACGAGTTAGGGGTGTTACAAAACTTTTATATGAATCAAATTTATATATTAATTTTAACTGTGTTCTCTATTCGTGTACAACAAGTTTGTACACATGATGCATTCAATATTTAACTATAAAATTAAATTAATTCAATGATTAACTTAAATCTTGTGACAACTAAACATAACACCAATTGTGTTTGGATTATGTTTGCTTCAACCATAGGGTGTGACCCTGTAGGCTCTTGTAACGTTAGTAGTAATATTAGAGTATTTCTAATGTTACAAGAAGTGAGTGGCATCTAGCGATGCATCATTGCTACCCAAGTTACAAGAAGTCGTGATTCGACATAATATTTCTGTGATAAATTTTTATGTATTATATCCTTTTATCCTTTATATCTAGATTGGACACAAGTCATGGAACACTTACACTTGTATAGTCCAATCTCATATTTCTTAATATTTTGAGTAGACTACAATAAACAAATAAGTTGATATGATATCAACTTATTTGAGTATGGACATGCATTTCTAGTCTCAATCCATCAAGTCGCCTAAGATATTGCTCTCATTATGTAGGAGCAAAAAATCCTATCTTGATAAATCATATCTGATGCGATCCCAGCCGCATCATGTCTCGATACAATTCGATGACACCAGGAATGGCTTAGACACGAGGGGCCCAAGTGCAAAATGAAGTTGTTAATTTGTTTGCAAGCTTTAATTGATCGAGTATGGGGAGAAAACATTACTGGGCTAATTGAACGATCGTGGACAAGTCACTCAAGTAGGCCTTGCAACCTCCTACAACCTAATCTAGCTCATTCGTAGCTCATTGAGCTCAATTCCAGCTCATTTTTAACTTAGCATTATTTCGTTGCTGGAATAAACTTTTAATTTGGTTTTTATTTAAATTAGTTTATTTAGCTCAAATAATTAATGTTGTGTTTAAATGTGTCATAATCTGGACATTATAATTAAGGTTTAAAACATGTTTAATAATTGTTTTTAATGTGTCTAAGTTTGAGACAAATTAAATTCATGTTTAAATTAAATTTGCTTAGTCAAATTTAATATGTCTTAGATGAATTAATTTGCTGAATTTAATTGTTTTAGGCACATGCATGGACAGCTTAAATGTAGTGTGCTGATGGTTGAGATGCTCCAAGCACCTCTTCATTTAGTCCAAGAGCTTGAGCTGCTGATTTCTCTTCCCCAAGCTGCCCATTGTGTTCTCCAACAGCCCTTACGTGTTTTCAGAGTTGCTGGAGGTTCCATTCACATTTTGAGCTTTCACACCCAATGCCTATTGAAGTGCCCAAGATGATTCTAATAGCTCAAGACTATTCAGTTAATCAAAACAGCATATTAAAGCAAGTTCACACCTCATGGCCAAATTTAATCAAGTCTATTCAGCTCATTATTTATTCCAATTAAGCTAAATGACTTAGGAAACTACAAGGGATGTTCAAGGAAGCTTCAATCCAAGTTCACACCTTAAGGCTCATCAAATTTGGCTGTTCACACCATAAGGGTTGTTCGTGCACCACAATTCCATTAAAAATGGCTACTGCATTTTTGGCTTCCCAAGAGATGAATTAATCACATTCATGTTGCCTTGGCTGATCAAATACTTACTGAATTTAGCTCATCTCATTAAATCCAATTGATTAGATGATTGAGAATGCTAATAGCCAAGCTATTGGCGTCACCTAGGTCTAGGACTTGTCAAAAGGCGTGTTGATGCATTTTAATAATCATTTCAACTCATTAAAAGCTTAATTGAGCTAATTACTTTATGTCCATTTGCCTGGAACATGTTCAGCCTATAAATAGCTTGCTTTGTAAACATTTGTGGGTTAAACAATAGACTTTTTGCTTATTTTATGAATATTATACTTGTTGTGAGTGTTCAATTCTCATAGTTCTCTCTTGACTGAATTGACTTATCAAGTATTCTTGTGGTGTCATATCTGTTTTGTTTCGAACTTATCACTTCAATTCAGAGTGTGGCGTTCACCTATACATTTGGTTCCTATCTTCATAAGATAGTGGGTCAAGGTTCCCTCAAACTATCCTTATCATTTTCCATTGATTCAACCTAAAAGCTTGTTTCTAATCTATCTTTTCCATTTTCGAACCAAATATTGAAAATAACTTAGCCTTACTTAATTTTACGATCGGGCATTTAAGCGACTCTAATCATCACTGAAACGAGTTCGTATCATTTGATATCATAGCTTGCAAAATTAAGTAAGTTCTTGACGTTTTCTCACTCTCAAAATTTGAAAAAAAAAATTGAAAAAAATTTAGTTAAAAAAAATTCAGCATCAATTTGCAAGTTCAAGTTTGAAAATCATTTGGGAGTACAAAATTCGTTTGTTTAAAAAAAGAAGAAGAAAGAAGCTCGTTTGAAAAAAAAAAGTTACTGCTGCTTGATTTTACTCCATTTGTTTCATCTAACCATTCGGCCACACTTGAAACCATTTTCAATTTGTTTCTAACCTACCTTTTTATCCCAAATACCAATTCCTACCCGACCAACTCTTGCAAGCCGACTCCACAACGATTGCTATTTAGTCTAAGTAGTCACTTGAGAACTTAGAGAAGCAAACTTGTGTGGAAAAAGACAAGAGATCGTGAGATCATTAGAGTGACAAAAGCCTGAATCTGAGTGAAACACGAGTGGAGTGTTTACTTTCTTTTGAGTGGGATTATGAGACTTTTGCAGTGAGGATCAAAATACTATGTCTCGAAGTTCTGAAAGGATTGTTGATAATGGTGATGTTTTTTCCAACCCAACATATCAAGCACTTATTCACGAGGTATGTCAAATGTTCCAAAGACATCTAAAACCAGTGCGAGAGCAATTGGACGGATGGATAAAATGAGACCAACGAGAGCAAATTTCACCAAGTCAAAGGAAGGGAACAAGATCATCATAGATACAATCGTCCAATGATTATTCGAGAAGAGATCCATATCGTAATTCTTATATGACGAAGAATTCAAGATGAAGTAAAGCAAGCTTCGAGTTTGAAACCTTTCATGCTGAAAAATGAGAAGGTATAAATATCTCTTCTAGTGCATCAAAGTATTCATCTACGGAGATTTAATCACGAAGAGCTGATCATATCTCATATGTAGATGCTTTCCCTTCTTTCCAATGAAAAACTTGTTCTGATTCTTATATGTTATCTTCTTCTTGTAACAAAAGAACGAGACAAAAAGAAATTAAACGAAAAGAGAGGCAAGAAATGTTAATGCGAGAAAATGAGCGAATCCTAAACGAAATGGAGAGAAGAAAAGAGAGATGAGGGAAAAAGAATTTGAAAAAGGAAAAGAGAGTGAAAGAAAGGAAAAAGCGATTGAGATTGCAAAAGAATGTGAGCAAGAAAAGAAAATTGAAAAATAGATTGACATTGAAGAAATAAAAGAAAGTGTTAGTGAAAAGAGTGACGTTGTTAAAAAGGAAAGTGAAATAAAGAGTGAGAGTGAGTTTTCAACCATAAAAGAGACTGTGGAAAGAGAAAGAGAGTTTGAAAAAGAAACAAGTGAAAAAGATGAAAGTGAACAAGAAAAAGCGAGGAATGTTTTTACTAACCTACATGTGAATTATCCTCGTATTATTTCTTCTTTTCAGGTTTCTAGAGATTCAATTGATAAGTTTCAACTTCATTACCTTCCTGATGAGAGACGATTGCGATTGATCGAGAAAGGTAAGGTTGAAGGTGAAATTATTCGACAAGTGCTTAAAGGTAAACAAGGTAAGGAGTCTTTAGCCATTGAATCACGACAATCAAATTTGAATGTTGTAGAGAAAATTGCTGGTGACTTATTTTTCGAAAGATCTCCTCACTTTGATTTGGTTAATTTTCATTCTATGATTAGTGTTGATGATTTCGCTCCAACTAGTGCCATCAAGAATTTTTTTGATGATAAGTTTTGTGATGGTAATTCTGTTGATAAAGTTAAGCTAAATCGGCATATACAAAACTTGACCATGTGTGATAAAGAGTTTTCACATAAAACGTTTGATCTATTTGAATGTGATGTTAATGTGACTTCTCTAAATCTTAGTGCAAAATCCTCATATAAGTATATGCTTGTTCGAATATATTTTGAGAGGATTGGTTGTTTGAATGTGTGTCAGCCTAAATCTTGTTGCATTGATATGTGTGAGTTGTTGATGCAAGAAAAGTCTTTGCTGTTTTTGAAAATGAGTGATCAAAATCGTGTGTTCAAACCCGGAGTAAGTTATCCTAAGTTGTTGTTAAGAAAAGGTGGGCATCGTAATTTTATTTTGAATAAATGTGTTGAACCCTTTCATCTGCTTCGAATTTTATCCTTATTTTTGAAAACAAAACATGTAAATTCTGATCGCTTGCAAAGTCAAAATCAAATCTTTTATTCTGGAAATTGTTCTATATTATGGTTTAAAAGATTCGAGAATGTTTCGCATGATAATGAATTTAAATTGCTTCATGGTCTTTCTATGATGTCGGACATGAAATTGTCAAGTCAAATTGAAATGGCAAGAGAAAACCTTGTTTTTGATCCCGAAGAACAGTGTTCTATAACAATGTTCAAAGGATTGGAGCCATGGATTTTTTTTTTTTTGTTGTCCAAAATTATAACTCTCGAATGCTTTGTGATTCTGGTATATTACCATCGAAGAAATTTTTGATTCATCATGAAACGGTAAGGCCAACTCATGTTTTTTATCCTGGCACTGGTTTATGTGTTCAATTTTTGAATAAGATTCCAAAAAGTTATTTTTTGTTTATAATTCAAAGTGTCACTAATTTATTTCGTTCTTGTGCAGGTGACACTTTGAAATGGTTCCCTCCTAAAGAGGGAGGGCATGCGATTAACATACTTTCTTCTCGAACCATTAGTGATTCTCACAATTTTGGAAGCGACTTTGTCAAGTTTATGAATAAAGGGGATCATGATCTAGAAAGTTTTTCACGAGAAAATGGCCCTATTTGAGGACAAATCATTTTTAAGAGGGAGGGAATGATGCGATCCCAGCCCCATCATGTCTCGATACAATTCGACGACACCAGGAATGTCCTAGACACGAGGGGCCCAAGCGAAAAATGAAGCTGTTAAGTTGTTTGCAAGCTTTAATTGGTCAAGTGTGGGGAGAAAACGTTGATGGGCTAATGGAACGATTGTGGACAAGTCACTCGAGCAGGCCTTGCAACCTCCTACAACCTAATCTAGCTCACTTGTAGCTCACTGAGCTCAATTCCAGCTCATTTTTAACTTAGCATTATTTCGTTGCTGGAATAAACTTTTAATTTGGTTTTTAGTTAAATTAGTTTATTTAGCTCAAATAATTAATGTTGTGTTTAAATCTATCATAATCTGGACATTATAATTAAGGTTTAATACATGTTTAATAATTGTTTTTAATGTGTCTAAGTTTGAGGCAAATTAAATTCATGTTTGAATTAAATTTACTTAGCCAAATTTAATATGTCCTAGCTGAATTAATTTGCTGAATTTAATTGTTTCAGGTACATGCATGGATGGCTTAAATATGGTGTGCTGATGGTTGAGATGCTCCAGCACCTTTTCGTTTAGTCCAAGAGCCATTGAGCTGCTGGTTTCTCTTCCCCAAGCTGCCCATTGTGTTCTCCAACGGCCCTTAAGTGTTTTTACACTTGCTGGAGGCTCCTTTCACACTTATGGCTGTTCAGTTTTGAGCTTTCCCACCCAAAGCCTATTGAAATGCCCAAGCTGATTTTAATAGCTCAAGACTATTTAGTTAATCAAAGCAGCCATTAAAGCAAGTTCACACCTCTTGGCTGAATTTAATCAAGTCCATTCAGCTCATTATTTATTCCAATTAAGCTAAATGACTTAGGAAACTACAAGGGACATTTAAGGAAGCTTCAATCCAAGTTCACACCTTAAGGCTCATCAAATTTGGTTGTTCACAGCATAAGGGTTGTTTGTGCACCACAATTCCATTAAAAATGGCTGCTGTACTTTTGGCTTCCCAATAAAGGAATTAATCACATTCATATTTCCTTGGCTGATCAAATACTTGCTGAATTCAACTCAGCTCATTAAAACTAATTGATTAGCTGATTGGGAATGCTAATAGCCAAGCTGTTGGCGTCACCTAGGTCTAGGACTTGTCAAAAGACATGTTGATGCATTTTAATAATCATTTCAGCTCATTAAATGCTTAATTGAGCTGATTACTTTTTATCCATTCAGCTGGAACATGTTGAGCCTATAAATAGATTGCTTTGTAAACATTTGCGTGTTAGACAATAGACTTTTTTCTCATTTTATGAATATTATACTTCTTGTGAGTGTTCAACTCTCATATTTCTCTCTTGACTGAATTGACTTATCAAGTATTCTTGTGGTGTCATTTCTATCTTGTTTCAAACTTATCACTTCAATTCAGAGTGTGACGTTTACCAATACCTTCGGTTCATATCTTCACATAGATAGTGGGTCAAGGTTCCCTCAAACTATCCTTATCATTTTCCATTGATTCAACCTAAGAGCTTGTATAAGACTCAGTCAATATTAACTTATAATATTGGTTCATTCTTAAGCTCTAGCCGAATATTTATTTTGTCACCTAAACCAACTTAAAACTTCTTTGTTTCTAATCTATCTTTTCCATTTTCGAACCAAATCTTGAAAAAAACTTAGCCTTGCTTAATTTTACGATTGGGGATTTAAACGACTCGAATCATCACCAAAACGAGTTCATATCAATATCCCACTACATAGATGGTGGCATATCCAAAATCAGTCTTTATAGTACAACCTATTAAGGTAGACATTTAATTGTATCAAAATATACGACTCACAATGTTGGGACAATGATGATTTCAAGTCTGAGGATCGTATACATAGTTATCACTATGAGTATTGTTGTGACTATAACATAATATTCCAATAAACATACTCATAGCTGGTCAATCCAGTATATTGTTCTCCAACACATACTCATGTATTGATTTTAACATCCATATGTCAATGACAACACTTTGTCTTCAATCTACTACACATTAGTCTCAATGCATTATTATTGTCCAAGCCCACAATAATACTTGACTAAGGAACTTCTAAAAATAATCATATCATTCTTAGGACTTTATTATTAATCAGTTTATTTACACACACAGAAAAAGAAACTGAAATAACAATGTCAATGCCTTATATTAACAAACAAGGTAAAACGAGTATATGATTATAATCATATCATGATTGGTCTTTGGGCATACTCTAACACATACTTCTATGTTCAATCAACTTCACAATTTCATAAGTAAACATCATACAAGGTTATACAAGGTAACAATATGTTTAATATTATTACTAATTAAACCATTACATGATCAAACATGCACCATTCAAATATTGTGTCAATTAATTACAATCTTGTTTGGACTAAATAATTAATTCAATTTCTTTCCCACATTCATAATGCATGTTCATGTTTTTATTTGAATGAATAAACAACCAAAGCACATAACAACATTAACAGATAATAGAAATCTAAGCTAAGAGAATGCAATCAATCTAACACCAATAGAATTAAGTCATTTTAATTAAATTGAAAGCAGATAAATAATTAGCAATCATGTTTATCAATTTAGAACAAAATGAAAATATTAAAAAGAAAGAAACTAGAAGACAAATTTGGTGTTCTCCGCGGCACAGCTTGTATTCCCTTTCCTCTTTTCTTCTTCTTTGCTCCTATGCACAATTTCCCCTCAAGGTGATGAAGTATTTCTACTCAAAAGAACATCG
Organism: Gossypium bickii; assembly: GCA_025503065.1. Lineage (NCBI taxonomy): Eukaryota > Viridiplantae > Streptophyta > Magnoliopsida > Malvales > Malvaceae > Gossypium > Gossypium bickii. The sequence goes on along the minus strand of CP106713.1, from coordinate 82,208,126 downwards.
AAATGCTCCTCTCAAATGGGAAGTGAATGAATGGGAAATGGGAGAAGAGATAATGAATGATGGATGAGTGAAATGAATGAATAGCTAGTCCCTATTTATACATGTTGAGGCCATATATTTTAGCAAATTAAATCCTTGATTTTTTCCTGGTAGGTGGTCAGGCCTTAATTCATGGAAAATGAGTTGACAACATGGAGAAAGGTTGAGAGAGTTGCTTAATTCAAGGAAGTGGAATGCTTGAATTGTGGAGGGAAGGTGGATGGTCACTTGATTTTAAGAAACGGAGTTGTTTGTTGATTTTTCAAGTGTTTACAAAGTTTTAATGGATGGTTGGGCATCACATAATGGACGGTTGGCCTCTTCCTTCCTTGTGGACGGTTTGGGCTTTTTCCTCCTTCTTGAGATGTCCAGTTTTTCTAACACAATTCTTAAGCTAGGTTAAGAGTGTTGCCAAGGTCTAATAAGCCTATTTGGGGCATCAAAGGATGAAAATTTATCAACTGACTTCTACATGGCTTATGTTGAAGTAATGCTATAGTATTGAGCATCAATAGGTGAGCTTCAATGCTACCTTTTCTTAGTGCATCAGCTATATACAAAACTGCAAAAGTTATGTGTTTTAGTATATAAAATTATCAAAATAACAAATTTATCTTATTATCATCCAACAAGATAGAATTATAACAAAACTCCAAAATTTGTTATCAACCACTAAAAATTTGCATGAATTATTAGTCTAAAAGTCCTAAAGATAACTCTATACTCTTGAGTTATCAATTGCATCCACATTTTTGTAACTAGAAACATGATTGCTTAATTAAATGATAAAGGGGTGTTCATGCTTGGTTGGCATTTCCAAATGTCTCTCCCCTTGGTGAGATATTCGACCATGACATCCTTTTCGATGTCTCAAAAACAATAAATATCCATATTGTCTCAAGCTTCAAGACAGAGAATAGAGCATTGTAAAAATTAAAAATTTCTCAGGGAGTAACTATGACATCATTTCCCTAAATCTTTAAAGATGCTTTACATTCATAAACTACCGCATCAACCGTCGGTTCTTTCAGGGTCAAGCAAAAATTGGTCCACTAATTAAAACGAACTAAGTCTGAAATATCATCATATAAATCAAACAATGGGTTGAACCCCCTATTCTTTGATAAATGTTTTTCCTTGGATCTCCAAGAAGTATTTTTCAACCTCTTGGCTCCGAAAACAAGCGGCATCAAAATCCATCGGTAACTCTGGTTGTGTGGCGCGTTAAACCTTTCTAGGGGTAACACCCCTATAACAAAAGAAAATGATATAACAACAATATAATCTAAAATCAATGCACACACGGATTATAAACTCAGTAGACTTGACAGGTAATGTCTTACTGGTTACTAGAGTTTCACACAAATATGAATGAGTCGAACCAGGATCAATCAATGCAATCACAGTGATATCATAAAGGGTGAAAGTACCAGTGATAACATCTGGGGAAGAAGCATCCTCTCTGGCACGAATAGCATACGCTCTCGCTGGTGCACGAGCCTCCGATCTAACTGCAGTGTCTTTAGTCCCCTTCTGACTGCCACTAACATTTCCCGAATGCCTAGGTGGTCTGCCTCGCACTGACACATTGCTCGGTCTGATGTTCTGGACTATATTCTACTCGGCTAACATCGGGCACTCTCTGATGAAATGATCTGACGATCCATATTTAAAGCAGGACCGATCACGGAATCTACAACTCCCAAAATGCCATTTTCCACAATGCTTGCACTCAGCCCGACTCTACTGAACATTTACCCACACTAGCCATCGAAGTGGCTTGGGAACTCACTGGAGGTCGATCTCGTCTAGGCAGGTCTGAAGTAACTTTATGTTGGCTGGAGTCATCTCTGAACTTCTTAGGCACTGAATGGAAAGTCTTACTCGATGATCTTTTACGAGTGTCTCTAACTTCTATTTCAGCCTTTCTTTTCTCTTTTCCGAGCTCTTCAGCTTTGCAAGCTCGCTCGACTCTTTGATTTCAAGAATACCAACAAGCAACTTTATGTCTTCATTTAGACCGTCTTCAAATCTTTTGCACATAATGGCTTCAGTTGATATACACTTTCGGGCATAACGGCTCAATCTGACAAACTTCCTCTCATATTCTGTCACAGTCATATGACCCTGTTTTAATTCCAGAAATTCTTTCCTTTTCTGATCGATGAACCTCTGGCTAATGTATTTCTTACGAAACTCGGTCTGGAAGAAATCCCACGTCACTTTTTCTTTTGGAAGCACTGATACTAGTGTATTCCACCAGTGATATGCAGTGTCCCGTAATAGAGATATAGCACATTTCAGGCATTCATCTGGGGTACAGGATAGCTCATCAAGTACCCGAATAGTGTTATCAAGCCACATCTCAGCCCGCTCCGCATCGTCATTATCATTAGCTTTGAATTCTTCGGCCCATATTTTCTAATTTTATCAATAGGAGGCCTACTAGATCTCATCGGATCTATCATTGGAGGTGCTGAAGGTACCGAAGTTGGATTATTTGGGGGTGGAGGTTGTTGTACAGCCGGGTTAGTCTGAATAAACTGGATAAACCACTCGTTCATCATCTGGTAGAAGGCTTGTTTAGCCTCCCCCTCGTGGCTACCCGAAACTGGTCGAGAGTCTACTGGCGCTGATCCGCTTGCACGGTCAGGTGCTACACTCTCTATATCATCCGTTACGGCTCTGTCGGGATTAGGATCCATTTACTATATAAAACACAATTTGGAATGTCAAAAGTCACCACACTAGCAAATATACAATTAAGGCATGTATAGCTAGACTCACACGCGCTACGGTAGTCCTAGAATCAACTAAATCGTAAGCTTTGATACCAATAAAATGTAACACTCCTAACCCGTACCCGTCGCCAGATTAGGGTTATGAGGCATTACCAACCCAACTCAGATCATCGCAGTCATTTATCAAAATTCATACTTCCATCGAACCAAAAGGAATTAAAATCATGCTTGTACATTTCAAAACATTGAATCATCAAATATATGTCATTCAAATATTTAATACATGTTCAAACATTTACCATTCACCTTATAAAAATATAAATGAATGATTATACACACATCTATTATCTAAGTCAATTATCTCCATATCATTTCTTACCTTATAAATGATTTGCCTATTAAGACATACAAACCCACAGAACTCTGTTGTCTAACCGTTCGCATATGACATTAATACACTATAGTATAACCGAACATGTTTGTGATATAAGGTAATATGCGCATATTTCTCAAAGACAAAGCCATATTCAATTATAATTATTAAACCACATCTACCCTGAAAGCTCTTTGACATAAAGATCATTACATAATATATCAAAAATATATGCTCAATAACTAACCTAAAATACCAAAGTACAACAAATTCATTACCATACATTCGATCATCTATACAACATCTTTTTCCATGATCAACCCAAATATTTATAGAAATTTCCTCCTTCAAAACCGAATCATATAATCTTGAAACATGCATCAAAATTCTATTCATCTTTCAAGAACAATATACATACCTATTAAATATAACTATATATATATACATCTAAAATTTAGTCAATACTCCTATTTTCACATTCATTTAATCAAAGCCACATTAACTAGTTATGGACACAAAAATCAGTATTAACCTACCAACACATGAACTATATATCTAACCGAATACATAAGTATACCTACACCATTGACCACAAATTCAGATCTCAAATTAGGACTCCAATGATCAACCTAAATAAAAATACATAAACATTTCAATGTCATCATCGAACCATAACTAACATCTCAACATATAAGTCATGTTATATATATATATACCTCCAATCTAAGCTTAAAACATGACTAAAACACATAACCATTAACAATCGAGCAAGTCATTATAACAAAACACCAAAGTAAATCTTAGTCCGAAAATAATAGCCACTTTCGCAAGGCTATACTTGTATACAAGATTAACTAACATTGGTTTACAACTTAGCCTAGCTTTTACATGCCTTTCGAATCAAAAACTAAGTTTATGAGTACCAAAGAGTTGATAGTATGGTTGATTCTTCTGATGATCCCCTAAGTCCGTAGCTTGAACGAAATCTATAAAACAAACAATGTACACACACAAGGTAAGCTTGCTAGCTTAGTAAGCCTTAAGCTACCACAATATAACATTCGAATATACAAACATCTAAATAACCATTTCTTAACATTAATCATTCATGACTTAATAAATAGTTTACCAAAACCGAATATTTCATCTCACTATATATATATGCATATAAACTTTTATTTCTTTACCACTGTACACTATATATCAAGTAAACATTCACACACTTATGCACATAGTTATACCTGTACGAATACCTTACTTCTCCCATGCTTTTCTATAACAAATTCTCTCATAGTATAGCTTATAACCAATTTCCATCTATTATATGTATATCACTTTCTCTCATCACTTTATTCACTTATCAACATAACATAAAATCATAATATTAAAGTAAGCTTGATATATACCTTATGGCCGAACTCATAATTTCATTTTCATAGACTTAAACTTCCATGATTTGTTTCATAACTTTACTATTTTGCAATCAAAGTTCGAAAATTGAAAACTCACCAGCATATATCAAGCCATGCAATAATCCGAATTGCATACACTGGCACCTTGCCTGCTAGACTTGAAGTCTGAGATTTAAAACACTGGCATTTAGCCTGCTAGGCATTAAGCCCAATATATTCACCAGCACGAGGCCTGCTAGGCATTAAGCCCGATATATTCACCTGTACGAGGCCTGCTAGGCATTAAGCCCGATATATTCACCGGCACGAGGCCTGCTAGGCTCGAAGCCCGAAATATCTCTTCAATACACATTTTTTAATGCGAACATCACAAACAAATCATATACCTCATATTACAACCACATATCATATCGAATATACTATTTCATATCATATTAATAAATTATATACTCAAAATTATCAAAATTATCATTTAACATGCTCATAATTTCAAAATTATCAACATTATCATTTAACATGCTCATAAATAACTTTTAATATATATATTTGCTTAAGGACTTACCTCGACTGCCGACGGACTGCGTAAACCGACTATTCGATAACCTTCGTCTTTTCCCGATCCAAATCTGTATTTCTTTGTTCTTGATCTAAACAGATTAAAATTCAGCTCATTCAAGCACCTTTCATCTCAATTTAGTCCCAAAATACGTAAACAAGAAAATTACCATTTTACCCCTAATGTTTCACATTTTTACAATTTAGTCCTATTTGCATAAAACAATTTACCTCGAATATTCATAGGGACCCTACAAGTCCATTTCTTTCATTTATTTTTCATTTTAGCCCCCTCATAAATTTATTTTTGCAATTTAGCCCAAAATACTTAAATTCACCAAAATTTCCAATACAAAATATACTAATCTTTAACATATCTTTAAAATAAAATCATCAAACATCAAAAACTACATGAACACTTCATTGGCTGAATATCAAGCATGCTTAGATTCAAAAATTTCAACATAGGTAAGCTACCATTCGAAGCAACGATCTCAAAAACGTCAAAATTAACAAAAACTGACTAAAAACTCACCTTGAATTTTAGCCTAGAAGTGCCGAAAATCAAAGAACCCAAAGCTTTATTTCTTCCTACAATATTTGGCCAAGAAAGAGTGAAAAAGATGATGGCTTTGTTTTATGTTATTTTAACATATATTAAGTAATTATTTAATTACAAATTTAACCTTTCAAATAAAATAAAACTAATATATAACTTAAGGTTATATATGACATATGCCACCCACTAACTTTAAAATGGGCTAATTGTCCTTTTAATACTCCATGTTAAAAAACCATCATCATTTAAGTACTTTCCACTATAGTATGCAACTTCTACACTTTACGCGATTTAGTCCTTTTTGTTAAATTAAACACACAAACGATTTAATTTTTCTACGAAACTTCCACACATTAATTCAAATATAATAAACACGAAATATAATATTTAAACATTTCTTGGACTCAGATTCGTGGTCCCAAAACCACTGTTCCGATTAGGGTCAAATTCGGTCTGTTACAGGCACCATCCCATCCAAGATAATACATTATCATCTATTCACCATGACAAAAGCATGATACCTATGATATCATTCACATACCACATGTAACATACAACTACCTTTAAATATGCCAAGACTTACCATATAACAAAATATAACACTCTATACCCGACCTGGTCACCCAGTCCAAATACGGGATGCCACACCATCGTCTTGTCTCAATACATCAAATAGGGAACTAGATCCAAGAAAATCGATCTTTCTTTGTTAACTCATATAAGTTTTAAGTCATCCAATTAGTTAATTAACATTATTACATGCAAATCATTCATTAATCGGTCTTACATACAGTTAGAAATATGCATAAGGGCCATTTAGCAAAAATTCAGAAAAATGTTCGTAGGTATCGATACTGACATTAAGGTATCGATATTTTCTTTAAGTGGTATCGATAGTAGTTGGAAAAATGATACCAAATGAGCATATTCTTTTCAGTCAAAAATTAAGGAGGAAACAGTGAAGAGGTTGAAGGAGTTGGGATGTGGAGGAGTCTTGGCCGAATGGGAGAGATTGAGTAGGGGGATTTCGGCTAAGGGAGTCATTGGTGCATTTTCTGCAACCTTGTAAGAGAGTAGAAATCAAAAATCCCCTTTGCCATTTCAGGTTTTCTTTTTGTACATTTCTGGATTTATTTCTTTTGTGGCATCTCGTGCAACATTTTTACCATTTGGGTCTTTTTCCCTTTTATCGTTATTCCTCAACTGCTTCCCACTCTTTGCCGAATCATCTTTTTCTCTTTTTGGTTTCCCCTTTGGCCGAACTAAACTTCATATTTTCCCTCTCATTTTTCTTTTCTTACCTTTTCAAGATAGCCGAATATTTTCTCCTTTAAAACATTGGTTCTTCTTGTGTTGACCGAGCCTGTTAAGGCCTAAACACCTTCTTCTCCTTGTTCCTAACCGTTTCTTAATCTCTTCGATTTATTGGTAAGTGGTGACTTTAGTCGAATCTTGGTTGGCTTCCTTCTCCATACTCAGTTTTGTTTCTCTTGGGCTGGAAGGTTGTTTCCCACTAGTTGCCATGGAGATAAGTTTATCTAACACCTTCTTTTTAGTTCAAATATTGCTAGGGACTCGTTTTCCTTAACCAAGGGGTAGGCTGATTACTTTTCCCCTGTAAGAGATCTTTTGATTTGTGGTAAGTGCTTTAAACATTGTATAAATATATTCTTATGGTGATGGATTAACAAGGGTTTGAGACTAATTGCTGTTGTTATCGTAGGTGTCTAATCTTGGAAGCACTTCAAACTGCAACCCATAATAGGTGTGTAATCGTACACCCAATGTTGTTTCTGTAAAAACGATGGATGAATGTGTGTATTCACACCCCTGCGAAATTGTGATTCGGCAAAAGTCGAAAAGCTGAAACTTTGGCATCTGAGGGCTCACGAGGTGCGAACGCTCCTAGGGACAAATAGAGCCACAATTGTTGGCGATAGACCGTAGAGGCCGCCACGAACATTCTTATGGGCTTAGGCCAAAACGGGCCTCGATGGGCCTCGATGGGCCATATGGCCCCAAAGGGCTCATGGGCCCCACCTGGGTAAAATTCACGATAGTGTCAAATAATGGTTTGGGCTGTGAAGTTCGCATAGCCGTGACTGAAATTGGGCTGAATGGGTCACACGAGCATGTGGGACCACTTGGGGCGAATAGTGGGTTTTGGGCCCAATTACACTATTTTGGCCCTATAAGATATTCGAGTCGTTCGAGATGACGGTAGGCCTTTAGAAAGGTCGTAAATTGTATCGAAATACCCTCAAAGGGTAAAATTATCGAAATACCCTCAAAGGGTAAAATTACCAAAATACCTTCAAAGGGTAAAATTACCGGAATACCCTCGAAGGGTAAAATTATCGAAATACCCTCGAAGGGTAAAATTACTAAAATACCCTCTAAGGGTAAAATTACCAAAATACCCTTGAAGGGTAAATTTACCAAAATACCCTCGAAGGTTAAAATTACCAAAATACCCTTGAGGGATGAAAATGACCGTTTTACCCCTAAATGACAAAATGACCAGCATACCCCTAGTGGTAGTTTAAGTGACGTATGTATGATAATTATATGACTGATTATGAGTATGACGTACTGTATATATGTAATATTTATGACACGACATTCTGCATTGGGGTTGGGTTTCTGATCTGGAGGAAGTACTGTACTAGTGGCTCTGCCACGTTTTTACCGTTCTAGTGGCTTCGCCATATATTCTGATTTTAGTGGCTTGGCCACGTTTACTGTTATTAGCAGCTTTGCTGTGTTATTATTAGCAACTATGCTGCGATATTGGTGTGTTGGCTGAGTGGGTCGACTTAGTCCCTATGGTGTGTTGGTTGGTACGCGTGGTGTGTTGGCTGGATTGGGTTGGGTTGCATCTCTGTTCTGCACTATTATGACTTTGGGCTTAGACCCACTCTGTTACTGTATAGGGCTAAAGCCTAGACTGATCTGTTTCTAAATAGGGCTCGGGCTCAGACTGTTACTACATGATAGGGGATTACACACTGAATTCTCGTAACTCACCCTTTTCTTTCAACGATACAGGTAATCCCCTACCTTAGATGATTTGGAGCTGCAAGGGACTCGAAGGTGGCCACATGTTCGCGAGTATTTTAATTTATATCTAGCCTTTTTAATATTTCATTTTGGGGTTGATATTTTTGTAATAAGGCCATTTGAGGTTTTAACTTTTATTTGGTGTTTTCTTTTTATTTCAACATGCTAGACTAGGAGACACTAGTTTTTAAAACAATAAATGTTTCTAAAGAAAATCACGTTTTTCAAATCTTAAAGTCTACAACTAGAAAAAGGTTCCGCAGTTTTATTTTAGATTGATAATTTTATAACAATTGATATGACCTATAATTGGACAACATGATTTGATTTTACAACACTAACATTTTCAACAGCAATTGGTTATATGGGATTTAAAATTTAGTAACAAACTTTTATCGACAAGCCTGATTTTCAAACGACACTTCGATGTGACACGTCAAGTCCGATCGTAACGTCTAGTCAGGGTTTGGGTGTTACATTTAGTGGTATCAGAACCAAGTTGCAAAACTTGGCTGTGGAATAGGTTTCTGAAAATTTTCCTAAAATTGTCTAAATTTTAGTTTGGAAAGAAAATTGAAAGGTTGTTAATGAAACTATGGCACACCGAGTCTCGGCGCCAAATCTGTAAGTTCTCTAACACTGTTTACTGTTATAGATTTAAATGTTATACTGAGAAACCACCCTAGATAGTAGTACTATACTCAAACTCTTTTGTTAGGGTAAACTGAGACTGTAGAAAATTGGAAACTGTAGTGGGATATCACGATCTGTAAAAACAAAAACTTTAAATTCTGATTGTCATAAAACATTCGCTAATAATTACTGGAATTATGAACTAATTCATAAGACTTTTAAAATAGATAATACGCTATATCGATATGAGCACAAGAGGTACTCACAGAAGGAGTACACGAGGCATAGTAGAGGCCGAGGTACTAGGGCTAGATCTTGAAGATCGGGTTACTCGCTCGCTAGAGAGGCACCCCACCTCACACGAAGAATCGAGACAGGTCTCATGACCGAGCAGTTGGGGATGATGCTCTATCTCAAGCAATGTTACGTGGTCTTGAAAGGGTTGCTAGAGCAAGTACTGGATCAGTGGGCCGAGGGTCAATTTTTGAGCGACTCCGATCTAACAGAGCTGAAATCTTTAGGGGTGTTTCTAATGTAGCCCCGAATGTGGCAGAATATTGGTTAGAGGCTACTGAGCGGATAATGGATGACCTTGACTGTACTGTGGAACAAACACTAAAGGGAGTAGTGTTCTTACTGCGGGATGAGGCATACCAATGGTGGCTCACTGTGAGAGAAGACATGCAGGTCGACAAACACTAAAGGGAGTAGTGTTCTTACTGTGGAACAAACACTCGGGGCATAGTCGCAACTGAGTATGAATGCTGTGTGCGTTTCAAGGATGGCATCCAAAATGAGTTGCGGGTGCTGATAGCTCTGCAGAGGGAACGAGACTTTGCTGCCCTCATTAAAAAGGCAAAAATTACCAATGATGTAAAGCGCTCAGAGCGCCAAAATCGCGAAAAAGATAAAGGCAGAAATAAGGGGGATTTTGGGCCCTCAAGTTCTTTAGGTGGGCCTAAGAAGAAGCCTAGATTTGACGGGCCAGTCCGAGCTGGGGTTCCTGTTGTTTCTGCTAGACTGTAGCCTTACGCTGATTGCGAGAGATCTCACCAGGGTGAATACTGGAAAAGAATTAGGGCGTGCTTCAGATGTGGGTCCATGGATCATCAGGTTAAGAACTGTACTTAGAGGCTTGTTCAAATGCAAGCCGCAGGTCAGGGCTATGTTTAGCCAGGGAGAGGTGGTCAGCAGCCACCGAGAGGCCGTGGTCAGGCCAGAGGAGGAAATGGTTTGGGAAGAGGTCGTGGAGCACCGGGAAGAGGTGCTGGTAATACTGATGTGAGACAGCCAGCTTTGGTCTATGCTGCTCGAAGCCGAGAGGATAGCGACTCTCCTGACGTCATAACTAGTACGTTTCTAATTTATAATGTACCATACACAGCTTTTGTAACAGACTGAATTTGACCCTAATCGGAACGGTGGTTTTGGGACCACGAGTCCGAGTCTAAGAAATATTTTAATATTATATTTTGTGTTTATTATATGTGAATTGATATGTGTGAATGTCTCGTAAAAAAAATTTATCATTTGTGTGTTTAATTTAGAAAAAGGACTTAATCGCGTAAAAGGTAAAAGTTGCAAGCTATAGTAAAATGTGCTAAAATGATGGTGGCTTCTTGATTTGAGGCATTAAAAAGGCAATTCGCTCATTTGTCATGATAGTGGACGGTTGTGGTCTTAAATGACCTTATAATTTATGTTATAAATATTATTACTAAAAGGTTAGTATAGTAATTTGTTAAATAATAATATATGTCATAATTTACCAAACCAAAACCACTATCATCTTTATGCTCTCTCATGGCCGAATGTTAGCAAAGAAAAAGGGGTTGAAGAAGCTTTGATTTTTGGCAACTATTTGGTTTAATTAGGTAAGAATTTTAGCTCGGTTTTTGTTGATTTTTACGTTTTTTGAGATCGTTGCATAGAGTATTAGTCGACCCATGCTAAAATTTTTGAGATTAATGTGTATATGACATTTGGCCATTGATGTGTTCATGAGGTTTTTGATGTTTGATGTTTTTAAAATAAAACTATGTTAAAGATTAGTATGTTTTGTATTAGGAATTTTAGTGAATTTGGATATTTTGGGCTAAATTGCAAAAATAATATTTTGGGAGGACTAAAATACAAAATAAATGAAAGAAATGGACTTGTATGGTCCTTGTGAACATTCAGCCCTAGGGTGTTGTAGTGAAATTTTGTGTATTTTGTGTTTTGTGCAAATAGGACTAAATTGTAAAAATGTGAAACCTTAGGGGTAAAATGGTAATATGCCCATTTATGTGTTTAGGGACTAAATTGAAATGAAATGTACTTGAATGAGCTGATTTTTAATGTGTTTAGATTAAGAACAAAGAAAAATAGATTTGGATCGGGGAAAGACGAAGGTTATCGAATAGCCGGTCTACGCGGTCCGTTGACAGTCGAGGTAAGTCCTTAAGCAAATATTTATTAAAGAGATATTTATGAATATGTTAAATGATGATAATTAATAATTTTGAGTATAAAATTTTGGGATAGCCGAATGTACAAGTGTTGAATTGGGTTGAATATACATTTTGTAAATGTGATATAAAATAGTGTATTTGATATGATATGTGAAAGTAATGTGAGGTATATGATACGCTGGTGATAGTAACATGTAAAAATGTGTATCGAAAGATTAAGTATGTGATTATTTCGGGCTCTGTGCCTAGCAGGCTTTATGCCGGTGATCTATTTCGGGCTCTTTGCCTAGCAGGCTTTGTGCCGGTGACCTATTTCGGGCTCTGTGCCTAGCAGGCTTTGTGCCGGTGACCTATTTCAGGCTCTGTGCCTAGCAGGCTGTATGCCGGTGATATATATTTATAAACCAATGACTCGTGACTTACACGTGATGAAACATGAATTTCTATTAGGAACCAATGGCTCGGGTAAGTATAAATTTTGTGCTTGCTATAAGTAAGGTAAGTTAACGTATTATGATTCAAATTAAGTACGTTAGAACATGGTTGTGATTTAATATGAATTTTTAATGAAAGCTATAAAGATTATCGTTGTTGTGTGAAGACAGGTTGTATTATAAGAACAGGTTTAAATAAGCTATAAGTATATTCGGTCATAAGTACAAAAGAAAAAAAATGTAATGTGAAAGAGTTGGATATATTTTCAATGGTACATAAATGAATTTATGAGATGGATATAAATGTGTACTATTTGAGTTAAAATTTGCTAATGTTTATAACATATTTGTATATCATTTGGAATTTTAGTGAATTACATGTATTATATTGATGGTACAAGTGCTTATGATAATGATTTAATTGTATTCGGCAAGGGTTGTTTCATATGTTGAATTCTTTGTATTTAATGGTATATGCATAATGAGATTTAAGTTTATAGAGTCTAAATATTTTATATAGTGAAAGTAAACAGTTGCTTGATGCTTACTAAGCTTTTGAGCTTACTTTGTGTGCATTCATTGTTGGTTTTATAGATTTTGGACTCGGCTGCTGGCTCATCGGATCTTTGAGAAGTCAACCATACTATCACCCCTTTTGGTATATTCAAGCTAGTTATTTTTGAACAAAGGCATGTATAGGCTAGTTAAGTGTGTGAATGATGTTTTGTCTATATACATAATATAGCCATGCGAAAATGGCTTAAATACGATGTAAGTTTGGTATATATATGTGTATGTGTATATTCGAGTATGCTATGAATTTGTTTGGTAACTATGTTAATAGGCATATGTGCATAATGCTTGGGTTGTTAGTTAGTATTCATATTATATACATATTCGGCTATTGCATAATTATAATGGGTACGGTTTGGATTTTGTGATTCATGGCATTTTGAGTCTAAGTAATGATTTGATAGTACATATTCGGTTATATTATATACATATTTAAGGTGTATAATGATAGACATTAAGATAATGCATGACATATTGTGCGTAAATTGTATGTGAAATGATATGTGGTAGATATGGAGTGATAACTATTATATGTATATAAAATATATTTGAAATTTCGTTGATCATAGCACTAATAACCATTTAGTTATGTGGTGTTAAGTGATCAGGAAGTGAAGGGAAATTTTAATACATGATTTGGTAAATGATTAGTTATGCTTAATATATATATATTGTTTTGATATTTACTAGTAGTTGAGTATTCATGTTATACTCGAATAGTTGATGTTTTTATTTTTTTTAACGCATGAAGTTTTAATGACTGTTATAATTTAATTTATCTTGCTGTCATTTTAGAAAATACTGTATCTGTTTATGATTACTAAACCATACATGGTTGCGTACATAGTTAATAAGCAAAGTGTTTATGTTTTTGTAAGTAACACCTTGTGACCCTAATCCGGCGACGGATATGAGTTAGGGGTGTTACAGCTTTAATTGATATTGGGTCTACACACTCGTATGTTGCATGCACCGTGTCTGGGATGTTGGGCTCTCAGTTTGAAATTATTGATAGTGAGATGACTGTGTTAAGTCCACTGGGACAGTCGGTTACAGTGAATAAGTTATTCAGAAATGTGCCCCTAGAGGTCCAAAGGGTTGTCTTTCTGGCGGATTTGATGGAACTTTCATTTGGCGAATTTGATCTTATTTTGGGCATGGACTGGCTAGTGAAACACCGTGCGAATTTGGATTGAGCTGCTAAGCGTATGGTGTTGAAGTCTTCTGAGGATGAAAAGGTGGTTGTGTTAGGGGAGCGAAGAGACTATCTGTCTAATGTAATCTCAGCATTAAAGGCTGGGAAACTGGTTCGCAAGGGTTGCGAGATGTTTTTAGCATATGTCAGCATTCCTCATTGAAAAGGTCCTTCTGTGGAAGATGTCAGAACTGTCAAGGAGTTTCTGGATGTATTTCCAGAAGAGCTTCCTAGGTTGCCTCCAAACCGTGAGGCTAAATTCGGTATTGAGCTCCTACCGGGAATAGCTCCAGTGTCCATCGCCCCTTATAGGATGGCACCGAAGGAGCTGGTGGAATTAAAGGCTCAAATTCAAGAGCTACTGGACCGAGGATTCATTCAGCCGAGTGTGTCTCCATGGGGAGAATCGGTGTTATTCGTGAAGAAGAAAGATGGATCCATGCGCATGTGCATTGACTATCGTCAACTAAACAAACTAACTGTTAAGAACAACTACCCTTTACCGAGGATAGATGATCTGTTTGACCAGCTGCGAGGAGCTTCGATTTTCTCCAAGATAGATCTTCGATCAAGGTACCATTAGCTAAGGGTTAAGGAGGCAGATGTGTATAAGACTATGTTCAGGACTCGTTATAGGCATTACGAGTTTCTGTAATGTCGTTTGGGTTGACGAATGCACCAGCTGCTTTCATGGATATGATGAACTGAGTATTCCAACCCTATTTGGATCGATTCATAGTGGTGTTTATAGATGATATCCTGGTGTATTTTAGAACCGAGGAGGATTATGATACACATCTCTGAATTGTCTTGCAAATTCTAAGGGAAAAGTAGCTATACGCTAAGTTCAGCAAGTGTGAGTTCTGGTTGCGATAAGTGACATTTCTTGGTCACATGGTGTCTACCAAGGGGATTAGGGTTGATCCTTGAAAAATTGTAGCTGTATTGGATTTGAAACCACCAAAGACTGTATCTAAGATTCGAAACTTTCTGGGTCTAGCTGGGTATTACCAATGTTTTGTGGAGGGGTTTTCACTGATTGCTGCACCTCTGACTAAGTTACTACATAAAGAGGTACCGTTTAATTGGACCAATAAGTAGCAAGTGAGTTTTGAGAAACTGAAGAAAGTTCTGACTGAAACCCGGTGTTAATACAGCTAGAGTCTGGGAAGGAATTCATTGTTTACTGTGATGCGTCGCACAATGGATTGGGTTGTGTGTTGATGCAAGAGGGTAAGGTGGTTGCATACGCGTCTCACCAACTGAAGCCTCATGAGACAAATTACCCCACTCACGACTTGGAGTTAGTTGCGGTGGTATTCGCACTGAAGATTTGGAGGCATTATTTATACGGTGAGAAGTCTATTATTTACACCGACTATAAAAGCTTCAAGTACCTCCTTACTCAGAAGAAGTTGAATCTTAGGCAACGAAGATGGATAGAGTTGCTTAAGGATTATGATTGCTCGATTGAGTATCATCCAAGTAAAGCTAACGTAGTAACGGATGCACTGAGTCGTAATGTCGTATCTAATCTGAGAGCAATGTTTGCTCGTCTCAGCTTATTTGAGGATGGTAGGCTGTTGGCTGAACTCCAAGTGAGACCGACCTGGATTTATCAAATCAAGGAAAAGTAGTTGTTGGGTTGGATGAATCATTGGTCCCTCGTTTTCGACTGGTTAAGAAGGGATCTCTCTATGAGTTTTCGTGGGAGAGTTTGTATGTAGAGAGATCCTGATCTGAGGTAGTCTATCCTACGGGAGGCGCATAGCAGTCCTTATGCCATGCATCCTAGTGTAAACAAGCTGTATTGAGATCTGCGTGAACTGTACTGGTGGCCAGGGCTTAAATACGAGATTACAGATTTCGAGGATAAGTGTCTGACATGCCAACAAATTAAAGCTGAGCACCAACTACCTTCTGGATTACTGCAACCAGTTAAGATTCCACTCTAGAAGTAGGAGACGATAAACATGGATTTTGTGAGTGGGCTACCTTGACGTCTACTAAGAAGGATTCGGTATGGGTTATTGTAGACCAATTGACTAAATCTGCCCATTTTATATCGGTCCGCACTGATTATTCGTTGCAGAAGTTCGCTAAGTTGTATGTGGCCTAGATTGTAAGACTGCATGGTGTACTAGTTTCTATCATATCCAACAGAGATCCTAGATTCACATCTCAATTCTGGAAGAAGTTACACGAGGCATTGGGTACAAGATTGGATTTCAGTACTACATTCCACCCTCAGACAGATGGTCAGTCGGAGAGGGTGGTTCAGATATTGGAAGACATGCCAAGAAGCTGTGTAATTTATTTCAAAGGTAGTTGGGAAGACTACTTGTCGTTTGTGGAGTTCGCATATAACAACAGCTACCAAGCCAGTATTTAGATGGCACCGTATGAGTCGTTATATTGTCGTAGGTGTCGCACCCCTACCTGTTGGATAGAACTTGGTGAGTGGCAAGTTTTGGGGCCAGAGTTAGTTTCACAAAATCGAAGAAAAAGTAAAGTTGATTCGAGATCAGTTAAAGGAAGCATCTGATAGGCAAAAGTCATATGTTGATTTAAAGCGTAAGGAGATAGAGTACTCTATGGGGGATTATGTCTTCTTGAAGGTCTCACCATGGAAGAAGATTTTGAGATTTGGACGGAAAGGCAAACTAAGCCCTAGATTCATCGGACCTTACCGGATATTAAAGCGTGTGGGAACGGTCGCCTATCAACTTGAGCTGCCTCCTGAGTTAAACAGGATACATGATGTGCTCCACGTCTCCATACTGAGGCGATACCGCTCTGATCCCTCACATATAGTGCCGGTGGAAGAGATCGAGGTTAGACCTGATCTGACTTTTGAGGAAGAACCGATGCAAATATTGGATTGTGACGTTTAGGTATTAAGGAGGAAATCTATTCCATTGGTTAAGGTGCTTTGGCGTAATCACGATTTAGAAGAAGCCACGTGGGAGCCTGAGGAGGCGATGCGACAACAACACTCTCACATATTCTGACCAAGTAAATTTCGAGGTCGAAATTTCTTTAAGGGGGTAGAGTTGTAATGCCCCAAAAATGTAGGGTTTGTAATTTTGCATGATTTGGCTTAAATTCCATGTGTGCTTCAATGGCTAAGTATTTGAGGATATTTGAGGGCTTTTAAGAAGCCTGGTTTCGAGTTTGAGCCTTGGAAAATTTTTAGTTTTTGCTCTTAAGTGGAACTGGCTATTAATAGTTAAGACTTATGTATAAATGTATGTGATTTTGTGTCACAAAAAGAGCTTGTGGCTTGATGGTTGTGGCGTCACTAAGGTGGCAAGGGAATTGCAGTTCGAATCCCTTGTAATGCAATAAGCAGATTTTATTTTACATCTCTGTGGCGTGAGAGGTAGAGTTAGAATCAAACTCTGCAGAGGAGGTTGGAGACTTGGTTAACAAATTTGAATGGGAGGCTGGCAGCAAATTAAGGAGGAAACGGTGGAGAGGTTGAAGGAGTTGGGATATGGAGGAGTCTTGGTCGAATGGGAGAGCTTGAGTTGGGGGATTTCAGCTGAGGGAGTCATTGGTGCATTTTCGGCAACCTTGTGAGAGAGTAGAAACCGAAAATCCCCTTTGCCATTTCGGGTTTTCTTTTTATACATTTCAGGATTTATTTCTTTTGTGGCATCTCGTGCAACATTTTTACCATTCGGGTCTTTTTCCCTTTCATTGTTATTCCTCAACTGCTGCTCACTCTTTGCCGAGTCATCTTTTTCTCCTTTCGGTTTCTCCTTTGGCCGAACTCAACTTTATCTATTCCCTCTCTTTTTTCTTTTCTTTTCTTTTCAACATAGCCGAATATTTTTCTCTCTTAAAACCTTGGTTCTTCTTTTGTTGACCGAACCTTTTAAGGCCTAAACACCTTCTTCTCCTCGTTCCTAACCGTTTCTTAATCTCTTTGACTTATTGGTAAGTGGTGACTTTAGCCGAATCTTGGTCGGCTTCTTTCTCTATACTCAGTTTTGTGTCTATTTAGCTGAAAGGTTGTTTCCCCCTAGTGGCTGTGGAGATAAGTTTATCTAACACCTTCTTTTTCGTTCAAATGTTACTAGGGACTCATTTTCCTTAACCAAAGGGTAGGCCGATTACTTTTCCCCTACAAAAGATCTTTTGATTCGTGGTAAGTGCTTTAAACCTAGTATAAATATATTCTTATGGTGATGGATTAACAAAGGTTTGAGACTAATTGATGGGACTATTGTTATCATAGGTGTTTAATCTTGGAAGTGCTTCAAACTACAACATGTTACAAGTGTGTAATCGTACACCCAATGCTGTTTCTGTAAAATCGATGGATGAAGGTGTGCATTCACACCCCTGCGAAATTGTGATTCGAAAAGCCGAAACTTTGGCATCTAAGGGCTCACGAGCATGCGAACGCTCGTAGGGATAAATCGAGCCACAATCATTGGCGGTAGACCGTAGAGGCACCACGAACGTTCTCATGGGCTTAAGTCGGAATGGGTCGAGATGGGCCGAGATGGGCCATATGGGCCCAAAAGACTCATGGGCCCCACCTAGGTAAAATCCACAATAGTGTCAAATACTAGTTTGGGCTGCAAAGTTTGCATAGCCATGAATGAAATTCGGCTAAATGGGCCACATGAGATATGGGCCCACTTGGGGCGAATAGTGGGCTTTGGGCCCAATTACACTATTTTGTCCCTATAAGATTTTGAGTCGTTCGAGACAACGGTAGGCCTTTAGAAAGGTCATAAATTGTATTGAAATACCCTTGAAGGGTAAAATTATCAAAATACCTTCGAAGGGTAAAATTACCGGAATACCCTCGAAGGGTAAAATTACTGGAATACCCTCGAAGGGTAAAATTCCTGAAATACCCTCGAAGGGTAAAATTTTCGAAAACCCTCGAAGGGTAAAATTATTGAAATACCCTCATACAGTAGAATGACCAAAATACCCTTAAGGGGTGAAAATTACTGTTTTTACCCCTAACCGACATAATGACCAGTATACCCCTAGTGGTAGTTTAAGTGATGTGTGTATGATATTTATATGACTGATTATGAGTATGACGTACTGCATACAGGTAATATTTATGACACGACATTTTGCATTGGGGTTGGGTTTCTGATCTGGAGGAAGTACTGCACTAGTGGCTATGCCACGTTTTTACCGTTCTAGTGGCTTCGCCACGTATTCTGATTTTAGTGGCTTGGCCACGTTTACTGTTATTAGCAGCTTTGCTACTTTATTATTAGCAGCTACGCTGCGATATTGGTGTGTTGGCTGGGTGGGTCGACTTAGTCCCCACATGGTGTGTTGGTTGGTACGGGTGGTGTGTTGGCTGGATTAGGTTGGGTTGCATCTCTGTTCTGTACTATTATAACTTTGGGCTTAGACCCACTCTGTCACTGTATAGGGCTAAAGCCCAAACTAATCTGTTACTGAATAGGGCTCGGGCCCAGACTATTACTGCATGATAGCGATTACACACTGAGTTCTTGTAACTCGCCCTTTTCTTTTAACGGTACAGGTAATCCCCAGCCTTAGATGATTTGGAGCTGCGAGGGACTTGGAGGTGGCCACATGTTCGCGATATTTTAATTTATATCTAGCCTTTTTAATATTTCATTTTGGGGTTAATATTTTTGTAATAAGGCCATTTGAGGTTTTAACTTTTATTTGGTGTTTTCTTTTTATTTCAACCTACTAGACTAGGAAACATGGGTTTTTAAAACAATAAACATTTCTAAAGAAAATCACGTTTTTCAAATCATAAAGTTTACAACTAGAAAAGGCTTTTGCGGTTTTATTTCAGATTGATAATCTTATAACAATTTATATGACCTATAATTGGACAACATGATTTAATTTTACAACACTGACGTTTTCAATAGCAATTGATTATATGGGATTTAAAATTTAGTAACGAACTTTTATCGACAAGCCTGGTTTTCAAACGACACTTTGATGTGACACGTTAGATCCGGTCGTATCGTCTAGGCTAGGTTTGGGGTGTTTCATTTAGTATCTCGAATTTCGATACCTCTGCCACTAGAACCAAAAATTATGCAAAGAATAGCAAATAATTTATTCCAATTAGTTCCTAAGCATCATGTATCAAGTACTTTGTTTATTGCATCATTCAATGACCAAGTGAGAATCATTATACCAAAACCACAGTCTGTAATCCCAAACATAATGATAATTATGTGAAATCCTCATAAATCATATCAATTTTTAGAAATCCACACACCTATAACAAGTCTACCACATTGCCTATTTTGTAACACTCCTAACCCGAATTTATCATCGAAACAAGATTACGGAGCATTACTGGAATTTACATATCAAATAAATAGATAATTACTATCATATAGCATTTATATCGGAAATCAATCATAATGTCCCTTATATGAGCCCTCGAGGCCTAAAATACACATTAGAAACAAGTCGGGACTAAATCGGGTACTCAAAAATTTTTCGAAAAACATCAAAAGAAATTTTAAAGTGTAGGTGACACATGCCCGTGTGGCCAGGCTGTGTGAACATTTGAAATAGGGACACACGACCGTGTCCCAGCCCGTGTCCAAATTAGGGAGCTTTCTGACTTTGGTCACACGGCCAAGCCAAACACTCGTGTGCTAGGCCTTGTAAGCATATTGACTTGCATTAATAAGGTGCAGGGGTCACACAACCAAGCCACACGCCTGTGTGCTAGGCCGTGTGAGCATTCTGTTTTGCTCTAATTCAAAAATTACAGGGGACACACGAATGTGTCACTTGGCCGTGTGTGATACACGGCCGAGACACACGCCCATTTCTCTGCCAAGTGTGGACGAAAATAGGTCAGTTCCAAGCCACATTTCTCACCCCAAATTTGCAATCAACTAATCAAACATTTTTTAACATCAATATTCCATAATAAGGCACCCAAGTCAAGAAAAAATCAAGTTTTATTCATAACATATCTCTACTTATACCTTATTATCCAACTTACCAAATTTATCAAAATCACATGTATGCTTATTTATATCAAACATACTAGCTCAACCCAATCATCAACATACCTATAAATTATCCATCACTCAACCATATCAAACACACAACAAACATAATAAGGCCACACATATATACACATCCAAAATATGTCCAACTCAAGCCATTCCAATGGCTATTTACAACAAAATACTTATAAGCCAACATTGGCCAAATTACCCTATACATGCCATTATAACCAAAATTAGTTTTCTATATATACCAAAATGGGCCGATGGATAGTGTGATATGGCTCTGACTAGCTTCTAACCTTAACGAGCTTTCGAGTTACTATAAAATAGGGGAAATAAAATAGAATAAGCATTTAATGCTTAGTAAGTTCGTATAACATGGAAAAATTAACTTACCATTTAATAACATTTAAGGTAAGTATACAAGAAATATCCAAATCAACTTGGCCAATAGTCTAAACACATATCCTCATCATGTTAGCCATGTAAACACATATAATAACCCATAAACATAGTTGAACATATTCACCAAGCAAGTTCCATACATGTATCATCCATCTCATATTTCAACATATCATGTAATATCATTTCCATGTAATTTCATGTATACACTAATAACAGTTCGTATCAGATTCACATTTTCTTATAACAGAACATTGGCCGTTGAACCATTTAAATATCATTGGATACACGGGTAGTACACACGAAGTGTACAAATCTGTAATCCTTCAATTCATATACAGGTATGCCCATGCGAGCATGTAATCGGGAAGCTCTTTCGAGCAATATAACGGGAGGCTCATGTGAGCCATGTAACGGGAAGCTCGTGAGAGCCAAATAATGGGAAGCTCAAGAGAGCCATATATCGAGATGCTCATAAGAGCTAAATAACGAGACGCTCTTGTGAGCTGTGGTGTGTCCGCAACACATGCAGGACCACTACCAATTCGGGAACCCTTAATGACAATGTCATTTGTATCCATCGAATTTCTTAGGTTCAAACGAGACTTAATACTTGTCAGATATCTTCAGATATGTGGTCAATACTTATACGTGGAAATTATACAATTTCACAAACATAGCATTCAATTTAAACATATAAACATACAATTTAGTTACACAAACTTACCTCGACAAGTGTTCGTATATTTGTAAGTTACTAATCTAATACTTTTTTCTTTTCCTCAATCCAATTCCGTACTAGGTCTATCCGAATCTATACGAATGAATGCAGCTCAATTTAATAAATTCACATTCAATTCAGTCCAATACACATCTTTGGTAAAATTACTATTTTACCCTTATACTTTTAATTAATTACGATTTAGTCCCTAGGCTCGGAAAATGAAATTCATACAATTTAAT
The DNA here is from genome assembly GCA_025503065.1 of Gossypium bickii. Lineage (NCBI taxonomy): Eukaryota > Viridiplantae > Streptophyta > Magnoliopsida > Malvales > Malvaceae > Gossypium > Gossypium bickii. Next base: position 82,185,727 of record CP106713.1, on the reverse strand, counting down.
CCTTATTTCAAGCCTAGTCAATTTTTATATATCACAATAGTAGCCCATTTATTTCATAAAATTTAGAATTTTTCCATGAATTTTCCATCTTTACAATTTAGTCCCTAAATCACAATTTCCTCAAAATTCACTTTACAAAAGTTGTTTATCTATCAACAACCTTTCATTTTCTTCCATAAAACTTCATAATTCAACTATATTCATCCATGGTAAAACCCTAGTACTTTGATAGTTTTTCAATTAATCCCCAAGATAGCTAGATTAAGCTATTACGATTTCGAAAACATAAAAATCATTCAAAACAGGACAAGAATACTCACCTAATTAAGCAAAATAAGCTTTTCTATCTTCAAGCTTCCTAACTAGGGTTTCCATGTCTTTTATTTGGGAAAGATGATGAAAATAACTTAATTTAATTATTTATTTCATTTATCATCATTATTTTATCATCTTCCCTTTTTAACCCTTAATAATTTGCTAAATTCCATTGATGATTAATCATCCTTATCTACTAACTCCTCTAAATGGTCTATTTGCCATATAAGGACCTCAAATTTTGAATTCCATAGCTAATTGATTGCATAGCTATTTGATCCCTTTAGCTACTAGAATTCAACTTTAGCACCTTGTGTAATTTGGTCCTTTACATCAAATTAAACATGTATTCAGTAAAATTTCTTTACAAAATTTTCATATGAAATTTCTATCATAATGCAGATCATGAAATAATATTAAAATAATTTTTCTTCCGGACTTAGATTTGTGGTCCCGAAACCACTGTTCTGATTTCATTGAAAACGGGTTTTTACATATTTTCCCCAATACGAATATGAATAATGGTTCAACTACGATAAATAACTAGTCTTCCTTGGACCACTCCCTCAAAAATCACACGGCCCACACCGTGGTGTCACTAATCTGCATATGTTGAAATGAGTGGGTGAGCTTTAACAAGTTCAGTGAATGCAAAGAATTTCCACTACACAAACATATCATCATGAAACACGGCCAATCATTTACTCCCAAGTACCTTATTCTTAAGTCTAGCATCATGTAGTATTAAATCATGCATCGCCTAATAGGTCATTCTCATAACGCATACATACTTATCAAGCATAGAACATATTGCAGACGATTACATAAAATATGATAAATTGGTACTTGAGTTATGAAACATATAGTGAGCTCTGTCATCACACATCGAATACGCGGATCTCCTTTACACCACAAAGACTCATAGAGTCAAACATGTCCCAAAAAGTGAAGCATAAAGCTAACACTCTCATTATTTCTTTTCACAAGTTTCGCTGAATAGAGCTTAGCTCGCATTCCCTTATCCCTCCAAACATGTCCCAAGGCCTCAACGCCTAAAACCATTATACATATAAGTGAGTGCTCATAGTCCTATGGCATGCCAACTATATCCAACTTTTTGAAGTTCACAAGGCCAAAATATCATAAGACAATAACATATCACTTACCGATTATCCATGCACTATCACTGTCGAATAGCACATTTTTCGAAACAATATCATAGTCATATAGCATATAAATTTCATGAATATAATTGCACTTCACACAATAGTCACTATATCCACATACCACCTTTCATGCAAAATACATAACCACAAAATCACAAGGTAATTATGGATTCAAGGAAACTTACACTCGAGGCTTAGAGTAGGGGTTTAGGTTACATCTAAATTCCCAAATAACATATGACTCTTGTTTACAAGTAGCAATTCCATACACTCACCACTTTATACTTTTGTTGAAAAGCTGAAAGCTCAACTAACGCTTCCCTACCTCGTAGCAAACTCTAACGAATTTGCAGCTTTACACACAAAAATCATACAATAAACACAGTCAAATAACAACAAAAAATTCACTCAAACCAACTAACACACAAGCTTTAAACTAAGTTCCCATGTAACTTAAACTAATAACATAACAAACTTTAAATACTAATATCTCGAGCTATACTCAACTTTTTTGCCTAACATCAGTTTCGTTCATCTAAGTTTTCATCTACGCCTAATTAGCAACCTTCAAACTAGACAAATCTACTCAATTCATAGTATCCACATTTTTCGACATCTTTTAGGCAATTTTCACAAAATTCATTTAAAACTGAAAAATCATTAACAAAACTTCAAGGTAAGTTTAAAAACCTCCTAATCATGCTAAAATAAGTTGAAAAACACTTTGAAACCAAGTTTTGACTCAAAATCCCAAAATCCACCATTAATGGCTTGATTTTTGTGTTTTATTTAAAACACGCAATTTGAGGGCAAATAATTCAATTTTAAAGTCTAAATAACATTAAAAACAAGTGGAATAAGAGTGATTACCTTTATTGAAAGAATGAATGAGTTTTGAAGTAAATTTGAAAAACTCACGTTTGGAAAAGATGATAAAATCTAAGTTTTGGGTGTTTTTCTTGGGGATTTATAATGGTAAATGACTTAGGAATGATAGGAAATCAAGGTATTGTGGTTTGGGAATCAAAAATCGAGTTAAAGATCAAGGGGATGGCAAAGGGCGGCACAAGGAAGAGGAGAGGAAGAAAATAACGTGAAAAATGTATGTAGGGGTGGTTTTTAGGTTTAATTTTAAAAATTGGTTCAATTGCCACGTAAATGCTCATTGTTTTGACTCTATTACAAATCAATCCTTTCTCTAAAAATAAGGGTTTCTAGGACACTTTTTCAAAAATTGATTTAACAACTAAGATGCCATAGTTGAAAACATTATCGAGTATCAACCTTACGAAATTTCGAGCTCATATAGGCCAAAATTTCTAAAATACCCTAAAACTCCTAGGCCCTATCGTGGGGTGTGACACAAAACCAACTTGATCTAATGAGATAAAACATTACAACTATCATTTAGCACATATGCTACACATTCCATCCAAGCATTACTATTTTCATACATTTCATGATTCAAGATCAAACATACATTTACTACACATACATTCACCATTTACCATATAAGCATGCCATATAAATCATAAAATTCAACCTTATATATCAAAGTTTATGAACACTTTACAACATCAACCTTTAAACTCAAGACATAATCCCAAAATAGCCTATATGCATGCCACATAACCAAAGTAAAAATGAATTCAAAGTCTACCGAGACTGAAGCTTGATAGTGTGAGCCTTAAAGTTGATCTAATGGCCTTTTTCCACAAAATAGTAATTTTAGAGGTAGTTTTTTTTTAATTCGAACCTATCTACAGTTTCAGTCTCAAGTTTACCTTCTATTTCCAGGAAGCACACACATTCAGTCATCAGACATTAGCATACAAGTACATCCACAAACCTACATTCATCATGGAGGGGTATTTTCGTCATTTCACTACCCAGGAGTATTTTCTTAATTTATCCTATAGGGATATTTTCGTTGTAACATCCAGAAAAGGGACTATGCATTTTCGGTTTAATTGTATGAAATGACAAGTCTTAAGCATTATGAATAAATTTTTGACATTTTTGAAAACTCAGAAATGTATGAAAATGAATGGAAATGAATATTTTTGGAAACCTGGAAATGCATTGGACATGAACATTTTAGGAAACCTAGAAATGTAAGGAAATGGTTCAAAAATGGAAAGTACACATTTTTGGAAACTAAGAAATGAAAATGGAAATGATCCAAAAATGGAAAGTATACATTTTAGGAAACTTGGAAATGTAAGAAAATGGCAAGTAAACAGAGCCGATCGAAAATTTTAGGAAACTTGGAAATGACCCCAAAATGTCAAATTTTAAAGTTTAAAATAGGAAATAAGGGCAAGGTGGCCTTAAAAGAAAAAGTTGGAAAAATTTGACACACAAACAGGCTTGGAAAAGTGGCCTGAAGATGTCACTTAGGGCTTAAGGAAATGGCGCCATATGCAGGAGGAATGGGCCTGAGTTCGAATCACTTGAGAAGCAAATAATGAAGGTTTTAATTTTGCTTCCAGAAGGCTGAGGTGGACGGCACATGTGTTTAAAAAGAGAGGTGTTTTATTTTCATAAATATGTGAATAATAAGTGATAAATAAAGGATTTTTTTTAATTGGATTATTTGAGGAGATAATTGATGGATTAAATGCTTTTATTTTAAATAAAGGAGATAATATTATCATAAAGAAGAGTGGTGGCCAAGGTAAGGACTCTTGGCCTAGTAATTTCGGCTAAAGGAGGAGAATTAAGGCTATTCTCTCATCTTTTCCTAAGTACGCCGAAATTTCCCTAGCTCTCTCCCCCTCTCTGCCGAATTTTTCTTTAAGCAAAATCCATCTTCTCTTCTTCTATTTTCTTCTCTGTTTCTACTGTCAAAGCCGAATCTTTGTTGATTCTAAGTAAAGGAGCAATCAACTACAACATCAAAAGGGTAAGATCTGTGGTCAATCAATTTCTATTCATTTTCTTTTTACCAAAATCAGGGTACTAATCCTATTAGCAATTTTGGCCGAATCTGCAAGGGGTCTCTCAGGTTTCTACCATTATCGAATAGACGGATCAAGGATCTAAGGTAAGAAATATAGATAATCGGTCAAGGTTATGATTATGTCTCAATATAGATTAAATCTGACATGAAGTTATAGGGATTTGACGTGGATATTCAAGGCAAGGGAAACTCCAGGATTTGGAAATTGTAAGGTAAGTGCATAGATCCAATCGGCCTAGGATTATTTTGGTATTATTTTCCATTTACTCAAAAGTTAGAAACTGACATAAATTACCTAGTTTGGTGGTTAGCTGATTTCAAGAAAGAGGAACACAAATCTTCGGGATTTGATTATCAATCAAATCGGCAAACAAGGTAAGTATTAGTAATACCATTCCTATTAGGACTTGGTTTTAAAATCGAAAAGGTTATTAATGTGTTTTTGTATGATGGGCCGAATATAGGAATTAAATGGATCTAAAGTTAGATCGGGATTTTTGGATTTCAAGGAACCTATTAAGCGAATCAGTGTGTACCCATACTAACCTTCAATACGTTATATGGTAATTATTAATTATATGAATATGCATAAGAATGTGAATGTGGCTATGTGCCCTAATGTGGTACAAAAAGTACTCAGGTACGTTTTCTACTTCTGATAGGATTATGAATATGTTATACTTTTAACATGTGAATAGTAATATGAATGAGAAAAATAAGTATGTTGTGCATGATAAAATATGTGGGGCATTTCGGGCTATATGTGAAAAGGGGAAGAAGGTGTTGACTTCGGTCTCACCAACGGAATATGGTGACTACGGTCACATAATTTGAATATGGTAACTATGGTTACATTATCTGAATTTGGTAACTTCGATTACATTATTTGAATATGGTGTCTAATGACACAAATTATATGGGCGATGAGCACGTCGATCGCAATGATCGCCTTCGATGGTGTGTAGCGGATAGAGGGTTGACTTAGTAGTCCCCACGGTGTGATTGGCGGTGTGTACGTGGTGGTGTGTAGCGGATGGACAAATAGGCTTGGGTTTGGGTTGCATCATCATTTATTTGTATATGAATATGAATTTGATATGAACATGTATGCCTGATTTGTTGAATGTTAGTATTGTGTGCACATTGAGTCTGTTGACTCACCCCTTTGTGGGACTATTTTTTGTGTAATGAGCAATAATGGACTGGGTGTACAGGAGCTAAAGGTGGCCATGCACAAACAAGAAAGGATTTTTATTATTTGGGACTTTATTTCTATTAAGTATTTTAAGTTTTTAAGTTTGGGAATTATTGATGTAATAAGGCCGAAAAGGCCATAGTTTCTATTTCGTTACTTTTATTTTCTTTTAACCACTATGTTATGAATTAATTTATATTTTAAGTTTAAGTAAGAAATATTTTTTTAAGTAAACCCTAAATTATTTTGTCACCTTAAAATAAATGGATTCCCAAACATAGTTAATGGGTTTTCAACCTAAGCCCAACTCGAATTGATAACTTCTTTAAAAATTTCACGAACTTTCGCTAAGTAACAAAGAATTTTGAAACCAATTTTTCTTAAGGAACATACCAGATCCGGTTCAGGCTCGTGGGTCGGGTATGGGGTGTTTCATTCGTAATTTTCAAAATAGAGTTCCTTGTTGATTTCATGAAATAAGGGTACTTTGCTAATTTTTACAATCCAGGGGTATTTCGGTAATTCTGTAATCTGGGGGTATTTCGGTAATTTTGTAATTCGAGGGTATTTCAATAATTTTAGAAATCAAGGGTATTTTGGTCATTTCACAAATCAGGGGTAATTTGGTAATTTTACAAATCAGGGAAAACTTGGTCATTATGCAAATCAAGGGTAATTTGGTAATTTTACAAATCAGGGGTATTTTGGTCATTTTACAAGTCAGGGGTATTTTCAAAAATTTTTACAGAACTAAGGGGGTATATATATATTAAAACAAGGGTATCTTGGAGAATTTGATTTCAAAAGAATAATAGTAGTGTTCAGGTGTTTGTGGGTTTTTGGTTGTTGTCGTGTGTTGTATGTGTTTTTTTTTTTAAGGAAAAATTCTGTTGACTTTTTAAATCAGGGTATATTTGCAAATCATGGTATCTTGGTACTTTTTTTTTCAAAATAAGGGTATTTTAGCAATTTTGTAAAAATAATGTGGCTGGTCCCTTTCGGGTTTTAATTATAGATTTTGGCCCGTCAACAAATCCTCATGGCTAGGGTGAACAGTCACTACGCACCCGGTAGGATTCCAGCAATGAGGAGGTGAGTCACTAGGACTGCTTAAGTACCAAGCTCTTCCGGATCCAATCCTAGACATGCGTATGCCTGTTGCCACACCCTAGTCTTGCGACTCGTTCATGGGTTTGTTTAGTGAAATTAAGTCTTATGAGATTTAAGGAGTTATTTCAGCTAAGCCTAAAGTCCATCAAGTTATAGTATAAATAGTCTATGTCCCACAAAGCCCATCAAGCCCACATACATATATAACACACAAGGAGTTCAGAATACTTACCTGGCGGACTTGGCCGGAAACGCAGGTGCCATGCCGAGCTAACAGACCTGTTTATCATTTAAAAACATCCATGTTTCAAAAACCCATCTTTAGAAAACGTTTTGAGCCCAAAAACCCCCAAAGCTGAGTTTTGAACTGGGCTCTGATACCAATTTGGTAACACCCCAAACCCGGCCCAAACACTACAAGTGGATCTGGTACGTCACTTGAGTGATTTTGCAAAACATGTCGCATTTTGGAAAATGATTTCTGGGTTTAATCATTAATACCGAAAACTTAATAATTTATTAATTCATATAAGATGTACATTTCATAAATTGCCTTGGTGAATTTTAATTAAAATCCAAAAATCTTGTACATGTCTTAGCTTAATTTTAATCATAAAAATTAAAATGTCTAATAATTAAACCCAACTTAAACCCAAACATAAATAATAGTCTAGTGGCCCATGGCCTTATTACAACTAGGTTTAAAACCCATTAAATAAAAATATAAAATAAAATACTAAAGTCTTTTTGCTGAATCCAAATACTTTCTCGCATGGCCACCTTGCGCTTCTCTCCAGCCCGGTCCGTTGCACTAGGTGCTACCTGAAAATGTTAAATTAAAAGGGTGAGTCGCGAGACTCAGTGTGCAACCCTCGTGGACCATCAGACTGGGCCTTAGCCCACAAATCAGAATATAGAACATAATATAAAAGATAACATACATAAAAACCCAACCCAATCCTAGGTTTCCATCCGCTACATGCCACCCTTACCTGCTAGTCACACCATTGGGGGTTTCTACAACCAACCCACACCCCTACACGCCATTGATGGCAGTCATACTGCTCATCGTCAAAGTTGTGACAGAGTCACCAGGCTGAAATGGCATAAGCCACCAGAACAGATCACTTCCCCTTTTTATCAATCACCCAACCCCGAGCATACACAGAAATCGACATGCAAAACATATCTTTTTAATAGAAACATTCACTGAAGAATGGCAGAAAACACTAACCTAATATTTAGCCTTTACCCTTCTCGGGTTTTCAAACATTATGCCGGGATTTTAGCATTTAACAGATTATAACAGATTTATACTTATATATATATACATAATAGCATTCAATCTAATGGTGTGAGAAGTTACACACCTGATTAATGCCGATACCCTTGCTAGACCGATCTACAACTTTGCTCAAAAAGCCGAAAAGTTGTGACAATAGGGCCTCTCCTATATTCGGCCAAGGGTTAGTAAATCCATAATTTACACATTGAAACTAATAGATCTTCTTACCTTGAAATCTCGAAAGTAACACGATTTGAGTGCTATCGATCTATAACTTAGAGATCTATGCGATTGACTCCACTAAAGTTCCCTTCAAATTTCGGCACAAGTAGGCACCACATAAGCAATTCGGCAATCACAGGAGATGAGATCTAGGGATTTCGGCTTTTAGAAAAATCCCGAAAAAAGTATGAACAAGAGAAGGTTGATGTGTCTTTGGCTTTTAAAATACTTGAATGAAGAGTTTCGATTTCTGACAGGAAAAGAGAAGAAGAAAAGAAAACAAGGAAGAGACTTGAAGATTTCGGCTAGGAAGAAAAAGAATGGAAAGAGTTTCGACTTTTGAATCAAAGTGAAGATGAGAGATTAGGCTTAGAGATTTCGGCTTTTGCAGAGAATGAAGAAGAAGATGGAACTTTAGGAGTTTTCGGCTTTTACTCAGAGAAGAAGAGAAAAGAATGAGAGAAAAACCCAAATGCCGAAATTGAAGATATATTCCCCCTATTAATAGAAATTTCGGCACTTACCTAACCTTGCAGATAGATCCTATATTTTCTCCTTTATCTTAATCTACTAGCTCATCTAAAAGAGACTTAATTATCTCTAACTCCTCCCTCCTTTATCAGCATATTATCCACATATTTTAATCATTAAAATCCCTAAATTTTAGCCTTTATCTGCTTATTATCCGCATAAAATAAATTCCTAAATAATAGCCTTTATCTGCTTATTATCCACATATTTTAAACATTAAAACCCTAAATTTTAGCCTTGTTGCCATCCACTCCATCTAATCCTAATGCCCAAAATTTAGTTAACTTAAATTAAAAGAATTGGGCTCCATGAAACTTAAATTTGGGCCCCTTACTCCCTTGTGTGGTGTCACCTCTTAAGATTGGGCCACAAGCCCACTTTGGTATTTTAAACATAGATACTACATTTTAAACCCTTAATGCCCAAACAGATAATTATAATCAAGGCCTCTACCTAAGCCTGAGCCCAATTTGGACCCCTAACACTTAAATTAACACATTAAACATATCCACCCATTAAACGCATAGGCCCAAAAAGTCAGGATGTTACACATGGTCAGTAGACACGCCCGTGTCTTAGGCCATGCGAAAATAAGGCATACATACTGACTTGCAACACACGGTCGAGGACACGCCCGTGTGCCAGGCCATGTGAAATCTGGAGAGTATACAGACTTCAGTCACACGGGCAACCACACGCCCGTGTGTCTAACCCGTGTGCCCTACGAAATGGCCATACACGCCCATGTGCTAGGCCGTGTGCCATTTAGGGGGTATACTGACTTATACCACACAGCCAGTCACATGCCCGTGTGTGAGACCATGTGGAGCATACTGACTTCACTTCAATATCAACACCAGGGGACACACGGCCGTGTAGCATGACCATGTGTCGCGCACGGCTAAGACATACGCCCGTGTCTCTGCCCGTGTGGACTAAAATAGGCCATTTGTAAAGCCAATTTCCCACCTTTTTTTCTTTTTTTTTTTTTGCACATACCTACACAAGCTAAAATGGCATCATTTTAAGACACAAATATGTAGCCAAAAGTTCACAACCAATACATAATCATACCATATTCATTTCAACTAAATTCAATACTCAATTCCATACCATTTACTTATTCAAATACCAATCAATTCATCTTGCTTTACTAAGCATAATTCACATATATAATTTATCTAACCAAACCAATTCAAATATACATAATCACTTCAACTCCATTCATTCAAGATAGGTCTATTACCGAACATTAAAAGTAGAACTATTTGCACATTCATGAGGAGCATCAAGTTCATCATCCTATGCCAACTTAAATGGCCAAAATACACATCCATCAAATAAACCTCTTGAGACAAGCCTATACATGCCATATACCATATATACATAGCTTCAAAAATACCAAAATAGATGATCGATAGTGCGATGAGGTCTCTGACGGATTCCCTGATTTGAGCTAGCTTCGTAGAACTATAGAACATAGAAACAATTAAACAAAGTAAGCTATAAGCTTAGTAAGTTCGTATGTGATCATGAAATAATCTCAAAATTCATTAACAATTCAAAATAGATAATATCATAAACATTTAAGCCATCAATTCATGGGCTATCATAAAGTTTAACCATAACACCATTCATCAATTCTCAACTTTCATTAGTTTGATACTCGAATGGTTTTTCGTACATACCTGTACCGAGATATTTCTATTACTCATTAATACTTTTATCGAACCACTTCGATTTACAAATGCTTTCGATACAAATTCATTGATTTTTTGATACCATAGTCCAACTATGGTCTTTCACATACATTGCCAAGGCCCTGTCATGGTCTTTCATTCACATGCCATAACCCGGTTATGGTCTTATTGTTCGATTGCCATAGCCCGGCTATGGTCTTATTAGGCAACTTACCTTACTCAATTCATACGTTTCATTTAATATCTCAGCATTTTTACAATAGAATCTAAATAGATACACATTCAATTTCAATTATACGAACTTACCTCGTATTTAGAGTTTACGTATTGGGTCCACTATTCGATAACATTGCTTTTCCCCCCATCTAAATCCGAATTCCTCTTTTCTTGATCTATATGTATTCAAAATTAACTCATTTATTCATTAATTCATTCAATTCGGTCCACAAGCACATATTTAGGCATTTTTACACATTAACCCCTAAAGTTCCACATTTTTACAATTTAGTCCTTATCACATAAAAACACAAATTACACAATTTCTTTCTAAATTCATGAGTGCCGAATTTCTATAGGGTCCTTAGCAGCCCTAAACTTTCATTTATTTCACATTTCCCTTTTTGACAATTTTGTCAAAAATCACTTTACAAAACTATTAAATCTATCAAAAATTAATCATTTTCCATTATCAAACATTTAAAAGCTCAAGCACTCAAAAATGGCACTTCATGAAATCATTAAAAAATTCAAAAATTAAGCCACGGGCTAGCTAGAATATGAAGCAACGATTACAAAAACATAAAAATCATCAAAAACCGAGCTAAAATCGTACCTTAATCAAACCAAGAATGTGCCGAACCCTAGATGGACATGGAAGCTTTATTTTTCTCTTCAAAATTTGGCTAAAAGATGATGATAAAACATAATTTTGGTTTTGGTTTTATTTATTATATCATTTATTAACTAATTACATTATTAACCTTATTAATAAACATATAAAATCTCATAATGGATGTCCATTAATGTCCATCAACATTTTAAATTGTCTAATTACCATTTAAGGCCATCATATTTAAAATCCAAAGCCAATTGACACCTTTAACAAGTAGAATGCAACTTTTGCATTTTACGCGATTTAGTCCTTTTTTTCAAATTGACTAATTAAACGATAAAATTAGCTCACAAAATTTTCACACATACATGCTATCATGCTATAAACACATAAAATAATATTAAAATAATTTTTTGACCTCAGATTTGTGGTCTCGACACCACTGTTCTGATTTGACTCAAAAACGGGTTGTTATAGTAAGCCTTGTGCGATGATGATATACCGTGAGTTTTACTAAGACTAGTTGTGATGTTAAGAACAGAAAATGAGAATGTGTAATGAAAGGTGCTTGATCGTTTAGTAATTGCTATAGACTTGTGAAGAAAATAATGTTGGAAAATTTTTGTTTCAAAAATAATTTTCTGACATAGATGAAAATTAAAAATTTGAAAATCGAGTCGGTTTATAATATTTATAGCAATAAAATTTTCCCAAAAAATACACGTGCTATGTACGAGACAGACCTTAGATATTCTCGGCTTTCAACCCAATTCTAATTTTGTTAAAGTCATGGCAACAGTACTGTAAAAGAATGTATGAGAAAATATATTTAATTTCCATATTTAATGGATTCACAATGAACAGTTAATTTAATTCTATTTTCGAACTTCAATTATTAAATAATAATTCAAAAAACTTAAATTAAACCACAAGTTATTTCCATACTTAGTGAGAAACCACATTCATTTCTGAATGTAACTTATTTCTCTAACTTTATTATTTCCATCCATTTCTGTTCATTTCATTCTAAATACAATTTGTTTTTGGTTTCAATGAGCTAGTGGAGGGACCGTTTGGACATATGTAATTAGGCTCAAATTATTTATAATTAAGTTCCAGCCTTTTGCCTATTAATTATAAACTCATTTAGTCACGAAGTTATTCCACTATAGTATCGTGACTGAGCTCTCCCCAATTGCATATTATTACGAAAGCTACTCGATCAGTGCTCATCCAATAACCTCGTCATAAGTGTATTACTCTCATAGGATATCCTTAATCTCTTTAGGATAAATTTTTTCTCCCAATATGATCTTATTTTATCTCATTGTAACCATTACATCTTCCTTCATGAAAAGTCAATTACTATTGAATAGTAATCAAGTCATTCATCACAAAGACGAATGACTCGTGGTCCCATTTACTTCTCGGGCTATGAATTCCATTATTTTGAATGACACTCTTTACTGTAGAAGTCATATACCCAACGCATTAGCTTTCGGTTCCTTATTTATTTGAACTTAGGCTTTTACTTGCATCAAAGTATACGAGTCACGCATACATAGTCTATCATCCACTTAGGATTAAGGTATGTCACACTTTGAATGTCACAAGTGAATAAATTCATAAATGGATTCAAGATCCATTCTTCTTGGATCCAGTCCAACGTACTGCCAGTCCAGTCAGTCACATCTATGTCTCTATCTTTTGGGGAGTCATCCGCTCGAATGCCTAACATAAGGAATCTCCCCAATTGGATTTGATAGACGACATATTAGCTTTCAATCAATTTTCTCATTTTCGATTAGACTAGAGACATGTTTAGGTTCATCTGTTAATACAAGTTGTCTTTTTGTATTATAATCTGACTAGGTAATATCACTTAGTATTAGTTAAAAATTAGATAACCAATGAGCTAATATTTTCTTTCATTTTTCTTTACGTACAAAATCCATTAAGGGCAATATATAAAGTAATTCATAGATAATTTTATTAAACCAATCTGTTCAAAAAAAATACAAGTATATAAACAAATATACTACACTTAGGGCATTAAATCCAACAAAAGATGAGTCTACAGAGAGTTACCTACCATGGAGCTATCTGAGGACTACCTAAACTCAAAGGTTTCATCACAAACCTTGTGGGAATTTCTCAAAAGGAATATTTGATACTTGGACAAAAAAAAAATTAGGCTACTCTTCTAACAATCATGCGTATAGAGTTAACAATACTTAAATAAAGACTATTATTGGGTAAATAAATGTGGTTGTTAATGACTCACTTGTTCCCGAGAAAGAATGACCAGGAAATGGTATGGCAGAGACTTCAACTTTTGTTTCAACAGGGACATATCTTTGATGAATAAGAAGTTGAGACAGAATGCAAAGTCGATCCTCTAGCCAAAATTCACAAGAATCGTCCTCCAAAGAATGTCATTGAAAACATTACTGATGGAAGAAGAACATGGGGCGAGTGAATCAGTATGTCAAGAAATTCGATTGTTAATATTTTCACGAAGAGTAACACACCTCAATTTGAAAGCCTAATAAGTTCTCTTGGGCTATGACTCGTGATTTATTATCTTATTATTATTTTCCTTCCCTCCAAGATTGTTGCACATCTTGATATATGTAAGGGAGGTGCTTTGGTTTCATTGAATTTTCTTTCTTTTTTATAATATTTTCTTTAAAGGAGGTATATTGCTATCCAAGTACTATTTATTAAAAGTTGGACTTATAACATCCTAAAACCCCATTGGTCGTAAACAACATGATTTTAGAAAATATGTGTTAAAATTTTTGAAATGAATAAAATAGGAATTATCAATGATAGTAGAGAGGGTGGAGGGGTACCAAACAAAATTTAAAATACTTGTGTATTGAGAGAAATAAATTTGAGGTATTGACTAAATCATAAGAAAGCAAAAAGTATTGGAAAAAAGTGATAAAATAAAAAGTATAAAAGGATTAAATTGAAATAAGTGGAAAAAGATGAAGGATTAAAAGTGTAATTTTACTCAAGTGTGTCATGAATTATGGATGGAATTGTAGAGAAAGTACAAGGGTTAAATGATCATTTCATAAATAGATAAATATGATAAATATCTCATAATTGTTGAAGTTTTTTCAACATTGGATTGAATTGAAAATATGAATCATTGGATGGAAATAATGATGTTAGGACTTTTATATTATAATTTAATTGATTAAATTAGGTACATATTTAGACAAAAGAGGGTAGAAAATTCTATTATTCTCTCCATCTTTCTCACGCCACTTTCCATGTCCATAAAAAAAAGCTTTATTTTCTTTAAGTTTTGGTCCTTTGTCATGCAATCTATTATCTCACCTAAAAATCAAGAGGATTCCCGTACCCATCAAAAAGGAAAAGTGAAATAGAAATTCTAGAGAGTTAAAATATTATTTTGGAAGTAAGAAATAAGTAGATGAGAGTAAAAAAAAAGTTAAAAGAAAATAGAAGGATGGTGATGAAATTGAGAAAGGAGGAAGGGATAAACAAAGTGAAGAAGTAAATGTCAAATGAGGTATGTAATTATATTAACCTTATTTATATTTTAATGGATTATGTTATGGAATAAATATGCAGTATGTTATTCTAATTAAAAATAATAATGCTGGAAGAAATTCACGAGGGATGAAGTATTGAAATTCTAAGATTTTGATTAAGAAAGTGATATGATTTGAAAAATGAATGAATTTATATGTAAAGAGTGTGAGATATAGAAGTATTATAATTGTGGACAATAAAATGATAAGAACTTATATGAATGCTAATGCAAAGAACCTTTGAAGAGTAAAATTTTTATTAAAACAGTTTTTGGGCAGCAGTAGTGGTTCAACTTTGAAAATTCACCAGAAATTGTAGAAATTGAGTTAAATGTTAAACCAATCATGAAATTAAAGCTTAAGGATTCTTGTTTTGTAAGGAAGAAACAATGTAAGCAATAGGAATGCATTCAATGAGATATATTAATTTTAGCGAAACAAGGTTAGAATGATTTCGAGTTCCTCTGTTCCAACTTTAAAAATATCATTAAAAAATTTTAAAAAATAATTAAGAGATGATTCTTATATGTATTAAGAGCTCACTGAGTCTATTTTCAAGATAAACAAATGGCAACCTTATATGAATTTTATAATAATAGATAAATGTAATCTAGAGAAAATATGTCGAAGTTGTCTAGCAACAAAACATGGGAAGATTTAACAAAAAATACTGTATTAATTGGCTTGTGTGAAAATTCTAAAATTTTTATGGCAAAAATTTCATTAAGTTTAGTTTAGAAAACAACAAGCAGATCTTAATTTCAAATTCTGTAACCCAATATATAAATAATTTAGTGACTACAACTCAAGTAGATAAGCTTGTGAAGAGTATACGTGTATTTAGTGAAAAAATAATTAGTATCACATAAAGGCATACTTTACTAAAAGCCAAAGATTCTTGTATATATACATATACATGTACATATTGGATGTGAAATGAAGAGGAGGAGGAAAAATAAATAAAGATTATTAAGTTCAGTTTTATGAATAATTCATGAAATAATCAAGAAAGTGAGAATCTAAGACTATGTATGATGTATTACAAGAATGTCATTGAATTTTGGTAATCTAAGTTGTAACACCCCTAACCCATATCCGTCGCCGAAATAGGGTTACGAAGCATTATCATAAAATCATAACTTAAAACATTCATTTCCAAACATTAGATAAACCATAGCATAATTCATTCAAAAACATGCATATCGTCCCTTACTTGAGCCCTCGAGGCCTAAGAAACACTTTAGAAACGATTCGGGACTAAATCAGAAACATATGAAACCTTAAGGAAAAGGTTGGAAAAATTTACACTGCAGGGGTCACACAGTCGTGTGGCCAGGCCGTGTAACATTCAAAATAGGGACAAACGGCCGTGTCCTAGCCCGTGTTCGTGCCCGTATAACTCTCTAACTTTGGCCACATGGCCAAAGCACACACCCGTGTGCCAGGCCGTGTAACCTTAGAAATGCAACCATTAATACCTATAAGGGACACATAGTCGTGTCACATTAATTCAACTTAACTACACATATACATAATTGGTCACCTTGCTACCATTTTAAAACATATCGTACTTAACTTATACCATGTCAATATAATTTACCATTTGAACTATTGTTCCCATGCATCTCAAACACACATATACCTAAACCTATACATATTTCACCATAACTCATCCATATATATTTAGCTTAATTCCATACCAAGATATACCATAATTGACTTTATTGAACTACACCAACATATACCCAATTGGTCATTTTTTATACAAACACACTTAACTAAATTCCATATTCAAGCATACCTTAATTAACCATATTGCAAACATGCCAAACTTACCTCTTTGTTCATAAAGCCATGCATCAACTTAACCATATTAACACCAGCCAACAAGATACCATAGGTACATTAACTGTAATGTAACATCCCGAAATAAGGCCTAAACGGAACAGTGGTTTCGGGACCACAAATTCGATGTTGAGAAATTTATTTTATTTATATTTTTATGGTCTACAATTTCATGGAATGATTTCGTGAAAATCTCATTCGAAAATTTTGACGTTTGGGCACTCAATTTAGTCAAAAGGACTAAATTGTAAAAAGTGCAAAAGTTGAGTTCTACATGTTAGAGGTGTCCAACTGTTATGAAATTTTAAATTGGAGGTCCTTAAATGATAATTAGACCATTGGTTAAGTTGGTGGACAAAAATGGACATGGATGGGTATGTTTCAAAAGATTTTTTTAAGGGGTATTTTGGTAATTTAGTGAATTAAATGAATTAAAAACAAAATTTAAATGCCAAATATGTCCATCTTCTTCATTAGGACGAAATTAAAAGGGTTCTCCATATCTAGGGTTTGTTTCAAGCTTCCAAGCTCCATAGTAAGTGATTCCAAGCCCCGTTTTTAATGTTCTTTACGTTTTTTGAGTCCCGGTAACTTGATTTAGCTTATTTTAGTAATAATTTAACCTAGGGTTCATATTTGGAAAAATACCCATAGGTGAAATGTGTTAATTTTGATGTTTTATGATAGAATATGAAGGCTGAAATAATTTTAAACAACTTTTACTATGCGATTTTACGTGAAAACGAGTAAAACGACATAATCGGTAAAAATACCTAATGTTCATAAGTACATGTTAGAGTGAGAATTTGATGTTGCCATAGAAGAGAAAAATGATCAGCGTGTTATAAGACATAAGAATAAGGGCTGAAGTTTAATTTTCGAGTATTGGGGCAAAAGTGTAAATATGTAAAAGTTTAGGGGCAAAATTGTAATTTTACAAAAGTTGAGTTAAGGATTGTTTTGAATAGTAAGTTAATTAAATAAGTGAAATGTGATGTTTTAACCCCGAAAAATGAGATTTTGACCTAGAACGGAAGGAAAATTGAAAATCGAGAAAGTTGGTAAAATGGCCGTTTTGGTATCGAGGTAAATTCATATGTTTAATAAGCATTTAATGATGCAAGTTTGAATGTTAAATTGAAATTTTATTTATGAATACTTTAGTATTGATTTTTTAATATAATTATAATGTTAGATATTGACTCGACATTTTAATGGATGAATTGGTAAATGTTGAAAAGTGGGAATTCCCGATTGAACCTTCGAAATAAAAAAGATACGAATGAGGTAGCTAGGTCACATGTGTGGTACTAAGTGTAGGCCACTATGTGTACAAGAGAGCTACAATATGGTTTTAGGTCACGTGTGTAGTACTAAGTGTAGGCTACTACGTGTACCAGATGGATAGGTCGCATGTGTAGTACTAAGTGCAGGCTACTACGCGTACTCAATAGTTTCGATCACATGTGTGGTACTAAGTGTAGGCCACTATGTGTAAGTGATGGTTTTGGTCACATGTGTAGTACTAAGTGTAAGCTACTATGTGCACCAGATAGCTTCGGCTACAAGGGTGGTATTATGTGCAGGCCACCGTGTATCTGTTATTATTCCGATGACTCCAACGTGAAATTGACTAAGTGAAAATACAATGTGGCTATATAACGACTAAGTGTAATTGAATATGATTATGTGATGAATAAGTGTAAGTATATGCGTGTAAACTTATGAGCAATGTGCTCGATATGTGATTGAACTTTGGTAAGATTGATACGAAGTAAGTGTTCCAATGAAAGTTACTATAAAGAAAACATGAAAGAGTGAAATTTAGAAATAAAAGCAGTTTTTAAGAAGAGTGAGTAGAGTAACTTTGAAAAATCACCAAAAATGGTAGAAATGAAATTAGTAGTTGAGTGAGATATGAAATTAAAGCTTATTGAGTCTATTTTCATATGAAATAAATATAGAAAGCAAATAAATTCTTTATTTTGAGATATTTATATTTTGGTGCTACTGGTTTAGAGTAATTTCGAGATCCTAAAAATTGTGAAAAAATAATTTTGGGACATAATTTATATGGTTAGATTCCTTAATGAGTCTAGTTTCAAATGAAATAAATTATAACATCATTTTAATTCTGCACAAGGAGAAAATTGATTCGTAGTGAAAAGTAGTCAGAATAGTCAAATAGTGAAACAGAGAAAATTTTAATGAATAAACTATACTAATTGGCTAAGCCAAAAATTCTGAAAATTTTATGGTATGAAGATATTTGAGTCTAGTTTCAGGGAAAATTACCGGTTTGAAATTCGAAGCTCTGTAGATCAAGAAATAAATAATTTAGTGACAGCGATTCAAGTAGACAGATTAATGTGAACATGAGTAATAAGGTATAAGCATGTGATTTAATGATTGTATCGATTTGAGAACTTGTTGTGAGGATTTGTCATGTTGAGGCTTTGATAAGGCTACAAATGAGTAAGTTGGGAAAGTAAGAACTTAGCATTATTTATGCAAGTTATGACAGATTAGTAGTAAGCTAAATTCATTGCTAATGCTTATTATTTTTACATGTGAACTTACTAAGCTTTATAAGCTTACCCCCTTTCCTTTCCCATGTTACAGAGTCCTACTAAACAAGCGCGGGTTGGAGGTCGTCGGAGATCGATTCACACTATCAAGCTATCTATGGGTATCTTTATTTATAAATGATTTAAGTTATGGCATGTATAGGGACTTGACTAAGTCATTTTATATATGTGTTAATTAATTTGACAAAATGTATTGTTAAGTCTGGTAATGCCTCATACTCGGTTCTGGCATAGGATACGAGTAAGAGGTGTTACACGTAATGATACTTATACTTACTAAAACAATAACTAGATCATTTATACACCAATCCACCTATACATGCCATTATAATCTTGATCAAGACATCAGAATCTACCAATATAATAGCTAGATAGTGTGATAGATCTCTGACGAGTTTCCAAACCGATCGAGCTTCCGGTAATCAGCAAAGTAAGAGGAAGATGACTACGTAAGCAATGAATGCTTAGTAAGTTCGTATAAACTTGAAATATAATTTATCACTTCAATAATATTATACATAGATTAAACATTATTCAACACCGATACTTTAAACTTAGTATAAACCTATTGAACACCATTCAACTCATAATTGAGTATATTTATAAACATTACATACACCTTTCATTCAGAACGTAATAAGGTCTCATAGGTTGACTTACATAATTATCAACCTTTCCTTAAAATGATGAACCATTTCTTCTACTTACTTACTATTCCATTTACTTAGCACAAACTTAATTACATTATTAACTCATGAACTAGTGTATTTATTCATGACATAAGTAAACTCACATATAGCATAATTAAATTTATTCCTTACAAGTAAGTCCTTTAACTCAACAATCCTTTCTTTTCATCGCATTACATATCAACTATGAACTTCTCATTTCATCACCTATTCTCACCCATTTTATTTGCATAACATTCAAGGCATAAACATAACATTAACTATAGCCACAAGCTAGTGCATTTAAGCATAACTCTTTTAGAATCAACTAAAAAATAAACAATTTCATGAGAAATTACATACTTTGATTCTTACCACCCTTTCATGCGCATAAGCATATTTCCATTTGGTCACTTACCATTTCAATGCATTTCTTTAAAACCAACATAATACAATCCAACCTATAGATTGTCACAAGCCTAAGCATCATCAACAACACATGTTAATGCATCAATTCATAATTCACTTGAATAACATAAGTCAAGTCATTAAACATGAATAACCTCACTTGAAATCATCAATTCCATAAACATAGTCATACTTTCATTTAACATTTCCTTTTCATTCTTTTCCATAGTTTTCATAATATAAATAATTTAAATACTTACCATTCCTTCCTTTTTCATGCCCGTTGGATCAAATGAAATAACATCGAATATTAGGCAAACACTCAAGTAACCATTTGCTTCTTTAAACACACTACAACATCACGATTTAATGTATTTATAAACATAATAAGAATATATAATTACACCAAGGCATTAACATTCAACTTGTATTCATACTTAACGATCCATACCTCACTTGAAATGTGTTACCTGAATATCAAATGATCGGAGTGTGCCATGGTGTCTTTTAGCTATGGTCTTATTTATTCTCGTCTTGATGCCACAGTGTCTTTCAACCATAGTCTTATTCATTTTCTGTCGTGTTGCCATAGTGTCTTTCAACCATGGTCTTATTCGTTTGATTCGTGATGCCATAGCGTCTTTCAGCTATGGTCTCACTCGATAGAATCGTGATGCCATAACGTATTTCAGTCATGGTCTTACTTGATAGAATTATGATGCCATAACGACTTTCAGACATGGCCTTACTTGATAGAATCATGATGCCATAACATCTTTCAGTCATGGTCTTACTTGATAGAATTGTGATGCCATAATGTCTTTCAGTCATGGTCTTACTCGTTTCTGGTATAGTGCCATAGTGTCTTTCAGCTGTGGTCTTATTTATTCTCTGGTATAGTGCCATAGTGTCTTTCAACTATGGTGGTAAACTCAATTCATATATAAAAAATTAGATATTAAACAATCAAAACCATAATAAATTGATTTAATCAATTTACGAGCTTACCTGGCTAAGTTGTAGAAATGTCAAAGTACATAAGCTTTTTGGTAATTTTTCATTTTCCTCGATTTTCCACTCGATCTTTATCTAAGTTAATAATTTCATTCAATTCATTAATTTATATAGTAAAAAAATTATTCTATACAATTTAGTCATTTTTGACATTTTTACAAAATTTCCCCCTAACATTTACTTTTATTCAATTTAGTCCCTGAGCATAAAACATACAAATTAATCATTTTTAATGAAAATCCATGCCAAATAAATATTCATGGCATCCAATACAGCTCACATTTGTAATAATTTCACATCAAATCCTTGTATTTTTACTATTTCAACAATTTAGTCCTTAATCTGTAAATTCATCAAATTTACTTAATAAAATACTTATAAATAACAACTGATACTTCAAATTCACCATTTATTATCTAAAATCACATAGATTCATCAATGACAACATTCAACTTCTTTAACAATTTTAAAATATAAGGTACAGGCCAGTTCGACCTATTTGCAACGATCTCAAAAACATAAAAATTACGAGAAATAGATAATTATATCACATACATGCAACATTTGAATGTTGGCCAAATGCTCCTTGCTCCAAAAATGGAGTTCTCATGGTTGAAGAAGAAAGACATAACAAAATAGGTTTTTACTTTTCTTTTTATTAATTTATTACTTATTATTTACTTTATTAATTTACAATATATTATTTAAACTAACATAAATTAGTCTCCAACATCCCACTAATTTATAGCATGGTCTATTTTTTATTTTAGTCGATTTAATTACTGTAACATCCCAAAATTAGGCCTAGTCGGATTGGACCCAATGTGCCTTGGGCGTAGGAATGTTTAAAATTTTTAGAACAAAAGAATGGCATTATTGCAAATTGGACTTGTGACATCCTAGATTAGGGGTTATGCGTTCGTGCATAATTCGAGTGATAGTAGGCTTGGAGTATGTTTGGACATGTTTTAAGGGTTTCGGGAACTTTAAATTATAAGGGAATGCTTTGGAAAAAAATTTGGATTTAAGTGTAAAAAGGGGAAACTAGGCAAGAAGGCCTTAAAAGAATTTTGTGGAGTCTAGGACACAAGAAATTAATTGGCAAAGTGGCTTGGGGCGCTAAGGTGCAAAGGGAGTGCCAAGGAGAAGGGGTTCAAGTAACATGGGAAGCAGATGGGCTTTTATTTTTTTTTAAGCGTTAAAAAGGGGATTGGGCTAAGAAGGCTTTAAAGGAATTTTTGTAGGAATTTTTAGCATAAGGAAGGCTTTGGTAAAGTGGCTTTCATGCGCTACTTAAAGGCTTGAGGATGACGCCAAAAAGGGCCTGGGTTCGAATCAAGGCAGCAGCAAGCGTGTTTTTATTTTTGGTTTTGGCGTTAAGACAAGGGAGATGGGGAAAGAGGTGTTAAAAGAAGTTTTGGGTGAATCATATCACAAATAGTGCCTTCGCAAATTGGCTGGGACGTTAGCTGCAGTCTATGGTTCCAGGAGGTCGCAGGTTCGAAGCTTAATGGCAGCATAAGAGGTGTTTTATTTTTATTTTTATTTTGCAGCAGATTGGAAAGGCAGTGGACGGCACATGGGATCTTCAAATAGATAAAGATTAAGCTAGCTTTTGTTTTTTAAATTCGGCAGGATAAATGCTGTTTTTTTTTTTATTTAGTTATTTAATTAAGATAGAAGATAAGGGTGGCAGTATTTTAATTATTTTTGAATGGGTGAGATGAGGATAAAATAAGAGTTTTAATAAGGATTAGTTAAGTAGGAAAAAGTGGCAGATTGTTTCGGTTTGAAGCTTTTAAGAATGGGGGTGCCGAAATTGATTTTCCTTTTTACCCTTTTGTGCCGAATTTTTGGTTGTGAGAGTATCCAACTTGTGCCAAAATTTAGAGAGTGTTCATCTTTTCTCTCTTGTTGATTTCCTTGCCGAATGCTCCTAAACTTTTGTCTATTTTTCTATTTCTTCTTTTCTCCAAGCCCTTTCTATTTTCTTTGAAGCCGAAGGTTCCATCACCTTTTTTTTGTAGGCTTAGCCGAATCTTCCTTGCTACCATTACCGAAATTCTTGTAATCTCTCTCTTTCCCTTCTTTTTCTTCCTTTCAATCCAATTCATTATATTTTCTTGAATAGCCGAATGTGCCTTTGTTAATTAGGATTTTAGCCGAATCCGGTAAGTGTCATACTCCCTTTTATTTTAAATATTTTAAGGAGCCATAACGGAATTATTATAAGTGCCTTATTCTTATTCTTTTGACGCAAGTCTTAAAAGTCGAATCATTAAGAAAGGTGTCGTCGACTACTTCCTTGTAGTCTCTTTTAACAAACGTTGGGAGCAGTAAAAGGGGTCTTTCGGAATTTGCAGAGATTAAGGTAAGCAATTGGTAACATTCGGCCAAGGGTCATTATTTTTGGAATTATGTTTTAGTTGATTTTAACATACGGAGTATAGGGTTTTCAACAGCTACATAGCTAAGTGGTGATTCGGGATTTTTGGTAAATAAGGTAAGTGATTCATGGTATTCGGTCATAGGCCATATTTGGTAAATAAGTTATAACCGATTCTGACTGTGGCCATTTAGGAATTTCGACAAAGGTAATCAGAAGCTTCCGGGATTCGATTCATTGGTAAGAATATTTTATGGCTAAATTTGGTATATTTAGATTACGATGTTATCGATTAACCGTTTGGTTCTGATTAAGATATCATTAAATGGACATGGATGCCGGTCAAGAAGGTAAAGGGAAAGTCCCTATCCTGAAGTTTAAGAAAAGATCTGTCTCGGTAGTTCGAGATTGGCCACCGGGGTGTGGGCCAGCAGCAGGAAAAAGCTATAGGCAAATAGCCGTAGTATCGCTTAGTGATAGCATCAGGATCGAAAGCGTAGTTCTTCACGTTATCAGGTGTGTAGTTAGTCTACCGTTTTCCGGGTTTTTGTGTTATATCTGTATGTGTTAAAATTGTGCTAACTAGTGCAGTGGAAATTGTGATATGGATACCCTCAAGGGGTATGTCGATAACACGGTAAGTACCGAATCTGATGAACTGTGATTATTGATGTGAATATGTGATAATATGCTAAATGACATGTACATGCATTATCATGGCATTCTTTTATGTTGCATGTGCATGGGTGGGATATGAAAGAAGGACAGGGTGTACTTCGAGTACGTGGTTTGATGTTAGCCTTGAGCTACATCGTGGATTGACGTTGACTGAGGTCACGTTGTGGATTATTTGCGATTAAGTTCGCGTGGCTTGATGAGTAGCTATTTGCCTCATCGTGGTTGATATCGGCTATGTGCCATATCGTGGTTGATGAGTGACTATGTGTCCCATCGTGGTTTTGGTGTTAGCTACGGCTACATCATGGATTGGCGCTGACTCAGGTCGCGTTGCGGATTATTGTGCATAATTGCACGTGGACGGCAGTGATTGCCTTTGGAGTGAAAAGGAGAGGGTGATTCGATAATCCCCTAGTGTGTGGTAGGTTGGATACGGGGGTGTGTAGAGGATGGACCTTAGGTTTGGGTTGGGTACACTTTGCATAATTATATCTGATATGTGAATTTAATGTGAAAGTGGGCCAAGCCCAGTATGTGAATGTGGATTTGAATAAGAAATGGGCTAAGCCCAGTATGTGGAAAGTGTGTGGTTAATTACACTGTTACCTGATAAGTGTTATGAGTATGGGCCAAGTCCAGAATGTGATATTATCTGAATATGATATATGCTATCTGATATATAGGTTAATATGTGGTTAACATGTGGGTGGAATTCAGTGGTTTAATTACACACTGAGTCCGTGTGACTCACCCAATTTTTATCAAACATCGCAGGTGATATGATGATCGGACCGGGTTGGAGTGGATACGAGGTGGCCCATGCAGAAGACGTTTTGATTATTTCAATCAGTTTATTATTAAGTACTTTGGTTTAATAATTTATTGTAATAAGGCCCATTAAAGTATTTAAGTACTTTTATTCAGTATTTTTATTATTACGTTCTATTATGGATTGACAATTTAAATATTAATTACAAATGATTTTATTTTCTTAAGTATGTATAATAAAGTTTTGAATCCGGTATTTTTTATAACAATTTAATTTTTACTTAGAATATTTTAAGTCACGAAAATGTTTTGTTAAAGGCAACAAATTTTTAAAGGTTTTTACTCTTAAGTAAGAATATTTCCGAACGTGTTCCGCAGTGGCATTTTAAATTCGGTCGTAGTGAATGGGCCGAGTTTGGGGTGTTACAGTTTGGTATCAGAGCTCGATTCAAAACCCGGCTTTGAGGTTTTGGGCCTGAAAAACATTTTCAAAATGGGCTTTTTAAAAATATATATATGGACTTTTATTTCAGGTTTATTCTGGCATGGCACCTGTACCTCCGACCCGAAGTCCACCAGGTAAGTAGTTCTAACTACTGAAGTGAATTGTGAATGTGAATTCTATGAGTATGAAGGGAACGTAGATTAGTGAACTAGGATCTGTTGAACCCTAGGGCTAGTGCACTCAAACACATGCATAAGACTTAAGGACTATTAAACAAACCTGTGGTTAAGTCGCCGAGTTAGGGTGTGGCAACCATGGTGCGCATGTCTAGGATTGGATCCGGAAGAGCACAGTACTTAAGCGATCCTAGTGACTCACCTCCTCTTATTTGGAATCCTACAGTGCGTAGCTTCGGTTCACCCTAACCAAGAGGACTCGGTCATAGGCTAAACACAATAACTAAAACCCGAAAGGGAACTAGCCGTGCTTTTATAAAAACAACAAAACCCTAGTTTTAAAACTCTTAAAACTTTCTTTTAAGTTTGTGAAAAACCATCTTTGCAAAATTTTCCAAAGAACTTCTGATTTATGAAAATTACACAAAAATACCCTAGTGGTAAAATTACTAAAATGCCCCTGTGTTGTAAATTACTAAAATACCCTTAGTTTTTAAGATTTTCAAAAAAACCCTCGACTTTTGCTAAAATGTTTCTACTTTACAAAAAAAATACCAAAAACTTCTGTTCTACAAATATCAAGATATCCTGATTTGGAGACTTTACTAAAATACCCCTGACTTCCGAAACTACCAAACTAACCCTGATTTCTGAAATTTCTGCAATACTTTTGATTTGGAAATTTTCAAAATACCCGTAAGTTTTGAAAATTTTGAAGTAACCTTTGATTTGTAAAGATTTTGAATTGATCCTGATTTATTACCAAAATACCCCTGTAGGACAAATGGCAGAAATACCCCTGGGATAGAAACGGGCAGAAATGTCCGAATAGTGAATGTGTGTGGTAGATACCACTGAATGAATGTGTTCTTGTTGATGAATGAATGTGCCTCTATTGAGGAATGAATGTGACTCTCTGAATTAGAGTATAAACTGGAACTGAAACTTTGTTCGATCGAAAGAACCACTTCTAGAAATTCTTTTCATAAAATTGTTCGCAGTTAAACAGTGGAACAAATACTAATGCATAAAACTTTTAATCAGATTAAATCGCGACGTTAGAGATGAATTCTAGGGGACGTGGTCATCGTGGATGCGGTAGAGGTAGAATGGCAGTATCGGAACCGGTAGGGTCTGGCCATGGGTCAGTAAATGAAGTGCCGCCGCCAGCAGTGGGCGTAGAGGAGCAAGATCAGATAGGAGAAGATGACGCAGTATCGCGGGCCATGTTACGAGTGCTAGAACGTGTGGCAGGAGCTAGTGCGGGAAATGGAACTCGAAAGTCAGTATCGAAAAGGCTCAGATCGAACGGAGCCGAGATCTTTAGAGGAGTGTCGGGAGTAGCTCCGAATGTAGCGGAATATTGGCTAGAGGCAGTCGAAAGAATCATGGACGATTTGGACTGTACTCCTGAGGAAAAGCTGAAAGGTGCTGTTTTGTTGCTCCGAGATGAAGCTTATCGATGGTGGCTCACTGTCAGGCAAGGTGTTCCGGCAGATCGAGTGGATTGGGAATACTTTAAGCTTAAGTTTGAAGGGAAGTACATTGGAGCTAGCTACTTAGACTCGCAGAGGAAGGCGTTTCTAAACTTGGTTCAGGGAAGCAAGTCGGTAGCAGAGTATGAAGCTGAATTTGTGCGGTTAAGTCAGTACGCCAAAGGAATCGTGGCTACTGATTATGAAAGGTGTGTTCGATTCGAGGACGGATTGCGGGATGAGTTGCGAGAGTTGATTGCTCCGCACAGAGAAAGAGACTTCGCCATTTTGGTAGAGAAAGCTCGGATAGCTGAAAAAGTTAAGAGGACTGTAAGAGAAAACCGAGAAAAGAATAGGAACGGGAATAAGAGAAGTTTTGGACCGTCAGCATCGTCTGGAGATGTTCAGAAAAGACCAAGGATCGAGAATTCTGTACGTGCACCAGTACCAGTTGTTGAGAATCGGAATCGTTCATGTGCTTAGTGTGGAAGAGCTCATTCAGGAGAATGTTAGGGAAATAGTAAGGAATGTTACCGGTGTGGGTCTAAGGCTCATTTGGTTAAGAAATGTCCTCAAAGGATGGATAGGGCTCGAAGTCAAGGTCATGGAACACCAAGCGGTGGTGCTGAAGGTTCGGATGTGAGGCAACCAAGGTATGTTCCTTAACCCTGGAAAGTCTTTTGACTTGATTGTTATGAGATAGTTCGTGTTTGTATGTTAGCAAAGTGTATGGAACCTTGAATGCGAATCTTGAGATAGTATCTAAGGAATGTGTTAGTTTTGTTAAGATCAGAGTCTTGTGACAGTAGAGTAGGGTGAGGAGTTAAGAATACACGATTGCTTGATAGTAAGTAATTTCAAGGACAAAATTATTTTAAGGAGGGTAGAACTGTGACATCCTAGATTAGGGGTTATGCGTTCGTGCATAATTCGAGTGATAGTAGGCTTGGAGTATGTTTGGACATGTTTTAAGGGTTTCGGGAACTTTAAATTATAAGGGAATGCTTTGGAAAAAAATTTGGATTTAAGTGTAAAAAGGGGAAACTAGGCAAGAAGGCCTTAACAGAATTTTGTGGAGTCTAGGACACAAGAAATTAATTGGCAAAGTGGCTTGGGGCGCTAAGGTGCAAAGGGAGTGCCAAGGAGAAGGGGTTCGAGTAACATGGGAAGCAGATGGGCTTTTATTTTTTTTTTTTTAAGCGTTAAAAAGAGGATTGGGCTAAGAAGGCTTTAAAGGAATTTTTGTAGGCATTTTTAGCATAAGGAAGGCTTTGGTAAAGTGGCTTTCATGCGCTACTTAAAGGCTTGGGGATGACGCCAAAAAGGGCCTGGGTTCGAATCAAGGCGGCAGCAAGCGTGTTTTTATTTTTGGTTTTGGCGTTAAGACAAGGGAGCTGGGGAAAGAGGTGTTAAAAGAAGTTTTGGGTGAATCATATCACAAATAGCGCCTTGGCAAATTGGCTGGGACGTTAGCTGCAGTTTATGGTTCCAGGAGGTCGCAGGTTCGAAGCTTAATGGCAGCATAAGGGGTGTTTTATTTTTATTTTTATTTTGCAGCAGATTGGAAAGGCAGTGGACGGCACATGGGATCTTCAAATCGATAAAGATTAAGCTAGCTTTTGTTTTTTAAATTCGGCTGGATAAATGCTATTTTTTTTTATTTAGTTATTTAGTTAAGATAGAAGATAAGGGTGGCAGTATTTTAATTGTTTTTGAATGGGTGAGATGAGGATAAAATAAGAGTTTTAATAAGGATTAGTTAAGTAGGAAAAAGTGGCAGATTGTTTCGGTTTGAAGCTTTTAAGAAGGGGGTGCCGAAATTGATTTTCCTTTTTACCCTTTTCTGGCGAATTTCTGGTTGTGACAGTATCCAACTTGTGCCGAAATTTAGAGAGTGTTCATCTTTTCTTTCTTGTTGATTTCCTTGCCGAATGCTCCTAAACTTTTATCCATTTTTCTATTTCTTCTTTTCTCCAAGCCCTTTCTATTTTCTTTGAAGCCGAAGGTTCCATCACCTTTTTTTTGTAGGCTTAGCCGAATCTTCCTTGCTACCATTACCGAAATTCTTGTAATTTCTCACTTTCCCTTCGTTTTCTTCCTTTTAATCTAATTCATTATATTTTCTTGAATAGCCAAATGTGTCTTTATTAATTAGGATTTTAGCCGAATCCGGTAAGTGTCATACTCCCTTTTATTTTAAATATTTTAAAGAGCCATAGCCGAATTATTATAAGTGCCTTATTCTTATTCTTTTGACGCAAGTCTTAAAAGCCGAATCATTAAGAAAGGTGTCGTCGACTACTTCCTTGTAGTCTCTTTTAACAGACGTTGGGAGCAGTAAAAGGGGTCTTTCGGGATTTGCAGAGATTAAGGTAAGCAATTGGTAACATTCGGCCAAGGGCCATTATTTTTGGAATTATGTTTTAGTTGATTTTAACATATGGAGTATAGGGTTTTCAACAGCTACATAGCTAAGTGGTGATTCGGGATTTTTGGTAAGTAAGGTAAGTGATTCATGGTATTCGGCCATAGGTCATATTTGGTAAATAAGTGATAACCGATTCTGACTGTGGCCATTTAGGAATTTCGACAAAGGTAATCAGAAGCTTCCGGGATTCGATTCGTTGGTAAGAATATTTTATGGCTAAATTTGGTATATTTAGATTACGATGTTATCGGTTAACCGTTTGGTTCTGATTAAGATATCATTAAATGGACATGGATGCCGGTCAAGAAGGTAAAGGGAAAGTCCCTATCCCGAGGTTTAAGAAAAGATCTGTCTTGGCAGTTCGGGATTGGCCACCGGGGTGTGGGCCAGTAGCAGGAGAAAGCTATAGGCAAATAGCCGTAGTATCGCTTAGTGATAGCATCAGGATCGAAAGCGTAGTTCTTCACGTTATCAGGTGTGTAGTTAGTCTATCGTTTTCCGGGTTTTTGTGTTATATCTGTATGTGTTAAAATTGTGCTAACTAGTGCAGTGGAAATTGTGATATGGATACCCTCAAGGGGTATGTCGATAATACTGATGTAAATCACCAAATCGATGAACTGTGATTATTGATGTGAATATGTGATAATATGCTAAATGACATGTACATGCATTATCATGGCATTATTTTATGTTGCATGTGCATGGGTGGGATATGAAAGAAGGACAGGGTGTACTTCGAGTACGTGGTTTGATGTTAGCCTTGAGCTACATCGTGGATTGACGTTGACTGAGGTCACGTTGTGGATTATTTGCGATTAAGTTCGCGTGGCTTGATGAGTAGCTATGTGCCTCATCGTGGTTGATATCGGCTATGTGCCATATCGTGGTTGATGAGTGACTCTGTGTCCCATCGTGGTTTTGGTGTTAGCTACGGCTACATTGTGGATTGGCGCTGACTCAGGTCGCGTTGCGGATTATTGTGCATAATTGCACGTGGACGGCAGTGATTGCCTTTGGAGTGAAAAGGAGAGGGTGATTCGATAATCCCCTGGTGTGTGGTAGGCTGGATACGGGGGTGTGTAGAGGATGGACCTTAGGTTTGGGTTGGGTACACTTTGCATAATTATATCTGATATGTGAATTTAATGTGAAAGTGGGCCAAGCCCAGTATGTGAATGTGGATTTGAATAAGAAATGGGCTAAGCCAAGTATGTAGAAAGTATGTGGTTAATTACACTGTTACCTGATAAGTGTTATGAGTATGGGCCAAGCCCAGAATGTGATATTATCTGAATATGATATATGCTATCTGATATATAGGTTAATATGTGGTTAACATGTGGGTGGAATTCAGTGATTTAATTACACACTGAGTCCGTGTGACTCACCCAATTTTTATCAAACATCGCAGGTGATATGATGATCGGACCGGGTTGGAGTGGATACGAGGTGGCCCATGCAGAAGACGTTTTGATTATTTCAATTAGTTTATTATTAAGTACTTTGGTTTAATAATTTATTGTAATAAGGCCCATTAAAGTATTTAAGTATTTTTATTCAGTATTTTTATTATTACGTTTTATTATGGATTGACAATTTAAATATTAATTACAAATGATTTTATTTTCTTAAGTATGTATAATAAAGTTTTGAATCCGGTATTTTTTATAACAATTTAATTTTTACTTAGAATATTTTAAGTCACGAAAATGTTTTGTTAAAGGCAACAAATTTTTAAAGGTTTTTACTCTTAAGTAAGAATATTTCCGAACGTGTTCCGCAGTGGCATTTCAAATTCGGTCGTAGTGAATGGGCCGAGTTTGGGTGTTACAGGACTTATTAGTTAAGTGAATTTGGAAGGTTACGAGGTTTCTATGAAGTCTCGGGTATAATTGGGCCTTAGGAAAAATTTGGTATTTTAGCACTTTAAGGAGAGATGGTAAGTAGCTTCAAGACTTATAGAAATAAATGAGTAATGTGCTTGCATAAATGAGCTATTGGTAAAGAGGTTATGGCATCAAGTGATGGACTTTGAGGGAAGAGGTTCAAATCCCATTGTGTGTAAATTTTGACTATTGTTTTTGCATTCTTTCCTTAAGTGTCGGCCAATCATGTAAATATGGGAAGGTGGACCTTTTATTTTTGGCAAGATGGCTAAGGAGAATAGGAAAGAATGAAGATGAGGAAAGAAATCAAAAGAAAAGGGCAAGTAAGGGGAACATGTGGCTTATTTCATGGAGATTGTTTTGGAAAGTTTGGGTGGCCAAACTTTTGTCCTTTAGGGGCATGAATGTGGACGGTTTTGAGTGAAAAGGGAGGTAGTCGAATTTTTGTTGATGTTTTGGTAAAGCTTTAGTGCTTGTTTTAGTCAAAATTCCTTCTTGCATTTTTGTGCCATTTCTCTCAAACTTCTTCTCCTCTTTGCCGAAACTTTAAGCCATTAGTGAGCATTTCTTTTCTTCAATTCTTTCTTGTTGTCGTAGGTACCAAACCATTGAGACCAAACTATTTTCATTCATCTTCTCTTGAAAACTGAAATTTGATAAGCACCCCTTCTCAACCTTTCTTTTCTTTTCACGAAATTCTCCAACTCTACTATATTTTTCCTCTAATCCATGCCCTCATAACAGAAACTATTCTTGTTCATTTTCTCCCATAGCCAAAACTCACAATCCACAATCACTCCTTCATAATTTCTTTCTCGTTTGAGGTGATATTTCTTCTTCGATTAAATTGATAAGTGAATTCTTTTCTATGATCATATTCTTTTCTCTTTAGCCGAATAAGTATTTATAACTATTCAGCTGTAAATCATGATCGTAATCGAAAACGGTGTTATCTTCCACTTCTTCATGTCTTAATCACCCTCTTTTCGTAGTGCTTTAAGTGGGAGACCGTGTATTGTTCTAGCCGAAGTCAAACAATGGAAATTGGATCCAATATCGATAAGGTAAGGGGGTTCATTTTGGATTTTTTGCTATATCTTTATTTGGCTTTGTTGCAAATCGAATTGAAGTTTCGACTAATCGATTATGTTTTAGGGACAAAATCATTCGATATATCCTTTTTGCAAATCCTTCGGATATAGTGGGTCAACGAAGAGTGGTTCTCTAAGGAATCCTAATCAAGGTGTGTAATCCCGTACTTTCTGAATACATGTTTGAAATGGTGTGTAATCTCACATATCTCTAAAAGTTTGTATGATATGTTTTGTGATTCGGTCAAAATACCAAAGAAAATCGGAAACCGGCATCCATAATCACTCGGGCGTATGTATGATCGTAGTAGTAATTATGTTTTGTAATAAAACAGTTTCGGTTAGAAATAGTGACGTGTTTTTGAAAAATCACGAAAAATAGGAGAAAGGGAATCAGAAAGTGAATAAGATATCAAATTAAAGCCTACTTTAATATGGAAGAAGCGGAGAAGGAAAAGGAATTTTATATTCTAAGATATGTTAATTTTAGTGAGACTGGTTCTAATTGACTTCGTGGTTCCCTGATCTGTCTTGGAAAAATCGTTTAAAATTGTACAAAGTGAGTTATGAGTTTTAATTTATATGGATAGATTCCTTAGTGAGCCTATTTTCATTAGAAACAAGTAGGAGCAGTATATGAAAACCGTACAGTGAGATATTCAGAATTAAGATAAGAGAGGTCAGAATCGTTGGATAGTGAAACAAGGGAAACTTTAAGGAATAAACTGTACTAAATGGTTAAGCCAAAAATTCTGGAAAAATTGTAGTAAGAAGATATAAGAGTCTAGTTTCAAGGAAAATTTACAAATTTAGATTTTGAGATTTCTAACTCAAGTTATAGTCAATTTAGTCAGTACGACGCAGATGGACAGCTTTAAATTGTTATGCCCAAATTAGTAGTTAAGTTTGGATTGCGAAATTACCGAATTACCCTTAGTGGGTAAATTACCGAATTACGAAATTTCCCTTACGGGCCGTGTTAAGAAAATGCCCTTAAAGGGCCGACTTGATAAGATTGTCTTAAAGCGCCGATTTGATAAGATTGCCTTTATGGGCTAATCTGATATTTTGCTAAGAATGGGCCAATCTGATATTTTGCTAAAATGGGTCGATCTGATAATTTGCTAAATGGACCGATCTGATATTTTGCTAAATGGGCCAATTTGATAAATTGTGATAATGGGCCATAATTTTATAATAAATATCCGAATAAATTACCGTTGTATTATTTTGATTTGTTATGCATTATATACATGATTTGCATGGGATGGGATAATGATGAAGAGAGCTCTGCTACATAATTCTGGTGGCTCTGCCACAAATCTGTAAAGTGGCAATGCCATGTAAATTCCGTTAATCTAGTGGCTTGTCCACAATTATATCTGATATAAATGGCTTAATGCCTGCGATTGGTGTGTTGGCGGGGTGGGTTGACTAAAGATCCCCACAGGTGTGTTAGTTGGTACGGGTGGTGTGTAGCGGATGGAATACTAGGTTTGGTTGGGAATTGCATTTCATATGCATATTATATTCGATACATTATTGTTATTGTAAATGGGCTTAGGCCCAAAATATTGCTAAATAAGTTCCGGCACAATGGATAACGGTAAGGGGATTTCACACTGAGTTCTTGTAACTCACCCCCCTTTCTCTTAACCCTTGTAGGTAATGCTTGATGATATGGACTTGGGCTATGGATGACTCAAGGGAGGCCATACTTCAGAAATGGTTTATTTGGACTCTAGACTTCATTTTTGTTTATTTTATTACTTTACTATTTGGGGTTAAATGTTGTAATAAGGCCTCTAGACTATTTTATTTTTCTTTATGGTTGGGATGTTTTTATTATTTTTCTTAAATTGTTTAAAAAGTGAATTTTTCTGAAAATTTAAATAATGGTTTCCAAAATCGAATAACAAATGAATTTTAAAATAAACTTTTACAAATATTTTTAACACGGATATTTTCTCTCGAACTATTAACGCTATTTTCAAAAGTCACGGTTTTGTAAGATCATTAGTTCAAATTTATCGATTGATCAATCAAATCTTCGAGGCTAGTAGTATTTTATCAAATCAAACTTGTTTTCTTGATTTTTAACAAAGCAATATTTTAGTACGAATAAAAAGGGTTTAACATGTTTTGCTCGTGTGACATGCCAAATCCGCTCATAACGCATGGGCCCGGTTTGGGGTGTTACAATTACCTTTCCTTAGCTATTAAACACTTTAGTTAATAGAATTTAACTTTTGCACATTTTATTTAGTCATTTTTGCTTAATTAACTATCAAAACATTAAAATTCTTAACGAAAATTTGAAACAACCTTAATACCACTCGGTAAATATTTATAAAAATATTTACGGCTCGATTCATAGAAACGAGGTCTCGATACCTCATTTTTTAAAACCACTTGACTTTAGGGTCTTACCACTTGAACTTAATTAATCATTCATATACCATAAATTATTATATCAAAAACCTTTGTAAAACCATAATTGACTTGTAAATATTAAATAATAATATTTACGATCTTACTCGTCGAATCTGTGGCCCCGAAACCACTGAAAAATGGGTTGTTACAACTCTCCCTCCTTACAAAAATTTCATCCTCGAAATTTCTCACCTGATAATAGCCATTAAGTCGAGTCTTTCTTCCACCTTTTTAATGGTAGTGCATAAATAAATCAATCATAACTTGTCTCAATTCAAAACTCATATCAAAACTTGATGCTAAATCTGGACTTAACTGAAAAGCTATGATGTTCTCCTGTCATAACTTTATCATCAGTAATACCGAGAAATTTCCAACAATCATCTGGCAAAATATAACCGAAAGAAAATCCAGATTATATCATTCTAGGCACATTAGAAAAATCATAGCATTTAGTTAAAGTTTGTAATTTTCACAACAGACTCTAACTGATGTTTTTGACGCATCTGCATCTGTAACTTTTAATCGATGAACGTTCCATTTCACGAAAGCTTCAAACAATATCATTTAAATATAAATGTGATAGCTGTAACTATCGAGAAGTTTTTAATCCATAATAACATTTCCCAATTGTAACTGATCTGGTAGATATATTCCTGTATCATGTCTTTTAGAATATGAATCATTCATTCTGACTGTAGGTCTATTTACCTGTGAATCTGTAAAATTTATTCTCGAATCTAGAGATGTACTCGAATATATATACACGTCATCTAACTTTTCCAGTGAATAATTCGTTCTGACTAAGATAATTGAGTCAATCTTATCAATCGTATAATAACATTTCAGAATAATTCTTTCTTCTTGTTTCCAAGATATCCCAGACACAAAGTTTATCATAATTTCCTCAGAATACCAACTAAAGATTGTTAAACTGCATTAACTCATATAAAGTATGATATCTCGTTTTGACTCGTTGACATAATCCGAGATTACCTGGGTAATGGAACCAATATGTAAGATTAAGTTCGATCTTCTACCGTTTCTACTTTTGTTGTTACCTATCCCCTTCATGAAAGCTAGAAATGGGATATATAATAAAACTATTTTAGTTATTAACATCGAAGCTTTCAATCATATCAAAGTTGAAATCATCGTATGAATTAAAACCATAGTGCTTTAATAAAACTAACATTACAATCTGTATAGATAAAAGAATACCTCAACCGTCAATAGTGCAATCCAAAACAAATGAGAAAAACCAAATGTAGTCCCAATAACAACTAGTGCAGTAATACAACCTCTATAATCTAATATCTATATCATCATGCTCACATGATCCAATCAGGAGTTATACCTGTAATAAATATACTTATCTCAAGTCAATATATATATCCTTTATAGATGAACCACATTTGATAGAATAGACTATAAGAATGCTAAGAAAGCCGATATAATGAAATCCAATATGTGGGCCATCCTGGACTTGAACCAGAGACCTCACCCGTAAAGTAAATCATCTCACCTACGGTCCAACCAATTGGGAGCTCTACTGAATTTCTGATAATACAACCCATATTGAATGATAAAGAGATTGATGATACCCTAGAGAAAATCCAGAAGAAGAATATCGCTCATACGCACTAGAATCAGTCATGATAGAGACAACATAAATTGCATATATATAGTTCAGAGCATCAACCAGTAGAAGAAATAAAATAATATTATATGAGTCTTATCGTTGAATCTTCTACCAAACATAATAAAATAGAATGCAAAAGAATAATTGAGTAATGCTGATCATTAATCAACCAGACTAAAAATACTTCTGTCTAACATTATGGTTAGCTAGCATTCTCATATGATAAGAATCACATTTGAAAATGAACAATTGCATATGTCTCTGAGGATAAAAGAACATACAGAATATCCAGAGGAGATCATTGTAAAATACTCGGCCATAACAGTTGCATTCAGATATATTTGCAGTTCAAATACTATTCCACTGACTACTAAAGTCATCAATGATCCCACATTATTCTGTTCCACTGAGAAATCAATTCAGAAGAAATTTTGGTTAATCTATTCTTTAGATATCATACCTGATGAAGTCGATTACCCGTGAATCACTTATTCTTTATCAACGACGTTGCGTATCTCGAATGATCTTTAGAAAAATCTAATATCTCTTCTAGAACTCTATTTACTTGCTAATCAATTCTCAGCTCTGACTATATTATAACTAATTCAATCACTGAATTCTTTGTCTTCTCTTTTGCTGACTTAATCAACATAAATCTTGTAAATTTCGTTGTATAAGACTTTGAGAGTGAGGGGGTGGAGATCATAAAGCCTCTAAGTTTGATTCTCAAGAATACACAAAACATAACATTCACTATCAACATAACATTATGAACTTTTTCTTTTACCTTTATGAGTTTCTACTCATCCTTAGCAACTTTTTAATCAGATACTTGAATATCGCTTTCAGCATTATCGGAATTGGCTTAGTTGGAAAACATCTCTGTCTAAAAATGAACAAACCTCATCAGAGTCAAGAGATATCACACTATCATAAGTTATATAATGGCATGTATTTCGAGACTTCATGCATGCTACGTTCGATCCGAGAACCGACTAAATTGTACTCTGATACCACTAAATATAACACCCCTAACCTGTATTCTTCTCTAGAATAGGGTTACAAAATATTACCATAAAATCGTAACTTAAAGCATTCATTTCCAAACATTAGATAAACCATTGGATAATTCATTCAAACACATGCATATTGTCCTTTATTTGAGCCCTCGAGGCCTCAGAAACACTTTAGAAGCAATTCGGGACTAAATCGGAAACATATGAAACCTTAAGGAAAAGGTTGGAAAAATTTACAATGTAGGGGTCACACGGCCGTATGCCAGACCGTGTAACATTCGAAATAGGGACACACGCCGTGTCCCAGCCTGTGTCCGTATAACTCTCTAACTTGGGCCACACGACCAAGCCACAGGCTCGTGTGCCAGGCCGTGTAACCTTTGAAATGCAACCATTAATACCTACAGGGGACAGATGGCCGTGTGTCACACACGGTTGAGACACACGCCCATGTCTTAGGCCGTGTGGACTAGAATAGGCTCAATTTAAGCCATTTCTTTCACCCAATTCAAGCATACCCTTACAAGCCATTTTCACATATGACCAAGGTATCAAAACATACCAAAACATACATAATATGACCAATTCAAATAACCAATTTCATTCAACCAATATGCCATATATGGCACAAACATTCAACTTAACTACACATATACATAATTGGTCACCTTGGTACCATTTTAAAACATACCGTACTTAATTTATACCATGTCAATATAATTTACCATTTGAACAATTGTTCCCATGTATCTCAAACACATATATACCAAAACCTATACATATTTGACCATAACTCATTCATATATATTTAGCGTAATTTCATACCAAGATATACCATAATTGACCTTATTGAACTACACCAATATATACCCAATTGGTTATTTTTAATACAAACACACTTAACTAAATTTCATATTCAAGCATACCTTAATTAACCATATTACAAACATGCCAAACTTACCTCTTTGGTCATAAAGCCATGCATCAACTTAACCATATTAACACCAACCATCAATATACCATTAGGTACATTAACCGTAATGACACTTATACATACCAAAACAATAACTAGATCATTTATACACAAATTCACCTATACATGCCATTATAACCTTGATTAAGACATCAGAATCTACCAATATAATCGCTGGATAGTGTGATAGATCTTTGACAAGTTTCCAAACCGATTGAGCTTCCGATAATTTGCAAAGTAAGAGGAAGATGGCTACGTAAGCAATGAATGCTTAGTAAGTTCCTATAAACTTGAAACATAATTTGTCACTTCAATACTATTATACATAGATTTCAACACAAATACTTTAAACTTAGTATAAACCTATTGAACACCATTCAACTCACAATTGAATATATTTATAAACATTACATACACCTTTCATTCAGAACATAATAAGGTCTCATAGGTTGACTTACACAATTATCAACCTTTCCTTAAAATGATGAACCATTTCATCTACTTACTTACCATTCCATTTACTTAGCATAAACTTAATTACATTATTAACTCATGAACTAGTGTATTTATTCATGACATAAGTAAACTCACATATAGCATAAATAAATTTCTTCCTTACAATTAAGTCCTTTAACTCAACAATCCTTTCTTTTCATCACATTACATCTTAACTATGAACTTCTCATTTCATTACCTATTCTCACCCATTTCATTTACATAACATACAAGGCATAAACATAACATTAACTATAGCCATAAGCTAGTGCATGCTTTTAGAATCAACTAAACAATAAACTATTTCATGAAAAATTACATACTTTGATTCTTACCACTCTTTCATGCACATAAGCATATTTCCATTTGGTCACTTACCATTTCAATGCATTTCTTTAAAACCAACATAATACAATCTAACCTATAGCTTTTCACAAGCCTAAGCATCATCAACAACACATGTTAATGCATCAATTCATAATTCACTTGAATAACATAAGATAAGTCATTAAACATGAATAACCTCACTTCAAATCATCAATTCCATGAACATAGTCATACTTTCATTTAACATTTCCTTTTCATTCTTTTTTATAGTTTTCATAATATAAATCATTTGAATACTTACCATTCCTTCACTTTTCCTACCCGTTGAATCAAATGAAATAACATCGAATATTAGGCAAACACTCAAGTAACGATTTGCTTCTTTCACACTACAACATTACAATTTAATGTATTTATAGATATAATAAGAATATACAATTACACCAAGGCATTAACATACATTATTAGACTATACTAGTCAAACATTCATCTCGTATCCATACTTACGAAACATACCTCACTTGAAACGTGTTACTTGAATTTCAAATGATTGGGGTGTGCCATGGTGTCTTTCAACTATGGCCTTATTTATTCTCGTCTTGATGCCATAGTGTCTTTTAACCATGGTCTTAATCATTTTCTGTCGTGTTGCCATAGTGTCTTTCAACCATTGTCTTATTCGTTTGATTCGTGATGTCATAGCGTCTTTCAGCTATGGTCTTACTCGATAGAATCGTGATGCCATAACGTCTTTCATTCATGGTCTTACTCTATAGAATCGTGATGCCATAACGTCATGATCTTACTCGTTTCTGGTATGGTGTCATAGAGTCTTTCAACTATGGTCTTATTTATTCTCCGGTATGGTACCATAGTGTCTTTCAACTATGGTCTTAATCATTTTCCTTCAAGCTAGTAAACTCAATTCATATATAAACAATTAGATATTAAACAATCAAAACCACAATTAATTGATTTAATCAAGTTACGAGCTTGCCTGGCTAAATTGTAGAAATGTCAAAGTACATGGGCTTTTTGGTAATTTTTCATTCTCCTCGATTTTCCACTCGATCTTGATCTAAATTAATAATTTCATTCAATTTATTAATTTATATAGTAAAAAATTTATTTTATGCAATTTAGTCATTTTTGACATTTTTACAAAATTGCACTTAACATTTTACTTTTATTCAATTTAGTCCCTGAGTCTAAAACATACAAATTAACCATTTTTAATGCAAACCCATGCCAACCAAATATTCATGGCATCCAATACAACCCACAATTTTAATAATTTCATATCAAATCCTTGTATTTTTACTATTTCAACAATTTAGTCCCTAATTGGTAAATTCATCAAAATTACTTAATAAAATACTTATAAATAACAAATAATACTTCAAATTTACCGCTTAATATCTAAACTCACATAGATTCATCAATGGCAATATTCAATATCTTTAACAATTTCAAAATCGAAGGTACGTGCTAACTGGATGTAGTTGCAACAATCTTAAAAATATAAAAATTACAAGAAATAAATTAGTATATCACCTACATGCAACATTTGAATGTTGGTCGAATGCTCCTTGCTCCAAAAATGTAATTCTCACGGTTGAAGAAGAAAGACATAACAAAATAGGTTTTTACTTTTCTTTTTGTTAATTTATTACTTATTATTTACTTTATTAATTTAAAATATATCATTTAAACTAACATAAATTAGTCACGAACCGCCCACTAATTTATAGCATGGTCTATTTTCTATTTTAGTCCATTTAAATTACCTTTCTTTAGATATTTAACACCTTTAATTTATTGAATTTAATTTTTTTCATCTTTTACAATTTAGTCTTTTTTTACTTAATTAACTATCGAAACATTAAAATTTCTTAACGAAACCTTAATACAACCTTAATAACACTCTGTAAATATTTATAAAAATAATTACTATCAGTTCATAGAAATGAAGTCTCGATACCTCATTTTTTAAAACCAGTTGACTTTATGGTCTTACAACTTAAACTTAATCAATCATTCATATAACATAAATTATCATATCAAAAACCTTTGTAAAATCTTAATTGACTCGTATATATTAAATAATAATATTTACGAACTTACTCGTCGGATTTGTGGCCCCGAAACTATTATTTTTGACACCACAGAAAAATGAATTGTTACATAAGCAGCTTATATTTAAGTGTATTAAGGAATGTAAATGGTAGAAATGTTATGATACAAGTCTATAACAAGTGGGGATTGTCTGAATATTAAGAGTAATTTGTTAATTATTGAATTTGAGGTGTTTAGATTGATATTTCAATATATTTAAATGTTGGAATGTGTTTATGAATGAATGGAAATGAAACAAAAATCTTTATGCATGTTTTAGAGTTGTTGTAGGCTTGAGTTTAGGTCCACTATACACCTTTATATCGATATCAGGAGAACTTGTATAGGTAAAAGTATTCTAGAGAGTAAAAATGATAACTTCCAAGTAGATTTGTTCATGAGTCGGGTTATTCGTCCAAGCCCAAAAGTCCACCTAAATTTTGGGAGGATTTGGACAAAAATATTATGTCCGAAAAATAGGCTTGGGCAAAAAAATTAGGCTTATTTAAAATATAGGTCGGGTTCTGGGTTTGAACCTTCAAAACTCGAGTCCGGCTCAGCCCAACTCGTTTTTAAATTAGTAATATTTTATATTATGTTATTTTTATATTTTATTTAATTTATAACACATAAAAATTAAATCTATTATATACTATTATAATGTAAACATTAAAAATGTTAAGATAAGTATACATAAAAGTTTAATAAATAAACAATAAATTAAATTATTAAATCTTAGATTAAAAATAATATGGGTGGAAACAAATTCAGGTTAGTCATTTACAAATATAGACGGGATTGGGCAAAATTTTAAGTTCATATTTTGAACCAGATCGAACTTGATCAAACATAAAGAATGTTAATATTATGCATAAGCTTGATCCGACTCGGCCATGAATATAGCTATAGTTCTTCACTCTCAACTTTCTTTCTTCTTTTTTTTTTTTTTTTCATATTCTTTTCATTTTTTAAACCTTTATTGTTGATAACTCTACTCTTTAAATCTTTCTAATTCATCAAATGAGTAATTCAAAAGTTTAAAATAAAGAAACAAAAAAAATTGATGGCGATGGCCGACTTCAAAGTAGGGTACAATGAAGCAGTAAACAGTGAAGGGTTGAAGCAGCAGCGACAGCAGTAGTAGCTTAGACTTCTTCCAATTTTTGTTCATCAACTACTGCATTCTGCCATTGGTTTTTTGTTAAGCTTTTTATTTAATGATCATTGGATTGATTTTAATTTTTAAAGCATCTAGGTTTTGGTTTTTATTTGATTTTTTATCAGGATAATTTAACCTAAAATATAAAAAATGGTTGAATCAAACTTTTTTTTTTAATTCATTTAATTTTCAATTCGCAGTTCAATGATAGTTCTTTTCGATTCGCAAGCTAATCGATTATTTAATTTATTTTGAATTAATTTATCAAATCAATTTTCATTTCAATTAATCTATTTGATTCAATTTTCAAAATCACGATCAAAATAACTCTTAATAAAAGTCACATGTAGCACGATTTAATCCATGATAATTCTAAATAAAACCTACGCATAATTTATGTATAAGATTTGAACTAGAGAACTTTGCCCTCGGCCTTTGCCAATTGTGTGATAGCTTCATTACAAAAGGCCCATAAAACAAGCAGTAAAAAGGATATATATTAATATATAATATTTTAAAGGCATGTTTGGTATAGCGAAATACAGCGTGCAATAAAAGTTTTTAGAATTGATGAATTAGATTAAGAGTTTAGATGAGTAAAAAATTTTCGAATTGACAAGTCCTATTTTATCATTTAATTCGATTTAGAATTTTCTTGAATCGAGTCGAGTGAAATGAAATTCTAGTTGAGTCGAATCGAGTGAAATTGTTCGAGTTAAATTAAAATCTTGTTACAATATAATTAATTTCATGTTAGAGCACATAAATTTGAAATCATATATATTTGAAAAAAATTCAAAGCAAAATAAAGAAAAAAGATACTTTAGTATGATAAATTTAAATCGTTACATAAATTATTTAAGTTCCTAAAATTATAGTTTTTAGAAAAAAATTAAAAATTAAAAATTATTTATATATTCTTTAGATTCTTTTAAAAAATTTTATATTTTTTTAAAATATAAATTTTTAAATTTTTATAAATATTTTGAAATATTAAAAATTAATTTAATTTTTTTTTGTAATTTTTGTTGAGAGGGAGATTATTTTACTCCTTTTTAAAACTGACAAGGGTTGAAGAGGTATTTGTTGCACACA
Organism: Gossypium bickii; assembly: GCA_025503065.1. Classification (NCBI taxonomy): domain Eukaryota; kingdom Viridiplantae; phylum Streptophyta; class Magnoliopsida; order Malvales; family Malvaceae; genus Gossypium; species Gossypium bickii. The sequence continues at coordinate 82,141,726 of CP106713.1, read as the reverse complement.
CGTTAGTAAAATAAACATTAATGTAAAATATATATTTAAATCAAAAGATTGAACAAGAAAAATATAAATATACATATATTTATATAATAAGAAAAGAACAGAAATAAATATTGGATCAAAATATTATATTCGTAGGTAGACAGGGAAAACGGATTGGTAGTTGAAGTCTGTTTTCACAGTTTTCTTAAGACATATTCGACCACTCCTATAGTGCTGGAGAAACATTGGTCAACTGTCTCTTAAGATACAACGACAAGATGAACACGACTGCAGTGATCAACAAACAGTAGCCTTACCTTTGTCTATCACCGAAAACAGTTTGAAAAAAATATACAGGGAAAAAATCTCTCGGAATTTTGAAAAATTTCAGTGTATTCTTTTCCTGCATATTATTTGGTTTTAAATGAATTCAAATGAATAACTTTTGGAAATCTTTGACTAATGGAGTCAAAACCGTGTTTGTGAATTAATGAGTTATTTAAACCTAAATTAATGTTTGAATTAAAGAAACCATTAAGTCCTAAGTTGGTTCACATATATAAACATATTTACACTTTATATTTAACCAACGTGGGACTAAGCTTTCCATTTTCCTCAACTAATTTACAAATGACTTACTTTGAATATCAATTTCTCATTCATCACTCAACCATTTTGAGCATACGATATACCGTTATAAAGGTCTCATGGAATACAATATAAAACCATAGTTTTATGATTCAAATCTCCAAATTTACTAATCGAGAATATGTCTCAAAGCTTCCAAAAAAAAAACTATTTTTTCCAACAGTAATTACACCAATTTTTTATTTGAATTATTCGAGTTATTCGAATTATAAAAGTCAACTCAACTCGAACTCAAAATTTAATTATTTATTCGAGTTGACTAAAAAAATTAAATAACTCAATTTGATTAATTCAAAATTTAAAAAAAAATTAATTTTTTGAATCGAAACAAATTTTGGTGAAAAAAAAATTTGGAACACCACATTAACCTGGAACCACCACCATTATTCCTTTTGTCCCAAAGCCGTTGTCTTGTATTTGATCCTTTATATCTTATTCTTCATTATTTTCAAATGATAATTTGACCATTTTTAAACTAGATAAAAATAAGGAATCAGTTTAGGTAAATATAACAAGATTTAAAATTTTATCAAAATGAACTGGTTTCAATTATATCAATATGTATATCTTTCGATTGGATTAACTTCAATTACGCACAGTGAAGGATTTTGGTATTAAGTTTTGAGAAACTAGAATTTTAAAAAAAAAATTGGGGTTTTAGTGAAAATTTTTAAAAATTTTTGGTAAGTTTAATTAAAATTTTTAAAACTTTTTAGAGGTTTTATGAAAATTTAAAAAAAAAAACTGAAGACTCTAATTGAAAGTTTTAAAAATTTTCAAAGATTTAATAATAATTTTCAAAAATTTTGGTAGGTATAGTTAAAATTTTTAATTAATAATAGAATTAGCACATTTATTTTATTGGTAAATTTTTAAAATGAAAAGTAAATGATGATTAAAAATATGATTCTTTTAAGAATAATAAAAAGTATTGATGCGTGCAGTTTAAATTAGTATATAAGTATGGATAATATTAATGTAAGAAACATGATTTCCACATCTAAATTTTTTTAATGGTTGGTTGGTAGTGGTGGTGGTTCCCTTTGAACATAAAATAATTGCCAATTGCCACCGACCAATACAAAACGAATTTTATATAGTAAATTCCGAATTTTGGTTTTAACTGTATTAATATTTTCTTTATGGAATGTGGCATGTGATATTATATTTGGGGATTTTTATCTTATTCTTGCATGATTTAAAGTTTTAAATTATCGATTGATATTTAATTGAATATGCATGAAAATTTGATTTTTATTAAAAATATGATTTTTTTTATAATTTTTTCACTAAAAAAATATAAAGTTTGTTTTTAAGGAAATATAATCTAACTTTTCCAAAATAATTAATTTTTACTAAAGAAACTCTAAGTACACTTAATGATTTTAAAATTTAATATGATATTTTCTTGAAACAAAGCAAATAAATCGAGATCACTATACTTAAATTAAAAGGAAAATTATTGTAAATAGAGAAATAAAATAAGAACGTTTTTCGTGCCATTCCAATGGCCAATGTAAGTTTCAAGATTCGTCCATAACGTCTACGTCGAGTTTGGAAGGTTTCATTTAGCGGTATCAGAGCCCTGTACAAAACTCAGACTGTGATTTTTCTTAAATCTGCATGTATATTTTTAAAAAGGGTATTTTAGGAATCATGCCACGGATGAATTTTCTTTTATGAAGTTTGATTTTCAAAACAAAAATCCGAGACTTCGAAGCCGATCCTAGATAAGTATTTTTATTACCGAAATAATAAAAAGGCTATAGATTGTGAACTTTAGTTAACTATTAGACTGAAAACAATCAGGATTAATAACGAAAACTTATTTTTGAATTATTGAAAATTGCATAAAACTTAGACTCGCGATAACGATATGAACACTTGAGGTGTATGAACCCATGCCATGCGAGCCCGATGAGCACAAGGTCGTGATGCCCAAATTGAATCATCTATGTCTCAAGTACGTACACTTGAGCCTGTGGCCGAGCACATTGAGAATTCACCTATTGCTGAGGGTAGTCATCAGAAGCCTATTAATGCTATTGTATCGTAGGCCATGCTTAGGATGCTTCAGCGTGTGAATGGAGCCCAAACTGGAACTAGTAGTCGTGGGACCATTGCTGAGATGCTTCGATCCAATGGAGTCGAGTTGTTTAGGGGCATTTTCGGGACGACTCCTACTATAACAGAGTATTGGACGGAGGCTATGGAAAGAAATCTAGATGACATGGATTGTACCCCAAGCATAAATTAAAGGGTACAGTATCGTTACTGAGGGACGAGGCTTACCGATGGTGGCAGTCCATTATGAGAGGTACATAGGCTAAGAGACTGACTTGGGACTACTTTCAGAAGGCTTTTCATAAGAAATACGTGGACACTAGATATACTAAGGCACGAAGGCTAGAATTTATTAAGTTGAAACAAAGAGACATATTTGTGGTCGAGTCTGAGGCCGAGTTCTTGAGGCTTAGTCAGTACACTCAGGGGATGGTTACGACCGAGTAGGATAAGTATGCCAGATTTTAGAATAGGTTAAGGTATGATTTGATTATCTAGGTAACTCCACACCAAGAGAGAGTTTTTAAAACTTCGATGAAGAAAACCAAGATCATTGAGAAAGTTAATTGTGTAGAGTGTGAGAGAAGAGTGAAGGCTAAAGCTCTTGCTAAGAGGATGTGGGTCCCACTATCAATGCTTGTGACCCATTAAACTGGCCAGAGATGATAGACCTTGACAGAGTACTGCGGTAATTGGTACTGAATGCAGGACTTAGAACTGTGATTACTGTGGTAAATGACATCTAGGTGAATGTTGGAGAGGAATGGGTGCCTATTTGAGATGTGGGCTTGTGGACCATAAGATTAAGGACTGTCTACGTTGTAATAAGCAAATGCAAGCTCCCGTGCAGAACAGAGTTCAAAATTAATGGGTTGGGCAGCAGTTACAGATGAGCCAGTTCAGTACGGAGGAGGTAATGCTAGTCAGGGACAACGAGCACTAGGTTAGGGTGAAAATCAGACTGATGCTAGGTAGCCTGCACTTGTTTTATGTGGCCAAATGTAGAAGGGGTTGTGATGCAGCTAACATCATAGCAAATACTTTTACAATTAAATTTACTAAGTATTTCACTTTGATAAATATTGGTTCAACACACTTGTTTGTTTCCTGTTTGATGGTTGATAAATTGGGAATTGAAGTAAAAGAAACTGTTAGTGACATAACTGTAGCCAGTTTCTTAGGATAAGTTTTTATTGTGAATAAGTTATAGAAGATGCCCGTTGGAAGTTTAGGGAGAAATATTTCAGGAAGATTTGATGGAGCTACCTTTCGAGGAATGTGATCTCATTTTGGGTATGGACTGGTTGGTAGAACATGTGACACCCCAACCCCAACTTTCGAGAAAGGATCTAGGATTGGTGCATTATAAGTGTTTTTTTTTCATCATTTCCAATCTAATAACATTTTTTTTTAAAATGGTTCAGTCGAAAGGTGATTTATGGAAGAAAAGATAAATTCATTACGGACTATGAATTAAAACTCTTTTAAGTCCCAAGCAAAACATTTACATAGTAAAATTCTAATTAGATAAACCTTACATGCTAAAGTTAAAGTAAGGTAAATAAGTTAAATACAAAACATCTGTTTCCTCAAAAAGTGGATTCGAAATATCATTTTTCCCCCATCTGTACGTCATGCTTAATACTAAGTACAAAAGGTCCTCACAGCAAGGCGCTTCTCTAGAAAAGTCCTGGTTAAGTCCTATTCCATGAAGGTCCTGAAAAGAGGAAAAATAATTGGGGTAAGTTTATAGAGCTTAGCGAGTTCCGAGATTGAATGATAACAATACAAAATGGTAAATTTAGACTCCTCAATTGATTCAAACACATAGTTCACTACAATGGCAAATATTGGCCAAAAAGATGATTTGGCAAGTTCATCCATCGGCAAACTCCAAACTACTCTTTAGACTCAACACTCTACATTTTACCCATGCAACATGTATACGACTTTTCTTCATATTATCCAACTCTTATCTGTTACATATATTCTTTCTTTTTTTCACACTTTCATTATGCCCCACCTTCCTGGTTTACAAGGTCACTTGCCCTTTTAGAGGCTGCACAATCATACTTCATGTAACGCGATCTTTTAGTTCAACGCCTAACCCCATTGAAGGCATCACCTTGGAATCTTTATTCCCTTTTTATTATGACCATATGGTTCCTTTTTAGAGCAAAAAGGGTGTTGGCGTAACATGCAACATATATCATATAACTTCATGCAGGCATCCCAAAACAGACCTTCGTTCTTAAAACTTTTACCTTTGACGTAAAATGTATACTTACCTCAAATAGGTATTTATAATGAAACACACATGAGGTAAGAAGGAACTCACCAGAAAAATGCAGAAAACTCAAACAATAGGACTCTTGCCTTTATCTCGGGAACTTTCAAGTATCTCTTGAGATATAATAACAAAAGTCGTTCTATCAAATCATTTTACCAGATTCAATCAGAATATCAAGTTTACTAATATAAAACCCAAATAAAAATCTAAAATTTATCTTCTTCCTTTTTATCCATCCAGCTCTAAAGTAATAAACTTCTAAAATCCTTAAAGAAAATGACCTCGCTACACAGCTTAAGTTCACAAACACTTACCAGAGGTTTGATCGTTAATGGAGTTTGTTTGTAGCAACGAACTTAACTCTCAGCTAGCTCTAGGATCTCTCGGAAGAATGGGAAAACGGGTTTGAAAAAGTGAAAGACTAATTCTACAGAGAATACAAAGCTTAAAAAAAACCTTGTCAACTTATATTGACACACACGAAAGATAAACTTAATAGGCAAGTTTGGTCTTCCCACTACCCTTCACTTGGTATCTGCATCTAATAAGCTTCTCTCTCATCTTTAATGCACATCCTATCAATTTCAGACATCTTGTTCTATCCTAACTAGACTCCTGTAACCAGTTAACTATTTCAACCGATTAGTACAACCTAAAGCTAAAGATTCTTCTAGATTAATGACATAAGAAAATGCTAATTTTTAAAGCAAAAGTGGCTTGCCCTCTATATGGGAGTTCACCAATCATCTAACCTCATCTTTATTTAAACTTCGTCCAAAGGCGTAGTCGATGTCTTCAATAATTTAAGAAATCTTTTTGACAATTAATCTATTAGAATCCATACTATAAGGCTCCCTCATACAATTGATATGCACTCTAATATACTATATTAGGTGGGGTGTGATAAAACACCAAATCAATTTAAACTGTGCTTCGAAGAGGGTCACTTTGAAGACATTCGTAAGTAAGAAGATCATGATGGTAGGTGAGTGTAAAGATTACTTATCTAATGTGATCTCCACTTTAGTAGCCAAGAAGTTGGTTCGTAAGGGATGGGAGGATTATTTGGCTTACGTTTTGGACACAAGTGTTAGTGAATCAATTGTGGAAAGTATCCATATCGTGAGATAGTTTCCTGACGTCTTTCTGAAAGAGTTACCTGGATTACCTCTAGAGCGAGAGGTTGAGTTTATGATAGATTTGTTGCATGGGACTACCCTGGTATCCATTGCTCTTTATCGCATTGCACCCAAGTAGCTTAAGGAACTTAAGGTTCAGCTTTAGGAACTTTTGGGTCGTGGGTTCAAGATTGAATGTTTCACCATGGGGAGCTCTAGTCTTGTTTATAAAGAAGAATGATGGATCTATGAGGCTTTGTATTGATTATCAGCAACTGCACAAGTTGACTATAAAGAACAAGTATGCTTTGCCGATGATAGATAACTTGTTCGATCAGTTCAGAAGTGCCACGGTATTCTCTAAAGTCGACTTAAGGTTCAGATACTATCAATTGAAAGTGAAGGAATATGATGTACCTAAGATCGCATTTAGGACTCGATACGGTCACTACGACTTATTAGTGATGCCCTTTGGTTTTGCAAATGCTCTGACTGCTTTTATGGACTTAATGAATCGGGTATTTCAGCCTTACATTGATCAGTTTCTTGTAGTCTTCATCGACGACATTTTGATTTACTCTAAATCCAAATCTAAGCACGATGAACATTTGAAGGTTGTTCTACAGATCCTCCATGAGAAGAAGCTTTATGTTAAGCAAAGTAAGTGCGAATTCTAGCTCCGAGAAGTGATGTTTTGGGTCATGTAGTATCGGGTGAAAGTATTTGTGTTGATTTGAATAATATTGAGGCTATTATGGATTGAAAGTAGCCTAATAATGTTAGTGAGATCCGGAGTTGCTTGGATTAGTTGGTTATTATAGGAGGTTTGTGGAAGGATTCTCATTGATTGTAGTTTCTATGACTAAGTTGTTGAGGAAGAGTGCTCCTTTTAAATGGACTGAGGAGCAACAAGCCAGTTTTGAGAAGCTTAAGTCCGTATTGACTCAAGCATCAATTCTGATTCAACTCGAGTGTAGGAAGGATTAAGTGGTTTATAGTAAGGTGTCTCATACCGGTCTTGTTTGTGTGCTAATGCAAGATGGTAGGGTTGTAACCTATATATCGAGACAGCTTAAATTACACGAGTGTAGTTATCCGACTCACGATCTTAAGCTGGCAGTTGTAGTCTTTGCCCTTAAATTTTAGAGACACTATTTGTATGGTGAGGACTGTATCGATTACATGGATCACAAGAGTTTTAAGTACCTTCTCTCTCAAAAGGAGTTACACTTAAGATGGCGAAGATGGATAGAGTTGCTTAAAGACTATGACTTTACCATTGAATACCGTCCAGGAAAAGCTAATGGTGTGGCTAATGCACTGAGTAAGAGGTCGATGACCGATTTGAGAGTGAAGTTCGCAAAGCTAAGTTTTTCGGAGGATGGAGGTTTACTTATGGAGTTTTAAGTAAAACCTACTTTAGTTGACGAGATTAAGATGAAACAACCTCTAGATACGTCTCTTGTGCTTCAGATTAAACAAACTGAAGAGGGTAAAACTACAGATTTTTGGCTTAACTCTAATTGTACCTTGTGTTATCGTGGGAGATTCTATGTGTTGAACGAAAAAGATCTAAGACAGTCTATCCTTCGAAAGCGCATAGTATTCGGGATTTGAGAGAACTGTATTGGTGGTCGGGTCTTAAGCGTAAGGTAACCAAGTTTGTGGCTAAGTGTCTGATGTGTCAATAAGTAAAAGTTGAGCATCAATTTCCTTTTGGCTTGTTACAGCCTGTTTAGATTCCTTAGTGGAAATGGAAGCGTGTGACTATGGTTTTTTTTAGTGGGTTCCTTTTGTCACCTACTAAGAAGGATTCAATCTTGGTGGTTGTGGATATACTGACTAAGTCAGCTCACTTTCTACTTGTTCGTGCGGATTATTCATTACAAAAGTTAGTGAAGTTGTACATCTCTGAGATATTGATAACGCATGAAGTATCAGTATCTATCATTTTAGACCCGAATCCTTATTTTACATATCAAATTTGGAAGAAGTTACATGAGGTTCCTGGTACTTAACTAGGCTTTAGCAGGACTTTTCATCCACAATTTGATGGACAGTCTGGACGAGTTATCCAAATTCTTGAGGACATGTTGAGGGATAATGTAATCAATTTTTGAGGTAGTTGGGATGAGCATTTGCCACTAGCAGAATTTGTATGTAACAACAGTTTTCAATCGAGCATTCAGATGGCACCTTACGCGACATTGTATGGTTGAAGGTGTCGGATATCTCTATATTGGACCGAATTAGGTGAAAAGGAAATGTTAGGTCTCGATTTAGTGTAGGAGACTGAGAGTATTGTTAAACTAGTTCAGGACAGATTGAGAGCGGCACCGGATTAACAGAAATCCTATGCAGATTTGAAGAGGAAGGATATAGAGTTTAGTGTTAAGGATCATGTATTCCTTAAGGTATAGTCGTGGAAAAAGGTTTTGAGATTTAGTTGGAAAAGCAAGTTGAGTCCAAGGTTTATTGGGCCTTATATAATCCTTAAGAGGATTGGACCGGTGGCTTATAAGTTGAAGTCACCTTTGGAGCTAGATCGTATCCACAACGTGTTTCATGTCTCTATGTTGACGCAATATTAATCAGACCCATCATACAACCTAATCACTACCACTTATCAATCATTCCTCCTCTCTCACTCTCTTCTTGCTGTCGTCACACCACCATCGAACCTCCTCTATTGTCGTTACCGTCGTGCTGCTGCACCACCACCATTTTCGCCAATTGTTCTTCTTCATTTTTCATCCCTTCTTCATCTAATTTCCTCCACTCCTCCATCGAATCTATTTCCCAATGAATCACTAATCGTTTTGATCTAGCCCGATTTAGTGAAGATCTAATCTGAATCAAATCAATTTTCTCTAAGGCAAGCGAAATTTTGGACTTCTTTTCAAAAAGGGTAAGTTTCTGATTTGATTCTATAAGAGGTTATTTTGTTTATGATTGATTCTAACAAGTGAAACTTTGGTGATATACCATTATTGTTTGATTAGATCCCACAAGATCTAACTTGATTTACACCATTAATAGTAGGGGAGTAGCTTTGGTGCTAAAATATCTATAATTATGTGATTATATGAAAATTTTATATTAGATATTGGATATTGGATATTGATTGTTGTTGAATTGTGAAATTTAAACCCTATTAACTGTATCAGGCTGAGTCGGATATAAATAGCATGTCATAGGATTGGAAGAGTTCAGGGATTTCTTCGAATTCAAGTCGATGAGACACTGGGTGTCAAATTATTACTTCAGATTAATTCAATAAGGCACTGGGTGCCAATTTACTTTGGTTTAGCCGATGAGATACTCGGTGTCAACTTATTGCTTCAAATTATCTGATGAGGTACTAGGTAACAAACCGATGTGTTTTGGTTGGATCCATGTATCCGTCCAAGTCCGAGTCTTGTTAATAGGGGTAAATGAATAATAAAGTCTTACAATTGATATTGAAATGATATGATATGAGAAATGGAAGTAATATAGTGAATTGAAAATAGAATGTGAAATATGTTGACAATACATGGAATATATGAGTTATATACTCATGAATTGAGTATGGTATGAAATGATGTATTCATGAATTGAGTATTACATGACTGATGCCATTGTACAAATAAATATGGTTGATATGTGAATAATCATTTATATAACAATTGTGTGAATTAGGATATTGTTGAATAAATAAAAAATGATAGTTATGATACTAGACACTAATACGTCCTTAAAATTTAATTGTGCCTATTATATATATTATATTGTTTTTAAATATTCAGATTGTAGAAATACCACTGAGTTTTTTCAAAGGGTACGATTTTGTTTTCTGTGTGCAAATTAGGTACAGTGATTTTACAGAGTTGTAATTAAGGTTGTAAGCATTCATCTCATCACATCTTTAAGTGCTGAAAGGGTATGTTTTCAAAATTTTGAATAGAATGGCATGTACTTGGGAAGATCAAGTATGTCTAAGTAGTAGGGACTAAAATATAAATTATAAAAATTTATTTTTTTAATGTTCAAATATATTAGTGATTAGCCTAAATCACTTTGGCACCAAATGTAATATTCCTATATCAGGTTCCTTGGGTTAAACCGGGTATAGGGGTGCTACATTATGTGATCAAACGGCATGTTTTTTTATTAAGTAAATATGATATCATGATAAATCATGGATACTGTTATTTTTGTTCTGATAAGCATGAGAAGAAAACTCATGCCTATTGTTTCTATTAACAAAATCTGATCACATGTTAAGCATGCCCATTGAGTTATTTTTGTTTCTGTATGTCATATCATATTACATGGAGTTGGGACGATATTGAAAGGAGGAAGTTTTTGACAGTTTAATGATGTATATATTATGGTGTTATATCCACATATTCTGGCAGCATTTCTGCGATTCTGGTGGCTTGTCCACAATTTTTGTGTGTTATTGGATGGATGGGTTCTATGGAACTCTTTTATGGTGTGTAGCGAAGTTGGGTAGGAAAACTTTCTAAAAAATTTACAATGCTTTTTGAAAAACTCTCCATCGACATCATCATGCATATTGATATCTCTGAAATTGGATTACTTATATATTTTCTGCTATATCCTGAAAAGTGTGCTTTAATTATTGTTTGTTATATAAGTTAAGACTCACACTAGGCTTATTTAGCTCACTCGTAAGTTCTTTGTCTTTTTAGATAATCCTTGAGGTTAGGACTTGGACGCAACTGTCGGAGGAGTTCTCGGATGGTTTTCAATTCAAATACTTTAAACTTCATTATATAGTTATTTGGGACAATATTAATATTTTTGTATGGGTTGTGGCATAGGACATTATATTTGGGGATTTTTATTTTATTCTTGCATGATTTAAGGTTCTAAATTGTCCATTGATATTTAAACGAATATGCATGAAAAACTGATTTTTATCAAAAATATGATTTTTATACAATTTTTCCACTACAAAAATATAAAGTTTGTTTTTTAAAAAAAATATAATCTAAATTTTCCAAAATAATTAATTTTTACTAAATAAATTCTAAATACACTTGATGATTTTAAAAGTTAATATGGTATTTTCTTGAAACAAATAAAATAAATCGAGATCATCGTACTTAAATTAAAAGGCAAATGATTTTAAAGAGAGAAATAAGATAAGAAAGTTATTCGTGTCATTCCAATGACCAATGTAATCTTCAGGATTCAGCCATAACATTTAGGACGAGTTTGAAAGGTTACATAAGCGGTATTACGTGGTTGGATTGTAATATAGAAAGACAACTTATATTACTAGATGAACCAAAACATGTCTTTAGTCTAATCTAAAATAAGCAAACTGATTGAAAGACTAATATGTTGTCTATCGAGTTCAATTAGGGAGATGTCTTTTCTTGAGCACCAGAGTGGACAACTCCTAGAAGATAAAGACACATGTATGACTAATTGGACTAACAGTATATTGGACAAGACCCAAGTTGAATAGATCCTAAATTCATTTATGGATTTATTCACTTGTGACGTTCATAATATGACATACCTTAAACTTAAGTGGATGATGGACTATGTATGCGTGACTCGTATACTTTGATGTAGGTAAAAGCTTGAGTTTAAATATATAAGGAATCGAAAGCTAATGCGTTGTCTATATGACTTTTTCAGTATGTAGCATCATTCAAAATAGTGGAATTCATAGCCCAATAAATGTATAAATGATATTCTCATTTGTATTACATGATAGATGAAAAGTGAACGTGGCCTCTTGTTATTTGTCTTTGTGATAAATGACCTAATTATTATTTGATAATAATTGACTTTCCATGGATAAAGATGTAAAGGTTACCATAAGACAAAATAGAAACAAATTTATCCCAAAGAGATTAAGGATATCATATAATGGTAACACACTTATGACAAGGTCATTGGATGAGCATTGATCGAGTAACTTTTGTAATGGTATCTAATTAGGGAGAGCTCAATCATGATACTATAGTAGAATGACTTCGTGACTAAATAAGTTTATAAATAGGCAAAAAGTTGGAGCTTAGTTATAAATCATTTGAGCCTTGATAACATATGTCCAATCGATCCCTCCACTAGCTCGTTAAAACTAGAAATGAATTACATGTAGAACCAAATGAACAGAAATGAATGTCTAATAATGTAACACCCCATACTCGGCCTAGACATTAAGACCAAGTCTGGAGAGCTACATCAAATAATTTCAGAAAAACCCCAGCATTTAACTATTCAAAGTTTAACAGTTGAAAACTATTTAAGTAATTAAAACTAACATAAAAATCTAACTTACATTTATAATTAATCAGTAACATAACAGATGTGATTTCGATTTTTATTAACCAGTCAAATCTCAGAATCGGATATAGAAATAGAAACAGAAAACATCAGATACAGTTGCAGAACATTTTAGATTCAGATGAGGATTCCTAACCCCTAATCACTACACATCATCTTCGTCTATCCTTACACACCATATAGGGTATCAAGTATCCATCCATCCCTACACACCGCATAATGATTGTGTGTCATGTTTCAAAATAATTGCACCCTAGCTGTCAGATCAAAATCCGATAAGTCGCCAAAGTCAGATATATGTTTGTGGCTTAGCCACCAAATTTGACAGATTATTAAACTGCCCACACTTCCTCCTTTTCACAATCTCAACCCAATGTAGACGCAGATTTAACAGATATCAGATATGCATATACAGTAGTATAAATTCAAGTCATGCTCATGCTATGCTATCACACTTACTTATCATATTTCATATCAAGTATTTACATGAAAATAACAGATTATTCAGTAATAGATTGGCAAATAATAGTTACATTGTCTAATTTAGACCTTATGGACCCTACTGTAGGCCTACGTTTGATTCAAACGACATTTACGAGTCTACGAAAAAATCTTGAATTTTGGCCTACACGCCCGTGTGGATTCACAAGGCTTGGGTGGTTGGCCCGTGTGGCTTAAAATAGTGAGTTACACAGTCTAGACACACTCCACTATGCCTCTAATTCCAAATCAGTAAGTTACACAGCCTGAACACACGTCCGTGTGCATTTAATTCCAAAATAGTAATTTACACGGCCTAACACATGGTCGTGTGGCTCACATGGCCTACCACATGACCTGGTACACGGTCGTGTAGCGTCGATAGCCATGTTTTCTGACCTCTTTCATTCGTAAGATTTTAGATTTTTGTTACACACATGCTACCGATTCGACGTAGAAGCAGTAGAAGTGATCCCAAAATCTAAAATCGACACGCAATTGCTAAATCAAACAACATAACCGCAACAATTTGCATAAAATAGCATTCAATCAACTATGTCAAAAACTTTGATGCAAAAACTCCCAAAATAAAACTAACATTTACCGACAATCGAACATCAATTACTCCAAACTTAGATAATTGGAGGAATGATAGGCGTCTTTCGATCTTCCCTTACATCGTACCAAAGTAAACAACCACGCCAAGACAGATAAACAATTCACAACTACGAAAGTTGAAGGAAAAATCCAAAATCGGCGTAACATCAACAATGAACAAATTAAAGCAACGAAACCTCACCTTTAGTGACTAAAATTTACCCTGGAACAATATGAATCAATAATTAACACAATAGTAACGTAAAAGAAAGGTTACAAAGTCAATTAGTAAAAAAGAAGGGAAGAAGAAAACAATAACAGAAAGAAAACTTGAAAAAAATGCAAGAGGGAAGTTTTGAGAAAAAAGAAATTTATTTAATTAAAAAGAAGTAAAACTAACTACTGTAAAATGCAAATAAATTACTCCTTAATCGCTTACATAGAGACTTGAACACAAGACGAAAGGAAATACAGAACCCTAACCATTGAACCAACAAGTTCATTCTCATCATAAGTGAACGTAGAATAAACTTAAATGGAGGATTCAAAGTCTAAGTTTCAAAATAAAGGAAATGACAAAAGTTTCAAGAGAGGGACTCAAACCCTTGATCTCAAACACACACAAAAAAAACCTTAAACTACGAAAGCAGATACTAATTTTTAACAGAATTGCACAAATAAACTTTCAAATTTTTGGGGCGTTACAAATAATCTATATTTTATCAAACCAAACATGTACACACTGCTTGAAACTGAAATTTCAAATAGAAAAACTTAAAACTTCTCACTCTAACGAGGCATACCTTTGGCATTTGAGACTTGGTCATATTAACCAAGAAAGAATCACTAGACTTGTGAAAGATGACACTTTAAGTTCGCTTAAAGAAGTTGATCTTCCATAATGTGAATCTTACTTGAAAGGTAAGATGACTAAGCAATGTTTTAATTCAAAAGGAACGAGGGTCATGAAAATCTTAGAACTTGTGTACACAGACGTATGTTTCCCCATGAACATCGCTGAAAGAGGTGGTTATGATTATTATGTAACCTTTATTAATGATTATTTTAGATATGGGTATGTGTACCTAACGCACCGTAAGATTGAAACCTTTGATAAATTCAAAGAGTTTTGATGGATGTGGAGAAAAAACTAGGTTTACTCATAAAGGCAGTTTGATTTGATCGAGGTGAGGAATATTTACGAAATAAGTTCTTAGGGTATCTCATAGAGAAAGGGATTCTGTCCCAATTAAACATGTCAAACACTCCACAACAGATTGGTATGGCAGAGAGAAGAAATTAAACTTTGTTAAACACGGTTCGTTCGATGTTAAGTTATTTGAAACTACAAATCTCTTTTTGGGGATATACATTACAAACAACTTGCTTATTCTGACTGGTGTAGCAACTAAGGCAGCATTTTAAAACCCCATACGAATTATGGCACAGTAGGAAGCAAAATCTAAATCATTTTAAGATTTGAGGATTTTTGACCCACATATTAAATAAAAAAGCGATGAAGTTGGATTCACGAACAAAATTGTGCATATTTGTGGG
This sequence comes from Gossypium bickii, assembly GCA_025503065.1. Lineage (NCBI taxonomy): Eukaryota > Viridiplantae > Streptophyta > Magnoliopsida > Malvales > Malvaceae > Gossypium > Gossypium bickii. Next base: position 82,126,681 of record CP106713.1, on the reverse strand, counting down.
ATATCCAAAAGGAACAAATTGTGGTTTTTTTATAACTTGAAAGCAAAATCAGTGATAGTGTCAACTTATGCTACATTTCTTGAGGAAAGTTACATGAATGACTTCAAACCTCGAAGTAAAAAGTACTTGAGAAACTTTCAGGAAATACACAAAGCCCTATAGAAACGATTCAATGACCAACTTCTAATAGCAAACCTGCAAACGGTCAGTAGCATAGGGTGTTCTGTCACAGTAAGAGGGTCTCTCATAGGCCTGAGTTCTTTTAATCGGGTACAAGTGTTTTAAACACTAAGTCTATCGAACAGAAAGGTGATGACACACTCACATATGATGAAGCGATGTAGAGTGCTGATTTCAAGCTCTAGGAAATAGCTATGAAAGTTGAAATGGATTTTATGGATTTCAACTCAGTGTGGGAACTTGTAGACTTATCAGAAGGGATAAAACCTATAGGGTGTAAGTGGATCTATAAGAAGAAAGGAAATTTGATGGAAAAAGGGAAACTTACAATGCTAGACTTGTAGAAAAAGGTTATACTAAGAAAGAATGTATCAATTACCAAGAAACTTTCTCTCTAGTTGCCATGCTCATGTCAATCCGCATATTACTATCCATTACGACGACTTTTGATTATGAGATCTGACAAATGGATGTCAATACAACATTATTGAATGGCTATCTTGAAGAGAGCATCTATATGATGCAATTCACTAGATATATAGCTAAAGGAAATGAGCATAAAGTTTTCAAACTGCTTAGATCCATATATAGACTTAAGCAAGCATGCCACTCATGGAATCAAAGATTTGATCAAGAGATCAAAACTTTTGGATTTGAGTTTGGATTTAAGCAAAACATAGATGAACCTTATGCTTATAAATGTATTGAGGGTGGAAAGGTGGTCTTTCCTGTTCTATATGTCGATGACATTCTACTCATTGGAAATGATGTAGAGATATTATCATCAGTTAAATTGTGGTTAACCCAATAGTTTAGCATGAAGGACTTGGAAGAAGCTAATTTTATTCTAGGAATTCGAATCCTAAGGGATCAAAAGAACAAAGTGATAGTATTATCACAAGCTTCATACATAGACAAGATATTAGAACGTTATCTAATGATCGATTTGAAGAAGGGAACTAAACTTTTTGTATTAGGGTTTTATCTTTCTTTGGAGGACTGTCCTAAAATAGTGGAAGAAAGAGAAAACTTGAGAAAATTTTCTTACGCTTCTACAATACGAAGTCTTATGTATGCTATGTGTTGGATTGCCGGCACCCCCATGGCGTAGCAAGATAAAATTAATTCCGGCAATCCAAACCATGAATCCATGTGTGAGGAATGAATCGGGGTGAAATAAAGGTTTCAAAATTACCGAAAATTCAACCTGAGTAGACAGTGACGCCTCGGCAACAAGAGTTTTGATCTACAGTCGAACCAAGCCGCAACCTTTTTCCGATGTCGACCTCTACATAGTCCACCCAGTTTGACTATGAACGGAAGAAATCTCTAAAACTGTTTTGGAGGTTTATTTGCTTAACGACTCTAGACCTCACAAGCAATTTTTAGGGTTTTTTTTTCTCTCTAAAATCTGTCTTAACCTATTACCTTTTATAATTGGCATAATGAATCATAATTAAAAATATATAAATATAATAATGTTTTAACCGAAAATTATAATTACATTAATTATAAATAAATAAATGTTTGACGTTTAACATAAGCTTCGCAACCCCAAATTTTCATAAAAGACACACTGGGACGTTTCCTAATCCACATCTCATATGGCATTTTTTTGAACCGATTTAGATGGAACATGATTTAGTATGAAAGCAGTTGTCTCAAGTGCGTGTCCCCAAAAAGAAGTCGGTAGATCAGCATGACTCATCATGGATCGAACCATGTCTAACAGAGTTCGATTTCTTCTCTCAGAAACTCCATTCCATTGAGGAGTACCAGGAGGAGTAAGTTGTGAGACAATCCCACATTCCTTCAAAAGATCATCAAACTTTAGGCTCAAATACTCTCCACCTCGATCAGATCGAAGTGACTTGATAGTTTTGCCTAGTTGATTTTGAACTTCATTTTTGAATTCCTTGAACTTTTCAAGGGACTCAGACTTATGGCGCATGAGATAAACATACCCATATCTACTAAAATCATCAGTAAAAGTAATAAAGTAGTCAAATCCACCTTTGGCCTGTGTATTTATTGGTCCATATACATCAGAATGTATTAGGCCCAATAAATTATTAGCTCGTTCACTTTTACCAGTAAAAAGAAATTTAGTCATTTTTCCCAATAAGCAAGATTCACATACTTCAAATTGTTCAAAAACAAATGAATCCAATAGACCATCTTTATGGAGTTTGGATATGCGTTTCTCACTTATGTGGCCCAAAATATAATGCCAAAGATAAGTTTGATTTGAGTCATTTATTTTAGATCTTTTAGTATTTATGTTGTAAATGGGATTCATTTGATCTAAAATATAGAGGCCAGTAATCAATTGTGCCGAACCATAGAAAACATTATTGAGATAAAAGGAACAACAATTATTCTTAATAATTATCTCAAAACCAATTTTGTCTAAACAAGAAATTGAAATAATGTTTTTAGTCAAACTGGGCACAAAATAACAATCCTCTAAACATAAATCAAGTCCACTAGGCAAAGATAGAGTATATGTTCCCACAGCTAACGCAGTAACTTTTGCTCCATTTCCAACTCGCAGGTCCACATCTCCTCTAGCCAAAGTCCTACTCCTTTGTAGTCCCTGTACAGAAGTACAAATATGAGAACCACAACCAGTATCTAATACTCAAGAAGTAGTAGTTGATAAATTAATATCAATAACATAAATACCTAAAGCAGACGTTCCGCTTGCTTTAGCCTTTTTAACTTCCTCAAGATAGATAGGGCAGTTCCGTTTCCAATGTCCAGTCACACCATAATGAAAGCAGTTTCCTTTCTTAGACACCCCACCTTTAGGTTTCAGTGTAGCCTTTCCTTTTCCAGGCTTGGGCCTACCTTTGCCCTTGGGCTTTGTCTGAACTTTGGCCTTTCCCTTGCCTTTGTTGTTACGGACTATCAATATGGGCTTGGGTCCAACCTTTTTCATGTTGCCTTCAGTAGTTCGTAACATACTAAGCAACTGTGGTAGAGTCTTGTCAATTTCATTTATATTGAAATTGAGGACAAACTAGCTGTAGCTATCCGGTAATGATTGCAGAATAAAATCAGTGGCCAACTCTTGGCTCAATGGAAACCCAAGCTTAGACAGGCTTTCAATATAGCCAATCAGCTTAAGGACATGAGGTCATACTGGGCTTCCTTCAGCCAGCTTACATTGGAATAAGGCCTTAGAAATATCGAACCTTTCTTGTCGTGCTTGCCCCTGATAAAGTTCTTTCAGGTGCTCGATCATATCATAAGCAATCATGTCCTCATGTTGCTTTTGAAGCTCAGGATTTATAGTGGCAAGCATAAGACATCCAACATCTACCATGTCATCAAGATGCTTCTTGTAAGCATCTCTATCAGTCCTTGAGGCATTAGCGGGTGGTTCATTAGGAAGTGGTTGTTCAATGACATATAGTTTCCGTTCTTGCTTGAGGACAATCCTCAAGTTACGGAACCAGTCAAGAAAATTCAAACCATTTAATTTGTCCTTCTCAAGGACCGATCGCAATGAGAGTGCGCTAGTGTTTGCAGCCATAATATATCTACAACAATTAAATATGCGTGTGAGTAAATTTACCAATTTTATATCAATCATTAAAAAGACTTTATTAAATGATGTTCCCACTATTTTATTGCAAAATTAATAACCCTCATATATTAATTTCAGAAAAACTTTCTCAAAAGTATTTCTAGTGGGTTAAGGATCCATATTTCACCTCCTCTTAAGTCAGCTTTGGCTTTACTCTTAAGACTATGGTTATTTAGGTAAGCAACATTTGCTAATTACATCATATGTAACTCCTAATATTTGGTGAACAACTCTTGTTCTAATCATCTTATGATTTATCCAATTTACTTGCCTCTAGGTTTCTAATCCTATTAGAGTAACCTAGTTAAGTCATTAACCAATTTTTAACCAGAGAATATCACTTGTTTATTATTCGCGTTTAACCAAGATAAGTACTAGTACTTCGCTTTGGCAGAACCTACATTGTATTGATCGAGGCCTTAACGAGGGCAAAATTGGAAGGCCATGTTGACTTAATATTTTAATAGAGGGATTTATTAAGGTTGTTGCATCTCACCAATTATGGTCTACTTTAGTCCATTTAGTCTTTTAATCGATCTCATCAATTAATGGGGTTTATTATTATCAAATTTTAATATATAAAATTGGCATGCTTTAGTCATCCATAGCATCTCATACATGAATAAATAAAACAATAAATAAATGTAATAGTTATAGCCCATAAACTAAGGTGATTCAACCCAAGCCAATGGGAGAACCAAAAGGAAACCTAAAGGTGTAAGTTGTTTCACAAGCTATCGTTCCACACTAGTTGTCCTATCTTCCTTCTTGTATAGCCCATAGCAACTCTTGCAAATTACAATATGCAGAAACTCGTTTTACGTACAAGGGAGTAAGATGAGAAGATAAAAACAAGAGAATAGTAGTAAGGCACAACACGCAGGCCGTATTTATATATATAAAATTATAACCTTTTATCACATGGGTCATCGGGCTATAACTATGCATTTCAAACACTGTGCATGTAAAAAATAGCATACATAATTCAACTTTTTTTTACTAAGGTGAATTATAAAATATCCTTTCAACCTTTTGTGGCCCATCAAGTGTTCTTTTATTAATTTTTATTAACAAAACATACTATGAAAAGATGGGGTCTGAGGTGGTCGGAAGGAGCAGTATGGACTCCGCCCTCGCGGTACGAACCACATACCCCAGTCAAATGAAACCTCACGATTTGATAACTTTTATCAACAGAATCGTGTTTTCAGGATTTTAATCCTTGAGGTTTCATATCGGAACAACCCTTGTTTCACTAGCCAGTTAACTTTTACTGGGAACTGTAAATACCACCGTTGCATCATTACAGATCTGTTAATAGTTAACAGTAATAACATAAAACTGAATAGGCCACAACACCATGATTAACATTTAATCAATTATCGAAATGAACGGTTATCAGGTTATGCTCAAATAATTTAAACAGTCGAAAACATAATATAATTAAAGTATGCATCTCATACAATTGCATCACCCAAGTATTTAAACCTGAGTTCGTATCACACAACCTGGCTCTGATACCACTGTTGGATCGCCGGCACCCCCATGGTGCAGCAAAATAAAATTAATTCCAGTAATCCAAACCATGAATCCATGTGTGAGGAATGAATCAGGGTGAAATAAAGGTTTCACAATTACCGAAACTTCAATCTGAGTAGACAGCGACGCCTCGGCAACAGGAGTTTTGATCTACTGTCGAACCAAGCCGCAACATTTTTTCGATGTCAGTCGCTACGTAGTCCACCCGGTTTGACTATGAACGAAAGAAATCTCCAAAACTATTTTGGAGGTTTATTTGCTTGACGGCTGCTAGACCTCACAAGTAATTTTTAGGGTTTTTTTTCTCTCTCTAAAATCTGTCTTAAGAATAACCTTTTATAATTGGTATAATGAATCATAATTAAAAATAAATAAATATAATAATGTTTTAACTGAAAATTATAATTACATTAATTATATCCGAAAATTATAATTACATTAATTATAACAAGGATTTTGGTAAACTATATTTATTTAAATTTATTTACGAACCAAATTCATATATTAATAGAACTATGTTCTCATTATGTGTACAACATCCTTGTACCTATAATATGTTCAATATTTGATTGCCCAATTAAATTAATTCTTTAATTAATTTAATTCATGTGACAACCAAACACAATACCAACTATGTTTTATTCCGTTCATCTCAACCATAGGGTGTGACCCTGTAGGTTCTTGTAACGTTAGCAGTAATACTAGAACGTTTCTAATGTTACAAACAATGAGTGGCATCTAGCAATGCATCATTGCTACCTAAGTTACAAGAAGTCATGATTCGACATAACCTTTTGTGATTAACCTTTCATGCATTAATCTTTAAGTCCTTTATCTCTGGAATGGACACAAGTCATGGAATAGTCACACTTGCATAGTCCATCCCATGTTTCTTGATATCTTGAGTAGACTATGATATACAAATTAGTATGACATCTCATATCAACTTATTTAAGCATGGCCATGCATTTCTAGTCTCACTCAATCAAGTGACCTAAGATATTACTCCTATTATGTGAGAGGGAGCTATCCTATATTGATCAACCATATCCGTCTACATAGATTGTAGAATATCCAACATCAGCCTCTATAGAATTACCAGTTACGGTGTACGTTTGACTGTATCAAAATATACAACTCACGATGTTGGGATAATGATGATCTCAAGTCTGAGAATCATATACATATTAATCACTATGAGTAATGTTGTGACAATTACAAAATAATCCAAGAAACATACTCATAGCGGGTCAGTCCAATATGTTGTTCTCTAACACACATATTCATGCATTGATTTTGACACTTCATATCAATGACAACCCTTTATCATCAATCAACTACATGTTAGTCTTAATGCATTATTGTTGTCCTAGTCAACAATAATACTTGATTAAAGATCTTTTAAGAATAATCATATTATTCTCAGGATATTATTATAAAACAATTTATTTGTACACACAGAAAAAAAGAACTGAAATAATAATGACAATGCTTTATATTAATAAACATGGTAAATCAAGTATGTTAGTACAACCATCTCATGATTGATCTTTGGGCATACTCTTACACTATGTTGTGCACATGTTCAGATATGTTTCACAGTGGGGTTGGTGAGTCGATATTAGTGAATTCAAGTCTAAGACGTTGGCAAGCAATTAAGCATATATTGAAGTATTTACAGAGAATGAGGGATTATATGCTTGTGTATTCCGGAGGAGATCTTACTCCTATCGGGTATACTAATTTTTCGGGATTCAAGGAAATTAGCATCAAGCTATGTTTTTTTTCCTAGGAGGTGAGTCCATAGTGTGGACTTGAAAGACGACATATTAGTCTTTCAAATGGTACACTCATTTCTGATTAGACTAATGACATGTTTAGGTTCATCTACTAATATAAGCCATCTTTCTATATTACAATTCAACCACGTAATATCGCTTTGTATTAGTTAAACATTAGAGAACCAATGAGCTAATATTTGTTTTTATTTTGCGTTACATGCAAAAACCACATGAGGACGCCATGCAAAATATATTAATGTAATTCATAAATAATTTTATTAACCAATCTATTTGAAAAAATTACAAGTATCCAAATGAATATCCTACACTTAGAGCACTGAATCCAACAACTATAACAGTGTGAAAATAGCTAAACACCAAATAAACCACATGAGGAAAAAACACATTGATAAAAAGTATTATAAGGGAGATGATAGTGATTAATGAAATAGTGGATGTAGTCAAAGATCGCATCTGATGACAAACCCTACGGATTTGTTTACCAAGAATCTACCAGCTAAGAGTTTTGAAAAACATATGAAGGGCATAGGAATGCGAAACATGACTCATCTACTTCACTAGGGCAAGTGGGAGACTGTTTGGTCTAGCGCCTTAAGTGTTGTATTTTCGTTTATGTACACTTATATTTTTCGATCAAATTGATATAACAATATCCATAATTACATTAATACCTTTTGTACATTGTCCTCAATGGTTTTTTACACGTAAAACAAAATGGAAGCAAATATTGACTTATTGCTTATCTAACGTTTAACTAAGACTAAACGGCATTACATGGTTGGATTGTAATACGAAAAAACAACTTGTATTACTAGATAAACCAAAACATGTCCTTAGTCTAATCGGAAATGAGCAAATCGATTGAAAGACCAATATATTGTCCATTAAGTCCAATTAGGGAGATGCTTTATCTTGAGCATCGAAGCGGATGACTCCTAGAAGATAGAGACATAGATATGACTAACTAATTTGACAATACATCAGACTAGACCCAAGTAGAAGAGATCCTAAATTTGTTTATGAATTTATTCATTTGTGACATTCATGGTGTGCCATACATTAATCTTAAGTGATGATGGACTCTGTATGCGTGACTCATATACTTTGATGTAAGTAAAAACCTGAGTTCATATAGGTAAGGAACCGGAAGCTGGTGCATTAGGTACACAACTTTTGCAGTATGTAGCACCATTCACAATAATGGAATTCATAGCCCAAGAAATGGGTAAATTATATCCTCTCATTGGCATAACATGAAAGATTAAAACTAAATATGGTTACAGGTCGTTTGTCTTTGTGATAAATGATTTGATTACTATTTGATAGTAATTGAATTTTCATGAAGGAAGATGTAATAGTTATCATGAGATAAAATATGATCATATTGGGTGAATAAATTTATCCCAAAAAGATTAAGGATATTCTATAAGGATAACACACTTCTGACAATGTCATTGGACAAACACTGATTAAGTAGCTTTCGTAATAAGTCATGGTACTATAGTGGAATGACTTCGTGACTAAATGATTTTATAATTAATAAGTGAAAAGCTAGAACTTAAGTATAAATCATTTGAGTCCTGATCGCATATTTCCAAATGGTCCCTCCGCTAGCTCGTTGAAACTAGAAATGAATTGCATGTAAAACCAAATGAACATAAATGGATGGAAATGATACAGTTAGAGAAATGTGTCATATTCACAAATGAATGTGTTTTCTCACTAAGTATAGAAATGACTTGAGAATTAATTTAATTTTTTCAAATTATTATATAAATAAAATAATTGAAGTTCGAAAATGAAATTAAATTATTTGATCATTGCGATTATGTTGAATAAGGAAATTAAATGTATTTTTTTATAGATTCTCTTACGATAAAGTTGTTGTGACTTTAACTGAATTAGAATTAGGTTGAGAAAATTAATTAATTAATTAATTAATTTAATAAATTATATTTATTTTAGGAATAGAAAAACATGTATTAGACTGGATTAAATTATAAAGTATTGGATTAAAAGTTCAATAACCACGTATAATTAGACCCAATACAGGAGGTCCAAAATTTCCTCATAATACATATGAGGGGCGGCACACCTTAGTACCCACTTCTCCTAGTTAAACTAAGAAACTAGTTTTTCTATCAAATAAGTATTATCTGTTTTCTACTAGTTTAACTAGGATTCTCCTATCTCTCCCTAAAAATAGATGACATTGGTAGAACTAAAAATATACATTTTTGAGATATTGTTATTTTGCATAAAAATTATGAGAAATTTATTTTCTAAGAATAAATTTTATTTTTGGAAAATAACAATTCTACTTGTTTCTATTATGAGAGAATTACTTTCCTATTGAAAGTAAGAGATTATTTCTGGTTCTATATTTGATTCATGATTATTCAAGCTCACTCGAAGTGATCCATTATATGAGAATAGTAGAGAAGATTGTTTGGTTGAAAGTCAAGAATGTCTAAGATCAGTTTCGCACAAAGTTTATTGCTAAAAAATTTTAATTTTATGTTGTGACATAAATCCGTTTTCAAACCTATTTTTACGAACACTTTTATCTTATTATATGCTTTTAAATAGTTTGGACTCCAATTTAGATTTTTTTGTGATACAAGGTTTAGAACCAACTATATTCTTTTTTTTAACCTTTAAATAGAAGATAAACACATTTCAATATGTTTAAATTATTTTGTCTTGACAACAATATCATTGCTAGCTAAGTCCTCAATTTGACTTCAGTTATGATAATAATACTAAGATTTAATAAGTTTAATATATGGATTTAAAATTTACAAAATTACAGCTGCCCAAACCCGCCTTCCAGTTTTAATGACGTTGACTTGTATTTGACCTTTTGTGTATATAAAAATCATCTCCATTTTACACTATCAATCAAAACCGAAACCCAGATTTCTCTTCTCTGGCCAAAGAAAAACAACCACAAGATTTCATTTTCCCATTCTCCGGTTACTCCTCTTTATATTTTCCAACTACACAAACAACAAGAAAACATGCATCAGGGTAAAAGCATAGCTAATTATATTATTTTCCACTCTCTTTAGTTTTTCCAGGTAAAATTGTCTGTAATTTTTGGGTTAAAAATGTGTCTGCAGAGAACGGCCATGGAAAATCCATCAGAACTCCCGTTGTCGCCGCCTCCTTCATCGGCGTGGTCGTAGCCGCCGCCGCCGCAGCTTACAACCGGAGGAAGAGTAAAGCTGTTAAGGAAGATCATCAAAGTATGATTGTTCCACTGTTAGTTAGGACTGAGTCCGGCCGTGTTGGAAACCTGGAAAGATTCTCCCACTACGTTGGTAATGTATATAATAATACTATATTACAAGCTTTGCTTTCCCAATATTTATGGAGTTATATGATATTGGGTAGGGGTGATGTGTGCTTGTTTCTGTCGGAATTTTTAGAAATTTTAAATTCTCTAGTTTTTATTTTTTATTTTTCAGATTTAGATTTTTTTAGATTTATTTTGATAAAATAAGTTTTGTTTTATGGTTTTTAAATATTATTTGATAAAATTTTAATCTCTTATTTATAAATATATAAAAATAATAATATATTTTTTAAAATTTTAAAATTTTAAAATTAATTGAATGGTTGGTATGGGAAATAGGAAAGTGAAAAGTTCTGTGGATGGCAGTTAAGTTACACCGGTTGGATTAAATGTTGATGTGACGTTTTGTTTTTCTTTAATTTTTCTGGACTCTTCTGTTTTATTTTGTTTGGGCCGTTACCATTGGGCCATTGTTTTTTCCATTTTTTTAGCTGCCTTGAGTTCATTTCCAGTGACCCAATTTATTGTTATGTTTTTCATTTTATTAATAAATAAAATCTAATCGGAATTTCTCAAAAAAATATAAAATATTTGTTTTTATATTATAAAAAATTAAAATTAATTATATAACAAATAAAAAATAAAATTTGGTTAAGTTTTGGATAACTGCTGTTTTTAAATTTATATTTCATAAACCGTCTAAATATTTCTATTCAAATCAGGTTTTTTCTCAGCCTTGGTTGGGTTAATGCAGCCAGGCAACTAGGGTTTGAAGATGCCAACGAGTGTCCGAAGCTGTGCAAATTGGCTCATAATTATCTTAAAAACCCTAAAGAGTGTGAAATAAAGATGTTCGAATATTTTGGTAATGAAGCAGAAGCTGAGAATTTGTACGTAAAGCTGATGGAGGAGTTTGAAAGATGCATCCTTTGTTATTTTGCTTTTCACTGGAGTCGAGCTTCTGATATGATAGCCCAGGTTTGAACTCTATATTCCATAAACTTTTGTTTTTCTTTTAAAAAGTAAAATTAATTCATATATTCCTAATAATACATGTTATTTTATAAAAACAAAAAGCAAAAAGTTATATTGCACGGCTCCATAATGAAGTTGAAAAATCATCGTAGCAAACAGATGGTGACTGATCTACCAGTTGATAACCCTAAGAGATAAGCCTGTCTTTTTTTTTAAGCCTAGAAAGGGAAGTATTATTCTAAAAAAAAACACAAGAAAAAAAAGTATGATATTGGAATATACACCAACTCATTCGTCCAAACACACCAATGAAGTCATCCTAGGTTGTCCGGCAATGATGACCCGCCACCTCGGTTGTCTGGCAACAATGGCTTATCAATATCCAGTTAAACTGTCAATCAAATATAAGTGGTCAAGCCATTATAATGCAGTCAAACTACTGGAACAGAAGTGTGGATAAATCACCAGATAATGCAAATCATTAAACTGTCAGAAACTTCCTCTTTTTACTTCAACCGAAGTCCCATGTAATGTGTCATGACATGCTTATGCAGAATCAGAGTAATAAGCATGTAAGTCATGCTATCTCTCAATAATAGACTCAATAAATATGGGAGTTCATGTTTTGTAAAATAGACTTATCAAACCTCAACGAATCATATCAGATTTGTTATGAAGTCACATGCACAGTTATAAATCAGAATCAGTAACAATTAGTCTAACATGTTTAGATATCACATACTCTTCATCAACAGAACAACGCAAAGGCGTACCAACAAACTTAATAGAATACAGATCGTACCTGATAATTCACACACATAGACAATAGCACATTACGTTCTGAAGGATTCTACTCATTTAGGTTCAAACATAACAGATATACGTACAAATCACAAGTTGTTCATCATCAGTCTAACACGTTCAGATATCGCATATATCATTCGTATATCAATTTAAAGCATCAAATAGTCCTCTTACAATCAAATTTAGATCATAAATACATTGTGGAGGTCAATGCTCTTATTTAGCAGCACTCACGGCCTCAAAAATAAGATTCGAATCCTAATCCTATGCCACACAGCGTGAACACAGGCCTATTTCTTTGCTCGTGTGGCTTACACAGCTTGGGCACACGCCCATGTCCTTGGTCATGTGGTTCTAAAGCATAAAAAATGAGTTACACGGCCTGGACACACGCTCATGTCGTTACCCGTATGGTTTATACGACCTGGACACACGCCCATGTCCTTGGCCATGTGGCGTCCACAGTCCCGTTTTTCGAAGACTAAAAACGTAGAAAATGAGGGGTTTCGGGACCCACCTAATACGGACTCTATGCAAGAGCAATAAGGATAAATTCCCGTCCCCAAAAGACAAGCAATTGTCCAACAAACAGTTAACTCACAGTTAAATCGCTAAAAACTAACATTCTAAAACCGAAGTTACGTCAAAGAACTTTCGACACCAGAACTTAAATCAAACTTACCAGCCTGCGAATTGAACTAAAAGGAGAAGTCATATCTCGTACAGAATCAGCGTAATGTAACATAGCAAAAGAAATGAACTTGAAACGGTGATAGAATAGGACTTGCCAACTCAATTAACTCAAAATTTTTTTTATTTAATTTGATTCGACTCGATTCAATTAAACGCTCACCTCCACCTGTTAGAACCATGCCACTCAAAACTTAATTCAGTTGATAATTTTTATTAGTTAATTAATGATTTAATGAACTTGTATGAATAATGGCAGGTTTTGAAAGTTGAATCTGACAAGGAAACAAAGCTAAAGGACTTTGTAATGGCTGCTACAAGGTGAGATTTCAATTCCATTCGCTATGAATTAATATTTGATATATTCAGATAGTATATTTTAGTGCATTGTTGCATTAATGTTAGTAAATTAAATAATAACACATTATTTAAAAAATTTCAAAATAAATCCATCTATTTCATTTTAGATAATTTGCAATTATTTTATTGACACTTTGAATATATAAAATAAAAATCCAGATAATACTTTTATATTATTGTCGTTTAAATAATTTAGCTTATTCTAAAAAAATATTTTAGCTCCATCATAACTCAAGATGGTTTTTTCAGGTAGGGTTGAAAAGAATAAAGATGATGAAATTTTAAATTAAAAAAAAAAATCTTTTGGACAGCAAAGTTTGATCTCGTGATCCATTTATTCCCTTAAAAATACATTAATTTAATTATAAGGATATATGAAATATTGACGTTATGATTATCAACATAATATAAGAAAATAATTAAAATATAACCTGGTATAAAATAATAAACCAAATCAAACCAAACATTATATGCAAGATACGATTATTAATAGAATAATATAAGAAAACAATTAAAATATAATATCATATAAAAATATTATAAATGTCTTAATTTGTATGGAGCGATAGTTAAATACTTGTTCTGTATAGGTTCGAACCGTGTTAACTTCATTCCCACCCTTATTATTGTATCAAAAAAATAATACAATACAGTCATTTATTTCTTTGACTGGATTAATGTTACGAGTTGAAAAAATACTATAATATCTTTTCTTTTAGATTATAAATAATGTTATTATGGTGATACGCTTGTTTTTTTCATATTTTTTAATATAATCTTTAAATAAAATAACTAAAAATCATATATTTAAAGATCAAACACGTATTTAATAAAATTTATATACAAATTCTTTACCACTTCTAGAATAATATTATGGAATGAATTGTAAATATATATATATTTACATGAAAAAAAAAAAGTTTTCTTTTGCCTACATGATGTCTAATATCTAATTATTTTGTTCAACATAACATAATCTATTTTTTTTTTAAATTTCCTTAGTCTCTGAATAAGGACGAAAAATATTTTTAAATTATCCATAACAGGCTAGGTGAATATGAAAATATAAATAAAAATTACACCATAAATTTATTTATTTTTAAGATTTTAAAAAAAAATTGAAATCAAAGTATTTTGAAATTTATCCTTAGAATGCTTCTATTTATAATTGTTTTGTATCAATAATATTTTTAAAAGAAAATTTAGATTTTTTTTAGGAGAAAAATATGATTACTAAGGAAGAATAATGTTGTAAAAAAGAAAAATTAAATATATGTAAGAAAATATGCAATAGGTGTATTATTAGATTTGTCAGAATATTTTAATATTAATAATATAAAATATATATAAAGTTAAATAAATTGATATCTAATGGTAAGTTTTATATATAGTAGTACTAGACATGGTTATAGGTTGGGTCATTTGTTTAAGTTCAATGTTTGTCCAGAAAATAGAAGGGTTTTGATAAAAATACGAGACCCAAAAAATAAGCTTGGATAAAACTTAAAGTGTAATTTCTATATGGGTCGAGTCTTAGATAATATTTTTTTAGCTTGAGTTTAGCTCGGCTCAACCCGAATATATTATATTATAAAAATAGTTATATTAATTATATATGTTAAATAATATATATATCAAATCACTAACCTAAGAACAATTAAACACATTATCCAAAACTTAAAAAAACTCAACCCAAAATATAAAATTTTAAAATTTATATTTAATACAATAAAATATTTATTATATTTATGGTAGTGTTTTTTAATATAAATACTTTTTAATGTGTTAAGTTTTTTACTTTAACGTTTTTAATGCATTTATTGTATAATATTTTTAAAAACAATTATTTTTAAATAAAATCTATAAAAATAAAATATGAGCAGGCTAGGTTGGGTTCAGGTTTAGTTTTCCTAAATTGAGTGGAGTTTAGGCAAATTTCAAACCGAACCCAAATTTACCTTTTTTAAATTGGTCTAAATACTTTCAACGAATTCGATCTGAATCCAACTTCGTCCATGAATATTTCTAAATTATAAAAACAAAACAACTTTAGTAAAATTTGAATTTGAACTACTTATTAATTTTGTCCAAATAAATTCATTAAAAAGTAAAAACATAAATAGATATAAAATTCCTTCCACCTTTAAATTTCTCATCGAAATACAACCTAAAGATGAAAAAAAAAGGGTTGAAAAAAATAAGAAGCATTTTTTTTGATATGCTTGGTAAATAATAACTCATCTAATAAATGGGGAATTAAATTTTCCACCATTGTCATTAAAACTTATATATATAGTATACTTTTTCTAGGGTAATTTACCAGAAAATACTCTTTTTTTTTTTCTAAATTTACGGAATTGAACCTATTCATCAATTATTTACCGGAATGGGTCATTTCCCCTAAAAACGCGTCCACGTCAGCGTGATTTCAGGGGATACAGCAGGAAAAAGCTTACCTGAGGGAGCGTTTTATGCCACATCAGCACAAATCGCGTCCTTGAGGGTGCGCTTTGCTGATGTGGCAAAAACGCTCCCTTAGGGACGCGTTTTTCCCTCCACTTTACGATAAAAAATAAAAAATATAAAAAAATTAAATTACAATAAAAAATAAAAAATAAAATTAAAAAAATAAAAAACAACTTTCATTTTATAAAAAATAAAAAAATAAATTACAATAAAAAAATAAAAACAACTTTTATTTTATTAAAAATATAAAATTAAATTACAATTAGGATATTAAAAAACAACTTTCATTTTATAAAAAAATAAAAAAATTAAATTACAGTAAAAAATAAAAAACAACTTTTATTTGTTTAAAAATATAAAAATTAAATTACAATTGAAATATTAAAAAAACATTTATTTTATAAAAAATAAAAAATAGTTTACAATAAAAAATAAAAATAATTTTTATTTTTTAAAAAATATAAAAATTAAATTACAATTAGGATATTAAAAAACAACTTTCATTTTATAAAAAAAATTAAATTACAATAAAAAATAAAAACAACTTTTATTTTTTAAAAAATATAAAAATTTAAAATTTAAATTACAATTGAAATATTAAAAACAACATTTATTTTATTAAATGAAACAATATAAAAAAGTTTATATAAATATATTAAAAAAATCAATGTTGGTGTTGGTCAGAATTAGTGCCACATGGGGGTGGTCGACGGTTACGCGCTGGATTTCTCCTTGTTCTATCTTCTGGCGGGGGTTGTGGTTGCTCAGGCGGGGATTCTGGTTCCTCGGGCAGGTGGTCTGGTTGTGGGTGTTGGGAGGATGACCCACCTTGATAAAATATTGACTGCGGATGTGTTTGCATCATCCATGGCGGAGGTGTGTGAATCCCATAAGGGGAAGGAGATTAGTAAAAGGAAGAGCTCCTTGATGGCGCCTCGTGCGATCTCTAATGCGATGACGGCCTACAGATCGGCTGGCCAGTCGGAGTAGTCGGGAACAGACTCGAACCGGGCCATGCATTCTAACCTACCATTGAACTGGGAAAAGGAAACATATAAGGGTTAGGATACATATAAGGGCTAAAATACGCACCTGGCAGAACCGGAAAAGGATGTGATGTGGGTACCGTCGGCTGAAGTGTTCGGTCCGATGATTGTGTGGGCGTTGTTGATGGGCCCGGTGATTGTGTCGGCGCTGTTGATTGGCCCGTCCCATCATCCCTTCTCCTTGGATTTAAAGGGTCCCGTCGTTCCCTTTGTTCACAAAGTTACCGTCGCCTCTCCTCTTCTGACAGTAAATACGGGTTGCTATGGATCCTAAATCATGGCATGTATTCCGGCACGCATGCTAACTCAGGAATGATGATCGGTTCCCGAGTAGGTATATAATCATACCGGTTTTCCCACAATTCGATATATGGTGACCAAAATCTCCTTCGCCTTATAGGATTCAGACACCTCAGCCATGGATGATACAAACACCTCCGCAGTCAATATTTTATCAAGGTGGTCATCCTCTCAATACCTACAACCAAACTCCCTGCCCGAGGAACCAGAATCCCCGTCTGAACAACCACAACCCCCGCCAGAAGCTAGAACAAGGAGAAATCTAGCGCGTAACCGTTGACCACCCCCATGTGGCACTGATTCCGACCGGCACCAACATTACTTTTTTTAATATATTTGTATAAACTTTTTTATATTATTTCATTTAATAAAATAAATGTTTTTAATATTTCGGTACTAATTTAATTTTTATATTTTAAAAAAATAAAAATTATTTTTTTTGTAATTTAATTTTTTTATTTTTTTATAAAATGAAAGTTGTTTTTTTTAATATCCTAATTGTAATTTAATTTTTATATTTTAAAAATATAAAAATTGTTTTTTTTGTAATTTATTTTTTTTATTTTTTTATAAAATGAAAGTTGTTTTTTTTAATATCCTAATTGTAATTTAATTTTTATATTTTTAATAAAATAAAAGTTATTTTTATTTTTTATAAAATAAATGTTGTTTTTAATATTTCAATTGTAATTTAATTTTTATATTTTAAAAAAATAAAAGTTGTTTTTATTTTTATTGTAATTTAATTTTTTTTTTTATAAAATGAAAGTTATTTTTTAATATCCTAATTGTAATTTAATTTTTATATTTTTAATAAAATAAAAGTTATTTTCATTTTTATTGTAATTTATTTTTTTATTTTTTATAAAATGAAAGTTGTTTTTTATTTTTTGTTGTAATTTTTTATTTTTTTATTGCAATTTAATTTTTTATTTATTATTGTAATTTAATTTTTTATTGTTTTATATTTTTTTATCGTAAAGTGGAGGGTAAAAACGCGTCCTTGAGGGAGCGTTTTTGCCACATCAGCAAAGTGCGCCCTCAAGGATGCAATTTGTGCTGATGTGGCATAAAATGCTCCCTCGGGGAAGCGTTTTCTTGCTGCATCCCCTAAAATCGCGCTGATGTGGACGCGTTTTTAGGGAAAATGGCCTATTCCGGTAAATAATTGATGAATAGGTTCAATTCTGTAAATTTAAAAAAAAAAGATATTTTCTGGTAAATTACCCAATTTAAATGTTATATTATAACTAATTAATCATGTAATATTTTTAATAATATTAAATGTTAAATATTTAAAAGACACAATAGAAGAGATAATGGTCTACTAAAAAGTGACTTGCTTAGAAATAAGTAAAAGTTAAGTGCTTATTTGAATACCGATTAAGGTTTATGGCTTATTTCAATGTAATAAAATTATAAAAGCTATTATCAAAAAACTAAAATAATAAAAGCTTATTTAAATAAAATGAAAAGTGTAGTATTTTAGCTTATTTTTAATACATTTAAATAATTTTTTAGTTTTTAATTTATATACAAATAAGTCATATTAACTACAAGTACAAAGGTAGTATAATCACCTATCAAATTCACACAACAGGTGCGGATTTAGGAGTGTTGGAAGGGCTCCACCTTTCTAAATTTTGATAAATTTCAATTTATAACTTTTTTATGATAAATTTATTTACATTTTTCGTTTAATTTGATAAACTAATATAATGTACAACTAAATATTAATTTAATAAAATAATTAATGCTTAAATAATTACAGTATTTAATATAAATTAAGTATTTATTTTATTTTATTTTTTAAAATATTATTTTGATGATTAAGATTATATAGAATTTAAAAATTACATAGGTCCAATTTTGATAATAAAAATTATCTCAAACTTAAAAAATACATTATTTAAAATGGGCCTGGTGTGTCTACTTTTAATATGCCTATTTTATATAAATATCCCGCCCCAATAATTCTGATTTCCCATACATAACAAACCTGAAAACATAAATATGGATAGTTTTAAGACCTAAGAATCTCAACGTTTGTGAATAAAAATAAAACCTAATTGGCAAATCATATTAACTTTTAATTTATATAAGTAAATAAATTTCCCAAATCATGCATTAAAAACATTTAAATGAAAATATCATTATCTTGACGCATCTGGTCTGAGAATTCTCTTGTACTGGCAGTAACTATAAAAGTCTATACATAGTTTGGACTGCTCGGTCCAAAACTTAGAATGGTAGAGTTCAACATAAGTTTTCAAGATTTAATAATTTAGGTGAATCGAGCTTGTGGGTTGTGGTGAACATTTATTTTGTTGAAATTAAATATGGATTGATATTTGATTTTGAGTTTGTTAACATCTCTTGTTCAGATAATAATTAAAAATAATAATAAATAAATAAAAGTATTATGAAAGTTTCTGTAAGAGGAGTTAAATATGTATTTTACTTTATTTAAAAAATAAGTAAATTAGCTCTTATATGTTAGAACAAAGAGTAAACTAATCATTTATGTTAAAATTTTCATCCACTTCCACTATTAAAACTAGTATGGTTTGTTGGACAAAACACGTTAGCGAACAAATATAAATATAAATAATTATATAAATAAATAAAATAACTTAATATACGCAAATATTTATTTTATGTAAAAAATACCAGATTTAAATAAAATAAAATAAATAAATATTTGTATTTATTTAAAACATCAGATTTGAAAATAATTAAACAAAAAGGGTTTTGGAAAAAAAAAAAAAAGAATAAAGGGAATCGAGTTTTACTAGATGTCGAGGTCTATTTTCAGTTTCCTTAAGACAGATTCGGTCGCTCCTATGGTACTTGGAGAAATGTTGGTCGATTGTCTCTCAGGATACAACAATAAGAAGATTGAAGCAGTAGCACTACTGTACTGATCAACGAACAGATCTTACCTTCCTCTACCACGGAAATGTATGAAAATATAGAGAGAAAAAGAAAAGAATTTTCGGGAGCAAAATAAAATTCAATGTGTGTGTATCAAAAAATTTTGTAGAATTCTTTAGCCTTTTATAGACATTCAATATGGTGGAATTTTGGAAATTTCCATGAATAAATATATAAATCTACATTAAAGAAGCCTTTAAATCAATTTGAATAACATTTGCTGAGAAAAATAAATTTCGTGTTGGGCTTAAAATATCTACAAGCTGTTATTGATTGAGCCCAACATTTCACGTCACCCATGTCATGTAGGTGTGCCCCAAACCTTGATGGGTTTAGATTTGTGCCCCCTGCATGAAGCAAAATTTCAAGTTTAGTCATTCAATAATTTTTTAAGAGGGTTTTCATATATATACATATATCACACTTGGTATTTAACCAATGTGGGATCTAAGCTTTTCTTTTACTCAATAAATATTCATAAGTAGCTTACTTTGAGTATTAATTTCTCATTCACCACTCAACCATTTTGAGCATATGATATACCGTTGTAAAAGTCTCATGGAGTATAATATAAAACTATAATTTTATGATTCAACTCTCCACCTTTACCAATCGAGAATATGCCTCAAAATTTCCAAAAATTACATTTTTCCAACATGGTTGATGGTACAACTAAACATTTATATGTGGCATGTCATATGTACCTCATTCAAATGTATAGGAATCAGCTTTTAATGGTAGAAATGAATGAAATTTTTAATAAAATGATCAATTTTATTTTTTGATCTAATGCATAGAAATTACTTTATCTTTTTTTGAGTAAAAATAACAAAATATAATATAATATGGTTCTTAATTTAAGAGTTTTAATGGTACTTTTACCGTAACAATTATAGTTAATTTAATAAAAATAATGGTTAAATTGGTAGAAAGAAGAGATTTGAGAGGGTGACTAAGGATTTAAAAGTGACACGGGTGTTTTCGACGCTGGTGGAGGAGATGAAAGCCATTGGACGTGTGGAAGACGATTCAACATACACCGATGTAATGGTCCCAATGACCCACAGTCAGCGCAGCCCCGTCCTCCTGCTTATGGGCGGTGGTATGGGTGCTGGCAAAAGCACCGTTCTCAAAGATATACTCAAAGAGTAAGACCACCTCCACCTACCTACCCTACTTTAATTCTTCAAAATGATGGTACTTGCTGAGTATAATTTGCAGATCATTTTGGGGAGGAGCGGCAGCAAATGCGGTGGTGGTAGAGGCGGATGCTTTCAAAGAAACTGATGTTGTTTATAGAGCTCTCGCCTCTAGGGGTCACCACCATGATATGCTTCAAACAGCTGAACTAGTAAACATTTCTTCCATTAAAACTTTGGATAAGTTACGCCATTATTAGTTTTTGTTTTTGTCAATTAAAAAAAATTATAATTTGGTTAGTAACTATTCGGAACCATTCAAAAGTTTTAAGTTATTGGGTTGTTAAGTTTATTTTTTTTTTTTAAAAATTCTGTTAGCGAGCTTCAAGGGATGATTTAACGATCGATACAGTGAATCAGTACCCTTCGACAAGTAGAAAAATATACCTTATCTCCAAGTCGATTTGACAATTAGTGTTGGAGATTGAAGAGAAAAATTGTTTGAATTTTGATAAATAAATTTGTGACATTTAAAACTGTTTTATGGAAGAAAAGACATTGAACAGTAGAAAAGAAATGAAAATAGAGCTTTTTGATTAGTGCATGCAATACGAATAGAGAAAGTCATATATCATTAACAGCCCAATGATTTAAATAAAAACTTTTGAATAGTTAAATGACCAAAATAAAAATTTACCCATAATTTAGTGACTAATGATATAATTTACTTTAAAACTTTTAATTAAGCAAATGATTATTTATTTAATAACTTAGTTGTATATAAATATAATCAGGTTCATCAATCCTCGACTGATGCTGCATCATCATTGCTAGTGACAGCATTGAATGAAGGTCGTGATGTGGTAATGGATGGAACATTATCATGGGAGCCATTTGTGGAGCAGACGATTGCCATGGCTCGAAATGTTCACAAACACCAATACCGGATGGGGGTTGGCTACAAAGTGGATGAAGATGGCACCATTATTGAAAACTATTGGGAACAGGTCCAAGAACAACAAAATGCTGACCAGACACATAGGAAACCATACAGAATAGAACTCGTTGGGGTGGTTTGTGACGCTTATCTAGCTGTTGTTAGGGGAATAAGGTAAAGGGCAGACCAACATTTTTACAATCAATTATTGGTTTATATAAATATATTTATATATGGGCTTGGGAATTTTGTAGGAGAGCTATAATGGTGAAAAGAGCAGTGAGGGTAAAATCGCAGTTAAAATCGCATAAAATGTTTGCAAGTGCATTTCCAAGATATTGCCAACTTGTCGATAATGCCAGGCTCTACTGCACCAACGCTCTGGGAGGTACCCCAAAGGTAAAATGGCTTACGATTAGTTTATTATTGATGTTTCGAAATGTTGTGATTTTTTTAAAAAATTTCTTTTGAAAAGTTTAATAATATTTATCATTATTGTTAAAAAATACTTTTGAGAGGATAAAATATCAATTTTAAACATAATTTTGTAAAGTAAAAAATTTAATGGGAAGATAAAAAAAATAAATTCATTGAAAACAGTTTTCCAAAAGCTAAAAATTTTGGCTTAGGTTAAAACATAGTTTATAATTAAGGTTTAGTTTAATCAATTTTTTATTTTTTAAAATCAATGTGGAGAAGTGCTTTTCAACTTTAATGAGAACAAAGTCTTACTCTTCAACGAGAATTTGTGTTAAAGTTGTGTAAATGATTCGTGTGAAGGTATTAGCACAATTAATGCTTTTTTAAATTTAGTTGAACTTGAAATATGAACGAGATGATTAAGATTTAATTCTATTTTAAATTACTCATTATTTTTTTAAAATATTATTTTTAATTTAATATTGAATATTTTTTCTTTTCACTAAAATTTTAAACATAAATATCTTAATTAGATTATAGTATTATATATTATTATAAATTTATTTTTTATGTAATATAAATAATAATATATAAATATAAAAATAGAATAGAATAATATATTACAATATTAAAAAATGGGCTTAGCTGGATGGGTGGAATTGCATGCTTAGGCGGATAGGTAGACCATTGTACATTTATAATCTGTGTTTTCTTTTGTCTTAAGGTGTATTTTTATATGTAAAACAAATGCAGTTGATAGCGTGGAAAGATGGAGAAAACAAGTTATTGATAGACCCAGATGAGATTAAATGTTTGACAAATGTGAGCAAATTGAACCCAGCAGCTGAGTCTATATATGAGCTTTACGAGGAACCAACTTCACTGGACGAGCCTGCTTCGATTTGGAAAGACGTAGTTTTAAACCCTTCAAGACCAGGCATACTTTTGGAGCTCAAAGCTTCCATTCAAAGAATCGAAAATTCAGGCAACAATGAAACACAATAACAATTATAACATAGCCCTTATGGGTAACTCAACTGATTGAGTATTTATTAGAACTTACAACTATCAGAGTTCCTATAAAAACATTCTCTTTGATCAATATTGTGAATTTCATTTCTTTTTCTTAGGAAAAATAAATTTATCATTAGCTATGGAATCAAGATAAAATATTATAGGGTCAAATTTAAATAATAATAAATCTAACAAAATGTAATAACATTCCTTTAGAATTGTTAAGCTCGATAATCACTAAGAGGGGCAGAGGTGAATCTAGGGGGGTTGGCAAGGTCTCGACTCCCTGTAAAATAAAAAATTGCTATTTAGACTCTTTAAATTTTTTTAAAATTTTAAATTAGTAAAAGGTAAAATTACATTTTGGCCCCCTAAAATTATAAAAATTTGATTTAATCTTTTAAAATTTATAAAGATATAGATTATAAAAAATTAAAATTTCATTTGCCCCCTAAAAAATTGTTCTGGCTTAGCCCTGAAGAGGGGGTGAATTGGTGTTTTACAAAATTTAAGAAAATATGGAAAACAATGGAGACTCAAGAATTTATAATAGTTTAGCCCCAAATTTCTTACTTGCATTACATTAGCTTTCTACAACTAAAGATTTCCTAAATTCACTAGGTTTGAACCTTTCAAGGACAAGATTTAACCTTTACAAAAGACCATCTTTTCATTAGGCAAGATAGAGCCACTTCCTTTAATGTTTTCTACCCAAAAACCTTAAGCAAACCCTTACAAAGACGAGAAATAAGAACAAAGGATTAAAGGTACCTTTCAAAGGTAGATATTATAATGAGAAAGTTCACTCAATGAAAATACAACACATAATGAGAAAGTTCACTCAATGAAAATACAACACTTGAAAGGAATAACGAGATGGTTACTGTTAGAGTTGTGTGACTCAAATCCTTATTAAAATTTTAACACCCCTAACCTATATCCATCACCAAAATAGGGTTACGAGAATGCTACAATAAGTTAACAGAAATAAACAGGTAAAAATCATGTTTATTACAATATTATTTCTCAAATATAAAAAAAAATAATTGAATTACAATAATAACTTGCATTTCCTAGGCTTAAATCAAGCTTAAGGGACTAAAGAAATAATCTTAAAACTCTCAGGGACTAATTTGAAACAAGTCAGGAAATTTTAGGAAAATATGAAAAATTTCAAAAATAGGGGACACACGGCCGTATGGAACGCCTTAGACTGTGTGACTTTCGAAGTTGGGACACACGACCGTGTCCCAGCTCGTCTTTCTACCCTTGCAACTCACTGACTTGATACACACACCCATGTCGTAGGCCGTGTAACTCTCTAACTTAATACACATGTGTAACAACTCATTTTTAGTGAAATTAGAATAGTGGTTTTGGGACAATAAATCCAATGTGAGAATATTTATTTTATTATTATTTTAATGTCTACAAAATATTAGTAAGGTTGTATAAAAATTTCGTTAAGAAATTTCGATGTTTGCATGCTTAATTAAGTAAATAAGACTAAACCGTAAAAGATGTAAAATTTGAGTTCTATAAGTTAAAGGTACTAAATGGCTATGAAATTAAATGGTTAAAGGATTTAAGTGGTAATTATACCACTTTTATTTAGAGTGGACAAATATGGACATTAAATAAGTGTTTTTATATGTTAATTATAAGGTTATTTAAGTAAATTAATAAATATGTTAAGTAAAAAAAATAAAAGAAAAAGCTATCATCTTCCTTAAGCACATATTCCACCGAAATTTAACCTAAGAAACACCAAATTTAACATCTCAAGCATTCAGTCATCTATTCCTCTTGCATGTAAGTATTTTTCATCATGTTTTTAATGATTTCTATGTTTTTGAAGTCGTTGTAGCTTTATCTAGCTAGCCCAGGGGCTAATTTGCAAAAATGTTAAAAGCTTAGATTTTTTCATGAATGTATTCATGTGATTTTTGATGTTTAATGGAAGAAAATGCATCTTTGTTAATAAATGAACAACTTTTTAAAGTGAATTTTGTTCAAAATGTCAAATAGGGATGTATTTGTAAAATGTGTAAATTCATGGTGAAAATTGTGAAATTTTGAATTGTATGAGTTTCTATGGACCTATATTGAATTCGGGTAGCTTGGGTAGGGATGAAATTGCATGAATTTCAATTTATGAGTTTAAGGACAAATTTGTAAAGGAATCAAAATGTTAGGGGCAAAAGCATAATTTTGCAAAAATACGAATTTTGGATTGAATTGAATAGAATGAATATTGAATAATTGAATTTTCTTATCTAGATCAAGTTAAGCCTTGTATGGATTTAGATCGAGGGAAAGATAATGTGTCGGACTAGTTGATCCTATTTTATCGTTTTTGTGATCGAGGTAAGTTCGTATGTTCAAATACCGTTTTAATGTATTTGATTTAAATGCTATTACGTTAATTATCATATTATGCTTCAACGAAAAATCCAACGACGTTACAATGACTATTGAGCCCCGTTTGAACCTTAGGAATATATAGGATACTAATGACATGTCATTAAGGTTACTGTAACACCCCTAACCCGCAACCATCGCAGGTCTAGGGTTAAGAAGCATTATCGATCAATCCAGAACATTTACAATCATTTTACAACACAAATTCAATCATCATTCAAACATATCAAAAGATAAGCATATAGTCCCTTAATGAGGTCTACTAGACCTTAAACATGTGTTAGAAAGGGGGCAGGACTAATCCGAACACATACAAAAATTTCAGAAAATTAAACATTTTTCAAAGTTACAGAGATCACGTGCCCGTGTGGGCAGGCCGTGTGCCTCACACGGCCTCAGACACGCCCGTGTGTCCAAGCCGTGGCAAAACAGGGCATACATACTGACTTGTCCACATGGCCTGAGACACACCCGTGTGCCTCACTCGTGGTCGACATTGACTTGCACCCACACGGCCAGTCACACGCCCGTGTGTCTAGCCCGTGTGCGAGCCTGACTTATTTCAATTTTGCAAACTCGAAAGACACGGTCAAGCCACATGTCCGTGTGCTCAACCGTGTGGGCAATTATAGGCCATTTTCAAGGCCAAATTACCATCCACACTTTGGGATCACTTACAAGCGCCAAACTAATATTAAATCATGCCTCAAATGCAACCAAAATATACTAATATATGCACCAATTAATCATCAACCACACCATTTATTTCCATATTCAATTTCTACTCAAATAAGTTCATCTAAAATACCATTTTCACATCCTAAATAATGTAAGTTAAGCATCATATAATTCATACCACAAGTTCACACTTAAACCATCATTCTTATCAACCAATTTAAGCATGAACATACTATTTTCATCATTCACATAACCCACACATATATACCAACATCATTCAACTTTCAAGCCATATCATATGGCAAAACTATACAACTCAAAACATGCCCTAATCACTAGCCTATACATGCCATATACCAAATATATACACTTTCTAAAAGTACCAAAATAGATAGACGATAGTGTGACTGAGTCGTTGATGATCCCCGGATCCGAGCTAACTTTAAATACACTGTAAAATAGAGAAAACTTTACATAGTAAGCTTTAAAGCTCAGTAAGATCGTAATATAATACATTTAACTCAATGATTCAAAATCAATATACAAAATAAACCATCACATAGATTAATTCACAAGAATGCACAATCTCACCCATATCCAATACTCACATAATCATCCATTCATTTATTTCCAATTTCATCAACCACATAGGTTCCATACATACCTTTGCCAACACTTAGTTACTGACTATTTTTGCTACTCAATGCTCGATACCTCATTTCGATCAATCTTCATTATTCCTTCGATTCAATCGCACACTTAGTGCCAATTTCATAGAAGAAGCTTAAACATCATCACACACTTAGTGCCTTTACTTTAACTGAATTTATCTCGGTATCACACACACAGTGCCAATCAATATAGTCGATGCTTTTTTTATTTCGCACACACAGTGCCGTTCTCTACTATATCAATTCTATTTCGCACACTTAGTGCCACATCTCTCAATTCACACTTATCATTATTTATTCATCAACCACATCATCTTTCATTATATAACACATGAGCATAGTTTAAACAATTCATATTATAAATGAACTTACCTCGGAAGTCAAAGTAACAAAACGAGTCGATTAATCGAGCACTTTATCTTTGCCTTGATCTCGATCCAAATCCCTCTTTCCTTGATCTATACATATTCAAATTTAAATCATTCAACCACCAATTCATTCAATTTAGTCCAAACACACATATTTAGGGAATTTTACAAAATAGCCCTCACATTTTCACATTTGACACTTTAGTCCCTATTTCATAAAATCATCAAATTCACATAATTTCTTTTCACACATGCCTAGCCAAATTTTCCTTGTGTTCATACAAGCCCACATATTTCATTTATTTCACATTTTAGTCCTTCAATTTCTTATTTTCACAATTTATCCCAAAATAGTCAATTTTATCAAAAATTCAAAGACAAACTATGTTAACCCAACATTAAACTTCTATATTTCACCAACTATCAACACAAAGCTCACATATTCATCAATGGAATATCTCAAAATCTTCATCAAATTCTAAAATTAAAGCATGGATTTGATAGAACACAAAACAACATTCACAAAAACGTAGAAATTATCAAAACCCGAACAAAAACTAACCTTGAATCAACCTAGTTGTTAGCCGAATATTCAAGAGCTTCAAACCCCCTTTTTCTTCTCTATTTTTGTGTGAAGAACATTAAAGATGAGCATTATTTCATCCATTTGTTTTATTTAATACACATTAATAGGCTTTTTACCATTTTGCCATTTTATTATTTCATTTAAATTTCCATTAACTATGTCCATTCTTGTCATTTAAAGCATTCAATGGTTTAATAACAACATAAGGACTTTTCATTTAATAAGCCATGCCATATAAGCACTTTAACAATCAGCAGACAGTTTTTACATTTTATGCGATTAAGTCATTTTTCATAATTAGACACACAATCCATAAAATTTTTGCATAGAATTTTCACACATGCTCAATCACATACTACAAACACCAAAAATAATATTAAAATATTTTTTCGACCAAGGATTTGTGGTCCCGAAACCACTTTTCCGACTAGGGTCTAAACCGGACTGTTGCAACTCTCCCCCTTAGGGATTTTCATCCCCGAAAATTTTACCAGTGAATAGGTTTGGATATTGCTCTCTCATAATATCTTCAGGCTCCCACGCAGCCTCTTCAACTCCGTGTTTGTGCCACAACACTTTCACTAAAGAAATTTTCTTATTTCTCAACTCTTTAATCTCTCGTGCTAAAATTCGGATCGGTTCTTCACTATACGATAAATCTGACTGAATCTTAACCTCAGTAGGAGCAATCACATGCGATGGATCAAATCTGTATCGTCGAAGCATCGACACATGAAATACATTATGAATCTTTTCTAACTCAGGTGGCAACATCAATCTATAAGCAATTGGCCCAATTCATTTGATGATCTCATACGGCATGATGAACCTCGTACTCAATTTGCCTTTTCGACCAAATCGAAGTATTTTCTTCCATGGAGACACTTTCAAAAATACTTTATCATCGAACTCAAATTCAGTGTCTTTCCGTTTCAAATCTGTGTAATATTTCTAACGATCTGAGGCCCCTTTTAAACTATCACGAATCACATTTACTTTCTGCTTAGTCTCTTTGATTAAATCAACCCGGTGAATCTTATTCTCACTAAGCTCAGTCCAATACAATGGAGTTCGGCATTTACGACTGTAAAGAGCTTCAAATGGTGCCATTTTGATGCTAGATTGAAAACTATTATTGTTCACGAATTCAATCAATGAAAAATGTTTTTCCCATGTATTTTCGAATTCAAGAATACAACATCTCAACATATCTTCGAGAATTTGAATGATTCGCTCGGATTGACCATTCATTTGCGGATGAAATACATTACTGAAATGTAACTTTGTGTCTACAGCCTCTTGTAATTTCTTCCAAAACCACGAAGTAAATCTCAGATCTCTGTCAGACACAATAGATAGTGGCACCCCATGCAATCTCACAATCTCAGAAATATACAATTCGACTAACTTATCAAGCGAATAATCTGTTCTCACTGGAACAAAATGAGCTAATTTAGTTAATCTGTCAACTATCACCCAAATTGCATCTTTCTTTCTCGGAGATAAAGGCAATCTTGACACAAAGTCCATCGTGATTCTCTTCCATTTCCACTCAGGAATCATAATCGGTTGTAACAAACTGGATGGAACCTGATGTTCAGCTTTATCTTGCTAACAAACTAAACATCTCGAAACAAACTCTGAGATATTCCATTTCATACCATGCCACCAATAAAACTGTTTTAGGTCATTATACATTTTTGTACTCCTAGGATGAACAGCCAAACGATTATTGTGAGCTTCGTTCAAAATCATCTGAATCATCTCTGAATTTCTCGGAATGCAAATTCGATCTCTAAATCTCAAACAATCATCATTATCAACTCGAAATTCTGAGTCAGATTTCAAACCACACTAATCTCATTTTGCCATTATCTCAGCATTACTTTTCTGACCATCACAAATCTGACGTATAAACATTGGCCTCACTTTTAACTCAGCCAGAACTGAACCATCATCACATAGATCTATCTGAGTACTCATTGCTCACAAAACAAATAAAGAATTTCGACTCAAACCATTAGCAACAACATTAGCTTTACCCGGATGATAATCAATCACTAATTCGTAGTCTTTTAACAATTCTAACTATCTCCGCTGTCTCAAATTCAATTCTTTTTGAGCCATCAATAAACACCACGAAAAATCGATCCAAATACGGTCTGAATATCTGATTCATCAAATCCATAAACACTGCAAGAGCATTCATTAGTCCGAAAGGCATAACTAAGAATTCATAATGTCCGTACCTCGTTCTGAAAGAAGTTTTCGGCACATCTGATTCTTTAACTCGTAGCTGATAGTAACCCGATCTCAAATCTATTTTAGAAAACACTGTAGCTCCTTTTAGTTGATCAAACAAATCATCAATACGAGGTAAAGGATATTTATTCTTTATAGTCACCTTGTTCAATTGTCGGTAATCAATACACATCTTCATAGTACCATCTTTCTTTTTCACAAACAACATAGAAGCACCCCAGGGCGAGAAAATCGATCGTGCAAATCCTCTATCGGTCAACTCTTGCAACTGAGACTTCAACTCTTTCAATTCTGTTGGTGCCATTCTATACGGGGCTATTGAAATAGGAGTCGTTTTCGGCACTAAATTAATGTCAAAATCAACTTCTCGTATTGGAGGTAATCCCAATAGTTCTTCAGGAAACACATCTGGGAACTCGCAAACTACAGGTACAGATTCAACTTTCTTCTCTATCACTTTTGTGTCTATCACATATGCAAAATAAGCTTCGCAACCCTTTCTCACATAATTCAAAGCTTTCATCGATGATATAACAGCCGGTAACCCATTAAAATATCTGGATTTAATTTGAACTATCTCACCATTATGACTTCTCAAATCAATACTCTTCCGCTTACAATTCATAATAGCATTCTGCAAAGTGAGCCAATCCATACCCAGAATTATATCAAATTCACCAAAGGGTAACAACATCAGATTAGCCAGAAAAAAGATATCCCGAAACATGAACAGACAGTTCTTGTACACTTTGTCAACCAGAACACACTTGCCTAAGGGGTTTGATACTTTAATTACAAATTCAGTAGACTCAACAGGTAGAGTCTTACTAGATACTAGATTCACACACACATACGAATGAGTAGATCCTGGATCTATCAATGCAATCACATCAATATCAAATAGAGTAAAAGTACCAGTTATGACGTCTGGAGATGACGCTTCTTCTAGAGCTCGAATAGCATAGGCTCGAGCAGGTGCTCTCGCCTCAGATCTCACAGCTATATCTGTAGTCCCTCTTTGACTTCCTTTCATATTTTCGGTGTTTCTAGGTGGTCTACCCTAGCTATCATATTACTCAATTTCGCATTCTGTACATTGTCTTTCTCAGCTAACTCTGGGCAATCTCGAATGAAGTGATCTCATGGTCCACATTTATAACAAACTCTATTATTTTACGTTCCCCAACATTATCCAACATGTCGTCTCCCACACTATCTACACTCAGGCTTGTTGCTTTTGACACTTCCAACACTCGATTCAATCGAAATTTGAGTTTTAAGACCAACACTTTGCTTCACACGATCTCTACTCGAATGTCCAAAGTGATCGATTAATTGCATCTCTGAATCTCTTTGACGGAGGTTGATACGACTTGCGCATCGATCTTTTTCTTTCATCTCTAGCTTCGAAATCTGCTTTCTTCTTTTCTTTATTAAGTTCTTCAGCTTTGCAAGCTCTTTCAACTAACACTACAAATTCATTCAAATCAAGTGTTCCAACCAATAATTTAATGTCTTCATTCAGCCCTTCAATAAAACGTTTACACATAATAGCTTCAGTCGAAACACATTTCCGCGCATATTGGCTCAATCTCACAAACTCCCGTTCATTCTTAGTAATGGATATGTGACCCTATTTCAGCTCTAGGAACTCTTTACGTTTCTAATCTATGAATCGTTGGCTGATATATTTCTTTCGGAATTCAACTTGAAAAAAATCCCAGGTGATTCTTTCTCTCAGAACCACGGATATCAACGTTTTCCACCAATTATATGCTGTATCTCTCAACAATGAAACAACACATTTTAAGCATTCTTTAGGAGTCAAAGGCATCTCATCAAACACCAGATTGTATTCTCGAGTTAAAATTCAGCTCGCTCGGCATCATCATTAATCGTAGCTCTAAACTCTTCGGCCTCATACTTTCGAATTTTATTCACAAGAGGCTTACTCATCCGGATCGGATCTGTCACTTGTGGCACTACAGGTACTTGTGGGGGAGGAGGTTGTTGAGCAGCCGGATTCGTTTGAACGAACTCCAAAAATCACTCACTCATCATTTGGAAGAAGGCTTGCTTAGCCACTCCCTCGTGGCCACTAGCAATCGGCCTAGATTTGGCCGGCGCTGCCCCTTGAGCGGGAGTAGGTGCATTACTCTCAACATCATCAGCAATTACTCGATCGGGATCCATTTACTATATAAAAACACATTTTTAACTATCAGGATTCATCACAATATCGCAATTATATATATGACATGTATAGTTAGACTCATACGCACTACGTTAGTCCTAGAATCGACTAAACCATGGCTCTGAAACAAATAAAATGTAACACCTCTAACCCATAACCATCACCGATCTAGGGTTAAGAAGCATTACCGATCAATCCAGAACATTTCCAATCATTTTACAACACAAAGTCAATCATCATTCAAACATATCAAAAATATAAGCATATAGTCCCTTAATGAGGTCTACAAGACCTTAAACATGTGTTAGAAAGGGGGCGGGACTAATCCAAACACATACAAAAATTTCAGAAAATTAAACATTTTTCAAAGCTATAGAGGTCACACGCCCGTGTGGGCAGGCCGAGTGCCTCACACGGCCTCGGACACTCCCGTGTGTCCAAGCCGTGGCAAAACAGTGAATACATACTGACTTGTCCACACTGCCTGAGATACACCCGTGTCCCTCACCCATGGTCGACATTGACTTGCACCACACGGCCAGTCATACGCCCGTGTGTCTAGCCCGTGTGCGAGCCTGACTTGTTCCAATTTTGCAAACTCGAAAGACACGGTCGAGCCACACGCCTGTGTGCTCAACCGTATGGGCAATTATAGGCCATTTTCAAAGCCAAATTACCATCCACACTTTGGGATCACCTACAAGCACCAAACCAATATCAAATCATGCCTCAAATACAACCAAAATATACCAATATATGCACCAATTAATCATCAACCACACCATTTATTTCCATACTCAATTTCTACTCAAATAAGTTCATCTAAAATACCATTTTCACATCCCAAATAATATAAGTTAAGCATCATATAATTCATACCACAAGTTCACACTTAAACCATCATTCTTATCATTCACATAACCCACACATATATATACCAACATCATTCAACTTTCAAGCCATATCATATGGCAAAACTATACAACTCAAAACATGCCCTAATCACTAGCCTATACATGCCATATACCAAATATATACACTTTCTAAAAGTACCAAAATAGATAGACGATAGTGTGACTGAGTCGTTGATGATCCCCAGATCCAAGCTAACTTTAAATACACTGTAAAATAGAGAAAACTTCACATAGTAAGCTTTAAAGCTCAGTAAGATCGTAATATAATACATTTAACTCAATGATTCAAAATCAATATACAAAATAAACCATCACATAGATTAATTCACAAGAATGCACAATCTCACCCATATCCAATACTCACATAATCATCCATTCATTTATTTCCAATTTCATCAACCACATAGGTTCCATACATACCTTTGCCAACACTTAGTTACTGACTATTTTTGCTACTCAATGCTCGATACCTCATTTCGATCCATCTTCATTATTCCTTCGATTCAATCGCACATTTAGTGCCAATTTCATAGCAGAAGCTTAAACATCATTGCACACTTAGTGCCTTTACTTTAAACCGGATTTAACTCGGTATCGCACAGACAGTGCTAATCAATATAGTCTATGCTTTCTTTATTTCGCACACACAGTGTCGTTCTCTACTGTATCAATTTTATTTTGCACACTTAGTGCCACATCTCTCAATTCACACTTATCATTATTTATTCATTAACCACATCATCTTTCATTATATAACACATGGGCATAGTTTAAACAATTCATATTATAAACGAACTTACCTCAGAAGTCGAAGTAACAAAACGAGTCGATTAATCAAGCACTTTATCTTTGCCTCGATCTCGATCTAAATCCCTCTTTTCTTGATCTATACATATTCAAATTTAAATCATTCAACCACCAATTCACTCAATTTAGTCCAAACACACATATTTAGGGAATTTTACAAAATAGCGCTCATATTTTCAGATTTCGACACTTTAGTCCCTATTTCATAAAATCATCAAATTCACATAATTTCTTTTCACACATGCCTAGCCGAACACATATTTCATTTATTTCACATTTTAGTCCTTTAATTTCTTATTTTCACAATTTAGACCAAAATAGCCAATTTCATCAAAAAATTCAAAGACAAACTATGTTAACCTAACATTAAACTTTTATATTTCACCAACTATCAACACAAAGCTCACATATTCATCAATGGCACATCTCAAACTTTTCATCAAATTCTAAAATTAAAGTATGGGTTGGACAGAACACAAAGCAACGATCATAAAAACGTAGAAATTATCAAAAATCGAACAAAAACTAACCTTGAATCAACCTAGTTGTTAGCCGAATATTCAAGAGCTTCAAACCCCCTTTTTATTCTTTATTTTCGGTGAATAACATTAAAGAAGAGCATTATTTCATCCATTTGTTTTATTTAATACACATTAATAGGCTTTTTACCGTTTTGCCCCTTTATTATTTCATTTAAATTTCCACTAACTATGTCCATTCTTGTCATTTAAAGCATTCAATGGTTTGATAACAACATAAGGACCTTTCATTTAATAAGCCATGCCATATAAGCACTTTAACAATCAGCACACACCTTTTACATTTTATGCGATTAAGTCCTTTTTCATAATTCGACACACAATCGATAAAATTTTTGCACAGAATTTTCACACATGCTCAATCACATACTATAAACACCAAAAATAATATTAAAATATTTTTTTGACCTCAGATTTGTTGTCCAGAAACCACTATTCCGACCAGGGTCTAAACCGAGCTATCCCTTGCGCTAGAGCAGGTGCATTACTCTCTACATCGTCAGCAACTGCTCGATTGGGATCCATTACTATACCAAAACACATTTATAACTGTCAGAATTCATCACACTATTGCAATTTCATATATGGCATGTATAGGTAGACTCACACTCGCTACGTTAGTCTGAGAATCTACTGAACCGTAGCTCTGATACCAATAAAATGTAACATCCGTAGCCCGAATCCATTGCCAAATTAGGGTTAAATGGCGTTACCAAACAACCACAATACTTCACATCCATTCTACGACACAAAGTCTATCATCCATCACACATACTTAGATACGAACATACAATCCCTTATCTAGGTCTACAAGACCTTAAACACATGATAGAAAGAAATCGGGACTAAGCTGAACACTTAGAAAATTTTCCAAAATTCTCGACTATTCCTCAATACTATTACGGTCACACGCCTGTGCAATCAGGTCGTGTGCCTCACACGATCACCAGACACACCATGTATTTAGGCCATGCCAAAGTAGAGCATGTATTCTGACTTCTCCACGCAGCCACCAAGCTCGCCCATGTGCTAAGGCCGTGTTCTCTTAGGCAATATACTGACTTGTTCACACGGCTACTAGGCACGCCCGTGTACCATGGCCATGCATATTTCGGCTAGCTACTGACTTTATCCCACGGTCACTAGGCATGCCCGTGTGCCATAACTTTGTAGGCAAAACAGGCCATTTGCAAGGCCAATTTGCCACCTACACAAGGGTTTACCAACAAGCTTCAAAACAATGCCAATTCATGCTTTCAAATGCGCTCAAACATACCATTTCATGCACTCAATAACCATCAACATTATCATCTACTTCCATACCTAATATCGTCACAATAAATCTATTCAAAATAACAATTGTACATCTCAAAACATACAAATATCAAACATTAGGTGTTTCATGCCATAATTCATCTTTAAACCACATCTTTCATCAACCACAAAGTCTTGAAATATACCACATTCATAGTTTATTCATAAATTTCACATCATTCAACTTCCTAGCCAACTCACATGGCAAGGATTAAACATTTCAAAACATATCTTAACTTCTAGCCTATACATGCCATATTTCAACTATATACATCTTTCCAAAAGTACCAAAATAGATTGCCGATAGTGTGATAGAGATGCTGACGATCCTCGGATCTGAGCTAGTTTTACTAACACTAGAAAGCAGAAAAACAAATCACACAGTAAGCTTTCCAAAGCTTAGTAAGTTCGTAACATAACACATTTAAATCAAAACAAATCATCACACAGATTATTTCACAACTATATATATATATCTTACCATCCAAAGCTAATATACTCATTTAACATTTCATAATCCTATTCATAGAATCATCAACTACATAGGTTCCGAACGTACCTTAGCCAACACTTAGTTGTCAATTACATTTGCTACTCAATACTTAGTATTTCATTTTGATCAACTTACATCTCTTCTTCGATTCAATTGCACACTTAGTGCCCAAATAGCTAGCTGAAGCTTAATTAGCATCGTACACATAGTGCATCTATATCAGACCGAACCTAAATCGATATCGCACAACAGTTCCAATCACAAAGCAGAAGCTTATATTATTTTGCACACACAGTGCTAATCATCTCAGTCACTGTAACACCCCTATCTTGAATCCGTTGCCAGATTAAAGTTAGGAGCGTTACTGGATAGATCGGAAACATTCACAAGCAAAATCATATATTCAATCATCATTCTCAGACATAATGTCCCTTAATCTGGTCCTCAAGAGCTTAATCATACTTATAAGTCGAGTCAGGACTAAATTGAAACACATATGAAATTCCATGAAAATTTGAAACTTTTCTAAAGTATAGTGGAGACACGCCCGTGGGAGGAGACCATGTGCCCTCCACAGCTTCTATACACCCCCGTGTAACCATCCGTGTTTTACTGACTATACCAACATGGTCATTAGGCACGCCCGTGTGCCATGGCCGTGAACTTTTAGGTCATATACTGACCTCCCCACCACGGTCACCAAGCACGCCCGTGTCGAGGCTGTGTATTTTTATGTTAGCTACTGACTTGCACACCACGGCCAGATGACACGCCCGTGTCGAGGCTGTGTGATGGTAAACTACATCCCACAAGTTACCCACGGTCGTTAGGCACGCCCGTGTGCCACAAACGTGTGACATTATAGGCCATTTACAAGGCCAAAATGCCACCCACAAAGGGTCTTACCTACAAGCCATATTCCACAAGATATTTCATGCACATAAAACCATCAAAAGCATACCAAAATAACCATTCAAAATTTACATTCAAAACCAATCCCAACTATGGAAATCTCAAGGATTAAAACTTATATCATTACAAGGCTAATTCATGCATTTGCTCATTCAAACTTGGCCATTCCACATTCTTTCATCATACCAAAAGATACATTCTATAACACATTCATTTAAGCAAAGTTTCAACTCTTAAATAGCCAAATCACATGACTAAGATCACCTAACTATTTATACCAAAATACTAGCCTATACATGCCATATCTAGCTTTATACAATATCAAAATGTACCAAAATAAGTTCTATAGTGTGATGATGATACAAGACGGTCCCGAGCCTTCAGTAGCTTTGACGACCTATGAAACAGATTAAACACACACAGAGTAAGCTTTCCAAAAGTTTAGTAAGTCAATATACAACAACTTAGCATAAAATGCATATATTTGCTTTGATTCATACACTTTTGACCACATTAGCCATATTCCCAATTCAAAGATCATATAAACACATATCTCATTTCACCAAAACCTTATACAACATATCATCAATTCCATATTCATAGCATCATAGTAAGATCATATTGATGCTTACCTTGTATACACAATTAGTGTATAATCAACATACATGAATTGAATTTACTATCACATATTTGTTCATAGCTCGGATTTGTAATTAGTATCATAGACTTGCCCGTTGAACACTAATAAATCCAATGGGATACTCAGAAAGCTTAGAATAATCGTACAATGCCAACATCCTAGACGAGGTCTTACATGCACTCGGATATCGATGCCACTGTCCCAGACATGGTCTTATACGAATCAAAACGATGCCGATGTCCCAGACATGGTCTTACACGTAAGTGTCATAATGATACCAACGTCCCAGACGTGGTCTTATACGTAAAGTTTATATTGATGCCAACGTCCTAGACGTGATCTTACACATAATCAGATACCGATGCCACTGTCCCGGATAGGGTCTTACACGAATCTCAAATCAATGCCAACCTCCCAGACGTGGTCATACATGATAAAACAGAACAGATACCTCTATCAAGGTTCCTACGAGGCTTCTCAGAATTAGTCAATATACCAAACTTATCTCGGAATTCAATTACAGAATTTCTCATAAGCATTCATTATCATAACTAAACATATGAACAATTACAATTGCATACATATTCATTTATTTGTATAGTGACTTACCTCGGATTCAGTTTATCGGAATAAAAAATGGCTACTCGATAACTTTCGCTTTCCCGCGATATAAATTCATTTTCCTCGGTTCTTGATATAAACATATTCAGAATTAACCCTTTTATTCACTAGTTCATTCAATTCTATCCAAAGACCCACATTTCGGGCTATTTGCAAAATAACCCTCATATTTCCACAACTTAGCAATTTAGTCCATTTTTCTCAAAACATCAAATTCATAAATTCAATATACAACCAAGCTTAGCTGAATATATATATACATCATTCAAACCCATACTTTTCATCAAATTGACAATTTAGTCCTCCAAAATAACATTTTCTCAATTTAGCCCTTTTTAGCTAAATTCATCAAAACTTCAAGAACAAAACATATTCATCTACCACCAATCTATCATTTAACACCTTAAAGCATCACAAAGCTCAACATAGCATCAGTGGCGTAACTTGCAAACATCACCAATACACAAAATTGAAACATGGGTTTGATAGTAGATGAAGCAACGATTAGAAAAACGTAGAAATTATCAAAAACTAAAGACAAAACTCACCTTAATCAAAGCTTGAAATGGCCAAACCTAGCTTAAGGTTTTTCTCCCTTTTCTTTAATTTTCGGCTAACAAAGATGACAATGGCTTATTTTTTTAGCCTTTTGTTTTACTAATATCTTGTAATTAACAAATTACATATATAACATTAATGAAACCATTTTATCAACTTATAATGCATGGATATAAATTTCCACTTACTCATAATGGTATAATAACCTTTTAAGGACCTCATATAATAAAGACATAAGCAAATAGATTCCTTTACAAAAATCATACTAATTTTGCATTTAAAGCAATTCAATCCTTTTATCAAATTAAACACACAGACATACAAATTAACTTACGAAAATTTGACATATGCTAAATCACATATCAACAACACAGAAAATAATATTAAAATATTATACGGACTCGAATTTGTGGTCCCGAAACCACTATTTCGACTAGGGTATAAACTGGACTGTTATAATTCTCCCCCCTTAGGGATTTTCGTCCCCGAAAATCTTACCATTAAACAAGTTCGGAAATTGCTGTCTCATTGAATCTTCAGGCTCCCACATAGCCTCTTCTATTCCATGTCGATTCCACAGTACTTTCACTAACGGAATTCTTTTGTTTCTCAACTCTTTCACTTCATGAGCTAGGATACGTATCAGTTCCTCTTCATATGTCATATATGATTGGATTTCAATTTCAGATGGGGCAATCACATGCGACGGATTGGATCGATATCTACGAAGCATCAAGACATGAAATACGTTGTGTATCTTTTCTAATTCAGATGGCAAATTTAATCTATATGCAACAGGTCCGACACGTTCAATAATCTCATAAGGTCCGATGAACCTCGGACTTAATTTGCCTTTATGTCCGAATCGAAGCACTTTCTTCCACGGAGACACTTTCAAAATTACTTCGTCACCGATTTCAAATTCTATATCTTTATGTTTCAAGTCTGCGTAAGACTTTTGACGATCAGATGCTGCTTTCAAGCAATCTCGGATCTGTTTCACTTTCTGTTCTGAATCTTTTATCAGATCAACCAGGTGTAGGTTATTTTCACTAAGCTCAATCTAATATAGAGGTGTACGACATTTACGTCCGTACAAAGCTTCATATGGTGCCATTTTGATACTCGGCTGAAAACTATTATTGTATGCAAATTCAATCAAGGGCAGATACTGTTCCCATAAACCATTAAACTCTAGTATGCAACATCTTAACATGTCTTCAAGAATCTGAATAATCTGCTTAGATGGGCCATCGGTTTGCGGATGAAAAGCTGTACTGAAATGGAGTTTTGTGCCTAAGGCCTCTTGCAATTTCTTCCAGAATCTCGACGTAAACCTCGGATCTCTATCGGATACAATAGACAGTGGCACCCCATGCAATCTCACAATCTCAGAGATATAAAGCTCAGCTAATTTGTCAAGTGAGTAGTCAGATCTTACTGGAATGAAATGGGCAGATTTCGTTAATCTATCAACTACGACCCATATTGCATCTTTCTTTCTCGGAGTCTGAGATAAACCAGAAACAAAGTCCATGGTTACTTTATCCCATTTCCACTCAGGAATCAGAATTGGTTGCAACAACCCAGACGGAACTTGATGTTCGGCTTTCACTTGCCGACAAACTAAACATTTTGAAACAAAGTCAGAAATGTCCCGTTTCATACCAGACCACCAGTAGTGTCGTTTCAAATCCTGATACATTTTCGTGCTTCCCGGATCAATAGATAGACGACTGTTATGAGCTTCATTCAAGATCAATTGAACCAACTCTGGATTTCTCGAAACACAGATACGATCCCGGAATCTCAAACAATCATCAATAATTTGGAATTTAGATTTGGAATTTACTTCACACTGAGCTCGTTTTGCTAGCAATTCATTATCAGATTTCTGAGCATCACATATCTCTTGTAAGAATAACGGTTTCACTTTTAATTTAGCTAACACAGAACTATTATCAGACAAATCTAACTGAGCATTCAAAGCACATAATGCAAACAATGATTTTCTACTCAAAGCATCAGCAACAACATTCGCTTTACCCGGATGATAATCTATCACGAGTTCATAATCTTTTAATATCTCTAACCATCTTCTTTGATGCAGGTTCAAATCTTTCTGAGTCATCAGATGACTCAGATATTTTAGACTTTTACGATCTGAAAACACGTGACATTTCTCACCGTACAGATAATGACGCCAAATCTTTAGCGCAAACACAATCGCAGCTAATTCAAGGTCGTGCGTTGGATAATTCTTTTCATGAGGCTTCAACTGTCTCGAGGACATAAGCTACCACTTTGCCTTTCTGCATCAAAACACATCCCAGACCATTTAACGAAGCATCACTGTATACAACAAATTCTTTACCTGATTCTCGGGCCGCACTAACTTTGGAGCTTACATTATGAGTTTTCAACTGATCTAAACTTTTCTGGCATTTATCTGACCATTCAAATCTGACATCTTTCTGAAGTAATTTAGTCAACGGAGTAGCTATTGTTGAAAAGCCTTTCACAAATCTGCAGTAATAACCAGCCAAACCCAGAAAACTGCGGACTTCAGATACATTTCTCGGAGATTTCCAATTCAGAATAGCAGAAATCTTGCTTGGATCAACTCGAATCCCGGAGCTGACACAATATGTCCCAGAAAACTAACCTCGTGCAACCAGAATTCACATTTGCTGAATTTCGCAAACAATTGCTTTTCTCTCAAAGTTTGCAAAACAACTTTCCAATGTTTCGCATGCTCAGCCTCATCAAGAGAATAAATCAAAATATCATCTATGAATACCACAAGAAATCGATCTAGGTACGGTCTAAAAATTCTGTTCATCAGATCCATAAAAACAGCAGGAGCATTGGTTAGTCCAAATGGCATAACTAAAAATTCATAATGCCCGTACCTCGTTCTGAAAGTAGTTTTCGGAATGTCTGAATCTTTAACTCTCAATTGATAGTATCCCGATCTCAGGTCAATCTTGGAAAACACAGTAGCTCCTTTCAACTGATCAAACAAATCATCAATTCTGGGCAACGGGTATTTATTCTTTATTGTCACCTTATTCAACTGACGATAATCAATGCACATCCTCATCGTGCCATCTTTCTTTTTCACAAACAAAATCGGAACACCCCAAGGCGAGAAACTCGGTCTAGCAAACCCTCTCTCAGTCAATTCTTGCAGCTGTGACTTTAACTCTTTTAACTCTGTTGGTGCCATTCTATACGGAGCTATCAAAATAGGTGTAGTACTAGGCAACAATTCAATACTAAACTGAATTTCTCGAATCGGAGGTACACCCTGTAACTCTTCAGGAAACACATCAGAAAACTCACAGGCAACAGGCACTGACTCAATCTTCTTTTCAGACATTTTCGAATCAATCACATAAGCAAAATATGCCTCATAACCCTTATTCAAACAACTCTGAGCTTTCAAAACAGATATTACAGCAGGCAATCCATTCAAATCATCAGACTCAATTCGTACAATCTCATCATTCGGACATCTCAAATCTATAGTCTTTCTTGTATAGTTCACAACAGCATCATGCATAAATAACCAGTCCATACCCAAGATAATATCAAATTCATCAAATGGCAAGAGCATCAGATCAGCAGGGAAACAGATATGTCGAAACATTAACGAACAGTTCTTGCATACTTTTATAGCAAACTCAGTAAGCTCTACAGGCAAAGTCTTACTAAATACTAAATTCATGCATATATATGAATGCGTAGAACCAGGGTCTATCAAAGCAATCACAGAAGTATCATAAAGAGTAAAAGTACCCGTTATAACATCTGGTGACGAAGCTCCTCTCGAGCTCGGATAGCATATGCTCTGGCTGGTGCTCTAGCTTCAGATCTGACAACGTTATCTCTCAGAGTTCTCTGAATACAACTAACATTTCTGACATTTTTCGATGGCCTACCTCTCACAGGTGCATTATCAGATCTCAAATTCTGAACAGTCTCTGGTTCGACAAACTCAGGGCAATCACGTATAAAATGATCAAGCGATCCACATCTAAAGCAAGCTCTGTCATTTAATCTACAGCTTCCCGGGTGCCCTTTTCCACAATGTTTACATTCAGGTCTCTCAGATCGAACATTACCAACACTGGCCACTGAAGTTGCTGGTGTTTTAGAACTCATTTGCGGTCTAGATTGATTTCTATT
The DNA here is from genome assembly GCA_025503065.1 of Gossypium bickii. Taxonomy (NCBI): domain Eukaryota; kingdom Viridiplantae; phylum Streptophyta; class Magnoliopsida; order Malvales; family Malvaceae; genus Gossypium; species Gossypium bickii. Next base: position 82,083,016 of record CP106713.1, on the reverse strand, counting down.
CACATGTCCCACATTATCTGTGGAACGACTCTGGTTATCTCTGAATTTCTTCGAATATGACTGAAATGATTTGCTTGGAAATCTTTTTCTCAGATCACGGGCTTCAGATTCAGCTTTTCTCTTATCTTTCTCGAGTGCCTCAGCTTTGCACACTTTGTCAACGAGTACAACAAACTCTTTTATTTCCAAAATCCCGACTAATAGACGAATGTCTTCATTAAGACCATCTTCGAACCTTTTGCACATTATAGCTTCAGATGATACACATTCTCGAGCATACTGACTCAGTCTCACAAATTCTCGTTCGTATTCTAAAATAGTCATATGACCTTGTTTAAGTTCTAGAAATTTCTTTCGTTTCTGATCAATGAATCTCTCACTGATATATTTCTTTCGGAACTCGATCTGAATGAAATCCCATGTGACTTGTTCTCTCGGAACAGCAAAAATTAGAGTTTTCCACCATTGATAAGCTACATCTCGAAGCAAAGATACCACACACTTTATGCATTCATTCAGAGTCAAAGACATTTCATCAAATACTTGGATAGTATTTTCAGTCCAGAACTCGGCCTTTTCAGCATCAGCATCTTTAGTAGCTCAAAATTCTTCGGCCCCATACTTACGGATCTTGTCAACAGGAGGCTTACTCAACAGATTCGGATGCATAACCGGTGGCACAACTGTAGTCTGAGGGGGATTAACCGGGGGCGGGGGTTGTGAAATAGCCGGGTTATTCTTAACAAACTGAGTAAACCACTCACTCATCATTTGGAAGAAAGCTTGTTTAGCTTCTACATCTTGACCGCTTGTAGCCGGTCTCGATTCAGAGGGCGCTGTCCCTTGCGAGGGAGCAGGCGCATTAATTTCTACGTCGTCAGCTACGGCTCTTTGGGGTCCATTACTATACGAAAATTACATTTATACGTCAGGATTCATCACACTATCACAATTCAGATATATGGCATGTATAGCTAGACTCTAACACGCTACGTTAGTCCGAGAATCGACTAAACCGTAGCTCTAATACCAATCAAATGTAACACCCCTATCTCGAATTCGTTGTCGAATTAAGGTTAGGAGCATTACCGGACAGATCAGAAACATTCACAGACAAAATTATACATTCAATCATCATTCTCAGACATAATGTCCCTTAATTGGGTCCTCGAGACCATAATCATACTTATAAGTCGAGTCGGGACTAAACTGAAACACATATGAAATTCCGTGAAAATTTGAAACTTTTCTAAAATACAGGGGAGACATGCCTGTGGGAGGAGACCGTGTGCCCTCCACGGCTTCTATACACCTCCGTGTAACCATCCGTGTTTATACTGACTATACCAACACGGTCATTAGGCACGCCCGTGTGCCATGGCCGTGTACTTTTAGGTCATATACTGACTTCCCCACCACGGCCACCAAGCACGCCCGTGTCGAGGCTGTGTATTTTTATGTTAGCTACTGACTTGCACACCACGGCCAGATGACACGCCCGTGTCGAGGCCGTGTAATGGTAAACTACATCCCACAATATACCCACGGTCGTTAGGCACGCCTGTGTGCTACAACCGTGTGACACTATAGGCCATTTACAAGGCCAAAATGCCACCCACAAAGGGTCTTACCTACAAGCCATATTCCATAAGATATTTCATGCACATAAAACCATCAAAAGCATACCAAAATAACCATTCAAACTTTACATTCAAAACCAATCCCAACTATGGAAATCTCAAGGATTAAAACTTATATCATTCCAAGACTAATTCATGCATTTGCTCATTCAAACTTGGCCATTCCACATTCTTTCATCATACCAAAAGATACATTCTATAACACATTCATTTAAGCAAAGTTTCAACTCTTAAATAGCCAAATCACATGACTAAGATTACATAACTATTTATACCAAAATACTAGCCTACACATGCCATATCTAGCTTTATACAATATCAAAATGTACCAAAATAAGTTCTATAGTGTGATGATGATCTAAGACGGTCTCGAGCCTTCAGTAGCTTTGACGACCTATAAAACAGATTAAACACACACAGAGTAAGCTTTCCAAAAGCTTAGTAAGTCAATATACAACAACTTAGCATAAAATGCATATATTTGCTTTGATTCATACACTTTTGACCACATTAGCCATATTCCCAATTCAAAGATCATATAAACACATATCTCTTTTCACCAAAACCTTATACAACATATCATCAATTCCATATTCATAGCATCATAGTAAGATCATATTGATGCTTACCTTGTATACACAATTAGTGTATAATCAACATACCTAAATTGAATTTACTATCACATATTTGTTCATAGCTCGGATTTGCAATTAGTATCATAGACTTGCCCGTTGAACAGTAATAAATCCAATGGGATACTCAGAAAGCTCAGAATAATTGTACAATGCCAACGTCCCAGATGAGGTCTTACATGCACTCGGATATCGATGCCACTGTCCCAAATATGGTCTTACACGTAAGTGTCATAATGATGCCAACGTCCCAGACGTGGTCTTATACATAAAGTTTATATTGATGCCAACGTCCCAGACGTGGTCTTACACATGATCAGATATCGATGCCACTGTCCCGGACAGGGTCTTACTCGAATCTCAAATCAATGCCAACGTCCCAGACGTGGTCTTACATGATAAAACAGAATAGATACCTCTATCAAGGTTCGTACGAGGCTTCTCAGACTTAGTCAATATACCAAACTTATCTCGGAATACAATTACAGAATTTCTCATAAGCATTCATTATCATCACTAAACATATGAACAATTACAATTGCATACATATTCATTTATTCGTATAGTAACTTACCTCGGATTCGGTTTATCGGAATAAAAAATGGCTACTCGATAATTTTCGTTTTCCCGCGATCTAAATTCATTTTCCTCGGTTGTTGATCTAAACATATTCAGAAGTAACCCTTTTATTCACTAGTTCATTCAATTCAATCCAAAGACACACATTTAGGGCTATTTGGAAAATAACCCTCATATTTGCACAACTTAGCAATTTAGTCCATTTTTCTTAAAACATCAAATTTATAAATTCAATATACAACCAAGCTTAGCCGAATATATATATACACATACAAGCCCATACTTTCTCAAATTTTAGTGGGAAAATACATGTTAAAGATGAGCATCTTGGTTTCATTTTGTTTATTATAAAATTTATAATTGATTTCCAATTATACCCTTAATGAAATAAACATTAAAGCTTATTATGGTTGGTTATAAATGTCCATCTACCATCCACTATCACTAAATATGGTCTGATTGCACCATAAGACCTCCATATTTAAAAGACAACAACACTTAGGTACTTATAAATCAACACACAACTTTTATACTTTACGCGATTAAGTTCTTTCTCATAATTTGGCACACAGTCGATAAAACTATCACACAGAATTTTTACACAGGCTATATCACATATAAGATACACCCACAATAATATTAAAATATTATTCTGACCTCAGATTTGTGGTCTTAAAACCACTGTTCCAACTAGGGTCTAAATCGGGTTGTTACAAAGACCCACACAATACTGTTATTGAATAGGGCTTAGGCCCTGACTATTACTGCATGTTGTATATTGGCTGACTGATAGGGGATTACACATTGAGTTTTAAACTCACCCTTTTCTTTTAACTATACAGGTAATCCTCAGCCATAGGCGATTTGGTACTGTCAGGGGCTCGGAGGTGGCCACACAACTGTAGCTGTTCTACACTTCCTTTCATTTAAATTTAAAGTTTATGTTGGGTTTTGTTTATGTAATAAGGCCATTTATGGTTGTTTAAATTTTTTTATTTGAGCTTTGTTTACTTACTTTAGAATGCTAGTTTAGGAGAATACGAATTTTCGAAATAATTACTGTTTTCAAAGACACGAAATTTAAACATTTGAGTTTTCAAAAGCATCCGCGATTTTAAATCAACTTATTAGAACAATAGTAGATAATAAGGCAAATGTTTTGACTAGATGAGTTGTTAAATAAAAATAAAGGGGTTTTAAACTTAGAAACGAGATTTTACCAACAAGTTTAATTTTCGAAAGACACTTCAATGTGACACGCCAGATTCGTCCATAACATTTAGACCGAGTTTGGGGTGTTACATTTAGTGGTATCAGAGCCAGGTTACAAAACTCGGCTGTGGAATGGGTTTTGAAAATATTTGGAATTTCAAGAAAACTGTTCTTGAAGTGTTTTGGAAGGTTTACAAGTTTGGCACACCGAGTCTCCAGCGCCAAATCCATAAGTTTTCTTTATACTGTAGGCTGCTTAAACTGAAATACACTGAGAGACTACTATAGATAGTAGGACTGTACTGAAACTCTTTAGTTAGAGTAAATTGAGATTGTAGGAAACTAGAAATCGTAGGGAGACCTTGACTTGCGAAAATAAAACTCTGATTACTACTTTTTATAAGACATCTGTTAATAATTACTGAAATTACAAACTGATACATAAAACTTCTTAAACAGATAATACGTTATTTGATATAAGCACTAGAGGTACTCGCGAATGGGGTATAAGAGGTCGCTGTAGAGGCCGAGGATATGCTACAGCTAGGTCTTCGGCATCAGGACATATGCCTAATGTTGAGGCTAGGGAGGCACCAGCTTCACCGGTGATTGAGACGGGATTATACGATCGAGCGGCTGGGGATGATACACTATCCCAAGCTATGCTCTACATTCTGGAAAGGGTCGCAGGGACCAGTACTGGTGCTGTGGGCCGTGGGTCGATTTCAGAAAGACTCCGGTCGAATAGAGCGAAAATCTTCAGGGGTATTTCTAGAGTAGCCCCTAATGTGGCTGAATACTGGTTGGAAGCCACAGAGAGAATAATGGACTACCTCGACTGCATTTCTAAACAAAAACTAAAAGGTGCAGTGTCTTTGCTATAAGACAAGGCCTATCAGTGGTGGCATACCGTGAGAGAGGGTACTCAGGCTGACCGATTAATGTGGGATTCTTTTAAGGCGATATTCCAAGGAAAGTATATGGGCGCAAGTTACGTGGACGCCCGAAGAAGGGAATTTGTAAGCTTGACCCAGGGGAATAAAACTGTGGCAGAATATGAGGCAGAATTCCTGCGACTAAGTCGCTATGCTCGTGGGATAGTGGTGACTGAATATGAATGTTGTGTGTGATTCGAGGACAGCCTTTGAGATAAGTTACGAGTCTTGATAGCTCCGCAGAGGGAGTGAGATTTTGCTGCCCTAGTAGAAAAGGCAAAAATCACTGAGGATTTGAAGCGCTCTGAACACCAGAACCGTGAGAAGGATAGGGCAGATTTAAGAGGGATTCAGAGCCCTCAAGTTCTTCTAAAAGGCCTAAAAAGAAGGTCAGGTTTGATGTACCAGTCCGAGCTGGGGTTCCTGTTACAAGACCACAACCTTGTGCTGATTGTGGAAGACATCACCTAGGTGAGTGGTGGAAGAAGATTGGGGCATGTTTCAGGTGTGGGTCTATGGAGCATCAAGTCAAGAATTGTCTTCAGAGGCCTGTTCAGATGTAAGCTGTAGGTCAGGGTTATGTTCAGCCAGCGAGATGTGGTCAGCAGCCACCGAAAGGTTGTGGGCAGGCCAGTGGTGGAAATGGTGTGGGACGAGGCTGTGGAGCGCTAGGCAGAGGTGCTGGTAACATTAAGACAAGGCAGCTAACACTGGTCTATGCTGCTCGTCACCGAGAGGATGGTAACGCTCCAGATGTTATAACTGGTACGTTCCTAATTCATAATGTACCTTACACTGCTCTGATTGATATTGGGTCTACGTATTCATACATTGCATGCACTATATCTGGCACCTTGGGTATCATGTGTGAGAGTACTGTTAATGAGTTGACTGTGTTAAGTCCACTGGGATAGTCAATAAGAGTAGATAAGTAGTTCAGATATGTGCCCCTAGAGGTTCAAGGAGTTATATTTCTAGCGGATTTAATGGAGCTATCATTCGGTGAATTCGACCTAATATTGGGGATGGATTGACTGGTAAAACACCGTGCAAGTTTGAATTGTGCTGCTAAGCGTATGGTGTTGAAGACTATGGATGATGAGGAGGTGACTGTGATTGGGGAGAGAAGGGACTTTCTGTCTAATGTGATATCTGCATTAAGGGCAGAAAAATTGGTGCCTAAGGGTTGTGAGGCATTTCTAGCCTATATTGGTGTATCTGATTCTGAGGGCCCTTCTGTTAGAGATATCTGAACAGTTAAGGATTTTTTTGACGTATTTCTTGATGAGCTCCCTAGGTTGCCTCCGAACCGCGAAGGTGAATTTGGTATTGAGCTCCTGCCTAGGACAACTCTAGTGTCCATCACTCTTTATAGGATGGCACCGAAAGAGCTGGTGGAGTTAAAAGCTCAAATCCAAGAACTGCTGGATCGAGGATTCATTCCACCTAGTGAGTCTCCATGGGGAGCACCAGTGTTGTTTGTGATGAAGAAGGATGGGTCCATACGCATGTGCATCGACTATCGGCAATTGAATAAATTGACTATCAAGAATAAGTATCCTTTGCCGAGGATAGATAATTTATTTGATCAGCTACGAGGAGCTTCGTTTTTCTATAAAATAGATCTTCGTTCTGGGTACCATCAGCTGAGAGTTAAGGAGGCTGATGTGTATAAGACTATTTTCAGGACTCGTTATGGTCATTACGAGTTCCTAGTGATGCTGTTTGGGTTGACGAATGCACCAGCTGCCTTCATAAACCTGATGAACTGAGTATTCCATCCCTACCTGGATCGATTCGTGGTGGTATTTATAGATGATGTCTTGGTGTATTCGAGAACCGAGGATGAACATGATGCACATCTCTGAATTATTTTGCAGATTTTAAGGGAGAAACAACTGTATGTGAAGTTTAGCGAGTGTGAGTTCTGGCTGCGAGAAGTGACATTTCTGGGTCACGTGGTATCTGCCGAGGGGATTAGGGTTGATCCTGAAAAATTAAAGCCGTACTGGATTGAAAACCACCTAAGACTGTATCTGAGATTCGAAGCTTTCTGGGTTTGGCAGGGTATTATAGACATTTTGTTAAGGGGTTTTCCTTGATTGCTGCACCTCTGACTAAGTTGTTGTGTAAAGGGATATCATTTAACTGGACTGATAAACAGCAAGAAAGTTTTGAAAAACTGAAGAAAGTTCTGACTGAGGCCCCTATCTTGATAAAGCCAGAGTCTAGGAAGGAACTCACTATCTTTAGTGATGCATCACATGTTGGTTTGGGTTGTGTGCTGATGCAGGAGGGTAAGGTGGTTGCTTATGCGTCTTGTCAGCTTAAGCCTCACGAGGCGAATTACCCTACTCATAACTTGGAGCTAGTTGTGTTTGTATTCGCATTGAAAATTTGGAGGCACTATTTATACGATGAGAAGTGTATTATCTACACAGATCACGAGAGCCTTAAGTATCTCCTCACTCAGAAGGAGCTGAATCTTAGGCAGGGAAGATGGATAGAGCTGCTTAAGGATTATGATTGTTCGATTGAGTACCACCTTGGTAAGGCTAACGTGGTGGCTGACGCACTGAGTCGTAGGGCTGTTTTTGATTTGAGAGCAATGTTTGCTCGTCTCAACTTGTTTGATGATGGTAGCTTGTTGGCTCAGCTGCAAGTTAGATCGACATGGACTGAATAGATTAAGGGTAAACATTTGTTGGATGAGTCACTATTTCCTCATTTTCGACAAGTTGAGAATGGGGAACTTTGGATTTTGGGCTGAATAGTAAAGGAGTACTGTGTTTTCATGAGAAAGTCTGTGTACTGAGGGATTCTGATCTGAGGCAGTTTATACTGCAGGATGCGCATAGTAGTCCTTATGCTATGCATCCTGGCGGAAACGAGTTATACCGAGGTCTTCATGAGCTATACTGGTGGCCAGGACTGAAACGCTAAGTTACTAATTTTGTGAGTAAGTGCTTGACATGCCTGCAAGTTAAGGCTGAGCATCAGCTACCTTCAGGGTTACTACAGCCAGTTAAGATTCCAATTTGGAAGTCGAAGAGGGTAACCATGGATTTTGTGAGTGGGCTGTCCTTAATGCCTACTAAGAAGGATTCCGTAAGGGTTATTGTAGACCGATTGACTAAATATGCCCATTTTATACCAGTCTGTACTGATTACTCATTGCAGAAGCTAGAAAATTTGTATGTGGCTGATATTGTGAGATTGCATGGGGTACTAGTTTCCATCATATCCGACAGAGACCCTTGATTCACATCTCGGTTCTAGAAGAAATTACACGAGGCTTTGGGTACTAGGTTAGACTCCATTACTGTGTTCCATCCTTAGACAGATGGTCAGTCAGAGAGGGTGATTCAGATACTGGAAGACATGTTAAGAAGTTGTGTAATTGATTTCGAGGTAGCTGGGAAGACTAGTTCCCGCTAGCAGAGTTCGCGTATAATAATAGCTACTAATCTAGTATTCAAATGGCACCGTATGAGGCGTTATATTGTCGTAGGTGTCGTACTCCTACCTGTTGGACTGAGCTGGGCGAGCGGCGAGTTTTGGGGCTAGAGTTAGTTTCTAATACCGAAGAAAATGTAAAACTAATTTGAGGCCGGTTGAAGGAAGCATCTGATAGACAGAAGTCTTACACGGATCTTAAACATCGAGAGATTGAATATTCTGTGGGGGACTTTGTATTTCTCAAGGTCTCCCCATGGAAATAGATATTGAGGTTTGGGCGGAAGGGTAAGCTTAGCCCTAGGTTCATTGGGCCTTATTGTATACTGAAGCGTGTGGGACCAGTCACCTATCAACTTGAGTTGCCTCCAGAATTAGACCAGATTCACGATGTGTTCCACGTCTCCATGCTGAGGCGTTATCACTCTGATCCCACACATATAGTACCAGTCGAGGAGATCGAGGTTAGGCCAGATCTAACCTTCAAGGAGGAGCAGTGATGTTATTGGACCGTGGGGTTAAAGTACTGAGGAAGAAATCTATTCCACTAGTCAAAGTGCTTTGGCATAATCACAATTCAAAAGAAGCCACGTGGGAACCTGAGGAGGCGATGCGTCGGCAATACCTTCATCTATTCTGAGCAGGTAAATTTTGAGGCCAAAATTTCATTAAGGGGGGTAGAGTTATAACCCCCTAAAAATTTAAGTCTTTAATTTTTTTGTATGATATGACACAAATTGCTTGTTTGCTTTAATGGCTAAGTGATTTGGGTGTGTATGGGGGTGTTTGAGAAGCCTGGGTTCAAGTCTTGGCTTTTGCTGAATTTTTAGTTTTGCTCTTAAATGAATCTGGACACTGGCATATAGGCCTTATAAATAATAATGCTTGAGTTATGACACAAAAAGAGCTTATGGTCTAATGGCAAGGTGGCGTGTTGTGTAATTGTGAGGTCTGAGGTTCAAGTTCTGGGTTACACAATGGAGTATTTATTTTGCTGCTTGAGCTTTGTAGGTAGTGGAGTTGGACTGAAACATAACTAAGGGGAGTTTGAATAGAAGTTGAATGAAGTTGTTGGGGGAGTTGAGGAGAAATCGGTGGAGTAATTCAAGGAGGGATAAGGGGAGAGATACTAGGAGAAAATCAGAGAGTTTGATTGAGAGGAAATGTTGTGCCGTTTGGGGGAACTCTAGCTTTGAGCATTATTCAACAAAAGTCCCTTTCTTTTCGGTCAATAGTTGTTAGTTTATTTTGTGAGCAACTCTTCTGCTTCTTTTTCCCTCTTCTTCTCTTCCTCAATTTGTGCTCTCTTTTGGCCGAATATCCTTTTTTCCTTTCAATCAGTTTACCTTTGTCAGGCTATTTCTCCTTCTACCTTCAAGGTTCTGCTCTTAATCGATTTTACTTGGTCCGATCCTCATCTTTTTGTTTTCTACCTCCTAATATTTTTCTTGTATTGACCGAGAGCTATCTCTCCTTGTCGATTGTGGTTTAGCCGAATATCACCCTTTTGTTTTATCATTCTCTGCGCTGATCTTCTCTTTGCTGCTTCTTGCTGTTCCAGTGCTGCAAGTGTTTCTAATTATCGGTAAAATGTTTATACTCCTCATTTTTTGTAACACCCCGATCCCGTGTCTGTTGCCGGATTAGGGTTGAGAGCGTTACCAGACAGATCGGAAAACACTTACAGAAATTGATACATTCAACAACCAATCTAAAATGTAATGTCCCTTAATACAGTCAACGAGACCTTAAGCATGCTTATAAATCTGGGTCGGGACTAAACCGAAACACATACAAAATTTCTTGGAAAATTAAAACTTTTCTAGGTTTCAGGGGTTACACGCCGGTGTGGGTAGGCCGTGTGCCTCCCACGGCTACTATACACACCCGTGTGTCCTCTCCGTGGTCTATCCTGGCTATACTTCCACGGCCACCAAGCACGCCCGTGTACCTAGGCCATGGACTATACTGACTTGGCCCACATGGTCACTAGGCACGCCCGTGTGCCACAACCGTGTGACATTATAGGCCCTTTTCAAGGCGAAAATTCCACCCATTTGGGTCATACCTACAAGCAATGTCAACCAGCTCATTTCATACCCATATGTCAAGCAAGACATACCAATTAACCATCCAATCTATACATTCAATAACCATTTCAAGGAAACACATTCCAACTTCTAAGACCAAAACATATAACAAAAGTATAATACATTCACATGCTTAACTCAAAAGCTTGACCATTTCATGAATCAACTAACCATGCCAAAACATGATTCAAATACCATGATCATAATGCATAATCTCAACTCATCTCTAGCCAAATCCCATGGCTAAGTTCATATAACAACATATACCAAAATACTAGCCTATACATGCCATATCTAGCTTTATACATTTCTAAAGTGTACCAATATGAGTTTATTAGTGTGATGATGATCCTTGACAGTCCCGAGCCTTCAGTAGCTTTGACGACCTATAAAACAGAGAAAACACACAGATAGAGTAAGCTTTCCAAAAGCTTAGTAAGTCATATACAAATAAACTTAACATATAAACCATTTAAGCATATATAACCATAACCTTGGTCATATTTGTCACATTCATCAATTCAAGAATCACATGTATATACATAATTCTTACATAACTATCCTTGTATCTCATTCACATTCTCATAATCAATTGTACATTTCCTTAAATCAACTCGCTTAGGTCCTTACCTTTTTATACACATTCAGTGTATATACGAAATGTACCTGAAATGGATAATCATTCACTTGATTGATCATCGCTCGGATTTACAATTCATATCACAGACTTGCCCGTTGAACCGTTAGGAATCTAGTAGGATACTCAGAAAGCTCAGAATAGTCGTACAATGCCAACGCCCCAGACGAGGTCTTACATGCACTCAGATATCGATGCCACTGTCCCAGACCGGGTCTTGCACGAATCAATACGATGCCAATTTCCCAGACATGGTTTTACACGTAAAGCTCATATAAATGCCAACGTCCCAGACGTGGTCTTACACGTAAAGTTCATATCGATGCCAACGTCCCAGACGAGGTCTTACATGAAATCTCAAATCAACGCCAACGTCCCAGACGTGGTCTTACATGATAAAAACAGAACAGATTCCTATGTCATGACATAGCTATTCCTATCTATTCCTAGGTTCGAACGGAACTCCTCGGACATTGTCGCTATATCAACCTTATCTCGTAATTCATATGCACAAAATCTCATAAACATTCATTATCATTATTAGTCATATAAGCATTTATAAATTCATACAAGTACGTTTATTTGCATAGTGACTTACCTCGGATTCGATCTATTGGAATAGAAACGACTACTCAGTTACTTTCGCTTTCCCGCGATCTAAGTCCGTTTTCCTCGGTTCTTGATCTAAACATATTCAAAATTAACCCTTTTTTTTCACTAATTCATTCAATTCAATCCATACACATATATTTAGGGCTATTTGCAAATTAACCCTTATATTTGTACAATTTATCAATTTAGTCCATTTTTCTCAAAACATCAAATTAACAAAATCAACCCATACTCATGCTTAACCGAATGTTCCTACATCTCATACAAGCCCATATTTTCCATCAAATTTTCAATTTAGTCCCTCAAATTGCTATTTTCACAATTTAGCCCTATTTAGCAAAATTTATCAAAACTTCAAGAACAAAACATGTTCACCTAGCTCAAATCTTACATTTAACACCATAAATCAACACAAAGCTCAACATATAATCAATGGCATATCTCACAAACATCATCAATACACAAAATTAATACATGGGTTTTGTAGTTCTCAAAACAACGATTGCAAAAACATAGAAATTACCGAAAACCGACTAAAAACTTACCTTGAATTTGGCTTGTAAGTAGCCAAATATGCTAGGCTTCAAAGCTTCTTTTTCTTTGTGTTTTTCGGTCAAAAGAAGAGAAATAAAAGATGAACACTCATCTTTTGTTTCATTAAACTAATGTTAATAATTCAATTACCAAAATAGCCTTCATTCATATAATTAAAACAATTATACAATATGGGCATTTAAGACTTTTATCCATCCACTATCTATAATTTGGTATAATAACAACATAAGGTCTCCACCTTAACAAAGCCACAACACATTGATACTTTAACAAATAGCAAGCAACTTTCATATTCAATGCAATTCCATCCTTTTGTCAAATTAAACACACAGAAAGACAAATTAACTTACGAAACTTTACCACATGCTTAATCACTTATCAGAGACACAGAAAATAATATTAAAATATTATACAGACTCGGATTTGTGGTCCCGAAACCATCGTTCCGACTAGGTGTAAACCAGACTGTTACACTTTTTAATTAAACCCGTTCTCTTCTATTCTTTTTCTTAAAATCGAATACCCTCCTTTTTATCCTTTGATTACCGACTATTGATTCTTTCCTCATGATGTGTTACTCGGTACGGTTCTAGGGTTTTCTTCGAGGAGTGGTGGAGTGTAAGTAGTTTTGAAGTAGCCACAACCCTGGATCTTAGCGTTCAATCAAGGTAATATGTTACCTCACTTTTGGAGTTTAGGCCGTATACTGATTATGTTCTTATAGGATATCATTTATGGATTGAGGCCACTTAGTGAGATCGATGTTTGTGGTATAGATAATCGATAAAAGCGTGTGATCACTTTTGGTTAGCGGTCTTGAAGGACTAAGGTTGCCACATTCAAGCAAGGTAAGGATGGTGTTTTTGGTTTAAGTGTTAATAAGAGGGTGTTTTACCCTAACAATTAAAGGACTGACATTGGGATATGTTTGAATCTTGGTTGGGTGCTTGAGAAACTTGGAGCAGTTGCGTAAACAGGTGTGTATTCACACTGTTTTGACTGTAGAATGGCAAAAGCTGAAAAGCCGAAAAGTCGAAAGATTGGGCTCTGAGGTCACACGGGCGTGCGAACGATCGTGTGGTCAAACCGAGCCCATGAATCACGGGTGTCTATGACTGTAGAGGCCTCCATGAGTATTTCATGGGCTTAGGCCGTAATAGGCCACGTTGGGCCAAAATGGGCCGTGTGGGCCCAACAAGCTCGTCGGCCCCACATGGATGAAATCCATGATTTGTGGAAAATACTGGACTAAGCTATATAGGACTCATAGTCGTGGCGAAATCTAAGCTGAACGGGCCACACGAGCATGTGAGCCTACTTAGGCTGAGTAATGGGCCTTGGCCCAATTACACTGTTGGACCATTTAGGTTGCCGAAGTCGCTTGAGGCGACTGTAGGCTTTCCGAGAGGTCGATATCTGTACCAAGACCCTAAAGTTGTAAAATGATCAAAATACCCCTAAAGGGTGAAATGATTATTTTACCCCTAATAGATAGAAATGACCGTTATACGCCTAAAGGTAAGTTGACTGATGTGTTTAAGATTTGTATATGACTGTTATTGAGTATGACATTCTGCATATACGTATGATTTATGACATGACATATTGCCACATATAATGTTCTTTGGCAAACTGTCGCAATATCATGCATCGCGCCTTTGCTGCGATATTGGTGTGTTGGCTGAGTGGGTCGATTTTATCCCCACATAGTGTGTTGGTGGTACGGAGTGGTGTGTTGGCTGGATTAGGATGGGTTAAGTTATTGCACTGTACTGATATGGTATTGGGCTAAGGCCCACATCGTTATTCTTTGTATTGGGCTAAGACCCACATCGCATTCTTGAATAGGGCTCGCAGACCGCATCACATCGCATGTTGTATATCGATCGACCGATAGGGTATTACACACTGAGTTTTCGTAAACTCACCCTTTTCTTTTAACTGTACATGTAATCCTCAGCCATAGGCGATTTGGTGCTGTGAGGGGCTCGGAGGTGGCCATACAACTATAGCTGTTCTACACTTGCTTTCATTTAAATTTAAAGTTTATGTTGGGTTTTTTTATGTAATAAGGCCATTTATGTTTGTTTAAATTTTTTTTATTTGGGCTTTGTTTACTTATTTTAAACTGCTAGTTTAGGAGAAGACAAATTTTCAAAATAAGTACTGTTTTCAAAGACACAAAATTTAAACATTAGAGTTTTCAAAAGCTTCCACGAATTTAAATCAACTTATTATAACAATAGCAGATAATAAGGCAAATGTTTTGACTAGATGAGTTGTTAAATAAAAATAAATGGGTTTTAAACTTAGAAACGAGATTTTACCAACAAGTACAATTTTCGAAAGACACTTCAATGTGACACGCCAGATTCGTCCATAACGTCTAGGCTATAGAGCAAGTATGCCTGAGAATACATACCTGTCGAAGTTGCTATCTGTAAACGGTTTGAAGAAGGGTTAAATGAAGACATAAAACTATTAGTCCGGATACTTGAATTGAAAGAATTTGTTGTTTTAGTTGGCCAAGCACATAAAGCTGAAGAGCTTGGCAAAGAAAAGAGAAAAGCTAATTATGAAGCTCGAGATATGAGAAAGAGATCATTGGGAAAGTCATATCAGTTTTCATCAAAGAAAACTATTCGACACTTCAGTGGGATATTCCAGCAGAGATAAAGGTAAACAACATGTGAGCTCAAAACCTTAAGCTACGTTTGTTGCAAGCGTAGGCAGTGTCAAGGGAAATAAGCCTGATTGTCAACAGTGTGGACGACGACATTTTGGTGAGTGTAAGATGAAAGTCGGGGTGTGTTTCAAATGTGGTTCATATGAACTTCGTATCTGAGATTTCCCTAAGGGGTCCGGAAAAGAAAAAGCTTAGACTGTTCGACAGAGTAACATAGCTGCGAGAGGGAGATCACCAAGGAACCCTGGAAATGAGGGTAACAACCATAATGGTACCAATGACTTTGCTGTGAGATCTGAGGCATGAGCACCTATAACACCCCTAACTCGTAACCGTCGTCGGTCTAGGGTTAAGAGGCATTCCCAGACAATCAGAAACTTTTACGGACATTTCAAA
The DNA here is from genome assembly GCA_025503065.1 of Gossypium bickii. Lineage (NCBI taxonomy): Eukaryota > Viridiplantae > Streptophyta > Magnoliopsida > Malvales > Malvaceae > Gossypium > Gossypium bickii. The sequence continues at coordinate 82,067,586 of CP106713.1, read as the reverse complement.
ACATAGTTCGACAAATCACATCAAAGTGTCCTTTAAATAGGTCTTTGAGACCTTAAACATGCTTTAGAATAAGTCCGGGACTAAACTGAACACATACAAAAATTCTCAAAAATTTAAAAAATATTCAAAGTTGCAAAGGTCACACACCCGTGTGGGTAGACACGCCCGTGTGTCTAAGCCGTGTCAAAACAGGGGATACATACTGACTTGTCCACATGGTCGTGGACACGGCCGTGTGCCTCACCCGTGGTCGCTACTGACTTGCACCACACGGCCAATCACACGCCCATGTGTCTAGCCCGTGGTCGCTATTGACTTGATCCACACGGCCAGTCACACGCCCGTGTGTCTTACCCGTGGTCGAGTCTGATTTGTTTTGAATTACAACCACGAGGGACACGGTCAAGCCACACGCCCGTGTGCTCAACCGTGTGGGCAATTATAGGCTATTTTCAAGGCCAAAATGCCACCCACACATTGGGATATCCCTACAAGCAACATACCAATTCAATTCAAGCCAAAATAACCAACTTTTCCAAGCATTCAAAGGCATATCAAGCATACCATTTTAGGCAACATTTAACTCACTTAGTTACAAGAATTTCCAAATATGATTCGTTTACAAACCTACCATTTCAACATAGACATCATTCATCAAACACATATACTCACTTTGCATCAATAAGCTTACCATTACCTTGATCATTTTATAACCATAGAACCATACCAAAACCAAGCATCATATAGCATGGCTCTTCATTCAAAATTATACCATTTATCTAGCCATATCACATGGCTATTACATATCTCGAACATATTCCAAAATAAGCCTATACATGCCATATTAACTATATTCACATTCAAGAGTACCAAAATAGAGTTTGATAGTGTGGTGATGATCCTTAATGATTCCTGAGCCTTTCGTAGCTTTGATGATTTGTAAAATAGAGTAAACACACACACAAAGTAAGCTTTCAAAAGCTTAGTAAGCCATATACAAATAAACTTAACATAAAATGCACATATCCACATTGACACAATGACAGTAATTTCTCTCATTTGCAAATTCATCACATATCTTTGACTCATTTGTTTAGCCATTACTTACCCACCTTTCATAGCTCAAAGTATCACTTTACTCATAGCTCATTCAAGCATGTATCATATATTATCTCATCAAATCTATACACATATTCACTTTAGTAAGCTCATATAAACACTTACCTTTCATTCACATACATAGTGTACTTTTCAAATGTACCTGAATCATTTATACATTTCACATAGTCTCTCTTTTGTCAGGTTTGCCCGTTGAACCATTCAAAACTAAATAGGATACTTAGAGTACTCGAAATAATCGCACAATGCCAACGTCCCAGACGTGGTCTTATATATACTCGGATATCGATGCCACTATCCTAGACAAGGTCTTACATGAATCAAATAGGATACCAAATTCCCAGACATGGTCTTACACGTAAATCTCATATCGATGTGAACTTCCTAGACGTGGTCTTACATGATCTCACATATCAAAAACCTATGTCATAATATATATAATCCTATCTATTTCTAGGTTCGTACGGGGCTTCTCGGACTTTGTTATACTATCGATTCTTCCTTGGTTTTCATGTACTCATCATCTCATATACATTCATCATGATAAAATTTTCATATGAACATACATATATAAATGTAAATACATTTATTTGTATATAGACTTACCTCGGATTCGGTTAACGTACGGACTCGACTATTCGATCACTTTCGAACTTTCCACGATCTAAGTCCATTTTCTTCGGTTCTTGATCTATACATATTCAAATTTAATCCATTTATTCACCAAATCATTCAATTCAATCCAAAAACCCATATTTAGGGTAATTTACAAATTAGCCCTCATATTTTCACATTTAGACATTTTAGTCCCTATTTCACAAAATCACAAAATACACAAAATCTCAATACACCCATGCTTAGCTGAATTCTTTATAAGTCCCTAGCAACCCATTTTTTTCATTTTATTTCACAATTTAGTCCTTCAAAATATTATTTTCACAATTAAGTCCAAATTACTCAAAATCATCAAAAATCCAAATACAAACTATGTTAATCTAACACATATATTTCATATTTCATCACAAAACTTCACAAAGCTCATGAATTCATCCATGGCACATTTCAAATTCATCATCAATTCACAAAATTGAAGCATGGGTTTTGAAGTACACTAAGCAATGATTACAAAAACGTAGAAATTATCAAAAACTGATCAAAACTCTTACCTTAATCAAGATAAACAAAGGCCGAACCTAGCTTTGTTTTCTTATTTTCTTTCTTTTTCAATTTCAACACTAAGATAGGATTAACTTGCATGATTTTCATTTTATGTTTTATTTATTTCACCTTAATAAACCTTTTGCCAAGTTGCCCTTTGTAATTTAATAAGAAAACTTCATAATAATAGTCCATTACCGTCCATTCCATGTTACAATGGCTAAATTAGAACATAAGGACTCCTTATCATTAAAGCCACATCAAATAGGTACCTTTACAAATAGCATGCTAATATTGCATTTAATGCAATTTAATCCTTTTCTCAAATTAAACACATAATTGATCAAATTAAATCACAGAAATTTCACACAGCTTAATCATATACTGCAGACACAGAAAATAATATTAAAATATTTTTTTGACTTAGATTTTTGGTCTCGAAACTACTATTCTTACTAGCGTCAAAATCAGACTGTTACAGCACCAGCAAGAGCTTATGTGATCTGTGTACGGGAAGAGGCTTCTGCACCAGATGTTATTACTGGTACATTTTATATCTTTGATACTGATGTTACTGCTTTGATTGATTTGGGATCAACATATTCGTATGTATGCACGAATCTAGTGTCAAGTAAGAATTTACCTATTGAGTCCACTGAATTTGTGGTTAAAGTAACGAATCCCCTAGGTTAGTATGTGCTAGTTGACAACGTTTGTAAAAATTGTCCTTTGGTGATTTGGGGTTGTAACTTTTTGGCTGATTTGATGTTGTTGCCATTTGATGAGTTTGACGTGATTTTGGGTACGGATTGGCTGGCTCTGCATAATGCTATTGTGAACTGTAGATGAAAGCTTATTGTGTTAAAGTGTCAAAATGACGAAAAGCTTTAGATTGAATTAGATTGACTAGATAGTAAGCCTAATGTTATTTCGACTATGTCAGCATAGAGATACGCTAGAAAAGGTTGTGACGCATATCTTGCTTATATATTTGATTCTAGTATTTTGTGTTGAAGCCAGAATTGGTTCCAGTGGTATGTAAGTATCTAGATGTGTTTCTAGAGGAGTTACCCGGGTTACCGCCGATCCGAGAGGTTGAGTTCGCTATTGAGTTAGTACCGAGAACATCTTTGATATCGATAGCTCCTTATAGAATGTCACCTATAGACTTGAAAGAGTTGAAAGTACAATTGCAAGAGTTGACAGATAAAGGTTTTGCTCGACCCAATTTCTCACCTTGGGGTGCACTAGTTCTATTTGTTAAGAAAAAGAAAGGATCTATATGATTATGCATTGACTATTGACAGCTCAACAAAGTCACGATTAAGAATAAGTATCCATTACCGCGTATTGACGATCTGTTTGATCAGTTGAAAGGTGCAACAATATTTTCAAAGATTGGCCTTCGTTTGGGTTATTATCAGTTGCGAGTTAAAGACTCAGATGTGCCGAAGACTGAATTTAGAACCAGGTACGGACATTATGAATTTCTTGTGATGTCATTTGGTTTGACTAATACACCTGCAGTATTTATGAATTTGATGAATAGAATTTTCAGACCGTATTTAGATCGATTTGTCAGGGTATTCATTGATGATATATTGATTTATTCATGGGATGAGTCTGGGAATGCTGAGCATTTGAGAATTGTATTACAAACCTTGCGTGAAAAGTAATTATTTACTAAGTTTAGTAAATGTGAAATCTAGCTTCGAGAAGTCAATTTTCTAGGAGACGTTGTATAAGCTGAAGGCATCAGGGTTGATTCGAGCAAAATTTCAATAGTTGTTAATTGGAAGCCTCCGAGAAATATATCTTAGGTTAAAATTTTTCTGGGATTAGCTGGATTTTACAAAAGGTTCATTAAAGGATTCTCGATGATTTCTACACCGATGATGAGATTATTGTAGAAAGATATTAAGTTCAAGTGGTCTGGGAAATGCCAACAAAGTTTCAATCAGTTGAAAGCATTGTTAACAAAGGCACCAACATTAGTTTAGCCTGAGTTAGGTAAAGAATTCGTGATTTTCAGTGATGCATCTTAAAATGGTTGAGGTTGCGTTCTGATGTAGGAAGGCAAAGTGATAGCGTATGCTTCTAGACAGTTGAAAACACATAAAAAGAATTATCCAACGTATGATTTAGAACCTGCAACTATTGTTTTTGCTTTGATTATTTGGCGACATCATTTGTACAGTGAAAAATGCCATTTCTTTATAGATCATAAAAGCTTAAAGTATTTAATGTCGCAGAAAGATTTGAACTTGAGACAGCGCAGGTGGCTTGAGTTGTTGAAAGACTACGATTTCATTATTGATTATCATCCAGGTAAGGCAAATGTAGTTCCTGACGCTTTGAGTAGAAAATCTCCGTTTTCTTTACGAGCGTTGAATACACGATTGACATTGTCTGACGATGGTTCGATCTTAGCTGAGTTGAAAGCTAGACCGATGTTTTTACAATAGATTTATAAGGCTAAAAAATGTGATGACGTGTTGCTAGCTAAACGAAAACAAATTGAGTCGACTCCTAATTAAGATTTTCAGATTAGATCCAATGGTAGTTTATATTTCAAAGGCAAAATTTGTGTTTCGAGAAATTCAGATCTTGTTCAGAAGATTTTACGAGAAGCTCATAATAGTAGCTTGTCTGTTTATCCTCGTAGCAACAAAATGTATGGTGATTTGAAACAAATGTACTGGTGGCCAGGTATGAAATGAGAGATTTCTGAGTTTGTATCGAGATGTTTAGTATGTCAGCAAGTTAAAGCTGAACATCAGGTACCTTCTGATTTGTTACAGCCAATGATGATTCCGGAATGGAAATAGGAGCGCGTCACAAAGGATTTTGTATTGGAATTGCCTTTGTCTCCGAGAAAGATAGATGCAATTTGGGTTATCATTGATCGTCTGATGAAGTCCACAAATTTTATTCCAGTGCGTACGGATTATTCACTTGAGAGATTAGTTGAGTTATATGTTGATGAGATTGTCAGATTGCATGGAGTGCCAGTTTCCATTAGTTTTGATAGAGATCCGCGGTTTACGTCACACTTCTAGATCAAGTTACATGAGGCTCTAGGTACTCATTTGCATTTTAGTACCGCGTTTCATCCTTAGACAGATTGTCAATCTGAGCGAGTAATTCAGATACTCGAAGACATGCTTCGATGTTATTTTTTAGATTTTGAAGGCAATTGGGAGAAATTTTTACCGTTAGTTGAATTCGCGTACAACAACAGTTATCAATCGAGTATAATGATGGCACCGTACGAAGCCTTGTATGGTCATAAATGCTGAACTCCATTATATCAGACTGAGCTCAGTGAGAAAAAGCTACACGGGGTTAATCTGTTACGAGAAACCAAAGAAAAAGTTAAAGTTATTTAAGACAGTCTAAAAGTAGCTTCAGATCGACAGAAATCATATGCGAATTTAAAACGTAAAGACATTGAATTTCATGTCGGTGGCAAAGTGTTCTTAAAAGTCTTGCCTTGGAAGAAAGTTCTTCGATTCGGTCATAAAGGGAAGCTAAGTTTGCAATTTATCGGGCCGTATGAGATTATCGAAAGAATCAGACTAGTAACTTACAGATTAGCTTTGCTGTCAGAGTTAGAGAAGATTTATAATGTGTTTCACGTATCTATGCTACGATGATATCAATCAAACCCTTTACATGCTATGTCACCTATTGATGTTGAGATTCGGCCTAATATGACGTACAACGAAGAACCAATCAGAATTATAGCTCGAGAGGTTAAAGAATTGAGAAATAAAAACATAGCTTTAGTGAAAGTCCTTTGGCAACGACATGGTTTAGAGGAGGCCACCTGGGAACTGGAAGAAACTATGAAATTGCAATACCCGAACCTCTTTTTTGGTAAGATTTTCAGGGACGAAAATTCCTTTATGGGGAGAGTTGTATCAACCCATTTTCAGTGAAATCGGAACAGTGGTTTTGGGAAAAAAAAATCTGATATGAGAATATTTATTTTATTATTATTTTAATGTCTATGAAATATTAGTAAGGTCGTATAAAAATTTTGTTAAGAAATTTCGACTTTTGCATGCTTTATAACAGCCGTTGAGTCTAGTCGAACTAGTGGTTTCAGGACCACAAATCCAATGCAGTAAAATTTATTTTTATTATATTTTTATACTCTACAGTTTTATAGAATGATTTTGCGAAAATTTCGTTTGAAAATTTTGACGTTTGGGCACTTAATTTAGTTAAAAGGACTAAATTACAAAAAGTAAAAAAATATGTGTTCTAGAAGCTAGAGGTGTCTAATTGCTATGAAACTTTAAATCGAAGGTCCTTAGATGGTAATTAGACCATTGGTTAAGTTAGTGGGCAAAAATTGACATGGAGTAAGGGAATTTTTATGTTTTAAGTCAGGGGCATTTTGGTTATTTGGTAATTAAATAAATTAAAAAGGAAAATCAAGCCAAAATCCTTGTCCATCTTCTTGACCATAGCTGAAATTTAGAAGAGAAGCCATAGCTAGGGTTTGGCCACTTTCAAGCTTGATTGTATGTCCGTTCTTGCCCCGTTTTTATTACTCTTTTCATTTTTAAAATCGTTGTAACCCGATCTATCAATTTTTACCACTAATTTGAGAAATGATCAAGGTCTAGGGTTTGACCCATGTTAGATAATTGTGTACTTTGATGTTTAATGGTAGATTAAACAAATTTGATGTTGGATAAACAACTTTGGCTAAGTGATTTTCGGTAAAAATGTAAAAAAGGACCTATTTGTAAAAGTTATAAAATATGTAGTAAAAATGCAATTTAATGGAAATTGTGGGCTATTATGGATATGAAAATCCTTTGGCGAGGCTTCTGTACTAAAGAAATTGAACATGTTTCATTTTACGAGCCTAGGGACTAGATTGTAAAAATGTGAAACATTAGGGGAAAAATTTAATTTTGCCATAATTTGATTTTTGGACTGAATTGAACAATGTGAGTATTAAATGAGTTAAATTTGTTATTATACATCAAGAAAAATGCGGTTCGGACCTAGATCAGGGGAAAAACAGAGTGTTTGACGATTAGGTCCTATTTCTATTATTTTTGTATCGAGCTAAGTTCGTATGTAAATAATGTATTATTATATTTTTATTTTAAATGCTTTAATATTGAATGAATTGTGATTTACGGTTTGGGTGTATTCGACAAAGTTTCGACAAGCGAGAAATTTGAGTGTATTCAATATTAAATGCTTTAATATTGAATGAATTGTGATTTACGGTTTGGGTGTATTCGACAAAGTTTCGACAAGCGAGAAATTTCGGTTGAACCTTAGGAATAGATGAGATACAAATGTCATGACATTAGGGTTACTGTGATTACGTGTAGGACCATATCTTGGATATGGCATCGATATGAGACTTCGTGTAAGACCATATCTGGGATATGACGTCACTATGAGACTTCGTGTAAGACCATAGCTGGGCTATTAGCATCGATACGAGATTTCATGTAAGACCATATCTGGGATATGGCATTGGTACAGTACTGTGTGTACGAGATTCCCAAGTATCCTTTAGCATTCAAAGTGGTTTAACGAAAAATTTAACAGGAATGCCAAAGTTGTGAAAGACTATAGTTATGTTGTGAATTGGTACAGGTATGTACATAAAACTCATAATTAATGAGCTCGAAATGTGATGAACCCTTGGTAAGGTTGTGATTCAGTAAATTATGACTACGAGATTTTAGTAACATTTATGTTAACTTACATTATGTTAATTATATGTTAAATGTGTGGTTATGATGCTTATTATTTGCATAGGAACTTACTAAGCTATATAGATTACTCCCCTTTTCTTTCTATGTCTTATAGTGTCACCAAGCTAGCTCGAGGTTCGGAGATTGTCGGAGATCCACTCACACTATCAACAATTATTTTGGGTACCTATAAATTTAATATTTTGAGTTATGGAATGTATAGAGACTTGGTCATTTTGTTATGTGTTATAATTGATTTGGCTAAATGTGTTGGCTTATATTGGTTGGAAGTTCATTTTGTAAATAGCCATTGAAATTGGCTAATGTTGGTATAAGTAATTTATATGATGATGCCTTTCATGGATGTGAGAGTTTACATGATATGAGTTAATTAGTATGAATTGTTTGTGTATGGTAGATGGTAGCATGTGAATGATGTGTTGATGTCTTGGTTGTGGCTGATTTGATTGTATGTATATGCCTAAATTGATGGTATGTTACATGGTGTAGGTGTGTGTATTAAAGGGTGGCAAATGGCTTGGTAAATAGCCTTATTTTTGTCCACATAGTTAGACACATGGGCGTCTGTCTCGGCCGTCTGTGACACACGGACTGCCCCACGAGCATGTGTTTCAGCTGTGTGTCCCCTGCACCTTAATTTTTGCAAAACAAAATGTCTAGAATATTGCACACGGGTAGAGACACGGACATGTGTCTTGACCGTGTGCTACACGGCCGTGGACACAGGCGTGTGTCTCGTTAGTGTGAAGTCTGCACTTATTTTATGAAAAATTATGAAAATTAAATCGACCACACGGTCTAGCACACGGGTGTGTGGCACGACCGTGTGGCACAACTGAGAGAGCTCTCTATTTTGAACATGGCCTGTAGCACGGGCGTGTCCAAGGGTCACACGGGCGTGTCCCTTGGACCACACGGGCGTGTGAGCCCTGTAACATGAAAAATTTTCTAAGCTTTGTAAAATTTTGTAAAGTTCTCAGTTTAGTTCTGAATCACTTCCAAAGCATGTATTGAGCCTTGTAGGCTCATTTTAGGGACAATATGAATGTGTATGAAATTTTTTAAATTTGAATGGAAATTTATGACTCAGAAATGTATGTTTATTTGTGTTTAAGTCTGGTAATGCTTCGTACCCTGCTCTAGCGTCGTATACGGGTAAGGAGTGTTATATTTAGTGGTATCTGAGCTACAGTTTAGTTGATTCTCAGACTAATAGTGGTATCTGAGCTACAGTTTAGTTGATTCTCAGACTAACGTAGCGTGTGTGAAAGTCTAGCTATACATGCCATAAATGAACTGTGATAGTGTGATTACTCTTGACAATTTTAAAATGTGTTTTCATATAGTAAATGGATCCCAATCGAGCTGAAGCTGATGATGTAGAGAGTAATGCATCGGCCCCCACTCAAGGGGCAGCGCCGTCTGAAATTAGACCATCCATGGTTAGTCAGGGAGGAGCAGACGGGGGTAGGGAAGTCTTCCTCCACATGATGAACGAGTGGTATACGGAATCTGTTCGAACAAATCTGAATGCTCAACTCCCTTCATCCCCTATTCCTCAGCCAGTTCCCGTAGCTCCACAAGGTATGGAAATCATGAGATTGAGTAAACCACCGGTTGATAAGATCCAAAAGTATGGGGCTGAAGATGTTAGCGAAAATGTTGAGATGATCCCGAGAGGGTAGAATTTTGGCTTGAGAATTCTATCAGGGTGTTCGATGAACTTTCTTGCACGCCGGATGAAATTCTAAAATGTGCCGTGTCACTTCTAAGAGACTCAGCATACTGGTGGTGGAAAACTCTTGTGTCAGTAGTACCGAGTGAGAGGGTTAGTTGGGAATTCTTCCAAGATGAATTTCAGAAAAAGTATATCAACCAACGGTTCATTGATCAGAAACGTAAGGAGTTTTTAGAGCTGAAACAGGGCCGAATGTCTATAACCGAGTATGAATGAGAGTTCGTCAGGCTCAGTAAGTACGGTCAGGAATGTGTGATACGGGCACGCCCGGGACACCCACCGAATTTTCAAGTCGACGAAGCTCGACGCCAAATTTTTAATTTTTATTGCTTTAAATAAATCAAGTCTTTGCATTTGTTGAAAATTAAATTGCTAAATTTTAATTAAATGAATTAAAATTCGTTTAATTGATTTTCTATAGCAAATTAATTTGTCAAAAATATTTTATTGTGCAAGCTTTAATTAATTTGTTTTCTTTCGTGCATTAGTTTATGTAAATAAATATGTGTCACTAATTAATTTAACTAGCGATTGCCGAATTTGTTTGATATTTAATTATCCTTGTAATGTGCTCATTTTATAATTTAATAAATTGACTTAGTGTGGCAGGTAGCATGAATCAAGGGGAGCATGGATTTGAAATTGATGGAAGAATAAAGAATGGTTTGCCTTGGCCGAAATTCATAAAGAATATGGCAACAATTGAAGAAAGCCATGCTTCTATGTTGGAATATTTCCATACGTGGGAACACTACAAGAGAGCTTGTTGGATGAATCAAAGTTGGACTTTATGGAGAATTAATGGATGAAAGCCTGGGTGCATGAGTGGGACGGCAACCTTGTTTTTGATCATGAAGCTTGGTGGAGGAATAATTAAATGAAAATAAGCACGTGAAAAAACTATAGCATAAATAACTAAGAGAATGTGCATGTGTGCTTAGTGCTTGGACGGCAAGGCTTGTTAATGGGAGAATAAATATAAATAATTGAAGAGCAAGTCTTTCACGTGGAACATGGAGTTGTAGGTTGGGATCTTTAATGCCGAATGGGAGCTTTAAACTTAAACAAATATGCAAGTGGTGGATTAAAGAATGATTGAAGTTGTCGAATGGGAGTTTTAAACTTAAACAAATGTACAATAGGGGACGGCAACATGGGGTTAAAAGGGAGCATGTGAAATTAATTATGACATGATAGAGCATGTGGCAATTAAAAAAATCCTAGGAAGTGGAACACTTGTTGGACGGTAAATGAAGGCAAGAATGGAGCATAAAATGGGAAATTTGTCTTTTGTAAAGCAAAGTTATAAACGGCAAAGCATGATGATAGTGGAACTTAATGTGATCATGAAACACATATAATGGGGTTGTTGGATTGAGCATGTAGGGATTAAATTAGGCAAGACTTTGAATAAAATAATAGAAGTGCTTAGTGGAACAAATAGGCATGGACGGTTTACATTGGATGGATCCTTGAAATTTTAAAATTAAGATAATAGAAGCTTGAGTAGTCCTATAAATAGGTGGTCCTTTTTCATTTGTAACACAACTTGAATTTGAATGAAAGAAAATTTTCTTTTGGTGAGTATGCACTCTCCTGATTCTCAAGGTTGAATTGACTTATCTAGTTTTCTAGTGGCGTCGTTCTTTCCTTGTTTTGAACTTATCATCCTCACGGGTGTGGCGTTCATCTACCTATACCGTTGGTTCCTATCTTGCTAGATAGTGGGTCTCGGTTTTATTTCGAAACTCCTTCTATCAATTTGAAACCTATAAGATTCGGGTCTTTAATTTTTATTAAAGGTTCTTTCTTGTTTCAAATTTCGAAACTCCTTCCATCAATTTGAAACTTATAAGATTCGGGTCTTTAATTTTTATTAAAGGTTCTTTCTTGTTTCAAATACGTATCCATTCAACCTATCACCTATCCTTATTTATTTTTGAAGATATTATTTTTCCAACAAAATTATCCCTTTGTTAGTTAAACGATAAACTATCTAATTTACGATCGGGCAACATTTACGATTCACCTCCTAACCCGAGACGGGCCGTTATCAATGTGTTTCCACCGAGACTATCATGTGCAAAAGGTTTGAAGATGGGTTGAATGAGGATATCCGATTGTTAGTTAGAGTCCTTGAGCTGAAAGAATTTGTGGTGCTATTCGACTGAGCTTGTGAAGCTGAAGAATTAAGCAAGAAGAATAGAAAAGACGAAAAATTATTGAATTGAAATGTGAGAATGGTGAAATTCTTTGAATTGACTCAGTTTCCGTTAAAGGGTTCTGAAGTAATTTTTAACTGAAACCTAATTTAACAGGAACTGAGTCAAGTATTGTTAGGCTTGCTGTCACTGCAAATAATTTTTAACTGAAACCTAACACAATTCGAATGATTCAGCAGTTTGTTCAGTTTGATGGTTTGTAGGATGAGGATCCAAACATCCACTTGGCAAATTTTCTGGAAATTTGCGATACCTTCAAAATAAATGGCATTTCTGACGATGCCATTCGCCTTTGTTTGTTCCCTTTTTCGCTGAGGAACAAAGCTAAACAGTGGTTGAACTCGTTACCACGAGGGTCAATCACTACATGGGAACAAATGACCAAAAAATTTATGTTAACATATTTTCCGCCGGCTAAAATAGCCAAGATGAGGAATGATATTTCTTATTTTGTGCAGATGGACTTAGAAACACTCTACGATGCATGGGAGAGATACAAGGATCTATTGAGAAGGTACCCTCACCATGGGCTACCTCTATGGCTACAGGTTCAAACTTTTTACAACAGTGTGAACCCCTCAACTAGGCAGTTGATTGATTCAGCCGCCGGTGGAACCCTGAACAACAAAACACCTGAGGCTGCCTATGAATTCATTGAAGAGATGTCACTGAATAACTATTAATGGCAAGTCATGAGGACAAAGCCAACAAAAGCCACCAGTGTTTTCAACCTCGATGCAGTAACCATGCTATCAAACCAGGTAGAACTGTTAAGTAAGAAAATTGATGGTTTATGTGGTTCTTCGCAGGTACATCCAGTTATGTAGTGCGATACGAATAGAGGTGGGATGAACAGCATAGAATATCCACTTTACAACCCGAGTGCTGCAAACGAGCAAGTTCACTATATGGGTAATAATTCTAGACCTCAAAATAACCCTTATAGTAACACTTACAACCCAGGTTGGAGGAACCACCCCAATTTCTCATGGGGTGGCGAAGGAAACCAAAGACAACAACCCCTCCCAGGCTACCAACAGTAACCCTACCCACAAGAAATGAAGTCGAACCTTGAGGAGATGTTAACAAAATTTATAGCGGTGTCAGAAACCCATTTCCAAAACACCGAGACAACACTCAAAAATCAACAAGCATCAATTCAAGGGATCGAGAACCAATTAGGGCAACTTGCTAAGCAGTTCTCTAAACGATCACAAGGAAGCCGGCCAAGTAACACTGAAACTAACCCGAAGGAGCAACTTCAAGCAATAACCGCTCATGATAGTGAAGGGTTAGATGAAACAAAATTTAGGAAAGAGAATGTTGTAGAGGAAGGAGTAAGTCATGATAAGCCAAAACCGGTAATTAAAAAGTACCAACCTCGTGTGCCATACCCCAATGCGATGAAGAAAGACAACACATATGAACAATTCGGTCAATTTCTTAAACTTTTAAAGAAATTACATATTAACTTATCGTTTCTTGAAGCTCTTTCACAAATGCCAGATTCAAGGAAATTTTTAAAAGAGCTTTTGACAAACAAACGAAAGTTAGACGAGGAGTCGTATGTGGAGCTAAACGCAGTGTGCTTAGCAATTCTGCAAAATAAACTACCAGGAAAATTAAAAGATCCAGGGAGTTTTACAATTTCATGCTTAATTTGTAGTTTATCTGTTGATAATGCTTTAGCTAACTTAGGGGCAAGCATAAATGCTATGCCTTATAAAATGTTTAAACAGCTAGGTCTAGGAAACCCAAACAAACTAGGATGGGCATTCAATTAGCTGATAAGACTATTAGAATATCTAAGGGTATAATTGAAGATGTACTCGTGAAAATTGTTAAATTCATATTCCCCGTAGACTTTGTCATTTTAGACGTGGATGAGGACAATAATATCCCTTTAATTTTAGGAAGACCCTTTTTAGCAACTGCTAGAACTAAAATTGATGTTGGTACAGGTGAACTCATACTTCATGTAGGTGACGAGACAATCACTCTTCAGGCTGTTGACTTGGCTAGAACATCAAGTAATCAAGGTGAGAAAATAAATTCTATTAATGACCATTCGGTTAAACCTTCTTTTCAGGAAGTACCACGTAACTACACAACTGAGCCAGATCCTAGATCTCATGCCAAAAAGAAAATAACTCATGAGGAACGAATACTTCAAATCGATGAACTAGACGAGTGGAAGACACATTTCAAGGAGAAATTAGTAACACACGAAGCAGAACCAAAGCAAAACCATGTCAAACTTAAGGATAAGCCAAACTAGTTTAAGACAGGAGATCAGGTACTGTTGGATAAAACATACCCTTGGATCGCCATTTCAGACCTTGATATAAACGAAGAAATCCCTTTTGAGGTATTGGATATATTCCCATACGGAACATTCGAGGTAACTAATCCCAAGTTCGATACTTTTAAAATAAAGCTACTCGACTCAAACCACATATCATTAGAACTGATAGCAGGAATGAGGAGTTTCAACTCCTCAAACCACCATGATTATGCAAATGGAAGATAAGTCCAGCTTATGACTATAAACAAGAACTTCTCGGGAGGCAACCTGAGATCTAACCATACTAATTAGTTTGCTTTTACCATTATTTATGTTTTAAGTGTAGGTTGCACCTCCACACGGCCTTGCACACAGGTGTGGCTGTGGCCGTGTGGACACCACAAGTAAGCATATCGGCATGGCGAAGATCGTGCGACGCGGCTGCAATTGAAACTGAGTAAGGCACACGGGCGTGCCTCTAGACTAGGGTCGATACTGTTGAAATGACACGGGCGTGCGACACACCCTTGCCTACAAATCGTGGCCAAACTTGTTGAATTAACACGAGCGTGGGCAATAATGACACGGGCGTGGGAGAAGCGAACAAAGCTCAGCACGACCGTACAACACGGCCATGCGAGCCAACACGTCCATAGCACACGGACGTGCGCTGCAAAACCAGGCGTGCCAAAACCCTAATATTCGAAGCACACGGGCTCAAAAAGAGTCATACGGGCATGCGACATGCCTGTGTACCACTATTTCTATATAAATCCTTCACTATTCATCTTCTCCACCAAACATTTTCTCTCAACCCTAGCCACCATAAATTTTCTTCCTTCTCCACCATACTCATCACCATCCCCATGTCAAAGAAACGAAAGAATCCTACCAAAATCTCCCCGTGCAAGACTGATCTACATAAGTTCATGCCGGCCGCTTCATTTATCTGACAAGCCAAAGGCATTTGAGTCCATTTAATTTTTCTTTTTCTTTTCCCTTCTCCTTTATTTTCCTTCTCTTTATTTCTCTTCTGCTTAGTTTAGTATATTTTATCTTAGGCTCTTGATTTCAGGTTCTAAAGGCTGCTTGGGAATCACCACACCACGACCACTTTGTCAATTCAATCTCAATTCAATCTTAGGCTCTTAGTTCATCTTTCTAGTTAGGTAATTTGTCAATTCAATCTCAATTCTAACCCTTTAATTCAGTTTTTATCCACGCCTTTAACCAAAGCCCAGTTAAAACCCTTAAAAGACCTTTTGATCTGTGTATCGTTTCATTCTATAGTGGTGGAGATTTGATTTTCATGCAAGCCTATGGGATTAATTTTTCATGTTCGACTTTTGAGTACTTAATTTTGAACCTTAAACACTTTGAGTGATTTGAGTGGATGGTTAGTGAGGGTGTCAACCCTTGTCCATTTTGAAGTAAAGGTAATTATTTAGGTAAGGGGAAACACCTATGTTTTCGTACTATAAAAACTATGACTTTGATTGTTTGAATATTTAGAACCCTTTTGGTTAAATTATTAATGTATGAATTACCTATGAATTATGATGAAACGCTTTTGATGAATATTATGAATTGAGAAAGTTTATTTTAATTTTGAATTGAGAATTTTGCCTGAGGACAAGCAAATGCTTAAGTGTGGGGGTATTTGATAAACCGTAATATGTACATATTTTAATACCACATTTAGCATACTTTTGGATGATTTATCCCCTGAATTGTGGAATTTGATTCTCCTAATCCTTTAATTTCACGTTTTATACTTAGGAGAGCATCAGAGGATGAAAAGAATGAGAAACGGGCCAAAAACGGAGAAAATGGGCCAAAGTAAGAAGTCTACATGGCCTGGAAGTAACCGCACGGCAGTGCCACTTAAGCAGACCCGAACACGGCCTGGGCTCGATTTATACGGGCGTGCCACACGGGCGTGTCCCTGGCGTGACCTATTTTAATTCCACTCAGAAAAGGATACTTAGAGGAAAAGAAAGACATTCCCAAAGCCTATATTGTAACACCCCAAACCCTGCCCAAAACACCACGGCCAAATTTGGAATGTAACTAGGAAAACAGGTGAAAAGAGTTCTATTTTGAAGGTGAAAAATAAGTTTTAAGTTCTAAATCAAATACTTCGTTTAAAAGGGGTTTCCCGTTTAAAATTAGCAATTTTCGACGAATAAAAATTTCGGGTTGTATAAAGTTCAAATCGTTATTCATGCTTGAGTATCAAGAAAAACGATCGTTTATAAATGATCCAAAGTTTAAACAAAACTTCATTTGTTACTCTCATGTTATAACTATCTTAAAATCACTTTTAATTAATTAACCACTAATCAATCTGAGTTAAACCATAATATCCCAAAACATTTAGAGCGGCCTTATTACAATAAAAATATCCCAAAAAAATAATTAAAAGTTTATAATGTTCTTAGAAATAAAAATAGCTTCTGCATGGCCACCTCAGATCCACTCCAGCCTGGTCCAAAGAACTACGAATTACCTGCATTGTTTGAAAAACAAGGTGAGTCACAAGACTCAGTGTGCAATTAAACCACATGATTCCATAAAATGGGCTTGACCCCAAATTCACATCAAACCACATACCATGCATAATGATGGAATATGTTAACCCAACCCAACCTAGTATCCAACCACTACACACCACCCGTATATCCATCCACCACACACCAGGGGATTACTAAATTGACCCTCCATCCGTTACACACCTCTTTGGCAGTCTATGCCAACGGGCACACTGCTCAAAGTCCACTTAGTGGTCTAGCCACTGATCCACGTGATAAAATCACAAATATCCACGATGAGACTCAAAGTCATCATCAATCCACAATGAGGCTCATGGCCATCATTAATTGTGACAGAATCACCCACGTACATGAATGTACACACTTCCCCTTTATTCAATATATCCCGAACCCCATGCACATGCAGCATAATATGATGAAATGGCAATATAACATATGAACATACCAGATATGCATATATGGCATGCTTACATAGATCCACAATTATTAACCACACCCTCAATATAGGTAGTATACTAACCTGGTTATCGGATTACCCAATATGGGTAATAACACCACCACAGCCACTGTTACAGCTACCCCACACAACACATACATTTAAATTTAAGCAAATAAATAAACAGTGTGTTAATTACACACCTGATAACTCGCAATACCACGCCCTCTATGTCGACACCATCACTAATCGACATTACCGCTATTTGCCTACAATCCTACTCCGATGCTGGCCCACACCCTGGTGGCCAATCCCGAACCGCTGAAACTAACCGCTTCTTGAATTTAGGGGTAGGGACTACATGTCCAACCCCTTTCTCTCCTTGGCTGATACTCGAATCCATCAACCAAATCTTTGGTCAGAAGACTCGGGTTAAAACGTTAAATCAGATCTTATACGAACTAAATACTATCTTAATCGAATATCCTTACCAAATTTGACAACACCCGGAGAGTCTATCCTTGAACCAAGAGATTGCCGAAATCCCTACATAAACCATATTAGATTCGGCTCTAACACTTATAGACAAAAGAAATGGCCTTCGACCGAATGTTATATCTTCTTATCTTGATTGATCGAATCCCGAGAGATCACTAACACTCTCCTTAGCCCTGGCTTCAAACAGAAGAGACACAAAGTTAAGGCCTTTATCAAGATTCGACCACACTCAAGAACCAAAACTAGGCTTTTAGTTTCGGCAACCAGAGAAAGAAAAGAGAAAGATTAAAAAGAATAACGAACCTTTACCACTACTACTAACCTGACTTAGAAAATTGATAGGAGATGAACGATGACACCCCCTCTACAGGCTCTGATAGATTCGACCAAGAGATATAACTTGAGAAATAACCACAACAGAAGAAGAAAAGAAAGAGTAGAGACGAAAAAGAAGGGAATAATGGTGAATAGAAGGTTCAGCCAAGGTTCTAATGATTAGGAGGGTTATTCGGCTTTTGAGATTGAGGTGATTGGTGGAAAAGAAGAAGAAGAGAGGGTTGAGGTTTATGAAATTTCAACTATGCTGAAGGTGAAGGGTATATTTCGGCTTTTAGAGAGTGAATAGCAAAGAGGAGAAAGAGTTGCAATGAGAAAAGCAAAATGCACAAATGGTCTCTCACTTTCAGCTTTTGGTCATATAGAGAGAAAATAATTGAAGAGCTTTTGACTAACATTTTTCGGCACAAGACTAGAGAAGGGAGAAAATGCAAAAGATGCACACTATAGCCACTAAGCAAATTCAGCACCCACCCCCTCTAACATGACCGAAAATGCCACCCCCTAGAACTCCATAATCGGCCAACTCTCACACTCCTCTCCACATCCCTTGTTTCACTCTTAACTTTCCTCCCCTCCACTCATTCAAACAGGTTTGAATGATTCAAACTTTCCACCTTACTCCCCACCACTCATTCAAAATATTTGACGCAATCAAACTTCCACCTTTCAAGTGCCATTGCCGAATCCAATACCTTCCCCCTCTTGACGCAAAATACAACCCAAAATGCTGCCCATGTTGCTCGAACCGCCTCCCTCTTGGAACTCCCCTTGACGTAACTCCCCTGCACTCCTAATGACGCCTCCTTGCCACTCCACCACTCCACTTGTTGTGTCACCGAACACCACATTAAATCCTTTAAGGCCTAGCTCCCCTAGCTCTCTCCTTCATAGCTTTAACCAAAAATTTCACTAAGGCTTAGACTTAACCCCAAGGTTTCCCGAAGCCCCCAAACACACTCAAACAGTCACGCATCACACAAGAACACACAGATTCAAGATACATGCAAGACACTTAAATCCTGGATGTTACATATATAAACACCCTAGAGGGTAACCTAAAAGGAGAGGCCAAAGAGCGAAGCCAGAGAGGGCCGAATTGTGGGAATTACTCGAAGACAGCTAGTTGATCTATCTCAAGAAGCCAGAATCATACTGAAGACGAAAGATCTTCCCTTCGATTTCCTTCAGGGGGTTTTAGGGTTTTTCTTATGTTTTGTTTTATATTTTCTTCTGAGATGTATTCTTTTATAAACATGAACTAAACCCCTCAAATACTTGAGGGGGATGAAACCTAAAACGCATCTTGTTATTGTTTTCTAAACTATATGATAAATACTTAATTTCTTCTTAGTTATGTGTTCTTAATTCTTGCTTTGATATTTCAGGATATTGATTCAAGTATTGATGTGCTTAGGCAGTGGAGCAAAAGTCCCTATTTAAGAGTAGATCTAGCATAATTAAGCGGAGTTGTTTCTTAGAGATAGGACGGAAAAATCTGCTGGATTAGGGTCAAACCTTTATGGGAGTCCATAGATCGAGTTAATGCAACTCTAAGGGTTTTAATTAGAAAGAGATTTCAATCAACTCTAGGGATTTTAATTAGAAAGAGATTTCAATGAATCAACCTAGGGTTAGACGTTAGTAGCCTTGAGAGAGGTATTAATATAAATTAAGGAATCCTACGGATCAAGTCATGTGAATAAATCGTCTGGTTCAGAGTTAAATAATAGGTGAAGTCTAGGTGGATTCTTCCTCAGGTATTGTCTTAATCAATTGGTTTTCCCAAAAGTATTTCCTCAATTTATTATCTGTGTCTTAGCATCTTTAGCTTAGTAATTAGCTAGTTTTAGATTAAACATCAATTCCCTTAATTCTTAGGCTAAATAATAGAAAGATGTTAATTACTAGTACTCTTGGTCCTTGAGGATACGATATTTTCGGTCTTGCCATAGCTATACTACCAAATGATAGGTGCGCTTGCCTTATTCGTTGTCATAGTTAGTTTGGACACGATGCATGTTGTAGTGATTTGTAGACGAAAAATTATTGAATTGAAATGTGAGAATGGTGAAATTCTTTGAATTGATTCAGATGAGTTGGGTGAGTTAGCTGTTGTGATTTCTTTAATGACTGCCCAAAGATATGTGAGAAAGGGTTGTGAAGCTTATCTAGCTTATGTGTTGAATACAAGAGTGTTTAAAATAAAGATTGAATCAGTACCGATAGTTTGTGAATATCCGGATGTGTTTCCAGAAGAGTTACCTGGGTTACCTTCGATCAGAGAGGTTGAGTTTGGTATTGATTTAGTACTAGGGACTTCATCGATATCGATTGCTCCATATAGGATGGCTTCGGCTAAATTGAAAGAATTGAAAGCTCAGTTGCAAGAGTTGGCAGTTAAGGGTTTTGCGAGACCGAGTTTTTCACAATGGGGTGCACCGGTGTTATTTATCAAGAAGAAAGATGGATCCATGAGACTTTGTATCGATTACCGACAGCTTAACAAGGTGACTATAAAGGACAAGTATCCTTGCCAAGAATTGATGACTTCTTTGATCAGTTGAAAGGGGCAACAATATTTTTGAAGATTGATTTGAGGTCTAGCTACTACCAGTTGAGAGATAAAGAGTCAGATGTGCCAAAAACTGCTTTTAGAACAAGGTACGGGCACTATGAATTTCTTGTCATGCCTTTCAGATTCACTAATGCTCCTGCTATTTTTATGGACTTGATAAATCGAATTTTTCGACCATACTCAGATAATTTTGTTGTTGTGTTCATCGATGACATTTTGATTTATTCTTGGGGTGAGTATGAGCATGTCGAACATTTAAGAATTGTGTTGAAGACCTTGAGAGATAAGAAATTGTTTGCTAAATTCAGAAAAGGTGAATTTTTGCTCTGAGAAGTTAGATTTTTTGGACACATTGTTTCTAGAGATGATATTCAGTCGACAAATGTATCGGAGGTTAGAAGCTTTTTGGGCTTATCCAGCTATTATAGACATTTTGTTAAGGGATTTTTGATGATTGCTACTCCTATGACTAAGTTGTTGCAAAAAGATGTTAAGTTCGAATGGTCAGAAAAATGTCAGCAAAGTTTTGAGAAGTTGAAAACATTATTGACTGAGGCGCTAGTTTTAGTGCAACTTGAATCGAGAAAAGAGTTCGTAATTTATAGTGACGCGTCACTGAATGGATTAGGATTTGTGTTGATGCAAGAGGGAAAAGTGATAGCTTATGCCTCGAGACAGTTGAAACAACACGAGAAGAATTATCTGATGCACGATTTGGAATTGCCCACCATTATTTTTGCTTTGAAAATTTGGCATTATCATTTGTACGGTGAGAAGTGCCACATCTATACCGACCACAAGAGTTTGAAGTATTTGATGACTCAAAAGGATTTGAACTTGCGACAATAGAGATGGCTCGAGTTACTAAAAGATTATGAGTTGGTAATCGACTACCATCCCGAAAAGGTGAACGTAGTCGCAAATGCTTTATGCAGAAAGTCCTTATTTGCCTTGAGAGCTATGAATACGAGGTTGACTTTATCTGATGATGGCTTAGTTCTAGCTGAGTTGAGAGCTAGACCAGTGGTTCTTCAGCAAATTTATGAAGCTCAGAAAAGTGAGTGAGTTACAAGATAAAGGAGCTCTGTGTGAATCGAGTAGTGATTCAAACTTTTGGATCGGTTTTGATGATTGCTTAATGTTTTGAGATGAGTGTGTGTACAGAAAAATGATGAGATTATTCAGAAGATTCTTTATGAAGCATATAATGGTTGTTTATTTGTTCATCCGAGAAGTACGAAGATGTATAATGATTTGAAGAAACTGTATTGGTGGTCAGGTATGAAGCAAAATATCTCTAAATTTGTATCGAAATGTTTGATCTGTCAGCAAGTGAAAGCCGAACACGAAGTACCTTCGGGTTTACTTCAGCCAGTGATGGTGCCCGAGTGGAAATGGGATAGAATTACGGTGGACTTCGTGACAGGTTTACCTTTGGCTCCGAAAAAGAAAGATGCCGTTTGGGTCATTGTTGATAGATTGACGAAATCAACTCATTTTATTCCAGTATGTACCGATTACTCGCTTGACAAGCTAGCTGAATTGTACATTGCTGAAATTGTGAGATTGCACGGAGTGCCTATTTCTATTATTTCAGATAGAGATCCAAGGTTTACATCTCGATTTTAGAAAAAGTTGCAAGAAGCTTTGGGTATGAAGTTGAACTTTAGTACTTCATTTCATTAGAAAACCGACGACCAATCAAAGAAAATAATTCAGGTTCTTGAAGATATACTACATTGTTGTGTTTTAGAATTCGAAGGTAGTTGGGAAAAATATCTACCATTAGTCAAATTTGCTTATAACAACATTTTTCAGTCGAGTATAAAGATGGTGCCGTATGAGGCGTTGTATGACCGCAAATGTCGAACTCCACTGTATTGGATAGAGCCTAGTGAGAAACAGATTCACGGGGTTGACTTGGTTTGAGAACCCGAAGGAAAAGTAAAGGTAATCCGTGATTGCTTAAAAGCCACTTCAGATCGACAAAAGTTTTACGTGAATTTGAAAAGAAAAGAGATCAAAATTTAGATTGGTGATAAAGTATTCCTAAAAGTATCTCCATGGAAGAAGATTCTGAGATTTGGCCATAAAGGCAAGTTAAGTCCACGTTTCATTAGGGCGTATGAGGTTATTGAAAGAATAGGGCTAGTGGCATATCGGTTAGCTTTACCGACAGAGTTGGAAAGGATCCATAATATGTTTCATGTGTCGATGTTATGATGATATCGTTCTGATCCTTCACATGTGATTTCTCCAACAGAAATTGAGATTCGATCGGATATGACGTATGGTGAAGAACCGGTCAAGATTTTAGCTCGGCAAATTAAACAGTTAAGAAATAAGAGTATAGACATAGTGAAAGTTTTATGGCAATGACATGGAGTCGAAAAGGCTATGTGGGAACCTGAAGAAGCTATATGAAAACAGTACCTAAACCTATTTTTCGGTAACATTTTCGGGGACGAAAATCCCTAAGGGGGAGAGTTGTAATTGTCGATTTTGAGTCTAGTCGGAACAGTGGTTTCGGGACCACAAATCTGGCGCAGTAAAATTTTTTATTATATTTTTATGGTCTATAGTTTTATGGAATGATTTTACGAAAATGTCGTTCGAAAATTTTGACGTTTGGGCACTTAATTTAGTTAAAATGACTAAATTGCAAAAAGTGAAAGCTGTGTGTTCTAGAAGCTAGAGGTGCCTAATTGCTATGAAACTTTAAATTGAAGGTCCTTATATGGTAATTAGACCATTGGTTAAGTTAGTGGGAAAAAATGGACCTGAAGTAAGAGAATTTTTATGTTTTAAGTTAGGGGCATTTTGGTTATTTGGTAATTAAATGAATTAAAAAGCAAAATCAAGCCAAAATCCTTGTTCATCTTCCTCACCATAGCCAAAATGTAATATCCTGAAATTGGGCTTGTGCATTTTGCTGAATTATATGAAATAGCATGCCTTGTGTGTTACAATGTGTTTTATGAATTTTGTGAACCCTAAGGTGTAGTGAATGCCTTAGAAATTATTCGAATTTAAAGTTTAAAAGAGGGAACTAAAGCAAGGTGGCCTTAAGAGAATTAGTAGGGAAAATATGACACACAAACGGGCTTGGAAAAGTGGCTTGGAGGTGCCACTTAGGGCCTCTGGAAATGACGCCACAAAAGGTGCAGATGGGCCAAGGTTCGAGTCACAAGGGAAGCAATATTTTGGGACTTTAATTTTCGGCAAATAGGGAGTAGAGGTGGACGGCATAGGGGGACTGAGGAAGGAGTTTTAGATAGGTTTGGATTCTTTTAAAATTCGGCTAAAGCTAAAGGGATAATTGTAGATTTATTTTTTAATTATTTTGAATAAAGGAAGAAGAGTTAAAAGAGGAGAAAAGCAAGGAAAGGCTTGTGTTTAAGTGTTAGCCGAAATCCTTAGCAAGAGTGTCCATCTTTTTACTTTGCTTTTCTTTTCCTTCTCATCTTTTTCTCTAGCCGAATTTCCACTCTATCTCTCTCAAAGTTTTCTTTTCTCTTATTTGTTCTAGTGAAACCTCCTACTCCTTGGTTCACCATTGCCGTAACCCCTAAAAGCTTCATATCCTTCCTCTTCAACCCTTGTTAAAGCCGATTCCTTCACTTGCTCAAAAGCTGAAATTGTTGATCCAGATCTAGGCCATAGCCGAATATCTTTGGAGCTTCAAGTAAAGGTGCTGTCGACTTTTGTACTAAGGGTAAGGGCCAATAGTCATTCGGTTTCCATTCTTTTCTTTTAGGCTTGTCGGAAACTTGGAATCTAACTCTATTAATGTCTTTGGTCGAATCTATGAAGGACTCTTTTAGGATCTGTCTCTAGTCGACTATAAGGAGGTTTCGGGATTTCAATATCGAAGGTAAGGCCTGTGTACTATTCGGCCAAGGGCCATTTGTTATGATTAAACGTTAGAAATTGACCTAACATATATCTATAGGGATTTCGATAGTACTACAAAGAAGCGACAATTTTCGAGATTTAAGATTCACAAGGTAAGTGAATCTGACATTCGGCCAAGGCCCTATTTTGGTATTTAGATCTGTTTCTTATTAATTCAAAAGCCGGAACTAACCAAGTTAAAGTGATCTAGTGCTAGCCGATTACAAAAGAGAAAGACTACAAGCTTCGGGATTTGATTGCTAATCAAATCGGCAGCAAGGTAAGGTCTTGGGTTGTGATAATCCCTCAGGATTTGATTATTTAGCCGAAAGGCTCTTTGCTAACATGTTTAGGGTTGGCCGAACATAGGGACTAAGGATCTAGGACATTAGATCGGGTTTCGGGTTTTCAGGAAAGGCATTAATACCAGGTGTGTACCCTACACTAGATCTTAATAGATTTATGGTAACATTTTAATGTATGTGTCAATGAAAGTATGTGACTGAGGTTAAGGGTACTATAGTGGTATGAAACATCCAGGTATGTAACCTCTTATATTACGAAAATAAATGTTATGAACATTTGGAAATATGGCATATGTGAATATGGAAAAGAATGTGGGATAAAAAATATGGCATGACTTATGTATGATCTGTATGACATGGGGCACATGGGTGATTATGAAAGGGGAAGTGATCTGGTGGTTTTATACCACACTATCTGAATATGGTGACTTCGGTCACATTATCCGAATGTGGTGACAAATGTCACAAATATTTTATCTGGTGGCTATGCCACGAATTTTATAAGGGCGATGAGCACGTCGATCGCAAATGATCGCCTTCCGATGGTGTGTAGCGGATGGAGGGTTGACTTAGTAGTCCCCACGTGTGTGATGGTTGGTACGGGTGATGTGTAGCGGATGGCTATCTAGGTTTGGGTTCAGGTTTGCATCATATTATTTATCATATTATTTAAATGCTATATGTACATGTATGATTTGATATGCCCGAATTTGTTAGGACTAGTGTTGTGGTTGCACATTGAGTCTGTTGACTCACCCCATTGTGGGAATATTTTTCAGGTGACGCACAGTGATGGACCGGGTCGGCAGGAGCTTTGTGGTGGCCATGCTCAGCTTGAAGTTTATTTAACTTTGGACTTTTACATTTTAAGTACTTGGATTTATTTTGGTATTGTTTTGGTTGTAATAAGGCCATAGTATTAAGCTATTTTATGCATGCTTTTATTTGAATTTATTATGTTACTTAATTTTTATCAAAGTAAAGATTAAGTAAATTTATTTTAAAAATAAACTCTAAATGTTTTGGGCACCCTAACGCAAATGGTTTTCAATATAAGATAAACTTGTTTCCAACTCGAGCCCAACACAAAGTAAAATTTCTTTCAAAACCATCCGAATTTTCCAAAGTAATCAAGAAGTTTCGAACCGTTTTACTCGAGGAACATACCAGATCCGGTCAAGGCTCGTGGGCCGGGTTTGGGGTGTTTCAGTTTGGTATCAGAGCCCAGTTTTAAACTCTTAGCCTTGGGTTTAAAGCCCACAATGTTTTAAATAAAGGCCCAAATAAAATTTTGAGAAAGTTTTATTGAGCAGGCTTTCTGGCATGGCACCCGAGTCTCCGACCCGCAGTCCACCAAGTAAGTACCCCTATCTATTGTGTGAATTCTTGTATGAACTGTATAGGGGAATAAATGGAATGTAGATTAGTATACTAAGTGATTGAACCCTAGGACTAGTTTACCCCAACAATTACATAAGACTTAAGTGCCTAATTAAACCAACCTATGGGTAAGTCGCCGAGTTAGGGTGTGGCAACCATTGTGCGCATGTCTAGGATTGGATCCGGAAGAGTCTAGTACTTAAGCCGTCCTAGTGACTCACCTCCTCTTCGCTGGAATCCTACCTGGTGCGTAGCTTCGGTTCACCCTAACCAAGAGGACTCAGTCACATGCTAAACTCAATAACTAAAACCCGAAAGGGATTAGCTGTGTTTTCATAAAAACTTCAGTTTTAAATCACCAAATTACCCTTTTAAAGTGTAGCAGAACTTAGTTTGGAAAAGTTTTCCAAAATATTTCCGATTTACAGTATTACCTAAATACCCATGGCTGTAAAATTACAAAAATGCCATTGGTTTATAAAATGTCTAAACTACCCACAGTTCTTATCAAAATTTCCTTACTTTATAAAATGGCCAAAAACCCTATTTTACAAAATATCAAAATACCTCGATTTGGGAAAATTTACTAAAATACCCTTGACTTACAAAATTACCAAAATGACCCCCGATCTTTAAAATTTCTGCAACAACACCAATTTGGAAAGCAAATTCTCAAAAATAAGCCCCAAGTTTTGCAAATTTTGAAATACCCTTGATTTATTAAGATTTTCAATTTGACCTCGATTTATTACCAAAATACCCCTGTAGGACAAATGACGAAAATACCCCTGGGATAGGAATAGACTGAAAATGTTTGAATAATGAATGTGTGTGGTAGGGATATTGAATGAATGTGTTACTCTGAATTAGGATAGAAGACTTGAAACTTTGATTGATCGAAAGAACCACTATGGAACTTCTATTCATAAAATTTCTTTGCGAATAATCAGTGAAACAAGGACTAATTCATAAAATTTCTTAATCAGATTAAGTCACGGTTGTAGAAATAAGCTCTAGGGGACGTGGACGTAATGTGCGAGGACGCGGTAGAGGTAGAATGACTGTGTCGGAACCCGTTAGATCGGGTCAAGGATCTGAGAATGAGGTACCGCCGCCACCACCACCACCATTTGTTGGTCTTTGAATGCCAAGATCAAGCGGAGAGATGATCTTTGTATCGTAAGGCTGTACCGCGAGTTCTTGAAATGATGGCTGGTGCTGGAAGAAATATGGGAGCTCGGAAATCTGTACCTAAGCGACTCCGAGCCAACGAAGCTGAGGTGTTTCGTGGAGTATCTGGTGTAGCACCCAGTACGGCTGAATATTGGTTAGAGGCAACCGAGTGAATTATGGATGAGCACGATCTGACCCCTGAGGAGAAATTGAAAGGAATGGTGGCGCTGCTACGTGATGAAGCATATCAATGGTGGCTCACCGTCCGAGATGGTGCCACAGCTGAGGATCTCACTTGGGAATACGTTAAGGCGGCGTATCAGAAGAAGTATGTTGGCACACGTTACACTGATGCGCAGAGGAAGGCGTTTCTGGGGCTGGTTCAAGGGAATAAGTCTGTGGAAGAGTACGAAGCTGAATTCCTGAGGTTGAGTCGTTATGCTCGAGGAGTAGTGGCTACGAAGCATGAACGATGTGTCCAGTTTGAAGACGGACTAAGGGATGACCTGGGGTTGTTAATAGCCCCACATCAGGAGAGGGAGTTTTCTACGTTGGTAGAAAAGGCTAAGGTAGCCGAGGGAATTAAGGACTCGGTAAGGCAGAACTCTGATTGGAACAGGCAGAAGAGAGGTTTTGGATCGTCAGGATCATCTGGAAATGTACAGAAGAGGCCTAGAGTTGATGGGCCGCAAGGTCGCGCAGTTCGCCACGGGAGGGCGATGATCGTAATTGTGATCAGTGTGGGAAGAAGCACTTAGGTGAGTGTTGGAAGAAGACGGGAGGATGCTTTAAGTGTTGGTCCAAGGATCATATGATTAAGGACAGTCCTATGAAACCAGATGGGAATTGACCAGCAGCTGAGATTGTTAATCAGGCTGGTAGAGGTGGACAGCAGCTTCAGCGAGGTCGTGGTCCGAATAACAGAGAAAATGGTGCTGGCAGAGGACGTGGAGTACCGGGCACTGGTGTTGCTTATACTGAGGCAAGGCAGCCGGGTCTGGTATATGCAGTTCGTCGAAGGGAGGATGGAGACGCACCGGACGTTATAACCGGTACGTTCCTTATTTGTGGCAAGCCTTATTTTGCTTTGATTGATGTGGGCTCGACCCATTCTTATGTTGCATGTAGAGTTGTGGAAACTCTAGATATAGCCTCTGAACTTTCTGATAGGGAGATGACTGTAGTAAGCCCACTAGGTCAAACTGTATTGGTGAATAAGATGTTTCAGAAAGTATCTCTAGAGATTCAAGGAGTAGTATTCGCTGCTGACTTAATGGAACTACCTTTCGGAGAATTTGATCTCATACTTGGCATGGATTGGCTAGTGGAACATCGGGCTGTGTTGGACTGTGTAGCTAAGCGAATGGAGTTAAGGACCCCGGAGGATGAGGTGATAATCATGATAGGGTAAAGAAGAAACTACTTGTCTAATGTAGTTTCGGCGCTAAAGGCTGAGAAGATGGTTCAAAAAGGGTGCAAGGCATTTTTGACTTTCATTAGTGCGTTGGATGCAAAGGAAGAAGGTGTTAGTGGAGTTAGAACTGTAAGGGATTTTGAAGACGTGTTTCCAGAGGAATTACCTGGAATACCCCCAGATAGGGAGGTGGAGTTCGGAATTGATTTGTGTCAATTGCCCCGTATAGAATGGCACCAAAGGAGTTGGTGGAGCTCAAGGCTCAAATCCAAGAGTTACTTGATCGTGGGTTTATTCGACCCAGTGTGTCTCCATGGGGAGCACCGGTCTTATTTGTGAAGAAGAAGGACAGAATTATGCGTATGTGCATAGACTATCGTCAGTTGAATAAGCTGACCATCAAGAACAAGTATCCTTTGCCAATGATAGATGACTTGTTCGATTAGCTTAAGGGGGCCGTAGTATTCTCAAAGATCGACTTAAGGTTGGGATATCATCAGTTACGGGTAAAAGAGGCAGATATCCATAAGACAGCCTTTAGGACAAGGTACGGGCATTATAAGTTCTTAGTAATGCCGTTTGGATTAACGAACGCCCCAGCCACGTTTATGGATATGATAAACCGGGTCTTTCAACCCTACTTGGATAGGTTCGTCGTTGTGTTCATCGACGACATCCTAGTGTACTCCAAGTTTGAGGAGGAACATGATGAGCATCTTCGAATTGTGTTACAAGTGCGAAGGGAGAAGAAGCTCTATGCCAAATTCAGCAAGTGTGAATTTTGGCTGAAGGAAGTTGCGTTTTTGGGACATGTGGCATCCGCAGAAGGAATAAGGGTGGATCCTAGGAAGATTGAGGCAGTACTAGATTGGAAACCACCTAAGTCGGTGGCGGAGATTCGTAGTTTCTTGGGATTGGCAGGCTACTACAGAAGGTTTGTGGAAGGGTTCTCGTCGATAGCCGCGCCTTTGACAAAGTTATTGAGGAAGGAAGTACCTTTTGTATGGACAAATAAGCAACAAGAAAGCTTTGAGAAGCTTAAGAGGGTTTTGACTGAAGCTCCGGTCTTGATTCAGCCGGAGGTAGGGAAGGACTTTGTAGTGTACTGTGACGCTTCTCATACAGGATTGGGATGCGTATTGATGCAAGACAGGAAGGTAGTTGCTTATGCGTCTCGACAATTAAGGCCACACGAGGTTAACTACCTGACGCATGATTTGGAATTAGCAGCAGTCGTCTTTGCTCTTAAGGTATGGAGGCACGATCTTTATGGAGAAAAGTCAGTAATCTACACGGACCACAAAAGCCTTAAGTATCTATTGACTCAGAAGGAGTTGAATCTGAGACAGCGAAGGTGGGTGGAGTTATTAAAGGACTACGATTGTTCTATAGAGTATCACCCGGGCAAGGCAAATGTAGTGGCAGATGCCCTGAGTCGGAAAGTAGTGTCGGATCTGAAAGCGATGTTCGCACATCTGACTTGTATGACGACGGAAGTCTGTTAGCAGAATTCCAAGTGAAGCCAACGTGGTTGAATGAGGTGAAAGAGAGTCAGTTGGCAGATGAGGACCTAAGTGTTAAGTTACAGCAAGTACAAAATGGAGAGTTCAAGGATTATGGTATTAATTGCGATGGAGTGTTGTGTTTTAAGGGAAAGGTTTGTATACCTAAAGACAAGGACCTAAGACAGAGGATTCTTCAGGAATCGCGTAGTAGCCCTTATGCTATGCATCTTAGAGGCATTAAGTGGTGCAGAGATCTAAGGGAACAGTTTTGGTGGCCTGGTTTGAAGAAGGAAGTTACAGAATTTGTCGGCAAGTGTTTGACATGTCAGCAAGTTAAGGCTGAACACCAAGTTCCATCAGGATTGCTTCAGCCAATCAAGATTCCACAATGGAAGTGGGAGAGAATTACCATGGACTTCGTTAGTGGGCTTCCCCTTACACCTACTAAGAAGGACTTGGTATGGGTAATAGTGGATCGGTTGACAAAGTCCGCGCATTTCATTCCGGTAAGGGTTGATTACTCTTTGCAGAAGTTGGCAAAGTTGTATGTGGCAGAAATTGTAAGGTTGCATGGAGTGCTGGTGTCGATTATCTCAGATAGGGACCCAAGATTTACTTCTCGATTTTGGAAGGCTCTACATCAAGCTTTAGGCACTAAGTTGGATTTCACTACGGCTTTTCATCCACAGTCGAACGCGCAGTCTGAACAGGTAATCCAAGTGTTAGAGGATACGTTGAGGGGCTGTGTGATGGATTTCAGAGGAAGTTGGGAGGAATATTTGCCTTTAGCAGAGTTTGCCTACAACAACAGCTATCAGGCTAGTATTCGGATGGCACCGTATGAAGCGTTGTATGGACGGAAGTGTCGTACTCCTATGTGTTGGACGGAATGAGGGGAACGTCGAGTTTTGGGTCCAGAGATTGTGGCAGAATTCGAGGAGAAGGTTGAGATAATTTGTGCACGGTTGAAGGAAGTATCAAATAGACAGAAATCGTACGTAGACCTTAAACGGAAGGAAATAGAATTTGATGTGGGAGATCTAGTATTTCTTAAGGTTTCGCCTTGGAAAATGGTGATGAGATTTGGTCGGAAAGGGAAGTTAAGTCCAAGGTTTATAGGACCTTATCGGGTATTGAAGAGAGTTGGACCAGTGGCATACCAGTTAGAGTTGCCTTTGAAATTGAAGCAGATGTACGACATATTTCATGTTTCTATGCTACGTCGCTATAGATCGGATCCATCTCATGTGGTACCAGTTGAAGAGGTGGAGCTGACGCCAGATTTGTCCTACGAGGAAGAGCCGATTCAGTTCTTGGAACGAGATGTGAAAGTGTTGCGAAGGAAATCAGTTCCTTTAGTCAAAGTGTTATGGCGCAATCATGGATCGGAAGAAGCTTCGTGGGAGCCGGAAGAGGCAATGCGACAGCAATACCCTCATTCGTTTTAGCTGTAATTTCGAGGTCGAAATTATTTTAAAGAGGTAGAAGCGTAATATCTGAAATTGGGCTTGTGCATTTCTTTGAATTATATGAAATAGCATGCCTTGTGTGTTACAATGTGTTTTATGAATTTTGTGAACCCTAGGGTGTAGTGAATGCCTTAGAAATTATTCAAATTTAAAGTTTAAAAGAGGGAACTAAAGCAAGGTGGCCTTAAGAGAATTAGTAGGAAAATATGACACACAAACGGGCTTGGAAAAGTGGCTTGGAGGTGCCACTTAGGGCCTCTGGAAATGACCCCACAACAGGTGCACATAGGCCAAGGCTCGAGTACAAGAGAAGCAATATTTTGGGACTTTAATTTTCGGTAAATAGGGAGTAGAGGTGGACGGCATAGGGGGACTGAGGAAGGAGTTTTAGATGGGTTTGGATTCTTTTAAAATTCGGCTAAAGCTAAGGGGATAATTGTAGATTTATTTTTTAATTATTTTGAATAAAGAAAGAAGAGTTAAAAGAGGAGAAAAGCAAGGAAAGGCTAGTGTTTGAGTGTTAGCCGAAACCCTTAGCAAGAGTGTCCATCTTTTTACTTTGCTTTTCTTTTCCTTCTCATCTTTTTCTCTAGCCGAATTTCCACTCTATCTCTCTCAAAGTTTTCTTTTCTCTTATTTGTTCTAGTCGAAACCTCCTACTCCTTGGTTCACCATTGCCGCAACCCCTAAAAGCTTCATATCCTTCCTCTTCACCCTTGTTAAAGTCGATTCCTTCACTTGCTCAAAAGCCGAAATTGTTGATCCACATCTAGGCCATAGCCGAATATCTTTGGAGCTTCAAGCAAAGGTGCTGTCGACTTTTGTACTAAGGGTAAGGGCCAATAGTCATTCGGTTTCCATTCTTTTCTTTTAGGCTTGTCGGAAACTAGGAATCTAACTCTATTAATGTCTTTGACCGAATCTATGAAGGACTCTTTCGGGATCTTCTCTAGTCGACTATAAAGAGGTTTCAAAAGTTCAATATTGAAGGTAAGGCCTGTGTACTATTCGGCCAAGGGCCATTTGTTATGATTAAACGTTAGAAATTGACCTAACATATATCTATAGGGATTTCAACAGTACTACAAAGAAGTGACAATTTTCGGGATTTAAGATTCACAAGGTAAGTGAATCTGACATTCGGCCAAGGCCCTATTTTGGTATTTAGATCTGTTTCTTATTTATTCAAAAGCCGGAACTAACCAAGTTAAAGTGATCTAGTGCTAGCCGATTACAAGAGAGAAAGTCTACAAGCTTCGGGATTAGATTGCTAATCAAATCGGCAGCAAGGTAAGGTTTTGGGTTGTGATAATCCCTCAGGATTTGATTATTTACCCAAAAGGCTCTTTGCTAACATGTTTAGGGTTGGCCGAATATAGGGACTAAGGATCTAGGACATTAGATCGGGTTTCGGGTTTTCAGGAAAAGCATTAATACCAGGTTTGTACCCTACACTAGATCTTAATAGATTTATGGTAACATTTTAATGTATGTGTTAATGAAAGTATGTGACTGAGGTTAAGGGTACCATAGTGGTACGAAACATCCAGGTACGTAACCTCTTATATTACGACAATAAATGTTATGAACATTTGGAAATATGGCATATGTGAATATGGATAAGAATGTGAGATAGGAAATATGGCATGACTTATGTATGATCTGTATGACATGGGGCACATGGGTGATTATGAAAGGGGAAGTGATCTGGTGGTTTTATACTACACTATCTGAATATGGTGACTTCGGTCACATTATCCGAATGTGGTGACTCATGTCACAAATATTTTATCTGGTGGCTATGCCACGAATTTTATAAGGGCGATGAGCACGTCGACTGCAGCGACTGCCTTCGATGGTGTGTAGCGAATGGCGGGTTGACTTAGTAGTCCCCACGGTGTGATGGTTGGTACGGGTGATGTGTAGCGGATGGCTATCTAGGTTTGGGTTCGAGTTTGCATCATATTATTTAAATGCTATATGTACATGTATGATTTGATATGCCTAAATTTGTTAGGACTAGTGTTGTGCTTACACACTGAGTCTGTTGACTCACCCCGTTGTGGGAATATTTTCCAGGTGACGCATAGTGATGGACCGGGTTGGCAGGAGCTTTGTGTTGGCCATGCTCAGCTTGAAGTTTATTTAACTTTGGACTTTTAAATTTTAAGTACTTGGATTTATTTTGGTATTGTTTTCGGTTGTAATAAGGCCATAGTATTAACTGTTTTATGCATGCTTTTTATTTGAATTTATTATGTTACGAATTTTTATCAAAGTAAATATTAAGTAAATTTATTTTAAAAATAAACTCTAAATGTTTTGGACACCCTAATGCAAATGGTTTTCAATGTAAGATAAACTTGTTTCCAACTCGAGCCCAACACAAAGTAAAATTTCTTTCAAAACCATCCCAATTTTCCAAAGTAATCAAGAAGTTTCGAACCGTTTTACTCGAGGAACATACCAGATCCGGTTAAGGCTCATGGGCCGGGTTTGGGGTGTTTCACAAAATTTATAAGGGAAGCCATAGCTAGGGTTTGGCCACTTTCAAGCTCGATTGTAAGTCCGTTCTTGCCCCGTTTTTAATACTCTTTGCATTTTTGAAATCGTTGTAACCCGATATATCTATTTCTACCTCTAATTTGAGAAATGATCATAGGGTTTGACCCATGTTAGATAATTGTTTATTTTGATGTTTAATGGTAGATTATACAAATTTGGTGTTGGATAAACAACTTTTGCTAAGTGATTTTCGGTAAAAATGTAAAAAAAAGACCTATTTGTAAAAGTTATAAAATATGTAGTAAAAGTGTGATTTAATGGAAATTGTAGGCTGTTATGGGTATAAAAATTGTTCGGCTAGGCTTGTGTACTAAAGAAATTGAACACGTTTCATTTTACGAGCCGAGGGACTAGATTGTAAAAAAGTGAAACATTAAGGGCAAAAATATAAGTTTTCCATAAGTTGATTTTTGGACTAAATCGAACAATGTGAGTATTAAATGAGTTAAATTTGTTATTATAGATCAAGAAAAATGAGGTTTGAACCTAGATCAGGGGAAAAATAAAGTGTTTGACGATTAGGTCCCATTTCTACTATTTTTATAACGAGGTAAGTTCATATGTAAATAATGCATTATTATATTTATATTTTAAATTCTTTAATATTGTATGAATTGTGATTTACCCTTTGTGTGTATTCGACAAAGTTTTGACAAGCGAGAAATTTCGGTTGAACCCTAGGAATAGATAGGATACAAATGTCATGACATTATGGTTACTGTGATTAAGTGTAAGACCATATCTGGGATGTGGCTTCGTGTAAGACCATAGATGGGCTATTGGCATCGATACGGGATTTGATGTAAGACCATATCTGGGATATGGCATTGGTACAGTACTGTGTGTATGAGATTCCCGAGTATCATTTAGTATTCCAAGTGGTTCAACGGAAAATTTAACAGGAACGCCAAAGTTTGAAAGACTATGGTTATGTTGTGAATTGGTAAAGGTATGTATGTAAAACTCACAATTAATGAGCTCGATATGTGATGAACCCTCGGTAAGGTTGTAATTGAGTAAATTATGACTATGAGATTTTAGTAACATTTATGTTAACTTATATTATGTTAATTATATGTTAAATTTGTGGTTATGATGCTTATTATTTGCATAGGAACTTACTAAGCTATATAGCTTACTCCCATTTTCTTTCCATGTCTTATAGTGTCACCAAGCTAGCTCAGGGTTCGGAGATTGTCAGAGATCCACTCACACTATCAACAATTATTTTGGGTACCAATGAATTTAATATTTAGTTATGGCATGTATAGGGGACTTGGTCATTTTGTTATGTGCCATAATTGATTTGGCCAAATATGTTGGCTTTTATTGGTTGGAAGTTCATTTTGTAAATGGCTATTGAAATTGGCTAATGTTGGCATAAGTAATTTATATGATTATGCCTTTCATGGATGTGAGAGTTTACATGATATGAGTTGATTAGTATGAAATGTTTGTTTATGATAGATGGTAGTATGTGAATGATGTGTTGATGTCTTGTTTGTGGCTGATTTAATTGTATGTATATGCCTAAATGGATACTATGTTACATGGTGTAGTTGTGTGTATTAAAGGGTGGCAAATGGCTTGGTAAATAGCCTTATTTTTTTCCACATGGGTAGACACATGGGCGTGTGTCTAGGCTGTGTGTGACACACGGTCTACCCCGCGGGCATGTGTTTCAGTTGTGTGTCCCCTTCACCTTAATTGTTGCAAGACAGAATGTCCAGAATATAGCACATGGGCAGAGACACGGGTGTGTGTCTCGGCCGTGTGAAGTCTGCACCTATTTTATGAAAAATTATGAAAATTAAATCATCCACACAGTCTAGCACACGAGCATGTGGCACGGCCGTGTGGCACAAGTCAGAGAGCTTCTTATTTTGAACACGGGCTGTAGCACGGGCGTGTCCAAGCGTCACACGAGCGTGTGAGCCCTATAACATGAAAATTTTTCTAAGTTTTGTAAAATTTTCTAAAGTTCTCATTTAGTCCCGAACAACTTCCAAAGTATGTATTGAGCCCCGTTGCCTCGTTTTAGGGATGATATGAATGTGTATGAAAAGTTTTAAATTTGAATGGAAATTTATGACTCAGAAATGTATGTTTGCTTGTGTTTATGTCCGGTAATGCTCGTACCTTGTTCCGGTGTCGAATACGGGTAAGGGGTGTTACATGCTTAGTTAAGTAAAAAGGTCTAAACCGTAAAAGATGTAAAATTTGAGTTCTATAAGTTAAAGGTACTAAATGGCTATGAAATTAAATGGTTGAAGGATTTAAGTGGTAATTATATCATTTTTATTATGAGTGGACAAATATAGACATTAATTAGGTGTTTTTATATGATAATTATAAGGTTATGTAAGTAAATTGATAAATATGTTAAGTAAAAAAAATAAAAGAAAAAACTATCATCTTCCTTAAGGATATATTCCACCAAAATTTAACCTAAGAAACACCATTTTTAACATCTCAAGCATTTAGTCATCTCTTCCTCTTGCATGTAAGTATTTTTCTTTCCGTTTTTAATAAATTCTATGTTTTTGAAGTCGTTGTAGCTTAATCTAGCTAGCCCAAGGACTAATTTGCAAAACTGTTAAAAGGTTAGGGTTTTGCCACAAATGTGTTCATGTGATTTTTGATGTTTAATGGTAGAAAATGCATCTTTGTTGATAAATGAACAACTTTTGTAGAGTGAATTTTGTTAAAAATTTTAAACATAGATGTATTTGTAAAATGTGTAAAATACATGATGAAAATTGTGAAATTATGAATTTTATAGGTTGCTATGGACCTATATTGAATTCAACTAGCTTGGGTAGGGATGAAATTGCATGAATTTCAATTTACGAGCATAAGGACTAATTTGTAAGAGAATCAAAACATTATGGGAAAAAGCATAATTTTGCAAAAATATGAATTTTGGATTGAATTGAATAGAATGAATATTGAATGAACATAATTTTCTTATCTAGATCAAGTTAAGCCTCATACGGATTTAGATCGAGAGAAAGATAAAGTGTCAGATTAGTCGATCCTATTTCATCGTTTTTGTGATCGAGGTAAGTTCGTATGTTTAAATAGCGTTTTGATGTATTTGATTTAAATGCTATTACGTTAATTATCATATTATGCTTTGACGGAAAATCCAATGAAGTTACAACGACTATCGGGCCCTGTTTGAACCTGAAGAATATATAGGATACGAATGACATGTCATTAGGGTTACCATGTTTAGGGTGCTGGTCATGAACGTCCTACCAATGGCTGAGTTCCAGCATTTGTTGCGGATATTCATCAGCTTGTGTGAGTGGCACCGTGTAGCTACATTTCGACCGTTAGCTTGTGTGAGCATGCCCATTTGTGACTCGCATGAGCGATTACGTAACAGAAAAGGAAAGGAATGATTTTGATCATATTTTAACACACTTTGTGTGAGCTTCCCGTGTATCCGATATTATTCGAAGTGGTTCAATAAGCATGTAAAGGGATGAACCGATAAGGGTTCCGATTGATTACACTATGAAATTATGGAAAGGTATGAAGTATTGATGAACAAAGTATGTATAGCCATGTTATGGAAAGCATGAATTTATATGTATTATGATTATGAGATTTACCTTACCATGTGATGAATTTTGTTAAGTTATGTGATTAAGCACTAACTTGTGTTGTTGGTAATGCTTAGGCTTGTGCCAAGCTTGTGTTGGATTGATTTATGTCTATTTTTATGGTTATGCATTGAAATGGTAAGCTTTGTTCATGATTTACAAACTTACTAAGAATTATATGCTTATGTCTTTTTTCTTTCCTATGTTTAATAGATTATCAGAATTTCGATTGGTTTGGAAGATCGTCGAGACCTATCACAGTATCCAGCGACTATATCGATAGATTTTGATGTTGAGTCATGGTTATAATGGCATGTATAGGTGAATTATGTTTGATGAGATGGTCATTATGTATGGCTTGTAAATATGGTATTATGGTGGATGAGCTTTTAGAATTTTAATGTTTTAATGGTTGGTGTTGAAATGGTTAAGTGAATTTATGTTTTGGACGACCAATTTGGTTTGTTGGTTGTGGTCTGGCATATGGTCAATTGTGTTATGGCTTGGTATGAAAATAGCTAGTTGTGTGTGGTTAATTTATGCCCAAATATGTTTATGTTTTGGTTGATTTGATGATTTGTGATTGAGGTGCATTTTGGCATACTGGTTGTTTGGACAAATGGAGCAATGATTTACTCATTGTTGTGCATGTTTTAGGTATGTTTTAAAGGTTTGAATGTATGTGTAACTGGTTCATGGGATAATGCTTGATTACGGTGAAGGAAATGACTTGAATTTGGCCTATTTCTTGTCTACACGGCCTAAGACACGGGCGTGTATCTCAGCTGTGTGTGACACATGGCCATGCGACACGGCCGCGTGTCTCCTGTAGGTTTTAAAGGTTGCAAGTCAGGCAGTTACACAATCTAGGACACAGCCTGACACACGGGTGTGTGAAGCCATTTTGAGAGTTACACGGCCTGGCACACGGGCATGTGGCTTGGCTGTGTGACCCATGTTAGAGATTTACACGGGCACAGATGTAAACGGAAAAATATATAGGATTTTTCCTATATAATTTATCACCTTTTTACTTAAATTTGTTGTTAAAACTTGTAACACTCCTTACCTGTATTCAACGTCGGAACAGGGTACGAGGCATTACCGGACTTACATCACAAGTAAACATACAAATCGAGTTATAAATTTGCGTCCTAATTAAAATCAATCATAATCAATCATAAAGTCCCTAATACGAGCCTACGAGGCCCAATACATGCTTTGGTAGTGGTCCGGGACTAAACCGAGAACGCAGGGAATTCTTATAAAACTTAGAATTTTTTTCCTAGAAATAGGGGTCACACGTCCGTGTGGTTTGGGACACGCCCGTGTGGGCAGGCCGTGTGGTCACACACACACACACCTGTGTCCCTAACCCGTGTAATTCTCTGGCATGTAACTCATGAACAAATTGGAGTCACATGGCCAAGTTACACGCCCGTGTACTAGGGCGTGTGGAAAATTAATTTTCACAAAAATAGGTACATACTTCACACAGCCAGGGCACACGCCAGTGTTCTAGGCCGTGCCGTCCACATGGCTGAGACACACGATCGTGTCTTTGCCCGTGTGCTCAAATTTGAGCATTCTATTTCTCAAAATTAAGGTGTAGGGGACACACGGCCCAAACACATGCCCATGGGATAGACACACGGCCTAGACACACGCCCGTGTGTCTACCCGTGTGGACAAAATAAGGCTATTTACCAAGCTATTTGCCACCCTCATTTTCACACACTTGTAGACAATTTCAATGCCATAATCCATAGCACAAACAAGAAACCAATAACATCCTCACTATGGCCTAAACATGTCATTTAAAAAGCCAACATCTATCATGCTTAAAACATCATACTTTGTCAAACCTAAACATACCACAAACACATCCACAAGCTTTCAATATGATTACTTTCAGTATGTATAGTCTAGCCCAATTTCACTAACTTACCATCAAGCCAATTCTCCCTATTTAACACCTAAGTTATTAAGCCACAATCATTCATCCACCAAGCAAATAAAAGGTATATCACAAATAACATTAGCCCATGCATAACTCACATCCAATTAAACCAAGTCAGGTCATCTTTCAAGACTTTATACAAAATAAAACACTTATCCATTACAAGCCGATACTTTTGGCCAAATCATAATGACACATACAACAAAATGACCAAGTCCCTATACATGCCATATTCTCAAAATGTTTAAAATCATCAGTACCCAAAATAACAGTTTGATAATGTGATACGATCTCCAACGATCTCCAATCAGAGCTAGCTTGGTGACACTATAAAACATGGAAAAATAAACGGAGTAAGCTATATAGCTTTGTATGCCCGTATGTAAGAAATAAGAAAATCTTACCATACATTAATCATGCAAGTAATATAACATAAGATATTATAATTTACCATAATCTCATGATCATAATTCACTTCCATCCAACTTACCTCGAAATCGTCATTTCACGAATTAATAATCATAAGCTTTGAGTACATACCTGTACCATCTCGTAATAATTTTGTACTTAGTCTCATCATTGTTATACCCAATGAACAACTCGAAATAATAATATCGGATACACGGGAAACCTTTCACACAAGGTGCCACATATGTAGCTATTGCTACCTTTATCTTATAACACATATGTGCTTGCTCTCGAGTTATAAACGGGCCTGCTCACACAAGCTGTTAGTCGAGACGTAGCTACACAGTGTTGCTCACACAAGCTGTCAAGTAACCACAACATATGTCTGTATACTCAGCCACCGATAGGACGTACAAGACCAGCACTCGGAATCACATAACATAAAACCCTAGTGAAATGTCACTTGTATCCTTAATCTATTCCTAAGGTTAAATTTGAATTTCTCGCTTGCCAAATCGTCGTCAAATGTGTCCGTAAGGTCAATTACACAATTCATGTATAAATTTAAGCAAATAAAATACAGTTAAAGTAAAGCTTATTTAACATACAAACTTACCTCGATTACAAAAATGACTATTAGTTCAATTTAGTCCACAACCTTGTTCTTTCCTCGGTCTAAACTCGAACTTCATTTTTCTTGATCTATAATACCAAATTCATCTCATTTAATCATCACATTATTCAATTTAGCCCCAAAACAACTTATGGTAAAAATTACATTTTTGCCCATAAACTTTTGACATTTTACATTTTAGTCCCAAGGCTCGTAAAATGAATTTCATTCAATTTCTTAAAAACCCAAGCCTAGTCAAAACTTATTCATACTCATAACAACCCACATCTTTCATTTATTCACATTTTAACACATATTTTACAACTTTTTACAAATAGGTCCCTAATCGACGTTTTTACCGAAAATCACTTTACAAAAGTCGTTGAACAATCAACAAACATGCATTTTTTTTACCGTCAAACATCAAAATACACACATATTCCACATGGGTAAAATTTTAGACTTTGTCTTTCTTTCAAATTAGTCATTGAAATAGCTAAATTAAGTTACAACGATCTAAAAAATATAAAAATCGTAAAAAATGGGACAAGAACATACTTACAATCGAGCTTGAAAGCTTGGCCAAACCCTAGCTATGACTCCTCTTCTAATTTTCGGCTATGGGGATGAAATTGAAGAAGATGACATCTTTTATTTTAGTTATTTTTTCTTTTTTTACTAGATTATGAAAATGCCCTTCACTTAAAATTTCAGAGCAATTAGACACCTCTAGCCTCTAGAACACACATTTTGCACCATTTGCGATTTAGTCCTATTAGTCAAATTGGACATTCTATCGATAAAATTTCTTAACGAAATATTCACACAATCATTCAATCATATTGTAGAGCTTAAAATATTATCAAAATAAATATTTCTACTTCAGATTTTTGGTCTCGAAATCACTGTTTCAATTTGACCCTAAAACGGGCAATTACAACTCTGCCCCTTTAGGGCTTTTTGTCCCCGAAAATCTTACCAGAAAAGAGGTTTGGGTACTATTCTCTCATAGTTTCCTCGGGTTCCCACGTAACCTCTTCGACCCCGTGTTGTTTCCACAAAACTTTCACTAGGGTTATACTTTTATTTTTCAACTGTTTAAATTCCCGAGCTAAAATCTTGATCAGTTTTTCACAATAAGTCATATCAGGTCAAATCTCAACCTCTGTCGGTGAAATTACGGGTGAAGGATCTTATTGATAACGGCACAACATCGATGCATGAAACACATTGTGGATCCTTTCTCACTCTGTTGGTAAGATTAATCGATATGCCACCGACCCTATTCTTTCAATAACTTCATACAGACCAATAAAACGCGGACTCAGTTTACCCTTGCGACCGTATCTTAGAATTTTCTTTCACGGAGACACTTTCAGAAATACTTTATCACCGACTTGAAATTCAATTTCCCTTCGTTTTAGATCCGCGTACGATTTCTGTTGATCCGAAGCTGCTTTTAAACAATCACGAATTACTTTCACTTTTTCTTTGGTTTCTCTAACCAAATCAACCCCGTGAATCTGTTTCTTACTGAGCTCGATCCAGTACAATGGAGTTCAACACTTGAGGCCATACAATGCCTCATACGGTGCCATCTTTATACTCGACTGAAAACTATTGTTATAAACAAATTCGACTAAAGGTAGATATTTTTCCTAACTACCTTCGAACTCTAACACACAACAGTGAAGCATATCCTTGAGAAATTGAATAATTCTTTCAAATGACTGTTAGTTTGCGGATGAAATGTTGTACTAAGGTTCAACTTTGTACCCAAACTTTTTTCTAAAATCATGTAGTAAATCTCGGATCTCTATCTGAAATAATAGAAATAGGCAGCCCATGCAATCTAACAATTTCAGCAATGTACAATTCCACTATCTTATCAAGCGAATAGTCGGTACATACTGGGATAAAATGAGCCGATTTCGTCAATCTATCAATAAAGACCCAAACGGCATCTTTCTTCTTTGGAGTCAGAGGTAATCCAGTTACGAAATCCATCGTAATTCTATCCCATTTCTAGTCGGGAATCATCACAGGCTAAAGTAAACCCGAAGGTACTTGATGTTCGACCTTTACTTGTTGACAAATCAAACATCTTGATACGAATTTAGAAATATCTCATTCTATACCCGACCAACAATACAATTTCTTCAAATAATTATACATCTTCGTACTTCCTAGATGAACAGACAAACAACTACTGTGTGCTTCGTGAGTAATTTTCTAAATAAGCTCAGTATCTTTCGGTACACAAATCCTACCTTGGAACATTAAACAATCATCGGTTCCAATCTGATAGTCTAAATCACTAATCGATTCGCACTGAATTCTTTTAGCTTGGAGTTCTTTGTCACATTTTTGAGCTTTGCAAAATTGCTGAAGAAATACCAGTCTAGCTTTTAACTTAGCTAGAATCGAATCATCATCAGATAAAGTCAGTCGCGCATTCATTACTTTCAAAGAAAACAAAGATTTCCTACTTAAAGCATTAGCGACTACATTCGCCTTTCCCGGATGATAATTAATTACCAATTCATAATCTTTCAAAAACTCGAGCCATCACTATTGTCGTAAATTCACATCCTTCTGAGTCATCAAATACTTTAAACTCTTGTGATTGGTATAGATGTGTCACTTCTCACCGAAAAAATGGTGTCTCCAAATCTTTAAGGCAAACACAATGGTAGCCAATTCTAAGTCATGTGCCGGATAATTCTTTTCGTGTAGTTTCAACTGTCTAGAGGCATAAGATATCACTTTTCCCTCTTGCATCAACACACATCCAAGACCGTTCAATGAAGCGTCGCTGAAAATCACAAACTCTTTTCTAAATTCAGATTGCACTAAAACCGGTGCCTTAGTCAACAATGCTTTCAACCGTCCAAAATTCTTTTTGAATTTCTCGGGCCCTTCAAACTAAACATCTTTCTGTAACAATCTGGTCATAGGTGTAGCAATAATCTAGAATCCCTTAACAAAACGTCGATAATACCCAGCTAAGCCCAAAAAGATTCTAACCTCAGATACATTCCTTGGCGGTTTCCAGTCGATAATTGCCAAAATCTTACTCGGATCAACCCTTATACCTTCCGCTGAGACAATATGTCCCAAAAATCTGACTTCTCGGAGCCAAGACTCACTTTTCTGAATTTAGCAAACAACATTTTATCTCTCAAAGTCTGCAACACAATTCTTAAATGTTCGGCATGCTCAGACTCATCCCGAGAATAAATCAAAATCTCATCAATAAATACAACCACAAACTTATCCAAATATGGTCGAAAGATCCGATTCATCAAGTCCATTAAAATAGTAGGAGCATTAGTTAATCCAAAAGGCATAACAAGAAATTCATAATGCCCATACCTCGTTCTGAACGCGGTTTTTGGCATATCCAAGTCTTTAACTCTCATCTGATAGTAGC
The DNA here is from genome assembly GCA_025503065.1 of Gossypium bickii. Classification (NCBI taxonomy): domain Eukaryota; kingdom Viridiplantae; phylum Streptophyta; class Magnoliopsida; order Malvales; family Malvaceae; genus Gossypium; species Gossypium bickii. The sequence continues at coordinate 82,023,179 of CP106713.1, read as the reverse complement.
CGGATCTCAAATCTATCTTCAAAAACACTATTGCTCCTTTCAGCTGATCGAACAAATCATCAATTCTAGGTAAGGGATACTTGTTCTTTACCATAACCTTGTTGAGCCGATGATAATCAATACAAAGTCTCATGGATCCGTCCTTCTTCTTGATGAATAACACTGGTGCACCCTAGGGCAAAAAACTTGGTCTCGCAAAACCCTTATCTATCAACTCTTACAACTGAGACTTCAACACTTTCAATTCGGTCGGAGCCATTATATACGGAGCTATCGATATCGGTGAAGTTCCCGGTACCAAATCAATAGTAAACTCAACTTCTCTAATTGGTGGTAATCTAGGCAACTCTTCTAGGAAAACATTTGGATATTTAATGACTACCGAGATAGACTTGATTTCCAATTTAGACACTTTTGTATTCAGTACATACGCAAGATAAGCTTCACAACCTTTTCTTACTTACCTCTGAGCCGACATTGATGAAATCACAATAGACAACTCACCCGATTCATTCGATTTAATTCGAAGAATTTCATTATTTTGACATTTCAATTCTATAATCTTTCATCTACAATTCACTATGACATCATGTAGAGCCATCCAATCCATTCCAAGAATTACATCGAACGAAAAAAGCATTAAGTAAGCCGGAAAATAGTGACCTCGAAACCATTAAAGGACAACTCTTGCAAACTTTATCAACTAAAACATACTTTCCTAAAGGGTTCGACACTTTAATCACAAACTCAGTAGACTCGACATGTAAATTCTTACTAGATACAAAATCTATACAAATGTAAGAATGGGTCGATCCAGGATCAACCAATGCAACTACATTAGTATCATAGAGAGAAAATGTACCAGTGATCACATCAGGAGATGACGCATCTTCGCGATCGCAAATAGCGTAGGGTCTAGCAGGTGCTCTGACCTCCGACCTCGCAGTTAATTCTTTCATCACACCTTTGCTACTGTATGGCATAGTTCACTTATCCCATGTATAGCTAGACCCTTGCACATTCTATGTTAGCCTGAGAATCGACTAAACCATAACTCTGATACCATTTAAATGTACACCCCTTACCCGTATCCGTCGCTGAAATAGGGTACGAGGCATTATCGGACTTAATCACCCATAACTGATCATTTCCGAGTCACAAATTTCCATCCAAATTTAAAACTTTTCATATTCAATCATATAGTCCCTAATACGGACCTACGAGGCCCAAAACATGGTTTGGAAGCAGTGTAGGACTAAACCGAGAACGTTGGAAAATTTCACAACACTTAGAAATTTTTTCTTCAGAACAGGGTCACACTCAATATGCATCCTCAACAACTCTTATACATGCATAATTATATTTAATTATCATACCATACCATTGAGCCAAACATAGCCATTTGACATCAAGACTACTAGCTCATTCAACCATTAGGTATTTAGGCCATAACCCACAACTCATCATGTATCATGCAAACAAAGCTCACATCACAAGACATTGGCATATAAATAATATATATAGGCTTACAATCAATTAGCCAATATAAGCCAATTAGCATGGCTGCATACTACAATAACCTTTAACCATTACAAGCCAATACATTTGGCCGAAACATAATAACACATACTCAAAATGACTAAGTCCCTATACATGCCATAGACATAAAAGTACTTGAAGATCAGTAATACAATACTAATCAATAACTTGTTAGCATGATAGAATCTCCGATGACCTCCAACTTAAGCTAACATCTGTGACACTATAGGAAAAAAGAAAGGAAGGGGGTAAGCATTATAGCTTAGCAAGTAGGTATGTAAATAATAAGTGATTTATTAACAGGCTTTTATAAATCTTCACAATATGTTCTAAAGATAATACAGTCATAATTGCACATAGTTCTACTATTTATTCATGTTCATTTCAAGTTGTCTACTCGAGTCATAGTCACTAAATTATTTATATCTCAAACTACGGAACTCCAAATTAAGATCCGCTAATTTTACATAGAACTAGACTCAGATATATTCTTATCATAAAATTTTTAGAATTTTTGGTTTCTCCAATAAGTACAAATTATTCTTTAAACTCTCCCCTGTTCTGCTGTATGGCAGTTTCGATTCTTCAGCACTAAAAATTAATTATCTCTTCGTACGAGATTTTGATTATGTTCTAATTTGTTTCTATTAAAGGTAGACTCATAAAGAAATTTAAGAATATACATTATAAACCATAATTATTTTTATACAATTTTTAGTGATTCTCCAAAATCACAACAGGGGATTCCGAAATCATTCTGACTCTGTCTCACAAAAATTCAAATATCTCAAAATATGAAACTCTTTCGCTTACACCATTTATTTTATGAAAAAACAACACAATAAACTTTAATTTCATATCTTATTCAACTTCTAATGCAATATCCACCATTTTTGGTGATTTTTCAAAGACCCATAACTGTTGCTGTCCCAAAACTGTTTTGTTGCTAAATTTATTCTTTCATAATTTCAGTTACTCCATTTCATCTTACCGAAGGTTCGATCAAATATCAAGCACATTGTTAATAAATTTTCACACTTATACCTGCACTTATTCATCACATAGTCATATTCAATTACATTTAGTCGTTACATGATCACATGTATTTTCACTTCATCAATTTCTCGTTGAACTCATCGGAATAATAACAGATACACGGTGGCCTGCACATACCACCACCCTTGCAGCTGAAGCTATCTAGTGCACATAGTAGCCTGCGCTTAGTACTACACATGTGATGAAAACCATCACTTACACATAGTGGCCTGCACTTAGTACCACACATGTGATCGAAGCTATTGGATACGCATAGTAGCCTGCACTTAGTACTACATATGCGACCTATCCATCTGGTACACGTAGTAGCCTGCACTTAGTACTACACACATGACCTAAAACCATATCGGAGCTCTCTTGTACACATAGTGGCCTACACTTAGTACCACACATGTGACCTAGCTACCTCATTCGTATCTTTTTTATTCCGAAGGTTCAACTGGGAATTCTCACTTTTCAACATTTTACCAATTCATCCATAATCAATCACAATTCATAATTTACATCAAATAATTACTCCATATTCAACCATATCTCATATAATATAACAAAATATTAAAACATAAATAAAAAAACGATGTATTATTTACATACAAACTTACCTCGGTAGCACAATTGGTGAAAAGGATTTATTCGTCAATTTCTCATTTTTCCCTCGTTCTAGTTCCAAACATCGTTTTCCTTGATCAATAATATCACATTTAATTTATTTATTTGTCACATTATTTAATGTGACCCTAAAATCATATTATGGAAAAATTATGTTTTTGCCCCTAAAGTTTTACATATTTACAATTTTGCCCCTAGGCTCATAAAATGATTTTCAATCACTTTCTTTGTAGTTTAAGCCTAGCTAAACCATTTTAATAACTATAATAGCCCACAAGTTTCATTAAAACACACTTTTATGGCACATTTTATAACATTTAGAAATTAGTCCTTTTAGACATTTTCACCGAAAATCACTTAGTAAAAGTCATTTCTCTAACCATAAACATGCATTTTCTACCATTAAACACAAAAATACACACATATTCATCATGGGAAAAACCCTAGACTTTAACCATATCTCAAATCAGTGGTAGAAATAGATAGATCTTGTTACAAGGATTCCAAAAACGTAAAAATCATTAAAAAAGAGGCTAAAAAGGACTTACAATCGAGCTTGGAAGCTTGAAAAACCCTAGCCATGGTTTCCCCTTGTGAAATTCGGCCATGGGGTAGAATATGGGAAAAAATTGGCTTTTAATTTTGTTTTTAATTCATTTTAATAACTGAATGACCAAAATGCCCTTAATGAAAAACTTTGGAAACATGCCTAACCATGTCCATTTTTGTCCACCAACTTAAAAAATGGTCTATAAGGACCTCCAAATTAAAATTTCATAACAATTGGACACCTCTAGCCTGTAGAACTCAACTTTTTCACTTTTTACAATTTAGTCCTTTTGACTAAATTGAGTGCCCAAACATCAAAATTTTTGAGCGAAATTTTCATGAAATGACTTTGTGAAATCATAGACCATAAAAATATAATAAAAATAATTTTTTCTCGTCGAATTTGCGGTCCCGAAACCACTGTTCTGACTAGGCTCAAGTTTAGACTGTTACAATTCTCCCCCCTTTAGGGATTTTCGTCCCCGAAAATCTTACCAGAATGATGTTTAGCATCTTTTCTCAAAGTTTCCAACACGTTACCGAATAATCCTCTTCGAGGGCGATCCTTTCAAAAACACTCTGTCATCGATCTAGAATCCAATATATTTAGGTTTTGCTTCTGTATAGCTTTTTATGTCGATCTGAAACTGTTTTCAACTTTTACAAATTGCTTCTACCTTTTTATCAAAATCACAATTAAATTCAACCTTATGCTCAGAATTTCCTATAGCTTTTTCCATAGCCGATGATATAACCCTCGGATTTCCAAATAGTTTTACGGACTTTTATCATCCATCAATCATAATTCAAGTAGCATATCTCTTTTTCCAGGGATAAGTGACATCTCGATACAAAATCCATGGTATCTTTTTTCCAACAATACACCAGTATCCTCATGAACCATAGTAGTCCTGATTGCATTTGATATTCGGCCTTACTCTGACGACAAAAATGACATTTGAACACATAAATCAGAAATATCGGTTTCATATCTGTTTACCAAAACATTTACTTCAAATCAGTGTACTTTCTATTTCTCTTTGGATGAACATACAAGATATTACGGTGAGCTCTGAACTGAAACTCTCTGCATAAGCCCTGAGTTCCCCAGTACATAAATTCTATCTCGGGATAATCGTAACAGTAATCTGATCTAATCTAAACTTTAGAATCAAAAGTCGGTTCATATTGTATTCATTTAATTTACCACTTACCATTCCACTTCTGAGCACTTCTAATTTATAATGGCAACATGTCTTAGCTTTCAATTTAGCTAGAATCTGGACACCATCAATAAGGTAAATCTTGAAACCAAACTCACAAAATGAGCAAAGATTTTTTTGTCATTCAAGTATCTACAAGTATTTCTGCTTTACCCAAATTCACACAAAATCTTTCAACATGCTAGTCACAGATATTTACTAACTGCATTAGCTTAGACAAAACATGACATCTTGTTTGAACTCATTGATAATAATTAGAATTACCCGAAGAAAGAAAATCAATATACAATTTAAACTTGAATTGTCAAAATCAACACTTTTGTCGATATCAACTTTAAAGATAAGCCATGCTTGATCAATTAAACAATAGGGATGATAAGAAAACCAAGATAATGTAATCCAAGATACAAGACTATACTGAATGCCTGAGAATACTACTCATATGAAATAATAGAGATCCTGATGATTTCTTAGAGAAAACCAGAAGAAAGAGAAACACTGTTCATTCATTCTGAAATCAATTGAGACAGAGATAATATATATTCCATACATATATAAACAGAACAATAGCCAAAACAAACACTAGAATAGTTTCATATGAATTGCAATATTTGGGATTTAGGGGTTGTGCATTTTGCTTAAATATATGTGGAAGCATGCCTGTGTGGATTTTGAATGCGTTTTATGAATTTTGAGAACTTTAGAGTGTAGGTGAATGCCTTAGAAAATATTGTGTTTTAAGTTTTAAAGAGGAGCTAAGCTTGATAGGCCTTAAGAGAATTTGTAGGGGAAATTAGACACAAGAGTGGGCTTGGAAAAGTGGCAAGGAGGCGCCACTTAGGGCCTTAGTAAGTGACGCCACAAGCAAGGTAAAAGGGCCTAGGTTCGAGCAGCAAGGGACGCAAATAGGAGTTTTATTTTGCGGCAAGGAGGAACCGGGGTGGACGGCAATGGGACACTGAGGGGATAAGTTGTAGATGTGATTAAATTCCTTTTAAAATTCGGCTAGGGGCAAAGGATAATTGTTGATTATTCAAATTATTTTTGAATGGGTGAAGAAGAGAAGTTTTAGGAGAAAGACAAGGGATTGAATAGAGAGAGTAAGAGTTGGCTGAATATGGGGCTTTGGAGGATGGTATTTTCGGTTTTGGTTATAGTAGGAAGGGTGTGCCGAAATTCATTCTTTTCTCATCTTTCTCTTTGAGCCGAAAATCTCTAAATTCAACTTGTGCTCTTTTCTTTTCAATTTTTCAAAAGCTGAAAGTAGGATTCTCTTAGCCATTGCCGATTCTCCCTAAAGCCTCATACTCTTCCTTTTCATTCTTGTTGAAGCCGAATCTCCTTATTGTCCATCAAGCCGAATCCATAACTCCTTACTATTCTCTCTTCTAAGCCGAAAGTTCTTTTCATTGTCACCATTGGAACCGATTTCTTATAAACACCAAGAGCCGATTGTTCATTAAACTCCAAAAAGCCGAAACCAATTGATCAACATCTAGCCCATAGCCGAATATCACTGTGGGTTCAAGCAAAGGTGCAGTTGATTTCAGCAGTAAGGGTAAGGATTCAATTGTCGTCATTTTATTTCTTTTCTTTTAGCCGAAATTAAGACTCTAATCCTATTAGTGTTTTTGGCCGAAACTTTGAAGAAGGTTTCGGGATTCCTGTTATAGTCGACTTCAAGAGAGGATCTTTCGAGAATTTAAGATCTGACGTAAGTGAGGTGTGATTTAGGCCAAAGGCCATTTGCTATGATCCATTAAGAGTTAGAATCGACACTAACATAGGATTATGCAGGGATTTTGACATCTCCATAGCCAAGTGACTATTTTCGGGATTTAGATCCACGAGGTAAGGAAATATGAACATTCGGCCAAGGCCATAATAAGTGTTAGTGTCTAGCCAATTCTGATAGTAATTTATTAGGAGGAGTATAAGCTGTTTCGACAGACTTTCGGGATTCAGTGAATACGATAATAACCAGGTGTGTAGCCCTACACTAACTCCTAATAGATCTATGGTATTGATATTAGTATATGTGTTAATGCAACTATGAAATTATGGCTAAAGGTACCATTTAATGGTACGGTGGATTCAGGTACGTTATCCATTAATGCTCTGTTAATAATGTCATGAATATTGAACATGACACATATGAGAACTTGTTATGAATGTGAAATATGGTAAATCGCATTATTTCTGCATGTTTTTATGACACATGGGCATACGGGTGATATTGAAAAGGGGAAGTGATCTGGTGGTTTTTACCACGTTATCTGGTGACTCATGTCACATAATCTGAATGTGGTGACTAATGTCACGTATTACTATCTGGTGACTTTGTCACATTATCCAGTGGCTATGCCACAATTTATAAGGCGATGTGCAAGTCGCTGCGCAAGCACGCCTTCGATGGTGTGTAGCGGATGGAGGGTCGATTTAGTAATCCCCACGGTGTGATGGCAGGTACGGGTGATGTGTAGAGGATTGATATTTAGGTTTGGGCTCGAGATTGCATCATTGTTTATAATTGTTTTATATATGATTTGTTATGCCTAAATCGTTGGGACTTTGTGTTGGCTGTTACACACTGAGTCTGTTTGACTCACCCCGTTGTGGGATATCTTTTCAGGTGACACTCAGTAAATGAACAGGGTCGGCAGGAAACTTAGGGGTGGCCATGCTCAGCTCAGAGTTATCTTATTTTTAGTTTTTTTTTTTAATTTTTAAGATTTGGATTTATTTCGGGTTATGCTTTGATGTAATAAGGCCATTACTACTAACTGTTTTAAGCATGCATTTTATTTGGTTTATTATGCGATTATTATTAAATCAAGATTAAATAACTTTTCTTCAAAATTAAATTTTAAATGTTTTGACACCTAAACGCAAACAATTTTCAATTTAAAGATAGATTCTAAAAACTCGGCAATACTTTTAACTTATTGATTTCAGGTACAAATAAAAATATTGTTTTAATAAAATCTAGTCTTCAAGAACAACACCGTTTTCAATTTGAACTTAACACAAATCAAATTTTCTTCAAAACTACCCAAATTTTCCAAAGTAACAAACAAGTTTTGAACTGTTTTACTCAGGGAACATACCAGATCCTGCCAAGGCTCGTGGGCCGGGTTTGGGGTGTTTCAGTTTGGTATCAGAGCCCAGTTTTAAACTCTCGGCCTTGGTTTAAAGCCCATAATGTTTCCAAAATTAAGCCCAAATAAGTTTTTGTAAAACAATTTTTTTTTGGAATTAAGTAGGTTTTCTGGCATGGCACCTAAGTCTCCGACCCGAAGTCCACCAGGTAAGTACCCCTAACTATTGTGTGATTTATTGTATGTGGATATAACAGGAACGTAGATTAGTATATTAATTTATTGAACCCTAGGATTAGCTTACTTCAATACAGAATTACATAAAACTTTAAGGCCTAATTAAACAAACCTGTGAGTAAGTCGCCGAGTTAGGGTGTGGCAACCATTGTGCGCATGTCTAGGATTGGATTCGGGGAGAGCACGGTATTTAAGCGATCCTAGTGACTCACCTCCTCTTCGCTCGAATCCCTGCAGTGCGTAGTAACGGTCACCCTAACCAAGAGGACTTATTCATAGGCTAAATTCAATAATTAAAACCTGAAAGGGACTAGCCATATTTTTATAAAAACCTTAGTTTTAAAATCACCAAATTACCCCTTCGATTTGTAAACATTATTTTTAGATTTTGAAAAAAAAACAAAATTTTTCTGAAATATTCCCGATTTACAAAATTACCCAAATACCACTGGTTTGTAAAATTACTAAAATACCCTTGGTTTATGAAATGACCATACTACCCTCAACTTTTACTAAGATTTTCTTACTTTACAAAAATACCAAAAATCCCTATTTTTTGAAATACCAAGATACCCTGATTTGGAATTTACCAAAATACCCCTATAGGACAAATTACGAAAATACCCTTTGGTTTGGAACGGACAAAAGTGTACGAGTGGTGAAGGTGTGTGGTAGGTACTACTGAATGAATGTATTTCTCTGAATTAGGGTAGAAAACTTGAAACGAAAACTTTGAAATGATCGAAAGAACTACTACTAAACTTCTTTTCATAAAATTGTTCGCGGATAATTAGTGGAACAAAATACTAATGCATAAAATTTCTTAAATCAGATTAAATCACGATCATAGACATGAGTTCTAGGGGACGTGGTTGTAATGTACGAGGGCGTGGTAGAGGCAGAATGACCGTATCGGAACCCGTTAGGTCTGGTCAAGTGTCCGAAAATGAGGTACCACCACCCCACCACCATTCTTTGGAGTTGAGCATCGAGGATCGACGGGGATGATGCGAGATCGCAGCGGTCTTTGTGAGTTCTTGAGATGGTGGCTAGAGCAGGTGGAGGTATGGGAGCTCGGAAATCTGTACCCGAGCGACTGCGAGCCAATAGAGCTGAGGTGTTCTGTGGTGTATCCGGTGTGGCACCCAGTACGGCTGAGTATTGGTTGGAGGCGACAGAGCGAATCATGGATGAGCTGGATCTGACTGCTGAGGAGAAACTGAAAGGAATGGTGTCGCTTCTTTGCGATGAGTCATATCAATGGTGGCTCACAGTTTGGGATGGTGCTACCGCTGAGGAACTCACTTGGGAGTATTTTAAGGCGGCATATCAAAAGAAGTATGTTGGGACCAGTTATATTCATTTGCAGAGGAAGGCATTTCTGGGGCTGGTTCAAGGGAAAAAGTCCGTAGCGAAGTACGAGGCAGAATTCTTAAGGTTGAGCCGGTATGCTCGAGGAATCGTGGTTACAGAGCATGAGCGATTTGTCCGGTTTGAGGATGGACTGAGGGATGACCTGAGATTGTTAATAGCACCACAGCAGGAGCGGGAGTTTGCCGTGTTGGTAGAGAAGGATAAGGTAGCTGAAGGGATTAAAGACTCTGTGAGACAGAATACAGATCAGAATAGGCAAAAGAGAGGTTTTGGATCATTAGGGTCATCAGGGAATGTTCAAAAGAGGCCTAAAGTTGATGGGCCACGAGGTCAGTAGGTTGTTGCAGGAGGGCAGTATCGTACTTGTGCTCGGTGTGGGAAGACGCACCTAGGAGAGTGTTAGAAGAAGATAGGGGGATATTTCAAGTGTGTGTCCAAGGAACACATGATTAAGGACTGTCCTATGAAAATCGACAGGAGCCGACCAACAGGTCAGGGTTTTAATCAGGCTGGAAGAGGTGGACAGCAGCCACCGTGGGGTCGTGGTCCGATTGTAGAGGTAATGGTTCTAGAAGAGGATGGGGAACACCGCGGAGGTGTTGGTGTATCTGAGAGGCAGGCAAGTGAGTGTCGGTGTATGCAGTTCGTCGGAGGGAGGATGGAGACGCACCGGATGTCATAACTGGTATGTTCCTTATAGCTGACAAGTCTTACTTTGCTTTAATTGATGTTGGCTCGACCCATTCTTACGTTGCATGTAGAATAGTTGAAACACTAGGCATAGCCTCTGAACGGTCTAATAGGGAGATGACTGTAGTAAGCCCGTTAAGTCAAACTGTAGTGGTGAATAAGATATTTCAGAGTGTACCTCTAGAGATTCGGAGAGTGGTATTTCCTGCCGACTTGATGGAACTACCTTTCGAAGAATTTGATATCATTCTTGGCATGGATTGGCTAGTGGAACATAGGGCCATATTAGATTGCGCAGCCAAGCGAATGGAGTTAAGGACGCCGGAGGATGAGGCGATAATTTTGATAGGAGAAAGAAGGAACTACTTGTCTAATGTGGTCTCCGCATTAAAGGCTGATAAGATGGTTCGAAAAGGGTGCAAGGCATTTTTGACCTTCGTTAGTGCGTTGGAGGTAAAAGAAGGGGGAGTTAGTGGAGTTAGACCAGTAAGGGAATTTGTGGATGTTTTTCTGGAGGAGTTACCTGGAATACCCTCGGATAGGGAGGTGGAGTTCAAAATTGACTTGCTACCGGGTACAGCTCCTGTGTCAATTGCCCCGTATAGAATGGCACCAAAGGAGTTGGTTGAGCTCAAGGCTCAAATCCAAGAGTTGCTTGATCGTGGGTTTATACGACCCAGTGTGTCTCCATGTGGAGGACTGGTCTTATTTGTGAAGAAGAAGGACGAAACTATGCGTATATGCATAGATTATCGTCAGTTGAATAAGCTGACCATCAAGAACAAGTACCCGTTGCCAAGGATAGACGAGTTGTTCGATCAGCTTAAGGCGGCCTTGGTGTTTTCAAAGATAGATTTGCGGTCTGGATATCATCAACTTAAGGTGAAGGAAGCAGATATCCATAAGACAGCTTTTCGGACAAGATACGGGCATTATGAGTTCTTAGTAATGCCGCTCGGGTTGACGAACGACCCAACCGCGTTCATGGATATGATAAACTGGGTTTTTCAACCTTACTTGGATCGGTTCGTCGTTGTGTTCATCGACGACATCCTAGTGCATTCCAAGTCTGAGGAAGAACATGATGAGCATCTCCGGATAGTGTTGCACGTGTTAAGGGAGAAGAAGCTATATGCCAAATTCAGCAAGTGTGAATTTTGGCTTAAGGAAGTTGCATTCTTAGGGCATGTGGTGTCTGCAGAAGGGATAAGGGTGGATCCTCGAAAGATTGAGGCAGTGTTAGATTGGAAACCACCTAAGTTTGTGGCTGAGGTTCGTAGTTTCTTGGGATTGGCAGGCTACTACAGAAGATTCGTGGAAGGGTTCTCATCAACAGCCGCACCTTTGACAAAGTTGTTGAGAAAGGAAGTACCTTTTGTATGGACAGATAAGCAATAGGAGAGTTTTAAGAAGCTTAAGAGGGTTTTGACTGAAGCTCCGGTTTTGATTCAACCTGAGGCAGGGAAGGATTTCGTGGTGTACTGCGATGCTTCTCATATAGGATTGGGATGTGTACTGATGCAGGACGGGAAGGTAGTCGCTTATGCGTCTCAGCAATTAAGGCCACATGAGGTTAACTATCCGACTCACAATTTGGAATTGGCGGTAGTGGTCTTTGCCCTTAAGGTATAGAGGTACTACCTATATGGAGAAAAGTCAGTGATCTACACAGACCATAAGAGCCTTAAGTAACTGCTGACTCAGAAAGAGCTGAACCTGAGACAGCGAAAGTGGGTGGAGTTATTAAAGGACTACGATTATTCCATAGAGTATCACCCGGGCAAGGCGAATGTGGTAGTAGATGCCTTAAGTCGAAAAGTAGTGTCAGATCTGAGGGCGATGTTTGCATATCTTAGCTTGTATAACGACGGAAGTTTATTGGCAGAATTACAAGTCAGGCCGACATGGTTGAATAAGGTGAAAGAAGGACAGTTGGCAGATGATGATTTAAGTGCTAAGTTGCGGCAAGTGCAAAGTGGGGAGTTAGAAAACTATGGTGTTAACAGTGAAGGAGTGCTGTGTTTTCATGGCAAGGTCTGTATGCCAAAGAATAAGGAGTTAAGGCAGAGAATTCTTCAGGAATCACATAGTAGCCCTTATGCTATGCATCCTGGAGGTAGTAAGTTGTACAAAGATCTACGGGAACAGTTCTGGTGGCCTTGTCTTAAGTGGGAAGTTACAGAATTTGTAGGGAAGTGCTTAACGTGTCAGCAAGTTAAGGCTAAACACCAGGTTCTGTTAGGATTGTTTCAGCCGATAAAGATTCCACAGTGGAAGTGGGAGAGAATCACCATGGACTTCGTTAGTGGGCTTCCCTTTATGCCTACTAAGAATGATTCGGTATGGGTGATAGTGGATCGATTGGCAAAGTCCGCGCATTTCATACCAGTGCGGGCTGACTATTCTTTACAGAGGTTGGCGAGGTTGTATGTGGCAGAAATTGTGAGGTTGCATGGAGTACCGGTGTCAATTACTTTAGATAGGGATCCAAGGTTTACGTCTCGATTTTGGAAAGCATTACATCAAGCTTTAGGCATCAGATTGGATTTCACTATGGCATTTCATCCACAGTCAGACGGTCAATCTGAGCAAGTGATCCAAGTATTGGAAGATATGTTGAGGGGCTGTGCAATAGACTTCAGAGGAAGTTGGGAAGAATACTTGCCTTTAGCAGAATTTGCATATAATAACAGCTATCAAGCCAGTATTTGGATGGCACCGTATGAAGTGCTGTAGGGACGGAAGTGTCGCACACTTACGTCTTGGACAGAATTAGGGGAACGTCAAGTTTTGGGTCCAGAGATTGTGGCAGAATCCGAGGAGAAGGTTACGTTAATTCAGACACGGTTAAAGGAGGCATCCGACAGGCAAAAGTCGTATGCGGACCTTAAGCGGAAGGAAATAGAGTTTGCTATGGGAGATCAGGTGTTTCTTAAAGTTTCGCCTTAGAAGAAGGTGATGAGATTTGGTCGCAAAGGGAAGTTAAGCCCAAGGTTTATAGGACCTTATCGGGTATTGAAGCGAGTTGGACCAGTGGCATACCAATTAGAGTTGCCTCCGGAGTTGAAACAGATGCACGATGTATTCCATGTTTCTATGCTACGTCGTTACCGATCGGATCCATCTCATGTAGTGCCAGTTGAGAATGTGGAGCTAAGACCAGATTTGCCCTACGAGAAAGAGCCGATTCAGATCTTGGAGTGAGATGTGAAGGTATTACGGAGGAAATCAGTTCTTTTAGTCAAAGTGTTATGGCGTAATCATGGATCGGAAGAAGCTTCATGAGAGCTGGAAGAAGCAATGCGACAGCAATACCCCCACTTATTTTAGCCAGGTAATTTCGAGGTCGAAATTATTTTAAGGGGGTAAAACTGTAATATCTGGGATTTAGGGGTTGTGCATTTTGCTTAAATATATGTGGAAGCATGCCTGTGTGAATTTTGAATGCGTTTTATGAATTTTGAGAACTTTAGAGTGTAGGTGAATGCCTTAGAAAATATTGTGTTTTAAGTTTTAAAGAGGAGCTAAGCTTGATAGGCCTTACGAGAATTTGTAGGGAAAATTAGACACAAGATTGGGCTTGGAAAAGTGGCAAGGAGGCGCCACTTAGGGCCTTAGTAAGTGACACCACAAGTAGGGTAAAAGGGCCTAGGTTCGAGCAGCAAGGGACGCAAATAGGAGTTTTATTTTGCGGCAAGGAGGAACAGAGGTGGACGGCAATGGGACACTGAGGGGATGAGCTGTAGATGTGATTAAATTCCTTTTAAAATTCGGCTAGGGGCAAAGGATAATTGTTGATTATTCAAATTATTTTTGAATGGGTGAAGAAGAGAAGTTTTAGGAGAAAGACAAGGGATTGAATTGAGAGAGTATGAGTTGGCCGAATATGGGGCTTTGGAGGATGGTATTTTCGGTTTTGGTAATAGTAGGAAGGGTGTGCCGAAATTCATTCTTTTCTCATCTTTCTCTTTGAGCCGAAAATCTCTAAATTCAACTTGTGCTCTTTTCTTTTCAATTTTTCAAAAGCTGAAAGTAGGATTCTCTTAGCCATTGCCGATTCTCCCTAAAGCCTCGTACTCTTCCTTTTCATTCTTGTTGAAGCCGAATCTCCCTATTGTCCATCAAGCCGAATCCATAACTCCTTACTATTCTCTCTTCTAAGCCGAAAGTTCTTTTCATTGTCACCAATGGAAACGATTTCTTCTAAGCACCAAGAGCCGATTGTCAATTAAACTCCAAAAAGCCAAAACCAATTGATCAACATCTAGCCCATAGCCGAATATCTCTGTAGGTTCAAGCAAAGGTGTAGTTGATTTCAGCAGTAAGGGTAAGGATTCAATTGTCGTCGTTTTATTTCTTTTCTTTTAGCCAAATTTAAGACTCTAATCCTATTAGTGTTTTTGGCCGAAACTTTGAAGAAGGTTTCGGGATTCCTATTGTAGTCGACTTCAAGAGAGGATCTTTCGAGAATTTAAGATCTGAGGTAAGTGAGGTGTGATTTAGGCCAAAGGCCATTTGCTATGATCCATTAAGAGTAAGAATCGACACTAACATAGGATTATGCAGGGATTTCGACATCTCTATAGCCAAGTGACTATTTTCGGGATTTAGATCCACGAGGTAAGGGAATATGAACATTCGGCCAAGGCCATAATAAGTGTTAGTGTCTAACCGATTCTGACATTGATTTATTAGTAGGAGTATAAGCTGTTTCGGCAGACTTTCGGGATTCAGTGAATACGATAGTAACCAGGTGTGTAGCCCTACACTAACTCCTAATAGATCTATGGTATTGATATTAGTATATGTGTTAATGAAACTATGAAAATATGGCTAAAGGTACCAGTTAATGGTACGGTGGATTCAAGTACGTTATCCATTAATGCTCTGTTAATAATGTCGTGAATATTGAACATGACACATATGAGAACTTGTTACGAATGTGAAATAAGGTAAATTGCATTATTTCTGCATGTTTGTATGACACATGGGCATACGGGTGATATTCAAAAGGGGAAGTGATCTGGTGGTTTTTACCACGTTATCTGGTGACTCATGTCACATAATCTGAATATGGTGACTAATGTCACGTATTACTATATGGTGACTTTGTCACATTATCTGGTGGCTATGCCACAATTTATAAGGGCGATGTGCAAGTCGTCTGCAGCGGCTGCCTTCGATGGTGTGTAGCGGATGGAGGGTCGATTTAGTAATCCCCAAGGTGTGATGGCAGGTACGGGTGATGTGTAGAGGATGGATATTTAGGTTTGGGCTCGGGATTGCATCATTGTTTATAATTGTTTTATATATGATTTGTTGTGCCTAAATCGTTGGGACTTTGTGTTGGCTGTTACACACTGAGTCTGTTTGACTCACCCTGTTGTGGGATATCTTTTCAGTTGACACTCAGTAAATGAACAGGGTCGGCAGGAAACTTAGGGGTGGCCATGCTCAGCTTAGAGTTATCTTATTTTTAGTTTATTTTATTTTATTTTTAAGATTTGGATTTATTTCGGGTTATGCTTTGATGTAATAAGGCCATTACTATTAACTGTTTTAAGCATGCATTTTATTTGGTTTATTATGCGATTATTATTAAATCAAGATTAAATAACTTTTCTTAAAAATTAAATTTTAAATGTTTTGACACCTAAACACAAACGATTTTCAATTTAAAGATAGACTCTAAAAACTCGACAACACTTTTAACTTATTGATTTCAAGTACAAATAAAAATATTGTTTTAATAAAATCTAGTCTTCAAGAACAACACCGTTTTCAATTTGAACTCAACACAAATCAAATTTTCTTCAAAACTACCCAAAATTTCCAAAGTAACAAACAAGTTTTGAACTGTTTTACTCAGGGAACATACCAGATCCGGTCAAGGCTCGTGGGCCGGGTTTGGGGTGTTTCATGAATTCACCGTCAACTTTTTATCTCAGACGTAACGGAATAGAATACCAATAGAAGATAGAGGAATACTGATCATAAATAAATCAGACCAATGATGCTTTCATCAGAAAACGAGCAATTACAAATACCTCTAAGAATGTAAGAATACATAGAATACTCAGAAGAGATAGTCATAAATTACTCAACTGTAGCTGTCATACTCAAACATCTTTACGATTCAAACATCATTCTTCTGACTAATTCTATCGTCACTAATTCCATAATATTCCATTCACTAACAAAAATCAATTCAAAAGAATTCCCAGTAAGTACAGTCTTTAGACATCATACCTGAATGAGTCGATTAGCCAAGATTAACTTCTCCTCTAACCGTGGCACTGTACATTCCAAATAATCTTTAGAAAAATCTGATATCTCTCTTATAACTATTTTCTACTAGATAAGTCATTCTCATCTCTGATCACATTATTAATTATTCCACCACTGAACTCTTTAGTTCCCTACTTTTGAGCTTATTCAACGTAAATCTCGTGAACTTCGTCATATAATACTATACCGGTAAGGGGGTAAAGATTGTAAAGCCTTTAAATTTCTGACACTCATACGTACATGCATATAGCATAGCATTCAATACCAACACAATATCATGTACTTTGATTACACATCTCTAGGTTTCTACTAATCATGAACACATTTTCAAATATCTTAGTAACACATTCAGCACTATCACATATGAATATTAACCAATCGTAATAAGCTCATCTCAAAACATTTTTTTCTTGTTATTCACTGCAAAAAGTCACTCTAATTTATCGAAATGCAATGTTCAATCGGAACGATAACACTTTATCCATATTTTTCAGCTTATGGCTAATTCATTATATCCATTAACACATGCATATCACCACAAATCATAGAGAATCAATTTAGGCAAATCGATATATTCACTAAGTTACACGAACTTACTTAACCCCTTTTCAGCATTATTGATGGTAACATCTCCACTTTAACCAAAATAAATTTCATCAGAGTCGGGAGATATCACACTATCATAGTTCACTTATGGCATTTATAGCTAGACTCTTGCACACGCCATGTTAGTTCGAGAATCGACTAGCTCTAATACCACTTAAATGTAGCACCCCTTACCTGTATCCGTCACTGAAATAGGGTACGAGGCATTACTAGACTTAATCACCCATAACCGATCATTTCCGAGTCACAAATTTCCATCCAAATTTAAAACTTTTCATATTCAATCATAGAGTCCCTAATATGGACCTACAAGGCCCAAAACATGCTTTGGAAGCGGTTCACGACTAAACCGAGAAATTTGGAATTTCACAACACTTAGAAATTTTTTCTTAAAAACAGAGTCTCCCTCAATATGCATCCTCAACAACTCTTATAAATGCATAATTATATCTAATTATCATACCATACCATTGAGCCCAACTTAGCCATTCGACATCAAGACTACTAGCTCATTCAAACATTAGGTATTTAGGCCATAACCCATAATTCATCATGTATCATGCAAACACAGCTCACATCACAAGACATTGGCTTATAAATAATATATATAGGCTTACAATCAATTAGCCTTTATAAGCCAATTAGCATGGCTACATACTACAATAACCTTTAACCATTACAAGCCAATACATTTGGCCGAAACATAATAACACATACACAAAATGACTAAGTCCCTATACATGCCATAGACATAAATACATGAAGATTGTTGATACAATACCAATCAATAACTTGTTAGTGTGATAGAATATCCGACGACCTCCAACTCGAGCTAACATTTGTGACACTATAGGAAAAAAGAAAGGAAGGGGGGTAAGCATTATAGCTTAGTAAGTAGGTATGTAAATAATAGGTGATCTATTAATAGGCTTTTATAAATCTTCACAATATGTTCTCAAGATAATACAATCATAATTGCACATAGTTCCACTATTTATTCATGTTCATCTCAAGTTGTCTACTCGAATCACAGTCACTAAATTATTTCTATCTCAAACTACGGAACTCCAAATTATGATCTGCTAATTTTCTTTGAAACTAAACTCACATATCTACTTATCATAAAATTTTCAGAATTTTTGGTTTATCCAATAAGTACAGTTTATTATTTAAAGTCTCCCTTGTTTTGTTGTCTAACAGTTTCGATCCTTATTCACTAAAAATTAATTATCTCTTCATACGGGATTTAGATGATTCTCTTGTTTGTTTCTATTCAAGGTAGACTCATTAGTAAATTTCAACATATAAATTATAAACCATAATTATTTTTATATAGTTTTTAATGATTTTCCAAAATCGAAACAGGGGATTCCAATATCATTCTGACCCTATCTCACAAAAATTTAAATATATCAGAGTATGAAATTCTTTCACTTACACCGTTTCTTTTATGAAAAAATAGACTCAATAAGCTTTAATTTAAGATCTTATTCAACTTCTAAGTCAATTTCCACCATTTTTGGTGATTTTTCAAAGACACATAACTGCTGCTGTCCCAAAACTATTTTGTTGCTAAATTTTCTCTTTCATAATTTCACTTACTCCATTTCATCTTACCGAAGGTTCGATCAAATATTGTGCACATTATTCATAAATTTTCACACTTATACCTGCACTTACTCATCACATAGTCATATTCAATTACATTTAGTTGTTACATGATCAGAAGTATTTTCACTTAGTCAATTTCCCGTTGAACTCATTAGAATAATAGCAGATACACGGTGGCCTGCACATACTACCACCCTTGTAGCCGAAGCTATCTGGTGAACATAGTAGCCTGCACTTAGTACTACACATGTGACCAAAACCATCACTTACACATAGTGGCCTACACTTAGTACCACACACATGACCTAAAACCATCTCGCAGCTCTCTTGTACACATAGTGGCTTACACTTTGTACCACACATGTGACCTAGCTACCTCATTCGTATCTTTTCCATTCTGAAGGTTCAACTGGGAATTCTCACTTTTCAACATTTTACCAATTCATCCATTAGCAATCACAATTCATAATTTACATCAAATAATTACTCCATATTCAACCATATCTCATATAATGTAACAAAATATTAAAAAATAAATAAAAAAATGATGTATTATTTACATACAAACTTACCTCGGTAGCACAATAGGTGAAAAGGACTTATTCGTCAATTTCTCATTTTTCCCTCGTTATAGTTCCAAACATCGTTTTCCTTGATCTATAATATCACATTTAATTTATTTATAAGTCACATTATTTAATGTGACCCCAAAATCATATTATGGTAAAATTATGTTTTGCCCCTAAAGTTTCACATATTTACAATTTTGCCCCTAGGCTCGTAAAATGATTTTCATTCAATTTCTTTGTACTTTAAGCCTAGTCAAACCATTTTCATAACTATAATAGTCCATAATTTCCATTAAAACACACTTTTATGACACATTTTATAACTTTTACAAATTAGTCCTTCTAGACATTTTCACCGAAAATCACTTAGTAAAAGTCATTTTTCTAACCATAAACACGCATTTTCTACCATTAAACACAAAAATACACACATATTCATAATGGGTCAAAAACTTAGACTTTAACCATATCTCAAAAATTAGTTGTAGAAATAGATAGATCTTGTTACGAGGATTTCAAAAACGTAAAAATCATTAAAAACAGGGCTAAAATGGACTTACAATTGAGCTTGGAAGCTTGAAAAACCCTAGCCATGGTTTCCCCTTATGAAAGTTTTCCATGGGGTTGAAGATGGACAAAAATTGGTTTTTAATTTTGTTTTTAATTCATTTTAATAACTAAATGACCAAAATGCCCTTAATGAAAAACTTTGGAAACATGCCTAACCATGTCCATTTTTGTCCACCAACTTAAAAAATGGTCTAATTACCATATAAGGACCTCCAATTTAAAATTTCATAACAATTGGACACCTCTAGCATGTAGAACTCAACTTTTGCACTCTTTACAATTTAGTCCTTTTGACTAAATTGAGTGCCCAATTGTAAAAATTTTCGAATGAAATTTTCACGAAATTATTTCGTGAAATAGTAGACCATAGAAATAGAAGAAAAAACAAAATTTTCCTCGTTGGATTTGTGGTCCCAAAACCACTGTTCTGACTAGGCCCAAGTTCAGGCTGTTACACCACTGATACGCCGAGTCCCTCAGAAGTGATATAGCACTTTTCAAGTCACTCCTCCGGTGTGTAAGAAAGTTCATAAAATGCCCGGATAGAATTTTCAAGCCTGAATTCTGCTCTCTCGGGATCATCACCGACATTTACTCTAAATTTATTAGCCTCTTGCTTTCGAATCTTATCGACTGGAGGCTTGTTCAGCCTTACCAATTCCACACCTTGGAGAGCTACGGGAACCGGATGATGATTAGGTGGGGGTGGTGGATGTTGGGCAGCCAGATTTGTTTGAACAAACTCGGCAAACCACTCATTCAAACTTGGGCAGGAGCCGGCGTATTACTTTCAACATCATCAACTACTTCTCGTTGGGATCCATTTAGTATATGAAAACACAATTTAGATTGTCAGGAGTCGCCACACTATCACAATTTATATATGGCATGTATAGCTAGACTCTTACACACACTAGGTTAGTTCGAGAATCGACTAAACCATAGTTCTAATACCACTAAATGTAACACCTTTTACCCGTATTCAACGCTGAAACAGGGTACGAGGCATTACCGAACTTACATCGCAAGTAAACATGAAAATCGAGTTAGAAATTTGCGTCCAGATTAAAATCATTCATAATCAATCATAAAGTCCTTAATACTAGCCTACGAGGCCCAATACATGCTTTGGTAGCGGTCTGGGACTAAACCGAGAACGTAGGGAATTATTATCAAACATAGAAAATTTTTGCTAGAAACAAGGGTTTGGGACACGCCAGTATGGGCAGGCCGTGTGGTGACACACACCCGTGTGGAAAATTAATTTTCACAAAAATAAGTGCAGACTTCACACAGCCAGGGCAAACGCCCGTTTTTTAGGCCACGCCGTCCACACGGCTGAGACACACGCATGTGTCTCTGCCCGTGTGCTCAAATTCGAACATTCTGTTTCTCAAAATTAAGGTGCAGGGGACACACGACCAAAATAGATGCCCGTGGAACAGGCTGTGTGGCACACACGGCCTAGACACACGTCCGTATGTCTACCCGTGCGGACAAAATAAGGATATTTACTAAGCTATTTGCCACCCTCATTTGCACACACTTGTACACGACTTCAATAGCATAATCCATAGCACAAACAAGCAACCAATACCATCCTAACTAAGGCCTAAACATGTCATTTAAAAAGCCAACATCTATCATTCTTAAAACATCATACTTTGTCAAACTCAAACATATTAGTATGTATAGTCTAGCCCAATTTCACTAACTTACCGTCAAGCCAATTCTCCTTATTTAACACCTAAGTTATTAAGCCACAATCATTCATCCACCAAGAAAATAAAAGGCATATCACAACTAACATTAGCCCATGCATAACTTACATCCAATTAAACCAAAATGCAGATTATCCTAAATATGCAAACTATTTGAATGAAATAGATTTTAGCAAAATTAAACACAATTTGCAACAATTATAACATAAATAAACTAGGACAATTACTTTAATTAAACTCAATTTATTATCAACATGCTTAAAAACATTCAAAAAAATCCCATGGCAACTCAATTTTTCATGAGTTTGGAAACCGTATTAGGTCCTTTTGGAATCCTTTACTTAGTAAATATGCATTTTATTGATCCTTATTTACTAAGGGTTTCTTAGCATTCGTGTGAGGTAACAGGGACATGTTAGGTTTGAAACAGTATAATCACACAAATTTAAAAACTATGCAGATAACAGATCTTGGTCAGAGTTGTTATGCAACCTGCAATTTAATCGGGTTAGGATCTAAATTAAGCATGCACATTTCAATTATGTGTTCACTAGTTGTCGTCTGGTCAGGATCGCTCAGCTAATTCAGATATATTTCAATCACGTATGAACGAAATATAGACTTGTTTCTAATTGAAAATATGATCGATTGAGGCACAAACATTATAAGCATGAATCAAATAAATATTATTTAATCAAAGAAATCATCATAGCTTAAATAAAATTAAGCTAACATTGTTGCAAACAAGAACAAAGAACGCATAGCAAACATTTTCAGATTAAATCAAAGAAAAGAAATATTAAACCCAAATCAAAGTGGCTGTCACCCAAGACTCCGATCGACGAGGCTCCTTCGCTCCTTCACTTTGCTCTTTTGCTAATGGCTCTCTAAGGTGGTCGACCAAGGGCTTTTTAAGAGGTTTAAAAATCTCTATGAAGAGATGATACTAGGCATGGACAATGGAAAATGCTAAGAGAATTGAGAGAAAAGAGAGAATGATGAAGGATGAGGGATGATGAATGAATGAATGAGGGGGTCTTATTTATAGGTGAGGAGAGGGGGATAGTTTGCTAAAAATAGGAGCTTCCATCTCTTCAAGCATCTTCAAAGGGTGGTTGGCCATGAATTTAGGAAAGTGAGCTGATTTTTGCTCAATTTAAGTGCCACAACAACTCAGGACTGAGACTCGGTCAAGTGCAAATCTTCAGGCAAATCTCTAATTTCTTCAACATTGCAAGGACCTTGTGCAATTAAACCAAAAAGTGGTTTATGTGGACAGCCATGTGTAGTTGAAAATTGGGTTGACTTGGTCTCCAATTTGGACGGTTTTGTAATCCAACAAAGCTATCAGTCCTGTCCCAAATAAATCAATAAATTAGAGGACCAAAGAATAAAATTTATCCAATTTAAATAATTAATTATAACTCAAATTATTAATGGAAAATCTAAAAATGAATATTTAAATATAATTTTATATTTTGTTATTTAATTTAATCATGCATGGCCCATTTCATGTCTTAAAAATATAATATGCTCAATTTAATATAAAATAATCCATTTTATGCATGAAATATTTTCACATATTTCATTAATTTATTAAACAATTACTTAGTTTTGTAACAATCTGTTTTAGGGTCAAATCAGAATAGTGGTTTCGGGACCAAAAATCTGAAGTAGAAATATTTATTATGATAATATTTTAAGGTCTACAATATGGTTGAATGATTGTGTGAAATTTTTGTTAAGAAATTTTATCGATAGAATGCCCAATTTGACTAATATGATTAAATAGCAAATGGTGCAAAATGTGTGTTCTAGAAGCTAGAGGTGTCTAATTGCTATAAAATTTTAAATTGGAGGTCCTTAAATGGTAATTAGACCATTATACCTTAAGATGGACAAAAATGGACATGGCTAGGAAAAAAATTTCAAAGTTTAAGTGAAGAGCATTTTGGTAATCTAGTAAATTAAGACAAAATAACTAAAATAAAAGATGGCATCTTCTTCAATTTCATCCGCATAGCCAAACTGTAATATCCCGGGTTAGGGGCTATTTTGTGTTGCATGATATTGCATGTGGTTGGTGTGCTGTGTTGCTATTTCGGTGTTTTAGGGGTTTAATTATAGGCTAGGTGTATGCCTGAGTAGGTAGGAAAATTTTAGTTTTTGGCCTTAGGTGTGGGGAGCTGATAGAGTTGGGGCTTAAGAAAATAAATTGGAGTTTTATTGCACAAAAGAGGAGCTGGTGGAGTGGCAAGCATGCGCCACATGGGGGAGCTTGAGGTGGCGCGTCATCTTCGGAGAGGGAGGTCCAGTGTTCGAGTGCAGAGTCCTCTTTTTACTTCTTTTTGGGGACGGCATGGAGGAGAGGTAGAGGCTAGTGAAACTCGCTCTGGACTTTGTCAACCCATTTGAATGGTGGGTGGAGAGTAGATTTAGGATGTTGACTTGTTCAAATAATTTGAACTTGTGGCTAGGAGTATTTGGGGGGATATGGCCGAATATTGGGGAGTTGGAAGGGGAAATGACGGCATAGTGGGGATGAGGGCAAGCCGAATGTACCTTGCATTTTGGTACATTTTTCGGTCACATCTTGGTAAGCAAAAGTCCTCTCACTTTCACTCTTTCTTTCATCTATTGGAACAGAAGTTAGCACCCATTCTTTTCATACTTTCTTCTTTTCTTCTCTTGAAACATTGGTAGCAGAAATTGCCTTACTCTCTTTTGACTTGTGCCACCAAATTAATGTTCTCTTCTATATCATCTTCTTGATCCCCATTTTGTTGAGCGAAACTTGTCTTCCAAAGCATTTTCTCCATTCTTTTTCTTGCTCAAAACCGAAAGTCCAAGTAGCCTTGCCGAATGTGCTTTGTTCCTCTCCATATTCTTGGTAACCGAATCTATCTTCTCTCCTAGAAGTCCTCTTTTGGCCGAATATTGGATATTGGTAAGCCTTGGCCGAATGGCCATTTAGTTTCTTTCTTTTTCTTAATCAATTCAAGTTGTTTTAAAATCGTATATGACAACTATTGATGAGTGTCATCTTTATGTTGGAACAAGCTGCATCATAGGACAACGGGGACTTGAAGCGATCAAGTGGAGTTTCTACCTTGGTTTAACCATTTGATAAGTGGTGGTAAGAAGAGTAGTTGTTAGTCTATTCTTTTGGATTTCGATAAGATTAGGATTCAAGTGGATTAACTGTTCATCTGTTATGGTGTAGCCGATTGCTAAGGGAGAAGCACTGTTGGGTTCAGGATTTGGTAGGAAACCAAATCGAGAGTAAGGTAAGGGTTCAACATTAACCCCCTTGAGTGTATATGTCTTTGGCCGAATGGTTTTAGTGCCTAATGCTGTGTTGGCCGAATGTTGCAGGAGTTAGTAATCGGGGGACTTAGATCGCTTTTGTCAGGATTTCTAGACTCGTGTTATCAGGTGTGTAACTAACACCTTGACACTTAGTAATATTTTTAATAATAAACCGATTTGCCTGTTAAAACTATAACAGTATGATGGACAAGTGAATACCCAAATGGGGTATGTGGACGATTCGGGTAAGTCTGTTCTATTATGAGTACTAATAATGAGGTATAATATCATGACCTATGTTTTGTATGTATGCTATGATGCTTGGTATGTTGGCATAATATGCATGACTTGCATGAGATGCATGATTACATGAGTATGGTATGTTGATGGGTGATACGAGTGGAGGAAAAGTGATATTTTTGTCGACGAGCACACCGGTGCTTTGGTAGCACACTTTGTGACTTTGGGTCACAGAGGTTTGGCACCTCAGAGGTTTGGTACCTCAGCGTCTCGTCCCAGTGGCTCGGTACCACGAGTGGGTTGGCCCCTGAGATGATTATACGGGATTGACGCCCGTTGTTTTGGTAACACACGATGGGTTGGCCCCATCACCAGATTTGTGACTACGGTCACCAGTGCTTTGGAAGCACATTGTGTCTTTGGGACACCAGAGGTTTGGCACCTCATTGCGACTTGTCCCTGTGGTTTGACCACCGTGGGTTGGCCCCATTTGAGATATGGGATTGTCGCTAGTGTTTTGGTAGCACACGATGGGTTGGCCCCATCATCGTTGGATTTGTGACTTGGTCACCAAGTGCTTTGGTAGCACAATTGTGTCTTTGGGACACAAAGTGGTTGGGTACCACATTGACGGATATTATGTGTTTGGGACATCGTTGTTTTGGTAACACATCGCGGATTGTATGTCACCGTGGTGGTTTGGTACCACACGGGGTAGAAAGGAGTATGGAGGGTTAGGATCGGGTTGCATTGATTGTATTGCT
Organism: Gossypium bickii; assembly: GCA_025503065.1. Classification (NCBI taxonomy): domain Eukaryota; kingdom Viridiplantae; phylum Streptophyta; class Magnoliopsida; order Malvales; family Malvaceae; genus Gossypium; species Gossypium bickii. The sequence goes on along the minus strand of CP106713.1, from coordinate 81,997,126 downwards.
ATGTATGATGGGTGTTAGCATGTTGTTTTATCGGGAGCGGGATTTACACTTCGAGTCACTCGACTCACCCTCTCCTTTGACATTTCGGGTGACTCGTGACGCGGACTTGGAGCCGGGATGGACTCGGGGTGCACATGCCATGCTTTAATAAGAGTTTGCTCAGACTTTTGCATTTGGGTATTTTAACTTATTGATTTTTATTTGGGTTTAATTTGGATTTGTAAAAGGCCTTTTTATTTATGATTTACGATGCTTATGTTTTAATTAAATTCTGATATGCCTTAACAAAATAAGTTGGTATGATTTTCACTAAAACTTGGAAAGATAACGAATTCAAAATCATAAGCATAATGTGTTTTAAACTATACCATCGGGTATCACACTAAGTTTTGGGATAAGCAAATACAAATGGTTTTCAACTCAAAACTGTAGTTCTTCTAAGTGTAAAAGTGTTTTATGTATCACTAAGTAACTAATGAGGTTTTAAATGGTTTAAACTCGGTATAACTACAAACTCGCTAAGTTTTCAAAATCTTGGGTTTCCAAATACATCAATCTGTTTTTCAAACAAGACTACTCCAAATTTGTTTTCCCACATCGTGATTTCACTCACTTTTAAATGGAAAATCTAACTTTTCAAAAACGATTTCCGTAGCATGCCGATTCGGACGTGGAGTATTGTCGGGTTTGGGGTGTTACAATTGTGGTATCGAGCTAAGTTCAAAAGCTCTACTGTGGGCTTGAGGCCCAATCTGTTTTCAAAAGTTTGTTTTAAGTGTTTTTGGGATGGAATACATGGTTTACAAGGCATGGCACCGAGTCTCCGGCACTCGGTTGCCTGTGTAAGTAACTCTAAACTCTTACGTGAATTATTATTTGTAGAAGGGTAGGTGATATGGAACGTAGTTAGATTTATAGGATTGGAACCCTAGGATTAGATCACTCAAACACTCGAACTAAAGCATAAGACTTAAAGCACTAAACCAATCTATGACTCGACCACGGGGCTAGGGTGTGGTAACTCCCGCACGCATGTCTAGGAGAGGATCGGAAGAGCTTGGTATTTAAGTAGTCCTCGTGACTCACCTCCTCTTCGCAGTATCCCACCAGTGCGTAGCTCGAGTTCACTACGACCAAGAAGGCTCACCATAGACTTAACCTAACGACTAAAACCCAGAAAAAGGAATTAGCCATGTTTTCAAAAATACAACAACAACAACCCTAATGTTTTTATACTTTTTGCAATAAACTCTTTCAAAACCGAAAATGTCACATTTACAACAATTTTCTTGAAAAACCCCGATTTATGGAAAATTACAAAAAAAAGCCTTAGTGGTAAATTTACTAAAATGCCTCGGTTTATAAAATAGCAACTCAATGATTTTGCCCCAAAATTTCAATGATGTTCTGAAATTCAAACATTCGATTTGCAAAATATCAATCGGAAATTTGATTTTGAAAATTTCTACAAAACCTCGATTTGTGAAAATTACTAAAATACCCACGGTTTCCAAAAGCGAAGTATTTTACAAAATTTTCAAAGAACACTCTTGAATTTTGGAATTTCAAATTGACCAGCTTTTCTGAAAGTTTTAAAATATCTTTATTACGAAAATACCTGTAGGAAAATGACGAAAATACCCTTGGGCTAAAATGGCAAAGAATGATCCAGAAGAGTGAATAGGTATGGAAAGGGTTAAGGAATGTATGTATAATCTCTTTTGGATGAATAGGATAGAAGATTGAAACCTTGGTTGCTCGAAAGAACCCCTGAATAAACTCTATCCATAAAATTTCTTTGCGGTTAAGAAAGTGGAACGATACTAATGCATAAAAATCTTTTAATCAGATACGTAGGAAGATTAGACATGAGCACTCGAGGCGGACGTGGCCGTAATACTCGTGGTAGAGGTAGGGGTAGAATGGCGGTTTACGAACCCGTAGGATCAGTCAAGGGTCGAAAATGAGATGCTGGTTTCGCCACCGGTGGAGGTGGTGAGTTCCGGATCGACCGAGAGCGATGCGCGTGTCACGCGAGCGATCTTTGCGGGTGTTGGAAAGGGTAGCGTGGTGTAAGTGGTGGTGCGGGAGTTAGGAAATCATTCTCGAGCAACTCCGGGCTAACGGGGCCGAATTTTTCCGAGTGTATCGGGTGTTGCTCCTAGCACCGCCGAGTATTGGTGGAGGCAACCGAGGCGGATCATGGGACGATCTGGACTTGACGATCGAGGAGAAGCTTAAGGGCATCGATCGCTTCTCGGGATGAGTCATACCGATGGTGGCTCACGGTTCGGACAGTGTGACGGTGAGGATCGACATGGGATTATTTCGAGTTTGCATATCAAAAGAAATACATCGGGGCTAGCTACATCGACTCCCAAAGAAAGGCATTTCGAGGCTTGTTCAGGAGTAAATCATTCTTGAGTCGGTGAGTTCCCGGCCGAGTAGGTATGCCAGGGGCATTGTAGCCACTGAGCATGAGAGGTGTGTTCGTTTCGAGGATGGTCTACGAGACGAGTTGAGGCCGCCTTTGCTGCTCCACGGCCAGAGCGCAAGTTTCTTGTCTTAGTCGAGAAGGCTAAGGTAGCCGAAGGTGTTAAGGAGTCGGTAAGACAGAGCATGGACAGGAGTAGGCTTAAGAGGAGCTTTGGGTCTTCGGGATCGTCTGGCAATCCGCAGAAGAGGGCTAGACCGAGTGGGCAGAATCAGTCTGCTAGATTTGTTCTTCGCTAGGCGGACCGCCGCGCATGTAATGTCGGTGTGGGAAATCTCATTGGTGGTGCTGTTGTTGGGTGGTGGGAAAGGTTGCTTCGAGTGTGGTTCTCTGGATCATCGCACAGGGATCGCCCGCGTAGGATGGCGAGGATTCTGGATCGAGAGTCGGGCCGTGTCGATTCGAGAGGTAATGGACCGCCACCACAGAGAGGCCGTGGTAATGGCAGAGGTGGTAATGGATTTGGTCGAGGTCGTGGAGCACCGGGCAGGGGTGCGGGTAGTTCTGAGGCACGACAGCCTGGTCTGGTGTATGCAAACTAGGCGCGCGAGAGAGGCGACACGACCGGGACGTAATCACCAGACGTTTTTGATTTTTGGTTCTCCTATAACGCTTTAATTGACTTGGGTTCCACGATTCGTATATTGCTAGTAGTATAGTTGAGACCATGGACTTAGACTCGAGATATCTTCTAGGCAGATGACCGCATTTAGCCCTCTCAGGTCACTCAGTAGTGGTAGATAAGTTGTATAAGGATGTACCCCTAGAACTCAAGGGGTAGTTTTTCTTTCTTGATCCGATGGAACCGCCGTTTGAGGAGTTTGATCGATTCTCGGGATGGTGGTTGGTTAAGTACCGTGCCGTGGTGGATTGCGCGCTAAGCGCATGGTTCTATCGACGGATAAGGAGATGAAGTGATTATGATAGGTAATAGGAGAGATTACTTATCCAATGTGGTGTCGGCCTTAAAAGTCGTGTAAAGATGGTCGGGAAGGTCGCGAAGCGTATGTGGTTCATGTGTATGCCTTGGAGGCTAAGGAATCTTTGTTGAGAAGGTCGCATCTTGTTAAGGAATTTGTTGATGTGTTTCAGAGGAGCTTAGGGTTTACCACCGGATCGTGAGGTAGAGTTTGGGATAGATCTGCTACCGGGGATCGCAAAGTGTCTATTGCTCCATATAGGATGGCACCAAAGGAATTGGTGGAGCTTAAGGCTCGGATTCGGAGAGCTGTTGGACCGAGGCTTCATTAGGCCAAGTGTTTCGCCGTGGAGCGCGGTGGTGTTATTCGTCAAGAAGAAGGGCGGTTCGATGCGGATGTGTATCGACTCATCGCATGGCTGAATAAGTCGACGATTAAAAACAAGTATCCGTTACCACGGATAGATGACTTGTTTGATCACCAAAGGTGCATCGGTGTTTTCGAAGATCGATTTGAGGTCCAGGTACCATCGGTTGAAGGTTAAGGAAGCGGATATCCATAAGGCGGCGTTCGGACTCGATGCGACGCACTACAATTCTCGTAATGCCGTTCGGGTTGACTAACGCCCAGCAGCTTTTATGGATATGATGAATAGGGTGTTTCAGAAGATCTGGACCGTTTTCGCCGTGGTTTTTATTGGACGACATCTTGGTCTACTCAAGGTCGGAAGAAGAGCATGATGCACACTTAAGAGTGGTGTTGCAAGTTTTGAGGAGAAGCAACTCTATGCTAAGTTCGATGAAGTGCGAGTTCGCTTAGTGAAGTGACGTTTTTGGGTCATGTAGTATCGGTGAGGGGATTAGAGTAGATCCTCGGAAGGTTGAGGCGATTTTGGATTGGAAGCCTCCTAAGTCAGTCGCTGAGATTCGGAGTTTCCTGGGTTTGGCGAGGATACTACAGAAGATTTGTTGAGGGTTTCTCGTTAATTACAAAGACCGGATGACTAAGTCATTAAGGAAGGGAGTTCCGTTCGTTTGGACCGAGAAACAGCAGGAGAGTTTTGATAAGTTAAAGAGGATCTTGACTGAGGCTCCTGTTTTGATTCAACCTGAGGCTGGTAAGGAATTCACAGTGTACTGCGACGCATCACATACGGGATTGGGTTGTGTCTTTGATGCGGGAGGGTAAGGTTGTGGCTTACGCTTCTCGGCGGTGAGGCCACACGAGGTCAACTATCCGACGCCTTACGATTTAGAGCTAGCACCGTAGTCTTCGCTCTAAAAAATGGAGGCACTACTTGTACGGGGAGAAGTCAATAGTCTACACAGATCATAAGAGTTTGAAGTACCTATTGACACACGAAGGATCGAATTTGAGGCGGCGTAGATGGGTTGAATTGCTCAAGGACTACGATCGCTCGATCGAGTATCATCGGGCAAGGCTAACGTGGTGGCGACGCGCGTTGAGCCGTAGGGTTGTTTCGAGACTTAAGAGCTTTGTTTGCCCATTTGAGTTTGTATGACGACGGAGTATTTCGCAGAGCTGCGAGTTAAGCCTACTTGGGTTGAAGAGATCAAAGAGAGCTTGATTGGAGGATGAGGTTACGAGTGCGCGAAGGTTACAAAGTGAGAATGGTGGTTTGGAGGGTTGACTTGTCTAATGATGAGGTTCGTGTTTTCAGGAAAGGCTTGTATGCCCAAAGATGTTGGTAGCGGAAGATTCTTCAGAGGCACATAGCGATCCTTATGCTATGCATCCCGGAGGTAGTAAAATGTATAGGGATCTTAGAGAAGCGATTTTGGTGGCACGGCTTGAAGAAAGAAGTGACAGAGTTTGTTGGGAAATGTCCGACTTGTCACAGTCAAAGCGGAACATCGATTATCGTCGGGTTTGCTTCACTGTGAAAATCCCTCGATGGAAATGGGAAAGGATAACTATGGATTTCGTCGGTGGATTACCGCTACGACAAGCAAGAAAGATTCGATTTAAGTTATTGTGGACCGTCGACTAAGTCGGCCCATTTCATTCGGTGAGTAGACTATTCACTTGAGATTGGCGAAGCTTTATGTGTCGAGATAGTGAGGCTACACGGTGTTCGATTTCGATTATCTCGGATAGGGATCCCGAGTTTACGTCGAGGTTCGAGAGCGTTGCATCGAGCTCTGCAGTGCACGCGCTTGGATTTCAAAGACGGCTTTTCACCCGCGATCGACGGGCAATGTGAAAAGGTTATTCAGATCTTGGAAGACATGTTGAGAGGTTGTGTTCGGATTTGAGGCGATTGGGATGAGTTTCTGCCGTTGGCGAGTTCGCCTATAACAACAACTACCAAGCAAGCATCAAAATGGCACCATATGAGGTGACCAGTATGGTAGGAAGTGTCGCTCACCTACATGTTGGACTAGAGTTAGGTGAACGTCAGTTGTTGGGACCCGAGTTAGTTGCTGAGACAGAAGACAAGGTTAAGTTGATTCAGGCTCGTTTGAAGGAAGCTTCGGACCGGCAAAAGTCTTATGCCGATCTTAAGCGAAGGGATATAGAGTTCGCTGTGGGAGATAGTGTTTTCTTAAAGGTCTCGCCTTGGAAGAAGGTGCTGAGGTTTGGCAGAAAAGGCAAGCTAAGTCCGAGGTTCATTGGGCCGTATAGGGTATTGAGACGAGTTGGACCAATGGCGTATCAGCTTGAGTTGCCAGCAGAGCTTAGTCAGATCCACGATGTTTTTCACGTTCGACGATGCTTGGAGGTATCGATCGATCCATCGCATGTGGTAGCAGTGGAAGAGATCGAGGTAAATCCAGACTTGACTATGGAGGAGGAACCTGTGCAGATTCTAGATCGAGATGTCAAGGTTCTACGTAGAAAGTCTGTGCCTTTGGTTAAGGTGCTTTGGCAGAATCATGGTGTAGAAGAAGCCACGTGGGAACCCGAGGATGCGATGAGACAAACAATACCCATAACTCTTTCGACTGTGTAATTTTGAGGCGAAATTATTTTTAAGGGGGTAGAAGCGTAATATCCCGGGTTAGGGGCTATTTTGTGTTGCATGATATTGCATGTGGTTTGGTGTCTTTGTGTTGCTATTTCGGTGTTTTAGGGGTTTAATTATAGGCTAGGTGTATGCCTGAGTAGGTAGGAAAATTTTAGTTTTTGGCCTTAGGTGTGGGAGGCGATAGAGTTGGGGCTTAAGAAAATAAATTGGAGTTTTATTGCACAAAAGAGGAGCTGGTGGAGTGGCAAGCATGCGCCACATGGGGAGCTTGAGGTGGCGTCATCTTGGGGAGAGGAGGTCCAGGTGTTCGAGCTGCAGAGTCCTCCTTTTACTTCTTTTTGGGACGGCATGGAGGAGAGGTAGAGGGCTAGTGAAACTCTACCCTGGACTTTGTCAACCCATTTGAATGGTGGGTGGAGAGTAGATTTAGGATGTTGACTTGTTCAAATAATTTGAACTTGTGGCTAGGAGTATTTGGGGGGATATGGCCGAATATTGGGGGAGTTGGAAGGGGAAATGACGGCATAGTGGGGATGAGGGCAAGCCGAATGTACCTTGCATTTTGGTACATTTTTCGGTCACATCTTGGTAAGCAAAAGTCCTCTCACTTTCACTCTTTCTTTCATCTATTGGAACCGAAGTTAGCACCCATTCTTTTCATACTTTCTTCTTTTCTTCTCTTGAAACATTGGTAGCCAGAAATTGCCTTACTCTCTTTTGACTTGTGCCACCGAATGTTCTCTTCTATATCATCTTCTTGATCCCCATTTTGTTGAGCCGAAACTTGTCTTCCAAAGCATTTTTCTCCATTCTTTTTCTTGCTCAAACCGAAAGTCCAAGTAGCCTTGCCGAATGTGCTTTGTTCCTCTCCATATTCTTGGTAACCGAATCTATCTTCTCTCCTAGAAGTCCTCTTTTGGCCGAATATTGGATATTGGTAAGCCTTGGCCGAATGGCCATTTAGTTTCTTTCTTTTTCTTAATCAATTCAAGTTGTTTTAAAATCGTATATGACAACTATTGATGAGTGTCATCTTTTATGTTGGAACAAACTGCATCATAGGACAACGGGGACTTCAAGCGATCAAGTGGAGTTTCTACCTTGGTTTAACCATTTGATAAGTGGTGGTAAGAAGAGTAGTTGTTAGTCTATTCTTTTGGATTTCGATAAGATTAGGATTCAAGTGGATTAACTGTTCATCTGTTATGGTGTAGCCGATTGCTAAGGGAGAAGCCTTTGTTGGGTTCGAGATTTGGTAGGAAACCAAATCGGGGAGTAAAGGTAAGGGTTCAACATTAACCCCCTTGAGTGTATATGTCTTTGGCCGAATGGTTTTAGTGCCTATCTTTGTGTTGGCGAATGTTGCGGGAGTTAGTGTCGGGGACTTAGATCGCTTTTGTCGAGGATTTCTAGACTCGTGTTATCGGTGTGTAACTAACACCTTGACACTTAGTAATATTTTTAATAATAAACCGATTTGCTGTTAAAACTATAACGAGTATGATGGACAAGTGAATACCCAAATGGGGTATGTGGACGATCGGGTAAGTCTGTTTCTATTATGAGTACTAATAATGAGGTATAATATCATGACCTATGTTTTGTATGTATGCTATGATGCTTGGTATGTTGGCATAATATGCATGACTTGCATGAGATGCATGATTACATGAGTATGGTATGTTGATGGGTGATACGAGTGGAGGAAGCGGTGATATTTTGTCTTGACGAGCACCCAGTGCTTTGTAGCACACTTTGTGACTTTGGGTCACCAGAGGTTTGGCACCTCCAGAGGTTTGGTACCTCAGCGTCTCGTCCCAGTGGTGGCTCAGTACCACACGGTGGGTTGGCCCCACGATGATGATTATACGGGATTAGCGCCCGGTGTTTTGGTAACACACGATGGGTTGGCCCCATCACCGCATTTGTGACTACGGTCACCGGTGCTTTGGAAGCACATTGTGTCTTTGGGACACAGAGGTTTGGCACCTCATTGCGACTTGTCCCCGTGGTTTGACCACCGTGGGTTGGCCCCATTTGAGATATGGGATTGTGCGCTAGTGTTTTGGTAGCACACGATGGGTTGGCCCCATCATCGTTGGATTTGTGACTTTGGCCACCGGTGCTTTGGTAGCACAATTGTGTCTTTGGGACACCGGTGGTTGGGTACCACATTGACGGATATTATGTGTTTGGGACATCGGTGTTTTGGTAACACATCGGATCGTATGTCACCGGTGTGGTTTGGTACCACACGGGTAGAAAGGAGTATGGAGGGTTAGGATCGGGTTGCATTGATTGTATTGCTATGTATGATGGGTGTTAGCATGTTGTTTTATCGGAGCGGGATTTACACACTGAGTCACTCGACTCACCCTCTCCTTTGACATTTCAGTGACTCGTGAGACGCGGACTTGGAGCGGGATGGACTCGGGGTGCACATGCCATGCTTTAATAAGAGTTTGCTCGGACTTTTGCATTTGGGTATTTTAACTTATTGATTTTTATTTGGGTTTAATTTGGATTTGTAAAAGGCCTTTTTATTTATGATTTACGATGCTTATGTTTTAATTAAATTCTGATATGCCTTAACAAAATAAGTTGGTATGATTTTCACTAAAACTTGGAAAGATAACGAATTCAAAATCATAACGCAATGTGTTTTAAACTATACCATCGGGTATCACACTAAGTTTTGGGATAAGCAAATACAAATGGTTTTCAACTCAAACCTGTAGTTCTTCTAAGTGTAAAAGTGTTTTATGTATCACTAAGTAACTAATGAGGTTTTAAATGGTTTAAACTCGGTATAACTACAAACTCTGGCTAAGTTTTCAAAATCTTCGGGTTTCCAAATACATCAACTGTTTTTCAAACAAGACTACTCCAAATTTGTTTTCCCACACTGTGATTTCACTCAGCTTTTAAATGGAAAATCTAACTTTTCAAAAACGATTTCCCCGTAGCATGCCAGATTCGGACGTGGAGTATTGTCCGGGTTTGGGGTGTTACACAAACATTAGAAGAGGAGATATATATAGGGTTTGGCCAAGCTTTCAAGCTCGATTGTAAGTCCGTTCTTGTCCCGTTTTTTACGATTTTTATATTTTTGATATCGTTGTAACTTGATTTAGCTATTTTAGTAACTAATTTGAAAGAAATAAAAAGTCTAAAAGTTTACCCATGTGGAATATGTGTGTATTTTGATGTAAGATGGTAGAAAATGCATGTTTGTTGATTGTTAAATGACTTTTGTAAAGTGATTTTCGGTAAAAAATATCAATTAGGGACCTATTTGTAAAAAGTTGTAAAATGTGTGTTAAAATGTGAATAAATGAAAAATGTGGGCTTTTTGAGTATGAATAAGTTTCGGCTAGGCTTGGGTTTTTAACAAATTGAATGAAATTCATTTTACAAGCCTAGGGACTAAAATGTAAAATGTTAAAAGTTTAGGGGCAAAATGTAATTTTTGCCATAAGGTGTTTTTGGGCTAAATTGAATAATGTGATGATTAAATGAGATGAATTTGGTATTATAGATCAAGAAAAATGAAGTTCGAGTTTAAACCGGGCAAAGAACAAGGTTGTGGACTAAATTGAACTAATAATCGTTTTTCTAATCGAGGTAAGTTCGTATGTTAAATAAGCTTTACTTCAACTATATTTTATTTGCTTAAATTTATGCATGAATTGTGTAATCAACCTTACGGACACATTTGACGATGATTTGGCAAGCGAGAAATCCCAATTAAATCTTAGGAATAGATTAAGATACAAGTGACATGTCACTAGGGTTTTATGTTATGTGATTCCGGGTGCTGGTCCTGTATGTCCTACCGGTGGTTGAGTATATCAGCATATGTTGCAGTTATTTGACAGCTTGTGTAAGCAGCACCGTGTAGCTACGTCTCGATTGATAGCTTGTGTGAGCAGGCCTGTTTATAGCTTGAGAGCGAGCACATATGTGTTATAAGATAAAGGTAGCAATAGCTACAAATGTGGCACTTTGTGTACAAGGTTTCCCTTATATATGATATTTTTATTCCGAGTGGTTCATTGGGTATGACAACGATGAGATTAAGTACAAAATTATTACGAGATTGTATAGGTATGTACTCAAAGCTTATGATTATTAATTCGTGAAATGACGATTTCAAGGTAAGTTGGGATGGAAGTGAATTATGATCATGAGGTTATGGTAAATTATAATATCTTATGTTATATTACTTGCATGATTAATGTATGGTAAGATTTTCTCATTTCTTACATACAGGCTTACTAAGCTATATAGCTTACTCTGTTTATTTTTATATGTTTTATAGTGTCACCAAGCTAGCTCGGATTAGAGATTGTCAGAGATCGTATCACACTATCAAACTATAATTTTGGGTACCGATGATTTTAAACATTTTGAGAATATGGCATGTATAGGGACTTGGTCATTTTGTTGCATGTGTCACTATGATTTGGCCAAAAGTATTGGCTTGTAATGGATAAGTGTTTTATTTTGTATAAGGCCTTGAAAGATGCAATGTCTTGGGATCATTGCATTTAGTTTAACATATTTAATTTTAATCATCACTTCTCAACCATATTGTGTTTTTATCTACCAAGTTCTTAATATAATTTTACAATTAAGTGATTTGACACAAATACAATCCCTGTGGAGGTGATAAATCGATACTTACTTATTACTTGATAACGGCTGTGTACACTTGCACAAACCTACGCGTTATAAGTTTTTGGTGTTGTTGCCGGGGATTGTTAACTGTTGCCATAATCATTTTTTCTGTGAAATTATTTACTTCCAATTTGGTTTATTTCTAACATTACTAACTTATTCTTTTTAATTTTTTGATTTTCTTTTGAGGTGTTTATGAGCATAGATCGGGTTATTGATTTAATCCTTATAGACCCTGAAATTGAGCGAGCTTTTAGATAAAGAAGACGTGAACGAACAGCTCAAAGACAAATCGAGATGGACCTTGGAAATCAGAATCAAAACCAAGGTAATGAAGCCGATCATGTACGAAATCCCATCCTCATTGCCGATGATAGGGATCGATGCATCAGACAATATGCTATGCCACTTTTTAGTGAGTTAAATCTAGAAATTAGAAGGCCAGATATTGAGGTAGCCCAATTTGAATTGAAACCAGTGATGTTTCAAATGCTCCAAATGGTGGGCCAATTCAGTGGTATGCCTACAGAAGATCCACATCTCCACATTCGATTGTTTATGGAGGTGAGTGATTGATTCAAGATAGTTAGTGTGGCTGAAGACGTACTGAGGCTGAAGTTGTTTACATACTCATTGCGAGATCGAGCACGACATGGCTCAATTCATTGCCACCAAATTCCATATCTACATGGCAAGAATTAGCAAAGAGATTTTTGGTTAAGTATTTCCTGCCTAGCAAAAACGCTAAGTTAAGGAATGAGATCACAACTTTCCAACAATTGGATGACGAGTCTTTGTATGAGGCTTGGAAGTGATTCAAGGAGTTACTTCGTAAGTGTCCTCATCATGGGATTCCTCATTGTATCTAGTTGGAGACATTCTATAATGGTCTCAATGCACATACAAGATTGATGGTAGATGCTTCTGCGAATGGTACAATTTTGTCTAAGTCTTATAATGAGGCTTATGAGATCATTGAGAGGATCGCGAGTAATAACTTCAGGAAGAGGTGTAGCCGGAGTTCATGAAGTTGACGCCCTCACTTTGTTATCAGCTCAGGTATCATCTATTTCCTCTATTTTAAAGCAGTTTACTGTTAATAGTGCTAGTAATTTTGCAGCTCAGCCACCAAGTCCGTTTGAAGTAGTTTCCTGTATGTATTATGGGGAAGGTCATTCTTTTAAGAATTGTCCATCAAATCCCATGTCAGTGTACTATGTGGGGAACCAACATCAAAATAGGAGTGGACAAGGACCCCAGTCCAACTTCTACAATCCTTCATGGCGTAATCATCCAAATTTTTCTTGGAGCAACTAAGGAAATGGACTGAACAACAACTTATTGCAATATAGACCCAACCAATTTCAAGGGTTTAATCAGTAAGCTTGAAGACCACCTCAAGCTGAGGCATCAAACGGTTTGGAGAACTTGTTGAAAGCGTATATGGCAAAGAATGACGCTTTGATCCAAAGCCAAGCAACAACACTAAAAAATTTGGAAAACCAAATGGGTTAGTTAGCTACGGAGCTTCATAATAGACCACAAGGAACCTTGCCGAGCGATACTGAGAATCCAAGAAATTTGGGTAAAGAACATATCAAGGCAGTGGCATTGTGAAGTGGTAAAATTCTGGAACCCCGATTGATTGATGTCGAAGATAAGCCCGTTGAGAAGAATCAACCAACTGTTGAAAGTCCTACACCAAAAGAGTCAGAATTTGCAAAGACTGACATGGTAAATACTAACTTAGTGAATTCAGATACTTTAACATCTTCTTTAGACGCAGATTTACCTACTCAGAAGAGTTATCCGATTCAACCTAAAGTTCCAGCACCTCAATATCCGCAAAGATTGCAGCAACACAAGCAGAAACAAGAGGTGTAATTCAAGAAGTTTTTGGATGTTCTGAAGCAGTTACACATTAATATTCCATTGGTGGAGGCTTTAGAACAAATGTCGAATTATGTGAAGTTTATGAAGGATATACTGTCCAAGAAGAAACGACTGAGTGAGTATGAGACTGTTGCCTTAACAAAGGAGTGTAGTGCGTTCCTGCAGAACAAACTTCCACCGAAATTGAAAGACCGAGGAAGCTTTACTATACCCTGTAACATTGGTGAATCTTACTGTGGTAAAGCTTTGTGTGATTTAGGATCGAGTATCAACTTGATGCCTAAGTCTATTTTCATGATGCTAGGGATAGGTGAAGTAAGACCTACAACTGTAACGCTTCAGCTAGCGGATCGATCTTTAGCATATCCCGAGGGAAAGATGGAGGATGTTTTGGTAAGAGTCGATAAATTTAATTTTCCAGTTGATTTCATTACCTTAGATTTTGAAGTAGATAAGGAAGTGCCGATCATCCTTGGGAGATCTTTCTTAGCCACGAGAAGAATGTTAATTGATATGCAGAAAGGTGAACTCACCATGCGAGTTCAAGATGATTAGGTAACCTTCAACATTCTTAAAGTGATGAAATTTTTCGATCCAGCAGAAGAGTGTTCAATAATGGAAGAGATAGAAACTTTGATTTCTATGGAAAGCAATTTTGAAGAAGATCCATTGGAGAAAGCCTGTAACAGCCTGATTTAGGGCCTAGTCAGAATAGTGGTTACAAAATCACAAATTCGAAGTAAAAATATGTGTTTATTGGGTTTATTGAGGTTTATGACATGTTTGCATGATTGTGTGAAAATTTCATGAAGAAATTCTATAATTTAGTGATCAATTTATTCATTAGGACTAAATTGAAAAGATTGAAAAATATGAGATTCTAGAAGTTTCAAGTATGAGATAGCATTAGAAAAATTATTAGAGATCCTTATTTAGCAATTAGACCATTATATCTTATGATGGACAAAAATGGACATGGGAAGGAAAAATCTCAAGAAAGAGGCCTTAATAGCATTTTGATCATAGGTTAATAAGTTAAAAAAAAGGGAAAAATAAGTCAAAAATTGTGTCCATCTTCTTCCTCCGTAGCCAAAAATACAAGAAGCCATAGCTAGGTTTTGCTTCACTTTCAAGCTTGATTGTAAGTACCTCCTAGCCCCATTTTTGATGTTCTTCGTATTTTTGAGATCCTCGTAGCTTAATTTAGCTATTTCTACCATTATTCTGAGCTAGAGCTCATGTTACCCATGTATGAAATGCATGTATTTTGATGTTTTATGGAGGAATTGAAAGTTTGATGTGTGATGAACATCTTTTTCTAAGTGATTTTCGTGGAAAATTCATAAAAATGACCTATTTGTAAAGGTGATAAAATGTGTAGTAAAACTTAGTTTTGAAGGAAAATATGAGCTATTATAAGCTCAAGATAGGTTTGGCTAGGCTTGAGTAACCAAGGAAATGATTATAATTCATTATACGAGCCTAGGGACCATTTTGTAAATATAAGAAAATTTAGAGGCAAAATTGTAATTTTACCAAAGTATGTTTCATGGGTTATTTTAGTCAATGTGATCATTAAATAAGTGAAACTGTCATTATAGATCAAGAAACATGAAGTCCGGATTGAAACCGAGGAAAGAACAAGGTGGTGGACTAAATTAAACAACTCTACATATTTAAGTACCGAGGTAAGTTTGTGTGTAATAAATCATCATAATATTATTATGCTTTTAAATGCTTGATATCATGAGAAATGTTTATTATTTCTATGAAATTGATTAATAAGGTCTCGATGAAAGTATGATGAATTTATATTATGTTGAAGTCCCGATTGAACCTTAGGAATAGAAAGGATACCACTGTCATCACCTGAGATTATTAAGGTCCCGTATAATTATTAAGGTCCCGTATAAGACCATGTCTGGGACATGGCCTCGGCACCGGATTGAAATCCAGTGTAAGACCATATTTGGGATATGGCATCGACATCGAAGAGTGATCCCGTGTAAGACCATATCTGGGATATGGCATCGGCATCGAAGAGAGACTTCGTGTAAGACCATGTCTGGGACATGGCATCAATATGTGATCTCGTATAAGTCCATATCTGGGATATGGCATCGACATTGATATGAGATCCCATATAAGACCATATCAAGGATATGGCATCGGCATCGACATATGATCCCATGTAAGACCATGTCTGGGATCTGGCATTGGCATCTTATTACGTGTATGACGAGTTTGGGTATCCTTCGATATTCCAAGTGGTTCAACGGGGTAAAGAGCTAAGTTTATGTTAAAGATGTAAAAAATGCTAAAGTTATGTGATGAAATGGTACATGTACAAATAAGAAATTCACGAGAATTGAGTCTGATATGTGATATGTGATGGGTAAGAGTAAGCATGAGTAAGCTATGTCAATGTGCTTGAGAACTTGTGTTATTATTTAATGTAATGTATGAATGTATCATAAGATTTTATGTTACTATTTATTACGTGCAAACTTACTAAGCTTTATGCTTACTCCCTCTCTTTTCCATTTCCTTGTAGTATCGCCAAGCTAGCTCGGGGATCGAAGGACGTCGGAGCTCTGTTTACACTATGAAGTGATTCTTTTGGTATAGTAAAGTTTGATTATTTTGGGTATGGCATGTATAGGAATTTTAGTCATTTTGTTATATGACATATCGGTTAGCCAATATGTTGGCTATTAATGTCAATCAATTCATTTTGTAATCGGCCATTGGAATTGGCCAACACTAGTTAAGTTATATCTAATCAATGATGATGAAGTTTCATGAAGTGCAAACTTGTGCAATCGAATGAGTAATGTATGAAGTATATGCACGATGTAGTAGTGTGAATTTCTTGTTAGTGGATCCTAAATGTGCATCATTGTTATGCTATTTATCAACGTAAAAAGTATGAGTGTAGTTGTTTTTCAAGGTGGCAAATGGCTTGGTAAATAGCCTTATATTTGTCCACACGGATAGACACACGGGTGTGTGTGACACATGGACAGCCCCATGGGCGTGCTGATAGACCGTGTGTCCCCTGCATCTAAATTTGGCAAAATAGAATGCCCAGTAGTAAACACACGGGTAGAGACAAGGCCGTGTGTCTCAACCGTGTGAAGGCCACGGTCTTAGGACATAGGTATGTGCCCAGGCTATGTGAAGTCTGTACATTAATTACAAATATTCAATTCGTCACTCGGGCGTGTGACTTGGCCGTGTGGCCCTAAAGGTTTGCTGAAGGCATAGATAGAATGTAAGAGTTTTCACACACAGGCGTGTCATGGCCGTGTGAGGGACACGGGCATGTGGCCCTGTTTGAGAAAAAATTTTCTAAGTGTTCGTAAGATTTTGATTTATCCTGTACCATTTTAAGTGCATGTTTAGGATCTCGTAGACCTATAATAGGGACGTTATGAGTACGAATGAGAAGTTTTAAGTTGGATTGGAAATTTATGGCCCGATATTCTATGATGAAGTATGTTGAGCTCAGTAATGCCTCGTACCTGGTTCCGTCGTTGAATACGGTTAAGAGGTGTTACAAAGCCTTAGATCTTGACCCTTTGGAGGATGAAGACGATGAAGAAAACATGGTTTTGATGGAAGCCAATTCAAGAAATTTTATTCAATCCACACAGTTTGAACCCTTGGAGTTAGAAGTTAGAGAATTTGTGCAACCCAAGTTGTCAATTGAAGAACCACCTAAACTCTAACTAAAGGTACTTCATTCCTATTTGAAATACGTTTATTTAGGTGACTGTTCCACTTTGCCTGTGATTATTTCAGCAGAACTAACGAAAGATCAAGAGAAGCAACTAATTGCTATTCTAAAGAAATTTAAGAAAACAATTAGTTGGACCATAGCTGGTATTCGATGTATAAGCCCTTCTTTCTGCATGCATAAAATTATTTTAGAAGAAGGTGAAAGAGCTCAAATTGATGGGC
Source organism: Gossypium bickii (assembly GCA_025503065.1). Taxonomy (NCBI): domain Eukaryota; kingdom Viridiplantae; phylum Streptophyta; class Magnoliopsida; order Malvales; family Malvaceae; genus Gossypium; species Gossypium bickii. Next base: position 81,980,187 of record CP106713.1, on the reverse strand, counting down.
AAATGAGGCTCAATCCTATTGCAATAGCCCGATTTTGGGGCTAGTCATAATATTGGTTTCGTGACGCTAATCCGAGGTTGAAAAAAATTATTTTGATATTATTTTATGTGTTATAACATGTTTATAAGGATGCATGAAAAGTTTGGTGCTTTAATTTAGCAAATGTATGGTTAATTGTGAAAAATGACTAAATCGCATAAAGTGTGAAAGTTCTATTATATAAGGTAGAGGTGCCCAATCGCCATAGAATATTAAATTGGAGGTCCTTAAAGAGCAATTAGGCCATTAAAGGTGTGTTGGCCGGCCATAGTAAACAAGGGAGACAAAGCATTAAATTTTGGTCAAAATTTGGTAGAATTAGGTGATAAAAAAATGAACAAAATAAGGCAAAGAAAGAAGATATCATATTTTACTATTCATGCTTCTTCTACCACCGAAAATTGAAGGGGAATTAGAGTTCTTCGAGTTCAAATTTTCAGCAAAACAAATCTCTTGCAAGTAAGTGATTTTAGAGGTCTTTCTTGATTATTTTTGTACTTTTGGAACCACAAAAGCTTAAGCTAGCTAATGAGGGGACTATTTTGCAAAATGCTTGAAAGTTTAAGAACTTGCCATGAGAGTGTTCATGTTGTTTGCTGAGTTTTTATGGAAGAAAATGAATGTTAGTGAGTTAAGGAACAACTTTTGTGAAATGTGTTACCATGAACACACCTAAATGGGACCTATTAGTAAAGGTTGAATTTGTGTAATAAATTTTCTAAAAAAAAAAAAAAGAATTTGTGTAATAAATGCAAGAAATCATTGGTTTTATGAGTTGTTGTAAGAGAAATAAATGTTCAACAAGGCTTGTTTAATGAGAAAAATGTGATGAAAAATGATTTATGAGCCTAGGGGCAAAATCGCAATTTTGCCAAAGTAGAAGGGCGAAATGGTCATTTTTGCCTAAGTAGAAATTTTGATATATCATGAATTATAAAGTGATTGAATGAGTGAATTTTATTATTATAGCTCAAGAAGAGCGCGAGAACAAACTTGACCAAGAAAAAGGCAAGGTTACGGACTAAAACGTCGATTAATACATTTTGCACCGAGATAAGTTTATGCGTAAACTATACATCTTTAATACATATGTTGTTACTTATTAGTGCATTGTATGAATGAGATCTATTATGGTTGAGATTGATTGATATTAATAGATAGTGAGTAATTCCCGTATGATCCTCAGAATAGATATGTAAGTGCGGAAAAATATCCGTAATGATTAATTGGTGGGCTGTGTGCGATACCACCTTATTACTTATTCACGATGGGCTATGTGCAATACCATCGTTTATATTATCATTTGGTGGGCTGTGGGCTGTGTACGAAACCACTGGGTAATTAGTATTATTTCGAGGAGTTCATCTAGAAATTGTATAAGTCAATATTTCATGTTGTTTTGTGGTGATGAGTGTAGGGAATGTGTACCAGTAATTGTGAGCAAGATAATTGTTTTGTGGTTGGAATGTGGTAAGCGATGAGATGAGTAAGCATGATCATGGAAATGTGAATTGTTCTTGCTTAGTATGAAATGTTATAGATTGATTAGCATATGTTATGATGCTTGTAGTTTACATGTAAACTTACTAAGCTTAAAGCTTATTTCCTTTCTTTTCCCTTGTTTTATAGTGCCAAAGAGTCGGTTTGGGATACGAAGATAATTTGAAGATCATCCACACTATCAGCTCGTCTCAGTATATTAGTTTTACCATTTTGAGTATAGCATGTATAAGGTCTAGACTTAGTGAATGTTTTGTTGTTTTGGCCAAGTGTGTTGGTTCTTTTAAAGATGAAAACTTTTGTAAATGGCCATATTTAATGACTCATTATCATTATATATATAAAAAGATGAGGTTATCCATGAATGTGTATGATACATGATTGAGTTGCTTGGTAAATGGTTGAATGTGATTGATGTGGTATGAGTTAGGGTGATAAAAAGAGCTTGGCAAATAGTCTTGTTCTTGTACACACGAGTAGGCACACGGGCGTGTGTGTACGTCGTGTGTGACGCACGGTCAGTCCCATGGGTGTGTGACTAGGCCGTATATCCTCTGCATGTTACTGTTGCAAGTCAGTGTCAACCACAGGCTGGACATATGGGCGTGTGCCTAGGCCGTGTGCCCCTTATTTGGTTGCTGACGTCACAAGTAGAATACCCAAGTTTTCACACACGAGTGATGACACGGGCGTGTGTCTGGCCGTGTAAAAACCCCTATAGGTTAAAAAAGAAAATAAATTCCACACGAGCTAGGGATATGGGCCTGTTTGACCACACAGCCTGCCCACACGGGCGTGTCCCATATCACACGGGTGTGTGGCCCTGTTATGGCAAAATTTTTCTAAATTCACGAAAGGTCCCAGTTTGATTTCGAGGCCCTCCGTTTGCATGTGTAAGGCCTCGTAGGCCCATAATAAGAATTTTATGAATGTGAATGAAAGATTTTATATTGGAATGAAATTTGATAGCCCAAAGTTGTATGTTCAAGCGAGATAAGTCCGGTAATGCCTCATACCTAGTTCCAGCGTTGAATACGAGTAAAGGGTGTTACACTTAGTGGTATTAGAGCTATAGTTTAGTCAGTTCTTGGACTATCGTAGCGCGTGTAAGAGTCTATCTATACATGCCATAAATGTATATTGATAGTGTGGTGACTTTTGACAAATTTTAAACTGTGTTTTCGTATAGTAAATGGATCCCGACCAAGTTGCTGCTGACGACAAACTAGTAACGCGCCGACTCCCGTGCAAGGGACCGCACTTGTAGAAAGTAGACCTGAGACTTTGGGTCAAGGAAAAGAGGCTCGGGAATCCTTTCTCCACATGATGAGTAACTGGTACGCCAAATTTGTATGAGCAAACCCTAATGCTCAATCTCCTCCACCCCCACTTATACCTCAGCCAGTCTCCGTGGCTCCTCAAGGTATAGATTTGGTGAAAATGACTAAACCCCCAGTCGATAAGATTCGGAAACAAGGGGTCGGGGAATTTAGAGCTAATATAGACGATGACCCCGAGAGGGCAGAGTTCTGGCTTGAGAACTAAATGTGAGTATTCGATGAACTCTCCTGCACACCTGAAGAGAGCTTGAAATTTGTCGAGTCATTGCTAAAGGACTCGGCATATCGTTGGTGAAAAATGTTGACGTCGGTAGTTCTAATAGAGAGAGTGACATGGGACTTCTTTTTGGAAGAGTTCCAAAAGAAGTATATAAGTCAGAGATTTATGGACTAGAAACGGAAAGAATTCCTTTAGTTGAAGCAAGGTAAAATAACTGTTGCTAAGTATGAACGCGAGTTTATTAGACTCAGCAAGTATGCACAAGAGTGTGTGTCTATGGAAGCTATTTTGTGCAAGAGGTTCGAAGATAGGCTGAATAAGGATATCAGATTGTTTGTTGGGATTTTTGAATTGAAAGAATTTGTGGTGTTGGTTGATAGGGCATGTAAGGCTGAGGAGCTGAATAAGAAAAAGAGAAAAGCCATGAGTGAGGCCCGAGATGCAAGAAAGAGGCCAATGAGTAAATCGTACCAAACTCAATCAAAGAGGTCCAAGGAAATGAACCCTCGGACGACTGCTTCAGTTGGGTATTCACACCGAGATTAAGGTAATACATATTCGGGCTAGAGAGTTCAAGCCACCTCGATGGCAAGCGTGGGCAATCCAAAGTCAAATAAACCAGAGTGTCCAAATTATGCTAGACAATACACTAGGGAGTGCTGGGGAAACAACTGTAATTGCTACAAGTGTGGTTCACCTGACCACTTAATTTGAAACTGTCCAGAGAGGGATGAGAAGGATAGAAAATAAGAAGTAAGATCAAGTAATGTATTTTCGAGGGGTAGACCACAAAGGAACTCGGGGAGTGGGACTAGTAGTAGAGGTGCGCCTAGAGACTCTGCTGTAAGATCGAAAGGTTAAGCACTTGCAAGGACCTATGCCATTCGCGCTCGCGAAGAGGCATCATCCCTAAATGTGATCACGGGTACATTTTCTCTTCATGATATTTCTATTTTTGCTTTGATTGATCCGGGGTTTACCCATTCTTATATTTGCATGAAATTGGCATCTATCATAAGTATGATTGTTGAGTCTACGGAATTTGTGATAAAAGTGTGAAACCCATTAGGCAAACATGTGCTAGTTGACAAAGTGTGTAGGAATTGTCCCTTGACAATTAGAGCTTAATGTTTTTCGAAAAATCTCATGTTGTTGCCATTTGATGAATTTGATTTGATTCTTGGCAAGGATTGGTTAACTACTCATAATGTTTTAGTAAATTGTTGTAGTAAGTTTATTGAATTGAAGTGTGTAAATGGAGATGTCATTTGGGTTGAATCAGGTAGATCGGATAGTTTGCCTATGATAATTTCATCTATGGTAGCCGAGAGATTCTTGAGAAAAGGGTATAAGTCCTATCTTGCCTTTGTACTAAATACTCAAGAGTCAGAGGTAAAGATTAAATCAGTTCCGGTGGTATGTGAGTATCCAGATGTGTTCCCAGAAGAGTTACCCAGATTGCCTCCAGTTAGAGAAGTTGAGTTAGTTCCAGGTACGACACCTAGTTCGCTTGCTCCGTATCAAATGGCACCATTGGAGTTGAAAGAATTGAAGGTTTAGTTGCAAGAGTTAACAGACAAGGGTTTTGCAAGACTGAGTTAGTCACCGTGGGGTGCTCCGGTACTTTTTGTGAAGAAGAAAGATGGGTCGATGAGATTGTGCATAGACTACAGACAACTCAATAAGGTGATAGTAAAGAATAGGTATCCTTTGCCAATGATAGATGATCTATTTGACCAATTGAAGGGAGCTGCAGTGTTCCCTAAGATAGACCTAAGGTCTAGTTACTACCAGTTGAGGGTTAAGGAGCAAGATGTGCCAAAAACTACATTTTGGATGAGGTATGGCTGTTATGAGTTTCTCGTCATGCCATTTGGCTTAACGAATGCTCCTGCAATTTTTATGGATCTAATGAATCATATCTTCCGACCGTATTTGGATAAGTTTGTAGGTGTCTTTATCAATGACATACTGATTAATTCTCTGGATGAGAGTCAACATGCAAAACATCTAAAAATTGTTTTGCAGACTCTAAGAGACAAGCAGTTGTATGCTAAATTTAGCAAGAGTGAGTTTTGGCTCCGAGAGATCAGATTTTAAAAGTTGATCCAAGTAAGATCTTAGCTATTGTGGAGTGGAAACCGCCAAGGAATGTATCAGAAATTAGAAGCTTTTTGGGTTTGGTGGGTTACTACAAACGGTTTGTTAAAGGGTTTTCTATGATTGCTACCCCGATGATGAAACTGTTGCATAAAGATGTTAAGTTTGAATGGACAAAAAAATGCCATTAGAGTTTTGAGAAATTGAAAGCATTGTTAACTGAGGTGCTAGTTTTAGTACAACCTAAGTCGGGGAAAGAGTTTGTGGTCTACAGTGATGCATCATTAAATGGTCTTGGTTGTGTGTTGATGCAAGAGGGTAGGTTGTAGCTTACGCCTTGAGACAACTAAAACCGCATGAGAAGAATTATCCGACTCATGATTTAGAGTTGGCTGCGATGGTCTTCGTTTTGAAGATTTGGCGTCATTATTTTTATGATGAAAAGTGACGATTCTTCACCGATAACAAAAGTTTGAAGTACTTGATGGACCAAAAGGATTTGAATTTACAACAACAGCGATGGCTCGAATTATTGAAGGATTTTGAGTTAGTAATTGATTAGCATCTAGGGAAAGCGAATGTGGTTGCAGATGCCTTGAGTAGAAAATCCTTGTACGCTTTGAGAGCTATGAGTACGAGCTTAGCGTTGTCTGATGATGGTGCTATATTGGCTGAGTTGAGGCCTAGACCATTATTTATTTAGCAGATATTTGAAGCTCAAAAAAATGATAGTGAGATGCAAGCTAAGAGAGCTCAGAGCGATTCGAGAATTGACTCTGATTTTCGGATGAGTTTAGATGGTTTTCTAATGTTTCATGACAGGGTTTGTGTACATAAGGATGATGAGTTGATCTGAAAAATTTTACATGAAGTGCACAGTTGTTGGTTGTTAGTATATTCAGGCAATACGAAAATGTACAATAAGTTGAAGAAATTGTATTGGTGGCCGGGTATGAAAAGAGACATCTCTGAGTTTGTTATAATATGTTTGATATCTCAACAAGTGAAAGTCGAGCATCAAGTACCTTCGGGATTGCGTCAACCAGTGATGGTTCCTGAGTGGAAATGGGATCGAATCACCATGGATTTTGTTACGGGGTTACCCATGACTCCGAGAAAGAAAAATTTTGTACGGGTTATTGTGGATAGATTAACGAAGTCAGCTCACTTTATACCGGTGCGTGTGGATTATTCGCTTGATAAGTTTGTCGAGTTGTATATTGCTGAGGTGGGTAGCTTGCATGGGGTGCCTATATCTATTATCTCGGATAGATATCTGAGATTTACTTTGAGGTTTTGGAGGAAATTGCAGGAAGCCTTGGGTACAAGGTTGAATGTTAGTACTGCATTCCATCCTCAAACCGATGGGCAATTCGAAAGAGTAATTCAAGTTCTTGTGAATATGCTCTGATGCTGTGTGTTAGAGTTCGAAGGTAGTTGGGAAAAATATCTACCTTTGGTTGAGTTCACCTATAACAACAATTATCAGTCGAGTATACGAATGGCACCGTACGAAGCTTTATATGGTCGCAAGTGTCAGACTCCCTTGTATTGGACCGAGCTTAGTGAGAAGCAAATACACGGGATCGACCTTGTAACATCCCAAAATTGGGCCTTTTGGGCCCTGAGCGTTTAAATTTTGGTGAGAAGCAAATACAAGGAACTTTTAAATTTTTGGAGAACAAGAGATCGACTTAAATGCAAGTTGGACCTATTAGGTAAGTGATTTTAGAAGGTTAGAGGGCTTCTATGAAGTCCCGGGATCAAACTTGGGCTTAGGAAAAATTTTGGTTTTAGGTGAAAAAAAACCCTAGGAGTTAGTAGGTAGGCTTTAAGAATAAAATGTGGAGAAAAATGACACAAGTGGAGTGTGTGGTGTAGTGGCCAAGTGATGCCACTTTGGGAGCAAGGGAGTGACGCCACGGGGAAGGAAGGAGGTCCAAGGTTCAAGTTGTAGCCCTTGCATTTCTTTTAGATTATTTTTTAAATGGATTTAGACATTAGCCATAGACTTAGCTTTAGTTGGGCATGTTTTAGGACACAAGAGGAGCTTGTGACTTAGTGGCTAGCGGCGTGGATTATTTGCAAGGGAGCCTGGGTTCGGATCTCATGACAAGCAAAGGAGTATTTATTTTGTGGACTGGACGGCAAGAGTTTGAGTTGGATTTAAACTCTGCTAACGGAGGGATCCCACATTGGAAAGATACAAAGAGGAAAGGTGAGAAGCCAGTTATATATAGAGCTATCTATGATTGGAGAGAAAACATACCTTGGTGGGTGTTGGGCATAGGAGTGCTCGGAGCGTGGATTAGCAGCTTCCGATTCCTATCAGATCTAGAGGATAATCGCCAATAGTAGCAAAGGAAGGGCTACTAGAACGTGAGGTACACGGTAAGGGTACGATGAGGTTTTAGTTTTTGATAAGTATACGTTAAATCTTGGTTAATCGCTAGTAATGTCGATTGTAGGATTATGACTAAGGGATTTGCAGCACGCGTGGTTACCAGGTGTGTACAAACACTACACACACGATATCAGCAATGCCGAAAAGCCGAAAGTGGCTAAATGGGCCCGATGGGCCCTGAGGCTAAGAATTGATTAAATGGTTTGGTTGGTTATACGAATTGAATTAGTCATACATGATACATGAATTGGATTTGTTTTGGGCCTAATAGGCCATATGATGAGATTTGGACCTAATGGGCCGTAAGGATGTAATTTGGGTTTGATGAGCTTTATGGGGACGTAGACAAGTATGTTAGGGTTTATGGACCTTAGGCCTAGTTTGAACGGCTCTTAAATTTCATAAGACTTATCTAATTAAACATGTCTGTGAACAAGTCGTTGGGTTAGGGTGTGGCAACGGGCATATGCATGTCTAGGATTGGATCTAGGGAGAGCTTGGTACTTAAGTGGTCTTAGTGGCCCACCTCCTTTTCTCTGGAATCCTACCTGGTGCGTAGTGTCTGTTCACTTTAGCGCGAGGACTTGTTGATGGGCCAAAGTTCATAACTAAAACCCGAGAGGGACAAATTACCCTTATATTTGTAAAATTACCGAAATACCCCCGATTTGTGAAATTACCAAAATACCCCTAGTTTGCAAAATTATTGAAATACCCTGATTTGCAAAATTACCAAAATACCGTAGTTTGTAAAATTACCGAAATACCCCTAGTTTGTGACATTATCGAAATACCCCTGATTTGTGAAATTACCAAAATACCCCCGATTTTCAAAATTACCGAAATACCTCTAGTTTATGAAATTACCGAAATAACCCCGATTTGTAAAATTACTGAAATACCCCTAGTTTGTGAAATTACCGGAATGCCCTCGATTTGTGAAATTATCGAAATACCCTCGGTTAGCAAAATTACCAAAATACCCCTAATTTGCAAAATTACCGAAATACCCTTAGTTTGTAAAATTATTGAAATACCCCCAGTTTGTAAAATTATCGAAATACCCCTGATTTGCAAAATTACCGAAATACCCCTGGTTTGCAAAATTATTGAAATACCCCTAGTTTGTGCTGTACTGATATGGTATTGGGCTAAGGCCCACACTGTTACTGTGTTGGGCTAAGACCCACACTATACTGTTATTGAATAGGGCTCAAGCCCAGACTGATACTGCATGTTGTATACTGGCTGACTGATAGGGGATTCAAGCAAAACCATGGATATACTGATGATGACTATTGTCACGATTGGTCAAGGACCACGGTGGTTAATACCACGATTGATTATAACAGTGACTTGTCTCGGTGGTCTATGACCACAGTGGGTTGGCCCCACGTATGCACTATTGCTAGAGATCGTCACGGTGGTCTATAACTACGGTGGGTTTGCCCCACGATTATATTACAGTGACTTTGTCACGAGTGACTACGGTCACGAGTGGTCTAGGACCACGGTGGTTATGAAACACAGTGGCATGATGCCCCTGGTGTTTGGATGAAGAGTTGATCTGGGATGGGTTGCATCGCATGCACATAACATGAGCAGTAACGATTGGGCTAAGGCCCAAATTGCGTTGCATGGGGAATGTACAAACTGAGTCTCGATGACTCACCCCTTTGCTAATTTTGCAGGTGATCAGTAAATGGCAGGTTTCGGGCCGAGACGGACTCGAGGTGGCCATACGTTGCAGTTTCTTTAGTAAAATCGAACTTTAACTTTATTTTTTTATCTTTGGGTATTGGATTTGTAATAAGGCCGCTTAAACTTTAATTTGGGATTTGTTTATACGTTCATTTTATTTGTACTATGAATCATTGAAAACGAGGTTTTCCTGAGGGCATAACAAAAAGGTTTTCCAAATTTACGACAAATGGGCATTAAGCAATTAACAGATAAAGCTTGGAATTTTTCTTAACATTTCAGATATTGTTTTCAAATAAATCCTATTCCTCAAAACTTATTTAAATTTTCACCTTCCATAATTCCTCTAAGATCAGTTTTAACAAAATAAGCCTGTTTTTAGCATTCAATTGATTTAGTTAATTAAAAAGAATATTTTTGGTTATAATGGCGAGGTTGGTATTAGCAAAGCAGATTTGATAAAAAAATAAGCTCTTAAACGGATTTCTCTAAACGGATTTCACAAATCTGCTAGGTTTTCCATAGTTTTCAAATCTACTTCTTCTATAGCAACCCAAATCTGGTCGTAACATTTTGACCGGGTTTGGGGTGTTATAATTTTGGTATCAGAGCCAGTTTTAAAAACTCGGTCGTGAGTGTGGGGGTTTAAAATGTTTTAGAAGATGGTTAGAAATTGATTTAGAAATATAGGTGTTGTTTGGAAGCATGGCACTCGAGTCTCCGACACCAAATCCGCACGGTAAGTCTTTTGACTTTTGATTTTTGTGCATACAGTGAATGTGATATGTTGTGACTGTTTATGTTAAGGAATACAACTTTAGAGACTGAAACCTTAGGTGTGCATGAAATGACGAGAACTACTTAAAATACTATTTACATAAAACTACTCCGTAATAAACAGTGGAAGAAAGCACTAACTCATAAAACTCTTAATCAGATTAAATCGCGTTAGTAATAATGAGTACTAGAGGACGCGAACGCGGTGTGCAAGGCCGTGGAAAAGGCCGAGATGTTGAGGCTGAACCTTCAGAATCTAGGCATGGGCCGGAAGGTGAAGTACCAGCATCGTTAGCTGCAGGGGCAGAATTTCAAGATCGAACTAGTGGAGACGATGCTGTGTCTCAGGCTATGTTACGTGTTCTGGAGAGAGTGGTTGGAGCGACCATGGGATCAGGGGCTTGGAAATCTGTGCCTGAGCGACTCAGGGCTAATAGGGCGGAAATGTTTAGGGGCGTTTCTGGTGTGGCTCCTAATGTAGCTGAGTACTGGTTAGAAGCGGTGGAACAAATTATGGATGATCTTGACTGCATTGCAAAGGAAAAACTGAAAGGAGTTGTGTCTCTTCTCCAAGACAAGGCTTATCAATGGTGGCTCACAGTTAGAGACGGTACGGCTATGGATCGCATTACCTGGGACTTCTTTAAGTCTGCGTTCCAAGGGAAATATATTGGGTCAAGTTATGTGGACGCTCAACTAAGGCATTTCTAAACTTGGTGCAGGGGAGTAAGTCGGTGAGTGAGTAAGAGGCGAAATTCTTGCGTCTAAGCCGGTATGATCGTCGTATTGTGTCTATGAATCATGAGCGTTGTGTTCGATCTGAGGATGGCCTGAGGGATGAGTTGCGAGTACTGATAGCTCCGCAACGAGAAAGGGAATTTGCTATTCTGATAGCTAAGTAAAAATAGCTGAAGAGGAGAAGCGTTCAGAAAGGCAAAATCAGGATAGGGGCAAGGGTAGAAATAAAAGAAGTTTTGGACCATCAAGATCCACTAGGAACTTTCAGAAGAGGCCTAGGTTGGATGGGCCAGGTCGAGCTGTGAGGCTCGCTGTTACTGGTAGGCCTCTGCAACGTGCTACGTGTGGGAAATTTCATTTTGTGGAGTGTTGTGTAACAGTCCGGTTTATACCCTAGTCGGAACAGTGGTTTTGGGACCACGAATCTGAGTTCAAAAAGTTTTTAAATATTATTTTCTGTGTTAATTATATGTGAATTAGTTTTTGTGAAAGTTCCGTATGAAAATTTGATTGTTTGTGTGCTTAATTTAATAAAAGGACTTAATCGCGTAAAGTGTAAAAGTTACAAACTATAGTGAAAAGTGCCTATATGGTAGTGGCTTTATTATATGGGGTCCCTAAAGGGTAATTAACCCATTAAAAAGATAATGGACGGTTCCTAGTCAAAAATGGCCTTGAAATTGTTGTTATAAAATATTATGTTATAAGGTTAATAAGGTAAATTAGTAATAAAACATAAAATGCATGTTATCATCTTTATTTTTACTTAGCCGAAAATGCATAAAGAAAAGAAGAACAATGCTTAACATTCGGCCAAGGAGAAATTTGGTGATTTAAGGTTAGTTTTTTATCGTTTTTCGATAATTTCTACGTTTATGTAATCGTTGCTTCAAGAGCTTTAAAACTCATGTCTCGATTTCATGAATTGATGATGTTTGTGTAAAATGCCATTGATGCTATGTTGAGTTTTGTGATGTTTTATGGTGTTAAATGATAGATATGTAATGGATGAACACACTTTGTTCTTGAACTTTTGATAAATTTAGCTAAATAGGGCTAAATAGAGAAAATGGTAAATTGAGGGACTAATTTGTAAATTTGATGAAATATTTGGACTTGTATAGTCCCTAGGCATATTCGGCTAAGCATGAGCGTGGGTGGATTTTGTGAATTTGGTGTTTTGTGAAAAATGGACTAGATTGATAAAATGTACAAATGTGAGGGCTAAATTGCAAATAGCCCTAAATGTATATCTTTGGATTAAATTGAATGAACTAGTGAATAAAAGAGTTAATTTTGAATATGTTTAGATCAAGAACCGAGGAAAACAGATTTATATCGCGGGAAAGCGAAAATAAACGAATAGTCGTTCTCGTTCTGATAAACCGAATTTGAGGTAAGTCACTATACAAATAAACGTACTTGTATGAAATTATAATTATTCCTATGACTAATGTTGACAATGGATGTTTATGAGAGGATTGTGCATATGAATTTCGAGATAAGTTCGAATATAAAAAGTGTACTAGGCTATGTTTAAATGTTGTGAAACGAATGGTTATGATGTCATTGAATTATAGATGCTATGTGAGAAATGGATTTTTGTGGCACTAAGTGTGCGTAAATGGAAATGTGATCGAGATGATTTGCACTGTGTGTGCGACATGTTATAAGCTTCGACTTTATGGATGGCACTGTGTGTGCGATACCGGTTTAAGATCAGTTTCTTATACATGCACTAAGTGTGCGATCATAATTAATGAATAGCACTGTGTGTGCGAAACAATAGAAGCTATGGCTTTAATGAATAGCACTGTGTGTGCATAAGTTTCGACTTTGTGATTAGCACTGTGTGTGCGATATTGATAGAAGCTACAGCCTTAACAATTAGCACTGTGTGTGCAAAAAGATAAAAGTTTTGGCTTATTGAATTTGCACTGTGTGTGTGCGATACCAAAAATAAGTTCAGTTTAGCATATTGGCACTAAGTGTGCAATAACGATTATGTTTGGTTATGAAATTGGCACTAAGTATGCGATACATTACTAATAAACAGCACTGTGTGTGCTCTCCTTTTTCAGTAACAACACTAAGTGTGCGATACGTTATTTGATTTGCACTAAGTGTGCGGAGTTATGAATCCATTAAAACATTAACCCACTAATGGAGATACTCGAGAAATATTATTTATGTAAATAATGCATGATATCTTGGTAACATAGTACTAATAAGGTAAGTTGCTCTTACTTTATGAGATTAAAGGAACGAGATGTAATTCATTAATCTATGAGCTTGTCTGAAAATGAATATATGGTATGTAAGTATGAGGTAATACCAAGATATTGAGTAGCATGAATGGTGAGTAACTAAGTTTTGATTAAGGTATGTATGATAGCTATATGGATAATGATAGTTTTAATAGTTGAAAGAATAGATACTTGAGTATGGGGTTGAGATTGATAATGAGCTAAAGAAAGAATGAGATGAATCTGTTTCAGGTACATTGATTATACAACAAATGTGTATATAAGGTAAGTGACCAGGTGTTTTACTATGTTGGATTGGAAATATGTTACATGAAAGCATATATGAAAAACTATGTGTTTGTGGTTCTTGAATTGATAAATGTGGTAATTTGGCCAAGAATATGAATCAAAGTATAAATGTGAGAATTTTACCTTGTAGAAGAAATGTGCCAATGTGGTTATATGTTTACATGCTTTACATTTGTGTATTGACTTACTAAGCTTTTGGAAAGCTTAATCTGTGTGTGTTTAATCTGTTTTATAGGTCGTCAAAGCCATCAAGGCTCGGGACCGTCAAGGATAAATCATCACACTACTAATATCATTTTGGTACACCTTGGATATGTATATAGCTAGATATGGCATGTATAGGCTAGTTCTTGTGATGATTAGTAAAGTGAACTTAGCCATGTGATTTGGCTACTTATGTTTTGGTATCATGTTTAGATGAATGTGAATTGGAAAGTTGTTTTGGCATGATTAGTTGATATATGACATGCTTGATATATGTTGGTAAATGATGCTTATAGGTATGAACCATTTGGTTGGCATTTTGGCCTTGTAAATGGCCTATAATGTCACACGATTGTGGTACACGGGTGTGCCTTAGACAATGGGTAAATTGGCAGGATGCAGCCTAAAATTACACGGCCTCGACGCGGGCGTGTCATCTGGCCGTGGTGTGCAAGTTAGTAGCTAACATAAAAGTACACGGCCAAAGTACACGGGCGTGCTTGGTGGCCGTGGCGGGAAAGTTAGTATATAGACACGATGGGACACATGAGGGTGTTTAGAAGCCGTGGAGGGCACACAGTCTCCTCCCAAGGGCGTGCCTCCTCTGTATTTTAGAAAATTTTTAAATTTTCATGGAATTTCATATGTGTTTCAGTTTAGTCCTGACTCGACGTCTAAGCACGATTAAGGTCTCGAGGACCCGCTTGAGGGACATTATGTCTGAGAATGATGATTGAATGTATGATTTTGTCTATGAATGTTTCCGATCTATCCGGTAATGCTCCTAACCTTAATCCGGAGACGGACACAGGATAAAGGTGTTACATGTTGGGCAAGAAGTAATAGATGCTTTAGATGTGGGGCAGTAGATCATCGGTAAAAGACTGTCTGCAAGAGCCAAATAAAGTTTGACCCACAAGTCAGAATTATGTTCAGCCTGGAAGAGGTGGTCAGCAGTTACAGAGAGGTCGTGGTCCGGCGAGGGGAGGTTATGGTTTTGATCGTGGACGTGGAGCACCAGGTAGAGGTGCTGGGAATACAAATGCAACTTGGGTTAGTTTATGCTGCTAGACACCGAGAGGAGGGTGATGCACCAGACGTCATAACTGGTACGTTCTTTATTTATGGACTGCCTTTTTCTGCATTGATTGATATTGGATCAACACATTCTTATATTGCAAAGACTGTATCTGGAACTCTGAACATAGACTGTGAGACTGCTTCTAAGGAGATGACTGTACTTAGTCCTTTAGGACAATCTGTAGTTGTGAATAAACTCTTTAGGGATATACCTCTAGAAGTACCGTTCGGGGAGTTCGATTTAATCTTGGGTATGGACTGGCTAGTGAAGTACCAAGCAAACTTGGATTGTGCTACTAAGCGCATGGTGTTAAGGACTCCTGAGGATGATGAGGTGGTGGTGATAGGTGAAAGGAGAAACTACTTGTCTAATGTAGTGTCTGCTCTAAGGGCTGAACGAATGGTGAGGAAAGGATGCGAGGCCTTCTTAATGTATGTTTGTACGTTGGAGGCCAAGGAGTTGACTGTAGGGGATGTTAGAACGGTAAGGGAATTTCCCGATGTTTTTCCAGAAGAGCTTCCAGGGATACCTCCTGATCGAAATGTAGAACTCAGGATTGATCTTTTTCCCGGAACAGCGCCAGTGTCTATTGCTCCATATGGAATGGTGCCGAAGGAGTTAGTGGAACTGAAAGCCCAAATTCAGGAGCTATTGGATCGGGGTTTTATTCGACCGAGTGTGTCACCTTGGGGAGCGCCGGTGTTATTTGTTAAAAAGAAGGATGGATCAATACGAATGTGCATTGACTATAGGCAGTTGAACAAGTTAACGATTAAGAACAAGTACCCGCTGCCTAGAATCGATGACCTGTTCGATCAGTTGCGAGGCGCTTCAGTCTTTTCAAAGATAGACTTTAGGTTAGGATATCACCAACTTAAGGTCAAAGAGGCAGATATTCATAAAACAGCTTTTCAAACTCGTTATGGTCACTACAAGTTCTTGGTTATGCCGTTTTGGTTGACCAATGCATCAGCAGTGTTTATGGATATGATGAATCAGGTATTCCAACCCTATTTGAACCGATTTGTTATGGTATTTATAGACGATATCTTGGTTTATTCAAGATAGGAAAAGAAGCGTGATTCGCATCTTCGAGTGGTTCTACAAATTCTGAGGGAGAAACAGCAGTATGCCAAATTCAGTAAGTGTGAATTCTGGCTAAAGGAAGTTACCTTCCTAGGTCATGTTGTGTCTGCTGAGGGGATTAGGGTTGACCCTCGGAAAATTGAAGCTGTGTTGGATTGGAAACTGCCTAAGTTTGTGGCAGAAATTTGGAGCTTTCTTGGTTTGGCTGGGTACTACAGGAGGTTTGTTGAGGGGTTTTCATTAATTGCTGCACCATTAACCAAGTTGCTACGAAAAGGGATACCATTTGTATGGTAAGATAAACAACAGGAATGTTTTGAAAAGCTAAAGAGGATTTTAACTGAGGCTTCTGTGTTAATTCAGCCTGAAGCTGGGAAGGAGTTTGTTGTCTACTGTGATGCATTGCACATAGGATTGGGATGTGTGTTAATGCAAGAAGGGAAGGTGGTGGCATATGTGTCTCGACAGTTGAGACTGCATGAAGAGAATTATCCCACGCATGATCTAGAATTGGCAGCAGTAGTGTTTGCTTTGACGATCTGGAGACATTAGTTATATGGGGAGAAATCTGTTATTTGCACGGACCATAAGAGCTTGAAGTATCTCCTTACCCAAAAAGAGTTGAATTTAAGTCAGCGACGCTGGGTTGAGTTATTGAAGGACTATGATTGCTCGATTGAATACCACCCGGGTAAAGCTAATGTAGTGACAGACGCATTGAGTCGTAAAGTGATATCGGACTTGAGGGCAATGTTCGCCCATCTCAGCTTGTATGATGATGGAAGTGTGTTAGCGGAATTGCAAGTGAAGCCTTCTTGGGTCAGTCAGATTAAAGAGAAGCAATTGTCTGATGAATCGCTAAGCTCAAAACTTCAGTTAGTTGCAAGTGGTAAGACAGAAGATTTTAGTGTGAACAATGATGGGATATTGTGTTTTCGAGGGAAAGCTTGTATACCGAAGGATTTCGAATTGAGGCGGAAGATTCTACAGGAGGGGCATAGTAGCCTATACACTATGCATCCTGGTGGAAGCAAGATGTATAGGGATCTGCGAGAACAGTTTTGGTGGCAGGGTCTGAAGCAAGTGGTAACTGAGTTTATGGGTAAATGCTTGACGTGTCAGCAAGTGAAGGCAGAACACCAAGTGCCTTCAGGGTTGCTACAGCCAGCGAAGCTACCACTTTAGAAGTGGGAGAGGATAACAATGGATTTTGTGAATGGGCTGCCCCTTACGCCTACAAAGAAAGATTCAGTGTGGGTAATTGTGGATCGGTTGACGAAATCTGCTCATTTCATTTCGATTCGGGTTGATTACTCACTACAGAAGTTAGCCAAACTGTATGTGGCAGAGGTTGTGAGGTTGCATGGGGTACCTGTGTCTATCATATCAGACAGAGACCCCAGGTTTACGTTGAGGTTCTGGAACGCGTTGCATCAGGCATTGGGCACCAGATTGGATTTTAGCACAGCGTTTCATCTATAGACTGATGGTCAGTCCAAGAGGGTAATTCAAATCTTGGAAGATATGTTGAGGGGCTGTGTCATTGACTTCAGGGGTAGTTGGGAGGAGTTTCACCGTTATGGAGTCGCATACAACAACAAACTACGATCTAGTATTCAGATGGTGCCGTATGAAGCGTTGTATGGACGGAAGTGTCATACTCCTACTTGTTGGACAAAGTTGGGTGAGCGTCATATGTTGGGACCAGAATTAGTTATAGAGACAGAGGAGAAAGTTAAGTTGATCCAAACTCAGTTGAAGAAAGCTTCTGACAGGCAGAAATCTTATGCAGATCTTAAGCGTAAAGACATAGAATTTCCAGTAGGTGATCAGGTTTTCTTAAAGGTTTCACCGTGGAAGAAAGTTCTAAGGTTTGGATGAAAGGGTAACCTGAGTCCCAGATTCATCGGGCCTTATCGTGTAGTGAAGTGTGTGGGATCGGTAGCTTATCAACTCGAGCTACCTTTAGAATTGAGAAAAATTCATGATGTGTTCCATGTTTCGATGTTAAGGCGCTACCGTTCAGATCCATCTCACATAATGCCGGTGGAAGAAATCAAGATAAGACCTGATAAATCTTTTGACCAGAGGATATGATGCGATGGTAATACCCTCGCCTCTTTTGACCAGGTAAATTTCGAGGCCGAAATTTCTTTTAGGGGTAGAACTGTAACATTCTGAAGGAGGGGCTCTGCATTTAAGATGTTTCTGTGTGTATGCTATGCTTTGTATGTTATTTTAGTGTGTCTGGGGGTCTAGGAATGGCTCGGGGTTAGGCCTGAGCTTTGGTGGAAATTTTTTTTTAAGTGCTTTAGGTGGGAAACTAGCTAAGGTAGGACATACGAATTAATATTTGTGTTTGATGACACAAGAAGTGTTGTCGCAAAGTGGCTAGGGGACGCCACTTAAGGTGCAGGGAAGTGGCGTCATTGTGTAGCAGCAGGGGGAGGAGGTTCGAGTCTTGTTGGCCTTATTCAAATGCTTTAATTTTTGCATTCAGGGAGCTAAGGTGGTGGTTTCGGCAGGGACTCTCCAAGGTGGTTAGTTGACTGATTCAAATCGTTTGAATGAGTGGCCATGAGGTGTTGTGGAGAAAGACTTGGTCAAATTGTTTCAAAGGGATGATAGAGAGTGAAAGTAGGAGGGAATTAAGAAATATGGCCATGGAAGAAGGAGTTGCCGAATGAGGAGTCTTGGGTGAGGGGTGTTGCGGCTAGTTGCTTGAAGGGAGTGCCGAAATTTTGGTTGAGTGTTGAGCTTTGTACCTAGGTGCATTCAGTTTTGGGGTTTAGCATAGTGCTGAGGTGTTGTGCCGAAATTGCTAAGCTTGGTATCGGTTTTGTGACTAAGGTGGCGCTCTAGGTGTCATTTCGGGTCTCCTTAATTTCTGTGTACTTGTGCCGAACCTCTTGGCTGTTCTCCTCCACTATTTCCTATCATTGTGTGTTAGCCAAAATTGACTTCCCCATTCTCTTCTTTTCACATCCTCTCCTTCACATTAACACCATAGTCGAAACTCTCTCTTTTCCTTCAACATTCTTTTTACTTCTTTCTTCACCAATTGAGTTCTATTCTCTCCTAAAGAAATTAAAAGCATCTATCTCTTAACTTCTTTCTCTTAGGCCGAATCTGAATACTCCTCTTCACTCTGGAATCGTGTTTTTCGTTCGTGAAAGTGAATGCTCTTGTTAGCAGTAGCCAAATCATCTTGGTAAGTGGCCATGGCCGAATGGAGGGGAGGGATGGATGCCCTCATTTCATTATTCATTTAAGACGAAAGGTTGTTTCTTTATTATATTAGTACATCGGTTCTAACTCATTATCTTGTTTAAGGACTCAATCTAGTAACCGACCTTTGGGTATCGAGAAGAAGTGTTATTCTTGGAACTTATTCGGTTTCATAAGCCAACCTTCTAGAAATTCGGTTTTCGCTGATTGAGGTAACAAGTTTCCTTTCATCTGGCCATATCTTTTCCTTTCTTTATTCTCAATGTGTTAATCTTGTTTTCTGATCAAAGACCCTTACCATGGATGCAAGTGTGGGTCAATCTAAAGAAGGGAGCGAACCACTAGTTTCAGCTCCTAAGTTCAAAAAGCTAGCAGTGTCTGTGGTGCGAGACTGGCCATCGGCTTATGGATCGACTTCAGAACAGAATAGTAGGCAAATAGCTGTTGTTTCGGTTAACGAGAGTGTCGACATAGAAGGCATAGTGTTACGTGTTACCAGGTGTGTACTACTCACACGCCTTCATTTTTGTTATCGTTATGTTATTAACTGAAAGAAGGCGAAAAGCCGAAATAATTGATATGATAGATTAAATACCCTTACAGGTAAAGGTTGAAGACGCCGGGTAAGTTCTTCGATACTGATATTACTGTTAGTATGTTTGTATGTATATCTTGATGTCATCATGTATGAAATATAATCCGTATATGCTAATATATTGCATTGCATATATACATATTGTGCACAATGAAAAGAGCATGGGCTCAGGATGGATTGATGGAGGAGGGAGAATCAGTGACTACGATCACGAGTGACTTTTGTCACGAGTGGTCTAAGTACCATGGTGGTTAAAACCACGGATATACCGATGAGTGACTATTGTCACGAGTGGTCAAGGACCACAGTGGTTAATACCACGATTGATTATAACAGTAACTTGTCTTGGTGGTCTATGACCACAGTGGGTTGGCCCCACGTATGCACTATTGCTAGAGATCGTCACAGTGGTCTATGACCATGGTGGGTTGGCCCCACGATTATATTACAATGACTTTGTCACAAGTGACTACGGTCACGAGTGGTCTAGGACCACGGTGGTTATGAACCACAGTGGCATGATGCCACAGGTGTTTGGATAGAGGGTTGATCTGGGATGGGTTGCATCGCATGCACATAACATGAGCTATAACGAATGGGCTAAGGCCCAAATTGCGTTGCATGGGGAATGCACACACTGAGTCTCGATACTCACCCCTTTGCTAATTTTGTAGGTGATCAGCAAATGGCGGGTTTTGGGCCGAGACGGACTTGAGGTGGCCATGCGTTGCGGTTTCTTTAGTAAAATCGAACTTTAACTTTATTTTGTTTTATCTTTGGGTTTTAGATTTGTAATAAGGCTGCTTAAACTTGAATTTGGTATTTGTTTATACATTCATTTTATTCATACTATGAATCATTGAAAATGGGGTTTTCCTAAGGGCATAACAAAAAGGCATTCCAAATTTACGACAAACGGGTCTTAAGCAGTTAACAGATAAAACTTGGAATTTTTCTTAACATTTCAGATATTGTTTTCAAAGAAATCCTATTCCTCAAAACTTATTTAAATTTTCACCTTCCATAATTCCTCTAAGTTCATTTTTAACAAAATAAGCCTGTTTTTAGCATTCAGTTGATTTAGTTAATTAAAAAGAATATTTTTGGTTATAATGGTGAGATGGGTATTAGCAAAGCAGATTTGATAGACAAATAAGCTCTTAAATGGATTTCTCTAAACGGATTTCACAAATCCGCCAGGTTTTCCAAAGTTTTCAAATCTACTCCTTCTATAGCAACCCAAACATGGTCGTAACGTTTTGACCGGGTTTGGGGTGTTACGATTTGGGTATCAGAGCCAGTTTCAAAAACTCGGTCGTAGGTGCGGGGGTTTAAAATGTTTTAGAAGATGGTTAGAAAGTGATTTAGAAATATAGGTGTTGTTTGGAAGAATGGCACTCGAGTCTCCGGCACCAAATTCGCACGGTAAGTCTTCTGACTTTTGATTTTTGTGAATATAGTGAATGTGATATGTTGTGACTGTTTATGTTAAGGAATACAACTTTAGAGACTGAAACCTTAGGTGTGCATGAAATGACGAGAACAATTTAAAGTACTATTTCCATAAAACTGCTCTGTAATAAACAGTGGAAGAAAGCATTAACTCATAAAACTCTTAATCAGATTAAATCGCGTTAGTAATAATGAGTACTAGAGGACGCGGACGCGGTGTGCGAGGCCGTGGAAGAGGCTGAGATGTTGAGGCTGAACCTTCAGAATCTGGGCATGGGCCGGAAGGTGAAGTACCAGCATCACCAGTTGCAGGGGCGGAATTTCAAGATCAAACTGGTGGAGACGATGCTGTCTCAGGCTATGTTACGTGTTCTGGAGAGAGTGGCTGGAGTGACCACGGGATCAGGGGCTCGAAAATATGTGCCTGAGTGACTCAGGGCTAATGGGGCAGAAATGTTTAGGGGCGTTTCTTGTGTGGCTCCTAATGTAGTCGAGTACTGGTTAGAAGCAGTGGAACGAATTATGGATGATCTTGACTACACTGCAGAGGAAAAACTAAAATGAGTTGTGTCTCTTCTCCGAGACGAGGCTTATCAATGGTGGCTCACAGTTAGAGACGGTACAGCTGCGGATCGCATTACCTGGGACTTCTTTAAGTCTGTATTCCAAGGGAAATATATTGGGTCAAGTTATGTAGATGCTCAACATAAGGCATTTCTAAACTTGCTGCGGGGGAGTGAGTCGGTGAGTGAGTATGAGGCGGAATTCTTGCATCTAAGCCGGTATGCTCGTGGTATTGTGTCTACAGATCATGAGCGTTGTGTTCGATTTGAGGATGGCCTGAGGGATGAGTTGCGAGTACTGATAGCTCCGTAACGAGAAAGGGAATTCGCTGTTCTGGTTGAGAAGGCTAAGATAGCTGAAGAGGCGAAGCATTCAGAAAGACAGAATCAAGATAGGGACAAGGGTAGAAATAAAAGAAGTTTTGGACCATCAAGATCCACTGGGAACTTTCAGGAGAGGCCTAGGTTTGATGGGCCAGGTCGAGCTGTGAGGCCCGCTGTTACTGGTAAGCCTCCGTAATATGCTACGTGTGGGAAATTTCATTTAGTGGAGTGTTAGGCAAGAAGTAATGGATGCTTCAGATGTGGGGCAGTAGATCATCGGGTAAAAGACTGTCCGCAGGAGCCAAATAAAGTTCGACCCGCAAGTCAGGATTATGTTCAGCCTGGTAGAGGTGGTTAGCAGACACAGAGAGGCCGTGGTCTGGCCAGGGGAGGTTATGGCTTTGGTCGTAGACGTGGAGCACCGGGCAGAGGTGCTGGGAATACAAATGCAAGGCAACCTAGGTTAGTTTATACTGCTAGACACCGAGAGGAGGGCGATGCACCAGACGTCATAACTGGTACGTTCTTTAATTATGGACTGCCTTTTTCTGCATTGATTGATTTTGGATCAACGCATTCTTATATTCCAAATACTGTATCTGGAACTCTGAACATAGACTGTGAGACTGCTTCTAGGGAGATGACTGTACTTAGCCCTTTAGGACAATCTGTAGTTGTGAATAAACTCTTTAGGGATGTACCTCTAGAAGTACAAAGGATGGTTTTCCCGGCTGATCTGATGGAACTGCCGTTCAGGGAGTTCGATTTAATCTTGGGTATAGACTGGCTAGTGAAGTACCAAGCAAACCTGGATTGTGTTGCCAAGCGCATGGTGTTAAGGACTCCAGAGGATGATGAGGTGGTGGTGATAGGTGAAAGGAGGAACTACTTGTCTAGTGTAGTGTCTGCTCTAAAGGCTGAACAAATGGTAAGAAAAGCCACTTTCGGCTTTTTAGCTTTTCGGCATTGCCGATATCATGTGTGTAGTGTTTGTACACACCTGGTAACCACTTGCGCTGCAAATCCTTTAGTCACGGCCCTACAATCGATATTACTAGCGATTAACCAAGATTTTAATACATACTTATCAAAAATCGAAACCTCACTATACCCTTACCGTGTACCTCACGTTCTAGTAGCCCTTCCTTTGCTACTATTAGGGATTATCCTCTAGATCTGATAGGAATCAGAAGCTGCTAATCCACGCTCCGAGCACTCCTATGCCCAACGCCCACTAAGGTATCTTAATTCTCCTCATAGAATACTCTATATATAGCTAGCTTCTTACCTTCCTTCTTTGTATCTTTCCGATGTGGGATCCCTTCGCTAGTAGAGTTTAAATCCAACTCAAACTATTGCCGTCCAGTCTGGAAAATAAATACTCCTTTGCTTGTCACGAAATTCGAACCCTGGCTCCCTTGCAACATAGTCCACACTGCTAGCCACTAGGCCACAAGCTCCTCTTGTGTCTTAAAACATGCCCAACTAAAGCTAAGTCTATGGCCAATGTCTAAATCCATTTAAAAAAAAATCTAAAAGAAATGCAAGTGCTACAACTTGAACCTTGGACCTCCTTCCTTCCCTGTGGCGTCACTCCCTTGCTCCTTAACCGGCGTCACTTTGCCACTACACCACACACTCCACTTGTGTAATTTTTCTCCACATTTTATTCTTAAAGCCTACCTACTAACTCCCAGGGTTTTTTTTTCACCTAAAACCAAAATTTTTCCTAAGCCCAAGTCTGATCCCGGGACTCCATAGAAGCCCTCTAACCTTCCAAAATCACTTACCTAATAGGTTCAACTTGCATTTAAGCCGATCTCTTGTTATCCAAAAATTTAAAAAGTTCCTACGCTCGAGGCCCAAAAGGCCTAATTCTCCTAGACCCAATGTCGGGATGTTACATCAAAACTCTGCTGACACTTTTTCGACCACTCAAATTTAACATCTTTATGTAGTAATTTCGTCAATGGTGTCACAATCATCAAGAAGCCTTTCACAAACCGTCTATAATATCCCGCTAGTCCCAGAAAACTACGGACTTCAGACACATTTCTTGGAGGCTTCCATTCTAAAATAGCTGAAATCTTGCTCAAATCAACTCGTATTTTCGCAGCTGATACAATATGTCCCAAAAAACAAACCTCACAGAACCAGAATCCACATTTGCTAAACTTTGCATACAATTGCTTCTCACGCAAAGTTTGTAACACGATTCTTAAATGTTCGGCATGTTGCATCTCATTACAAGAATAAATCAAAATGTCATCAATAAACACCATGACAAATCAATCCAAATACGGTCTGAATATCCGATTCATCAAATTCATACACTGTAAGAGCATTTGTTAATCCGAAAGGCATAACTAAAAATTCATAATGTCCGTACCTCGTTCTAAAGGCAATTTTCGATACATCTGATTCTTTAACTCGTAGCTGATAGTAGCCTGATCTCAAATCTATTTTAGAAAACACTGTAGCTCCTTTCAGCTAATCAAACAAATCATCAATACGAGGAGGATATTTCTTCTTTATAGTCACCTTGTTCAACTGTCGGTAATCAATACACATCCCCATAGTTCCAACTTTCTTTTTCATAAACAACACAGGAGCACCCCAGGGCTAGAAACTCAGTCGTGCAAATCCTTTATCTGTCAACTCCTGCAACTGAGACTTCAACTCTTTCAATTCTGTCGGTGCCATTCTATACGGATCTATTGAAATAGGAGTTGTTCCCGGCACTAAATCAATACCAAAATCAACTTCTCGTATCGGAGGTAATCCCGATAGTTCTTCAGGAAACACGTTTGGGAACTCACAAACTACAGGTACAGATTCAACTTTCTTCTGTCACTTTTATATCTATCACATATGCAAAATAAGCTTCACAACCCTTTTTCACATAATTCAAAGCTTTCATCGATGATATAACAACCAGTAACCCATTCAAATCTCTGGATTTAATTCGAACTATCTCACCATTCTAACTTCTCAAATCAATACTCTTTCGTTTACAATTCACAATAGTATCATGCAAAGTGAGCTAATCCATACCCAGAATTATATCAAATTCATCAATTGGTAGTAGCATCAAATTATCCGAAAAAAAGATATCTCGAAACATCAACAAATAGTTCTTGCATACTTTATCAACCAGAACACATTTGCCTAAGGGGTTTGATACTCTAATTACAAATTCAATAGACTCAACAGGTAGAGTCTTACTAGATACTAGATTCACACACACATATGAATGAGTAGATCCTGGATCTATCAATGCAATCACATCATTATCAAATAGAGTAAAAGTACCAGTAATGACATTTGGAGATGACGCTTTTTCTCGAGTGCGAATAGCATAGGCTCGAGCAGGTGCTCTCGCCTCAGATCTCACAGCTGAACTCTTTGACTTCCACTCATATTTTCAGTGTTTCTGGTACCACCCCTAGCTGTCACATTACTCGGTACCGCATTCTATATATTGTCCTTCTCAGCTAACTCTGGGCAATCTCGAATGAAGTGATCTCGTGATCCACATTTATAACAAACTCTATTATTGTACTTGCCCCAACACTCTCCAACATGTCATCTCCCACACTGTCTACACTCAGGCTTGTTGCTTTTGACACTTCTAAGACTCGATTCAATCGAAATTTGAGTTTTAAGACCAACACTTTGCTTCATATGATCTCTACTCGAATGTCCAAACATTTGAGCGATTAGCTTCATCTCTGAATCTCTTTGACAAAATTTGATACGACT
This sequence comes from Gossypium bickii, assembly GCA_025503065.1. Lineage (NCBI taxonomy): Eukaryota > Viridiplantae > Streptophyta > Magnoliopsida > Malvales > Malvaceae > Gossypium > Gossypium bickii. Next base: position 81,954,518 of record CP106713.1, on the reverse strand, counting down.
TACTCATTGAACTTTTTCTTTCATCTCCAGCTTCAGAATCTGCTTTCTTCTTTTCTTTGCTAAGTTCTTCAGCTTTGGAGGCTCTTTCAACTAACACTACAAATTCATTCAGATCAAATATTCCAACCAACAATTTGATGTCTTCATTCAGCCCTTCAATGAAATGTTTACACATAATAGCTTCGGTCGAAACATATCCTGTGCGTATTGGCTCAATCTCGCAAACTTCTATTCATATTCAGTAACAAACATACGGCCCTGTTTCAGCTCTAGGAACTCTTTACATTTCTGATCTATGAATCGTTGACTAATATATTTCTTCCAGAATTCAACTTGAAAGAAGTCCCAGGTGATTTTCTCTCTCGGAACCACTGATGTCAACGTTTTCCACCAATTATATGTCTTGTCTCTCAACAACGAAACAACACATTTTAAGCATTCATCATGAGTCAATGACATCTCATCAAACACAAAATTGTATTCTTGAGCCAAAACTCAGCTCGCTTAGCATCATCATCAACTGTGGCTCTAAACTCTTCGGCCCCATACTTTCGAATTTTATCCACAAGAGGCTTACTCAATCGGATCGGATCTAGAACTTGTGGCAGTATAGATACTAGTATGGGTGGAGTTTGTTGAGCAGCCGAATTCGTTCAAACAAACTCCGTAAACCACAAACTCATTATTTGGAAAAAGGCTTGCTTAGCCTCTCCCTCGTGGGTACTAGCTATCGACCTAGATTCAGTCAGTGCTGTCCTTCAGCGAGAGCAAGCGCATTGCTCTCTACATCATCAGCAACTGCTTGATCGAGATCCATTTACTAAATAAAAACACATTTTTAACTGTTGGGATTCTGTAACACCCCGTACCTGAGACCGATGCTAGGATTGGATACGAGACATTACCATGCTTGAACTCACTTAAGCATACAATTACGGGCAGTAAAATTTTGTTCTGGCTTAACAACTTCTCTTTTTAGTCAAATTGTACATTTCATGGGCCTACGAGGCCTTAAGCACATATCTGATAACTTTCAGAACTTGATCGAAAACCTTTCTTAGAAATAGGGGTCACATGCCCATGTGACTTGGGACACGCCCGTGTACCCCTTAACACGCCCATGTCTTCCAACCGTGGGGAGTTACTGACTATATTCACATGGCCTTGACATGCCCGTGTCTTCCAACCGTGGGGAGCTACTGACTTGATCCACACCGCTTGGGCACATGCCCATGCCCAAACCGTGTGTTTTACACGGCTCATGCACACGGCCATGGGATTTACCCGTTGCCTATTCTGACTGATAATAATAAGGTGCAGGGTACGCACGGCCTAGACACACGCCCGTGTGTCTAACCGTGTAGGCACTTAGAGGCTATTTACCAAGCCATTTGCCATCCTGAAATCAAGATCAACACAATACATTTCATGAACTAGTCAACATGCTTCATTGAATTTAACAACATACATATACTAAATTTTGGCCAACCACTTAGCCATATACAAAAGAATAATGGTTTGATAGCCTATACAATGGCCCTTCTTAAAACATGGTCTCAAAATGAATGCTTCCTATACATGCCATACTTAGTAAAATAACTTGGCTATACCAAAATAGAGATTGATAGTGTGCAACGAGCTCCGACTCTAATGATCCACAACTTAGCTTGGCGGGACTACATAGAAAGAAGGAATTAAAGACGTAAGCATTTAGCTTAGTAAGTTTGCATGTAAAGTGCATGTCAATATACTTGTTTAATAAAAACCACTTGACATAACAATGGTATCATAATTTTAGCTATAGAGCTTACTTACTCATAATGATTCTTACATGTCTCATGATACTTAATATTCTCATACTTGTATGGTAAACATGGTACCTGTATCACTTGATCACATTGATCAGCATACTTTGATGTAATAATCATGATTCTCTATTTCATCATTCATAACATAAGTAATACTTGATATTAGTTTTTCTTTCTTAGCCTCTTGCCATTTCATTTTTTTTAACCTTACTCATCTGCCCGATGAATTTCTGTGAATAACCGAGGATACTAAATCTCGACCTACATAACTTGATGCCAAAGCCATATCCTAGATATGGTCTTACATGGAATATCTCATCTTGGTTTCAAGGCCATGTCTTGACATGGACTTATATGAAGTCTTTCTCTTGATAGCTTTTCAATGCCAAGCTTGCCTTGGACTTACATGATAACTTGTTCAATGCCAAGCTTGCCTTGGACTTACATGATAACTTGTTCAATGCCAAGCTTGCCCTGGACTTACATGATAACTTGTTCAATGCCAAGCTTGCCTTAGACTTACATGATAACTTGTTTGATTGCCGATGCCATGTCCCAAACATGGTCTTACACTAGCTCTCATATTGTGGTAGATCGAGTATCCTGGGAAATTCATCTTCAATCGAGACTTGCTTATACTTAATCTCATTGATTTCTTGGTTGAACATAACATTAAACAATTCATGAAAATAGTGTACATTATATTAAGCAATTCAATGATAAAAATCATAAAGCTTAGAAATCATACAAACTTACCTCAAAATTCAAAATTCATGTAGATATGCAATTTAGTCCTCGACTTTGTTCTTGCCTCAGTTTTGATTCGGGCTTCGTTTTTCTTGATCTATAATCATAAATAGATCATTTAATACTCACATTGACTAAATTGACTCATTTCTCATATTTTGGCAAAATTACTATTTTACCCCTATACTTTATCATTTTTGCACTATTGCCCCTGGGCTCGTAAAATGATTTTCATTCAACTTTCTTAAACTTCATGCTTACCTGGTTCATTTTCTCTCACTACTTCTAGTGTGTATGACCAATTTCATAACTTTTACAAATTGATCCATACTATCATTTTTCATGAAATTCATTAAGGAAAAGATGTTTATCCAACATCAAACTCTTATAAACTTCCATAAAACATCATTTAACATGGATATCATTCATGGGTAGATTTTTTATCATGCACCTTAGCTCATTTTATAGCTAAAAATAGCTAATTCATAATACGAGAACTTCAAAAATACGAATAATATTAAAAATGGGACTCAAATGAACTTACTAGCAAGCTTGAAAGATGAACAAACCCTAGCTATGGGGTTCTTCAAAATTTCGGCACCAAGGAAGAAGATGAGAATCATTTTTGTCATCTTTTTCCTTTATTAATCATTTAATTGATAAATGACCAAAATGCCCTTCTCTTTAAAAATTTCTATTTTTCTAACTCATGTCCAATTTTGTCCACAAAATTATAATTTGGGCAAATTGCTAGTAAAGGACTTCTAATTGATACTCTAAAGCTATTTCATACAAAAAGCTTCTAGAAACTCTTATTTTGCAACTTTTGCAATTTAGTCCATTTTGGACCAATCAACATCAATTTAATAAAATTGCTTCATGAAACTTTTACCCTAGCATGCAAACATAACATAAACTTTAAAACTCATAAATTCACCTCGGATTCGTGGCCTCGCACCACTATTCCGACCAGGCCCTAAATAGGGCTATTACAGATTCATCACACTATCGCAATTATATATATATGGCATGTATAGCTACACTCGCACGCGCTACGTTAGTCCTAGAATCGACTAAACTGTAGCTCTGAAACCAATAAAATGTAACACCCCTAACCCGTAACCATCACCAGTTTAGGATTAGGAGCATTACTGAACAATTCGAAACATTTACAATCATTTTACAACACAAATCAATCATAATCCAAATATATCAAAATATAAACATATAGTTCCTTAATGAGGTCTATGAGACCTTAAACACATGTTAGAAAGGGGTCGAGACTAATCCAAACACATACAAAATTTTCAGAAAACTAAACATTTTTGAAAGCTGCAGAGGTCACACACACGTGTGGGTAGGCCGTGTGCCTCACAAGACCTCGGACACGCCCGTATGTCCAAGCCGTGGCAAAACGGGCATACATACTGACTTGTCCACACTGCCTGAGACACGCCCGTGTGCCTCACCCGTGGTCGACACTGCCTTGCATCACACGGCCAGTCACACGCCCGGGTGTCTAGCCCGTGTGCGAGCCTGACTTGTTTTGAATTACAGACTCGAAAGACTCGATCAAGCCACATGCCCGTGTGCTCAACCGTGTGGGCAATTATAGGCCAATTGTAAGGCTAATTTGCCATCCATACTTTGAAATCACCTACAAGCATTAATTCATATGCATTTATACCTCAAATGGCAATCCGAACAAACCAATATATGCATCAATTAATCATCCACTACATCATTTATTTCCTTACTCAATTTCAACTCAAACATGTCCATCTAAAATATCAATTTCTCATTCCAAATCATATAATCTGCTCATCATTTAATCCAACCAAATCTATCATGAAACATACCATTTCCATTATGCTAATTTATACCATAATGATCACTCACATAGAACATACTCATAAACATATAAGTCATTCTTTTCTATGATCAAAACCTATACCAACCATCAAACTACCAAGCCAACTCTGTAACACCCTTTACCCGTATTCTACGCCAGAACCGGGTACGAGGCGTTACGTACTTGACTCACAAGGTCATATAACCTTGGGTTATCAAATTCCATACCAAATTAAAACTATTCCATTCTCATATCAAACCTCCTTATAGTGGGCCTACAAGGCTCTAAACATACTTCACGAAGGTTTCAAAAATAAATCAGAAAGTTTTACACACTTAGAAAAAATTTTACCTAAACAGAGGCTACACGCCCGTGTGAAATGAGACACGCCTGTGTGGGCAAGACGTATGGTCACACACGCCCATGTCCCTTACCCGTGGTCGAAATTGACTGGTTTTACACTATCAGACACATGCTCGTGTCCCTAGCCCGTCTGCAAAACCTTGGCATTCTGTTTATGTCATCATCATCTCACGTGATCACACAGCCAAGGCACACGCCCGTGTCCTTAGACCGTGTTTCGAATTAAATTCCAATTTCAAGGTGCAGACTTCACACGGCCTGGGCACACGCCTATGTCCGTGGCCGTGCCTCCTACACGGCCGTGTCTCTGCTCGTGTGTTTACTACTGAGCTTACTGACTTGAAATTCTAACATGCAAGGGAACACACAGCTTGATCACACACCCATGCAAATGACCGTGTGTCACATACGGCCTAGACACATGCCCGTGTGCCTACCCATGTGGACAAGAACAAGACTATTTGCCAAGCTATTTCATCACCCTAATTCACTTAAGCATAATTCATGACCAAACAACCCAATCATATATCCTACACAATCATGAATAACCTCATCTTTTCATTGATTAATAGTATTGAGCCATTAACTATGGCCATGTACAAAAGAATTCATCTATAAGGAGCCAATACACACTTGGCCAAAATAACAAAACATTTCACCTAGTCTAGCCCCTATACATGCCATACTTAAAATGCTAATTCTAATTGATGAGCTGATAGTGTGGGTGATCTTCCGATTATCTTCGTATCCCGACTCGGCTCTTTGACACTATAAAACAAGGGAAAAGAATGGGAGTAAGCTTTAAAGCTTAGTAAGTTTACATGTAAACAATAAACATCATAACATGTGATAATCAATAAATAGCATTTCTCAATAAGTAAAAGCATTTGTTCATGCTTACTCATTCTTTTCTTACCACATTCCAACCATATCACAACCAAATGCTCTTATTATTTAACATACATCCCTGAACTTATCCTCACAAGACCACATGAAACAACACATCACAATTTCACGATAATCCATTCTTAGAAATATCAAAAACTCAATGGTTTCGCACTTAGCCCACCATTTGTCTTAAACAGGGTGGTAACGCACATAGCCCACCAACAATAATATTTACGGTGGTATCGCACATAGCCCACCAATTGATAACATAAATGATGGTATCGCACATAGCCCATCGTGAATAAGTATTAAGATGGTATTGCACATAGCCCACCAACAAGAATAATTAAGGTGGTATCGCACACAGCCTACCATTATTTATTATGGATAATATTCTACACTTACTTATTTATTTCCACATTCATATTCTACCCAGTCAAATACATTTAAATCATAAGTAACTTCAATCACACAACACTCCATTAAACAACAACGTATGTATTTAAGATGCATCCTTTACATATAAACTTACCTCAGTGCAAAACACGTTAATTTGGGATTTAATTCGAAACCTTGCCTTTTCCCTGGTCAAGGTTAATACCGCACTCTTCTTGATCTATAACAACAAAATTTCATTCATTCAATCATTTCATGATCATAATACATCATAATCTCTACTTAGGTAAAAATAACCATTTTGCCCTTTTACTTTGGCAAAATTACGATTTTGCCCCTAGGCTTGTAAATCATTTTTCATCACATTTCTCATTAAACAAGTCTAGCTGAACATTTATTACTCTTACAACTACTCATAATTTCAATTATTTCATGCACTTCTTACACATTTTCAATCTTTGCATTCAAGTCCTATTTAGGTGTTTTCATGCTAACACCCTTCACAAAAGTTGCTTCTCATCTCACTAACATTCACTTTCTTCCATAAAAACTCAGCTAACAACATAAACTCTCTCATGGAAAGTCCCTAAACTTTCAACCATTTAACAAATTAGTCCCCTCATTAGCTAGCTTTAGCTTTGGGGACTCCAAAAGTACAAAAATTATCAAAAATAATCATCAAAATGACTTACTTCCAAGGAGATAGCCTAGATGAAAGTTTGAACCCTAAAAACCTCTATTTTCTCTTTAATTTTTGGTGGAAGAAGAAGAGTGAATAGTGAAAGATGATAGCTTTTCTTTTTACCTTGTTTTATTCATCTTTTCTCACCTAATTCACCCAATTTTGACCAAAAATTAAATGCTCTTGTCTCCCTAAGCTATATGGCCGGCCAACACACATCTATTGGTCTAATTTCAGTTTAAAGGCCTCCATTTTGATATGCTTTAGCTATTAGACACCTCTAGCTTGAAATTTGAAACTTTTGCACTTTATGCGATTTAGTCTTTTTATCACAATTAAGCATCCAAATGCTAAAATTAAAGCACCAAATTTTTCATATAGCCATATATTAATGTCATAACACATAAAATAATACCAAAATAATTTTCCTCAACCTCGGATTAGTGGTCCCGAAACTACTATTTTGACTAGCCCCAAAATCTGGCTGTTACAAACTCACATGGCTAAGCTTAAACACTTCAAAACATGCCATAATCACTAGCCTATACATGTCATATTCAAATATATACATCTTTCCAAAAATACCAAAATAGATAGCCGATAGTGTGATTGAGTCGCTGACGATCCCTGGATCCGAGCTAGCTTTAAAGACACTGTAAAACAGAGAAAACTTCACTCAGTAAGCTTTAAAGCTTAGTAAGTTCGTAATATAATACATTTAACTCAATAATTCAAAATCAATATACAAAATAAAACATCACATAGATTAATTCACAAAAATACATAATCTCATCTATATCCAATACTCACATAGCCATCCATTCATCTATTTCCAAATTCATTAACCACATAGGTTAAACACATACCTTTGCCAACATTTAGTAAATGACCAATTTTGCTACTCAATGCTCGATACCACATTTCTATCAATCTTCGTTATTCCTTCGATTCAATCACACACTTAGTGCCAATTTCATAGCCAAAGCTTAAATATCATTGCACACTTAGTGCCTTTACTTTAAACCGATCTTAGCATTGTATCACACACACAGTGCCAAACAAAGTAGTCGATACTTTCTCTATTTCGCACACACAGTGTAACGCCCCAAAAATCCCAAAACTTTAAATTTCTGTGCATGGAGGTTGGTATGTATGAGTAGCACTTAGAATATTAATTTTAAGGCATTATTGGGATTATTTGAAGCCTTAGATATAGGAAAGACCATAGGGAAATATTTATTTTTCTTGCTGTAGTGGACCCTAGTCTCAGGCATTAGGCCTCTTAAGCAGATTAAGAAAAAATAGGACACAAATGGGCTTGTGGTCCAGTGGCAAGTGGCGTCACTTGGGGAGCTATAAGGTGGTGTGTTGTCAGCTTAAGAGGTCTAAAGTTCGATCATTAGGAGTGGTATTTTGGAGTGTTTTATTTTGCATAGGTGGACGGCCAGAGTTGTGTTGAATATGAACTCTTGCGTTGGAGTGTTTAAGTGGTAAGGGGAACTGATAATAGAGGGAAATTCGGATAAGGCTCAGGTGTTATTAGGGGGGAAAGTTAGGAGATGAGGAAGAGGAAGAATTTGTGCTGAATGGGACTATGGCGAAAGGAGTATTCGGCTTGTGGTATAAAAGGAGAGGGCCGAATGCTTTGAAAGGTTCTTTGAGCTTTCATTAGTTTTTCTTTTCCCCCTTAATCGGTTTTTCTATAGCCGAATTCTCCCTATTACCGAAATCTCCTATAGTCGAATTCTTTTTTGTTGAATTCTCTCATAGCCAAACTCTCCTATTGCCGAATTACCATCAGCCTTCCTTGCCGAAATTCCTATTTGTGTCAAACCCTTGCTGTTTTCCTCCATCACAAATCGATTATTATCTACTATCAGTCAAGGTTAAAAGTCGAATTTAGGCCGCAGGATCGAAAGTGGATTGGGTAAGTATTTGGTTAACCTCTCTTGTACGTTTTGCTAAAAGCCGAAAGGCTATCTAACTGTCCTGTCGTTAACTCTGTGATAACAAGAATAAGGTTCAAAGATCGCAAGCGTGGTAGAATCGTTAGCAAGGGTAAGTGTACTCAACTTGATTGTGGTTTAAGTAAATGGCCGAATATGTGTATGACCTATAGGGGTGACTTGTATGGGTTATGAGTCACTCAAATTTTAATGGTGTATGTGTGAGTGCAGATCTAGGGGATACTCTTGATTTGTAGCTAAGGAAGGGCTATTAGACCCTGGTGGCACACGGTAAGGTTATGGTAAGGTTTCGACTTTTGGTAAATGTCTTGATTTAGTGATTGATTGAAGGTTGGTTGGTTGTAGGTTCAAGGCTAAGGATAGTATAGAGTCACTCGAATTTTAATGGTGTATGTGTGAGTGCAGATCTAGGGGATACTCTTGATTTGTAGCTAAGGAAGGGCTATTAGAACCTGGTGGCACACGGTAAGGTTATGGTAAGGTTTCAACTTTTGGTAAATGTCTTGATTTAGTGTTTGCACACACTACACACACACGATATCGACAATGCCAAAAAGTCAGAAAGCCGAAAGTGGCTAAATGGGCCTAGTGGGCCCTGAGGCTAAGTTTGACAAAATTGTTTGGGTTGGTTATACGAATTAAGTTAATCATGCATGTTACATGAGTCAGAATTGTTTTGGGTCTAATAGTCCATATGGATGAGATTTGGGCCTAATGGGCCGTAAGGATGTGATTTTGGCTTGATGGGCTTTATGGGGATGTAGACAAGTATGCTAGGGATTAATGGACTTTAGGCCTAGTTCTAAACAACTCTTAAACCGCATAAGACTTAATCTAATAATTAAACATGTTCGTGGACAAGTCGCTGGGTTAGAGTGTGGCAACAGACATATGCATGTCTGGGATTGGATCTAGGGAGAGCTTGGTACCTAAGCGGTCATAGTGGCCCACCTCCTCTTCTCTGGAATCCTACCTGCTGCATAGTGTCTGTTCACTTTAGCCGTAAGGACTTGTTAATGGGCCAAAGTTCATAACTAAAACCCGAGAGGGACCAAATATCCTTAGATTTGTAAAATTACTAAAATACCCCTAATTTGAAAATTACCAAAATACCCTTAGTTTGAGAAATTACCAAATACCCTTAGTTTGAAAATTACCAAAATATCCTTATATTTGCAAAATTACTAAAATACCCTTGAATTGTAAAATTACCAGAATACCCTTGATTTGCAGAATTACCAAAACATCCTTGATTTACAAAATTTCCAAAATACCTCTATTTTGCAAAATTACCTAAATACCACTGTAGAGTATATTTACGAAAAACCTCTAGGTAGTGAAATGACTAAAATACCCCTAAGTGCGGAATGGGTGGAAATATGTATGTTGCATTCAAGGAATATATGTTGCACTTGGGTGGGTTTTTATGGTACAGAGGAGGATTTGAGGATCGCATAGTCGCTTGACGACCGTGGATCCACCGGTTGCTTTAAGCCCATTATAGCAGCTTTGCTACAATGTTTGAGTAGTGCCGCTGCTGGTGCTACCTTTGGTGTGTAGGGATGGGTGGGTAGATATTTATATCCCCAAAGGTGTGTAGGGCTAGAAGGGAAATGGTGTGCAAGGTTGGATTCGAGATGGGTGCATTACATTCATGTGCCTCTGATGTGGTATGAGGTCATTGTGGGCTAAGGCACAAGACCACTGATTTTGATAGGGCTTAGGCCCAATGTAAAATTTTCATGTTGATTTGATTGCCAAGGGTCGTACACATTGAGTTTCGAAACTCACACCCCTTTTATTAGACGTTTCAGGTGATCCTCAGTAAACGGCTCGACGTGGGGAAGGACTCGGAGATGGCCACACTACAAGATATTTAGAAGTTTTATTTATTTATTTCAAAAGACATGGTTTTTAATTGCTTTATTTTCATTGGTTGTAAGAAGGCCTTGTACTCTGTTTTGACTTTGGATTTTGATTTTTGTTGTTTCAACTATTTACTTAATTATTAAACCTGAGTAATTTCTTATGTTTAAACATGATTTTTGGAATACTTAAAATAATTAAATGGGCTTTTATCACTACTTAACAAGATTCAAGGATTTTGGGCTTTTAGGCCTTAAATTTCAACTTAGAAAAATTATTTGAAATTGTGCCTTTGATGTGACATTCCCGGATTCGCCATAACGTCTAGGCCAGGTTTGGGGTGTGACACAATGCCATTCTCTACTGTATCAATTCTATTTCGCACACTTAGTGCCACATTTCTCAATTTCACACATATAGCATTTCTAATTCAATAACCACATATTCATTCATTTCGTAACACATAGATATCAATTTAACAATTCGTATTATACCTGAACTTACCTCGGAAGTCGAAATAACAAAATGAGTTAATTAATCGAGCACTTTATCTTTGCTCGATCTCGATCCAAGTCCCTCTTTTCTTGATCTATACATTTTCAAATTTAACTCATTCAATCACCAAATCATTCAATTTAGTCCAAACACACACATTTTAACATTTTGACACTTTAGTCCTTATTTCATAAAATCATTAAATTCACATAATTTCTTTTCACACATGCCTAGCAGAATTTTCCTTGTGTTCATACAAGCCCACATATTTCATTTATTTCATTTTTTAGTCCTTCAATTTCTTATTTTCCCAATTTAGCCCAAAATAGCCAATTTCATAAAAAATTCAAAGACAAACTATGTTAACCCAACATTAAACTTTTATATTCCACCAACTATCAACACAGAGCTTACATATTCATCAATGGCACATCTCAAAATCTTCATAAAATTCTAAAATTAAAGCATGGGTTTGATAAAACACAAAGCAACGATCACAAAAACGTAGAAATCATAAAAAAAAATGAAGCAAAAACATACCTTAATCAAGAACTCAATGTGCCGAAACCCTATATGCTTCAAATGGTTTTTTTTTGTTCAATAATCGGTGAAGAAGATGAGAAATGGCCATTAAAAATTATTTTTTATTAAACATTAATATGTCCTTTACCATTTTACCCTTAGTTTAAACTTTATAAATTCATTCATTTAATGACCATATATGTCATCTTCCACTATCAAAGGTCTAATTTCCACATAAGGACTCCTCATTTAATAAGCTATGCCAAATAAACACTTTAACAACTTGCACACAGCTTTTACATTTTATGCTATTAAGTCCTTTTTGCAAATTAAGCACATAAACGATAATATTTTCACACAAAAATTTCACACATGCCCAATCACATAATGTAAACACGAAAAATAATATTAAAATATTTTTTTGACCTCATATTTGTGGTTCCGAAACCACTGTTCCAACTAGGGTCTAAATTGGCCTGTTACAGGCTGAGACACGGGCGTGTCATGGCCGTGTGAAGGACACGGGCCATCGACACGGGCATGTGCCATGCCGTGTGACATCCTAAATTCTCGCGAAGCACAAGTTAGGCTTGTGAAGGGGCTAACGACATGGCCATGCCAGCCACACGATTGTGCCCCAAGTCCACACGGGCGTGTGCCCCTATTTTTCAATAAAATTTTCTAAAGTTTTCTAAGGTTTCTAATTTAGTCATGATCTGCTTTTAATGTATGTTTTGGGCCTCATAGGTTCATATTAGGGATTTTAAGACAAAGTTTGAATGTTTTAAATTTGAACGAACTTTATGACCCGAAAATGTATGTTAGTATGTGTTTAAGTTGGTAACGACTCGTACCCTATTTCTAAAGTCAAACATAGGTAAGGGGTGTTACATTTAGTGGTATCAAAGCTATGGATTAGTCGATTCTCGGAATAACCTAGCATGTGTACTAGTCTAGCTATACATGCCATATATGAATTATCATAGTGTGACGACTCCTGACAATTTAAAATGTGTTTTTATATTGTAGATTGATCCTGACAGAGTAGTTGCAGATAATGTCGAGAGTAATGTGTCGGCTCCCGCTGAGGGGACTGCGCCAGTCGAGAGTGCGCCCATGACACTAAGTCAGGGCGGAGGGGCTAGAGAAGCCTTCCTCTATATGATGAATGTTTGGTATTGAGAGTTTGTTCGTGCAAACCAAAACGCTCCACCTCCTCCACCCTCTCCAATCCCTCAGCATGCCCCTACAGCTTCCCAAGTAGTGGAAATGCTTAGAAGGGAAAAACCTCCGGTAGACAGAATTCGAAAGTAAGGGGCCGTGGAATTTAAAGCGAATATAGATGATGACCCAGAGAGAGCAGAATTCTGGCTAAAAAATACCATTAGGGTATTCGATGAGTTGTCTTGCACACCTGGGGAGTGCATGAAATGTGTTGTGTCACTCCTGCGAGACTCGGCCTACCAATGGTGGAACACCCTTGTGTTGGTTGTACCAAGGGAAAGGATAACTTGGGAACTCTTTTAGGAAGAGTTTCATAAAAAGTATATTAGCAAGAGGTTTATAGACCAGAAAAGGAAGGAATTCCTTAAGCTAAAACAAGGTCGAATGATGGTAACCGAACATGAACGTGAGTTTGTAAGGATCAATAAATAAGCTCGAGAGTGCGTATCCATCGAAGCCATTATGTGTAAGATGTGTGAGGCAGATTAAATGAGACCATCCGATTGTTTGTTGGTATTCTAGACCTGAAGGAATTTTTTGTGCTAGTAGAGAGAGCTTGCAAGGCCGAGGAATTGGCTAAAGAGAAAAAGAAAGCTGATATTGAGTCTTGTAACTCAAATAAAAGATAGCTGGGGAAATCATTTTAGTCCTCATCCAAGAAATTGAGTGAATTCACTACCCGATCAAATGATCCAGTGGGATTCTCAAATAGAAATAAGAATAAGCAGTACACGACGTCTAAAGCTCAAACCACTTCTATTGCGAGTATTGGTAGTGCTCGACCAAATAAACTGAAGTGTTCCCAGTGTGGTAGATGACATTTTGGTGAGTGTCGAGGAAATGATAGAGGTTGTTTCAAGTGCGGTTCACTAGACCACTTCATTTGAAACTGTCCTAAGATGGAGGAAAAAGATAGAAAGTAAGATATGCGAGTGAGTAATGCACCTTCGATGGGTAGACCACAAAAGAACCTTGGAAGTGGGGCTAGCAGTAGAGGTGCGCCTAGAGATTTCATCGTGAGGTCCAAGGGCTGAGCGCCTACAAGGACTTATGCCATTTGCGCTCACGAAGAGGCATCGTCATCGGATGTGATTACGGGTACTTTTTCTCTTCACGATATTTCTGTTGTTGCTTTGATTGATCCGGGATCTACCCATTCGTATGTTTGTATGAAATTGATGTTTAGTATGAATATGCCTGTTGAGTCCACAAAAATTGTGATAAAAGTGTCAAACCCATTAGGCAAGCATGTGTTAGTTGATCAAATTTGTAGAAATTGTCCCTTGACAATTAGAGGTCATTATTTTCTGGCTAACCTCATGTTGTTGCCGTTTGATGACTTTTACGTGATTCTTGGTATGGATTGGTTAACTACGCATGATGTGATAGTAAATCGCGGAAGAAAATTTATTGAATTGAAAAGTGAAGATAGGGATATTATTCGGGTTGAATCAGGTAAACCGGATAGCTTACCTGTAATGATTTCTTCTATGACTGCTGAGAAATACGTGAGAAAAGGGTATGAGTCCTATCTTGCATTTGTGTTGAATACCCAGGAGTCGAAAGTAAAGATTGAGTCAGTGCCTGTGGTATGTGAGTACCTAGATGTGTTTCCAGAAGAGTTGTCTGGATTGCCTCCAACTAGGGAAGTTGAGTTTGGTATCGAGTTAGTCCATAGTACGGCACCTATTTCAATTGCCCCGTATAGGATGGCATCGTTGGAGTTAAAAGAGCTTAAGGTTCAGCTACAAGAGTTAACGGATAAGGGTTTTGCAAGACTGAGTTATTCTACATGGGGTGCTCCAGTACTTTTTGTAAGAAAGAAAGACAGGTCGATGAGATTATGTATAAACTACCAACAGCTCAACAAGGTTACAGTTAAGAACAAGTATCCTTTGCCAAGGATCGACTATTTGTTTTACCAATTGAAGGGAGCCACAGTGTTTTCTAAAATAGACCTGAGGTCCGGTTATTACCAGTTGAGAGTTAAGAAACAAGATGTATCGAAAATTGCGTTTCGGATGAGGTATGGCCATTATGAGTTCCTCGTCATGCCCTTTGGCTTAATGAATGTTCCTGCAGTATTTATGAATTTAATGAACCGTATATTCCAACCGTACTTGGATAAGCTTGTAGTTGTTTTTTATTGATGACATATTAATTTATCCTCATGATGAGAGAGAGCACGCGGAGCATTTGAGAACTGTTTTGCAAACCTTAAGAGATAAACAGTTGTATGCTAAGTTTAGCAAAAGTGAATTTTGGCTTCGAGAAGTCAGATTCTTGGGCCACATCATGTCGGTGATGGAATTATAGTTGACTCAAGTAATATATCGGATGACGTTGATTGGAAACCGCCGAGGACTGTATCAGAGATTAAAAGCTTTCTAGGCTTATCGGGTTACTACAGACGATTTGTTAAAAGATTCTCCATGATGCTACACCGATGACGAGGTTGCTACAGAAAGGTATCAAGTTCGAATGGACAGAGAAGTGCCAACAGATTTTTGAGAAACTAAAAGCATTATTGACTGAAGCCCCAGTTTTACTGCAACTGGAATTGGGAAAAGAATTTGTGGTGTATAGAAATGCATCCTTAAATGGATTGGGGTGTGTGCTTATGCAAGAATTCAAGGTAATAGCTTATGCCTCGAGAAAGCTGAATCCGCATAAGAAAAACTATCTGACTCATGACTTAGAGTTAGCCGCCATAGTGTTCGCATTGAAGATTTGGAGACACCATTTGTATGGCGAGAGATGTTGAGTATTCACCGACCATAAAAGTCTAAAGTATTTGATGACTCAAAAGAAGTTAAACCTACGGCAACGGAGATGATTAGAGTTGATAAAAGATTATGAGTTGATGATTGACTATCGCCCTGGAAGGGCGAATGTGGTCGCCGATGCTTTGAGTAGGAAATCATTTTTTGCCTTGAGGGCTATGAATACCAATGATGCGATCCCTATCGCATCATGTTTTTCGACACAACTCGCCGACATCAGAATTGGCCTAAGCTCGAGGGCCCGAAGTGCAAAATGAAGCTTGGACCAGCCCAATAAGCGTCTCTTGTAATTTATTGCAAGTTGAATTTGTTTTTTAATTAAACTCATCTTAGATTAATAAATGAGTTGCTAGACTTTATTCAACTCATCTTAGTTTATATAATTGAGATATTGTTGAACTTTATTTAATATATGTTTCTGTTAATTAATCTAGTTGCTAGAATGATTTATTGATGCATAAGTTTTAAGTTATTTAATTATGCTTCTCTTAATTAATCTAGTTGCTGGAATAATTTATTGATGCATAAGTTTTAAGTTTATTTATTTAAGTTAAGTGTTTAATGTGTTTTGTGTCTAATATGAGTTTAAATGTGATTAATGTGTTTGTTTTAATGTGTTTGATTGCAGGTGTCTTTTCAGCTGGAAACTGTTACACTCAAGGGCTATTACAAATTGATTAAAGTGACCTTTCAAGTAGAAATTAGTTACATACAATGGAGGCATTATACATCATTTAAAGGAGTTGTTATATCAATTAAAAAGGAGAGCATTACACTTTCTTAAAATTGGCAGCGGCTTTTTCTTGTTCCATAATCGATTGTTATTTAAATTCCAAGGTTTCAAACTTCAAAAGTTTTCTTAAACACCTTGGATGCTCAAGTATGAAACCTAAGCATTCAAGTGAATTGAATCAGCTGAATTAAAGAAGTAAATCATATTGAAGGAATGAGTTACTTAGGCCTAGAATTTCAAAAGTTTGTAAACTTTATTTCAGCTCATTATTATCTCATTAAGCTGAACAAAAGTGACCATTCGGTTAGGCCTTTCATAGCATTATAAATAGTTGTATTCAACCTATTATAGGGGACTTTTGCTGAATTTATGCTAAATTTAAGATTTGTGAGTTATCCAATTCTCTTTGTTCTTTTGGAACTGATCTGACTTATCAAGCATAGCTTGTGGCGTCTATCCTTTCCATTGTTTTCCGAACTTATCACTTTTGAGTGTGGCCTTCGTATACCTTTGGTTCTTATCACTAATTGATAGTGGGTCAAGGTTTATCCTTTGCTGTTTTCCCTAAACCGTAAATCACCTAAGGACCATTTGAGATTCAGGTCAATAATCCAATATTGTTGGTTCTTTTTCGGCCTTAGTCAAATTATCTGTCATCTTTGTTTAACCATTTTGTTACCTTATTGTAAACCCATTTCTTTCATTCATCAGCCTTTTCTTTGTTTTAAAACTTAGTTCATTTCAAAACGAATCATTTCTACTCAAATTCACAATTGGGCATCAAACGACTCGAAACATTCATGAAACGAGTTTGTATCAACCCAATTGTCTGTGACTGATGATGGTTCGGTCATAGCAGAGTTAAGAACTAAACCAATGTTTTTGCAAGAGATCTGCGAAGCTCAGTAAGGTGATAAAGAATTGCAAGCTAAGATAACTCAGTGTGAGCCGGGTATAGAATCAGAAGATTTTGCATGAGGCACATAGTAGTTGTAGGTCTATCCATCCGGGTAGTGTGAAAATGTACAATGACTTGAAGAAAATGTATTGGTGGTCGGGAATGAAAAGAGACATCTTGGAGTTTGTCTCTAAGTGTTTAATTTGTCAGCATGTGAAAGCTGAGCACCACGTACCTTTGGGTTTACTTCAACCCGTGATGGTTCTCGAGTGGAAATAGGACTGTATTACCATGGATTTTCTATCTGGATTGTCTTTGACGCCAAAGAAGAAAGATGTTGTATGGGTTGTGGTTAATAGACTAAATAAGTCGGCTCATTTTATACCGGTACGTATCGATTATCCACTTGAGAAATTGGTTGATTTGTATGTTTCCAAAGTTGTGAGACTTCACGGAGTGCCCTTGTCTATTATTTCGGATAGGGATCCGAGGTTTACCTCGCGATTTTGGGAAAAGTTACAAGAAGCTTTGGGGACAATGTTGAATTTTAGCACGGCTTTCCATCCGCAAACCGACGGTCAATCAGAGAGAGTAATTCAGATTCTTGAAGACATGTTACAATGTTGTGTCCTTGAATTCCAAGGCAGTTGGGAAAGATATTTATTACTGGTAGAGTTCGCCTACAACAATAACTATCAGTCGAACACCCCTGTATTGGACAAAACTCAGAGAAAATCAGATCCACGGGGTTGACTTAGTCAAAGAGACCAAAGAGAAAGTAAAGGTAATTCGTGATTGTTTGAGAGCCGCTTCGGATAGACAAAAATCTTACGTTGACTTGAAACGAAAAGAAATTGAGTTTCACGTCAGTGGTAAGGTGTTTTTGAAAGTATCCCCATGGAGGAAAGTCCTCAGATTCAGTAAGAAAGGAAAATTAAGTCCACGTTTTATTGGACCTTATGAATTGACTGAGAGAATTGACCGGTAGCTTATCGTTTAGCCTTGTGGTCTGAGTTAGAAAAGCTCCATGATGTATTCCATGTGTCTATGTTACGCCGTTACCGTTCTGACCCATCACATGTGATTTTACCAACAGAGGTTGAGATTTGTTCAAACATAACCTATGGTGAAGAGCCGGTTAAGATTGTAGATCAAGAGGTCAAGCAATTGAGAAATAAAAGTATACCACTTGTGAAAGTACTATGACATAGACATGGGGTTGAAGAGGCCACATGGGAGCCCGAGGAGACCATGAGAAATCAATACCCATACCTTTTCACTGTTAAGATTTTTGGGGACGAAAATCCCTTAGGGAGGAGGATTGTAATAGCCCGATTTTAGGCTAGTCGAAATAGTGGTTTCGAAACCACTAGTCCGAGGCTGGAGAAATTATTTTTATTTTATGTGTTATAACATGATTATATGAGTGCATGAAAATTTTGGTGAACTACTTTTAGCGATTACATGCTTAATTTTGAAAAAAAAGACTAAATCGCATAAAGTGCGAAAGTTTTGTTCTACAAGCTAAAGGTGTTAAATAGCTACGGAACACTAAAGTAGAGGTCCTTATTGAGTAAATAGACCAATAAAATTATGGTAGCTGGACATGGAAATTTTAATTGGAGACAAAATCATAAAATAGTCAACCATTAGGTGACATTAGGTGACTTGCTTAATAAAAAAATATAACAAAAAGAGAGGAGGCTATCATCTTCTCTTCACCACCGAAATTTTTAGCAAAAAGGGCGGTTTTGAGAGCTCAAATTTCAGCCAAGCTTTTCTCTTGCAAATAAGTGATTTTGGTGGTTGTTTTTGATAATTTTTGTATTTTTGGAACCCCTATAGCTTAATCTAGCTAATGAGGGGACTATATTGCAAAATGGTTAAGAGTCTAGGGTTTTACCATGTGAGTATTCGTGTTGTTTGCTGAAATTTTATTGAAGAAAATGAATCTTGGTTGTTAAATAAACAACTTTTGTGAAAGAATTTTTCATGAAAACACCTAAAATGGACCTTCTTGTGAAGTTTATAAAATAGGTTATAAATGTGTGAAATAATTGGATTGCGAGTTGCTATAAGCTTAAAATAGATTCAGCTAGGCTTGGTTAATGAGGAAATTTGATGAAAATCATTTTAAGAGCCTAGGGGTAAAATCGTAATAATGTGAAAGTCTAAGGAAAAATAGTAATTTTGAAAAGTAAGAATTTTGAAATGTCTTGATTAATGTGGCGATTAAATAAATATTTTTTTTCATTATAAATTAAGAAAAATGGAATTCGGACCTAGACCGGGGGGGAACCAAGCTATTGGACTAAATCGAACTAGTCAATCATATTTTGTATACCGAGAATACCGAGGTAAGTTGTACGTAAACAATACAAATCTATTGTTATTATGCATTAAACAATTGATATTGCATAAAACGTTTGATTATTGTTATGAATATGCTTAACGAAATTTGATGTGGTATACTTCCTGTTGAACCTTAGGAATAGATGGGATATCCACGCCATGACATTTGGGTAATGTGTGTGGCATTGTAAGACCATGTCTGTGACATGGCGTCGACATTGAGATGAGAGCTAGTGTAAGACCATGTCTGGGACATGGCATCGGCATCATACCCTCTCGTGTGAGGCTTGTCAAGTATCCGTTGGTATTCCAACTGGTTCAACGGGCAATTTAAAGCTTGTGTTAAAAGTGAGAAAAGTTACGACTATGTTGTAAGTGATATAGGTACCTACACGAAATTCATTAGAAATAAGCTCGATTTATGTTGTATGACTAGTAAGGATGAAAATGAGTAAGTTATGCCTTTAATCATTTGAGAATTATGTGCAAGTTTATAATATGCTATGAGTATGATAATGTATGGAAATTGTTGTTAATTATTTACATGCGACTTACTAAGCTTTATGCTTACTCCCTCTCTTTTCCATTTTCTTATAGTATCACCAAGCTAGCTCAGGGATCAAAGGACGTCGGAGGCTCGATCACACTATCAATATGAACATTTGGTATAGTTAGACTTATCATTTTGAGTATGGCATGTATAGGGACTTGGTCTTTTGTCAAGTGTCATATTGTTTTGGCCAAATGTGTTGGCTTGTCTTGAAGATTGATTCATTTTGTATAAGGCCATGGATGATGGCTAATACTTGTTACTGATATATGGTAATGATGAGGTTTTTCATGAATGTGCAACTTACATGGTGGAATATGTGGTGTGTTAATGCATGAATGAGTAAGTCACATGATTGGATTGATAAAGTATGTGATAAGTTTTTCATTTGAATGGAATGTAGTAGCCTTGATGTGTGTATGTCTTGATGTGGCAAAAGGGTTTGGTAAATAACCTTGTTTTTGTCCACACGGGTAGACACACGGGCTTGTGTCTAGGCCGTGTGTGACACATGGTCTGCCCCATGGGTGTGTAGTTCGGCCGTGTGTCCCCCTGCACCCTAAGTTGGCAAAACAGAATACCCAGTAGTAACCATATGGGCTGAGACATGGTCGTGTGTCTCAACCATTTGGAAGACATGGCCATAGGACATAGGCATGTGCCCAGGCTGATAGAGCTCGAAACTAACTAGTATTTCGACAGAGGCAAACGCACCTATCGAACAGTGGTATAGCTGTGGTGAGTCTCGAATATCGTATCCTCAAGGACCAAGAGTATTAGTATTAACTATCTTTTTATTATCTAGCATAATAATTATGGGGATTTGATTTTAATCTAAGATTAACTAACTAATTTAACTAATAACTATGAACGCGACAGAGAGTGAATTTGGCAAAATACTTTTGGACAACTTATATGAGATAGGCAACACCTAAGAAAGAATCCACCTAGACTTCACTTATTACTTTTGATTCATGCGATTTATTCACTTGGCTTAATCCATAGAAATCCCTAAATTATATTAATACCTCTTTCGAGGCTACTAACAATTGACTCTAGGTTGATTAATTGAAATCTCTTTCTAATTAAAACCTCTATTGTCCCTTTAA
Source organism: Gossypium bickii (assembly GCA_025503065.1). Taxonomy (NCBI): domain Eukaryota; kingdom Viridiplantae; phylum Streptophyta; class Magnoliopsida; order Malvales; family Malvaceae; genus Gossypium; species Gossypium bickii. The sequence continues at coordinate 81,933,283 of CP106713.1, read as the reverse complement.
CTCGATTGTGTTAATGGATTCCCTTATTAGGTTTGACCCTAATCCGGCAGATTTTCATCGCCCTATTTCTAGGGTTGCAATCAACTCCACTTAATTGTGTTGATCTACTCTTAGACAAGGACTTTTGCTCCACTGAATAAGCACATTCAACTTGAATCAATAACCTGAATTATCAAAACAAGAATAAGAACTCACAATTAAGAATAAGCATAAGTATTTATATCATAAATCAAATAATAATAAGATTTGTCTTAGGTTTCATCCCCTCAGGTATTTGAGGGATTTAGTTCATATTAAAAGAGGGAATCATCATAAAAGAGGAAAAACAACAAAACACAAGAAAATCCAAAAACTTCTAAAGAACTTGATGGGAGATCCTCAGTCTTGATGGAGATCCTTCTCCTAAGCTGTTCCCGGCTGCTGTCTTAGAGTATCTTCTCCTTCTACTTGGCGTCTATTCGACGTCCTGTCGAACTCCCTTTTAGGTTGCCCCCTAGGGTGTTTATATAGGCTTCGAGATGCCTTTCTTGGCCTATAAGTATCCTATTCCGAATAGAATTCATCCTTATTTTAGCAGGGACACACCCATGCGATCCACCCGTATGCGGTGGTCCAGGCCGTGTAGGCCCATTTTGTCCCCTTTTTGGCTCGTTTCTCGTTCTTTTCGGCTTCCTAAGCTCTCCTGAGTATAAAACATGAAATTAAGAGATTAGGAGTATCAAATTCAACAAATCCTATGGAAAATCATCCAAATTTAAGCCAAGCATGGGGTTAAAATATGTGTAAATTATGGTTTATCAAATATCCCCACACTTAAGCCTTTACTTGTCCTCAAGCAAAATCCTCAACTCACAATTTTTATTAACTTCCTTAATTCATAATGATCATCAATAATGTTTCATCATAACTCATAGATAATTCATACATTGATAATTTAACTAAAAGAGTCCTAAAGATTCAAACAATCTAAGTCATAATTTTTTATAGCATGAAAATATAGGTGTTTCCCCTTACCTAAATAATTACCTCTAATTTAAAACCTACAAGAATTGACATCCTCACTAAAGATTCATTCAAATCACTCATGGTGTTTAAGGTTCAAATTTAGGCACTCAAAAGTCAAACATGAAGAGTTAATCCCATAGGCTTGCATGAAAATCAAATCTCCACCACTATAAAATGAGATGATACACAAATCAAAAGGTCTTTAAAGGGTTGTAATGAGGCTTTGGTTAAAGGTGTGGATAAAGGCTGAATTAGAGGGTTAGTATCGAGAGTGAATTTACAATTTACCTAATTAGAAACAAAGAACTAAAAATGAAAATTTACATTAATAACACGAGCTTCTTCTAAAGATGTGAATTTAACTATTTAAGATCATAAAACATGGAACTAATAATGAATAAGCTTTCAACTTTTTTTTAGAATATACAATAATAAGATAGAATTTTTTAAGATCATAAAACATGGAACTAATAATGAATAAGCTTTCAGCTTTTTTTTAGAATATACAATAATAAGATAGAATTTAACAACTGAAATATCGAAAGCAGTTAGGCAACTGCTCAAATCAAATCTCGACAAAAGGGACGTCAAAAGATTAGGGGAAGTAAAAATTTGGTTTTGGGTTAATATTAATGGGTGGGTCAAGAAATGGTTTATTGGGCTAAAAAGGGGTTCACTAGGGGTTAATTATGGAGGTAGGCTTTTTGTGGAGTAAGTGGGTTAAATCCTAGGTGCCTTTATCATCTCAGTATATCAAATCAAAAATGTGGTCTCGACAAGTATAACCAAAGCAAGTTTTAGAATAACTGATCAATGTTGACACACTCATAATCAATAAAGTGGGAAAGAAAAATATATGCTCTAAAAGGCTTAAAGACTCACAAAAATTATGGTTTTTGATGTCAACCGTGCAAATTTCAAATTTCAAAGTGACATTTAAGATTAGGGAAACAACCTAAAAATTTTAATTCTGAAAATAGACTTATCATGCTTGAATCTCTAATGTCTTAAAGTTTAAACCATCAATGCACAATTATCTATGACTTAATTCAAAACATATCAATGAAAATCATAAATCAATAGAAGTTTCATTCTAATAGTAAATATGAGAACATTACATTAAGAACAAGACACAATTCAGGGATTTTCTGGTAATGAAATCAATAACCTCCCCACACTTAAGATGTACATTATTCTCAATGTACAAAGATGGATAATCACAATATAGTAAGAAATCATAAGAGAGGGAGAGAGTTGAAACTTCCTAAATTGTGGATGAAATCCTTAGAAAATATCCAATGATGAACATGATAACTAGGCAGAGGTGGAGGTGGGAAAGAATACTCCGGTAGTGTGTTCGTTCCTTTAGTGGCACCTTGAACCTTTGTAAACTGCAAAGTCATTGGTAAATTTTTAGGGAGTTCTATTAGTGGACGTTGTTATATTTACTCGATAATTACACAGCCGGAGATAAAATAAATCGAACTATACTAATAAAAGTTGTAAACAAGAAAGGTAAAGATTTGAACAAACAAATGAAAATAAAACAAAAGTGAAAATAGAAATAAAAATAAAAATAAAAATAACAATAGAGGGACTCAAAGGTCCTCATCATCGGCTATATCGCGAGGTGGTGGAGGCGGCGATATGTGAAAATGATGACAAATCTGCTGAAGAGTCGCCTCGATGCCGTCAAATCGTCGAGCGGTGTCATTAAATTATTGAGTGCAATAATGCTCGAACCAAGTGAGGCGTTCAGAGATGTCTGAAAGTGAAGCAGCCACATGAACTGGTTGGTGAGGGGAGTGTGGTGCCTGAGGTGGCTCCTCGTGCTGTGGAGGGACATCATCAGTAATGTCCTCTAGGTCATTGGTGGCTAGTGATAGCCTATATTAGGGAGGATCAAACCCACGGCGGCGCTCAATCATCCTCATGTGGAGCATCATCTGGATGCCCTGTGGGGACATCTGTCCTATCAGGGTGAGTGAGGAGGACTGAGCAACGATGTTCAGGAGCTGAAAATACCGAGCCAGACGTGTAATGTATGGGCTCATGGAGATGACCCCTCACCCATGCTGCTCCGTCTGATGTTGAATGGCACGAGCTATGAAGTAGGCTAAGTCGAAGACGTGCCCGTTCGCCATGCACCATAGGAATTAGGCGGCGTAAGTGTTGACGACGTTAGTGCTCTCTCGCCTACCTATCAGTGTATGAGCTAAGATGGCATATAAGTACCTCAGGGATGGGGCGAGAGCTGTCGCCTTGGAGTGACTGGGGTCGTAGGTGGCCGTGCTGGGGGCTATATTGTTCCAACATCTAGAAAGGGAGTTATGGATCTGGCGATAGAGTTTATTGAGATCATTGTCCTCCATGAATTTGTCAGTGTAGAGTCCCAAGGAGGCCCCGAACTGTGGGACACTGAGCTCACGTACAATGCCTCCGAGACGAAATTGGATTGTGTCGGGGTCATCATGGTACGTCATCACAGTCTAAAGGTGGAATGTGGAACAGAGAGCTCTAGGTATGTGGGCTCGACGATCTCGAAGAATTGCCCCCATGGGTCGATAGTCAGGAGGGCCCGTACGTCGTCTGCTAGTTGGACCTGCTCCAAAGTGGCCCAATCATTGCTCCTTCCTACGCTGAGGGGTCGCGTGCGAAGTATCTAAAAAAGATCCTCCTGGGGTCCTGGAGAAAACCGTAGGAATGGATGGCCCACTTCGGCGGAGGCGCTGGAAGAAGTCGTACTGAGTACCTTTCGCTTTTTAATAGCGGGGCAGCGGTCTTTTCCCCACGTGGGGGAGTCATTATGTACCTAAAAATTGAGTTCCCATAGACCAAGTAATTATGCCAGCAAAACAATAGTTCATGAAATAGAATGAAATGTAAATACTAATACGAATGAAAAACAAGGTATTATTAGCAATGGAAAAGGAAAAGAAAATCCTACTAAATTGACAAAATTCCTATAAAACTAATAAAATCCAACTAACTCAAACTATCAAGAAAAATATTGCATTTGAAATAAAAATTGAAATAGTAATAATAATGCAAATAAAAGTAAGAAAAAAGGATAGAATCATAAATATAATGAAGAACGAATGAAATGAGCAAAAATAGTAAAAAAGAAATTGTGAACCGATGAGGGTGGTAGCGTGTCGGTGTTGCACGGGCGTGGTGCTCGAGCACGGGTGTGGTCTGTGGGTTGTGTGCATGGAGAAGAAAAGGATGGGGTGGAAAAGGAAGAGGGGGTGTCGACGGTGGTGGCCGAACTAAGTAAGGAAAGAGGGGAACGGCTAGGGTTTTGAAGGAGGCAAAACGTTTTGGGAAGAAACTGAATAATGAGGGTTTTAAATAGGAAAGTGGGCACACGACTAGTGGCCACACTCGTGGGGTCTTTATTTGGCCCGTATGATTCGTGAATTTAAATTTTGGCAGCGTCTAAGCTTTGTCCCACGCTTGTGTGCCAAGGGCATGTTGTATGACACGGCCGAATCACACGATCGTGTACTGCTTCATTCGCTTCTCCCATGCCCATGTAGATGGTCATACACCCGTGTTCGTTAATCAGTGTCGACCATGGACTTGAGGCACGGGTGTGTCACACGCTCGTGTCATTTACTCAGTGTCGACCACAGTTTTGAGGCACGGGCATGTCACACGCTCATGTCATTTACTCAGTATTGACCACGGCAGTATCGCACGGCCGTGGCCCTTTTACCACAGCCTGTGTTGGGAAAATTTTATCTTCCTTGGCTCGCATGGCCTCCGCCATGCCTATGTTTCTTCCCGTGGTTTCCACACGGCCTCGGCCACGCCTGTGTGCAAGGCAGGGGGGATGAGAAATCCTGCGTCTGTTAAATTGGTTAGTTCTTAGTTAGATGCTAAAACCAAAAATATGGATGTTAGTGAGATTAGTGCTCGGGTTGCCTCCCGAGAAGCGCCTGTTTATAGTCTTAAGCTAGACTTACCTTGTTTTCATTCATAAATGAAGGTTCACAGAGCTGAAGCTCCTCCTCATATCCCTAAAATCTTCACCATTATAAATTTTCAGTCGCTGACCATTTACCTTGAATGCGACATAAGTCGGATGAGTTACCTCGATTGTGTCATAGGGAAAAATAGTTTTGATTACAAATGGACCTGACCATCTTGATTTCAGCTTTCCAGGAAACAATTTGAGCTTTAAATTGTATAGTAGAACTAGATCTCCTACTTCGAATTGCTTTGGTTGCTTTAAACGAGCATCATGGTGCCGCTTTATTGCCTTCTTATATAGACGTGAGTTCTCGTAGGCATTAGCTCGCCACTCATCTAGCTCATTCAACTGCATCATTCTTTTCTCACCTGCAAGTTTAAAATTGTAGTTTGAGAATTTTATAGCCCAAAAAGCTTTGTGCTCTTGTTCAAATGGTAGATGACAACTTTTTCCATAGAGAAGTCTATATGGGGATGTACCTATTGGAGTTTTAAAAGCGGTTCTATAGGCCCATAAAGCATCGTCTACTTTTAATGCCCAACCCTTTCCTGTTTGATTCTACAGTTTTCTCTAGAATACGCTTTAGCTCTCGATTTGCTACCTCCACTTGTCCACTGGTTTGAGGGTGATAAGGGGTAGTTGTTCTGTGGTGTACTCCATATTTCTTCAAGACTTTGTCAAATTCAGTATTACAAAAATGAGTACCCCTATCACTAATAATTACTCTGGGTGTTCCAAATTGAGAGAAGAGTTTCTGAAGAAATCTTACTACCACTCTAGCATCATTAGTAGGTAAAGCTTGAGCTTCCACCCATTTTGACATGTAATCCACTGCTACTAAGATGTATTTATTCCCAAATGAGCTAGGGAATGGTCCCATAAAATCAATACCCCATACATCAAATATTTCACATGATAGCATATATGTTTGAGCCATTTCATCGTGTTTAGAAATATTACCTGTTCTCAGACATCTGTCATACGAAGCAACATACCTGTTAGCATCTTTGAACAGAGTGGGCCAATAAAAACCTAATTCGAGTGTTTTCTGTGCTGTCCTGATCCCGCTGTAATGTCCTCCTGAAGGTCTTGAATGGCAATGTTCTAGGATTTTGCTTGACTCTGCCCTTGTAACACATCTCCGAATTACTTGATCTGCACATACACGGAAAAGAAAAGGGTCCTCCCAAAAATAGTTTTTCGTATCAGCAAAGAATCACTTCTTTTGGTGATGTGTTAACCTTTTTGGTAGGATGTTAGTAGCTAAGTAATTTGCAATGTCTGCAAACCAAGGGGCCTCATAGTCAGATATAGCAAATAATTGTTCTTTAGGAAACGAGTCATTTATCTCACTCTCATCGAGTTCTTTGATATGTGGATTTTCAAGCCTAGAAAGATGATCTACCGCAAGGTTTTCAGCTCCTTTCTTATCTTGAATTTCAAAATCAAATTCCTATAAGAGTAAAATCCATCTTGTGAGTCGAGGTTTTGCATCGGATTTAGTTAAAAGATAACGAAGAGCTGAATGGTCACTGTAAACGACAACGTTATATAATATCAAATACTATCTAAATTTATCAAATGCAAAAACCACGGCTAGCAATTTTTTTCTGTGGTGGTGTAATTTTCTTGTGCGACCGTCAATGTTTTGCTAGCATAATAGATCGGCTGAAAATGCTTGTCTCTTCGTTGTCCCAAAACTGCACCTACTGCAAAGTCACTCGCATCACACATTAGTTCAAAGGGTAAATTCCAATCAGGAGCAATTATAATTGGAGCATTTTGTAATTTATTTTTGAGGGTATTAAATGCATTTAAACATTCTTGATGAAAATCGGAAGGTACATCTTTTTCTAGTAGTTTTGTTAAAGGCTTAGCTATTTTAGAAAAATCTTTAATAAATCTTCTATAAAATCCAACATGTCCTAAAAAGCTTCGAATAGCTTTAACTGAATTAGGAGGAGGTAATTTTTCTATGGTTTCAATTTTTGCTTTATCAACCTCAATCCCTTTACTAGAAATTTTGTGGCCTAACACAATCCCTTCTCAAACCATAAAATGACACTTTTCCCAATTAAGCACAAGGTTCGTTTCCTCACATCTCATTAGAACTCGTTTTAAATTTTTGAGGCAAAGATGGAAAGAATTACCAAATACCAAAAAGTCGTCCATAAATACCTCTATAATATCTTCCACGAGTTCATCAAAGATGGCTAGCATGTAGCGCTGAAAAGTAGCAGGAGCATTACATAATCCAAAAGGCATTCTACGATAAGCAAACGTACCATATGGACATGTAAATGTTGTCTTTTCTTGATCCTCAGGAGTTATTGGGATTTGGAAGTAGCCAGAAAGTCCTTCTAGGAAGCAGTAGTACATATGCCCAGATAATCTTTCTAACATCTGATCAATAAAGGGTAAAGAGAAGTGATCTTTTCTCGTGGCATCATTCAACTTCCTATAGTCAATACATACTCTCCAACCTGTGACTGTTCTTGTAGGAATCAATTCATTCTTTTCGTTATCTACAACAGTCATGCCTCCTTTCTTTGGAACAACCTGCACAAGACTCACCCAAGTACTGTCAGAAATAGGATAAATAACTCCAGCATCTAGAAGTTTAATTACCTCAGCTTTAACAACTTCTTTCTTGTTAGGATTCAATCATCTTTGAGGTTGCACACATGGTTTATATCCATCTTCCATTAAAATTTTGTGGGTGCAAAATGATGGACTTATCCCTTTAATGTCAAAAATTTTCCAAGCTATGGCTCTCTTATGCTCCTTTAGTACCTGCAGTAACTCGTCTTTCTCTTTGGGTTCCAGTTCTGAAGAGATGATTACTGGTAGTGTAGAATTATCTCCGAGGAATGCATATTCTAAGTGATTTGGTAACTGTTTCAATTTCGATTTAGGTGGTTTTTCAATAGAAGGTTTTCGTTTTAGTTTGTCATTTATTTCAATGCCTTCGTCTTTTTTTTTGTCTAAGGGAAGACGTATTAGAATTTAACTCATTGGTATCATCGTCTACCCCTCACCTTAAGTAAGACACAGTTCCAACGTGTCGTCATGTATGATTTCTTGAAAAAAATCTTGAATAAAATGATCAATGGCATCAATAAAATAACAGGAATCATCTTGCTCCCTAGAATATTACATAGCTTCATAAATTTGAAAAATAATTTCCTCGTCGCCTATCCTTAGCGCAAGTTTACCATCACCTACATCAGTAAAAGCCCTAGAAGTAGCTAAAAAGGGGCATCCCAAAGTTAAAGGCACCTCAATGTCCTCATCCATGTCAAGCACAAAAAAAATCCACAGGGAACATAAATTTATCCACTTTTACCAGAATATCTTTAATGATTCCCCTAGGATATTTAAAAGATCTGTCGAGTAATTGAATACTCATCCTAGTGGGTTTTGGTTCCCCAAGACCAAGTTGCTTGAACATTTTATAAGGCATTAAGTTAATACTGGCACCTAAATCAGCTAGTGCTTTCTCAATGTTTAAACTACCAATTAAACAAGGAATAGTGAAACTTCTTGGATCTTTCAATTTGGTTGGTAGCTTAATTTGGAGAATTAATTTAGAGATTAATTTAGAGAATAGCTGAACCTTCCTCATTAAGTTCTACTGTTGATATCTCTTCAAATTTCCTTTTATTTGTTAGAAGCTCTTTTAGGAATTTTGCGTATGTCAGCATCTGCGAAATAGCTTTAACAAAAGGTAAGTTCATATGTAACTGTTTAAAAAGTTCAAGAAATTTATCGTATTGTGTGTCGAAGCAATCTTTCTTCAACTTTGTCGGATATGGGATCGATGGTTTACATTCTTCACATACTGGTGTTACATTCTCGACTTCCTCACCTTTTTCCTTATAAGTTTCTTGTGGCATCTTCTTTTTTGCCTCAACCAAAACCTTTCCATTCCTTAATGTTACTGCCTTCACTTGCTCTTGTGGCTCAGGTTCGGTATTATTAGGTAAACGACTTGGTTACCTTTTGAAAACTAACTTGGTTAGCTGTCCTAGTTGATTTTTAAGCCCTTGAATTAATGTTTGCTGATTATTCAATGTCGTTTCGGTATTCTAAAAAATAGTTTCTGATGCTGAAATAAACTTTGCTAACATATCCTCAAGGTTCGACTTTTTCTCTTGTGGGTAGGGTTGCTGTTGAAAGCCTGGTGGGGGTTGTTGTCTCTGATTTCCTTGGCCACCCCATGAAAAGTTGGGATAGTTCCTCAACCTGGATTGTAAATGTTACTATAAAGGTTATTTTGTGGTCTAGAATTATTACCCATATAGTTCATCTGTTCGCTTTCTATGCCAGGATTGTAGGGTGGGTACTTTGTATTGATTATCTCTCCTCCATTGGAATCGCACTGCATCACTGGATGTACCTGCGAAGAACCATACAAACCATCAATCTTTTTATTGAATAGTTTTACCTGATTTGATAGCATTGTCACTGCGTTGAGGTTGACAGCACTGGCGACTTTTGTTGGCTTTGTCCTCATAAATTGCCACTGATAGTTATTCAGTGACATATCTTCAATAAACTCATAAGCCGCTTCAGGAGTTTTGTTATTCAGGGTTCCACCGGCGGCTGAATCAATCAACTACCTAGTTGAGGGGTTCACACTGTTGTAAAAGGTTTGAACCTATAGCCACAAGGGTAACCCATGGTGAGGGCACCTCCTTAGTAGATCCTTGTATCTCTCCCATGCATCGTAAAGTGTCTCTAGATCCATCTGCACCAAAGAAGAGATATCATTCCTCAACTTAGCCGTTTTAGCCGGCGAAAAATATTTTAACAAAAATTTTTCGGTCATTTGTTCCTATGTAGTGATTGATCCTCATGGTAATGAGTTCAACCACTATTTAGCTTTGTTCCTCAACAAAAAGGGAAACAACCGAAGATGAATAGCATCATCAGAAATACCATTTATTTTGAAAGTATCGCAAAATTCTAGGAAATTTGCTAACTGATTGTTTGGATCCTCGTCCTGCAAACCATCAAACTGAACAAATTGTTGAATCATCTGTATAGTTTTAGGTTTCAGTTCAAAATTATTTGCAGCAATAACAGGTCTAACAATACTTGACTCAGTTCCTGTAAAATTAGGTTTAGCACGATCATACATAGTACGAAGAGCAGGATTTTGATTCACCGGATTTGCGGCAACCACGGGAGGTAGCGGATTATTATCAGCCATCTCTCTGGTAATATTGGTTTCATCTTCTTGCTCTTCTTCTATGTATTGTAAGCTTTGCCTTATTTCTCTACGGTTTCTGTAAATGGTACCTTCTATATCACTGTCAAAAATCAAGGGTCCTAACGGGTTCCTTCTAGTCATAAACTAGAATTACCTACCAGAAGCAAAGAAAAATTAGCAAAGTTAAATAACAAAATAAATTGCAAATAAAAATAAGAATGGCTAAAGTAATAAAAATTTAGTTTTCCTAATATCTTAGTCCCCGGCAACGACGCCAAAAACTTGAAGGAGCTCGAAACTAACTATTATTTCGACAAAGGCAAGCACACCTATCGAACAGTAGTATAGCTATGGTGAGTCTGGAATATCGTATCTTCAAGGACCAAGAGTATTAGTATTAACTATCTTTTTATTATCTAGCCTAATAATTAAGGGGATTTGCTTTTAATATAAAATTAACTAACTAATTTAACTAATAATTATGAACGCGATAGAGAGCGAATTTGGGAAAATACTTTTGGACAACTTATATGAGATAGGCAATACCTAAGGAAGAACTTCACTTATTACTTTTGATTCATGCTATTTATTCACTTGGCTTAATCCGTAGAAATCCCTAAATTATATTAATACCTCTTTCGAGGCTGTTAACAGCTGACTCTAGGTTGATTAATTGAAATCTCTTTCTAATTAAAACCCCTATTGTCGCTTTAACTCAATTGTGTTAATGGATTCCCTTATTAGGTTTGACCCTAATCCAACAGATTTTCTTTGCCCTATTTCTAGGGTTGCAATCAACTCCATTAATTGTGTTGATCTACTCTTAGACAAGGACTTTTGCTCCACTGAATAAGCACATTCGACTTGAATCAATAACCTGAATTATCAAAACAAGAATAAGAACTCACAACTAAGAATAAGCACAAGTATTTATCTCATAAAACAAATAATAATAAGATCTGCCTTAGGTTTCATCCCCTCAGGTATTTAAGGGATTTAGTTCATACTAAAAGAGTGAAACATCATAAAAGAGAAAAAACAACAAAACATAAGAAAACCCAAAAACTTCTAAAGAACTTGATAGGAGATCCTCAGTCTTGATGGAGATTCTTCACCTAAGCTATTCCCGACAGCTGTCTTGGAGTATCTTCTCATTCTACTCGGCGTCTATTCGACATCCTGTCAAACTCCCTTTTAGGTTGCCCCCTATGGTGTTTATATAGGCTTCGAGATGCCTTTCTTGGCCCACAAGTATCCTATTCCGAATAGAATTCATCCTTATTTCGGTAAGGACGCGCCCGTGGTCGATAGACCAGGCCGTGTTCGATCCGGCTTGCTACACACAACCATGTGATCCACCCGTGTGAGGTGGTCCAGGCCGTGTAGGCCCATTTTGTCCCTTTTTGGCTCATTTCTCATTCTTTTCGACTTCCTATAAAAAATAAAATTAAGAGATTAGGAGTATCGAATTCAACAAATCGTATAGAAAATCATCCAAAATAAGCCAAGCATGAGGTTAAAATATGTGTAAATTATGGTTTATCAGAGGCCGTGTGAAGTCTGCACCTTAAATGTAAAATTAAATTCACCACACGGCCTAGCACACTGGCGTGTGCCTTGGTCGTGTGACCCTAAAATGTTGTTGACGTCAGACACAAAATGTCAAGGTTTTCACACACAAGCTGAGACACGGGCATGTCATGGCCGTGTGAGGGACACGGGCCATGGACACAGGCGTGTGCCATGCTGTGTGACATCCTAAATTCTCGTGAAGCACAAGTCAGGCTCGCACACAGGCTAAAGACATGGCCATGCCAACCACACAGTCGTGCCCCAAGTCTACACGGGCATGTGCCCCTATTTTTTAATAAAATTTTCTAAAGTTTTCTAAGGTTCTCGGTTTAGTTCTGATCTACTTTTAATGTATGTTTTGGGCCTCGTAGGTTCATTTAGGTATTTTAAGACAAAGTTTGAAATGTTTTAAATTTGAACGAACTTTTATGACCCAGAAATGTATGTTAGTATGTGTTTAAGTTGGTAACGCCTCGTACCCTATTTTCGACGTTAAACACGAGTAAGTGGTGTTACATGGTTGGGATATTAGATTTAAAAGAATTCTTTGTGTTAGTTGATCGGGCTTGCAAAGTCAAAGACTTTAGCTGAGAAAAGAGGAAAGCTAAATCAGAAGCTAGAGATTCGAAGAAAAGACCGATGAATAAACCTTATCATTCTTCATCAAAGAAATCTTGAGATTTGTATAGTCGATCAAATGCATAGTGGGATATCAGAATAGAGACCGTGGAAATCAACATGTGAATCCTAAAGCTCAAGCTACTTCTGTCTCGAGTGTTGGCAATGTGAGAAATAACAAACCCGAGTGCCAACAGTGTGGGAGACGACATTTTGGAGACTGCTAGAATAAAAGTAGAAAAGCTTGTTTCAAATGTGGCTCGTCAGATCACTTTATTCGAGACTAGCAAAAGTTATCCGAGAAAGAAAAAGTTCAGAATGTAAGATCGAGCAATACGACTACGAGAGGGAGACCACCGAGAAATACAAAAAATGCATCCAATGGTAGCGGTATGACTAGGGACTCAGCTATTAGATCCGAGGCCAGAGCACCTGCTAGAGCCTACGCTATTAGCAATCGCGAAGAAGCATCATCCCCAGAAGTTATTACCGATACATTCTCTCTTTATGACACTAACATGATTACTTTAATTGATCCTAGACCGACACACATGTATGTTTGTGAGAATTAGTGTATAGTAAGAAATTGCCAGTTGAGTCTACAGGATTTGTAATTAAAGTATCGAACCCCTTAGGCAAGTATGTTTTAGTTGATAAAATATGCAAGAATTGTCCTTTAACGACCTGGGGTTACTATTTTCTAGCTGACTTGATGCTTTTACCGTTTGATGAGTTCGATGTGATTGTGGGAATGGATTGGTTGACTCTACATGTTGTCATTGTGAACTGTAGATGAAAGATTATAGAATTGAAGTGTTAGAATAATGAAATTCTTCGGATTGAATCTGATGAGTCGAGTGAAAATCCTATAGTGATTTTGTCAATGTCGACTTACAAAAATGTGAGAAATGGTTGCGATGCGTATCCAACATATGTTTTAGATACCAAAGTATCTGAAAAGAAGATTGAACCAGTGCCTGTAGTTTGTGAATATTCGGATGAATTTCCAGAAGAATTGTCAGGGTTGCCATCAATCAAAGAGGTTAAGTTTGCTATTGAGTTAGTACCGGGAACTTCACCGATATCTATAGCTCCCTATAGAATGGCTCCGACAGAATCGAAAGAGTTGAAAGCTCAATTGAAAGACTTAACAAATAAAGGTTTTGCACGATCGAGTTTTTCGCCCTGGGGTGCACCAGTATTTTTTATTAAGAAGAAAAATGGGTCCATGAGAATGCGTATTGATTATCGTCAGCTCAATAAGGTTACGATAAAGAATAAGTATCCGTTGCTGAGAATAGACGATTTGTTTGATCAGTTGAAAGGTGCAACAGTGTTTTCAAAGATTGATTTGAGATCTGGTTATTATCAATTGCAAGTTAAAGACTCAGATGTGCCAAAAACTGCGTTCAGAACGAGGTACGGACATTATGAATTCCTTGTTATGCCTTTTGAACTAACTAATGCTCCTACCATTTTTATGGATTTGATGAACCGGATCTTTAGACCGTCTTTAGATTGAATTGTTGTTGTGTCCATTGACGACATTCTGATCTATTCACGAGATGAGTCTAAGCATGCCGAGCATTTAGGATTGTGTTGCAGACCTTGAGAGATAAGCAACTGTATGCTAAATTCAGCAAATGCAAGTTTTGGCTCCGGGAAGTCAGACTTTGGGACATATAGTCTCGCCAGATGGCATTCAAGTTGATCCGAGCAAGATTTCTGCAGTTATTGACTGTAAACCACCTAGAAATGTATCTGAGGTCAAAAGCTTTCTGGGATTAGCTAGTTACTATCCACATTTCGTTAAAAGGTTCTCGATGATTGCTACACCGATGACCAGACTGCTACAGAAAGATGTTAAGTTTTAATGGTTCGAGAAATGTCAACAAAGTTTTGATCAATTGAAAGCATTGTTAACTGATGCACCAGTGTTGGTTCAACCTGAGTCAGGTAAAGAATTTGTGATTTAAAGCAACGCGTCATTGAACGGTTTGGTTGTGTTTTGATGTATGAGGGAAAAGTGATAGCTTATTGTTCCAGACAGTTGAAGCCGCATGAAAAGAAATATCTGACGCATGATTTAGAATTGGCCTGCTATAGTTTTTGCATTGAAAATTTTGCGTCATAATTTGTACGTTGAAAAATGCCACATCTTTACCAATCATAAAAGCTTAAAATATATTATGACTCAGAAAGATTTGAATTTGCGACAGTGGAGATGGCTCGAGTTATTAAAAGATTACGAGTTAGTGATTGATTATCACCTGGGAAAATCGAATGTAGTCGTGGATACTTTGAGTAGAAAATCGTTGTTTTCCTTGAGAGCAATGAATACCCAGTTGATATTATCTGATGTACTAGCTGAGTTTAAAGCTAAACCAGTATTTCTTCAACAAATTTACGAAGCTCAGAAATGTGATAATGAATTGCAAGCTAAAAGAGTGCAACGCGAGTCGACTAGTGATTCAGAGTACTAAGTCAGATCCGATGACTGTTTGATGTTCCGAGATAGAATTTGTGTACCGAAAAATCTAGAGTTGATTCAGAAAATTTTATACAAGGAACATAGTTGTTGTTTATCCGTTCATCCTAGAAGTACTAAAATGTACAATGATTTGAAACAACTGCATTAGTGGTCAGGTATGAAACGAGACATTTTTTAACTTGTAGCGAAATGTTTAGTGTGTCAGCAAGTTAAAGCTAAACATTAAGTGCAATCGGGTTTGCTTCGACCTGTAATGATACCAAAGTGGAAGTAGGACAGAGTTACAATGGATTTTGGATCAAGATTTCCTTTGTCTCCAAAAAAGAAAGATACTATTTGGGTTATCGTTGATCGATTAACGAAATCAGCACATTTCATCTCGGTATGTACTAACTATTCACTCAATAGATTAGTGGAATAGTACATTTCTGAGATCGTTAGATTGCACCGAGTGCCAGTTTCAATTATTTAGGATAGAGATCCGAGGTTTACGTCGCGGTTGTGGAAGAAATTGCAAGAAGCTCTGGTTACGAAGTTGAATTTCAGTACAGCTTTTCATCTGCAAATTGACGGTCAAACTGAGAGAATAATTCAGATTCACGAAGATATGCTTAGATGTTTTGTTTTAGATTTCAAAGGTAATTGGGAGATATATTTTTCGTTGGTTGAATTTGCATATAATAATAGCTTTCAGTCGAGTATAAAGATGGCACCGTATGAAGCTTTGTATGGTCACAAATGCCAAACTCCATTGTATTGGACCGAGCTTAGCGAGAAATAGATTCACGGGGTTTATTTGATTAGAGAAACCGAAGAGGAAGTGAAAGTAATTCGCGACTATTTGAAAGCAGCTTCAGATTGTCAGAAATCGTATGCGGATTTGAAACGAAAAGATATAGAATTTCAAATCAGTGACAAGGTATTTCTGAAAGTATCTCCGTGAAAAAAAAATTTCGTTTTGGTCGTAAAGGCAAATTGAGCCCGAGATTCATCGGGCCATATAAGATCATCAAAAGAATAGGTCCAGTGGCATATCGGCTAGCTTTACCAATTGAGTTAGAGAAAATTCACAATGTTTTTCATGTGTCGATGTTACGTCGATATCGATCGGATCCTTCACATGTGATTTCTCTGTCAGAGATTGAGATTCAGCCTGATATGACGTATAATGAAGAACCAATCAGAATTTTAGCTCGAGAGATCAAAGAGTTGAGGAATAAACGCATAGCGTTAGTGAAATTCTTGTGGTAACGTCACAGAGTTGAAGAGGCTACATGGGAGCCCGAAGAAGAACCCTAACCTATTAACTGGTAAGATTTACGAGGATGAAAATCCCTAAGGGGGAGAGTTGTAACAGCCTGTTTTTAGTCAAATCAGAACAGTGGTTTTGGGACCACAAATTTGATATTAAAATATTTATTTTATTATTATTTTAATATTTATAGCATGATTGAGTGATTGTGTGAAAATTTTGTTAAGAAATTTTATCGTTTGAATGCTTAATTTGATAAAAAGGACTAAATCGCATAAAGAGTAAAATGCATGTTCTATTAGTTTAAGGTGTCAAATAGCTATGGTTTTTAAATATAGTGGCCTTAAATTGTAATTAAACCGTTTGAAAGGTGAGTGGACAATTATGGACAACCATTAAGTGATTTTTATGTTTATATATTAAGGTTAAAAATGTATTTTATTAAATAAAATTTAATGAAATAAAACCAAAATAAATCATCATCTTTTAATTCCTTCTCCACCGAATTTAGAACAAAAACCTAGCCATTTTAAAGTTTGAAATTTCGGCAACTTCACTTGGCTATTAAGGTATGATTTTTGACTCATTTTTTAATAATTTCTATGTTTTTGAGATCGTTGCAGCTAGTACTAGCTAGCCCAGGGACTAATTTGCTAAGTTGTTAAAGATTTTGGATGTTGCCATTGATGAAATAGCATGTGTTTTGAAGTTTCTTGATAGTTTACGAATGCTTGTTGATAAATATACAAGTTTTGTTAAGTGATTTTTAGTGAAAATGCAAATTAGGGGCTAAATTGTGAAATGTGAAATAAATGAAAATTATGGGCTACTAGAGGCATTATGGTAATTCGGCTAGCATGGGTATATTTGGAATTTCATTAGTTTGTGATTTTTTGAAATAAAGACTAAATTGTAAAAATGTCAAAGTTTAGGGGCTAATGTGTAAATTAGCTCAAATGTATATTTTGGATTGAATTGAATAAATATATGATTAAATAAGTTAATTTTGAATATATTTACATCAAGAAAGGAGAAATACAAACTTAGATCGGGGAAAGAATAAAGTTAAGGAATAGTTGACTCGATTCGCCGTTTTAGCATCCAAGGTAAGTTCGTATGTGATAAATTTCAATACAAATGTATTTTATATGCTTTGATATTGCATGAATTGTGGATACGAGACTGTGGATATGAACGATAGTGATTTGACAATGATTCGACATTCGAAATCCCAGTTGAACCTTAGGAATAATTTAGGATGCTAATGACATGTCATTAGGGGATACAGTGAGTTGGCTTTGGGCCATGATATAGCACTTCGGGTGTGAGATAAATCGATTTGGCTTCGGGCCATGCATATCGGCTGATTTGGCATCGGGACATGATATCAGTATTTTGGATAAGTTACCTTGATTTGGCTTCGGTCCATGGTATAGGTATCTACCGTGTGAGAACCTTGAGTATCCGACTTCTACTCCAAATGGTTCAATTGGTAAATGAAAGACCAGAATTTCTATGAGAATTGTACGAGATTGTACAGGTATGTGTATAAACTATTGTAGCATTGAATCAAGAAAATGATGATGAAAGTATACAATTTTGTGATTAAGTATTTGAAAGGTTTGTTAGCTAATATAAGCTACATGTTGTTGTATTCATGTAATGCCCCAAATTTTGGGCCTAGAAGTATTGGGCCTTGTGTGTGGATCAGTAAGGAAGTTGTACATAAGTATTTAATTGTGCAAGAAAATGATACAATTAAATGTCTGATTCAGTGCTTAAGGGTCCTGAGAAGTGTTGGAGAAGTCCTGGGTTCAAACCTGGGCTTTAGCAAAAATTTTAGTTTTTAAGTGAATAAAACCCTTGGTGCTTGATAGTAGGCCTCTTAGATATGTGTGGTTAAAATATGTCACAAGGAGCTAGTTGGTAAGGTGATTAGTGGCGTGGTTTAAGTTGCAAGGGAGCTTGGGTTCGAGTCTCATGTTGTGCAACGGAGTATTTCTTTTACTTCCTTGCTGCACGAGAGGTAGAGCTTGACTGAAACTCTGCGAATTGGAATTTGAAATGGTCATGGAGGAAGTTAAGGAGAGATTCGAGGAGATAATCTGAGTTGTTAGGAGAGAGTATCATGGAATTTTTAAATATGGGGTTGGAGGAAATTGTGGAGCAAATCAAGGAATTCAAATTGGGAGTGGTGTAACCGAATGGGGAAACTTTTGTATGAGAAATTCGGCTAGGAGGGGGAGTTTATGAGCATTATTGGTTTTGGTGTGTTCTTTTGGTTTTGTTTCGTTTTTGGGTTTTTTTTGGCAACATAGTGTCGGCTCCTGTCAACTCTTTCCCTACTGTGCTGAATTTCTCCTTTTGTTTTTCTTGCTCTCTATTTTCGACTTGTCGTTAGTCTCTCTTCTTTGGCCAAATATACTCTTCATTCCCTCCCTCGGTTCTTTTTGGTTATAGTTGTCTTTCTCTCTATCTGACATTGGTGACCGAATACACATTACCTTTTCCCTCCTCTGTTCTTTTCAAATCATTATTGCTATCACCCCTTCTTTTTAGTACCCAAGCCGTTTTACTGCATCCCTTACTCCTTCGCTTCTGTCTTCGATTCAACAACTAATCTTTGGCAACCGGTCGATCTCTCTATCGCAACTTTCTTTTCTTTGGTCGTTGATTTTGGGTAGCCGAATCTTCCATCTCTAGTGTGTTCGTTTCTTTTCGTGCCTTGGTTTAAAGCAAACTCTTGTAGGCCGATTCTTCCTCCTCCTAATATTAACTCTGCGATTCGGTAAGTAAGTGTTTATTAAGGATCAACTATTGTCCCATATATGCATTAATGGGAGGTTTGATTCATATGAAGATAATCATTGAGGGGTCTGTAATCCTCTTTCGTCAACAATCTAAGTAGGTTAAATCCACGCTCATTCAAGCAAGGCGATAGTAAGTAATCTTTTGAATAGATTTCGGTTAGTGTCTCTTTCAACTCGTATGTTAAGTATTAAATCGAAGCTTCTGTTGTAATAGGTTGGAGTACACGTGGGCTAGTTTACTCGTTATCACAAACAGGTGTGTAACTATTTTCCATAATTGATAATCGGTTAAAAAGTCAAAAGAGTGTGTATATACACACATTGAATAGACTGCAATTCGGAAAAAGCTGAAAAGCAGAAAAATACGGCGTTTGATGCCACCTGGGCATGCGATCGCTCGTGTAGTAAGCTAAACCTACAAAATATGGGTGTCTGACTGTAGAGGCCGCCATGAGCGTTCTCATAGGTTTGGGGTCGATCTGGGCCACGTTGGGCCGAAATGGGCAGTGTGGGCCCGATGGGCTCGTGAGCTCCACACGGATAAATTCCACCAAAATATGGTAAATACTGGATTGGGTTGTATAGTTCGTATGGCTGTGGTTAATTCTGGGCCAGATGGGCCACTTGAGCGTGTGGGCCCACTTGGGCCGCATGATGGGCCTTGGGCCCATAGTCACCGTTATGACTGTTAAGGTTGCACGAGTCACTCGAGAGGACTATGGACCTATTGATGGGTCGATAAGTGTACCTAGACCTCAAAAAGGGTGAAATGACCGTAATGCCCCTGTAGGGTCAAATGACTATTTTGCCCCTCGAGGGTAAATGACTGATTTGCCTAGGATTTGTATGACTGATTTGTCTGTGATTTGCCTAGGATTTGTATGACTGATTCTGAGCATGGCATTCTGCATACACGACATACTGCATGGGGTTGGGATTCTGATATGGAGGAAGTACTGTACTGGTGGCTCTGCCACATTCACTGTTACTGGTGGCATTGCCACATATACTGTTACTGGCAGCTCTGCTGCGTTATTATTACTGGCAGCTATGTTGCGATATTGGTGTCCTGGCTGGGTGGGTCGATTTTATCCCCACATGGTGTGTTGGTTGGTACGGGTGGTGTGTTGGCTGGTTTGGGGTGGGTTGCATATTTACACCACACTAATACTGTATTGGGCTTAGGCCCACACTGTACTGTTACTAAATAGGGCCAACGCCTTGATCGACATCTTGCATATCATTATCGATCGATCGATAGGGGATTTGTAACAGTTTGGTTTATACACTAGTCGAAACAGTGGTTTCGGGACCACAAATCTGAGTTCGTATAATATTTTAATATTATTTTCTGTGCCGTTGATATGTGACTAAGCATGTGGTAAATTTTCATGAGTTAATTTGTCCATCTATGTGTTTAATTTGACAAAAGGATGAAATTGCATTGAATGCGAAAGTTGTATACTATATGTTAAAGTGCTTATGTGTTGTGGCTTTATAAATGTGAGGACTTATGTGGCAATTTAGCCATTTCCATGGTTAGTGGATGGCTAAAGTCATAAATGACCTTGCGACTATGTGATACATATATTAATATGAAAGGTTATATTGGTAAATTAGT
Organism: Gossypium bickii; assembly: GCA_025503065.1. Lineage (NCBI taxonomy): Eukaryota > Viridiplantae > Streptophyta > Magnoliopsida > Malvales > Malvaceae > Gossypium > Gossypium bickii. Next base: position 81,912,723 of record CP106713.1, on the reverse strand, counting down.
TTATATCATATTATTAACAAAACTAAAGCTTAAAATAAGCTTTAATGCATTGTTCATCCACCGAAAAACACAAACAAAGATAGGAAAGAAAGACTTTGTTATATTCGGCCATTTGAAAGCTAAATTCAAGGTAAGTTTTTGTTCTGTTTTTGATAATTTCTACGTTCTTGTAATCGTTGCTTCGTCTATTGTCAAACCCATGTTTCAATTTTGTGTATTGGTGATGTTTATGAGTTATGCCATTGATGATATGTTGAGCTTTGTGATGCTTTAAGGTGTTAAATGATAGATTGGTGGTAGATAAATATGTTTTGTTCTTGAAGTTTTGATGAATTTAGCTAAATAGGGATAAATTGTGAAAATATTATTTTGGAGTACTAATTTGTGAATTTGATGAAATATTTGGACTTATATAGTCCCTAGGGAGGTTCAGCTATGCATATGTGTGAACAAAATTTGTGAATTTGATGTTTTGAGAAAAATAGACTAAATTGATTAAGTGTGCAAAGGTGAGGGCTAATTTGCAAATTGCCCTAAATGTGTGTCCTTGGATTGAATTGAATGAATTATTGAATAAAAGGGTTAATTCTGAATATGTTTAGATCAAAAACCGAGGAAAACGGACTTAGATCGCGAGAAAGTGAAAATAACCGAGTAGCCGTTTTCATTCCCATATACCGAATCCGAGGTAAGTCACTATGCAAATAAACATAATTGTATGATATTATAATTTTTCATATGATTAATGTCGACTACGGATATTTATGAGAAGTTATGCATATGAATTCCGAGACCAATCCGATATAGTGACTAAGTCCGAGAAGTCTCGTGTGAACGTACGAATTGATAGGATTAGTTATGTCATGACATAGGTATATGTTCTGTTTTATCATGTAAGGCCACATCTGGGACGTTGGCATTGATCTGAGACTCGTGTAAGACCACGTCTGGGACGTTGGCATCGATATGAGCTTTACGAGTAAGACCACGTTTGGGATGTTGGCATCGGTATGAACTTTACGTGTAAGACCATGTCTAGGACATTGGCATCGTATTAATTCGTATAAGACCCTATCTGGGATAGTGGCATTGATATCCAAGTGCATATAAGACCTTGTCTGGGACGTTGGCATTGTACAACTATTCCGAGTTTTCTGAGTATCCTACTAAATTCCTATTGGTTCAACGGGCAAGTTTGTGATACAAATTATAAATCCGAGTTATGAATAATTATGTAATATTAAATCCGATTCAGGTACGTTGATCATACACTGGTTGTGTAAATAAGTATAAGGGCAAAATGGTCATTTTTGCCTAAGTAGAAATTTTGATGTATCATGAGTTATAAAGTGATTGAATGAGTAAATTTTATTATTATAGATCAAGAAGAACGCGAAAACAACCTTGACCGAGGAAAAGGCAAGGTTATGGACTAAGTCGTCGACTAATACATTTTGCACCGAGGTAAGTTTATGTGTAAACGATACATCTTTAATAAATACGTTGTTACTCATTGGTGCATTGTATGAATGAGATCAATTATGTTTGGGATTGATTGAAATGGATAGATAGTGAATAATTCCCGTATAAACCTCGGAATAGATATGTAAGAGCAGAAAAAATATTCGTAAATACTCTTATTGGTAGGCTATATGCGATACCAGTGTAATTATTCTTTTGGTGGGCTGTGTGCGATACCACCTTATTATTTATTCACGATGGGTTGTGTGTGATAGCACCGTTTGTATTATCATTTGATAGGATGTGTGCAAACCACCAGGTACTTAGTTTTATTCCGAATGGTTCATCGAGAAATTGTCTATGTAAATGTTTCATGTGGCTTTGTGGTGATGAGTACAGGATATGTGAGCAATAAAAATGTTATACAATTGGAAGGTGGTAAGAGATGAGATGAGTAAGCATGGTTATGAAAATGTGAATTATTCTTGCTTAGTATAAAATGTTATTGACTGATTAGCACATGCTATGATGCTTTTGTTTACATGTAAACTTACTAAGCTTAAAGATTACTCCATTTCTTTTCCCTTATTTTATAGTGTCAGAGAGCCAGCTCGGGATACGAAGATAATTTGAAGATCATCCACACTATCAGCTCATCTCGATATATTAGACTTAGCATTTTGAGTATGGCATGTATAGGGGCTAGACATAGTGAAATGTTTTGTTGTTTTGGCCAAGTGTGTTGGCTCTTTTAAAGATGAACACTTTTGTAAATGGCCATATTTAATGGCTTATTATCACTATCTATATGAAAAGATGAGGTTATTCATGAATGTGTATGATACATGATTGAGTTTCTTGGTAAATGGTTGAATATGAGTTAGGGTGATAAAAAGAGCTTGGCAAATAGCCTTGTTCTTGTCCACACAGGTAGGCACACGGGCGTGTGTCTAGGCCGTGTGTGACGCACAGTCAGTCCCATGGGTGTGTGATTGGGCCGTGTGTCCCCTACATGTTAGTGTTGCAAGTTAGTACCGACCACGGGCTAGACACATTGGTGTGTGCCTAGGCTGTGTGCCCCTTATTGGGTTGCTGACTTCACAAACAGAATACCCAGGTTTTAATACACAGGTGATGACACGGACATGTCTAGGCCGTGTGGAGGACACGGGCCAAGGACACAGGCGTGTGTCTGGCCGTCTGAAAACCCCTGTAGGTTCGAAAAGAAAATAAATTCCACACGGGCTAATGACATGGGCGTGTGTGACCATACGGCCTCCCCACACGGGCGTGTCTCATTTCACACGGGCGTGTGGCCCTGTTAAGGCAAAATTTTTCTAAGTATACAAAAGATCCCGGTTTGATTCCGAGGTCCTCTGTTTGCATATGTAAGGTTGTTAAGATTGTTATAAATGTGAATGAAAGATTGTTATAAATGTGAATGAAAGATTTTATATTAGAATGAAATTTGATAGCCCAAAGTTGTATGTTAAAGTGCGTTAAGTTCGGTAATGCCTCATACCTGGTTTCGGCGTTGAATACGGGTAAGGGGTGTTACAAACTTGGGACTTTGATCTAATTTCCATGCTTCCTTAAAAATGGTGAATGATAGTTTCACTAACACTTAACCAATAGACCAATAACTCATTTATTTCCTAAAAATGTATAGATAATATTAAAAATTAGATCATGACCACTCTCTCTCGGTTCAGAAACCTGCTTCTACTAACCTTCAATTTTTGAGATGTGACATTCAAAAACCACCAACCTACCTCTTATGATCACCCACTCTCTCACTGGAACTCTAAAAGCTCTTATAAATGGAAAAACTTTAAAATTGTATCCAAACCTCAGTCAAAATTGAAATCCTACATTTCTAATCCTTACTAAACCCTAACCTAACATTAAATCGAAGTTTTCTCTCACTATTCCAAAAATTGCTTAAAATGGAAAATAAATAGAGAAAAATAAAAATTCACATATCAATGGTTTAGAAACTTATATTAGGACTGAAAACTTCTTTACATTGATGGAAAGATCAAATTTGAATAAAGGAATAAAAAATCAAATCCCTTCCTCTTACACCATCACTAACGTGAAAATAAGAAAAGAGAAAGAAAAAGTATCTCAAAAGTCTTGATACGAGATTTCTTGTTTAATGAATAGTTTTAATGTAAAATAACCTCACCTTAAATTTTGCTTCAATGAAAACAAAGATTTGAAGTAGAAAGAGTAAGAAAGCTTGAGAGAATTTTGGTGTAGCAAAAACATGCGAAAATGATGTGAAACAAATGTACCCTCCTACCGATTTTAGAAAAAGGGAATTTTTTCCATCAAGGGCTTGGAATATTTACAACATAAGGAGATCTAATGTGCTAAACAAAACTTTCTAATACCCATGCATTAACCCCTCTAATTTTAGTAACCTTACAATCTAGTCCAAAAGCCTTAATTCCTAAACTCTCTAATTAAACCCCTTAATAACCTCTTGTTTGACTTCCCAGAAAATTTTCTAACATTGAAGAAAATCGATTTTTTACATGTGTAGCACACTCAAAATTATCAATACAACATCTCGTACTATTTCAAAAATGGATACAAAGAAGAATTGAAGAATTTCATAAATGAGTAAGCTAAAGACAAATCACAAAGAATAATTTGACATAGAAGATGGAAATCAGTGCCACAATTGTGAATGTGAAAAGTTGGAAAAATGACCAAATCATAAATTTTAAAAAAGTATGACTAAAGAGCAATTTGACCTGGTAGAGAAAATGTGAGTTAATAATGGTTATTTGGTATGAGAATGAAATGAAATATGTATTGGTATGATGAAAACCATTGTTGGGCTAAATTGAATAAGAGTGGAAAGTATAGGGACCAAATGACAATTTTACCATTTTTACTGTAAAAGGGGGAAAAGTGTAATTCTTATCATTTTTGAATTAATATTAGAGTATAAGTATGATTTATAAATTTTGGATATGTTAAGTGTTAAGTCTAATGTGAAGTGTGATAAATGGGTAAGAAGTAACTAAAGTGCAAATTTTCCTTATATGGGCTTTTGGTCATTTTACGCAAAATTTATATTACAATATTATTTGAAGATATATTATATTTTTTTAGATTAATTTTGAGCCATTGGATGTGATGAAAGCATGGTGATTTAATGTGGACCACAAGTTTTAAGTTGAACTTTTACTTCACCTTAACTTTATAAATTTTAATATATTAAAAAAAAGGAGAAAAATTCACCATTTTTCTTCCCATTATCAGGGAAACCCTTCCTAGGCTTGAAAGAAGAGTTTTTCCTTTCCATTTTTCTCACATTTTCTTCAAATTAAACACAAATTTCTTCAATCTACTTTGAGTTATTACCAAAATCAAGGAGAAATCACCTCCTAAGCATACTTTCATCATCAATCTCCCCATAAAAGCTTAGGTTTTATATGGTCTAGTGACAAAAAGCTTGGGTTAGAGAGAGAAAGCTTCTAATAAAAAGAATAAGAAATGATGGAAAGTGAGCTTCCATGTTAGGGAAAAGAGGATTCGAGTGTTAGAAAGCTTAGTTTTGGGTTTAAGTTCATCCAAGAGGTAAGTGCCATTGGATTTGCTAACTTCCCCCATTAATATGATTATGAAAATTGGTAATTAGTTTAATAAATGACCAAAATAATTATTTAATATTGGAATAAGAGTAAGTATGATTTCATGTGTTGTGCTGATTGTGAAGAAAATGATAATATTAGTTAAAATTTTCCTTAGAATATATGAAAATAAAATTTGTAATAGAATTTGAATACTTGAGTGTCATGGCATGATTTTTTTTTGTGGAAATGAACATATGTGATAATATGACATTTTAAAATAAGGTAGTCATGTGAAATTTGAAATATGACTTACTTTGATAAGAAAGAATTAAGGAAATGAGTAGTGATGTGTTATGAAAATTGAATATCTTAATAAGCATTTATTTGTGAATTAATTTGTCGGTATTTCAAGTATTAAATGATAAATTGTATAAAAGTGTGTGATACGGCGACATGATCACCTAATAAGTAATTATGTAAATTAAGAAAAGAGAATGACTTATGCCATTTGTGGAATGATTTGATTTGGTAAGTGCATATGTGAACATGTGAAGCATTGTTCGGTGATATGGGTCACTTAGGTGACAATGTGATCATGTGGATGAGTATAGGTGCTGATTGGGTGCCAATAAGCACAAAAATTTAATGCGTGTGAAATATAAGATTTGTTGTGTCCTTTTGAAACCATGATAGCATTTTAAGATATGTAATTATGTGAACTATTAAATATCAAATTAATTAATGAGATGAAATGTCATATGAGCTTGGTAGATTTGCTAAGATACAATTGGCATGTCATAGGAATTAGATGCAACTTGTATGAGTATGTGTGTGTAGAGTTATGTTCTGATGCCTTATCGCATAGCACGTTTGTGTTGTTGGTGTGTTTGGAGGATATGCAATTTATAGTGAAATTTTTATGTAGATCTTTGGTGTGTGTGGCTGGGGCACTTCGAGTGCATTATCTTGGTGTGTTTGGATGGAGTTTTGCTTATCTGATCATTCTTACTAAAGCTACAAAGGGCTATAAAATCAAATTTGATATTAAGTTAGTTTGGAATGTTGGGAATAAGAAGTGAACTTAGTCCACAATAAATTCAGTTTACGAACTTGTAAATGTTTAGAAAATATGAACTAATCTATCTAAGATATGAAGTGAATCTTTAACAAGGGCTCTAAAACTAAATACGTGAGAGAAATTATTAAGTTGTAACAGAGATAGTGAATGTTGAAGTAAATTAGTTACAAACAAAGAATGTTTAAAGAAAAATATATCTGTAACAAGGTTAATAAAGATTGAGTCAACAAAAATGTGAAACATTTTTTTATATTTGGTTGTAAATAGGTATTGTGCTTAATAATATGACAACAAAAAGTATATGTGTAACACCCCTAAACTGTAACCATCGCTGATTTAAGGTTAAGAGGCATTACCGGACAATCAGAAACTTTTACGGACATTTCCTAATATAACTCATCAAATCCAATCAAAATGTCCCTTAAATAGGTCTACGAGACATCAAGCATGCTTTAGAATAGGGCTGGGACTAAACCGAACACATACTGAAATTCTCGAAAAATTAAAAAATTTTCTAAGTTACAGAGGTCACACGCCCATGTGGGCAGGCTGTGTGCCTCCCACGGCCATATACACGCCCGTGTGTCTAAGTCGTGTCAAAACAGGGCATACATACTGACTTGTCCATACAACCGTGGACACGCCTGTGTGCCTCACCCGTGGTCGCTACTAACTTGCACACACGGCCAGTAACACGCCCTTGTGGCCAGCTCGTGATCGAGTCTGACTTGTTTTGTAATACAACCACGAAGGACACGGTCGAGCCACACGCCCATGTACTCAATCGTGTGGGCAAATATATGCCCTTTTCAAGGCCAAAATGCCACCCACACTTTGGGTTATCCCTACAAGCACATATAAGTATCTTTCCATACATCAATGGCAACCAAAACATATTGAATTGTACACCATTTCTATCCAATTATGAGCTTAACAACCACACCAACTTGATAGTCATTTAATTCAATATAACCACAAGCACTTCAAAGCATAATCCGTCACAAACTTACCATCAATAATATGCTAGCTATGCATCAATAAGCTTACCATTCATATGACCATTTCATTTGCTATCAAGCTATACCAAAACTAAGCACCATAGGACATAACTTGTCATTCATAACACAATCATTTATCTAGCCATATCACATGGCTATGTACATATATCAAACATATTCCAAAACAACTAGCCTATACATTTCATATTTAGCTATATACACAATCAAAAGTACCAAAATAGAGATTGATAGTGTGGTGATGATCCTCGATGATTCCCGATCCTTTATTAGTTTCGACAATCTATAAAACAAAGAAAACACACACAAAGTAAGCTCTCAAATGCTTAGTAAGCCATATACAAATAAACTTAACATAAAATGCACATAATCACATTGATACAATGTCACTAATATTTCTCATTTGCAATTTTATAACATGTTCTTTGGCTCATTTGTTTAGCTATAGATTGCAATATATCACATCTCAAAGCATCATTTATGCTCATAGCACATTCAAACATATATCACTTATTATCTCATCAAATCCATACACATATTCAATTTTTTTTTTGTAAGTTCATATATATACTTACCTTTCTTACACTTACATAGTGTACCTTTCAAATGTACCTGACTCGTTTATACATTTCACGTAGTTTTTCATTTCTCGGATTTGCCCGTTGAACTATTCGGAATCAAATAGGATACTCAGAATGCTCGGAATATTCGTACAATGCCAACGTCCCAGACGTGGTCTTACATGTAACCAAATATCGATGCCACTGTCCCGGACAGGGTCTTACACGAATCAATATGATGTCAATGTCCCAGACATGGTCTTACACGTAAATCTCAAATCGATGCCAATGTCCCAGACGTGGTCTTACACGATATCACATATCGAAAACCTATGCCATGACATACGCAATCTTATCTATTCCTAGGTTCGTACGGAACTTTCTCTGATGTTGACATCATGTCGATACTATCTCGGATTTCATGTACTCATCATCTCATATACATTCATCATTATAAATTTTCATATGAACATACATATATCAATGTAAATACATTTATTTGTATATAGACTTACCTTGGATTCGAATAAACGGAAACGAACTCGACTACTCAATTACTTTTGATTTCCCACGATATAAGTTCGTTTTCTTCGGTTCATGATCTATACATATTCAAATTTAACTCATTTATTCACTAATTCATTCAATTCAATCCAAAAACACATATTTAGAGTAATTTACAAATTGGCCTCATATTTTTACATTTTGACATTTTAGTCCCTATTTCACAAAATCACAAAATACACATAATTTGCTTGTACCCGTGCTTAGCCGAATGTTCACTATAATCATACAAGTCCATACATTTCATTTATTTCACAATTTAGTCCCTCAAAATATTATTTTCTCAATTTAGCCCAAATTACTTAAATTCATCAAAAATTCAAAGACAAACTATGCCAATCTATCACATATCTTTCATATTTCATCACAAAACTTCACAAAGCTCATGAATTCATCCATGGCACATTTCAAATTCATCATCAATTCACAAAATTTAAGCATGGGTTTTGTAAAGCACGAAGTAACGATTACAAAAACGTAGAAATTATCAAAAACCGAAACAAAACATACCTTGAATCAAGCTTAGACTTAGCCGAAACCCAGCATTCTTTTTTCTTTTCTTTTTCTTTGGTATATTCGATCAAAATGGATGAACAAATGCCTATTTTCATACTTTATTTTTATTATAAAACATTTTGATACATAATTTACTATATTAGCCTTAATAAATTAATAAGAAAACTATATAAATTAACTAAAGGTCAAATAACCACTTAAGGGCTTCATATTAATAAAGACATGACAATATAGCACATTAACAAATAGCATGTCACTTTTATCTTTTATGCGATTTAATCCTTTTCTCAAATTAAACACGCAAACGATAAAATTAATTCACAAAACTTTCACACATGCTTAATCATATACTGCAAACACAGAAAATAATACTAAATATTTTTTTGACTCAGATTTGTAGTCCCGAAACCACTATTCCGACTAGAGTCTAAACCGGACTGTTACAATATGAACAAAAATTTGACATTAAAGTGTCATTAGTACAATAAAGAAACGTGATTAAAAATCGTTAGAATAAGCTCTTCTAAATGAGAATAACATGAAATTATTAAATTGAATAAACATTTTTCATGAAACAATCTCACCCTCAATGTTTTCATATAAAATCAAACATAAAATCACAATACACACGAGAAAAAAGAGCTCATACAAATAGACAAATAACACGTGGAGCAACTAATACACCCTGTTAATTTCTTACATACCTAATGCCAACTTTTCATGAAGCCATTAGCGTGAAGTCATTTTCTCCTTCACTACCGAACAAAATAAGACGGAAATATATAAATATTTAACAATTAAACGATTGAATCCCCAGGATTCAAGATTCAACCTTCATATATAGCTTTCAGAAAAACAAAATCTTATGTAGTTATAGATTAACACAACATACTGTATGAGTGTTCGAGAATCAACCTTCATACATAGCTTTCAAAAATTAACACAATCCCTCAAAAAAAAAAAACACAAAATATCGCATGTGATCAACCTTCATGTATAGTTATTAATTAACACTACCGTAGTATTAGTGTTTGAGACTTTGAGACATTAAATAGTTTTTATTTTATTTATATTTATGCTATTGTTTAAAAAAGAAAGTGAATTGGGAAGTTCAAAAAAAAAAGTTTTTACAAGGAATCATTTGGGCATAGCCAAATAGAAGTGAATTGAAGGTAACAAACACGATACATATAAACCCCTTGATAGGAAAAGAGCTAGTTCACCTGCCCCAATAAGCTATAATTAGTACAAAATTTACATATCAAGGTTAAAGCAAAAGGAAAGCATTGCTTGCCGCTACATGTGGCTCCCTATACCTCAAAGCAAAGACGTAGAGATCCTAATATCAGAAACAAGAAATTCCCGAACACGGTCGCTCAGCTTTGCAAAATTTGATCAGAAAATTGTGCAACTTCATCATAACACTCAAAACAAGAGTCTGTCCGAGTAAGGAACACGACCCATACAAGCCAAATCATGATATATAAATATTATTTATATATATTTATATACATATGCAGGCATGTCAAAGGCTCTCTGCAGTTACTTTTTCCTCTCCTATGTCCGCTGTGGGTAATGCACCTAAAGACATTCAAATCCCAATTAATGTACTTTTGATGCATAAAAGACATTCAATTCAGTGTTCTTGACCACCTTCATGGAAATCATAACACAGTAAGATTCTTCCAACCATACTCTAAAGGCTGACTGGAAAGTAACTATGTGAATAATTAATGAGCAATTAGAAGATACAAACATTATCCAAATCAAAGAAATATGTTAGAGACATACCCCAAATAGAACCCCAAAATAAACTATGGTATAGCCGGTTGTAACTTAAAATCTAACAGAATTTTAACACTTGCAAAACTATTGGATTATTCTTCAGAAACGCGGCTCATCTATTTTCCCAGACAAATAGTCAAAACCTTTTTTTCTTTTTGTTTGAAAAAAGATCGTCAAAACTGCCCTACAGCAACTATACAATATAATATATGTCTGTGTGCGTGTGTTAATATGGGCATCCTTCAGCCACAGTTTTTACAAGAACCAGACATTTACACAATTATATGATTAAACATCAAGTATAGTGCAGTACTAGGTGTGACTGCAAACTAAGTAGCATCTTTACATCATACGAAAATTTAAAGATTACTTCAAAACTTACCTTCATCATTGAGATCTACAGAAAAATTCACAAGCTCTTGGTTGTCAGCTGAGCTAAAAAATGCATGTGGCACTCCAGACTGTGGTGGAGAACTTGTTCTGCTCCGATTTGTTTGTCCATTTAAGTAGTGAGATCTTATCTGATGGTTCAGGTACATCTCCGAGCTAGACAAAGTTTGTCCTGCATTTTTCCTGCCTTTAAAGAATCTTCCCCTAACAGAACAATAATCCATAAATATATTCTAAGGGTTAATACATGCAATCCAGAAATATATTCTAAGGGTTAATACATGAATAGGTGGTTGAAGTATACCCCTTTCGTGATTTGGGACCTAAAGAAAAAAAATTCTCAGTTAAGTACCCAAATGTGTATCTCTGTCAAGTTACTCAAGTGGCTAATGCCAACGGAGGTCTAATAATAGAAGGTCGTCTGCCAAAATCAATGCCATATCAGCATTTCCAGGCCAACAAACTATTTTTCAAATTTCAAAATAATAAGCTAAAAACTTAGAATTAAAAAATCAATAAAAATTCTAGGGAAAAAAAGAGAGAGAGGACCAATCTGCCATGGGTCTGCTTCGAGATAACAAGATCGGCGGCAGGCTGGGGAAGGAAAGCGGAAGAGAAAAATGAGGAAGATAGAGGGCAAGGCAGCAGTACCCAGCTGACTAATCACCGGTATACCTTGGGCTGGCCAGCACCCCCTCCCCTTCTCTCCCCTGTTCTCTCTCTCTCTCTCTCTCTCTCTCTCTAATTCCTTCTTTTTTCCTGATTCTCCTCTTTTAATTTTCCTTTCAAAAATTCAAAGAATTAAAATAGTTTAATCCAAAAAAGAAATTAAATTTGTTATGTTTTCTAATTCAAAAGAGTGAAACTAAGATAAAAAAAATCATTTTTAAAATAAAATAATTTAAAAATGCTGACTTGACATTTCTAACGAATAAAATTACCATGTCTCCCATTATTATACTGTTCAAAAACTAGCATGTCTTTAAAACATTTATAGTCATAGATTAGCAAGTGACGGAAGTAAATTTTGGATACTTAGTTGTAATTTTTTTTCTTTTTACTCAGATACCAAATTGTGCAAAATGATATAGCTCTGCTGATTTGTAAATTGAGATTAGAAGTAAATTCAGCAAGCGATATCTTATCTGGTATAGATACCTGTCTTTTCGCTTTTCAAGATATCGCTGCAATGATACTTTTCTGCTCACCTGTCCATCTACATCTTAAGACCGAGCAACAAGTGTTACAACAGGAAATAAAGAGCCAATAATGGTATATAATCAAGCAGTAAAAAATAATTTGTACTTTCCCAATGGCCCAATCATCAATAAAGTATCATGAAGACCCCTAGGCACTGACATTTTCGAGGAGCCATTTGGATATGCTTTTCTAGAGTTTATTTAGCAACAAAAAGTAACATGATCAAGAACTTTCTTTTACATGTTGCATAAATAAAAAGGTGGGAACTAAACTCTAGAACAACCGAACTAAGCTTTTTAATGATGACATATAAATTAGGGTCAGTCTCTATGTATCTTGGTAGCAAATCTTTGGCCATGTGCATTCTTCTCAAATTTTAGCTATAACCAAGTACATAATAGCTCAGCCAATAGGTAAAGATTATGGTAGATAAAACATAGAGTTTTATCTCCTTGGCAATTTCTTTACATTTGAATTAATTATAATATCATGATAATGGACTGCTCGTCTAGACCCTATCATTTGGCTGCAAAATATAGCCAATGAAATTCAAAACTCCATTTCTATTATTTATGTAGAGAATTTTTACACTAAGAAACAAGAGTTATGAAGCATTTGCATATTATAGAACACTAAATCAGAACAATAAATGAAGAAAAGAAAATACCATACCAGAATCACGACTGATGTTTGCTTTTCCCCTAAACTGCTGCGGATATTCTGTCATCTTCTCTGTGAAGGCAAATTGTAATCACAACCACTAAATTATCAACAAGTTACTAAATTCAGCAATAAGATTAAAAATTAAAAAGAAAAATAAAGAAGGGAAAACTCTCAACCAGGAAATGTTATTGGAATTAACTAAATCTCAGCATTCAAGTATGTGCCACTGTCATGCCAATAGTCTATTTTCTGTTTAGTATATCTAAAACACTTACACACAGCATCTAGCTCTTAATACATATATGATCTCTTAATACATATACGATTGAAAGGAAGTTATACAACCTACAAAAAGCATGCCTAGTGGAAATTATTAAAAAAAGATGAAAAGTTAGTTTCCTTCTATAAAGATAACAAAGACATATGTTTCAAGTGCAAAAAGAAATGGCAATCCAGTCCAAACATCAGCAACAACCAATGTCTGAGTTCTCTTTTCCATTAACTTAAATGCTGCTACAGTTCAATTGCAGCATAGATGTTTAACAATGCCATTATTTGCTTCATCGCAATAGCCAAATAGAGCAATTCATTTATCCATTTGAAGACACTAACCAGTGTGCATGGTATGAGAATTCAAGTTCAAAGCAATAGATGAAATAAGGTCGTTTTTGTCTTCGGCTTCTTGTACATGACCCAGAAAGGACCTAAAGGCACCATTTTGATTACATAGATTGCCCTGAGGAAAATCAATAGGAGAAGCTGCCAGGTGCATGATTGCTCGTGCCTGCAAACCCATATTTGGATACATTGGAAGAAGGCCAACATGCTATTATTGTTCTCCAGGTATATATCCACAGAAAGAGGAAGCTTCATTACCTTAGCAAGTGGTACACCATCGTACACATTGATCTTTCCACAGTAAAAAATTGTCATTTGCCCACCCAGATCATTTGTTTCACATTGACTTCTGCCAGGTAATTTTGAATACTCCCGTGAAGAGCCTAAACTGAAGAAAACAAACAAGAGTATACAACTATAAGTTTTCACTGTAAATCTAAATTGAACACAATTAGCACACCTATTCACAAATAGAAATATAATATATTTGCATATATATCAAACAAGCAAGTTGTTAACTGTTTGCCTTGACTATATTATCCGCGTTAGGGCAATATCCACTCAATGTACAAAACCAAACTCTCACCACTTAACATTCTATAGGTCAATGCAATTTCCATAGATCAACGGAAGGTAAAGATAATAGCACAGTGCTTCACATCAAAGATGAACTATCCTAAACCGAAAGAAATATTAGAGAGAGTCCATCAATATCATTCCTTTTGAAAACCCAATTAGCATTGCATCACTGTTTAAAAGATATAAATAAATAAATTGATTATATATCCAAGTCCATCAATAACAAAGGAATTAGATAAAAAACACAATTCGAAGTAGTAATAGGAAATTGAAATTAAACCTAGGCGAAAGAGTCTTGTCATCCGTGTCACCGCCCTGACAATTCATCTGCACCACCGGAGCAGCTTTCAAAGAAAGATCTTTTTGGCCGTACAGGCTTTCTTCTTCTCCAAAGACTGCTTCTTTTACTGACTCACCAGAATTTGAAGCTACCTAAACAGAGCATTCCAAGATCATTATCCATTTATCCAAATAACAAAGTGAAGCAAACAGAACCCAGAAAAGTGGCTTAAGAAGAAATAAGAGTGAAATAAGAGGCGCCACCGCATTTTGCGGAGGAAAATGTGATGGTGGTGGACAAACAAGGATTTTCCGGCGAGCTCCGGCACCGGAATCTTCGTTGCTTTCCAACAACGCCTTGAACGAAATCACTTGCTGGATCGCCTGCGATTTGTTCCATGACGGCCTACGCATTCCTGTAACGCCACGTGTCAATGTTTACATATTACTTTTTTTTTTTGGCTGTCCCTCCATGTTTCCCAGTATTCTGGATACGGTTAAGAAAATACGGAGACCAAGAAAGGGCAAAAGCAGAAGTAAAAAGAAGATAATAAAAAAAAATCAAAAGCACCTTTTTCTTTGAGGAATTTGCGACAGTCTTCGCGAGTGAGTTGAGATATGTCTTCTTCGGTTAGTTGGCTGAGGGGTTTATCAAGTATCGAACTGAACGACGCTGTTGTAGTCGCCGTCGTCGTTACCCCAGCCTCCATCTAACCGTCGCCACAAATCCACCACAGTGGCAACTCAGGTAACTATAGGGAATTCGAAGGCCAAATTTTTACTACTAAATGAGCAGCCGCCGCAACAAGCAATTTTACAGGAGAAAATTGGGCTTCAGTGAGGCGAGCTTTGGTATTTAATTATATTTATATATATATTGGAAGATTTTGAGGCGTTAGTGAGATCTTGAAATTGTTAAACACTCATTCTACAACACATTCTTTTCTAGCTACAATATCATTATTATAAGGTGTTGTTGAACTACTTTCAAATTTAAGATAAAAATAATAAAATAAATATTTAAAACTCTTTAGTTTAACTAAAAGTTATACTGCGTATCTAAAACTCTTTTGTTTAACTTAGGATTATACGAAAATAGAAAGATAAAAGTTTTATTAAGAATTAGAATTTCCTTAGCCTTTCCTCCTCGGCCCTCAGATACGGGTCTTGTACCGCTCGACGCCATTCCATGAACGGAGGCTTGAGCGTTACTCTCAACTTCATCGGAGTCAGCTCGGTTGGATGTCATTGCTATAAGAAAACATTTTTTAAAACGGTCAGGAGATATCACACTATCACAGGTTATATAATAGCATGTATAACTAGACACACACACTACGTTCAGTCCAAGAATCGACTAAATCGCAGCTCTGATACCAATAAATGTAACACCCCTAACCCGTATCCTTCGCCGGACTAGGGTTACGGAGCATTACCGGAGTTTTCAATTCAAATGAACACGAATATCAAACATTTCAAATCATATCAATATTCATGTCAAAACCAATTCAAAACATACATACCATCCCTTATACGAGCCTTCGAGGCCCTAAAAGCACATTAGAAATAAGTTGGGACTAAACCGGAAACTCATAAAATTTTTCAAAAAAATAGTGAAAATTCTCAATATTGTAGGGGTCACATGGCCGTGTGGCCAGACTGTGTGGACATTCGAAATAGGAACACACGAACGTGTCCCAACCTATATTCGTGCACGTGTAACTCACTGACTTAGGTTATACGGCCAAGCCATACGTCTGTGTGCTAGGCTGTGTGCTAGACCGTGTAACAGCCTGACTTGCAACCCTTTGAAATCTACAGGTGACACACGGTCATGTCTCTGCCCGTGTGGACAAAAAATAGGTCATTTTCAAGCAATTTTTCTCACCCAACCTAGCATGTACCTATAATTACTTTGCACCTATAAACAAGCCTTCAAAAATGCACCAAAACCATGCATAATCAAGCATTTCAATTAAGGTATAAAAGCATACAACCAATATGCCCATTAGGCACCTCAAACTCAACATATAAACATCTACAATTATAAATACAAATTGGTCAAATTTTCACTAATGCTTAGCTAAATTCATGCCATATTGTACCATTTAGTTTACCTATCAATTCCATACCAAAAGGTACCAAATGTACCTTTCAACAACTAGCACTTATAGCCATTCATAACATTTATAACAAAAGTATCAAAACACCATATTTAAACATATCACAAGACCATTTATACATGCATTTTAAGTTACCATTTCATCTTCAATCATTCAACCATATTAAGCCAAAACATCAACCACTTAAGGGCTGAATATATACATACCAAAACTAAACCCATATCATCACTTAAAATGCCACAAACACAAGCCAAAACCAATGGCTACTTTATCAACCAAAATACCTATACATGCCATTATAACCAAACTTAGAAACATCCAAAAGTACCGATATAATAGATGGATAGAGTGATATAACTCTGACAAGCTTCCAACTCAAACGAGCTTCTGATTCACTATAAAACACGGAAAATAACCCAGAGTAAGCATAAAATGCTTAGTAAGTTCGTATAATGTAAAACACAACTTACCATTTCAACACATAATAAGTAAGCTATTCATGGCATAAACCAACCACACTTGGCCAAAGCCTAATCATGTACACCAAACATGTTAGCCATTTAATTATATAACATGAGCAATATAATCATGGATGAGCACAACATTTAATCATGTATCATATGCATATATCATACATTTCAACTCTCGATATACCATGTATCACCACTTTAATAAAATTCACATGTGTCCATGTTTTAGTTCGTATCGAACTTTTACCACTTTATTTCAGATCATGCCCGTTGAACCATTTAGAATATCGTTGGATACCCGGGATAACTCACACATAGTGTGCTAGATCATATACTTGTAATCCATCAATTCCTGTACATGTATGCTCACACAAACTGTGAATCAGAATGCTCACACGAGATGTGAAAATCGGTCTGCTCACACGAGTTGTGGAGTATCCGTAACACATGCCGGACCTTAGCCATCGGTAGGACGTTCAGGACCAATACCCAAATCATGTAAACCCTAATGACATGTTATTAGTATCATACGAATTCCTAAGGTTCAAATGAGGCTCGATAGTCGTTGTAATATCGTTGGACACGTAATTAGTATATATATGGCAATTCAGAATACATGTATAATTCAATTCAAAACATATAAGTACAATTTAATTACATGAACTTACCTCTACGATTAAACATAGATACGGAGGCGACTAATCCAAAATTTATCTTTGCCCCAATCTAAAGCCGTACGAGGTTTGTCTTGATCTAAACAGATAAATTCAACTCAATTTAATAATTATTCTATTCAATTTAACCCAAATTCATATTTTAGCAAAATTACAATTTTGCCCTTATACTTTTGATTTCTTTTCAATTTAGTCCCTAGCTCATAAAATGGGAACTCATGCAATTTTCCAATGACCCAACATAACCGAATATCATATAGGTCCCTAGCAAGCCCTGTATTTTATTTATTTCACAATTTCACCATGTATAAATTTCTATTTTTTAATTTAATCCTTATTTGACAATTTCACCAAAAATCACTTAACAAAAGTTGTTTATCTATCAACAACTAACCATTTTCTTCCATAAATCATCAAAACAAATACACATTCATTCATGGAAAAACTATAATAGTTTGACAGTTTCAAAAATTAGTCCCCGGGCTAGCTAGATTAAGCTACAACGATCCCGAAAACATAAAAATAACTAAAAACAAGATGAAATTTCACTTACATGCTAGGATTTTATGCAACCAAATGGATGAACCCTAAACAACATGTTTTCTACTTCAATTTTTGGTGAAGAACACATTAGAGAAGATGAGAATATTTTTGGTTTTATTTAATTTAGCATTAATAACCTATTTACTTTTATAACTTTTAAAAACATTTCAAATTTCATGTAACAGCCCGATTTAGTGGCTAGTCGAAACAGTGATCTCGGGATCACTAATCTGAGGTTAGAGAAAATTATTTTCGTGATATTTTATGAGTTAGAGTATGATGGTATAAGTATATGAAAATTTTGGTGCTTTAATTTTAGCAATTTCATGCTTAATCGTGAAAAAGGACTAAATCGCATTAAGTGCGAAAGTTTAAAATTTCCAGCTAAAGGTCTTTAATAGATAAAGAACATTAATTGGAGGCCTTTAAAGTGCAATTAGACCCCTAAGCATAGGGTGGTCGGCCATAGGAGACAAGAATTGTCAAAGTTGGTCAAAGTTGGTAAGTTTGGTGACTAAATTGATTGTTTATTATTAAAATAAAGAAAAGATGATAGCCATATTTTTACTCATCTTCCTCCACCGAAAATAGCAAGAAAAATAGGGGTTTTGAAAGCTCAAAATTTCAGCAAACTCATCTCCCTATAAGTAAGTGATTTTAATGGTTTTTCTTGATGATAGTTGTACTTTTGGGATCCCTAAAGCTTAAGCTTTCTAAAGAGGGGACTATCTTGCAATACGGTGAAAAGTTTAGGGATTTGTCATGTGAGGTTTTATGTTGTTTACTGCATTTTTATGGAAGAAATGAGTCTTAGTTGTTAGATAAACAACTTTTGTGAAAGGTGTTACAATGAAAACACCTAAATGGACCTTGTTGTAAAGGTTATAAAGTTTGTAGTAAATGTGTGAAATGTTGGGTTTTGATGATTTCTATAAGAGGAATAAATGTTCAACTAGGCTTGTTGAAGGTAGAAATTTGATTAGAATTAATTTTGAGCCTAGGGGTAAAATGGTCATTTTGCCAAAGTCTAAGGGCAAAATAGTAATTTTACCAAAACATGATTATTGAAATGCTTTTATTAATGTGATGATTAAAATGAGCTAATTTGCTATTACAGAGCAAGAAGAGCTAAGAATCAACCTTGAACGGGGAAAGAACAAAATATCGGACTAGACTGACAATCTAGCCTATTTTGAAAACGAGGTAGTTTGTATGTGATAAATTCAACATTTATGCTAGCATGTTCGAGAATGGTTGATATTATAATGATACATGACATTCTATGAAATTGAATATTGGTGTTGAATGAGAAAGATGATAAAAGTTGAGATGTTGAAGTTCCGGTGGGACTATAATAAGTGTGAAAACACTATCATCAAGACATGAGATGGATAAGGTCCCGTGTAAGACCATGTCTGGGACATGGCCTCGGTACTGAATTGAAATCCCGTATAAGACCATATTCGGGATATGGCTTCGGTGTTGAGTATAAGAATCGTATAAGACCATATCCGGGATATGGCATCGGCATTCAGAGGTGACCTCATGTAAGACCACATCTGGAATGTGGCATTGATTTCGTGTTTATGCTAATGATTATGAATATACATCTTTGAGCATCCCTAGTGATTTATCGGGATGAATAGATCAGCTTATAAATAGAAACGAGAATTTTATTAAAGTTATGTGATTGAGTTAACACAGGTACTTGTGAGTAATTCACGAAGAAACATTTACTATATGTGGCATGGTATGTGCTAAATAAGGGCAAGTATGAGTAAGTATGGCAAGAAGCCTATAACTTTGTGTTTGGTTAATTAATGTCATGGATGGATTTTATCAAGAGCTTATTGTTGTTATTTATTTCCATGCAAACTTACTAAGCTTTATGCTTACCCCTTTCATTGCCCTTTTTCCTTGTAGTATTGCAAAGTTAGCTCGAGAATTTGCGAACGTCGGAGTTGGAGATCACACTATCGACCACCTTTTGGTATAACCAAATTAGACTTATTTTGAGTATGGCATGCATAGGATTTGAATATTTTGGTTATGCCATATTTGCAAGCCAAATGTGTTGGTTGCTAAGATTATTCCAATTCATTTTGTAATAAGTCATTAAAGTTGGGCCAATACTTGACTAGTTTATATATATATTCATTGATGATGAATCATGAAGCGTATGCCTGTGTGGATGCTTGATTTGAGTTGGTATAAGTATGGTTGCTATGTAGGGTGGCATTTGGCTTGGAATATAGCCTTTTTAATGCCCACACGGGTAGACACACGGGCGTGTGTCTAGGCCATGTGAGACACACGGTCAGCCCAGGGGCATGTTGATCGACCGTGTGTTCCTTTGTGAGCTAGGTTTATAAGTCAGTATGCTCAGTAGTAAACACACAGGCAGTAACACGGCCGTGTGGGAGGCATGACCTTAGACTTGGACGTGTGCCCAAGCCGTGTGAAGTCTGCACCCGAAGTTAGGAATTTAATTTGACACACAGTTTAAGGACACGGACGTGTGCCTTGGCCGTGTGACCTTAGTGAGGTGATGACTTCATAAACATAATGCCAAGGTTTTGGCACACGAGCTAAGACACGGGCGTGTCGAGGCCGTGTGAGGGACACGGACCAAGGACACGGACGTGTGTCCGGCCGTGTGAAATAAGTCAGTGTCGACCACGACCATGTCTCAGGGGCACACGGGCGTGTCCCTAGAACAACACGAGCGTGTGGCCCCTATTTGGATAAAAATTTTCTAAGCGTTTAAAAGTTCTCAATTTAATTCTAAAACCTCCCGGACACATGTTTAGGTCCTCGGAAGCCCAAAATGAGCAGGTTATGAGTTTAAATGAAAAGTTCTAAGCTGTAGTGAAATTTTATAGCCCGATGTGTTATGTTTAAGCAAGTTAATTTAGGTAATGCCTCATATCTGGTTCCAGCTTCGAATACGGGTAAGGGGTGTTACATTTAATGGTATCAGAGCTACGGTTTAGTTGGTTCTCAGACTAACATAGTGTAAGTATGAGTTTAGCTGTACATGCCATACGTAAGAGTAATTGTGTAATGATAGTGTGACGACTCCTGAGGGTTTAAATTGTATTTTTTTTATATAGTCTTGGATCCCGATCAGACTGCAGCTGATGATGCTGCGAGTAATGTGCTGGCTCCTACGCAAGAGACCGCGCCAGTAGAAAGTAGACCTCGACCTTGGGTTAGGGAGAAGAGGCCTGAGAAGCCTTTCTCCATATGATGAGCAACTTGTACACTGAGTACATTCGAGCAAATCCTAATGCTCAACCCCCTCCACCCCCACCTATTCTTCAACCCGGTCTTGTAGCTCCTCAAGTGGTTGAGGTAGTGAGAAGGGAAAGGCCTCTGGTCGATAAGATTCAGAAACAATGAGCAGAGGAATTTTGGGCTAGTAAGGATGATGACCCGGAAAGAGTGGAATTCTGGCTCGAGAATACCATCAGGGTATTTGATGAGCTCTCATGCACACCTGAAGAATGCATAAAATGTGCGGTATCTCTCTTGAGAGATTCGACCTACCAGTGGTGGAACACCCTTGTGTCGATGGTACCAAGGGAGAGAGTTAGCTGGGAATTCTTCCAAGAGGAATTTCGAAAGAAATATATCAGCTAGAGATTCATTGACTAGAAGAGAAAAAAGCTCTTAGAGTTAAAGCAAGGTCGAATGACAATAGCCGAATACGAATGTGAGTTCGTAAGGATTAGTAAGTATGCTCTAGAGTGCGTGTCTGCCGAGGCCATCATGTGCAAAAGGTTTGAGGGTGGATTAAATGAAGATATCCGTTTATACGTCAGAGTTCTCAAGCTAAAAGAATTTGTAGTGTTGGTGGATAGAGCCTGTAAGGCTGAACAATTGGCTAAAGAGAAAAGAAGAGCTGAGATTGAGTCTCGTGACTCGAGGAAAAGACAACTGAATAAGTCACTCTAATCCTTATCTAAGAAATCGAGGGATTTTGCTACTTGATCAGCCACTTCAGTTAGGTTTTCAAACTGAAGTAAGGGCAAACAGTTCTCGGGGTCTAAAGCGCAGACCACATCAGTTGCTAGTGTGGGCAACATTCGACCGAGTAGACCGAAATGCCCACAGTGTGGCAGGCGTCATTTTGGTGAGTGCCGAGCAAATTAGAATGCTTGTTTCAGATATGGGTCCTTAGACCATTTTATCATATATTGCCCCGAGGTGGGCGAGAAAGAGAAGTCTCAGAATGCAAGACCAGGAAGTGCTGCTAGAGGAAGATTACAAAGAAACCCGGGAAATGAAATGAGTAACAAGAATCCATCTAGAGAGGAGACTGCAAGAGTCGAGGGGAGAGCATCGGCGAGAACATATGCCATTCGTGCTCGTGAAGAGGTATCTTCCCCTAACGTAATCACGGGTACATTTTCTCTTTATGATACTCGCGTTGTAGCTTTAATTGATCCGGGATCTACCCACTCATATATATACATGAATTTAGGCTCTAGCATGAGCATGCCTATAGAATCTACTGAATTTGTAATAAGAGTGTCTAATCCCCTAGGCAAGTATGTGTTGGTTGATAGAGTATACAAAGGTTGCCCTTTGATGAATAGGGGTCATTGTTTTCCAGTTGATCTTATGCTATTGCCATTTGATGAGTTTGATGTCATCCTTGGGATGGATTGGTTAGTTACTCATGGTGCAACTGTGAATTGTGGAAAGCAGTTTATTGAGCTGAAATGTGAAAATGGGGATCTTATTCGTGTTGAATCAGACGAGCAAGACAGATCACCAGTAGTGATATCATCCTTGTTAACTCAGAAGTATTTAAGAAAGGGGTACAAAGCATACTTTGCCATTGTGATATATATTAAAGAGAATGAACAGAAAATTAAGTCGGTACCTACAGTATGCGAGTATCCTGGTGTTTTTCCTGGAGAATTGCCAGGGTTACCTCTGATTAGGGAGATTGAATTTGGGATTGAGTTAGCTCCAGTTATTGCCCCCATTTCTATTAATCCATATAGAATGACTCCAACCGAGCTAAAATAATTGAAAGCACAGTTGCAAGAACTAACGGATAAAGGTTTCGCAAGATTAAGTTTTTCTCCGTCGGGTGCTCCCATATTATTTGTGAAGAAAAAAGATGGATCCATGAGATTATGCATAGACTATCGGTAACTTAAGATGGTAACTGTGAATAAAAAGTACCCATTGTCGAGAATTGATGATCTGTTTGATCAATTGAAAGGAGCCACAGTATTTTCCAAGATAGACTTAAGGTCTGGGTACTATCAATAGAAAGTCAAGGACTAGGATGTGCCGAAAACTACATTTCGGACGAGGTATGACCACTATGATTTTTTGATCATGCCTTTTGATCTAACGAATGCCCCTGCCGTTTTCATGGACCTGATGAATCACATTTTTCGGCCATACTTGGACAAATTTGTCATGGTCTTTATCGATGATATACCGATCTACTCTCAATATGAGAACAACCATATCGAGCATTTAAGAAAGGTTCTGCAAATTTTAAGAGATAAACAATTATATGCCAAGTTTAGTAAAAGTGAATTTTGGCTTAAGGAAGTTGGATTTTTGGGGCACATCGTCTTGGGAGATGAAATTAGAGTTGACCTGAGTAAGATTTCAGTGATTGTTGATTGGAAGCAACCTAGGAATGTAATTGAGGTTAGGAGCTTTCTGAGCCTAGCCGGTTACTATAGGCATTTTGTTAAGGGATTTTCTGTGATAGCTACTCTGATGACGAGGTTGTTACAGAAGGGTGTAAAGTTTGAATGGACAGAAAGGTGCCAACAAAGTTTTGAGAAACTAAAGGCGTTGTTGACTGAGGCTCCTATTTTGGTGCAACCTGAGTTTGGAAGAGAATTTGTGGTTTACAGTGATGCATCCATGGATGGATTGGGTTGTGTACTTATGTAAGAGGGCAAGGTGATAGCAAATGCCTCTAGACAATTGAAGACATAGGAGAAAAATACCCCAACCCACGACTTGGAGTTAGCTGCAATTGTATTTGCATTGAAGATATGGAGACACCATTTATATGGTGAAAAGTGTCAGATATTCACCGACCATAAAAGCCTAAAATACTTGATGACTCAAAAGGAGTTGAATTTGAGGCAACAAAGGTGGTTAGATTTGATGAAGGATTATGACTTAGTAGTTGATTACCACCCGGGAAAGGCGAACGTGGTCTCCGATGCTTTGAGCAGAAAATCATTGTTTGCGCTGAGAGCCATGAATACACGAACGGCTTTGTTAGATGATGGTTCTACTCTAGTCGAGCTGAGGGCTAGACCATTATTTCTTCAAGAGATTTGTGAAGCACAAATAGAAGACAGCAACTTATAAGCCAAAAGAGTTCGTCTATGTGACTCAGATGTTGAGTCAGACTTTCGGGTAAATCTTGATGGATGTTTGACGTTTTGAGATAGGGTCTGTGTACCCAGAAATTATAACAGCCCGATTTAGGGCCTAGTCAGAATAGTGGTGCGAGACCACGAATCCGAGGTGAAATTATGAGTTTTTAAAGTTATGTTTGCATGCTAGTATAAAAGTTTCATGAAGCAATTTTATTAATTTGAGGTTGATCGGTCCAAAAAGGACTAAATTGCAAAAGTTGCAAAATTTGAGTTTCTAGAAGCTTTTTGTATGAAATAGCTTTAGAATATGAATTATGAGCCCTTAAGTAACAATTTGCCCAAGATTTTATTTTTGGACAAAATTGGCCTTGAGATGGTATTATAGAAATTTTTAGTAATAAGGGCATTTTGGTCATTCGTCTAATAAGTGATTAAAAGAGGAAAAAGATGATCAAAATCTCATCATCTTCTTCCCCCATTGCCGAAAATTGAAGGAAGCCATAGCTAGCGTTCTTCAATTTTCCAAGCTTGCTAGTAAGTGCTCCTAAGCCCGGTTTTTGATATTATTCATATTTTTGAAGTCCCGGTAGCATGAGTAAGTTATTTTTAGCTATTTGATGAGCTAAGATGCATGTTTAAAAATTTACCCATGAGTGGCATGTATGATAAATGATATTTTAGGGGAGTTTATGAGAGATTGATGTTAGATAAACATCTTTTTCTTAATGAATTTCATGAAAAATGATAGTATGGACCATTTTGTAAAATGTTATAAAATTGGTCATACCTCTTAGAAATAGAGAGAATTGATGATTTCTATAGCAGAGAAAATGATTCAGCTAAGCATGATGCTTAAGAAAGTTGCATGAAAATCATTTTACGAGCCTAAGGGCAAAAGTGCAAATATGAGAAAGTATAGGGGCGAATTAGTAATTTTGCAAAAGTATGAGTTATGAGTCAATTTAGTCAATATGATTATTAAATGATCTATTTATGATTATAGATCAAGAAAAATGAAGCCCGGATCGAAACTGAGGCAAGAACAAAGTTGAGGACTAAATTGCATAACTACATACATTTTGTATATTGAGGTAAGTTTGTATGAGTTCTAAGCTTTATGATTTTATCATTTAATTGCTTAGTATAATATACATTGTTATCATGAATGGTTTAATGTTATGTTAAACCAAGAAGTCAATAACATTAAACAAGAGAAAGTCCCGATTGAAGATGAATTACCCGGGAGATACGGTCTATTACATGAGATAAGAAAGTCCGTATAAGACCAAGCCAAGGCATGGCATAGGCAATCAAGCAAGTTATCATGTAAGCCCAAGGACTCAAGCTTGGCATTGATCAAGTTATCAAGCAAGTTATCATGTAAGCCCAAGGACTCAAGCTTGGCATTGATCAAGTTACCAAGCATGTTATCATGTAAGCCCAAGGACTCAAGCTTGGCATTGATCAAGTTATCAAGCAAGTTATCATGTAAGTCCAAGGACTCAAGCTTGGCATTGAATAAGTTATTATGTAAGACCAAGGCAAGCTTGGCATTGATTCAAGAAGAGATCTTCCATATAAGCCCATATCAAGAATATGGCATTGACATGAAGTACATGACAAGAGATCTAGTATCCTCGGTAATTCATAGAAATTCATCGGGCAGATGAGTAAGCTAAAATGTGAAAACAAGAATGTTAAGAAAGTATAGCTATTACCACGTTGAAATTGAATATTATTCATGTTATGAATGATGAGTTAGTAAACATAATTGTTATGTTTAAGTATGCTGATCAATGTGATCAAGTGATACAGGTACCTTATTACCTCACAAGTATGAGATTAGTAAGTACTATGAGACAAGTAAGAATCATGTATGAGTAAGTAAGCTTTATAGATGAGATAATGATACCATTCTTATGTCAAATGGTTTATCTGAAGCAAGTTATTTATTATGTGTTATACATGCAAACTTACTAAGCCAAATGCTTTTGTCTTTGATTATTTCTTTCTATGTAGTCCCACCGAGCTAATTTGTGGATCATTGGAGTCGGAGCTCGTAGTACACTATCGACCCTTATTTTGGTATAGCCAAATTATATTACACAGTATGGCATGTATAGGAATCATTCATTTTGAGAACATATTTTGTGTAATGCTATTGTATAGGCC
Organism: Gossypium bickii; assembly: GCA_025503065.1. Lineage (NCBI taxonomy): Eukaryota > Viridiplantae > Streptophyta > Magnoliopsida > Malvales > Malvaceae > Gossypium > Gossypium bickii. The sequence goes on along the minus strand of CP106713.1, from coordinate 81,886,068 downwards.
ATCAAGTTTTTATTTTTTTATATATGGCTAAGTTGTTGGCCAAACTTGTTTAAGTTTTTTGTACATAAATATCAATGAAATACGTAGTATTATTCATGAAAATATGTTATTAATGAATTGTATTATTTTGAGTTGGGTTGATATTAATTTCAGGGAGGCAAATTGCTTGGTAAATAGCCTCTAGTTGCCTACACGGTTAGACACACGGGCGTGTGTCTAGACCGTGTTAACCCTGCACCTTATTTTTTAAATAAATTTAGACCACGGTCATTTTACACGGCTGTGTGTAAGGACCGTGTAAGACACACGTTCAAAGCATGGGCGTGTGCCCAGGTCGTGTGATTGAAGTTAGTAGCTTCACACGGTTGGTAGACACGAGCGTGTCAAGGCCGTGTGAATAAAGTCAGTAACCTCCCACGGTTGTAAACATGGGCGTGTCTATGGGTACACGGGCGTGTCTCTAAGTAACATGGGCGTGTGAACCCTGCTTCCAAGTTGAGTGTTAGATGAAGTGTCCAAAAGAGTTCGTATAATTGTTAAAGGCCTCGTAGGCCCATAATATACATGTTAAGATCAAGAAAGAAAAGTTTTAAGTTGGTTCAAAATTTTACAGCCCGTAAGCACATGTTTAAGTGAGTTTAAGCATGGTAATGCCTAGTATCCAGTCCTAGCATCAGTCTCGGGTATAAGGTGTTACATTTAGTGGTATCAGAGCTATAGTTTAGTCGGTTCTAGGACTAATGTAGCACGAGCATGAGTCTAGCTATACATGCCATACGTAAGAATGTTTTTATAATGATAGTGTGACGACTCCTGACTACTTAAATTATGTTCATATATTTAGAAAATGGATCCCGATAGAGCTATGGCAGATGATGTAGAAAGTAATGCACCGGCTCCCGCAGAAGGGACTGTGCCGAATGAGAATGAGAATAGACCCACTACAGTAGTCAAGGAGGAGAGGAGGCTAGAGAAGCCTTCCTTCATATGATGAACGCTTGGTATACGGAGTTCGTTCGAGTGAACCCGAATGCACAACACCCTCCACCCCCGCCTGTTCCATAACCTATCCCTGCAGCCCTTCCAATAGTAGAGGTGGTAAGAGGAGATAAACCTCCAATTGACAGGATCAGGAAACATGGGGCAGAAGAGTTCTAGGCTAGAAAAGATGATGACCCAGAATGAGCTGAATTCTGGTTAGAAAATACCATCAGGGTATTTAATGAGCTGTCATGCACCCCTGAAGAATGCATGAAGTGTGTGATCTCTCTCTTAAGAGACTCTGCTTACCAGTGGTGGAACACCCTTGTATCGGTAGTACCGAGGGAAAGGGTTACATGGGAATTCTTCCAGGAAGAGTTCAAGAAAAAGTATATCAACCAAAGGTTTGTAGACCAGAAGAGGAAAGAATTTCTAGAGCTGAAACAAGGCAAGATGTCAGTAACTGATTATGAGCGAGAGTTTGTACGACTCAGCAAGTATGCTCGCGAATGTGTATCCACTAAGGCCATCATGAGTAAAAGGTTTGAAGATGGATTAAATGAATATATAAAGTTGTTAGTTGCTGTCCTGGAGTTAAAGGAATTTGTTGTAGTGGTAGAAAGGGCTTGTAAAGCCGAAGAACTAGTAAAAGAGAAGAAAAAGTCTTAAATGGAGTCTCGTGACTCTAGAAAGAGGCAGTGGAATAAGTCATTCCAATCTTCGTCCAAGAAGTCAAGAGATTTCCCTTCCCGATCGGCTACTTCCACTGGATTTTCAAGAAAATCCCAGAGTAAGCAAAATATGGGAAATAAAGCACAGACGACTTCAATTGCTAGTGTGGGAAATATTCGATATGACAAACCTAAATGCCCATAATGTGGCAGACGTCATTTTGGAGAATGTCGAGCACATAAAAATGCATGTTTTAGATGTGGTTCTCAAGACCATTTCATAAAAGATTGTCAAGAGATGACTAAAGAAGAGAGAACTCCAAACCCGAGATCTGGGAGTATAGTCAGAGGGAGATCGCAAAGAAACTCAGGAAGTGGGGCAAGTGGAAGAGGTAATCCTCGTGAGCAGACCACAAGACCTGAGGGTAAAGCGCCTGCAAGAACCTATGCCATTCGCGCTCGCGAAGAGGCATCTTCCCCTGATGTTATTGCGGGTACCTTTTCTCTTTACAATACCAAAGTTATTGCTTTAATAGATCCCGGTTCCACACACTCTTACATTTGTATGAAATTAGTATCCGATTTGAGTATGCCTATAGATTCTACAGAATTTACAATTAAAGTGTCTAATCCTTTAGGTAAGAGCGTGTTAGTTGATGAAGTATGTAAAGACTGTCCATTAATAATTAGAGGTCATTGCTATAAAGAAAATCTTATGTTGTTACCATTTGATGAATTCGACCTCATTCTTGGAATGGATTGGTTGACTGCTCATAATTTAATAGTCAATTGTGGGAAGAAGTGCCTAGAGATGAAATGTGAAAATAGGGATACTCTTCATGTGTCATCAGATAAACAAGATGGATTGCCGGTAATTATTTCTCACATAATAGCACAGAGATATTTGATAAAGGGGTATGAGGCATTTTTAGCATTTGCAATGAATGACAAAGAAATAGGTTTAAAGATTGAGTCAGTACCGATAGTATGTGAGTATCGGGATGTTTTTCCTAAGGAATTGCCGGGACTACCGCCGGTTAGAGAAGTTGAGTTCAGTATTGAGTTGGCTCTCGGTACCGTACCTATATCCATTACTCCTTACAGAATGGCTCCAATAGAGTTGAAAGAATAGAAGTTACAGTTGCAAGAGTTGACAGATAAAGGCTTTGCAAGATCAAGTTGTTCACCATGGGGTGCTCCGGTCTTATTTGTGAAAAAGAAAGATGGCACCATGAGATTGTGCATAGATTATCGTCAGCTTAATAAAGTGACAGTAAAGAACAAGTACCCATTGCCTAGGATCGGTGATTTGTTTGATCAATTGAAAGGAGTTGCTATGTTTTCCAAAATAGACTTGAGATCAGGGTACTACCAGCTGAGAGTAAAAGATTCAGATATATCCAAGACTGCCTTTCGAACAAGGTATGGGCATTATGAATTTTTAGTCATGCCCTTTGGGTTGATAATGCTCCGGCAGTATTCATGGATTTAATGAATCGCATCTTTAGACCATATCTCGACAAGTTTGTGTTCGTTTTTATTGACGACATACTGATTTATTCCCGAGATGAGAATGAGCATGCTAAGCACCTACGGACAATTTTGTAGACTCTTCGAGAAAAACAGTTATATGCCAAGTTCAGTAAAAGCGAGTTTTGGCTCAAGGAAGTAGGATTTCTGGGACATATTGTCTCGAAAGATGGAGTTCAAGTAGATCCAAGTAAAATCTCGACCATAATGGACTGGAAACCACCAAAGAACGTCTCTGAGATTAGAAGTTTCCTAGGCCTAGCAAGCTATTACAGACGTTTCGTTAAGGGGTTTTCCATGATTGCAGCCTCGATGACTAAATTGTTACATAAAAATGTGAAGTTTGAGTGGACAGAAAGATGCCAACAAAGTTTCGAAAAACTGAAGACAATGTTGACATAAGCTCCAGTTTTAGTACAACCCGAGTCGGGGAAAGAATTCATAAATTACAATGATGCATCCTTTAATGGATTAGGCTATGTACTCATGCAAGAAGGCAAGGTGATTGCTTATGCCTCCAGACAGTTGAAGCCTCATGAGAAAAATTATCCGACGCATGATTTAGAGTTGGCTGCCATAGTCTTCGCTTTGAGGATTTAAAGACACCATTTATATGTTGAAAGATGTCAGATTTTACTGATCACAAAAGTCTGAAGTACTTGATGACGCAGAAAGAGCTGAACTTAAGGCAACGAAGATGGTTAGAGTTGATAAAAGACTATGAATTAGTCATTGACTACCATCCAAGAAAGGTGAATGTGGTCGCCGATGCTTTGAGCAGGAAGTCCCTTTTTGCTTTAAAAGCATTGAATTCAAGAATGATTTTATCCGACGATGGTTCTATTTTAGCTGAGTTGAGAGCTAGACCAATGTTTCTTCAAGAGATCTTAGAGGCTCAGAAAGAAGATAGTGAAGTGCAATTCAAGAAAGCTCAGTGCGAGTGAGATGCTAAATCCGACTTTTGGACTAATTCTGATGGATACTTGATGTTTAGAGACAGAATCTGTGTACCGAGAAAATAGGAGCTTATTTAGAGAATTTTACATAGAGCACATAATGAATGTTTATCTGTACATCCGAGCAGTACTAAGATGTATAATGATTTGAAGCAATGATTTTGGTGGCCGAAAATGAAGAAAGACATTTCAGAGTATGTTTCCAAGTGCATGATTTGCCAGCAAGTAAAGGCTGAACATCAAGTACCTTCTGGTTTACTTCAGCCCATCTTGGTTCCCGAGTGGAAATGAGACCGTATTGCTATGGATTTTGTAACGGGTTTATCGATGTCACCAAGCAAGAAAGATGCTATATGGGTTGTAGTTGATAGACTCACTAAGTCAGCCCATTTTATACCTGTACGAGTGGATTACTCATTTGATAAGTTGGCAAACTTGTATGTTTCAAAAATAGTAAGACTTCACGAAATTCCCTTATCGATCATATCGGATAGAGATCCGAGATTCATATCTAGATTCTAGAAGAAGCTGCAGGAAGCCTTGGGTACAAAGTTAAACTTTAGCACGGCTTTTCATCCTCAAACTGACAGACAGTTAGAAAGAGTAATTCAAATACTAGAGGATATGCTCCGGTGTTGTGTTCTTGAATTTCAAGGCAATTGGGAAAAGTTTCTCCCATTAATAGAATTTGCCTACAATAATAGCTTTCAGTCAAGCTTAAAGATGGCGCTTATGAGTCTCTATATGGGCGTAAGTGCAGAACACCTTTGTTCTACACTGAACTCAAGGAAAACCAAATTCACGGGGTTGTTTTGGTTAGAGAAGCTGAAGAGAAAGTTAAAGTGATACGAGAATGTTTGAAAGCTGCATCAGATAGACAAAAATCCTATTCGGATTTAAAAAGAAAAGAGATAGAGTATCAAGTCGGGGATAAAGTTTTCTTGAAAGTGTCACCATGGAGGAAAGTTCTCAGGTTTGGCTGGAAAGGCAAACTAAGCCCACGTTTCATCGGACCTTGCGAGATCACTGAAAGAGTTAGCCAGTAGCTTACCGCTTAGCTTTGCCGTCAGAATTAGAAAAGATACATGATGTGTTTCATGTGTCAATGTTGAGACACTACCGATCAGATCCTTCACATGTAATTACCCCGTCAGAAATAGAAATTCTTCCCGACATGACTTATGGTGAAGAAACAATCAAGATTTTAGCTCGGGAAGTCAAGCAGTTTCGAAATAAAAGTTTTGCCTTAGTGAAAGTATTGTGGCAAAGACATGGAATAGAAGAAGCTACATGGGAACCAGAAGAGAGTATGAAAAACCAGTATCCCAACCTTTTTACTGGTAAGATTTTCGAGGATGAAAATCCCTAAGTGAGGGAGAATTGTAACAGCCCGATTTAGGGCCTAGTCAGAATAGTGGTGCGAGACAACAAATCCGAGGTGAAATTATGAGTTTTTAAAGTTTATGTTATGTTTGCATGCTAGTGTAAAAGTTTCATGAAGCAATTTTATTAATTTGAGGTTGATTGGTCCAAAAAGGACTAAATTGCAAAAGTTGCAAAATTTGAGTTTCTAGAAGCTTTTTGTATGAAATAGCTTTAAAATATGAATTATGAGCCCTTAAGTAACAATTTACCCAAAATTTTATTTTTGGACAAAATTGGCCTTGAGATGGTATTATAGAAATTTTTAGTAATAAGGGCATTTTGGTCATTTAATCTAATAAGTGATCAAAATAGGAAAAAGATGATAAAAATCTCATCATCTTCTTCCCCCATTGCCGAAAATTGAAGGAAGCCATAGCTAGGGTTCTTCAATTTTCCAAGCTTGCTAGTAAGTGCTCCTAAGCCCGATTTTTGATATTATTCGTATTTTTGAAGTCCTGGTAGCATGAGTAAGCTATTTTATGCATGTTTAAAAATTTACCCATGAGTGGCATGTATGATAAATGATTTTTTAGGGGAGTTTATGAGAGATTGATGTTAGATAAACATCTTTTTCTTAATGAATTTCATGAAAATGATAGTATGGACCATTTTGTAAAATGTTATAAAATTGGTCATACCTATTAGAAATAGAGAGAATTGATGATTGCTATAGTAGAGAAAATGATTCAGCTAAGCATGATGTTTAAGAAAGTTGCATGAAAATCATTTTACGAGCCTAGGGGCAAAAGTGCAAATGTGAGAAAGTATAGGGGCGAATCAGTAATTTTGCCAAAGTATGAGTTATGAGTCAATTTAGTCAATATGATTATTAAATGAACTATTTATGATTATAGATCAAGAAAAACGAAGCCTAGATTGAAACCGAGGCAAGAACAAAGTCGAGGACTAAATTGCATAACTACATACATTTTGTATATTGAGGTAAGTTTGTATGAGTTCTAAGCTTTATGATTTTATCATTTAATTGCTTAGTATAATCTACATTGTTATCATGAATGGTTTAATGTTATGTTAAACAAAGAAGTCAATAAGATTAAACAAGAGAAAGTCCCGATTGAAGACGAATTACCTGGGAGATACGGTCTATTACATGACATAAGAAAGTCCGTATAAGACCAAGCCAAGGCATGGCATCAGCAATCAAGCAAGTTATCATGTAAGCCCAAGGACTCAAGCTTGGCATTGGTCAAGTTATCAAGCAAGTTATCATGTAAGCCCAAGGACTCAAGCTTGGCATTGATCAAGTTATCAAGCAAGTTATCCTGTAAGCCCAAGGACTCAAGCTTGGCATTGATCAAGTTACCATGCAAGTTATCATGTAAGTCCAAGGACTTAAGCTTGGCATTGAATAAGTTATTATGTAAGACCAAGGCAAGCTTGGCATTGATTCAAGAAGAGATCTTCCATATAAGCCCATATCTAGAGTATGGCATTGACATGAAGTACATGACAAGAGATCTAGTATTCTCGGTAATTCATAGAAATTCATCGAGCAAATGAGTAAGCTAAAATATGAAAACAAGAATGTTAAGAAAGCATAGCTATTACCACGTTGAAATTGAATATTATTCATGTTATGAATGATGAGTTAGCAGACATAATTATTATGTTTAAGTATGCTGATCAATGTTATGAAGTGATACAGGTACCTTATTACCTCACAAGTATGAGATTAGTAAGTACTACGAGACAAGTAAGAATCATGTATGAGTAAGTAACCTCTATAGATGAGATAATGATACCATTCTTATGTCAAATGGTTTATCTGAAGCAAGTTATTGATTATGTGTTATACATGCAAACTTACTAAGCTAAATGCTTACGTCTTTGATTGATTCTTTCTATGTAGTCCCGCCGAGCTAATTTGTGGATCATTGGAGTCGGAGCTTGTAGTACACTATCGACCCTTATTTTGGTATAGCCAAATTATATTACACAGTATGGCATGTATAGGAATCATTCATTTTGAGAACATGTTTTGTGTAATGCTATTGTATAGGCCATCAAGTTTTTATTCTTTTGTATACGGCTAAGTGGTTGGCCAAACTTGTTTAAGTTGTTTGTATATAGATATCAATGAAATACGTAGTATTATTCATGAAAATATGTTATTAATGAATTGTATTGTTTTAAGTTGGGTTGATATTAATTTCAGAGAGGCAAATGGCTTGGTAAATAGCCTCTAGTTGCCTACACAGTTAGACACACGGGCATGTGTCTAGACCTTGTTAACCCTGCACCTTATTGTTTTAAATAAATTTAGACCACGGTCATTTTACACGGCCGTGTGTAAGGACCGTGTAAGACACACGTTCAAAGCATGGGCATGTGCCCAGGCCGTGTGATTGAAGTCAGTAGCTTCACACGGTTGGTAGACACGGGTGTGTCAAGGCCGTGTGAATAATGTCAGTAACCTCCCATGGTTGTAAACATGGGCGTGTGTATGGGTACACGAGCGTGTCTCTAAGTAACATGGGCGTGTGAACCCTGCTCCCAAGTTGAGTGTTAGATGAAGTGTCCAAAAGTTCGAATAATTGTTAAAGGCCTCGTAGGCCCATAATATGCATGTTAAGATCAAGAAAGAAAAGTTTTAAGTTGGCTCAAAATTTTACAGCCCGTAAGTACATGTTTAAGTGAGTTTAAGCATGGTAATGCCTCGTATCTAGTCCTAGCATTAATCTCGGGTATAGGGTGTTACAGAAATAATGAAATTATTCGTAAAATTTTGCATGAAGCGCATAGCGGATTTTTTAACTGTGCACCCAGGTAGCACGAAGATGTACAATGACATGAGGAAGTGGTATTGGTGGCCTACTATGAAGAAGGAGATTTTCGAGTTTGTATCGAGATGTCTGATTTGCATGCAAGTGAAGGCTGAACACCAAGTACCTTCGGGTCTACTTCAACCCATTATGGCTCCTAAGTGGAAATGGGACCGTATTACCATGGACTTCGTGATGGGTTTACCGTTGATGCCAAAAAAGAAAGATGCCGTGTGGGTCGTAGTCGATAGGCTTACGAAGTCAGCCCATTTCATACTAGTACGAGTTGATTACTCACTTGATAAGTTGGCTGAACTGTACGTGGTAGAGATAGTAAGACTTCATGGAGTGCCATTATCGATCATTTCGGATAGAGATCCGTGATTCACGTCACTGTTTTGGAAAAAGTTGCAAGAGGCCTTAGGCACAAAATTGAGTTTTAGTACAGCTTTCCATCCGTAAACCGATGGAAAGTCGGAAAGAGTAATTCAGGTACTCGAAGACATGCTTCGATGTTGTGTTTTGGGATTCCAAGGAAATTGGGAGAAATACTTACCATTGGTGGAATTCGCCTACAACAACAGTTTTCAGTCAAGTTTGAAAACAGCGCCTTATGAAGCATTGTATGCGCGTAAATACTGAACGCCTTGTATTGGACAGAACTTAGAGAGAAACAGATACAAGGGGTCGATTTGATTAAGGAAACCAAAGAGAAAGTAAAGTGATACGTGATTGTTTAAAGTCGCCTCAGATAGACAAAAGTCCTATTCGGATTTAAAAAGGAAAGAGATTGAATTCCAAGTCGGTGATAAAGTGTTTCTGAAAGTATCACCTTGGAGGAAAGTCCTCAGATTTGGCTGGAAAGGCAAATTGAGTCCGCGTTTTATTGGACCTTATGAAGTTACAGAGAGGATAGGACCGGTAGCTTAACCTGAGCTGGAAAAGAGTCTTCCACGTGTCCATGTTACGGCGATACATTTTGAACCATTCACATGTGATAGTACCAACAGAGGTAGAATTTCAACCAGACTTGACTTATGGCGAAGAACCAGTTAAGATTTTGGCACGAGAGGTCAAACGATTGAGAAACAAAAGTATAGCTCTTGTGAAATTGCTATGGAAAAGACATGGAACAGAAGAGGTTACATGGAAGCCCGAGGAGACTATGAGAAACCAATATCCCAACCTTTTCACCGGTAAGATTTTCGAGGACGAAAATCCTTTAGGGGGAGAATTATAACAACCCGATTTAGGAGCTAGTCAGAACAGTGATCTCGGGATCACTAATCCGAGGTTAGAGAAAATTATTTTCATGATATTTTATGAGTTAGAGTATGATGGTATAAGTACATGAAAATTTTGGTGCTTTAATTTTAGTGATTTCATGCTTAATTGCGAAAAAGGACTAAATAGCATTAAGTGCGAAAGTTTAAAATTTCTAGCTAAAGGTGTTTAATAGCTAAAGAACATTAATTGGAGGCCTTTAAAGTGCAATTAGACCCCTAAGTATAGGGTGGCCGGCCATAGGAGACAAGAATTGTCAAAGTTGGTCAAAGTTGGTAAGTTTGGTGACTAAATTAATTGTTTATTATTAAAATAAAGAAAAGATTATCCATCTTTTTACTCATCTTCCTCCATCAAAAATAGCAAGCAGAATAGGGGTTTTGAAAGCTCAAAATTTTAGCAAACTCTTCTCCCTACAAGTAAGTGATTTTAATAGTTTTTCTTGATGATAGTTGTACTTTTGGGACCCCTAAAGCTTAAGCTTTCTAAAGAGAGGACTATCTTGCAATATGGTAAAAAGTTTAGGGATTTTCCATGTGAGCTTTTAAGTTGCTTGCGTCATTTTTATGGAAGAAAATGAGTCTTAGTTGTTAAATAAACAACTTTTGTGAAAGGTGTTACTATGAAAACACCTAAATGGACCTTGTTGTAAGGGTTATAAAGTTTGTAGTAAATGTGTGAAATGTTGGGTTTTGATGATAGCCATAAGAGGAATAAATGTTCACCTAGGCTTGTTGAAGGTAGAAATTTGATTAGAATTAATTTCCAAGCCTAGGGGTAAAAGGGTTATTCTGGCAAAGTCTAAGGGCAAAATAGTAATTTTACCAAAGCATGATTATTGAAATGCATTTATTAATGTGATGATTAAAATGAGCTAATTTGCTATTATAGAACAAGAAGAGCCAAGAATCAAACTCGAATGGGGAAAGAACAAAATATCGGACTAGATTGACAATCTAGCCTATTTTGAAAACGAGGTAAGTTTGTATGTGATAAATTCAACATTTATGCTAGCATGTTTGAGAATGGTTGATATTATAATGATACATGATATTCTATGAAATTGAATATTGGTGATGAATGAGAAAGATGATAAAAGTTGAGATGTTGAAGTCCAGGTGGGACTGTAATAAGTGTAAGAATACTATCATCAAGACATGAGATGGATAAGGTCCCATGTAAGACCATGTCTGGGATATGGCCTCGGCACCGAATTGAAATCCTGTATAAGACCATATCCGGGATATGGCTTTGGTGTTGAGTATGAGAATCGTATAAGACCATATCCGGGATATGGCATCGGACTGAGAGGTGACCTCATGTAAGACCACATCCGGGATGTGGCATTGATTTCGTGTTTATGCTAATGATTATGAATCTGTATCTTTGAGCATCCCTAGTGATTTATCAGGATGAATAGATCAACTTATAAATAGAAACGAGAATTTTATTAAAGTTTGTGATTGAGTTAACACAGGTACTTGTGAGTAATTCACGAAGAAACATTTACAATATGTGGCATGGTATGTGCTAAATAAGGGCAAGTATGAGTAAGTATGGCAAGAAGCCTATAACTTTGTGTATGGTTAATTAATGTCATGGATGAATTTTATCAAGAGCTTATTGTTGCTATTTGTTTCCATGCAAACTTACTAAGCTTTATGCTTACCCCTTTCATTACCCTTTTTCCTTGTAGTATTGCAAAGTTAGCTCGAGAATTCGCGAACGTTGGAGTTGGAGATCACACTATCAACCACTTTTTGGTATAACCAAATTAGACTTATTTTGAGTATGGCATGTATAGGATTTGAATATTTTTGTTATGTCATATTTGCAAGCCCAATGTGTTGGCTACTAAGATTGTTCCAATTCATTTTGTAATTGGTCATTAAAATTGGGCTAATACTTGACTAGTTCTTATATATATATATATTCATTGATGATGAATCATGAAGTGTATGCCTGTATGGATGCTTGATCTGAGATGGTATAAGTATGGTTGCTATGTTGGTTGTGATCGCTGAAATTAGAGCTTTAAAATTTATGAAAGAATGATCGAACTTGGAAACTAAAATTTATGAAAGAATGATCGAACCTGGAAACTAACTCTGACAACGATTAAAGGCAAGTGTACCTATCGAACAGTAGTATAGCTTAGGCAAGACCAGATTATCGAACCCAAAGGAACTAAAAGTATTAATACTAACTTTCTTTTTATTATTTAGCCTTAAAAATAAAGTGAAGTTGTTTTAACGATGACTAAGCTAAGGACAAAGACAAAAAGAACGAATTGGGAAATAACTTGAAAAAAGACTCAATTGATCATGACGATAACCTTAGGAAGAATCCACCTAGACTTCACTTGTTATCTAGCCCTGAATTATATGATTGATTTACTTAGCTTGATCCGTAGGACTCCCTAACCTATGCTAAACCCTCTCTCGAGGCGAATAATGTCTAACCCTAGGTTAATTAGTGGAACTCTCGTTCTTTTATAATAACCCCCTAAAATAGCAGTAAATCGATCTATGGATTCCCATATTAGGTTTCACCCTAATCTGGCAAAATCTCGTAACCCTATCCCTAGGCGTTCGATCAACTCTGCTTAATTACGCTAGATCTACTCTTAAGCAGTGTCTATTCCTCCTCCACCTAAGTACATCAGATTTGGATTAAACATGCATAATTAAGAACAAACTAAGTATTTATCATAAAATTCAGAAATCAAATAATAAGATTCATCTAGGTTTCATCCCCTTCAAGTATCTGAGGGTTTTAGTTCATAACTAAGAAAGAAAACATCTCAAGAGAAAAGATAAAACAAAACATAAGAAATCCCTAAAACTCCCTGAAGGAATTGAAGGAGAATTCCACCGTCTTGAGTATAATTTTGGCTTCTTGGGATGGATCAACTGGCTAACTTCAAGCGATTCCCACAATTTTGACCTTTCAAGCTTGGCTCCTTGGCCTAGCTCACCTCCTCCTCAAAGGTGGCACTTAGGGGATATATATAGGCTCCTTGGAATGCGATTCTTTCTCCCTAAGTATCCTTTTTTGACTGAAATTGCTCGTTCCAGCGACAGAGGCATGGCCATGTAGCACGCCCGTGTGGATCAACTTCAGGCTGTGTTCAGATTTCTTAATGAGGCATGGCCGTGTAAATCGGGGGAGAGGCCGTGTTGTAGATGCTCAACAAGGCACGGCCGTGTGGTCTTTGGGCCAGGCGTTATCGATTTCGTGATATGGCCCATTTACTCCGTTTTGCGCCTGTTTTACGTTCTTTTCATCATCGGGTGCTTTCCTGGGTATAAGACATGAAAAGAAAGGATTAAAAGCACCTTTTTATATAAATCAAGGGATAAATCATCCAAAAGTAAGCTAAATGCGGGGTTAAAATATGTTATAATTACGGTTTATCAAATACCCCAACACTTAAGCTTTTGCTTGTCCCCAAGCAAAATTCTCAACTTACAATTAAAACGAACTTTCCATGATTCATAATTCCTATCAACAATGCCTTATCCTAATTCATAGATAATTTATACATGGATAATTCAATTCAAAGAGTCCTAAAGATTCAAACAAGATAAGTCATACATTTATAGCACGAAAACATAGGTGTTTCACTTCTTCTAAATAATTACCTTTATTTCAAAACCTATAAGAATTGACATCCTCACAAAAGATTCACTCAAATTACTCAAAGTGTTTAAGGGTCAAGATTAAGTGCTCATCAGTCGAACCTGAAAAGTTAATCCCATAGGCTTGCTTGAAAATCAAATCTCCACCACTGTAAAATGAGATGATAAACAAATCAAAAGGTCTTTGTTAGGGTTGTAATGGGGCTAGGGTTACAGGTCTGGATAAAGGCTAAAATTAGAAGGTTAGAATCGAGATTGATTTGATAAGTTACCTACCTAAAATTTTCTAAGATAATAATCAACTGAAAATATTAATAAACCTACTAATACGAGCTTTTTCTTTTGATAATTTGACTTTAACTGTATAAGCTCACTCTTCATAATACTAATACTGACTATACTTTGAATTTTTTTTTTAAGAACAACCTAAGTAAAGACAATTTCAACTTATAATAAAAACTAGTCAAAACATATCTCGATTAATGGGTAGTCAAAATGAAAGGGTGATAACAAATACAAAGGATTTTGGGTTAATATTAGTGGGTGAGTTAATAAAAGGGTTGTTAGGCTCAACGGGGTTCACTAGGGGTTAATTATGAGGGTAGGTTTTTTAGTGGTGTAAGTGGGTTAAAACCTAGGTGCCTTTATCATCTCGGTATATCAAATCATAACTGTGGTCTCAACATGTATAAATGAGGCAAGTTCTAGAATAACAGTTCATAATTGACACACTCATAATCAATAAAGTGAGCACGAAAAAGAATTATGCTCTATAAGGCTCAAAATCTCACAAAAATTATGGGTGTTTTTGACATCAACCATATAAATTTCAAACTTCAAGATAACATTCAAATTCAGGTTAACAACCTAAAAGTTTTAAATTTTTGAAAATTAGACTTATCATGCTTGATTCCATAGTATTCTTCAAATTTAATCATCAATGCACAATTAACTATGACTTATTCAAAAACATATCAATAAAAATTATAAATCATTAGAAATTCCATCTTAATTAGTAATATGAGAAAATTACTTTCAAACAAGATTAAATTCAGGGATTTGAGAACAATGCAGAAAGTTAGGCATTTTTATCCTCAGGGTTTGAGAATAATGAAGAAAGTTAGGCCTTTTCTCAGAATAACTATTCACCCCCCACACTTAAGATGTACATTGCCCTCAATGTACAAAGATAGATAATAACATTTAAGGGATAAATCAAAAGAGAAGGGGAGAGAATTACTCCCTGAGTTTTGGATGTTTTCCCGGAGGAGTGTCTTTGGTGGTGGTGATGGTCGGTCTTGATGATGAACCTGTGCTAGATGAAGAAATTGGGTAGCACACTGAGAAGTAGCCAGGATTTATTAAGACCTAATTAAAATAAACTAAGTGTATAATTAAAAATAAGAATGATAAAGAAAGAGGAAACAAAAATGTAAACGAAATGAAAATAAAAGATAAATAGACCGAAGAGTCCTTATTGTTGGATGGTTCGCGAGGTGGGTGTGACCTCTGAGGCTGAGGAGGTGCTGGCGGTGGCAGAAGTGGCGTGATTCTCTAGCAGCCTGGCGAACCTGACACTACAAAACTAAACTAAGTTAAACTAAATTAAGCATAAGATTATCACAGAAAAGGAGAATGAAAGGAAATAGAAACGAAAGATATAAACTAAATGGTCTTAAAGACCCTTGGCCTGTTGGTTGGATGAAGCTGCCAGCATGAACTCATGTAAATCATCCTCCTTTAAGGAGTTTGGCGTTTTACGCTTTTTCGACATGTTGTGTGATGGCTCAAGGATATAGAGTTTTAGTAAATGGAGTGAAAAGTCTTAGAGGAGGAAGGTGAAATAGAGAAGCAAAATGAAATTAGATAGGAAGGGCTATGGGGTTTAAATAGAATTTCAAATCTGGCATGTTCCCACGCCAGTGGCCCGAGGGTGTGTCCATTTACACGGCCGCTTCACACGGCCATGTGTTGGAGTGTGTTGTTACCCCATGCCCGTGCTTTAGCCCTCCACGCCCGTGCTCGATAAGTTAATATGTAGGCATGATTGGGAGCCATGGACGTGTGTTGGTCGTGCTATATCCTTTAGTAGCTTCACACGGCTAAGAGGCACGACCGTGTCATTCTGTCGGTGGCCGTGGGGGAGTGGTTGGATCCGTGACTCTAAAAAGTGGCTGGGACTAAGTCGCACGGCCTCTACCATATAGGTACAAAGATTCTTGTGGTCCACACGGCCACGGACACGGCCGTGTGTATGGCCGTGTGGCCTAGAAATCTGCATTTCTGGTTGGACGAAAAAGAAAAAAAGAAAAAGAAAATAAAATGGAAACAATTGTAAAAAGAAGTAGGGTTAGTGCTCGGGTTGCCTCCCTAGAAGCGCTAGTTTATAGTTTTAAGCTAGACTTTCCTTGTGTTTGAGAATTTTCAAGGAGGTTTAAAGGTTTGAATATCTTTCCTCATATTATCAGTTTTATGTTCATTGTGTGGTTCAGGTTGAGTAGCATTTATTTTAAGAGCATCAAAATTAGGATTGCTTACCTCGACTGTCTTGTGTGGTAGAACATTGGTTACCTTAAAAAGGATTTTTTTGTTTGTGTCAAGGTCTGGTGGATATAGTCGTAGGTCTAATAATACCTGATCTTCACTTTTGGACTTGCCTATCTCATAGAGTGGTTTCTATCTCATAGAGTGGTTTTGGCTCTGTTTCCTGTATCCCTAATTTTTCCTTGAAGTGCGTTTTCCACTCGTCTAATTCATCGGGTTGAACCTTTTGTCCCTCATGATCTATTCCTTTGTTGGCACTGTATTCAGGACAAAGCTAAGGACAAAGACAAAAAGAACGAATTGGGAAATAACTTGAAGAAAGACTTAACTGATCATGACGATACCCTCAGGAAGAATCCACCTAGACTTCACTTGTTCTCTAACCCTGAATTATATGATTTATTTACTTAGCTTGATCCGTAGGACTCCCTAACCTATGCTAAACCCTCTTTCGAGGCGAATAACGTCTAACCCTAGGTTAATTAGTGGAACTCTCATTCTTTTTTAATAACCCCCTAGAATAGCAGTAAATCAATCTATGGATTCCCATATTAGGTTTTACCCTAATCTGGCAAAATCTCGTAACCCTATCTCTAGGCGTTCGATCAACTCTGCGTAATTACGCTAGATCTACTCTTAAGCAGGGTTTATTCCTCCTCCACCTAAGCTTATCATATTTGGATTAAACATGCATAATTAAGAACAAACTAAGTGTTTATCATAAAATTTAGAAATCAAATAACAAGATTCATCTAGGTTTCTTCCCCTTCAAGTATCTAAGGGTTTTAATTCATAACTAAGAAAGAAAACATCTCAAGAGAAAAGATAAAACAAAACATAAGAAATCCCTAAAACTCCCTGAAGGAATTGAAGGAGAATTCCGCCGTCTTGAGTATAATTCCGGCTTCTTGGGATGGATCAACTAGCTAACTTCGAGTGATTCCCACAATTCTGACCTTTCAGGCTTGGCTCATTTGCCTAGCTCGCCTCCTCCTCAAAGGTGGCACTTAGGGGATATATATAGGCTCATTGGAATGCGATTCTTTCTCCCTAAGTATCCTTTTCCGACTGAAATTGCTCATTCCAGCGACAGAGGCACTAACACGCCCTTGTGGATCGACTTCAGGCCGTGTTCGGATTTCTTAATGAGGCACGGTCGTGTAAATCGGGGGAGGCCGTGTTCTAGATGCTCAACAAGGCACGGCCGTGTGGTCTTTGGGCCAAGCCATGTTGATTTCGTGATATGGCCCATTTACTCCGTTTTGGGCCCATTTTACGCTCTTTTCATCCTCGGGTGCTTTCCTAGGTATAAGATATGAAAAGAAAGAATCAAAAGCACCTATTTATATAAATCAAGGGATAAATCATCCAAAAGTAAGCTAAATGTGGGGTTAAAATATGTTATAAATACAGTTTATCAGGGTGGCATTTGGCTTGGAATATAGCCTTTTTAATGCCCACACGGGTAGACACACGGGCGTGTTGATCGGCCGTGTGTTCCCTTGTGAGCTAGGTTTATAAGTCAGTATGCTCATTAGTAAAAACATGGGTAGCGACACGGCCGTGTGGGAGGCACGACCTTAGACATGGGCGTGAGCCCAGGCTATGTGAAGTTTGCACCTGAAGTTAGGAATTTAATTCGACACATGGTCTAAGGACACGGGCGTGTGCCTTGGCCGTGTGACCTTAGTGAGGTGATGACATCATAAATAGAACACCAAGGTTTTGCCACACGAGCTAAGACACGGGTGTGTTGAGGCCGTGTGAGGGACACAAGCGTGTGTCCGGCCATGTGAAATAGGTCAGTGTCGACCACGGGCATGTCTCAGGGGCAGACGGGCGTGTCCCTAGAACAACGAGGGCTTGTGGCCCCTGTTTGGATAAAAATTTTCTAAGCACGTAAAAGTTCTCAGTTTAATTCCTAAACCTCTCGAAAGCATGTTTAGGGCCTCGAAAGCCCAAAATGAGCAGGTTATGAGTTTAAATGGAAAGTTCTAAGCTGCAGCAAAATTTTATAGCCCGATGTGTTATGTTTAAGCAAGTTAAGTTAGGTAATACCTCATATCTGGTTCTGGCTTCGAATACGGGTAAGGGGTGTTACATTTCACTTATACCAAGCCATCATATTCCACTATCAACATTTATGGTCTAATTACCACATAAGGACTCATACTTTAAGGTTCTATAGCTATTTAGTACCTTTAGCTACTAGAACTCAACTTTTACATTGTAACACCCCTTACCCATGTCCGACGCAGGGACAAGATACGAGGCATTACCGGACTTAAACATAAACATTTATACAAAATCGAGCTATAAAATTTCATTCAATTTAAAATCACACATTTACATACAAATCGTCCCTTATATGGGCCCACGAGGCCCAAAATAATCATTGGGAACTGTTCGGGACTAAACCGAGAACTTAGGAGAGTTTAAGAAGGCTTAGAAATTTTTTCATCAAAACAGGGGTCACATGCCCGTGTGGCTTGGGACACGCCCGTGTGGGTAGGCCGTGTGGTCACACACACCCATGTCCTCAGCTCGTGTAACTCGCTGTGTAAGACTCCTTACCCGTGTCTGACACCGGAACAAGGTACGAGTCATTACCGAACTTAACTTACTTAAACATACAACATCGGGCTATAAAATTTCATTTAAACTTAAAGCTTCTCATTCATATTCATATCATCCTTATTATGGGCCTACAAGCCCCTAAATATACATACGAAAGGTTTCGGGATTAAACCCGAAACTTTTACTCACTTAGAAAATTTTTGCCTAAACAGGGCCATACGCCCGTGTGGGTAGGCCGTGTGGTCATACATGCCCATGTTGCTAGCCCAAGGGGAAATTATTTTTCATTTCAAACCTATAGGGGTTTTCACATGGCTAGACACATGCCCGTGTCTTTAGCCCGTGTCCTTCACACGGCTTAGACACGCCCGTGTCCTTACCCGTGTGTGAAAACCTTAGCATTCTGTTTATGACGTCAGCAAACTCTTAAGGGCACATGGCCTAGTCACACGCTCGTGTGCTGGCCCATGTGACGAATCAAATTCTCGCAAATTTGATGCAGGGGACACATGGCCTATCAGCACATCCATGGGGCTGACCTTGTGTCACACACGGCCTAGACACACGCCCGTGTGTCTACCTGTGTGGACAATTAGAGGGTTATTCTCCAAGCCGATTGCCACCCTGAAACATAAACACACATATGCCAACACAAGCAACACATAACATGGCAATAATACACTATGAAGGATCACTAATCATCATTCATACACTTCAGATTTTACTCCTTCAATTGCATGAACTTTCACTTCATAAAACTCATCACCATTAAAAATAAGAAACGTGACGAATATTGTCCAATTCCCAATGGCCATTTACAAAATGAGTGTATAACATTAGTAGCCAACACTTTGGGTTTCAAATATGACATAACACAAAATGACCAAGTTCCTATACATGCTGTCAAAACTATTTTTTTGCTGTGTAAAAACGGGGTCGACTTTAAAAACGAAAATGGAGTCGTCACCAATCATTTTTTGAGGTGTGATCGGATCACCTTGAGATCAATCGTAAACATTTTGATTTATTAAGATGATGATTTTGGACTACGAAATACGAGAAAATGAGTTCGGGAGTCGGTTACGCAGGAGGAAGGATTAGCACCCTCATAACACCCAAAATTGGTACCGAATTGATTTATTAATGTCTTAATGTCGAAAAATTTGAAAAGATTTTAAAATACGATCCTCTTTATTAAAAGACTTGAATAAATTAAATTGAATGTTGAGACCCATTTATCTCGAAGGAGTAAAATATCATACCCAGTGAGTTAGGATAGACATTTCGAATCCTCGAAACTAAGCTTGTCTTTTGACATTTTCGTACATTTAAATTTAAGAAGGATATTCAGTTATCTGGGTCAAACAAAAAATCAGGACCCAGTAAGTTAGGCATAATTTTTCAAAATTGCAAATACAGAATATTGCCTTTATTTTTGAAAATCCTTAGTTCGAGATAACAAAACTTCACATTCAGTGAGTTAGAACACAACATTTTTGAATTCCCGAGAATAAGCTTTTTATTTAACCTAGATGCTTTGGTTTAAAAAAAATCGGTTCTTTAGACTTGATGAGAAAAAATTGAAACCCAGTAAGTTAGGGTACGAATTCTTTCGAATATCGAATTACGAAAAAATTGTATTTATTTTTTTACAACTATCTTCTTTTTTACGAATTTGGGTAAAAATTAATGTAATATTTAAAACCGATACATGTGCAATTCATTCGATTATGTTAAAAAGGAAATCATTTAAAACGTAAAATAGGTCACTCACGGCTTAATAGTACAACATATATTTGAAATGGCAATCACATAATATGCATAATAATGACAACAATAATAATAACGATAAATTTAAATTTTGCAAATACACAGAAAGTAGTAAATAAATAATGGAACAAAATAACAATAATGTAACACCCAAACCCGGCCCATGCGTTACGAGCGGATTTGGTATGTCACATGAAGAAAGTGTAAAATATCATATGATTCTTACTAAAATAGGTGTTACTTGGTTGTGTTTAAATAAATAAGTTTTGTATGTAAATATTTGATAAAATACAACTATTTTTGAATGGTTGATTGATGAGTCGAAAATTGAGGTAGTGAACTTTTAAAACCATAATTTTTGAAAATGACGTTGAAAATTTGAAAGAGAATCCGTGTTAAATTGTTTGTACATATTTATTTTGAAAACCGTTTATTAATCAATTTTGGAAAACCGTTATTTATGATTTAGAAAAATCCCCATTTAAAGTAATGCAAGAAAAAATAAGTACGACTAAACATAAAACCAAACAAAAATATCCCAGAGGCCTTATTACAACTTTAAAACCCGAAATAATAAAAGCAACAAAATAATACGGAAAAGAAGTTTACTAAAGTCCAAAAATAAAATTCCAAAAGTATGTCCTCCACCGAGTCATCCACGGCCCCAAGTCCTCGTCACTGAGCATTACCTACAAGGATTAAGAAAAAGGGGGAGTGAGTTACAAGAACTCAGTGTGAAATCCCCTTACCGTCATCCACTGGGCCTAAACCCATATAGCAATCATCTTGGGCCTAAGCCCATTAACATAACAATGTATAAATGAAATAAATGTATGCAACCCAACCCATCCAACCAGCACACCCCCATACCATCCCATCACACCTGTGGGGATCAAGTCAACCCACCCCGCCAAACACACCAATCGTAGGCAAGTTGCCTTTTATAGTATATTTTGATTGTGGCCAAGCCACCGAAATCATAGTGAAACATAATAACAAACATTTTTGTGGCAATGCCACCGGGCTACACTTCTCTTCAACCTTTTTCCCATCCCATGCAAAATTATGTAAATGCAACATACAAAGAGTATGGTTCGGCTAATAATAGGGATGAACCGAAAGGAAGAACACGGTTTGGCACTAGTAGCAAGACAACCAAGAAGGTTCGGCTACAAGTAATATCGATTTAAGAGAAAAGGAGAATGGTTGAGAAAAATGGTGAAGAAGAAATGAGGTGATGGCCAAAAGAGTATTAGAGAGGTTCGGCTATCAAAGGGAAAAGAAACAAAGATGCCTTGAGGGTTTCGGCCAAAACAAGAGAAAAAGATGCTCTCTTTTTGGCTTTGGAGTTTCTGCAAAGAGGGAAAAATTGGAGAAAGCAAAAGACACCAAAATGCTAAGGAGAAAACAACCTCTCAAGCACCAAAAATTTGCCAATTGCTTATAGAAAATTCAGCTATCCCTTTCCCCCTACAAACCGTGTATTACCTTTTGCCTAAAGGAAGAATGTTGACCAAAATTCTTTCCAAAACATCTTCCACACTTTACGCCAACATGTCCCCCTCCCTTATCCCTTTCTTTGATTTCCTTCCTTCTTTTTCCCTTATCTTCCTCCTTACCATATTACTTAGTCATCTTTCCCAAATTAAAAAGTCTTCATTTCCTTATTAAAGCCTTGACCGACACTTACCTTATAGTACAAAAATTTAATCTAAAATATTTGCACTAGGTGGGATTCGAACCTTAAACCATTAGTACACTCCACACACCACTTTCCACCTTTACCAATGGACTCCTTGTGCTAGCAAAATGCACACTTATTTCCTTAAGTCTTAATGCCACTTGCCTTCTCTCCTTAAAGTGCTTAAACATAAAAATTTTACTAAGGCCCAACTTGAACCCGAAACTTTATAGAACCCCATAACTTTCCAAAATCACCTTCCTAAAAAGTCCCACTTGAAATAATGCCGTTCTCTTGTTCTCAAAAATTTAAACACTCCTACGCCCAATGCCCAATGGGCCCAATCCTACTAGGCCCAATTTCGGGTCGTTACAAATAATGATGGCAAAAATAAAATAAACAAGCCAAAATTTTTAGAAAAGAAATGAGTGAATAAGTAAATAAAACTAATATAAGCTTGAGTTAAAAATAAATTGATAAATAAATAAACAGAATACTAAAAAAAACTAGTTTTAAAATGGATAAATAAATAAAAGTTTAAAATAAAAGAATAGGTATTAAATAAAAACAAATTAAAAGGTTAATAATAATAATAAGAGTAATAATAAAAATAATAATAATAATAACAATAATAATTATTTAATAATATTAAAAAGTAATAACAATAATAATAATGACAATATTAAAAATACTAATTTAATAATAATATAATAATAATAGTGATAGTAATAAAAAAATAATAATAATAATAATAATAATAATAATAATAATAATAATATAATATAATAATAAAGAAAGTAATAAAATATATTAATGGCAATATAAAAAAATAGTAAAATGATAGTAGTGATACTAAAATTGATAAATAGTAATAATAATATTAATAATATTAATAATAATATTAAAAATAATTAATGTAGCAAAAATAACAAAAGGGTCTAAATTGAACTTAAAACAGGAATTTAGTGGTAAATCCACAAATAAATAAAAGAAGAGGACCCATTTGAATGCTTGAATAACATGGAAGGACCAAATGGGGAAATATCCTCGTCTTCCCAAAACGGCACCGCTTACTGTGGGACTAAAATGAAACTGAAATAAAATTAAAGGGAGAAATTAAAAAGAAATAAAACAGAATTGGACTAAATTGGAAAAGGATGAGAAAGTGTAGGGATCAACCGCATAAATAACTCATTATTAGAGAAAACACGCGGATCCTAAATGGAGCGGGTCGAGTCGCGTGGGTATCCTCCATATGGCGTCGTTTTGGACGCTCAGAGGAGGGACTAAAATGACGCCATTTTGCTCTTCTATAAAAGCCCAAATTTTTTTTAAAAATCTTCATTTTAACCCTCTCTAAAAAAAACAGAAAATTTCCCTCCCCTTTTCTCTCAAATCCCCATGGCCGGCCCTATTCCGGTCGACGGTCTAGCCGCCGGCTGCCGGCGACGATGCCGCCGTCCATGGTGGCCGAAAAACAAAAATGTCCCATTTTTTGGGTTTTTCAACTTCCCAGGGCTAAAGACGTCATTTTTCATCGGAAACGACGAACCTCGGACACCCACTGCGGCGGGATTCGAAAAGTCAGGTGAGTTTCGACTTCCCTTTTTCTGTAATTTCATTTTGTTTTTTTTAAAAAAAAACTAAAGTAACCTAAAAAAAATGAAAATGGAATAAAAATATAACCTTTTATCTATCGAATGTTTTCTTTTCTATTGATTGTGTAAAAAAAAAGGAGCCCTCATACCAATGAAATCAAATCCTAAAAATAAAAATTCAAAAAATGAAATATAATTTTTTCTTCTTTTTTGCTGTGTTCTTTGTCTGTTTGCAGGTATGGAGGAGGACGTGGCCCCGTACAGAGGTGGGACGTGCGGACGAAGAGGCATGCGACGCTGGCCTTGTTGGCTAGGGTTTCTAGCTAGGTTTTTTGGTTTTGGTTTAGATTTTTAGGCTTAATTGGGCCAATTTTTATTCGGTTGTTTATTGGACTGGACTGTTTTGGATTTTTTTTATTAATTGGGTTTTTTAATTTTGGTTTTTGTTTGGTTAATCAGGCCCGGGCAAATTTGGGCCCGTACAGCTGCCTCTCTTTGCTCATTGTCGTGTAACGAGAATGGAGCAAAGATTTTAAAAGGGCCAATTTTTTTCGGTCTCGCCGAATCTTGACTTCTTTTGGTGTTTTTCTTCTTCGAGTAGCTTCATTCCATCCCACTACATCTTCAAGGGCATAGGAACTAACCCTTCAATCTAATTCAAGGAGATACTAAACTTGTAGCTTCGATCTACTCCGCTGTAACTTCAGAGAGATAAGATTTGCTATTCACCGCTTCTCTCGCAACGTGTAGAGATTTTTATCGTCGACCGCTTCTACTATAACTTCAGGTAGAGATTTGTTGTCTTCAGTCTTCTCCGCTGCAACTTCAGGGAAATAAGGCTGGTGGCTTCAATCTACTTCACTGTAACTTCAGGAAGATAAGATCCGCCATTATCTGTAACTTTAATCTGTTTCACTACAACACCAGGGAAATAAGACTTACTGTCTTCAGTCTGCTCCACTGCAACTTCAAGGAAACAAGGCTGTGGCTTCAATCTACTCTATTATAACTTCAGGAAGATAAGATCTGCCGTCGCTTTAATCTATTTCACTGCAACGCCAGGGAAATAAGATTTATTGTCTTCAGTTTTCTCCACTGCAACTTCAGGAAAATAAGGCTGGTGGCTTCAATCTGCTCCACTACAACTTCAGGAAGATAAAATCCACCGTAATCTGTAGCTTTAATCTGTTTCATCGGAACACCAAGAAAATAAGATTTGCTGTCTTTAGTTTGCTCTGCTGCAACTTCAGGGAAACAAGGCTGTGGCTTCAATCTGCTCCACTGCAACTTCAGGAAGATAAGATCTGTTGTAGCTTTAATCTGTTTCACTGTAATGCCAGGGAAATAAGATTTATTTTCTTCACTCTTCTCCGCTGCAACTTCAGGGAAATAAGGCTGGTGGCTTCAATCTGCTCCACTGCAACTTCAGGAAGATAAGATCCACCGTAATCTGTAGCTCTAATTTGTTTTACCGCAATGCCAGGGAAATAAGATTTGCTGTCCTCAGTCTGCTCCGCTACAACTTCTGGGAAACAAGGCTGTGGCTTTAATCTACTCCACTGCAACTTCAGGAAGATAATATCTGCCATAGCTTTAATCTATTCCACTGCGTCTTTATGGAAATAAGATTCGCTATCTTGACTTTAATCCATCCCACTGCAACTCCAGGGATATGGGATTTGTGGATTCACCTATCTTGCTGCACTGTCATCAGGGGGACATGACATGTAGAATCAATTTCATGGGCCTATGCTTATGCCAAATGATTAGGACGTCATGATCAGGACGAATCAAATGCTCCTAATAATGAATGCAGAATATCTTTTTGCAAGAAAGATCCATTTCCAATGCTTAGGTTGTCATTATTCGCTATTCATTAAGGTTGTATCATTGTCGTAATATCCTGAATTCTTTCTCAACCGATATTTTTGATAGAAAGTCTGAAGAAATAATCACAAGGTAGACTCTTCTTTCTCAGATATTCCCAACCCTTAGGCTTGGTGAGTTCTAAATAATGTCCTGTTTCATGTTCTCGTACTATTTAGAAGTTTCCGGAGTAATATGCAAAACTCCTTTTGTGACAGTATTATTAATCCATTAATCATTGCTTTAATACAAAATGCTTGAAAATGATCATAATGATAGACAAAAATGGAATTTATCAAAAACAAAATCTGAAAAGAATAGGTTAATTAAAGAAATCAAACATTGCTAGAATACAAAATGATAAAGGGAAAAGATAAGTGTCTCAGATATCGCGGCCTGAGCTTCTCTGTACGGACTTTCTGAAGACTATTTTAAGCTCAATATGTGTTTAAGAGATCAAGAGTACTCTGTTGATGTCCCAAGACGTAACATCTCTCTTTTCTTCTTAATTCAGGTATAGCAAGATCACTGCATGCCCCATCACAATTTGATCACAATTTGAGCCGCCCTTTGCGGGTTTTCACCTTGGCCTCTCTATTTTTTTAGAGAAAGTCTCAAAGCACCCTTTGCGAGTTTTCACTTTGGCCTCTTTTCCTTTTCAAATATAGTACTTCTTGACCGAATCTAAATTTAGGATTGAGCAAGTTTTCCCATTTCAGTCAAAATCAGTGCTCCTCTAGAAAAAGCCCTTTACAACATAAGGTCCTTCTCAATTTGGCATCCATTTCCCTCTGAAATCCTTTTGTATGGGGAGGATATTTTTAATACCAGGTCTCTCTTGTACAATTCTCTTGGGTGAGTCTTTTAGTCATAAGCTCGCATCATTCGCTTTTGGTACATCTGACCATGACGGGTAGCTCTTAGCCTCTTTTGATCATACTGAGATTGGATCCATTCTACTTCATCTAACTTTAGCTCTGACAAAACTCGAAGGGAAGGTATCTCTACTTCAATGAGTAAAACCGCCTCCATTCCTGAGAAAGGGGTTGCCCTGGTGGAGGTCCTGACAGATGTTTGATGATCATGGATGGTATTCTCTCAGGCTAATCCTTATGGGTTTCAATCATCTTTTACACGATTTTTTCATTTTTTTCAAAGGTTGCCCCCACTGTTCCGTTCATTTTGGGGCGATTAATCTTGAACGAACTGTAAATTTTCAATATCGTACTGTTGTTCAAATTTAATGTATCATCAGATAAGATTCTTTTTGGCATTCCATACTGACATGAAATTTGCTGACCATCAACTTTGTGACATCAGCATATTAGGCAGCTCCCGCGCACTTGGTAAAGTAATCGACGACTACAAAGACGAATCAATACTCTTTAGAAGCTTTTGGTGAGATTCATGCCCCACATAGAGAAAATCCACAAAGGTATCATACATGAGGAGATGAAGGAGGTATAGGAATCTTGTCTCTATAAATTTGGTAGTTCTGGCATTTCTTGGTATAACTGATGCAATCTCTTTCCATGGTGGACCAGCAGTACCCGAAACTAATGATTTGCCTGGCCATTGTAAAACCAATAGCATGGGTTCTTCAGACACCCTTATGGACCTCTTCTAAGATTCTTTAGCCTTAACAGCAACTACACGTCTTAGTAGCCTAACCATCTCTTGAAAAGATCATGTGAAAACCTTTTTGAATTTTTTTAAATAACTTCAATGACATATCGCGTTGGCTCTGTGATGATACAGGCTCCGATCTTCACCTTTTTCTCTTCCCCTAGGCTCACAATAACTTTTAGTGAGGTAGGATATGTTGTTCATCTTGTTCTACCATCTTTAACAGATCAAGAGATAGGTTACAATCTTTATCATCTTCAAAGTCCTGAGATCTCTCTAGACACATAGCTTACTCAAAAGTAGATTCTGAGTCAGTTCGCTGAAATCTAGGGACCTGTTTTAGGTATGAAGGAATGTTCAAAGAACAAATGAATTTAAGAATGATTATTTATGTGGTATGAATCATGAATGAAATAAAACAATGAAAGAACATTTGCTCAAAATGTGACACAAAAATGCATTTTTTTATTGAAACAAAGATATTGGACATGAGCCTATTTCACAAAAGGAAACTCTTATTGCTTCTAGGCTTAAAGCAACAAGTATGTTTGGAACATTACTCTGAGTAAGCTCTAAAAACTACAAGAATTTCTTTTGCAGTTAAATTATTCAGAACACTCCAATGTTCATAAGGGCGAATGCCTGATAAGTTTTCTCCTCCTATTTCTTTGTTCGGATGTAAATTGATGCTCCCACTTCTGACCATTTCATCCGAGCATTCAATATACTCATGGAATTCCAGTTCTTTCTTATTCAGAGGCCTGACACCAAGGCTCTGAATCTCGTGACCCTCCTCATTATGGAACTTATAGCAGCTCCATGCTTCTCCGGGTTCATCCCCTAAATCTTGGGTGATTAATCCTCCTTCTACCATTTTCTTCCAAATCTTCCTCAGTAGGGTTTTCACTTATGCTATATCTGTCTTGACTCTTTTCCCTGCGCTCTCGATTATCGTGTTTACCCTTTTTTCCTGAATTGTTGGGTAACAGATTTTCTACATCGAATTTCACAACACCCATATTGATGAGTCTTTCAATTATCTTTTTGAAAGCGGTGCAGTTCTCAATCGAGTGTCCTGTGATTCCCGCGTGGTACTCACTTTGGGCGTTCACGTTGTACCATTTGGGAAAGGGAGGCTGTATAGGTTTTAGGTAGAAAGGGGATACTATATGTGCATCAAACAAATTTTGGTACAACTCCCCATACTTGATCGAGATAGGGTAAATCGGGGTTTTTCTGAGCTTGGTCTTGGATTAAGATCTTGCCTTGGGGAGTCTTGATGGCTGGTAGTTTCCATCCTTGGCTGGCTTGTGGTAATCGGCTTTGAATAGCCCTTGTTATACATGCGCGTATTATTCCCTTCATTTTCCTCTTTCCTCGGGGCCTTGAAAGTATTGACTTGGGAGCTCCTCTCTTGCCTTTTCCGTTTGTGATGATCTTCAAATTGTTTTGGGAGCTCCGCTCTCGCACTTTTTGTTTTCGCTACAGGGTTAATTGGGCTATCCTCTAGACTAGCACCTGAATTTGTCGAGGTACCAGTCTGGTATTGGGGTCTGACGTTAATATACACCTTTTATGGATACACGTTTTGTAATAGTTCGGCTTAGACCCTAGTCGGAACAGTGGTTTTGGGACCATAAATTCGAGTTAGTGAAATATTTTAATATTATTTTCTATGACATTGATATGTGATTAAGCATGTATGAAATTTCTGTGAGTTAATTTGTCTATTTGAATGTTTAATTTGAGGAAAATATTAAATATATTGAATGCAAAACTTGCATGCTTTATGAAAAATGCCTATTTGTTGTGGCTTTTAACTAAGAAGGCCTTATATAGCAATTTGGCCATAAGTGAAGTTAGTGGATGGTAATGGTGTTAAATGGCCTTAATACTATAAGCTTTATATGTTGGTATTAAAAGGGGTAAAATGGAAAATTGTTTATTAAAGAAATTATAATAAAACAAAATAACTAAAATGGCCATTCTATTCATCCTTCCATCGAATTTTTGTAAGAAAAGAATAAGGGTTTAGCTTGATATATTCGGCCATTGCAAGCCTTGATTCAAGATCAAGAACCAAAGAAAATGAACTTAGATCGCAGGAAAGTGAAGGTAGTCGAATAACCGAGTCCGAACGAATATCTGAATTCGAGGTAAGTCGATATACAAATAAATGTATTTGCTTTGAATTATTTGAGTATATATGATATTTGAATTGCTATGACTATCCATTGAGATGGAATGTATGTGAAATATGAATTACGAATAAGTCGACAGGTTGATAATGTCCGAGAAGTCCTGATTGAACCTAGGAATAGATAGGATAGTATATGTCATGACATAGGTGTCTGTTATGTGATAACATGTAAGACCATGTCTGGGACGTTGATATTGATTCGAGATTTTGAGTAAGATCACGTCTGCAACGTTGGCATCGATATGAGGTTTACGTGTAAGACCCTGTCTGGGACAGTGGCATCAATATTTGTTTACATGTAAGACCATGTCTAAGACGTTGGCATTATACGATTATTCAGAGCACTCTGCGTATCTTATTAGATTCTGAATGGTGCAACAGGAAAATCCAAGATACGAACGACTGTGTGATTTGTATATTTGTTCAGGTGCATTTGATATGTACACTAAGGGTGTATCAAAGGTAAGTATCTATATGAATTTACTAATATGAATTTGTGCAATGGAATGATGAGCCAATATGTGGAAATATGCTTGAATGAGCTATGTGTATATGTGATATTTGAGTTGAAGAATTTGGTAAGAAATGGCTAAGCATATGAGCCAATGAATATGAGATGAATTTGTTATGAGAACTATAAATGACTTCTTATCAAATTAATATGTATATTATATGCTAAGTTTATTTGTATATGGCTTACTAAGCTTTTGAAAGCTTACTCTATGTGTGGGTTTTCTCTATTTTATAGATCGTCAAAACTACTGAAGGCTCGGGGACCTTGAGGATCGTCATCACACTACACAAACTCATTTTGATACCTTTGAAATATGTATATAGCTAGATATGGCATGTACAGGCTAGTTATTTTTGGTTAAGTTTGAAATGTGTATAAATAACCATGAGATGTGTCTAGATAGATGTTGATGATATGCAAGAGTGATTATGATATATGATGCTTGATTTGGTATGGCTTGATAGTTAATGAAATGGTCAAGACTTTGGTAAGCTTATGAATGCATTATGAGTATGTATGTGTGAGAAAAGAAATGGTTATATGAAAGGTAAATGTGGATGTATCATGCTTGAATATATGTATGTGTTTTAGTAGTGTAAATTGGCATGAATGGAAATGAAATAGGATGTAAAGACTTGTTGATTTTTTTGGCATGTTTTTGGTTGTCAATTGTACATGATTGAGTTGGTATAATGCTTGTAGGTTGACCCTAATGTGGGTGGCATTTTGGCCTTGCAAATGGCCTGTTATGCCTACACGGCTGTAGTGCACAAGCGTGCTTAACAGCCGTGTGGATAAGACAGTAGCTAGCCTAACTTACACGACCATGGTACATGGGCGTGCCTGGTAGCTATGTGGCTAAGTCAGTAGCTAGCCTAAGATCACAAGGCCATGGCACACGAGCATGTCTGGTGGCCGTGTTGATAAGTCAGTATACATGCCCTATTTTGGCACGACCAGGACAGACGGTTGTGTCTAGTAGCCGTGGAAGACGCACGGCCTGGTCACATGAGTGTGTGACCTTGACAGTTTTGAAAAAGTTTAAAATTTCTAAGAATTTTCATATGTGTTTGGTTTAGTCTCGACCCTTTTTCGAATCATGATTAAGGTCTCGTTAACCTATAAAACGGATGCTTGTTTATGATTGATGAATTGTATCCTTGAAATGTCTGAATAAGTTTTCGATCTATCGGGTAACGCCTTTAACCCTAGTCCGGTGATGGATACGGGTTAGGGGTGTTACATTTAATTGGTATCAAAGCTACGATTTAGTCGATTCTCGGACTAACGTAGCGTGTCAGAGTCTAGCTATATATGCCATATATCTGAACTGTAATAGTATGATAAATCCTGACGTGTAAAATGTGATTTTCGTATAGTAATGGATCCCGAAAGCGTCGTAGCTGACGATGTAGAAAGCAATACGCCCGCTCCCGCTCAAGGGACAGTGCCCTCCGATTTGAAACCAGTTACGAGCGGTCAAGAGGGAGAAGCTAAATAAGCTTTCTTCCAAATGATAAGTGAGTGGTTCACTCGATTTGTGAGAAATAACTCGATTGTTTCACAAGCTCTGCCCCCAGTTAATCCCCCTCAAACCTTAGTTGTACCTCTGGTTATATATCTGAATCTGTTGAATAAGCCTCTGGTCGATAAAATCCGCAAGTATAGGGCTGAAGAGTTCAGGGCTACCAGTGATGATGATGCTGAGAAAGCTGAGTTCTGGTTAGAGAACACTATTCGGGTATTTGATGAGATGTCGTTGAGTCCGGAAGAATGCATAAAATATGTTGTTTCACTGCTACGAGATACAACTTACCAGTGGTGGAAGACTTTGATTTCCATTGTTCCGAAAGAGTGGGTCACTTGGGATTTCTGTTAGTCTGAGTTTAGAAAGAAATATATTAGTCAGAGATTTATTGATCAGAAATGAAAAAATTTCTGGAATTGAAACAGGGTCGCATGTCTGTCACTGAATACGAACGAGAGTTCATGAGGTTAATCAGTATGCTCAGGAATGTGTATCATCTGAAGCAATAATGTGCGAAAGGTTTGAAGATGGCCTTAATGAAGATATCCGCTTGCTAGTTGGGATTCTCGAGATAAAAGAGTTCGTTGTGCTTGTTGACTGAGTGTGCAAAGCTGAGGCACTCGGGAAAGATAAAAGAAAAGCTGAGGCACTCGGGCTGGAGATGTGAGAAAGAGATTTCCGGGTAAACCACTTCAGTCTTCTTCGAAGAAATTCAGGGATGAACAAAGTCGTTCGAGAGCTAATGTGGGAATTCTAGAAGAGATCGAGTTAGATCACATTCGAGTTCTAAAGCTCCGACAAATTCAATGGCGAGTGTTGGAAATGTTCGATCCGAGAAACCTGAATGTAAGCATTGTGGTAAAAAGGCATCCAGGAAGTTGTAGATTGAATGACCAAGCTTGCTTCAGATGTGGATCATTAGATCATTTCATCTGTGATTGCCTAGAGCCTGTTGAGCCAGAGACTGCCCAGAATCCAAGATCTAATAACGCTTCAGGAAGAGGTAGACTTTCCCAAAATGTAAGAAATGTCAATGGTGGTCAAAGAACTACGAGAGATAATTTCACGAGATCTGAAGCTAGAGCACCTGCCAGAGCTTATGCTATCCAAACTCGTGAGGAAGCTTCATCTCTAGATGTTATAACGGGTATATTTACACTTTATGATACTTTTATGATTGCATTGATAGACCTTGGTTCTACTCATTCGTATATATGTATGAACTTAGTATCCAGTAAGACTTTACCTGTGGAGTCTACTGAGTTTGTTATAAAAGTATCGAACCCTTAGGTAAAAGTGTCTTGGTAGACAAAGTATGCAAGAACTGCCCGTTAACGTTTCGAGATATTTGTTTCCCTGCTGATCTGATGCTATTACCATTTGATGAGTTTGATATTATTCTGGGTATGGACTGGTTGACATTGCATGATGCTGCTGTGAACTGTAAAAGAAAGACTATTGACTTGAGATGTCAGAATGACGAAATAGTCAAGGTTGAGTCTAATGATTTGAATGGATTGCCTGCTATGATATCTGTATTAAAAGCTCAGGGTTATATGAAAAAGGGATTTGAAGCCTACTTTTCTTATGTAATTGATTCGAAAGTGTTTGAAAAGAAAATTGAATTAGTGCCAGTCATTTGTGAGTTTTCTGATGTATTTCCCGAAGAATTGTCGGGATTGCCTCCGATACGCGAAGTTGAATTTGGTATTGATTTATTGCCCGGTACGACACCTATTTCGATAGCTCTGTATAGAATGGCACCAATGGAATTGAAAGAGTTGAAGTCACAGTTGCAAGAATTAACCGATAGAGGGTTCGCAAGACCGAGTTTTTCACCTTGGGGTGCTCCCGTTCTGTTTGTGAAAAAGAAAAATTACATGATGAGAATGTGCATTGATTATCGTCAGTTGAATAAAGTGACCATAAGGAATAAATATCTGTTGCCCAAAATTGATGATTTGTTTGATCAGCTAAAATGAGCCACTGTATTTTCAAAGATAGATCTGAGATCGGGTTACTACCAGTTGAGAGTGAAAGATTCAGACATTCCGAAAACTGCTTTCAGAACGAGGTATGGGCATTATGAGTTTTTAGTTATGCCTTTTGGACTAATGAATGCTCCTACCGTTTTTATGAATCTGATGAATAGAATTTTTAGATCGTACCTAGATCGATTTGTTGTTGTATTTATTGATGACATTTTGATTTATTCACGAGATGAGACTGAGCATGCGAAATATCTGAGAATTGTACTACAAACTCTGAGAGAAAAGAAATTGTATGCAAAATTCAGAAAATGTGAATTCTGGTTATGCGAAGTCAGTTTTCTGGGACATATTGTATCGGTCTTTAGCATACGAGTTGATCCGAGCAAGATTTCTACTATTATAGATTGGAAGTGTAACATCCTGGAAAGGGCCTATGCATTTTCAGTTTAATTGTTCGAAGTGACATGTTTTATGTACTAAGAATAAATTTTGAATATTTTTGGAAACCCGGAAATGAATGAAAATGATTTGGAAATGAACATTTTTGGAAACCTGAAAATGTATGGACATGATTCAAAAGAGGAAAGTGAACATTTCTGGAAACTTGGAAATGTAAGGAAATGTCAAGTTTACAGAGCCGAACGAAAATTTTTGGAAACTTAGAAATGACTTAGAAATGTCGAGTTTTAAAGTTTGGCAAGGTGGCCTTAAAAGAAAAAGTTGGTGAAATTTGACACACAAACAGGCTTGGAAAAGTGGCCTGAAGATGTCACTTAGGGCCTATGGAAATGGCGCCACATGCAAGGTGATGGGCCTGAGTTCGAGTCACTTGGGAAGCAAATAAAGGAAGTTTTATTTTTGCTTCCAGAAGCCTGAGGTGGACGGAACAAGCCTTCTAGAAAGGAGGAGTTTTATTCTCTTTAATATTTGATTAATAAGGTGATAAATAAGGGATTTAATTTGGATTATTTTTGAAGAGATAATAAAGGATTATTCTCTAATTATTTTAAATTAAAGAGATAAAGCTATCAAATAAAGAAGAGTGGTGGCCAAGTAAGGGATTACGAGTAGTAGTTTCATTTATATAAAAGGAAGAACACAGGCTACTCATCAATTTTTCTTCCTCCTCTTCTCTCTGCCAAATTTCTGAGTGCTCTCTTCTCTTCTCTTTTCTTTTTCTTTTGTCAAGACGAATCTATAGCCCACCATTGTCAAAATTCTCAAGTTTTCTTTTCTTCCTATTTCTTCTTGCCAATCCATTCAAAAGCCGAATCTTGGAAGGGCTTCAAGCATAGGTGTTGTTGATTTCTTCAAAGGTAAGAACAAGTTTGATTTCCATTCTTTTCTTTTAGATTAGCCGAGAGATAATCTAACCCCATACATATTATGGTTGCCGAATATGGAAGGATCTTTCGGGATTATCAGAGTAGTCGATTAAAAGGAGGAGTATTCGAGATTTCTAAGATTAAGGTAAGACATGTGCATATTCGGCCAAAGGCCTTGATTTATGTTTCGATGATTAAGATTAAGTCTAACGTAAGGTTTTAGGGATTTTGACATTCCTAGGGAAACAAGGAACAGTTTCGGGATTTGTTGGAACACCAATCGGCAACAAGGTAAGAATACTAATCCAACTAGGATTTGGAATTTTGGCCAAATGGCTTTTTTATTAAGGTAATAAGTGATAAATCAATGTAGGGATTAAGGATCTAAGCATTAGATCAAGCTTTTCGGGATCTCAAGAAAATTTTAAGCGAATCAGGTGTGTACCCCACACTATATTATAATACGTTTTATGGCATGTTTAATTAAAATATGTGTTATTAAGAATATGAAAGTGGCTAAGGTACCATGTTCTGATACTAAGTACTCAGGTACGTTTCCTAATTCTACTAGGAATATGAAAAATATTATTAGTAACATGAGAATATGATAAGAATGTGAACTCTGCCATATTTATGCATCTTATTATTATATGGGGCATATGGGTATGTTTGAAAGGGGAAGTGAATGTGGTGACCTAAGACCACGAACACGGTGACCTAAGACCGTGATATCTGAAAAGTGGTGACCTAAGACCACAGTAATCTGAACGTGGTGACTTAAGACCACGAATGCGGTGACCTAAGACCGCAATTTGGTGTGTAGCGGAAGGAGGGTCGACTTAGTAGTCCCACACGGTGGACCGGCAGTACGGGGTGTGTAGCGGATGGACAATTAGGTTTGGGTTTGGGAATGCATCATAACTTGTATTCATTGTTCTGAATGTGTAACTCTTGTATGCCTAATTCTATTATGATTTAGTGTCGTGTACACATTGAGTTTGTTTGACTCACCCCGTTGTGGGACTATTTTCAGGTGATGAACAGTAATGGACCGGGCTCGGCAGAAGCTTAGCGATGGCCATGCACAGCAAGGAATTTAATTAATGTGGATTTTATTTTTATCAAGTACTTAAACTTAAAGTTTGGGGAATTATTTGATGTAATAAGGCCATAAGGCCATAGTTGGTTTTCTTTAATTCTTTTACTCTTATTTATTATGTTTACAAATTATTATTTATGGATTCAAGTAAATTTATTTTGAAGTAAACCCTAAATGTTTATCACCTTAAATAAATGGATTAAAATGTAAGATAAGTGGTTTTCAATAAAAGCCCAACCCAAACAATATTTTTTTTAATCGCACAAGTTTTCTCTATGTAACAAAAGAATTTGAAACCGGTTTTCTTGAGGAACATACCAAATCTGGTCAAAGCTCGTGGGCCGGGTTTGGGGTGTTTCAGGAAGCCTCTGAAAAATGTGTTCGAAGTTCGTAGCTTTTTGGGACTTGCTGGTTTTTATCGTTTGTTTGTAAAAGGATTCTCGAAGATAGCTACTCCGTTAACCAAATTGCTTCAGAAAGATGTTAGGTTTGAATGGTCCGATAGATGTCAGAAAAGTTTTGATCAGTTGAAAACCCTTTTGAGTGAAGCTCCAGTTTTGGTATAGCCAGAATCAGGCAAAGAGTTTGTAATTTACAGTGCTGCTTCGTTAAATGGTCTTGGGTGTGTTTTGATGCTAGAAGGCAAAGTTATAGCTTATGCCTCAAGACAACTAAAGCCGCATGAAAAGAATTGTAACACCCCAAACCCGGTCCAAACACCACGACCGAATCTGGTATGTTACGGGAAAATCGTGTTCGAAAATTTCGAATTTGTACTAAATAGAATTGGTAAAACTTTGATCCGTTTAGAAAACAAGTTATTTAATATCGTTACTAAAACATTTAGACTTGGTAAAAATTTGCTTTCAAGTTTGGAAACAATTGATTTATGCTTATAAAATCAGTGCGATACCCGATGGTATAGTTGAAAACAGATCGTTAAAGTTTTGAAATCGTTGTTATGTCAAGTTTTAGCAAATTAACCCAATTATTCTGTTAAGGTATATTAAAATTTAAACATAACAGCATAAAACATAAATTAAAAGGCCTTTTACAAATCCAATATGAAACCCAAGCGAGAGTAAATAACCCAAGTACCCAAATTCAATAGTCCCAGCAACACTTTTATTATGGCATGGCATGTGCACCCCGAGTCCATCCCGGCTCCAAGTCCGCGTCTACGAGTCACCTGAAATGTCAAAGGAGAGGGTGAGTCGAGTGACTCAGTGTGTAAATCCCGCTCCCGAAAACAACATGCTAACACACATCATACATAGCAACATAATTAATGCACCCGATCCTAACCATCCATATCGCCTTTTCTACCCCGTGTGGTACCAAACCACTGGTGGTGCCAAACCACTGGTGACGTATAGTCACAATGTGTTACCAAAACTTTGGTGTCCCAAAGACACAATATCCATCAATGTGGTACCAAACCCACCGTGTCCCAAAGACACAATGTGCTACCAAAGCACCGGTGACCGTAGTCACAAATCGGTGATGGGGCCAACCCATCGTGTGTTACCAAAACACTGGCGTCAATCCCGTATAATCATCTGTGGGGCCAACCCACTGTGGTACTGAGCCACTGGGACGAGACGCTGAGGTACCAAACCTCTGGAGGTGCCAAACCTCTGGTGACCCAAAGTCACAAAGTGTGCTACCAAAGCACTGGTGCTCGTCAGCACAAGATATCACTGCTCCCTCCACTCGTATCACCCATCAACATACCATACTCATGTAATCATGCATATCATACAATCATGCATCTCATGCTATTATGTCTAATCTCATATCTCGTGTCACATATAACCACAGTCACGGTAACATATAGATCATCATTAATATTGTAATACTGACTTACCCGAGTCCAGAATCATACCCATTAGGGTATCATATCAATCATCACTGTTTTATTAGTCATCACACGGTTATCAATCATATTACTAAATATAAGTGTGTTAGTATACACACCTGATAAATACGAGTCTAAAATCCAACGAAAACGATCTAAGTCCCTCGATTACTAGATCCTACAATCGGCCAAACATTAGGGGTTAGGCATCTAAGACATTCGGCCATCAACAATTAACCAAAGGGGTTAATATCGAACCCTTACCTTGCTATTGGTTTGGTTCCTTACCAAACCCGAACCACAATGGTTCCTCCTGTGACAATCGGCCACCCCTAAAATAATAACAATCCCACCTTTAATAATTTGGCTTAACAAGACCAAAGAGAATGGACTAATAGTAGCCCTTACCACACTTACCAACCTGTCACTACCAGGTAAAGGCCTCGCTTGACTGCTTCAAAATCCCGGATGCCCTATAATGAAATCGGTTCCAAAATAAAAGATTAACACCATTCAACAGTTGCCATATTCGGCTCTTACCCAACCCAAAATCGACAATAGACAAAGGAGAGGGGAAATGGCCATTCGGCCAAGCACTTACCTTGCTCTAAACCCGATTGAACACCACACAAGAGAGGTCCACACCACACCAATATTCCGCCAAGAGAGAACTACTAAGAGAGGGGATGTTTCGGCAACACAGGGGAGAGATTCGGCTAGCCTCTTGAAGGTAAAAAGTAAAAGAAATGTGGTTTAAAAGAAGAAGAGTAATCGACAGCAATTGAAGAAGGATTCGGCTCAAGTGAATTGGGGAGAAATAAATGGAAAATTCGGCTAAGTAGATTTTAAGAAGAAGAAAAGAGAGTTTGAGAGGAAAAGAGAAACTAGTTTCGGCTCAACACAAATGAACAAAAAGAAAAAAGAAGTGGGAGAGAAGAGAACATTCAGCTACCAAGAAAGTTGAGAGAAGACAAAGCAAATTTGGCAAATAGGTGCTTGGACTTTCGGTTTCCAAAAGAAAATGAGAGAAAGCTCTCTTGAAATTTTCGGCTAGCTAAACAAAAGAAAGGATTCTTCTTTGACACCAAATGACCGAATATGCACCAAAATTCAAAATGAATTTTGACTCCCACTCTCACACTTACCAAACCGTCCACACCCCCCATGAACTCTCCAACATTCGGCCACTACCTCCAATCACTCACAACCACTCATTCAAACTAGTTTGAACTAGTCAACCTCCACAATTTCCTCTCCACCCACCGTTTGAATACTTTGACCTGGTCTATGCAGAGTTTGAACTACACACTACTACTCCTCCTCCATGCCGTAAAAATGGAAGCAAAATGTGGGATTTTTGCAGCTTGAACATAGGACCCCTTCCCTTGCAAGTGACGCCAAACACAAGCCCCAAGTGGCGCATGGTTTGCCACTTTGCTAGCTCCTCATTTGTGCAATAAAACTCCAATTTATTTTCTTAAACCCCAACTCTATCAGCTCCCTACACCTAAGGCCAAAAATTAAAATTTTCCTACCTATTCAGGCACACTCCTGGCCTACAATTAAGCCCCAATTCTACACAAACAACAATACAGCACACCAAACTCATGCAATATTATGCAACAACAAAATAGCCCCTAACCCGGGATATTACAAGAATTATCCGACACATGACCTTGAGTTAGCTGCGATTGTATTCGCATTAAATATATGGTGTCATTATTTGTTCGGTGAGAAATGTCACGTGTTTTTAGATCATAAAAGTCTAAAATATCTGATGACTCAGAAAGATTTGAATTTGCGATAGAGAAGATGGTTAGAGTTGTTGAAAGACTATGGACTTGTGATAGATTATCATCTGGGTAGAGCAAATGTCGTTGCTGATGCATAAAGTAAAAAATCATTGTTTGCACTGCGTGTTTTGAATACTCAAATAGATTTGTCCGATGATAGTTCAGTGATGGCTGAATTCAAAGCAAAACCGCTGTTTTTACAGTAGATATGTGATGCTCAGAAAGTTGATAACGAAATGTTAGCGAAACAAGCTTAATGTGATTCGACCTCTGATTCTGAATTTTGAGTGAATGCTAATGATTGTCCGAGATTTCGAGATCGAGTTTGTGTTCTGAGAAACTTAGAGTTGGTTCAATTGATTTTGAGTGAAGCTTATAATAGTCGACTATCTGTTTTTCCAGGAAGCACTAAAATGTATCATGATCTGAAACAACATTATTGGTGGTCTGGGGTGAAAAGAGATATTTTTGACTTTGTTTCAAAGTGTTTAGTCTATCAGCAAGTTAAAGCTGAGCATCAAGTTCCATTTGGGTTGCTACAACCAATTCTGATTCCTGAGTGGAAATGGGATAGAGTAACAATGGATTTTATTTTGGGACTGCCCCTGACTCCAAGAAAGAAAGATGTGATTTTGGTTGTAGTTGATAGATTGACGAAATCTGCCCATTTTATTTCGGTACGATCTGATTACTCACTTGATAGATTAACTGAGCTTTATATTTTTGAGATTGTAAGATTGCACGGGGTGCCATTATCCATTGTGTCAAATAGAGATCCTAGGTTTACATCAAGGTTCTGGAAGAAATTACAAGAAGCTTTAGGCACGAAATTGCATTTCAGTACAGCTTTTCATCCACAAACGGATGGTCAATCCGAGCGGATCATTCAGATTCTCAGGGATATGTTGAGATGCGCATTCTTGAGTTTAACGGTACGTGGGAATAGTACCTGTCATTGATAGAATTTGGATATAACAACAGTTTTCAGTCGAGAATCAAAATGGCACCTTATGAAGCTCTGTACGAACGTAAATGTCGGACACCTCTGTATTGGACCGAGCTCAATGAAAATAAGATACACAGGGTCGATTTGGTAAAAGACACTGAACAGAAAGTAAAAGTAATCCGAGATAGTTTGAAAGCAGCATCTGATCGTCAAAAGTCCTATGCGGACTTGAAAAGAAAAGATATTGAGTTTGAAATCGATGACAAAGTGTTTCTGAAAGTGTCTCTGTGGAAGAAAATACTCCGTTTCAGACGTAAAGGCAAGTTGAGTCTGAGGTTCATCGGACCATATGAGATCATCGAGCGTGTTGGACCTGTTGTGTATAGATTGCTAATGCTATCTGAGCTAGAAAAGGTTCACAATGTATTTCATGTTTCGATGCTCCGTAGTTATCGTTCTGATCCGTCACATGTGATTTCTCTGTCTGAGATTGAAATCCGATCTGATATGACTTATGATGAGGAACCGATCCGTATTTTGGCTCGTGAAGTGAAAGAGTTGAGAAATAAGAAAATTCTGTTAGTGACAGTATTGTGGCATAGACACGGAGTAGAAGAGGCTACATGGGAGCTTGAAGATTCAATGAGACAACAATACCCGAATTTGTTTAACGGTAATATTTTTGAAGACAAAAATCCCTAAGGGGGGAGAATTGTAGCAGTCCGGTTTAGACCGTAGTCAGAACGGTGGTTTCGGGACCATGAATCCGAGTTAGTGAAATATTTTAATATTATTTTCTATGCCATTGGTATGTGGTTAAGCATGTGTGAAATTTCTATGAGTTAATTTGTTTGTTTGAATGTTTAATTTGAGGAAAAGATTAAATTGTATTAAATGAAAAACCTGCATGCTTTATGAAAAATGCCTATTTGTTGTGGCTTTTAACTGAGAAGGCCTTATATAGAAATTTGGCCATAAGTGGAGTTAGTGGATGGTAATGGTCTTAAATGGCCTTTATAATATAAGCTTTATATGTTGGTATTAAAAGGGTAAAATGGGAAATTGTTTATTAAAGAAATTATAAATAAAATAAAATAACTAAAATGGCCATTGTATTCATCCTTCCACTGAATTTTTGTAAGAAAATAATAAGGGTTTAGCTTGATATATTCGGCCATTGCAAGCCTTGATTCAAGATCAAGAACCGAAGAAAACGAACTTAGATCGTGCGAAAGCGAAGGTAGTCAAATAACTGAGTCCGAACGACTATCCGAATTCGAGGTAAGTCGATATACAAATAAATGTATTTGATTTGAATTATTTGAGTATATATGATATTTGAATTGCTATGACTATCCATTGAGATGGAATGTATGTGAAATATGAATTACGAATAAGTCGACAGGTTGGTAATGTCCGAGAAGTTCCGGTTGAACCTAGGAATAGATAGGATAGTATATGTCATGACATAGGTGTCTGTTATGTGATAACATGTAAGACCATGTCTGGTTTGTTGGCATTGATTTGAGATTTCGAGTAAGACCACGTCTGGGACGTTGGTATCGATATGAGGTTTACGTGTAAGACCCTATCTGGGACAGTGGCATCGATATCTGTTTACATGTAAGACCACGTCTGCGATGTTGGCATTGTACGATTATTCCGAGCACTCTGCTTATTCTATTAGATTCCAAACAGTTTAGCGGGCAAATCCAAGATACGAACGACTATGTGATTTATATATCTGTATCAGGTG
This sequence comes from Gossypium bickii, assembly GCA_025503065.1. Lineage (NCBI taxonomy): Eukaryota > Viridiplantae > Streptophyta > Magnoliopsida > Malvales > Malvaceae > Gossypium > Gossypium bickii. Next base: position 81,844,125 of record CP106713.1, on the reverse strand, counting down.
CGTTTGATATGTACATTAAGGGTGTATCAAAGATAAGTATCTATATGAATTTACTAATATGAATATGTGCAATGGAATGATGAGACAATATGTGGAAATATGCTTGAATGAGCTATGTGTATATGTGATATTTGAGTTGAAGAATTTGGTAAGAAATGGCTAAGCATATGAGCCAATGAATATGAGATGAATTTGTTATGAGAACTATAAATAACATCTTATCAAGTTGAATATGTATATTATATGCTAAGTTTATTTGTATATGGCTTACTAAGCTTTTGAAAACTTACTCTCTGTGTGTGTTTTCTCTGTTTTATAGATCGTCAAAGCTACTGAAGGCTCGAGGACCTTGAGGATCATCATCACACTACACAAACTCATTTTGGTACCTTTGAAATATGTATATAGCTAGATATGACATGTATAGGCTAGTTATTTTGGGTTAAGTTTGAAATATGTATAAATAGCCATGAGATGTGGCTAGATAAATGTTGATGATATGCAATAGTGATTATGATATATGATGCTTGATTTGGTATGGCTTGATAGTTAATGAAATGGTCAAGACTTTGGTAAGCTTATGAATGCATTATGAGTATGTATGTGTTAGAAAAGAAATGGCTATATGAAAGGTAAATGTGGATGTATCATGCTTGAATATATGTATGTATTTTAGTAGTGTAAATTGGCATGAATGGAAATGAAATAGGATGTGAAGACTTCCTAATTTTTTTGGCATGTTTTTGGTTTTCAATTGTACATGATTGAGTTGGTATAATGCTTGTAGGTTGACCCTAATGTGGGTGGCATTTTGGCCTTGCAAATGGCCTGTTATGCCTACACGGCTATGGTACACGGGCGTGCTTGATAGTCGTGTGGATAAGACAGTAGCTAGCCTAACTTACACGGCCATGGTACACAGGCGTGCCTGGTAGCTGTGTGGCCGAGTTAGTGGCTAGCCTAAGATGACACGGCCATGGCACACAGGCATGTTTGGTGGCCGTGTGGATAAGTCAATATACATGTCATGTTTTGGCACGGCCAGGACAGACGGTTGCGTCTAGTAGTCGTGGAAGACGCACGGCCTGGTCACATGGGCGTGTGACCTTGACAGTTTTGAAAAAGTTTAAAATTTCTGAGAATTTTCGTATGTGTTCGGTTTAGTCTCGACCCTATTCCAAATCATGATTGATGTCTTGTTAACCTATAAAAAGGACACTTGTTTATGATTGATGAATTGTATCCTTGAAATGTCTGAATAAGTTTTCGATCTATTCGGTAACGCCTTTAACCCTAGTCCAGTGACGGATACGGGTTAGGGGTGTTACATGTTTGGTGGTATTTGGGTGCTTGTTGGGATAAAGCCTGAATTGTAAGCGAAATCCTCGTTATCGTCCTCAAAATTAACCATAGGGCTTTTCCTCTTTTCTAACCCTTCAGCTAACATCTGGTTTTGTTGGCTCATCATGTTTCTTTGAAATTCTATCATTTGATTCTTATCTCTTGTTATAGTTTGGTCAATTGCTCTAGCATCTGTATTTGCATTTGCTCTAACCTCTCAAACCTTTGGTCCATTTTTTTAGTCCTTGCTTAAGTATCGTAAGGATACTTGGTTGGTAAGTTTTTGTTGATTTCCAGATTAACTGAGATAATTTCGTTTAATTAGGGTCTTTTCATTGAAATTTAATGCATATGATGCAATGTAATGCCAATGCATGAATGCAAATAGAGGCATTGACTTTAATTCAATTCCATTAGAACAACTTTACTAGAAAACCAATTTCTTTATATATACGACTTTGCCCTAATGCTTAAGGTCTTGACTTGCTTAAGAAGCCTAGCTAACTCTCGGCCTTGATCTGATTCAGACTCATATTTCAAACACAATACATCAGCCTGAATTGCCAAGGTTTGTATATGATTAGCCACCTCTTGCACTTGAGCCAAAGCCTCGCTCATGACATAATCCCTGTCCCTGACCTGGTCTTGTGATTGATGAAGTCGTTCTTTCCACCGCTTATCATTTTCTTCCGGCATTTCAACCCGGAGTTCACAATTTTGCAATGCGGTTTCAAGTTCCTCTATCCTCCTTTTTAGTTCCTCAATCTTGCCTAAGCTGGCTCTTAATTCAATCGCAGAGTTGCAACTACGATGCTAGTGTAGCGACTTTTCTAAATCTGCCACTTGAGCTCTTAGCTTTTCCTTTTCATTTTGACTCTTGAACAAACTCTTTTTTAAGGTGTCTTCCCGTGCTTGAGTATCATGGAACTTTTTCTCCCACTGACTAGCTCTAGTCTTTTCCTCTTCGATTTCATGCTTCCATTGCTCGGACGTTTTACCTAGACCAGCGGTTCTTATTGACATGCGTAGCTTCTTGTAGTCCATCTTTAAACTGTCCAAATCCTCTTCAGCCTTATTCTTTCCTTTCCTCAGTTTTCAGCTTCTAGTTTATGGACATCAATATCTAATCCCAACTGCATTTTCTCTTCTTCGAATTGCTCGATCTTTTTCCCAAGTTCTGAATTCTTTCTTTCAAAATCTTCCTTAATAATCTCTAACTCTAATGGGACCACTCATAGATATTCCTCCATTTGTCGAATGTCCTCTTAATTTGGCCCAGGGATATTATCATTGACCCTTTTACTCCCCCACCCATTATATTCGGGGGTTGTCATCAGACCTATGGCAAATCTCTTCATTCAGCGGATTTGGTTCCAGGCATTGGACATTTCTCGGATTTTTCTCTTGTAGTTGTCTTCCTTATATGAAAACTCGCATTATGCCAGCCCATGTGTCACTGGTATGAATTGCCTTGATCTATATTGCCTTAACATGAGTAAAGGAGCATATCCAATAGCTCCCCATATTCCAAGTAAGGGAACCCAATCGAAATCACCACACCGATATAAAATCTCGTCGGGGACCATCCAAAGTGCTCTCCACTCTATGTCTTCTTCTTGTAGACCTTGAAAAATCGCCATCCATTTCTATTTTGTAATATCATCCCACCTCGAAGTAGCCATTAACTCTTTTAACGGGGAATAGTTTTCAAAAAATACTCGGTACGAGACCTTTTCTACTTTCTAAAAATGGCTGTGAAACCATGCTAACAAAAGTTGTGCACACTCAATGAATCTCCCTTCACCTGCTCTTTGGCATGAGTTCAGGGACCTGAAGATTTCAGCCAGAATTACAGGGATGGGTGTAACCCTTTTATCAATTCGGTCAAATAAATTAGAGACGACCTCATCTATGTGCCCCAAAGCCTTAGGGAAGATCACCATTCCGTAAATACTCAATGCGAAGACATCGACCCTTTTCTTCATGTCGGGATGTGCTAGGATCAAATCTCACAAACTTCTCCAAATGATACACTTACTGTCACTTTTCTACTTGATTCGAGCTGCAATCCACTGTTCACTCATTCCTGTGATGTTCATCAACTTTTTTCAAGAACGTTAGGACATTAGTCGCTCTGGAGTAAGCCTTGTTAATTTGAATCTTTGGGCAACGAAGTAAGGCTGTGTACTCTTTTACCGTAGGTACCAAGTCCACCTTTCCAAAAGTGAAACAGCTATAAGTAGGGTTCCAATATTGGGCGAGAGCTCGGAACAGGTGTTTGTCCACTTTGACGTCGAGTAAATAGGGTAGATCACCGTAATTGCAGTAGAATAGCTGCTTGGTCTCGTCATCCCACTGATCCCATATTTCCTTCATCTCTGGAAGATTATTTTAGGTTACACTGATACGTGTGAAATCCCACAATTCAGACACGTATCCTTCTCTAATGCTATCACCTTTCTCTTGCTACATTGTCTCGGCCTAAATCTGGATGGCCGCATTATCCTCTACTTTATCAAAAAACCCCTTTTCCATGATAAGTTGTGTTCTTAAGAACTGAATATGAATCAACACCCTTTTGTGATGAAAATGTCATGCAATCAAAGCAAAATGAATAGGCCAGTATACGAAGCAAGAATTTAAAGCAAGCAAGAAATAATAAAGCGCCTATCCGGGTAACCACTAGGGTTTATCGTGGCACTATCTAGAGTGGGCTCCTAGGGTCTTCTACATGTGATCGTTGTTTTATGCGATGTCAAAGTCTTAAAATTTATATAAAAAATGATCGAACCTAAAAACTAACTATGACAACAATGTGAGGTAAATGCACCTATTAAATAGTAGTATAGTTAAGGCAAGACCGGATTGTCGAACCCAAAGGAACCAAAAGTACTAATACTAACTCTCTTTTTATTATTTAGCCTAAGAATTAAGGGAATTGTTTATCTAATCTAAAATTTACTAACTACTAAACTAAAGACTCTAAGACAAAGAAGAATGAAATTGGGAAAATAACTTTGAGGAAAAACCAATTGATTAAGACGATACCCAAGGAAGAATCCACCTAGACTTCACTTGTTATCTAACTCTGAACCAGACGATGTATTCACTTGACTTGATCCGTAAGATTCCCTAAAATATATTAATCCCTCTCTCGAGGCGACTAACGTCTATATTAATTGAAATCTCTTTCTAATTAAAACCCCTAGAATTGCGTTAACTTGATCTGTGGACTCCCATATTAGGTTTCACCTTAATCCGGCAAAATCTCGTCACCTTATCTCTAGACGTGCGATCAACTCTGCTTAATTATGCTAGATCTAATCTTAGGCAGGGACTTTTGCTCCTCCACCTAAGCACATTAAACTTGAATTAATATCCCGAAAATATCAACACAAGAATTAAGAACACAAGAATTAAGATCAAGTGAAATATTTATCGTATAGTTCAGCAAACGATAACAAGATTCATCTTAGGTTTCATCTCCCTCAGGTATCTGAGGGTTTAGTTCATAACAATAAAAGAAAACATCTCAGAAGAAAAGATAAAACAAAACATAAGAAATCCCTAAAACTCCCTGAAGGAATTGAAGGAGAGATCGTCCGTCTTGAGTATGATTCCGGCTTCTTAAGATGAATCAATTGGCTATCTTCGAGTAAATCCCCACAAATTTGCCCTATTTGGCCTACCTGGACGCCCCGAGAGAGGGCTTCTGTAGAACTCCCTCTTTAAGTTGCCCCCTAAGGTGTTTACATAGGCTTTGAGATGCCTTACTTCGCCCCTAAGTATCCTAATCCGAGTAGAATTCCTATTGGAGTGTTTAAATAGGCTTTGGAATGTGTTTCTTTACCTCTAAGTATCCTATTTCGAGTGTAATTCCTCTTATTCACGTCAGGGACACGCCATGGCACACGACCATGTGAATCATGGCCAGGCCGTGTTCGAGTTTGTTGAATGAGGCATGGCCGTGTGGCCTTGGGCCCAGGCCGTGTTGATTTCGTGATATGGCCCATTTACTCCATTTTGGGCCCGTTTCTCGTTCTTTTCATCTTCCTATGCTCTCCTGAGTGTAAACATGAAAATAAGGGATTAAGAGCACCAATTTACACAATGCAAGGCTTAAATCATCCAAAAGCATGCTAAATGTGGGCTTAAAATATGTTACTATTACGGTTTATCAAATACCCCCACACTTAAGCTTTTGCTTGTCCTCAAACAAAATTCTCAACCCACAATTAAAACGATCTTCCTTGAATCATAATATTCATCAATAATGTTTCATCATAATTCAAAGATAATTCGTACATTGATAATTTAACTCAAAGGGTCCTAAAGATTCAAACAATCAAAGTCATACATTTATAGCACGAAAACATAGGCGTTTCCCCTTATCTGAATAATTAACTCTGATTTAAAACCGACAAGGGTTGACATCCTCACTAAAGATTCACTCAAATCACTCGAAGTGTTTAAGGTTCAGGAAAAAGCACTCATAAGTCAAACCTGAAAAGTTAATCCCATAGGCTTGCATGAAAATTAAATCTCCACCACTGTAAAATGAGATGATATACAAATCAAAAGGTCTTTAACAGGGTTGTAATGGGGCTTGGGTTAAAGGTGTGGATAAAGGCTGAATTAGAAGGTTAAAATCGAGATTGAATTGACAAATTACCTAACCATAAAAAAATGAGCTAATCCTAAATAATTACATCAATTGAAAACTAATAATACTAATACTAATAATACGATATTCTTCTCAAGATGTGGAATTTAAACGTATAAGCTCAATTACATAGAGCTGATATTGAATTTACTTCTTTTTTTTTAAGAACAAATCAAGTACATAATAAAGGATAAATTTAACTACTGAAATAAAGATCATAGTTAGGAAATCGATCAAATCAAATCTCGACAAAAATGTAGTCAAGAAGGATGGTGATAGCAAATACAAAGGGTTTTGGGTTAATATTAGTGGGTGAGTCAATAAATGGGTTGTTAGGATCAACGGGGTTCACTAGGGGTTAATTGTGAAGGTAGGCTTTTTAATGGAGTGAGTGGGTTAAATCCTAAGTGCCTTTATCATCTCTGTATATCAAATCAATAATGTGGTCTCGACATGTATAATCGAAGCAAGTTCTAGAATAACAAATCAATTTTGACACACTCATAATCAAAAAGTGAGCACGAAAAGAATATATGCTCTGAAAAGGCTCAAAATCTCACAAAAATTATGGGTTTTTGATATCAACCTTGTAAATTTTAAACTTCAAAGTAACATTCAAATTTAGGAGACAACCTAGAATTTTTTTTTTTTTTGAAAAATAGACTTATCATGTTTGACTCTTTAGTATCTTAAAATTTAATCATCAATGCACAATTAACTATGACTTAATCCAAAACACACCAAAAAATCATAAATCTGGGGAAATTTTCATTCTAATCATAATATGAGAAACTTACTTTAGAACAAGGCATAATTCAGGGATTTTCAAATAATACTATAGTTAACCCCTCACACTTAAGATGTACATTGCCCTCAATTTACAAAGGTAGATAATGATCATATAGTAAGAAAATCAAAAGAGAGGGAGAGAAGTGAAACTTTCTGAATTTTGGATGGAGTTAATGAAGAGAAACGTAGGGCTCGAGCAGTTTGAACTTGAATCCTCAAAGTAGCCGTTCTGATTTTATTGTATCCTAAGCTAAATCTAAATGTCATGGAGAAAAAGAAGAAAGTAATAACAATAAAAGTAAGAATAAAAGTAAATAACGAAAAATGAAAGAACAAAGGTAACGGGAAAAGGAAAGCAAGAAGGGGTTTATATAGAGATGCATCCCACGCTCGTATTCCTTCCTATGGTGTCCACACGGCCACGGCCATAACCGTGTGCAAGGTCGTGTGGGTATGGAAACCTATGCCTAAATACGAAAAGAAATAAAATGAAACTAATTAGTAGAGTTAGTGCTCGGGTTGGCTCTCGAGAAGCGCTCGTTTAAAGTCTTGAGCTAGACTTACCTGTTATTCGCACAATCATGGTGGTTTGAGGAGGTGGAAATCATTTCTCATGCGATCAATTCGGTTATTGATATAAAGTTTAAGTCGAGTAGTGTTTACCTTAAAGGTGCTGATTTTAGGACTAGTTACCTTAAAGGTGCTGGGTTGTCCCATCATTAAGTTCGAAATGGAGTTGCCTCGTTTTTACTTTGTGTGTTTTTAGTTTCTCTTTGAAGTGTGTCTTCCACTCGTCTAGTTCATCGATCCAAAGCCTTCGTTCCTCATGAATTTCTTCTTTATCGACACGAGGTCTAGGAGCCGGCATTTGCGAAAGAGCTTCAAGAAATGACAAGTTAATATGTAACTTCTTTGGAGGTTTAAGAAATTTACCGAATTGTTATTCTGTGTGGTCTTTCTTTATCGCATTGGGGTATGGCACACGAGGTTGGTACTCTGTATTTACTGGGTTTTGTAAATCATGGCTTACCTCAACCTTACCTTCACTTACCACAGGCTCTTGGCTTGGGTCAGATTCTACTAACCTTTCATTGCCATGAGCTGTTACGGCTTAAATTTGCTTTTTTGGGTTAGTTTCAGTGTTGCTTGGCAATCTTTCTTGTGGTTTTTCAGAGATCTGCTTGGCAAGATGCCCTAACTGATTCTCGATCCTTTGAATCAATGCTTGTTGATTTTTAAGTGTTGTTTCAGTATTCCGGAAACGTGTTTCTGAGGCTGTTATGAATTTTGTTAGCATCTCTTCAAGGTTCAGCTTCTTTTCCTGTGGGTAGGGCTGTTGTTGGAAGTTTTGGGATGGTTGTTGCCTTTGATTTCCTTGACTATCCCATGAGAAATTGGGGTGGTTCTTCCAACCTGGATTATATGTAACAGCCCGAATTTGACCCTAATCAGAACGGTGGTTTCGGGACCATGAATCTGAGTCAGAATATTAATTTAATATTATTTTTTATGTTATTTATATGTGAATTTGTATGTGTAAAAAAATTTTCGAATTAAAATTTGATTGTTTCGATGCTTAAAAAAAAAAAGGTTAGATTGCATAAAAAGAAAATATGGTGATTGAAGGTATAAGTACTAAATTGGAGATAGCTTCTTAAAGTGAGGTGTTAATAGTGCAATTTAGCCAAAATTTAAGTGTAGTGCCAGCCATTATTTGCATGTAATAGTGATTGACAATTTTTCATTTTTTATATATTAATGCATTATTTTAATTTGATAAAATAATAAATTAAGTAAAAGACGAAAAGAGTTCATCTTTTCTTCTTCAAGTGACCGGAATAACTAAAGAAAAAGAGAAGAGAGACCTAGTTCTATTCGGTTTTATTGAGCTTGATTTAAGGTAAGTATTTAGCTTGGTTTTTAATAATTCTTACACTTTTGAGATAGCTGTTTTGAGTTTTAATTAGCCCATGTTTAAATTTTTGATTTGGTTATGATTTTCGTGAGATGCCATGGATGGAAGTTTGATGTTCATGTTGTTTAGTGATGAAATGTAAATAGTATGTGATAGATTAACAAATATTATTCTTGAATTTTTGATGAAGTTAGGTGATTTGGATTAATTTGTAAAAAGAAAAATTTTCGAGGTTAAAATGTCAAAGAAATGAGTTGTATAAGCTTGTAATGGGAGGGGGAAAATTCGGCCCTAAAGAATGTTAGTCAAATTTTGAGTATTTTGTGATTTGTGCAATAGGGACTAAACTGTAAAAATTTCAAATGTCAGGGGTAAAATTGTAATTTGCTCAATTATATGTTTTTGGATTAAATTGAATGAGAAAAATGTTGAATGAACTTAATTTGAAATTATTTAGATCAAGAATAAAAAGAAACGGGATTGGATCGGGGAAAAGCAAAGTTGAACGAATAGCCAGGAAATCTAATTTGTCAATTTCCTAGGTAAGTTTTTAAGCAATTGGAAAGAATTGAATTTTAGCCTACATTAATGTGCATATGTTAAATGCTAGTAAGTGTGTTTAATTTCAATTTGGTGAATGTGTTATTGAATTTAAGATGTATTGGCCGAATGTAAAGTTGGTATTTATATGTATAACTATAAGCCTTGACCATTGAGTTGGATGAATTTATATGTGAAAAGGATAAGGGAAATGATTATATTCGAATAGGTGGTTATATGTATATATGTGTATTGAAGATTGTCGAATGTGATGATATTCAGATAGAGGAATGAGATGTTTTTAACATGTGCATTTAATTGTGTATAGATGTGAATGAAAATGAAATTATATGTGTTTATATGTTTGAGGAAAAGATCGGTTAAGGGCACTATGTGTGCGAGTTTTAATACCAAGCACTGTGTTTGTGCGGAAAGTACATAATGGCACTAAGTGTGCGATACATTACAAGTAATGGCACTAAGTGTGCGATACATTACTGGTATTTGGCACTATGTGTGTTCTTTATCAAAGTAACGGCATTAAGTGTGCGGTACGTTACGAGAATTGCACTATGTGTGCGAGTTTATGAATTTGTCAGAGACCTAAACCAATGAATGGAGGTAACCAAGAGATGATACATAGGTAAGTAATACATGATAGTTGAATGACTTAGTACTAATGAGGTAAGTTGTGTTGTTTATGAAATTTTAGTAATGAGGTAAGATACTACTTGATTCAAAAGGTTCTAACAAAAGCCAAAGATGTCTGATTAAATTTTGGACTTGTTCGGAATTGATAAAAGGTTCACGAACATTCGGTTTTGAGACCCATTGAATATGATAAAGGTTGAATGATGTAATGTTATATGTATATGCGGCTATGAGTTAGTTGAGGATCAAATTGAATTGATTAAATTTGAAAAAAATGACTAGTTGTATATGTTTACCATTGCTTATAACATACTCAGATATGTTAGCTTATTGTATGTATTTAATTGACTATTTTATAGATTTTGAAGTCTAAGTTCGAGCTCGGGGATCTTCGTCAAAGTCAATCACACTATCATGTATCTTTGGTACCTTTTCATTAGTTAAACTTTTGGGAACAATGGCATGTATAAGCTATATTACTCTTTTGAGTTTATTTTGAAGTCGATGTATAAAATGCCATGCGAAAATGGCTTTATGTTTATGTTTTAGTTGGTTGTATATACTTGAGGTGTTGTATATGTTTGTGCATGTTCGGACATAATATAAGTTTGTTAAAGTATATTTGATTCATGAAATTATGATAGAAATATTGTTTATATGTTTAAGAAAATATTTCATGCATGACTTATAAACTTAACCTAGAAGTTGTTTCATATTATGTTACGTGCATTACTTGGGTATTGGCTTTGGTTGAATAAGGTTTATAATGCATTGTGGATAATGGATAAACTTCTGCTTGTTTTTGTATGCACCTACAAGGCAAAACATGAAAGACTAAAAGAATTTGGTGTATTAATGATCCAATGGATTTATACTTATTTTTTATATCCGATTGCGGCATGGTCTTAGTTGGTGTTTATATGTATCTTGGATTGTTTATAAATACATATATTAGGTCATAAAGTTTTAAAAGTTAAATCATTGTTGTGAATAACTAGTTATGTTTGCATGTGATTGAATATATATGTTGTAAATTGGTTGGTATAAGTTGACTAAGGATAAACCTATATATTCGGCTATGCTATTCAAAATGACCAAATGAATAGTGTTTTGCTAATTGAATCTAATTAGTTTTAATTGATGTTAATGATATCATTTGTGATATGTTCGTTAATGTTTTGATATTAGAAGAGATGTACATGTTTAATTGTGAAAGTATAGATTAGTACGCATCTATTAATGAAGTAGTTTTTATGAGGTGCATTGACTTATGGTTGGATAAGTAATGCCTGTAACCCTAATTCGGCGACGGATATGGGATAGGGGTGTTATATTTTATTGGTATCAGAGCTAGGGTTTAGTTAGTTCTCGGACTAACGTAGCGCGTGTCAGGTCTAGCTATACATGCCATTATTTTATAATGTGATAGTGTGTTGACTTTTGATAGTGAAATGTGTTTTCTTCTTTTGTATAGTAAATAGATCCTGATCCCGAGCGAGCTATAGCTGACGATGTCGAGAGTGTGGCGCCTGCTCCCGCGCAAGGGACCGCACCGGATGAATCTCTACCAGCTACGAGTAATCCTGATGAGGGTGCTAAACAAGCCTTTTATAGTTTGATGAATGATTGGTTCAATCAATATATTCAGGCCAATCCGGATGTTCAACAACCCCTAAATTCGAATACTCCACCTGTAGTACCGGTGGTACCCCGATCATTAATCCTGAAAGAGTAAGGAAGCCTCCAGTTGATATAATTAGAAAACACGAGGCTCAAGAGTTCTGAGCCAAAGATGATGATGATGCTGAGCGAGCTTAATTTTGGCTCGATAATACTATTCGTGTTTTCAATAAAGTATCTTGCACACCTGATGAGCGCCTGAAGTGCACCATATCTTTATTATGAGGTTCTGCCTACTATTGGTGGAATACACTTGTATCAGTTATTCCAAAGGAACGAGTTACCTGAGACTTCTTTCAGGCGGAGTTTCGTAAGAAATACATCAGCCAGTGATTCATAGATTCTAAACGCAAGGAATTCCTCGAGCTTAAACAGGGTCGTATGATCGTAACTGAGTACGAGCGCAAGTTTGTGAGACTTAGTTAACATGCTTGTGAGTGTGTTTCATCCGAGGCTGCTATGTGCTGAAGATTCGAAGAAGGGCTAAACGAAGATATAAAATTATTGGTTGGCATACTTGGAATAAATGAGTTCGTGGTATTTGTTGAGTGAGCTTGTAAAGCCGAAGAACTGGGAAAAGAAAAACGAAAAGCTGAGTTTGAAGCTAGAAACTTCCGTAAGAGATCAGTGGGTAAATTTCGTCAGACGTCATCAAAGAAGTTCAAAAATGATAGTAGCCGATCCAAAGCTAACACAGGAATCTCTATACGAGAACGACCACCAGTGAGTTCACGGGCTACCTTAATTACTAGTGTTAGCAATACTCGACTGAATAAACCCGAGTGTCAACAGTGTGGCAGACGGCATTTTGGTGAATGTTGGGGCGAATCTAACAATCGTACTTGGTACAAGTGTGGTTCGTAGGATCATTTTATTCGGGATTACCCGGAGACAGCTGAAAAGGATATTGCTCAGAGTACGAGACCGAGCAACACTGCAGCTAGAGGTAGATCATCTCGTAATGTGGGAGGTAGGAGCGGCACTCAGAGAGGGACTTCAGATGCGGCTATTCGATCAGAGGCCCGTGTGCTGGCTAGAGCCTATGTCATTCGTGCCAGAGAGGAGGCTTCATCTCCTGATGTCATCACCGGTGTATTCACTCTACCTGTTGAGTCTACTGAGTTTGTGATTTGGGTTTCGAACCCCCTGGGCTGGTGTGTGTTAGTTGATAGAGTGTGCAAGAATTGCCCTTTAATGATTCGAGAATCATGTTTTCCGGCTAATTTGATGTTGTTACATTTGATGAGTTTGATATTATCCTCGGTATGGATTGGCTAACAGTGCACGATGCAATAGTGAATTGCAGATGAAAGACTATTGATTTGCGGTGTCAGAATAACGAGATAATTTGAATTGAATTTACGAATTTGAATGGGCTACAAGCAGTGATATCTTTGATGTTGGCTCGATAGTATTTGAGAAAGGGTTGCGAAGCTTACTTTGCTAATGTGATTGATAGTAAAGTAAGCGAAAAGAAGATTAAATCTGGACCAGTTGATTGTGAGTATCTAGATGTGTTCCCAGAGGAATTGCCGGGATTGCCACCTGCTCGAGAAGTGGAGTTTGGGATTGAGCTAGTGCCAGGGATGACTCCGATCTCGATAGCTCCGTATAGAATGGCACCGACCGAGTTTTTCTCTTTGGGGTGCGCCAGTCCTATTTGTGAAAAAGAAAGACGGAACTTTGAGAATGTGCATCGATTACCGACAACTTAATAAAGTGACTATAAAGAACAAATATCCATTTCCACGTATCGACGATTTATTTGATCAGTTTAAGGGAGCTTCGGTATTCTCAAAAACCAATATGAGGTCAGGATATTATCAGCTGCGAGTTAGAGACTCGGATGTATCAAAGACTACTTTTCGGACAAGATATGATCATTACGAGCTTTTAGTGGTGCCGTTCGGACTCATTAATGCCCCTGCTGTTTTCATGGATCTGATGAATCGGGTATTCAGACTGTATCTAGATCGGTTTGTGGTTGTATTCATATATGACATTCTAATCTATTCGCGTGACGAAACCGAGCATGCCGAACACTTGAGACTTGTGTTACAGATTTTGCATGATAAACAGTTGTACGCGAAATTCAGCAAATGTGAGTTTTGGTTGAATGAAGTTAGTTTTCTGGGGCACGTCATTTTAGCATCAGGCATTCGAGTTGACCCGAGTAAAGTTTTGGCTATACTTGATTGGAAACCTCCGCAGAATGTTTCTGAAGTTTGCAGTTTTCTGGGACTTGCCAGGTACTATAGATGCTTCGTGAAAGGTGTTTCTATGATTGCAGCCCCGATGACAAAACTGTTACAGAAAGAAATTAAGTTCGAGTGGTCAGAGAGATGCCAAAAGAGTTTTGATCAGTTAAAAACTTTATTAACGAAAGCTCTAGTGCTTGTTCAGCCAGAATCGGGTAAAGAGTACGTAATTTTCAGCAATACATCCTTAAATAGTTTAGGCTGTGTCTTGATGCATGAGGGTAAAATCGTAGCTTACGCCTCAAGATAGTTGAAACCGCACAAAAAGAACTATCCGACTCACGATCTCGAGTTGGCTGCTATAGTTTTCGCTATGAAATTATGGCGTTACTATCTATTCGGTGAAAAATGCCATGTCTATTCGAATCACAAGCGTCTAAAGTATTTAATGACTCAGAAGGATTTGAATTTGAGACAGTGACGATGGTTGGAACTGTTAAAACGAGCTCGTGATTGGTTATCACCCAGGAAAGGCCAATGTGGTTGCTGATGCACTAAGCTGAAAGTCACTATTTGCTCTACATGCAATGAATGCAGATATAGCTATGACTAATGACGGTGTGATTATTGCAGAGTTGAAAGCGAGACCGTTATTTGTTCAACAGATTTGCGAAGCTCAAATGGTTGGTAATAATTTATTGGCAAAAAGAAATCATTGTGGTTCGAGTACTGATTTAGAGTTTCAGATTGACACTGAGGGATGTCTACGGTTTAGAAACCGAATATGCGTGCCTAAGAATCCTGAGTTGATTCGAATGATCTATGATGAAGCTCATAATAGTAGGTTGTCAATTCATCAGGGTAGTACGAAGATGTATAACGACCTGAAACAGCATTACTGGTGGCATGGAATGAAGCGAGATATTTTAGACTATGTGTCAAAGTGTTTAATATGTCAACAAGTGAAAGCCGACCATCAGGTACCATCGAGATTACTTCAATCGATCATGATACCTGAGTGGAAATGGGATCGAGTCACAATGGATTTCATATTTGGGTTGCCGATGACACCGACCAAGAAAGACTCAATCTGGGTTATTGTTGATAGATTGACGAATTGGCCCATTTTATTCCGGTACGTACAGATTTCTCGCTTGATAAGTTAGCTGAGTTGTACATATCTTAGATTGTACGATTGCACAGAGTACCTATTTCTATTGTTTCAGATAGAGATCTGAGGTTTACATCGCGGTTTTGGAAGAAACTGCAAGATGCTTTAGGTACCAAATTGCACTTCAGTACTGCTTTTCACCCTCAGTCGGATGGTCAATCCGAGCGTGTTATTCAAATGCTCGAGGATATGTTGAGATGTTGCGTTCTTGAGTTTGATGGTACGTGGGAACGATACTTGCCTTTGATTGAATTTGCATATAATAACAGTTTTCAATCGAGTATGAAAAATGGCACCTTATAAAGGTTTGTACGGTCGTAAATGTCGTACAGCTCTATATTAGACCGAGCTAAGTGAAAGCAAGATACCCGGGGTTGATTTAATTAGAGAGACTGAACAGAAAGTAAAAGTAATTCGAGAAAGTTTGAAAGCCACGTCAGATCGACAGAAGTCATATGTGGACTTGAAACGTAAAGATATAGAATTTCAAGTGGGTGACCGAGTATTTTTGAAAGTCCCGCATTTATTCACTGGTAAGATTTTCGGGGACGAAAATCCCTTAAGGGGGAGAGTTTAATAGCTCAAATTTGACCCTAATCAGAATGGTGGTTTTGGGACCACGAATCTGAGTTAGAATATTAATTTAATATTATTTTCTATGTTATTTATATGGGAATTTCTGTATGGAAAAAAATTTCATATTAAAATTTGATTGTTTCGATGCTTAATTGTAAAAAAAAAAGGTTAGATTGCATAAAAAATAAAATATGGTAATTGAAGGTATAAGTACTAAATTGGAGATGGCTTCTTAAAGTGAGGTGCTAATAGTACAATTTAGCCAAAATTTAAGTGTAGTGCCGGCCATCATTTGCATGTAATAGTGATTGGCAATTTTTCATTTTTTTATATATTAATGCATAGTTTTAATTTGATAAAATAACAAATTAAGTAAAAGATGAAAAGAGTTCATCTTTTCTTCTTCAAGTGACCGAAATAACTAAAGAAAAAGAAAAGGGAGACCTAGTTCTATTCGGTTTTATTGAGCTTGATTTAAGGTAAGTATTTAGCTTGGTTTTTAATAATTCTTACCTTTTCGAGATAGTTGTTTTGAGTTTTAATTAGCCCATGTTTAAATTTTTGATTTGGTTATGATTTTCGTGAGATGCTATGGATGGAAGTTTGATATTCATGTTGTTTAGTGATGAAATGTAAATAGTATGTGATAGATTAACAAATGTTATTCTTGAATTTTTGATGAAGTTAGGTGATTTGGATTAATTTATAAAAAGAAAAATTTGAGGTTAAAATTTCAAAGAAATGAGTTGTATAGGCTTGTAATGGGAGGAGGAAAATTCCGCCCTAAAGAATGTTATTCAAATTTTGAGTATTTTGTGATTTGTGCAATAGGGACTAAAATGTAAAAATTTCAAATATCAGGGGTAAAATTGTAATTTTCTCAATTATATGTTTTTGGATTAAATTGAATGAGAAAAATGTTGAATGAGCTTAATATGAAATTATTTAGATCAAGAACAAAAAGAAGCAGGACTGGATCGGGGAAAAGCAAAGTTTAACGAATAGCCGGGAAATCTAATCTATCAATTTTCGAGGTAAGTTTTTAAGCAATTGGAAAGAATTGAATTTTAGCCTACATTAATGTGCATATGTTAAATGCTAGTAAGTGTGTTTAATTTCAATTTGCCGAATGTGTTATTGAATTTAAGATGTATTGGCCGAATGTAAAGTTGATATTTATATGTATAACTATAAGCCTTGATCATTGAGTTGGATGAATTTATATGTGAAAAGGATAAGGGAAATGATTATATTCAAATAGGTGGTTATATGTATATATGTGTATTGAAGATTGCCGAATGTGATGATATTGAGATGGAGGAATGAGATGTTTTTAACATGTGTATTTAATTGTGTATAGATGTGAATGAAAATGAAATTATATGTGTTTATATGTTTGAGGAAAAGATCGGTTAAGGGCACTATGTGTGCGAGTTTTAATACCGAGCACTGTGTGTGCGAAATCGGTCAAGGGCACAAATTGTGCTGAAAGTACGTAATGGTACTAAGTGAGCGATACATTACAAGTAATGGTACTAAGTGTGCGATAGATTACTGGTATTTGGCACTATGTGTGTTCTTTATCAAAGTAACGGCATTAAGTGTGCGATGCGTTACGAGAATTGCACTATGTGTGCGAGTTTATGAATTTGTCATAGACCTAAACCAATGAATGGAGGTAACCGAGAGATGATACATAAGTAAGTAATACATGATAGTTGAATGATTTAGTACTAATGAGGTAAGTTGTTTTGTTTATGAAATTTTAGTAATGAGGTAAGATTATTAATTTTTGGACTTGTTTGGAATGGATAAAAGTTTCATGAGCATTCGGTTTTGAGACCTATTGAATATGATAAAGGTTGAATGATGTAATGTTATATGTATATGTGGTTATGAGTTAGTTGAGGATCAAATTGAATTGATTAAATTTGAAAAAAAATGACTAGTTGTATATGTTTACCATTGCTTATAACTTACTAAGCTATGTTAGCTTACTGTATGTATTTAATTGACTATTTTATAGATTTTGATGTCTAAGTTCGAGCTTGGGGATCTTCGTCAAAGTCAATCACACTATCATCTATCTTTGGTACCTTTTCATTAGTTAAACTTTTGGGAACTATGGCATGTATAAGCCATATTACTCTTTTGAGTTTATTTTGAATTCGATGTATAAAATGCCATGCGAAAATGGCTTTATGTTTATGTTTTAGTTGGTTGTATATACTTGAGGTGTTGCATATGTTTGTGCATATTCGGACATAATATAAGTTTGTTAAAGTATATGTGATTCATGAAATTATGATAGAAATATTATTTATATGTTTAAGTAAATATTTCATGCATGACTTATAAACTTAACCTAGAAGTTGTTTCATATTATGTTATGTGCATTACTTGAGTATTGGCTTTGGTTGAATAAGGTTTATAATGGATTGTGGATAATGGTTAAACTTTTGCTTGTTTTTGCATGCACGTACAAGGCAAAACATGACAGAATAAAAGAATTTGGTGTATTAATGATCCAATGGATTTATACTTATTTTTTTTATATTCGGTTGCGGTATGGTCTTAGTTGGTATTTATATTTATCTTGGATTTTTTATAAATACATATATTAGGTCATAAAGTTTTAAAAGTTAAATAATTATTGTGAATAACTAGTTATGTTTGCATGTGATTGAATATATATGTGGTAAATTGGTTGGTGTAATTTGACTAAGGATAAACCTATATATTCGGCTATGCTATTCAAAATGACCAAATGAATAGTGTTTTTCTAATTGAATGTAATTAGTTTTAACTGATGTTAATGATATCATTTGCGATATGTTCGTTAATGTTTTGATATTAGAAGGGATGTACATGATTAATCGTGAAAGTATAGATTAGTACGCATCTATTAATGAAGTAGTTTTTATGAGGTGCATTGACTTGTGGTTGGATAAGTAATGCCCGTGGGTGTTACATTATAAGTATTACTATAAGGGTTATTGTTAGATAGAAAATTGTTACCCATATAGTTCATTTGTTCGCTCTCCATGCCCTATCCATAGGGTGGGTACTCAGGATTCGCCACTCCTCCACTTGCGTCACACTGCATAACTGGATCTGCCTGCGAAGAACCATATAAACCATCAAATTTTTTATGTAACATCTCTACTTGATTTGATAGTAGGGTTACTGCGTCAAGGTTGAAAACTCCGGCTGCTTTTGCTGGCCTTGTCCTTGTAACTTGCCACTGATAGTTATTCAACGACATCTCCTCTATAAACTTGTAGGCTGCTTTAGGAGTTTTGTTGTTCAGGGTTCCGCCGGCTGCTGAATCGATTAATTGCCTTGTTGAAGGGTTCACACTGTTGTAGAAAGTTTGGACCTGTAGCCACAAGGGTAAATCACGGTGTGGACACCTCCTCAACAAGTCTTTGTATCTCTCTCGTGCATCGTAAAGTGTCTCTAAATCCATATGCACAAAATAAGAGATATCATTCCTTAACTTGGCCGTTTTGGCCGGCGAAAAATATTTTAATAAAAATTTTTCGATCATTTGGTCCCATGTAGTGATTAATCCTCGTGGAAGAGAATGCAACCACTATTTGGCTTTATTCTTCAAAGAAAAGGGAAATAACCGAAGATGCATGGCATCATCAGAAATGCCATTTATCTTGAAGGTATCACAGAATTCTAAAAAATTCGCTAAGTGTGTGTAAGGATCTTCATCCTGCAAACCATCAAATTGAACAAACTGTTGTATCATCTGTATAGTGTTAGGTTTCAGTTGAAAATTATTTGCAGCAATAGTAGGCCTTACAATACTTGACTCAGTTCCTGTTAAACTAGGTTTAGCATAATCATACATAATTCGAGGAGCATGATTTTTGGCTATCTCTGGAGGTGGCGGATAATTTTCAGCCATCTCTTCGGTGGTATTGATTTTGACTTCTTACTCTTCTTCTATGTAGTTTAAGCTTCGCCTTATTTCTCTACGATTTCTGCGAACAGTACCTTCAATATCACTGTCGTAAAGTAGGGGTCATGTCGGGTTCCTTCTAGTAATAAACTAGAGGTACCTGAAAGGAACAAAAGAAGGAAGAAAAATTAGAAAAGTAAAAATAAATTTCTAAAATAAAATAAATATAATATGGCTAAAGTAATAAAAATTAAGCATTCTTAATATTTTAGTTCCCCAGCAACGGCGCCAAAAACTTGATCGTTGTTTTATGCGATGTCAAAGTCTTAAAATTTATATAAAAACTTAATCACTATCTCGAGGTGAGTAACGTCTAACCCTAGGTTGATTAATTGAAATATCTTTCTAATTAAAACCCTTAGAATTGCATTAACTCGATCTGTGGACTCCTATATTAGGATTTACCATAATCTGGCAAAATCTCGTCACCCTATCTCTAGGCGTGCGATCAACTCCGCTTAATTATGCTAAATCTAATCTTAGGCAGGGACTTTTGCTTCTCCACCTAAGCACATCACACTTGAATTAATATCCCGAAAATATCAACACAAGAATTAAGAACACATAATTAAGAACAAGTCAAATATTTATCATATAGTTCAGCAAACAATAACAAGATTCATCTTACGTTTCATCCCCCTCAGGTATCTGAGGGTTTAGTTCATAACAATAAAAGAAAACATCTCAGAAGAAAAGATAAAACAAAACATAAGAAATCCCTAAAACCCCGTGAAGGAATTGAAGGAGAGATCCTCCGTCTTGAGTATGATTCTGGCTTCTTAACATGAATCAACTGGCTATCTTCGAGTAAATCCCCACAAATCTACCCTCTTTGGCCTAGCTGGACGCCCCGTCAGAGGGCTTCTATCGAACTCCCTCTTTAAGTTGCCCCCTAAGGTGTTTATATAGGCCTTGAGATGCCTTACTTGGCCCCTAAGTATCCTAATCCGAGTAGAATTCTTATTAGGGTGTTTAAATAGGCTTTGGAATGTGTTTCTTTTCTTCCAAGTATCCTATTTCGAGTGTTATTCCTCTTGTTCACGTCAGGGACATGCCCATCGCACACGCCCGTGTGAATCGTGGCTAGGCTATGTTCGACTCTGTTGAATGAGGCACGGCTGTGTTGTAACATCCCGAATTAATGGGCTTATGCGTTTAGTGTGTAGACATGTTTAATGTGTTAATTTGAGAATTCGAGGTGCAAATTGGCCTCAGGCTAGGGCTGAGGCCTTGATTAAATATTCTGTTTAGATACTTTAGGGCTTAAAATAAAGTTTTGCTAGTTTAAATGACATAATGGGCTTGTGGCCCAGTGGCAAAATGGCGCCACTAAGAGGGAAGGGAGTTGGCGTCAATAGGCAAGGGGAGAGCCCCAATTTGTGGCCGTTTAGAGCCCATGTTTTTGGGCCAAATTCGACACTTATAAGGAGGAGTAGGTTGGACGCCAACAAGGCTATTATTTAGGGGATTTTATTATTTTATTATGTGGATAACTAAAGCTGATAAAGGATGGAAGAGTTGGAGATAATTAAGCCTCTTTTGGATGGGTGTTTTGATAGGGATAAGGGATAGGATGAGGATCTATCAGGAGGCTAGTGTTGGCCGAAAATCAAACACAGGAGAGGGGGAAAAATCGGTTGAGTATAGGCTAAAGGTGTGCCGAAATTTCTATAAATAGGGGGGATAGCTCATCAATTCCGGCATTTGAACCCTACCCTTTTCTTCTCTTCCTGTGCCAAAATCCTCAGTCTCCCTCTACAATTTCTTTTCTTTAATTTCTTCAAAAGTCGAAACCTCTCCCTTCGCTCTCTTTTCCATCCTTTTCCTCTTGTGCTGATTTCTCTAAAAAGTTGAATTCTCCCTACCCATCTGTTCATTTCTTCCATTCATTAAGAACCGAAACCCTCTGAAGCCTTATCAGTTGACGAAATCCTTTTCATTCTTTTTCTTCCTCGCCGAAAGCTCCAAGCTTCTCTCTTGATTTTTTTCTTCTTTTCTTTTTCTAGAAACCGAAACTTTTCACTCAGTTCTTCTAAAAGCCGAAAATGCATCAGCCGTCTTTTGTTCATACTTTTTCGGGATATCCTTAAACGCTGAAATTCTTAGATCTCTTCTCTGGTGTTTGCCGAATCTTCCTGCAAGGGGTAGTCGAAATCTTTTGAAGTGGTAAGTGTCGATTATGTTATTCTTTCAACCTTTTCCAGCTTTCAGAGATCTTAGCCGAATGGCTATATAGTTAACTAATTAGGTGATTTCTCTCATTTGCGGCATTCCGGGATTTGAAGAAGATCCAATTGCCTAGGTTTCTGAATCAGTAGCACACAAATCATACTACTTCCAGGATTTAACCGGTCTAGGTAAGGAGATATCTTAATTTCAAAGTATAGATTCGGGTAAACACTAACCCTTGGCCGAATATAGGGGAGGCCTTATATTCGCGTTCTTCCGGCTTTTGAGCAAAGTTGTAAACAGAGGGCAGTAGATCCGATTAGCGAGGGTATCGCCATAGAGGGTAGTCTTACACATTAATCAGGTGTGTAACACTTCCACACCATTTAGATTGCCTGTTAAAAATTTGTTTATTAATCTGAAATATTCTGTAAAATGCCGAAATCCCAGCATAACGAATGAAACCCAATGAGGGTAAAAGCGAATCACCAAGGTAGTGATCTCTGTCATTCCTAAGTGAATGTTCCTGTTAAGATGACATATGTGATAAGTATGCCGATTTCTATGATTGGATGGGGTTGGGTTTGATGAAAGGGGAAGTGTTCTATTGTAGCAGCTTTTGTCGTGACCTGTTGTAGCGGCTTTTATCGTGACCTGTTGTAGTGGCTTTTGCCATGACATGTTGTAGTGGCTAGGCCTTGATCTGACGATGGGCAGCGTGACTGCCATTGATCGTATGTAGCGGTGTGGGTTGACTGTAGAAATCCGCAATGGTGTGACTGGCAGGTAAGGGTGATGTGGAGCGCATGGAAACCTAGGATTTGGGTTGGGCTTGCATAATTTTTGTTATATATTAATCTGTTATTCTGTTCTGTGGCGTTAAGGCCCAAATCTAATGGTGCATGAGGGTTGCACACTGAGTCCCGCGACTCAACCTATTATTTAACATTTTCAAGTAGCACCTAGTGCATCGGACCGGGCTGGAGAGGAGTGCAAGATGGCCATGCGAGAGAGTATTTGGATTCAGCAAAGGACTTTTCATTATTTAGTTATTTTAATATATTTTTTATTAGTGGATTTTAAGTTCCAATGTAATAAGGCCATGTGCCACTAGACTCATATTTGCTTTGGGCTTTATGTTGGGTTTTTATTACTAGATATTTAAATTTCATGCTAAAATTAAGCTAAGACATGTAACAACTTAGTTTTTTTTTCCCTAATTCACCAAGGTATCATTTAAATTTATATATTTTATACAGAATATTAAATTCTTATGTTTTCCGGTGTAAATGTTTAAACTTGATAAATTGTTTTCCCAAAATGCGACGTGTTTTACTAAATCTTCTTAGTGACATGCCGATCCAGCCGTGATGTTTGGGCCAGGTTTTAGGGTGCTAAAAATTGGTATCAGAGCCCGGTTCAAAACTCAGCTTTTGCGGTTTTGGGCTCAAAACAATTTCTAAAAAAATAGGTTTTGAAACAAATATATACATAAATCATACAGGAGGGTTTTCTCAGCATGGCACCTGCGTCTCCAGCTCAAGTCCGCCAGGTAAGTATTTTGAACTCGCTGTGTGCTATATATGTGGGCTTGATGGGCTTTATGGGACGTAGACTATTTAGATCAGAACTTGATGGACTCTAAGCTTAGCTTAAACAACTTCTTAAATCTCATAAGACTTAAGTCAACTAAACAAATCCGTGAACGAGTCGCAAGACTAGGGTGTGGCAACAGGCATGCGCATGTCTAGGATTGGATCCGGAAGAGCCTGGTACTTAAACAGTCCTAGTGACTCACCTCCTCTTCGCTGGAATCCTACCTGGTGCGTAGTGACTGTTCACCTTAGCCGCGAGGATTTGTTGACGGGCCAAAATCCATAACTAAAACCCGAAAGGGACCAGCCACCCTATTTTCACGAAATTACCAAAATACCCTTATTTCGCAAAATCACCAAGAAACCCTATTTTGGAAAATTACGAAAATACCCCTGTAAGATAAATTACGAAAATACCCCTAGGTAGTGAAATGGCAAAGATACCCCTATCGGATAAACGTAAGTTCGTGAATGCTACTTGTATGTGGTGGTTGATGATTGTGTGTGTGTGCTTCCTAGAACTAGGAGATGTGAACTTGAGACTGAATTGTAGTTATAGTTGCAAATTCGAAAGAACTACTCTTAAAACTACTATTCATAAGACTGTTCGTGGATAATCAGTGGAAGAAAATTAATGATTCATAAAATTTTTAATCAGATAAAGTCAATCGGAAGAATGAGTACAAGGGGTCGAGGACGTCCGCTGCGTGGTCCTGGTAGGGGTAGGAGGACCGTGTCAGAGCCAGTAGGGTCTGGCCATGGGTCAGGAGACGAGATGCCGGACCTGCCGGCTGTAGAGGGAGAATTTCGGGGTCAGGCGCCCGGAGATGATGCTGTATCTCAGGCGATGTTGCGGGTCTGCAAAAGAGTTGTTGGGGCAGGCACAGCTTCAGGAGCCCGGAAATCTGTGTCAGAACGACTCCGAGCCAACGGAGCGGAGATGTTTAGGGGTGTTTCTGGCGTAGCCCCTAAACACTGGTAGTCATCGTTAGAAGCGGTCGAGCGCATAATGGATGACCTGGACTTCACTGTAGAGGAGAAGTTGAAGAAGGTCGTGTCTCTTCTTCGAGACGAGGCTTATCAGTGGTGGCTCACGGTAAAGGAGGGTACTGCCGCAGTCCAGATAGACTGGAATTTATTTAAGGAGTTATTTCAGGGAAAGTACGTTGGGGCCAGCTATGTGGATGCACAGAGGAAGGCATTCCTGAATTTAGTGCAAGGAAGCAAAACTGTTTCTGAGTATGAGGCAGAATTTCTGAGGTTGAGCTGTTACGCTCGAGGGATTGTGGTGACTGACTATGAACGCTGCGTACGGTTCGAGGATGGACTAATGGATGAGCTGAGGGTATTCGTAGCACCACAGCGGGAAAGGGACTTCACGGGTTTGGTTGAGAAAGCTAAGATATCTGAGGTGGTTAAGCGGACTGGGAAACAGAATAAGGATAAGGATAAGAATGGGAATAAGAGGAATTTTGGGCAGTCGGGATCATCTGGGGGTTTTCAGAAAAGGCCTAGGTCTGATAGGCCAGCTCGTGCTCCGACGGGTCAGAATCGATCATGTCCTTCGTGTGGGAAGGTACATTATGGGGAGTGCAGAAGGAGAACTGGTGGATGCTTCAGGTGTGGGTCTATGGATCATATGATAAAGGACTGTCCACAGAAGGATCAGGTGCAGCCAGCTGGACGAGGTTCTGATCAGGTTGGGAGAGGAGGTCAACAACCACCAAGGGGTCGTGGTCAAGTCAATGGTGACAATGGTCGTGGAAGTGCAGGTTATGCTGAGGCGAGGTAGCTAGCTTTGGTTTATGCAGCACGTCTCCAAGGGGACGAGGATGCTCTAGATGCGAATACCGGTGCATACTCTACCATTGTATACTAAGTGTTTTTTTTTTGCTTTAGAATTAGAGTGCGCAGCAAAAGCATAGTGGTGAGACTAGGGTAGTATGATTAATAGTTAATTGGAAATTTCAAGGACGAAATTTCTTTAAGTGGGGTAGAACTTTAACATCCTAAATTAATGGGCTTATGAGTTTAGTGTGTAGACATGTTTAATATGTTAATTGGAGAATTTGAGGTGCAAATTGGCATCAGGCTAGGGCTGAGGCCTTGATTAAATATTCTGTTTAGATACTTTAGGGCTTAAAATAAAGTTTTGCTAGTTTAAATGACATAATGGGCTTGTGCCCCAGTGGCAAAATGGCGCCACTAAGAGGGAAGGGAGTTGGCGTCAATAGGCAAGGGGAGAGGCCCAATTTGTGGCCGTTTGGAGCCCATGTTTTTGGGCCAACTTCGACACTTATAAGGAGGAGTAGGTTGGACGGCAATAAGGCTACTATTTAGGGGATTTTATTGTTTTATTATATGGATAATTAAAGCTGATAAAGGAGGAAAGAGTTGGAGATAATTAAGCCTCTTTTGGATGGGTGTTTTCATAGGGATAAGGGATAGGATGAGGATTTATTAGGAAGGCTAGTGTTGGCCGAAAATCAAACACAGGAGAGGGGAAAAATCGGTTGAGTATAGGCTAAAGGTGTGCTGAAATTTCTATAAATAGGGGGGATAGTTCATCAATTCCGGCATTTGAATCCTACCCTTTTCTTCTCTTTCTGTGCCGAAATCCTCAGTCTCCCTCTACAATTTCTTTTCTTTAATTTCTTCAAAAGCCGAAACCTCTCTCTTCACTCTCTTTTCCATTCTTTTCCTCTTGTGCTGATTTCTCTAAAAAGCCGAATTCTCCCCACCTATTTGTTCATCCCTTCTTCCATTCATTAAGAACTGAAACCCTCTGAAGCCTTATCAATTGACGAAATCCTTTTCATTCTTTTTCTTCCTAGCCGAAATCTCCAAGCTTCTCTCTTGATTTTTTTTTCTTCTTTTCTATTTCTAGAAACCAAAACTTTTCACTCAGTTCTTTTAAAAGCCGAAAACGCATCAGCCTTCTTTTGTTTATACTTTTTCGGGATTTTCTTAAAAGCTGAAATTCTTAGATCTCTTCTCTGGTGTTTGACGAATCTTCCTGCAAGGGGTAGTCAAAATCTTTTGAAGTGGTAAGTGTCAATTATGTTATTCTTTCAATCTTCTTCGGCATCCATAGATCTTAGTTGAATGGCTATATGGTTAACTAATCGGGTGATTTCTCTCATTTGCGGTATTCCCGGATTTGAAGGAGATCCAATTGCCTAGGTTTCTGAATCAGTAGCACACAAATCATACTCCTTCTGGGATTTAACCGATCTAGGTAAGGAGCTCAGTTAATTTCAAAGTATAGATTCGAGTAAACACTAACCCTTGGCAGAATATAGGAGAGGCCTTATATTCGCATTCTTCCGGCTTTTGATCAAAGTTGTAAACAGAGGGCAGTAGATCCGATTAGCGAGGGTATCGAAATAGAGGGTAGTCTTACGCATTAATCAGGTGTGTAACACTTCCACACCATTTAGATTGCTTGTTAAAAATATGTTTATTAACCTGAAATATTCTGTAAAATGCCAAAATCCCGGCAAAACGAATGAAACCCAATGAGGGTAAAAGCGAATCACCAGGTTAGTTATCTCTGTCATTCCTAAGTGAATGTTCCTGTTAAGATGACATATGTGATAAGTATTCCGATTTCTGTGGTTGCATGGGGTTGGGTTTGATGAAAGGGGAAGTGTTCTATTGTAGCAGCTTTTGCCGTGACCTGTTGTAGCGGCTTTTGCCGTGACCTATTGTAGTGGCTTTTGCCATGACCTGTTGTAGTGGCTACGGACATGATCTGACGATGAGCAACATGACTGCCATCAATGGTGTGTATCGGTGTGGGTTGATTGTAGAAATCCCCAATGGTGTGACTAGCAGGTAAGGGTGGTGTGTAGCGGATGGAAACCTAGGATTTGGGTTGCGCTTGCATAATATTTGTTATACATTAATCTGTTATTCTATTTTGTGGGGCTAAGGCCCAAATCTAATGGTGCATGAGGGTTGCACACTGAGTCTCGTGACTCAACCTATTATTTAACATTTTCAGGTAGCACCTAGTGCATCGGACCGGGCTGGAGAGGAGCGCAAGGTGGCCATACGAGAGAGTATTTGGATTCAGCATAGGACTTTTCATTATTTAGTTATTTTAATATATTTTTATTAGTGGATTTTAAGTTCCAATGTAATAAGGCCATGTGCCACTAGACTCATATTTGCTTTGGGTTATGTTGGGTTTTTATTACTAGATATTTAAATTTCATGCTAAAATTACAACTTAGTTTTTTTTCCCTAATTCATCAAGGTATCATTTAAATTTATATATTTTATATAGAATATTAAATTCTTAAGGTTTCCGGTGTAAATGTTTAAACCTGATAAATTATTTTCCTAAAATGCGACATGTTTTACTAAATCTTCTTAGTGACATGCCAGATCCGGTCGTGATGTTTGGGCCGGGTTTAGGGTGTTACAAATTGGTATCAGAGCCCGGTTCAAAACTCGGCTATGGGGGTTTTGAGATCAAAACATTTTCTAAAAAAATAGGTTTTGAAACATATATATGCATAAATCATACAGGAGGGTTTTCTCAGCATGGCACCTGCGTCTCCGGCTCAAGTCCGCTAGGTAAGTATTCTGAACTCACTGTGTGCTATATATATGGGCTTGATGGGCTTTATGGGACGTAGACTATTTAGATTAGAACTTGATGGACTCTAGGCTTAGCTTAAACAACTTTTTAAATTTCATAAGACTTAAGTCAACTAAACAAACAAGTGAACGAGTCGCAAGACTAGGGTGTGGCAACAGGCATGCGCATGTCTAGGATTGGATCCGGAAGAGCCTGGTACTTAAGCAATCCTAGTGACTCACCTCCTCTTCGTTGGAATCCTACCTGGTGCGTACTGACTGTTCACCCTAGCCGCGAGGATTTGTTGACGGGCCAAAATCCATAACTAAAACCCGAAAGGGACTAGCCACCCTATTTTCACAAAATTACCAAAATACCCTTATTTCGCAAAATCACCAAGAAGCCCTATTTTGGAAAATTACAAAAATACCCCTGTAGGATAAATTACGAAAATACCCCTAGGTAGTGAAATGGCAAAGATACCCCTACAGGATAAACGTAAGTTCGTGAATGCTACTTGTATGTGGTGGTTGATGATTGTATGTGTGTGCTTCCTAGAACTAGGAGATGTGAACTTGAGACTGAATTGTAGTTATAGTTGCGAATTCGAAAGAACTACTCTTAAAACTACTATTCATAAGACTGTTCGTGGATAATCAGTGGAAGAAAATTAATGATTCATAAAATTTTTATTCAGATAAACGTCAATCGGAAGAATGAGTACAAGGGGTCGAGGACGTCCGCCGAGTGGTCCTGGTAGGGGTAGAAGGACTGTGTCAGAGCCAGTAGGGTCTAGATGCGAATACCGGTGCATACTCTACCATAGTATACTAAGTGTTTCTTTTGGCTTTAGAATTAAAGTGCGCAGCAAAGCATAGTGGTGAGACTAGGGTAGTACGATTAATAGTTAATTGGAAATTTTAATGACAAAATTTCTTTATGGGGGGTAGAACTGTAACATCCCGAATTAACGGGCTTATGCGTTTAGTGTGTAGACATGTTTAATGTGTTAATTTGAGAATTCGAGGTGCAAATTGGCCTCAGGCTAGGGCTGGGACCTTGATTAAATATTCTGTTTAGATACTCTAGGGCTTAAAATAAAGTTTTGGTAGTTTAAATGACATAATAGGCTTGTGGCCCAGTGGCAAAATGGCGCCACTAAGAGGGAAGGGAGTTGGCGTCAACAGGCAAGGGGAGAGGCCCAATTTGTGGCCGTTTGGAGCCCATGTTTTTGGGCCAAATTCGACACTAATAAGGAGGAGTAGGTTGGACGGCAACAAGGCTATTATTTAGGGGATTTTATTGTTTTATTATGTGGATAATTAAAGCTGATAAAAGAGGGATGAGTTGGAGATAATTAAGCCTCTTTTGGATGGGTGTTTTGATAGGGATAAGGGATAGGATGAGGATCTATCAGGAAGGCTAGTGTTGGCCGAAAATCAAACACAGGAGAGGGGGAAAAATCGGTTGAGTATAGGCTAAAAGTGTGCCGAAAGTTCTATAAATAGGGGGACAGCTCATCAATTCCGGCATTTGAACCCTACCCTTTTCTTCTCTTCCTGTGTTGAAATCCTCAGTCTCCCTCTACAATTTCTTTTTTTTTTAAATTTCTTCAAAAGCCGAAACCTCTCTCTTCACTCTCTTTTCCATTCTTTTCCTCTTGTGCTATTTCTCTAAAAAGTCGAATTCTCCCTACCCATTTGTTCATATCTTCTTCCATTCATTAAGAACCCTCTGAAGCTTTATCAGTTGACGAAATCCTTCTCATTCTTTTTCTTCCTAGCCGAAATCTCCAAGCTTCTCTCTTGATTTTTTTTTCTTTTCTTTTTCTAGAAACCGAAAATTTTCACTCAGTTCTTCTAAAAGCCGAAAATGCATCAGCCTTCTTATGTTCATACTTTTTTGGGATTTTCTTGAAAGCCGAAATTCTTAGATCTCTTCTCTGGTGTTTGCCGAATCTTCCTGCAAGGGGTAGTCGAAATCTTTTAAAGTGGTAAGTGTCGATTATATTATTCTTTCGATCTTTTCTGGCTTTCAGATATCTTAGCTGAATGGCTATATGGTTAACTAATCGGGTGTTTTCTCTCATTTGTGGCATTTAGGGATTTGAAGGAGATCCAATCGCCTAGATTTCTAAATTAGTAGCACACAAATCATACTACTTCCAGGATTTAACCGATCTAGGTAAGGAGATCTGTTAATTTCAAAGTATAGATTCGGGTAAACACTAACCCTTGGCTGAATATAGGAGAGGCCTTATATTCGCGTTCTTCCGGCTTTTGAGAAAAGTTGTAAATAGAGGGCAGTAGATCCGATTAGCGAGGGTATCGACATAGAGGGTAGTCTTACGCATTAATCAGGTGTGTAACACTTCCACACCATTTAGATTGCCTATTAAAAATATGTTTATTAATCTGAAATATTCTGTAAAATGCCGAAATCCTGGCAAAACGAATGAAATCCAAGGAGGGTAAATGTGAATCACCAGGTTAGTGATCTCTGTCATTCCTAAGTGAATGTTCCTGTTAAGATGACATATGCGATAAGTATGCCAATTTCTGTGATTGCATGGGGTTAGGTTTGATGAAAAGGGAAGTGTTCTGTTGTAGCGGCTTTTGCCGTGACCTGTTGTAGTGGCTTTTGCCATGACCTGTTGTAGTGGCTACGGCCATGATCTGACGATGAGCAGCATGACTGCCATCGATGGTGTAAAGCGGTGTAGGTTGATTGTAGAAATCCCCAATGGTGTGACTGGCAGGTAAGGGTGGCGTGCAGCACATGAAAACCTAGGATTTGGGTTGGGCTTGCATAATTTTTGTTATATATTAATCTATTACTCTGTTCTGTGGGGCTAAGGCCCAAATCTAATGGTGCATGAGGGTTGCTCACTGAGTCTCGCGACTCAACCTATTATTTAACATTTTCAGGTAGCACCTAGTGCATCGGACCGGGCTGGAGAGCAGCGCAAGGTGGCCATGCGAGAGAGTATTTTGATTCAGCAAAGGACTTTTCATTATTCAGTTATTTTAATATATTTTTTATTAGTGGATTTTAAGTTCCAATGTAATAAGGCGGTGTGCCACTAGACTCATATTTGCTTTGGGTTTTATGTTAGGTTTTTATTACTAGATATTTAAATTTCATGCTAAAATTAAGCTAAGACATTTAACAACTTAGTTTTTTTTTTTCCCCTAATTCACCAAGGTATCATTTAAATTTATATATTTTATACAGAATATTAAATTATTAAGTTTTCCCGTGTAAATGTTTAAACCTGATAAATTGTTTTCCCAAAATGCGACGTGTTTTACTAAATCTTCTTAGTGATATGCTAGATCCGGTCGTGATGTTTGGGCTGGGTTTGGGGTGTTACACATGTGGTCTTCGACCCAGGCCGTGTTGATTTCGTGATATGGCCCATTTACTCCGTTTTGGGCCCGTTTCTCGTTCTTTTCATACTCCTATGCTCTCGTAAGTATAAAACATGAAAACAAAGGATTAAGAACACCAATTTACACAATTCAAGGCTTAAATCATCCAAAAGCATGCTAAATGATGAGATAATATGTGAATATATGCTTGAATGAGCTATGTGTATATGTGATATTTGAGTTGAAGAATGTAGCAAGTTATGGCTAAGCAAATGAGCCAAAGAATATGTGATGAGTATGCAATGAGTAACATTAATATCATTGTATTAATATGGTTATGTTTATGTTAAGTTTATTTGTATATGGCTTACTAAACTTTGAAAAGCTTACTTTGTATGTGTTTGTTCCGTTTTATAGATCGTTAAAGCTACGGCTCGGGGACCGTCGAGGATTATCACCACACTATCAAACTCAACTTTGGTATTTTTGAATGTGTATATAGCTAAATATGGCATGTATAGGCTAGTCATTTGGTATATGTTTGAGATGTAAATAGCCATGTGATTTGGCTAGACAAATGTTGGTTATATGCATGAGTAAATATGGTATATGATACATGTATTAGTATGACTTGATGGCAACGAAATGGCCTTATGAATGGTAAGCTTATTGATGAATTGATACCGTAGTGATTTAGTGAAGTTGTGGATGAATTATGCTTGGATTTGCATGTGAATTGATTGTGCAAATTGGCAATGTTTAGACGTGAGATTGAATGTGAATATTTGTTGATGATTTGACATGTTTTTTATTGTCATTGTGCATGAAATGAATTGGTTTATTGCTTGTAGAGATGACCCTTGTGTGGGTGGCAAATTGGCCTTGAAAATGGCCTATATTTGCCCACACGGTTGAGCACACGGGCGTATGGCTTGACCGTGTCCCTCGTGGTTGAAATTCAAATCAAGTCAGGATCGACCACGGGCTGGACACACGAGCATATGACTGGCGTGTGGTGTAAGTCAGGATCAACCACGGGTGCGGCACACGGGCGTGTCCACGGCTGTGTGGACAAGTTTGTATGTATGCCCTGTTTTGACATGGCTTAGACACACGAGCGTGTTGAGGCCGTGAGAGGCACACGGCCTGCCCACAGGGGCGTGTAACCTCTGTAACATAGAAAAATTTTTAAATTTCTGAGAAATTCCGTATGTGTTTGGTTTAGTCCCGACCCTATTCTAAAGCATGATTAAGGTCTCGTTGACCTATTAAAGGGACACTTTTTAATGAATTGTTTTATGAAATGTCCGTAAAAGATTCTGATTTATCCAGTAACGCCTTGTAACCCTAATTCAGTGACAGATACGGGTTAGGGGTGTTACATTTGATTGGTATCAGAGATATGATTTAACAGATTCTTGAACTAACGTAGCGTGTGGGAGTCTAGTTATACATGCCATATATACTAACTGTGAGAGTGTGATGAATCCCGGCGTGTAAAATGTGCTTTTCATATAGTAATGGATCCTGAAAGAGCCGTAACTGATGATGTAGAAAGCAATGTGCCTACTCCCGTGTAAGGGACAGCGCCATCAGATTCGAGACTGGCTACGAGCTGTCAAGAGGGAGAAGCTAAACAAGCTTTCTTCCAAATGATGAGTGAGTGGTTCTGTAACACCCCAAACCCGGCCCATACGCCACGGCCGAATTTAGAATGCCACTGTGGAAAATGTTTGAAAAATATTTTGATTTAGAATGAAAACATATAAATTTATTGTCTTTAGAAAAACATGGTGTATTTAAAATTCTAAATAAAATTAAGTTGCTTAAAATAAACATTTCCAGATAACAATATAATCAACAAACCAACTTAAAACATAATAATAATCCATAAATACTTTAAATGGCCCTTATTACAATAAATAACCTTTCATAAGAAAAATGTGTAAAATAAATAAATTTATCTTCTGCATGGGCCACCTCGTATCCACTCCAACCCGGTCCAAGCTTTAAGCATCACCTGTAAGGTTTGAGAAAAATTTGGGTGAGTCAACAGACTCAGTGCATAATTATTACACATGTCCCCACATATGGGCTTGGCCCATATCCACACATCAATCACATATCAGATGATAAGGCAATATATCCACATAATTTCACATGTTGGGCTTGGCCCATATCCACATTGATCCACATAATTAGTCATGCAAAATGCATAAATATGCAACATGAAGCCCAACCCAACTTAGAGTCCATCCGTTACTCCTACCTTAGCAGACTCCCTACCCAAGGCCGTGGCTAATCCACCGATCAAATAATGATCCTCATATCTTACCTTGGCAGACTTGCTGCCCAAGGCCGTGGCTAAGCCACCAATCACCTAAGTGATCCCTTATGTCAATATCCACGAGGTGACTCGAGGTCATCCTCAATCTACGGTGAAGCACACAGCTATCATCCGCCGAGATGTGGCACATAGCCAACACCTCCCTTGATGAAGCACATAGCTAACATCAAGCGCCAATGTAGCACAAGGCTAACATTAGACCATGTACATAAAGTACACCCTTTCCTTCGATAGTCACATCCCAAGTCCCATGTATCATGCCACAATATCATTAAAATAAACATATATCACATGCCATCACATTTTCATACATATATCATATGTAAATTAAAGTCATGAAATACTGACCTTGTCAATTGATTACCCAACATGGGCATCCACCCTTTTTAGCCTTTAATTCGGCTACCATGCACATCATATACATATTTATATATATATATATAAAACACATACACACAAAAAAGAACAGTGCGATAACTACGCACCTTTTTACCACAGTCGGCTAAATCTCGAGATCACACGTTTGCACTTAAAAGTCTACCAAAATCCCTAAATGGAACCATACTAGTTTCGGCCTCTATACCAAAAAGCATTAGAAAGTGGCCTTGGCCCTCAAGAAATCGACATAGAAAAGAGAAAGGAAATACGGCCATGAACACTTACCTATCTTCCAAAACCGATTGAAGAAAACCAAATGAAGACCTACCCTTATTGATATTTGGCTAAGACAAAACAAAAAGAGTATGGGAAGTTTCGGCAATATGGTTGATTTGTAACAACAAAAAGGATTCGGCTAGAGTGGAGAAAGAGAAAGGAAAAGAAAAGTGAAAGAAATAGGAGAAGGATGATTAAACCAATGAAGAAAGAAGAGAATGGAGAGAAGAAAATAAAATGGGAGAGGGATGTTTTCGGCTTTGAGCAAATGTGGAAAAAAGAAAAAGAGAAATGGAGGGAAGGAAGGTTTGGCTAACCACTAAAGATGAAGAAAGAGATGAAGGGAAATGAGTTGGTTTTAGGCTTCAAATAAAATATGAGAGAGACTTAAATGAATATTCGGCCAAATGCCTAAAAGAAAATTCGGCAAACCACAATGGTCCTTTCGGCTTTGACACTAAACAAGAAAACAATGCCAAAACTAAAACAAAAACTGTACCAAATGCCCAAGACACAATCGGCTAAAGAGGAAGATTTTGGAGAGGAGAAGTAAAATGCAAAAGATGCACAAAATGTTAGAATTGACTAACTAAAACCCCCCAAATTCCTATCAACATTCGGCCAACCCCCCTAGACACCCATACCGTCCACATTCATGTCAAACTTTCTACACAAAACTTTCCATAGCATATCACCTTACAACATGCCTTATGTTCTCACATCAACCTTTAATCAAATGATTTCTTTCCCAAACATCAAGCTTACCTAAACTATCATTCAACTTACCATAAAAATATAAAGTCCAACCTACCAAAGCCTCCAACAAAAACGGTCAACCATCCCCCTAGACCAAAATGTCGTCCACATACATGGACTAATGGCCATAGAAGAGTTTCCAAAACATCACCCCATACTTCAAGCCTTATGTCCCCTTATCCTACCTTAACTCCTTGATTCCATACCATAAATAAGTACTTGCCTTTTTCCTTTAGTCTACTATCTAAAAATAACAATGTCCATCCTTACCATAATTAAAATTTGACCAACACATGCCATACAAAAGCAAAAATAAGAGTCACCTTAATGTCATCCATAGGATTCGAACCTAAGCTCCCTCACACTACTTGTGGCGTCACTTTCAAGGCTCTAAGTGGTGCCTCCTTGCCACTTTACCAAGCCAATTCTTGTGCTAAAATTCCCCACGATTTACTCTTAACCCCTAGCTCCTTCAACTCCCTTTAACTAAAGCTTGAAAATTAAATTTTTCCTACAGCTCGAGCCTACCCTTGGCTTATTCCTAAGCCCTAGAACATCTCAATTAACAACACAACAAACCGAACTCTTGCAAAACAATAGCATCACAAATAACCCCTAATTCAGGATATTACAATTCTACCCTCCTTAAAGATATTTCGTCCTCGAAATTTCCAACTAATTAACAGTCGTGCATCCTAATTTACCACATTACGCTACTGTTGCGCACTCTGATCTTAATAAAACTAACATATTTCTATACACGATCTCAAAGTTCACACTCAAGGTTCCATCCACTTCACTAGCAACACAAATACGAACTAGCTCTATAACAAACAAGACAATAAAGGGTATTCCAGACATAAGAAACTTACCCGTTGCCACATCTGACACATCACTATCCTCCCTCCGACGAACTGCATACACCAGACCTGGCTGTCTTGCCTCAGTGTTACCATTATCTCGGCCTGGTGCTCCACGACCTCGGCCTGAACCATTTCCTCCATGGTTCGGACCATGACCCCTCGTCGCTTGCTGACTACCTCTGCCCGGCTGCTCATAATCCTGGCCTACTGTCCGAGCCTTATTCGGATCCTAGGGACAGTCTTTAATCAAATGAGACTTGGATTTACACCTAAAACACTCCCGGTCCTGATTCCAGCACTCACCAACATGATACCTTCCACACCGAGGACACGAACGGTCCTGATTTCCCGCAGCTGGCATAGAAACACGAGTAGAATTCTTGATCCTCGGTCTTTTTTGAAAGCTATCAGAAGATTCTGACGGTCCAAAGCTCCTCTTATCTCGGTTCCTATCCTTATCTCTGTTCTACCTCACAGAGTCCTTAATCCCCTCAGCTACCTTAGCCTTCTCTTCCAACACAGCGAACTCCCGTTCTTGGTGTGGAGCTATCAACAACCCCAGGTCATCCCTTAATCCGTCCTCAAACCGGACACATCATTCATGCTCCGTAGCAACTACTCCTCGAGCATACCGGCTCAACCTTAGGAATTCAGCTTCGTACTCCGCTACGGACTTGTTCCCTTGAACGAGCCCCAGAAATGCCTTCCTTTGTGCATCAATATAATGAGTACCAACGTACTTCTTTTGATATGCTGCCTTAACGTACTCCTAAGTGAGATCCTAAGCTGTAGCGCCATCCGGTACCGTGAGCCACCACTGATACGCCTCGTCGCGAAGTAGCGCCACCATTCCCTTCAGTTTCTCCTTAGCAGTTAAATCGAGCTCATCCATAATTCGCTCGGTTGCTTCGAACCAATATTCAGCCGTACTGGGTGCCACAACAGATACGCCACGGAACACCTCAGCTCTGTTGGCTCGAAGTCGCTCGGGTACAAACTTTCGAGCTCTTTCATTTCCTCCAGCACCAGCCACCATTTTAAGGACTCGCAGCACAGCCTGCGATACAACATCATCCCCCATCTGATCTTGCTGCTCAACACCAACAGTGCTTTGGTAGTGGTGGTACCTCATTCTCGCACCCTTGACCCGATCTAACGGTTCCCGTCACGCCATTACGCGCCGACCACGCCCACGGCGACTCACGCCCCTAGAGCTCATTTCTAACGTCGCGTCTTAATCTGATTTAAAAGTTTTATGCATTAGAAATTTTGTTCCACTGATTATCCGCGAACAGTTTTATGAAATGAAGTTTAATAGTGGTTCTTTCGATCAATCAAAGTTTTCATCTCAAGTTTACTATTCTAATTCAGAGAATCACATTTATTCACAAAGTTCAACACACTATTATGGGCATCTTTGTCCATTCCCAACCCAGGGGTATTTCCGTCATTTTTCCTATAGGGTATTTTAGTAATAAATCGGGGTCAATTTGAAAATCTTTACAAATCAAAGGTATTCCAAAATATACAAATCTCGAAGTTATTTTGAAAATTCTACCAAATCAATGGTATTGCAAAAATTTCAGAAATTGGGGTTATTTTGGTAATTTTTGAAAGTCAAGGGCATTTTAGTAAATTTCCCAAATCAAGGTATCTTACTATTTCACAAAATAAGGATTTTGGTTTTTTTGTAAAGTAAGAATATTTTCATAAAAGTCGAGGGTAATATGGTAATTTTATAAACCAAGGGCATTTTGGTAATTTTTCAACCCGGGTATTTTAGTAATTTTGTGAATTAAAAAAATTTTAGAAAAATTTTCAAAGTCGAAAATGGTTTTTTTTTTTTTTTTTTACAAATCAAGGGGTAATTCAGTGATTTTAAAACTTAGATTTTTATAAAAAATACAGCTAGTCCCTTTCGGGTTTTAGTTATCGGGTTTAACCCGTGAATAAGTCCTCTTGGTTAGGGTGAACCGTTACTACGCACCAGGTAGGATTCGAGTAGAGAGGAGGTGAGTCACTAGGACTGCTTAAATACCAAGCTCTTATCAAATCCACTCCTAGACATGCGCACAATGGTTGCCACACCTTAACTCGGCGACTTACTTCACAGGTTTGTTCGGTTGTTCTTAAGTCTTATGCATGTGTTTGAGTGCACTAGCCCTAGGGTTTAATAGCCCTAATCTTCTAATCTACGAGCCCAATTATGCCCATAACATTCACATAAACAAATCACTTCAACAATTAGAGGTACTTACCTGGTGGACTTCGGGTCGGAGATACAGGTGCCATGCCAGAATAAACCTGAAAAATTTATGAAAGCCCAAATCTTTGAAAAGCCCATCTAAAAAAATATTTTTGGGCCCAAAACCCTCAAAGCCGAGTTTTGAACTGGGCTCTGATACCAATTTGTAACACTCCAAACCTAGCCTATACGCCACGGTCGAATTTAGAATGCCACTGTGGAAAACGTTTGAAAAATATTTTCATTTAGAGTGAAAACATATAAATTTATTGTCTTTAGAAAAACATGGTGTATTTAAAATTCTAAATAAAATTAAGTTGCTTAAAATAAACATTTCCAGATAACAATATAATCAACAAACCAACTTAAAACATAATAATAATCTATAAATACTTTAAATGGCCCTTATTACAATAAATAACCTTTCACAAGAAAAATGTGTAAAACAAATAAATTTATCTTCTGCATGGGCCACCTCGTATCCACGCCAACCCGGTCCAAGCTTTAAGCATCACCTGTAAGGTTTGAGAAAAATTGGGTGAGTCAACAGACTCAGTGCATAATTGTTACACATGTCCCCACATATGGGCTTGGCCCATATCCACACATCAATCACATATCAGATGATAAGACAATATATCCACATAATTTCACATGTTGGGCTTGGCCCATATCCACATTGATCCACATAATTAGTCATGCAAAATGCATAAATATGCAACATGAAGCCCAACCCAACTTAGAGTCCATCCGTTACTCCTACTTTAGCAGACTCCCTGCCCAAGGCCGTGGCTAATCCACCGATCAAATAATGATCCTCATATCTTACCTTGGCATACTTGCTGCCCAAGGCCGTGGCTAAGCCACCGATCAATAATGATCCTCATATCTTACCTTGGCAGACATGCTGCCCAAGGCCGTGGCTAAGCCACCGATCACCTAAGTGATCCCTTATGTCAATATCCACGAGGTGACTCGAGGTCATCCTTAATCTACGGTGAAGCACACAGCTATCATCCGCCGAGATGTGGCACATAGCAAACACCTCCCTTGATGAAGCACATAGCTAACATCAAGCGCCAATGTAGCACAAGGCTAACATCAGACCACGTACATAAAGTACACCCTTTCCTTCGATAGTCACACCCCAAGTCCCATGTATCATGCCACAATATCATTAAAATAAACATATATCACATGCCATCACATTTTCATACATATATCATATGTAAATTAAAGTCATAAAATACTGACCTTGTCAATTGATTGCCCAACATGGGCATCCACCCTTTTTAGCCTTTAATTCGGCTACCATGCACATCATATACATATTTATATATATATATATAAAACACATACACACAACAAAAGAAAAGTGCGATAACTACGCACCTTTTTGGCACAGTTGGCTAAATCCCGAGATCACACGTTTGCACTTAAAAGTCTACCAAAATCCCTAAATGGAACCATATTAGTTTCGGCCTCTATACCAAAAAGTATTAGAAAGTGGCCTTTGCCCTTAAGAAAATGACATAGAAAAGAGAAATAAAATACGGCCATGAACACTTACCTATCTAAAACCCCCCCAAATTCCTATCAACATTTGGCCAACCCCCCTAGACACCCATACCGTCCACATTCATGTCAAACTTTCTACACAAAACTTTCCATAGCATATCACCTTACAACATGCCTTATGTTCTCACATCAACCTTTAATCAAATGATTTCTTTCCCAAACATCAAGCTTACCTAAACTATCATTCAACTTACCATAAAAATATAAAGTCCAACCTACCAAAGCCTCCAACAAAAGCGGTCAACCCTCCCCTTAGACTAAAACGTCGTCCACATACATGGACTAATGGCCATAGAAGAGTTTCCAAAACATCACCCCATACTTCAAGCCTTATGTCCCCTTATCCTACCTTAACTCCTTGATTCCATACCATAAATAAGTACTTGCCTTTTTCCTTTAGTTTACTATCTAAAAATAACAAAGTCCATCCTTACCATAATTAAAATTTGACCAACACATGCCATACAAAAGCAAAAATAAAAGTCACCTTAATGTCATCCATAGGATTCGAACCTAAGCTCCCTCACACTACTTGTGGCGTCACCTTCAAGGCTCTAAGTGGTGCCTCCTTGCCACTTTACCAAGCCAATTCTTGTGCTAAAATTCCCCACGATTTACTCTTAACCCCTAGCTCCTTCAACTCCCTTTAACTAAAGCTTGAAAATTAAATTTTTCCTACACTGAAATGAGCCTACCCTTGGCTTATTCCTAAGCCCTAGAACATCTCAATTAACAACACAACAAACCGAACTCTTGCAAAACAATACCATCACAAATAACCCCTAATTCAGGATATTACAGGTTCACTC
This sequence comes from Gossypium bickii, assembly GCA_025503065.1. Classification (NCBI taxonomy): domain Eukaryota; kingdom Viridiplantae; phylum Streptophyta; class Magnoliopsida; order Malvales; family Malvaceae; genus Gossypium; species Gossypium bickii. Next base: position 81,803,653 of record CP106713.1, on the reverse strand, counting down.
AATTTGTGAGAAATAATCTGATTGTTTCACAACCTCTGCCCCGGTTAATCCCCCTCAGAAATCTGCTATGCCTCCGACTATGAATATGAATCTATTGAACAAGCCTCCAGTCGACAAAATCCGTAAGTATGGGGTTGAAGAGTTCAGGGCTACCATGATGATGATGCCGAGAAAGCCGAGTTTTGGTTAGAAAACATTATCCGAATATTTGATGAGATGTCTTTGACTCTGGAAGAAAGTATTAAATTTGTTGTATCTTTGTTACATGATGCGACCTATCAGTGGTGGAAAACTTTGATTTTAGTTGTTTCGAAAGAGCGGGTCACATGGGATTTCTTTCAGATTGAGTTTCGGAAGAAATATATCAGTCAGAGATTCACAGATCAGAAACGAAAGGAATTTTTGAACTTGAAACAGGGCCGTATGTCTGTACTAAATACGAACGAGAATTCGTAAGATTGAGTCAATATGCTCGGGAATATGTATTGTTTGAAGCAATAATGTGTATGAGATTTGAAGATGGCCTTAAAGAAGATATCCGCTTGCTAGTCGAGATTTTGGAGCTAAAAGAGTTTGTTGTGCTTGTTGATCGAGCGTGCAAAGCTGATGCTCTCGGGAAAGATAAAAGAAAAGCTGAGTCTGAAGTCAAAGATGCGAGAAAGAGATTTCCGAGCAAATCATTTCAGTTTGCTTTGAAGAAATTCAGAGATGAGCATAGTTGATCAAAGGCTAATGTGGGACATTCGAATAGAGATCGAGCTAGGTCCCAGTTGAGCTCCAAAGCTCCAGCAACATCGATGGTGAGTGTAGAAAATGTTTGATCCGAGCGACCCGAGGTAAGCATTATGGTAAAAGACATCCGGTAAGTTGTAGATTAAATGATCGAGCTTGCTTCCGATGTGGACCGTTAGATCATTTTATTCGAGATTGCCTAGAGTCTGTTTAGCAAGAGATGGTTCAGAATCCGAGATCTGATAATGTTGTAGTTAGAGTTAGATCATCTAGAAATGCAAGAAATGTCAGTGGTAGTCAGAGAACTACGAGGGACACTATAGCGAGATCTGAGAGTAGAGCACCTGCTAGAGCGTATGCCATTTGAGCTTGTGAGGAAATTTTGTCCCCAGATGTTATAACGGGTGCATTTACTCTTTACGATAATTCTGTAGTTGCACTGATAGACCTTGGTTCTACCCATTCTTATGTATGCATAGACTTAGTATCCAGTAAGAATTTTCCTGTAGAGTCTACTGAATTTGTCATTAAAGTATCTAACCCCTTAGGTAAAAGTGGCATGGTTGACAAAGTATGCAAGAATTATCCATTAATGTTTTGAGATATCTGTTTTCCTGGTGATTTGATGCTGCTACCTTTTGATGAATTCGACATAATTTTGGGTATGGATTGGTTGAAATTGCATGATGCTGTTGTGAACTGTAAAAGAAAGGCTATTAATTTGAGTTGTTAGAATGGTGAAATAGTTCATATTGAGTCCAATGATTTGAATGGATTTCCTGCTGTGATATCTGTGTTGAAAGCTCAGAGTTATGTGAAAAAGGGTTACGAAGCTTATTTTGCTTATATAATTGATTCGAAAGTGTTTGAAAAGAAAGTTGAATTAGTGCCACTTGTTTGTGAGTTTTTTTTGATGTATTCCCTGAAGAATCGTCGGGATTGCCTCCGATACGTGAAGTTGAATTTGGTATTGATCTATTGCCTGGTACGACACCTATTTCGATAGCTCCGTATAGAATGGCACCAATGGGATTGAAAGAGTTAAAGTCACAGTTGCAAGAGTTAACTGACAGAGGATTCGTAAGACCGAGTTTCTCACCTTGGGGTGCTCCTATTCTGTTTGTGAAAAATGAATAAGGTACGATGAGAATGTGTATTGATTATCATCAGTTGAACAAGGTAACTATAAAGAATAAATATCCATTGCCCAGGATTGACGATTTGTTTGATCAGCTAAAAGAAGCCATTGTATTTTCAAAGATAGATCTGAGATCGGGTTCTTACCAGTTAAGGGTAAAAGACTCAGACATTCCGAAAACTGCTTTCAGAACGAGGTACGGGCATTACAAGTTTTTAGTTATGCCTTTCAAACTAACGAATGCTCCTACTACTTTTATGGATCTGATGAACAAAATTTTCAGACTGTACCTAGATCAATTTGTTGTTGTATTCATTACAACATCTTGATTTATTCACGGGATGAAACTGAACATGCTGAACATCTGAGAATCGTGTTGCAAACCCTGTGAGAAAAGCAATTTTATGTGAAATTCAGTAAATGTGAATTCTGGTTACGTGAAGTCAGTTTTCTGAGACATATTGTATCGGCCTCTGAAATACTAGTTGATCCGAGCAAGATTTCTGCTATTCTGGAATTGAAACCTCCGAAGAATGTGTCTGAGGTTCACAATTTTTTGGGACTTGCTGGTTATTATCAAAGGTTTGTAAAAGGTTTCTCGATGATAGCTACTCTGTTGACTAGATTGCTTCAGAAAGATGTGAGATATGAATGGTCTGACAAATGTCAGAAAAGTTTTGATCGATTGAAAACTCTGTTGACTGAAGCTCCAGTTTTGGTACAACCAGAATTAGGTAAAGAATTAGTGATATAAAGTGATGCTTCGTTAAATGGTCTGGGATGTGTTTTGATGCAGGAAGGCAAAGTTATAGCTTATGCCTCGAGACAAGTAAAGCCTCATGAAAAGAGCTATCTGACTCACGATCTTTAGTTAGTTGCTATTGTGTTTGCCTTAAAGATTTAGCGTCATTATCTGTTTGGTGAGAAATGTCACGTGTTTTCAGATCATAAAAGTCTGAAATATTTGATGACCCAGAAAGATTTGAATCTGCGACAGAGAATATGGTTAGAGTTGTTGAAAGAGTACGAGCTGATGATAGATTATCACCTGGGTAAAGAAAATGTCGTTGCTGATGCATTAAGTCGGAAGTCACTATTTGCATTACGTGCTATGAATGCTCAATTAAATCTACCTTATAATGATTCAGTGTTAGCTGAATTGAAAGCAAAGTCGTTGTTCATACAATAAATAAGTGAAGCTCAGAAAGTTGATAATGAAATCTTAACGAAATGAACTTGGTGTGGTTTGAACTCTGATTCTGAACTTAAAGTGGATTATAATGATTGCTTGAGATTCTGAGACCGAATTTGTGTTCCAAGAAACTCAGAGTTGATTCAGTTGATTTTAAAGGAAGCTCATAATAGTCGCCTATCTGTTCATCGGGAAGCACTAAAATGTACCATGATCTGAAGTAACACTATTGGTGGTCTGGTATGAAAAGAGATATTTCTGATTTTGTCTAGAAATGTTTAGTCTGTCAGCAAGTTAAAGCCAAACATCAGGTTCCATCTTGTTTGTTACAACTAAATCTAATTCCTGAGTGGAAGTGGGATAGAGTGACGATGGACTTTGTTTCTGGATTGCCATTAACTCTGAGAAAGAAAGATGCGATTTGGGTCGTAGTTGACAGATTGACGAAATCCACCCATTTTATTCCGGTACGATCTGATTACTCACTTGATAGATTAACTGAGCTTTATATTTCTGAGATTGTGAGATTGCACAAGGTGCCACTATCCATTGTATCAGATAGAGATCTGAGATTTACTTTACGGTTCTGGAAGAAATTACAAGAAGCTTTGGGTACAAAATTGCATTTCAGTATAGCTTTTCACCCGCAAACAGATGGTCAATCAGAGCCAATCATTCAGATTCTCGAGGATATGCTGAGATGTTGCATCTTTGAGTTTGATGGTACGTAGGAACAATATTTTCCATTGATTGAATTTGCATATAATAATAGTTTTCAGTCGAGCATCAAAATGGCACCTTATGAGGCTTTGTACGGATGCAAATGTCGAACACCTCTATATTGGACTGAGCTCAATGAAAATAAGCTACATGGGGTCGATTTGATAAAAGACACTGAACAAAAAGTGAAAGTGATCCGCGATAGTCTGAAAGCAGCGTCTGACCATCAGAAGTCCTATGCAGATTTGAAAAGAAAAGATATTGCATTTGAGATCGGTGAAGTGTTCTTGAAAGTGTCTCCGTTGAAGAAAGTACTCCGATTCGGACGTAAAGGCAAGTTGAGTCCGAGATTCATTGGGCCGTATAAAATTATCGAGCGTGTTGGGCCAGTTGCGTACAGATTGTTGTTGCCACCTGAGCTAGAAACGATTCGCAATGTATTCCATGTTTCGATGCTCCGTAGATATTGATCCGATCCGTCACATGTGATTACTTCGTCTGATATTGAAATCTGATCTGATATGACTTATGAAGAAGAGCCGATCCGTATCATAGCTCGTGAAGTAAAAGAGTTAAGAAATAAGAATATTCCATTAATAAACGTGTTGTGGCATCGACACGGAGTGGAAGAGGCTACGTGGGAGCCAGAAGATTCAATGAGACAGCAATATCTGAATCTGTAAAATATTTTAATATTATTTTCTGTGTTTACTGTGTATGATTAAGCATGTGCTAAAGTTCCATGAATTAATTTATTTGTCTGTGTGTTTAATTTGACAAAAGGACTAAATCGCATAAATGGTAAAAGTGGCCTTCTATTTGATTGAGTGGCCACATTGATGTGTCTTCTTTTATATGAGGATTTATGTTGCAATTTTACCATTTGGATTAGGTATGGACGGTAATGGACAATTGATAGTGGAAATTTTGATGGTTATTAAAAGGTTAAAATTATAATTGATTAATAAATTTATTAAAGCTTGTATAATAAAACAAAATAAGCATGATAGTGGATTTTATTCATCCATCTATCACCGAAAATATAAAAGAAGAAGAAAAGAGAAAGCAAAGCTAGGTTTCGGCCCTTGTCTTCCTTGATTGAGGTATGAGTTTTGCTCGGTTTTTGATAATTTCTACGTTTTTGCAATCGTTCCTTCGAGTATTTTGAAACCCATGTCTTAATTTTGAGAAATGATGATGTTTTAGAAATATGTCTTTGATGAACATATGAACTTTGAAATATTTGATGATGAAAGATGGAAAATATGTGTTTGATTAGTATATTTTGTATTTGGATTTTTACTGAATTTGAGTAATTTGGATTAAACTGAGAAAATGAAATTTTGAAGGACTAATTTGTGAAATAAATGAAATGTATGGACTGATATGATCATAGGGTATATTGGACCAAGCATGAGTGTAAGCAAAGTTGGTGTATTTTGTGATTTTGTGAAATAGGGACTAAATTGTCCAAATGTGAAAAATGTAAGGGCTAAATTGCAAATTGCCCTAAATATTTGTTTTTGGATTGATTTGGATGAGTTGTTGAATAAATGAATTAAATTTGAATATGTATAGATCAAGAACCGAAGAAAACAAACTTAGTCGCCGGAAAACAAAAGTAGTCAAATAACCGAATCCGAGGTAAGTCGATATACAAATAAATGTTTTTGAATTGACTTATTTGTATTGCTATGATTAATGTTAGAGATGATAATATATGAAAACTGAGAATGTGTCGACAAGGTATTAAAGTCCGAGAAGTCCCATTTGAACCTAGGAATAGATAGGATAGTATATGTCATGACATAGGTGTCTGTTATGTAATATCATGTAAGACCACGTTTGGGACGTTAGCATTGATTCTAGATTTCATGTAGGACCATGTCTGGGACGTTGGCATTGATATGAGATTTACATGTAAGACCATGTCTGGGACATTAGCATCGTATTTGAATCGTGTAAGACCCTGTCTGGGACAGTGGCATCTATATCTGGTTACATGTAAGACCACGTTGGGACGTTGGCATTGCACAACTATTTCGAGCATTCTTAGTATCCTATTAGATTCCAAACGGTTCAACGGGAAAGTTCAAGAAATGAATGACTATGTGATTTGTATATCCGTTTCAGATACGTTTGAAAAATACACTATGTGTGTATGAAAGGTAAGTTTCTATATAAACTTTCTCAGGTGAATATGTGTATTGAAATGATTAGATAATATGTGAATATATGCTTGAATGAGCTATGTGTATATGTGATATTTGAGTTGAAGAATGTGGCAAGTTATGGCTAAGCAAATGAGCCAAAGAATATGTGATGAATAAGCAATGAGTAACATTAATATCATTGTATTAATATGGTTATGTGCATTTTATGTTAAGTTTATTTGTATATGGCTTACTAAACTTTGAAAAGCTTACTTTGTGTGTGTTTGTTCTGTTTTATAGATCGTTAAAGCTACAAGAGGCTCGGGGACCATCGAGGATTATCACCACACTATCAAACTCAACTTTGGTATTTTTGAATGTGTATATAGCTAAATATGGCATGTATAGGCTAGTCATTTGGTATATGTTTGAGATGTAAATAGCCATGTGATTTGGCTAGACAAGTGTTGGTTATATGCATGAGTAAATATGGTATATGATGCATGTATTAGTATGACTTGATGGCAATGAAATGGCCTTATGAATGGTAAGCTTATTGATGAATTGATGCCATAGTGATTTAGTGAAGTTGTGGATGAATTACGCTTGGATTTGCATGTGAATTGATTGTGTAAATTGGAAATGTTTAGAAGTGAGATTGAATGTGAATATTTGTTGATTATTTGACATTTTTTTTGATTGTCAATTGTGCATGAAATGAATTGGCATATTGCTTGTAGAGATGACCCTTGTGTAGAGATGACCACACGGTTGAGCACACGGGCGTGTGACTGGCCGTGTGGTGTAAGTCAGGATCGACCACTGGTGCGGCACATGGACGTGTCGACGGCCATGTGGAGAAGTCAGTATGTATGCCCTGTTTTGACACGGCTTAGACACACAGGCGTGTTGAGGCCGTGGGAGGCACACAGCCTACCCACATGGGCATGTGACCTCGGTAACTGAGAAATTTTTTTAAATTTTTGAGAAATTCCACATGTGTTCGGTTTAGTCCTGACCATATTCTAAAGCATGATTAAGGTCTCGTTGACCTATTAAAGGGACATTTTGTTGTGTTTGATGAATTCTTTTATGAAATGTCCATAAAAGATTTGGATTTATCTTGTAACACCTTGTAACCCTAATCCAGCGACGGATACAGGTTAGGGGTGTTACAAAGATGAACACAATTTTGACTTTGTTTTCCCTTTTTAATCTTTTATTTACCAAATGACAAAAATACCCTTAAGGCCTCTTTCTTAAGATTTTTCCTTCCCATGCCCATTTTTGTCCATCATGACATATAATGGTCCAATTGCTAAATATGGACCTCTAGTAATTCTTATAACTCTATTCCATACTTAAATATTCTAGAATCTCATATTTTATAATCTTTGCAATTTAGTCATAATGGACAAATTGATTACTAATAAATAAAATTTCCTTATGAAATTTTCACACAATCATGCAAGCACATCATAAGCCTCATAAAAATCATAAAACACATATTTCTACTTCGGATCTGTGGTCTTGCAACCAGTATTCTGACTAGGTCCTAAATCGGTCTGTTACACTCTGTTTATGATATCATCAACAAAATAGGGTCACACGCTCGTGTGCTTAGGCCGTGTGGCAAATTAAATTCCAAAAAAATAGATGCAGACTTCACATGCCCGGGGCCGTGTCCTCCACTCGGCTAAGATACACGGCCTTGTCTCTGCCTGTGTGGCCAAGAAAATGGCTATTTACCAAACCATTTGGCACACTCATTTGCACATACTTACACACAACTTCAATGGCATCTTTCATGGCATAATTGAGCATTTAAACATCATCAACCAAGTCATGATCATAGCGAATTTATATAATCTTATTCATGCATAAGGCACCATACTTTGCCTAGCTTGAACTTATCAAACTTTCATGCCATGATTATCATCAACACATCCTCAATCAATCCATACTAAACACACATAATCACATCACATGAAACCTTTAGTATAAGCACACACATATAAATAGGCATTACAACTCATTAACCAATATGAGTCATATCTCCTAGCCACGTTCAAATTGAATCATATAAACATTATGAACCGACACAATTGGCCAAATAAAATGACGCATACACAATTGAATAAGTACCTATACATGCCATAAACTTAAGAGGTCTGTATTCACTTTTTCCCCACGATGATAGCTTGATAGTGTGAAAGCGTCTCCAGCGATCTCTAACTCGAGCTAGTATAAAACCCTATAAGGTGTGACAAAGGAAGGGGAGTAAGCTACAATGCTTAGTAAGTTTGTATGCAAATAATAAGCAACTTATTAACATGTTTTTCACCAATTCTCACAATATATTCTCAAGGTAATACAACCATAATTGCATAAAATTTCACAATTCATTTATGTTCATCTTAAGCTGTCTACTAGAGTTACAATTACTAAATTATTTTTATCCGGAGCTACAAAACTCCAAATTAAGATCCGCTAATTTTCCCTAAAACTAGACTAACATATATTCTTACCATAAGATTTCCTGAATTTTTGGTTTAGCCAATCAGTACAGTTTATTCTTTAAAGTCTCCCATGTTTTGCTGTCCTATAGTTCTGACCCCTCTTCACTAAAAATTTATTTTCTCATTTTACAGAACTTGAATGATGTTCTCGTTTGTTTCTCTTAAAAATAGACTCTGTAACGCCCCGAATTTGGGTCTAATAGAATTGGGCCAATTGGACTTTAGGTTTTAGGTCTCAGAGAATTTTTAAGTGAGAAAGAAAATAACAATTGGCATGTGGGGTTTGAGAGTAAATGAATTTGGAGTGTCTAGGGGTGTTGGTGATGTCCTGGGATGAAGTAAGGGTATAGGAAAAATTTTGGGTTAAGCGCCAAGGGAATTGTGACTTCAGTTAGTAGGCCTTTTAAATAAATGAAGATGAAAAAAAGTCACAAAAGAGCTTGTGGTGTAGTGGCAAACTGGTGCCACTTAGGGAGCAGGGAGGTGTCGTCATTAGCAGGCAAGGGAGTCCAAGGTTCGAGTAGTGGCATGGTATTTTATTGGAGTGTTTGTTTTGCAGATTGGACGGCCATAGTTTATGTTGGATTTGAACTCTTGCATTGCAGAGTTTGAATTGGTCTTGTGAGATGGTTGTAAAGGAAATTTAAGATGCGTTGAGGAGTTATCAGGGAGAAAAGTTAGGAGGTGAGAAGTGTGAAGAGTTGGTGTTGAATAGGACTTTGGGGGGAGGTAGTTTTGGATTTTGGCTATAATAGGGGGGTGCCGAATTCCTTTGAGAGGTTCATTGGGTTTTCCATTACGTTTCTTTTTGCCCCTCATTCTATTTCTTCCGTTGCCGAATTCTTCTATTGCCGAAAAACCATCATTCCTTTTTGCCAAAATCCCTATTGGTGTTGCATTCTTCTTCTTTATCTGACAGCCAAATATTCCCTTATAATTGAATAGCCCTATCTTTTTGCCGATTCCTTGTTGTTTTTCCTCCATCACAAATCAGTCGCTGTTATCTACTCTTAATCAAGTTTTAAAAGCCTGATCTAGTTCAATAGCTATCTAGGCCGCAAGATCAAAGGTTGGATTCAGTAAGTACTTAGTCAACCTTATTTAAGGTATTTTGGTAAAAGCCGGAGGGCTATCTAACTCTTTATTGTTGTTAACCTTATATTAACAAAGGTAGGGTTCAAAGATCGCAAGCGTGGTAAGGATCGCTAGCAAGTGGTAAGTGTACTAGTGGATTGGTAAGTGGCTGAATGTAAGTGTGGCTTAAAGCGATGACTTGTGTGGAATATGAGTCACTTGATTTTTGAAAGTATATTTGTGGGTGCAGATCTAGGGGATATTCGTGAATGGTAGCTATGGAAGGGCTACTAGAACTGGTGCCACACGGTAAGGTTATGGTAAGGCTTCGATTTTTGAGTAAATATTGTGGTAAAGTGTCTGACTGGTTGGAGATTGGTATTGATTGTAGGTTCAAGGCTGGGGATAGTGTAGCACATCGCATTAACCAGGTGTATACATACACTTCACACACGACAAATAAAAAAAGTAGAAATCACAAAAAAAATCAGAATGTCGAAGTGCCGAAAAGCTGAACGGTTGGCACCGGCAACCACACAAGTGTGCGAACATTCTTGTGGGAACACCAATATGATTACCGAGGACAAGAGAGCGATCTCATGGTCTCGGGCCACTAATTGGCCGACTAGGCCAGACGGGCTAAATGGGCCTATCGAGCTCGTGGGCCCAAATCGGCAAGAGTTGATATGTGAAATTGAATGATGATTGATATGGATGGTTGTATGATTTGATTATGATCGGGCCTAATGGGCTACATAAACATTATTGGGCTTAATGGGCTATATGGACATGACTGGGCTTAGTGGGCCTTACGGGATTTTAGAAATGCATGCTAGGGTTTTAATGGACTCTAGGCCTAGTTCTGATAAAATTTTTAAATAGCATAAAACTTAATTTAATAATCAAACATGTCTGTGGACAAGTCGCTAGGTTAAGGTGTGGCAATATGCATATTCATGTGTAGGATTGGATCTAGGGAGAGCTTGGTACTTAAGCGGTCCTAGTGACCCACCTCCTCTTCTCTGGGATCCTACCTGGTGCATAGTGTCTGTTCACTTTAGCCGAAGGACTTGTTGATGGGCCAAAGTTCATAACTAAAACCCGAGATGATAGAAATTATGAAAATACCCCTGTAAGGTAGAATTACGAAAATACACCCCTGGGTAGTGAAATGACTAAAATACCCCTAGGTGCTTAATGTGTGGAAATGTGTATGTTGCATTCATGAGATATATGTTGCACTTGGGTGGGTTTGATGATACGGAGGAAGATATGTGAGGATCACATAGTCGCCTGACGACCGTGGATCCACCGGTGGCTTTAAGCCCATTATATGCTTAGCAGCCTTGCTGCAACATTTGAGTACTGCCGCTGTTGGTATGTAACATCCCGAAATAGGGCCTATACGGAACAGTGGTTGCGAAACCATGAATTCGAGATAGAAAAGTTTATTACGACTAATTATTATGATTTATTGAGTGATTAGATGCATGTGTTAGAATATCGATAGAAAATTTCATGAATTGCATGTCTAGTTTGCCTATTAGGACTTAATTGCAAAAGTTGATAAATATGAGTTTTAGATGTTAAAGGATTTAATTAAAGAGTATAATTGAAGTAGAGGCCCTTAAATGGTAATTATACCATTAGGCTTTCATGGACAAAAATGGACATATATAGGTAGAAAGAACCAAAGTTTTTAATGAAGGGTAATTTAGCCATTTGGTAATAAAAAGATATTAAAAGGGAAAAAGATGGCAAAATATGCTCATCTTCTTCATTAGGCTGAATTTTCAAGGGTTCACCATAGCTAGGGTTTGTTTCAAGCTTCCAAGCTCCATAGTCAAGAAAAACGAAATGCGGAGTTAGATCGAGGAAAGAAAAAGATAGTGGACTAAATCGATATAGTTTATCGTATTTTGTTTCGAGTATTACAAGCCAACTCGGGGATCAAGAGGACGTCAGAGATCGTTACACACTATCAAAGGATTATATTGGTATTTTGTGACTCAAATGTTTTAAGTTATGGCATGTATAGGGACTTAGCCATTTTGTGTGTATGACCTCATGATATGGCTTAGTATTGGCTTGTAAATGCTTGGTAATAATTAGATATTAAAATGGCTAATTAAGAGCATGTTTTGGATGTTTTGTAATGCCTAGTTGATAGTTATTATAGAGAAATCATGTAATTATATGCAGGGGAGCAATTTGGACAGCAACTCTGATGTGATTTTGAAAACTCACTAAAAATAGTATAAATGGAATTATGGTGTGAATAAGATACAGAATTAAAGCTTATTGAGTCTATTTTTATATGAAAGAAACGGTGTAGGCAAAAGAGTTTCATATTATGAGATAATTGATCTTTTGTGCAGAGGGGTCAGAACTATCAAACTGTGTAACAGGGGAGATTTTAACTAATAAAATGTACTAATTGGCCATACCAAAAATTCTGGAAAAATTATAGTAGGAATATATATGAGTCTAGTTTTAGGGAAAATTTACGGATCTAGATTTTGAGTTTCATAACTCGAGCTATAGTCAATTTAGTGAACATGTTGCAGATGGACAGTTTCAATTTTTATGCCCTAATTTAGTAAGTTAAGTCTAGTAATGCCTCGTGCTCGACTCCGTCAACGGTCTCGGGTAAGGGGTGTTACATTTATTGATATCAAGGCCAGAGTTTAGTTGATTCTCAGAATATTCAGTATGAGTAAGAGTCTAACTATACATGCCATACTTATATTTTGATAGTGTGACGACTCCTGACAATTTTAAAATGTTTTTCTTTTATAGTTATGGATCCCGAACGAGCTAGTGCAGATGATGTAGAGAGTAATGCGCCTGGTCCCGCAGAAGGGACGGTGCCACCAGATAGTAGTGAAAGGCCCGTTATAGTTAGTCACGGAGGAGGGGCTTGAGAAGCCTTCTTCCAAGTTATGAATGAATGGTTTGCTGAGTTCGTTCGTACAAACCCGACCGTTAGACCTCCACCCCCTCATGATCCTCAGACCACTCATGTAGCTTCCCCAGTTACAGATACAGTCAGATGAGAGAAACCACCCGTTGATAAGATCAGAAAACAAGGGGCCGAAGAGTTTCGGGCTACCAAAGATGATGATGCAGAGAAAGCTAAATTTTGGCTCGAGAACACTACCAGAGTTTTTGATGAGTTATCCTGCACACCGGAAGAGTGTATTAAATGTGTAGTGTCACTCCTTAGAGATTCGGCCTACCAGTGGTGGAAGACACTTGTGTCAGTTGTATCGAAAGAAAGAGTTACTTGGGATTTCTTTCAGGATGAGTTCTGTAAGAAGTACATCAGTCAGAGGTTTATTGACCAGAAAAGAAAAGAGTTCCTTGAATTAAAACAGGGTAAGATGACTGTGACTGAGTATGAACGTGAATTTGTCAGACTCAGCAATTATGCTCGAGAGTGTGTGTCTACAGAGGCTATCATGTGCAAAAGATTTGAGGATGGGCTCAATGATGATATCCGACTGTCAGTTGGTGTTTTAGAGATAAAGGAGTTTGTTGTTTTAGTTGACCGAGGCACGTAAGGCGAGAGGAGTTGTTAAAAAGAAAGGGTAAAGCTGAAATTGAGATGCAAGATACAAAGAAAAGACAAATGAGCAAGTCGTTTCAGTCTACATCCAAGAGGCCTAGAGAGTTTTCTACGAGATCTAATTTTTCAGCCGGGTATTCTAGCCGAAACAGAGGTAGAAGATTTATGGATCCAAAAGCTCAAACCACTTCGATTGTGAGTGTTGGCAGTATTCAGCCTGATAGATCCGAGTGTCCTGAATGCGGTCAATGTCATACAGGTCAATGTCGAACAACTGAGACTGGTTGTTTCCGATGTGGTGCACCGGATCATTTCATTCGGGAGTGTCCCGAAATGGTTAAAAGAGAAGTAATACCGAGTGCAAGATCAGGCAATACCCCCGTTAGAGGCAGATCTCAGAGAAATCTCGGAGTAGGGGCAGGTAGAGGAACATTTAGAGATACAACAACGAGATCAGATGTTAGAGCACCCGCAAGGACTTATGCTATCCGTGTTCGTGAAGAGGCATCTTCCCCCGACATAATTACGGGTACATTTTCTCTTCATGATATTACTATTATTGCTTTGATTGATCCGGGTTCAACCCATTCCTATGTTTGTATGAAATTGATGCCTAGTATGAACATGCCCATAGAGTTTACGGAATTTGTGATTAAAGTATCGAATCCATTAGGTTAGTATGTGTTAGGAAACAAAGTATGTAGAAATTGCCCTTTGATGATTAGAGGTTACTGTTTTCCGGCCGATCTCATGCTATTGGCGTTTGATGAGTTTGATGTGATTCTTGGTATGGATTGGTTAACTGCACATGATGTGATAGTGAATTGTGGAAAGAAATTCATTGAGTTGAAGTGTGTAAATGGTGAGATACTTCGGGTTAATTCAGATGAGCCAGGTAGTTCAATTTCCATGATTTCTGTTATGTCTGCTCAGAAACGTTTGAGGAAAGGATATGAAGCTTATCTTGCTTATGTGTTGAATACTAAAGATCCAGAGTTGAAAATTGAATCAGTGCCTGTGGTAAATGAGTTTCCTGATGTGTTCCCGGAAGAACTACCAGGTTTGCCTCCTATCAGAGAAGTTGAGTTTGGTATTGAATTGATTCCAGGTGCCACACCTATTTCTATTGCTCCTTATAGAATGGCTTCAATAGAATTGGAAGAATTGAAAGCTCAGTTACAGGAATTAACTAATAAAGGCTTTGTAAGACCTAGTTATTCACCATGGGGAGCACCAGTGTTATTTGTGAAAAAGAAGGACAGTTCCATGAGATTGTGTATAGATTTCAGCCATTGTTGATTGGAAGCCTCCCAGGAATGTATCAAAGGTCAGAAGTTTTCTTGGTCTTGCCTGTTATTATAGACGATTTGTAGAGGGATTTTCCATGATAGCTACTCCATTGACAAGATTACTACAGAAAGATGTCAAGTTTGAATGGACTGAGAAGTGTCAGTAGAGTTTCGACAAGTTAAATGCACTGTTGACTAAAGCTCCCGTCTTAATTCAACCAGAACCGGGTAAAGAGTTTGTGATATACAGTGATGCATCCTTAAATGGACTAGGTTGTGTACTTATGCAGGAAGGAAGGGTAATTGCTTATGCCTCTAGACAGTTAAAACCACATGAGAAAAATTATCCGACACATGATTTAGAACTAGCTGCGATTGTATTTGCATTAAAAGTTTGGAGACATCACTTGTATGGTGAGAAATGCTGAATATTCACTGATCATAAAAGTTTGAAATACTTGATGACTAAGAAAGATCTAAACTTGAGGCAAAGAAGATGGCTAGAGTTAATTAAAGATTATGAGCTAGTGATCGATTATCACCCCGGTAAGGCAAACGTTGTTGCTGATGCTTTGAGTAGAAAATCGTTATTTGCCTTGAGAGCTTTGTACACTAGTTTGGGCTTATCAGATGATGGTTCTATTTTAGCAGAGTTGAGAGCTAAACCGACATTTCTTGAAGAAATTTGTGAAGCTCAGAAGAATGACAGTGAGTTACAAGCCAAAAGAGTTCAGTGTGAGTCAGATGTAGAGTCTGATTTTCAAATTGGTTCTGACGGTTGTTTGATGTTCAGAGATAGAGTATGTGTACCCAAGAATGATGAACTTATTCAAAAAATCTTACAGGAAGCACATAGCAGTTCTTTGTCTATTCACCCAAGTAGTACAAAAATGTATAATGATTTGAAGAAAATATCTTGGTGGACAGGAATGAAAAGAGATATATCAGAGTTTGTTTCTAGATACTTGATTTGTCAACAGGTAAAGGCCGAACATCAGGTACCTTCAGGTTTATTGCAGCCTGTATTAGTTCCCGAGTGGAAATGGGACCGAGTTACTATGGATTTTGTGACAGGATTGCCTTTGACACCGAGAAAGAAAGATGCAGTATGGGTTGTGATTGATAAGCTAACGAAGTCCACTCATTTTATTCCAGTTCGTATGGATTATTCACTTGACAAGTTTGCTGAGTTGTATATTTCATAGATAGTTAGACTACATGGAGTACCGTTATCGATTATCTCAGATAGAGATCCGAGATTCACTTCACAGTTTTGGAAGAAATTGCAGGAAGCTTTAGGTACAAAGTTGAGTTTTAATACAGCTTTCCATCCTCAGACTGATGGTCAGTCAGAAAGAGTTATTCAGGTACTTGGAGATATGCTTAGATGTTGTGTATTGGAATTTTAAGGTAGTTGGGAGAAATACTTGCCGTTAATAGAGTTTGCCTACAATAATAGTTATCAATCGAGTCTGAAGATGGCACCTTATGAAGCTTTGTATGGACGTAAATGTCGCACACCTTTGTATTGAACAGAGCTTAAGGAAAATCAGATTTACGGGGTTGATTTAGTCAAAGAAACAGAAGAGAAAGTAAAAGTCATCAGAGATTGCTTGAAAGTAGCTTCAGATAGACAGAAATCCTATGCAGATTTTAAAAGAAAAGAAATTGAATTTCAAGTTGGTGATAGGGTATTCTTGAAAGTATCCCCGTGGAAGAAAGTTCTCAGATTTGGCAAGAAAGGCAAATTAAGTCCCCGTTTTATTGGACCGTTTGAGGTGATCGAGAGAGTTAGGCCATTGGCATATTGGTTAGCTTTGCCGACTGAGTTAGAGAAGATTCATAATGTGTTTCATGTGTCTATGTTACGTCGTTATTGTTCAGATCCATCGCATGTGATTTTGCAAACAGAGGTTGAGATTCAGCCAGATATGACTTACGGTGAGGAACCGGTAAAAATTCTAGCTCGTGAGGTTAAACAATTAAGGAACAAAAGTATTGCACTTGAGAAAGTATTATGGAATAGGCATGGGATAGAAGAGGCTACATAGGAGAGACTATGCGAAAACAGTACCCAAATCTCTTTACAGGTAAGATTTTCGGGGACGAAAATCCCTAAAGGGGGGAGAAATGTAACATCCCGAAATAGGGCCTATACGGAATAGTAGTTGCGAAACCACGAATTCGAGATAGAAAAATTTATTACGATTAATTATTATGATTTATCGAGTGATTAGATGCATGTGTTAGAATATCGATAGAAAATTTCATGAATTGCATGTCTAATTTGCCTATTAGGACTTAATTGCAAAAGTTGTTAAATATGAGTTTTAGATGTTAAAAGATTTAATTAAAGAGCATAATTGAAGTAGAGGCCCTTAAATGGTAATTATACCATTAGGCTTTCATGGACAAAAATGGACATATATAGGTAGAAAGAACCAAAGTTTTTAATGAAGGGTAATTTAGTCATTTGGTAATAAAAAGATATTAAAAGGGAAAAAGATGGCAAAATATGCTCATCTTCTTCATTAGGCCGAATTTTCAAGGGTTCACCATAGCTAGGGTTTGTTTCAAGCTTCCAAGCTCCATAATCAAGAAGAATGAAATCCGGAGTTAGATTGGGGAAAGAAAAAGATAGTGGACTAAATTGATATAGTTTATCGTATTTTGTTTCGAGTATTACAAGCCAACTCGGGATCAAGAGGACGTCAGAGATCGTTACACACTATCAAAGGATTATATTGGTATTTTGTGACTCGAATGTTTTAAGTTATGGCATGTATAGGGACTTAGCCATTTTGTGTGTATGACCTTATGATATGGCTTAATATTGGCTTGTAAATGCTTGGTAATAATTAGCTATTAAAATGGCTAATTAAGAGCATGTTTTGGATGTTTTGTAATGCCTACTTGGTAGTTATTATAGAGAAATCATGTAATTATATGCAGGGGAACAGTTTGGGCAGCAGCTGTAACGTGATTTTGAAAAATCACTAAAAATAATATAAATGGAATTATGGTGTGAATGAGATATAGAATTAAATCTTATTGAGTCTATTTTTATATAAAAGAAATGGTGTAGGCAAAAGATTTTCATATTATGAGATAATTGATCTTTTGTACAGAGGGGTCAGAACTGTCAAACTGTGTAACAGGGGAGACTTTAACTAATAAACTGTACTAATTGGCCAAACCAAAAATTCTGGAAAACTTATAGTCGGAAGATATATGAGTCTAGTTTTAGGGAAAATTTATGGATCTAAATTTCGAGTTTCGTAACTCGAGTTATAGTCAATTTAGTCAACATGACGCAGATGGACAGTTTCAATTTTTATGCCCTGATTTAGTAAGTTAAGTCTAGTAATGCCTCATGCTCGACTCCGTCAACGTCTCAGGTAAGGGGTGTTACATGGTACTACCTTTAGAGTGTATGGATGGGTGGGTTGATATTTATATCCCCACAGGAGTGTAGGGTTTGAAGGGAAATGGAGTGTAGGGTTGGATTTGGGATGGGAGCATTGCATTCGTGTGATACTGATGTCATATGAGGTCATTGTGGGCTAAGGCCCAAGACCACCTATTTTGATAGGGCTTAGGCCTAATGTGATAATCGCATGTTGGTTGGATTACCAAGGGTCGTACACACTGAGTTTCAAAACTCACACCCTTTTATTTAATGTTTCAAGTGACTCTCACTAGAGGGCTCGACGTGGAAGAGGACTCGAAGGTGGCCACACTGCAAGCAACTTAGAAGTTTTTAATTAGTTTCGAATGACTTTATTTTAATTACTTTATTTTCATTGTGATGTAATAAGGCCTTGTCTCTCCAATTTGACTTGACGTTTGGGTTTTATTATTGTTTCAACTGCCTAATTATTAAACTTAAAATAAATTTCTAAAGTTTAACATGGTTTTCGAAATAACTATAACATATGGTCGTTTTCTTAAAACATGGGCTTTCATCATAACTTAACAAGTTGCAAGGATTTCTAAATCTTAAACATAAGTTTTTAACTATGCAAATTTCCCACTGAACATAAATTTAACTAAACAAAGTTGTTTTGGAATTATCCCTTTGATGTGACATCACTGGATTCGGCCATAACGTCTGGCTGGGTCTGGGGGTGTTACATTTAGTGGTATCAGAGCCCTGTTGCAAAGCTCGGGTTGTGAAATGGGTCATATATTTTGGGTGTTTAGAACAAGTAGATTAAAAAGTTTTTGCAGGATTCTTGAAGTGTGGTTCACCGAGACCTCGACGTCGAGCCAAGTAAGTTTTTCTACTGTTACACTTGTTTAAATTACTGAACTGTATTTAGATATTGGGCTACTTTAAACAATAGGTTCTAAGAGACTAAAGCCTGTAGGAAAATGAAGCCTGTAGTGGATTTACGACTACGAAACAACTTTTAAATTGTTACTTGCATAAGACATGTGCTTTAAATAGTGAAACTATGAACTAATTTCATAAAATTCCTAATTCTTATAATACGAGTATCAATGATGAGCGCTAGAATAGGTGCAAGGGGTCGCGGCAAAAGCCGTGGAAGTGTTAGTGCTGGATCATCAGCATCGGGCCACACATCTGCTGGGGAGGCATCGGCTTCACCAGAGCATGAGATGGTCTAGGAGACAGAGGTTAGAGTGAGGTCACCAACCTCGAGTAGCGGTAACCCAAAATTTGTTACTGATGTGGTGACGCAGCTAGTAAGGAAAGTACTAGAGGAGGTTAAAGAAATTGGTGAAACACTTCGGGTTAGGTGCGTGGACTGTAAGAAAAAAAGAGATCGCAGTTCTCTAGGACTACTGTCTCGCTCTGTGAAGCATGTTAAGGTATGTCCAAACTTTCGGGCTTGTAAATATTGCAGAAGGCGTCATTCGGGTGAATGTTGGAAGAAGTCAGGAGCGTGTTTTAGATATGGGTCTGAGGAGCATCAGGCTCGGGATTGTTCAATCACCATTAAGTCGAGTATGTTTTGAGTGGATGCGATATTTTGGGTATAGAAACTATGTGTGCAATGTTTATTTGTTTCAGTGGGTAGGTTTTTTTTTTTTTGGGTAAGTGTAAAGGGTTCAATTAGAGTTAAAGTTTGTTAGGATTATTTAAATCGAGTGTGGAGCGAAATCATAGTGGTGTCACTTGAGCGGTGCAATTAATAGTTAGTTGGAAATTTCGAGGACGAAATTTCTTCAAGGGAGGTAGAATTGTAACACCCCGAATTCGGGCCTAGTAGAATTGGGCCTATTGGGCTTTGGGTTTTGGATACCAGAGAATTTTTAAGTGAGCGAGAAAATGTGTAACATCCCTGAAAAGGGCCTATGCATTTTCGATTTAATTGTACGAAATGACATGTCTTATGTGTTATGAAAGTATTTTGAACATTTTTTTGGAAACCTGGAAATGTATGGAAATGTTAAGTTTAAAGTGAACATTTTTGGAAACCTGGAAATGTATGGAAATGTTAAGTTTTAATTGAACATTTTTGGAAACCTGGAAATGTAAGGAAATGATTTAGAAATGATTCAAAAGAGGAAAGTGAACATTTCTGGAAACTTGGAAATGTAAGGAAATGTCATAGAAATGTTAAGTTTTTAAGTTTAAAGAGGGGAAATTAAGGCAAGGTGGTCTTAAGAGAAAATGTGTGTAAAATATGACAAACAAACGGGCTTGGAAAAGTGGCCTGGAGATGCCACTTAGGACCCTGGAAGTGACGCCACCAGCATGTGAGGAAGGGCCAAGGATCGAGTCACATGGGAAGCAAAATGAAGTTTTATTTTTTCTTCCAGAAGCAGAGAAGTGGACAGCACTAAGGAACTCAGGGGAGGAGTTTAAATTCTCTTAAAATTTCGGCTAATAGATGGATAAATGATGATTTATCTTTCAAGGAGATAATAAGGGATTATTCTTTAATTTTAAAACTAAGGGATAATGATAAGGAAGAGTGATGGCCAGGTAAGGGAGTCTTGGCCTAGTAATTTCGGCACAAGGAGGAGAACTGAGGCCATTCATTCATTCTCCTTCTCTATTCTCTCTGCCAAATTTTCCTAAGCAAAAATCCTCTCTTCTCTTTTCTTTTTCCAAAGCCGAAATACTCTATGTTCTAGCCGAAAACTTCTTCCATTAAGAGCCGATTCTTTCTAAGCCTAATATCCTTCTCTTTTTATCTTGAAACTGAATACATAGGTGGCTCATAGCCGACTATTCTCTAGGTCTTAAGCCGAATTTTTGAGGACTCAAGAAAAGGGGCTGTCGATTTCTTCAAGGGTAAGATCAAGTTTGATTTCTATTCTTTCCTTTAAGGACTTGTCGAAATTTCAAAGGCTAATTCTTATTTTTATTCTTTAACCGAAATCTTAAGGAGAGATTCGGGATTTTGGCCTATTGTCGATTTCTAAGAGGAAGATATTCGGGATTTCAAGGATTTACGGTAAGTCATGTATTCGGCCAAAAGCCATTGATAATGTTTAAGTAATTAGATTCGGATCTAACATATGTGTATAGGGATTTCAACATCTCCATAGTCAAGTAGTGCTTCGGGATTTAAGATATAGAAGGTAAGTACATTCGGCCAAGGGCCTATTTCGGTATTTAGACTTGTTTCTTATCTGTTCAAACCGAAAACTAACCAAGCTAATGAATCTAGTGGTTAGCCGATTATAAAGAGGAAACACTACAAGTTTCGGGATTTGTTTGAGAAACAAATCAGCAACAAGGTAAGATTTTTGTCACCAAGATCCTTCGGGATTTAATCTCATAACCGAATAGACTTTTACTAAAACATCAAAGTGATTGACCAACTATAGGAATTGAGATTTAAAGTGTTAGATCGGATTTCGGATTCTCAGGAAAGCGTTAAGCGAATCAGGTGTGTATCCCACACTAACTTTTAATAAGATATATGGCAATATTTAATATGTGCATGTTTATAAGAATATGGCTAAAGTACCGTGTTACGGTACAAAGTACTCAGGTACGTTTCCTACTTCTACTAGGATTACGAAATATGTTATATTTAACATGTGAAAAGTGACATTAATGTGAATTTAAGTATGATATGCATAATATGAATAATATGGGGCATTCAGGTTATATGAAAAAGGGGAAGTTAATGTGGTGACTTCGGTCTCACTATCTAAATGTGGTGACCTCGGTCACATTATCTGAATGTGGTAACCTCGGTCACATATGGGCGATGAGCACGTCGACTGCAGCGACTGCCTTCGATGGTGTGTAGCGGATGGAGGGTTGACTTAGTAGTCCCCACGGTGTGCAGGTTGGTACGGGGATGTGTAGCGGATGGCATCTAGGTTCGGGTTGGGGTTGCATCATTATTCTGTTTGTATATGAATATGCCTGTGGTATGATATGGTATGCCTGATTTATTAGATTTTAGTGTTGGTTACACATTGAGTCTGTTGACTCGCCCCGTTGTGGGAACATGTTTCAGGTGATGAACAGTGAGGGACCGGGACGGCAGAACTTGTGGTGGCCATGCTCAGCTTGAAGTTTTATTTAATTTGGGACATTTGATTTTATTTAAGTACTTTATAACTTTTTTTTTGGGTTTTGTTTGATGTAATAAGGCCATAGTGACGATTTTATATTTGTTTTATTTACTATGTCACAAATTTATGATAATTAAAGAATAAGCCAATTTAATTTAAAATAAACTTTAAATATTTTGACACCTGAAATAAATGGGTTTTTAATATAAAATAAACTTGTTTTCAACTCAAGCCCAACCCACAAACAAACTATCTTCAAAACACTCAGTTTTTCAAAGCATTAAAAAAAAAAGAAGAAAATTTTGAACCAGTTTACATCGAGGAACATACCAGATCCGATCCAGGCTCGTGGGCCAGGTTTGGGGTGTTTCAATTTGGTATCAGAGCCCAGTTTTAAACTCTTGGCCTGTGGTCTAAGGCCCAAAACATTTTCAAATCGAGCCTAAATGAGTTTATGGAAGTATTTCTGAAAATAAGCAGGTTTTCTGGCATGGCACCTAAGTCTCCGACCCGCAGTCTACCACGTAAGTACCCCTAACCATCTGTGTGATTATGTGATCTATAGAAGGGTAGAAAAGGAATGGAACGTAGAATAGTATGATAGGTACTTGAACCGTAGGACTAGTCTACTCAAACACAAATACATAAGACTTAATTGCCTAACTAAACAAACCTATGGCTAAGTCAACCGAGTTAGGGTGTGGTAACCCCTGTGCGCATGTCTAGGATTGGATCCGGAAGAGCCTGGTATTTAAGCAGTCCTAGTGACCCACCTCCTCTTCGCAGGAATCCTACCTGGTGCGTAGCTTCGGTTCACCCTAACTCAGAGGGCTCAATAGGTGTGGCAACCTTTATGCGCATGTCTAGGAATGGTTTCAGTGGGAGCTTGGTAATTAAGCAGTCTGTGTGACTCACCTCCTCTCCATTCGAACCCTACCTGGTGCGTAGCTTTGGTTCACCTACGACCAAGAGGACTCACACAAAGCTAAACACGATAACTAAAACCTGAAAGGGAACTAGCCGTGTTTTTATAAAAAAAAAAAACCTAGTTTCAAAACTCTTAAAATTACCTTTTTAATTTGTGAGAACTATTTATACAAAAAATTTTTCCGAAAAATTCATTTATAAAATTACAAAAATACCCCTAGTGGTTGTGAAATTACAAAAAATGCCATTGGTTTATAAAATTTCCAACATACTCACAGTTTTATCAAAATTTTCATCACTTTATAAAATGTACAAAAACCCTAATTTGCAAATTATCAAAAACCCTTGATTTTGGAAAAATTACAACATTGCCCCTAACTTACAAAATTACCAAAATGACTCTGATCTCTAAAATTTCTGCAACATCACCGTTTTGGAAAGTAAGATTCTCAAAAGAACCCTCAAAGTTTTACAAATTTGAAAATACCCCTGAAGTATTAAACTTTACAAATTTACCCTGGTTTATTACCACAATACCCCCTCTCGAGATTCAAAATTACCGAAATACCCCCGAATTTCAAAATTTTCCAAAATACCCCGAGAATTTAAAAATTTAAAAATACTTTTTGACAAAATCACCAAGGAACTTTTTCTTTTGAAAAATTTCGAAAATACCCCTGTAAGACAAATTACGAAAATACCCCTGGGTAGTGGAAAAACAACAACAATGAAAACTACAACGTTTCTCTGAATAAACGAAAGTTCATAACTGATTGATGGATGTATGAATGAAAAGACTGTGTGCATGTATGAATACGAAATAACCACTCCTAAAGTTCTTTTCATAAAACTTCTTCGCGGGTAATCAAGTGAAACAAAGACTAATTCATAAAACTTCTTAATCAGAGCACGATGTTAGAAATGAGCTCTAGAGGACGTGGTCGTCGAGGACGCGGTAGAGGCAGGATGACCGTGTCAGAACCTGTTAGATCGGGTCAAGGGTCTGACAATGAGATACCACCGCCACCACCACCCCCAGCTGTGGGTGTGAGTAGCAAGCTCAAACGGGAGATGATGCTGTATCGCAGGCTGTGCTGCGAGTTTTAGAGTTGGTGGCTGGTGCAGGAGGAAACTCGGGAACTCGAAAGTCAGTACTGGAGCGACTTCGTGCCAACAGAGCTGAAATGTTTCGTGGAGTATCTAGAGTGGCACCCAGTACAGCTGAGTATTGGTTGGAGGCAACTGAGCGCATTATGGATGAGCTCGACTTGACCCCTGAGGAGAAGTTGAAAGGAATGGTGGCACTGTTACGCGACGAAGTGTACCAATGGTGGTTAACTGTTTGGGATGGTGCCACAGTTGAGGATCTGACCTGGGAGTATGTTAAGGAAGCGTATCAGAAGAAATACGTTGAAACCAGGTACACTGATAAATAAAGGAAAGCTTTTCTGGGGCTGGTTCAAGGAAACAAGTCCGCTGCGGAATATGAGGCTGAATTTCTGAGGTTGAGACGGTATGCTTGAGGAGTAGTGGCAACTGAGCATGAGCGCTGTGTCCATTTTGAGGATGGACTAAGGGATGATTTGAGATTGTTGATAGCACCGCCTCAGGAGCGGGAATTTTCTGCTTTAGTAGAAAAGGCCAAGGTGGCCGAGGGAATTAAGGATGCTACAAAGCAGACTATGGATCGGATTAGGCCAAAAAGAGGTTTTGGATCGTCTGGGAAGGTTCAAAAGAGGCCTAGAGTTGATGGGCTGCGAGGTCAGCAAGCTGGTACAGGATGGCAGTATCGTCCTTGTGAGCATTGTGGAAAGAAGCACTTAGGGGAGTGCTGGAAAAAGACGGGAGGATGTTTTAGGTGTGGGTCCAAGGACCATATGCTCAAGGATTGTCCTAAGAAACCAGATGAAAGTCGATCAGCAGCACTGAATGTTAGCCATGTTGGTAGAGGCGGACAGCAGCCTCAACGAGGTCGTGGTTCGAATAACAGAGGTAATGGTGCTGGCAGAGGACGTGGAACACAGGGTAGAGGTGCTGCTAATGCTGAGGCAAGGCAACCGGGTTTGGTTTTTGCGGTTCTCCGTAGGGAGGATAGAGACGCGCCGGATGTTATAATCGATACGTTCTTTATTTATGGCAAGCCTTATTATGCCTTAATTGATGTGGGCTCGACCCATTCTTATGTTGCATGTAGTATAGTGGAAACACTAGGCCTAGACTCTAAACTTTCTGATAGGCAGATGACTGTAGTAAGCCCATTAGGCCAAATTGTAGTGGTGGATAAGATCTTTCGGAGTGTACCTTTAGAGATTCAGGGAGTGAACTTTCGGGCTGATTTAATGGAACTACCCTTTGGGGAGTTTGAACTCATACTTAGAATGGACTGGCTAGTAGAGCACCGGGCCATGTTAGATTGTGCGGCTAAACGAATGGAACTAAGGACCCCGGAGGATGAAGTAGTAGTAATGATCGGAGAAAGAAGAAACTACCTGTCTAACGTAGTTTCGGCGTTAAAGGCTGAGAAAATGGTTAAGAAAGGGTGCAAGGCGTTTTTAGCCTTCGTAAGTGCATTAGATGGAAAAGAAGAAGGTGTCAATGGAGTTAGAACAGTAAGGGACTTCGTAGATGTGTTCCCAGAAGAATTACCTGGAATACCCCCAGATAGGGAGGTGAAATTTGGAATAGACTTGCTACCGGGAACAGCTCCTGTGTCAATCTCTCCATACCGAATGGCGCCAAAGGAGTTGGTTGAGCTCAAGGCTGAAATCCAAGAGTTGTTGGATCGTGGGTTCATTCCACCCAGTGTGTCTCCATGAGGAGCACCGGTCCTGTTTGTAAAGAAGAAGGACGGAACTATACGGATGTGCATAAATTATCGTCAGTTGAATAAGCTGACCATCAAGAACAAGTATCCCTTGCTAAGGATAGACGACTTGTTCGATTAGCTGAAGGGGGCCGTAGTATTCTCGAAGATAGATTTAAGGTCGGGATATCATCAGTTGAAGGTGAAGGAGGCAGATATCTATAAGACCGCTTTTAGGACAAGATACGACCATTTTGAGTTTGTAGTGATGCCGTTTGGATTGACGAACACTCCAGCCGCGTTCATGGATATGATGAACTGGGTTTTCCAACCCTACTTGGATAGGTTTGTTGTCGTGTTTATCGATGACATTGTTGTGTATTCGAAGTTGGAGGAGGAGCATGATGAGCACCTACGGATAGTGTTACAAGTATTAAGGGAGAAGAAGCTCTATGCCAAATTCAGCAAGTGTGAATTTTGGCTTAAGAAGGTGGCATTCTTAGGACATGTAGTATCCGCAGAAGGTATAACGGTGGATCCTAGGAAGATCGAAGCAGTGTTGGATTGGAAACCACCTAGGTCTATGGTGAGATCCAAGTTTCTTAGGTTTGGCGAGCTATTACTGTAAGGTTCGTGGAAGGGTTCTCGTCAATAGCCGCGCTTTGACAAAGTCGCTAAGGAAGGAAGTATCCTTTGAATGGACCTGATAAACAGGAGAGCTTTGAAAAGCTTAAGAAGGTGTTGTGAAGCCCTAGTGTTAATTCAGTGGAGGGGGGAAGGATTTTGTGGTGTAATTGTGACGCTCGTGATACGGGATTTGGATGTGTCCTAATGCAAGATGGAAGGGTAGTCGCGTATGCGTCGCGACAGCTAAGGCCTCATGAGGTTAACTACCCAACCCATGACTTGGAATTAGCAGCAATGGTTTTTGCCCTTAAGGTGTGGAGGCACTATCTCTATAGAGAAAGGTCAGTGATCTATACAGACCACAAGAGCCTTAAGTATTTGTTGACTCAGAAGGAGTTGAACTTGAGGCAGCGAAGGTGGGTTGAATTATTAAAGGATTATGATTGCTCGATAGAATACCACCCGAGCAAGGCGAATGTGGTAGCTGATGCCCTAAGTCGGAAGGTTGTGTCGGATCTAAGGGCTATGTTCGCTCACTTGAGTTTGTATGATGATGGAAGCCTGTTGGCAGAGTTGCAAGTCAAACCCACATGGCTGGATGAGGTGAAAGGGGACGGTTATCGATAAGGACCTAAGTGCTAAGTTACAACAAGTACAGACCGGAGAGACCAGGATTATGGCGTTAATGATGAAGGAGTATTGTGCTACAAAGGAAAGGTCTGTATGCCGAGGAACGAGGAGATAAGACAGAAGATTCTTCGGGAGGCGCATAGCAGCCCTTATGCTATGCATCCCGGAGGCACTAAGTTGTACAGGGATCTAAGAGAACAGTTTTGGTGGCCTGATCTTAAACGGGAAGTTACGGAATTCGTGGGAAAATGTCTGACGTGTCAGCAAGTTAAGGCTGAACACCAAGTTCCATCGGTATTACTTCAGCCAATCGAGATTCCACAATGGAAGTGGCAGAGAATCACCATGGATTTCGTTAGTGGGCTTCCCCTTACGCCTACTAAGAAGGACTCGGTATGGGTAATAGTGGACCATCTGACCAAGTCTCTGCACTTCATCCCGGTAAGGGTTGATTATTCTCTTCAGAAATTGGCCAAACTATATGTAGCGGAAATTGTGAGGTTGCATGGAGTACCGGTGTCAATCATCCCCGATAGAGACCCAAGGTTTGCGTCTCGATTTTGGAGGGCACTTCATCAAGCTTTAGGTACTAAGTTAGACTTCACTACGGCTTTTCATCCACAATCAGACGGGCAGTCTGAACGGGTTATACAAGTGTTGGAGGATATGTTGAGAGGCTGTGTGATGGATTTTCGAGGGAGTTGGGAAGAATATTTGGCTTTAGCAGAGTTTGCCTACAACAACAGCTATCAGGCTAGCATTCGGATGGCACCATATGAAGCGTTGTATGGTCGAAAGTGTCGAACACCTACTTGTTGGATTGAGTTAGGAGAACATCGAGTTTTGGGTCCAGAGTTAGTGGCAGAAACGGAAGAGAAGGTTGAGATAATCAGGGCACAGTTAAAGGAAGCCCCTGATAGGCAGAAGTCGTACGCAGACCTTAAACAGAAGGAAATAGAGTTTGAAGTGGGAGATCAAGTGTTTCTGAAAGTCTCACCTTGGAAGAAGGTGATGAGGTTTGGTCGCAAAGGGAAGTTAAGCCCAAGGTTTATAGGGCCCTATCGAGTACTGAAGCAAGTTGGACCAGTGGCATACCAGTTAGACTTGCCATCAGAGTTGTAGCAGATGCACGACGTATTCCATGTATCCATGCTACATCGTTACCGATCGGATCCATCTCATGTGGTACCAGTTGAAGAAGTGGAGTTAAGGCCAAACTTATCCTACGAGGAAGAGCCAATTCGGATATTGGAATGTGATGTAAAAGTGTTACAGAGAAAGTCAGTTCCCCTAGTCAAAGTATTATGGTGCAATCGTGGATCGGAAGAAACCAAAAGAGGCAATGCAACAGCAATACCCTAAATATTTTAGCTAGGAAATTTCGAAGACGGTATTATTTTAAGGGGGTAGAACTGTAACATCCTGAAAAGGGCCTATGCATTTTCGGTTTAATTGTATGAAATGACATGTCTTATATGTTATGAAAGTATTTTGAACATTTTTTTGGAAACCTGGAAATGTATGGAAATGTTAAGTTTAAAGTGAACATTTTTGGAAACCTAGAAATGTATGGAAATGTTAAGTTTTAATTGAACATTTTTGGAAACCTGGAAATGTAAGGAAATGATTTAGAAATGATTCAAATGAGGAAAGTGAACATTTCTGGAAACTTGGAAATGTAAGGAAATGTCAAGTTTAAAGAGGGAAACGAAAATTTTTGGAAACTTGGAAATGTAAGGAAATGTCATAGAAATGTTAAGTTTTTAAGTTTAAAGAGGGGAAATTAAGGCAAGGTGGTCTTAAGAGAAAATGTGTGTAAAATATGACAAACAAACGGGCTTGGAAAAGTGGCCTGGAGATGCCACTTAGGGCCCTGGAAGTGACGCCACCAGCATGTGAGGAAGGGCCAAGGATCGAGTCACATGGGAAGCAAAATAAAGTTTTATTTTTGCTTCCAGAAGCAGAGAAGTGGATGGCGCTAAGGAACTCAGGGGAGGAGTTTAAATTCCCTTAAAATTTCGGCTAATAGATGGATAAATGATGATTTATCTTAAATTATTTTTCAAAGAGATAATAAGGGATTATTCTTTAATTTTAAAACTAAGGGATAATGATAAGGAAGAGTGATGGCCAAGTAAGGGAGTCTTGGCCTAGTAATTTCGGCACAAGGAGGAGAACTAAGGCCATTCATTCATTCTCCTTCTCTATTCTCTCTGCCGAATTTTCCTAAGCAAAAATCCTCTCTTCTCTTTTCTTTTTCCAAAGCCGAAATACTCTATGTTCTATGAAAACTTCTTCCATTAAGAGCCGATTCTTTCTAAGCCTAATATCCTTCTCTTTTTATCTTGAAACCGAATACATAGGTGGCTCATAGCCGACTATTCTCTAGGTCTTAAGCCGAATTTTGAGGACTCAAGAAAAGTGTCGATTTCTTCAAGGGTAAGATCAAGTTTGATTTCTATTCTTTCCTTTAAGGACTTGTCGAAATTTCAAAGGCTAATTCTTATTTTTATTCTTTAACCGAAATCTTAAGGAGAGATTCGGGATTTTGGCTTCTCATCAATTTCTAAGAGGAAGATCTTGAGATTTCAATGATTTACTGATGAAGTCATGTATTCGACCAAAAGCCATTGATCATGTTTAAGTAATTAGATTCGGATCTAACATATGTGTATAGGGATTTCAATATCTCCATAGTCAAATGGTGCTTCAGGATTTAAGATTTTGAAGGTAAGTACATTCAGCCAAGGGCCTATTTCGGTATTTAGACTTGTTTCTTATCTGTTCAAACTGAAAACTAACCAAGCTAATGAATCTAGTGGTTAGCCGATTATAAGGAGGAAACACTACAAGTTTCTTGGATTTGTTTGAGAAACAAATCGGCAACAAGGTAAGATTTTTGTCACCAAGATCCTTCGGGATTTAATCTCATAGCCGAATAGACTTTTGCTAAAACATCAAAGTGATTGACCAAATGTAGGAATTGAGATTTAAAGTGTTAGATCAGATTTCAGGTTCTCAGGATGGCATTAAGCGAATCAGGCCACACTAACTTTTAATAAGATATATGGCAATATTTAATATGTGCATGTTTATAAGAATATGGCTAAGATACCGTGTTACGGTACAAAGTACTCAGGTACATTTCCTACTTCTACTAGGATTACGAAATATGTTATATTTAACATGTGAAAAGTGACATGAATGTGAATTTAAGTATGATATGCATAATATGAATAATAGGGGCATTCGGGTTATATGAAAAAGGGGAAGTAAATGTGGTGACTTCGGCCTCACTATCTGAATGTGGTGACCTCGGTCACATTATCTGAATATGGTAACTTCAGTTACATTATCTGAATGTGGTGTCTCATAACACAATTATCTGGTGGCTATGCCATGAATTTTATATGGGCGATGAGCTCGTCGACTGCAGCGATTGCCTTCGATGGTGTGTAGCGGATGGAGGGTTGACTTAGTAGTCCCCACGGTGTGCAGGTTGGTACGGGATGTGTAGCGGATGGCATCTAGGTTCGGGTTCGGGTTGTATCATTATTCTGTTTGTATATGAATATGCCTGTGGTATGATATGGTGTGCCTGATTTATTAGATTTTAGTGTTGGTTACACATTGAGTCTGTTTACTCACCCCGTTGTGGGAACATGTTTCAGGTGATGAACAGTGAGGGACCGGGACGGCAGAACTTGTGGTGGCTATGCTCAGCTTGAAGTTTTATTTAATTTGGGACATTTGATTTTATTTAAGTACTTAATAACTTTATTTTGGGTTTTGTTTGATGTAATAAGGCCATAATGACGATTTTATATTTGTTTTATTTACTATGTCACAAATTTATGATAATTAAAGAATAAGCCAATTTAATTTAAAATAAACTTTAAATATTTTGACACCTGAAATAAATGGGTTTTTAATACAAAATAAACTTGTTTTCAACTCAAGCCCAACCCACAAACAAACTATCTTCAAAACACTCAGTTTTTCAAAGTAATAAAAAAAAAAGAAAAAGAAAATTTTGAACCGGTTTACATCGAGGAACATACCAGATCTGGTCCAGGCTCGTGGGCCGGGTTTGGGGTCTTTCTAAATGACAATTGGCATTTGGGCTTTGAGAGTTAATGAATTTGGAGTGTCTGGAGGTGTTGGAGATGTCCTGGGATCAAGTAAGGGTATAGGAAAAATTTTGGTTTAAGCCCCAAGGGAACTGTGAATTTAGTTAGTAGGCCTGTTAAATAAATGAAGAAAAAAAATGACACAAAAGAGCTTGTGGTGTAGTGGCAAAGTGGCACCATTTAGGGAGCAGGGAGGTGGCGTCATTAGCAGGCAAGGGAGTCCAAGGTTCGAGTATTGGCATGGTATTTTATTGGAGTGTTTATTTTACAGATTGGACAGCCAAAGTTTGTGTTGGATTTGAACTCTTGCATTGGAGAGTTCGAATTGATCTTGTGAGATGGTTGTGGAGGAAATTTAGGATGAGATTGAGGAGTTATCAGGGAGAAAAGTTAGGAGCTGAGAAGTGTGAAGAGTTGGAGCCGAATGGGACTTTGGGGGAAGGTAGTTTCGACTTTTGGCTATAAAAGGGGGGTGTCGAATTCCTTTGAGAGGTTCATTGGGTTTTCTATTACTTTTCTTTTCTCCCCCTCATTATGTTTCTTCCGTTGCCGAATTCTTCCATTACTGAAAAACCATCATTCCTTTTTGCCGAAATCCCTATTGGTGTTGCGTTCTTCTTATTTCTTTGAAAGCCAAATATTCCCTTATAATCGAATAGCCCTATCTTTTTCCGATTCCTTGTTGTTTTTCCTCCATCACAAATCAAGTTTTAAAAGTCAGATATAGATCAGTAGCTATCTAGGCCGCAGGATCAAAGGTTGGATTCGGTAAGTATTTAGTCAACCTTCTTTAGGGTGTTTTGGTAAAAGCCGGAAGGCTATCTAACTCTTACTTGTTGTTAACCTTATATTAACAAGGGTAGGGTTCAAAGATCGCAAGCGTGGTAAGGATCGCTAGCAAGTGGTAAGTGTACTCATCTCAATTGTGGATTAGTAAGTGGCTGAATGTAAGTGTGGTTTAAAGAGGTGACTTCTATGGAATATGAGTGACTTGATTTTTGATAGTATATGTGTCGATGCAGATCTAGGGGATATTCGTGCATAGTAGCTAAGGAAGGGCTACTAAAATTGGTGCCACACGGTAAGGTTATGGTAAGGCTTCAGTTTTTGGGTAAATATTGTGGTTAAGTGTGCGACTGATTGGAGATTGGTATTGGTTGTAGGTTCAAGGCTGGGGATAGTGTAGCACGTCGTATTAACTAGGTGCGTACATACACTTCACACACGACAAATCAAAAAAGCCAAAATCCCAAAAAAATGGAATGCCAAAAAGCCGAAAAGCCGAAAAACTGAAAGGTTGGCGCTGGCAACCACACGAGCGTGCGAATATTCAAATGGGAACACCGGTACAATTACCGAGGCCAAGAGAGTGATCTCATGGTCTCGAACCACTATTTGGCCGACAGGGCCAGACGGGGCTAAATGGGCTTACCGAGCTCGTGGGCCCAAATCGGCAAGAGTTGAAATGTGAAATTGAATGATGGTTGATATGGGTGATTGTATGATTTGATTATGATCGGGCCTAATGGGCTACATAAACATGATTGTGCTTAATGGGCTATATGGACATGACTGGGCTTAGTGGGCCTTACGGGATTTTAGAAATGCATGCTAGGGTTTTAATGGACTCTAGGCCTAGTTCTGATAAATTCTTAAATAGCATAAAACTAAAATTTGATAATCAAACATGTCTGCAGACAAGTCGTTAGGTTAGAGTGTGGCAATGTACATATGCATGTGTAGGATTAGATCTAGGGAGAGCTTGGTACTTAAGTGGTCTTAGTGACCCACCTCCTATTCTCTAAGATCCTACCTGGTGCATAGTGTCTATTCACTTTAGCCGCAAAGGACTTGTTGATTGGCCAAAGTTCATAACTAAAACCGAAGATGAAAGAAATTATGAAAATACCCCTGTAGGGTAGAATTACGAAAATACACCTGTAGGGTAGAATTACAAAAATACCCCTGGGTAGTGAAATGACTAAAATACCCATCGATGCTTAATATGTGGAAATGTGTATGTTGCATTCATGAGATATATGTTGCACTTGGGTGGGTTTCATGATACGGAGGAAGATATGTGAGGATCACATAGTCGCTTGACGACCGTGGATCCACCGGTGGCTTTAAGCCCATTATATGCTTAGCAGCCTTACTGCAACGTTTGAGTAGTGCCGCTGTTGGTGCTACATTTGGAGTGTAGGGATGGGTGGGTTGATATTTATATCCCCACAGGAGTGTAGGGTTGGAAGGAAAATGGAGTGTAGGGTTGGATTTGGGATGGGAGCATTGCATTCGTGTGATACTGATGTCATATGAGGTCATTGTGGGCTAAGGCCCAAGACCATTGATTTTTATAGGGCTTAGGCCCAATGTGATAATCGCATGTTGGTTTGATTACCAAGGGTCATACACACTGAGTTTCGAAACTCACACCCTTTTATTTAATGTTTCAAGTGACTCTCACTAGACGACTCGACGTGGAAAAGGACTCGGAGGTGGCCACACTACAAGCTACTTATAAGTTTTTAATTAGTTTCGAATGATTTTATTTTAATTGCTTTATTTTCATTGGGATGTTATAAGGCCTTGTATCCCCAATTTGACTTTACCTTTGGCTTTTATTATTGTTTCAACTGCTTAATTATTAAACTTGAAATAAATTTCTAAAGTTTAACATGGTTTTCAAAATAACTATAACATATGGATGTTTTCTTAAAACATGGGCTTTCATCATAACTTAACAAGTTGCAAGGATTTCTAAATCTTAAACATAAGTTTTTAACTATGCAAATTTCCCACTGAACATAAATTTAACTAAACAAAGTCGTTTTGGAATTATCCTTTTGATGTGACATCATCAAATTTGGCCATATCGTCTAGGCCGGGTCTGAAGGTGTTATAAACTCGATAAAAAATTCATGCATATAAAATTTATCCCTTGATTTTTTTAAACTTTTTAATTAATTTCTCAAGTCAGAATAGGGAATTCTGAAATCATTCTGACCTTGTCTCACTGAAATCCAAATATCTCATCATATGAAATTCTTTTGCTTATTCTGTTTCTTTTATGTGAAAATAGACTCAATAAGATTTAATTTAATATCTTATTAAACCTCTAATTTGATTTTTACCATTTTTGGTAATTTTTCAAAGTGATACAATTGCTGCTGTCCAAACTGTTTTATTGCTACATTTACTCTATCATGTTTTCGTTGTATTAATTCACATTTACACATACATGACACTAAAGTATAACCATAGTTAGCCATGACAATAGCTAGTCATCATCAAAATTTTACAAGTCTTCATTGTAACACTTACTCCATGTCAACCTTACCAAAGTTCGATC
Source organism: Gossypium bickii (assembly GCA_025503065.1). Taxonomy (NCBI): domain Eukaryota; kingdom Viridiplantae; phylum Streptophyta; class Magnoliopsida; order Malvales; family Malvaceae; genus Gossypium; species Gossypium bickii. The sequence continues at coordinate 81,769,290 of CP106713.1, read as the reverse complement.
ACATATCACATACCAGACTCATTTCTCATGAGTTTTGCATATGTACATGTATCATTCCATCACATAACTTTAGCCCTTTTTCCTTCTTTAACATAAACTTTAATTCTTTACCCCGTTGAACCACTTGGAATATCGAAGGATACTCAAAAATTGTCATACACGTAGTAAGATGCCAATGCCATATCCCAGATATGGTCTTACATGGAATCATATGTCGATGTCGAAGCCATATCCCAGGTATGGTCTTATACGGGTTCTCATATATATGTCAACGCCATATCCCAGATATGGTCTTACACGAGATCACATGTCGATGCTGATGCCATATCCCATATATGGTCTTATACGGGATCTCATATCGATGCTGACGCCATATCCCAGATATGGTCTTACACGAGATCATATGTCGATGCCATATGTAACACCTCTTACCCGTATTCAACTCCGGAACCGGGTACGAGGCATTACCGGACTTAACTTGCTTGAACTTCCAACTTTGGGCTTTAAACTTTCATTTCCAACTTCAACTTCTCATCATATTCATAACATTCTTATTATGGGCCTACGAGGCCTTAAACATACATTTGGAAGGTCTTGGAATTAAACGGAAAACTTTTACGTATTTAGAAAAATTTTGCCTAAATAGGGGCCATTCGCCCATGTAGGCAGGCCGTGTGGTCACGCACACCCATGTCCCTAGTTGGTGTGGAATTTATTTCCTAATTCGAACCTACAGGGGTTTTCACACGATCGGACACACGCTCGTGTCCCTCACACAGCCTCGACACGCCCGTGTCTTAGCCAGTGTGCCAAAACTATGGCATTCTGTTTATGATGTCATCATCTCACTATGGTCACACGGCCAAGGCACACACCCGTGTCCTTAGACCGTGTGTTGAATTCAATTCCAAATTTTAGGTGTAGACTTCACATGGCCTGGGAACACTCGACCGTGTCCCTGACCGTGTGTTTACTACTAAGCATACTGACTTGTAAACGTAGTTGACAAGGGGACATATGGCCGAACAACACGCCGACTGACCGTGTGTCACACATGGCCTAGACACACGCCCGTGTGTCTACCCATGTGGACGTTAAAAAGGATATATTCCAAGCCAAATGCCACCTTACATAGCAACCATACTTATATAATCTCATTACAACATAACTCATGACTCTAAGGCACTTCCAAGAACTTAAGTCAAAGCATCCATACAAGCATAAACTTCATAATTCATCATTAATAAATATATATATAAACTCATCAAGTATTGGACCAATTCCAATGGCCATTTACAAAGTGAATTTAATGACATAAATAGCCAACTCTTTGGCTTACAAATACAACATAACAAAACACACAAGTCCTATACATGCCATACTCAAAATAAATCTAACTTTGTTATACCAAAGAGATGTCAATAGTGTGATTTCTGAACTCCGACGTCCCACGATCCTCGATTTATCTTGGCAATACTACAAGGAAAAGGGAAATGGACAAACACACATTCACATTAGTCCATTCAGCTTGCAAGTAAGTTCACACCATGGGAGCAGTTCAAATTCGTTTGTTCACATTTGGAGGCTAATGGAGTTCAAGTGTTCACACCAATTGGGTCGTGCGCCTAAACTGCCATTATTTTGGTGGTTGTTTATTCGGCTGCCCAAAGAAGAATTAAAGGCTGCTCATAACTCTTTAGCTGAACAATCATTGAACAAATTCATCTTAGCTCATCAAGTCAATTAATTAGCTGAATTGGAAGACTAAATAGGCTTCCCATTGGTGTCACCTAGGAATAGGCTTCACCAAAAGACTTGTAATCATTTAGGGAGCTAGTTCAGCTCATTAATAGCTAAGTTTGAGCTGATTGTAAGTGTCCATTCGGCTGGACTTAGCTCAAGTCTATGAATACTTTGTTCATTGCTGGTTGTAAGGACTTTTGATCAATTTATGAACTACTATTATTCTTTTGTGAGAATTCAACTCTCATTGTTCTCTCTTGGACTGAACCGACTTATCAAACTCAGCTTGTGGTGTCATTCCTTCCTTATTTAACCGAACTTATCACTTTCAAAGTGTGGCGTTAAACTATACCTTTGGTTCCTATCTTGCTAGATAGTGGGTCAAGGTTGACCAAGTTATTTCCAAACCATTTTCACCTAAGTCTCGTTTTAAGAATCGGGTCAACAATCATCTTCATTGTTGGTTCACTCTTGGCCTTAGCTGAATCCTTCTATTGGCCAATTCAACTATCTATTAACCCTTGTTTGAACCTATCGTTCATCCTTTTTTTAGCTTATCTTGAAACAAGCCATCCCTTACTTAATTTCACGATCGGGCAAACTACTACGACTCAAATTAACGTCAACCGAGTTCGTATCACTTCCAATGTACAAATCAGAAACTGTCAATCCATATTCAGGAGTACCCAATCAAGGGACATAATTGGGAAGTACACTCTCGAGCCTTGTAACGAGAAACTCACATGGAGCCATTTCGGGAAACTCATAAAGAGCCTATCGGGAAGCTTATCCTGTCTATATAATGGGAAACTCATAATATTTATAATTGGGAAGTTCACACAGAACCATATCGGGAAACACCATATAGCCAATATTGGGAAGTTCAAGTGAGCACTATCAGGAAGCTCACAAAGAGCAAATTAATAGGAAGTTCACAAAGAACCTTTAATTGGGATGCTCATAAGAGCTAAGGTGTGTCCACAATGAATGTAGGGTCACAACCTATCGAGACACTCTGAAGAGCTATTATCGGGAAGCTCATTGAACCATATAACGGGTAGCTCGAGAGGGCTTATAACGGGACGCTCGTAAGAGCTGTGGTATGTCTACAACATATGCTGGACCTCAACCAATACGGGAAATCCTGTATCCATCGACTTTCATTTATTCAAATGGGATTTGATATTTTTTCGGCATTGTCGGATATGTGATCATTTCATACATTTATAATATTTCTACAATCCACATAAACACATTCAATTCAAACATAAAAATATACACAATTTAGTTACACGAACTTACCTTAATAAATGTTCATGTCTGTAAAATCTACTAATTCGACACTTTCTTTTTTCCTCGCTCTAACTCCGAATTTGGTCTATCCGGATCTACACGAGTAAATTTAACATCTATTTAATTAATTCATACTCAATTCAGTCCAATTCACATTTTAGGAAAAATTTCCATTTTGCCCCTAAACTTAAATAATGACGATTTCGTCCATAGGCTCAGAAAACGAAATTCATGCAATTTAATCCTTATTCCAAGCCTAGCCAAATTTTACAAGTAACATTTACATCCCATGTATTTCACAAAATTTAGAACTTTTCCATAAATTTTACAATTTTTCAATTTAGTCCCTAATTCACATTTTCATCAAAATTCACTTTACAAAAGTTGTTTATCTATCAACAACCATTCATTTTCTACCATAAATTTCAAAATTTTAGCATATTCATCTATGGCAAAATTTCTATACTTTGATAAAATTTTAAATTAATCCTCAAAATAACTAGATTAGGTTATCTCGATCTCAAAAATATAAAAATTACTAAAAACGGGACTTGAATACTTACCTAATTTGGCCAAATAAGTTTTCTCTTTCTTTCATTCTCCATGGCTAGGGTTTCCATATTTATTTGGGAAAGATGATGATAAAAATGATTACATTTTCTTTATTTTATTATTTATCATCTTTATTTTTCATTTTTCCAATTTTTTGTTTTTCTTTATTTTATTTTCCATGGATGATTCATCATCCTTAACAACTAGGTATTTTTTAATGGTCTATTTGCCATATAAGGACCTCAAATTTTGAATTCCATAGATATTTAATCCCTTTAGCTATTAGAACTCAACTTTTGCACTTTGTGCAATTTGGTCCTTTATCAAATTAAACATGTAATCAGTAAAATTTCTTTACGAAATTTTTATATGACATTATTATCATAAAATAATATTATAATAAATTTTCTTTTCAGAATCAGATTTGTGGTCCTGAAATCGCTGTTTCGATTTTACAAAAAATGGGCTTTTACACGTTATCTAAAGAAACATATTTTAAATGTGAGGGAAGTACCTTCTGTTCTAATTTAGGTGGCACCTCGACTGACGCTTTTGGTTGGGCATAATCCCTATTCTCTAATTCCAAAGATTCAAAGCGGGATTGCAAATTAAATCCCCTTTGATTATCTTCTAGCAAAGCTATTCATCCTCCTCTTCATCATTTGGAGGGTCTGAAGTCAAAATTTGCTCTAACGGGTCCTCAACAAACTTAAGTTACCTTTCCTTGATTAATTCCTCTAAATTGGACACTGCAGAACAATCATCAATTGTGTTAGGAAATCGCATAGACTTAAAAACATTAAATGCTACCTAACTGTCCTGAACATGCATAGGCAGCTCGCCCTTCTGTACATCAATAAGGGTCCTTCCAGTTGCTAGGAAAGGCCTTCCTAGGATGATTGGCACTTTATTGTCTGCTTCAAAGTCTAGAATAACAAAGTTAGCAGGAAAAATAAATTTGTCTACACGTACCAATACGTCCTCGATTTTTTCTTCTGGATGGGCTAAGGATCTATCCGCTAATTGAAGTGTAACCATAGTAGGTCTAACTTCACCTATCCCCAACTTCCTAAATATTGACATAGGCATCAAGTTACTCGCACCCAAATCACATAGTGCCTTACCACAATATGTTTCTCCTCATACATGCAATTTCATAGAGGTAGCAATAGCACAATCAAACATTATCAATAATAATTTCAAATGCTCAAGATCGTGAAAAATGCACATGTGAGATCCTACCCATACCATCCACTACACACCACGAGTTCCCCAGCACTCGTCTGCCAAACTCCAACGTATTTAAACAAAGCTCGATGTTGTAAAACCACCGATAGTTAATAATGCAGTGAAAGTGCCAAATAAATAATGCGATATAATTGCCAATCCCCTCTGTAGTCCAAATGTAGTGCACTGACTACAAATATATGTAGACTTAATATACCGACGATATTCCACGGAACTCCTCCGTCACAAAATCCCATCCCAATGCACATGAAATATGTCATACAAACTTATACATAATCATATTTCAATACTTTTCACAATTATTCGAGACATGTTCAACATGTCCTCAATAATCACATACTTTCAGAAAAAAGAAGCAGTGTTCCAATTTTAAAATTACCATTAAGATAGTATCTATCAATATCGTTCAATTAACATACTTTACGAATTTCATTGTGCACCAATAGCAACCTTACGTATAAATATCATAGTAAATATTTCATGCATTTAAATCATGCATAAACCTAATATTTCAACATTTCATACCATTCAATCAAATATTCTCATATCACATAATATAATTATGCATAACAATCTCAATTACACATCCATACAGGCAAACTAGGAATTTTCCCAACACATCAATCTTTTAAGGCTCGAAACATACTTGGCTTGGCCACTCGTAAAACTAATATTTTGGGTACTATGCCAAACCAATCAGCAAGCTAATTTATCAAATTTAACATGACATTTATCATTCTCAAACAAATTTTACAAGTGCAACACCCTTTACCCGTATTCAACTCCGGAACCGGGTACGAGGCATTACCTGACTTAACTTGCTTGAACATTACATCTTGGGCTATTAAATTCTCATTTCAACTTAAAACTTCTCATTCATAATCATAACATCCTCATATGGGCCTACGAGGCCTTAGGCATACATCCGAAAGGTTCCAGGATTAAACCGGAAACTTTTCTGCATTTAGAAAATTTTTGCCTGAACAGGGGCCACAAGCCCGTGTGAAATGGAACACGCTCGTGCGGGCAGGCCATGTGGTCACAAACGCCCATGTTCCCAGCCCGTGCGAAATTTATTTTTCAATTCGAACCTACAATGGTTTTCACACGGCCGGACACACGCCCGTGTCAATGGCCCGTGTCCCTCACATGGCCTAGACACACCCGTGTCCTTGTGTAACACCCCAAACCCAGCCCAGATGTTATGGTCGAATTCGGGAATGTCACATCAAAGGCATAATTCAAAATGATTTTGCTAAGTTAAAATTTATGGCCTAAAAGCCCAAAATCCTTGAGTCTTGTTAACTATTGATAACAGACAATTTAATTATTTTAAGTATTCCGAAAACCATGTTTAAACATAAGAAATTTACTCAGGTTTAATAATTAAGTAAACAGTTGAAACAACAAAACTCAAAATCCAAAGTCAAATCGGAGTACAAGGCCTTATTACATCCAACAAAAATAAAGTAATTAAAATCATGTCTTTTGGGACAAATAAGTAAAACTTCTAAGTATCTTGTAGTGTGGCCATCCCGAGTCCTCTCCTACGTCGAGCCGTTTACTGAGGATCACCTAAAACATTTAATAAAAAGGGGGCGAGTTTCAAAACTCAGTGTGTATGACCCTTGGTAATCCAATCAACATACAATTATCACATTGGGCCTAAGCCCTATAAAAAAATGATGGTCTTGGGCCTTAGCCCACAATGACCTCATATCACATCAGTATCACATGAATGCAATGCACCCATCCCAAATCCAACCCTGCACTCCATTTCCCTTCCAACCCTACACTCCTGTGAGGATATAAATATCAACCCACCCATCTCTACACTCCAAAGGTAGCACCAGCAGCGACACTACTCAAACGTTGCAGTAAAGCTGTTATAATGGGCTTAAAGCCACCGGTGGATCCACGGTCATCAAGCGACTATGCGATCCTTAAATCTTCCTCCGTATCATCAAAACCCACCCAAATGCAACATATATTTCATGAATGCAACATACACAATTTCACACATTAAGCACTTATGGGTATTTTAGTCATTTCACTACCCAAAGGTATTTTCGTAATTCTACCCTACAGGGGTATTTAGGTAATTTTGCAAAATAAGGGTATTTTGGAAATTTTGTAAATCAGGGATATTTTGGTAATTCTGCAAATCAAGGGTATTCTGGTAATTTTACAAATCAGGGGTATTTTAGTAATTTTACAAATCTAAGGATATTTTGGAAATTTTCAAACTAAGGGTATTTTGGTAATTTTCAAATCAAGGGTATTTTGGTCCCTCTCGGGTTTTAGTTATGAACTTTGACCCATTAAAAAGTCCTTGCAGCTAAAGTGAACAGACACTACGCACCAGGTAGGATTCCAGAGAAGAGGAGGTGGGCCACTAGGACCGCTTAAGTACCAAACTCTCCCTAGATCCAATCCTTGACATGCATATATCCGTTGCCACACTCTAACCCAGCGACTTGTCCAGGGACTTGTTTAATTATTAGATTAAGTCTTATGCGGTTTAAGAGTTGTTCAGAACTAGGCCTAAAGTCAATTAAACCCTAGCTTACTTCTCTACGTCCCCATGAAGCCCATCAAGCCCAAATCACATCCTTACGGCCCATTAGGCCCAAATCTCATCCATATGGCCTATTAGGCCACAAAAAATTCCAGATCATGTAACATGCATGGCTAGCTCAATTTGTATAACCAACTAAACAATTTCATCAAAGTTAGCCTCAGGGCCCACCAGGCCCATTTAGCCACTTTCGGCTTTTCGACATTGTTGATATCATGTGTGTGTAGTGTTTGTACACACCTGGTTACTACGACGTGCTATACTATCCTTGGTCTTGAACCTACAACCAACCAACCTTCAAACAATCACCCATACTTAATCAAAATATTTACCAAAAGCCAAAGCCTTACCATAACCTTACCGTGTGACACCGGGTTCTAATCGCCCTTCCTTTGCTACTAATCACGAGCATCCCCTTGATCTGCACTCACACCTACACCATCAAAACTCGAGTGACTCATAATCCACATAAGTCACCCCTATAGATCATACTCACAATCGGCCATTTACTTAAACCATAATCGAGTTGAGTACACTTACACTTTGCTAACGATCCTTACTACGCTTGCGATCTCTGAACCTTACCCTTGTTAATACAAGATTAACAACAATGGGAAGTTAGATAGCCCTTCGGCTTTTAACAAAACACACTAAGGGGTTAACTAAATACTTACCAAATCCACTTTTGATATTGCGGCCTAGATAGCTACTGAACGAGATTCGACTTTTAACCTTGACTGATAGTAGATAACAACTGATTTGTGATAGAGGAAAACAACAAAGATTCGGCACTAATAGGGATTTTGTCAAGAGAAGATGATGATACTTTGACAATAAAAGAGTTTGGCTATGAGAGAATTCAGCAAAAAGGAATTCGGCTATAGGAGATTTTGGCAACAAGGCAAGGTATTTTCAGTTGTGGAAAAATAAGGTTTTGGCAAAGAATAGAAAAAGAATGGAAATTTCAGCATTACCTAGGACCCCAAATTCGGCACACACACATTTATATAGCCTATAGCCAAAACTTAGCCACCCCTAGAGTCCAATTCGGCACCATTTCTTCCACTGCTCATCTTCTAATTTTTCTCTATGATATCTCACTTATCCTTCTCCTAAATTCTCTCTACTGATCACTTCTCCTTAGAGTCCCTCTACACGCCACTTCCAGCCTTCTAGAACCATAAAATTAAACTCCAAAATAAAGCTAAGCTAGCACTCGAACCTCAGACCTTCCTGCATGCATATGTCGCCACCTCTCTACACCTTTGTGGCGTCACTTAGCCACTTCACCATAGGCTTCTTTGTGCCATTTTCACTTATTTTTATTTAAAAGCCCACTAATCACAACCCTGATTCCTTAATTAATTAAATTAAGGATCCTCTACCACAAAATTGGAACCCAGAGCTTCTCCTACACACCTAAACACTCCAAATTCATTAAACCTTTAAAGTCGTCATGTCATTTGTCCTTTTATTGGTCACTTAAAAATTATAAGAGACCCAAAGCCCAATAGGCCCAATTCTTCTAGGCCCAAATTCGGGGTGTTACGCCTCACCCGTGTGTGAAAACCTTAGCATTCTATTTATAACGTCAGCAAACTCTCAAGGGGCACATAGCCTAGGCATACGCCCGTGTGCTGGCTTGTGTGACGAATCAAATTCTCGCAGTTTGTTACAGAGGACACACGACCAATCAACACACCCATGGGGCTGACCGTGTGTCACACACGTCCGAGTGTCTACCTGTGTGGACACTTATAAAGCTATTTTCCAAGCCAATTGCCACCTTGAAACATAAACACACTTATACCAACTCAAGCAACACATAACATGGCAATAGTACACTATGAAGAATCAGTAATCATCAATCATACATTTCACATCTTACTCCATCATTTGTATAAACTTTCATCTCATAAAAGTCATTATCAATAAAATATGAAACATGACAAATATTGGCCAATTTCCAATGGCCATTTACAAAATGAGTGTATAACATTAGTAACTAACACTTTGGCTTCCAATTATGACATAACACAAAATGACCAAGTTCCTATACATGCCATACTCAAAATAAGTCAACTTTACTATACCAAAAGAATAATTGATAGTGTGATCTGAGCTTCGATGTTCTTCAATCCCCGAGCTAGCTTGGCGATACTACAAGGAAAAGGGAAAAGAGAAGGGTAAGCATATAGCTTAGTAAGTTTGCATGAATTAATATAGCAACATAAGTACTCATGGTTAAATTCATTCATCTAATAGAACAATAGCAACACAAGTTCTCAAGTGCTTAGGCATAATTACTCATACTCACTCTTACCCATCACATATCACATTATGGTTTCATAACTTGTATTTTACTCATGGTACCTGTACCACTTAGTCACATAATTTAGCACTTATGCTAACTTGAACATAAACTTAAATCATCATCATCCTTAACATAAATAGAACTCATTTTCATCCTTGTATAATTTGGCTCTATATCAACTTTACATACCTAGCTCCTTTTCCCGTGAACTACTCGGAATATCGGAGGATACTCAATCTCATCATACATGTATCACGATGCCAATGCCATATCCCAAATATTGTCTTACATGGAATCACCTTTTGATGCCGATGCCATATCGCAGATATGGTCTTACACAAGATCTCTTAGCTAGATGTCAATGCCATGTCCCAGACATGGTCTTATACGATATCATATATGGATGTCGATGCCATGTCCCAGACATGGTCTTACAGGATATCCTCTTTTGGTGCCGAAGCCATGTCCCAGACATAGTCTTATACGAGACCTTTCTTATTCAATATCGATGCCATGTCCAGACATGGTCTTATACGAGACCTACATTCGGTGCTGATGCCATGTCTCAGACATGGTCTTATACGGGACCATCCTTATCTCATGTCGTGACATAGGTATCCTCATTATTCTGAATTTTCAACCGGAACTTCACATGACATATTTTCATCATTTTCTCATGGAGACATCCTCAGTCAATTTCATGGAAATAATATACATTTCTCATAATAACAATGAATTTAAGCACAATAATATATACATAGCCTTAGTTTCACACAAACTTACCTCGGTACTCAAAATGTGTGTGGATGTTCGATTTAGTCCAACACTTTGTCTTTGCCGCAGTTTCGGTCCGAGCTTTGTGTTTCTTGATCTATAATAACAACTTCAATTGTTTAATACTCAAATTGACGAAATTGACTCATAATTCATACTTTGGGAAAATGGCAATTTTGCCCTAAACTTTCACATAATTACACTTTTACCCCAAGGCTATTAAAATTATTTTCATTCAACTCTGTTGTATTTCAAGCCTAGCCGAATCATTTTCTTAACTACAATAGCCTTTTATTTCCACTATTTCACTCATGTATGACCATTTTTATAACTTTTACATTTTGGTCCTTTTATGCATTTTCATGAAAATCACTTAGGAAAAGATGTTTATCAAACATCAAACTTTCATATTCTTCCATAAAACATCAAAATACATGCAAGTCATACATGGGTAAATTTTTTTGAATATGAATCCTAGCTCAATATATAGCTAGAAATAGCTAAATCAAGTTACGAGAATCTCAAAAATACTAAGAACGTTAAAAATTGGGCTAGGATGCACTTACTATCAAGCTTAGAAGTTGAAGATACCCTAGCTATGGTGCTCTTATGATTTTCGGCCATGGGAGAAGAAAATGAACACAATTTTGACTTTGTATTCCCTTTTTAATCTTTTATTTACCAAATGACAAAAATACCCTTAAGGCCTATTTGTTAAGATGTTTCCTTCCCATGTCTATTTTTGTCCATCTTAACATATAATTGTCTAATTGCTAAACAAGGACCTCTAATAATTTTTATGATGCTATTTCATATTTAAATCCTCTAAAATCTCATATTTTCCAAGCTTTGCAATTTAGTCCTAATGGACAATTTGACCACTAATTAATAAAATTTCCTCATGAAAGTTTCACACAATCATGCAAACACATCATCAGCCTCATAAAAATTATAAAACACATATTTCTACTCCGAATTTATGGTCTCGCAACCACTATTCCGACTAGGCCCTAAATCGGGTTATTACAACTCTCCTCCTTAGGGATTTTTGTCCCCGAAAATCTTACCAGCAAAAAGGTTTGGGTACTGGTTCCTCATAGCCTCATCGGGCTCCCATGTAGCCTCTTCTACCCCATGTCTTTTCCACAATACTTTCACAAGGGCTATACTTTTTTTTCTTAACTGTTTGACTTCTCGTGCCAAAATATTTACCGGGTCTTCGCCATAAGTCATGTCGGGTTGAATTTTAACCTCTGTCGGTGTGATCACATGCGAAGGATCTGATCAGTAACGACGTAACATAGACACGTGAAACATATCATGAATCTTTTCCAATTCAGACGGCAAAGCCAATCTATAGGCTACTGGTCCTATTCTCTTTGTGATCTCATAAGGTCCGATAAAACTCGAACTCAATTTTCCTTTCCGGCTAAACCTGAGAACTTTCTTCCATGGTGACACTTTCAAGAACACTTTATCATCGACTTGAAATTTGATCTCTTTTCGTTTAAAGTCTAACTAGGAGTGTTGTCCATTGGAAGCAGCTTTTAAACAATCACGGATCACTCTTACTTTCTCTTCAGTTTCTCTAACCAAATCGACCCCGTGAATCTAATTTTCCTTGAGTTCAATCCAATATAAAGGCGTTCGACACTTACGCCCATACAAAGCCTCATAAGGCGCCATTTTCAAACTCGACTGGAAACTGTAATTATAAGCAAACTCTACCAATGGGTAGGTACTTTTCCCAGCTGCCCTGAAACTCTAGAACACAACACCAGAGCATACCCTCAGGTATCTGTATTAGTCTCTCCGACTGTCCGACTTTTTGGGGGTGAAAAGCCGTACTAAAATTCAACTTTGTGCCCAAGGCCTCTTGCAACTTTTTCCAAAATCGGGATGTGAATCTCATGTCTATATCAGATATAATTGACAAAGGCAGTCCATGAAGCCTTACAATCTTGGAAACAAACAAGTTTACCAACTTATCAAGTGAATAGTCGACACGTACAAGTATGAAATGGGATGACTTCGTAAGTCTATCTACCACAACCCATACGGCATCTTTCTTGCTCGGTGTTAATGGCAAACCAGTTACAAAGTCCTTAGTAACAGGATCCCATTTTCATTCCGGAATCATGATAGGTTGAAACAAACCCGAAGGTACTTGGTGTTTAGCTTTCACTTGCTAACAAATCAAGCATTTTGACACAAACTCCGAGATGTCTTTCTTCATACTCGGCCACCATTACCATCTCTTCAAGTCGTTATACATTTTGGTGTTGCCCAGATGTACAGATAAACATCCGTTATGTGCCTCGTATAAAATCTTTCATATAAGCTCATCATTCCTCGGTATACAGACTCTGTCTTTGAACATCAAGAATTCATCAGAATTAATTCGAAAGTCAGACTCAACACTCGACTCACACAGAACTCTTTTGACTTGCAAGTCACTGACATCCTTCTGAGCTTCACAAATCTCTTAGAGAAACATCGATCTAGCCCTTAACTCAGCTAGAATAGAACCATCCTCTGACAAGGTCACCTGAGTATTCAAAACCCTTAATTCAAATAGGGATTTTCTACTAAAAGCATCAGTGACTACATTCACCTTTCCCGAGTGGTAATCAATGACTAACTCATAATCTTTTATCAACTCTAGCCATCTTCGTTGCCTTAGGTTCAATTCCTTTTGAGTCATCAAGTACTTTAAACTTTTGTGATCAGTGAATATCCGACATCTTTCACCATACAAATGGTTTCTCCATATTTTCAATGCAAAGACAATGGTAGCCAATTCTAAATCATGCGTTGGATAATTCTTCTCGTGTGGCTTTAACTGTCTAGAGGCATATGCTATCACCTTGCCTTCTTGCATAAACACATAGCCCAATCCATTCAAGGATGCATCGTTGTAGATCACAAATTCTTTTCCCAACTCAGGTTGCACTAGAACTGGAGCCTCTGTCAACAATGTCTTTAGTTTCTCAAAACTCTGCTGGCATTTTTTAGTCCATTCGAACTTTACATCCTTCTATAATAACCTCACCATCGGTGTAGCTATCTTGGAGAATCCCTTGACAAATCGTCTGTAATAGCCAGCTAGGCCCAGAAAACTTCTAACCTCAGATACATTTTTCGGCGGTTTCCAATCAACAATAGCTGAAATCTTACTTGGGTCAACTCGAGTTCCATCTCCCGAGACAATGTGCCCTAAAAATCCAACCTTTTTGAGCCAAAAATCACTTTTTCTATACTTGGCATACAACTGATTATCTCGTAAAGTCTGTAAAATTGTCCTCAAGTGCTCGACATGTTCCTTCTCATCACGAGAATATATCAATATGTCATCAATAAAAACCACGAAAAACTTATCCAAGTATGGCCAAAATATACGGTTCATTAAATCCATAAACACATTAGGGGCGTTCGTTAAGCCAAAAGGCATAACTAAAAATTCATAGTGCCCATACCTTGTCCGAAATGCAGTTTTCGACACATCTGAGTTTTTGACCATTAATTGGTAATAAGCGGACCTCAAGTCTATCTTGGAAAACATAGTGGCTCCCTTCAATTGATCAAAAAAAAAGTCGATCCTTAGCAATAGGTACTTGTTCTTCATTGTTACCTTATTAAGTTGCCAATAATCTATGCATAATCTCATGGAACCATCTTTCTTTTTCACAACTTACTATCACATCATGAGCGGTTAACCAATACATACCAAGAATTATATCAAATTCATCAAATGGAAATAGCATGATATTTGCCTTAAAATAATAACCTCTAATCATCAATGGGCAATCTTTGCATACCTTATCAACTAATACACTTTTGCCTAAAGGATTGGAAACTTTTATCACAAACTCTGTAGACTCAGTAGGCATGCTCATGCTAGATACTAATTTCATGCAAATGTTTGAATGGGTAGACCCCGGATCAATTAAAGTAACAACATTAGTATCATGGAGAAAAAACTTACCCGTAATTACATCAGGGGATGACGCCTCTTCGCGAGCGTGAATGGCATAGGTCATCGCAGGTGCTCTACCCTCAGATCTCACAGCCTGCTCTCTGGGTGTACTCTTACTACTCGTTCTGCTTCCCGAGTTTCTCTGTTGTCTCCCTCTAGTAGTGCTTCCCGCTCTTGCACTCTGAACTTTCTCTTTCTCAACCATCTCAGGGCATTTTCTAATAAAATGATCGTGGGAACAACATTTAAAACAAGATCTCTCATGGCCTTGGCACTCACCGGGATGTCGTCTGCCACATTATGGACATTCGGGTCTAATTGGTCTAGTGTTCCCAACACTAGCAACTGAGGTAGTCTGAGCTTTGATCCTCGAGTACTGCTTACTCTTACTTCTATTTGAAAACCCGGCAGAAGTTGCTGATCGGGTAGGGAAATCTCTTGACTTCTTGGATGAAGATTGAAATGACTTGTTCAATTGTCTCTTTCTTGAGTCACGAGACTCCATCTCAGCTTTTCTTTTCTCTTTCACCAATTCCTCAGCCTTACAAACCCGGACCACTAGCACAACAAATTCCTTCAATTTGAGGACACCAAGAAACAATCTAATATCTTCATTTAATCCGTCCTCAAACCATTTACACATAATGGCTTCAGTGGACACACACTCTCGAGCGTATTTGCTGAGTCTTACAAATTCACGCTCATATTTAGTTACTGTCATCCTACCTTGTTTCAGTTCAAGGAATTCCTTTCTTTCCTGGTCGATAAACCTCTGGCTAATATACTTATTCCGGAACTCTTCTTAGAAAACTCCCATGTGATCCTTTCCTTTGGTACAACCGACACAAAGGTGTTCCACCACTGATAAGTGAAATCTCTCAAAAGAGACATCACACAATTCATGCACTCTTCAGGTGTGCAAGATAACTAATCAAATACCCTGATGGTATTTTCAAGCCAAAATCTTGCTCTTTCCAGGTTATCATCTTTACTAGCCCTGAATTCTTCGGCTCCTTGCTTCCAGATTCTATCAACTAGAGGCTTTTCTCTTCTTACCACTTCTACCACTTAGGGAGCTACTAGGTAGGTTGAGGAATAGTTGGGGTGGTGGGGGTTGTGCATTCCAGGTTCACTTGGACGAACTCCATATACCATGCATTCATCATGTAGAGAAAGGCTTTTCTAGCCTCTTCTCCTCCTCTCTGACTCACGGTCGAAGGTCTATTCTCATTTTCATTCTGCACCGTCCCTACAGTGGAAGCCAGGGCGTTACTTTCTGCATCATCCGCCACAGCTTTATCGGGATCCATTTACTATATGAAAATACAGTTTAAGTCGTTAGGAGTCATCACACAATCATTATATAAATACTCATATGTATGGAATGTATAGCTAGACTCATGCATACACTACGTTAGTTTAAAAATCGACTAAATCTTAGCTCTAATACCACTAAATACCCGTATTCAACTCCAGAACCAATACGAGGCATTACCTGACTTAACTTGCTTGAACATTACATCTTGGGCTATTAGATTCTCATTTCAACTTAAAACTTCTCATTCATAATCACAACATCCTTATTATGTGCCTACGAGGCCTTAAGCATACATTTGAAATGTTTCAGGATTAAACCAAAAACTTTTCCACACTTAGAAAATTTTTGCCTAAACAGAGGCCATACACCCGTGTGGTCACACACTCCCATGATCCTAGTGCGGAATTTATTTTTCAATTTGAACCTATAGAGGTTTTCACACGGCTGGATACACGCCAGTGTCAATGGCTCATGTCCTCACACGGCCTAGACACGCTCGTGTCCTCACCCGTGCGTAAAAACCTTAGCATTCTGTTTATGATGTCAACAAACTCTTAAGGGGCACGCGGCCTAGGCACATGCCCGTGTGCTGGCCCGTATGACGAATCAAATTCTTGTAAATTGATACAGGGGACACACGACTTAGCAACACACCCATAGGGTTGACCGTGTGTCACACATGGCCTAGACACACGCCCGTGTGTCTACCCGTGTGGACAATTATAAGGCTATTTTCCAAGGCAATTGCCACCCTGAAACATAAACACACTTATACCAACTCAAGCAACACATAACATGGCAATAGTACACTATGAAGAATCAGTAATCATCAATCATACATTTCACATCCTACTCCATCATTTGCATGAACTTACATCTCATAAAACTCATTATCAATAAAATATGAAACTTGACAAATATTGGCCAATTTCCAATGGCCATTTACAAAATGAGTGTATAACATTAGTAACTAACACGTTGGCTTCCAATTATGACATAACATAAAATGACCAAGTTCCTATACATGCCATACTCAAAATAAGTCAACTTTACTATTCTAAAAGAATAATTGATACTGTAATCCGAGCTCCGATGTTCTACAATCCTCGAGCTAGCTTGGTGATACTACAAGGAAAAGGGAAAAGAGAGGGGTAAGCATATAGCTTAGTAAGTTTGCATGAATTAATATAGCAACATAAGTACTCATGGTAAAATCCATTCATCTCATAGAATAATAGCAACACAAGTTCTCAAGTGCTTAGGCATACTTACTCATACTCACTCTTACCCATCACATATCACATTATGGTTTTGTAACTTGTATTTTACTCATGGTACCTGTATCACTTAGTCACATAATTTAGCACTTATGCTAACTTGAACATAAACTTAAATCATCATCATCCTTAACATAAATGGAACTCATTGTCATCCTTGTATAATTTGGCTCTATATCAACTTTACATACTTAGCTCTTTTGCCCGTGAACTACTCAGAATATTGGAGGATACTCAATCTCATCATACATGTATCAGGATGCCAATGCCATATCTCATATATGGTCTTACATGGAATCACCTCTTGATGTCGATGCCATATCCCAGATATGGTCTTCCACAGCATCTCTTAGCTCGAGGTCGATGACATGTCCCAGACATGGTCTTACACGAGATCTTCTTTTGGTGCCGAAGCCATGTCCCCGACATGGTCTTATACGGGACCTTCCTTATTTGATGCCGATGCCATGTCCCAGACATGGTCTTATACGGGACCTACTTTTGGTGCCGATACCATGTCCCAGACATGGTCTTATATGGGACTGTCCTTATCTCATGTCGTGACATAGGTATCCCCGTTATTCCGAATTTTCAACAGGGACTTCACTTGACATATTTTCATCATTTTCTCATGGAGACATGCTTAGTCAATTTCATTGAAACAATATACATTTCTCATAATAACAAGTAATTTAAGCACAATAACATATACATAGCCTTAATTTCACACAAACTTACCTCGGTACTCAAAATGTGTGTAGATGTTCGATTTAGTCTAACAATTTGTCCTTGCCTCGGTTTCGGTCTGGGCTTCACGTTTCTTGATCTATAATAACAACTTCACTTGTTTAATACTCACATTAACTAAATTGACTCACAATTCATACTTTGGCAAAATGGTGATTTTGCCCCTAAACTTTCACATAATTACACTTTTACCCCTGTGCTCGTAACATGATTTTCATTCATCTTTATTGTATTTCAAGCCTAGCTGAATCATTTTCTTAACTAAAAAAGACTTCTATTTCCACTATTTCACTCATGTATGACCATTTTTCTAACTTTTACAATTTGGTCCTTTTATGCATATTTCATGAAAATCACTTAGAAAAAGATGTTTATCATACATCAAACTTTCATATTCTTTCATAAAACATCAAAATACATGCATTCCATACATGGGCAAGTTTTTTTGAATATGAATCCTAGCTCAATATATAGCTAGAAATAGCTAAATCAAGTTACGAGAACCTCAAAAATACGAATAACGTTAAAAACGGGGCTAGGATGCACTTACTATCAAGCTTGAAAGTTGAAGAAACCCTAGCTATGGTGCTCTTGTGATTTTCAACCATGGGAGAAGAAGATGAACAAAATTTTGACTTTGTTTTCCCTTTTTAATCTTTTATTTACCAAATGACAAAAATACCCTTAAGGCATTTTTGTTAAGATTTTTCCTTCCCATGTCCATTTTTGTCCATCTTAACATATAATGGTCTAATTGTCAAATAAGGACCTATAATAATTTTTATAATGCTATTTCATACTTAAATCTTCTAGAATCTCATATTTTCTAAGCTTTGCAATTTAGTCCTAATGGACAATTTGACCACTAATTAATAAAATTTCCTCATGAAATTTTCACACAATCATGCAAAAACATCATAAGCCTCATAAAAATTATAAAACACATATTTCTACTTCAGATTTATGGTCTCGCAACCACTCTTCTGACTAGGCCCTAAATTAGGCTGTTATAACAAGTTTAGGACCCACACCTTAATTTTTGCTTTCTCGCAGCACTCTAGTGAATCTTCCAATTTCCCTTAATAAAAATTTATACTATCCTAAACCAAAATTCATTATAAATTCAATTAATTTACCACTTAACTAACTCTCAATTACCCACTTATGGGTTCAAACCAATTTTTGAATTAATAACTATTTTACGAATTCAACTAGTTTGATTATTTACCTTCTATCGATGCGTGTTGTACATACGATCATTCTTCAGCTTTATAGTTGATTAAGGGTGTCTGGGTCAACACCTAATTCAATAATATACTAGAAGATAAGTAGCTAATAATTATTAAATTCCTTCATTTAATCAATTTATAACTTTTACCCTACAACTATGTCGAAACAACAATTAATTTTACGCTTAGCTACACTTACGCTTCCTGATTTGTAACTTTCGAATGCCCAAACTGTAACAGCCCGTTTTTGGTCAAATCAAAACAGTGGTATTGGGACCACAAATTTGATGTCAAAATATTTACTTTATTATTATTTTTAATGTCTAAAGCACGCAAAAATGATTGTGTGAAAATTTTGTTAAGAAATTGTCATTTAAGTGCTTAATTTGACTAAAAGGACTAAATCGCATAAAGTGCAAAAGTGTTGTTCTAGTAGTTAAAGGTATCAAATTCATATGAAATTAAATAGTGGAAGTCCTTATGTGGTAAATATACCATTTTAATTATGAGTGGACAATTATGGGTATATATTAAGCGATTTCTAATGTTTTTAAACAAGGTTAATATGGTAATCTATAAAATAACTTAAGTTAAAATAATAGAAATCATAATTCATCATCATCTTTCCTTCATTCCACCAAAAATTCAAGAAAATAAATAAAAAATAGAGCTTGCTAGGGTTCGACCATTTTGATTGTAACAGCTTGATTTTGGGGCTAGTCAGGACAGTGGTTTTGGAACCACTAATCCAAGGCCAGAGAAATTATATTTTTTATATTATTTTATGTGTTGTATCATGATTGTATGAGTGCATGAAAATTTTGAAAAATTAATTGTAGTGATTACTTGCTTAATTTCAAAAAAGGACTAAATCGCATAAAAGGTGAAATTTGTGTTCTACTAATTTGAAGTGTCATATAGCTAGAGAACCTTAAATTAGAGGTCCTTAATGTGCAAATAGGCCTTTATTAGGTGATGGTTGGCCATAAGGACAAAGAAATGAATTTGGTCAAGGTTTGGTGGCATTAGGTGACTAAATTAATAAAATAAAATAAAAATAAAGAAAATCTATCATCTTTTCCATCTTCTTCTTCAGCCACCAAAAATATCAACAAGAATAGGGGTTTGGAGGCTTGAAATTTTCAGCAACTTACACTCCTTGCAAGTAAATGATTTTGGTGGTCATTCTTGATAATTTTTGTACTTTTGGGACCCTTGTAGGATAATCTAGCTAATGAGGGGACTATTTTGCAAAATGGTTGACAGTCTAGGGTTTTTCCATGTGAGTATTCATGTGTTTACTGAAATGTTACGGAAGAAAATGAATCTTGGTTGTTTAATAAACAACTTTTGTGAAAGGATTTTTCATGAAAACACCTAATAGGACTATTTTGTAAAAGTTATAAAATGGATAGTAAATGTGTGAAATAATTGGAATTGTGAGATGCTATAAAAGAGAATATGAATTGGCTAGGCTTGGGTGTGAGAAAAATAAACACATTTCATTTTACAAGCCTAGGGGCAAAATCATAAATATTGTTAAAGTCTAGGGGCAAAAAGGTAATTTTGCCAAAATAAGAATTTTTGGAGTGATTTGGTTAATGTGGTTATTTAATAAGCTAAATATGTTATTATAGATCAAGAAGAACGTGGAATCAAACTTGACCGAGAAAAAGGCAAGGTTTCAGACTAAATTGCAAATTGACATATTTTGTATCGAGGTAAGTTTATATGAAAATGATACATCCTTTTTACTTATGCTCTTACATATTAATGTATTATGTGAAATGTGAATAAATATTATTGATATCTATTAAAATGAAAGAAAGTGAGGAAATTCCCAGATAAACCTTCGGAATAGAAAAATGATACGGATAAACACCGTCAATAAGTGATTATTGGTGGGCTGTCTGCGAAACCACCGTGTATCTGATATTATTCTGAAGTGTTCATCGAGAAACTTTGACTAAGGGAAATTTCATGTGACTATGTGATGACAAGTGCAGGGTATAAGTGCATGTAAATGTGAGCAATGTTTATGATTTGTATTTGGAATATGGTAAGATTTGAAATGAGTAAGTACAAGTACAAGGTTCTGAATTATTCTTGATTTGTAGTAATGTTCTTGATGGAAAAGTATGTGGTATGATGTTCATTGTTTACATATAGACTTACTAAGCTTAAAGGTTACTCCCTTCTCTTTCCCCTTGTTTTATAGTGTCAAAAAGCTAGCTCGGGATACAGAGACCGTCGGAGCATCACCCACACTATCCACACATTTTGGTATATTGAGATTTATATTGAATTATGGCATGTATAGGGATTTGTTCTTTTTGGTTATATGTCATATTGGTTTAGCCAAATGTGTTGGCTTATGATGATATTTGATTCATTTTGTATAAGGCCAAGAGATGTGGCTCATAATGATTATTTGGATGTAAACCTATTCATATATGCATGTATGTGCCAATGCCATTATGATATGGCCTATGTTCTTGATGGTTGAATGATGATATGTTGCATATGATTATGGATGTTTGATGATGGTGAAGCACTTAGTTATGTTATATTAAGTGCCTTGAATATATATATTTGGATTGGTATGGTTTTGATGTTATGTACATTGGTGCAAGTATGGGTGGCAAAAAGGCTTGGTAAATAGCTTTATTTTGTCCACACGGGTAGACAGACGCCCATGTGTCTAAGCCATGTGTGACACACGGCTTGCCCCATAAGCGTGTGTCCCCTGCACCCAAATTAATGCAAAATAGAATGCTCAGTAGTAAATGCACGGGCACGAGAAATGGACGTGTGTCTCAGTCGTGTAAAAGACACGGCCATAGGACATGGGCATGTGCCTAGGCCGTGTGAAGTCTGCACTTGATTTTAGGAATTTAATTCACCACACAGCCTAAGGATAGAGGCGTGTTTCTTGGCCATGTGACTTTATTTGGTTGATGATGTCATAAACAAAATCTTCCCTATTTTTGACACGGCCTGAAGCACGGGCATGTGATATGCCACACGGGCATGTCCCTTCACCCACACGGGCGCGTGGACCTTTTAGATGAATTTTTTTTCTAAGTTTTCCTAGAAGTTTCTAAAGTTCTCGGTTTAGTCCTGAACTACTTCTTATGTATGTTTTGGGCCTCATAGGCTCATTTAAGGGGTGATATGAATGTTTATGAAAAGTTTTAAATTTGAGTGGAAAGTCATGTCTTGGTTTTGTATGATTGTTTGCACATAAGTCTAGTAATGCCTCGTACCCTATTCCAGCATCGAATACAGGTAAGGGGTGTTACATTGATGCTCAATTATAAGTTCGTTTTTGTCCCATTTTTATTGATTTCTGTGTTTTTGAGATCGTTGCAACTAGGTCTAACCAGCCCAGGGACTATTTTGCAAAACTGTTAAAGATTTTAAATGTTTCCATTGATGAATAAGCATGAGTTTTGAAGTTTATGACATATTTTGAATGTTTGATGATAGTTGTACAAGTTTTGTTAAGTGATTTTTGGTGAAAATGAAAATTAGGGATTAATTTGTGAAAAGTGTAAAATTCATGGTTAAAATATGAAAGAAAGATTCGGCTAGCATGGGTAGGAACCTAATTGCATGGATTTGTGATTTTATGAAATAAGGACTAAATTATAAAAGTGGTGAAATAGTAGGGGCAAATGTGTAAAAGTGCTTTAAAGTGTGTTTTGGACTAAGTTGAATAGAGGAATTATTAAATAAGCTATATTTGATATCATATAGATCAAGAAAAGTGAAACTCAGAGTTTGATCGGGGGAAAAACAAAGTACTCGTGTAACACCCCAAACCCGGTCAAAGCGCTACGACCGAATCTGGCATGTTACAGGGAGGAAAATTTAAAAAAAACCAAGTTACAAATCATGAGTTGCGAAAGAGTTTGCGTATTAACTCACCTTTGGTGAAGATTTAAAACAATGGCCCAACTTAAGCCGTGATACAGATCAGGTTTCATAATCCCAAGTCCAATTTTAAGAAAGATTTTATTGAGCGATCAATTGAAACCAATGTGGCATATTAGGTTGAAAATTTGAGTTAATTTGTTACTAAAACCTGATCTCAATTAGCCAAATTACGACATCTTAAATTCAAGGGTTTTCAGTTTTGAAAACACCCACTTAGATAATTCATTAGGCATGCCATAACATTTGAAATTAATAAAAAAAACCAAATTAACGTTTAGATGGCCTTATTACAATACCCAAAATCCAAATTAAAATAGTAATAGTCCAAAATAAATCTTAAAGATGAATTTACTTAAAACATTGTGCATGGCCACCTTGAGTCCACCTAAGCTCCATATCCGCGGTCTAAGGATTACCTGAAAAATTTAGCGGATGGGGTGAGTCACCGAGACTCAGTGTATAATTCTCCGTCTAAAAGAGTTTTGGGCTCTCACACAAATCATATATTAAGCATGTATGTACTGCAACCCAACCAACCTATAATCCATCTTCCATATCTCCAGAATCTACCCAATATCTGTGGCACCTAGCCACTGGTGGTACCTAACCACTGGTGACAAAAGTTACAAAATGTATATGTGTGGGGCCAACCCACTTGTGGTACGAAACCACTGGTGACAATCCCTAATATCAATACGTGGGACCAACCCACTGTGGTACCAAACCACTGGGACGAGTCACAGAAATTATATATGTGGTACCAAACCACTTGTGGTTCCAAACCACTGAGACTTAGTCACAAAATATAGTATGTGGGGCCAACCCACGTGTGGTACCAAACCACTGGTGACAGTCTGAAAATCATGTTTCTCCCTCTTCACATTGTTCCCCAAATCCATGCTCATGTTTAACAAATATTATGGTATGGTCATGCTTTTGAAATATAACAAGTAATCATCTCAGCCAAACTTGCATTAGATAATAACAGAACACAGCAAAACTTACCCGGAGTCCTCGATCTTACCCACAAGGGTACCTTAGTGATTCATGCCATCACTTCGGCATTTGCCAACAAGTTTATAACATACTTAAAATAAAAAGTGTGTGAGAGTTACACACCTAATAACACGTAATACCACACTCTCTATGTCGACACTATCGCTAATCGGAACTACTGCTATCTGCCTACGACTCTGCTCTGAAGCCGGCCCACAACCCAGTGGCCAATCTGGGACAGCTGACATCGCTCGCTTCTTAACCTTGGGGGCTGGGTTTACGGGTCCAACCCCCTCCTTAGAATTGCTGGCATTTGGGTCCATGGAATACATCTTGGTCAGAAGACCGACTTAAAACATAGAATAAGATATGAGTAGAATTATGCGTTTAGCTGAATAGATCTCCTTACCTAGATCGATAGAAGTTGAAAGTTTTAGGCTTGGTTCACAAGTTGAGTGAATCCCGAAAGTCTCTAAAAAGAATGCGAACACTGACTCCACCTATATTCGGTTAAAGCATCCAAATCATTAAGCCAATTAGCCATTCAGCTTTGGCTACCAAAAACTGAAAGGGGGATAAAGAAATATGAGAAATCGCCTCTTACCTTGACACAGAAGATTCGAATGGCACCTAAGAGAAACCGACACAAGAATAACTGTAGCGAAGGTTCGACAATAACAGGGAAGAAGATAAAATAATCGAAAGAGATAACAATAAAAGAACTACAAATGGGACTTAGGAATTTTCGGCTTTTGAGAAGAGATCAAAAGAAAAGATGAAAATGAAAAGGCCATGAAGATTCGGCTTGTAGAAGAAATCAGAAAAGAGAACTATGGACAAGGGACATCCGGCTATAGCATAGAAAATGGAGATGAGAAGGGGTTAGGGGTTTCGGCTTTTGAGAAAGGAACAATTAAGAGAAGGAGAATAGAATGAAATGAAAAGAAGTGTTTGGAATAGTAAAGAAGAAGAATTTCGGCAAGACTTGAGTAAATTTAGCTTTAGCAGAAAATGAAAGAGAGAATGGAAGGAAACCCCAAATGCCGAAAATGGGAAGAGAACTCTCACTTGACAAATCAAAATTTTGGCACACCCTAGCCACACAAAATCCGATTCCCCTTCTACTATGAATTTGAAATTCGGCCAACACCAAGCTCACCATGCCCATCCCTTTCTTTTCTCCTCAAAATCCTCCTGATCACCCGTTTGAAATATTTTGAACACTTCAAACTCCACTTTTTCCTCTCTGCCATTCAATCAAATTATTTGACTCAGTCCACTCCTCTATCCTGAAGTGTCCCAGTCGAATCCTGCCTCTGCTCCGCCTGACGCCAAAAAGAACTCCCAAAAAGCGCTCATCGTGACTTGAACCTGCTCCCTCTCCTCCTCCCCGTGGCATCACTTACCAGCATCTTAAGTGGCGTCTCCTTGCCACTCTGCCACTCCTTTTCTTGTGTCAACCATCCACCAACATAATCCCTTAAGTCCAATCCCATCCAGCTCTCCCCTAAAGTGCCCAAAAATAGAATTTTACCCAAGACTTCTGCTTAAGTCTGAACCTTTCCTGGACCCCCAAAACACTCTAAACTAGCATATTAAGCATAGCATACATACAGAAACATATCAAATGCAAAGCCCCCAATTCAGGATGTTAGAACTCGACTAATCAACTTATTTGCCGTTTTACATCTGAGGTAAGTTCGTATGTAATAAGCATTGTTATAATTATGCTTTAAATGCTTTGATATTGCATAAAGTGTGTATACAAAACTACAGTCCTGTTTGATGATGATTTGACTATGTATGACACTTAGTTTGCGCGACCGAGATAGCTTCGGCTATGTATAGCACTTAGTGTGCGTGATCGAGATAGCATCGACTATATATATATTGGCACTTAGTGTGTGAGATTGATATACTTCGGCTATTTATTTGGCACTAAGTGTGTGAGTTTTTTGAGTATCCAATAACATTCCGAATGGTTTAACAGATATGTCAAAGATGTGAATGAGTATGAATTAAATACGGGAAGGTACAGGTATTTACATGAACTGAGTAATACATTGAAATGATGAAAACTTATGGAAATTAAATCTAATTTGGTTGATGCAAATGTGGTAGGTTGGTGGTTCATTATGAGACATGTTATGTTATGTTTTTGGCTTAATTTGAGTTAATATGACTAGCTGATATAAATGCTATACGAAGTTACTAAGCTATAAAGCTTGCTTTGTGTATTTCTCTGTGTTTTATAGTGTTTTCAAAGCTAGCTTGGATTCGGGGATCGTCGGAGATATCATCACACTATCCAACTATCATTTAGTACTTTTTAACTTTGGGATTTTGGTATATGGCATGTATAGGGATTTTGGTCATTTTGATATATGTGATGCTTTTGAATTTAGCCATTTGAATTGGCTTGTAAATATCTAAGGTTTGGTTTGTATATATGTAGCCATGTAAGTTGGCTTAAAATGGTGAATTTGATGATTCATATAAATGTGTAAATGTCCTTTGTTTGAGTTTGGTAATTGCCCTATAAATGTTAGTTATGATGGTATTTGACGCGTGATGAAAATAGGTAGGGTGAATGTCAAATGGTTGATGAATTAGTAATTAGTATGCTTATGACTGTAGGCAAATTTGATGCATGTTTGGAAATGACTATATTGATGATGGAAAAAGGCAAAATTTGGTATGTATTTGGATTGCATATTGTAGTATTGTGAGCATTGTATTTTTGGGTATTGAAATGGATTAAATGATGCTTGGTTGAGGTTGATTGAATGCTTATTTATGCTATATATTGGTGCATTGAAGTTTGATATAGGTGTTTCAAGGTTGGGTAGCAAATTGGCTTGGTAAATAGCCTATTTTTGTCCACAAGGGCGTGTGTCTCAGCCGTGTGCGATACACGGCCATGTACACAGCCGTGTGTTCCCTGGTGTTGAAATTAAAATCAAGTCAGTATACTCCACATGGCCTCACACACAGGCATGTAACCTGGCCGTGTGGCATAATCAGTATACCCTACAGGTTTGGCACGGCCTAGCACACGGCCTGGCACACGGGCGTGTATGGCCATTTGTAGGGCGTACGGGCTAGCCACATGGGCGTATGTGTTGGTCGTGTGACCCAAGTCAGAGAGTTACATGGGGTAGGACACGAGCTGGGACATGGCCATGTGCTCCCATTTCGAATGTCCACACGGCCTATGACACGGGCGTGTCTGTTGGCCGTGTGAGATACAAGGGTGGGCCGCACGGGCGTGTGTCTCCTGTTTCTGAGAAAATTTTCTAAGTGTTTAAAAAGATTACAAAGTTATCAGTTTAGTCCCGAACCACTCCCAAAGCATGTTTAGGGCCTCTTAGGCTTGTATTAGGGACAAATTGATTGAGATTGAATGATGAATGCATGAATTGTGAAAATGTATGCTAAGTGAATCTTTAATTGTTTTATAAGCCCGGTAATACTTTGTAACCCTATTCTAGTGTTGAATACGGGTGAGGGGTGTTACACAAACAATCAAGAACTTTTTTCCCTAATTAACATGGGTTTAATATCTGATTAGGAGAGTTCAAGAACTCAAATTATGGCTAGAATTAAATGTACAAGATTCAAGAAACAAAACAGGCCCCTATTCTACACATAGGCGCACACAGTACCACCCATGGTGGCCGAAATTGGGGCTGAATTTTAAAATGCATTAAGACCTCATTAAATCTATAAAAATCCATTTAAAAACATTTAAAATCTCTCCAATTCTAGATTTGGAAATTTTGGTTTTTAATTGACAAGATTAACCAAGAAATTGAGGAGAAAAAAGATTTTACCCAAGCTAGTTGAGAGAAACGAGAATGGAACCTTCTTGGCAATGTTTGGGGTCAGTGTTTGAGTTCAATATTTCAGATTTAGGACTGGCGTTTTTGGGGAAAAACTAAATGTAACCCCTAAATCTGACCTAGACATTATGGTCAAATCGAGAAGACCAAATTGGACACGTTGTATCAAACCTACCCTAGCAATAGTTAAAAACCTTCTAGTAATTCCTTTTATAAAATTGTGGTTTCTATTGTTAGCTTTGGGAAATGTTCATTTTCTTAGTCCAACCATGCATAGGTCAAATTAGCAAATTAGGTGAGTTTTTGTAAAACCTTATTAACGGTGTTGCCTTTGAAAAATCATTTTGTTATCTTCTTAGTACTAAAAATGTACCATTACTAGTCAAATTATTAATTTAGCCATATAACATACATAGTCCATTTCAACAAATTTATAAAAAATGTGTATCTATACCAAATATGCGTGTCATGCATGCATGAAAAACCTCAAAATCTCAAATAGTCCCAAACCACAATTTAAAGAAACTTTTTTAAGATCAAATGAACCAAAACCCTAAAATTGAGAAACAAAAATTGAAAGAGGAAGAAGAGGGGAAAAACGTGACAATGAGTATGGAAAAGAACATGAAAAACTTCATATTTTTAAAAAATAAAAAATAAATAAGTATTTTAAAACTTAAAAACAAATCTAAATTAAAAATATTTCCTCAAAACACACATGAGGATTCGAATCCAAAACCCAAAGGTAAACTAACACACATCCAACCACTGAACCAACAAGCTCATTCTGACACTAAAACGCGGAAATAAACACAATTGCTCAAAGTACTCGTTGACCCTAATTACAACCTCAAAGCTTCTATTCCCAAATTTCGGGATGTTACAACTCACCTTTCCTTAAAGAAATTTCATCCCTAAAATTTCCAATAACAGAACCGTCATCTAAACACAAGTTCAACCACTACGCTCCCACTGCACACTCTAATCCCAAAGCACTACCATAGTAAACTTAAGTATAAAATATCAAACACCTACCCAGAAGACTTAATGGCTGAACCAGACCAATTCCTTTTCTATCACAGACAAAAGACACTAGCCAATGAGTAAACTTACAACCATACCTGTCTTAATATTGCCGAGGATATTCCCTAATCTGATGCTTCCTGGACCCGCATATGAGGCACGCTCCTGACTTTTTCCAACATTCGCCCAGATGAAGCTTCTTACAATGCCCACAAACCAAAACGTTCGTGCCATTGCTAGAACCTTCGATGTTGCCTTTTTTGTCACTAAACTGCGACCTTACACGCTTCGCAGACCGAGGCTCCAACCCCGAAGAACTACGATCTCTTTTCTTCCTACAATCCGCACACCTCCTTGAACCATCTCTCTCAATCTCTCTAAACTAGCCTCGAACAGTTTCTCTAAAACTTATCTCACTACCCTAGTCAACGCCTCCGTACCAATCTTTGGATTATCGCTACTCGTAGCCAGCGAAACTGCATTGACTTCTGACTCCAGAATAGATACACATCCCAGAGAAGCCCTCACAATCTCACTTATCCTCGGAATCCATATTGGTCTTGTAACTAAACTTAAAAGATCTACAATTTTCAAAATAAAAAACAAACATAAATATCTAAACATTACTATTCTAATCTTACGAAACTAATCTTACATTCCCAGAGTTTCACACGGACCAGCATCGGAGTCTAAGACATTCCATTTTCAAAAAATATTTTTCAAAACACTATGTTACAGTTTCTAAATTTTTTTAAAAAAATGAACACGGGCGCACACGGATACATAAAAACACAAGCCAAGTTTTTTACAAACCTGGCTCTGATATCACTAAATGTAACACCCTAAAATCCAGCCCAAAAGTTTTGACCAGTTCTCGGAGGTTACATTGATCACTGAAGTGATCTAACAGCAATTTTACAAAAGGAATTGTTAAAATCTCATTTCGAACACAGTTTGCTAAATTCAAACTAAATTGCTTAACATTTAAGGAATCAAAATAGTATTTTTAAGTTACGTTAAAAAATTCAGAAATATAAATCCACAGTTTAAAAACTTTAGTCCTATTAACACTTTATGAGAGTCCAAAATAAAATTTATACCACAGTTCATATAAAACATTTACAGTCTGAAATAGTTTAAAATAATTACGAATTGATGAAAAACTTTATTAGCTTGATTCAAAACGTATCACTCTGAGACCTCTGGCATGCCCAGTCCAGCTTTAGAACACGAGGGTACCTGAAAGGGTGAAAACTAAGGAGTGAGCTAAGTGAGCTCAGTGTGAGTCTGAAATCAGAACAAAAACATCAGATAGAGTATCCAAACGAATATTTGATATTGCACACAAACAGAGAATGAACAACTTATATCAAATAATAAGTTAAAAATTCTCCAGTACAGAAACACGTTGAACTATTCAAATTTGTTATGCAACTAATCTCGCAATCATATAGACACACTTATAACCAAATGTGAAGTGAATGCAAGAGATTAAAATCCCACCATTCCAACCGAGCACCACTTCGACCACCCTGCTGTAACGCCCTGAATTTTGGGCCTAGATGAATTGGGCTTTGGGCTTCGGGTCTCATAAAATTTTTTAAGCAAGAAAATGACAAATGACACGTTGGCTTTAAGTGTTTAATAAACTTGGACTGTCTAGGGGTGTTGGAGAAGTGCTGGGTTCAAACTTTGAGGAGAAGTAATTTTTAATTAAGTATTAAAGAAATCAGGGAGGTGAGTAGTTGGGCTTTTAAATAAAAATAGGGAAAAATGGCATCAAAGAGCCTTGTGGTAGAGTGGCTAAGTGACTCCACTTAGGGTATAGGAAGGTGGCGTTATGGACTAGCAAGGAGATCCTAGGTTCGAATTCTAGCTTAATATTTTTAGGAGTTTAATTTTGGCCTTCTAGAAGGTTGGAACTGGTATGAGGATGGACTCTAAGGAGAGTGATTAGAAGAGAAAATTAGGAAAAGGATTGGGGAGATATCATGGAGAAAAACGAGGAGATGATATGGGGAAGAGTTGGAGCCGATTGGGACTTTTGGGGGGTAGGCAGAGTTTCGATTTTGTGTATAAATAGGGGGTGCTGAATTCCCTCTGTGCTATTTCGGCAATTGGAATTCCCATTGTGCTATTTCGGCAACTATAGTGCTCTGTCGAATTCTCCTTCACTTTTCTTCTGTTCTAAACCTTACCTCTTCCTTATGTGTTTTCTTTTCTTCTCTCCTAAAGCCTTAAATCAAATATCATTCTCTTCTTTCTCCATTACTTGTGCCATCCCACCTTCATCTCAATTGTTGGGGACCAAATATTCGTGACTTCAAAAGCCAAAAACCTTTGCTCTTGGAGCTGATTTCTTCATCGCCCCAAACCTTGTGCCGAATAATCTAGTGGCCAAATCTCTGTCGTTCTATCATCATTCCTTTGATTTTTGGTGGATCGGATCTTGGAAAATTGGAATCAAGCTTGGATCTACAAGTCTCTGCGGAAAAGCTATCCATACGTTTCGGCTTTTGGGTAAGTGTTCTTGATTTTGGGATAAGTTGGCTGAATAGTCTATAGTAAGTGAAAAGGGTGACTTAAGTGGATACAAGTCACCAATTATTTTGTCTTTAACGATTAAGATTGATGCAAATCTAGGGGATATTCGTGAGTAGTAGCTAAGGAAGGGCTATTAGGACTGGTGGCACACGGTAAGGTTAAGGTAAGGCTTCAGTTTTTGGTAAATATTATGGTTAAGTGTGTGATTAATTGGAGGTTGGTATTGGTTGTAGGTTCAAGGCTGAGGATAGAGTAACACGTCTCATTTACCAGGTGTGTACATACACTTCACACAAGACAAATCGATAAAAGCTGAAATCCCCCCAAAAAAAAATCAGAATGCTGAAAAGCCGAAAGGTTGGCACCGGCAACCACACAAGCATGCAAACATTTGTGTGGGAACAACGATACAACTATCAGGACCAAGAGCGATCTCATGGTCTCGTGCCACTGTTTGGCCAACTAGGCCAGAAGGGGCTAAATGGGCCTATTGAGCTCGTGGGCCCAAATCGACAAGAGTTGATATGTGAAATTGAATGATGGATTGATATGGATGGTTGTATGATTTGATTATGATCTGGCTTAATGGGCTACAAATATATGATTGGGCTTAATGGGCTATATGGACATAATTGGGCTTAGTGGGCCTTATGGGATTTTAGAAATGCATGCTAGGGTTTTAATGGACTCTAGTCTTAGTTCTGATGAATTGTTAAACTGCATAAAACTTAATTTAATAATCAAACATGTCTGTGGATAAGTCGCTAGGGTAGAGTGTGGCAATAGACATATACATGTCTAGGATTGGATCTAGGGAGGGATTGCTACATAAGCGGTCCTAGTGACCCACCTCCTCTTCTCTAGAATCCTACCTAGTGTATAGTATCTGTTCACTTTAGCCAACGAGGGCTTGATAACGGGCCAAGGGAAGTAATAGACCCATGAGAAATGATTGAAATGCCCCTAAGGGCAAAAATGATTAAAATGCCCCTCTGTGTTGAATGTAAGATTTATGGATGTTACATGTACATTTGCTGCATTCATATGATATTCTGTTTAGGTTGCATATAGGTTGGGAATTATGGAACGGAGGAAGTATAAGAGGATCGCATGGTTGCTTGACAACTGTGGATCCACCGATGGCTTTTTAAGCCTATTGTATCGGATGGGTGGGTCGATTTAGAAATCCCCACAGAAGTGTTTTGGTTAGACAGAGACGAAGTGTATTGGATGGATTATTTGGGGAGGGTTTGCATTGCATTGCATTGCATGTATGATATTATTATGTTATTATTATGACATGTATGTTGTTTGTTTGACGAGGGTCATACACACTGAGTTTTCGAAAACTCACTCCCTCTTAAGAACTGGTAGCCTTGAATTATTCCAAATGCATCAAGAACAGGTCATTCTCTTCCAAACCGACTTGGACTCTTAAGAACCCTAATTTTTCAATTTAGTTTACTTGTTCTTTCTTACTTATGCAATATGTCTTAATTGTTGCCCTTTTAGTAAATTAAATCTAACTTGGATTGTTGCATTTTAAGGTTTAGGCAGAATCCAAGTTTCTTTATTCATCTAGAGCCCTAGGTTAAATTCAGCAACTTGGACAAACTTGCCATCCTATTCCACATGTGTCCTTATCAATTATTCAAATACGTTCTTAGTCAATTGTTTTCTTTTTCGATATCCTTAATTTAATTGGAATTCGTTGAGGACAAGTTTTCTTCATGAACCAACTTTGACTCTTTCGAGAACTTTACTCTCACTCGGTTTACATGACCTTTTTCTATCACGATCAATTGATTTTATTTGTTGCTCTTTCTTTATTAAATCTACTTGGTTGTTTGTGATAGGACGCTAGCAGAACAGGATGAAAAGTTTGTCAATCTTGCGAATTTGACTTTTGGCTATCGACGAACAAATGGAAACTTGGAGTTTGACTTAACCTTAAACGCAAACAAACCCAGCAAGAATTAATGGAACACCCTTCACCCGTATTCAACACTGAAATAGGGTTACGGAGCATTACAGAACTTATAACACATATAACCGTATTTTTTTCTCATGCATTCAATCAGTTCATACAATCATCATTTAATCTCAATCAATTTGTCCGTTATAATAGCCTACGAGGCCTTAAAAATGCTTTAAGAGCGGTTAGGGACTAAACCGATAACTTATAAAACTTTTACGAAACGTTGAAATTTTTCTCAAAACAGAGGACACACGCCCGTGTGTCTCACTCGGCCACCAGACGCGCCCGTGTCACAGGCCGTGTGAAAACAAAGGGTACATATTAACTTGAGCCACACGGCCAATCACGCCCGTGTGTCTAGCCTATATACCCTTCGAAGTGGCCACACACACCTGTGTGCCAGGACGTGTGCTAGGCCGTGCCAAAATTGTAGGGTATACTGACTTATGCAACATGGCGAAGTCACACGCTCGTGTGCTAGATCGTGTGCCAATTGGGGGTATACTGACTTGTACTGTAATAGCCCGATTTAGGGCCTAGTCAGAATAGTGGTTGCAAGACCATAAATCTGAAGTAGAAATATGTGTTTTATGATTTTTATGAGGCTTATGAGGTGTTTGCATGATTGTGTGGAAATTTCATGAAGAAATTTTATTAATTAGTGATCAAATTGTCCATTAGGACTAAATTGCAAAGATTAGAAAATATGAGATTCTAGAAGATTTAAGTATGAAATAGAATCATAAAAATTATTAGAGTCCTTATTTATCAATTAGACCATTATATGTTAAGATGGACAAAAATGGACATGAGAAGGAAAAATCTCAAGAAAGAGCCTTAAGGGTATTTTAGTCATTTGGTTAATTAATGAATTAAAAAGGGAAAAACAAGTCAAAATCTTGTCCATCTTCTTCTCCCATGGCCGAAATTAACTAAGGAATACATAGCTAGGGTTTGTTCATCTTCCAAGGTTGATAATAAGTGCATCCTAGCCGTGTTTTTAATGTTCTTCGTATTCTTAAGATCCTCGTAGCTCGTTTTAGGTATTTCTAGCTATATTTTGAGCTAGGGTTTATGTTCAAAAATTTACCCATGTATGACAGCATGTATTTTGATTATTTATGGAAGAATATGAAAGTTTGATGAATGATAAACATCTTTTTCTAAGTGATTTTCATGAAAAATGCATAAAAGGACCAAATTGTAAAAGTTATAAAAATTGTCATACATGAGTGAAATAGTCGAAATTGGGGGGTTGTTTTAGTTAAGAAAATAATTTGGCTATGCTTAAAATACAAGAATGTTGAATAAAAATCATTTTACGAGCCTAGGAGAAAAATGTAATTATGAGAAAGTTTAGGGGCAAAATCGTAATTTTCCAACGTATGATTCATGAGTCAATTTAGTCAATGTGAGTATTAAACAAGTGCAATTGTTATTATAGATCAAGAAACGTGAAGCCCAGACTGAAATCGAGGCAAGGACAAAGTGTTGGACTAAATCAAACATCCACACACATTTTTAGTACCGAGGTAAGTTTGTGCGAAATTCAGGCTATGTATATGTTATTGTGCTTAAATTACTTGTTATTATGAGAAATGTATATTGTTCCCATGAAATTTATTAAAGATGTCTCCATGAGAAAATTATGAAAATATGTCAAGTGAAGTCCCAGTTGAAAATTTGGAGTAGCAAGGAGACCTATGTCACGACGTGAGATAAGGACGGTCCCGTATAAGACCATGTCTGGGACATGGCATCAGCATCAAATGTAGATCTCGTATAAGACCATGTCTGGGACATGGTATCGACATCGGATAAGGAAGGTCTCGTGTAAGACCATGTCTGGGACATGGCATCAATATCGAGATAAGAGCTCCCGTGTAAGACCATATTTGGGAGATGACATTGGCATCAACAGGTGATCCCATGTAAGACCATATCTTAGATATGGCATTGGCATTGTGATACATGTTTGATGAGATTGAGTACCCTCCGATATGCTGAGTAGTTCACAAGCAAAAGAGCTAAGTGTGTAAAATTGATATAGAGCCAAATTATAGAAGGATGACAATGAGTTCAATTTATGTTAAGGAGGATGATGATTTAAGTTTATGTTCATGTTAGCATAAGTGCTAAATTATGTGACTAAATGATACAGGTACCATGAGTAAAATACAAGTTATTGAACCATAATGTGATATGTGATGGGTAAGAGTGAGTATGAGTAAGTATGCCTAAGCACTTGAGAACTTGTGTTGCTATTATTCTATGAGATGAATGGATTTTACCATGAGTACTTATGTTGCTATATTAATTCATGCAAACTTACTAAGCTATATGCTTACCTCTCTCTTTTCCCTTTTCCTTGTAGTATCGCCAAGCTAACTTGGGGATCATAGAACGCCGGAGCTCGGATCACACTATCAATCATTCTTTTGGTATAGTAAAGTTGATTTATTTTTGGTATGACATGTATAGGAACTTGGTCATTTTGTGTTATGTCACATTTGGAAGCCAAAGTGTTGGCTAGTAAGGTTAATCATTCATTTTGTAAATGGCCAATAGGAATTGGCCAATATTTGTCAAGTTTCATAGATTTAATGATGATGAGTTTTATGAGGTAAAAATTCATGCAATTAATGGAGTAAGATGTGAAGTGTATGAAAGATGTTTTAATGATTCTTCATAGTGTATTATTGCCATGAGGTATGTTGCTTGTGTTGGTATAGTTGTGTTTATGTTTCAGGTTGGCAATTGGCTTGGAAAATAGCCTTCTAATTGTCCATACGGGTAGATGCACGGGCGTGTGTCTAGGCCGTGTGTGGCACACGGTCAGCCCCATGGGTTCGTTAATAGGCCGTGTGTCCCTTGTATCCAATTGCGAGAATCTGATTCATCCCATGAGCCAACACACGGGTGTGTGCCTAGGCCGTGTGCCCTTAAGAGGTTGTTGACGTCTTAAATAGAATACCCAGGGTTTTCACACACGGGTGAGGACACAGGCGTGTCTAGGCTGTGTTAGGGACACGGGCATGTGTTCGACCGTGTGAAAACCCCTGTAGGTTCAAAATGGAAAATAAATTCCACACAGGCTAAGGACATGGACGTGTGTGATCACACGACTTGCCCACACGGCCGTGTGGCCCTGTTTAGGCAAAAATTTTCTAAGAGAGCAAAACTTTCCGGATTAATTTTGAAACCTCTTGTATGTATGTTTAGGGCCTCGTAGGCCCATAATAAAGATGTTCTGTATATGAATGAAAAGTTTTAAGTTAGAACAAAATTTCATGACCCAATGTTGTATGTTTAAACAAGTTAAGTCCAGTAATGCCTCGTATCCTGTCCCGGCGTCGAACACGGGTAAGGGGTGTTACATGTACCACACAGCCAGTCACACGCCCATTTGTAAGACCGTGTGGAGCATTCATACTTCATTTTAATTTCCACACCAGGGGATACACGACCATGTAATTTGACCGTGTGCCGTACACGACTGAGACACACGCCCGTGTCTTTGCTCGTATGGACAAAAATAGGCTATTTACCAAGCCAATTTGCCACCCAAACTCATGCACACCAATACGACCGTGGCAGATGATGTAGAAAGTAATGCACCGGCTCCCGCTGAAGGGACAGTGCCGAATAAGAATGAGAATAGAACAATGATCGTAGGTCAGAGAGGAGGAGAAGAGGCTAGGAAAGCCTTTCTCCACATGATGAATGCATGGTATACGGAGTTCGTTCATGCGATCCTGAATGCACAACCCCCTCCACCCTCGCTTGTCCCTCAACCTACCCCTGTAGCTCCCTAAGTGTAGAAATGGTAAGAAGAGAAAAGCCTTCGGTTGATAGAATCCAAAAATA
Organism: Gossypium bickii; assembly: GCA_025503065.1. Lineage (NCBI taxonomy): Eukaryota > Viridiplantae > Streptophyta > Magnoliopsida > Malvales > Malvaceae > Gossypium > Gossypium bickii. The sequence continues at coordinate 81,732,052 of CP106713.1, read as the reverse complement.
AGGGGCCGGGGAGTTTCGAGCTAGTCAAGATGATGATCCAGAAAGAGCAGAATTTTGGCTTGAAAATACCATTAGGGTATTTGATGAGTTATCCTGCACGCCTGAAGAGTGCATAAAATGTGTAATGTCTCTTCTGAGAGATTTCGCTTATCAATGTTGGTGGTACTAAGGGAAAGGATCACATAGGAGTTTTTTCAAGAAGAATTCCAGAAGAAGTACATAAGCCAAAGATTTATTAATTAGAAAAGAAAGGAATTCCTTGAACTGAAACAAGGTAGAATGACAGTAACTGAATATAAGCGTGAATTTGCAAGGCTCAGAAAGTACGCTCGGGAGTGTGTGTCCTTTTAAGCCATCATATGTAAGAGGTTTGAAGACGGATTAAATGAAGATATCCGATTGTTTGTTGGTGTCCTAGAATTGAAAGAATTTGTCATGCTAGTGGACAGGGCTTGTAAAGCCAAGGAGTTGGTTAAAGTGAAAAGAAAAGCTGAGATGGAGTCTCGTGACTCAAGAAAGAGACAAATGAACAAGTCATTGCAATCTTCATCCAAGAAGTCAAGTGACTACCCTACCGGACCAGCTACTTCAGCGGAGTTTTCAAATAGAGGTAAGAGTAAACATTACTCGAGGATTAAAGCTCAGACTACTTCAGTTGCTAGTGTTGGGAACACTCGACCTAATAGACTGGAATGTCCATAGTGTGGCAAACGTCATCCCGGTGAGTGTCAAGCCCATGAGAGAGCCTGTTTTAAGTGTGGTTCCCAAGATCATTTTATTAGAGAATGCTCTAAGATGGTTGAAAAAGAGAAAATTCAGAGTGCAAGATCGGGAAGTACTAATAGAGGGAGACAACAGAGAAACCTAGGAAGTGGAACGAGTAGTAAGAGTACACCCAGAGAGCAGGCTACAAGATCTGAGGGTAGAGTGCCTGCAAGGACTTATGCCATCTGCGCTCGCAAAGAGGCATCATCACCTGATGTAATTACGGGTACATTTTCTCTTCATGATAGTAATGTTGTTGCTTTAATTGATCTGTGGTCTACCCATTCATACATTTGCATGAAATTAGTATCTAGTATGAGCATGCCTGTAGATTCTATACAGTTTGTGATAAAAGTGTCCAATCCTTTAGGCAAAAGTGTATTAGTTGATAAGGTATTCAAAGATTGCCCATTGATGATTAGAGGTTATTAAGGTAAATCTCATGCTATTGCCATTTGATGAATTCGATGGTATGGACTTGTTAACCACTCATGATGTGACAGTAAACTATGCAAAGAAATACATTGAATTGAGATGTGAAAATGGGGACACTCTTCGTGTTAAATCAGATGAACAAGATAGATCGCCTATAGTGATCTCTCATATGTCTGCTCATAGGTATGTAAGAAAGGGGTATGAAGCATATCATACTTTTGTTATGAATGCTAAAGAAACTGAGTTAAAGATTTAATCAGTGCCGATAGTATGTGAGTACCCAGATGTATTCCTGGAAGAATTGCCAGGTTTGCCTCCGGTTAGAGAAGTTGAATTTGGCATTAAGTTAGCTCTTAGTACAGCACCTATATCAATTGCTCCATATCGAATGGCTCCAACTAAGTTGAAGGAATTGAAGGCACGGTTGCAAGAGTTGATGGACAAAGGTTTTGCAAGACCGAGTTATTCTTCGTGGGGTGCTCCAGTGCTATTTGTGAAAAAGAAAGATGGTTCCATGAGATTATGAATAGATTATCGGAAACTTAACAAGGTAACAGTGAAGAACAAGTACCCATTGCCAAGGATCGACAATTTGTTTGATCAATTGAAGGGAGCCATTGTGTTTTCCAAGATAGACTTGAGGTCCAGTTATTACCAGTTGAGGGTCAAAGACTCAGATGTGTCGAAAACTACATTTCAGACAAGGTATGGGCATTATGAATTTTTAGTCATGCCTTTTGGCTTAACAAATGCCCCCACTGTGTTTATGGATTTAATGAACCGTATATTTTGGCCATACTTGGATAAGTTTGTCGTGGTCTTTATTGATGACATATTGATATATTCTCGTGATGAGAATGAACATGCCGAGCACTTGAAGAGAGCTTTATAGACTTTACAAGATAATTAGTTGTATGCCAAGTTTAGCAAAAGTGAGTTTTGGCTCAAAGAGGTTGGATTTTTGGGGCACATTGTCTCTGGAGATGGAATTCTAGTTGACCCAAATAAGATTTCAGCTATTGTTGATTGGAAACCGCTGAAAAATGTATATGAGTTTAGAAGTTTTCTGGGCCTAGTTGGCTATTACACCGGTGACGAGGTTGTTACAGAAGGATGTAATGTTCGAATGAACAAAAAAATGCCAGCAAAGTTTCAAGAAACTAAAGGCATTGTTGACAGAGGCACCAGCTCTAGTGCAACCTGAGTCGGGAAAAGAATTTGTGATCTATAGTGATGCATCCTTGAATGGATTGGGCTGTGTGATTATGCAAGAAGGCAAGGCGATAGCATATGCCTCTAGATAGTTAAAGTCACACGAGAAGAATTATCCGACGCATGATTTAGAGTTGGCTGCCATTATCTTTGACGCATGATTTAGAGTTGGCTGCCATTGTCTTTGCATTGAAGATATAAAGACACCATTTTTATGGTGAAAGATGTCGGATATTAACTTATCACAAAAGTTTAAAGTACTTGATAACTCAAAAGGAATTAAACTTAAGGCAACAAAGATGGCTAGAGTTGATAAAGGATTATGAGTTAGTGATTGATTACCACCAGGGAAAGGAGAATGTAGTTGTCGATGCTTTGAGTAGAATATCCCTATTTGTATTAAGGGCTTTGAATACTCGGTTGACTTTGTCAGATGATGGCTCTATTCTAGTGAGTTGAAGGCTAGACCAATGTTCCTTCAAGAGATTTATGAAGCTTAGAATGATGACAATGACTTGCAAGCCAAAAGAGTTCAATGCGAGTCGGGTGTTGAGTCTGACTTTTGGATTAATTCTAATGGATGTTTGATGTTCAGAGATAGAGTTTGTGTACCTAGGAATGATGAGTTTATTTGGAAAATTCTACACGAGGCACATAGCGGATGTCTATCTGTACATCCAGCCAGCACAAAAATGTATAATGATTTGAAGAAATGGTATTGGTGGCCGAGTATGAAGAAAGATATTTCTGAGTTTGTATCAAAATGCTTGATTTGTCAGCAAGTGAAAGCTAAACACCTAGTACGTTCGGGTTTGCTTCAACCTATTGGTTCCCGAGTGGAAGTGGGACCACACCGAGCAAGAAAGATGCTGTATAGGTTGTGGTAGATAGACTTACGAAGTCGGCCCATTTCATACCTGTACGTGTCGATTATTCACTTGATAAGTTAGCAGACTTGTATGTTTTAGAGATTGTAAGACTACACGGAATGCCTTTGTCGATTATATCAGATAGAGATCTGAGATTCACATCCCGATTTTGCAAAAAGTTGCAAGAGGCCTTGGGCACAAAGTTGAGTTTTAGCACCGCTTTTCACCCCTAAACCGACGGATAGTCGCAGAGGTTAATTCAGATACTTGAGGATATGCTCCAATGTTGTGTTCTTGAGTTTCAGGGCAACTGGTAAAAGTACCTACCGTTGGTAGAGTTTGTTTATAATAACAGTTTCCAGTCGAGTTTGAAAATGGCACCTTATGAGGCTTTGTATGGGCATAAGTGTCGAACACCTTTATATTGGACTGAACTCAAGGAAAATCAGATTCACAGGGTCGATCTAGTTAGAGAAACTGAAGAGAAAGTAAGAGTGATTTGAGATTTTTTAAGAGCTGCTTCTGATAGACAAAAATAATACACGGATTTGAAAGGAAAAAAGATCGAGTTTCAAGTCAGTGATAAAGTGTTCTTGAAAGTGTCACCATGGAAGAAAGTTCTCAGATTTGGCCGAAAAGGCAAATTGAGTCTGCATTTTATTAGACCATATGAGATCACCGAGAGAATAGGTCCGGTAGCCTATTGATTGGCTTTTCCGTATGAATTGGAAAAGATCCATGATGTGTTTCATGTATCTATGTTACGTCATTACCGATCAGATCCTTCGTATGTGATCATACCGATAGAGGTTGAAATTCAACTCGACCTGACGTATGGCGAATAATCGATAAAGATTTTGGCACGAAAAGTCAAACAGTTAAGAATTAAAAGTATAGCCCTTGTGAAAGTATTGTGGGTATATGTTATTGTGCTTAAATTACTTGTTATTATGAGAAATGTATATTATTTACATGAAATTGACTGAGGATGTCTCCATGAGAAAATGATGAAAATATGTCAAGTGAAGTCCCAGTTGAAAATTTGAAATAACGAGGATACCTATGTCACGACATGATATAAGGACGGTCCCATATAAGACCATGTCTGGGACATGGCATCAGCATCGAATAAGGATGGTCCCGTGTAAATCATGTCTGGGACATGGCTTCGGCACCAAAGGAGGATCTCGTGTAAGACCATGTCTAGGACATGGCATCGACATCCATATATGATATTGTATAAGACCATGTCTGGGACATGGCATCTACATCGAGCTAAGAGATCCCGTGTAAGACCATATATGGGATATGGCATCGACATCCAGAGGTGATCCCATGTAAGACCATATATGGGATATGGCATTGGCATCGTGATACATGTATGATGAGATTGAGTATCCTCTGATATTCTATGTAGTTTACGGGCAAAAGAGCTAAGTATGTAAAGTTGATAGAGAGCTAAATTATACAAGGATGATAATGAGTTCCATTTATGTTAAGGATGATGATGATTTAAGTTTATGTTCATGTTAGCATAAGTGCTAAATTATGTGACTAAGTGATACAGGTACCATGAGTAAAATACAAGTTATGAAACCATAATGTGATACGTGATGGGTAAGAGTGAGTATGAGTAAGTATGCCTAAGCATTTGAGAACTTGTGTTGCTATTGTTCTATGAGATGATTGGATTTTACCATGAGTACTTATGTTGCTATATTAATTCATGCAAACTTACTAAGCTATATGCTTACCCTTCTCTTTTCCCTTTTCCTTGTAGTATCGCCAAGCTAGCTCAGGGATCGTAGAATGTCAGAGCTCAGATCACACTATCAATCATTCTTTTGGTATAGTAAAGTTGATATATTTTGGGTATGACATGTATAGGAACTTGGTCATTTTTTGTTATGTCACATTTGGAAGCCAAAATGTTGGCTAGTAAGGTTACTCATTCATTTTGTAAATGAGCATTAGGAATTGGCCAATAATTGTCAAGTTTCATACATTTAATGATGATGAGTTTTATGAGGTGAAAATTCATGCAATTAAAGGAGTAAGATGTGATGTGCGTGAATGATGTTTTAATGATTCTTCATAGTGTATTATTGCCATGAGGTATGTTGCTTGTGTTGGTATAGTTGTGTTTATGTTTTAAGGTGGTAGTTGGCTTGGAAAATAGCCTTCTAATTGTCCACACTGGCATGTGTTTAGGCTGTGTGTGACACAAGGTCAGCCCCATGGGTGTGTTAATAGGCCCTGTGTCCCCTGTATCTAATTGCAAGAATTCGATTCATCACACGGGCCAGCACATGGGTGTGTGCCTAGGCCATGTGCCCTTAAGTTGTTGCTGACGTCATAAACAGAATACCTGGGTTTTTCACACACGGGTGAGGACACGGGTGTGTCTAGGTCGTGTGAGGGACACGGGTCAAGGACACGGGAGTGTGTCCGGCCGTGTGAAACCCCCTGTAGGTTCAAAATGAAAAATAAATTCCACCCGAGCTAAGGACATATGCGTATGTGATCACAAGGCCTGCCCACACGGGCATGTGGCCCTGTTTAGGCAAAAATTTTCTAAGAGAGAAAAAGTTTCTGGATTAATTTCGAAACCTCTCGTATGCATGTTTAGGGCCTCGTGGGCCCATAATGAACATGTTATGTATATGAATGAAAAGTTTTAAGTTAGAACAAAATTTCATGACCCAAAGTTGTATGTTTAAACAAGTTAAGTCTGGTAATGCCTCATATCCTGTCCCGTTGTCAGACACGGGTAAGGGGTGTTACATGTACCACAATGCCAGTCACACGCCCATTTGTGAGACCATGTGGAGCACTCTTCATTTTAATTTCCACACTAAGGGACACACGGCCGTGTAATTTGACTGTGTGCTACGTACGACTGTGACACACGCCCGTGTCTTTGCTAGTGTGGACAAAAATAGGCTATTTACCAAGCCAATTTGCCACCCAAACTCATGCACACCTATACCAATTTCAATGTCACCAAAACATAACACTTATAAGCATTTAAAAAAACCTCAATCAAACATCTTTCATACCATTTCAATACCAACAAATACAATACATACTATTTCCCAACGTGGCTTCCAAAACATACCAATATTCACAATCTCAATTCATCAATATGAACACATTTAAACATGCATTAATTTACCTAATATCACCAACATATCATACATCAAACATGGGCTCTTTCATACTCCAAATACTATTTTAAAATCTACCCATCACAATTAGCTTTTATAGGACAATTACCAAACTCAAAACAAAGGTCATTTGGACACTTATACATCATCAAAATCATCAATATAGCCAATTCACACGACAATATATATACAAACCAAAATATAGGCATTCATAAGTCAATTCAAATGGCAAAAGTCACTACCAAAATAATTATCAAAATGACCACAAAACCTATAGATGCCATATAACTAATATCACAAGCTTATAAGTACCAAACCATAGCTGGATAGTGTAATATGATCTCCGATGACTTCCAACCCGAGCGAGCCTCTGAATCACTATAAACATAGAAAATATAACAAAGTAAGCTATAAAGCTTAGTAAGCTCTTATGATAATAACTCATCTCATCAAATAAACAAATTTTAAGCCATTATAAATACTATAATATAACTTGTAATTCCACTTTTATGTAATGCATACGTTTACATAGTTAACCAAGAATTTCACATGTTTATTAATTTCAATGGTTTTATGGTTTGAATACTTCTTACCAATTCATACACATTTAGATAAGTATAAGCAAGTAGAAATAACCAATATTCAATTCAATAGCCATCACAATTTTATATATTTCATTGACCCATATAAATTCTCATAATTTTCCACTTACTCCTCATATGAAATTTACTTTTAACATTTACTTGTCAATTTTTGCCACGAGTACCTTGACTGAGTCATACCATCACTTGTTACCACGTTTCGTCAACATTTCTCGTTGAACCATTTGGAATACTAAAGGATACTCGGGAATCTCGTACACACAGTACCATACCAATGCCATATCCTAAATATGGTCTTACATGTAATCTCGTATCGATGCCAATAGCCCAACTATGGCCTTTCACGAAGTCTCATATCGATGCCATTCCCAGATATGGTCTTACTCGTAATATCAGTAACTCTAATGTCATGACATTTGTATCCTATCTATTACTAAAGTTCAATTTAGTCCTTATAACATAAAATCACAAATTAGTGAAATTCCAAATAAACCCATGCTAGTCCGATTACCATAATGCCCCTAGCAGCCCATAATTTTCATTTATTTCACATTTTAACTACAATTTTTCACATTTCTCAATTTAACCCCTAATTTGCATTTTCACTAAAAATCACTTAAAAAACTTGTTTAACTAACATCAAATATTCATAATCTATCATCAAACATCAAAACACACAATTATTCATCAATGGCATCATTCAAAATCCTTAACAGTTTTGCAAATTATTCCTTGGGCTAGCTAGAATAAGCCGCAACGATCTCAAAAACGTAGAAATAATTAAAAATTGAGTAAAAAATCTTACCATGCAAAGGACTTGAATGGCCGAATGTTTTAAGCTCCTTCAATGGATTTTCCAACTTGTATTTTCGGTGGAATCTTCACATTAGAAAGATGATACATCGTTTTTGGTTTATTTTAATTTACTTTATTTATTAACTTACATTTTTAACCTTAATCCTTAACATTAAAACACTTAATAAAAGTGTCCATACATGTCCACCATATAAACAATTGGTCTAAGTACATCATAACGACCTATACTTTAAAAACCATAGCTGTAACACCCCAAACCTGGCCTAGAAGTTAGGCCCAAATCTGGCGTGTCACATTGAAGAGTTTTTCGAAAACCATGATTTCATTAGAAACCCTTCTTAAAGCAATTAAAACTTTCTGCCATGTAAAACCTCAGATTTCGTTTGCTTATCTTCAAAACGTAGTTTATTAAAAGTCATTCTCTTGTAAAACATTATTATCTTTAAAACCTTGTTTGTTGTGAAAGTTTGATTCAAACATTTGCGAATACATGACATTTTGAAAACAGTGGTTATAGTTTTAAAATCCCGTGTTTAACAGATTAGCAATTTGTAATTTAAAGAAATACCAAATAAAAGTTAAAAAGAAAAACCCAATGGCCTTATTACAAAAATTATTAACCAAATAATTTTAAAATATCTAAATTAAACTAAAATTGATAAGTTTAGTCTTTAAACCATATCCGACATGTGGCCACCTCCGAGTCCTCCGCAACTCCAAATCCTCTAAGGCTGGGGATTGCCTGCACGGTTAAAAGAAAGGGGTGAGTTACGAGAACTCAGTGTGTAATCCCTTGATATAGTCATAGTCTGAGCCTAAGCCCTATTCGGTAACGGTCTGGGCCTAAGCCCTATTCGATAACAATCTGGGCCTAAGCCCCAAAATCATATCAATGCAATGAACATATACCCAACACATACCAACCAAACTCTCCACCCGTACCAACGAATCTCTCCATGTGGGGACCATGTCGACCCAGCCAAACTCTCCAATAATGCGACCTAGTCACATTAATAACGATATCGTGGTGAGCCACCAAAATAAGAATATGTGGCGATGCCACTATCACGGTATGTGGCGATGCCACTAGAACGGTACGTCTTCCAATCAGCAAACCCAACCCAATGTAATATGTTATGTATGTATTACGATCATATACGGATATATAAAAATCACATAAATAACATTTAAAATTCCATTAAGGGTATTACAGTCATTTTTTTGTTTAGGGGTAAAACGGTAATTTTACCCTTCGGGGTATTTCGATAATTTTACCCATAGAGGGTATTTCGGTAATTTACTCATCTACAGCCTTTCCGGAGGCCGACTGTCGCCTCCAGCGACACAGGTTCCATTTCTGGCCAAAACGGTGCAATTGGGCCAAAAGTCCAATTTCGGCCCAAACGGGCCCACACGCTCGTGTGGCCCATTCAGCCCATTTTCAGTCACGGTTCTGCGGACTTCGCAGCCGCACCAATCATTCGACATTTACCATGGATTTCGCCCTTGTGGGCCCGTTAACCCATCGGGCCCACTTAGCCCACTTCAGCTCAACAAGGCCCATTACAGCCTAAGTCCCACGAGAGAATTCGTGACACTCCCAATAGTCTATCGCCAACACTAGTGGCTCGATTTTTCTCTACGAGTGCTCGCACGCTCGAGTGTTCTCAGATGCCAATACTCTGACTTTTCGGTACTTTGGCTTTTAGCTGAATCACAGATCATAGCATTGACTGAACAAACAAAGGTGTGAGGTTACACACCTTATACGTAGAGTACTAAATAATCACAAGCGCCTTCACCTTCACTAGAACGATCAACTGCGATTTGCCTTGTTAAACCAAAGTTTGATGCCGACACCCTTCCGCATCCAGGCGGAAAGTCCTGAACCGCTGACACCCTACGCCGCTTAAACTTGGGAGTGGAGGCTATGTGCATAGTCTCGGCTGGAACCTTTGTCGCCCCCTATGGATAGAATCCCCTTTGCTCATCAAGAACACGATTTTACAAAACCGGAGCCAACACGAATGCTTAAATCACAACCACAAAGTAACCAATCACCCTAACATGAAGAAATGAGATAACGATGTGATTGGGCATAGGGCCCATTCTCGGCCCAAATGAACCCACACGCTCGCGTGGCCCATTTAGCCCAAATCTAGCCACAGATATGAGATTCATATTGATTAGTCCAATATCTACTATACAATCATACAACTTATTCATATGGGCCCACTTAGCCCCTTTCGACCCATCGTGGCCCAAACAACGTCAACCCACAAGAATACTCTTGGTGGCCTCAACTACTACCGCGTCGAAGCTCCCACACGTGCACTCGCACGCTCGTGTGGCTACCATAGCCATGTGACCGGCATTTCAGCCTTTGCCGCTCTACAGCTAAAGTAGTGGGAAATACACACATGATAGGAATCTGAAGCTAATCCGTGCTCCAAACACTCCTATGCCCAAACGCCAACCAAGGTATCCATACTCTCCTCATAAATTGCTCTATTTAAAGCCAGCTTCTCACCTTCCCTTATGCTAGCTTCCCGATGTGGGATCCCTCCTTTAGCAGAGTTTAATGTGATTGGGCATAGGGCCCATTCTCGGCCCAAATGAACCCACACGCTCCGTGGCCCATTTAGCCCAAATCTAGCCAAGATATGAGATTCACATTGATTAGTACAATATCTACTATACAATCATACAACTTATTCATATGGGCCCACTTAGCCCCTTTCGACCCATCGTGGCCCAAACAACATCAACCCACAAGAATACTCATGGTGGCCTCAACTACTATCGCGTCGAAGCTCCCACACGTGCACTCGCACACTCGTGTGGCTACCATCGCCATGTGACCGGCATTTCAGCATTTGCCGCTCTACAGCTAAAGTAGTGTGAAATACACACATGATAGGAATCTGAAGCTAATCCGTGCTCAGAACACTCCTATGCCCAAACGCCAACCAAGGTATCCTTACTCTCCTCATAAACTGCTCTCTTTAAAGCCAGCTTCTCACCTTCCCTTATGCTAGCTTCCCGATGTGGGATCCCTCCTTCAGTAGAGTTTAATTCCAATACAACCACCTGTCGCCCCAACTTAGCAAAATAAATATCCCTTTTTGCTTGTAATGGGATTCGAACCCTTGTCCTCTCCTATGCTCTAGACGCTACATGCCACCACAACACAAGCTCCTTTTGTGACTTAAAACATGCGCAACTAAATATAAGCCTATGGGCCAAAGTTTAAGTTCATTTAAAAAGAAATCAAAATGAAATGCAAGCGCCAAGACTTGAACCTTGGACCCCTTGCTTCCTCTATGGCGTCACATCCTTGTCTCCCATGTGGCACCATTTGCCACTAGACCACAACTCCTTTTGTGTAATTTTTCTCCACATTTTATTCTCAAAGCCTACTTACTAACTCCCAGGGCTTTATTCACCTAAAAGCAAAATTTTTCCTAAAGCCCAGGTTTGATCCCGGGACTTCATGGAAGCCCCATAACCTTCCAAAATCACACACCTAATAGGTCCAACTTGCATTAGTGCCATTCTCTTGTTCTCAAAAATTTTAAACGCTCCCATGCCCAATGCCCAATATGCCCAATTCTACTAGGCCCAAAAATTCAGGGCTTTACAATAGCAAATAAACACCTTTAACTTATAGAACTCTAGTTTTACACTTTTCGCAATTTAGTCCTTTTTGCCGAATTAAGCATTTAAACGGTAAAATTTCTTTTCGAAACTTTACATAATCAATCTATCATGTTGTAGACCTCATTAAAATAATAAAATAAATATTTTGACTTCAAATTTATGGTCCCTAAACCACTATTCCAATTTGACCCAAAAACGGGTTGTTACAACTCTCCCCCTTATAGATTTTCATCCCTGAAAATCTTATCAGAGAATAAATTAGAGATTTGCTTTCTTATAACCTTAACAATTTCTCACATAGCCTTAGATTTCTCAACTCTTTAATCTCACGAGCTAAGATTCTAATCTATCATTTGCTATGCGTCATATCAAGCTGAATTTCAACTTCTAAAAGAGATATTATATACAAAGGATCTTATCTGAATCATCGCATCATAGATATAAGAAGCACATTGTGGATCTTCTCAAATTCTAACAATTATATAAATTGAATAAGCCACTGGCTTTATTTTCTCAGTAATCTCATATGGCCTGATGAATCACGAACTCAACTTCTCTTTATGGTTAATTCGAGAACTTCTATTCTCACAGCAATACTTTCACAAACACTCAGTTCACTAACTGAAATTCAATGCCTTTAAATACCAAGTCTGCATATGTATTTTGTCAATTTGAAATTGCTTTTTAACTATTATGAATTGCTTTCAATTTCTCTGTTGAAATCAATCCCGTGAATCTTTTTCTCACAAAGCTCGATCCAATAACAATGGAATTCTGTAATCGCAATCATACAATACTTCATAAAATACCATCTTTATACTCATATGATAACAATTAATATGCTCAAAACTCAACTAACTGTAATTGTCTTTCTTAATTACGTTCACATTCTAAAATACAGTAACAAATCATATCTTCGAGAATCTGAATCACTTTCTCGTATTATCCATAAGTTTGAAAATGAAATGCGATGTTACAATGTTACCTCATACCCAAAGTTTACAGTAGTTTTCTTTAGAAACACAATATAAACCTCAGATCATTATCTGAAATAATGGACACTAGCACTCTGTAAAAACTGACAATTTCAGAAATGTATAACTTAGCTAGTCTATTAAGAGAGAAATTATATGTACTTAGATAAAATGTACTGACTTCTTCAACAATCAACAATACGTTTAGATAACATCTTCCTTTTACAAAATCCAACGAAATTCTATTTCATCTCCGCTCAGATAATAATACAGACTGTAATAGTCCCGAAGGTACTTGATAATCAGCTTTAACCTATTGATAACTAAGTCAGAAGTATCATGTTTCATACTCATCCACCAGTAAAACTGTCTCAGATTATTTTGCATCTTAGTATTCCCCGAATGAACAAATACTTACTACTGTGAGCTAGATATAACAATTGTTGTATAATCTCTAGATTTCTCGTTACACGAACTCTGTCTCGAAACAACAAATAATCATCGGTTCCAATCTGAAGCTCTAAATCAGAAGTCAATTCACGTTGAACTCTTTTAACTTGCAATTCACTGATACATTTCTGAGCTTCATAAAATTGCGGAATCAACATCAATTTAGCTTTTAACTGAGTTAATATCTATCCATCATCCAATAAGATCAATCGCGTATTAATTTCTTGTAAAGCACACAAAGATTTCTTGTTCAAAATATCCATGACTATAATCGTTTGTCCAAGATGATAACCAATTATTGACTCAAAATCTTTCGAAAATTCAAGAAATCTTTATTGTCCCAAATTTAGATCTCTCTGTAACATCAAATATTTTAAACTTTTGCAGTCATCAAATAGGTTACATTACTCACCAAACAATTAATGTCACTAACTATTCAATGCAATTACAATGCCAACCTTCTCTAATTCGGGCGTCGAATATCTCTTTTCATGCAACTTTAACTGTATGGAAGCATAAGCCATCACTATACATTCTTGTACTAAAACACACTCCAAACCATTCAATGACGCATGACTGAAAATAATAAACTCTTTATCCAGTTTAGGCTGAACCAAAATTGATGCTTCAGTTAATAGTGTTTTCAACTGTTTATAATTTTATTAACATATATAAACCAAATCAAACTTCACACAAATGAAAACTTCAAAAGTTGAAACAACTTTAATTTACACTAATATTTCTCAAATAGAACCGTTCCGACGTAACATTCTGTCTTTACACATTGACATATATCAAGATTTACTTGGAAGTGATAACTATTATACTAATTTGAACTTGATCTTCTATCGTCTATGCGTTTGCCGATGTCAACTCCCTTTCAAGAAAACTAGAAAGGATTATATAATAAAGCTATCTCAACTAATAATCAGTGAAGCATTGTACTATATTGAAGCCACCTCTGTCAGATAAAAAATCATAATGCCATAATAAGACAGACATCTCAACTGTATAAATAGATAATATCCCAGCTGTTGATAATGCATTTTGAACACAAAAGAAAATCAAATATGGTTTCAACAGAAATAAATGCAGAAATATAACCTCTATAAATCTGATGACAATACCATTGTACTCCCATGATCAAACCAGAAATTATAATCATAATAGATATATTCATCTTCGTCAAAAGAATATCTCTTGTTGATAATCACATAGAATCATAATAAAACCGAGTTAGCGAAATCTCAAAGTATGAAACTATACAGAATTTTTAAAAATTACAACCTATATAAAGTGATAAGGATCTCAATGATATCCTAGAGAAATTCCAGAAGAAAACATCACTCATAAGCATTGAAATCAACTATGACAAGCAATATAACCTTTATGTATAGTCAAAAAAACCATAACCAGTAGAAACATAATACTAGCATCATACGGATTTTACTGTCGACTTTTCTATCAACACAATAGATTAGAATATAGGGAAAGATAGAGCAATGCCAATCATAACCCAAACAGACCAACAATGCTTTCGTCTATCAGTATGTTTAGCTAGCGTTCTCATACGATAAGAGTTTCATTTGAAAATAACTAGTCACATATACCTCTGAGAATAATTGATCACATACAATACCCAGAAGAGATCATTATAAGCTATTCAACTCTACTGTTGTACTCAGATATCTTTACAATTCAAACATTATTCCACTATCTAATTCTTTCATTAGTGATTCCTCTTTATCCCATCACTAACAGAAATTAATTAAGTAGAGCTTCCAGTTAATACATCCTTTAGATATCATACCTGAATATTTTGTTTCATCGAAGTCAACTTCTTCTTTAAAAATGACTTTGCATAATCCAGATAGCCTTCAAAAGGATCTGATATCTCTTCTAGTACTATTTTTACTATTGACTCATACTCTTATCTAACTGCAGAATTAATCCTTCAATCATGTAACTCTGTAATTCCACACTTGTGAGCTTATTCAATCTAAATCTTACGGATTTCATTGTAACACTATACTGATAAGAGAGTGAGGGTTGTAAAGCCTCAAATTTAACTCTCACATATACACACATACAATATAACATTTATCATCAACACAATAGGAGGAACTTTTGTTCATACCTTTATGAGTTTCAACTCATCGTAAACACATTTTCTCTCAAATATTTGAGTACCACTTTCTGCACTATCGGAATTAGCTTGGTTGGAAAACATATCTGTCTAATTAAAACAATTTTCGTTAGAGTCAGAAGATACCACACTATCACAGGTTCTATATGGCATGTATAGCTAGACACACATATGCTACGTTAGTCCTAGAATCGATAAACCCTAGCTCGGATACCAATAAATGTAACACTTTTCACCCGTATTCAACATCAGAATAGGGTTACAAAGCATTACCAGACTTATAACACATATAATCGTATTTTTTTCTCATGCACTCAATCAATCCATACAATCATCATTTAATCTCAATCAATTTGTCCCTTATAATAGCCTATGAGGCCTTAAACATGCTTTAAGAGCGGTTAGGGACTAAACCGATAACTTATAAAACTTTCACGAAACATTAAAATTTTTTCTCAAAAGTGAGGACACATGCCCGTGCGCCGAGGCTGTGTGTCTCACACTGCCACCAGACACGCCCGTGTCACAGGCCGTGTGAAAACAGGGGGTACATACTGACTTGGGTCACATGGCCAATCACACGTCAGTGTGTCTAGCCCGTTTGACTTTCGCAGTGGCCACACATGCCCGTGTGCCAGGCCGTGTGCTAGGCCGTGCCAAAACTGTAGGGTATACTGACTTATGCAACACGGCGAAGTCACACGCTCGTGTGCTAGACCATGTGCCAATTGGGGGTATACTGACTTGTACCACTCAGCCGGTCACACGCCCGTGTGTGAGACCATGTGGAGCATTCTGACTTCATTTTAATTTCCACACCCGGGGACACACAGCTGTGTAATTTGACCGTGTGTCACACACAGCTAAGACACACACCCGTGTCTCTGCCCATGTGGACAAAAATAGGCTATTTACCAAGCCAATTTGCCACCCAAACTCATGCACACCTATACCAATTTCAATGTCACCAAAACATAACACTTATAAGCATTTAAAACAACCCCAATCAAACATATTTCATACCATTTCAATACCAACAAAATACAATACATACTATTTCCCAGCATGTTTTCCAAAACATACCAATATTAACAATCTCTATTCATCAATATGAACACATTCAAACATGCCTTAATTTACCTAATATCACCAACATATCATTCATCAAACATGGGCTCTTTCATAATCCAAATACTATTTTAAAATCTACCCATCACAATTAGCTTTTATAGGACAATTACCAACTCAAAACAAAGGTCATTTCCACACTTATACATCATCAAAATCATCAATATAGCCAACTCACATGGCTATATATATACAAACCAAAATATAGGCATTCATAAGCCAATTAGAATGGAAAAAGTCACTACAAAAATAATTATCAAAATGACCACAAAACCTATACATGCCATATAACCAATATCACAAGCTTATAAGTAACAAACCATAGCTGGATAGTGTGATATGATCTCTGATGACTTCTAACCCGAGAGAGACTCCGAATCACTATAAACTTAGAAAATATAACAAAGTAAGCTATAAAGCTTAGTAAGCTCATATGATAATAAATCATCTCATCAAATAAACATATTTTAAGCCATTATAAATACTATAATATAACTTGTATAATTCCACTTTTATGTAATGCATACGTTTACATAGTTAACCAAGAATTTCACAAGTTTATTCATTTCAATGCTTTTATGGTTCGAATACTTCTTATCAATTCATTCACATTTACATAAGCATAAACAAATAGAAATAACCTATATTCAATTCAATAGCCATCACATTTATATATATTTCATTGAACCATATAAATTCTCATAATTTTCCACTTACTCATCATATGAAATTCACTTTTAACACTTGTCGATTTTTATCATGAGTACCTTGACTGAGTCGTACCATCACTTGTAACCACGTTTCGTCAACATTTCCTGTTGAACCATTTGGAATACTAAAGGATACTCGGGAATCTCGTACACAGAGTACCGTACCAATGTCGTATCCCAGATATGGTCTTACATGTAATCTCGTATAGTTTCCAATAGCCCAGCTATGGTCTTACACGAAGTCTCATATCGATGCCATATCCTAGATATGGTCTTACTCGTAATATCAGTAACTCTAATGTCATGACATTTGTATCCTATCTATTCCTAAGGTTCATCCGAGACTTTCGCTGTATCGAATCATTGTCGGTCATTTTCGTAGTATCGTACTCAGTAGCATTCAAATTTCATTTCAATAATGTAGCATTTACCACAATTATATTGATTAAGCATTTTTACGTATATAATTCAATGCTTATTAAACATACAAACCTACCTTGTTCGTTGTAACGACAAATTAGGTCGACTAATCCGATACTTTGTTTTCCCCTGTTCTAGATCAAAATCTCATTTATCGTAAACTATATAATATCAAAATTTACTAGTTTAATCATCATTTCATTTAATTTAGCACAATTTACACATTTTGGCAAAATTATTATTTGGCCCCTATTACTTCACATTTTTGTAATTTAGTCATTATCACATAAAATCAAAAATTAGTGAAATTCCAAGTAAACCCATGCTAGCTGAATTACCATAATGCCCCAGCAGCCCATAATTTTCATTTATTTCACATTTTAACTACACAATATTCACATTTCCCAATTTAGCCCCTAATTTGCATTTTCACTAAAAATCACTCAAGAAAACTTGTTTAACTAACATCAAATATTCATAATCTATCATCAAACACCAAAACACACAAGTAGTCATCAATGGCATCATTCAAAATCCTTCACAATTTTGCAAATTAGTCCCTGGGCTAGCTAGACTAAGTCGCAACAATCTCAAAAACGTAGAAATCATTAAAAATTAAGTCAAAAATCTTACCATGCAAAGGACTTGAATGGTCGATTGTTTTAAGCTCCTTCAATGGATTTTTCTACTTGTATTTTTGGTGGAATCCTCACATTACAAAGATGATACATTATTTTTGGTTTATTTTAATTTACTTTATTTATTAACTTACATTTTTAACCTTAATCCTTAACATTAAAACACCTAATAAAAGTGTCCATAAATGTCCACCATATAAACAACTGGTCTAATTACATCATAAAGACCTATACATTAAAAACCATAGCAAATAAACACCTTTAACTTATAGAACTCTACTTTTACACTTTACGTGATTTAGTCCTTTTTACCGAATTAACAACTGGTCTAACTGTCTTGTCGTTAACTCTGTGATAACAAGGATAAGGTTTAAAGATCGCATGCGTGGTAGAATCGTTAACAAGGTTAAGTGTACTCAACTCGATTATGGTTTAAGTAAATGGTCTAATGTGTGTATGATCCATAGGGGTGACTTGTGTGGATTATGAGTCACTCAGATTTTGATGGTGTATGTGTGAGAGCAGATCTAGGGGATACTCCTGATTAGTAGCTAAGGAAGGGCTATTAGAACCCGGTGGCACAAGGTAAGGTTATGGTAAGGTTTCGGCTTTTGGTAAATGTCTTGATTTAGTGATTGATTAAAGGTTGGTTGGTTGTAGGTTCAAGGCTAAGGATAGTATAGCACGTCACAGTAACCATGTGTGTACAAACACTACACACACACACACGATATTGGCAATGCCAAAAAACCAGAAAGCCGAAAGTGGCTAAATGGGCCTGATGGGCCCTGAGGCTAAGTTTGATGAAATTGTTTGGTTGGTTATATGAATTGAGTTAGCCATGCATGTTACATGATCTGGAATTGTTTTCGGCCTAATAGGCCATATGGATGAGATTTGGGCCTAATGGGTCGTAAGGATGTGATTTGGGCTTGATGGGCTTTATGGGGACGTGGTAAAGTATGATAGGGTTTAATGGACTTTAGGCCTAGTTCTGAACAACTCTTAAACCGCATAAGACTTATTTTAATAATTAAACCTGTCCATGGACAAGCCGCTGGGTTAGAGTATGGCAACAGACATATGCATGTCTAGGATTGGATCTAGGGAGAGCTTGGTACTAAACCGGTCCTAGTGGCCCACCTCCTCTTCTTTGGAATCCTACCTGGTGTATAGTGTCTGTTCACTTTAGCTGCAATGACTTGTTAATGGGCTAAAGATCATGATTAAAACCCGAGAGGGACCAAATACCCTTAGATTTGTAAAATTACTAAAATACCCCTTAGTTTGAGAAATTAGCAAACCCTTGATTTGGAAATTACCAAAATATCTTTAGATTGGCAAAATTACTAAAATACCCCCAAATTGTAAAATTACCAAAATACCCTTGATTTGCAGAATTACCAAAACATCCCTAGTTTACAAAATTTCCAAAATACCTCTGTTTTGCAAAATTACCTAAATACCCCTGTAGAGTAGATTTATGGAAATACCCTTGGGTAGTGAAATGACTAAAATACCCCTAAGTGCCGAATGGGTGGAAATATGTATGTTGCATTCAAGGAATATATGTTGCACTTGGGTGGGTTTTGATAGTACGGAGGAAGATTTGAGGATCGCAGAGTCACTTGACGACCGTGGATCCACCAGGGGCTTTAAGCCCATTATAGCAGCTTTGCTGCAACGTTTGAGTAGTGCCGCTGCTGGTGCTACCTTTGGTGTGTAGGGATGGGTGGGTTGATACTTATATCCCCACAGGTGTTTAGGGTTGGAAGGGAAACAGTGTGCAGGGTTGGATTCGAGATGGGTGCATTACATTCATGTAACTCTGATGTGGTATGAGGTCTTCGTGGGCTAAGGCCCAAGACCACTGATTTTGGTAGGGCTTAGGCCCAATGTAATATTTGCATGTTGATTTGATTGCCAAGGCTCGTACACACTGAGTTACGAAACTCACACCCTTTTTATTAAATGTTTCAGGTGATACTCAGTAGACGGCTCGACGTGGGAGAGGTCTCGGGGATGGCCACACTACAAGATACTTAGACATTTTATTTAATTGTTGAAAAGACATGATTTTAAATTGCTTTATTTTCGATGAATGTAATAAGGCCTTATACTTTGATTTGACTTTAGCTTTTGAGTTTTGTTATTATTGTTTCAACATTTTACTTAGTTATTAAAGCTTAGTAAATTTCTTATGTTTAACATGGATTCCGAAATACTTAAAATAATAAAATAGGTTTTTATCACCACTTAACAAGATTCAAGGATTTTGGGCTTTTAGGCCTTAAATTTCAACTTAGCAAAATTGTTTGAAATTGTGCCTTTGATGTGACATTCCCGGATTCGGACATAACGTCTGGGCCGAGTTTGGGGTGTGACAAAGAATAAGGAAGAATCAAGTATATGAAGATAATTTGAACCATTCTTAGATGACAAGAAATAGTCAAATTGAGATCTAAGCAAAAGAAATAAAACAAATTAGGTTTAGGGTTAAAAGAATGAAGAAGAAAAACAATCAACAAGGAAAGAGAGAGGCAGCCAAAGAGGAGTCTAAGAACCAGCGATCTAGGGTTTCATGGATGAGAGGAAACCATTCTTTAACCAAAAGAAGGCCTCCAACTAGATCTGAAATCACAAGAATAAAATAGTTTGCTAGAATGGATTTTTAAGCCATAATAAAACAGTTTTAAAATGAAAGTAATCGACGCAATAATAAAAGAAAAGATGTCCAAGTTTTGAATGATTTTTTGTGTATTAATAAGGGAGAACATCATTGCTTGATGATTCATTATCTGGAAGTAAATAAATGAAAGATTATAAACAAACAAGCACGAACTGAACAACAAATTAAAGGAAAGAGAGAAGGAAGATGGGAAAAGAGTAAAGTGGCATGAATAAGACCTATGAAGCCTTGGAATCAAGGGAAACTGGAACCCCCTTGCAAACGAATCTAGTCTCCATTCCATGATAGGATTCCTGGTAGAAAGAAGAATGAAGATGATTCCCATAATCTAAAAGATTGTTTAAACCTCTTCTAAAAGGAAGCCTAGAAAAAATCCTAAAGAGAAAATTGAAAGAGTATTACGATATTTTCTTTGGATTTCATTCGGTTTTTATCCATTATTCTTTCAAATTTGTTCTAGCTAATTTCTGTATCTTAACTGGCAGCCTTGAATTGATCCCAATTCATCAAGAATATGTATTCTCTTCCAAACCAACTTGAACTCTTAAGAACCCTAATTTTTCAAATTGCTTTACTTATTCTTTCTTACTTATCTAATCTTTCTTAATTTTTTTTCCATTTTATTAAATTAGATCTAACTTGCGTTATTGCATTTTAAGCGTTAGTCAAAATCCAAGTTTCCTTATTCGTCTAGAGCCCTAGTGTAACCTCCCAAACCTAGCCTAGACGTTGTGGCTAGATTGAGAAGGCTATATTAGCCACCGAAATGGCTAAGCTAACTTACGTTATTTTAGAGCAAATCGTAGTTGTACTTTGAGTTAGCTTAAAAGCATTCATTGATTAGGTCGTATATACTTAGGATTCAGTTTATTATTGATAGTGTTGTTTTAGAAAATTAGTTTGCTTGTCACTCTTCTTTAAAAAAAAAAACCTCGATGTTAAACTAATGCGGGGGAAAAACCATTTTTCAAGTCATTTTGGAAACTTAATTGCCTTATAGATTTGTTTTTCAAAATTGATTCCTTTGCAATGCAATGAAAACTAGGGAACAATATCAAATTTTACTTAAGCCCAATATCATGCATTATCTGGTTATTATGCTTGAGTAATCCATGCATGCAAAAATCTCGGAAGAAAAGTTATCAAGCCACAGACCAAAAGTCATTAAAAGTTACAAACTAAAACCAGTAGAGACTGATTAATAATTATAAAGAAATAATCTGAGGTCCAAGGTAATTCTCCGAATGTCGAGTCCGGTCCTAATTTTGAGGTTTACCTGAAAAGTTAAACACTACTGGGGGTGAGCTTATGGAAAGCTTAGTGTGAATCTAAAAATTATTTAAACAAACATAAATACCAAAAATAATGAAACAGATTAGCTTTAACAGAAGAAAATAGAACCATCATAGGAATTTCATATCATTACATAGTCGTTATCAAAGTGATGTCAAACGGTGTATGAGCATGGGTCATCATTCATTCAAGTAACAATCATTAATTTTGATACCATTCAATACAACACGTATCATAAATCAATAACATTCAAATATGTCATGAGCGTGATCCAATGCCAAAAGGTTCCTACCCATACCATCTGCTACACACCACGAGTTCCCCAGAACTCGTCATTCGAACTCCAAAACATTATTGGCTTAAGCCCATTGTGGTTAAAACCATAGATAACAATATGAAGAAAATTCTGCCAGTAAAAATGCAGACAAGTTACCAGTAAAAATTTGATAAATCGCCATTCCCCTCGGTACTTCAGGTGCAATGCACTAACTACGAATAATGCAGACTTAATATGTTGCCGGCATTCCACGAAACTCCTCTGTCAACCACAAAATCCCAACCTAATGCATATGCAATATGTCACACAATCTCATACATGAGATACTTTTCACATTCATTTGACATGCTCATCATTTCCTCAATAATCACATACTTTCAGTAAATGGAAATAGTATTCCAATCTTTCAAATTACCGTTATGTTGGTATCAATCATTATTGTTCAATTTCACATACTTTACAGATTTTCATTGTGCATAAATAGCACCATTTTTAGTACACAATATAAAAAAATATCTCATGCATTTAAATCATACATAAGCTTAATATCTCAAAACATTATATCATTCAGTCAAGCATTATCATATCTCTTAACCAAATATGCAATTACAAACTCAATCAAACATTCATACTATTAAACTAGCAATTTTGCCAACATGTCAATCGTTTAAGGCTCGAAACAAACTTGGTTCGACCACTCACAGAATCAATAATTTGGCTATGAATTCAATCCAATCAACAAGATAATTTATCAAATATAACATGATATTTAACAGTTTCAAACAATTTTATGAGTTTAGGACTCATACCTTATTTTCCATTTCCTTGCAACACACTAGCAAATTTTCAAATTTTCCATAATAATTCCTTAAACGAACCTAAACCAAAGTTCAATATAAATTCAATAAATTTACTACTAAACCAGCCCCCAAACACCCAATTATGAGTTCAAATCAATCGTTGAAATTATAACTATTTTATGAATCCAAACTAGTTAGATTCCTTCAATTGCATCTATGTGAACCGTACGTACAATCGTTCATTGCCTTTACGGAAGATTTCGGGCTTTTACGTCAGCACCTAATTCAATAAAATACTGGAAAATTAGTAGCTAATTAGTAATTAAATTATTTCATTTAATCAATTCATAACCTTTACCCAACAACTATGTCAAAATAACAAACTAGTGATTAAATTAAGGATAACTAAAATCTTAATCTAAATCATTTAATCTAAATTAAGAACAAAATCATTTAAGATCAATTGGTTATTTCGACATAGTTGTTGGGTAAAGGTTATGAATTGATCAAGAACGTGTCTCCCTAATTAACATCACTAAATTGTGATTAAAATGGTTTAAGAACAAAATTTCATGTTGGAAAAATATGGACAAGACCCAAGAAACAAAATAGCCCTCTTTCATGCACATAGGTGCATGCACCACCACCCATGGTGTCCAAAATTGGGGTTGTATTTTAAAACGGTTTAAGATCTCATTAAAATATAAAAAAACTTTTAAATAATTTAAAATCTCTAAAATTACAGATCTAGAAATTTTGGTTTTTAATTGACAAGATTAATCAAAAAATTTGAAGAGAAAAGAAATCTTACCAAGCTAATTGAGAGAAACGACAATGACACTTTTGTGGTAATGTTTGGGATCGATCTTGGGGTTCAAGATTTTAGATTTGGGGCTGATTTAGATTAAGATAAATGAAAGAAATAGAGTAAAGGAGATGATGCACAATCTTGATGCAAAAAGAAGATGAAAGAGATGGTAAAATGGGAGGTGTAGGCAACGACAACAATAGGAGAAAGAAAGAAAATTGAAGAGAAAAGAGGAGGGGAGGAGGGGAGGAGGTTAAATGGCTAGGTAAGGAAATATTCAATTAAAGGCTGAAAAATAAAATTAAAAAGTTGTATTTATACTTAAGGTTCAAGGGTATGGATGGCACACACATTTAAAAAATAAGGGATTTTGTAAAATTTAATTATTTTACAAGGAATCAAACTTTGGACCTCATTTAATTTCCATGCTTTCTCATATTTCTTTTAACCATTAGGCTTTTTTCTCATTTTTGAAATAATTTTTCAATATTTATTTTAAAAACAAGGCATGTCACATACTACGGTTTAAGGCAAAATTCGCAAAATAATAAAAATGATGCGAGAGAAGTAATTTGAACTTGGGTTGCAAGATACGTTTCACTAATTTGAACTTGGGTTGCAAGATACGTTTCACTAACACTTAACCAACAAACCAAAAATAATCTTAAAAACTATAGCATGACCACTCTATCTTGATTTACAAACCCAATTCTGCTAACCCCCAATTTTTGGGATGTTACACCTAGGTCAATATTCGAGACTTGACAAACTTGCGATCTTGTTCCGCATGTGTCCTTATCAATTATTCAAATACTTTCTTAATCAATTGTTTTTTTTTCTTGATAGCCTTAAGTTGATTGGAATCTATCGAGAACAAGTCCTCTTCATGAGCTGACTTTGACTTGTCAAGATCCTCACTCTCTCTCGATTTACGTGTCGTTTTTCTATCACGATCAATTGATTTTATTTGTTGTTCTTTAGTTATTAATCTGACTTGGTTGTCTGAGATGGGTCGCGTGCAAAATCGGATAAAAAGTTTGTCGATGTCGCGTACTCAGCTTAGGGATTTAGACGAATGAATCGAAACTTGGAGTTTGACCCAACCTTAAACACAAACAAAATAAGTGAAAAATAAATGGGCAACAAAAATAATTAAGAAATAAAATAACAAGGATACAAATCCAAATTAGGGATCTTGAAGGAGTCCAAATCGGTTAATGAAACACTTGTTATTTTTGAATTCCAAAAGAATCAAGGCTACCAATTAAGTGAAATCAAATGGTTAGAACATATTTTAAGAATAATGATCAAAACCAAATGAATTCACAAGAAATATTAAAGGATGGTTCAACCTATAACTGCCCATTTTTAGTGAAATCGGAATAGTAGTTTTGGGACCACAAATTCAAACCAAAAAGAAAATTTATTTTAATATTATTGCATGATCTGTATTATGATAGGAAATATGTATGAAAATTTTGATAAGAAAATTTTACCGATATTATGTTTAATTAGGGAAAGGACCAAATTGCAAAAAAAATGCAAAGTTGAGTTCTAGTAGCTAAAAGGATCAAATAGCTCTGGAATTTAAATTAAGAGGTCATTATATGGTAATTAGACCATTACAGAAAAGTTAGTAGATATTTTTGGTGATTCATCCATGGAAAATTAGAAAAAGAAAAAGACTAAATTGGAAAGTGGAAAAATTAAAAGATGATAAATTAAGTAAAGGTTTAATAACATCATTATCTATCATCTTCTTCCCCAAATTTTACATTGAAACCCTAGGAGAGAGAAAGGAAACTAATCAAGCTTAATTGGGTAAGTATCCTTGTTCTGTTTTTAGTAATTTTATATTTCTCGAGTACTTTTGAAATACTCAAAAGTTTACAGCATGATGAGCTCATCCATGTTTATTTGATGTACATGTGAATTATGTAACTAACTTGTTTATCTAAGTGTATGTGATTATGAAAACTTACTAATTTGTTGGGAAGCATGTTATTATTATGCTTATTTAAATGAATATGATTGGAAAGTTTAATTCTTGTTATACGAACTTACTAAGCATTAAATGCTTACTAGGTTTTATTTTCTCTGTTTTATAGTGCTCAGAAGCTCGAAAAGGTTGGAGACCAGTAGAGCATCATCACACAATCCTTCAACTCGCCTTGGTATAAATAGTAAACTTATTTTGGTATAATGGCATGTATAGGCTAACTTTGTCAATGTTGGCATGTAAATGGATGATAGTAATCTAGCCATTAAAATGGTTACTATGGTATATTTTGGTATATATATATTTATCATAAGGTTATCTCATGAATAATATATAACAGCTTAATATGGTTGAGTAAGTTAAAGTAAATATGAAAGTTTTGATAATAAGGTAAGTTTGGAAATACATAAACGTATGTGATAATAAATCATACATAATTCTTGCAATTGGCTTGGATAATATGTTTTGAATTGGTTGTTATATATGTGTAAGTGTTGTTGTAGGTTAATGGAAAATTTGGGTGAGAAATAAAGCTAGGAAATGGCTTTATTTTGTCCACACGGGTGTGTGTCTTGATCGTGTGTGACACACGGCCTGGCACATGGGCATGTAGTTTGACTGTGTGTCCCCTGTATATTAGAATTTAGAAACAGATTGCTCAGAATTAGGCACACGGGCAGAAACATGGGCTTGTGTCTCAACCATGTGTGACACATGGCCTAGAACACGGGCATGTGTCTTAGCCGTGTGAATCCTACATCTAATTTTTGAAAATGAAATTTACCACACGGCCTAGCACACGGGCGTGTGATTGGTCGTGCGACCTAAGTCAGAGAGTTACACGAGTAAGGATACGGGCTGGAACACAATCGTGTGCCTCACATCAAATTCCCATACGGCCTGAGACATGGCATGTCACTTGGCCGTGTGAGCCACATGGCCTACTCACACAGGCGTGTGACCCTTGTATATAAGAAAAATTTTGAAATTTTGCAAAAAATTCTCTAAGATCCCGATTTAGTCACGACTGTTTTCTAATGTCTAAATTGGGCCTCGAGGATCCATACAAGGGACGATATGATTAGTTTCTGATATAAATAGTAAATGACATGAATTATCTGTAATTGTTCTGTAAACTCTAGTAATACTTCGTAACCCTATTCTAACGATGGATATGGGTTAGAGGTGTTACATTTATTGGTATCAGAGCTACAGTTTAGCTGATTCTCAGACTAACGTTGTAACACTCCTAACTCGTATCCATCGTCGGAATAGGGTAACGAAGCATTACCGAACTTAACAAGTAAACAATTATACATTTTTCATGCATTTTTCTATTCCAAATAAAAATAATTCACAATCAATCATATAATCCCTAATACAGGCCCAAATCATGCATTAGAAATGGTCTGGGACTAAACCGATAACTCAAAAAAATTTCTAAAAAACTTAGAAGATTTTCAAAATACAGGGGACACATGCCCGTGTGGCCCGGCCATGTGTCTCACACGGCCAAAGACACGTCCGTGTCACAGGCCATGTGGACATTCAAAATGGAATCACATGGTCGTGTCATAGCCCGTGTACCCTTCAAAATGGCTACACACACCTGTGTGCCAAGCTGTGTGCTAGGTTGTGCCAAAACTGTATGGTATACTAACTTATGCCACATGGCCAAGTCACACGCTCGTGTGCTGGGCCATGTGGGGCATACTGACTTGGTTTCTAAACAAACACCAGGGGACACACGGCTGTGTCACCTGACCGTGTGTCAAACACGGGTAAGACACATGCCTGTGTCTCTACCTGTGTGGACAAAAATCAAGTTATTTACCAAGCCATCATTCTCACCCAAACTTGCATTCACCTGCATAAATCAAATGGCATAACATGGCATAAATAGACATTTAAAACAATCTCAACTAAGCCTAATTCATACTAATTCCATACCATAAATCACAAGACACACAAGTATCACATTAAGCCATTCAATTCATACCAATTTCACATTCACAAATCACCTAAATGTTGACTTCCAATGTAACACCCCAAACCCAGCCCAGACGTTATGGCCGAATCTGGCGTGTCATATTGAAGTGTTTTTTGAAAACCATGTTTTCATTGAAAACTGTTCCTGATATTTTCAGTCGAGGCTTATAAAAAAATTATTACTGTAATATCCCGGGGTAGGGGCTATTTTGTTGTGCTATGTCTTGCATGTGTTTAGTGTGTTGTGTTGTTGTTTGTGTTGTGTCGGGGCTTAATTGTGGGCTAGGAGTGTGCCTGAGTAGGTAGGAAAATTTTGGTTTTTGGGTGCTAAGTGAAGGAAGCTGAGGAAGCTGGGGTTTAAGAATTTTAATTGTTGTTTTGTTGCACAAAAAGTGAGTTGGCAAGGTGGCAAGCATGCGTTACTTGGGGAGCTAGGTGTGGCGTCATTTACAGGGGGGTAGAGGTCCAGAGTTCAAGCTGCAAAGTCCCCATTTTGGTTTCCTTTTTGGGACGGCATGGAGGAGAGGTAGAAGGCTAGTGAAATTCTACCTTGGACCAAGTCATACCTTTCAAATGAAGGGTGGAGAGCATTTGTAGGAGGGAGACTTGGTCATGCAAGTTTGAAGGAGTGGTGGTGAGTGAATGGAGGGATTTCGGCCGAATTTGTGGGGTGTTGGAGTGGGGGTGTGGACGGTTTGGTAGTGGAAAGTAAGGTGTGCCGAAATGCACTTCTTATTTTGTGTATTTTCGGCCAAAAGCAATTGTGAAGCATCTTTTCTTTTCCTTTCTTTTGTCAAAAAGCAACCCGAAACTTCAAGAGATTTTCCCATTTCTTCTTCTTTTGTTCAATTGTGCTAAAAACCGAAACTCTCTCTTCTCCAACATACTTTCTCTCTTTTGAAACTTTGATTGCCGAAACTAATACCTTTTCTTATCATATTTTCGTTTCTTTTCTCCTAATACACTAGTGCCGAATTCATATTGCCTCTTAGCCGAATTTCCAATTATCTTCTCTCTCATTTCTTGAAGTACTTGAGCCGAATATCCTCCTTTTCATTTTCTTTCTCTTTTGTTTGTTTGTGAGCCGAATTTCTTCATTCATCTTTCTCATCTCTTGCCGAAACTCTGCTTCCATTTCACATTGTTTTTCTCAAAACCGAAAATAGAGGTGTTAAACACCTAGTGCCGTTTTCTTCTTTCTTTTGTTGTCAACTTAGCCGAATATTTTCTTCTCGCTAGAAGTCCTATTTTTTGGCGAATATTTGGTGTTGGGTAAGTGTTTGGCCGTATGGTCATATTTTCTCTAGTTCTATGATTGATTTCGATTGGATTAAAGCCTGTGAGGGTTGTGGATTGAAGTGAGTTAATCGTTGTTAATCTCTTCATTATAGGACATCAAAGGGTTCAAAGCAAGCAAGAGGAGCCGTTTTCTTCTGTCAATTGTTTAGTAAGTAGTGGTAAGGGGCTAGTTCTTCAATATACTCTTTGGTTTCGATTAAGTCAAGATTATTAAAGTTTAACCATTCTCTTTTAGGGTGCCGATTGTTGGAAGAGGGAATCACTGCTTGATTCGAGATTTGGTAGGAAACCAAATCAGGCATAAAGGTAAAGAGGTAGCATTAACTCCTATTGGTTTGTTAGCATTGGCCGAATGTTGTAGATGCCTAACCCCTATGTTTTGGCCGATTGTAGGAGCTAGTAATCGAGGGACTTAGATCGTTTCGTTGGGATTTTAGACTCGTGTATACGTGTGTGTAACTAACACACCCATATTTAGTGATATTGTTATTAAACCTGTTTGCCTATTAAAATCATGACAGTATGATGAATTATTGGATACCCAAATGGGGTAGGTGCATGGATCCGGGTAAGTTCAATTACTATGAGTTCTATTGATGGTATGTGCTATCATAGTTATTGATGTATGTG
The DNA here is from genome assembly GCA_025503065.1 of Gossypium bickii. Classification (NCBI taxonomy): domain Eukaryota; kingdom Viridiplantae; phylum Streptophyta; class Magnoliopsida; order Malvales; family Malvaceae; genus Gossypium; species Gossypium bickii. The sequence continues at coordinate 81,702,276 of CP106713.1, read as the reverse complement.
ATGCGATGTTAAACCCAATGGCATGAGTGCATGATTTACATGATTTGCATCGATATGATATGTATGGGTGATATGAGAGGAGGGGGATATGATATCCGTGTCTTTGGGACACCAGAGGTTTGGCACCTCCAGTGGTTTGGTACCACAGTGATATTTTGTGACTTTGGGTCACAGAGGTTTGGCACCCTCGTCTCGCCGTCAGTGGCTTAGCACCACGGTGGGTTGGCCCCACTGATTGATTATATGGGATTAGCGCCGGTGATTTGGTATCGCGCGATGGGTTGGCCCCATCATCGGATTTGTGGATGCGGTCACCGGTGGTTTGGTACCACATTGTGTCTTTGGGACACCGAGAGGTTTGGCACCTCATTGCGACTCGCGTCCCCGTGGTTTGACACCACCGTGGGTTGGCCCCACTTGAGAGATACGAGATTGTCGCTAGTGATTTGGTATCACGCGATGGGTTGGCCCCATCATTGGATTGTTCGTGACTTCGGGTCACCAGTGGTTTGGCACCACACTTATGGATATCGTGACTTTGGGTCACCCGGTGGTTTGGCACCACCGGTGGTTTGGTACCACACGGGGTAGAAACAGGGAGATTCGGATGGTTAGGATCGGGTTGCATTAATCATGTTGCTATGTATGATGTGTGTTAGCATGTTGTTTTATCGGGAGCGGGATTTATGCATCGAGTCATTCGACTCACCCTCTCCTTTGACATTTCAGTGACTCGTGAGACGCGGACATGGAGCCGGGATGGACTCGGGGTGCACATGCCATGCTTTAATAAAAGTTTTGCTCAGACTATTCAATTTGGGTACTTTAGCTTATCTACTTTATTTGGGTTTTAATTTGGATTTGTAAAAGGCCTTTGATTTATGTTTTATGATGTTTATGTTTTAATTAGATTTTTATATGCCTTAACAAAATAATTGGGTATGAACCTCACTAAAACTTGGAAAGACAATGGTTTCAAAACTATAACGCAATGTGTTTTCAACTATACCAACGGGTATCACACAATGTTTTGATATTAAGTAAACTCAATTGATTTTCAAATCAAACTCGATTTTCTACTAAGTCAAAAATGTTTTAAGTAACATTAGGGAACTGCTTGAATCATTAAGTGAAATCAACTCGCTTTAAACTACACTTATTGGTTAAGTTTTCAAAATTTCTGGATTTCAAATACACCATCCGATTTCAAACAAGTCTACTCAAATTTTCTTCAAATACGCTATGTTTCCACCCAGCTTTTAAACGAAAAATCTAACCTCTCAAAAATGTTTTTCCCCGTAACATACCAGATTCTGAATTGGTGTCTTGTCCGGGTTTGGGGTGTTACAATTATGGTATCAGAGCTAAGTTCAAAGGCTCGGCTGTGGGCCCGAGGCCCAAAATATTTTCAAAAGTCTGTTTTAAGTGTTTGTTTTGAAAGTATGGTTCGAAAGGCATGGCACCGAGTCTCCGGCACCAGTTCGCCCAGGTAAGTACCCGTACTATTGCTTGTGATTTGGTTGGATGTGATATGATTTGATGATTAGCAATAGTATGCTACTTTAGAGATTGAGACTGATAGGACTCTGTGAACGCGCGGGAACAAATCTCCTTAAATATTCATAAGACTTGCTTTAAAACAGTGGAATAAATACTGATGCATAAAACTCTTTAACCAGATACGTAGCGATATTAGACATGAGCACTCGAGGCGGACGTGGTCGTAATACTCGTGGTAGAGGTAGGGGTAGGATGACAGTTTCTGAGCCCGTAGGATCTGGTCAAGGGTCAGAAAATGAGGTACCGGTTCCGCCACCAGCTGGAGGTGGTGAGTTCCAAGATCAGACTGGGGATGACGCAGTGTCGCAGGCGATGCTGCGAGTGTTGGAAAGGGTAGCCGGTATAGGTGGTGGCGCAGGAGTTAGGAAATCTGTGCCTGAGCGACTCCGGGCAAATGGGGCCGAATTCTTTCGAGGTGTATCTGGTGTTGCTCCCAGCACTGCTGAGTATTGGCTGGAAGCAACTGAGCGGATCATGGATGATCTGGACCTGACTGCTGAAGAGAAGCTGAAGGGCATCGTATCGCTTCTCCGGGATGAGTCATACCAGTGGTGGCTCACGGTTCGGGACAGTGTGGCAGCGGAGGATTTGACATGGGATTATTTCAGGGCTGCATATCAAAAGAAGTACATCGGAGCTAGTTATATTGACTCCCAGCGAAAGGCATTTCTGAGGCTTGTTCAGGGGAGTAAATCATGGTTGAGAATGAGTGCAGGTGAGTTCTTGAAGCTGAGTAGGTATGCCAGGGGCATTGTGGCCACTGAGCATGAGAGGTGTGTTCGTTTCGAGGATGGTCTGCGAGACGAGTTGAGGCTGCTGATTGCTCCTCGCCAGGAGCGAGTTTCTTTGTCTTAGTTGAGAAGGCTAAGGTATCCGAGGGTGTTAAGGAGTCCGTGAGGCAAAATCTGGACAGAAATAGGCATAAGAGGAGCTTTGGGTCGTCTAGATCGTCGAGTAATCCGCAGAAGAGGGCTAGACCGAGTGGGCCGAGTCGACCGCTAGGTTTGTTCTTTGCTAGGCGAGGACCGCCGCATGAGGCAATCGAGTGTGGAAAATCTCATTGGGGTGGTCGCTGGACTGGAGGAAAAGGTTGCTTTGAGTGTGGTTCTCTGGAGCACCGTGTGAGGGACTGTCCGCGTAAGTTGGCCAGGATTCAGTCTGAGAGTCAGGGCCGTAATCAGTTCAGAGGTAATGGACCGCCACCGCAGAGGGGTCGGGGTAATGGCAGAGGCGGTAATGGTTTTGGTCGAGGCCGTGGAGCACCGGGCAGAGGTGCGGGTAGTTCTGATGCCAGACAGCCTGGATTAGTGTATGCAGCGAGGCGCCGAGAGGAGGGCGACGCACCGGACGTCATAACCGGTACGTTCTTGATCTTTGGTTCTCCTTATACTGCTTTGATTGATGTGGGTTCAACGCACTCTTATGTTGCCAGTAGTATAGTAGAGACCATGGACTTAGACTCTGAGATATCTTCTAGGCAGATGACTGTAATTAGCCCTCTAGGTCACTCTGTAGTAGTAGATAAACTGTTTAGAGAGGTACCCCTAGAACTCCAAGGGGTAGTGTTTGCTGCTGATCTGATGGAACTGCCGTTTGGGGAGTTCGATCTGATTCTTGGGATGGATTGGCTAGTCAAGTACCAGGCGAGGTTGGATTGCGCGGCCAAGTGCATGGTTCTTAAGACGGTTGAGGGTGATGAGGTGGCTATGATAGGTAATAGGAGAGATTACTTATCTAATGTGGTATCGGCTCTAAAGGCAGAGAAGATGGTCAGAAAGGGCTGTGAAGCGTATGTGGTTCATGTGTATGCCTTGGAGGCTAAGGAATCTGCTTTGTGGAGAAGGTTCGAATCTGTTAGGGAGTTTGTTGATGTGTTTTTCGAGGAGCTTCCGGGTTTGCCGCCGATCGCGAGGTAGAGTTCGGGATAGATCTGTTACGTGAATCGCGCCAAGTATCTATTGCTCCGTATAGGATGGCGCCAAAGGAATTGGTGGAGCTTAAGGCTCGATCCGGGAGTTATTGGATCGAGGTTTTATCGGGCCAGTGTGTTCGCCGTGTAAGTGCGCCGTACTCTTTGTTAAGAAGAAAGATGGTACGATGCGGATGTGCATAGACTACCGCCAGTTGAACAAGCTGACATTAAAAATAAGTATCCGTTGCCACGGATAGATGACTTGTTTGATCAGCTGAAGGGTGCTGCGGTATTTTTGAAGATTGACTTGAGGTCTGGGTATCACCAGTTAAAGGTTAAGGAGGCTGATATCCATAAAACAGCGTTTCGGACTCGGTATGGGCACTACGAATTTCTGGTAATGCCGTTCGGGTTGACTAATGCTCGTGACTTTCATGGATATGATGAATAGGGTGTTTCAACAGTATCTGGATCGATTCGTCGTGGTTTTTATTGATGACATCTTGGTGTACTCAAGGTCGGAAGAAGAGCATGATGCACACTTGAGAGTGGTGTTGCAGATTCTGAGGGAAAAGCAGCTCTACGCTAAGTTCAGTAAGTGCGAGTTCTGGCTGAGAGAGGTGACTTTCTTGGGTCATGTAGTGTCGGCTGAGGGGATTGAGTAGATCCTCGTAAGATTGAGGCAGTTTTGGATTGGAAGCCGCCTAAGTCAGTGGCTGAGATTCGGAGTTTTCTAGGTTTGGCCGGATACTACTGAAGGTTTGTTGAGGGTTTCTCGTTAATAGCAGCGTCGATGACCAGGTTGCTGAGGAAAGAAGTTCCGTTTGTATGGACTGAGAAACAACAGGAAAGCTTCGATAAGTTAAAGAAGATTTTGACTGAAGCTCCTGTTCTAATTCAACCTGAGGCTGGTAAGGAATACACAGTCTATTGCGATGCATCACATACGGGCTTGGGGTGTGTGCTGATGCAGAAAGGTAAGGTTGTGGCTTACGCTTCTCGACAGCTGAGGCCACATGAGGTCAATTATCCGACGCACGATTTGGAGCTAGCGGCTGTAATCTTCGCCTTGAAGATCTGGAGGCACTACTTGTACGGAGAGAGATCGATAGTCTACACGGATCATAAGAGTTTAAAGTATCTTTTGACTCAGAAGGATTTGAATTTAAGGCAGCGCAGATGGGTTGAGTTGCTGAAAGATTACGACTGCTCGATTGAATATCATCCGGGCAAGGCTAACGTGGTGGCAGACGCGTTGAGCCGTAAGGTTGTTTCGGACTTAAGAGCTTTGTTTGCCCATTTGAGCTTGTATGACAATGGGAGTATTCTCGCGAGTTGCGAGTTAAGCCTACTTGGGTTGAGCGATCGTAGAGAAAAGCGATTAGAGGACGAGGTTACGAGTGCGCAGAGGTTACAAGTGCGAGAATGGTGGTTTGGAGGGTTCTGATTTGTCTAGTGATGAGGTCTTTGTGTTTTCAAGGTAAAGCGTGTATGCCTAAGGATGTGGAGCTGAGGCAAAAGATTCTTCAGGATGCACATAGCAGATCCTTATGCTATGCATCTGGAGGAGGCAAGTTGTATAAGGATCTTAGAGAGCAGTTTTGGTGGCCTGGTTTGAAGAAAGAGGTGACAGAGTTTGTTGGGAAGTGTCTGACTTGTCAGCAGGTCAAGGCTGAACATCAGTTGTCGTCGGGTTTGCTTCAGCCTGTGAAGATTCCTCGATGAAAGTGGGAAAGGATAACCATGGATTTCGTCGGTGGTTTACGCTTACGCCAAGCAAGAAAGATTCGGTTTGGGTTATTGTGGACCCGTCGACTAAGTCACTCATTTCATTCGGTGAGAGTGGATTATTCACTTCGAAACTAGCAAAGTCGTATGTGTGCGAGATTGTGAGGTTACGGTGTGCGATTTCGATCATCTCGGATAGGGATCCCGAGTTTACGTCGAGGTTCGGAGAGCGTTGCATCAGGCTCTAGGTACACGGTTGGATTTCAGACGACTTTTCATCCGTAGTCCGACGGGCAGTCGGAGAGGGTTATTCAGATCTTGGAAGATATGCTGAGAGGTTGTGTTCTGGATTTCAGAGGTAGTTGGGAGGAGTTTCTGCCATTAGCTGAGTTTGCCTACAACAACAGTTATCAAGCAAGCATCAAGATGGCACCGTATGAGGCGTTGTATGGTAGGAAGTGTCGCTCACCTACGTGTTGGACGGAGTTGGGTGAACGTCGGTTGTTGGGGGACGAGTTGGTTGCTAAGACAGTAAGACAAGGTTAAGTTGATTGCACTTCGGTTGAAGGAAGCTTGGACGGCGAAGTCTTATGCCGATCTTAAGCGAAGAGATATAGAGTTTGCGGTAGGGGATCGAGTTTTCCTGAAGGTCTCGCCTTGGAAGAAGGTGTTGAGATTCGGAAAGAAAGGCAAGCTAAGTCCGAGGTTTATTGGGCCATATAAGGTACTGAGACGAGTGGGACCAGTGGCGTATCAGCTTGAGTTGCCAGCAGAGCTAAGTCAGATTCACGACGTATTTCACGTTTCGATGCTTCGGCGTTATCGTTCAGATCCGTCGCATGTGGTAGCAGTGGAAGAGATCGAGGTAAATCCAGATTTGACTGTGGAAGAAGAACCGGTGCAGATTCTTGATCGGGATGTGAAGGTTCTGCGTAAGAAGTCTGTGCCTTTGGTTAAGGTACTTTGGAGGAATCATGGCGTGGAGGAAGCCACGTGGGAACCCGAGGATATGATGAAACAGCAATACCCGCAACTCTTCTGATCAGGTAATTTCGAGGCCGAAATTATTTTTAAGGGGGGTAGAACTGTAATATCCCGGGGTAGGGGCTATTTTGTTGTGCTATGTCTTGCATGTGTTTAGTGTCTTTGTGTGTTGTTTTTTGTGTTGTGTGGGGCTTAATTGTGGGCTAGGAGTGTGCCTGAGTAGGTAGGAAAATTTTGGTTTTTGGGTGCTAAGTGAAGGAAGCTGAGGAAGCTGGGGTTTAAGAATTTTAATTGTTGTTTTGTTGCACAAAAAGTGAGTTGGCAAGGTGGCAAGCATGCATTACTTGGGGAGCTAGGTGTGGCGTCATTTACAGGGGGGTAGAGGTCCAGAGTTCAAGCTGCAAAGTCCCCATTTTGGTTTCCTTTTTGGGACGGCATGGAGGAGAGGTAGAAGGCTAGTGAAATTCTACCTTGGACCAAGTCATACCTTTCAAATGAAGGGTGGAGAGCATTTGTAGGAGGGAGACTTGGTCATGCAAGTTTGAAGGAGTGGTGGTGAGTGAATGGAGGGATTTCGGCCGAATTTGTGGGGTGTTGGAGTGGGGGTGTGGACGGTTTGGTAGTGGGAAGTAAGGTGTGCCGAAATGCACTTCTCATTTTGTGTATTTTCGGCCAAAAGTAATTGTGAAGCATCTTTTCTTTTCCTTTCTTTTGTCAAAAAGCAACCCGAAACTTCAAGAGATTTTCCCATTTCTTCTTTTTTTGTTCAATTGTGCTAAAAACCGAAACTCTCTCTTCTCCAACATACTTTCTCTCTTTTGAAACTTTGATTGCCGAAACTAATACCTTTTCTTATCATATTTTCGTTTCTTTTCTCCTAATACACTAGTGCCGAATTCATATTGCCTCTTAGCCGAATTTCTAATTATCTTCTCTCTCATTTCTTGAAGTACTTGAGCCGAATATCCTCCTTTTCATTTTCTTTCTCTTTTGTTTGTTTGTGAGCCGAATTTCTTCATTCATCTTTCTCATCTCTTGCCGAAACTCTGCTTCCATTTCACATTGTTTTTCTCAAAACCGAAAATAGAGGTGTTAAACACCTAGTGCCGTTTTCTTCTTTCTTTTGGTTGTCAACTAGCCGAATATTTTCCTTCTGCTAGAAGTCCTATTTTTTTGGCCGAATATTTGGTGTTGGGTAAGTGTTTGGCCGTATGGTCATATTTTTCTCTAGTTCTATGATTGATTTCGATTGGATTAAAGCCTATGAGGGTTGTGGATTGAAGTGAGTTAATCGTTGTTAATCTCTTCATTATAGGACATCAAAGGGTTCAAAGCAAGCAAGAGGAGCCGTTTTCTTCTGTCAATTGTTTAGTAAGTAGTGGTAAGGGGCTGGTTCTTCAATATACTCTTTGGTTTCGATTAAGTCAAGATTATTAAAGTTTAACCATTCTCTTTTAGGGTGCCGATTGTTGGAAGAGGGAATCACTGCTTGATTCGAGATTTGGTAGGAAACCAAATCAGGCATAAAGGTAAAGAGGTAGCATTAACTCCTATTGGTTTGTTAGCATTGGCCGAATGTTGTAGATGCCTAACCCCTATGTTTTGGCCGATTGTAGGAGCTAGTAATCGAGGGACTTAGATCGTTTCGTTGGGATTTTAGACTCGTGTATACCAGGTGTGTAACTAACACACCCATATTTAGTGATATTGTTATTAAACCTGTTTGCCTATTAAAATCATGACAGTATGATGAATTATTGGATACCCAAATGGGGTAGGTGCATGGATCAAGGTAAGTTCAATTACTATGAGTTCTATTGATGGTATGTGCTATCATAGTTATTGATGTATGTGATGCGATGTTAAACCCAATGGCATGAGTGCATGATTTACATGATTTGCATCGATATGATATGTATGGGTGATATGAGAGGAGGGGATATGATATCCGTGTCTTTGGGACACCCAGAGGTTTGGCACCTCCAGTGGTTTGGTACCACGGTGATATTTTGTGACTTTGGGTCACCAGAGGTTTGGCACCTCGCCTCGTCCCAGTGGCTTAGCACCACGGTGGGTTGGCCCACGATTGATTATATGGGATTGACGCGGTGATTTGGTATCACGCGATGGGTTGGCCCCATCATCGGATTTGTGGATGCGGTCACGGTGGTTTGGTACCACATTGTGTCTTTGGGACACCGAGAGGTTTGGCACCTCATTGCGACTCGCCCACGTGGTTTGACACCACCGTGGGTTGGCCCCACTTGAGAGATACGAGATTGTCGCTAGTGATTTGGTATCACGCGATGGGTTGGCCCCATCATTGGATTGTTCGTGACTTCGGGTCACCAGTGGTTTGGCACCACACTTATGGATATCGTGACTTTGGGTCACGGTGGTTTGGCACCACCGGTGGTTTGGTACCACACAGGGTAGAAACAGGAGATTCGGATGGTTAGGATCGGGTTGCATTAATCATGTTGCTATGTATGATGTGTGTTAGCATGTTGTTTTATCGGGAGCGGGATTTATGCACTGAGTCATTCGACTCACCCTCTCCTTTGACATTTCAGGTGACTCGTAGACGCGGACATGGAGCCGGGATGGACTCGGGGTGCACATGCCATGCTTTAATAAAAGTTTTGCTCAGACTATTCAATTTGGGTACTTTAGCTTATCTACTTTATTTGGGTTTTAATTTGGATTTGTAAAAGGCCTTTGATTTATGTTTTATGATGTTTATGTTTTAATTAGATTTTTATATGCCTTAACAAAATAATTGGGTATGAACCTCACTAAAACTTGGAAAGACAATGGTTTCAAAACTATAACGCAATGTGTTTTCAACTATACCAACGGGTATCACACAATGTTTTGATATTAAGTAAACTCAATTGATTTTCAAATCAAACTCGATTTTCTACTAAGTCAAAAATGTTTTAAGTAACATTAGGGAACTGCTTGAATCATTTAATGAAATCAACTCGCTTTAAACTACACTTATTGGTTAAGTTTTCAAAATTTCTGGATTTCAAATACACCATCCGATTTCAAACAAGTCTACTCAAATTTTCTTCAAATACGCTATGTTTCCACCCAGCTTTTAAACGAAAAATCTAACCTCTCAAAAACGTTTTTCCCCGTAACATACCAGATTCGGAATTGGTGTCTTGTCCGGGTTTGGGGTGTTACAATTACCTTCAAAACCTTATTGTTGTGGAAGCTTAAATTAAAGCAATGATTTACGTAAACGTGGTATTTAAAAATTGAGTTGCGGAAACATAGTGTTTTGAAAACAGTTATCGTTTTGGGAAAATCGCGTTTTAGTTTTAACAAGTACAGATCATAATGGTTAAAATCTCATATCGAAAGCTATAAAATTGGAGAGGCCTTATTACAAATATAAAAACCCAGACGAAAATTATTAGTAAATAAAAGCCAAGTAACGAAAATAGGAGCAGTAGTGTGGCCATCTCCGAATCCCTCGCAGCATCGAACCGTCTAACGCTGGGGATTACCTGAAAGGTTAAAATAGGGTGAGTTTATGAAAACTCAGTATGTAATCCTTTTATTAAAGAAACAGTCAGAATACAGAAACAGAATAAGTCTGGGCCTAAGCCCAGTAATAGTAAGAGTACAGTTCAGTTTAGAGTATATGTGGGCCAAAGCCCAAAACAATATCATTTGGGTCACAACCCATAACAGAACCAGTTGGGCTTAGCCCATTCCAGTAATGGTGGCAACTGGGCCTTAGCCCCCATCAGCCTCGGTTGGGCCTGAGCCAATATCAAAAGTCACATATAACATATATCTGGGCCTAAGCCCATCTCAATATCAGAATCAGTATATGCAATGCATAAATACCCAAACCAACCATGCACTCCATCTCCTGTCCAACCCTACACTCCTCTGGGGATTAAATCGACCCACCCAGCCAACACACCAAGCTTAGCACCGGTTGCAGCACTAAGTTAACAGAACGGCTCGGCGCCGTAGACAGAACGAATAAAAGCCATAAATATCGCAGCACTGCTTTCGGTTAACAGAACAGCTAAAAGCCATAAATATTGCAGAACGGCTGAAAGCCTTGTACAGAACGGCAATGGGTCGTACACTTCCTCCATAACAATGTCCCAACCCCATGCAATATGTCGTGTATGTCATGCTCAATCATCACAGGTGTATGCAGAATGGCCATGCTCAGTAACAGTCATCTAAACATATATTAAAAGCATATCAGTCACACGACCACAATCAAGTCAATTAAAACACAGCCATACGATCACAGTCTAAGCCAGTCATTTACCCACAAGGGCAAAACAGTCATTTTTTCCTACAGGGGTATTTCAATAATTTTACACTATTGGGGTCTCGGTACTTATTACGACCTCCTAGAGGGTCTATCGTCACTTTGAGCGACTCAGATAACCTACACGGCCAGAATAGTGTATATAGGCCCACACGCTCGTGTGGCCCATTTAGTCCAAATTCACATATGACATCGCGAGCCTCATAAACCAACCTATCAATGATCACTTACCGAGGATTTTACCCATGTGGACCACAAGCCCATTGGGCCCACGCAGCCTATTTTGGCCCATCGAGGCCCATAACGACCCCAGTCCACGAAAATGCACGTGGTGGCCTCTGCAGTCTGCTACCCACGATTTGGGCTTAGTTCACCACATGAGCGATCGCACAGGCCTCAAATGCCGAAGTTTCAGCTTTTCAGCTTTTCAACTTTTGCCGACTCATAGAAGCGATAGTGTGATTACACACTTTTATCCCGCATTTGACAGTCACGAAATTAGGCGTACGATTACACACCCTTTTCGGCTTTTAAGCCGCTTGTCATGTACGGAAAATAGTTACACACTCTATTTGTTTTTGACCGATTAGCAACTACGGTATTAATACACATATGTTAAGGAGTTGTGGCTGAGATGCTTCTGAAGTTGAGAGCCTATGGTTATAACACAACCCTTTATTAGTCCAAAACCATCGCTAATCCATAATCATAATATTGGAACGTTTAATCTAATCATAACTACTTACCCAATAACCAATCGCAATACCCCTCTTATTTCAAAACCACGTATTCTCTCTAATGCTTTCCCTTCACACAAAATCGTAAAACTGATTCATAAGAATCTACAATCCTACATGAATACATCTAAGACTTAAAGCACTTACCAATAAAAGAGATATCCCTTGTAGGGGATAAGTAGTCGACCTAACACCTTGTTATGAACTTGAGTCCCTAGCATCATTCATACAAAGAAGTATTAAAGGAATATTTCCCCATGGTGGAAAAGAGGAGACACAAATGATCAGCCTAAGAGATATATAAGTCGAACCTTTGAGAGGAGAACCTAATAAGGTTCGGCAAGGGAGAACAAATCGTAACCCTTACCAATAGATCAAGGGGTTTTCGCCAGACCTTCAGCAAGAAACGGCCGAGGATCAGAAAAGATGAGAAGAGAAGATCCGACCAAAATAAGAAGGGCAGAAGAGTTGAGAGAGGAAGAGGAGAAGAAGGTATGAGTCGATCCACAAGTATGGTTAGCAACCGAAAAGGGTTTACGAAAGGAAAGACAAGTGCTCTTCGGCCAAAGAGGGGAATACCAATTGAATAAAAGGGAATGAAGGGAAAAATCGGTGGACTAAAGCACTAGAGAGAAGAGTAGAAAATGAACTCCATAGCTTTAGAAACAAAGATGAAAAGAACAAAAATGGCAAAACCCAAAATGAATAGCAAGAGGAGCTCCCAAAACTTCCAAGTCAATTTCCCTGTGGTCAAAGTACCTATTCGGCTACAACTCATCTTTTTCCTCCCTTCCTCTCTCCCAACATCCCTCCACAAATCTCTCCACAAATCACTCAACCATCCAATTTGAACTTCATTCAAATTCCTCCATAATCCTCTCCACAATCTTCTCCTTGACCAATTCAAATTTCATCCAACAGAGTTCGAAACCAGCTCAAACTCCTACCGTCTCATGCTAGCAAAATAAATATCCTTTTTTCTTGCAATGGGATTCGAACCCAAGCCCCCCTCAATAGCTCAACACACCACTTGCCGCCTTTCCACAAGCACTTTTGTGTCACATTTTATCTTCAATTAATTAAAAGATCTAAAGGCCAAAGTCCAGGTTCCTTTAAAAGAAAAATCCAAAATATATTGCAAGAGCCAAGAGTTGAACCTAGGCTCCCTTGCAACCTTAATGACGCCACAGTCACTAGACCACATGCTTTCTTATGTCATTTTTTAACACAATAATTTAAAAGGCTTACATCCAAGCATCCAAAGTATTATCCACTTAAAACCAAAATTTTTGCTAAAGCCCAGGTTTGAACCCAGGACTTTTCCAACTCCTCTCAGGACCCTTAACCACTTGAGCAGACATTTAATTGTGTTATTTCCTAGCTCACATAAACTTTTATGCACAATCTCCTAACTGTTCCCTTGCTCAAGGCCCAATACTTCTAGGCCCAAATTTTGGGGCGTTACATCCAATTATGCACTATTTTGGTTAAAACCACAAGCATATCAATCTCAAATTTCAACCAATTGATAATCAAGCTACCCATCCACAAACCACCATTCACATGGAAATTACCAACCACCTAACAAAAGTCCATTTGCACATATATATTTTGGAAACACGAAAATATACACACTTTTTCATGCCCTTTTTAACTCAAATTCATGCAGTTTTATAAAAATAATTATTTTTACTTCAATTATTAATGAATTTTAAATTAATTTTATAATAAATTTTGATCATTTTTCACAAAGGGAAAAAAATGACTTGGCAGACACCACTAGAAGTTCAAAATCGAGAAGCAATTTGAAGTATCAAGGTGAATTAATTTTTAGCCTAAGTCAGTCCAATTATGTGTATTAATTCATGGTATAATTAATTTTAATTTATATCCAATTTAATTTGGATTAAATAAATTATTATTAATTAATTATGAAAAAGTGGTCCAGTTGAGCCGAACTGAGTGAATCGAACCGACCAAGTGGACAGCCAAAACCATCCATAGGCTAACCCAAATTAGCTTATTGGCTGATTATTTAGCTTGCAAAGAGGCCCTTGAAGACTTGTTCAAGTTGCAACCAAACCCTTCCACAATTGGTGGCGTTATAGATTTGCCCCAAGCCTAAATTAGCAAAGTTGAAACTATCAACCTTGCCACATGTTTGGCCGGCCAAGGGAGGGCTCTTTGGCTGATAATTTCAACTATTTTTAGTAGCAATCTTCAGCTATAAAAGCCCCCTTAGGCTAGTCATTTGAAACACACCACAACATTCTAATCTTTTCTCTCCTCTATCAACTTTCTCTCTTCTTTTCCATTCCAAATTCCCTTTCTCTCTTATTGATTTCTCCTCTTGGAAAAGGAGCATTCATCAGCCATTTGGAGCAGTAATTAAGTGTTCATAGCAGCCTTGGTCAACGAGGACAACGGAGAAGGAAGAATGGAGCAAACTAGTCAAGCCACGGAAAACACTGGATTTGATCCTTGTTCCCTATCTCTTTAATTTTTGTTGTTATGATGAACATATCTATGAATATTTATGTTCTTGGAATGGTTAATTTAATCAATTTATCTTGAATTTAATTTGTGTTAGGTTGATTGCATTTCATTTGGTAAAATTGTATTTATGTTGTTATAGGCCTCGGTAAGATGCTTGATTAAGTAAAATCATGACTAAGTTATTCTTGCATTACATTTGTAAGGTAGCTAATGAATTAATTATTTAAACGGATTGAAATTGTAATTAATGATCATAGTACTTAATCAGTGCCTGTTTAATCATCTAAGGTAGCTGAGGGTTAAATTAGCAATGGTATCTGACAATACATTTGCCTTGCATAACTTGCAAGATTATTATAATTAAACTGTTTCAAGGGAAGGATACTTTGTTACCTCACATAGTCTTTTATGTGCTTATTAAATTGAGTTAATTGTTGACATAGGGATATGTTTAAGACATTATTTCGATTCAACAAGTATGTATATGCAATGACATATTTTCCTATTAAGATTTGTTTAACCGACTGAATTGACATAGGGATATAGTCAAGAATTGAATTGATTTTGGTAGGTGAGTATGTTCATAAGTTAGCAAATTACCGAGTCGCCGTGAATTTATTCGTTACAATATAAACATGAGTTTAATAATTCTAAGTTAAGAAATGTAATCAATCTAACACAATTATGTCATCTTGATTAAAATCATATTTTGAAATCATGCATTTGAGATTTATTTATTTAGTTTACTTAGTTTAAAACCTTAGTTTTTAATCACCCTTTCCATACAAAATATTTTTCTTCACCAAAGTGTTTTAAATAGCATTCATAAATAATTCTTTTCACAGTCCCTGTAGGTACGATAACTCGACATTTACTTGTCATTTTATTACTTCTTGCGATTGTGTACACTTGCACATTTCCGTCGTTCCAAGTTTTTGGCGCCATTGCCGGGGATTGTGTTTTAAAAAAGTCATTATTTGTGAATTTGTTAGTTTTGCATTTTGGTTTAATTTTCTGTTTAAATTTTAACTTAATTAATTTTCTGTGATTATTTCAGGTGCTTATGAGTATTGACCGAATTATTGATTTACTCCCTGTAGACCTTGAGATTGAACGAACTTTTCGACAGCGAAGAAGATAAGCAAGTCAGAAAAGGACCGAAAAGATGAACTTCAAAAATCTGAATCAAGGAAACGGAGCAAACCCTGCTCAAAATCCTATCCTTTTTGTTGATGATAGGGATAGAGCTTTAAGACAGTATGCAGTGCCAGTGTTTAATAATCTTAATCCGGGTATTAGGAGACCCGAAATTGAGGCACAATAGGTTGAGCTGGAGCCAGTCATGTTCCAGATGCTTCAGATAGTGGGCCAATTCAATGGAATGCCTACCGAAGATCCTTACCTACACTTAAGATTGTTTGTGGAGGTGAGCGATTCTTTCAACTTAGCCTGAGTTCCCGAAGATGCATTACGAGTGAAGCTATTCCCATATTCACGAAAGGACAGAGCTCAAGCCTGGTTGAACTCATTGCACCAAACTTAATTTCCACATGGCAAGAGTTAGCAGAAAGATTCCTTATGAAGTATTTCCCGCCTAGCGAGAATGCTAAGTTGAGGAATGAGATCACTGCTTTCCAACAAATGGATGATGAGTCCTTGTATGAAGCATGGGAAAGGTAAAAAGAATTATTACAGAAGTGTCCTCATTACAGAATCCCACATTGCATCCAACTTGAGACATTTTATAATGGTCTTAACGCTCACACGAGAATGGTAGTGGACGCTTCTGCTAATGGTGCTCTCCGTTCTAAGTCTTATAATGAGGCTTATGAAATCATTGAGAGGATTGCCAGCAAAAATTATAAATGGCCAACCAATCAAGCAGCGTCAGAAATACGAGTCGCTAGAATACATGAAGTAGACGCTCTCACCTCACTCGCATCTCAGGTATCCCCAATATCATCAATGCTTAAAAATTTTACCACTAATGGGTGTAATAATTTTGCAGCACAACCACCAAATCAATTTGAAAATGTAACCTGTGTTTATTGTGGGGAAGGACATTCGTTCGAAGAATGTCCATCAAACCCAGAATCCATATATTACATGGGTAACCAGAACCAAAATCAAGGAAGGCAAAGCTTGCAATCCAATTTCTATAACACATCATGGTGAAACCACTCGAATTTTTCCTGGAGTAACCAAAGGGTGGGAACCAGTAACAATTATGTCCAACCTAGATCGACCCAGCCACCTAGGTTTTTTCCTAACAAGCTCAAAAACCAAACTAAGTTGAACCATCCAATAGCCTAGAGAATCTATTGAAGGCATACATGGCGAAAAATAATGCCACTCTAAGGAATTTAGAGAATCAAGTAGGCTAGCTTGCAACTGAACTCAGAAACTGACCACAAGGTGCTTAACCTAGTGATATGGAGAATCTAAGGAATCTAGGGAAGGAGCATTGGAAAGCGTTAACATTAAGGAGTAGAAAGACTTTAGAGCCCAATTTCATCGAAATTGAGAAGGAGCTAGCCGACGCTCAAGACTAAGAGGAAGTTCAACCAAGTGTTGAAACTTCAATTTCATCGGAACTTGAATCTATAAAATCAGACAACGTAACTTCTGAACCAGCTAATTCTGATATACTAACAACTCCGTTAGATGCAAAATTACCACAGAAGACGAATCAACCAGTTACAGTAAAAAAACCTCCACCACCCTACCCTCAAAGACTTCAGAAGAAGAAGCAGGAAATTCAATTCAAGAAGTTCTTAGACGTACTCAAGCAACTTCATATCAACATCCCATTGGTTGAAGTACTTGAACAAATGCCAAACTACTTCAAATTCATGACGGATATCCTGTCAAAAAAATGAACGCTTGGAGAATTTGAGACGGTAGCCCTAACGAAGGAATGCAATGCATATCTTTAAGACAAACTACCCCCAAAGTTGAAGGATCCTAGATGTTTTACCATACCTTACAACATTGGAGCAGCATATTGCGATAAGGCACTATGTGACTTGGGTGCGAGTATCAACTTGATGCCCATGTCAATATTTAGGAAGTTGGGGATAGGTGAAGTTAGACCTACTATAGTTACACTTCAATTAGTAGATTGATCCTTAGCACATCTAGAAGGAAAAATCGAGGATGTATTAGTACATGTAGACAAATATATCTTTCCTGCTAACTTTGTGATTCTAGACTTTGAAGCGAACAAAGAGGTGCCAATCATCCTAGGAATGCCTTTTTTAGCAACCAGAAGGACCTTTATTTATGTGCAGAAGGGCGAGCTTACTATGCGTGTTCAGGATGATCAGGTAACATTTAATGTTTTTAAGTTTATGCGATTTCCTGAGACAATTGATGATTGTTTTGCAGTGTTCGATTTAGAGGAGTTAATCATGGAAGAGAAACTCAACTATGTTAAGAACCCATTAGAACGAATTTTGACATCAGATCCTCCAAATGATGAAAAGGAGGATGAATACTTAGCTTTGTTTGAAGCTAATCAAAGGGGATTTCATCCGCAATCCTGCTTCTAATCTTTGGAGTTAGAGAAAAGGGATTATGCCCAACCAAAAGCTTCAATCGAGGAGCCACCTAAATTAGAACTGAAGGTACTTTCCTCACATTTGAAATATGTTTATTTAGGTAACTCTTCTACTCTGTCTGTGATTGTTTCAGTAGAATTAACTACTGAGCAAGAAGAGAAACTCATCCTGGTGTTGAAACAATTCAAGAAATCATCAAATGGTTAGATACAGCTATAATTACCCCATCTCAGATAGTTCATGGGTAAGTCCGGTCCAGTGTGTGCCAAATAACGGAGGTATCACGGTCATTGAAAATGAGAATAACAAATTGATACCGACTAGAACGGTTACGGGATGGAGAATTTGAATCGATTACCGGAAGCTGAACAAAGAAACTAGGAAAGATCACTTTCCTTTGCCATTTTTGAACCAGATACTGGACAAACTCGCAGGGCAAGACTATTACTATTTTCTTGATAGATACTCGGCGTATAATCAGATTACAGTAGCACTGGAAGATTAGCATAAGACAACATTCACCTGCCTGTATGGTACATTTGCATTTAGGCACATACCATTTGGTTTATGTAATGTACCTGCTACATTTAAAAGATGTATGATGTCTATTTTTACTGACATGGTTAGAATTATTTAGAAGTCTTTATGGATGATTTTTCAGTATTGAGAGATACATATGATGATTGTCTAGCCAATCTATCCAAGGTACTGGGATGATGTGAAGAAACAAACTTTGTACTTAACTAGGAAAAGTGCCATTTCATGGTACGAGAAGGTATTGTTCTAAGGCATCGGATAACAAGACATGGAATTGAGGTAGATAAAGCAAATGTAGATGTTATTGAGAAACTCCCACCTCTAACATCTATAAAGGTTGTTAGGAGCTTTTTGGGCCATGCTAGTTTCTATCGAAGATTCATCAAGGACTTTTCCAAAGTTGCTAAACCCTTATGCAAATTATTGGAGAAGGACACGGCGTTTAAATTTGATGAGGAGTGCTTAAGAGCTTTCAACGATTTGAAGAGTCGGGTAGTCTTGGCACCCATAATAGTCACACCAGACTAGGATTTGCCATTTGAATTGATGTGTGACGTAAGTGACTTCAGGGTAGGAGCTATTATGGGCCAGCGAAGGAACAGAGTTTTTCATCCCATCTACTACACAAGTCAAACTCTGACAAGAGCTCTACTGAATTACACGGTAATAGAAAAAAGAGTTACTTGCTATTATGTTTTCTTTTTACAAGTTTTGATCTTATCTTGTAGGTACCAAAGTGACTGTCTATACGGACCACTCGGCAATCAAGTATTTACTTGCCAAGAAAGACCCTAAGCCAAAACTGATCCGATGGGTACTTTTACTTCAAGAGTTTGATCTAGAAATTCAAGATCGAAAGGGAGTGGAAAACCAAGTAGCAGACCACTTGTCTAGATTGGAACCGCAAGAAGGGAACTCTCCTCTTATACCAATTCGAGAGACGTCCAGATGAACACATACTGAAGGTAAATCATGTCCATAATACCCCTTGGTTTGCTGATATGCTAACTGTTTAACTTGTGGTTTGATGCTTATTGATAAGACGTACCATTAAAAGAAAAAGTTTCTTCACGATATGAAGTACTATTTCTGGGAATAGTTGCATTTGTTTAAAAAGTATGCAGATCAAATGATCAAGAGATGAGTGACAAAAGATGAAGTACATAAGATTTTATACCATTGACACTCAGCTCCGAGTGCAGAACACTTCAGAGGTACATGTATTGCAGCCAAGGTATTGCAAGCTGAATTCTTTTGGCCAAAGCTATTCAAAGACGCATATGCTTACAAAAAGAGTTGTGATCGATGTTAAAGGGTCAAAAATGTCACCAACAGAAATGAGATGCCTCAAACAAACATCATTGAGGTAGAATTATTTGATGTTTGGGGTGTTGACATTCTCGGTCCTTTCCCTCCTTCTTTTGGTCACAAGTACATATTAGTAGTAGTAGACTATGTGTCTAAGTGGGTTGAGGTAGAGGCATACCTGACAAACGATACCAAGGTTGTAATGAAGTTTTTGCAGAAACATGTGCTCACAAGGTTTGGAACCCCAAGAGCCATCATCAGTGATGAAGGGTCCTATTTTGTGAACAAGTGGTTGAAATGATTGTTAGATAAAAATGGAGTGAAACACAAGGTCACTACAGCTTACCATCCGCAGACGAATGGACAAGCTGAACTGGCAAACAAGGAGATCAAAGGCATACTTGAGAAGGTAGTTTGCCCGAACCGAAAAGATTGGTCCAAAATACTGGATGATGCTTTATGAGCTTATAGGACAGCATACAGGACTCCTTTAGGGATGTCATCCTATAAGTTAGTCTTTGGGAAAGCCTACCATCTACCTATGGAGTTAGAATATAAAGCTTATTGGGCTGTCCAAAAACTCAACTTGGATCTTAAGCTTGCTAAAGAGAAACGGATGCTCCAGCTCAACGAGTTAGAAGAATTTTGAATGTTCTCATACAAAAATGCCAAATTGCTTAAGGAGAGACTTAAAAAATGGCATGACATGCACATTCGAGTTCATGAATTTGAAGCAAGTCAGCAAGTTTTGTTATTTAATTCCAGATTAAAGTTCTTTCTAGGTAAGTTAAAATCACGTTGGTCTGGTCCATTTATGATTCATCGTGTTTATCCGTACGGAGTTGTTGAACTTCAAGGTGAGGGAGGTAATTTTCGAGTTAATGCTCAACGCTTGAAACATTACTTGGGAGATAAAATTGAACGTAATCAAATCTCGTTCATTTTATCAGATATTTAATGTAACGCCCCGAATTTTGAGCCTAAAAGAATTGGGCCTTGGGCTTGGGAACGCCTAAAATACTTGAGAGCAAGGTAACGACATAAATGCACGTTAGTACTACTGGGTTAGTAATATTGTAGTGTTTGGGTCTTAGAGAAGTCCTGTGGTTCAAATCTGGGCTTTAGCAAAAATTTTGGTTTATGGTGAATTAAAACCTGGATCTTAGCTTAAAGGGTTTATATATTAAGTTTTGTTGTTTTAGGACACAAGTGAGCTTGTGTTATGGTGGCAAGTGGCATGTCAGGTATGCATGGAGAGGGGGTTCGAATCTCATGGCATGCAAGTTAGAGGTTTTATTTTTCATCTCTGTGGCGTGAGAGGTAGAGTTTGATTCAAACTCTACAGAGGAGGTTGGAGACTTGGTCATCAAGTTTGAATGGGGGTGTGGAGTGAATCAAGGAGCAATCAGTGGAGATTTTTAAGGAATTTGAATGAGAAGGGTGTTTTTGCCGAATAGAAGAGCTTGAGAAGGGGGATTTCGGCCAAGGGGGTTTCAGTTGTGCATTTTTGGTAGCTTTGTGTGAGGATAGAAACCGAAAACCTCTCTGCAATTTCGGGTTTTTCTCTTTTTCATTTGGAATTTACTTCTTTCATGGCATCTTGTGCAACATTTTTGACCATTTGGGGCTTTATTCCTTCTACTTTCTTTTCTCTCAACTGTCATTCATTTTTGTCAAACACAATACCAATTGTCGAATTCTTCACTGAAGCCTACCTTTCTTCTCCATATCTTTCTCTCTGCCGAATCTAATTCTTCTTCTTCTTCTCTTGGTTTTCTCCTTTGGTCGAATCTAGCTCCTTGTCTCTCTTGATTCCCTCAGCTGATTAATCTCTTTCCCATGTGATGCCAACCTCTGTCAAGTGGCTGATTGTTGCTTTATTCTACTGTTTCTGTCGACAAATTTTGGTAAGTATTCCTTGTCCCTATTCGATTCTTGGTCCCTTTTTGATGGCTCTTCGCTGACAAAGTCGAATGATTCGGTTTAAGGTTGTTAACTCTTGCACCTTTCTCTTGTGTTGGATTCTTTTGATTAATGCAGCATTTTGGCAGGATAAGGGTATAGACATCTTTGGTTAGCATCATAAGTGGGTTGGACAGCATTCTTGGGGGAAGGTGAGTTTCAATTCCATGCTCGTTGGGATTGAACATTAGCATTAGATATTGATATTATCCGAAGGAAAAATGTTGATGGATGTAGGTTTGGCATTCGTGGGTTGCTTGTACGAGCTGCAAAAAAGGTGTGTAATCGTACACCCAATGTTGTTTCTGTCAAAATGATGGATGAAGGGGTGTATTCACACCCCTGCTTAATTGTGAATTAGCAAAAGTCGAAAAGCCAAAAAGATAAAACTTCGGCATCTGAGGGCTCACAAGCGTACGAACGCACCTAGGGACAAATCGAGCCACAACTGTTGGCGATAGACCGTAGAGGCCGCTACGAACATTCTCGTGGGCGTAGGTCCTAATGGGCCTCGTAAGGTCGAAATGGGCCATGTGGGCACAATGGGCTCATGGGCTTCACATGGGTAAAATCCATGGTAAGCGAATAATAATGAATTGGGCAGCGAAATTCGTATAGCCGTAATGGAATTTGGGCTGAACGGGTCACATAAGCGTGGGGGCCCACTTGAGCTGAGTATTGGCCCTTGGGCCCAATTACACTATTTTGGCCCTATAAGTTATCCAAGTCGTTCGAGACGACAGTAGGCTTTTGGAAAGGTCGTATACTATACCGAGACCCCTAGGGAGAAATTACCAAAATACCCTTAGAGGGTAAATTTATCGAAATACCCTGATTTGTAAAATTACCAAAATACCCCTAATTTGTAAAATTATCGAAATACCCCCAACTTGTGAAATTACCAAAATACCCTTAATTTGTGAAATTATTGAAATACCCCCGATTTGCAAAATTAATGAAATAGCCTTGATTTACAAAATTATCAAAATATCCCCGATTTGTAAAATTACCGAAATACCTTCGGTTTGCAAAATTACTGAAATACCCATACAGGGTAGAATTACCGAAATACCCTGTAGGGTAGAATTACCGAAATACCCCTGAAGGGTAGGGTTACCGAAATACCCTTATAGGGTAAAATGATTGTTTTGCCCTCGTGGATAAATGATTGTTTTATGCTATGTTTTTACTAACCTGAGCTATGATTTGTCTGTGTTTCTTGAGTATGCCATGTGATCTATATATATATGCTTCGCATACATGACATGCTGCATGGGATTGGGATTTTATAATTGGAGGAAGTGATTGATCTGTTAGGGTCACACGGGTCACCCAAGACGATTGATTTTATCCCCACATGTTGTGTTGGTTGGTACGGGTGGTGTGCTGGCTGGATTGAGATCGGGTGCATTCATACACTATTTGATTTCTATTTATGAGATCTGATACTGATATGGGCTAGGCCAAAACGATTTTGTTATGGGTCGAGACCCAAACGATTTTGCGATGGGCTTAGGCCCATCAAAGCTATCTTGTGGATCGAATGGGGCTCGTGCCCGCACTACTTTTGAATTCTATCTATCTGACTGACTGTTTTTATATTAGGGGATTACAGAATGAGTTTTCGTAAACTCACCTCGTTTTTAATAGTGCAGGCAATCCTTAGCCTTAGACGGATCGAAGCTGTGAGGGACTCGGAGATGGCCACACAACTACTTCTGTTTTTCCATTAAGTTATTCATAAGTACTTTGTTTTGGTTTGGTTTGTAATAAGGCCTCTTAAAGTTTTCAGATTTTAAATTTTAGGTTTGGTTTTATTTTTAATTTATATTTGTTAAGTAAACTGCGGTTTTTCCAAAATGATACTATTTTCAAAACACTACGTTATAACAACTATTTTCGGTTATCATGTTTTCGCAATATTTTTTAAAAAAAAAAAGCTTCCGCAGTTGAAGGAGATTTTGAAGGAAATCAATAACATTTTAAAAGTGAACAACCTTTTTCAATGAACCTTGTTTTGAAAATAAACGAACGCAAGCTGAGGCATTACACAAGTTTTAGATGGAAAGAAGTTTTTAAATATTAAGAAGGGTTTTCAACGAAAACATGATTTTCAAAAAACACTTCAATGTGACACGCCAGATTCGGGCCTAACTTCTAGGCTAGGTTTGGGGTGTTACATTTAGTGGTATCAGAGTCAAGGTTCAAAACTCGGCTGTGGATTGGGCTTTAAAATGGAATTTCTGAAAGAATTGTTTCAAAAAAAAAAAATAGAGTATCTAAACTATTTTACTGAATGTTTCTTGGAAGTGTGGTTCACCGAGTCTCCAGTGCCGAATCCCTAAGTTTTTTCTGTTATCTGCTCTTTACTGTTATGCAATAGGAAATACCGTGATTATTCTAGAAATTAGACTATACTACTCTAGTTAGAGTAAACTGGAAAACCGTAGGGAACTAAGACTGTAGTTAAGCCTGCGATTGCAAAAACAAACTCTAAACTTCTGTTTCTCATAAGACATCTACTTAATTACTGAAACTGTAAGCTAATTTGCATAAAATTTCTAATTTAGATAATTTGCAAAGTGATAATGAGCACTAGCGGTACTCGTGGAAGGGATACCAAAAGACGCTACAAAGGCCGTGGGAGTGCTAGAGCTGAGTCTTCGTCATCAGGCCACGGGCCTAATGTCAATGAAACACCCCAAACCCGGCCCACGAGCCTGGACCAGATCTGGTATGTTCCTCAAGTAAACCGGTTTCAAATTCTTTGTTACTTAGAGAAAACTTATACGATTTTTAAAGAAAATATCGTTTTGGGTTGGGCTTGAGTTAAAAACCCATTTATCTTATTTTAAAATCCAATTAATTAAGGTGACAAAACAATTAGGGTTTATTTTTAAAGAATAAATTTTACTTAACTTTAATTGAAAATAATTCATAACATAGTAATTAAAAATAAAAGTAAAGAAATGTAACTTATGGCCTTATTACATCAAGTAAAATCCCAAAATAAAATTCTAAAATACTTAAATAAAATCAAATATCCATATTGAATAAAACTTCAACTGAGCATGGCCATCCCTAAGCTTCACTAACCCAGGCCCATTATTGATCGTCACCTGAAAAATAGTCCCACAATGGGGTGAGTCAACAGACTCAATGTGTACACAACACTAAAATTCAATAGATCAGGCATACATTTTCATATCAAATACTTATTCATATAACAGATAAAAATGATGATGCAACCCAAACCCAAACCTAGGTGCCATCCGCTACACATCCCTGTACCAACCTGCACACCGTGGGGACTACTAAGTCAACCCTCCATCCGCTACACACCATCGAAGGCGATCATTGCGATCGGCGTGCTCATCGCCCATATAAAATTTGTGGCATAGCCACGAGATATAATTGCGTCAAGAGACACAGATTGGATAATGTAACCGAAGTTACCACATTCAGATAATGTGACCGAAGTCACCACATTCAGATAGTGAGACCGTAGTCATCACATTCATTTCCCCTTTCTCATATATCCCGAATGACCCATATTATTCATATCATGCACATCATACTTAAATTCACATTCTTATAAATTTTCACATGTTATAAATAACATATTTCATAATCCTAGTGGAAGTAGGAAATGTACCTGAGTACTTTGTATCATATTATGGTACCTTAGCCACATTCTTATAAACATGCATATATTACATATTACCATAAATCTTATTAAAAGTTAGTGTGGGGTACACACCTGATTCGCTTAGCAATTCCTTGAGATTCCGAAAAGCTTGATCTAATGCTTAGATCCTTAATCCCTACATTTGATTTATCACTTACTAATTTAATAAAAAGCCATTCGGCCATAAAACCAAATCCTAGTAGGATTAGTATACTTAAAACTTACCTTGTTACCGATTGACTTAAGAATCAAGTCCCGAATCTTTGTGATGCTCACCCTTGAAATCGGCTAACTACCAAAACTCTTATCGGGTTAGTTTTCGGCTTTTGAAATAAATCTAACTACTAAAATAGGCCTTAGCCGAAACTTATAATCACTTACCTTGTGGATTTTAAATCCCGAAATTCACCAAATAACTAGGGAACACGCGGCCTATGGTGTACCTTCGGGAAAAGAACTTCTCCTTCCTTGTAATCGACACTGGGCCAAATCCCAAAACTTTCCTTCCATGATTCGGCCAAGATCAATAATAGGAATTAGTCCCTAGATCTAAAATATAAAAAAATGGAAACCAAACTTGGATCTTACCCTTATTTGAAGAAATCGATTGCACCTTCACTTCAACCTTCAGAGATTCGGCTATGGCTAAATGATGCTCTCACAACTTTCGGCTTTTGGAGGGATTAGAAAGAAAAGAGAAGGAAGGATAAAGATGGAGGATTTGGCTAGAACACAAGGTATTTAAACTTGCAAAAAAAAAAAAGAAGAAGAAGATTTGGTGAAGAGAATTCGGCAGAGGCTTTCAAAGAACAGAAAATAATGCAGAATGGCCTCTCTTTTCCTTTTATAGCCGAAATTACTAACTTAGAGTCCCTTACTTGGCCATCACTCTTCTATTTTAATAGCTTTATCTCTTTAATTATCACCTAATATAAAAGATAATTCAAAGTCCCTTAGTTGGCCATCACTTCTCCCTTATTTTCCTCTTTATCTCTTTATTCAAATTAAAAGAATTTAATCCAACAATTATCTCTTGAAAATAATGATAAATAAATCCCTTATTTATCCATTATTTATAAAAGAATAAAAGCTCCTAATTTATAGCCATGTGCCGTCCACCTCTCTGCTCCTTGTAACAAAATAAAATTTCTTTTATTTGCTTCCCATGTGACTCGAACTCAGGCCCAATACCCTTGTATGTGGCGCCATTTCCAGAGGCCCTAAGTGACATCTTCAGGCCACTTTTCCAAGCCTGTTTGTGTGTTAAATTTCACATACTTTTTCTTTTAAGGCCACCTTGCCTTAATTTCCTCTTTTAAATCTTAAAACTCGACATTTCTAAGTCATTTCTAAGTTTCCAAAATTTTCGTTCGGCTCTGTCAACTTAACATTTTCTTACATTTCCAAGTTTCCAGAAATGTTTACTTTCCATTTTTGAATCATTTCCAAATCATTTCCTAGTTTCCAAAAATGTTCACTTTCCATTTTTAAACTTAACATTTCCATACTTTTTTAGGTTTCCAAAAATGTTCATTTCCACATCATTTCCATTCATTTTCAGATTTCCAAAAATGTTCAAAATTTATTCCTAGTACATAAAACATGTCACTTCATACAACTAAACCGAAAATGCATAGGCCCTTTCCAGGATGTTACAGTCAAGGCTAGGGAGGCACCAACATCACCGGTAGCTGAGACGAGGTCATATGATCGAGCAACTAGGGACAACGCATTGTCTCAAGCAATGCTGAGGATTCTGGAAAAGGTCGCTGGGCCCAATAATGGTGCTATGGGTCATGGGTCGGTTATGGAATGACTTCGGTTGAATAGAGCAGAGATCTTCAGGGGTATTTCAAGGATGGCTCCCAATGTGGCTGAATATTAGATGGAGGCCACCGAATAATGGATGACCTCAACTGCACCACTGAACAGAAGTTCAAAGGTGTAGTATCACTGCTGCGAGATGAAGCCTACCAGTGGTGGCTTACTGCGAAAGAAGGAGCTCAGCTGGACTAGTTGACTTGGAAGTTCTTCAAATTTTCATTTCAAGAGAAATATGTGGGCGCAAGTTATGTGGATGCCTCGAGGAAGGAATTTCTGAACTTGGTTCAAGGGGATAAATCAGTGGCTAAGTACGAGGTAGAATTTTTGCGACTTAGTCGATATGCTCGTGGGATAATAGCTACGGAATATGAGCACTGTGTTCATTTTGAAGACGGTCTCAGAGATAGCCTTCGGGTTCTGATAGCTCTACAGAGGGAGCAGAATTTTGCTGCACTGGTGGACAAAACAAAGGTTGCTGAGGAAGTGAAGTGTGTTGAGCGCCAAAATCGGGAAAAGGAAAGGGGTAGAAACAAGAGAGACATAGAACCTTCTAGATCCATTCAGAGGCTTAAGAAACAGGCCAGAGGAGATGGACCGGTCAGAGCTGGGCCCCCTTTTGGCACTTTTGGGTTGCCACCTTGTGCTGCTGGAGAAGGATGTGAGCCTGTTTTGGCTGCAGATCGATGGAGCACCGTATTAGAGAGTGTCCTCAAAGGCCGGATCGAATGCAAACTTCGGGTAGAGGTAATGTATAGTCGCTGAGGGGTGGTCAGCAGCCATTGGGAGGCCGTGGCCAGGCCAGAAGGGGAGATGGTCTGGGTCGTAGAGCACTGGGCAGAGGTGCTGGTTATGATGAGGCGAGACAGCCAGCTTTGGTCTATGCAGCATGCCGCTGAGAGGATGGAGATGCTCCAGATGCAAAAACTGGTACATACTTTACCCATAGTGTACAATTTACCTAATTTGCAATTAGAATTAGAGTGCACTGCAGAAGTGTAGTGGTGTAACCTGTGTTGTGCGATTATTAGATAGTTGGAAATTTCAAGGATGAAATTTCTTTAAGGGGGTAGAGTTGTAACACCCTGAATTTTGGGCCTAGAAGAATTGGACCTTGGGCTTGGGAGCCCCTAAAATTCTTGGGAACAAGGTAATGGCACAAATGCATGTTAGTACTGCTGGGTTAGCAATATTGGAGTGTTTGGGGTCTTGGAGGAGTCTTGGGTTTAAACCTGGGCTTTAGCAAAAATTTTGGTTTTTAGTGAATTAAAACCTGGATGTTAACTTAAAGGGTTTATATATTCAGTTCTTGGTCCTTTTTTGATGGCTCTTTGATAACAAAGCCGAATGATTTAGTTTAAGGTTGCTAACTCTTAGACCTTTCTCTTGTGTAAGATTCTTTTGATTAATGCAGTATTTCGACAGGATAGGGGTATAGACATCTTCGGTTAGCATCATAAGTGGGTTGGACAGCATTCCTGGGGGAAGGTGAGTATCAATTCCATGCTCATTGGGATTGAACGTTAGTATTAGATATTGATATTAACCGAAGGAAAAACGTTGATGGATGTAGGTTTGGCGTTCGTGGGTTGCTTGTACGAGCTACAAAAAAAGTGTGTGATTGTACATCCAATGTTGTTTCTGTCAAAGTAATGGATGAATGGGTGTATTCACACCCCTGCTTAAATGTTAATCGGCAAAAGCCAAAAAGCCGAAAAGCTGAAACTTCGGCATCTGAGGGCTCACGAGTGTGCGAAAGCTCGTAGGGAAAAATCGAGCCACAACCATTAGCGATAGACCGTAGAGGCCGTCACGGACGTTCTCGTGGGCAGTAATGGAATTTAGGCTGAATGGGCCACACGAGCGTGTGAGCCCACTTAAGCCGAGTATTGGGCCTTGGGCCCAATTATTCTGTTTTGGCCATATAAGTTAGCTGAGTCGTTCGAGACGATGGTAGGCTTTTGGAAAGGTCATATACTGTACCGAGACTTCTAGAGAGTAAATTACCAAAATACCCCCAACTTGTGAAATTATCGAAATACCCTTAATTTTTCAAATTAGTGAAATACCCCTGATCTATAAAATTATCAAAATACCCTTGGTTTACAAAATTACTGAAATACCCCGGTTTGCAAAATTACAGAAATACCCCCAGTTTACAAAATTACAGAAATACCCTTATAGGGTAGAATTATCGAAATACCCTATAGGGTAGAATTACCAAAATACCCCTGAAGGGAAGGATTATCGAAATACCCTTATAGGGTAAAATAATTGTTTTGCCCTCATGGATAAATGATTGTTTTTTGTTATGTTTCGGCTGACCTGAGCTATGATTTCTCTGTCTTTCTTGAGTATGCCATGTGATTTATATATATGTGCTTCGCAAACATGACATGCTGCATGGGATTGGGATTTTGTAATTGGAGGAAGTGATTGACCTGTTAGGGTCACACGGGTCGCCCGAGACGACTGTAGACCCACCAATTTGATTGTTAGGGTTGCACGGGTCACCCGAGATGATTATGGACCCACCGATTTGATTGTTAGGGTTGCATGGGTCGCCCGAGATGACTGTGGACCTACCGACGGCTTTAGGCCGCTTATATTCTGGCAGCTCTACTGCGATATCGGTTGGTGTCAAAATCGGTGATAATATTGGTGTGGTGGCTAGGTGGGTCGATTTTATCCCCACATGGTGTGCTGGTTGGTACGGGTGGACCCACCATTTGATTGTTAGGGTTGCACGGGTCACTCGAGACGACTGTGGACCTACCAACAGCTTTAAGCCACTTATATTCTGGCAGCTCTGCTGCGATATCGGTTAGTGCTGCAACCGGTGCTAATATCGGTGTGCTGGCTGTGTAGGTCAATTTTATCCCTACAGGGTGTATTGGTTGGTACGGGTGGTGTGCTGACTGGATTGGGGTGGGGTGCATTCGTACACTATTGTATTTCTATTTATGAGATCCAATACTAATATGCGCTAGGCCCAAACGATTCTGTTATGGGCTGAGACCCAAACAATTTTGCGATGGGCTTAGGCCCACTGAAACTGTACTGTGACTAAATAGGGCTCAGGCCCAGACTGCTTCTGAATTCTATCTATCTGACTGACTATTTTTATATTAGGGGATTACACACTAAGTTTTCATAAACTCACCCTGTTTTTACCTGTGCAGGCAATCCCCGGCCTTAGACGGATCGGAGCTGTGAGGGACTCGGAGATGGCCACACAATTGCTTCTGTTTTTCCATTAAGTTATTCATAAGTACTTTGTTTTGGTTTGGTTTGTAATAAGGCCTCTTAAAGTTTTCGGATTTTAAATTTTAGGTTTGGTTTTATTTTTAATTTATATTTGTTTGAAGTAAATTGCGGTTTTTCCAAAATGATACTGTTTTCAAAACACTACGTTACAATAATTGTTTTCGGTTATCATGTTTCCGCAACATTTAAAAAAAAAAAAGCTTCCTCAGTTGAAGGATATTTTGAAGGAAATCAATAATGTTTTAAAAGTGAACAACCTTTTTCAATGAACCCCGTTTTGAAAATAAACGAATGCAAGCTGAGGCTTTACACAAATTTTTAAATATTAAGAAGGGTTTTCAACGAAAACATGGTTTTCGAAAAACACTTCGATGTGACACGCCAGATTCGTGCCTAACTTCTAGGCTGGGTTTGGGGTGTTACATTTAATTTTTTTTTTGTTCTTCTTTTTGAATAAATGATTTAGGGTATATTTTAGGGATTAGTTTGTTTAAATAAATTCTGTCTAAGAGATTGGAATTTAAGCAGGACCGCTTGTGACCCCTCCAATCTTTCCTGGAAATTGATTTTGACATAATTTTCCGAGATATTATTCCCTAAATGGCAAAATAAATTTTCAAATTTTTAAATAAAAGGGTCAATTTTGATCCAAGTTTTAAAATGCAACTCAATTTCAAATTTTCATTAAGTCCAGGGACTTAATTAAACTATTTTTTAAGAATTTGTTGCTCTTTTTATAAATATTAAAAATTAGATGCCTCTTTTTGTAAATATTTTCAAAAGGCTTCTAGCATAAATATGTAATATCTTGAAATAGGGGTTATTTGTGATTGAATTGTTTTGCATGAGTATGGACTATTGTGTTATTATTTGAGGTGTTTTAAGATCTAGTTATAAGTCTAGAATAGGCCCGGGTTGCAGGAAAATTTTGGTTTTAAGCTTTAAGTAAAGGAAGCTGAAGGAGCTAGAGGTTAAGTGTAATTCGTGGGGGGTTTTAGCACAAGATTGGGCTTGGTAAAGTGGCAAGGAGGCACCACTTAGAGCCTTGTGATTGACGCCACATGCAGGGAAGGGAGAGCTCAGGTTCGAGCAGCAGAAATCCCATTTTCTGCCTTGTATTTTGACGCTAAGGAGGGAAGGAGTTATGCTCAGCCCAAACTCTGTCAGATAAGTATGGACTAAGTCAAATTATTTTAAACAGGTGGCAAAGAGAAAATTTAGGAGTTTGATCAATTCAAACTCGTTTGAATTGGTGGCTAGGAGAGAGTTGAGAGTTTGCTGAAATTTGAATAGGTGGGAGGTGGAGTATTCGGCTGGGACTTAGGAAGGGTGCCGAAATTCTTTGTGGCACTTTCGGCTAGCTAAAATTTTGATGCAATCGATTGGGAGCAAAGCCGAACCTCCTTTGGTGCTTGCCGAATATCATTTGAGGCACCTAGCTGAATCTTTATTTGAGCTCTCTCTCTTTTTCTCCTTTGAAACCGAAAGCCACAAACACCTTAGACTCTTGCCGATTTCTTCCTTAGGCATTTAGCCGAATTTTGCACTTGCTTTCCTCTTTATTTCATTAGTAGCCGAAACCTTACTTTCCCAAACATCTCCTCTCATTTACTCCCTATTCTTGCTAGTGGCCGAATCTTCTACTCTCCTTTCTCTCTCTTTTTCTTTTTCCTATTCTTGTTCAAAACCGAAAGCATCCTCTTCCCCTTCATCTTTTTCTTTTCTCAAACTCTTATGCCGAATCTTCTTCTTCCTTCCACTTGCCGAATCCTCTCTCCCCCTTTCACTTTGTTTTCCTTTCTCTTCTTCCACTCTAGCCAAATCCTATTTGGTTGTTTGCAATCAACCATAGCCGAATCACCCTACTCTTTCTTCTAGTTGCTTTGGCCGAATATCAACAAGGGTGGATCTTCTTTGAGTTCTTCTTCAATCGGTTTTAAGAAGGTAAGTGTCCATGGCCGAAACCCATTACTTCTTTTCTCTTCTCTCTGTCGACTTTTATAAGGGTAAAAGCCGAATTTCGGCATTTGTTAACAAGGTTCTAATCATTTATAGAAACCGATTTTCTCCTAGGTTCTTTGGGGTTTTGGAAGCAGTCGATCTAAGCCCTCTATTCTCTGACAATCGAGTTTGGTAAGTCAAGTGGTAAGGATCTATATTGGTTCTTCATTCTTTGAGTTGTTGAAAAGCCAAAGGCTATTGGAAGTGAATTTTGTTGTTGGCCGATTGTGGAGGGAGAAGCAGTCTCGCATATCTTGTATTGTGGTTAGCATTCGTAAGGCAAAAAGGTAAGGGTTGGGTTAGTTATGCGTTATCTCATCCTTCGGGACTTATTGGTGTGGCCGAATGGCCTTGTTAATGGTTTGGTGGTTTGGCCGAATGTAGGGCAAGGTGATCTAGTGCAGTAGATCGAATCTTAGGGATTTAGTGCTTGCGTTAGTAACAGGTGTGTAACTTACACATTTTATAACTTGGTAATATATTAATAACCTAATCATGATTAAAAGCCGAAAACTGTGAGATCTTGATATGATGCCTTATGGGTGTGAGCAAGGATTCGGGTAAGTCCGTTTTGATATGATTTTCACTATAAGGTGCATAATAATATGATTTATGATATATTTGCTTTACGTTGCATATTAAAGCATGATGGCATGACTTGCACTTGTAATGCATTGGTATGGGTGGTATGAGAGGAGGGGGAAGTATGATATCCGTGACTTTGGGTCACCAGAGGTTTGGCACCTCATAGCGACTTGTCCCAGTGGCTTAGCACCATAGTGGGTTGGCCCCACAGTTGATATTTTAGGATTGTCGCCAGTGATTTGGTATCACACGTGGGTTGGCCCCACACTTGGATTATTGATATTTCGTGACTTTGGGTCACCAGAGGTTTGGCACCTCATAGCGACTCGTCCTAGTGGCTTAGCACCACAGTGGGTTGGCCTCACATTTGATATTACGGGATTGTCGCCAGTGATTTGGTATCACAACATGGGTTGGCCCCACAGATGGATTATTCGTGAATTTGGGTCACCAGTGGTTTGGCACCACCAGTGGTTTGGTACCACATGGGGTAGTTACGGAGTTATGGATGGCTAGGTTTGGGTACATTCTATATATTGCTTAGTTATGATTTGTGTAAGTATGTTGCATTAAGCGGGAGGGGAATTATGCACTGAGTCTTGGTGACTCACCTTCTCCCTTATCTTTTCAGGTGAATCATAGATCACGGATGAGGAGCCGGGCGGACTCGAGGTGGCCATGAATTAAACAAACTCGGTTTTACATGGACCTTGATTTGGGTACTTTATTTTATTTAAATTTGGTTTCATTTTTATTTTGGGTTTGTAATAAGGCCTTTTTAATTATGTTTTTGGTTTATTTATATACTTTGGATCTGTTTTAAACATGGTTGATTAAATAATTTGAGCCCAATATTTTCTAAACTGTAGAACGCAATGGTTTTCAAATCTTTACCATCGGGTAATACAAATCAATTGATAACAACAACAACTCAAATGGATTTCAAACTTAAGTTTTCCACATTCAACTTAACTGATTTCTAAATAACTAGGAAAGAACCCATCGGTTTATAAATGACAAACGTTTTCTAAACCTATGGATCAACAACTAAGTTTTAAAGATTTATTATCGTGATTTCAAAGTATATTATGGGTTTTAACTAATCATGCACCAAATTTCTGCAAGCATAAACTAACAAAGAGTTTTTCACTGAAATTTAACCGGTAACCTATTTTCTTCAAAACGTTTTCCTCTGTAACATGCCAGATTCGGTCGTGGTGTATTGACCGGGTTTAGGGTGTTACAATTGTGGTATCAGAGCCAAGTTTAAAGGCTCGGCTGTGGGCCCGAGGCCCAAAATGTTTTCAAATATGGTTTTAAATGTTTTATTTTAGGAATTATATGGTTCGAAAGGCATGGCACCGAGTCTCCGGCACCAATCCGCTCAGGTAAGTACCCCTAACTATTGTGTATGATTTTTGGATGAGATAAACTTTGAATGACTAGTGATAGTGGACTACCCTAGAGACTGAAAATTATAGGACTCTATGGACTCGCTGAAACAAAACTCTTTAATAAGAATTGTTCATAAAACTGTGCTTTAAAGATAGTGGAATAATGACTGATGCATAAAACTTCTAAATCAGATAAGTCAAAACTTTAGACATGAGCACTCGAGGCCGTGGCCGTAGTACGCGTGGGCGCGGTCGGGGTAGGATGACTGTGTCTGAACTAGTAGGGTCTGGTCAAGGGTCGGAGAATGAGATACCAGCACCACCACCAGCTGTAGGTGGTGAGTTTCAGGATCAGACGGGGGATGACGCAGTGTCGCAGGTGATGCTGTGAGTTCTTGAGAGGGTAGCCGGTGTAGGTGGAGGCGCGGGAGCTCGAAAATCTGTATCTGAGCGACTCCGAGCCAATGGAGCCGAGGTATTTCGAGGTGTCTCTGGTGTGGCTCCCAGTACATCTGAGTATTGGTTAGAGGCGACGGAGCGAATCATGGATGATTTGGATCTGACTGCTGAGGAAAAGCTGAAAGGGATAGTGTCGCTTCTTCGGGATGAGTCGTACCAGTGGTGGCTCACGGTTCGAGATAGTGCTGCAGCGGAGGATCTCACTTGGGACTATTTTAAGGCAGCTTATCAAAAAAAGTATGTTGGGTCTAGTTATATTGATTCGCAGCGGAAAGCGTTTCTGAGGCTGGTTCAGGGGAGTAAGTCTGTATCGGAGTATGAGGCAGAATTCTTAAGGTTGAGCCGGTATGCTAGGGGTATCTTGGCTACAGAACATGAGCGATGTGTCAGGTTTGAGGATAGACTGAGAGATGAGCTGAGGTTGCTGATTGCTCTACAGCAGAAGCGGGAGTTTGTTGTCCTGGTGGAAAAGGCTAAGGTAGCCGAAGGGGTTAAGGAGTCTGTGAGGCAGAATCTGGATAGAAATAGACATAAGAGAGGTTTTAGATCATTTGGGTCGGCCGGTAATTCTCAGAAAAGGGCTAGGCAGAGTGGGCCGAATCAGTCTGGAAGGTCTGTTGCTACTAATCAGGGACCAACACAGTGTAACCGATGTGGGAAATCTCATTAAGGAGGATGTTGGACCGGTGGAAAAGGATGTTTTGAGTGTGGTTCGCTGGACCATCGTGTGAGGGACTGTCCACGTAAGTTAGCTAGGATTCAGTCTGAGGGTCAGGGTCGTGCTCAGTTCAGAAATGAGGGACCGCCACCGCGGAGGGGTCGTGGTAATGGTAGAGGAGGTAATGGTTCTGGTCGGGGCTGCGGAGCACCGGGTAGAGGTGCAGGCAACACTGAGGCAAGACAGCCTAGTTGGTGTATGCAGCGAGGCGTCGAGAGGAGGGCGACGCACCGGATGTCATAACCGGTACGTTCTTAATCTTTGGATTTCCATATACTACTTTGATTGATGTGGGTTCGACGTATTCATATGTTGCTAGTAGCATAGTAGAGACCATGAACTTAGACTTTGAGACTACCTCTAGGGAGATGACAGTATTTAGCCCTCTAGGTCACTTTGTAGAAGTAAATAAGCTGTATAGGGATATACCCTTAGAACTACAAGGGGTAGTGTTTGTAGCTGATCTGGTGGAACTGCTGTTTGAGGAGTTCGATCTGATTCTTGGATTGTGCGGCTAAGCGTATGGTTCTTAAGATGGCTAAGGGTGACGAGGTGGTCATGATAGGTAATAGAAGAGATTATCTATCTAATGTGGTATCTGCTTTGAAAGCTGAGAAGATGGTCAGGAAGGGCTGTGAAGCGTTTATGGCTCATGTGTGTGCTTTGGAGGCTAAGGAGTTTGCTGTAGGGAATGTCCGAATAGTAAAGGAATCTGCTGATGTATTTCCAGAGGAACTTCTGGGACTGCCTCCAGATCGTGAGGTTAAATTTGGCATAGATCTGTTACCCGGAACTGCACCAGTATCTATTGCTCCATATAGGATGGCGCCGAAGGAATTAGTGGAATTAAAGGCTCAGATTCAGGAGTTGTTGGACCGAGGTTTCATTCGGCCAAGTGTTTCACCTTGGGGAGCGCCGGTACTCTTTGTCAAGAAGAAAGATGGTACAATACGGATGTGTATAGACTACCACCAGTTGAATAAGCTGATTATCAAGAACAAGTATCCGTTGTCGAGGATCGATGACCTGTTTGATTAGCTTAAGGGTGCATTGGTATTCTCAAAGATTGACTTGAGGTCTAGGTATCATCAGGTAAAGGTGAAGGAGGCTGATATCCACAAGACGGTGTTTCGTACTCGGTATGGGCACTATGAGTTTTTGGTAATGCCGTTTGGGTTGACTAACGCGCCGGCAGCATTCATGGACATGATGAATCTGGTATTCCAGCAGTATTTGGGTCAGTTTTTCGTGGTATTTATAGACGACATCTTGGTATACTCAAAGTCAGAGAAGGATCATGATGCGCATTTGCAAGTAGTGTTGCAGATTCTGAGGGAAAAGCAGTTATTTGCCAAGTTTAGTAAGTGCGAGTTCTGGCTTAGAGAAGTGACTTTCTTGGGTCACGTAGTATCAGCTGAGGGGATTAGAGTGGATCCTCGAAAGATTGAGGCAGTGTTGGATTGGAAGCCGCCTAAGTCAGTGGCTGAAATTTGGAGTTTCCTAGGTTTGGCAGGGTATTATCAGAGATTTGTAGAGGGATTTTCGTTGATTGCAGCACCAATGACTAAGTTATTAAGGAAAGGAGTTCCATTTGTGTGGACTGAGAAGCAGCAAGAAAGTTTTGACAAGTTGAAGAAGATTCTGACTAAAGCTCCAGTTTTGATTCAGCCTGAAGCAGGAAAGGAATTCACGGTATATTGCGATGCATCACATACGGGCTTGGGATGTGTGCTGATGCAAGAAGGGAAGGAAGTGGCTTATGCATCTCGACAGCTGAAACCGCATGAAGTTAACTATCCGACGCATGACTTGGAATTAGCTGCAATGGTTTTCTCTTTGAAGATATGGAGACACTATTTGTACGGAGAGAAGCCGATAGTCTACACGGATCACAAGAGTCTGAAGTACCTTTTGACTCAGAAGGATTTGAACTTGAGACAGCGCAGGTGGATTAAACTGTTGAAGGACTACAACCGTTCGATTGAGTATCATCCAGGCAACGCTAACATGGTGGCAGACGCTTTGAGCCGTAAGGTTGTATCAGACTTGAGAGCGATGTTTGCTCACCTTAGCTTGTATGACAATGGGAATCTCTTGGTGGAATTGCAGGTTAAGCCGACTTGGGTAGAGCAGATCAAGGAGAAATAGTTGGAGGATGAGGGTTTGAATGCGCGGAGGTTGGAAGTTCAAAATGGTGGTTTAGAGGATTACAGTTTGTCCACTAATGGAGTACTATGTTTCCAAGGGAGAGCTTGTATGCTGAAAGATGTCGAGTTAAGGCAGAGGATTCTTCGGGACGCACATAGCAGCCCATACGCTATGCATCCTGGAGGTAGCAAGATGTATCGGGATTTAATAGAGCAGTTTTGGTGGCCAGGTCTGAAGCGGGAAGTAACGGAGTTTGTGGGTAAATGTTTGACATGTCAGCAGGTCAAGGCCGAACATCGATTCTTGTCGGGTTTATTGGTAGGTGAAGATTCCATGATGGAAGTGGAAAGGATCACTATGGATTTTGTCAGTGGATTACCCCTTACGCCTAAGAAGGACTCAGTCTGGGTGATTGTGGATGTGGCAGAGATAGTAAGGTTGTACGGTGTACCAGTGTAACACCCCTTACCCGAAACCTTGGCCGGAGTCGAGTATGTGGCATTACTAAACTTGACTACTAATTTGGGGCATAAAAATTTAAAGCTGTCCAACTGCATCATGCTGACTAAATTGACTATAACTCGAGTTACAAAACTCGAAATTTAGATTCGTAAATTTTCCTTGAAACTAGACTCATATAAATTTTTACCATAATTTTTCCAGAATTTTTCATGCCGCTAATTAGTACAGTTTATTCATCAAATTTACCCCTATTTCACTGTTTGATAATTCTGACCTATCTTTACAAAAACTCAGTTATCTCATTGCACAAAATTTCAATAATGTTCTTGTTTATTCAAATCAAAAATAGACTCATTAAGGATTCTAAACATATAAACTATGCTCCATAATTATTTTTGTACAATTTTTAACAATTTTTCCAAGACAGAACTGGGACTCACGAATTCATTCAGAACAAGTCTCACAAAAACTTAAATATCTCATAATATATAATTCCTTTGCCTACTCTGTTTCTTTCATGTAAAAATAGACAAAATAAGATTTAATTCTATATCTTATCCACTTTCTAATTCAATTTATCCTATTTTTGGTGATTTTTCAAAATCACATCACTGCTGCTAACTAAAAACTATTTCATTGCAAAATATGATTAACTAGTTTATAACCGAACATACCCACATACAACTCATATTGTCCATGCATTTTAATCATTTATACAAATTAACCTATACCTAAAACATTCACATAATATCCTAACATCATCGATTTATTAACAAAACACAACTATGGTTCCATACAATCGAGTGTACCATTGGTTACTTACCACGATACCTAATTCAAAGATTCATTTCGTAGACAAACATTTCCTTATCAAAAACGATTAAACTTCGATTAAAAAAATGTACAAACATTACCAACATAAACCGACATTTGTATCAAAAGCACAAAAAGCATACTTAACTAGAAATTTAGCCATATTCGCATGGCTATTATATACATGAACCAAAAGTTTTCATCAAAACAAAGACAAAGTCTTTCCTATACATGCCTTCATTTGAAAACCAAAATGAAAGAGTACCAAAATAGTTTGATAGTGTGGATAACTTTCCGAACGATCCCGACGAGCTTGTAGCTTGCACCTAATCTATAAAACAGAGAAAACATTTTGCACAATTAAGCTTACTAGCTTAGTAAGTCCTAAATTCATGATAAATATAACATTCAAATATTAACATTTAAAATTACAATAATTCAACTTGTACATTTGTACTCACATTTACTTTCAAGCTTTCAATTTCATACCTATATAACGTATAATTTCATAGAACAATTTCTCTTTAACCGCATGCTTATATAATCAAAATATTTATTCATAATCCAACCTTCCAAAACCAAAAATGTCATCACGCAACCATGGATATAAACATTCATATACTTAAAGTTCAATTATTATAATGTGGCATCAAAAACACAACAACCCATGTGGCCGAATATACCTAGTCTTGTATCCATATTTTAAAAGACCAAAGCCACAATATTCATATCATTCATTAGTAAAACCGAGAACACATATTATAACCATACGTGTATATATGTATATACTTCATTTGTAACACATACAATTTGTAATAAATAAGCTGAATTACTTGCTTACCTTATTTTAAATAGGTAAGAAGTTAATTCATACCTTACATGCTTACCTGAGCATTTAACCCAATAAATTAGCTTTAACTTGCCTTGAACAAAAACATGATTTCTCTTTTGTAAAACACGTCACCGCATCAAGCACGCTAGGCGAAAAGCCCGATAAATGACACCGCACAGCACAAGGCCTCGCTAGGCATAATATAGCCGATAAGTAACACTCACACGACGAAGCTCGCTAGGCACAATAGCCTGATAAGTAACACCGGCACGAAGCCTGCTAGGCGTAATAGCCCAAAACATATCAATATAGTTAAACATTTCCAATGCACTTCATAAATATTATATACATATGTCCAACTCAATTGGGCTCGCGCACATTTAAACAATTAAAATCATTATACGATCCAACAATTTACTCCACGTAACCAACTTTAATCATCAAGCTAGTATACTTACATACACTCGGCCATGATATAAACGGGTACTAAAATTCATCAATTTTATAATTTAATATAATCAAAATTTATTCTTTGACATATTTTAGCTAAAGGACTTACCTCTACTGTCGATATAGTCAGTGCGAATCGGCTATTCGAGAACCTTCGTCTTTCCCCGGTCTAATTTTGTTTTTCTTTGCTCTTGATCTAAAACACATTAGAATTTAGTTCATTTAATCGCATTTCATCTCAATTTAGTCCCAAAACACACAAATGGGCAATTTACCATTTTGCCCCTAATGTTTTCCATTTTACAAATTGGTCCTATTTACACAAAACACAAAATATGCAAAATTTTCCAACACCATAGCTTGGGCGAATCTTCCCTATAGCCATAGGTGTCCATGCGTTTCATTTATTTGACATTTTAATCCTTCACAAATTTATTCTTTTCAATTTAGCCCTATTTACTCAAAATCACCAAAAACTTCAACATAAAACTTATAAATCTTTAACATATATTTAATCTAAAATCATCAAACATCAAAACTATCCAAGCATGTTAATGGCGAATCCTATATACATAGTATTTTCAAAAATTTAGGCATGGGTCGGGTAATATACTGAAGCAACGATCTCAAAAACGTAAAAATTATCAAAAATTAAAACCGACCATACCTTAATCAAGCTTTCTAACTTGTCAAACTTGAAGCTTTAACAATGGTGTTTTCTATCCTAACATTCGGCTAGAGAGAATGAAAGAGATGATGGCTTTATTTTTATGTTTGTTTTATATAAATGCATTAACATTATTATAATATATAACATAACCTTATAAAAAAATTAATATAACTAAACTAACATATATAGGTAGCTAATTTGGCCCATTGTCAGTCCATTAATATGGTTAATGGGCTAATTGCCCTTTGGGACACCCACTTAAAAAGCCACAAGCAAATTAGTACATTACACCTTAGCATGCAACTTTACGCTTTTCATGATTAAATCCTTTTTATCAAATTAAGCACTTAAACGATAAAATTCCTCTACGAAACTTTCACACGTTTTATTTCACATATAATAGACACAGAATAAATTATTAGAATATTACTCGGGCTCAGATTCGTGGTCCCGAAACCACCGTTTCGATTAGGGTCAAAATTGGTCT
Organism: Gossypium bickii; assembly: GCA_025503065.1. Taxonomy (NCBI): domain Eukaryota; kingdom Viridiplantae; phylum Streptophyta; class Magnoliopsida; order Malvales; family Malvaceae; genus Gossypium; species Gossypium bickii. The sequence goes on along the minus strand of CP106713.1, from coordinate 81,661,388 downwards.
GCTACAACTCTCCCCCCCTTAAGGATTTTCGTCCTCAAAAATCTTACCGTTAAATAAGTTCGGATATTGTTGCCTCATTGACTCCTCAGGCTCCCACGTAGCCTCTTCAACTCCGTGACGATTCCATAGAACCTTTACTAATGGAATTCTTTTATTTCTCAACTCTTTTATTTCCCGAGCTAAGATACGGATCGGTTCCTCATCATATGTCAAATCAGATTGGATTTCAATCTCTGCCGGTATAATCACATGAGACGGATCAGATCTGTACTTACGAAGCATCGAAACGTGAAATACGTCATGCATCTTTTCTAACTCAAAGGGCAATCTCAATCTATAAGCAACCGGCCCAATACGTTCAATGACTTCGTATGGTCCGATAAATCTCGGACTCAACTTGCCTTTCCGACCAAATCGGAGTACCTTTTTCCACAGAGAAACTTTTAAGAACACCCGATCTCCGACCTGAAATTCAATGTCCTTACGTTTCAAATCGGCATAAGACTTTTGACGATCCGAAGCGGCTTTCAAATTACTCCTAATAACAACCACTTTCTGTTCTGTTCCTTTAATCCAATCAACCCCGTGTATCTTATTTTCACTGAGTTCAGTCCAATATAATGGCGTGCGACATTTTCGCTCATACAAGGCTTCATAAGGCGCCATTTTTATGCTAGATTGGAAGCTATTATTGTAAGCAAATTCAATCAAAGGTAGGTATCGTTCCCACGTACCTTTAAACTCGAGAACGCAACACCTCAACATGTCCTCAAGTATCAAAATAGTTCGCTCAGACTGACCTTCTGTTTGCGGATGGAAGGTTGTACTAAAATGAGGTCTAGTACCTAGGGCATCTTGCAATTTCTTTTAGAACCGCGATGTGAATCTCGGGTCCCTATCTGAAACAATGGAACTCGGTACACCGTGCAACCTTACAATCTGCGACACATACAATTCGGCAAGCTTATCAAGTGAATAGTCGGTATGTACCAGCACAAAATGAGCTGATTTAGTCAGTCTATCAACGATAACCCATACGGTATCTTTCTTACTCGGTGTCATAGGAAGACCGGATACAAAATCCATTGTAATTCTATCCTATTTCCATTCGGGTATCATGATTGGTTGAAGTAATCCAGACGGGGCACGATGCTTAGCTTTCACTTGTTGATGATTAAGCACCTGGAAACAAACTCAGATATGTCCCGTTTCATGCCAGGCCACCAATAGAACTACTTCAAATCGTTATACATTTTTGTGCTACCCGGGTGTATCGATAGTCGACCACTATGGGCCTCACTCAAGATCATCTGTATCAAATCTGAGTTCTTTGGAACACAAAATCGGCTTTTATAATTCAAACAATCATTTGCATCAATCGAAAATCGATTACATCATTGTTTTCAATCGAATCCGAATAGAAATCAAATTTTTGTCAACCTTACGTGCATCACGAATTTGCTGAATAAACATCGGTCTTGCTTGTAACTCGGCTATGATCGAACCATTATCAGACATAGCTAACCGTGCATTCATTGCACAAAGAGCAAACAATGATTTTCGACTTAACGCATCCGCAACAACATTAGCTTTCCCGGATGGTAGTCAATCACTAATTCATAGTCTTTCAAAATTTAATTCTAACCATCTGCGTTGTCTCAAATTTAGATCTTTACGAGTCATCAAATATTTTAGACTTTTATGATATGAATAAACATGACATTTTTCGCGAATAAGTAGTGACGTAAATTTTTAATGCGAACACAATGGTCGCTAACTCGGATCGTGAGTTGGATAATTCTTCTCATGCAGCTTCAATTGTCTCGAAGCGTAGGCTATAACCTTGCCTTCCTGCATTAAAACGCAACCCAACCCATTCAAGGAAGCATCACTAAAAACAATAAATTCTTTACCCGATTCAGGCTGAGCTAACACCGAGCTTTGGTCAAAAAAGGGCTTTCAACTGCTCGAAACTTTTCTGACACTTTTCTGACCACTCAAATTTGACATCTTTCTGTAGTAGTCTTGTCAAAGGTGTAGCTATAACTAACAGAAAAACCTTTTACAAATCATCTGTAATATCCCGCAAGGCCTAGGAAACTTCGGATCTCGGAAACATTCTTTGGTGGTTTCCAATCGAGTATAGCTACTATTTTGTTTGGATCCACCCGAATACCTAACACCGAAACAACATGACCCAAGAAGCTGACTTCATTCATCCAAAACTCACACGTACTGAACTTTGCATACAATCGTTGATCTCTCAAAGTTTATAGGACTACTCTCAAATGCTCAGCATGTTCGGTTTCATTTTTGGAGTAGATTAGTATATCATCAATAAACACTACTACAAACCGGTCCAAAAACTGTCGGAAGACTCGGTTCATTAGATCCATAAAAACAAAGAGTGCATTAGTGAGTCCAAAAGGCATAACCAAAAACTCATAATGTCCGTACCTCGTTCGGAATGCAGTCTTTGGCACATCTGTACCTCTGACTCACAACTGATAATAACCCGATCTCAAATCTATCTTTGAAAACACCAAGCCCCTTCAACCGATCAAACAAATCATCAATCCAAGTAACGGGTACTTATTCTTTATGGTTACCTTATTTAGCCGCCAGGTAGTCGATACACATTCACATGGTCCCATCTTTCTTTTTCACGAATAAAATCGGTGCACCCCAAGGAGAGAAGCTCGGTCGTGCAAAGCCCCTATCATCAACTCTTGCAATCGTGCTTTCAATTCTTTTAATTCGAAGAGGTGCCATTCAAGACGGAGCTATCGAAATCGTGAGTCGCACTGCGTGCACTAACTCAATACCGAACTCAATCTCTCGTGATCGGGGTAAACCCTGTAGTTCTTCCGAAACACATCGGGGTATTCACATACAAGCGATCTGATTCAATTTGTTTTCTCGACATTTTATTATCCAATTACATAAGCGGATAAGCTTCACACCCTTTTCTCACATACTTAGGGCTAACATTGAAGATATTATCGTAGGCAACCCATTTACATCACAGGATTTAATTCTGATGGTCTCACCATTTCGACATTTCAAATCAATAAGCTTTCTTTTACAATCCACTTTTGCCTCATGAAGAAGTTAACGATCCATACCCAAGATTATATCAAATTCGTCAAAGGGCAAACAACATTAAATCGGTTTGGGAAGCAATAATCCCGAATCATCAACGGGCAACCTCTACATACTTTATTAACAAGCACACATCTACCCAAAGGGTTGGACACACGAATCACAAACTCGGTAGACTCAACTAGCAGAGTCTTGCCAAATTCTAAAGTTTCACACACATAAGAATGAGTCGAACCAGGATCAATTAGTGCAATCACAGTAGTATCATAAAGAGTGAAAGTACCGGTAATGACGTCAGGGGAGGAAGCATCCTTTCTGGCTCGTGCAGCATAAGCTCTAGCCGGAGCTCTAGCCTCAGATCGAACTGTAGTGTTCTTCGTTCTTTTCTGACTACCACCTACGTTTCCTGAATGTCTGGGTGGTCTACCTCGTCTCGACGTGTTGCTCGGCTTAGTGTTCTCGAATCATTATTCGCTCACCAACCTCGGACATTCCCTAATAAAATGATCTGATGACCCACATTTAAAGCAAGACCGATCATGAAATCTACAACTCCCTGAGTGCCATTTTCCACAGTGCTTGTATTCAACTCTATTCTGTGGAACGTTACCAACACTGGCTATCGAGGTAGCTCGAGAGCTCATAGGAGGTCGATCCGTCTAGGTGGATCTGTAGTAGCTTTATGTCTATTTGTAGTCATCTCTGAACTTCTTGGATGTGGAATGGAAGACCTACGAATGTCTCTAGCTTCGTGATCGCCTTTCTTTTCTCTTTCTCGAGCTCTTGACTTTGCAAGCTCGCTCAACTAGAGTCACAAACTCTTGAATTTCAAGAATGCCAACAAACATCTTTATATCTTCATTCAAGGCCATCTTCAAATCTTTTACACATAATAACTTCGGTAGAAACACACTCTCTAGCATATATCTGCTTTGAGCTCGACAAATTTTCTTTCATATTCCAGTCACGGTCATTCGCTCTGTTTCAAATTTTCAAGGAACTCCTTTTTTTTTTGATCAACGAATCTTTTGTGATATATTTCTTGCGGAATTTATTCGGAAGAAGTCCCATGTCACTTTTTCTTCGGAACTCATCGATACTCATCAGTATTCCACCGGTGATATGCAAGTGTCCCGCAACAAAGATATAGCACACTTGTGCATTCATCCGGAGTACAAGATAGCTCATCAAGTACCGAATAGTGTTATCAAGCCACATTTCGGCTCTCTCTGCGTCATCATCATCATTGGCTTTAAATTCTTCGCCCCAAATTTTTGGATTTTATCAAGCTGGGGCCTACTAGATCTCACCGGATCTATCATCGAGTCTTTGAAGGAATCGGAGTTGGATTATTCGGGGTGGAGTTTGGTGTACACAATGGGTTAGTCTGAATAAACTGGGTAAACCACTTGTTCATCATTTGATAGAAGGCTTGCTTAGTCTCTCCTCATGACTACCCGAAGCAGTCGAGAGTCTACCAAGACCGATTCATGTGCACGGTCAGGCGCTACACTTTCTACATCATCCGCTATGGCTCTTTCAGGATCAGTATCTATTTACTATATAAAACAAAGTTCAGGCTATCAGAAGTCACCACACAATCAATATATGATAAAGGCATGTATAGCTAGACTCACACGCGCTACGGTAGTCCTAGAACCTACTAAACCGTAAGCTCTGATACCAATCAAATGTAACACCCCTTACCCGAAACCTTGGCCGGAGTCGAGTATGTGGCATTACTAGACTTGACTACTAATTTGGGGCATAAAAATTTAAAGCTGTCCAACTGCATCATGCTGACTAAATTGACCATAACTCGAGTTACAAAACTCGAAATTTAGATCCGTAAATTTTCCTTGAAAATAGACTCATATAACTTTTTACCATAATTTTTCCATAATTTTTCATGTGTCAAATTAGTACAGTTTATTCATCAAAGTTACCCCTATTTCACTGTTTGATAATTCTGACCTATCTTAACAAAAACTCAGTTATCTCATTGAAAAAAATTTCAATAATGTTCTTGTTTATTCCAATCAAAAATATACTCATTAAGGATTCTAAACATATAAACTATGCTCCATAATTATTTTTTTACAATTTTTAACAATTTTTCCAAGACAGAATAGGGACTCACGATTCAGAACAAGTCTCACTAAAACTTAAATATCTCACAATATATAATTCCTTTGCCTACTATGTTTCTTTCATGTAAAAATAGACACAATAAGATTTAATTCTATATCTTATACACTTTCTAATTCAATTTATCCTATTTTTGGTGATTTTTCAAAATCACATCACTGCTGCTAACTAAAAACTATTTCATTGCAAAATATGATTAACTAGTTTATAACCGAACATACCCACATACAACTCATACTGTCCATGCATTTTAATCATTTATACAAATTAACCTATACCTAAAACATTCACATAATATCCTAACATCATCGATTTATTAACAAAACACAACTATGGTTCCATATAATCGAGTGTACCATTGGTTACTTACCACGATACCTAATTCGTAGATTCATTTAAGTAGACATACATTTCCTTATCAAAACGATTAAACTTGATTGAAAAATGCACAAACATTACCAACATAAACCGAAATTTGTATCAAAAGCACAAAAAGCATACTTAACTAGAAATTTAGCCATATTCGCATGGCTATTATATACATGAACCAAAAGTTTTCATCAAAACAAAGACAAAGTATTTCCTATACATGCCTTCATTTGAAAACCAAAATGAAAGAGTACCAAAATAGTTTGATAGTGTGGATAACTTTCCGAACAATCCCGACGAGCTTGTAGCTTGCACCTAATCTATAAAACAGAGAAAATGTTTCGCACAATTAAGCTTACTAGCTTAATAAGTCCTAAATTCATGATAAATATAACATTCAAATATTAACATTTAAAATTACAATAATTCAACTTGTACATTTGTACTCACATTTACTTTCAAGCTTTCAATTTCATACCTGTATAACGTATAATTTCATAGAACAATTTCTCTTTAACCGCATGCTTATATAATCAAAATATTTATTCATAATCCAACCTTCCAAAACCAAAAATGTCATCACGCAACCATGGATATAAACATTCATATACTTAAAGTTTAATTATTATAATGTGGCATCAAAAACACAACAACCCATGTGGCCGAATATACCTAGTCTTATATCCATATTTTAAAAGACCAAAGCCACAATATTCATATCATTCATTAGTAAAACCGAGAACACATATTATAACCATACGTGTATATATGTATATACTTCATTTGTAACACATACAATTTGTAATAAATAACTGAATTACTTGCTTACCTTATTTTAAATAGGTAAGAAGTTAATTCATACCTTACATGCTTACCTGAGCATTTAACCCAATAAATTAGCTTTAACTTGCCTTGAACAAAAACTTGATTTCTCTTTTGTAAAACACGTCACCGGCATCAAGCCTGCTAGGCGTAAAAGCCCAATAAGTGACACCGGCACAAGGCCTGCTAGGCGTAATAGCCCGATAAGTAACACCCGCACGAAGCCTGCTAGGCACAATAGCCCGATAAGTAACACTGCTAAGACAAGCTCGCTAGGCGTAATAGCCCAAACATATGAATATAGTTAAACATTTCCAATGCACTTCATAAATATTATATACATATGTCCAACTCAATTGGGCTCGCGCACATTTAAACAATTAAAATCATTATACGATCCAACAATTTACACCACGTAACCAACTTTAATCATCAAGCTAGTATACTTACATACACTCGCCATGATATAAAACAGTACTAAAATTCATCAATTTTTATAATTTAATATAATCAAAATTTATTCTTTGACATATTTTAGCTAAAGGACTTACCTCGGTTGTCGATAGTCCGCATGCGACCTGGCTTATTCGAGAACCTTCGTCTTTCCCAGGTCTAATTTCGTTTTTCTTTGCTCTTGATCTAAAACACATTAGAATTTAGTTCATTTAATCGCATTTCATCTCAATTTAGTCCCAAAACACACAAATGGGCAATTTACCATTTTGCCCCTAATGTTTTCCATTTTTACAAATGGGTCCTATTTACACAAAACACAAAATATGCAAAATTTTCCAACACCATAGCTTGGCGAATCTTCCCTATAGCCATAGGTGTCCATGCGTTTCATTTATTTGACATTTTAATCCTTCACAAATTTATTCTTTTCAATTTAGCCCTATTTACTCAAAATCACCAAAAACTTCAACATAAAACTTATAAATCTTTAACATATATTTAATCTAAAATCATCAAACATCAAAACTATCCAAGCATGTTAATGGTCGAATCCTATATACATAGTATTTTCAAAAATTTAGACATGGGTCGGGTAATATACTGAAACAAACGATCTCAAAAACGTAAAAATTATCAAAAACTAAAAACCGACCATACCTTAATCAAGCTTTCTAACTTGCCGAAACTTGAAGCTTTAACAATGGTGTTTTCTATCCTAACATTCGGCTAGGAGAGAATGAAAGAGATGATGGCTTTATTTTTATGTTTGTTTTATATAAATGCATTAACATTATTATAATATATAACATAACCTTATAAAAAAAATTAATATAACTAAACTAACATATATTGGTAGCTAATTTGGCCCATTGCCGTCCATTAATATGGTTAATGGACTAATTGCCCTTTTGGGACACCCACTTAAAAAGCCACAAGCAAATTAGTACATTACACCTTAGCATGTAACTTTTACGCTTTTCACGATTAAATCCTTTTTATCAAATTAAGCACTTAAACGATAAAATTTCTCTACGAAACTTTCACACATTTTATTTCACATATAATAGACACAGAATAAATTATTAGAATATTACTCGGGCTCGGATTCGTGGTCCCGAAACCACCGTTCCGATTAGGGTCAAAATTGGTCTGTTACAACCAGTGTCGATCATCTCGGATAGGGATCCCAGACTTACGTCAAGGTTTTGGAAAGCGTTGCATCAGGCTTTGGGTACACGGTTGGATTTCAGTACGGCATTTCATCCACAGTCTGATGGGCAGTCGGAAAGGGTTATACAGATTTTAGAGGATATGCTGAGAGGTTGTGTTTTGGACTTCAGAGTCAGCTGGGAAGAGTTTTTACCATTGGCTGAGTTCGCATACAACAATAGTTACTAGGCAAGCATTAGGATGGCACCATATGAGGCGTTGTATGGTAGGAAGTGTCGCACACCTACATGCTGGACGGAGTTGGGTGAGCGACAAATGTTAGGACCAGAGTTGGTTGCAGAGACTGAGGATAAGGTTAAGTTGATTCAGGCTCGTTTGAAGGAAGCTTCGGACAGGCAGAAGTCATATGCTGACCTCAAGCGGAGGAATATAGAGTTTGCCATGGGTGACAAGGTCTTTTTGAAGGTCTCGCCATGGAAGAAAGTGTTGAGGTTCGAAAAGAAGGGCAAGCTAAGTCCAAGGTTTATTGGGCCATATAAGGTGCTGAGACGAGTGAGACCAGTAGCCTACCAGCTCGAGTTGCCAGCAGAGCTGAGTCAGATTCACGATGTGTTCCATGTCTCCATGCTTAGGTGTTATCGTTCAAATCCATCGCATGTTGTAGCAGTGGAGGAAATTGAGGTGAGTCCAGATTTGACCATTGAAGAGGAACCAGTACAGATTCTAGATCGAGGTGTGAAAGTCTTGCATAAGAAGTCTGTTCCACTGGTGAAGGTATTATGGCGAAACCATGGCGTGGAAGAAGCTACGTGGGAACCAGAGGATGTGATGAGACAGCAATACCCTCAACTCTTTTGACCAGGTAATTTCGAGGCCGAAATTATTTTTAAGGGGGTAGAACTGTAATATTCTGAAATAGGGGTTATTTGTGATTGAATTGTTTTGCATGATTATGGACTGTTGTGTTATTATTTGAGGTGTTTTAAGATCTAGTTATAAGTCTAGAGTAGGCCCTAGGTTGCAGGAAAATTTTGTTTTTAAGCTTTATGTAAAGGGAGCTGAAGGAGCTAGGGGTTAAGTGTAATTCGTGGGGGATTTTAGCACAAGATTGGGCTTGGTAAAGTGGCAAGGAGGCACCACTTAGAGCCTTGTGATTGACGCCACATGCAGGGAAGGGAGAACTTAGGTTCGAGCAATAGAAATCCCATTTTCTGCCTTGTATTTTGACGCCAAGGGGAGAAGGAGTTGTGCTCAGCACAAATTCTGTCAGATAAGTATGGACTAAGTCAAATTATTTTAAACAGGTGGCAAAGAGAAAATTTAGGAGTTTGATCAATTCAAACTCGTTTGAATTGGTGGCTAGGAGAGAGTTGAGAGTTTGCCGAAATTTGAATAGGTGGGAGGTGGAGTATTCGGCTGGGACTTAGGAAGGGTGCCGAAATTCTTTGTGGCACTTTTGGCTAGCTAAAATTTTTATGCAATCGGTTGGGAGTAAAGCCAAACCTCCTTTGGTGCTTGCCGAATATCATTTGAGGCACCTAGTCGAATCTTTATTTGAGCTCTCTCTCTTTTTCTCCTTTGAAACTGAAAGCCACAAACACCTTAGACTCTTGCCGATTTCTTCCTTAGGCATTTAGCCGAATTTTGCACTTACTTTCCTCTTTATTTCATTAGTAGCTGAAACCTTACTCTCCCAAACATCTCCTCTCCTTTGCTCCCCATTCTTGTTGGTGGACGAATCTTCTACTCTCCCATCTCTCTCTTTTTCTTTTTCCCATTTTGTTCAAAACTGAAGGCATCCTCTTCCCCTTCATCTTTTTCTTTTCTCAAACTCTTGTGCCGAATCTTCTTCTTCCTTCCACTTGCCGAATCCTCTCTCCCTCTTTCACTTTCTTTTCCTTTGTCTTCTTCCACTCTAGCCGAATACCATTTGGTTGTTTGCAATCAACCATAGCCGAATCACCCTACTCTTTCTTCTAGTTGTTTTGGCCGAACATCAAACAAGGGTAGATCTTCTTTGAGTTCTTCTTTAATCGGTTTTAAGAAGGTAAGTGTCCATGGCTGAAACCCATTACTTCTTTTCTCTTCTCTCTGTTGACTTTCATAAGGGTAAAAGCCGAATTTCGGCATTTGTTAACAAGGTTCTAATCATTTATAGGAACTGATTTTCTCCTAGGTTCTTCGGGGTTTTGGAAGCAGTCGATCTAAGCCCTCTATTCTCTGACAATCGAGTTTGGTAAGTCAAGTGGTAAGGATCTATATTGGTTCTTCATTCTTTGAGCTATTGAAAAGTCGAAGGCTATTGGAAGTGAATTTTGTTGTTCGCCGATTGTAGGGGGAGAAGCAGTCTCGCATATCTTGTATTGTGGTTAGCATTTGTAAGGCAGAAAGGTAAGGGTTGGGTTAGTTATGCGTTACCTCATCCTTCGGGATTTATTGGTGTGGCCGAATGGCCTTGTTAATGGTTTGGTGGTTTGGCCGAATGTAGGGCAAGGAGATCTAGTGCAGTAGATCGGGTCTTCGGGATTTAGTGCTTGCGTTAGTAACAGGTGTGCAACTTACACACTTTATAACTTGGTAATATATTAATAACCTAATCATGATTAAAAGCCGAAAACTGTGAGATCTTGATATGATGCCTTATGGGTGTGAGCAAGGATTCGAGTAAGTCCGTTTCGATATGATTTTCGCTATAAGGTGCATAATAATATGATTTATGATATATTTGCTTTACGTTGCATATTAAAGCATGATGGCATGACTTGCACTTGTAATGCATTGGTATGGGTGATATAAGAGGAGGGGGAAGTATGATATCCGTGACTTTGGGTCACCAGAGGTTTGGCACCTCCAGTGGTTTGGTACCACAGATTATTTTGTGACTTTGGGTCACCAGAGGTTTGGCACCTCATAGCGACTTGTCCCAGTGGCTTAGCACCACAGTGGGTTGGCCCCACAGTTGATATTTTGGGATCGTCGCTAGTGATTTGGTATCACACGTGGGTTGGCCCCACTCTTAGATTATTGATATTTCGTGACTTTGGGTCACCAGAGGTTTGGCACCTCATAGCAACTCGTCCCAGTGGCTTAGCACCACAGTGGGTTGGCCCCACATTTGATATTATGGGATTGTCGCCAGTGATTTGGTATCACACAGTGGGTTGGCCCCACTCTTAGATTATTGATATTTCGTGACTTTGGGTCACCAGTGGTTTGGCACCACATTATTATTGGATATCGTGACTTTGGGTCACCAGTGGTTTGGCACCACCAGTGGTTTGGTAGCACATGGGGTAGTTACAGAGTTATGGATGGCTAGGTTTGGGTGCATTCTATATATTGCTTAGTTATGATTTATGTAAGTATGTTGCATTAAGTGGGAGGGGAGTTATACACTGAGTCTTGGTGACTCACATTCTCCCTTATCTTTTCAGGTGAATCATAGATCGCGGATGAGGAGCCGGGCGGACTCGAGGTGGCCATGCATTAAATAAACTCGGTTTTACATGAACTTTGGTTTGGGTACTTTATTTTATTTAAATTTGGTTTCATTTTTATTTTGGGTTTGTAATAAGGCCTTTTTAATTATGTTTTTGGTTTATTTATATGCTTTGGATCTGTTTTAAACATGGTTGATTAAATAATTTGAGCCCAATATTTTCTAAACTGTAGAACGCAATGGTTTTCAAATCTTTACCATCGGGTAATACAAATCAATTGATAACAACAACAACTCAAAAGGATTTCAAACTTAAGTTTTCCACATTCAACTTAACCGATTTCTAAATAACTAGGAAAGAACCCATCGGTTTATAAATGACATAAACGTTTTCTAAACCTATGGATCAACAACTAAGTTTTAAAGATTTATTATCGTGATTTCAAAGTATATTACGGGTTTTAACTAATCATGCACCAAATTTCTACAAGCATAAACCAACAAAGAATTTTTCACTGAAATTTAACCGGTAACCTATTTTCTTCAAAACGTTTTCCTCTGTAACATGCCAGATTCGATCGTGGTGTATTGACCGGGTTTGGGATGTTACAAAATATTTTTAAATTAATAAAAAAGATGATAATTATTAATATATAATTATATCTATTATAATATATATTAGTTATTATCAACTTTACATAGAGTTTGGATTAGTTTTAACTTAATCATATTTTATTTTAATCAGTTTTTATCTTTAATTTATTAATAAGAAATAATAATTTAATATGCCTTACATTAATTATTAAATGTTGTTAACTTTGTATAGCATTAGAACTTAAAATAATTTAATTATTAAATTGCTCTAAGAATTCTACTTTAATTCCTACTTCTCTCATTATAAATACCACCAACCTTCTCCATCATTTATCACTCACAATCCATTCCCACCAAATACCGAATCATTTAGTTCCACAAGCTTCCAACACTGCCTAGCTACTCGGCACCCTCACCCAATTGGGCAACAGCCCAATGCCCACCGTGCGCACCAGCAGCTGCTCATTGGCGCCACACCTGCGCACATCTAGCTCTAGCACTCGTCAAGTCTACTCGACACGCTCGCAAGGATCCGCGCGCCTAGTGCTGCTTGCTCCTACGCTGCTGCCTCCTCCCACACACATCTGTGCGGCACACTAGCCCTGCACCAATATCCTGACCCGACAACCCTCCAACCTACCCTAAATCGACCTCTTTTGTTTTCTAATTATTTTTTTTAGGAGTTATTAATTTTTATAAAAACGTGGTAACACAAATTTTTCTCTTAAATTTTAGATTTTATTTAATCACTTATTTTTCAATTTATTGAATTATTAATATTTTATATTAATTAAATTTTTGAGAAATTGTTTTCCATCTTATGTTCAGGATTGAATTTGAATGTGTATAGACCAAGAAAGGAGAGGTTCGGATCGAGATCGAGGCAAAATAAAGTGCTCGATTAATCGACTGTTTCGGTATTTCGACGTCTGAGGTAAGTTCGGACATAATACGTGTATTTAGCTATGTTTAATGCTATGAAATGAATGGTACGATATTATTGAGTTATGCATACTATGTGAGAGCTTGAGTTATGTGGCACTAAGTTTGCGTATTCAGAAATGTGACCAAGATGATTAGCACTGTGTGTACGAAATACTATAAGCTTTGGCTTTGTGATAGGCACTTTGTGTGTGATATCAATTAAAGAGTGGTTTGATTTGGATGCACTATGTGTGCGATGTTAATCATGCTTTGGTTAAATATTTGGGCACTAAGTGTGTGATTGAATGAAAGAAGAGATGAACGTTGATCGAAATGAGATAGTGAGTATCGAGTAGCATATGTAAACAACAACTATGTGTTGGTTAAGGTACATTCGGTACCTATGTGGTTGATGAAACTATGAATGAGTTGATGGAAGCTTAATTGAACATACTAGCTTTGGATGGTATGATATATGTGGTTGTAAATTTAATCTATGTGATGGTTTGTTTTAGTATAATGTATTATGTTACGAACTTACTAAGCTTTTTGAAAGCTTACTGTGTGATTGTTTCTCTGTTTTACAATGTTAGTAAAGCTAGCTCAGATTCGGGAATCATCAGCATCTCTATCACACTATCAGCAATCTATGTTTGTACTTTTGAAGATGTGTGTATTGAATATGGCATGTATAGGCTAGTTGTTTTGAAACATATTTGAGATGTGTAAATAGCCATGTGATGTGGTTAGATATATGTTGGCTATAAGCATGAATGAATTAGGCATATGTTGCATATTATGGTTTGGCTTGTTGGAAGTGAAAATGTAATATGAATGGTAAGCTTAGTGATGGATTTATGCTAGTATGATCTAATGATATTGAGGATGAATCATGTTTGGTAATGTATGTGCTTAAGTTATGCAATTTGGTTCATAAGTTAACATGATTAGAAATGAGATTGGATGGGAAGATATGTTGACTATTTGACATGTATTTGGTTGCCAAATTGTGTGAGAAAACATGCTTAATTGTGCTTGTAGAGTTGACCCTTGTATGGGTGGAAAATTGGCCTTGCAAATGGCCTATTTTGCATATTTGGTTAAGAAACACGGGCGTGTATCACCACTGTGTGGTACAAGGACCACTTCGAAGTGTGTCTGGACAGGTTACACGGACACAGGCGTGCCTGATGACCGTGTGACCAAGTCAGTAGCTAGCATATTATTACACGGTCATGACACACCGGTGTGTCTGGTAGCCGTGCGAACAAATCAGTATGTATGCTCTGTTTTGGCACGGCCTAGACACATTGGTGTGTCTGGTAGCCGTGTGAGGCACACGGCCTAACTACATGGGCATATGACCTTAACAGTGTTGAAGAATGCTTCAATTTCTGAAAGTTCTCGTAAGTGTTTGGTTTAGTCCTGACCCCTTTCTAGCATGCGATTAAGGCCTTGTAGACCTCAATAAAGGACCTTATGTAACACTGGCGATGTCACATTGAAGGGCTAATTCAAAACAATTTTGCTAAGTTAAAATTTAAGGCCTAAAAGCCCAAAATCCTTGAACCTTGTTAAGTAATGATAAAAGCCCATATTTTTAGGTACTTCGAAAACCATGTTTGAACTTAAGAAAATTTATTTAAGTTTAACAATTGAGTAAACAGTTGAACAATGATAACAAAACACAAAATCTAGAGTCAAATCGAAGTACAAGGCCTTATTACAACCAACGAAAATAAAGTAATTAAAATAATGTCTTTTGAAACAAATAAACAGAACTTCTATGTATCTTGTAGTGTGGCCATCTCCGAGTCCTCTCCCACGTCGAGCCGTTTACTGAGGATCACCTAAAACATTTAATAAAAAGGGGGGAGTTTCGAAATTCAGCGTGTATGACCCTTGGTAATCCAATCAACATACAATTATTACATTGGGCCTAAGCCCTATCAAAGACGGTGGTCTTGGGCCTTAGCCCACAATGACCTCATATCACATCAGTATCACATGAATGCAATGCACCCATCCCAAATCCAACCCTGCACTCTATTTCCCTTCCAGCCCTACACTCCTGTGGGGATATAAATATCAACCCACCCATCCCTACACTCCAAAGGTTGTACCAGCCGCGGCACTACTCAAACGTTGCAGTAATGCTATTATAATGGGCTTAAAGCCACCGGTGGATCCACGATCGTCAAGCGGCTATGCGATCCTCAAATCTTCCTCCGTATCATCAAAACCCACCCAAATGCAACATATATTTCATGAATGCAACATACACAATTTCACACATTAAGCACTTAAGGGTATTTTAGTCATTTCACTACCCAGGGGTATTTTGGTCCCTCTCGGGTTTTAGTTATGAACTTTGGCCCATTAACAAGTCCTTGCGGCTAAAGTGAACAGACACTACGCACCAGGTAGGATTCCAGAGAAAAGGAGGTGGTCCACTAGGACCGCTTAAGTACCAAGCTCTCCCTAGATCCAATCGTAGACATGCATATGTCCGTTCCTACACTCTAACCCAGCGACTTGTCCACGGACATGTTTAATTATTAGATTAAGTCTTATGCGGTTTAAGAGTTGTTTAGAACTAGGCCTAAAGTCCATTAAACCCTATCATACTTGTCTACGTCCCCGTAAAGCCCATCAAGCCCATTTCACATTCATATAGCCCATTATGCCCAAATCACATCCTTATGGCCCATTAGGCCCAGATCTCATTCATATAGCCTATTAGGCTCAAAAAAATTCCAGATCATGTAACATGCATGACTAACTCAATTCATATAACCAAATCAATCAATTTCATCAAACTTAGCCTCAGGGCCCATTTAGCCACTTTTGACTTTTCGGCATTGCCGATATCATGTGTGGGTAGTGTTCGTACACACCTAGTTACTGCGACGTGCTATACTATCCTTAGCCTTGAACCTACAACCAACCAACCTTCAATCAATCACCCATACTTAATCAAAACATTTACCAAAAGCCGAAGCCTTACCACAACCTTATCGTGTGCCACCGGGTTCTAATAGCCCTTCCATGCTACTAATCACGAGTATCCCCTAGATCTGCACTCACACATACACCATCAAACTTCGAGTGACTCATAATCCACACAAGTCACCCCTATAGCTCATACTCTCATTCGGCCATTTACTTAAACAATAATCGAGTTGAGTACACTTACACTTTGTTAACGATCCTTACCACGCTTGCGATCTCTGAACCTTACCCTTGTAAATACAAGATTAACAACAATGAGAAGTTAGATAGCCCTTTGGCTTTTAACAAAACACACTAGGGGGTTAACTGAATACTTACCGAATCCACTTTTGATCTTGCCGCATAGATAGCTACTGAACGAGATTCGGCTTTTAACCTTGAGTGATAGTAGATAACAATCGATTTGTAATGGAGGAAAATAACAAAGATTCGGCACTAATAGAGATTTTGGCAAGAAAAGATGATGATACTTCGGCAATAAAAGAATTTGGCTATGAGAGAATTCGGCAAAAAGGGATTCGGCTTTAGGAGATTTCGGCAACAAGGCAAGGTATTTTCCTAGGACCCCAGATTCGGCACACACACATTTATATATCCTATAGCCAAAAATTAGCCACACCTAAAGTCCAATTCGACAACACTTCATCCACTGCTCATCTCCTAATTTTTCTCCATGATATCTCGCTTATCCTTCTCCTAAATTCTCTCCACTGATCACTTCTCCTTAGAGTCCCTCTATACACCACTTCCAGCCTTCTAGAAGCCTAAAATTAAATTCCAAAATAAAACTAAGATAGCACTCGAACCTCAGACCTCCCTACATGTATATGTCACCACGTCTCTACAACCTAGTGGCGTCACTTAGCCACTTCACCACAGGCTTCTTTTTTCCATTTTTCACTTATTTTTATTTAAAAGCCCACTACTCACAATCCTGATTCCTTAATTAATAAATTAAGAATCCTCCACCATAAAACTCAAACTGAGAGCTTCTCCAACACACCTAGACACTCCAAATTCATTAAACCTTTAAATTCGTCATATCATTTGTCATTTTCTTGCTCACTTAAAAATTTTGAGACCCAAAGCCCAATAGGCCCAATTCTACTAGGCCCAAATTCCAGGCGTTACATCTTATGTGCATAATTGAATATGTTTGTTGAATGATTGACTTTGTGTCGTGATATGGATGTGAAATGATACAGTTGTTCGGTAATGCCTCTTAACCCTATTCCAGCGATGGTCTCAGGTTAGGGGTGTTACACGACTAGCCCCAAAATCAGACTGTTACAACTCTCCCCCCTTTAGAGATTTTTGCCCTCGAAAATCAGAGGTTTGGATATTTCTCTCCCATGGCTTCTTCTGGTTCCCACGTAGCTTCTTCTACACCGTGCTTATGCCATAACACTTTTACTAAGGCTATGTCTTTATTCCTCAACTGCTTCACCTCTCGAGCCAAGATTTTAATCAGTTCCTCTTCATATGCCATATCCGGTCGTATCTTAATTTCTGTTGGAGGAATCAGATGCGAAGGATCGGAGCGATAACGCCTTCACATCGATACATGAAACACATTGTGTATCTTCTCTAACTCTACCGGCAAAGGCAACCGGTATGCTACTGGCCCAATTCTATCGGTAATCTCATACGGTCCTATGAATCGCGGACTCTGTAACACCCCAACCCCATATTCATCGCCGAATTGGGATTATGAGGCATTTATTATTAAAAAAATATATACAGCTTTCACACATTCACCTAATCACCTGAAACTTATCCACCAATGTTTATATATAAATATATATATAAAATTATAATAAACAAATAGAATTCTTAAATGATTAGACATACTCATTTCACAAAGCATGTATCACAGTTCAATCAATTCACTTCAATTATAAATCATTTTAATGACTTATTCGAACCAAGTATATGATGTTCGTTAGCCTTGTACAAATGAAATCAAAAATCAAAAATATTTTCTACTTAATTCCATGTATGGCCGAATACATAACTCATGAGGTTTATTTCTACAATTCACATTTAAGCTAAACATGTGTTTTAATAATTGATATCACAAAGTAAACACATCATTCCTAAATGACATAACTAACCTTTATATGCATCTATCCATATATGTATTCGATATGTCCTAGGTTATAACCGAATATACCCACATACAATTCATATTGTCCGTGCATCTTAATCATTTATGCAAATTATCTTATACCTAACACATTCACATAATATTATAACATCATCGACCTATTTACAAAACACAACCACGGTTCAATATAATCGAGTATACCATTGATTACTCATACCACAATACCTAACTCAAAGGTTCATTTCATAAACATACATTTCCTTACCATATTCAATTAGAACTTTGATTAAATTTGCACAAACATTAACAACATAAACCGACAATATATATATCAAGAGCATGAAAAGCATACTTAACTAAAAATTTAGCCATATTCGCATGGCTATTATATACATGAACAAAAAGTTTTCTTCAAAACAAAGACAAAGTCTTTCCTATACATGCCTCCCTCCGAAAACCAAAATGAAAAAGTACCAAATTAGATTGATAGTGTGGACGACTTTCTTGACGATCCCGATGAGCTTGTAGCTGCACCTAATCTATAAAACAGAGGAAAACATTTCACACAAATAAGCTTACTAGCTTAGTAAGTCCTAAGCTCACGATAATATAACATTCAAACATTAAACATTTAAATTATTCAACTTAAGACATTGCACATACACATTTAAATATATTAATTTATATAGAAATTTGAATACTAGTGGTTCGTTAATCTAAGTAATTATACTTCAATCCCATAAACTCTGTATCTCTTTATAAGCACAAACTAAGTATATTACAAGAATTATATGATCCAAATCGTATAAAACAAAGCATTCATATCAACCATGTAAACATACTAAAATTTCTTTTACTCATGGCATTTCTATTTGTAAACCGAATCTCCATAATAGTACATTCAAACTTTATTTAAATCATATAACACTTATTCATATCAATCTTAACATTCGATGTACGTAATAATCGTTTCTCATAGTATTTACTTGACTTAAATAAAATTAAACATAACATACCTTACATGCTTACCTGAGCCATTAACTAGATACGTTAGCAATAGCTTGCCTTGAACAAAAATTCAGTTTCTCTTTTGTAAAACACATCACCGGCATCAAGCCTGCTAGGCGTAAAAGCCTGATAAATAACACCGGCACAAGGCCTGCTAGGCGTAAAAGCCCGATAAGTAACACTGCAAGACGAGGCTGCTGCTAGGCTCAGAGCCCGTAATAAGTCACCGGCACTAGGCCTGCTAGGCTTAAAGCCCGAAACATATCAATGTGGTTAAACATTTCATACACACTTCATAACTATTTTATATATATATCCAATTCAATTGAGCTCACTCACATTAACCAATAAAATCATTATGTCATTATACCATACAGTCCAACAATTCACATCGAAACACTTATTCACATCACATAACCAACTTTAATCATCAATCTAGAATACCTTTATTCATTCGGCCATGACATAAATAGGTACTAAAATTCATCAAATCTTACTATATAATATATTCATAAATTGTTCTTTGATGTATTTCAGCTGAAGGACTTACCTCGGTTGTTGTCGATAGCAGTGCATGAATCGGCTTATTCGAGAACATTCGTCTTTCCCCGGTCTAATTCCGTTTTTCTTTGCTCTTGATCTAAAACACATAAAAATTTAGCTCATTCAAATACATTTCATCTCAATTTAGTCCCAAAACACCCAAATAGGCAAATTACCATTTTACCCCTACTATTTCAATACTTTGCAATTTAGTCCTATTTGCATAAAACTCAAAATACATCAAATTTCCCCATACTCATTAAGGGCCGAATATGTATAGGGACTATACAAGTCCATTTCTTTCATTTATTTTGCAATTAAGTCCCTCTAAAATTTTATTTTTACAATTTGGCCCTAAAAACACAAATTCACCAAAACTTCCAACACATAGTATACTAATTTTTAACCTATCTTTTATCTAAATTCATCAATCATCAAAAACCATATAAACCTATCAATAGCCGAACAACAAGCATGCTTAGATTCAAAAATTTCAACATGGGTCAGCTACGGTTTGAATCAATGATCTCAAAAACATAAAAATTAACAAAAATCGAGTTCAAACTAACCTTGAAATCAAGCCTTCAATTGCCGAAAATCAAAGAACAAAGACTCCCCTTTTCTTTTTCAACATTCGGCCATTAACTAAAAAGATGAGAATGGCCATTTGTTTTTGTTTTATTTAACATATAATACATTATTATTAAAATTACCTAAATAACCTTAAGTTAAAAATAACCAAACAATATAATTTAAGGACAAACTTGTCCATGGCCGGCCACTAACCCTTAAAATGGGCTATTTACCCTTTTTATACCTCATTTTATAAAGCCATGCTCAAATTAACACCTTTCACTTTAGTATGCTACTTTTACGCTTTACGCGATTAAGTCCTTTTTATCAAATTAAGCACTTAAACGATAAAATTTTCATACGAAACCTTCACACGCATCCATTCACATATTATAGACTCAATTTATAATATTAAAATATTTCTCGGACTCGGATTCGTGGTCCCAAAACCACCGTTCCGATTAGGGTCAAATTCGGTCTGTTACAGACTCAATTTCCCTTTTCGACCAAATCTCAATATTTTCTTCCACATGAACACTTTCAGAAATACCTTGTCGCCCACCTTAAACTCGATTTCCTTTCTTTTCAAATCTGCATACGACTTTTGTCAGTCTGAAGCAGCTTTCAAACTATCCTGGATCACTTTCACCTTTTTTCAGTCTCTTTAACCAGGTTGACCACATGAATTTGCTTTTCACTAAGCTCGGTCCAATACAAAGGAGTCTGACACTTACGACCATACAAGGCTTCATATGGTGCCATCTGTATACTCGACTGGTAACTGTTGTTGTAAGCAAATTCGACCAAGGGTAGGTATCTTTCCCAACTACCTTCAAACTCTAATACACAGCACCGGAGCGTATCCTCTAAAACTTGAATTACTCTCTCTGACTGACCATCAGTCTGTGGATGGAATGCAGTACTAAAATTTAACCTTGTACCCAAGGCCTCCTGCAATTTCTTCCAAAACCTCGAAGTAAATCTTGGATCTCTATCCGAGATAATGGATACAGGCACTCCATGTAATCTTACTACTTCTGCAATATACAACTTGGCTAACTTATCAAGTGAATAATCAACACGCACCGGAATAAACTGGGCTGACTTCGTTAATCTATCAACGACAACCCACACAGCATCTTTCTTTTTCAGAGTCATGGGCAACCCCGTCACAAAATCCATGGTGATCCAATCCCACTCCCACTTGGGAACCATCACTAGCTGAAGCAATCCCGAAGGCACTTGATGCTCAGCTTTCACTTGTTGACAAATCAAACATCTTGTCACAAACTCTGAGATGTCTCTTTTCATACCCGGCCACCAATAAAATTTCTTCAGATCATTGTACATTTTTGTGCTACCCAGATGTACTGACAAATAACTACTATGTGCTTCATTCAATATCTTCCGAATCAACTCATCATCCTTAGGTACACAAATTCTATCATGAAACATTAAACAACCATCCGAACTCACCCGAAATTCCGAATCGTTTCCCGATTCACACTTAGCTTTCTTAGCTTGCATCTTATCGTCATTCTTCTGAGCTTCACATATATGTTGAATAAATAGCGGCCTAGCCCTCAACTCAACCAATATAGTACCATCGTCAGACAATGCTAAGTTCGTGCTCATAGTTTTCAAAGCATACAGGGATTTCCTACTCAGGGCATCCGCAACCACATTCGCTTTCCCTTGATGGTAATCGATTACTAGCTCATAGTCCTTCAATAACTCAAGCCACCGCTGTTGTCACAAATTTAAATCCTTTTGATCCATCAAGTACTTCAAGCTCTTATGGTCTGTGAAGATTCAGCACTTCTCACCATATAAATAATTTTACCAAATCACGAGTCAGATAATTCTTCTTGTGCGGTTTTAGCTGCCTAGAGGCGTAAGCGACTACCTTACCCTCTTGCATCAACACACAACCGAGACCATTAAACAACGTGTCACTATAGACCACAAACTCTTTCCTCGACTTAGGTTGAACCAAAACCGGTGCCTCAGTCAACAATGTTTTCAATCTCTCGAAACTCTATTGACATTTCTCAGTCCATTCAAACTTAACATCTTTGCGCAACAGTTTCGTCATCGGAGTAGCAATCACGGAAAATCCCTTCACGAACCGTCTGTAATACCCTGCTAAACCTAAAAAGCTTCTGCCTTCTGATACGTTTCTCGGCGGTTTCCACTCCACAATAGCCGAGATCTTACCCGGATCAACTCTAATACCCTTGCCCGACACAATGTGTCCTAGGAATCTGACCTCTATGAGACAAAACTCACTCTTACTAAACTTAGCATATAATTGCTTGTCTCTTAAAGTTTGTAGGACAATTCTCAGATGCTCCGTATGTTCACTCTCATCCTGAGAAATAGATCAATATGTGGTCAATGAAGACAACCACAAACATGTCCAAATATGGTTGGAAGACACGGTTCATTAAATCCATAAAAATTGCCAGAGCATTCGTTAAACCGAACGGCATGACCAGAAATTTGTAATGGCCGTACCTCGTCCAAAATGCAGTTTTCAGCACATCTTGCTCCTTAACCCTCAACTGGTAATAACTGAACCTCAGGTCTATCTTGAAGACCACCGTAGCTCCCTTCAGTTGATCAAATAGATCATCTATCCTTGGTAAAGGATACTTATTTTTCACCGTCACCTTGTTGAGTTGTCTGTAGTCCATGCACAATCTCATCGACCCATCTTTCTTCTTCACAAATAGTACCGAAGCACCCCATGGTGAATAGCTCGTCTTGCAAAACCCTTGTCCGTCAACTCTAGCAATTGAACCTTCAGTTCTTTCAACTCCAATGGTGCCATCCTATACGGAGCAACCAAAATAGGTGCTGTTCCCAGAACTAACTCAATTCCAAACTCGACCTCTCTAACTGGAGGCAATCCAGGTAACTCTTTCGGGAATACATCCGGATACTCACATACAACCGGCACTATTTCAATCTTTGCTTCACACTCTTGAGTATTTAGTACAAAAGTGAGATAGGACTCATATCCTTTTTTCAAATATTTCTCAGCCACCAAAGAAGAAATCATCACCGGTAAACTATCTGACCCACCTAATTCAACCCGAATAACATCTCCATTTTAACATTTGAATTCAATAAATTTACTACCGCAGTTCACTAAGACACTATGGCTAGTCAACCAATCCATACCAAGAATCAAATCAAATTCATCAAACGGAAACAACATAAGGTTTGCCAAAAAACAATGGCCTCTAATTGTCAAAGGACAATTCCTACACATCTTGTCAACAAACACATGTTTACCTAATGGGTTTGAACCTTTACCACAAATTTCGTAGACTCAACAGTCATACTCAAACTAGATGCGAATCTATAGCCATACTCAAACTAGATGCCAATCTCATACAAATATAAGAATGGGAAGACCCCAGACCAATCAAAGTAAAAACAAAGGTGTCATGGAGAAAGAAAGTACCCCTTATTACATCTAGCGATGATGATTCCTTGCGAGCGTGAAAGGCATATGTCCTTGCAGGTGCCCAACCCTCTGGCCCTACAGCAGAGTCTCGCGATGCACCTCTACTATTAGCGTTACTTCCCAGGTTCTTTTGTTGCCTACCCCTAGAAGATACATTGCTTGATCTTATTTCCTGTTTCTTCTCCTTGTCATCCCTTTCAGGGCAGTTTCAGATGAAATAGTTGGGGGAACCACACTTATAACAATTTCGGTTGTTTCCCCAACACTCCCAGTGTGATGTCTGCCACAACTTGGGCACTCCGGTTTGGACTTTGGATTGCCCACACTTGCCATCGAAGTGGCTTGAACCCTTGAGCCCGAGTACATGTTGCCCCGCTCTCTTTGCTAATACCCAACTGATGTAGTCATTCGAGGGTTCACTTCCTTGGACCTCTTCGATTGATCTTGGTAAGATTTACTGATCGGCCTTTTTCTTGCATCCCAGGCCTCACTTAACGCTTTCCACTTTTCCTTACTCAATTCTTCGGCCTTACTGGCCCTATCCACTAATACCACAAATTCTTTTAGCTCTAAAATTCTAACTAAAAGTCTGACATCTTCATTCAGCCCATCTTCAAACCTCTTGCTTAAGATGGCTTCTGTAGACACGCAATCTTGCGCGTACTTACTGAGCCTAACAAATTCGCGCTCATATTCTGCCACAGTCATTTTTCCTTGTTTTAAGTCAAGGAATTCTTTTCATTTCTGGTCCACAAACCTCTGACTTTTATACTTTTTTCAGGACTCTTCCAAAAAGAAGTCCCACGTCACTCTCTCCTTCAGAACCACTGATGTCAATGTTTTCCACCAATGGTATGCCGAGTCCTTCAGCAAAGACACGGCACATTTTATGCTCTTCTCATGTGTACAGGAGAGTTCATCAAATACTCTCATCTAGTTCTCAAGCCAGAACTTCGCCTTCTTAAGGTCATCATCTATATTAGCTCGAAAGTCCTCAGCCCCTTGCTTTCAAATTTTGTCTACTAGGGGCTTAGTCCTCACTAATTCTATTCCTTAGGGAGCCACAGGGACTGGCTGAGGTATAGGAGGGGGTGGAGGAGGTTGAGCATTGGGTTTGCTCATACATATTTCATGTACCAGTTACTCATCATTTGGAGAAAGGCTTCCCGAGCCTCTTCTCCTTGACCCCTAGTCTCGGGTCCACTCTGCACAAGCATGGTCCCTTGCGCGGGAGCCGGCGCATTACTAGCTGCGTAATCAGCAGCCGCTTGATCCGGATCCATTTACTATATAAAACAAAGTATAAAATTATCAAAAGCCACCACACTATCATTATATGCTTATGGCATGTATAGCTAGACTCCCACACACGCTACGGTTGTCCTAGAACTGACTAAATCATAGCTCTGATACCACTAAATGTAACACCCCTTACCAGTATCCGAAGCCGGAACCGGGTTTGAGGCATTACCTAACTTATCACACTTAACGTCTCGAAACGGGCTATAAAGTATCTTTCTTAAATCTATTGCTAAGCTAAATATTGGCCTACGAGGCCCTAAACATACCTCCCAGAGGCTTCGGAACTAATCCCAGAACTTTTACAAACCCGAGAAACTTTTCATCAAAACAGGGGTCACACACTCGTGTTGGTCTTGTAACACCCCTCACCCGTATCCAACTCCGGGATAGGGTTCGAGGAGTTACCGTACTTAAACATTCACAATCATACAAAACCGAGTTACCAAATTTCGCCCAAAATTAAAACTTTTCAAACACATACCATGGGCAAATAGGCTTACAAGTCAAAATCATTATAAGTCAAATCTCATGACTATAATCTACAAACCAATATAAGCCAATATATTTGGTTAATCACAACAACATCCATCAAAGAAAAACTAAGCCTCCATACATGCCACTCACTTGAAACATTTAACCTACACATGTCAATACTACAAGGATAATGGCTCGATAGTGTGATGTTGCCTCCGACGATCTCCAACCCTGAGCTGATCTGACAAAACTAAAAGAAATGGAAAGGAGGGAGTAAGCTTTACGCTTAATAAGTTCGCATGAAAATAATAAACAATGCGATAACATGCTATTTTCATATTCTTCCTATTTATTCAAATTCCAGTTAAGTTGTTTTCTTGAGTCACAGCCATTAAAATATTTATATCTAGAGCTACGGAACTCAAAATTAAGATCCGTTAATTTTCTCTAAAACTAGACTCTTTTATATTCTTATCATAAATTTTCCATAATTTTGGCTTAGCAAATTAGTATAGTTTATTCATTAAAGTTTCCCTATTTTACTGTTCAACTATTCTGACCTCTCTTCACTACGAATCAATTTTCTCCTTGTACAGAGTTCATATGACCTTCTTGTTTAGTTCATTTGAAAATAGAATCATTAAGGATTTCAAGCATATAAATTATATCCCATAATTATTTTTTTACAATTTTTAATGATTTTTCCAAGGCAGAATAGGGGATCTCGTAATCATTCTGAACCAGTCTCACAGAAATTCAAATATCTCAAAATATACGAATCATTTGTTTGCTATGTTTCTTTTATGTGAAAATAGACTCATTAAGGTTTAAATCAATATCTCATAAAACTTATAATTCAATTTCTACTATTTTTGGTGATTTTTCAAATTTACGTCACTACTACTGTCCAAAGCAGTTCTATTGTAAATTTTTGCTCTCTCTCACTTTAGTTGTGTTCATCACTTGCCTATACCAATCTTTCCAATTTCTGATTACATATTGAGTATATTGTTCATATATAAATTTGCCACATTTCTCAATTGGTCACATTCACACCTGCACTTATTCATAACATGATCGCACCAATCATAATTAATAAAATTATCTCGTTGAACCCCTTCGGAAAACGCCCGATACTCGATGGTCTCAGCACATAGCTCCACCTACACATAATTCAGCTTTCTTGTACACATGGTGAAGGTCCCTTATCACCCATGTGACCTAGCCATTCCGTCTCATAGCTTTCTTGTCTACATGGCGTCCAACACTAGGAACCACACATGCAACCTAGCTACTCATAACTTGTAACTTTCTTGTACACATGGTATACACACAGTATTACACAT
Source organism: Gossypium bickii (assembly GCA_025503065.1). Lineage (NCBI taxonomy): Eukaryota > Viridiplantae > Streptophyta > Magnoliopsida > Malvales > Malvaceae > Gossypium > Gossypium bickii. The sequence goes on along the minus strand of CP106713.1, from coordinate 81,634,524 downwards.
GTGACCTAGTTACATATGAAATTATTATCCCGTAGCTTTCTTGCACACATGGTGAAAGTCCCCTTATCATCCATGTGGCCTATCTACATATCAAATTTTGCCATCTCGTAGATTTCTTGTTCACACGGTGAAGGTCCCTTATCACTCGTGTGACCTAGCTACATATTGTCCGTATCTCTCGGCTTTCCGAAGGTTCGATCGAGAATTTCACATTCCGTATATTTTCAAATTATAGTTATCACCCAATGATTTCCATAATATCTAGCAAATAATTATTGAACAAGTAAAATAAATGCATTATTTACATATAAACTTTCTTGTCGAAATCTCGTCAGGTACAACCGTGTAGCAACTCATGTACTATTAATTTGCCATTCAATTTCACATGACACAACAAACATCACATTTTCCATACCATACATACCATCCATCAAATTCTCCTAAACATATCAAATCATACAATTTAAGCTATATCAATAGAAAATTACAATTCAAACATGGTGTTACATTACTATTAACACACGGACTTACCTCGGACATGGAAATGTCAAATTTCCCAATTCGGTCGACAACCTCGATCTAAGACCGAACCTTATTTTCCATGATATATAAAATCACAATTAGTTCATTTATTAGTCACATTATTCAATGTGACCCAAAAACCATATATTTTTACAATTTACACTTTGACCTCTAAACTTTCACATATTTGCACTTTTTCCCCAATACTCAAAAATTAAACTTCAGCCCTTATTCTTATGTTTTATAACATGTTGATCATTTTTCCCTTCTATGGCAACATTAAATTCTTACTCTAACATACACTTATGAACAATAATAATTTTTACCGATTATGTCGTTTCACTCGTTTTTACTGAAAATCGCTTATCAAAAGTCGTTTAACATAACTCTGAGCTTCATATTTTGTTATAAAACATCAAAATACACACCTTTCACGTATGGGTAATTTTCCAAATATGAACCCTAGCTCGAATTAATGGTAGAATTAGCTTAATGGAGTTACCGGGATTCCAAAAATGTAAAGAACATGAAAAACGGGACTAGAACGGACTTACTATGAAGCTTGGAAGATGAACAAACCCTAGCCATGGTGTTCCCTTGCTACATTCGGCCATGGAGAAAAAAAATGAAGAAGATGATAGCTTATTTCATGTTATTTTGTCTTTATTCATTAATTAAGGCATTTTACCAAAATGCCCTTAAATACCTTACTTACTAACCATGTCTAATTTTGTCCATCAAAATTTAATGGTCTAATTACTATTTAAGGACCTCTACTTTAAATCCCCATTTCAATTATGTACTTTATGCACTAGAACACATATTTTTTAATTTATTCAATTTCGTCCTTAAAGTCTAATCGAGCACCTTAGACATATAATTTCTTCATGAAATGTTTACACAAGCATATAAACATATCATATACCTTATAATAATCATAAAATGATTATTTCTACTTCGAATTTGTCGTCTCAGAACCACTGTTCCGACTAGGCCCTAATTCAAGATGTTACAGGTCTAGGAACATGCTCATGTATCATCTCACACGCCCGTGTTCGATGCCCGTGGACGACACTGACTTAAATCACACAGCCTAGACATGCCCATGTCTTCTACCCGTGGAGCTCTCTAACTATGACATCATCAACCCTTAATTAGCACACGGCCAAAGCACACACCCGTGTGGCTGGCCCGTGGTCGCCTCTAATTAATCCATACGGCTGGTCGCACGCCCGTGTGCTTCTACCATGTGGCGATTTAAATTCCAAATCCTAAGTGTAGACTTCACACGACCTGGGCACACACCCATGGATTGACCGTGTGTCACACACGGCCTAGACACACGCCCGTGTGCCTACCCATGTAGACGAGAATGAGGCTATTTGCCAAGCTCTTTGCACCCTTCTAAATCACACCACATGAATCCGTTCAACATATCAATAAACAACTCATAATTTGCAGTATAAACTTCCATGAAAACTACATCTTTTCATATATATAACATGGTGAGCCATCAACCATGGCAATATACAAAATAGTTTATCATCAAGAGGGCCAACACACTTTTGGCCAAAATAACAAAATAATCTAACTAGTCTAGCCCCTTATACATGCCATACACAAAATATACTAAGTCTAAGTATACCGAGTGAACTGATAGTGCGGGCGATCTTCTTGTTATCTGCGTTTTCCGGCTCAGCTCTTAAAGCTCTATAAAACAAGGGAAAAGAAGAGAGGAGTAAGCTTTAAGCTTAGTAAGTTTTCATGTAAACAAATAATATCGTAGTATGAGCTAAACAACAAATAGCATTACACTAAACAAAAACCATCCACATTCACATTCATTCTTACTTCTTTCATCCCTTACCACATTCTCACCACCTCACAAGCTTAATGCTTATATTCATTCATTTGCATACCTACACTCAACACCACACTTTCTCATGATACAGCACACCATAATTTTTCACTAATCCAATCACAATGTCAAAACACTCGGTGGTTTCGCACTTAGCCCACCATCAAACATTAATAGGGTGGTATCGCACATAGCCCAACAAAAAGGATATTTATAGTGGTCTCGCACATAGCCCACTAAATAATATAAAAAATGATGGTATCTCACATAGCCCATCGTAGTTAAGTAATAAGGTGGTATCGTACTTAGCCCACCGTCAAGTGTTGTTATTACACATTTACATAATTATTTCGTCATTCATACGAAACTATACAATAAATATCAAATTCAATCCACTTGAATTGTGAATATTCTCAATCATGCTATGCACCAATCAACAACAACAATGTATATATAAAAACTGCATTGTTTACGTATAAACTTACTTTGGTGCAAAACGCGTTAACTAACGGTTTAATCCGTAACTTTGCCTTTTCCCTGGTCAAGGTTAATTCCGCGCTCTTCTTGATCTATAACAATAAAATTCATTCGTTTAGATCATTCTATGATCATAATGCATCAAAATCTACACTTAGGCAAAAATGACCATTTTGCCCTTGTATTATGGCAAAATTACAATTTTACCCCTAGGCTCGTAAATCATTTTTTTTCAATGCATTCTATCAATTAACAAGCCTAGCTGAACATTTATTTCTCTTACAACTACTCACAATTCCAACTATTTCATGCATTTATGACACAAATTTAATATTTGCATTCAAGTCATATTTAGGTGCTTTCATGCAAACACCTTTCACAAAAGTTGTTGCTCATCTCCCTAACATTCATTTTCTTCCATAAAAACTCAGCTATCCACATAAACACTCTCATGATAAGTCCCTATACTTTCAACCAAATCCCAAATTAGTCCCCTCATTAGCTAGCTTAAGCTTCGGGGACTCCAAAAGTACAAAAATCATTAAGAAAAACCTCAAAATCACTTACTTGCTAGGGAATATGTTGGCTGAAAGTTTTGAGCTTCAAACCCTTATTTCTCTTCAAATTTTCAGTGGATGAAGGTGGAGGAATAGTGAAAAGATGATAAAATCTTATTCATCTTATTTTATTCATTTTTGTCACCTAATATCCACCAAATTTGACCAATATTAAAATCTTGTCTCCCTAGCTCTTACATGGCCGGACATCACTAATTCAATGGCCTAATTGCACTTTAGGGACCTCCAATTTAATATTCTATGGCTATTTGGCAACTCTACCATGAAAAATAGAACTTTCGCACTTTATGCGATTTAGTTCTTTTTCACAATTAAGCATGAAATCATTAAAATGAAAGCACCAAAATTTTCACATAGCCATATTTTAATGCCATAACACATAAAATGACATCAAAATAATTTTCCCTACCCTTGGTTTAGTGGTCTCGAAACCACTGCTCTGACTAGCCCCAAAATCAGGCTGTTACAGCCGAAATCACGCCCGTATGCCTCACCCGTGGTCGACACTGACTTGCATCACACAGCCAATCACACGCCCGTGTGTGAGCCTGACTTGTTTCAATTTGCAAACTTAAATGACACGGTCGAGCCACATGCCTGTGTGCTCAACCGTGTGGGCAATTATAGGCCATTTTCAAGGCCAAATTGCCATCCACACTTTAGAATCACCTACAAGCATCAAACCAATTTCAAATCATGCCTCAAATGCAATCAAAACATACTAATTAAACATCTTTTTAACCTCTTAGCATAACTACTCATTTCACATTCACATTTCAACTCAAACTTACGAATTCAAAGTATCAAATTCACATCCAAAAACATATAATACATTTATCATTCAATCCTTACCAAATCTATCATGAAACATACCATTTCCATTTTGTTATAATAATCACTCACATAAAACACATATACACATCTTTAACCATCCTTTTTACACATCTAAGGCATACACCAAAATCATCAAACTACCAAGCCATATCACATGGCAAAACTTATACACTTCAACACATGCCTTAATCACTAGCCTATACATGCCATATACCAAATATATACAACTTCCAAAAATACCAAAATATATAGTCGATAGTATGATTGAGTCGCTGACGATCCCCGGATCTGAGCTAGCTTTAAAGACACTATAAAATAGAGGAACACTTCACACAGTAAGCTCTAAAGCTTAGTAAGTTCGTAATATAATACATCTAACTCAATGATTCAAATTCAATGTGTAAAATAAATCATCACATAGATCAATTCACAATAATATGAAATTTCATCTATAGTCAATACTCACATAACCAATCCATTTATTCATTTACCAAATCATCAACCACATAGGTTCCGTGCATACCTTTGCCAACACTTAGTTAACGATCATTCTTGCTACTTAATGCTTGATACCACATTTCGATCAATCTTCATTATTCATTTGATTTAGTCGCACACTTAGTGCCAATTTCTTGGACGAAGCTTAAATATCATTGCACACTAAGTGCCTTTATATTAAACTGAATTTAACTTGGTATCGCACACACAATGCCAATCAATATAGTCGAGGCTTCCTTTACTTCTCACACATAGTGCTATTCACCTCTGTCCCAAATCTAATTACGCACACTTAGTGCCACATTTTTCAAATCCACATATAGCATTACTAATTTATTAACCACATATTCATTCATTTCATAACACATAAATTTGAATTTAAAGATTCGTATTATACCCGAACTTACCTCGGACGTCGAAGTTACGAAATAAGTCAATCAATCGAGTACTTTGTTCTTCCCTCGATCTAAGTTCGAATTTCTCTTTTTTTGATCTATATATATTCAAATTTAGCTCATTCAATCACCAAATCATTCAATTTAGTCCAAACACTTACCAAACATTCATCAATGGCACATCTCAAAATCTTCATCAAATTCTAAAATTAAAACATGGGCTTGATAGAACACAAAGCAACAATCACAAAAAAGTAAAAAATTATCAAAAATTGAGCTCAAAACACTTACCAATTGAAGCTCACAAGTTCTGAATCCCTAGGTTTCTTTTTCTTTTTCTTTTCTTATGGTTTTCGGTAAGATGAACATGAAATGCCACTAAATTATGCTTTGTTTTATTATTTATTTCATCATTAATCAAATACCATACTTAGCCTTTATAAATTCATTAAAATTCCACTAACTAATCTCCATACTTGTCCATTCCACATAGTAATGGTCCAATTACAACATAAGTACTTCTCATTTAAAAAGCCATGCCAAATAAGCACTTTAACAATCAGCACACAGCTTTTGCATTTTATGCGATTAAGTCTTTTTTGCAAATTAAGCACACAAACAATAAAATTTTCACACAGAATTTTCATACATGCTTAATCACACACTGTAAACATGAAAATTAATATTAAAATATTTTGTAACCTCAAATTTGTGGTCTTGAAACCACTATTCCAACTAGGGTCTAAACCGGGCTGTTACATGTGTGTTATGCATATGAAATGGGTGTGGAAATGTAATGAAATAGTAAGTTCATACCTGAAATGTAGAATGATGAAAAGGGAATGATGAATTAATTGATGTTGTTATTTGAGCTAATGAGAGTAAATGCAATAGGAAGTAATGAAATGCAAATGAAAATAAGAAAATTTGAAAGGGTTTAAAGTTTTATAAAGTCCTACTATGCTAAGGATGATATGTATATGTGATGCTGTGGATTTATTCACTTTGTGAGTTCTTGGATATGTTCATGAACCTTGTAGTATTTTTATATGATTATTCTTAATATGTATAAATTTCATATTTGAAATGGATTGATATGACTAAAGTTTATACATTCATTGCTGATGTAGTTGCTTTTCTGTTACTTTTCAAATTATTAGAAGCTCGATCGGGTTGGAAGTTCATCAGAGATCTATCACACTATCCAGCAATTAAATCGATAGTTTTCGATGTCTTGATTAAGGTTATAATGGCATGTATAGGTGGACTCATGGTTGATGATAGTTGAATGATAGTTAATGAGTTTGGCATGTATATGTCATTTTGGGTGATGAAGCCTTGGTACATTTGGTGCCTTGTTGATATGTGTTAAAGCATGTTTGAATGGTCAAAGTGATATATGATGAATTGACCTTAACGTGGTCAAGATATGGTACGCTTTGGAAAGGTTTTGAATAGATGTGTATGGTTGAAATATGGTTTGTATACATCTGTTGGAACGATCTAGATATGGTTAGATTTGTGTTATTTAGATGGCTTTGTTGGTTGGAGTTGATGTGGTAATTTGAAGTTGTGTTTTGAATAACCAAATTGGTATGTTTGAATGTAATTTTGGCATGTGGTCAATTATGGTATAACTTGGTATGGAATTAAACTATAAATATATATGGATGAGTTATGGTCAATTACGTATACGTTAGATATATGTATATTTGAGATGCATAATAACTATATGATGGAAGTTCAAATGGTAAATAAAAATGTATATTATAAATGGTCTTTTGATATGTTTGAATGTGGTGAACTGGTATAATTGTTATAGATGACATGTATGGATATTGGTGCTATATGTAAAATGGCATGTTTGGTACTTTTTGGTGTGAAATTTGATAGGTAAACAAAGTGGTAAGTTATGACATAAGTTTAGTTATAAGTTAGTTGAACTTTTGGCAAATTTATGTATATGGATATACATGTTTAATGGTTGTGATTGAGGCGTCTTTTGGGCGCACTGGTTGTATGCTTATGTGCCTTAATTGGATAGCTCGTTATAGCATGGTTTGGTGCATTTTGGGGTGCTTGATTACATGTGGTAAATTGGTTATAGGTGTGTGCATGAATGGGTGAGAAAATGGCTTGGAAATGGCCTATTTTTTGTCCACACGGTTAGAGATACGAGCGTGTGTCTTAGTCGTGTATGATACATGGCCAGGTGACACGGCTGTGTGTCCCCTGTAGGTTTTTAAAGGTTGCATTTCGAGAGTTATACGGCCTGCCACACAGGCGTGTGGCTTGGCTGTGTGGCCCAAGTCAGAGAGTTACACAGGCACAGACATGGGCTGGGACACGGCCGTACGTCCCTACTTCAAATGTCCACACGGCCTGAGACACGGGCATGTCTCTCAGCCATGTGAGTCACATGGCCTGGCCACACGGCCGTGTGACCCTTGCAGTTTTGAAAATTTTCACCTTTTCCTGAAAAATTGTATATGATTCCGATTTAGTCCCAACTTGTTTCCAATGTGTTTTTAGGGCCTCGAGGGCTCGTATAAGGGACGATATGCATGTTATTGTTTGGTTTTGCTATGATTAATGATATGAGTTAATATGTTTAAAATTTTTGTTTGTTTTGAAATGTAAACTCCAATAATGCTCCGTAACCCTATTTCGGCAGTGGATATGGGTTAGGGGTGTTACACAATATTTGTTAACGTAGTTCGAACCTACTCTGTGGAGCCTTACTCAGAGAATGATTTTTTTCAAAAATTCATCCAATACAACTCTTAGTTTAAGTTCAATCTACCCTCTCCCTAGGATAATCGCGGCCCCAAAGTCGAACCCAGTTGCTACAAATCACTCTCCCAAATACTTAACATTACATACAATATCTTTCCATAAATATTCCCTAAATAAGGAGTGTCTAATACAACCCAAATGACTAAAGAAGAAAGTCTACCATCAGCCTTTTTATAGGCTCTTCAACATTGATCAATATCCAAGAGCATGTCTTTATCACTAGTTTAAATACCGATAATTATCTTCATAACTTATCCTGAAAAATAGTCAAATAAATCCTTTCATAAAGAAACTCTCCATCAGCTTCAAAACTCTCAAGAGATAAGGATAGGATAAGGATAAACATAAGCATATTTAACACTTCAAGCTTCTCCTTTGTCCTCCAAGTTAGTTGAATGGATAAAGATAATATTTCGGCAAAAAATGTTTCTTTATTTGCTACACTAACAAGATTAATAAAAAGTCAAACATTCCAACACAGTTTCAAAAACCTAAGGGAGATGGTTAGGTTTTGGAGTAAGCGGTTAGAGATTCTGGATAAATTTTGGCAACGTTTTGGTATGGACAATGTCTTAAGGTTGGAGATGGTTTGATTGAGGTACTTATACCCTCTTTAGTGAGTCCCTCTCGATGGTGTTGAGTTGGTGCAAGTTACTAAGTCATTGAGGACCTTCAACACTTGCACTTAAAAGTCCTAATATGAGTTCAATGTGATTTGGCAAAACCCTACATGCTATACATGCAAGACTTTGCTATCCAAATAGTATTTTCCTCCATAGCCCTATGATTGAAATTTTGTTTAGTAGATTGTTGGTCATGTTCTGCTCAGAGAAGAGATCCTTCTTAATGAGGTGTATAACACCCCTAACCCGTAACCATCGCCGGTCTAGGGTTAAGAGGCATTACCCGACAAATCAAAACTTTTACAAACATTTCACATCACAAGATATATCATTATCATATCAAAGTAAATCCTATACATAGAGTCCCTTTAATAGGTCTACGAGACCTCAAAGATGCTTTAGGAAGGGGTCGAGACTAAACCGACAGATACGAAATTTTTTGAAAACTTAACATTTTTCAAAGTTACAGAGGTCACACGCTCGTGTGGGCAGGCCGTGTGCCTCACACAGCCTCAGACACACCCGTGTGTCCAAGCCGTGGCAAAACAGGGCATACATACTGACTTGTCCATACGGCCGAGGACACGCCTGTGTGCTTCACCCGTGGTCGAAACTGACTTGCATCACACAGCCTGTCACACACCGCGTGTGTGCGGCTCGTGGTCGACATCGACTTGTTTCACGCAACATCCACACGCCCGTATGTCAGCAGGTGTCGCGAGCGACTTGCATCAAATTACAAATTCAAGGGACACAGTCAAGCCATGTGCTTAACCATGTAGGCAAATATAGGCCATTTGCAAGGCCAATTTGACACCCATTTAGGGTCAAACCTACAAGTACAAACAAACACATTTCATACCATGCAACCAAATCATACCAATAATGCCCATCTTTTCTAACCATTCAAATGCATATCAAACATACCAACTTATTCACCATTTATCTCAATCTATCTTTAAACATTTCTATGCAAGCACCATCCAAAAACTTACCAATTTATTATACTAACCATTCATCAATAATATACCAACTTTGCATCACAAAACATAATTGACATTTGCCATATTCACATCCCATTTACAAGCCATATCACATAGCTTATATATACAACTCAAAACATCATCTAATTCAACTAGACTATACATGCCATACTTAAATATGTACACATTCAAAAGGTACCAAAATAGAGTTTGATAGTGTGGTGATGATCCTCGACAATCCCCAAGCCTTACGTAGCTTTTATGATCTATAAAACAATGTAAACACACACAAAGTAAGCTTTCAAAAGCTTAGTAAGCCATATACAAATAAACTTATCATATAAAATATTTATAACCAATTCAATTACAAGAACTTTAACTTATCTCAATAGTATATTCATATTTCTTCTTTAGCTCAATTGTATCTAACCATTTGCTTGACAACAACCACATCTCCATGTATCTCATTAGATCATAGCACATTCATACATATATCACATTTGGTCTGAACAAGTTTATGCACATATCTCACTTTTGCAAATTCACATATACTTACCTTTCATACTCAAATATAGTATACATTTCAAACGTACCTAAATCGGTTACACATTCCACATAGTTTTTCATTTCTCAAAATTGCCCGTTGAACCATTCGGAATTAAATAGGATACTTGGATAACTCGGAATACTCGTACAATGGCAATGTCCCAGACGTGGTCTTACATGTAATCAAATATCGATGCCACTATCCCAGACAGGGTCTTACACGAAATCATATACGACACCAATGTCCTAAACATGGTCTTACACGTAATTCTCAAATCGACGCCACCCAGACGTGGTCTTACACGATATCTCATATCGGAACCCTATGTCATGACATATAAATCCTATCTATTCCTAAGGTTCATACGGGACTTTTCGGACATTGACACTTTGTCGATACTCTCTCGGATTTCACATATACATCTTCCATTATCATCCAAAACAATACAATTTCATATGAACATGAATAAATTAACACAAATACGTTTATTTGTATATAGACTTACCTCGTACAGATATAAACGGACGGATTCGATTACTCAATCACTTTCGACTTTCCTCGGTCTAAATTCGTTTTCTTTGGTTCTTGATCTATACATATTCAAGTTTAACTCATTTATTCACCAAATCATTCAATTCAATCCAAAAACACACATTTAGGGGAATTTACAAATTAGCCCTCACATTTTCACATTTTGACATTTAAGTCCCTATTTCACAAAATCACAAAATACACATAATTTCTTTTTACCCATGCTTAGCCTAATGTTCACATGCTTCATGTAAGCCCGCATATTTCATTTATTTCACATTTTAGTCCCTCAAAATATTATTTACACAATTTAGTCCAAATTACTCAATTTCATCAAAAATCCAAAGACAAAACATGTTAATCTAACACATATATTTCATATTTCATCATCAACTAACACAAAGCTCAAGCATTCATCAATGGCACATTTCCAAATCATCATCAAATTCCAAAATTGAGGCATGGGCTTGATAGTGCTCAAAGCAACGATCATAAAAACATAGAAATTATTAAAAACCGAAACAAAAACATACCTTAATCAAGCTTGAACCTAGCCGAACCCTAGCTTGTTCTTTTTCTTTTCTTTTCTTTGAATTTTCGGCCAAAAGATGAGTAAATGGCCATTTTTCATGCTTTTGTTTTATTTAATTAAAGTTAATTATAATTTTACCATTTTGCCCTTAATGAAACATTATAAAATCTTTAAATTGAATGTCCACTACCGTCCATAGTATAATAAAATGGCTTAATTTCATTTTAAAGCCTTCTCATTCAAAAACCAACTCAATTTGGCACATTAACTTATAGAATGTCACTTTTACCTTTTATGCGATGTAGTCCTTTTCTCAAATTAAACACACAAACAATAAAATTAATTCACAAAACTTTCACACATGCTTAATCACATACTGTAAGTACAGAAAATAATATTAAAATATTTTTCCGACCTCAGATTTGTGGTCTCCGAACCACTATTCCGACTAGGGTCTAAACCGAACTGTTACAAGGTGTTAGGGTCATACTTTTTTGTAGCCACTAAGTGAACCTGATGTGCTAAGACTATTTTTTAGTCCCAATGGTTAGACATATGGTTTGAATCGTATTGGACCAACCAGCCAAACTAGTCGAGGTATTAATGTACAGAGACATCAGACCAGTTGACCTATGAATCGGTATGGACTAATTGAACTAGACTAAAAAACCAATTGAATAGACATTAAACTGAATTTTTTAATTTTTAATTTTTATAAATTTTTAAATAATTTATCTAATCAAATTAGTTAGACCAATCAAACTGGTCGTAATTACCATATTGGCCAAGCGTGATTATATCTCGATGAACTTGACATGCAAACTTTCTTGGTATTACGCCTAATACGTTGATTTTCCAAGCAACGGTTCATTTGATTATTTTGCAAACTACTTTTTCCTTAGAAATTTTTTATTAAAAAGATTATAAAATACAAATATAAAAATAGTTTATTACTTAAAATAAACAGGCCAACCTGTTTATGGATCCAATTCAACAAGTATACTCTTAATTATTAAATTTTTTTTTTTTCAGATTTAAGAGATCATATGAAAGTTCGGAAGTGAAAACCCAACAGACTAAACACAAACATTAAAAATAAATTACTTTCTGTGATGCGCTCACCCCATACAAAATACAAAATAACATGATTTTAAATTGAAAAGCAGCAATACTTGAAATCTGATAGTAAGATTGCCAAATCTCTGTACTTTTATTGGTAACAAATGGAAAGGCCAACATTGATAAGCATTTAATAAATGTTAATTAATATGGCTAACTGCCAATACCAATGCTAAGGTCTAGAGATTGTTTTTAAATAAAATCATCATCCAGTGTTATTTTATTCAAATTAAATGTTTGTATATCCTTCCAAGTTAATGATTTTAGAAAAGGTTCAAGAAATGCCACCGGGAAATACAGCATGTAAAATTAGTTCTGATCAAAGTGAAGTCAAGGAGAGAAAGCGTTAAAAATCGGACTAGCTAAACGTTGGAATGTAGGAGGATTCCGGTGACTATACAAAATCAATTATTAGCGATGATCTCCATTTTGTGCCGAACTGGCAAGACCCCTGCAAAACCCAATACTCACCTCAGTCATATCAACTTATATATATGTATATCTATATATTCCATATTATGAATGCATGAAACCAATAACATGATCAAATACTCCCTTAAAAATGTAAAAAAAAATAAATATCCCTCCATGCAATCAGGCCCGGGGTTATCCTTTTACCAAGACTAAGACTTACATAAAATGTTCTTATTAACAGTATAACAGAAAAAAGGGATGATGGTGATGTTTGTGTTGGTATTTAAACTTAATATCTAGGCCATTAATTCAACCAGGCAATGTGGTAGAGAATTTTACAAAAGCACATCCACTAATACTTCACTTCCATCATGAAAACACAAGCTCATCCATTTTAAATGGTAATAAGTTGGACAAGATCTTGACCCAGCCAGAGTTCCTTGAAATGAAAGAAGCTGACTATATTTTGCATTATGTGAAACTCAAAACACTTTCCACATTACCATACACGGTCATTGATAGTTTATTAATACCCCAACTAGTTTCCATCTTATCTAAACATTTAGTAAATCATAAACAGAATCCATCTGGAAAACAGAAATACCCAAAATGCCAAGTTAAATGGATGCCCCCAAGGAAAACATTACACTGTCAACAAATGTAAAAGGCAAATGAGAGACTGCAACAGCTCCAATTGAGGATCATAACTAATGTGGATAATAATATCAAACCTTAAATTGTCACCATAGCTTAAAAGGGTGAATGACCGCTATGTTTCCGGACAATTTTCCCAAATTGATGCTGAGACAATGAAGGCAACCTTTTGAGTGGAAAGTCAAAAATTTCTAGCATTATACTGGATATACGTACTAAAGCTACCAAAATCATTATCAAGCTTCACTAGCTTAGCCAGCTTAGATGTTAATACTTTTCAATTTTTCCTGATTAGTATCGTATCCATAGAGCAAAGCAAGAAAACAGATATCCACAGATACATGTCTAGTGCAATCGCATTAAGGTAATGAATTTGAATTTCACCAATGACATACATTACACACAAATAGGACGCATTCATATGATAATATAGTAAAGAAAAATAAGAATTAATACTTAGGACTGCCTGAAACTCATTAAGGTACCGCCACAAAAGAATTAACAGAAACATACTCAGGAGGATGCATTAACAATAAGTTTACCAATGATATCAAATGTTGAAATATAGTGGGATGACTTGCTCATAAATGTTACAAACTATATAAGTTAAACTTAAAGAATCTGCATACCTCACAACATAATACCAAAACATCATAAATGCAAGACTTACTAAAAAAGGAAAATCAAATTCAAATAGTGATTCCGCACAACAGATCTGTTGGCTAAATGCAAATTATGCAACTGTTTGCTTTGCCATATTCCAAAAATAACTTCTTCCTTTCTGCTTAAGTTTCTCACTTAAAAATAATTAACTCATTCTTCATAAATCTCAAGAACGCTATTAATTATAAATGTTGCTGACAAACATGACAATCTTGATGCATTTTTTTTAACTTGAGTCATTTAACCACATCTAACAGATCAAATTATCAACAATGTCAAGATTTTCACATCGTATGTTTTTCATATTCATCCCAATGCAAGAGGAAATATGCAGATTATACACAACTCTCTAATAACGACAGAGCAACCACAGTGAACAAAAATGCTAAGTTTTACACCGATGAAAGCCTCCTAAATTCTTTACTGGAGACAAGCGAAACACATGAAGATCCATTTTTCAGATCTTTAAAAACCCAGAACCACCAAAAATTAAACAATATCTCAATGTAATTGCAATTCAACAAAAAGGAAAACAATTTTGCCTAGGCATCCAAAAACAAGCAGTCTATGAAAATGCTAAACAATAAAATAAAATTCATAAGTTTCTATTAAAATACATTAATCAAACAAAGCTCACAGATTAAATCCCACCCAAAAGCCCCCTCAAAATATAATCAATAAATAAATCAACCGGAGGAAAACCAATCCTCCCAAAAGCCATCAAAATCAACCCTATAAGGACTTACTTTTTATGGCGTCTCCCTCTCTTCGGACCCCAACCTTCAAGCTTAGCAATAGGGCAACCACAGCGAGCCCGAAAAAGCAAAACAGCTCGCCCATTAGGCGGTGCCATCTTCCTTAATTCAGCCCTCAAACACTCATAATCGGGGTTCCCTTCACTCCCACCTTTCCAAGGCAAACGATCAATCTCCTTTGATCCATTTTTCACACAATCCTCTGTTTGTAGCTGCAAATCAAACTCCAAAGCCTTTTTCAGCCCTTTACAACCAGGCTTTTCGCATTTACGGGACCGTGAACCGCAGCAGAACTCGATGGAAATAAGGGTTGTGACAAAGAAAAGTGTGCAACCCAAAAGGTAGGAAACGAAAGGGAGAGAAAAGGAAGCCCTTTGGGTGGAGAGGAGAGGGGAAAGGATAAGGGAAAGGGAATGGAACAGGTAGGAGAAGTAAGAGGATAGAAGGAAAGTGCCTGAGAAAAGGACTAAAATTAGGATCAGGAGGTCTAGGGTGGTTGATGGAGAGTGCTTGCAGAGGAGGAGAGGGGAGTGGGAATGGTGGTTTTGGTGGTGATGGTGGTGGTGACCGGTAAGTTTCGTGGCGGAAGAGGTGGCAGCGCCGGGGGTGGAGGAGGCGGAGGCGGTGGCGGTGGATTTTGAAGAAGGGGGCATGATGAGCAGATCGAGCATGTTAAAACTTAAAAAAAAAAATTGTAGATTTGTGAGGGTGCCCTGGGATTTTACAGCTCAGACAAGGTGTACTGTTGTAGGTAATATATATGTACTATAGCTTTTTTATTTTATTTTTAAATTATGTACAGTTTTTTCTTTTTCTTTTTTAATTTAAATTTTAACGAGACAAACAAAATATATTCTTTTCCTTTTTTTCCTTTTTTGCCAAAGAAAAAATATATTCTTTGCTTAGGAGAGGGTGATTTTGGAAGTTAAAAGACGAAAGTTCAAGGCTTTTCCTTTTTCCTTTCTTTTTTTTTTTAAATATCTATAAATAATAAATAATAGTTATTTTTTTATTATACTTAAATAAATGCTTAACATTTAATTTACAATTGAAAACATTTAATTGGGGAAATGGGTTTTTTTTATTAAATCTAAACTTTTGTTTTCCTCCTTTTCATTTTTCTTAAATCTAAACGTAAAATTATTTTTACTATTTGTGTAAAATAATAGGATTTTGTAATAATAGTGGTTGAAATTATCGTGTAAAAGTATAATTAGTTGATGATTAGTTTCTTATCTCACATGAGTTGATTGTATTAATTGAAAAAAGTATATTAAATCTATTGATATCAGGAACTAATAAGAGGAGGAGCAAGCGAAGGTAAAACGTGGTTCACACCTGAAGGGTGAAGAATCGTCGTAGAAAGGTGATAAGGGCAACGAAAGGAAAGAATGATTGGCTATATTGTAGAATGAGAATAAGGATTGTCTAAATGTCCCTACTATTTAGGTGAAAGTGTAATAGCCAATACTCGGCTTGGACATCAAGCCGAATATCGAGATGTCACACCACTGTTTTACTACTTGTTCATCTAAAACGACATGTTATTTCTTAAGCATCTTTTTTTTTTTCGATTAATAACAACATAACATTATCATAAATTATAAACCATACATTCACTTTTTGTTGATAAACCATGCTAAGAATTCATAAAATAGCATAATATAAGCATTACTCATGCATTAGGATCGCTTATCAAATTTTCCCAAAAATGTTACGCAAGTATCAATATTGCCTCTATGGTATCGATAGTTCCTTTAAGTGGTATTGATACCACCTGGAAAATCAATACCAAACTAGCATTATGTTTCTCACCAAATTTCAAAACTTCAGAAAATATCGGTACTTTGCAACCCAAGCATCGATACTTGGGCCAAGGTATTAATACCAAATTGGTTTTCTAACTCCCTGAACTTTCAAAAATGCAGAGGTATCGTTCTAAAAACCCTAATATTGATATCTCTTCTTAAGGTTACAAAAATTTAGCATATAAAAGCGTTTAAGTCATTCAAGCTTAATCCCTAAACATCACGCTCTATTCACCTAGTCATATAAGCATCAAAATCTCTAAAACAATAGTCCAAATACCATATCCAAGTCCATATGCTTCCAAACATACATAATATGCATATAATCCCAAATACGTTTTAACAATTCGATATAACTGTTTACCACATTGCCTTTTTATTCCCTAAAACTAGAATGAGCAAAACACCTACTATAATGAATAAAGAATGGCTTGGATCAATCCCTCGACGGCCACATCGCTCACACCAGAAACACAACTATTCTACAAAGGATAAATTGGAGTGGGTGAGCTTAACAATCTCAATGAATGCCTAGAATAACCACTACGCAAACAAGTCGTCATGTATCAACCAGACAACATACGACATATTCCCAAAACGTCATTCACTAAGTGTCATAATTCACATATTTAGTTATATTCCATGCATTCTTTTCCACATTATTTATACGAATGTTAAGGCATATATATATTCCGACACATATCAATCACGTATAAGCACATATAATTACATACAGTCACATTTAGTCACAGTGTATGATAATTTGGCTCTTGAGATTATGAAACCTAAAGTGGACTCTATCACCACTCAACGGATACACGGATCTCCATTACACCACACATAGACTTGTAGAGTCAATCATATCCCATAAGCGAAGCGTATAACTAACGCTCTCCAACACACCACACATGCATATCCTAATGATTGGAGCTTGGCTCACATTCCCTTATCTCTCCAACATTGTCCCTGGGCCTCAATGCCCCATATATATCACAACATACATAGGTGAGTAATCACAATCCAATGGCATGTCAACTATATTCAAAGGTAAGTCACAAGGCCAAAATATCCATAATGTAATCAAATATTACTTACCGATTATCCGCAGACATTCACCGCATAATCATATCATTGGCAAGTGTCACATGGCATTAATAACATATTGTCATATTTACTGTCACAACATGTTCATATTTCATCATATCATAATTCTCTTTATCACAATTCACAAACATATTTATCACATATTTAGCATAGGTAAAGGAACACTTACACTCGCAATTTAGAGTAGGGGTTTAGGCTACCTTTAAATTCCCCAATACACAATGAATCATCTACTAGCAACAATTCTAAAACACTCACCTAAATATTCACTTTTGCCGAAAAAACTGAAAGCTTAGGCAAGCTTCCCTTTTCCTTTATCTCTACTTGTTGAAGGTTCTATCAACTCCGACACTTCAACAAGACAAACGACACATATATTCAGTCAACAATCAGTCAACAACTCACCTCAAACAGCCACAAACACAAGCATAAGCTACATTCTTTTTTAAGTAAAACCTTTAGCATGACAAACTTAAAATTCAAATAACTCAGCCTACGATTAATCTTTTAGCTCAAAACAAGTTCCATTCATCTACATTTTCATCTATGACTAATTCTCAATTTTTAAACTATACAAAACTACACGTTTTAAGGTATCAAATTCTTTTTTACAAGTTTTGGCCATTACAACGAAAATTCATTAAAACCTGAGAAATCATTGACGAAACTTCAAAATTACTTTAGAAAGCTTCTAATCAGGTTAAAACTTATTGAAAAACACTTTAAAACCAAGTTTTTATCCACAAACTCAAAATTCACCATTAAAGATCCCAATTTTCAGCTTTTAATCAAAACATGTGTTTTAACGACTAAAAACTCAATTTCAAAGACTCAATAACATTAAAAACTAATGAGAATGCGAATGATTACCTTTAATGAGAGAAAAAAATGAGTTTTTGATGGAAATTCGAAAAACCTATAACTGGAGAATATGATGAAATTGGTGAGATTTTGGGTAATTTCTTGAAGATTTAGAGCGGTTTAATGCTTGAAAATGATAGAAATTCAAAGTATTGTAGTTTGGGAGTCAAAAATCAATTGAGAGAGTGAAGAGAGCAAGGGACAATAAGTAGGGCAATGGGGAAAAAATCTATCGTGAACAAGACTAGGAATGGGGGGGTTTAAGGGTTCAATTTCAAAAATTGGCTAAATTGGAACATAAATGATCCAAATTTTGACTCTTTTACAAAACAATCCATTCTAAAATTAAAGACATTTAAAACTCGTTTCCAAAAATTAACTTAACTTTATGAAAACCATTGTCGAAAAAATTATCGAGTACCAACTTTACAAAATTCCAAGCTCATGTAGGCCAAAATTCTTAAAGTACCCCTAAAACTCCTAAGCCCTGTTTTGGGGTGTGACAACTCTCCCCCACTAAAAAGAATTTCATCCTCAAAATTACCTAAGCTAAAAAAGTAAGGATATTGATGTCTTATTGCTTCTCAGTTTCCCAAGTAGTCTCTTCTGTTTTGTGATTGTGCCACCAAACCTTAACCAACGAAACTCTCTTATTCCACAAAACCATCTCTTCACAAGTTAGAATCTCAACTGGTTCTTCCTCATAAGTAAGATCAGGTCAAACCTTAATCACTTCAATTGACACAACATGCAACGGATCTGAGCGATACTTCTGCAGCATGGACACATGGAAGACATCATGAATTCTCTTAAGTTCTGGCGGCAACTTGAGTCAATAAGCTACCGGTCCAATCTTCTCAACAACTTCATAAGGTCCAACATACCTTGGAATTAATTTACCCTTTCTTCCAAATTTTAAAACCTTTTTCCATGGGGAAACCTTCAAAAACACCTTATCGCCAACTTGAAACTTAATATCTCGACGCTTCAAATCCGTATAAGATTTCTACCTATCTGTTGCTGCTTTCAACCTTTCACATATCAATTTTACTTTCTCTTCGGTCTCATGAACTAATTCTGATCCAACAACATGCTTTTCATCCAACTCCATCCAACACAAAGAGTTCTACATTTCCTACCATACAATGCCTCAAATGGTGCCATGCAAATACTCACTTGGAAACTATTATTGTAAGAAAACTCTGCTAATGGCAGATATCGCTCTCGACTACCATTGAACTCAATCACATAGCTTTGTAACATATCTTCTAACATTTTAATTACCCTCTCCAATTGACCATCAGTTTGGGGATGATAAATCGCACTGAAAGTAAGCTTCGATCCCAAAGACTCTTGCAAACTCTTCCAAAACCTTGAAGTAAACCTTGGATCCTTATCAGAAATAATCAAAATTGGAACCCCATGAATACAAACAATCTCAACAATATACAACTCTGCCGACTTTTGCAATGAATAATTGGTACACACTACTAGGAAATGTGCACTCTTCAAGAATCGATCAACTATAATCCAAACCGAATCCTTCTTCGACGGAGTCAATGGCAAACCCAAAACAAAATCGATAGTAATCCTTTCCCACTTCCATTCAGGAATTGCAATAGGTTGCAATAGCCCTGAAGGAAATTGATGTTCAACTTTTACCTTTTGACAAACCAATCATCGAGCCACAAAATCCGTAACGTCATGCTTCAACCTAGGCCACTGATAAATTTCACGAAGATCATGATACATCTTCCCACTATCGGGATGTATAGCATAAGGGCTATTATGTGCCTCGATAAGAATCGCTTGCCTTAAATCCATATCTTGTGACACACACAATCTACCTTAAAAATTCAAGATACTATCACCGTCTACATGGAAATCCCCTTTAATTCCTTGCTTAACCTGTCGAATCTTTTTTAGCAAATCCCCATCTAACGGTTGTTTTTCCTTAATCTGCAATGACAAAATTGGCCTCACTTGAAGTTCAGCACACAAACCACCATCACTAAGCTAAACTCAAGCGCGCAAACATAGCTCTCAACTCTGTCATCAACTTCCTACTTAAAGCATCAGCAACAACATTCGCCTTGTCAGGATGATACTCAATCACACAATCATAGTCTTTCAATAGTTCAACCCAACGCCTTTGCCTTAAGTTCAACTCCTTTTGGGAGAGGTACTTAATGCTCTTATGATCAATGTAAACCACACACTTCTCTCCATAAAGATAATAACACCAAATCTTAAGCGCAAACACCACAATAGCTAATCCAATTCATGAGTAAGAATTCTCTTCATGCGTCTTCAACTACCTTGAAGCATGAGCCACAACTTTACCCTCTTGCATCAACACACAACCAAGCCATATATACAAAGCATCACTGTAAACCACAAAATTTTTTCCAGTTTCCAATTGAATCAACATAGGTACCTTCGTCAACACTGCCTTAAGCTGGTCAAAACTCTTCTACCTTTCATCAGCCCATTCGAACACTACACTCCTCTGAAGTAGTTTCGTTAAGGGTGCAACAATAAGAGAAAAACCTTTAATGAATCTACGATTGTAACCAACTAAGCCTAAGAAACTCTGGACTTCAATAACACTCCTAGGTAGCTTCCGATCTGCACTCACTTCAGTCTTCTTAGGATCCACTCGAATCCCTTATGCCAAAACCATATGTCTAAAAAATGCCACTTCCTTAAGCAAAATTCACATTTACTTAACTTCGCATATAGGTTTTATCCCTCAAAATCTGAAAGATAACCCTTAAATGCTTGTCGTGATCCTCTTCAAAACGAGAAAAAACCAAAATATCATCTATGAAGACGGCTACAAACTGATCCAAGTACGAATGGAGTACTCAGCTCATCAAATCCATGAACACGGCAAGGGTATCAGTTAAACCGACGACATCACCAAAAACTCATAATGCCCATATCGAGTCTTAAAAGCAGTTTTCAACACATCAGACTCCTTCAACTTTAACTGATAGTACCCAAATCTTAAATCAATCTTTAAGAACACCATCCCACCTCGAAACTGATCAAACAAGTTATCAATCTGAGGGAAAGGATACTTATTCTTCATAGTCAACTTATCCAATTGCCTATACTCAATACACATCTGCATCGTACCATCCTTTTTCTTAGCAAATAAAACTAGTGTACCCTACGGAGATACACTCTATCGAATGAACCCCCTATCCAACAACTCTTGCTACTGAATCTTAACTTCTTGAGCTTTTTTATTATCATGCGGTAGGGTGCAACGGATACCAGTGCAGTACTAAGATAAAGATCAATTCCAAACTCCACTTCTCTTTCCGGCGGCAAGCCAGAAAACTCTTTAGGAAACACGTCAGGAAAATCCCTAACAGTTCGAATATCCTGAACTCTTAACTCCTTAATAAACGACTTTATCACATAAGCCAAATAAGCTTCACAACCTTTACCTGTAACAACCCGATTTAGGGGCTAGTCGGAACAGTAATCTCGGGATCGAGAAATTTATTTTCATGTTAAATTATGAGTCAGATCATGATAGTATATGTGCAGGAGAATTTTCGTGCTTTAATTTTAGCGATTTCATGTTTAAATCGCGAAAAAGGACTAAATCGCATAAAGTGTGAAAGTTCCATTCTATAAGCTAAAGGTACCAAATAGCCATAGATTGAATATTGAAGGTCTTTAAAAGGCAATTAGACCCCAAATATTGGTTTGGTCGGCCATAGACTTCATAGGGGACAAGAATTGACCAAGTTGGTCAAAGTTGGTGGTGTTTGGTGGACTAAATTGTTAGTTTAATATTAGAATAAAGAAAAGATGATGTCCATCTTTTTTCTCATCCTTCTCCACCAAAAATAAGCAAATAGGAGTTTTTGAAAGCTCAAAATTTCAGCAAGCTCTCATCCATTCAGGTAAGTGTTCTAGTGACCTTTTCTTGGAAATAATTGTACTTTTGAGACCCCTAAGGCTTAAGCTTTCAAATAAGGGGACTATTGTGCAATATGGTGAAAAGTTTAGAGTTTTGCCATGAGAGGTATCATAGTTATTTGCTGCATTTTTATGGAAGAAATTGAATCTTAGTTGTTAGATGAACAACTTTTATGAGAGGTATTGTCTTGAAAACACCTAATTGGACCTTGATGAAAAGGTTACAAATTTGTGGTAATTAGTTGAAATGTTGAATTTTGATGATAGCTATAAGAGTATTAAATGTTCACCTAGGCTTGTTGAAGGTAGAAATGTGATTAGAATTTATTTCCGAGCCTAGGGGCAAAATGGTCATTTTGCCAAAGCATAGGGGCAAAATAGTAATTTTACCTAAGCATGATTATTGAAATGCTTTTATTAATATGGTGATTAAAATGAGCTAAAATGCTATTATAGAGTAAGAGGAACCGAGAATCTGTCTCAATCGGGGAAAGAACAAAGTTTCGGACTAGACTGACGAGTTAGCTCATTTTGAAATCGAGGTAAGTTTGTATACGATAGATTCAACATTTATGTTAGCATGTTGAGAATGCTTGGCATTATATTGATGCATGATGCTCTACTAAATTGAGCAGTTAATGTTGAACGAGATGTGAATTAGATAAGGTCCTGTATTAGACCATGTCCGGGACATGGCCTCGGCATCGAGTTGAGATCCCATATAAGACCATATCCAGGATATGGCTTTGGTAATAAATATGGAAATTGTTTAAGACCATATCAGGGATGTGGCATCCATACTTGATGTGAAAGTCCATATAAGACCATATCCGGGATATGGCATTGGCATTTAGAGGTGACTCCATGTAAGACCACCTCGAGGATGTGTAGATGAATTTAAGACCATATCAGGGATGTGGCATCCATACAGTAATGATGATGAATATGCGTCTTTGACTATCCCTTGTGACTAGTGGGATAAGTAGATGAATTTAAAATTAGAAATGAGAATTGTACTAAAGTCATGTGAATGAGTGAATACAGGTACTCTTAAATGAATCACGAAGAAACAATTTCGATATGTGGCACGGTATGTGCTAAATAAGGGCAATTGTAAGTATGTCAAGAAGCATTAACTCCTGTATGGTTAGTTAATGCCATGGATGGATTATATTATGAGCTTATTATTGCTATTTATTTCCATGCAAACTTACTAAGCTTTATGCTTACCCCTTTCATTGCCCTTTTTCCTTGTAGTATTGCCAAGATAACTCGAGGATCATGGACGTAGGACATCGGAAATCACACTATCGACATCACTTTGGTATAACAATTTAGACTTATTTTGAGTATGGCATGTATAGGACTTGAGTATTTTGTTAGGTCGTAATTATTGGCCAAAGCGTTGACTTTGTAAGGTATTGAGGTCTTTTTGTAATGGTCTATTAAGTTAGGCCGATACTTGGCAAACTCTTCTACTTAATGAAAGTGTATGCCCTTGTGTATGGATGTTGAATTGAGTATTTAGATGTGCCTTAAGGCTATAAATTATGTTGAATTGAGTTGGTGTATGTGTGTGTGCAATGTAGAGTGGCAAAAGGCCTTAGTAGATAGCCTGCTAATTGTCTACATGGGTAGACACACGGGCATGTGTCCAGACCGTGTGGAAGGCACGGCTAGCACGTGGGCGTATACTCAGACCGTGT
Source organism: Gossypium bickii (assembly GCA_025503065.1). Taxonomy (NCBI): domain Eukaryota; kingdom Viridiplantae; phylum Streptophyta; class Magnoliopsida; order Malvales; family Malvaceae; genus Gossypium; species Gossypium bickii. Next base: position 81,610,327 of record CP106713.1, on the reverse strand, counting down.
GAAGTCTACACCTTGCACTTGGAATTTAAATCGTTACATGGCTAGTGCATACACACGTGTGTATAGGCCGTGTGGATAAGTCAGAATGCCAAGGTTTGGCACACGGGCCAGGGCCACGGGTGTGCCAAGGCCATGTGGAATTAGTCAGTGTGGACCACGGGTGAAAGGAACGAGCATGCCTTAGGGGAAACGGGCGTGTCCCTAGACCAACACGGGTGTATGGCCCCTGCTTTGTTGGAAAGTTTCTCGAACTCGTAAAAGTTCTCGGGATAGTTCTGATACCTCTCGGAAGTATGTTTAGGGCTTCCTAGGCCGAGCATGTGCAATCGATGGGTTTAAATGAAATTTTACAAGCCTGTTCAGGATGTTTAAGCAAGGTTAGTTAGGTAATGCCTCAAACCCTATTCTGGCTTGAATACGGGTAAGGGGTGTTACATTACCCATCAACTTCTCATCCTTCATAGCTGAATCCATATTAGACATAAAAACTGGTCTTTCACCAACAACAACAATTTCTAACCCATCACTATTGCTCAAGGTAATTTGCTTAGTCTCAAAATCTACCTTAGCCTTATGCTCAGTTAACCAATCCATGCCCAAAATAACATCAAATCCATAAAATGGTAGTTTCATGAGATCAACAGAGAAAACTTGTCCTTATTTCCTAAGAGGACACCTACGATAAACCTTATTCACAACAATATTATCTTCAAAGGAATTAATTACAATTATTCCCAAATCAATAGTCTCTACAGGAATCCCTAACTTACAAGCAAATTCACTCAGAATATATGAATGTTTAGAACTAGAATCAACCAAAGAAAGCAATGGAATAGATTGCAAACTGAAAGTACCTACAATAACATCAGTTGGATCTTAATCCTCAGGTTCCCTAACAGTATAAACCTGAGCTGGACCTCCATATTCAACCTATAAGGAAACTATATGAGCAACAACCAGCTGCCCAACCGGTCTCCCATTACCTCTACCGCGACCACAACCCCTAGCAGGAGCAGTAATAGGTGCCAAACTTTGAGTCTATGATACTTCTATTTTATTCAAATAGTCCCTAAGAAAATGTTCTTTCGACCACACTTATAACATCCACTTGTTAACTTATGACACTCTCCAAGATGCCTACAGTCACAATGAGCATAAAGCGGCCATCTAGAACCACCAGTCGAACAACTAGTGCTAGTCACAACATTACTCTACTGTTTAGATTGACTCGATTGAGACCCACGTCTTGCACTCCTACCAGAGCCGTAATTATCATGCCCCCTATTGGGCAAGCGTCTAGAAGCACCATCGGAAACGCTTTTACCAGTCTCAGCTACTACCGAACAAGCTGGCTCAGCCAAAGTCTCATCCATAACTTTGGCTTTTTCTACAATCTCATCAAACAACTCTGTATTTTGGGCCACTAAATAAACCTGAATCACTCAATAAAGCCCGAAATGAAGCCTCTTACAACAATCCTTCTCAGTCAACACCATCTCAATAGCATACTGACTGAGATGCACAAACTTTGCCTCATAGTCAGCCATAGAAAACTCACCTTGCACAAGATCCAAAAATTCCCACTTACGAGCTTCCATATACTGCTCACCCATAAACTTATTCCTAAACACCACTAAAAATAATCCCAAGTTAAACGATCAATGGTTGTACCTCTTTTAATAGTATTCCACCAATGATGTGCCTCCCAATCAAGTAGGGACATATTACAACCTAATTTCTCCTTGTTAGAACATGACATTTGTTCGAGGATCCTTTTGACTCCTTCTAACCATTACTCAGCTATGGTCAGATTGGTCTTTTTACCACCCAACACCCGAAGATGTTCAAGCTGCAAGCCCCGATTCACAGGTACAAGATTGGCTGGTGCAAGAATAGGGTTAACACCAACAATTCACTAAAACACTCTAATTATTACTTCCATCAGTGGGTCTACACTATCATCATGAATATTTACCCTACGCAGTGGTACAAGAGGTGCAGAGGATGTACCATCCTCCTAAGCATTAGCTCTCACATTCACACGTGCAGGAGGCATATTTAATTATCTAGCATACACACACAAACAAATAAATGGTGTGAGTGGGGGGAAATTATCCAAGTCTCGTTCCTGAAAGAAAGTTTTAGAATTAAAGGATATGTGTTCCCATTCCTATCCTTTTGCCTTACAAACAAGAGATATCTCATGCAATTCAAACAGAGTCATATCAGCCATTTTATGAAAGCTAGGAAATTTAGACTTATGAGTTACGAAACTCCAATCACATAACAATCACCTAGGTCTGAAAGTTATTGAACCTAGACTCTAATATCACCAAATGTAACAACCCACACCAGGCCTAGACGCCAAGTCGAATATCGAGATGCCACACCACTAAGCATTATGTTAATATTTATTATTGTGAAAAGAAATGGTAAGTTGGGTTTCATTTTCTATGAACTTACTAAGCATTATGTGCTTACGTAGTTTTTTTCCTATGTTTTATAGATTATTAGAAGCTCGATTACTTTGGAAGCTAGTCGGAGATCTATCACACTATCCAGTATAAATATCAATAGTTTTTGAATGTTTTGGCCAAGGTTATAATGGCATGTATAGGTGAAATTGTAATGGTGTTTTGTTGAATGTTTAATGGATGAATTGATATGTTTGTAATGTGTTAATAGTCATGTTAGTGGCATGATTTGATAGAATTTGAATTATAATTGATGATGGAAATGTGACCAAGTATGCATGTTTAGGTAAGTTTTGATGTTTGCATTTGAGGTGCCTTGTATGGCATATTGGTTAGTTGATTTTAGGACTCTTGAATTGGTTATTACATGTATATTTTGATAGGGTTTTGATGTTTTGATTATGTGTACATAAGACCTAAAGGTTTATGCATGATGTGGTGTTGGAAATGGCTTGTTTTGGGTGAATTTTAGGTCTACACGGCCCGAGACACTAGTGTGTGACTCAGCCATATGTGACACACGGCCTGGTGACATGGCCGTGTGTCCCCTGAAGATATTTTTGCAAGCAAGTCAGTCAGTTACACGACTTGGCACACGGACGTGTGAAACGGGCGTGTGACACGGCCGTGTGACCATACTCAAAGAATTACTGGGTGAGGACACGGGCTAGGACATGGTCGTGTGTCCTTAGTTCAAAGGTTACACAGCCCGAGACACTAGCGTGTGTTTCAACTGTATGAGGCACACTGCCTGGCCACACAACCGTGTGACCTCTGTGTTCCAAAATTTGTAACTTTTTCATAAACTTTCCAAACGATTTCAAATTGGTCCTGAATTGTTTCTAAGGTATTTCTAGGGCCTCAGGGTTTTATTTAGGTACGATATGTATGTGAATGGTTTTTTATATTATGTTTATAATAATGTATGAAATGTATGCTTAAATGTTCTGTTTGTATAGTAATACTCTATAACCCTAATTTAGTGACGGATACGGGTTAAGGGTGTTGTATTTAGTGTCATCAGAGCTACAGTTTAGTTGACTCTCATGCTGAACGTAGAGTGTATTGAGTCTAGAAATACATACCATTATATTACCTACGACAGTAATGACTCTTGACTCAAATTGAACTGTGTTTTCACATAGATAAGGTGCCATCCAACTGAGCTTATTTTGATGAAGTAGAAAGTAACGGCAAACCTCTGTTCACAGAGCAGCATCTAGTGGTAGCAGGCCCATGTTCGAGGGCTGGGGAGGAGAGGCTAAAGAAGCCTTCCTTCAGATGATGTATGAATGGTTTACGGAGTTTGTGAGAACAAAACCTATGGCTCAATGACCTCCACCCCCACCTGAACCCCAATCGATCCTAGTAGTTTCTTAAGGTTTGGAACCAGTACGAGTGAGCAAGCCTCTAGTCGATATAATTCAAAAATATGGGGCTAAAGAGTTTTGAGGTACAACTGAAGATGATTCAGAGAGAGCTAAGTTCTGGTTAGAAAACACGGTAAGAGTTTTTGATGAATTATCGTATACTCTAGTTGAATGCTTGAAATGTGTTGTTTCTTTGTTGAAAGACTCGTCTTATCAGTAGTGGAACCTTGGTTGCAGTAGTACGGAGAGATCGAGCAAATTGGGAATTCTTTTAGACTGAGTTTAAAAAGAAATATGTGAGTTAGAAATGCCTCGATAAATAACTCATTGAGTTTCTTAAATTGAAGTAAGGTCGTATGACAGTACTTGAGTATGAGAGGGAATTTGTGTGACTCGTTAAGTATGCCCGCGAATGTGTACCGACAAAGGTTTCTATGTGCACTCGATTTGAAGATGGCCTAAAAGAAGATATCAAGCTGTTAGTCAAGATTCTTAAGTTGAAAAAATTTGCAGTTCTGGTTGATAGAGTGCATAAGGTTGAGGAGTTTAGCAACACAAAAAGAAAAGCTGATTATAAGGTTCATGACTCGGGAAAAAGACCTATGGGAAAATCATTCTTATCTCCATTAAAAAAGTCAAAATAATTTCACAGTCGTTCATCAGCTTCAGTGGGTTATTTTGGGAAAGATAAAGGAAAACAACATTCAAGCTCGAAACCTCAGGCTACATCTGTAGCGAGTGTGGGTAGTGTTAGGAACAACAAGCCTAAATGTCAGTAGTGTAATAGACAACACTTTGGTGAATGCAGACTGTGTAATAGCCCGATTTTAGGGCTAGTTGGAATAGTGGTCTCGGGACCACTAATCTGAAGTTGAGGAAAATTATTTTTAATAATATTTTATGTGTTATAACATGTTTAAACTGATGCATGAAAATTTTAGTGCTTTAATTTTAGCGATTGTAGGCTTAATTGCGAAAAAGTACTAAATCGCATAAAGTGCGAAAGTTTCAAATTACAAGCTAGAGGTGTCAAATAGTTATAGAGTATAGAATGGAGGTTCTTAAATTGCAATTATGCCTTCCTAAAGGTGATGGCCGGCCAAGGGGGACAAGAGAATTAAAATTTGACAAGGGTTGGTGACATTAGTTGACTAAATGAATAAAATAAGATTAAATAAACAAAGGCTATCATATGTTCATTTTATTTTCTTCTCCCATCAAAAATATCAGCAAGCTTAAGGGTTTGAAAGCTTTAAAATTTCAGCTACATCTCATTCTTGCAAGTAAGTCCTTTTGATGATTATTTTTGATGATTTTTGCACTTTTGGAGTCCCCAAAGCTTAAGATAGCTAATGAGGAGTCTAATTTGTTAAATGGTTGAAAGTTTAGGGACTTTCCATGAGAGAGATTATGTTGTTTGCTGAGTTTTTATGGAATAAAATGAATGTTAATGAGATGAGAAGCAACTTTTATGAAGGGTGTTAGCATGAAAACACCTAAGTAGGACTTCAATGTAAAAATTGAAATTGTGTAATAAATGCATGAAATAATTGGAATTATGAGTAGTTGTAAGAGTAATAAATGTTCAGCTAGGCTTGTTTACTGAAAAATTTTGATGAAAAATGATTTACGAGCCTAGAGGCAAAATCGTAATTTTGCCATAGTACAAGGACAAAATGGTCATTTTTACCTAAGTAGAGACTATGATATATTATGAGCATAAAATGAATGAATGAGTGAAATTTTGTTGTTATAGATCAAGAAGAGCGCGGAATTAACCTTGACCAGGGAAAAGGTAAGGTTTCGGATTAAACCGCAAATTAACGCATTTTACACTGAGGTAAGTTTATGTGTAAACGATGCATCTTAAATACATATGTTGTTGCTTATTGGTTCATTGTATGATTGAGGACACTTACGATTTAAATGGATTGAATTTGGTAGAAAATGAATAAATTCCGGATGAATGTTGAAATAGATATGTACGTGTGGAATATTATCCGTAGTAAATAATGGTGGGCTGTGTGTGATACCACCTTTATTATTCTTGTTGGTGGGCTATGTGCGATACCACCTATTTACTTATTCACAATAGGCTGTGTGCAATACTATTGTTAATATTATCATTTGATGGGCTATGTGCGATACTATCGTAAATATTCTTGTTGGTGGGCTATGTGCGATACCACCCTGTTAAAGATAAATGGTGGGTTAGGTGCGAAACCATCAAGTGTTTGGTATTACTAAGAATGGTTTATTGTGTAATTATGATGTGTTGTTTCATGTGGTCATGTGGTGATCAAGTGCAGAGATGTATATTAAATAATAATAGCATTTGGTTGTGATATGGTTGTATTGTGGTAAGAGATGAATGAGTAAGCATGATCTTGGATTGTGAAATGCTATTTATTGATTAGTACATGTTATGATGTTTATTGTTTACACATAAACTTACTAAATGTAAAGCTTACTTCCTTTCTTTTCCCTTGTTTTATAGTGTCAAAGAGCCGGATCGAGATACGAAGATAATTGGAAGATCACCCACACTATCAGCTCATCTTGGTATATTTTAAATTATCATTTTGAGTATGGCATGTATAGGGGCTACACGAGGTGAAATGTTTGTTATTTTGGCCAAGTGTATATTGGCTCCTTATAGATGAATTTTTTTTTCTACATGGCCATAGTTAATGGCTCAATATTATAAATCAATGAAAATATGAGGTTATTCATGGTTGTGTAGGGTATATGATTGGGTTGTTTGGTTCTGATTTATGCTTGAGTGAATTAGGGTGATGAAAGAGATTGGCAATAGCCTTTTTCTTGTCCACACGGGTAGGCACACGGGGGTGTGTCTAGGCCGTGTGTGAAACACGGTCAGTTCCATAGGTGTGTGACCAGGATGTGTACCCCCTGCATGTTAGTTTTACAAGTTAGTAAGCTTTGTAGTAAACACACGGGCAGAGACACGACTGTGTGTCTCAGCCGTGTGGGAGGCACGGCCTTGCACATGGGCGTGTGCCCAAGCCGTGTGAAGTCTGCACCTTGAAATTGTAATTTAATTGGACACACGGTCTAAGGACATGGGTGTGTGCCTTGGCTGTGTGACCATAGTGAGATGATGATGTCATAAACAGAATGTCTAGGTTTTGGCACACGAGCTAAGACACGGACGTGTCGAGGCCGTGTGAAGGACACGGGCCAGGGACACGGGCGTGTGTCTGGCCGTGTGAAATAAGTCAGTGTCAACCATGAGTGAGGGGCATAGGCATGTGTGACCACACGGCCTGCCCACACGGGCGTGTCCCATTTCACACGGGCCTGTGGCCCCTGTTTAGGTAAAATATTTCTAAGTGTGTAAAAGTTTCTGATTTATTTTCGAAACCTTCTGAAGGTATGTTTAGGGCCCTGTAGGCCATTATAAGGATGTTAGATATGAGATTGGAAAAGTTTTAATTTGGAATAGATTTTGATAACCCAAAGTTGTATGACCATATGAGTCAAGTACGGTAACGCCTCGTACCCAGCTCCAGCGTGGAATACGAGTAAGGGGTGTTACAGACTGAAAGATGGGTCGTGTTTAAATGTGATTCTTACGACTATTATCTCAGAGACTTCCTTGAAAGGTTTGAGAAAGAGAAGGCTCAGACTACTCGTTCGAGTAATACAACTACTAGAGGGAAACCACCCCAGAACATTGGAAATACGGGTAATAGTCATAGTAGAATGAAAGATTCTGCTGTGAGATCAGAGGCACGAGCACCGGCTAGGGCTTAAGTGATTCGTGCTCAATAGGAAGCTTCAGTACCTGTTGTGATCACCTGTACTTTTTCTAGCTTTAATACTAATGTTAATGCTTTGATTGAACCGGGGTCAACACACTCATATGTATGCACAACTTTACTGTTAGATAAGAAAATACCTTTTAAATCTATGAGTTTGTGGTTAAAGTACCGAACCCTTTAGGTGAGTATGTTTTAGTTTATAAATTCAGTAAAAATTGTCCTTTGATGATTGGGGTTGCAACTTTCTGAATGATTTGATGTTATTGCCCTTTGATGAGTTTGATGTGATTTTGGGTATGGACTAGTTAACTCTGCATGATGCTATTGTGAACTGTAGTTGAAAACATATTGTGTTAAAAATGTCAGAATGGTAAAAAGCTTCGAACTGAATCAGACAGACTAGATAGTGCATCTAATGTTATATCAGCTATGTCGACACATAAATATGTTAGAAAAGGTTGTGAAGCATACCTCGCTTATATATTTGATTCCAGGTTTTGAAATTGAAGTTAGAATCAATTTCGATTGTGTATGAGTTTACAGATGTGTTTCCGAGGAATTACCAAGGTTATTGCCGATCAGAGAGGTTGAGTTTGCTATTGAGTTAATACCGGGAACATCGCCGATATCGATAGCTCCGTATAGAATAAAACCTATAAATTGAAAGAGTTGAAGGCACCGTTGCAGGAGTCGACAAATAGGGACTTTGCCTAATCCAGTTTTTCTTCTTGGGGTGCTCCTATGTTATTTGTTAAGAAAAAGGACGGGTCAATGTGATTATGTATTGACTACCGACAACTCAACAAAGTCACGATCAAGAATAAGTATCCATTGCCATGTATTGATGATTTGTTTGATTAGTTGAAATGTGCGACGACATTATCAAAGATCGACCACTGTTTGGGTTATTATCAGTTACGGGTTAAAGACTCTGATGTGCTGAAAACTACATTCAGAACCAGGTACGAACATTATGAGTTTTTTGTGATGCCATTTGGTTTGGCTAATGCACCTACTATGTTTATGGACCTGATGAATAGAATATTCAGATTGTATTTAGAGAGATTTGTTGTTGTATTCATTGATAATATTCTAATCTATTCACAAGATTAGACAGAGTATGCCCAGCATTTGAGAATTGTTTTTCAAACTTTACGTGAAAAATAACTGTTAATTAAGTTTAGAAAATGTGAGTTCTAGCTCCGAGAAATCGGATCTTTGGGACATGTAGTGTAACAGTCTGATTTAGAACCTAGTCGAAATAGTAGTTTTGAGACCACAAATTGGAGTCTAAAAAATATTTTAATATTATTTTCAGAGTCTACAGCATGTGAATTGGTATGTGTGAAATTTTTGTGATTGAATTTGATCGTTTGTGTGCTTAATTTGCAAAAAGGACTAAATCACAAAAAATGTGAAAGTTTGTTCTATTTGATGAAGTGCTAAATTGACATGGCTTCTTAAATGAGAGGTCCTTAATATGTGATTAGACCATAGTTAGTGGATTTTGACTTAAATGGTCATCCATTATATGAAATGTTAATGTTTTATTAAAGGATGTTTTAGTAATTGATGAATTATCATGAATTATAATAAAACAAACATTAAAATAGGTCATTATCATCTTTGTTTGTCGAAAATTGAAGAAAGAAAAATGGTTTATAAGTTTTCAAGCATTCGACCTAAATCTTGGTCAATTAGGTATGTGTTTTTGATTCATTTTGATAATTTCTACGTTTTTGTGATCATTGCTTCGTGTTCTTTTAAGCCCATGTCTTAATTTATGAATTTGATGAATATTGTGAGTTATGCCATTGATGATTTTGTAAGTTTTATGATGATAGTTGTTGAAATATGAAAGATATGTGATAGATTAATATGTTTTGTCTTTGAATTTTTGAAAAATTTGAGTATTATGGGCTAAATAATGAAAATGAGAAATTGAAGGACTAAAATGTGAAATAAATAAAATATATGGGCTTATATGAGCTAAGGGAATATTTGGCCAAACATATTTATAAAGAAATTATATGTATTTTGTGATTTTATGAAATAGGGACTTAAATGTCAAAATGTGAAAATGTAAGGGCTAATTTGTAAAATGCCCTAAATATGTGTATATGGATTGAGTTGAATGATTTGGTGAATAAAATAGCTAAATTTGAATGTGTATAGATCAAGAACCAAAGAAAACAAAATTAGATCGGGGGAAATCGAAAGTAGTAAAATAGTTGTTTGTTACCGTTCTTTTCCGTACAAATACAAATAAATGTGTTTAAATTGAATTATTATTGTTTATATGAGATGAATTGATATATATGGCTAATTGTGCTGAATATGTGAAATCTGAAAAAGTTCCGAAAATGTGATGATGTTCGAAAAGTCCCGTATGAACCTTAGGAATAGTTAGGATACATATGTCATGACATAGGGTTCCGATATGTGTTATGGTGTAAGACCACGTCTGGGATGTTGGCATCGATTTGAGATTTACATGTAAGACCATGTCTGGGACATTGGCATCGTATATGATTTTGTGTAAGACCCTGTTTGGGACAGTGGCATCGATATTTGATTACATGTAAGACCACGTCTGGGACGTTGGCATTGTACAAGCTTTCAGAGATATCTGAGTATCCTTATGGATTTCAAATGGTTCAACGGGCACTCCGAGAAATGAATGATTATGTGAAATGTGTATCAGATGTAGGTACGTTTGAAATGTATGCAAAGTTGAGTATGAAAAGTAAGTATATGTGAAAATGTGGGTTTGAGATATATGTATGAGAACATTGTAATAAGATGTGTTATTTACCAATGTACTATGATCAAATGAGCTACATGGAATGTGATAGGTATGTGAGTATATGCTTAAGAACAATTGAGTCAAATGAGAAGTATGAAAATTACTAATGTGTTATACTATAGTTTATATGAATGAAGTGGTTTATTAATGTTCTATATGATAAGTTTATTTGTATATGGCTTACTAAGCTTTCGAAAGCTTATTTTGTGTGTGTTTGCATTGTTTTATAGATTATCAAAGCTATTGGAAGCTCGGGGATCGTCAAGGATCATCACCACACTATCGAACTATATTTTGGTACCTTATGAAAATCTACATATTGAAGTATGGCATGTATAGGCTAGAAATGTTAAGATATGTTTTGGGACATGTATATATAGCCATATGATATGGCTTGTTAATGAATGTGATTATGAATGGCCAAATGAGATGGTCAATTTTGATATGTTTTGGTTACTTTTGGGTTATAAATTGATGCTTGTGGGTATGACCCGAAACGGGTGGCAATTTGGCCTTGCAAATGGCCTATAATTGCTCATACGGTTGAGCACACGGGCGTGTGTCCCGACCGTGTCCCAGTTGGAAGCTAATCAAAATTGCATACGAGCCAGACTCACGAGCGTGTGATAGGCCGTGTGACCCTAGTCAGCATTGTACACGGGCCAAACACACGGGCGTGTGCCAGGCCGTGTGATTTAAGTCAGCTTTGCACACTGGCTGAGACATGGTCCAAGGCATGACCGTGTGAGGCACAGGGCCTAGCCACATGGGCATATGTCCTGTTCTTAAAGAAAATTTTGTAAGTTCTGTAAAATTTCTGTAAGAGATCGGTTTAGTCTTGAACCTTCTCTAAAGCATGTTTATGGTCTCGTTGACCTTCTAAAGAGACTCTAAAGCATGCTTATGTAATGATATTTTATGATTGATATTGTGAAATGAGAGTAAAGTGTTTCGATATGTTCGGTAATGCCTCTTAACCCTAGTCTGGCGATGGATATGGGTTAGGGGTGTTACATGTAGTGTCGGCAAACAATATTAGGGTTGACCCGAGTAAAACCTCAGCTGTACTGGAATGGAAACCTCTGAGAAATGTATTTGAAGTCGGAAGTTTTTTGGGTTTAGCTGGATATTATCGAAGATTTGTCAAGGGATTTTCGAAGATTGCAACGCCATTAACGAAACTGTTACAAAAAGATGTTAATCTCAAGTGGTCGCAGAAATGTCAGCAAAGCTTTAATCAGTTGAAAGCTTGTTAATCAAGGCACCTTTGTTAGTTTAGCCAGAGTCCGGTAAAGAATTTGTGATTTATAGTGATGTTTCATTGAATGGTTTGGGTTGTGTTTTAATGCAAGAGGGAAAAGTAATAGCGTATGCTTCTCGATAGTTGAAACCACACGAAAAGAATTATTCGACTTATGATTTTGAGCTTGCAGCTATCGTATTTTCTTTTAAGATTTGGCGACACCATTTATACGGAGAAAAATGTCACATCTTCACGGATCATAAGAGCTTGAAATATTTGACGTCACAGAAATATTTGAATTTGAGATAGCGTAGATGGCTTGAGTTATTGAAAGATTATGACTTGATCAATGATTACCATCCGAGAAAGGCTAATGTTGTTGCCAATGCTTTGAGTAGAAAATCTCTTTTTACCTTACGAGCATTGAACACACGACTGACGTTGATTAATGATGGTTCAATTTTAGCTGAATTAAAAGCTAGACCGACGTTTTTGCAACATATTTGTGAATCTTAGAAATCTGATGAAAATTTGATCCCTAAACGAAACCAGATTGAGTCGACATCTGATTTAGATTTTCATGTTGGTTTCGATGACAGTTTGTACTTTAAAGACAGAATTTGTGTTTCGAGAAATTCTGATCTCATTCAGAAGATTTTATAGGAAGCTCATAGTAATAGCTTATCGATTCATCCTTGTAGTAATAAAATGTACGACGATTTGAAATAGATATATAGGTGGCCAGGTATGAAACGGGAGATTTTAGAGTTCGTATCGAAATGTTTGGTTTGTCAGCAAGTTAAAGCCAAGCATCAGGTACATTCTGGTTTGTTACAACCTGTAATGGTTCTACAGTGGAAATGGGGACGTGTCACAATAGATTTCGTATCGGGATTGCCTCTATCTCTGAGAAAAAAAGATGTTGTGTAGGTCATTGTAGATCGTTTGACGAAATCCGCACCTTTCATTCCAGTGCATATGGATATTTCACTTGAGAGATTGGCAGAGTTGTATGTTGCCAAGATTGTTAGATTGCACGGAGTGCCAGTTTCTATTATCTCTGACAGGGATCCACATTTTATGTCTCGATTTTGGTGCAAGTTACAAGAAACTTTGGGTACTCGACTACATTTTAGTACAACATTCCATCCACAGACCGATGGTCAGTCTGAGCGAGTAATTCAGATACTCAAAGATATGCTTCGATGTTTTGTTTTAGAGTTCGAAGGTAACTGAGAGATATTTCTACCCGAGCACCTCTACAGCCTCTGCCACGGCCTCTTGTACCCCTTCCACGAGTACTTCTAGTGCTCATTAACTATTTGCGTATTATCTGGTTTTAACAATTTTATGCATCAGTTTACAGTTCCAATGTTGATTAACAGATATCTTATGGAAAGCAATATCAGTATTTTAAGAGTTTGCTTTCGCGGAACGTAGTCTACTCCAGTTTTAGTTTTCCCTAATTAGAATATCTCAGTATAGTCTACTATCTATAGTAGTCTCAATATTTCACTTTAAACAAACAGATGTTTCAGAGGTCTTACTAGATCTGCGCCGGAGACTCAGTGTACCGCACATTCAGTAAAAGTATTTCAAAATACTTTTAAATCATTAACAATTTGTTTTGAAATTTCCAAGTTTTAGAAGAAACCCGAAAATCACAGCCGAGTTTTTGGAACCTGGTTCTGATACCACTAAATGTAACACCCCAAACTCGGCCTAAACGTTATGACCGAATCTGACGGTATCACATTGAACTGCTTTTCAAAAACATAGCTTCTTTGGAAAATCCATTCTATTAAAACTCGGTTATGATCTTAACGGAGAATTTTTAGGGTATCTTGTTCCTTTAAAACTCAAGTTGTTTTTAGTAGAACCTTGAGCTTATTAGTTTGTTAATATACTTTAAAACAATGTTTGATGCAGAAGATTTTATAGTATGTTACGAAAACGTGATACTTTGAAAAACAATTATCTTTTGAAAAACTGCGTCCTACTACTACTTAAATATGAATTAAAATAAGTAAAATCCCCAATTTAAAAGTTAAAATTTAGAGAGGCCTTATTACAAAACAAATACCCCAAATTAAATTTATTGGAAATAAATCTCGAATATAAAAATAGGTGCGGTTGTGTGGCCACCTCCGAATCCCTCGCAGCACCGATCCGCCTAAGACTGGGGGTTACCTATACAAATAAACAGTGGGGTGAGTTTACAAAAAACTCAGTGTGTAACCCCATGTAATTAATAGCCAATCATGCCTTAGGCAAGTACAGTCTGGGCCTAAGCCCAAATCAAAAACAGTTCAGATCAGTTGGGCCTTAGCCTACTACTGTATCAGTATTAGTGTGGGCCTTAGCCCATTTTAGTGACAGTAACAATTCAGGCATGCAATCAGAAATCCTACCCAACTAGCCTCTACACTCCACTCTGTCCAACCCAACACTCCATGTAGGGATAAAACCACCCACCCATCCCTACAATAAAAAAATTAGCTCCAGTTGCGACACTAAACAGTATTTGCAGCAGAGCTGCCAGTACAGTACACTTCCTTCAATCATAATAATCCCATCCCATGCAACATATCACACATGTGTGCAACATATATATATCGTGGCATGCTCATATATAGTCATACATAACATAAGGATACATTCATTTTATATCATAGGGGCATAATAGTCATTTTAAGTCATAGGGGCATAACAGTCATTTCATATCAGTTTGGGGTCTAGGTAAACTTACCGACCGATCAGTAGGTCCACAGTTGTCTTGGGCGACCCGTGCAACCTTTACAGTCAAACAGTGAAAATGGGCCCAAGGCCCATAATGCGGGCCCATGTGGGCCCATACACTCGTGTGGTCCACATAGCCCAGAATTGGTCTCGATCATGAAAATTACATAGTTTGGCCCAATTTTCTCCACACGTTCGTGTGGTTTACCGATGTGGGGCCCATAAGCCTGTTGTCCCACACGGCCATTTCGGTCCAACATAGCCCAAAACGACCCAAGACCATGAAATTACTCATGGTGGCCTCAACAGTCGAACGCCCATGTTTCACGCGTTTCAAATACCACATGACCAAGCGAATGCTCGTATAGCGTTAAATGTCACGTTTTTCGGCTTTTGCCGATTTACGATTTGGGCAGTGTTTACACAAACTTTTCGGTATTTCACCAATATCATTTATAGAGTGCTGTTACACACCTGGGTTTTATTTGCTGAGAAAACCGCCCACGCCTTTGAAACCTACACTTGACCAACAATCCTTAATTATTCACTTGAGCAGTTACTTAATCGAATAAGCATAAGTTATCCGAATCGTTATACTCACAACAACTTACCTTTGACCAAGTGATGAAGAAAAGTTTTGAATGCTTCAATACCACTTACAAATCCTTCACTCCTTGAGAAGTTCTAAAAACTAAAAGCAACACAGGAGTATTCGGCTTGTCAATGTAAGATAGGAGGAGACTTATTATAGATTAAGAGAAAACAAGAAGAAGTCGAGTGCCCTTACCAATTTGTCAGAGAATAGTCGCTACACTGGAGACACAGTAACGATAGAGGAATGAAGTAATCCGCTTGAATACCAAGATGATAAGAGAAATCGATTTAATGGAGAAAGAGAAAAGAAAAAAAAGGAACGACAGAAGGTATATTCGGCCAACAACAGAAGAAGAAGAGAAGAGGACTAGCCGAACACACACATTACACAATTAAGAAAAACAAGAAGGAAGAAAGAGAGATACGGTAGAACTGAGCAGAGAAAGCAATTGTAAACGAGAGAAAAGAAAGGAGGCATTAGGAGTAATTTCAGCCAAAAGGAAGGTTGTCAAAAATGGAGAAAACTGAATAGAAGAATATGCCAAAAACTCCTACCACATTCGGTCAAAGAGAGAAAAACACTATAAAACCGAAATGAGGCATACCAAATGAGAAATACCACTTTGGCAGAAACTCTTGAGTGCTAGAGTCTATTTTCAGCATAACTCTCCCTCTATCCTCATCTCCCTTGATTTTCTCTTAAAATCATTCCTCAAATCTCTCCACCTGATCACACCTCCCCACAACCACTCAATTTGAATTCTCCTCAACCACTTCAGTGTTTCAGTCAAACTCCAACACCTCCACGACACAGCAGCAAAATAAACACTCCACTGCCCCCACCAAGATTCGAACACCAGTCATTTGGCATAGCTAACATGCCACTTACCCCTAGAATAGCATGCTTTTTATGTCTTAATATACACACAATAATTTAAAAGCCTACTAACTATAGGCAAGGGTTTTATTCCTTAAAAACAAAATTTTTGCACAAGCCCAGGCTTGAGCCCAAGACTTTTCAAACACCCCCAAACACACCCAAATCGCTCAGCCACTGAAGAAACAGATATTTATGTTACAAACATGCAAAAATAAATACTTAGATTTTTGGGGCATTACAACTCTACCCCCCTAAAAGAAAATTTTAGGCTCAAAATTTACTTGATCAAAATAGATGAGGGTGTTGTTGGCGCGTGGCCTCCCTACGTGGCCTCCTCTGAGCTGTGATTGCACCAAAGTACCTTAACCAGTGGGATGGACTTCTTCCTCAAGACTTTCAAATTACGATCTAAGATCTGAACCGGTTCCTCCTCAAAAGCTAGGTCCAGTCTAACCTCAATCCCCTCAATCGATATCACTTGTGTTGGATCAGAGTGATAATGCCTCAGTATAGAGATGTGGAACACATCATGAATCTGATTCAACTCTAGAGGTAACTCAAGTTGATATGCAACCGGTCCCACACATTTCAGTATGCGATAAGGCCTAATAAACCTAGGGCTCAACTTGCCCTTTTGTCCAAATCTCAATACCTTCTTCCATGGCAAGACCCTAAGAAAAACGAAGTCCCCCACAAAATACTCAATCTCCTTGCACTTCAAATTCGCATACGACTTCTGTCGATCAGATGCTGCCTTCAATCGATCCTGAATTAATCTAACTTTATCCTCGGTATCAAAAACCAATTATGGGCCCAAAACACGCAGCTCGCCCAACTCAGTCCAACACAAAGGAGTACGACACCTACGACCATATAATGCCTCGTAAGGTGCCATCTGTATGCTAGACTGATAGCTATTGTTATACACAAACTCTACCAATGGCAAATAGTCTTCCCAACAGCCTTGGAAATCTATTAACAACTCCTTAACATATCCTCCAGTATTTGAATCACCCTCTCTGGATGACCATCTATCTGAAGATGAAACGCAGTACTGAAGTCCAATCTTGTACCCAAAGCCTCGTGTAACTTCTTCTAGAAATGAGACGTGAAGCGAGGATGTAACAGTCAGGTATAGACCCTAGTCAGAATAGTGGTTTCGGGACCACAAATCTGAGTCAGTGAAATATTTTAATATTATTTTTTGTGCCTTTAATATGTGATTTAGCCTGTAAAATAATTTGTCCGTCTGTATGTTTAATTTGCTAAAAGGATTAAATTACATTGAAGGAAAAATTTGCATGCTTTGTGAAAAAATACCTATTTGATGTGGCTTTTTAAGGTGGAGGCCTTATGTAGTTATAAATCCATTCATAAAATAATGGATGATAGAATGACATAATGACTATGTGTTATTTTGTCTTATTTGATATATGGAAGGGTAAATTAGTAATTTTAGAAATAAAAGATGAATAAACAAAATTTGAGAAATAAAAGATGAATAAACAAAAACTAAGGCTAAAATGCTATCATCCTTATGCTTCACAAACGAAAATAAGAACAAAGAAGAAGGGTTTGAATTCTTTTTACATTCGGCACATATTTGGGCTAGATTAAGATCAAAAACCGAAGAGAACGGACTTAGATCGTGGGAAAGCAAAGGTAGTCAAATAACTGAGTCTGAACAAATATCCGAATTCGAGGTAAGTCAATATACAAATAATTGCATTTGTATTGAATTATGTGTATTCCTATGACTATTGATAATGACGAATGTATATTAGATGATGTATACATGAATTTCCGAGATAGAATCGATATAGTGACAATGTCTGAGAAGTCCCATTTGAACCTAAGAATAGATAGGG
The DNA here is from genome assembly GCA_025503065.1 of Gossypium bickii. Lineage (NCBI taxonomy): Eukaryota > Viridiplantae > Streptophyta > Magnoliopsida > Malvales > Malvaceae > Gossypium > Gossypium bickii. Next base: position 81,592,568 of record CP106713.1, on the reverse strand, counting down.
TACTCTATGTCATGACATAGGTGTCTGTTATGTGATTTCATGTAAGACCGCATCTGGGATGTTGGCATTGATTCGAGACTTCATGTAAGACCACGTCTAAGACATTGGCATCGATATGAGATTTACGTGTAAGACCATGTCTAGGACATTGGCATCGTATTGATTTGTGTAAGACCCTATCTGGGACAGTAGCATCGATATCTGATTGCATGTAAGACCACGTCTAGGACGTTGGCATTGTACGACTATTCCGAGCACTCTGAATATCTTATTAGATTCTAAATGGTTCAATGGGAAAATTCGAGATACGAACGATTAAGTGATTGTATATCCGTCTTAGGTACGCTTGAAATGTACATTAAGTGTGTATGAAAGGTAAGTATCTATATGAACTTACTAAGATGAATATGTGCAATGGGTTGATGAGATGATATGTGAGAATTTGCTTGAAAGAGTTAGATATATATGTGACATTTGATTTGAAAAATGTGGTAAGATATGGCTAAGCAAATGAGCCAAATGCTATATGAGATGTATATGCTATGAGAACCATTATTTTCATTGTATAAATATACTATGTGCATTTTATGTTAAGTTTATTTGTATATGGCTTACTAAGCTTTTAAAAGCTTACTTTGTGTGTGTTTTCCTTGTTTTATAGATCGTCAAAGCTCTTGAAGGCTCGAGGACCGTCGAGGATTATCATCACACTACTTAACTTGTTTTGGTACCTTTGAAATGTGTATATAGCTAAATATGGCATGTATAGGCTAGTCATCTTGAATTATGTTTGAATGTGTATAAATAGCCATGAGATATGGCTAGTTATCGAAGTCATTTCTAAGTTTCCTAAAATTTTCGATCGGCTCTGTAAACTTGCCATTTTCTTACATTTCCAAGTTTCCAGAAATGTTCACTTTCCATTTTTGAATCATTTCCTTACATTTCCTAGTTTCCAAAAATGTTCATGTCTATGCATTTCCAGGTTTCCAAAAATGTTCATTTCTAAATCGTTTCCATGCATCTTCAAGTTTCCAAAAATGTTCATTTCCATTTCACTTTCATACATTTCCGAGTTTCCAAATATGTTCAAAATTTATTCTTAATTTACAATTAAGCCGAAAATGCATAGGCCCTTTCCAGGATGTTACAGTTCTACCCCCTTAAAATAATTTCCTTACTAACGAATAATTGTACGGTCTAACTCACCCCACTACGCTATTGCTGCACACTCTGATCTTAAAGAACTATCATACTTTCTAGGCACATTCTCTAAGTTTACATCCAAGGTTTCGGTCACTTCACTAGCAATACAAGAATGAGCTAACCCTATAGCAAGCAAAACAATTAAGGGTATTCCAGAAATAAGGAACGTACTCGTTGTCATATCTGGCACATCTTCCTCCTCGCGACGGCCAACTGCATAAACCAACCTTGGTTGCCTCGCGTCTGCACCTTCAGCACCTCTTCTTGGTGCTTCACGTCCACGGCTCGAACCATTTCCTCCATGGTTCAGTCCACGACTTTGCTGAGGCTACTGTCCTCCTCTACCAGCCTGACTAACATTCTGAGTTGCCGGTCAGCTTTCATCTAAGTTCTTAGGACATTCCTTGACCACATGGTCCTTGGACCCACACCTAAAACATCCTCCTGTTTTCCTCCAACACTCTCCCAAGTGCTTCTTTCCACACATATCACAAGGTCGATACCGCCCTTCTGATCCAGCTCGCTGGCCTCACGGCCCATCAACTCTAGGCCTCTTATTCCCAGATGATCCAGACAATCCAAAACCTCTTTTTGGCCTATTTCGATCAGTGTTCTGCCTTGCAGAATCCTTAATTCCTTCAGCCACTTTAGCCTTTTCCACTAACGCAGAAAATTCCCGCTCCTGATACAGTGCTATCAACAATCTTAGATCATCCCTTAGCCCGTCCTCAAAACGGACACAGCGCTCATGCTCAGTTGCCACGACACCTCGAGCGTACCGGCTCAACCTCGTGAATTGACCTCATATTACAGAATCGACTTGTTTCCTTGGATCAGCCCCAGAAAAGCTTTCCTTTGCTCATCAATGTACCTGGTTCCCACATACTTCTTTTGGTACGCTTTCTTAACGTACTCCCATGTCAGATCCTCAGCCGTGGCACCATCCCGCACAGTTAACCACCATTGATACGCTCTATCGCGTAACAGTGCCACCATTCCCTTTAACTTTTCCTCAGGGGTCAGATCAAGCTCATCCATGATGCGCTCCGTTGCTTCCAACCAATACTCAGCTGTACTGGATGCTACTCCAAACATTCCCCGGAACATCTCGGCTCCATTAGCTCAGAGCCGCTCAGGCACAGATTTCCGGGTTCTCGAATTTCCTCCTGCACCAGTCACCAATTCCAAAACTCGCAGTGATCTGACTGCGGCACAAGATCTTCCCCGTCGAGCTTGCTACTCAAAGACCCACGGTGGGGGTGGTGGTGGTGGCGGTGGTATCTCATTATCAGACCCTTGACCCGATCTAACGGGTTCCGACATGGTCATCCTTCCTCTACCTCGTCCACAATGACCACGTCCTCTAGAGCTCATTTCTAGCGTCGAGATCTGATTAAAAAGTTTTATGAATTAGTCATTGTTCCACTTATTTACCCGCGAAAGAGTTTTATGAAAAAGGATTTAGGAGTGGTTCTTTCGTATTCATACAAGCATACATTCTTTCCATTCATTCATCCATCAAACAAGTATGAACTTTCGTTCATTCAGAGAAACATTGTAGTTTTTATTGTTTTTCCACTACCCAGGGGTATGTTCGTAATTTGTCCTACAGGGGCATTTTCATAATTTTTCAAAATAAAAAGTTCTTCGGTGATTTTGTCAAAAGTATTTTAGTAATTTCAAAGCCAGGGAATTTTGGAAAAATTTTGAAATCGAGGGTATTCGGTAATTTTTGACCTCGGGGGTATTTAAGTAATTTTCCACAAATCGGGTAAATTTGTAAAATGTAATAAGTCAGGGATATTTCAAAAGTTGTAAAACTTTGAGGGTTCTTTTTGAGAATTTTACTCTTCAAAACGATGATGTTGCAAAAGTTTTGGAAATCAGGGTCATTTTGGTAATTTTGTAAGTTAGGGAAAATTTTGAAAATTTTCAAAATCAAGGTATTTTTGATGGTTTACAAATTAGGGTTTGTGAATGTTTATAAAATAATGAAGTTTGGCAAAACCGTTGAGAAGCTTGACATTTTGTGAATCAAGGGCATTTTGGAAATTTTACCACTAAGGGTATTTTTGTAATTTTCACAAATCGAAAACTTTTCGGGAAATTTTGTAAAGATAGTTTTCACAAATTTAAAAGAGTAATTTGAAGAGTTTTAAAACTAGGGTTTTGTTGTTTTTTTTTCTTTAAAAAAAACATGGCTAGTTCCCTTTCGGGTTTTAGTCATTGTGTTTAGCCTATGACCGAGCCCTCTTAGTCAGGGTGAACCAAAGCTACGCACCAGGCAGGATTCGAGTGGAGAGGAGGTGAGTCACGCGGACTGCTTAAATACCAAGCTCCCACCGAAACCATTCCTAGACATGCGCACAGAGGTTGCCACACCACTGAGCCCTCTGAGTTAGGATGAACCGAAGCTATGCACCAGGTAGGAGTCCTGCGAAGAGGAGGTGAGTCACTAGGACTGCTTAAATACCAGGCTCTTCTGGATCCAATCCTAGACATGCGCACAGGGGTTACCACACCCTAGCTCAGTGACCTAGCCATAGGTTTGTTTAGTGCATTAAGTCTTATGTGGTTGTGTTGAGTAGACTAGTCCTAGAGTTCAATATTCCTATCATTCTATTCTACGTTCCATGCCTTTTCTACCCTTATACAATTCATAAATCACATAATCACACATAGAGTTAGGGGTACTTACCTGGTGGACTGCGGGTCGGAGACTTAGGTGCCATGCCAGAAAACCTGTTTATTTTATAAAATCCTTTCAAAAACTTACTTGGCTCGATTTCAAAATGTTTTGGGCCTTAGCCCACAGGCCGAGAGTTTTAAAACTGGGCTCGATACCAAATCTGAAACACCCCCACACCGACCCACGAGCACAGGCTGGATCTGGTATGTTCCTCAAGAAAACAGGTTTCAAAGTTCTTTGTTACTTAGAGAAAATATCGCTTTGGATTGGGCTTAGAGCGAAAACCCATTTATTTTACTTAGAAAACATTTAATTATGGTGACAAAATAATTTAGGGTTTATTTTTTTAAAATAAATTTACTTGATCTTTACTTAATAAAAATTTGTAAACATAATAGTTAAAAATAAAAAGAAATAAGAAATAGAGAAATCCAACTTGGGCCTTATGGCCTTATTACATCAAACAACTCCCAAACTTAAAATTAAAGTACTTAGTAAAGATAAAAGTCCAAATCTTTAGATTTCTCCTTGCTATGCATGGCCACCTTTAGCTCCTGTCGACCCGGTCCATTATTGCTCATAACCTGAAAAATATTTCCCACAACGGGGTGAGTCAAACAGACTCAATGTGTACGCGACACCAAATCGTAATAGAATCAGGCATACAATACATTCAAACATAAAATACAAGTTATGATGCATTCCTAAACCCAAACCTAATTATCCATCCACTACACACCCCCGTACCTGCCAAACACACCATGGAGACTACTAAGTCGACCCTCCTTCCACTACACACCAAATTGCGGGCTTAAGTCACGCATGATCAGCGTGGTCTTAGGTCACCACTTTTGAGACATCGTGGTCTTAGGTCACCACTTTTCGATTACTATGGTCTTAGGTCACCACTTTTTGATTCATCGTGGTCGTAAGTCACGGTTTGATTCATCGTGGTCGTAAGTCACCACTTTTTAGATTACTGTAGTCTTAAGTCACCACTTTTCACTTCCCCTTTCAATATACAACCATATGCCCCATATATATATAAATATGCATAATATACCAGAGTTCACATTCTTATCATATTCTCATGTTACGAATAACATTTTCCATATTCCTAGTAGAAGTAGGAAACGTACCTGAGTACTTAGTACCATAACATGGTACTTTAGCCATGCTCATATTTCTATTAACACATATTTTAATACATGCAACCATAATTCATATTACAAAGTAGTGTGGAGTACACACCTGATTCATTTAACGAAGTCCTTGAATCCCGAAGAAACCGATCTATTGCTTTAGATCTTAATCCCTATATTCGGCCAACTATTCAAACACATTATTAAACCTTTTTGGCCTTAAAACCAAATCCTAGTAGGATTTGTACAATAAAACTTACCTTGTTGTCGATTTTCCTACAACTCAAATCCTGAAACTTCAGAGAATCCTTCCCTTGCAATCGGCTAGGTACCCAAAACATGTAACTAATTAGTTTCCAGCTTTTAACGAATAGGAAACAGATTTACATACCAGACTAGAGCCTTGGTCGATTGGATCTATGCACTTACCTTATGATTTCCAAATCCCGAAAGTATTCCTTGCCTTATATGCCTGTCGAAATCCCTATGACTTCATATTAGATTAATCTGATCGTTAAAAACATAAAGTATGGCCTGTGGCCGAATACACATGTGTCTTACCTTGAGTCTTTAGATCCCGAAATTCTCCTCCTTGTAGTCGATCTAATCAAATTCCAAAAGGCCCTTCAAAGTTTCGGCCATGGAATCCTAAAGAAGTTAGATTCCTATATCTCGGTTAAAAGAAAAGAAAGATTGAAAATATCAGTTGATCTTACCTCTTTGGATGAAATCGGCAACACCCTTCTTTCACGACAACCAAGATTCGGCTTTGGCTTTAGTGAACAATTGACTAGGTTCCAACAAATACTTAGTTTCGGCTTGACAAGTGAAGGAAAAAGAAGAAGAAAAGAGGAAAAGAAAATTCGGCAGAGAGAGTTTGCTAGGGGATTTTCGGCAAACACTTAGAAAGATGAAAGAATAGCCTTAATTTTCCTCCTTTAGCCGAAATTATCAACAAGAGAGTCCCTTACTTGGCCACTACTCCTCATATGTGATAATATTATCTTTTAATTATCACCTTATTTAAATTAAAAGTATTTAATCCATCATTTATCTCCTCAAATAATCCAAAATAAAAATCCTTTATTTATCAACTTATTAGCCGAATTTTAAAGAGAATAAAATTCCCTTTTTGAGAGCCTTGTTGCCGTCCATCCTTGTGCTTCTGGAAGCAAAATAAAAATATTTTTATTTGCTTCCCAAGTGACTCAAACCCAGGCCCATTCCTCTTGCATATGGCGCCATTTCCATAGGCCCTAAGTGGCATCTTCAGGCCACTTTTCCAAGCCTAATTATGTGTCAAATTTAACCAACTTTTTCTTTTAAGGCCACCTTGCCTTAATTTTCTATTTTAAACTTTAAAACTTGACATTTCAAAGTCATTTCTAAGTTTCCTAAAATTTTTGATCGGCTCTGTAAACTTGCCATTTTCTTACATTTCCAAGTTTCCAGAAATGTTCACTTTCCATTTTTGAATCATTTCCTTACATTTCCTAGTTTCCAAAAATGTTCATGTCCATGCATTTCCAGGTTTCCAAAAATGTTCATTTCTAAATCATTTCCATACATCTTCAAGTTTCCAAAAATGTTCATTTCCATTTCACATTCATACATTTCCGAGTTTCCAAAAATGTTCAAAATTTATTCTTAGTACATAGAACATGTCACTTCGTATAATTAAGCCGAAAATGTATAGGCCCTTTCCAGGATGTTACACATATACTCAACATCTCATAAATATTCATTACCATTATTAGTCATATGAACATTTACAAATTCATACAAATATGTTTATTTGCAGAATGACTTACCTCGGATTTCGGTTTATTGGAATGAAAACGGCTACTCGTTTACTTTCGCTTTCCCACGATCTAAATCTGTTTTCCTCGGTTCTTGATCTAAACATATTCAGAATTAACCCTTTTATTCACTATTTCATTCAATTCAATCCATACACACATATTTTGGGTTATTTACAAATTAACCCTCATATTTTCACATTTAGACAATTTAGTCCATTTTTCTCAAAATATCAAATTCACAAAATCCACTTATACACAAGCTTAGCCGAATATACCTACATCACATTCAAGCCCACATTTTTCATCAAATTCACAAATTAGTCCCTCAATTTGCCATTTTCTCAATTTAGCCCTATTTAGCTAAATTCATCAAAAATTCAAGAACAAAGTATGTTCATCAATTACATATCTATCATTTAACACCATAAAACATCACAAAACTCATCATAGCACCAATGGAATTTTACACAAACATCATCAATTCATGAAATTGAGATATGGGTTTGATAGCTCTCGAAGCAACGATTACAAAAACATAGAAATTATTAAAAACCGAACCACTTGTTCTTCCATTTTCTTTGCTAATTTCGGCCAAAATGGGATGAACTAATGGCCATATTTTATGCTTATAATTATTAAAGCATACATATTAATCCATTTCCAAAATTGCTCATTTAATATTTATATAAGACAAACATATATAATGGTTATCATGACATTTCCACCATCCACTAATTATAAATTGGGACAATAACAACATTAGGCCTCCACATTAACAAAGCCACATCACATTAATACATTAACAAATAGCAAGCAACTACCACATTTACTGCAAATCAATCCTTTTGCCGAATTAAACACACAAACAGACGAATTAATTCATAGAAATTTATCACATGCTTAAACACTTATCAGAGACACATAAAATAATATTAAAATATTATTCAGACTTAGATTCGTGGTCCCGAAACCACTGTTCCGACTAGGGTATAAACCGGACTGTTACAATAACTATGTCTGTTTTGATTATGCTTTTGGTTTGGTCATAGAAACATGGTAATTCTGGCATCTGGATTTCTCTAATTTTCGTGTAAGGAATTGACATTGGAAAATGTATAAGTAGTGAAAAATATTTGAATCTCTCCACTGAAGGAATTTTCGAGGACGAAAATTCTTAAAGAGGGGGAGAGTTGTAATAGCCCAAATTTTAGTGATGTTAATACTAGTGGTTCGAGACCACCAAATTTGACAAATGAACTCGTAGACTATATTATTTAATATTTACGAGTCAAATGTAGCTTTTAAAATATTTTTGAAATAGTAAATTGTGTTTTATAAAGATTTATTTGGTCAAGAAATCGAGAAAAAGAGGTATCGAGATCTCGGTGTTATAAACTGAGTCATAAATATTTTTATGAATATTTATAGAATGTTAATAAGGTAGTATTAAAATTTCATTAGAAAATTTTGACGTTAGGGTGGTTAATTAAATAAACAGGACTAAATTGAAAAAGGTGTAAAAGTTGTTAGAAGGATTAAATAGCTTAATTATCAATTAGCTAAATAAAAATGGGACCAAATTGGAATATCTAGAATTCTCTTCATTTCTCTTCATTTTCATTAGCTAAAAAATAGCCATGGAAGAGGGTTCAAGCTGGTTTTCATACTCTAGCTTCATGTAAGTTTAATTCTTACTTTCTCCCTGAAATTCTATGTTTTTGGACTTTTACAATTGGGTCCAACTTAATATATCATTAGTTTTTGATTCTATGGCTAATTTTTAAAGTTTCTATGGATTAGTGCTGGAAGCATATGATGAATAAACATAGAATTGAAGCTTTAATTTTGATATATGATGATTTTATCAAGTAAAATTGATGGAGATTGGTTTTAGGACCTAATTGTGAAAGAGTTTGGAATTAAGGTCTAATACTAAAGTTTTGATTTTCAAAGGTTATGAAGTAGTTTAAAATGATAGATAAAAGTATTAAATGAGAAAATTAGCTCAATTGAGGGGTTAATTGAGCAAGGACTGAATTGTATGAATTGTGGAATTTGCGACAAAATAAAAATGAACATGTTACACTAAAGCAGTTTTGGACAACAACAGTTGTCTAACTTTTAAAAATCACCAAAATGGTAGAAATTGAATTAGAAGTTGAGTGACATATATAACTAAAGCTTGTTGAGTCTATTTTTATATAAAAGAAACAGAACAAGAAAAGGAAGTCTACATATTGAGATATTTAAATTTTTTAAGACTGGTTTAGAATAACTTCGTGATTCCCTGTTCTTAATTTAGAAATTCACTAAAAATTGTACAAAAAGAATTATGAGTTACAGTTTATATGTTTGTATTCCTTAGTGAGCCTATTTTCATTATAAATAATTGTAAACACTATATGAAAATCGTACTATGAGATAATTGATTTTTAGTGAAGAGAGGTCAGAGCCTTCAGACTGTGTAATAGGGGATAACTTAACTAATAAACTGTACTAATTGGCCACACCAAAAATTCTGAAAAAATAAAAGTAAAAAGATATGTGAATCTAGTATCAAATAAAATTAACGGATCTTAATTTGGAGTTCTGTAGCTCAAGATAAAAATAATTTAGTGACTATGACATGGATGGACAACTTGAATATTCACATAAGTAAATAGTGAAAATTATAGAAAATGTTACAAGTGTGTTGTTTATACTAAGGATGTGGAATGGAGAGGAGGAGGACTTATGTATAAATTGAACACATGCCTGATTATAATCGATAAAATTTGAATTAGAAATGATGTAATGTTTTATTTCAAATATTTATTATGAAACTAAGATTATGGTTATGGTACAAAAATCGAATTGTAAGTTCATGTAACTTGAATTATATTCTTAAATGCTTGAAATGTATGTTATTGATGTGAATATAATTTGAATGTTCATTGTATATTGATGAAACATTGATATATTTGATAAAAAGGGGAAGAAATCCCGGTTGAATGAAAGGAAAATTTGATGGATCTCTGAAAAGGAATTGACTGTAAAAAGGATCTAGCCCGGATGGCTGATCCTATCCTGATATAGCCCTCCCGAAGAATATGTGGAAAATGGATTTAGCCCAGACGGGTAATCCAAATTAGGGTCTGAATTTAGCCTGGATTAGTAATTCAGATCCAAGTTCATTAGAATAATTGTCGTTGCAGGGGAATTAGCCTGGACTAGTAATCCCAATAATACTCTATGAGTTTATATTACAGGGGATTTAGCCTGGACTGGTAATCCCGCTATAAAGATGAGGTTCGCGGGAGTGTGCCCTCTGAAATAAAAATGTGCGCATATGAATATGAATTGACGGACCCAGATTTGTACACTAAAGTGTACCTCTAAAAATCCATCGAAATTCTGAGTAATTCAAAGGGATAAATATGGAAAAATAACAAAGAAATGGAAATCATGGTATTGATGAACTCATCAATCATGGTATATATTATGTGATATAAGGAAATACGAGTTGATGAGACATGAACATAGAACTTGGTTAATGAATGAGTTCATTTGTGATTATATATTTGTACACCCTTGAGTGTATTATCCGTATGAATTGGTATTCCAAATGAGTTAATGAGAAAAGTTCTAATATGAAATAATCTAAAATTTGAAATGAAATATTATGAAACTGTACTTGAAAGACATTGGTATATCTTGTATATGTTATTTGAGTTCATAATGTGGAAAGTAAATGCATGTGGAAATATGAGATTATGATATATAAAAACATGGAATATGTTTGATAAATGTGTTTAGTCATAATTATAGAACTGTACATCTCAAGTGTACTATTTGTGTAAAAATAATGGTTTCAAATTATCTGTAAGTGTTATGTACTCTTTGGTAATGCCTCGTAACCCTATTTCGGCGACGAATACGGGTTGGGGGTGTTACATTTAGTGTGTAAAATGTCATAAAATCCTATTATGTTAGGAACTGAAAAATACATATGATGTTAATAGACTTACTCATTTGTGAGTTGATGTTATATAGTTGTTAAATCTTGAAGCATTGGTATAGGTTTATATTGAGCCTATAAAGTTCATTATTGAAATGAAATGTTATGTTTAAAGTTTATACGACCTTACTAAGCATTCATTGCTTATGTATTTATTTTCCTTTACTTTACAGATTATCAGAAGCTCGATAGTGTTGGAAACTCGTCAGAGATCTTTCACACTATCCAGTGATTATATTGGTAGATTTTGATGTCTTGATCAAGGTTATAATGGCATGTATAAGTAGACTTGTGGTTTATGTTAGTTGATGAGTTTGGCATGTATATGTCATTTTGGTTGATGCAAACTTGGATCTTTTGATGCCTTATTGATGAGTGTTATTTTGATAAAGTTTTAATGCATGTTTAAATGGCCAAAGTGATAGGTGATTAATTGACCTCAACATGGTCAAGATATGGTTTACTTTGGAAAGGTTTTGAACTAGATGTACATGATGTAAATATGGTATATAAATGCCAGTTGTTTGGTACCATTTGGAAATGGTTGGTTTGTGTCATTTAGGTGGTTATGATGCATATGAGGAATGGTACAAATGGTAAGGTTATTTCGATATGGCATTAATCTAATATGGTATGGTTTATATGTATCAATTGTGATATGTTCTGGCATGGAAATAAATTAGTTAATGAATGATAAATGTGCACATGTTTAGGTTGATTTGATTATTTATGTTTGAGGTGTTTTTTGGCAAATTGTTTGTATGGATAAATGACTTATTGAATTGGTCTTAAAATGTATGTTTTGGTATGTTTTGATACTTTGGTCAAAGGTGCAAATGGTTTGTAGGTGCATGCCTTGAATAGGTGAAAGAAATGGCTTGAATTTGGCCTATGTCTTGTCCACACGGCCTAAGACACGGGTGTGTGGCAGAAGGCTATATGTCCCCTATATGTGATCGTGTCTGTCGAGTCTTAAAATTTATAAAAAGAATGATCGAACCTAGAAACTAACTTTGACATCGATTTGAGGCAAGCGCACCTATCGAACAGTAGTATAGTTAAGGTAAGACCGGAATGTTGAACCCAAAGGAACCAAAAGTACTAATACTAACTCTCTCTTTATTATTTAGCCTACTTATTTATCTAATCTAAATTTAACTATCAACTAAACTAAAGATGCAAAGACAGAAAGGATGAATTGAGAAAATAACTTGAGAGAAAACCAATTAATTAAAACGACACCCAAGGAAGAATCCACATAGACTTCATTTGTTATCTAACTCTGAACCAGACGATTTATTCACTTGACTTGATCCTTAAGATTCCCTAAGTTATATTAAACCCTCTCTCGAAGCGAATAACGTCTAACCCTAGGTTGATTAATTGAAATCTCTTTCTAATTAAAACCTCTAAAATCGCATTAACTCGATCTATGGACTCCCATATTAGGTTTCACCCTAATCCGGCAAAATCTCGTCTCCCTATCTCTAGGCGTACAATCAACTCTGCTTAATTATGCTAGATCTACTCTTAAGCAGGGACTTTTGCTCCTCCACCTAAGCACATCATACTTGAATTAATATCCTGGAAATATCAACACAAGAATTAAAAACACGTAATTAAGAACAAGTCATATATTTATGATATATTTCAGCAAACGATAACAAGATTCATCTTAGGTTTCATCCCCCTCAGGTATCTGAGGGTTTAGTTCATAACAATAAAAGAAAAGATCTCAGAGGAAAAGATAAAACAAAACATACGAAATCCCTAAAACCCCCTGAAGGAATTGAAGGAGAGATCCGCCGTCTTGAGTATAACTCCGGCTTCTTGAGATGGATCAACTGGCTATCTTCAAGTGATTTCCACAAATCTGACCTTTCTAGCTTGGCTCCTTGGCCTAGCTAACCGTCCCCTTCTAGGTTATACTTAGGGAGTTTATATAGGCTTTTGTAACGAGTTTCTTTGCCCATAAGTATTATTTTCCGAGTGAAATTGCTCTTCTCCATGATAGGGACACGGCCATGGCATACGCTCGTATGAATCGTGGCCAGGCCGGGTTCAGACTTTTAATGAGGCACGATCGTGTGGTCTTGGGCCCAAGCCGTGTCGATTTCTATTTTGGCCCAATTTAGTCCGTTTTAAGCCCATTTCTCGTTCTTTTCTTCATTGGGTGCTCCCCTGGGTATAAAACATGAAAAGAAAGGATTAAGAGCACTAAAGTACATAAATCGAGGCTTAAATCATCTAAAAGCATGCTAAATGTGGGTTTAAAATATTTTACTTTTTCGGTTTATCAAATAACCCACACTTAAGCTTTTGCTTGTCCTCAAGCAAAATTCTCAAGTCACAATTAAAACAAACTTCCTCGATCTATAAAATTTATCAATAATGTTTCATCATAATTTAAAGATAATTCATACGTGGATAATTTAACTCAAAGGGTCCTAAAGATTCAAACAATCAAAGTCATATATTTATAGCCCTAAAAACTTTAGGTGTTTCCCTTCATCTAAATAATTACCTCTGATTCAAAATCGACAAGGGTTGATATCCTCACTAGAGATTCTCTCAAATCACTTAAAGTGTTTAAGGTTCAAAATTAAGCACTCTAAAGTCGAACATGAAAAGTTAATCCTATAGGCTTGCATGAAAATCAAATCTCCGCCACTATAATATGAGATGATACATAAATTAAAAGGTCTTTAACAGGGTTATAACGGGGTTAGGTTAAAGCTATGGATAAAGGCTGAATTAGAGGGTTAGAATCGAGATTGACCTGACAAAATACCTAACTAGAAAAATAAACTAATCTTAAATAATTACATCAATTGAAAACTAATAATACGAGCTTTTTCTTCAAGATTTGCACTTTAAACATGTAAGCTCACTTAATTATAGAACTAATAATGAATATACTTTATTTTTTTATTTTATTTTAAGAACAAGTCAAATAATAATAGGAAAGAACTTTTACAACTGAAATACAGAACATAGTTAGGCAATTGCTCAAAATCAAATCTCGACAAAAAGGGTAATCAAGAAGAATAGTAATAACAAATACAAAAGGCTTTGGGTTAATATTAGTGGGTAAGTCAATGAAAAGGGTTGTTAGGATCAAATGGGTTCACTAGGGGTTAATTATGAAGGTAGGCCTTTTAGTGGTGTAAGTGGGTTAAATCCTAAGTGCCTTTATCATCTCTGTATATTAAATCATAGGTGTGGTCTCGACATGTATAATCAATGCAAGTTCTAGAATATCAAATCAATGTTGATACACTCATAATCAAAAAATGAGCATGAAAAAGAATATATGCTCTATAAGGCTCAAAGTCTCACAAAAAATTATGGGTGCTTGATATCAACCTTGTAAAATTCAAACTTCAAGGTAACATTCAGATTCAGGTAGACAACCTAAAAAAAAATTTATTTTGAAAAATAGACTTATCATGCTTGATTCTCTAGTATTCTTCAAATTTATTCATCAATGGACAATTATCGATGACTTAATCTAAAACATATTAATAGAAATCATAAATTAGGGAAATTTCATTCTAATCATAATATGAGAAACTTACTTTTTGAATAAGGCATAATTCAAGAATTTGAGAATAATGAAGAAAGTTAGGCACTTTCTCGAAATAACTATTCACCCCCCACACTTAAGTTGTACATTGCCCTCAATGTATAAAAATAGATAATAGCAATAGCATAATCAAAAGATAGGGAGAGAAGTGAAACTTCTTGAATTATGGATGAATTCCTTGAAGAGTATTCCATAACGAAGGTAGAAATGATGTTTTCGTTCCTTGAGTGGTATATTAAATCTATTTATTCTGCGAAATCATTAATTAATTTGAATGCATGGATGTTACTATGGAGACTTAGGGTTAGATAGCCAGTGATGAAGTGAGAATAAACATAAACTAATGAAACTTTCAAGTTTTTAGACAATAAGCTGAAATGGAATCGTCATAAATAAAAGTAGAAAGAAAATTAAAGATAAAAATAAAAATAAAAATAAAGATAAAGATAAAAATAAAAGTAAATAACAAAGGAAAAGGACTTAGAATTCCTCTGCATCATCTGGGTCTTGAGGTGGTGGTGATGATATGGAACTGATGACAAATCTGCTGAAGGGTGGCATCGATGTCGTCAAAACGTCGGGCAGTGTCATGGAATTGCTGAGTACAGTACTGCTCAAACTGAGTAAGGTGTGCAAAGATGTCCAATAGTGAAGCTGCTGCATTAGAGGGGCACTGGCTCGGGAGTCGTGCCTCTTGGGGTCGTGGGACATCATCAGTAATGTCCTCGGGATCCTTCTCATCGGTGGGGAGTGTGAGCTGGTATTAGGGAGGGCCTGTCCCACGTCGACATTGAATCATGCTCATATGTAGCATCGTCTGGATGCTCTGTGGGGTCATCTGCCCTATTAGTGTGAGTGAGGAGGTTTGTGCGTTGGTGTTGAGGAGCCCGAAGTACCGAGCCAAGCGTGTGATGTAGGGACCCATAGATATGATCCCTCGTCGATGCTGCTCCGTCTGATGTTGAATAGCTCGGGCTATAAAATATGCTAGGTCAACATGTCTGTTTGACATGCACCGTAGATAGTATGCGTCATGAGTATTGATGATACCAGTGCTCTCTCGTCGACCTGTCAAAGTATGAGCCAAAATAGCATGTACGTACCTCAGAGACTAATCCAGGGCTGTTGCTTTTAAGCTACTGGGGTCATAATCGTAGTTGTGGCTAGCTATCTTGTGCCAACATTGGGTGGGGCTGAAATGTATATGGCGATGCAACTCCGAAAGGTCATTCTCTGCTACGAAGTCATTCGTATAAAGTCCTAAAGCAGTTCCAAACTACGACACGTTCAGTTGTCGTATAGTGCTGCCGAGATGGAATTGTATCGTGCCTGGATCATCGTAATGGCTCATCACTGTTTGAAGTTGAAATGTTGAGCAGAGCTCCAAAGTGAGCTCTAGGTATGTGGGCTCGACAATGTTGAAGAATTGCTCCCACGGATCAGTGGTTAGGAGAGCCCGTATGTCACTGTCAAGATGGACCTGCTCTAAAGCGGCCCAGTCGATACATCTGCCTGTACCGAGGGGTCGCGCGCGTAGTAATTTATAACGGTCCTCTTGGACCCCTGAGGAAATTGGAGGAATAGATGGCGCACTTCGGCGGATGCTGTTGTGGATGATGATCCAGGTCCCTTTCGCTTTTTCGAGCTCAGGGCTGCTGTTCTCTCTCCTCGAGATGACGACATTGTACCTGAAAATAGTTGATATTCAAGTAATAATAAAGCAATTACTTTGATCGATACCCAAAATATTCAAAGTCTAAATAAGAGCATTTTAACCATGAGAAATTATATTGACAAAATTAACTAATTTAAACAAAAATATAGCAATCAAATTAGTTCTAAAATTCAAGAAATTATACTTAAAAGTAAATAATACTAAAAGTAAAAAAAACTAAATAACATGAAGTTTTAATCAAACAATAGTTAAAATGGATGAAAATGAAATAGTAAAGACTGACTAGCAATGTTTTAGGGTGTGGGCAACGTGTACGGTGGAGCACAAGCGTGTAATATGGTGCACGGTCGTGTGCTATAAAATTTGGGGTAGCACAGCTGTGGTGAGGGCGTGGGCTCCTGGTAACACGGACGTGGCTGCGTTTTGTATAGGTATTTTAAAGGAGGGAAGGTGGAGGGGTTATGGGGGTCAAAATGAGGGTGATTTTTTTTATGGTGCCAGGATGAGGGAAGAAGGGGATTGAAAGAATCGGTTAGGGTTGTGGTTTGAGGAAGATGAGAGTTTTAAGTTCTTTAAATAGGGGTGAGAGCATGGGCAGGGGCCACGCCAGTGTTAGATTTTAATCAGCCTGTGTTTTTCGTGATTTTGAATTTTGGGCGCTTAAGGGTGTTTGGCCACGGTCGTGGTCATAAGCCGTGTATGATTTTTTTCACTTCTCCCATGCCCGTGCTACATTTTCCATGCCTGTGTACATGTAGTCAGTGTCGCACGCGGTTGGTAGGCACAGGCGTGGCTCGTGCCCGTGTTAGTTTACTCAGGATAGACCACTGTCGCTTCACACGGCCGTGGTCTTTTTATCGCAGCCTGTGTTGGGAAAATTTTTTCTTTCTTCTTCTCGCACATCTACCTACACGCCTGTTTTCCATCCCATGGCGACCACACAGCCACGGGCACGCCCGTGTGTAAGGCCATGTGGTAGGAAATCTGCATTTTTCTGAATCAGTTAGTTTGATTTAGGTGTTAAAAGAAAAAAAAATGTGAAAATTAATAGGGTTAGTGAAGGTAGTGCTCGGGTTGCCTCCCGAGAAGAGCTTGTTTGAAGTCTTAAGCTAGACTCACCCTATTTTCATTCTTAAAAGAAGGTTCACGGAGCTGAAGCTCCTCTCTCAATTCCTTGAAATCTTCACCATTTTAAATTTTCAGTCGATGGCCATTTACCTTGAATGTTCCTTGAGTTGGATGGGTTACCTCGACTGTGCCGTAAGGAAAAATAGATTTTATCACGAATGGTCCTGACCACCTTGACTCAGCTTTCTAGGAAATAGTTTGAGCCTTGAATTATACAGCAGGACTAAGTCTCCTATTTCGAATTACTTTGATTGTTTTAAACGAGCATCATGGCATCGTTTTATTGCCTCTTTATATAGTCGTGAATTCTCATAGGCCTCAGTTTGCAATTCATCTAGTTCGTTGAACTGCATTATCCTCTTCTCATATGCAGTTTTGAGATCGTAATTCAAGAACTTTATCACCCAGTAGGCTTTGTGCTCTAATTCAAATGGTAGATGAAAACTTTTTCCGTAAACAAGTTTGTACGGGGATGTTCCTAAAGGGGTTTTAAATGCTGTTCTATAGGCCCACAAAGCGTCATCTACTTTTACTGCCCAGTCTTTCCTGTTTGATTCAACTGTTTTCTCTAGGATTCACTTAAGTTCTCGATTTGCCACTTCCACTTGCCCACTGGTTTGAGGATGATAAGGGGTAGCTATTCTGTGGTGTACTCCATATTTTCTTAAGACTTTTTTCAAATTGAGTATTGCAAAAGTGAGTGCCCCTATCACTGATGATTGCTCTGGGTATTCCAAAACGGGAGAAAAGTTTCTTAAGAAACTTTACTATAGCTCTAGCATCGTTAGTAGGTAAAGCTTGGGCTTCCACCCATTTTGACATGTAATCTACTGCTACTAAGATGTATTTATTTCCGAATGAACTAGGGAACGGACCCATAAAGTCAATACCCCATACATCAAATATCTCATATGATAACATATATGTCTGAGGCATTTCATCGCATTTAAAAATATTACCTGATCTTTGGCATTTATCACACGAAGCGGCATACCTGTTGGCCTCCTTGAAAAGAGTTGGCCAATAAAATCCTGATTTGAGCGTTTTGTGGGCAGTCTTAATCCCGCTATAATGTCCTCATGAAGGTCCTGAATGGCAATGTTCTAGGATTTTGCTTGCTTCTGCCCTTGTAACGCATCTCCGAATTACTTGATCTATACATATGCGGAAAAGAAAAGGATCTTCCCAAAAATAGTTTTTCACATCAGCAAAGAATCGTTTCTTTTGATGATGTGTTAACCTTTTTGGTAAGATGTTAGCAGCTAAATAATTCGCAATATCTGCAAACCATGGTACCTCGAAGTTGGTTATAGAAAGAGTTGTGCTTCAGGGAACGAGTTGTTTATCTCACTTTCGTCAAGCTCTTCGATATGTGGGTTCTCAAGTCTGGAGAGGTGATTTGCTGTAAGGTTTTTAGCTCCCTTCTTATCCTGTATTTCCAAATCAAATTCCTGTAAGAGTAAGATCCAACGTATGAGTCGAGGTTTTGTATCAGGTTTAGTTAAGAGATAACGAAGAGCTGAATGATCAGTGTAAACGACAACTTTAGATAATATTAAATACCGCCTAAATTTCAAAAGCAAAAACTACAGCTAGCAATTCTTTCTCTGTAGTGGTATAGTTTTCTTGTGCAGGTGTCAAAGTTCTACTAGCATAATAAATTGGCTAAAAATGCTTGTCTCTTCGTTGTCCCAAAACTGCACCTACTACAAAATCACTTGCATCACACATTAGTTCAAAGGGTAAATTCCAACCTGGTGCAATTATAATCAGAGCATTTATTAGTTTATCCTTGAGGACATTGAATGCATCTAAACATTCCTGATCGAAATTTAAAGGAACATCTTTTTCTAGTAATTTTGTTAAAGGCTTAGCTATTTTAGAAAAATCTTTAATGAATCTTCTATAGAATCCTGCATGTCTTAAAAAGCTTCTAATAGCCTTAACTAAACTAGGGGGAGGTAATTTTTCTATGGTTTCAATTTTTGCTTTATCTACTTTAATCCCTTTACTAGAAATCTTATGTCCTAACACAATCCCTTCTCTAACCATAAAGTGACATTTTTCCCAATTCAAGACAAGATTCGTCTCCCCACATCTTATTAGAACTCGTTCTAAATATTTAAGGCAGAGGTGGAAAGAGTTACCGAATACCGAGAAGTCATCCATAAATACCTCCATAATGTCTTCCACAAGTTCATCAAAGATGGACAACATGCAGCGCTGAAAAGTAGCAGGAGGATTACATAATCCAAAAGGCATTCTACGATAAGCAAACGTACCGTATGGGCATGTAAATTTTGTCTTCTCTTGATCTTCAGGAGCTATGGGGATTTGGAAGTAGCCGGAGAGTCTGTCCAAGAAGCAGTAGTACATATGCCCAGACAACCTTTCTAACATCTGATCAATAAAGGGTAAAGGGAAGTGATCTTTTCTGGATGTGTCATTCAGCTTCCTATAGTCAATGCAGACTCTCCAACCTGTGACTGTTCCTGTAGGAATTAGTTCATTCTTTTCGTTGGCTACAATAGTCATGCCTCCTTTCTTTGGAACTACCTGCACAGGACTTACCCAGGTGCTGCCAGAAATAGGATAAATGATTCTTGCATCTAGATGTTTAAGTACCTCAGCTTTGACAACTTCTTTCACATTGGGGTTCAAATGTCTCTGAGGTTGCACACAAGGTTTATACTCATCTTCCATTAAAATTTTGTGGATGCAGAATGATAGGCTTATTCCTTTAATGTCTGACATTTTCCATGCTATGGCCTTTTTGTGCTTCCTTAGTACTTTTAGCACGTCTTCTTTCTCCTTGGGTCCTAGTTCTGAAGAGATGATTACTGGAAGTGTAGAATTTTCCCTGAGGAATGCGTATTCCAAATGTTTTGGCAATTGTTTTAGTTCTAACTTGGGTGGCTCATTATAGTTCGTCATTGATCTCAATGTCCTCTATTTCTTTCTGTCTAGAGGATGATGTATTGGGATTCACTTCATCGATATCGTCATTTTTCCCCTCACCTTGTGAAAGACACATTTCTATCGTGTCACTGTGCATGATTTCCTACAAAGATTCTTGAAAAATGTGATCAGTGGCATCAACAAAGTAACAATAATCATCTTGTTCTCTAGAATATCGCATGGCATCATAAATTTGGAACCCAATTTTTTCATCTCCTACCCTTAGTGCGAGTTTACCATCACCAACATTAATGACAACCCTAGCAGTAGCTAGAAAGGGTCGCCCAAAAATTAAAGGTACCTCTACGTCCTCATTCATGTCAAGCACAACAAAATCAATGGGAAATATAAATTTATTTATTTTTACCAGAACATCTTCAATAATTCCCCTAGGATACTTAACAGATCTGTCAGCTAACTGAATATCATCCAAGTTGGTGTTGGTTCCCCGAGACCAAGTTGCTTAAACATTTTATCAGGCATTAAATTAATGCTGGCACCTAAATCAGCTAATGCTTTTTCTATACTCAAACTACCAATTAAACAGGGAATAATAAAACTTCCTGGATCTTTCAAATTGGTTGGCAGCTTGTTTTGAATGATAGCTAAGCATTCTTCATTAAGTTCCACTGTTGAAATTTCCTCGAACTTCCTTTTATTTGTTAGATGCTCCTTTAAAAATTTTTCATATGTTGGCATCTGCAAAATAGCTTCAACAAAAGGTAAGTTAATATGTAGCTATTTGAAAAGTTCAAGAAATTTACCATATTGTGCGTCTAAGCGGTCTTTCTTCAACTTCACTGAATACGAGATTGTTGGTTTAATTTCCTCATGGGTCGGAGTTATCTTTGCCTTATCGGGTTCATGTGGTACCTTCTTCTTTGTTTCAATTAACTCCTTTCCACTTCTCAGTGTCACTGTCTGGACCTGCTCTTTTTCCCTAGGTAAGATTTCTGATCGTATTTCAGAAACTAACCTAGTAAGTTACCCGATTTGATCCTTGAGTTCCTGTGACAATGCCTCAAGTTTTGTTTCTATCTTCTGGAAATGTGTTTCTGAGGCTACTATGAAGTTTGTCAGGACCTCTTCAAGGTTCGGCTTCTTTTCCTGTGGGTAGGGCTGTTGTTGGAAGTTTTGGAAAGGTTGTATTTGAGTTCTTTGACTGCCCCATGAGAAATTGGGGTGGTTCTTCCAACCTGGATTATAAGTATTACTATAAGGGTTATTGTTAGATCAGAAATTATTACCCATATAGTTCATTTGCTCACTCTCCATGCCCTGTCCATAGGGTGGGTACTCAGGATTCACCATTCCTTCACTTGCATCGCATTGCATAACTGGATGCGCCTGCGAAGAACCGTAGAAACTATCAAATTTTTTATGTAGCAATTCTACCTGATTTGATAGTGCGGTCATTGCATCAATGTTGAAAACTCCAACTGCTTTGGCTGGCCTTGTCCTTGTAACTTGCCACTGATAGTTATTAAGTGACATCTCCTCTATAAACTCATAGGCTGCTTCAGGAGTTTTGTTGTTCAGGTCCGCCAGCGGCTGAATCGATTAATTGCCTTGTTGAAGGGTTTACACCGTTGTAAAAAGTTTGGACCTGTAGCCAGAAAGGTAATCCGTGGTGTGGGCACCTCCTCAACAAATCCTTGTATCTCTCCCATTCATCGTATAATGTCTATAAATCCATCTGCACAAAAGAATAGATATCATTCCTCAATTTGGCCGTTTTGGTCGATGAAAAATATTTTAATAAAAATTTTTCGATCATTTGGTCCTATGTAGTGATTGACCCTCGTGGAAGAGAATGTAACCACTGTTTGGCTTTATTTCTCAAGGAAAAGGGAAATAATCGAAGATGGATGGCATAATCAGAAACGCCATTTATCTTGAAGGTATCACAGAATTCTAGAAAATTCGTTAGGTGTGTGTTAGGATCCTCATCCTGCAAATTCATCAAATTGAACAAACTATTGTATCATCTGTATAGTGTTAGGTTTCAGTTCAAAATTATTTGCAGCAATAGTAAGCCTAACAATAATAGACTCAGTTCATGTTAAATTAGGTTTAGCATAATCATACATAGTACGTAGAGCATGATGTTCGGCCATCTCTGGAGGTGGCGGGTTGTTTTCAGCCATCCTTTCAGTAGGATTGGTTTCGTCTTCTTACTCTTCTTCTATGTAGTTTAAGCTTCGCCTTATCTCTCTGCAATTTCTGCGAACGGTACCTTCAATATCACTGTCGTAAAGTAGAGGTCCTGTCGGGTTCCTTCTCGTCATAAACTAGAGGTACCTGAAAGGAAAGAAAGAAAGAAAATTTAGTAAAGTAAAAAAAATATATTAGAAAAATAAAAAAATAAAAAATGGCTAAAGTAATAAAAATTAAGCTTTCTTAATATTTCAGTTCCCCGGCAACGGCGCTAAAAACTTTATCGTGTTTGTCGAGTCTTAAAATTTATAAAAATAATGATCGAACCTAGAAACTAACTTTGACAACGATTTGAGGCAAGCGCACCTATCAAACAGTAGTATAGTTAAGGTAAGACCGGAATGTCAAACCCAAAGGAACCAAAAGTACTAATACTAACTCTCTCTTTATTATTTAGCCTAAGAATTAAGGGAACTTATTTATCTAATCTAAATTTAACTATCAACTAAACTAAAGATGCAAAGACAGAAAGGATGAATTGAGAAAATAACTTGAGAGAAAACCAATTAATTAAAACGACACCCAAGGAAGAATCCACCTAGACTTCACTTGTTATCTAACTCTGAACCAGACGATTTATTCACTTGACTTGATCCATAAGATTCCTTAAGTTATATTAAACCCTCTCTCGAAGCGAATAACGTCTAACCCTAGGTTGATTAATTGAAATCTCTTTCTAATTAAAACCTCTAGAATCCCATTAACTCGATCAATGGACTCCCATATTAGGTTTCACCCTAATCCGGCAAAATCTCGTCACCCTATCTCTAGGCGTGCGATCAACTCCACTTAATTATGCTAGATCTACATTTAAGCAGGGACTTTTGCTCCTCCACCTAAGCACATCATACTTAAATTAATATCCCGGAAATATCAACACAAGAATTAAGAATACATAATTCAGAACAAGTCAAATATTTATCATATAGTTCAACAAAAGATAACAAGATTCATCTTAGGTTCCATCCCCCTCAGGTATCTGAGGGTTTAGTTCATAACAATAAAAGAAAAGATCTCAGAGGAAAGATAAAACAAAACAAAAGAAATCCCTAAAACCCCCTGAAGGAATTGAAGGAGAGATCTGCCGTCTTGAGTATAACTCCGACTTCTTGAGATGGATCAACTGGCTATCTTTCCACAAATCTTACCTTTCTGCTCGGCTCCTTGGCCTAGCTAACCGTCCCCCTTTAGGTTATACTTAGGGGGTTTATATAGGCTTTTGCAACGGGTTTCTTTACCCCTATGTATCCTATTCCGAGTGAAATTGCTCTTCTCCACGACAAGGACACGCCTATGTGAATCGTGGCCAGGCCGTGTTTGGACTTTTAATGAGGCACGGGCGTGTGGTCTTGGGCCCAAGCCGTGTCAATTTCTATTTTGGCCCAATTTAGTCTGTTTTAAGCCTATTTCTCATTCTTTTCATCATTGGGTGCTCCCCTTGGTATAAAACATGAAAAGAGAGGATTAAGAGCACCAAATTACATAAATCGAGGCTTAAATCATCCAAAAGCATGCTAAATATGGGCTTAAAATATGTTACTTTTTCGCTTTATCAGTAGGTTTTAAAGGTTGCATTTTGAGAGTTATTGTAACACACCTAACCTGTAACTATCGCCGGTCTATGGTTAAGAGATGTTACCTGTAACACCCCAGACCGGGCCTAGACGTTATGACTGGATCTAGCATGTCACATAGAAAGGTTGTTTAAAAACTGCGTGTTCGTTGAAAACCTCGTATTCTTTTTAAAAATTTTGAACCTTGTTGTTTGTGAAATTCAGATTTATTTAAGTGGTTTTCTTGTCAAAACGTTGTTATAGAGAAATCAAATTCAATGAGTTGCGGAAACGTGATATTTTGAAAACAGTTATTTATCATTTTAGGGAAACCCAGAGTTTAATCATTCCTAATTTAAGCATAACTAAAATGAAAGTTTAAAATAAAAATAAAATTTCAAAGGCCTTATTACAAAATATTAACCCAAAATAAAGGTAAACTGAACTTTACTAAAGTTCATGAGAAATACCCCGATGTATGGCCACCACAGAGTCCTCAGCAACCCCAAATCCTCTAGCGCTGGGATCACCTGCACGGTTAAAGCAGAGGGGTGAGTTATGAGAACTCAGTGTGTAATCCCCTAATCGGTCATTAATTGGGCCCGAGCCCATACAGAAGCAGACTGGGCGGAGGCCCTATTCAGAGACAATCTGGGCCTTAGCCCTATAAACATGATATTGCAAATAGAGAATGCAACCCAACCCAATCCAACCAAACACACCCCCGTACCAACCCTACGCACCTGTGGGGATCAAGTTAACCTACCCAGCCCTACACAACAATATGGAAGACAAGCTTCTAATGACAGAATTTATGGTGGAGCCACCAGAATAACAGAATATACGTGGCATGGCCACTATACCGAACGTGGCAGAGCCACCAGAATACACTTCCTCTGATTATAAAACCCAACCCATGCAACATAATATAAATGCAATGCATCATACATACAAAATTGCAAATACAGCATATACATGATAACCAACCATACTCAAGGGTATAACGGCCATCTATCCTCCAAGGTTATTTCGCTTCCAGGGATATTTCGGTAATTTCCCCTTCTAGTGGTATTTCAGTAATTTTACATTTAACGGCCTTTACGAAGGCCTACTATCACCTCGAGCGACACAGGACCCTTTTTGGGTTTCTACGAAACTATTGGGCCTGAAATCCATTTCAGGCCCAAACGGGCCCATACGCTTGTGTGGCCTAATATGCATGGTTTCGGTCTCCGATTTGCAGATTTCACAATCGAACCTATCATTTGATAGTTTTCCATCAATTTTACCCAAGTGGGCCGGATAGCCTATTGGGCCCGTTTCGGCTCGATCAGGCCCATTACAACTTCAGTTTCGCGAGAGTGCTCGTGACACTGTCAACGACTTACTGTCATTATTCATATTTGGATTTACCACTATGAGCACTCACACGCTTGAATGGTCACAGATGTCGGTTTTCTAGCTTTTTGGCTTTTGGCCGAGTCACAGAACATTGCAAGCAATCATCCAAAGGGGTGTGAGATTACATACCTGATTTGGAATACGTATCACAATACTCTCCGAAGAACCTAAGGACATAAGTGGATATCAGTTAGTCTTCTTGTTCAGTAATCCCAAAATTGAAATTGATAACACAATCCACTACACAAACCAAGAACAACGGCAACTCTTTGCTATGCTTGAATGTTCGGTTTACTCCCTTTGATAACGAAATTGAGTCCCTAATGAAGAGCACAAGTTAGTGATGTTGTTTCAACATAACAGAGAAACGAACTTTGGCCTAAATGCCCTAAAATAGAGTACAGCCCTCCACTCTCCCTATTCAGCCATAGAAATACTTACCAAAGTGCCACAGATTCGGCAGTAGCTCAAGCAAGGGTTTCGGCTTTCAGATAGGAACAAACAAGATTCGGGGTGGAGAGGAGTATTTAGATTGGGCCTAATTAAAAAGAGTTAAAAGATGAAAGTTTCAGCTTTCACTGCGATGGGAGGAAAAAGAGATAAGGGAAAAGGAGAATAATACCTTCAGCTTGACCAAAAACCGAATGAAGAGGTAAGGTTCGGCAACAAAGGGTAATAATCGTGAACTAATGATGAAATGACTCGGCATCTAGCAACAATACCAAAGAACAGATTCGGCAATGGGGTTAAAATAAAATGAGATTCCAAAGATTAGAAAGAAAAGAAAAGGTCGATTGAAGACTAGAAGAAAAAAGGTTGAAATTTCGGCTATGGTGGCACGCAAAAGAAAAAGATGAGAGGAAAGAATGTGTGAAAACGAGATGGAAGGGAGAGGTTCGGCCAAAAGGTGCTTAGGTAACTAGCAAAGAATGATGCACAAAAACAAAGCAGAAAAGAGATGAATAGAAAATCGGCACAAAACAAAATGAAGGAAAAGACCCAAAATCCTATAGTCAAAATGCTCAAAAAGCAAAACTCCTCAAAGTGAATTTTGAAGAAAACTAGCTTCCCCACTCAAACCGAATAAACCTTCACAAAATGACCACTTTCCACACACGACACACTTCTTCACACACTCCACATTCGGCCAAATTCTCTCCACACCAACACTTCCACGATTTCCTCCTCAATTTCCTCCTACATTTCCTCTCCACCTCCCAATCAAACTATTTGTCCAAGTCTCCATCCTCCAAGGCAGAGTTCTAGCTGAACTCAACTTTTTCCACCTGCTTAGCACAAAATAAAAACTCCCCAGATGCTGCTTGTGGGATTCGAGCACCATCCCACTTTGCTTCCCTATT
Organism: Gossypium bickii; assembly: GCA_025503065.1. Classification (NCBI taxonomy): domain Eukaryota; kingdom Viridiplantae; phylum Streptophyta; class Magnoliopsida; order Malvales; family Malvaceae; genus Gossypium; species Gossypium bickii. The sequence continues at coordinate 81,565,853 of CP106713.1, read as the reverse complement.
GACGCCATCACCACCCCACCATGTAGCCATTTGTGTTATCAAAACACCAGCAAATTCCTTTAAGCCTTACCTCCAACAGTCCTCTCCCCTAAAGAGCCAAAAATCAAAATTTCCCAAGGCTTGGGCTCGAACCCGAGCCTCCCTAGGACCCCCAAACACACCCAAATAACAAGCTAAACAAGCTCAACACATGCAATAGTGCAAAAATGCTAGACCTCTAATTTCAGGGATGTTACATTACCGGACATATAGGAACTTTTATGATCATTTCACAAACATAAATACACCATCATCATATTATAGCAAATCATATACATAGATTCCCTTTAGGGTCTAAACCAGACTGTTACAGTTACGTGGTTTGCCATGCGGGCGTGTGGCTTGGCCATGTGACTCAAGTCAGAGAGTTACACGGGCACGGATATGGGCTGAGACATAGCCGAGTGTCCCTATTTCGAATGTTACACAAGTGTGTGTCTCAACCGTGTGAGTTACATGGCCTGACCACATAGCCGTGTGACCCCTGCAGTTTAAATTTTTCTAGCTTTTTCCTCAATGTTTCAAATGTTTCCAATTTAGTCCCAAACTATTTCTAAAGTGTTTCTAGAGCCTCGAAGGATCGATTAAGGGATGATATGCATATGTAAGAATGGACTTTGATATGTTTAATGAAATGATTAAAAATGTATATTTTTATGTTACGATTTTATGGTAATACTTCGTAACCCTATTTCGATGACAAATACGGGTTAAGGGTGTTACAGTAACAATTTGAAAGTGACTTCTGATCGATAGAAATCTTATTCAGATTTGAAAAGAAAAGACATTTAATTTCAAATCGGCGACAAAGTATTGTTAAAAGTAGAAGAAAGTTCTTCGATTTGGTCGGAAAGGCAAGCTTAGTCCGCGGTTTATCGGTCCGTACGAGATCATTGAGAGGATTGTGCCAGTAGCTTATAGGTTGGCTTTACCATTAGAGTTAGAAAAGATTCATATTGTGTTTTATGTATCAATGTTACGACGGTGTTGATCACATCCTTCACACGTGATATCCTTGGTAGATGTTGAGATTCAGTTAGATATGACGTACAATAAAGAATCAATTAGAATTCTAGCTTAGAAAGTTAAAGAATTGAGAAATAACAGTATAGCTTTTGTGAAAGTTCTCTGGAAACGTCATGGAATAGAAGAAGCTACCTGGGAACTGAAATAAGCTATGAAAGTGTAGTACCCGAACCTCTTTTCTCGTAAGATTTTCGGGGACAAAAATTCCTTTAGGGGGGAGAGTTGTAACAACTTGTTTTTAGTAAAATTGGAATAGTGGTTTCGGGACCACAAATTTGATGAGTTAATTTTTTATTTTATTATTATTTTAATGTCTATGGAATGTTAGTAAACTCACATTAAAATTTTGTTATGAAATTTTGATGTTTGTATGATTAATTTAGTGAAAAGGGCTAAATCATAAAATGTGTAAAAGTAGAGTTTCATTAGTTAAAATGGTTAATTGGGTATGAAATTTTAAATTTAAAGGACTTAGATAGTAATTAGACCATTTGAATAGATAGTGGATGATTATGGCATGGTTTTATTGAAATTAATAAAGTTTTTATAGGTTAAAAAGGTAATTTGGTAATTAAAGTTAAAACTAAACTAAGAAAAGATGTTATCATCTTCCTAAAAGCATATTACCACAAAATTTGGGGAACAAAAACACCATTTTAGGGTTTGGAGTATTCGATCTAGTCTCTTGGGTTGCATAGTATGTTTTCCAACTCCATTTTTAATGATTTCTATATTTTTGAAGTCATTTTAGCTTAATCTAGCTAGCCCAGGGATCAATTTGTAAAATTGTTAAAGGTTGAGGGTTATTCCATGAATGATTTTATGTGATTCTAGATGTTTAATGATAGATTGATGAGTCCCTGTTGATAAATAAACAAGTTTTGTAAAGTGAGTTTTGATGAAATTTACATATAGGGATTAATTTGTAAAAATATTAAAAGTTCATGTTAAATTTGTGAAGTGATGATTTGTTTGGATTGGTTTAAGTCCCTAGAGAAATCAGTTAGCTTGAAAGGGGGATTAAAATGCTTAAATTTCAATTTATGAGCTTAAGGACTAAATTGTAAAAAGTTAAAATGTTAAGGGTAAAATAGTAATTTTACGTAAATATGAAATGTGGACTAAATTGAATACTAGGGATATTAAATTGAATTAATTTGTCTATTTAGATCAAGATAAACCATGTACGGATTTAGATCGGGGAAAAGCTAAAGCCTCGGATTAGTTCAACTTCGTTTTTACGCCTTAGTCGTCGAGCTAAGTTCATAAGAATAATTATCGTTTTAATTCTATTTCAAATACTATCTTAATATGTTATTTATCATATGAATGGATCGATATATAAGTAAATCAATGCCATGACGGTTATCGAGTCTCGGTTGAACCTTAGGAATTCGTAGGATACAAATGACATGCCATTAGGGATTTCAAGTTTTTAGTGCTAGTTTTAAATGTCCTACCGATGGCTGTTGTCCTGCATTTGTTGCGACTACTCCATAGCTCGTGTGAGCAGCATCGTGTAGCTTACATTCTGACCCATAGCTTGTGTGAGCAGACCCATTTCACACTTGTGTGAGCAACGATGTAAAGGAAAGGTTACAATTATATGTTTAAGCACATATCGTGTGAGCTTTCCCAAGTATCTGATGATATTCTAGTTGGTTCAACTGGAAAGAAAAGGGATTGAAATGGTAAGTTTCCAAATGGAATTATGCATATGCTCATGAAAAGGATGTATGAATCAAATGATGTATTTTCTTATGAAAATGGATTATCATGTGGTTAATCCAAAGGAACTATGTACAAATGCACTAACTTGTGTATTGATGATGTTTAGGCTTGTGCCAAGCTTGTGGTTTGGGTTACATTATGTTTATATTTATTATTATGCAAAAAAATGGTAAGTTATGTTTCATTTTCTACGCACTTACTAAACATTATGTGCTTACATAGTTTCTTTCCTATGTTTTACAGATTATGGGAAGGTCGATCGATTTGGAAGCAAGTCAGAGATCTATCACACTATCCAGCATAAATATTGGTAGTTTTTGAATGTTTTGGCCAATGTTATAATGGCATGTATAGCTGGACTTGTAATGGTGTTTAGTTGAATATTTAATGATGAATTGGTATGTTTGTAGTGTTAATGGTCATGTTTGTGGCATGATTTGATAGCAGTTGAATTATAATTGATGATGGAAAAGTGACCAAATATGCATGTTTAGGTATGTTTTGATGTTTGCTTTTGGGGTGTCTTGTATGACATATTGGTTAGTTGATTTTAGGACTCTTGAACTGGTCATTACATGTATATTTTGATAGGGCTTTGATGCTTTGATTATGTGCACATAAGGCCTAAAGGTTTATGCATGATGTGGTGTTGGAAATGGCTTGTTTTGGGTAAATTTTAGGTCCACACGGCCCGAGACACGGGCATGTGTGTAACATCCCATTTTTAGTGAAATTGAAACAGTGGTTTCGGCACCACAAATCTAAGCCAGAAAGAAATTTATTTGAATATTATTGCATGGTTCGTATTATGATAGGAATGTTATATGAAAATTCTGATAAGAAAATTTTACCGATTATGTGTTCAATTATGGAAAGGACCAAATTGCATAGAATGCAAAAGTTGAGTTCTAGTAGCTACAAGTATCAAATAGCTATGGAATTCAAAACTTGAGGTCCTTATATGGTAATTAGACTATTAAAGAAAAGTTAGTGGATTTTTTTGATGAATCATCCATGGAAAAGTTAGAAAAGGACAAACACTAAATTGGAAACTAAAATAATTAAAAGATGATAATAGAAAAATATCATCATTTTATATCATCTTCCCTAAATTAAGAAAGAGAAAAGTGTTGAAGCAAGCTTTCTTGGCTTAATTAGGTAAGTATTCTTGTTTTGTTTTTAGTAATTTTATATTTTTGATATCGGGATAGCCTAATCTATCTATTTTGAGGATTAATTTGAAAATTTATCAAAGTAACAAAGTTTTTCCATGGATGTAAATGCTAAAATTTTGAAATTTATGGTAGAAAATAAAAGGTTGTTGGTAGATAAACAACTTTTACAAATTGAATTTTGATAAAATTATGATTTAGGGATTAAATTGTAAAGATGTAAAAGTTATGGAAAAATTTTGAATTTTATGAAATACATGTGTTGTAAATGTTATATGAAAATATTGGTTGGTCTTGGAATAAGGATTAAAGTGCTTGAAATTCATTTTCCGAGCCTAGGGATGAAATTGTCATTTATAAAAAGTATAGGGGCAAAATAGTAATTTTGCCTAGGGTGTAAATTGAATGTAAATAAGTCTGAAATGGAATAAATTGATATTAAATTCATTTATATAGATCTGAAAAGGTCAAATAAAGAGTTAGATCGAGGAAAAGAAAAGGTGTCAGATTTGTATACTTTTAAAAACGAACAAATGCTGAGGTAAGTTCGTGTAACTTAAGTTTGTATATTTATATGTTTGAATTGAATGTTGTACTCATGAGAATTGCATAAATGATTAATGTATGAAAATAATCACATGCCTGAAATTTCTCGATAAATAATAAATTTCGTTTGAATAATGAAATGATATGGATACAGTATTTTTTCGTACTAATTATAATCCTACATATGCTGCAGACATTATAGCTCGGGCGAACAATCCTGTTATAAGCTCTCTCGAGCGTCCTGTTATATAGTTCTTATGAGCATCCTGAGCTGTAGTGATCCTGCATGTGTTGCCCACTACCGCAGCTCTTTGTGAGCGTCCTGTTACATGATTTGATCAGTTGTGGTCCAGCATTTTGCGGACACAAATGCAGCTCTACGTGAGTATCCTGATATAGGCTCTTATGAGCTTTCTGACTTGGCTCACTTGAACTCCCTGTTAAATGGCTATCCTGTGCTCCCTGATAATAACTCTTCGGAGTTAGCTGTTAAGCTCTATGAGCTCCCTAATTAAAACTCTTATGAGTTTCCTATTTAGCTCGGATAAACGTCCTATTACATGGCTCATTTGAGCATCCTGATATATGGCTCAAGAGTGTGCTTCCTGATTTTGTGCCCTTGTGGGTACCCCTGAACATGAATTGACGGATCACTGATTTGTATACCTTGTGTATACTATCTGAGTATCCATCGATATTTCAATAATTCAACGGATAAAACTCCTAACATGAGAAATTATGATATTAAAAGAATTATGTCTCGAATACTTTTGAAATACTCAAAATTTTGTAGTACGATGCGCTTATCCATGTATTTTGATGTATATGTGAAATATGTGACTAACTTGCTTAATTGAGTGTATGTGATTAAGCAAATTTGCCAATTTATTGGAAAGCATGTTATTGTTATGCTTATTTAGATGAATATGATAGGTAAGTTTAATTTCTGTTGTACGAACTTACTAAGCATTAAATGCTTCTAGGTTTTCTTTTCTCTCTTTTATAGTGCTCAAAAGCTCGCAAAGGTTGGAGATCGGTCGGAGTATCATCACAGTATCCACCAGTTCGTTTTGGTATAAATAGTAAACATATTTTGGTATAATGGCATGTATAGGCTAACTTGGCCAATTGTTGGCTAGTAAATGGTTGTTTATAAGCTAGCCATTAGAATGGTTAGTGATAGTTTGTTTTGGTATATTTATAAGGTTAAACCATGTTTAGGATGGTTTGATTAAGTTATGTTAAACATGTATGTTTATAAAAGGTAAGATTATAAACATGAATCCATGTGATGATATGTCATGTTAATTGATAGAGTTAGTTTAGTTATAATGCTTGAATTGGTTGGTATACGATTGCAAGTATTGGTGTATGTTATTGGCAAATTTGGGTGAGAAATAAAGATAGGAAATGACTTTATTTTGCCCACACGGGTAAACACACGGGCGTGTGTCTTGACCATGTGTGACACACGGCTTGGCATATGGGCGTGTGGTATGGCCGTGTGTCCCCTACATCTTGAAATTTAGAAACAGAATGCTCAGAATTGAGCACACGGGCAGAGACATTGGCGTGTGTCTCATCTATGTGTAACACATGGCCTAAAACACGGGCGTGTATCTTGGCTGTGTGAAACCTGCACTTAAATTTCAAAAATTAAAATTAACCTCACGGCCTAATATACGGGCGTGTGGCTGGCCGTGTTATCTATGTCAGAGAGTTACACGGGTATGGACATAGGTTGGGACATGGTCGTTTGCCTCCCAGAGAATGCTCACACGGCCTGAGACATGGGCATGCGTGTGACCCTTGTATATAAGAAAAATTTTGAAATTTAGCAAAAAATTTTCTAAGATCCCAATTTAGTCCCCACTTGTTTCTAATGCTTAAATTGGGCCTCGAGGGTCCATTCAAGGGACGATATGATTATTTTTGGATATAAACAGTAAATGACATGAATTGTCTATTATTGTTCCATAAACTCTGGTAATACTTCGTAACCCTATTTTGGCGACAAATACGGGTTAGGGGTGTTACATTTATTGGTATCAGAGCTACGATTTAGCTGATTCTCGAACTAATGTAGCAAGTACGAGTTTAGCTATACATGCCATTATATAATTTTTGATAGTGTGATATCTTCTGATAATTTTTAAATGTGTTTTTCATATAGTAATGTCATCCAACCAAGCTAGAGCTAAATCCGAGGAAGCTGAGAGCACTGCTCAAGCTTCCGTTCAACGAGCTGTATCTAGTAGTAGTAGAAGGCCCGTATCTGAGGGCCGAGGTGAGGAGGCAAAAGAAGCCTTCTTCCAAATGATGAATGAGTAGTTCACAGAATTTATAAGAACAAATACTGTTGTACAACAACCTCCCCCTACTGCTCCTCAACCGACTCCTGACATGCCACAAGGTGTTGAACTTGTTAGAACTAGTAAGCCCCCGGTAGATAAAATTCGTAAGTATGGAGCTGAAGATTTTAGGGCTACTGCTGAAGATGATTTGAAAAGGGCTGAATTTTGGTTAAAAAAAATACTATCAGGGTTTTAGATGAATTAACATGTACACCAGCTGAATGTCTGAAATGTGTCGTATCGTTGTTAAAAGATTCAACTTATAGTGGTGGATACTTTGATTTCTGTTGTACCGAGAGAAAATGTTACATAGGAATTCTTCCAGACAGAATTTAGAAAGAAATACATTAGTCAGAGTTTTCTAGATCAGAAAAAGAAAGAATTTTTAGAGCTCAAATAAGGAAACATGACAGTATCTAAATACAAACGAGAATTTTTTAGATTGAGCAAGTATGCTAGAGCATGGATTCTGACCAAGGCTGATATGTGTAAACTTTTTGAAGAGGGCTTAAATAAAGATATCAAGCTGTTAATAGGAATTCTTGGATTAATGAATTTGTGGTATTGGTTAATCGAGCACACAAACTCGAAGAATTAAGTAAAGAAAAGAAACAACCAGAGAAAGAAGCTCAAATTTCTAGTAAAAGATTTATGGACAAGTCACAACCATCTACTTCAAAGAAATCAAAGAAGTACCATGATCGTTTTACAGTATCTGTGGGGTATTCTAGAAAAGAACGAGGCTTTCAGTGTTCTAACCTGATATTTTCATCTCCATCTATAACAAGTGTGGGAAGTGTTGGTAATCCTAAACCGAGGTGTAAACATTGTAATAAATTTCATTTTGGGGAATGCCGTTTGAGAAGTGGAGCATGTTATAGATGTGGTTCTTTTGACCATTTTCTTAAAGATTGTTCGGAAAGGATTGATAAAGATATTGATCAGACTTCAAAGCCAAGCAACCCTGGTTCAAGAGGTAGACCACCCCGATACCCTGGAAATGTCAATGGTAGTCGAAGTGCTACAAAAGATTCAACAGTTAAATCTGAGGCACAAGCACATGCAAAGACATGTGCTATATGTGCAAGAGAGGATGCCTCTGCACCAGACGTCATTACTGGTACATTTTCTCTATTTGATACTGATATTACTGCTTTGATTGATCTCGATTCAACATATTCATACATATGCATGAAATTAGTGTCTGTTAAAAATTTACCTATTAAATTCACTGAATTTATGGTTAAAGTTTCAAACCCCTTGGGCCAGTATGTTATGGTGGATAAAATTTGTAAAAACTGTCTGTTGATGGTAAAAAGGTTATTGTTTCTCGGCTGATTTGATGTTACTGCCCTTTGATGAATTTGATGTGATTTTGGGAATGGACTGGCTAACTCAACATGATGCAATAGTGAATTGTAAACAGGAATACATTGTGTTGAAGTATCAGAATGGTGAGTTACTCCATGTTGAATCTGATAAATTGGATGGAATATCTAATGTGATCTCAACAATATCAGCACAGAAATATATCAGAAAAGGGTACAATGCTTATCTTGCATATGTGTTGGTTACTAAAGTATCTGAGTCGAAGATTCAGTCAGTACCGATTGTTTGTGATTTTTCTTATATGTTTATGGAGGAATTACCCGGATTACCACCGGTTAGAGAAGTGCAGTTCTCTTTAGATCTTGTTCCAGGAACAACTCTGATATCCATAGCACCCTACAGAATGGCTCCTACTGAATTGAAAGATTTGAAAGCACAGTTACAAGAATTAACTGATAAAGGCTTTGCTTGACCTAGTTTCTCACCTTGGGGTGTACCGGTTCTATTTGTAAAGAAGAAAGATGGCTCATTGAGGTTATGTATTGATTACAGGAAGCTCAACAAAGTGACAAGAAAGAATAAGAATCCACTGCCTCGTATTGATGACTTGTTTGATCAACTGAAAGGTACCACAATATTTTTGATGATTGATATTCATTCCGGTTACTATTAGCTACGGGTAAAAGTATCAGATGTTCCAAATACAGCTTTTAGAACCAAGTATGGGCACTATGAGTTTCTTGTAATGCCGTTTGGCTTGACAAATGCACCTGCAGTATTCATGGATTTGATGAACAAAATTTTTAGACCGTATCTAGACAAGTTTATGGTGGTATTTATTGATGATATCTTGGTATATTCTTGAGATGAAAATGAGCGTACTAATCATCTGAGAATTGTGTTGCAAACTCTGCGTGAGAAACAATTATATGCCAAATTCAGTAAATGTAAATTTTGGCTATGGGAAGTTGGTTTTCTCGGACTTATAGTATCTGCTAAAGGTATTTGGGTGGATCCGAATAAAATTTCACAATTGTTAATTGGAAACCGCCAAAGAATGTGTCTAAAGTTAGAAGTTTTCTAGGACTAGCAGGATATTATCGGAGGTTTTTTAAAGGCTTTTCAATGATAACTTCTCCGATGACTCAATTGTTGCAAAAAGATGTAAAATTCGAATGGATTGATAAATGCCAGCAGAGTTTTGACAAATTGAAAGCTTTGTTGACTGAAGCACCCATGTTAGTTCAGCCTAAATCGGGTAAGGAATTTATAATTTATAGTGATGCATCGTTGAATAGTTTAGGCTTTGTATTTATGCAAGAAGGTAAGGTCGTAGCCTACACTTCAAGACAGCTAAAACTACATGAAAAGAATTACCCTATACATGATTTAGAGCTGGCAGTCATTGTGTTTGCATTGAAAATTTGGCGACACTATCGATTTGGTGAAAAATGTCACATATTCACTGATAACTAGAGTTTAAAGTATTTGATGTCACAAAAGGATTTGAATCTGAGATAGCGTAGATGGCTTGAATTGTTGAAGATTATGATCTGGTTATTGATTATCACCCAGGAAAAGCCAATGTGGTTGTAGATGCTCTGAGTAAAAAACCTCTGTTTGCATTACAAGCAATGAATACCCGGTTGTATTTATCTGATGATGGTTCAATCATAGTTGAATTAAAGGCTAAACCAATATTCTTGTAACAAATTTGTGAAGCTCAGAGGAATGATGATGAATTACTTGCTAAATGGGTACAGTGTGAGTTAGCTTTTGATTCAGAACTTTAGATTGGATCTAATGATTATTTATTATTCAGAGGCAAAGTATGTGTACGGAAGAATTCAGAATTTGTATAGAAGATTCTACATGAAGCTCATAATGGTACTATGTCTATTCATCCTGGTAGTAACAAAATGTATAATTATTTGAAAAAGATGTATTGGTGGCAAGGAATGAAATGCAATATTTCTAAATATGTATCTAAATGTTTGATATGTCAGCAAGTAAAAGCTGAACATCAGGTCCTTCGAGATTATTACAGCCAATTACGATACCGGAATGAAAACGAGAAAGAATTACCATGGACTTTGTATCGTGATTTCCCTTGTCTCAGAAGAAGAAAAATGCTATTTGGGTAATTGTCGACCGATTGACAAAGTCTACACACTTTATTCCGGTATATATGGATTTTTTCTTGGATAGATTGGCTGAATTATATATTTCTGAGATTATTAGATTGCATGGAGTGCCGGTCTCCATTATTTCAGACAGAGATCCTTGATTTACGTCTTGATTCTAGAACAAATTGAAAGAAGCTCGGGGTACACAGTTACATTTCATGATTGCATTCCATCCTCAGACTGATGGACAATTTGAACGTCTAATACAAATTTTAGAAGATATGCTTCGGTGTTGTGTGCTAGAGTTTGAAGGTAACTGGGAAAAATATCTGCCTTTAGTCGAATTTGCTTATAGTAACAGTTATCAGTCTAGCATTAAAATGGCACTGTATAAGGTTCTGTATGGTCGTAAATGTAGAACTTCATTATATTGGATAGAGCTTAGTAAGAAAACTCGGAGTTGATTTAATCTGGGAAACTGAAGAAAAGATGAAGGTGATTCAGGATAGTTTGAAAGCAACCTCTGATTGTTAAAAGCCTTATACCGATCTTAAACGAAAAGAAATAGAATTTTAGGTCGGCCACAAGGTATTCTTAAAAGTATCACCTTGCAAGAAAGTTCTCCGGTTTGGCCGAAAAGGAAAATTGAGTCTACGATTTATCGGGCCATATGATATTATTGAAAGAATCAGACCTGTTGCACATCGGTTAGCATTACCACCAGAACTTGACAGAATTCATAATGTTCTTCATCTGTCTATGTTGTGACGGTATTGGTTAGATCCTTCACGTATTATTTCTCCGGCGGAAGTTGAGATTCAGCCTGGCATTGCATACAATGAGGAACCAATCAAAATCATGGCACATGAGACAAAAAAGTTGAGAAATAAAAAGGTAGCTTTGGTAAAGATTATTTGGCAGCGACATGGAATAGAAGAAGCTACCGGGAACCAGAGGATACTATGAGAAAGCAATATCCAAATATCCTTAGTAATAAGATTTTTGAAGAAAAAAATTGTAACATCCCTAACCTGTATCCGTCACCGTAATAGGGTTTTGGAGCATTACCAGACTTATCAATAAAACAAACATACAATTCTTATATTCAAACAAACATCATTCAAATACAATCATATAGTCCCTATTACGAGCCCTTGAGGCTGAAAATAATCATTAGAAGTGGTTCGAGACTAAACCGTGAACTCAGAGAAGTATTAGGAAAACATAGAAAATTTTCAATGAACAGGGGAGACATGCCCGTGTGGCTCGACCGTGTGTCTCACACAGCCAAAGACACTGTAACACCCCATACTCGTATTCAACGCCAGAACAGAATACGAGGCATTACCGGACATAAAGACAAGAAAACATACATTTCTGAGTCATAAATTTCCATTCAAATTTAAAACTTTTCATACACATTCATATCGTCCCTAAAACAAGCCTACGAGGCTCAATACATGCTTTGGAAGTGGTTTGGGACTAAACCGAAAACTTTAGAAAATATTAAAAAACTTAGAAAATTTTTCATGTTACAGGGCTCATAAGCCCGTGTAGTCCAAAGGACACGCCCGTGTGACCCTTGGACACGCCCGTGCTATAGGACGTGTTCAAAATAGGTAGCTCTCTGACTTGTGCCACACAACCGTGCCACACGCTCGTGTGGTTGATTTAATTTTCATAATTTTTCAGAAAATAGGTGCAAACTTCACATGGCCGAGACACTGCCCATGTCTCTACCCGTGTGCTATATTTTGGACATTCTGTTTTCAAAATTATGGTGCAGGGGACACACGGCTGGAACACATGCCCATGGGGCAGACCGTGTGTCACACACGGCCTAGACACACGCCCATGTGTCTACTCGTGTAGACAAAAATAAGGCTATTTACCAAGCCATTTTGCACCCTTACTTGTACATACATACACAACATCATATAGCGACAATCCAAGCATTTATATACAACCAAATTAGCCACAATCAAGACATCAACACATCATTCACATGCTACCATCTATCATACGTAAACATCACATGCTTATCATCTCAAATCATGTAAACTCCCACATCTATGGAAGGCATCATCATATAAATTGTTCATGCCAATTGTAGTCAATTTTCAATGGCCTTATACAAAATGAACTTTCAACCAATATAAGCCAACACATTTGGCCAAATCAATTATGACACATAACAAAATGACCAAGTCCCTTATACATGCCATAACTCAAAATGTTAAAATCATTGGTACCAAAATAATAGTTGATAGTGTGAAAGGATCTCCGACGATCTCCAATCTCGAGCTAGCTTGATGACACTATAAGACAAGGGAAGGAAAGGTGGGTAAGCTATATAGCTTAGTAAGTTCATATGAAATTAACAAAAAACATTAACATGCATTTGTCATATGAATCACATAACATATATCAAACATAATGTCACTAAAACTTCATGAACATAACATACTCAATCACATTCTTACCAACAATTTGTCATATAATGAATTCATTTCCTTTGAGTTTATCGTACATACCTGTACCAACTCATAACCTAATCACATACTTTCTCATCTTTGACATACTCATCTAATTTCCCGTTGAACCATTTGGTATACTAAAGGATACTCGGGAATCTCGTACACATAGTACCATACTACTGCCATATCCTAGATATGGTCTTATATGTAGTCGCGTATCGATGCCAATAGCCCAGCTATGGTGTTACACGAAGTCTCATATCGATGCCATATCCCAGATATGGTCTTACACGAAGTCTCATATTACTGTCATAGATATGGTCTTACACGTAATCTTAGTAACCCTAGTGTCATGACATTCGTAACCTATCTATTCCTAATGTTCAACCGAGATTTCTTTCTTGTCGAAACTTTGTCGAATATGCTCATAGAATCAATCATACATTTCACGCAATATCAAAACATTAAAGTACCAATATAACATTGCATTATTTACATAGGAACTTACCCCGGTACCAAAAATAGTAGGATTTGACCTAATCGTCAAATACTTTGTTTTTCCCCCGGTCTAGGTTTGTACCTCGTTTTTCTTGATCTATAATAACAAATTTAACTCATTCAATCATCACATTATTCAATTCAGCCTAAATATCTTATTATGGCAAAAATTACATTTTGCCTCTTACTTTTGACATTTTATATTTTAGTCCCTAGGCTCATAAAATGAAATATGTTCAATTTCTTTAATACACAAGCTTAGATGAACTATTTTTATGCTCATGTCAGCCTACATTTTTCATTAAATCCCACTTTTACAACATATTTTATAACTTTTACAAATAGGTCCTTTTTGACATTTTTACCGAAAATCACTTAGTAAAAGTTGTTTATCCAACATCAAGTTTGCATAATCTACCATTAAACACCGAAATACACAAATATCTAATATGGTTCAAACCCTAGACCTTAATCATACTTCAAATTAGAAATAGAAATAGGTAGATCGAGCTACATGGATCTTAAAAACATAAAAATCATCAAAAACGGGGCTAGAACGGACTTATACTCGAGCTTGGAAGCTTGAAATACCCTAGCTATGTCTTCCTCTTGTAAATTTCGGCCAAGGGGTAGAAGATGAGCAAAAATTGGCTTTTAATTTGATTTTTAATCCATTTAATTACCAAATGACCAAAATACCCCTAACTTAAAACATAAAAATTCTCTTACTCCATGTCCATTTTTGTCCACTAACTTAACAAATGGTCTAATTACCATATAGGGACCTTCAATTTAAAATCTTATAGCAATTGGACACCTTAAACATATAGAACTCAAATTTTTCACTTTTTGCAATTTAGTCCTTTTATCTAAATTGAGTGCCCAAACTTTAAAATTTTCGAACGAAATTTTTGCGAAATCATTTCGTAAAATTGTAGACCAAAGAAATAAAATAAAAAATTTTTACTGCGTCAGATTTGTGGCCCCGAAAACACAATTCTGACTAGACCCAAAATCGGGTTATTACAGATACGCCCGTGTCATAGGCCGTGTGGACATTCGAAATGGGATCACATGGCCATGTCCCAGCCAGTGTCCTACCTGTGTAACTCCCTGACTTGGGTCACACAGCCAACCACAAGCCCGTGTACCCTTCAAAATGGCCTCACATGCCCGTGTGCTAGGCCGTGTGCTAGGCTGTGCGAAAACTGTAGGGTATACTAATTTATGCCACATGGCCAAGTCACACGCCCGTGTGCTAGGCCGTGTGGAGGTACTGACTTGGTTTTTAAATAAACATCAAGGGACATACGGTCATCACCTAACCGCCTGTCACACACGCCTAAGACACATGCTTGTGTCTCTTCCCGTGTGGACAAAAATAGGCTATTTTCCAAGCCATCTTTCTCACCCAATCTTGCATTCACCTGCACAAACCAAATTGCATATGACCATAACTTCAATAGGCTTTTAAACCCATCTAAACCAAGTTCTATTCAAACTATATCAATACCAACAACCATAAGGCACACAAGTATCATAATTAGCCATCCAATTTGATACCAATTTCACATCTAAAGATCACCTAAATGATCACTTTCATCTATGCATTATTTGCCTAATACTTAGCATGCTAATACAATCTCAATTTCAACCATTTTATACCATAAATACCAATTCTCAACAAGGCATTCACATATCAATTTATAAACCACATATCAAAAGGCCATTTACTCATACATAAATAAACTACCAAAACAAGCCAAATCACATGGCTATACACATAACCAAAACATACATCATTTACAAGCCAAGCCAATTGGCTATATACATTACAAACATAAAGATCATATTAACCACAACTCCTATACATGCCATATAACCAAATACACAAGTTCAAAAGTACCAAAATGACAGCTGGATAGTATGATGAGATATCCGACAACTTCCAAATTCGAGCGAGCTTTGAAATCCCTATGAAACACGGAAAAGTAAATAGAGAAAGCTATAAAGCTTAGTACAGTTATCTATCATAAAACTTGATTTATAACTTACCAAATCGTATGATTAATAAATATAACTTACCATTCATTTACAAATTGAGTTATCTATCATAAAACACTACAATTTAACTTAATCACAAGGCTAATATGTGTTCATCCACATAATAGATCATGTACTCACAAACTTCATAGTTTCAATGTTTATACAATTTATGTACATACCTGCACTGATACGTATCAATCTCTTACCCTTTCATATCTTCAATATACCCATTGAACCATTTTGGAATAATATCAAATACTCGAGAATCTCGTACCCTAAGGACCAATACATGGTCGAAACCATCTCAATCTCATATCTCATATGTAAATGCTCATCTCGAGCTATCACTGGGTCTGCTCACATAAGCTGACGGTCAAAACATAGCTACACGGTGTTGCTCACACAAGCTGACGAGAATCCGCAAAACATGCCGAAAAACTCAGCCACCAGTAGAACGTACAGACCAACACCCAAAACACACTAACCCGTAATGACATGTCATTTGTATCCTATCTATTCCTAAGGTTCAACCGGGATTTCACATGGCTGAATCTTCGTCGAACATTTTCATAAGGTCATATTCATCAATAATACAATTATAAAGCATTTAAAACCCAATTACATTAATGCTTATTAACATATGAACTTACCTCAGATTTATACGGAAAGAAACGAGCTATCAATCCACTATTTTGTTTTTTCCCCAATCTAAATCCGAACTTTGATTTTCTTGATCTATATATAATCAAATTTAACTTATTTAATTATCATTTTATTCAATTTAATCCAAATTTCATATTATGGAAATTTTACACTTTTTTCCTTAAACCTTATACTTCTCTACAATTTAGTCCCTAGCTTATAAAAATGCAAATTCATGCAATTGAGTCCACATCCATGCTAGCCGAATTTCACCTATACTCATAGTAGCCCATATTTTTCATTATTTCACACATTTACCACACAATTTATCACATTTCTCAATTTAATCCCTAATTGATAATTTTATCAAAAATCACTTAACAAATGTTGTTTATCTAACAACAACCATCCATTTTCTATCATCAAACATCAAAAAACATGCATATTCATCAATGGTGAAACCTTAGATTTTTAACAGTTTAACAAATTAGTCACTGGGCTAGCTAGATTAAGTTACAACGACTCAAAAAACATAAAAATTATTAAAAACTGAGTCAAAAATCACTTACATGCACACACCAAGGTTGGCCAAATGTTCAAACCCTAAGATGGTGGTGTTTTCTCCTTAGAAAATTTGCAAGAGGAAGAAGATGGACATAAATTTTGATTTTGTTTTACTTGTTTTAGTTTTTATTTACTAATTTACTAATATAACCTTAATTAATCATACTAATGGTGTCCATAAATGTCCATTACTATTACTAATGGTTTAATTACCATTTAAGGCCATACATATTCAAAATCCATAGCAATTTGATACCTTTTTCTTATAGAACTAAAAATTTTCACCTTATGTAATTTAGTCCTTTTTAACAAATTGAGCATGCAAACGATAAAATTTCTTAACGAAATTTTCATAGAATCATATCATCATGCTGTAGACCTAAAAATAATAATAAAATAAATATTTTGACATCAGATTTGTGGTCCCAAAACTACTATTCCAATTTTACTAAAAACGGCCTGTTACAAAAATTCTTAAAGGGGGAGAGTTGTAACAGCCCATTTTCAGTGAAATCAGAACAGTTGCTCCGGGACCACAAATCCGAGCCAGAAAGAAAATTTATTTGAATATTGTTGCATGGTCTATATTATGATAGGAATGTTATCTAAAAATTCTGATAAGAAAATTTTACCGATTATGTGTTTAATTATGGAAAGGACCAAATTGCATAGAATGCAAAAGTTGAGTTCTAGTAGCTATAAGTATCAAATAGCTACGGAATTCAAAACTTGAGGTCTTTATATGGTAATTAGACCATTAAAGAAAAGTTAGTAGATATTTTTGATTAATCATCCATGGAAAAATTAGAAAAGGACAATGACTAAATTGGAAACTAAAATAATTAAACGATGACAATAGAAAAATATCATCATTTTATATCATCTTCCCCAAATTAAGACATGGAAATCCTAGAAAAGAGAAAAGTGTTCAAGCAAGCTTTCTTGGCTTAATTGGGTAAGTATTCTTGTCCCGTTTTTAGTAATTTTTTATATTTTTGAGATCTGGATAGCCTAATCTATCTATTTTGGGGATTAATTTGAAAAGTTATCAAAGTAAAAAAGTTTTTCCATGGATGTAAATGCTAAAATTTTGAAATTTATGGTAAAAAATGAAAGGTTGTTGGTAGATAAAGAACTTTTACAAAGTGAATTTTGATAAAATTATGATTTAAGGATTAAATTGTAAAGATGTAAAAGTTAGGGAAAAATTTTGAATTTTGTGAAATATATGTGTTGGAAATGTTTATGAAAATTTCGGTTGGGCTTGGAATAAGGATTAAATTGCATGAAATTCTTTTTCCGAGTCTAGGGACGGCATTGTCATTTATAAAAAGTATAGGGACAAAATGGTAATATTGCCTAGGGTGTGAATTGAATGTAAATAAGTATAAAATGGATTAAATTGATGTTAAATTCATTTATATAGATCCGAAAAGGTCAAATAAAGAGTGATATCGAGGAAAAGAAAATGTGCCGGATTAGTAGTCTTTTAAATACGAACAAATGTTGAGGTAAGTTCGTGTAACTTAAGTTTGTATATTTATATGTTTGATTTGAATGTTATACTTATGAGAATTGTATAAATGATTAATGTATGATAACAATCATATGCCTGAAATTTCTCGATAAATAATAAATTCCGTTTGAATAATGAAATGCGATGGATACATCATTTTTCCGTACTGATTATAGACTTGCATATGTTGCGGACATTATAGCCCAGACGAGCAATCCTATTATAATCCCTTTTGAGCGTCCTGTTATATAGTTCTTGTGAGCATCTTGATTGGTAGTGATTGTAACATCCTGAAATTTAGAATTTTATGTTTTGCATTATACCTTGCGATGGGCTAGTTAAAAATGATTAATTGTGTATGTTTAAGGGTCCTAAGAAGGCTTGGGGTTAAGTTGGGCCTTAGAAATTTTTTTGTGTTTAAACACTTTAAGGAGAGAAGGTAAGTGGCATCAATGCTTAAGGAAATAAGAGTGTATTTTGCTAGCACAAGTGGAGCACATGGTGGAGTGGTGTGGCGTCAAGTAGAGAGCATAGAGGGAAAGGGTTCGAATCCCACCTTTTGCAAAAATTTTTGGATTATTTTGTGCTTCTTTTCCAAAGTGTCAGCTAAGGCTTTAATAAATAAAGGAAGACTCTTTAATTAGGGAAAGAAGACTAAGGAATATGGTAAGGAGGAAAGCAAGGGAAAAACAAGGAAACAAATGAAGGGAAAAGGTAAGGGAGGGGAACATGTTAGCTGATTTTGTGGAAGCTGTTTTGGAAAGAATATTTTTTGGTCAACCATCATCTTTTGGGTGTTATGGGCACACGGTTTTGTTGGGAGAAAAGAGGAGCCGAATTTTCCTAGCCTATTTGCAAGTTTGTGCATGAAAGGCTTATTTTCTCTTTTGAACATTTTTGGTTCTCTTTTCCAACCTTCCTCCTTTGTTGCGAAACACCCAACTCATTTTGTCCAATTCATTTTTGCTCATTTTCCCTTTGTTAGCTGAAACTATATAGCCATTTTGTCCAATTCATTTTTGCTCATTTTCCCTTTGTTAGCCGAAACCATCTAGCACTCTTTTTCCTGTCTCTCCTTTTCTTTTTCACCATTGTTTCAACCCTCCTCTCTTCTTCTTTAATCAATATTTTGAAGGCTAACACCTTACCTCTTCACTTTTGTTTCCTCTTTCCTGTTGGCACTCTCTTCTTTAATCGAATCGGTAAGTAGTTTCTTTCTTCTCTTTTTATTTTCTTTTTCTCCCTAACCGAATGTGTGTCTATTATCATTCGATTATTTCACTTTGTTCTAAACCAAAATATCGCTCCCTCCTAATCCCTCATATCTTGATCATCTTCTTGTTGTAGTATTATAGTGGAAAGCCGATTCTCATATCCTTGTCTCATCCGTAGCCATAAGTCAATTGGTAAAAATCAGATTCATCATCGTTAAGGTAAAGAGTTTCGTTATGGTTTATTTCAATATTTTTCATTATTCAATTATTTCGTTAAAACGGATCGATAGATTTGACTAATCGGGTATTATAGGCACTAAACCACTCGTTTTTCTCTACTCGTTGATCCTTCGGAAGTAGTGGTAAGCCGAAACCTCTCCTTAGATAAATACGTTCACTCATCATAGTATTTTTCTAACCGAGACTTTTTCAATGGAGGCAAGTGGTAAGGATTTGAAAGGAAAAGCGATAGGAGGAGACAAAAGGAGTGGATTTGCAATTCCTACTCCTAAGTTCAAGCGTAGGGCGGTATCGGTAGTTCGGGATATCCCACCGGGTTATGGACCTTCATCCGGTGAGAATAGACAAATCATGGTTGTTCACGATACTAAGGGTAAGCTTTGTTGGATCGTTGATTTAAATTTGGATTAAAGAAAATCTCTTTTTAGTTAATCGAGTGTTATGGTGTCATAGGTCCTGACGATCAAGAAGGTTTAATTCTTACCGTAATCAGGTGTGTAATCTCACACCGAAATCCCGTAGATTCATGATTCGATATCATGTTGGAAAATAGATCGTTATTATTTACAAGGCTTAAAATCATAATATGGCATAAATCGAGTAATTTGCTTAAATTACATTATTTCTAAAGATCTGTCAAAATCAGTATTAAAATTGTTAAATTATGAAAATGCCCCTATTGGCCGATTTACCAAAAATGCCCCTATGGGCCAATTTACCAAAATGCCCCTAATGGGCCGATTTGTTAGAATGCCTTAGTGGGCCGAATTACAAAGCTCTATAATGGGCCGATTCTCCGTAATAAATTACTGGATTAATGGTTGATTATATATGTGGATATTTTCCTATGTATGTTGCATTTTACATATTGCATGGGATGGGAATAATTGTATGGAGAGCAGTGTAGCCTGGTGGCATAGCCACAATTTGTTCAATATTATGCTTACTTATAAATCCGGTGGCATGGCCACAATAATATATAATATAGCAGCTCGACTGCAAATTGGTGTGAGCGGCGAGGTGGGTTGACTTGATCCCCACAGGTGTGATTGGCTGGTCGGGCGTGTGATGGATGGATGGGTTGGGTTGCATACATTTATTTCATTTTAATATGGATTATATTAATGGGCTTCGGCCCAAGATGATGCTATGTGGGTTCAGGCCCAGTGGATGACGGTAAGGGGATTATACACTGAGTTCTAGTAACTCACCCCTTTTTTTTTAATCCTTGCAGGTAAAGCTCAGTGATGTGGACTTGGGCCATGGATGACTCGGTGGAGGCCATACTTTAGAAATGGTGTTTTCGAACTTTAGTAAATTTCTTTTCTGTTTCATTTCATTACTTTTACTATTTTGGGTTTAAGCTGTAATAAGGCCTTTGGATTTTAAATTTGGATTTTATGTTTGACATTTATTTTCTTTAATGGTTTGATTTAAACGGGGATTTTTTGGAAAATCATAAACAACGTTTTTTCATAAAATTTATCAACAAATGGATTTCATAACAAATACGTACTAATAATTTAATTTGGACTTTCCTTCAAAATATCAACATTATTTTCAAAAAAATTACGGTTTTAAAGTATCACTAATTCAATTATCAATTCTTCAATCAACCTTTCAAGATTAGTAGTATTTTTATCAAATATTTCTAAACAAATTTGTTTTCTTAAACTAAATTCTAATATTTAGTAAGAATCACAAG
Organism: Gossypium bickii; assembly: GCA_025503065.1. Lineage (NCBI taxonomy): Eukaryota > Viridiplantae > Streptophyta > Magnoliopsida > Malvales > Malvaceae > Gossypium > Gossypium bickii. The sequence continues at coordinate 81,544,628 of CP106713.1, read as the reverse complement.
TTCTTTGCTCGTTTTCTTCATGTGACAAACCAGATCTGGTCATAACGAATGGGCCGGGTTTGGGGTGTTTCAGTGGTCCTGCATGTGTTGTGCACAACCGCAGCTTTTTGTGAATGTCCTGTTACATGATTCGATTGGTTGTGGTCCAGCATTTCTTGCAGACACAAACGCAGCTCTACGTGAGCATCCTGATATAGGCTCTTATGAGCTTCCTGACATAGCTTGCTTGAACTCCTTATTAAATGGCAATTCGGTGCTCCCTGATAATAACTCTTTGGAGTTACCTGTTAAGCTCTATGTGCTCCTTGATTAAAACTTTTATGCGTTTCCTAATTAGCCTGGATAAGCGTCGTGTTACATGGCTCATTTGAGCATCCTGATATATGGCTCGAGAGTGTGCTTCCTGATTATGTGCCCTTATGGGGACCCTTGAACATGAATTGACGGATCATTGATTTATATACCTTGTCTATACTATTTGAGTATCCATTGATATTTCAATAATTCAATGGATAAAACTCCTAACATGAGAAATTATGATATTAAAATAATTATGTTTCGAATACTTCTGAAATGCTCGAAAGTTTGTAGTATGATGAGTTTATCCATGTATATTTGATGTATATGTGAAATATGTGACTAACTTGCTTAATTGAGTGCATGTGATTAAGCAAATTTGCCAATTTGTTGGGAAACATGTTATTGTTATGATTATTTACATGAATATGATTGGTAAGTTTAATTCCATTAATACTCCATAACCCTGTTCTGGCGACGAATACAGGTTAGGGGTGGTACAGTGTGACTTAGCCCTGTGCGACACACGGACTAGCGACACGACCGTGTGTCCCCTAAAGATCCCTTTGCATGCAAGTCAGTTAGTAGCTTGGCACACGGGCGTATGACACGACCGTGTGACCCCACTCAGAGAGTTACACAGGTGAGGACATTGGTGAAGACACGGGCTGGTACACAGCCGTGTGTCCCTAGTTCGAAGGTTACACGACTTGAGACATGGGCATGTGTCTCAACCGTGTGAGGCACACAGGTGTGTGACCCCTGTGTTCCAAAAATTGTAACTTTTTCATAAACTTCCCAAACAATTTCAAATTGGTCCCGAATTGTTTCTAAGGTATTTCTAAGGCCTTAAAGGCTTGATTTAGGGATGATATGTATGTGAATGGTTGTTTTATATTATGTTTATAATAATGTATGAAATGTATGTTTATAATCCTGCGACGGATATGGGTTAGAGATGCTACAGTAGGGGGATGAAGGTTATGCAGCCAGAAGATTAATTCATAACAATTTCATTAATACAATGACATATTAAGCCAAAAGAACATTTTTTACCTTATTTTCAAACATTTGCGAAACTACTGTAACAGCCCGGTTTTGGGGCTAGTCAGAATAGTGGTTTCGAGACCGCTAATCCAAGGTTGAAGAAAATTATTTTGATATTATTTTATGTGTTATAGCATGTTTATAAGGATGTAAGAAAAGTTTGTTGCTTTAATTTTAGCAATTGTATACTTAATTATGAAAAAAAACTAAATCGCAGAAAGTGTGAAAGTTCTATTGTACAAGGTAGAGGTGTCTAATAGCCATAGAATGTTAAATTGGAGGTACTTAAAGTGAAATTAGGACATTAAGATGGTGTGGATGGCCATAGGAAACAAGGAGACAAGGGCATTAAATTTTGGTCAAAATTTGGTGAAATTAGGTGATAAAAAATGAATAAAATAAGCTAAATAGAAGAGATATCATCTCTTCACTATTCATACTTCTTCTCCACCAAAACTTGAAGAAAATTAGAGGATTTTGGAGTCCAAGCTTTCAGCCAAGCTTCTCTCTTATAAGTAAGTGATTTTAGGGGTCTTTCTTGATAATTTTTGTACTTTTGGAAACCCTAAAGCTTAAGCTAGCTAATGAGGGGACTAATTTGCAAGATAGTTGAAAGTTTAGGGACTTGCAATGAGAGTTTTTGTGTTGTTTGCTAATTTTTTATGGAAGAAAATGAATGGTAGTGAGCTAAGGAACAACTTTTGTGAAAGGTGTTACCATGAAAACACCTAAAATGGACTTAGTTGTAAAAGCTGTAATTTAGTAATAAATGCATGAAATAATTAGTTTTGTAAGTTCTTCTAAGAGAAATAAATGTTCAGCTAGGCTTGGTTAATGAGAAAATATGATGAAAAACGATTTACGAGCCTAGGGGCAAAATAGTAATTTTTTCAAAGTATGAGGGCAAAATGGTAAATTCTGATGTATCATGAATTATAAAGTGATTAAATGAGTAAATTTTATTATTATAGATCAAGAAGAATGTGGAAACAAACTTGATCAGGGAACATGCAAGGTTACGGATTAAGTTATCGTTTAACACATTTTGCACCGAGGTAAGTTATGTGTAAATGATACATCTTTAATACATATATGGTTACTTATTGGTGTATTGTATGAATGAGACCAATTATGATTGAAATTGGTAGATGGTGAGTAGTTCTCGTATGAACCTCGGAATAGATATGTAGGCGCGGAAAAATATTCGTAATAATTAATTGGTGGACTGTTTACGATACCACTGTAATCATCCTTTTTGATGGGTTGTGCACGATGCCACTTTATTACTTATTCACGATGGGCTGTGTGCAATACCATCGTTTATATTATCATTTGTTGGGCTATGTGCGAAACCACCTTAATTACTCTTGTTGGTGGGCTATGTGCGATACTACCCTATTATTGATTAACGGTGGGTTGTGTGCGAAGCCATCGGGTACATAGTATTATTCCGAGGGTTTCATCAAGAAATGGTATAAGTAAATGTTTCATGTTGCTTTCTGGTGATGAGTGCAGGGAATGTGTACAAGTAATTGTGAGCAATATAATTATTATGTGATTAGAATATGGCAAGAGATGAGATGAGTAAGCATGATTATGGAAATGTGAATTATTCTTGCTTAGTATGTGATGTTATTGATTAATTAGCATATGTGATGATGCTTATTGTTTACATGTAAACTTACTAAGCTTAAAGCTTACTCCTTTTCTTTTTCCCTTGTTTTATAGTGTCAAAAAGCCGGTTCGAGATACGAAGATAATTTGAAGATCATCCACACTATCAGCTCATCTCGATATATCTAGACTTAGCATTTTGTGTATGTCATGTATAGGGGCTAGGCTTAGTGTTATGTCTTGATATTTTGGCCAAGTATGTTGTCTTCTTAAAATAAGAACCTTTGTAAATAGCCATAGTTGATGGCTTATTGTTATTAATATATGAAAAGATGAGGTTATTCATGAATATGTATGATACATGATTAAGTTTCTTGGTGAATGGTTGAATGTGATTGATGTTGTATGAGTTAGGGTGAGAAAGGCAAATAGCCTTGTTCCTGTCTACACGGGTAGGCACACGGGTGTGTGTCTAAGCTGTATGTGACGCACGGTCAGTCCCATGGGTATGTGACCAGGTCGTGTGTCCCTTGCATGTTACTCTTGCAATTCAATGTCAACCACGGCCTAGATACACGGGCGTGTGCCTAGGCCGTGTGCCCCTTATTTGGTTGATGACATCACAAACAGAATACCCAGGTTTTCACACACGGGTGAGGACATGAGCGTGTCTAAGCTGTGTGGAGGACATGGGCCAAGGACATGAGCATGTGTTCGGTCGTGTGAAAACCCCTGTAGATTCAAATTGAGAAATAAATTCCACACAGGCTATGGACATGGGCGTGCGTTACCACACAGTCTGCCCACACGGGCGTGTCCTGTAACACCCCAAAATTGGGCTTAGGAGAATTAGGCTTATTGGGCCCCGAGTGTAGAAGTAATTTAAATTTTTTGAGAATATGAGAATGGTGTTATTTCAAGTTGGGCTTGTTAGGACGGTGATTTTGGAAGGTTACGGGGTTTCTATGAAGTCCTGGGTTCAAGTTAGGCCATATGAAAATTTTTGGTTTTTGGCTCTTTAAGGGAGAGGGCTAGCAAAAGCTAAACTTAAGGAAAATTGTTGGTGTTTTGCTAACACAAAAGGATTTGTGGTCAAGTGGCAAATGGTGCAACATGGGAGACAAGGAAGTGACGCTACAGGGAGGCAAGGGATCCAAGGTTCTAGTTTTGGTACTTGCTTTTCTTTTGGATTATCTTCTTTTAAAGGGAATTGGACTTTAGCTGTAGGCTTAACTTTTGTTGTGCATATTGTAAGACATAAATGGCCACATGGTGGAGTGGTGGTGGCGTCAGCATGGAAGCAAGGGGGTGAGGTTTGAATCCCACAAACAGCATTGGGGAGTTTAATTTTTATGCTCAGGAAAGAGAAGTAGCTGAGTGAAGACCAAACTCTGCAGGAGAGAGAGAAGACTTGGTCAAAATGTTTGAATAAGTGATGGAGAGTGAATTGTGGAGCACATTGAGGAGAGAATCAAGGGATTTTAGAGTGTGGGTGTGGTTGGCCGAATGTGGGATGTGTGAGGGAGTTGTGTCTTGTGTGGGAGAATGTCAAAGGGGGATGGGAGTGTTTTGGTTAAGGGTCTTTTGCAAGGGAAAATTTGGTCATTTGGGGAGAGAGTAAAACCGAAACTCATTTAGAATTTTTTCTTTTCTTTTGCAATTTCGGTCATCTTGCTTCACTTTTTCTTTACCGAAAACAAAATACACCCTTATTCTTTTCTTCTCTTTTTCTCTTCAAAGTAAGTTCTTTACTTGTTGTTTGCCTGAGCAGTATTGGCCGGCTTCTTCTCCTAACCTTTTCTTGCTATAGCCAAATTGTGAGTTTCCTAGTTTTACTGATAGTGCCGAAATTCTTCTCTTCATTCCACTCATTCTTGACTTAATGTATGGGTTATTCTTTCTCTAATAATCTTTGTGTCTTTGTTCTGTTTCTCTCTTGTTCTCTCCTAATCCCATCTCTTCTGTGATCAAAGCCAATTTTTATCTGGAATCAACTGTCGAATCTCTTCTCATCTATTTCTCGTGTGGTGATACTCCTCTCTTCACGGTACTAAGTCAACATTTTGGGGTAGGCCGAATCATGTTTTTTTATTCTTTACTTATTTCTAACTCCTTCTTCTTCATAGTAATCGTTGTCTCTGAGGGCTGTGAGTGGTTAAACTTCTCTTCTTCAAATGGGCTACTGTTGCTGAATCTAAGGGTAGGTAATACTTGTCTTTATTAAATCTCTCCTATTAGATGCTAACACCCCCTTGAACGCCATCCAATGTAGGTAATCGGTTGCTCTAGCCAAGAGAGAGGCTAAGCCGAATCTTATCAGACTATAGAAGGAGACCTTTTTTAGTGGTAAGTGGTGATAGTGGTTATTTGAATTCAACTTAGATATGTTTTAGAGGGATGTTTAACAATTGTTTGGAATATACTGGATCATCGGTACGGGATTTCGGGAAATTCAGGCAATGCTAATATCAGGTGTGTAATCTCACACCCTCTTTGTATGAATGCATATGATCATTTGCGAATCGGCCATAACTGAGAAATTGAAAATCGGCATCTGTACCCACGCGAGTGTGCGGGCGCTCGTAGTGGTAGATCAGAAATTGAGTAATGACGGTAAGTCGCAGAAAGTGTCACGAGCACACTCACGAGGTTGGGGCCGTAGCAAGCCTAGTCGAGCTGAAACGGGCATAACGGGTGCAATGGGTGAAGTGGATGGAAAATAGTTAATTGATAGAACCAAATGCAAAATCTGCAAACCTGTAATCGAAACCATGCATTTTGGGCTACCCGAGCGTGTGGGCCCGTTTGGGCCTAAGATGGGTTTTAGGCCCAATAGTTCTGTAGAGACCTACAAAGGGTCTCGAGTTGTTCGAGGCAACAGTAGGCCTTTGGAAAGGCCGTTATATGCAAAATTAATAAAATACCCTTGGGTTGCGAAATTACTAAAATACCCCTGGGTTGCGAAATTGCCGAAATACCCTCAATAGGTAGAATGACCGTAGTACCTTTTTATTGTGGTTGAGTATCGTGTGCATGATTTTATTACACTTTTATATGTTGATATATTGTATGTTATCATATTGCATGGTGAGGGATAATGATTGAAGAGAAGTGTAGCCCGGTGGCTTTGCCACATATTGTTTTTGTGGCTATGCCACATATTGTTTTAGTGGCTATGCCACATATATATATGTATTTTAACTCCGGTGGCTCAGCCACAAATATTGTGATTAGCAGCTTGGCTGTATTAATGGTGCGATTGGCGGGGTGGGTTGACTCGATCCCCACAGGTGATGATTGGTTGGTACGGGGGTGTATGTGGTTGGATTGGGTTGGGTTGCATTACATTATCTGCACTTACATGATTATAGGGCTTAGGCCCAGTTTGATGTTTTATGGGCTCGGGCCTGGTCAGTGATGATTTAGGGGATTACACACTGAGTTCTTGTAACTCACCCTTTTCCTTTAACCTCGCAGGTAATCCCCAGCATTGAGGATTTGGAGCTGCAGTGGACTCTATGGTGGCCATACATCGTGAACTTAGTAATTTACATTTTGTTTTACTTTGAGATTTATTTTATTCTGGTTTAATGTTTTTTAATAAGGCCGCTAGTTTTATATTTCTTTTAAATTTTCGTTAATAACTGTTAAATGCATAAATACGGGATTTTCATAAAAAACATAAATAATCGTTTTCCAAAATATCACATTTTCGTAACGATTCAAGTTCAACTTTCATAACAAAAATAGTCTTTTCAAATGATAAGAACTTTATAAAAGGGACACTAAGTAAATCGGGCTTTTTACAAACAAACATCAAAACTCGGAGTTTTAAAAGAGACGCAACCTTTTTAACGAACGCTTAGCTTTTCAACTATCATTCGATGTGACATGCTAGATTCGACCATAACGTCTAGGCTAGGTTTGGGGTGTTACATGTCACATTTCACACGGGCGTGTGGCCCTATTAAGGCAAAATTTTCCTAAGTTTACAAAAGATCCTGGTTTGATTCCGAAGCCCTCCGTTTGCATGTGTAAGGCTTTGTAGGCCCATAATAAAAATGTTATGAATGTGAATGAAAGATTTTAAATTAGAATGTAATTTGATAACCCAAAGTTGTATGTTCAAGTGAGATAAGTCCGATAATGCCTCATACTCGGTTCTGGCATTGAATACGGGTAAGGGGTGTTACATTTAGTAGTATCAGAGCTATGGTTTAGTCGGTTCTTGGACTATCGTAGCGTGTGTAAGAGTCTAGCTATACATGCCATAAATGTATAATGATAGTGTGGTAACTTCTGACAATTCTAAACTTTGTTTTTATATAGTAAATGGATCTCGACCAAGTAGCTACTGATGACGCTGCTAGTAACGCACTAGCCCCTGCACAAGGGATCGCGCCTGTAGAGAGTAGACCCGAGACTATGGGTCAAGGAGAAGAGGCTTGGGAAGCCTTTCTCCAAATGATGATTAATTGGTACATAGAGTATGTACGAGCGAACCCTAATGCTCAACATCCACCACCCCCTCCTATACCCCAGCCAGTCCTTGTGGCTCCTCAAGGTATAGATTTGGTGAGAGTGACCAAACCCCAGGTAGATAAGATTCAGAAGCAATCGGCCGAGAAATTTAGAGCTAATATTGATGATGAACCCTGAGAGGGCGGAGTTCTAGTTTGAGAACTCAATGCGAGTATTCGATGAACTCTCCTGCATGCCTGAGGAGAGCTTGAAATGTACCGTGTCATTGCTGAAAGACTCGGCATATCTTTGGTGGAAAATATTGACGTTGGTGGTTCCAAGGGAGGGAGTAACGTGGGACTTCTTTTTAGAAGAGTTTCAAATGAAGTATATAAGTAAGAGATTGGTGGACCAGAAACGGAAAGAATTCCTTGAGTTAAAGGAGGGTAAAATGACTGTGGCTGAGTATGAGCGCGAGTTTGTTATACTCAGCAAGTATGCACAAGAGTGTGTGTCTATAGAAGATATCTTGTGCAAGAGGTTTGAAGATAGGCTGAATGAGGATATCAGACTTCTAGTTGGAATCTTGGAATTGAAAGAATTTGCGGTGTTGGTTGATAGGGCATGTAAGGCTGAGGAGCTGACTAAGGAAAAAAGAAAAGCCATGAGTGTAACAGCCTGATTTAGTGCCTAGTCAAAACAGTGGTGCGAGACCACAAATATGAAGTAGTAATATGAGTTTTTAAGGTATTTGAGATGGTTGCATGATATTATGAAAGTTTCATGAAGAAATTTTATGAAAATTTCTAGTAAAGCGTCCATTAGGACTAAATTGCAAAAGTTGCAAAATATAAGTTTCTAGAAGCTTTCTGTATTAAATAGCTTTAGAATATTAATTAGAGGTCCTTAAATAGCAATTTTCCCAAATTATAATTTTTGGACAAAAATGGACATGAGTTATTAAATGGGGAATTTTTAAAGAGAAGGGCATTTTGGTCATTTATCAATTAAATGATTAAAAAGGGAAAAAAGATGATAAAAATTCTTATTCATCTTCTTCCTTGTGCCGGAAATTGGAGAGACTCCATAGCTACGGTTCTTCAAATTTTCAAGCTTGCTAGTAAGTTCATTTTAGCCCCGTTTTTAATATTCTTCGTATTTTTGGAATCCTCGTATTATGAATTAGCTATTTTTAGCTATAAGATGAGCTAAGATTCATGTTCATAAATCTACCCATGTATGAGATGCTTGTAAAATGATATTTTATGGAAGATTATGAGAGTTTGATGTTAGATAAACATCTTTTTCTAAGTGAATTTCATGAAAAATGCTAGTAAGGACTAGTTTGTTAATATTATGAAATTTGTCATACATGGTAGAAATAGTGAGAATTTGTTATTGCTATAGTTGAGATAATGAATTAGCTAAACATGAAGTTTAAGAAAGTGGTATGAAAATTATTTTACGAGCCTAGGGGCAAAAGTGTAAATATGAGAAAGTTTAGGGGCAAAATAGTAATTTTTCCAAAGTATGAGTTAAGAGTGAATTTAGTCAATGTGAGTATATCTAAATTATTGTTATAGATAAAAAAAAACGAAGCCTGGATCGAAACTGAGGCAAGAACAAAGTCGAGGACTAAATTGTATATCTGCATACATTTTGTATATCGAGGTAAGTTTGTTTGATTTCCAAGCTTCATGAATATTTTCATTGAATTGCTTGTTATGTTGTTAAATATACATTACTTTCATGAGAATGTTCAATGGTATGCTATACAAAGAAATTAATGAGATTAAGCATGAGAAAGTCCCGATTGAAGTTGAATTACTTAGGATACTCGATCTACCACATGAGATAAGAAAGCCCGTACAAGACCAAGCCAAGGATACTCGATCTACCACATGAGATAAGAAAGTCCGTACAAGACCAAGCCAAGGCATGGCATCGACAATCAAGCAATGTTATCATGCAAGTCCAAGACAAGTCTTGGCATCGAAGAGTTATTATGAGATGAAGACCCATGTAAGCCCAAGCCAAGGCATGGCATTGGTGAGTCTCCAAGTAAATATGTCATGTAAGTCCAAGACAAGTCTTGTCATTGAAAAGCTATCATGAGATAGAGATCCCATGTAAGTCCAAGCCAAGGCATGGCATTGGTGAGTAACAAGAAAGATTTCATGTAAGTCCAAGCCAAGGCTTGGCATTGACCAGTTCATGAGTAAAGATACCAAATAAGAACATGTCAAGACATGGCAATGGTAAGTTCCCAAGGGAACACACAAGGAAGACTTTGAGTAAGTCCATGTCATAACATGGCATCAATACCAAGATGAGAGATCCCATGTAATACCCTATCGAGGATATGGCTTTGGCATTGAGTTATATGTGGGATGAGATTCAATATCCTCGGTTATTCATAGAAATTCATCGGGCAAATGACTAAAGCGTAAATGAGATAGCAAGAAAATTAAGTAAGCAAAGCTATTATCAAGTTGAAAATAAGTATTATTCATGTTATGAATGATGAATTAGAGATTATGATTATTATAGTAAAGTATGCTGATCTATGTGATCAAGTGATACAGGTATCTTGTCTACCTCACGAGCATGAGACTAGTAAGTGTCATGAGATATGTAAGAATCAGTAAGAGTAAGTAAGCTTAAACAGCTGAAATTATGATGCAATTGCTTATGCCAAAGGGTTTTTATTAAACAAACATATTGCTATGTGCATTATATGCAAACTTACTAAGCTAAATGCTTACTTCTTTTATCCTTTCTTTTCATGTAGTTCTGCCAAGCTAATCTCGTGGATCATCGTTATCGGAGCTCGAAGCACACTATCAATCGCTATTTTGGTATAGCAAATTTGTTTTTATTAAGTATGGCATGTATAGGAAACACTTCATTTTGAGTATATGTTTTAAGAAGAACTAAAGTATAGGCTATCAAGCTTATTATTCTTTGTATATGGCTAAGTGATAGTCCAAGATGGGCTAAGTATGTATGTCTATTGATATCAATAAAGGATATAGTATTGTTCATGAAAGATGTTGTAATCTGAGTTGTTGAATTGAATATGTGATTGATCTTAATTTTAGGGTGGCAATTGCCTTGGTAAATAGCCTTTAAGTGCCCACACGGATAGACACACGGGCTTGTGTCTAGGCCATGCGTCCCCTGCACCTTAGTACCTTAAGTTCGAATAGATTATGGGTTAATCCCACGGCCATTGTTTAGGCCGTGTGTGACACGGTTAGGACATCGGCGTGTGCCCCAGGCCGTGTGAATATAGTCAGTGTCGACCACAGTTGGAAGACACGGGCGTGTCAAGGCCGTGTGAATATAGTCAGTGTCGACCACTGTTGGAAGACATGGGCGTGTCTAAGGGGTACACGGGCGTGTCCCAGGCCACATGGGCGTGTGACCCCTGCTTTAAAGAAAAGTTTTCGATTAAGTTCCGAAAGTTTTTAGATACGTGCTTAAGGCCTCGTAGGTCCATGAAATGTATGATTAGACTAAGAAAGAGAAGGTTTTTATTCAGAACAAAATTTTACAGCCTGTAAGTGCATGTTTAAGAAAGTTCAGGCCTAGTGATATCTCATACCCAGTCTCAGCCTTGGACTCGAAGATAGGGTGTTACATTTAGTGGTATTAGAGCTACGGTTTAGTCAGTTCTAAGATTAACGTAGCCATAGCACGAGTCTAGATATACATGCTATACGTAAGAATGTTGTTATAATGATAGTGTGACGACTCCTGACGACTTCAATTATGTTTATACATATAGTAAATTGATCCCAAAAGAGCTGTGCTGGAGGAGAAGAGAATAGACCCACTACGGTGAGTCAAGGAGAATGAGAAGAGGCTAAAGAGGCCTTCCTCCATATAATGAACACATGGTATACGGAGTTTGTTCATACGAACCCGAATACACAACCCCCTCCACCCCCGCCTATTCCACAACCTATCCCTGCAGCCCCTCAAGTAGTAGAGGTGGTAAGAGGAGACAAACCTCCAGTTGATAGGGTCAGGAAACATGGGCAGAAGAATTCTAGGCTAAAAGAGATGATGACTCGGAAAAGGCCGAGTTCTAGTTAGAAAATACCAGCAGTGTATTTAATGAGTTGTCATGCACACCTGAGGAATGCATGAAGTGTATAGTCTCTCTTTTAAGAGATTCTGTCTATCAATGGTGGAACACCTTGGTATCGGTAGTACCAAGAGAGAAGATCACTTGGGAATTCTTTCAAGAAGAGTTCAAGAAAAAAGTACATCAGTCAAAGGTTTGTTGACCAAAAAAGGAAGGACTTCCTAGAATTGAAGCAAGGCAAGATGTCGGTGACGGATTATGAGTGTGAGTTTGTACGACTCAGCAAATACACTCGAGAATGTGTGTCCACTGAGGCCATCATGAGTAAAAGAATTGAAGAAGGGTTAAATGAGGACATCAGATTGATAGTTACTGTCTTAGAACTGAAGGAATTCATTGTTCTAGTAGAGAAGGCTTGTAAAGCTGAAGAACTAGTAAAGGAGAAGAGGAAATCTGAAATGGAGTCTCGTGACTCTAGAAAGAGACAGTGGAATAAGTCATTCCAATCCTGATCCAAGAAGTCAAGAGATTTCTCCACTCGATCGACCACTTCCACTGGGATTTCAAAGAAGGACAAGAGTAAGTAGTATTCGGGAAATAAAGCACAGACGACTTCAGTTGCTAGTGTGGGGAACATCTGATCGGATAGACCTGAGTGCCCACAGTGTGCCAGACGTCATCTTGGAGAATGTCAAGCGCATGAAAATGCATGTTTCAGATGTGGTTCTCAGGACCACTACATAAAGGATTGTCATAAGACGACAAAAGAAGAAAGAATTCAAAACTCGAGATCCGGGAGTATGGTCAGAGGAAGACCGCAGAGGAACCCAGAAAGTGGGGCAAGTGGGAGAGGTAACCCTAGAGAACAGGTTACGAGACTCGAGGTAGGGCGCGTGCGAGAACTTATGCCATTCGCGCTCGCGAAGAGGCATCTTCCCCTGATGTTATTACGGGTACCTTTTCTCTTCATGATATTAAAGGTATTGCTTTAATAGATCCCAGATCCACACACTCTTATATTTGCATGAAATTGGTATCCAGTATGAGTATGCCTATAGAGTCTACAGAATTTGTGATTAAAGTGTCTAATCCCTTAGGCAAAAGTGTTTTAGTTGATAAAGTATGTAAAGACTGTCCATTGATGATTAGAGGTCATTATTTTAAAGCAAATCTTATGTTGTTACCATTTCATGAGTTTGACCTCATTCTTGGTATGGATTAGTTGACTGCCCATGATGTGATAGTTAATTATGGGAAGAAGTACATTGAGATGAGATGTGAGAATGGGGACACTCTCCATGTGGAATCAGATGAACAAGGTAGATCGCCGGTAATGATTTCTCATATGATGGCACAGAGATGCATAAGAAAGGGGTATGAGGCATATCTGGCCTTTGTGATGAATGATAGAGAAACAGAGTTAAAGATTAAGTCAGTACCGATAGTATGTGAGTACTTGAATGTTTTTCCTGAGGAATGACTAGGACTACCTCCAGTTAGAGAAGTTGAGTTTAGTATTGAGCTAGCTCCTGGTACTGTACCGATATCTATTACTCCTTCCAGAATTGACAGATAAAGGCTTTGCAAGATCAAGTTGTTCACCATAGGGTGCTCCGGTTTTATTTGTGAAAAAAGAAAGATGGCACTATGAGATTGTGCATAGATTACCGCCAGCTTAATAAAGTGACTGTGAAGAACAAGTACCTATTGCCTAGGATCGATGATTTGTTCGATCAATTGAAAGGAGCCACCGTGTTCTCTAAAATAGACTTGAGATCAGGGTACTACTAGTTGAGAGTAAAGGATTCAGATGTTTCTAAGACCGCTTTTCGAACAAGGTATGGGCATTATGAATTTTTAGTCATGCCCTTTGGATTGACCAATGCTCCTGCAGTATTTATGGACCTAATGAACAGCATCTTTAGGCCATACCTAGACAAGTTTGTAGTCATTTTTATTGACGACATACTGATTTATTCTCGAGATCAGATCGAGCATGCTGAACACCTACGGACAGTTTTACAAATTTTACGAGAAAATCAGTTGTATGCCAAGTTCAATAAAAGTGAATTTTGGCTCAAGGAAGTAAGATTTCTGGGACATATTGTCTCGAGAGATGGAGTCCGAGTAGATCCAAGTAAGATTTCGGCCATAATGGAATGGAAGGCATCGAAGAATATCTATGAGATTAGAAGTTTCTTAGGCTTAGCCGGCTATTACAGACGATTCGTCAAGGGGTTTTCCATGATTGCAACCCCGATGATGAAGTTGTTACAGAAAAATGTGAAGTTTGAGTGGACAGAAAGGTGCCAACAAAGTTTCGAGAAATTGAAAGCATTGTTGACAGAAGCTCCAGTTTTAGTACAACCCGAGACAGGGAAAGAATTCGTAATTTACAGCGATGCATCTTTAAATGGGTTAGGCTGTGTGCTTATGTAAGTGGGAAAAGTGATTGCTTATGCCTCAAGACAGTTGAAGCCTCATGAGAAGAACTATCCGAAACACAATCTAGAGTTGGCTTCCATAGTCTTCGCATTGAAATTATGGAGACACCATCTATATGGTGAAAGATGTCGAATTTTCACTGATCACAAAAGTTTAAAGTACTTGATGACGCAAAAAGAGTTGAACTTAAGGTAACAGAGATGGTTAGAGTTATTATGAGTTGATCATTGACTACCATCTAGGAAAGGCGAATGTGGTCATCGATGCTTTAAACAGAAAGTCCCTATTTGCATTAAGGGTAATGAATTCGCGGATGACTTTATTCGATGATGGATCTATTCTAGCTAAGTTAAGAGCTAGACCAATATTCCTCTAAGAGATCTTAGAAGCTCAGAAAGAAGATAGTGAATTGTAAGCCAAGAGAGCTCAGTGCGAGTCAGATATTGAATCCTACTTTCGGATTAATTCCGATGGATGTTGGATGTTTAAAGATAGAGTTTGTGTACCAAGAAAGGAAGAGCTCATTCAGAGAATTTTGCATGAGGCACATAACAGATGTTTATCTGTACATCCGAGTAGTACTAAGATGTATAATGATTTGAAACAACAGTATTAGTGGCTGAAAATAAAGAAAGATATTTCATAGTTTGTTTCAAAGTGCATGATTTGTCAGCAAGTAAAGGCTGAACACCAAGTACCTTCGGGTTTACTTCAACCCATTTTGGTTCTCGAGTGGAAATGGGACCGTATCCCTACGGATTTTGTAACGGGTTTACCGTTGTCACTAAGCAAGAAAGATGCTATATGGGTTGTAGTTGATAAACACACGAAGTCAGCACATTTTATACCTGTACGAGTGGATTACTCACTCGACAAGCTAGGAAGCTTGTACATTTCAAAAATAGTAAGGCTTCATGGAGTTCCTTTGTCAATCATATCGGATAGAGATCCGAGATTCACATCCAGATTTTGGAAGAAGCTACAAGAGGTCCTGGGTAGAAAGTTGAGCTTTAGTACCACTTTTCATCCTTAAACCGACGATCAGTCGGAGAGGTTAATTCAAGTTCTCGAGGATATGCTCAGATGTTGTGTTATTGCTGGACTGAGATGGATTGCGTTATTGCGCTGTACTGATATGGTATTGGGCTAAGGCCCACACTGTTACTGTGTTGGGCTAAGACCCACACTATACTGTTATTGAATAGGGCTCAAGCCCAGACTGATACTGCATGTTGTATACTAGCTGACTGATAGGGGATTGCATACTGAGTTTTCGTATACTCACCCTTTCCTTTTACTGTACAGGTAATCCTTAGCCATAGGCGATTTGGTGCTGCGTGGGACTCGGAGGTGGCCACACAACTGCAGATGTTTTACACTTGCTTTTACTTAAATTTAAAGTTTATGTTGGGTTTGTTTAAATTTTTAATTGGGCTTGTTTACGTATTTTAAACTGCTAGTTTAGGAGAAGACGAATTTTCAAAATAATTACTGTTTACAAAGACATGAAATTTAAACATTAGAGTTTTCAAAAGCTTTCGCAATTTTAAATCAACCTATTACAACAATAGCAGATAATAAGGCAAACGTTTTGACTAGATGATTTGTTAAATAGCAATAAAGGGGTTTTAAATTTAGAAATGTGTTTCTACCAACAAGTCCAATTTTCGAAACACACTTCAATGTGACATGTCAGATTCGGCCAAAACGTCTAGGCTGGGTTTGGGGTGTTACAATTACATTAATGCTTATTAACATACAAACTTACCTCGAATTCATACGGAGAGAATCGAGCTATCAATCAACTATTTTGTTTTTCCCCCAATCTAATTCCGAATGTTGCTTTTCTTGATCTATATATAATCAAATTTAACTTCTTTAAATATCATTCTATTAAATTTAACCCAAAATTCATATTATGGAAAAAATTACTAGTTTGCCCCATAAACATTTAACTTATTTACAATTTAGTCTCTAGCTCATAATTCATGCAATTTAATACAATCCTACTATAGCCGAATATCATAAATGCTCTTAGCAAGCCCCACATTTCCTTTATTTCATAATTTGACCATGAATATTTTTCTATTTTTTAAATTTAATCCCTAATTGACAAATTCGTCAAGATTTCCTTTATTAATGTTGTTCAAGTATCATCAAGCATTCATTTTCATCCATCAAACATAAAAAACAACTAACATACATTCATGGTAAAACCCTAGACTTTTAACGATTTCACAAATTAGTCCTAGGCTAGCTAGATTAAGCTACAACGACTTCGAAAACATAGAAATCATTAAAAATCGAGCCAAATTGCACTTACATGCACAAGGAAAGTTGGTCGAACCTTTAAACCCTAAAAATGGCTTCTCTTCTTCTAATTTTCAGTTGAAGAACATAGAAAGATGAATACCATTTGTTGTTTAATTATTTTACTAACATGTATTTATTAATTTACTAAAATAACCTTAACATATAACCTTTATAATTTCATTTTAATGGTCATAAAAGTCCACTCATAATAAAAATGGTATAATTACCACATAAATCTCTTAACTATTTAATTTCATACCTATTAGATCCCTTTAGCTTATAGAACTCAAGTTTTGCACTTTCTACAATTTAGTCCTTTTATCGAATTTAGTATGCAAACGGTAAAATTTCTTAACGAAATCTTTATACTAGACTACTAACATGCTGTAGACATTACAATAATAATAAAATAAATATTTTGACCTCAGATTTGAGCTTCCAAAACCACTGTTCCGATTTCACTAAAAATGAGCTGTTACAACTCTCCCCCCTTAGGAATTTTTGTCCCCGAAAATCTTACCAAAAAATAGGTTAGAGTACTATCTTCTCATAGCTTCCTCAAGTTCCCACGTAGCTTTTTTGACCCATTACATTGCCAAAGAACTTTCACTAGAGCTACGCTTTTGTTTCTTAACTCTTTAATCTCTCGAGCTAAAATTCTGATCAGTTCTTTATTATACGACATGTCAGGTTGACTTTCAATCTCTGCCAGAGAGATTATGTGCGACTGGTCTGATCGGTACCGTCGTAACATAGATACATGAAATACATTATGGATTTTTTCTAATTCTGACAGTAAAGCTAGTCGATATGCCACTGGCCCTATCCTCTCGATAATCTCGTACAGCCCAATAAATCGTAGACTCAATTTTCGTTTGCGACCAAATCGAAGAATCTTCTTCCATGGGGATACTTTCAAAAACACTCTATCGCCGATTTGAAATTCAATATCTTTACGTTTCAAATCTGCATACGATTTATGTTGATCTGAAGCTACTTTCAAACTATCCCGAATTACTTTCACTTTCTCTTCGGTCTCTCTGATCAAATCAACCCCATGAATCTTTTTCTCACTAAGCTCGCTCCAATACAACGGAGCCATTTTTAAGCTTCATACGGTGCCATTTTTAAGCTCGACTGATAACTATTATTATACGCAAACTCAACCAACGGTAAATATTTTTCCCAGTTGCCTTTAAATTCTAAAACACAGCAACGACACATATCTTCGAGAATTTGAATCACTCTCTCGGATTGACCATCTGTTTGAGGATGGAATGCAATACTAAAGTTTTGCACTTTCTACAATTTAGTCATTTTATCGAATTTAGTATGCAAACGGTAAAATTTCTTAACGAAATCTTTATACTAGACTACTGAAATTTCTTGCAATTTCTTCCAAAATTGCGACATAAACCTTGAATCTCTATCTGAAATAATAGAAACTAGCACTCCGTGTAATTTGACAATCTCATAGATGTACAATTAAGCTAATCTATTAAGTGAAAAGTCTGTACATACTGGAATAAAATGTGCAGATTTCGTCAAACGATCAACAGCAACCCAAATAACATCTTTCTTTTTTAGAGATAGGGGTAACCCCGATACGAAATCCATCGTATCTCTATCTTACTTTCACTCAGGTATCATTACTGGCTGTAGTAGTCCCGAAGGCACTTGATGTTTGACTTTAACTTGTTGACAAACCAAACATCTCGATACAAATTCTGAAATGTCACGTTTCATACCTGACCACCAGTACATCTGTTTTAGATCACTGTACATCTTAGTACTCCCCGGATGAATAGATAAGCAACCACTGTGTGCTTTGTGTAAAATGTTTTGTATAAGTTTGGGATTATTTGGCACACAAACTCCACCATGGAACAGTAAATAATCATCAGATCCGATCTGATACTTGGAATTAGTAGTAAACTCACACTGTTCTCTTTTAGCTTGTAATTCATTATCACATTTTTTGAGCCTTGCAAATATGTTGAAGAAATACCAATTTAGTTTTTACTCAGCTAAAATTGAATCATTATTAGACAAGATTAACTGCGTGTTAAATCAATTTGCAAAGCAAACAAAGATTTTCTACTCAGAGCATCCGCGACTACATTCGCTTTCCCTGAACGATAATTAATCACTAACTCATAGTCCTTCAATAATTTGACCCATCTTCGTTGTCGCAAATTCAAATCTTTTTGAGGCATCATGTAACACACCTCACCCATATTCAACGCCGGAATAGGGTTAAGGAGTATCAAACTTATTACACAATTACACTTACATTTCACACACATTTATAAGTTCCAAATAATCATCATCCAACACCATGCATATCATCCATAGTATAAGCCTACGAGATCTAAAACATGCATTCGGGGTGGTTCAGGACTAAACCGATAAATTAGGAAAATTTTGAAGCACTTAGAAAAATTTTGCAAAATATAGGGGACACGCTCGTGTGGCTCGGCCGTGTGTCTCACACAGCCAAAGCCACGCTCATGTTACAGACTGTGTGAATGTTCAAAATGGGATCACATGGCCGTGTCTTAGCCTTTGTCCGACCCCGTGTAACTCTCTGACTTGGGTCACATGGCCAACACACACACCCGTGTGCCTAGCCCATATGCTCTTAAAATGGCCACACACGCCCGTGTGCCAAGCCATGTGCTAGGCTGTGCTAAACTTGTTGTAACACCCCAAACCCGATCAAAATGCTACGACCGAATCTGGCATGTCACAGGGAAAATGTTTTTAAAGAAAACAAGTTGTTGATTTAATTTTGTGAAGAAACGTTATTGAATCAAGTTGTCGTCTCTCATTTTATGAAAACTTTTGATTTTATGAAAAATCGAGTTGTTTGAGTAACGTTGCTAAAAACCGTTTCAAATTTAGTCTTAAAGAAAATTGAGTTAATTTGTTGTTACTACTGGTTTGCCGTTACCCGATGGTAAAGTTTTGGAAAAATCCCAAAAGTTCGTGAAAGTTTGGAAAACATTCATTAATAGATTTATTAGGCATGCCATCACTAACCTAAGCAAAGTTTAGTGATAATTAAAAGCAGATAAACAATCCCAAAAATTAAATCTAGTGGCCTTATTACAAAAAGCGAAAACCGAAATTTAAAGCAAAGTAAATTTGAAATAGTAGTTTAAACATAAACCTAAAATATTGCGCATGGCCACCTCGAGTGCATCGGCTCGCATCCGCGATTTATAAATCACTGCAATATGTAAAGGAAGGGGTGAGTCACCGAGAGACTCGGTGTATAAATCCCCATCCAGAAGATATTGATGCCCTTACACAATTTCATAAGAGAATATGTATGCTATGCAACCTAAAACCTAACCATCCAAAACTCCCGAGTTTACCCGTGTGGTACCAAACCCTTTGGTGGTCACTTTGGTGACCATAGTCACAAATAATATAAGTGTGGTGCCAAACCACTGGTGGTCAAAACCATTGGTGACCGAAGTCACAAATAATATGTGTGGGGCCAACCCACATTGTGGTCAAAACCACTAGTGCCAATCCCAGTATATCGATATGTGGGGCCAACCCAACTGTGGTACCAACCCATTGGGGACGAGTCACAAAGATAGATACATGTGGTACCAAACCACCGGTGGTCAAAACCATGAAACTTAGTCACAATATTATAGAAAGCGGGGCCAACCCAATCGTGTGGTCAAAACCATTTGGTGTGATCTAAAATCATACCTTCCCCCTCCTCTCATTACACCCGTGCAATATGACATAATAATTCGTGTATACAGTATGTTATGTATGTTAAACATATACCAAATATAAGTATAACATGAATTACCATCATAATCAGATAGACATAAAACAACATAATCACGCTAATCACCCTCTAAGGGTATAATCGTAATTTTACCTACTAAGGGCCTTTTCGTAGTTTACCCACCAAGGGCATTTTCGTAATTTACCCATTAACGGTATTTTCGTAATTTACCTTCTAAGGGTATTCCAGTAATTTACCCTTCCAAGGGTATATCAGTAATTTTGCACCTGCAATGGCCTTTCCCAAAGGCCCAAATGTCGCCCCGAGCAACTCGGTTACCATTTTCGGTCATACCGGACTATTGGGCCTAAAACCCAAATTTAGCCCATCCGAGCCCACACGCTCGTGTGGCCCACCTAACATAAATCTAGCCACGTATATGAGATCCACCTAGTATAGTTCACTATATACTATACCATCATACATTTTATTCAATTGGGCCCATGGGCCCATTGGGCCCACTTCGACCCATCGTGGCCCAAGCAGCCTCAACCCACAAGCGTGCGTTTCCACGCTCGTGTGGCTACTATTCCCGTGATCGGCACTTCGGCATTTGCCGCTCTACAACTAGAGTAGAGAGAGTTACACACCTGATAGGAGTCTGGTGTTAAACCGCACTGCCACCACTCCTGTGCCCAAACGCCCACCAAGGTATGTTAACTCTCCTCCTGAAATGCTTTTTATATAGCTAGCTCTTCATCTTCCTTTTTTGTATCTTTCCGATGTGGGATCCCTTCCTCAGTAGAGTTTAAATTTAACTGAAACTCTTGACGTCCAATCCGCAAAATAAATACTCCCTTGCTTCTCATGAGATTCGAACCCAGGCTCCCTTGCAACATAATCCATGCCGCTAACCACTTAGCCACAAGCTCCTCTTGTGTCTTAAACGATGCGCAACTAAATATAAATCTACAGCCAAATTCTAGGGTCCAAGCAAAAAGAAAACCAAAATGCAAGAGCCAAGACTTGAACCTTGGACCTCCTTCCTTCCTTGTGGCGTCACCCCTTGCTCCTCAAGTGGCGTCACTTTGCCACTACACCACACACTCCACTTGTGTCATTTTTCTCCACATTTTATTCTTAAGGCCTACCTGCCAACTTCCAGGGTTTTTTTCACCTAAAACCAAAATTTCCCTAAAGCCAAAGTTTGATCTCGGGACTTCATAGAAGCCCTCTAACCTTCCAAAATCACTTATCTATTAGGTCTAACTTGCATTTAAGCCGATCTATTGTTCTCCAAACATTTAAACGCTACCTAATCCTACTAGGCCCAATTTTAGGATGTTACAAATCTACCCTCCTTAAAGAAATTTCGTCCTCAAAATTTCCAACTAACTAATAGTCATACATCCTAACCTACCACACTACGCTCTTGCTGCGCACTCTAATATTAATAAAACTAATATACTTTTAACTAGAATTTAGAACTCGTACACGTACTCAAAACACCTAGCCATTAAAATAGACGAATATTTCATATGCAACCAACTCTGTAACACCCCAGACCTGGTTAACACACCACGACCGAACCTGGCATGTCATACAGAGAAAACGTTTCGAAGAAAACAAGTTGCCGGTTTAATTTCAGTGAAAAACTCTTTGTTTGCTTTGTGTTTGCAGAAATCAGGTGCATGTATAATTGAAATTGTTAAGTTGCTTTGAAATCCCGAAAATCCTTTTTTAAAAACCCATTTTCCATACATTACTTAAGAAAACGTTCAAGTCTAATGAAACCCGAATGAGTTAAACTTAGTTACTTTAAAACCGTTTGTACTGGAGCTTTGGAAAAACTTAGATTTGAAAATCATTTAAGTTAGCTTAATTATCATCTTACGTGTTTTGTTACCCGATGGTAAAGTTTAGAAGACCCATTGCGTAGTGTAATTTTGAAAACTTTGATTATCAGGTTATTTAAAACATGTTAAACAGTTTACTTAGCAACATTTGAAAATTTAAAGCAGATATAATAAAACCCGAAATAAAAATACTAGTGGCCTTATTACAAACCCATATAAAACCGAAATATAAAGTTAAAGTACCCAAGTAGAAAATCCATGTAAAACCAAAAACAAGTATCACATGGCCACCTCGAGTCCACCTGGCTCCTCATCCGCAATCTACGAATCACATGAAAAGATAAGGGAGAAGGTGAGTCACCAAGACTCAGTGCATAATCCCCCTCCCGAATATAGCAACATCCTTACACAAGTCATAACCAAGTAAACATATCATGCACCCAGACTTAGCCATCCACGACTCCTTTTTCTACCCTGTGTGGTACCAAACCACTGGTGGTGCCAAACCACTGGTGACCCAAAGTCACGAATAATCCATATGTGGGGCCAACCCACATTGTGATACCAAATCACTAGCGACAATCCCATTTTATTAAATGTGGGGCCACCCCACTGTGGTCTAAGCCACTGGGACGAGTCGCTATGAGGTGCCAAACCTCTGGTGACCCAAAGTCACGAAATCAACTGTGGTACCAAACCACTGGTAACCCAAAGTCACAGATATCAATCTTCCCCCTCCTCTCATATCACCCACAATAATGTCATGCACATACATATCATGCTATCATGCTTAATCATTAAACATACAGTGAAACATAGCATATGCGATTTCATCAAAATCAAATATCTTAAACTTATCAAACGGACTTACCCGAATCCTTGCTCATACCTATAAGGGTACCAAATTGAAATCTACATAGTTTCGGCTTTTAACATAGTTTAGGTTATTAACAAATTTATATAGATTATGAAGTGTGTAAGATACAAACCTGGTTACTAATACGATTACTGAATCCCAAAGATCTCGATCTAACGTACTAGATCCCCTTTTCCTACATTCGGCCAAAACAAGATCATTAACAAAGGCCATTCGGCTATACTAGCAAATCCCAGAAGGGTTAACGCACAACCATAATCCTTACCTTACTGCCTTTCGCGCTTAAATCAAATCCCGAAGCTCTCGATAACACGTCTTCCCTACAATCGGCCAAGACTAAACAAGATCACTAATAGCCTTCGGCTTTTCAAACAAATAAGAGGAAGATCGAACCAATATGCATCCTTACCACTGACTTACTGAGACCGATTGACAAAGAATAAAAAACCCCGATCCACTACTTCAAAAATGGAGAAGAAATCAATTCCAAAAATGGTTAGGAATCATGTCAACAAATGTCGAAATTCGGCTTTTATCCCATATGAGTCGACAGAGAAAAGAACATGAGTATAGAGGAGATTCGGTCATGACAGACTTACCTATTCCAAACCGATTAGAGACGAAATCAATGGAGATCTCTGCTTGATTGATATTCGGCCAATAGTTAGAATGAGAAGGGGAGAGTTTGAGAGATTTCGGCAATGGTGATGGATCTCAAGGTGATTCGACTATGGCTTGAGAAAAGAAATCAAAAGATTCGGCCAAGCAACTTTGATGCAAACGAAAGAACAAAAAGGCTTTCGGCATTTCAACACAAAGGAAGGATGGAAGAGATTGAAGAAGAAAAAGGGAATGGGAATGAATGGATTCAGCAAAGGGAGGAAGAAAAGGTTTCGACACAAGGTGATTGAGAGAAAAGAAAGATGAAGATTGCCGAAAAGAGAAGAGTAAGAAAGTGCCAATGGGGTTTCAGTTTCAAAGGAGAAAAAGAGAGAGCTTCAAATGAGGATTCGGCTAGGTGCTTCAAAGAGTATTCGACAAGTGCCAAAAGAGGTTCAGCTTTTGTTTCAAATGGTGCATTAAGTGAAGAAATCGACAAGACTAAGGGGGTTTCGGCTTTTGCTCACAACCAAAAGCACTTATGCTAGACTTAGCCGAAAATGTCACCTAGCTTGACTTAGCAATTTCGGCACTTCCCCCTCTAGACTCCCAACCGATTACTCCTCTTCAACCAAGAGTTCAAATTCGGCCAACTGCTCAAATTTCTCTTGGCCACTTGTTCAAACGAATTTGAATTAGTCAAACTCCTAAATTCTCTCTTCTCCATTCAAATCAATTTGACTTATTCAACAGTTATCCATCAGTGTTTGAGCTGAGCACAACTCTTCCCTCTTTAGCGTCAAAAAGAATTATGAGCAAGGGATTTCTGCAGCTCGAACCCAAGCTCTCCTTCCCCTGCTTGTGGCGTCATTGCTTAAGGCCCTAAGTGGCGCCTCCATGCCACTTTACCAAGGCTTCTCTTATGCTTAAATTCACCATAGAAAACACTTAACCCCTAGCTCCTTCAGCTCCCCTTAACCAAAGCTTAAAAATAAAAAATTTTCATATAGTCCGAGCCTAACCTTGGCTTATACCTAGACCCTAGAACACCCCAATTAATAACGCAATCAAGCCATACACATGCAAACAGCTCAAACACAATAGCCCCTATTTGAGGATGTTAGAGTTCTACCTCCCTTAAAATAATTTCGGCCTTAAAATTACCTGATCAAAAGAGTTGAGGGTATTGCTGCCTCATCACATCCTCTGGTTCCCACGTAGCTTTTTCAACGCCATGGTTTCGCCATATGACCTTTACTAATGGAACTGACTTCTTGCGCAAAACCTTCACATCCCGATCTAGAATCTAAACTGGTTCCTTTTCCATGGTCAAATCTGGGCTCACCTCAATTTCCTCCACCGATACAACATGCGGTGGATCTGAATGGTAGCGCCTAAGCTTGGAGATGTGGAACACATCATGTATCTGACTCAGTTCAGCTGGCAACTCGAGCTGATAAGCTACCGGTCCCACTCGTCTCAACACCTTATACGGCCAAATAAACCTTGGACTTAGCTTGCCTTTACTTCCAAATCTCAGCACTTTCTTCCAGAGCGAGACCTTCAAGAAAACCCTGTCACCCACTGCGAACTCTATATCTCTCCCCTTAAGATTGGCATATGACTTATGCCTGTCCGAAGCTTCTTTTAGACGAGCCTAAATCAATTTGACCTTATCCTCAATTTTCGTAACTAACTCTGGACCCAACGTCTGACGCTCACCCAACTCTGTCCAACATGTAGGTGTACGACACTTCCTACCATACAACGCCTCATATGGTGCCATCTTAATGCTTGCCTGGTAACTATTGTTGTATGCAAATTCAGCCAACGGTAGAAATTCCTCCCAGCTGCCTCTGAAGTCCAAAACACAACCCCTCAGCATATCTTCCAGGTTTTGTATAACCCTTTCTGACTGTCCGTCTGACTGTGGATGAAATGCCGTACTAAAGTCCAACCGCGTACCCAATACCTGATGCAACGCTTTCCAAAACCTTAACGTGAATCTGGGATCCCTATCTGAGATGATCGATACTGGCACACCGTGCAACCTCACTATCTCTACCACATACAGCTTAGCTAACTTCTGAAGTGAGTAATCAACCCTTACTGGTATGAAATGAGTTGATTTCGTCAAACGGTCCACAATCACCCAGACTGAGTCCTTCTTACTATGCGTAAGGGGTAGCCCACTAACAAAGTCCATGGTAATCCTTTTCCACTTCCACTGTGGAATCTTCATCGACTGAAGTAAACCTGACGGCAACTGATGTTCAGCTTTGACCTGCTGACACGTCAAACATCTACCCACAAACTCAGTTACTTCCCGCTTCAGTCCTTGCCACCAAAACTATTCTCGCAAATCTCGGTACATCTTGCTACCTCCAGGATGCATAGCATATGGGCTGCTATGTGCGTCCTGAAGAATCCTCTACCTTAACTCGACGTCCTTCGGCATACAAGGTTTCCCTTGAAAACACAGTACTCCATCACTGGACAAGCTGTAACCTTCCAACCCACTATTCTGAACTTGCAACCTCCGAGCATTCAAACCCTCGTCCACTAATTGTTTCTCCTTAATCTGCTCTACCCAAGTCGGCTTTACTTGCAATTCTGCCAATAGACTCCCGTCGTCATACAAGCTAAGATGGGCAAACATCGCTCTCAGGTCCGACACTACCTTACGGCTCAACGCGTCTGCCACCACATTAGCCTTGCCTGGATGATACTCAATTGAACAGTCGTAGTCCTTCAACAGCTCGATCCATCTCCGCTGTCTCAAGTTCAAATCCTTCTAAGTTAAAAGATACTTCAGACTCTTGTGATCCGTGTAGACTATCGACTTCTCTCCGTACAAATAGTGCCTCCATATTTTTAGGGCAAAAACCACTGCAGCTAATTCCAAGTCATGTGTCGAATAGTTAACCTCATGCGGTCTCAGCTGTCGAGATACATATGCCACTACCTTCCCTTCCTGCATTAGTGCACATCCCAAGCCAATATGTGATGCATCACAATATACTGTGAATTCCTTTCCTGCCTCAGGCTGAATCAAAACCGAAGCTTCAGTCAGAATCTTCTTTAGCTTGTCGAAACTTTCTTGTTGTTTCTCAGACCACACAAATGGAACTCATATCCTCAGTAATTTGGTCAACGGCGCTGCGATTAGAGAAAATCCCTCTACAAATCTTCGGTAATACCCCGCCAGACCCTGAAAACTTTGAACTTCTGCCACCGACTTAGGCGATTTCCAGTCCAACGCTGCCTCAATCTTTCGAGGGTCCACTCTAATCCCTTCAGCTGACACCACGTGCCCCAAGAAAGTTACCTCCCTAAGCCAAAACTCGCACTTACTAAACTTGTCAAATAACTGTTTTTCCCTCAGAATCTGTAAAACTACCCGCAGATGTGCATCATGATCCTTCTCAGATCTTGAGTACACCAGTATGTCGTCTATAAATACCATAACAAACTGGTCCAAATACGGGCTGGAACACCCAATCCATCATGTCCATGAATGCTGCCAGTGCGTTAGTCAACCCAAACGGCATTACCAGAAACTCGTAGTGCCCATACCGAGTGCGAAATGCCGTCTTGTGGATATCAGCCTCTTTCACCCTTAGCTGATGATACCCTGACCTTAAATCAATCTTTGAGAAAATCGATGCCCCCTTAAGCTGATCAAATAAGTCATCTATCCTCAGCAACGGATACTTGTTCTTGATAGTCAGCTTATTCAACTGGCGGTAGTCTATACACATCCGCATTGTACCATCCTTCTTCTTAACAAAGAGCACTGGCGCTCCCCAAGGCGAAACACTTGGCCAGATAAAACCCCGGTCCAACAACTCCTGAATCTGAGCCTTCAGCTTTACCAATTCTTTCGGGCGCCATCCTATACGGGGCGATGGACACTGGCGCAATTCCGGGTAACAGATCTATACCAAATTCAACTTCACAATCTGGAGGCAGACCCAGATGTTCTTCTGGAAATACGTCGACAAATTCCTTCACCGTTCGGACATTCTCTACAGCTGACTCCTTGGCCTCCAAGGCACACACATGAACCATAAATGCCTCACAGCCCTTCTTGACCATCTTCTCAGCTTTCAAAGTAGATACCACGTTAGATAGATAATCTCTTCTGTTACCTATCATCACCACCTCTTCGCCTTCCATCGTCTTCAACACCATGCGCTTAGCTGCGCAATCCAAACTGGCATGGTACTTCACCAGCCAGTCCATCCCAAGAATCAGATCGAAGTCCCCAAACGACAGTTCCATCAGATCAGCCACAAACACTACCCCTTGGAGTTCTAGGGGTACACCCCTATACAGCTTATTTACTTCTACAGAGTGACCTAGACGGCTAATTACTGTCATCTCCGTAGAAGTAGTCTCAGAGTCTAGGTTCATGGTCTCTACTATGCCACTAGCAACATACGAATGCGTCGAACCCACATCTATCAAAGCAGTATATGGTAATCCAAAGATTAAAAACGTATCGGTTATGACGTCCGGTGCGTCGCCCTCCTCTCGACGCCTCGCTACATATACCAATCCAGGCTGTCTCGCCTCAGTATTGCCTGTACCTCTGCCCAGTGCTCCGCGGCCCCGACCAGAACCATTACCTCCTCTACCAGAACCACGACCCCTTTACGGTTGCGGTCCCTCATTCCTGAACTGAGCACGGCCCTGACCCTCAGACTGAATCTTGGCTAACATTCGTGGACAATCTCTTACACGATGATCCAACGAGCCATATTCAAAGCATCCTTTTCCATCGATCCAATATTCTCCCCAATGAGATTTCCCACATCGATTACACTGCGCTGGTCCTTGATTAGCAGTAATAGGCCTCCCATATTGATTCGGCCCACCATGCCTAGCCCTTTTTTGAGAATTACCGACTGACCCAAATGATCCAAAACCTCTTTTATGTCTATTCCTGTCCTGATTCTGTCTCACAGATTCCTCTACCCCTTCGGCTATCTTAGCCTTTTCTACTTACACGGCAAACTCTCGCTCCTGCTGTGGAGCAATCAGCAATCTCAGCTCATCCCTCAATCCGTCCTCGAACCTGACACATCGCTCGTGCTTCGTAGCCACGATACCTCGAGCATACCGGCTCAACCTTAAGAATTTCGCCTCGTACTCTGCTACGGACTTACTCCCCTGAACCAGTCTCAGAAACGCCTTTTACTGCGTATCAATGTAACTGGACCCAATATACTTCTTCTGGTACGCTGTCTTAAAATAGTCCAACGTGAGATTGTCCGCTGCAGCACCATCCCGAACTGTAAGCCACCACTGGTATGACTCATCCCGAAGGAGCGACACTATCCCTTTCAGTTTCTCTTCAGCAGCCAAATCCAAGTCGTCCATGATACACTCCGTCGCCTCCAACCAATACACAGCTGTATTGGGCGCCACACCAGAAACACCTCGGAATACCTTGGCTCCATTGGCTCAGAGTCGCTCAGATATAGATTTCTGAGCTCCCGCACCTCCACCTGCTCCAGCCACTCTCTCAAGAACTCGCAAAGATCGCGCTCGTGACACTCACGTCATCCCCGTGCGGTCTCGAAACTCAACACCTGCAACTGCTGGTGGTGGTGGCATCTCATTTTTCGACCACTGCACGGACCCCTTTGGTTCGTGCACAGTCATCTACTACCGATCGCGGCGTCACGCAGATTACGACCATGACCTCGAGTGCTCATGTCTAATATCTCGACTTATCTGATTTAAAAGTTTTATGCGTCAGTCTTTATTCCACTATTATTAAGGCACCGTCTTATGAACAGTTCTTATTAAAGAGTTATGTTTTCGCGAATTCACAAGATCCTATAGGTTCCAGTCTCTAGAGTAGTCCACTATCACTAGTCATTCAAAGCATATATCATCATAATCATAATCATATGCAAACATCAGTTAGGGGTACTTACAGGCGATTAGTCTTTGGAGACTCGGTGCCATGCTTTTCAAATCATACATTTCTTTCTATCAACACTTTTTAAACCACACTTTAAAACATTTTGGGCCTCGGGCCCACAGCCGAGCTGTTGAACTTAGCTCTGATACCATAATTGTAACACCCCAAACCCGGTCAACACACTACGACCGAACCTGGCATGTCACAGAGAGAAAACATTTTGAAGAAAACAAGTTGCCAGTTTAATTTCAGCGAAAAACTCTTTATTTGCTTTGCGATTGCAGAAATCAGGTGTATGTATAGCTGAAATTGTTAAGTTGCTTTGAAATCCAGAAATCCTTTTTTAAAAACCCATTTGCCATACATTACTTAAGAAAACATTCAAGTCTAATGAAACCTGAATGAGTTAAACTTAGTTACTTTAAAACCATTTGTATTGGAGCTTTAGAAAAACTTAGATTTGAAAATCATTTAAGTTAGCTTAATTATCATCTTATGTGTTTTGTTACCCGGTGGTAACCTTTAGAAAACCTATTGCGTAGTATAATTTTGAAAACTTTGATTATCAGGTTATTTAAAACATGTTAAACAGTTTACTTAGTAACATTTGAAAATTTAAAACAGATATAATAAAACCCAAAATAAAAATACTAATGGCCTTATTACAAACCCAAATAAAATCGAAATATAAAGTTAAAGTACCCAAGTAGAAAATCCATGTAAAATAGAAAACAAGTATCGCATGGCCACCTCGAGTCCACCCGGCTCCTCATCCGTAATCTACGAATCACATGAAAAGATAAAGGAGAAGGTGAGTCACCAAGACTCAGTGCATAATCCCCCTCCCGAATATAGCAACATCCTTACACAAGTCATAACCAAGTAAACATATCATGCACCCAGACCTAGCCATCCACGACTCCTTTTTCTACCCCGTGTGGTACCAAACCACTGGTGGTGCCAAACCACTGGTGACCCAAAGTCACTGATATCAATAATAATGTGGTGCCAAACCACTGGTGACCCAAAGTTACGAATAATCCATATGTGGGGCCAACCCACATTGTGATACCAAATCACTGGCGACAATCTCGTTTTATGAAATGTGGGGCCAACCCACTGTGGTGCTAAGCCACTGGGACGAGTCGCTATGAGGTGCCAAACCTCTGGTGACCCAAAGTCACGAAATCAACTGTGGTACCAAACCACTAGTGGTGCCAAACCACTGGTGACCCAAAGTCACAGATATCAATCTTCCCCCTCCTCTCATATCACCCACAATAATGTCATGCACATACATATCATGCTATCATGCTTAATCATTAAACATACAATGAAACATAGCATATGCGATTTCATCAAAATCAAATATCTTAAACTTATCAAATGGAGTTACCCGAATCCTTACTCATACCCATAAGGGTACCAAATCGAAATCTACACAGTTTCAGCTTTTAACATAGTTTAGATTATTAACAAATTTACATAGACTATGAAGTGTATAAGATACACGCCTGGTTACTAACGTGATTACTGAATCCTGAAGATCCTGACCGAACGCACTAGATCCGCTTTTCCTACGTTCGGCCAAACCAAGATCATTAACAAAGGCTATTCGGCTATACTAGTAAATCTCGAAGGGTTAACGCACAACCATAATCATTACCTTACTGCCTTTCGCTCTTAAATCAAATCTCGAAGCTCTCGATAACACGTCTTCCCTACAATCGGCCAAGACTAAACAAGATCACTAACAGCCTTTGGCTTTTCAAACAAATAAGAGGACGATCGAATCGATATGCATCCTTACCACTGACTTACCAAGACCGATTGATAGAGAATAAATAACCCCAATCCACTGCTTCAAAATCCCGGAGATCCTAGAAGAAATCGATTCCAAAGATGGTTAGGAATCATGTCAACAAATGCTGAAATTCAGCTTTTGTCCCATGTGAGTCGACAGAGAAAAGAAAGTGAGAATAGAGGAGATTCATTTATGACAGACTTACCTATT
Source organism: Gossypium bickii (assembly GCA_025503065.1). Taxonomy (NCBI): domain Eukaryota; kingdom Viridiplantae; phylum Streptophyta; class Magnoliopsida; order Malvales; family Malvaceae; genus Gossypium; species Gossypium bickii. The sequence continues at coordinate 81,513,322 of CP106713.1, read as the reverse complement.
CCAAATCAATTAGAGAAGAAATTAAGGGAGATCTCTGCTTGATTGATATTCGGCCAATAGTTAAAATGAGAAGGGGAGAGTTTGAGAGATTTTGGCAATGGTGATGGATCTCAAGGTGATTCGGCTATGGCTTGAGAAAAGAAATGAAAAGATTCGGCCAAGGTACTTTGACGCAAACGAAAGAACAACAAGGCTTTCGGCTTTTCAACATAAAGGAAAGATGGAATAGATTGAATAAGAAAAAGGGAATGGGAATGAACGGATTCGGCAAAGGGTGGAAGAAAAGGTTTCGGCACAAGGTGATTGAGAGAAAAGAAAGATGAAGATTGCCGAAAAGAGGAGAGCAAGAAAGTGCCAATGGAGTTTCGATTTCAAAGGAGAAAAAGAGAGAGCTTCAAATGAGGATTCGACTAGGTGCTTCAAAGAGTATTCGACAAGTGCCAAAAGTGGTTCGGCTTTTGTTTCAAATGGTGCATTAAGGGAAGAAATCGACAAGTCTAAGGGGGGTTTCGGCTTTTGCTCACAACCGAAAGCACTTATGCTAGACTTAGCCAAAAATGTCACCTAGCTTGACTTAGCAATTTCAGCACTCCCCCCTCTAGACTCCCAACCGATTACTCCTCCTCAAGCAAGAGTTCAAATTTGGCCAACTGCTCAAATTTCTCCGGGCCACTTATTCAACAGTTCAAATCAATTTGACTTATTCAACAGTTCTCCATCAGTGTTTGAGCTGAGCACAACTCTTCCCTCTTTAGCGTCAAAAAGAATTATCAATAATGGATTTCTGTAGCTCGAACCCAAGCTCTCCTTCCCCTGCTTGTGGCGTCACTGCTTAAGGCCCTAAGTGGCGCCTCCTTGCCACTTTACCACGGCTTCTCTTGTGCTTAAATTCACCATAGAAAACACTTAACCCCTAGCTCCTTCAGCTCCCCTTAACCAAAGCTTAAAAATAAAAAATTTTCCTATTGTCCGAGCCTAACCTTGGCTTATACCTAGACCCTAGAACACCCCAATTAATAACGCAATCAAGCCATACGCATACAAACAGCTCAAACACAATAGCCCCTATTTAAGGATGTTACAAACTCTATATCTGAAAATCACATCCAAACCAAACACACAGAATAGCTACCTAAAATACAGCATATAACAAAGAAAAGTATCAGAAAACTTACAGCGCGGACTGGTGCCATAGACTCGGGTGCCATACTTCCAGAAAAGAGATATATTTTTCTCAACCATTTTCCAAACCATCCTTTGAAAACATTTTTGAACCCAAACCCACAGCCGAGTGTTTAAACCTGGCTCTGATACCATAATTGTAACACCCCAACCCGGTCAAAACGCTACGACCGAATCCGGCATGTCACAGGGAAAACGTTTTTAAAGAAAACAAGTTGTTGATTTAATTTTGTGAAGAAACGTTATTGAATCAAGTTGTCGTCTCTCATTTTAGGAAAACTTTTGATTTTATGAAAAACCAAGTTGTTTGAGTAACGTTGCTAAAAACCGTTTCAAATTTAGTCTTAAAGAAAATTGAGTTAACTTGTTGTTACTACTGGTTTGCCGTTACCCGATGGTAAAGTTTAGGAAAAATCCCGAAAGTTCGTGAAAGTTTGGAAAACATTCATTAATAGATTTATCAGGGATGCCATCATTAACCTAAGCAAAGTTTAGTGATAATTAAAACAGATAAACAATCCCAAAAATTAAATCTAGTGGCCTTATTACAAAAACTAAAAACCCGAAATTTAAAGCAAAGTAAATCTGAAATAGTAGTTTAAACATAAACCCGAAATATTGCGCATGGCCACCTCGAGTCTGCCCTAGCTCCGCATCCGCGATCTATAAATCACCTGCAATATGTAAAGGAAGGGGTGAGTCACCGAGACTCAGTGTATAAATCCCCATCCCGAAGATATTGATGCCCTTACACAATTTCATAAGAGAATATGTATGCCATGCAACCCAAAACCTAACCATCCGAAACTCTTGAGTCTACCCCGTGTGGTACCAAACAACTGGTGGTCAAAACCACTAGTGACCGTAGTCACAAATAATATGTGTGGGGCCAATCCACATTATGGTCAAAACTACTGGTAACAATCCCGTATATCGATATGTTGGGCCAACCCACTGTGGTACCAAACCACTGGGACGAGTCACAAAGATAGATACATGTGGTACCAAACCACTAGTGGTCAAAACCACTGAAACTTAGTCACAATATTATAGAAAGCGGGGACAACCCACTGTGTGGTCAAAACCACTGGTGACAGTCTGAAATCATACCTTCCCCCTCCTCTCATTACACCCGTGCAATATGACATAATAATTCGTGTATGCAGTATGTCATGTACGCTAAACATACACCAAATATAAGTATAACATGAATTACCATCATAATCAGATAGACATAAAACAACATAATCACGCTAATCAACCTCTAAGGGTATAACCGTAACAAGGGCATTTTCGTAGTTTACCCACCAAGGGCATTTTCGTAATTTACCCATCAAGGGCATTTTCGTAATTTACCTTCTAAGGGTATTTCGGTAATTTTGCACCTGCAATGGCCTTTCCCAAAGGCTCAATGTCGCCCTAAGCGACTCGGTTACCATTTCCGGTCGTACCGGACTATTGGGCCTAAAACCCAAATTTAGCCCATCCGAGCCCACACGCTCGTGTGGCCCACATAACATAAATCTAGCCACGTATATGAGATCCACCTAGTCTAGTTCGCTATATACTATACCATCATACATTTTATTCAATTGGGCCCACGAGCCCGTTGGGCCCACTTCGGCCCATCGTGGCCCAAGCAGCCTCAACACACAAGAATACTACTAATGGCCTTAACTATCGCGCCGAAGCCCCACACGCGCGTTCGCGCGCGCTCGTGGCTACTATTGCCGTGATCGACGCCGGCATTTGCCACTCTGACTAAAGTAAAGTAGAGAGTTACACACACGATAGGAGTGCGGTGTTAAACCGCATCGCGACCACTCCCGTGCCCAAACGCCCACCAAGGTATGTTAACTCTCCTCCTGAAATGCTCTTTATATAGCTAGCTCTTCATCTTCCTTCATTGTATTTTTCCGATGTGGGATCCCTTCCTCAATAGAGTTTAAATTCAACTGAAACTCTTACAGCCCAATCATAAAATAAATACTCCCATGCTTCTCATGAGATTCAAACCCAGGCTCTCTTGCAACATAATCCATGCCACTAACCACTTGGCCACAAGCTCCTCTTTTGTCTTAAACCATGCGCAACTAAATTTAAATCTACAGCCAAATTCTAAGGTCCAAGCAAAAAGAAAACCAAAATGCAAGAGCCAAGACTTGAACCTTGGACCTCTTTCCTTCCTTGTGGCGTCACCCCTTGCTCCTTAAGTGGCGTCACTTTGCCATTACACCACACACTCCACTTGTGTCATTTTTCTCCACATTTTATTTTTAAGGCCTACCTGCCAACTTCCAGGGTGTTTTTCACCTAAAACCAAAATTTCCCTAAAGCCAAAGTTTGATCTCGGGACTTCATAGAAGCCCTCTAACCTTCGAAAATCACTTATCTAATAGGTCCAACTTGCATTTAAGCCGATCTCTTATTCTCTAAAAATTTAAACGCTACTACGCTCAAGGCCTATTGGGCCCAATCCTACTAGGCCCAATTTTGGGATGTTATACCTGTAGGTTATACTGACTTAGGCCAGACGGCCAATCACACGCCCGTGTGTTGGGCCGTTTGGAGCATACTAAATTAATTTTTAATTCAACACTAGGGGACACACGGCCATGTAACATAACTATGTGCCACACACGGCTGAGACACACACCCGTGTGGACAAAAACAGGCTATTTACCAAGCCAATTTGCCACCCAACTTTGCACATACCTAAAATAATCCTTTTGGCATCAAAACATGGCATATATAAGCATTCATCTACTCTCAACCAAGCATAAATTATATCATTTCAATGCTAACCAATACATATCTCAACAATACCACAATATGCCAATCAATTTCATACCAAAACTCATAATCTTAAATCATCAATATGATCATTTCCAATTTTGCATCATTTAGCCTAATCCCACAAGCATACCAAATTCAATTCTCAACCATTTAATACATATTGTTACCAAATATATTAACATAACCATATTTAAACACCTAATAACAAGTCATTCGTATCCTAATCTATTCCTAAGGTTCAACAGGGATTTCACACTTGCCGAACCGTTGTCGAACATGTCCGTAGTGTCGTAATCACAATTTATGCAATATTAAAGCATTTAAAACACAAATATAACAATGTTTATTACATACAAACTTACCTCAAATGCAAAAATGAAAAAATAAGTCGATTAGTCTGAAACCTTGTTCTTTCCCCTATCTAAATCTGTATTTCACTTTTCTTAATCTAAATGTAATCAAAATTAACGTATTTAATAATCTCTATATTCTATTTAGTCCCAAATACACATTAAGGCACATTTACACTTTTGCCCCTATTATTTTACATTTTTACAATTTAGTCCGTATCTCATAAAAATACAAATTCATGCAATTCAACCTAAACCCATGCTAGCCAAATTTCAATTAGGTCCTTAGCAACCCATATTTTTCACTTATTTCACAATTTAACCAAAAAATTTTAACATTTCTCAATTAAATCTCTAAAGGACAATTTTGTCAAAAATCACTTTACAAATGTTCTTTATCTAACAACAAGAATGCATTTTCTATCATTAAATATCAAAATACACCAACATTCATCAATGGAAAATCCCTAAACCTTTAATAGTTTTACAAAATAGTCCCTGGGCTAGCTAGATTAAGCTGCAACAATCTAAAAAACACAGAAATCATTAAAAACAGGACAAAAATCATACCTAAATGAGCATGAGAAGCTTGGCCGATACTAAACCTGACAATGGATTCTTCTCCTTTCAATATTCAGTTGAAGAACAATAAAGATGATGACTTTAAATTTTTTTTACTACTTTATTAACGTGTATTTGAAATTTACTAAAATAAGCTTATTATAAAAAATTAATACCATCCATTTTATGTCAATATATGTCCACTTATAATAATAATGAGCTAATTGTAACATAAATCCCTTAACTATTTAATTTCATAGCCATTTAATACCTTTAGCTAATAAAACACCAGTTTTGCACTTTACGCGATGTAGTCCTTTTTATCAAACTAAACTCTCAAACGATAAAATTTCTGAACGAAAACTTCACACAATCATACTATCATGCTGTAGACACCAAAATAATAAATAATAATTAATTTGATCTCAGATTTGTGGTCTCGAAACCACTATTCTGATTTGACTAAAAATGGATGTTACAACTCTTTCCTGTTAGGAATTTTTGTCCTTGAAAATCTTACCAGAAAAGAGGTTAGGGTACTATTTTATCATAGCATCCTCGGGTTCCCACGTAGCTTTTTCAACCCCGTGACGTTGCCACAAAAATTTCACCAAAGCTATTCTTTTATTTCTCAATTTTTTAACCTCTTGAGCTACAATTCTGATCGGTTCTTCGTTATACGTCATATCAAGTTGAATTTCAATCTCTGTCAGGGAAACTACATGTGGTGGATCTGATCGACACCGTCATAACATCGACACATGAAATATATTGTGGATCTTTTCTAACTCGGATGGTAAAGCTAGTCGATACCCTATTCTCTCGATAACCTTATACGGCTTGATGAATCGAGGACTTAGTTTGCCTTCACGACCAAAATGAAGTATTTCTTCCACGGAGATAGTTTCAAAAAAACTCTATCACCGATTCAAATTCCAATGTCTTTATGTTTCAAATCTGCATACGATTTCTCTCGATTTGAAGCTACTTTCAAACTTTCACGAATTACTTTCATTTTATCTTCAGTCTCTCTGATCAAATCAATCCCATGAATATTTTTCTCACTAAGTTTGGTCCAGTACAACTGAGTTCGGCATTTACGACCATACAATGATTCATACAGTGCCATCTTTATACTCAATTGAAAACTGTTGTTATATGCGAATTAAACCAGTGGAAAATATTTCTCCCAATTGCCTCTAAATTCTAAAACACAACAATGAAGCATATCTTTGAGAATCTGAATTACTCTCTCAGACTGACCGTCGGTTTGGGGATGAAATGTGATACTAAAGTTTAACCTCGTACTCAAAGCTTCTTGCAATTTCTTCCAAAATCGCGACACAAATCTTGGATCTATATTCGAAATAATAGAAACTAGCACCCCATGCAATCTAACAATCTTAGAAATGTACAATTTAGCCAATTTATCAAGCGAATAATCTGTACATACTGAAATGAAATGTACTAATTTCGTTAGTTGATCAATGACAACCTAAATAGCATCTTTCTTTTTCAAAGACAGGGGCAAACCCGATACAAAATCCATCGTAACTCTATCCTATTTCCACTTTGGTATCATCGCAGGCTGTAATAATCCCGAAGGCACTGGATGTTCGGCTTTAACTTGTTGACAAACTAAACATCTCGACACAAACTCTGAAATATCTCATTTCATGCCCGATCACCAATACAATTGTTTCAAATCATTGTACATTTTAGTACTCCCCGGGTGAACAGATAAACAACCACTGTGTGCTTCATGTAGAATTTTCTGAATAAGCTCAAAATTCTTTGGTACAAAAATTCTACCTCGGAACATTAAACAATCCTTGGATTTGATCTGATAATCTGAATCGGTAGTCGACTCACATTGCACTCTTTTAGCTTGCAATTCATTATCACACTTCTGAGCGTCACAAATTTGCTGAAGAAATACCAATTTAACTTTCAACTCTGCTAGAATCGAACCATCATCAGACAAAGATAACTATGTATTCATGTAACAGCCTGATTTTTGGGCTAGTCAGAATAGTGGTCGAACTCCTTTTCCCTTTTGGTCGAATTCTTCTTGTGCCTCATTTCTCTTCTTTTTCCCTCTTTTGGAAATTTCTTTCTCTGCTCTCAAGCCTATCGTCTCTCCTTCTTTCATCTTTTGCTGAACTTTTTCCTTTTCGGCTTAGTCCTTCTTTACCACAAACGATTTCTCCTTCATTGTCGTTTACCTGTTGGTTTCTTTTACTCTTACTGTATAGTGAGCAAACATTTGTCACACTGTTCTCCCCTTGGCGAAATCTCCCATTTTCTTTTCATCCTTCCTTTCTCTATTTTCTTCCAGTGTTATTCTATTTTTGGGTTTGGTCGACTGTTCCCGTATTCTGGTGTGGTGTTGTGGTTTTGGTCTTGCAAGAGTTTTGACGAATCGGTAGGTATTTTAGTTGAGTGAAGGCGTGCAAGTGACTGAAGCAACCAAACATTTTCATTCATTGTTTAGTTAAGTGAGTTGGCAAGTAGCGTTCGATCGTTTTAGTTAGCGATCTAAGAGGAGTAAATCGCATATTACTCAGTCAAGGTTGGGAGCTTGAGAAACTTGGAGCAGTTGCATAAACAGGTGTGTAAACACTCCACTATAATTGTAGAATGGCAAAAGCTGAAAAGCCGAAAAGCTGAAATATGGCGTTTGAGACCATACGAGCGTGCGATCACTTGTGTGGTAAACCAAACCCACGAGACGTGGGTGATAGACTGTAGAGGCCTCCATGAGCATTGTCATGGGCTTAGGCCGAAATGGGCCACGTTAGGCCGAAATGGGCTGTGTGGGCCCCAATAGGATCGTGGGCCCCATACGGATGAAATTCACGATTTGTGGCAAAAATTGGACTGGGCTATGTAAGTCTCATAGCTGTGGCAAAATCTGGGCCAAACGAACCGTACGAGCGTGCAGGCCCACTTGGGCTGAGTAATGGGCCTTGGGCCCATTTACACTGTTATGATCATTTAGGTTACCGAAGTCGCTCGAGGTGACTGCAGACCTTCCGAGAGGACGATATTTGCACCGAGACAGTAACATCCTGAAAAGGGCCTATGCATTTTCAGTTTAATTATACGAAATGGCATGTCTTATGTGTTATGAATGTATGGTGAACATTTTTGGAAACTTGGAAATGTAAGGAAATGTCTTGTCTTGGAAATGTAAGGAAATGACTTGGAAATGAGGAAATGACTTGGAAATGGAAGGAAATGTCTTGTCTTGGAAATGTAAGGAAATGACTTGGAAATGTAAGGAAATGACTTGGAAATGTCTTGTCTTGGAAATGTAAGGAAATGTCTTGGAAATGTAAGGAAATGCTTTAGAAATGTCAAGTTTAAAGTTTAAAAGAGGAAATTAAGGCAAAGTGGCCTTAAGAGAAAAAGTATGTGAAATTTGACACACAAACAGCTTGGAAAAGTGACACTGAGATGCCACTTAGGGCTTCGGAAATGGCGCCACATGCAAGGGGATTGGGCACGAGTTCGAGTCACAGGAAAGCAAATAAAAGAAATTTTATTTTGCTTCCAGAAGAAGTGAGGTGGACGGCACAAGGCTATAATTTAGGAGCCTTTATTCTTTTATTTTTAAGAGATAAATAGTGGATAAATAAGGGATAAATAATGGATTTATTTTAGATTATTTTCAAGAGATAAATGAGGAATTATTCTTTAATTAGGAAAATAAGGGAGAAGTGATGGCCAAGTAAGGGACTTTGAGTTGAATAATTTCGACTAAGTAAGGATAGTTGCTGAATTATCTTTTATTTTAGGAGATAATTAAAGAGATAAAGCTATCAAAATAGAAGAGTGATGGCCAAGTAAGGGATTCTAAGTTAGTAAATTCAGCTATATAAGGAAAAGAGGGCCATTCATCATTCTTTCTCTCAACACCTCTCTCTGCCGAATTTTCTAGAGCATTTGTTCTTCTTCTTTTTGTTAGCCAAAGCCGAAAATTCAAGATTTCACCATTAGCCAATTTCTTTTCTTTCCAATCCATCAAAAGCCGAATATTTGAGGGGCTTCAAGCATAGGTGCTGTCGATTTCTTCAAGAAAGGGTAAGAACAAGTTTTGATTTCTATTCTTTTCTATTAGATTTGTCGAAATCTAGGACTAATCCCATCAATATCCTTATTTGCCGAAATTTGGAAGAATTCTTTCAGGATTTAAGATCCTTAAGGTAAGTGACTATGAATATTCAACCAAGGCCTATTTTAGTAGTTAGATCTATTTTTATGTGTTTTAAGCCGAAAACTAACCGATTCAAGGGATCTAGTGATTAGCCGATTTCAAAGGGGAAGAATACAAGTTTCCAGGATTTGATTAATTATCAAATCGGCAGCAAGGTAAGAAAGTGGATACGATAATCCTTCGAAATTTGATTAAATTAGCCGAATAGACTTTTTACTAAAATACTAAATGTGGCCAAATGTAGGGATTTAGGATCTAAAGCGATAGATCGGGTTTTCGGGATTTCAAGGAATTCATTAAGCTAATCAGGTGTGTACCCCACACTATTTCTTAATAAGTTTTATGGCAATGTATAAATATATGTATGTGATTTTAAGAATGTGAAAAGTATGGCTAAGGTACCATACAATGGTACAAAGTACTCAGGTACGTTTCCTACTCCTACTAGGATTATGAAATATGTTATTTTTAACATGTGAAAAGTTATAAGAATGTGAAAATTGGCATATTAATGCATAATATATGATTTGAGGCATATGGGTTATTGAAAGGGGAAGTGAATGTGGTGACCTAAGACCACGAACACGGTGACCTAAGATCGTGATATCTAAATGTGGTGACCTAATACCACGAACACGGTGACCTAAGACCGTGGTATCTGAATGTGGTGACCTAAGACCACAGTAATCTGAATGCGGTGACCTAAGACCGCGATATCTGAATGTGGTGACCTAAGACCACAAATGCGGTGACCTAAGACCGCGATATGGAGTGTAGCGGAAGGAGGGTCGACTCAAAGAGTCCCACGGTGTGCACAAAGGTTGGTATGGGGGAGTTTAGCGGATGGCTTATTAGGTTTGGGTTTGGGAATGCATCATAATATGTATGCTATGCTATGAATGTGTAATATTTGTTATGCCTGATTCTATTATGATTTAGTGTTGTGTACACATTGAGTCTGGTTGACTCACCCCGTTGGGGAATATTTTTTTCAGATGATGATCAGTGATGGACCGGGTCGGCAGAAGCTTAGGGGTGGCCATGCGAAAATTCGGATTTTATTTTATTCCGGACTTTCTTTTATTTTCTAAGTACCTTGAATTTTATTTTGGGTTTTAATTTGATGTAATAAGGCCATAGTGCACTATTTTATTACTGTTTTATTTATTATGTTACGAAACTTTATTTATTAAAGATTAAAGTAATTTCATTTAAAATAAACTCCAAATGTTTTGCCACCTGAAATAAATGGGTTTCCAATATAAAACAAGCTTCTTTTCAACTCGAGCCCAACCCACAAACAAACTTTCTTCAAAACACACAGTTTTTCCAAAGTAACAAAAGAGTTTTGAATCGGTTTACTTCGGGGAACATACCAGATCCGGTCAAGGCTCGTGGGCCGGGTCTGGGGTGTTTCAGTTTGGTACCAGAGCCCGTTTCAAACTCTCGGCCTGAGGGTTAAGGCCCAAAACATTTTCAAAGCGAGCCCAAATAAGTTTTATGAAAACTTTTTTTTGAAATAAGCAGGTTTTGGCATGGCACCCAAGTATCCGACCCGCAGTCCACCAGGTAAGTACTTCTATCCATTTGTGTGATTTATAATATGATGTGTAGAAGGGGAATGGAACGTAGATTAGCATGATAAGTACTTGAACCCTAGGATTAGTTTACCCCAACTATTACATAAGACTTAATGCCTAATTAAACAAACCTACGGCTAAGTCGCCGAGTTAGGGTGTGGCAACCCCTGTGCGCATGTCTAGGATTGGATCCAGAATGGTACTTAAGCAGTCCTAGTGACTCACCTCCTCTTCGCAGGAATCCTACCTGGTGCGTAGCTTCGGTTCACCCTAACCAAGAGGACTCAGTCACAGGCTAAACCCAATAACTAAAACCCGATAGGGAACTAGCCGTATTTTTATGAAAACCCTAGTTGTAAAACTCTTAAAATTACCCTTTCAATTTGTGAGAACTAATTTTACAAAACTGTTCCGAAAAATTTTTGGTTTGTAAAATTACAAAAATACCCCTAGTGGTAGAATTACAAAAATGCCCTTGGTTTATGAAATTCCCAAAATACCCACAATTCTTATCAAAATTTCCTTACTTCATAACAAGTCCAAAAACCCTAATTTGCAAGTTATCAAAAATACCTTGATTTTGTAAAATTACAAAATTGCCCCTAACTTATAAAAAATTACCAAAATGACCCTGATTTCCAAAAAAAAATTTTGCAACATCACCGTTTTGGAAAGAACAATTCTCAAAAAGAACCCTCAAAGTTTTGCAACTTTTGAAATATCCTTGATTTGTTAAATTTTACAAATTTACCTTGGTTTATTACCAAAATACCCCCGAGATTCAAAATTACCGAAATACCCTCGGATTTCAAATTTACCAAAATACCCCAGGAATTTAAAAATTCCAAAATACTTTATGACAGAATCATCAAGGAACTTTTTCTTTTGAAAAATTACGAAAATACCCCTATAGGACAAATTACGAAAATACCCCTGGGATAGGAATAAGGCAAAGAGTGTTTGAATAGTGAATGTGGGTGGTAGATACCACTGAATAAATATGTCTATATTGATGAATGAATGTGCCTCTATTGAGGAATGAAGGTGTCTCTGTTGATGAATGTGAATGTGATTCTCTGAATTAGAGTAGTGAACTTGAACTGAAACTTTGTGTGATCGAAAGAACTACTTCTAAATATCTTTATTTCATAAAATTGTTCGCGGTTAATAAGTGGAAAAAAATTCTGATGCATAAAACTTTTTAATCAGATTAAATCGCGGCGTTAGAAATGAGTTCTAGGGGACGTGAACTTAGAGATTGTGCCTAGGAAGTATGATGGTTCTATTAAGATCAGAGTGCGCAGCATAAGCGTAGTGCGGTGAGTTAAGATCTAAGATTATTCGTTAGTAAGTAATTTCGAGGACGAAATTATTTTTAAGGGGGGTAGAACTGTAACATCCTGGAAAAGGGCCTATGCATTTTTTATTTAATTATACGAAATGGCATGTCTTATGTGTTATGAATGTATGGTAAACATTTTTGGAAACTTGGAAATGTAAGGAAATGACTTGGAAATGTAAGGAAATGTCTTGTCTTAGACATGTAAGGAAATGACTTGGAAATGGAAGGAAATGTCTTGTCTTGGAAATGTAAGGAAATGACTTGGAAATGGAAGGAAATGTCTTGTCTTGGAAATGTAAGGAAATGACTTGGAAATGGAAGGAAATGTCTTGTCTTGGAAATGTAAGGAAATGTCTTGTCTTGGAAATGTAAGGAAATGTCTTGGAAATGTAAGGAAATGTCTTAGAAATGTAAGGAAATGCTTTAGAAATGTCAAGTTTAAAGTTTAAAAGAGGAAATTAAGGCAAGATGGCCTTAAGAGAAAAAGTATGTGAAATTTGACACACAAACAGGCTTGGAAAAGTGGCCTGGAGATGCCACTTAGGGCCTCTAGAAATGGCGCCACATGCAAGGGATTGGGCTGAGTTCGAGTCACAGGAAAGCAAATAAAAGAAATTTTATTTTGCTTCCAGAAGAAGTGAGGTGGGACGGCACAAGGCTATAATTTACTGAGCCTTTATTCTTTTATTTTTAAGAGATAAATAGTGGATAAATAAGGGATAAATAATGGATTTATTTTAGATTATTTTCAAGAGATAAATGAGGAATTATTCTTTAATTAGGAAAATAAAGGAGAAGTGATGGCCAAGTAAGGGACTTTGAGTATAATAATTTTCGGCTAAGTAAGGATAGTTCTTTGAATTATCTTTTATTTTAGGAGATAATTAAAGAGATAAAGCTATCAAAATAGAAGAGTGATGGCCAAGTAAGGGATTCTAAGTTAGTAAATTCGGCTATATAAGGAAAAGAGGGCCATTCATCATTCTTTCTCTCAACCCTTCTCTCTGCCGAATTTCCTAGAGCATTTGTTCTTCTTCTTTTTGTTAGCCAAAGCCGAAAATTCAAGATATCACCATTAGCCAATTTCTTTTCTTTCCAATCCATCAAAAGCCGAATCTTTGAGGGGCTTCAAGCATAGGTGCTGTCGATTTCTTCAAGAAAGGGTAAGAACAAGTTTTGATTTCTATTCTTTTCTTTTAAATTTGTCGAAATATAGGACTAATCCCATCAATATTCTAATTTGCCGAAATTTGGAAGGATTCTTTCGGGATTTAAGATCCTTAAGGTAAGTGACTATGAATATTCGGCCAAGGCCGATTTTAGTAGTTAGATCTATTTTTATGTGTTTTAAGTCGAAAACTAATCGATTCAAGGGATCTAGTGATTAGCCGATTTCAAAAGGGAAGAATACAAGTTTCCGGGATTTGATTAATTATCAAATCGGCAGCAAGGTAAGAAAGTGGATACGATAATCCTTCGGGATTTGATTAAATTAGCCGAATAGGCTTTTTTCTAAAATACTAAATGTGGCCAAATGTAGGGATTTAGGATCTAAAGCGATAGATCGGTTTTTCGGGATTTCAAGGAATTCATTAAGCTAATCAGGTGTGTACCCCACACTATTTCTTAATAAGTTTTATGGCAATGTTTAAATATATGTATGTGATTTTAAGAATGTGAAAAGTATGGCTAAGGTACCATACAATGGCACAAAGTACTTAGGTACGTTTCCTACTCCTACTAGGATTATGAAATATGTTATTTTTAACATGTGAAAAGTTATAAGAATGTGAAAATTAGCATATTAATGCATAATATATGATTTGGGACATATGGGTTATTGAAAGGGGAAGTGAATGTGGTGACCTAAGACCACGAACACGGTGACCTAAGACCATGGTATCTGAATGTGGTGACCTAAGACCACAGTAATCTGAATGCGGTGACCTAAGACCGCGATATCTGAATGTGGTGACCTACGACCACGAACACGGTGACCTAAGATCGTGGTATCTAAATGTTGTGACCTAAGACCACAGTAATCTGAATGCGGTAACCTAAGACCGTAATATCTGAATGTGGTGACCTAAGACCACAAATGGGTGACCTAAGACCGCGATATGGAGTGTAGCGGAAGGAGGGTCGACTTAGTAGTCCCCACGGTGTACAGGTTGGTACGGGGGAGTGTAGCGTATGGCTTATTAGGTTTGGGTTTGGGAATGCATCATAATATGTATGCTATGATATGAATGTGTAATATTTGTTATGCCTGATTCTATTATGATTTAGTGTTGTGTACACATTGCGTCTGGTTGACTCACCCCGTTGGGGAATATTTTTTTCAGGTGATGATCAGTGATGGACTGGGTCGGCAGAAGCTTAGGGGTGGCCATACGAAAATTCAGATTTTATTTTATTCCAGACTTTCTTTTATTTCTAAGTACCTTGAATTTTATTTTGGGTTTTAATTTGATGTAATAAGGCCATAGTGCACTATTTTATTACTGTTTTATTTATTATGTTACGAAACTTTATTTATTAAAGATTAAGTTAATTTCATTTAAAATAAACTCCAAATGTTTTGCCACCTGAAATAAATGGGTTTCCAATATAAAACAAGCTTCTTTTCAACTCGAGCCCAACCCACAAACAAACTTTCTTCAAAACACACAGTTTTTCCAAAGTAACAAAAGAATTTTGAATCGGTTTACTTCGGGGAACATACCAGATCCGGTCAAGGCTCGTGGGCCGGGTCTGGGGTGTTTCAGAGACACCAAAGTAGGTAAAATGACCAAAATACCCCTAAAGGGTGAAATGACTATTTTACCCCTAACAGATGGAAATGACCGTTATACCCCTAAGGGTAGGTTGATTGATGTGTTCATGATTTGTATATGACTGTTACTGAGTAAGACATACTGCATATACGTATGATTTATGATATGACATACTGCATGGGGTTGGGATACAGTTATGGAGGAAGTATACTATACTGGTGGCTTTCTTTGCAATACTATCTTGGCGGCTTTCTTTGCGATATCATTCTCGCGACTTTCTTCGCGATTTGGTGTGTTGGCTGGGTGGGTCGATTTTATCCCCACATGGTGTGTTGGTGGTACGGAGTGGTGTGTTGGCTGGACTGAGATGGATTGCGTTATTGCGCTGTACTGATACGGTATTGGGCTAAGGCCCACACTGTTACTGTGTTGGGCTAAGACCCACACTATACTGTTATTGAATAGGGCTCAAGCCCAGACTGATACTGCATGTTGTATACTGGCTGACTGATAGGGGATTGCACACTGAGTTTTCGTATACTCACCCTTTCCTTTTACTGTACAGGTAATCCTTAGCCATAGGCGATTTGGTGCTGCGTGGGACTCGGAGGTGGCCACACAACTGCAGATGTTTTACACTTGCTTTTACTTAAATTTAAAGTTTATGTTGGGTTTGTTTAAATTTTTAATTGGGCTTGTTTACTTATTTTAAACTGCTAGTTTAGGAGAAGACGAATTTTCAAAATAATTACTATTTACAAAGACATGAAATTTAAACATTAGAGTTTTCAAAAGCTTCCGCAATTTTAAATCAACCTATTACAACAATAGCAGATAATAAGGCAAACGTTTTGACTAGATGATTTGTTAAATAGCAATAAAGGGGTTTTAAATTTAGAAATGTGTTTTTACCAACAAGTCAAATTTTCGAAACACACTTCAATGTGACATGTCAGATTCGGCCAAAACGTCTAGGCTGGGTTTGGGTTGTTACAATTACATTAATGCTTATTAACATACAAACTTACCTCGAATTTATACGGAGAGAATCGAGCTATCAATCAAATATGTTGTTTTTCCCCCAATCTAATTCCGAATGTTGCTTTTCTTGATCTATATATAATCAAATTTAACTTCTTTAAATATCATTCTATTCAATTTAACCCAAAATTCATATTATGGAAAAAATTACTAGTTTGCCCCATAAACATTTAACTTATTTACAATTTAGTCTCTAGCTCATAATTCATGCAATTTAATACAATCCTACTATAGCCGAATATCATAAATGCTCTTAGCAAGCCCCACATTTCCTTTATTTCATAATTTGACTATGAATATTTTTCTATTTTTTAAATTTAATCCCTAATTGACAAATTCGTCAAGATTTCCTTTATTAATGTTGTTCAAGTATCATCAAGCATTCATTTTCATCCATCAAACATCAAAAACAACTAACATACATTCATGGTAAAACCCTAGACTTTTAACAGTTTCACAAATTAGTCCCTAGGCTAGCTAGATTAAGCTACAACGACTTCGAAAACATAGAAATCATTAAAAATCGAGCAAAATTGCACTTACATGCACAAGGAAAGTTGGTCGAACCTTTAAACCCTAAAAATGGCTTCTCTTCTTCTAATTTTCAGTTGAAGAACATAGAAAGATGAATACCATTTGTTGTTTAATTATTTTACTAACATGTATTTATTAATTTACTAAAATAACCTTAACATATAACCTTTATAATTTCATTTTAATGGTCATAAAAGTCCATTCATAATAAAAATGGTATAATTACCACATAAATCTCTTAACTATTTAATTTCATACCTATTAGATCCCTTTAGCTTATAGAACTCAAGTTTTGCACTTTCTACAATTTAGTCCTTTTATCGAATTTAGTATGCAAACGGTAAAATTTCTTAACGAAATCTTTATACTAGACTACTAACATGCTGTAGACATTATAATAATAATAAAATAAATATTTTGACCTCAGATTTGAGCTTCCAAAACCACTGTTCCAATTTCACTAAAAATGGGCTGTTACAACTCTCCCCCCTTAGGAATTTTTGTCCCCGAAAATCTTACCAAAAAATAGGTTAGGGTACTGCCTTCTCATAGCTTCCTCAAGTTCCCACGTAGCTTTTTTGACCCATTACATTGCCAAAGAACTTTCACTAGAGCTATGCTTTTGTTTCTTAACTCTTTAATCTCTCGAGCTAAAATTATGATCAGTTCTTTATTATACTACATGTCAGGTTGACTTTCAATCTCTGCCAGAGAGATTATGTGCGACTGGTCTGATCGGTACCGTCGTAACATAGATACATGAAATACATTATGGATTTTTTCTAATTCTGACAGTAAAGCTAGTCGATATGCCACTGGCCCTATCCTCTCGATAATCTCGTACAGCCCAATAAATCGTAGACTCAATTTTCGTTTGCAACCAAATCGAAGAATCTTCTTCCATGGGGATACTTTCAAAAACACTCTATCGCCGATTTGAAATTCAATATCTTTACGTTTCAAATCTGCATACAATTTATGTTGATCTGAAGCTACTTTCAAACTATCCCGAATTACTTCCACTTTCTCTTCGGTCTCTCTGATCAAATCAACCCCATGAATCTTTTTCTCACTAAGCTCGCTCCAATACAACGGAGCCATTTTTAAGCTTCATACGGTGCCATTTTTAAGCTCGACTGATAACTATTATTATACGCAAACTCAACCAACGGTAAATATTTTTCCCAGTTGCCTTCAAATTCTAAAACACAGCAACGACACATATCTTCGAGAATTTGAATCACTCTCTCGGATTGACCATCTGTTTGAGGATGGAATGCAATACTAAAGTGCAACCGTGTACCCAAAGCTTCTTGCAATTTCTTCCAAAATTGCGACATAAACCTTGAATCTCTATCTGAAATAATAGAAACTAGCACTCCGTATAATTTGACAATCTCATAGATGTACAATTAAGCTAATCTATTAAGTGAAAAGTCTGTACATACTGGAATAAAATGTGCAGATTTCGTCAAACGATCAACAGCAACCCAAATAACATCTTTCTTTTTTAGAGATAGGGGTAACCCCGATACGAAATCCATCGTATCTCTATCTTACTTTCACTCAGGTATCATTACTAGCTGTAGTAGTCCCGAAGGCACTTGATGTTTGACTTTAACTTGTTGACAAACCAAGCATCTCGATACAAATTCTGAAATGTCACGTTTCATACCTGACCACCAGTACATCTGTTTTAGATCACTGTACATCTTAGTACTCCCCGGATGAATAGATAAGCAACCACTGTGTGCTTTGTGTAAAATGTTTTGTATAAGTTTGGGATTATTTGGCACACAAACTCCACCATGGAACAGTAAATAATCATCAGATCCGATCTGATACTTGGAATTAGTAGTAAACTCACACTGTTCTCTTTTAGCTTGTAATTCATTATCACATTTTTTGAGCCTTACAAATATGCTGAAGAAATACCAATTTAGTTTTTACTCAGCTAAAATTGAATCATTATTAGACAAGATTAACTGCGTGTTCGTCAGCTGCAAAGCAAACAAAGATTTTCTACTCAGAGCATCCGCGACTACATTCGCTTTCCCTGAACGATAATTAATCACTAACTCATAGTCCTTCAATAATTTGACCCATCTTCGTTGTCGCAAATTCAAATCTTTTTGAGACATCATGTAACACACCTCACCCATATTCAACGCCGGAATAGGGTTAAGGAGTATCAAACTTATTCCACAATTACACTTACATTTCACACACATTTATAAGTTCCAAATAATCATCATCCAACACCATGCATATCATCCCTAGTATAAGCCTACGAGATCTAAAACATGCATTCGGGGTGGTTCAGGACTAAACCGATAAATTAGGAAAATTTTGAAGCACTTAGAAAAATTTTGCAAAATATAGGGGACACGCTCGTGTGGCTCGGCCGTGTGTCTCACACAGCCAAAGCCACGCTCGTGTTACAGACCGTGCGATTGTTCAAAATGGGATCACATGGCCGTGTCTTAGCCCTTGTCCGACCCTGTGTGACTCTCTGACTTGGGTCACATAGCCAACACACACACCCGTGTGCCTAGCCCATATGCTCTTACAATGGCCACACACGTCCGTGTGCCAGGCCATGTGCTAGGCTGTGCTAAACTTGTTGTAACACCCCAAACCCGGTCAAAATGCTGCGACCGAATCCGGCATGTCACAGGGAAAATGTTTTTAAAGAAAACAAGTTGTTGATTTAATTTTGTGAAGAAACGTTATTGAATCAAGTTGTCGTCTCTCATTTTATGAAAACTTTTGATTTTATGAAAAATCGAGTTGTTTGAGTAACGTTGCTAAAAACCGTTTCAAATTTATTCTTAAAGAAAATTGAGTTAACTTGTTGTTACTACTGGTTTACCGTTACCCGATGGTAAAGTTTTGGAAAAATCCCAAAAGTTCGTGAAAGTTTGGAAAACATTCATTAATAGATTTATTAGGCATGCCATCACTAACCTAAGCAAAGTTTAGTGATAATTAAAACAGATAAACAATCCCAAAAATTAAATCTAGTGGCCTTATTACAAAAACTAAAAACCCGAAATTTAAAGCAAAGTAAATTTGAAATAGTAGTTTAAACATAAACCCAAAATATTGCGCATGGCCACCTCGAGTCTGTCCCGGCTCCGCATCCGCGATTTATAAATCACCTGCAATATGTAAAGGAAGGGGTGAGTCACCGAGACTCGGTGTATAAATCCCCATCCCGAAGATATTGATGCCCTTACACAATTTCATAAGAGAATATGTATGCTATGCAACCTAAAACCTAACCATCCGAAACTCCTGAGTCTACCCCGTGTGGTACCAAACCACTGGTGGTCACTGGTGACCATAGTCACAAATAATATAAGTGTGGTGCCAAACCACTGGTGGTCAAAACCACTGGTGACCGAAGTCACAAATAATATGTGTGGGGCCAACCCACATTGTGGTCAAAACCACTAGTGACAATCCCGTATATCGATATGTGGGGCCAACCCATTGTGGTACCAACCCATTGGGACGAGTCACAAAGATAGATACATGTGGTACCAAACCACTGGTGGTCAAAACCACTGAAACTTAGTCACAATATTATAGAAAGCGGGGCCAACCCACTGTGTGGTCAAAACCACTGGTGACAGTCTAAAATCATACCTTCCCCTCCTCTCATTACACCCGTGCAATATGACATAATAATTTGTGTATGCAGTATGTCATGTATGCTAAACATATACCAAATATAAGTATAACATGAATTACCATCATAATCAGATAGACATAAAACAACATAATCACGCTAATCAACCTCTAAGGGTATAACCGTAATTTTACCTACTAAGGGCCTTTTCGTAGTTTACCCCCCAAGGGCATTTTCGTAATTTACCCATTAAGGGTATTTTCGTAATTTACCTTCTAAGGGTATTCCAGTAATTTACCCTTCCAAGGGTATATCAGTAATTTTGCACCTGCAATGGCCTTTCCCAAAGGCCCAAATGTCGCCCCGAGCAACTCGGTTACCATTTTCGGTCATACCGGACTATTGGGCCTAAAACCCAATTTAGCCCATCCGAGCCCACACGCTCGTGTGGCCCACCTAACGTAAATCTAGCCACGTATATGAGATCCACCTAGTCTAGTTCACTATATACTATACCATCATACATTTTATTCAATTGGGCCCATGGGCCCATTGGGCCCACTTCGGCCCATCGTGGCCCAAGCAGCCTTAACCCACAAGCATGCGTTTCCACGCTCGTGTGGCTACTATTCCCGTGATCGGCACTTCGGCATTTGCCACTCTACAGCTAGAGTAGAGAGAGTTACACACTTGATAGGAGTCTGGTGTTAAACCGCACTGCGACCACTCCTGTGCCCAAACGCCCACCAAGGTATGTTAACTCTCCTCCTGAAATGCTTTTTATATAGCTAGCTCTTCATCTTCCTTTTTTGTATCTTTCCGATGTGGGATCCCTTCCTCAGTAGAGTTTAAATTCAACTGAAACTCTTGCCGTCCAATCCGCAAAATAAATACTCCCTTGCTTCTCATAAGATTCGAACCCAGGCTCCCTTGCAACACAATCCATGCCGCTAACCACTTAGCCACAAGCTCCTCTTGTGTCTTAAACGATGCGCAACTAAATATAAATCTACAGCCAAATTCTAGGGTCCAAGCAAAAAGAAAACCAAAATGCAATAGCCCCTATTTGAGGATGTTACAGTTCTACCCCCTTAAAATAATTTCGGCCTCAAAATTACCTGATTAAAAGAGTTGAGGGTATTGCTGCCTCATCACATCCTCTGGTTCCCACTTAGCTTCTTCAACGCCATGGTTTCGCCATATGACCTTTACTAATGGAACTGACTTCTTGTGCAAAACCTTCACATCCCGATCTAGAATCTAAACTGGTTCCTCTTCCATGGTCAAATCTGGGCTCACCTCAATTTCCTCTACCGATACAACATGCGGTGGATCTGAACGGTAGCGCCTAAGCTTGGAGATGTGGAACACATCATGTATCTGACTCAGTTCAGCTGGCAACTCGAGCTGATAAGCTACCGATCCCACTCGTCTCAACACCTTATACGGCCAAATAAACCTTGGACTTAGCTTGCCTTTCCTTCCAAATCTCAGCACTTTCTTCCAGAGCGAGACCTTCAAGAAAACCCTGTCACCCACTGCGAACTCTATATCTCTCCCCTTAAGATCGGCATATGACTTATGCCTGTCCGAAGCTTCCTTTAGACAAGCCTAAATCAATGTGACCTTATCCTCAATTTTCGTAACTAACTCTGGACCCAATGTCTGACGCTCACCCAACTCTGTCCAACATGTAGGTGTACGACACTTCCTACCATACAACGCCTCATATGGTGCCATCTTAATGCTTTCCTGGTAACTATTGTTGTATGCAAATTCAGCCAACGGTAGAAATTCCTCCCAGCTGCCTCTGAAGTCCAAAACACAACCCCTCAGCATATCTTCCAGGATTTGTATAACCCTTTCTAACTGTCCGTCTGACTGTGGATGAAATGCCGTTCTAAAATCCAACCGCGTACCCAATGCCTGATGCAACGCTTTCCAAAACCTTAACGTGAATCTGGGATCCCTATCTGAGATGATCAATACTGGCACACCGTGCAACCTCACTATCTCTACCACATATAGCTTAGCTAACTTCTGAAGTGAGTAATCAACCCTTACTGGTATGAAATGAGTTGATTTCGTCAAACGGTCCACAATCACCCAGACTGAGTCTTTCTTACTAGGCGTAAGGGGTAGCCCATTGAAAAAGTCCATGGTAATCCTTTTCCACTTCCACTGTGGAATCTTCACCGACTGAAGTAAACCTGACGGCAACTGATGTTCAGCTTTGACCTGCTGACACGTCAAACATCTACCCACAAACTCAGTTACTTCCCGCTTCAGTCCTGGCCACCAAAACTATTCTTGTAAATCTCGGTACATCTTGCTACCTCCAGGATGCATAGCATATGGGCTGCTATGTGCGTCCTAAAGAATCCTCTACCTTAACTCGACGTCCTTCGGCATACAAGGTTTCCCTTGAAAACACAGTACTCCATCACTGGACAAGCTGTAACCTTCCAACCTACTATTCTAAACTTGCAACCTCCGAGCATTCAAACCCTCGTCCACTAACTGTTTCTCCTTAATCTGCTCTACCCAAGTCGGCTTTACCTGCAATTCTGCCAATAGACTCCCGTCGTCATACAAGCTAAGATGGGCAAACATCGCTCTCAGGTCCGACACTACCTTACGGCTCAACGCGTCTGCCACCACATTAGCCTTGCCTGGATGATACTCAATTGAACAGTCGTAGTCCTTCAACAGCTCGATCCATCTCCGCTTTCTCAAGTTGAAATCCTTCTAAGTTAAAAGATACTTCAGACTCTTGTGATCCGTGTAGACTATCGACTTCTCTCCGTACAAATAGTGCCTCCATATTTTCAGGGCGAAAACCACTGCAGCTAATTCCAAGTCATGTGTCGGATAGTTAACCTCATGCGGTCTCAGCTGCCGAGATACATATGCCACTACCTTCCCTTCCTGCATCAGCGCACATCCCAAGCCAATATGTGATGCATCACAATATACTGTGAATTCCTTTCCGCCTCAAAGTGAATCAAAACCAAGCTTGATCGAGAATCTTCTTTAGCTTGTCGAAACTTTCTTGTTGTTTCTCATACCACACAAATGGAACTCATTTCCTCAGTAATTTGGTCAACGGCGCAGCGATCAGAGAAAATCCCTCTACAAATCTTCAGTAATACCCCGCCAGACCCTGAAAACTTTGAACTTCTGCCACTGACTTAGGCGATTTCCAGTCCAACACTGCCTCAATCTTTCGAGGGTCCACTCTAATCCCTTCAGCTGACACCACGTGCCCCAAGAAAGTCACCTCCCTAAGCCAAAACTCGCACTTACTAAACTTGGCAAATAACTGTTTTTCCCTCAGAATCTGCAAAACTACCCGCAGATGTGCATCATGATTCTCAGATCTTGAGTACACCAGTATGTCGTCTATAAATACCACAACAAACTGGTCCAGATACGGGCTGGAACACCCAATTCATCATGTCCATGAATGCTGCCAGTGCGTTAGTCAACCCAAACGGCATTACCAGAAACTCGTAGTGCCCATACCAAGTGCGAAATGCCGTCTTGTGGATATCAGCCACTTTCACCCTTAGCTGATGATACCCTGATCTTAAATCAATCTTTGAGAAAACTGATGCCCCCTTAAGCTGATCAAATAAGTCATCTATCCTCAGCAACGGATACTTGTTCTTGATAGTCAGCTTATTTAACTGGCGGTAGTCTATACACATCCGCATTGTACCATCCTTCTTCTTAACAAAGAGCACTGGCGCTCCCCAAGGCGAAACACTTGGCCAGATAAAACCCCGGTCTAACAACTCCTGAATCTGAGCCTTCAGCTTTACCAATTCTTTCGGGCGCCATCCTATACGGGGCGATGGACACTGGCGCAGTTCCGGGTAACAGATCTATACCAAATTCAACTTCACAATCCGGAGGCAGACCCGGATGTTCTTCCGAAAATACGTCGACAAATTCCTTCACCGTTCGGACATTCTCTACAGCTGACTCCTTGGCCTCCAAGGCACACACATGAACCATAAATGCCTCACAGCCCTTCCTGACCATCTTCTCAGCTTTCAAAGTAGATACCACGTTAGATAGATAATCTCTTCTATTACCTATCATCACCACCTCTTCGCCTTCCATCGTCTTCAACACCATGCGCTTAGCTGCGCAATCCAAACTGGTATGGTACTTCACCAGCCAGTCCATCCCAAGAATTAGATCGAAGTCCCCAAACGACAGTTCCATCAGATCAGCCACAAACACTACCCCTTGGAGTTCTAGGGGTACACCACTATACAGCTTATTTACTTCTACAGAGTGACCTAGACGGCTAATTACGGTCATCTCCGTAGAAGTAGTCTCAGAGTCTAGGTTCATGGTCTCTACTATGCCACTAGCAACATACGAATACGTCGAACCCACATCTATCAAAGCAGTATATGGTAATCCAAAGATTAAGAACGTACCGGTTATGACGTCCGGTGCATCGCCCTCCTCTCGACGCCTCGCTGCATATACCAATCCAGGCTGTCTCGCCTCAGTGTTGCCTGTACCTCTGCCGCCGGTGCTCGCGCCCACTCGCAGAACCATTACCTCCTCTACCAGAACCACGACCCCTTTATGGTTGCGATCCCTCATTCTCGAATCGAGCACGGTACGACCCCTCGATCGAATCTTGGCTAACATTCGTGGACAATCTCTCACACGATGATCCAACGAGCCATATTCAAAGCATCCTTTTCCATCGATCCAATATTCTCCCCAATGAGATTTCCCACATCGATTACACTGTGCTGGTCCTTGATTAGCAGTAATAGGCCTCCCAGATTGATTCGGCCCACCATGCCTAGCCTTTTTTTGAGAATTACCGACTGACCCAAATGATCCAAAACCTCTTTTATGTCTATTCCTGTCCTGATTCTGCCTCACAGATTCCTTTACCCCTTCGGCTATCTTAGCCTTTTCTACTTACACGGCAAACTCTCGCTCCTGCTGTGGAGCAATCAGCAATCTCAGCTCATCCTCAATCCGTCCTCGAACGACACATCGCTCGTGGCTTCGCCGTAGCCACGATACCTCGAGCATACCGGCCAACCTTAGGAATTTCCCCTCGTACTCGCTACGGACTTACTCCCCGAACCGGCCTCGTGAAATGCCTTTTCTTTGCGTATCAATGTAACTGGACCCAATATACTTCTTCTGGTACGCTGTCTTAAAATAGTCCAACGTGAGATTGTCCGCTGCAGCACCATCCCGAACTGTAAGCCACCACTGGTATGACTCATCCCGAAGGAGCGACACTATCCCTTTCGGTTTCTCTTCAGACCAAATCGGTGCCGTCCATGATACACTCCGTCGCCTCCAACCAATACATAGTTGTATTGGGCGCCACACCGTAAAACACCTCGGAATACCTTGGCTCCATTGGCTCGAGTCGCTCGGATATAGATTTACGAGCTCCCGCCTCCTCCTGCCGCCAAACCACTCTCTCAAGAACTCGCAAAGATCGCTCTGTGACGCTGCGTCATCCCCGTCGGTCACGAAACTCAACACACCGCAATCTGGCGGTGGTGGTGGCATCTCATTTTTCGACCACGACTGGACTCCCACTTTGGTTCGAACACGATCATCCTACCACGACAAGCGTCCACGCGTATTACGACCATGACCTCGAGTGCTCGTGTCTAATATCTCGACTTATCTGATTTAAAAGTTTTATGCGTCAGTCTTTATTCCACTATTATTAAGGCACCGTCTTATGAACAGTTCTTATTAAAGAGTTATGTTTTCGCGAATTCACAAGATCCTATAGGTTCCAGTCTCTAGAGTAGTCCACTATCACTAGTCATTCAAAGCATATATCATCATAATCATAATCATATGCAAACATTAGTTAGGGGTACTTACCTGGGTGGATTGGTGCCGGAGACTCGGTGCCATGCTTTTCAAATCATACATTTCTTTCTATCAACACTTTTTAAACCACACTTTAAAACATTTTGGGCCTCGGGCCCACAGCCAAGCTGTTGAACTTAGCTCTGCTACCATAATTGTAACACCCCAAACCCGGTCCACACACTACGGCCGAACCTGGCATGTCACAGAGAGAAAACATTTCGAAGAAAATAAGTTGCCGGTTTAATTTCAGTGAAAAACTCTTTATTTGCTTTGCGATTGCAGAAATCAGGTGCATGTATAGCTGAAATTGTTAAGTTGCTTTGAAATCCAAAAATCCTTTTTTAGAAACCTATTTGCCATACATTACTTAAGAAAACATTCAAGTCTAATGAAACCTGAATGAGTTAAACTTAGTTACTTTAAAACCATTTGTATTGGAGCTTTGGAAAAACTTAGATTTGAAAATCATTTAAGTTAGCTTAATTATCATCTTATGTGTTTTGTTACCCGGTGGTAACCTTTAGAAAACCTATTGCGTAGTATAATTTTGAAAACTTTGATTATCAGGTTATTTAAAACATGTTAAACAGTTTACTTAGTAACATTTGAAAATTTAAAACAGATATAATAAAACCCAAAATAAAAATACTAATGGCCTTATTACAAACCCAAATAAAATCGAAATATAAAGTTAAAGTACCCAAGTAGAAAATCCATGTAAAACAGAAAACAAGTATCGCATGGCCACCTCGAGTCCACCCGGCTCCTCACCCGTAATCTACGAATCACATGAAAAGATAAATGAGAAGGTGAGTCACCAAGACTCAGTGCATAATCCCCCTCCCGAATATAGCAACATCCTTACACAAGTCATAACCAAGTAAACATATCATGCACCCAGACCTAGCCATCCACGACTCCTTTTTCTACCGTGTGGTACCAAACCACCTGGTGGTGCCAAACCACTGGTGACCCAAAGTCACTGATATCAATAATAATGTGGTGCCAAACCACTGGTGACCCAAAGTTACGAATATTCCATATGTGGGGCCAACCCATATTGTGATACCAAATCACTGGCGACAATCTCGTTTTATGAAATGTGGGGCCAACCCACTGTGGTGCTAAGCCACTGGGACGAGTCGCTATGAGGTGCCAAACCTCTGGTGACCCAAAGTCACGAAATCAACTGTGGTACCAAACCACTGGTGGTGCCAAACCACTGGTGACCCAAAGTCACAGATATCAATCTTCCCCCTCCTCTCATATCACCCACAATAATGTCATGCACATACATATCATGCTATCATGCTTAATCATTAAACATACAGTGAAACATAGCATATGCGATTTCATCAAAATCAAATATCTTAAACTTATCAAATGGACTTACCCGAATCCTTACTCATACCCATAAGGGTACCAAATCGAAATCTACACAGTTTCAGCTTTTTACATAGTTTAGATTATTAACAAATTTACATAGATTATGAAGTGTATAAGATACACGCCTGGTTACTAACGTGATTACTGAATCCCGAAGATCCTGACCGAACGCACTAGATCCGCTTCTCCTACGTTCGGCCAAACTAATATCATTAACAAAGGCTATTCGGCTATACTAGTAAATCTCGAAGGGTTAACGCACAACCATAATCATTACCTTACTGCCTTTCGCGCTTAAATCAAATCCCGAAGCTTTCGATAACACGTCTTCCCTACAATCGGCCAAGACTAAACAAGATCACTAACAGCCTTTGGGTTTTCAAACAAATAAGAGGACGATCGAATTGATATGCATCCTTACCACTGACTTACCAAGACCGATTGACAGAGAATAAATAACCCCAATCCACTGCTTCAAAATCTCGGAGATCCTAGAAGAAATCGATTCCAAAGATGGTTAGGAATCATGTCAACAAATGCCGAAATTCAGCTTTTGTCCCATGTGAGTCGACAGAGAAAAGAAAGTGAGAATAGAGGAGATTCATTTATGACAGACTTACCTATTCCAAATCAATTAGAGAAGAAATCAAAGGAGATCTCTGCTTGATTGATATTCGGCCAATAGTTAAAATGAGAAGGGGAGAGTTTGAGAGATTTCGGCAATGGTGATGGATCTCAAGGTGATTCGGCTATGGCTTGAGAAAAGAAATCAAAAGATTCAGCCAAGGTACTTTGACGCAAACGAAAGAACAACAAGGCTTTCGGCTTTTCAACACAAAGGAAAGATGGAACAGATTGAATAAGAAAAAGGGAATGGGAATGAATGGATTCGGCAAAGGGTGGAAGAAAAGGTTTCGGCACAAGGTGATTGAGAGAAAAGAAAGATGAAGATTGCCGAAAAGAGAAGAGTAAGAAAGTGCCAATGGAGTTTCGGTTTCAAAAGAGAAAAAGAGAGAGCTTCAAATGAGGATTCGACTAGGTGCTTCAAAGAGTATTCGACAAGTGCCAAAAGTGGTTCGGCTTTTGTTTCAAATGGTGCATTAAGGGAAGAAATCGACAAGTCTAAGGGGGGTTTCGGCTTTTGCTCACAACCGAAAGCACTTATGCTAGACTTAGCCAAAAATGTCACCTAGCTTAACTTAGCAATTTCAGCATTCCCCCCTCTAGACTCCCAACCGATTACTCCTCCTCAAGCAAGAGTTCAAATTTGGCCAACTGCTCAAATTTCTCCTGGCCACTTATTCAACAGTTCAAATCAATTTGACTTATTCAACAGTTCTCCATCAGTGTTTGAGCTGAGCACAACTCTTCCCTCTTTAGCATCAAAAAGAATTATCAGTAACGGATTTCTGCAGCTCGAACCCAAGCTCTCCTTCCCCTGCTTGTGGCGTCACTGCTTAAGGCCCTAAGTGGCGCCTCCTTGCCACTTTACCACGGCTTCTCTTGTGCTTAAATTCACCATAGAAAACACTTAACCCCTAGCTCCTTCAGCTCCCTTTAACCAAAGCTTAAAAATAAAAAATTTTCCTATTGTCCGAGCCTAACCTTGGCTTATACCTAGACCCTAGAACACCCCAATTAATAACGCAATCAAGCCATACGCATACAAACAGCTCAAACACAATAGCCCCTATTTAAGGATGTTACAAACTCTATATCTGAAAATCACATCCAAACCAAACACATAGAATAGCTACCTAAAATATAGCATATAACAAAGAAAAGTATCAGAAAACTTACAGCGCGGACTGGTGCCATAGACTCGGGTGCCATACTTCCAGAAAAGAGATATATTTTTCTCAACCGTTTTCCAAACCATCCTTTGAAAACATTTTTGAACCCAAACCCACAGCCGAGTGTTTAAACCTGGCTCTGATACCATAATTTTAACACCCCAACCCGGTCAAAACGCTACGACCGAATCCGGCATGTCACAGGGAAAACGTTTTTAAAGAAAACAAGTTGTTGATTTAATTTTGTGAAGAAACGTTATTGAATCAAGTTGTCGTCTCTCATTTTAGGAAAACTTTTGATTTTATGAAAAACCGAGTTGTTTGAGTAACGTTGCTAAAAACCGTTTCAAATTTAGTCTTAAAGAAAATTGAGTTAACTTGTTGTTACTACTGGTTTGCCGTTACCCGATGGTAAAGTTTAGGAAAAATCCCGAAAGTTCGTGAAAGTTTGGAAAACATTCATTAATAGATTTATCAGGGATGCCATCATTAACCTAAGCAAAGTTTAGTGATAATTAAAACAGATAAACAATCCCAAAAATTAAATCTAGTGGCCTTATTACAAAAATTGAAAACTCGAAATTTAAAGCAAAGTAAATCTGAAATAGTAGTTTAAACATAAACCCGAAATATTGCGCATGGCCACCTCGAGTCTGCCCCAGCTCCGCATCCGCGATCTATAAATCACCTGCAATATGTAAAGGAAGGGGTGAGTCACCGAGACTCAGTGTATAAATCCCCATCCCGAAGATATTGATGCCCTTACACAATTTCATAAGAGAATATGTATGCCATGCAACCCAAAACCTAACCATCCGAAACTCTTGAGTCTACCCCGTGTTGTACCAAACCACTGGTGGTCAAAACCACTAGTGACCGTAGTTACAAATAATATGTGTGGGGCCAATCCACATTATGGTCAAAACTACTGGTGACAATCCCGTATATCGATATGTTGGGCCAACCCACTGCGGTACCAAACCACTGGGACGAGTCACAAAGATAGATACATGTGGTACCAAACCACTGTTGGTCAAAACCACTGAAACTTAGTCACAATATTATAGAAAGCGGGGGCAACCCACTGTGTGGTCAAAACTTTGGTGTGATGCGAAATCATACCTTCCCCCTCCTCTCATTACACCCGTGCAATGTGACATAATAATTCGTGTATGCAGTATGTCATGTACGCTAAACATACACCAAATATAAGTATAACATGAATTACCATCATAATCAGATAGACATAAAACAACATAATCACGCTAATCAACCTCTAAGGGTATAACCGTAACAAGGGCATTTTCGTAGTTTACCCACCAAGGGCATTTTCGTAATTTACCCATCAAGGGCATTTTCGTAATTTACCTTCTAAGGGTATTTCGGTAATTTTGCACCTGCAATGGCCTTTCCCAAAGGCCCAATGTCGCCCTAAGCGACTCGGTTACCATTTCCGATAGTACCGGACTATTGGGCCTAAAACCCAAATTTAGCCCATCCGAGCCCACACGCTCGTGTGGCCCACCTAACATAAATCTAGCCACGTATATGAAATCCACCTAGTCTAGTTCGCTATATACTATACCATCATACATTTTATTCAATTGGGCACACGAGCCCGTTGGGCCCACTTCGGCCCATCGTGGCCCAAGCAGCCTCAACGCACAAGAATACTACTAATGGCCTTAACTATCGCGTCGAAGCCCCACACGTGTGTTCGCACGCTCGTGTGGCTACTATTGCAGTGATCGGCACTTCGGCATTTGCCGCTCTACAGCTAAAGTAGAGAGAGTTACACACCTGATAGGAGTCTGGTGTTAAACCGCACTGCGACCACTCCTGTGCCCAAACGCCCACCAAGGTATGTTAACTCTCCTCCTGAAATGCTCTTTATATAGCTAGCTCTTCATCTTCCTTCTTTGTATTTTTCCGATGTGGGATCCCTTCCTCAATAGAGTTTAAATTCAACTGAAACTCTTACCGTCCAATCCGCAAAATAAATACTCCCATGCTTCTCATGAGATTCAAACCCAGGCTCTCTTGCAACATAATCCACGCCACTAACCACTTGGCCACAAGCTCCTCTTGTGTCTTAAACCATGCGTAACTAAATACAAATCTACAGCCAAATTCTAAGGTCCAAGCAAAAAGAAAACCAAAATGCAAGAGCCAAGACTTGAACCTTGGACCTCTTTCCTTCCTTGTGGCGTCACCCCTTGCTCCTTAAGTGGCGTCACTTTGCCATTACACCACACACTCCACTTGTGTCATTTTTCTCCACATTTTATTCTTAAGGCCTACCTGCTAACTTCCAGGGTGTTTTTCACCTAAAACCAAAATTTCCCTAAAGCCAAAGTTTGATCTCGGGACTTCATAGAAGCCCTCTAACCTTCGAAAATCACTTATCTAATAGGTGCAACTTGCATTTAAGCCAATCTCTTATTCTCTAAAAATTTAAACGCTACTATGCTCAAGGCCTATTGGGCCCAATCCTACTAGGCCCAATTTTGGGATGTTATAGCTGTAGGTTATACTGACTTAGGCCAGACGGCCAATCACATGCCCGTGTGTTGGGCCGTTTGGAGCATACTGAATTAATTTTTAATTCAACACCAGGGGACACACGGCCATGTAACATAACTATGTGCCACACACGGCTGAGACACACACCCGTGTGGACAAAAATAGGCTATTTACCAAGCCAATTTGCCACCCAACTTTGCACATACCTAAAATAATCCTTTTGGCATCAAAACATGGCATATATAAGCATTCATCTACTCTCAACCAAGCATAAATTATATCATTTCAATGCTAACCAATACATATCTCAACAATACCACAATATGCCAATCAATTTCATACCAAAACTCATAATCTTAAATCATCAATATGATCATTTCCAATTTTGCATCATTTAGCCTAATCCCACAAGCATACCAAATTCAATTCTCAACCATTTAATACATATTGTTACCAAATATATCAACATAACCATATTTAAACACCAAATAACAAGTCATTCGTATCCTAATCTATTCCTAAGGTTCAACAGGGATTTCACACTTGCCGAACCGTTGTTGAACATGTCCGTAGTGTCGTAATCACAATTTATGCAATATTAAAGCATTTAAACACAAATATAACAATGTTTATTACGTACAAACTTACCTCAAATGCAAAAATGGCAAAATAAGTCGATTAGTCTGAAACCTTGTTCTTTCCCCTATCTAAATCCGTATTTCACTTTTCTTAATCTAAATGTAATCAAAATTAACGTATTTAATAATCTCTATATTCTATTTAGTCCCAAATACACATTAAGGAACATTTACACTTTTGCCCCTATTATTTCACATTTTTACAATTTAGTCCGTATCTCATAAAAATACAAATTCATGCAATTCAACCTAAACCCATGCTAGCCAAATTTCAATTAGGTCCTTAGCAACCCATATTTTTCACTTATTTCACAATTTAACCAAAAAATTTTAACATTTCTCAATTAAATCTCTAAAGGACAATTTTGTCAAAAATCACTTTACAAATGTTCTTTATCTAATAACAAGCATGCATTTTCTATCATTAAATATCAAAATACACCAACATTCATTAATGGAAAATCCCTAAACCTTTAATAGTTTTACAAAATAGTCCCTGGGCTAGCTAGATTAAGCTGCAACAATCTAAAAAACACAGAAATCATTAAAAACAGGACAAAAATCATACCTAAATGAGCATGAGAAGCTTGGCCGATAGTAAACCTGCAATGGATTCTTCTCCTTTCAATATTCAGTTGAAGAACAATAAAGATGATGACTTTAAATTTTTTTTACTACTTTATTAACATGTATTTGAAATTTACTAAAATAAGCTTATTATAAAAAATTAATACCATCCATTTTATGTCAATATATGTCCACTTATAATAATAATGGGCTAATTGCAACATAAATCCCTTAACTATTTAATTTCATAGCCATTTAATGCCTTTAGCTAATAAAACATCAGTTTTGCACTTTACGCGATTTAGTCCTTTTTATCAAACTAAACTCTCAAACGATAAAATTTCTGAACGAAAACTTCACACAATCATACTATCATGCTGTAGACACCAAAATAATAAATAATAATTAATTTGATCTCAGATTTGTGGTCTCGAAACCACTATTCTGATTTGACTAAAAATAGATGTTACAACTCTTTCCTGTTAGGAATTTTTGTCCTTGAAAATCTTACCAGAAAAGAGGTTAGGGTACTATTTTCCCATAGCATCCTCGGGTTCCCACGTAGCTTTTTCAACCCCGTGACGTTGCCACAAAAATTTCACCAAAGCTATTCTTTTATTTCTCAATTTTTTAACCTCTTGAGCTACAATTACGATCGGTTCTTCGTTTATCGTCATATCAAGTTGAATTTCAATCTCACATCGGAAACTACATATGGTGGATCTGATCGACACCGTCATAACATCGACACATGAAATATATTGTGGATCTTTTCTAACTCGGATGGTAAAGCTAGTCGATACCCTATTCTCTCGATAACCTTATACGGCTTGATGAATCGAGGACTTAGTTTGCCTTTACGACCAAAATGTAGTATTTTCTTCCACGGAGATAGTTTCAGAAAAACTCTATCACCGATTCAAATTCCAATGTCTTTATGTTTCAAATCTGCGTACGATTTCTCTCGATTTAAAGCTACTTTCAAACTTTCACAAATTACTTACATTTTATCTTCAGTCTCTCTGATCAAATCAACCCCATGAATATTTTTCTCACTAAGTTTGGTCCAGTACAACTGAGTTCGGCATTTACGACCATACAATGATTCATACAGTGCCATCTTTATACTCAATTGAAAACTGTTGTTATATGCGAATTAAACCAGTGGAAAATATTTCTCCCAATTGCCTCCAAATTCTAAAACACAACAATGAAGCATATCTTTGAGAATCTGAATTACTCTCTCAGACTGACCGTCGGTTTGGGGATGAAATGTGATACTAAAGTTTAACCTCGTACTCAAAGCTTCTTGCAATTTCTTCCAAAATCGCGACACAAATCTTGGATCTATATTCGAAATAATAGAAACTAGCACCCTGTGCAATCTAACAATCTCAGAAATGTACAATTTAGCCAATTTATCAAGCGAATAATCTGTACATACTGAAATGAAATGTACTAATTTCGTTAGTTGATCAATGACAACCTAGATAGCATCTTTCTTTTTCAAAGACAGGGGCAAACCCGATACAAAATCCATCGTAACTCTATCCTATTTCCACTCTGGTATCATCGCGGTCGTAATAATCCAGAAAGCCTTTGGATGTTCGGCTTTAACTTGTTGACAAACTAAACATCTCGACATAAACTCTGAAATATCTCATTTCATGCCCGATCACCAATACAATTGTTTCAAATCATTGTACATTTTAGTACTCCCCGGGTGAACAGATAAACAACCACTGTGTGCTTCATGTAGAATTTTCTGAATAAGCTCAAAATTCTTTGGTACAAAAATTCTACCTCGGAACATTAAACAATCCTTGGATTTGATCTGATAATCTGAATCGGTAGTCAACTCACATTGCACTCTTTTAGCTTGCAATTCATTATCACACTTCTGAGCTTCACAAATTTGCTGAAGAAATACCAATTTAGCTTTCAACTCTGCTAGAATCGAACCATCATCAGACAAAGATAACTATGTATTCATGTAACAGCCTGATTTTTGGGCTAGTCAGAATAGTGGTTTTGAAGCCACTAATCCAAGGCTGGAGAAATTATTTTTAATATTTTTTTATGTTTTATAGCATGATTATATGAGTGTTTGAAAATTTTGGTGAATTAATTTTAGTGATTACTCGCTTAATTTAGAAAAAGGACTAAATCGCATACAGTGTGAAAGTTTTGTTTTACAAGCTAAGGGTGTTAATTAGCTATGGAACATTAAATTAGAAGTCCTTATTGAATAAATAGACCCTAAAGGGATTAATGGCTGAACATGGAGACAAAGAAATTGAAAAGTCAAAGGTTCGTTGGCATTAGTGACTTAATTGATAAAATAAAAGAAAGTTTTCATATTTTCATTCTCATTTTCTTCTCCACCAATTTTCACTCAAGAAAAGGGCCTTGGAAGCTTGAAAATTTCAGCAACCCTTAATCCTTGCAAGTAAGTCATCTTGATGGTCATTCTTAATAATTTTTGTACTTTTGGGACCCTTGTAGCATAATCTAGCTAATGAGGGGACTATTTTTCACTATGGTTGAAAGTTTAAGGTTTTTCCATGAGAGAATTAGTGTTGTTTTCTGATTTTTTATGGAAGAAAATGAATCTTGGTTGTTAAATAAATAATTTTTGTGAAAGGGGTTTCCATTAAAACACCTAAAATGGACCTTTTTGTAGAGGTTGTAAAATATGTAGTAAATGTGTGAAATAATTGGATTTGTGAGTTTTCTAAAAGCTTAAGATAGATTCAGCTAGGCTTGGTTAATGAAGAAATTTGATGAAAATCATTTTACGAGCCTAGGGGCAAAATCATAATTATGTGAAAGTCTAAGGGCAAAATGGTAATTTTGTCAAAGTAGGAATTTTGAAATGTTTTGATTAATATGGTGATTAAATGAGTAATTTTTGTCATTATAGATCAAGAAAATTGGGATCCAGACTTAGATCGGGGGAAAACCAAGATATTGGACTAAATCGAACTAGTTGCCTATATTTTGTATATCTAGGTAAGTTGTGCATAAATAATACAACGCTATTGTTATAATGCATTAAATAGTTGATATTACATAAAATTTTTGATTATTGATATGAATATGCATGATGAAATTTGATGTGGTATACTCCCAATTGAACCTTTGGAATAGATTGGATATCCACGCCATGACATTTGGGTGATATGTGAGCCAGTGTAAGACCATGTCTGGGACATAGCATTGGCCACATTATGAGAGCCAGTGTAAGACCATGTCTGGACATGGCATCGGCATTGAAACGAGAGCTAGTGTAAGATCATGTTTGGGACATGGTATCGACCTCGATATGTGAGTCAGTGTAAGACCATGTCTGGGACACGACATCAGCATTTTACCCTCTTGTGTGAGGCTTATCAGATATCCTTTGGTATTCCATCTGGTTCAACGAGTAATTTAAACTTGTGTCAACAGTGAGAAATGTTACGACTATATTGTAAGTGATACAGGTACCTACATGAAATTAATGAGAAATGAGCTCAAATTTTGTTGTATGATTAGTAAGGGTAAAGATAAGTAAGTTATGCCTTTAATCATTCGAGAATTATATGCAAGTTTATAATATGTTATGAGTACAAAAATGCATGGTAATTTGTTGTTAATTATTTACATGCGACTTTCTAAGCTTTATGCTTACTTCCTTTCATTTCCATTTTCTTATAGTATCGCCAAGCTAGCTCAGAGATCAAAGGAAGTCGGAGGCTCAATCACACTATTGATCTGAACATTTGATATAGTTACATCTATCATTTTGAGTATGGCATGTATAGGGACTTGGTATTTTGTGAAGTGTCATATTGTTTTGGCCAAATGTGTTGGCTTGTCTTGATGATTGATTCATTTTGTATAAAGCCATGGATGATGGCTAATACTTGTTATTGATATGTGTAAATGATGATGCTTTTTATGATTGAGCAAATTGCATTGTTGAGTATTTAGTATGTTAATGCATGAATGAGTAGGTTGCTTGATTGAATGGATAAAGTATGTGTGAATTGGTCTTGCTTGATGTGGCTTGGTAAATAACCTTGATTTTGTTCACACGGGTTGACACTCGGGCATGTATCTAGGCTGTGTGTGACACACGGTCTACCCTATGGGCGTGTAGTCCGGCTGTGTGTCCCCCTGCACCCTAAGTTGGCAAAACAGAATGCCTAGTAGTAACCACATGGGCTGAGACACGGCCGTGTATCTCAACTGTGTGGAAGACACAACCGTGTGTCTCAACTGTGTGGAAGATATGGCCATAGGGTATGGGCATGTGCTTAGGCTGTGTGAAGTTTGCACTTGAATTTAGGAATTTAATTAGCCACACGGCCTGAGGACACGGGCGTGTTCCTTAGTCATGTGACCCTATTGGGTTAATGACATTAGAAACAGAATGTCAAGGTTTTTACACACGGGCGGTGACACGGGCATGTCAAGTCCGTATGAGGGACACGAACCATAGACAAGAGCGTGTGCCAGGCCGTGTGAAAACCCTTATAGGTTCGAATTGAGAAATAAATCGACATGGGCACGAGACACGGGCATGTCCCTATATGCTTAGGCCATGTGAGTTACACGGTTCTTCAACATGGGCGTGTCGCCTTTCCACATTGGCGTGTGCCCTATTTTTAGTGACATTTTTCAAAGTTTTCTAAAGAATTTGGTTCGATCCTTAACCGTTTCTAATGTGTGTTTTGGGCCTCATAGGCTCATATTAGGGATTTTAAGACAATGTTTGAAAGATTTTAAATTTGAATGAAATCTCTTAACCCGAAATTGTTTGTATGCATGTATTCAATTCGAACGAACTTTTATGACTCGAAAATGCATGTTGTATAAGTTTAAGTAATGTAATGTCTCGTACCCTGTTCTAGCGTCAAACACGGGTAAGGGGTGTTACATTTAGTGGTATCAGAGCTATGGTTTAGTATTCTCAGACTAACCTGGCGCGACTACGAGTCTAGATATACATGCCATATATGAATTATGATAGTGTGATGACTCCTGGCAATTTAAAATGTGTTTTTATATAGTAAATGGATCCTGACGAAGCAGTAGCGGATGATGTTGAAAGTAATGCGCCAGCTCCCGCAGAAGGGACTGCGACAGTCAAAAGTGGGCCAGTGACACTGAGTCAGGGCGGAGGGGCTAGAGAAGCCTTCCTCCATATGATGAATGTTTGGTATTCAAAATTTGTTCGTACAAACCCGAATGCTCCACCTCCTCCACCCTTTCAATTCCCTAGTCTGACCTTGTAGCTCCCCAAGTGGTGGAGATGTTTAGAAGGGAAAAACCTTCGGTAGACAGAATTTGAAAACAAGGGGCCGAGGAGTTTCGAGAAAATGTAAATGATGACCTTGAGAGAGCAAAATTCTGGCTAGAAAATACCATGCAAACGGAGGGTTTCGAAATCAAACCGAAATCTTCTGCATACTTAGAAAAATTTTGCCTTCACAGGGCCACACGCCCATGTGAAATGGGACACGCTCGTGTGGGTAGGCCGTGTGGTCACACACGCCCATGTCCCTAGCTTGTGTGGAATTTATTTTCTCTTTGAACCTATAGGGGTTTTCACACGGCTGGACACACGCCCGTGTCCTCCACACGGACTAGACACGCCCGTGTCATCACCGTGTGTGAAAGCCTAGGTATTCTGTTTGTGAATTTAGCAACCAAATAAGGGGCACATGGCCTAGGTACACGCCCGTGTGTCTAGCCCATGGTCGATATTGACTTGCATCACTAACATGCAGGGGACACATGGCCTGGTCACACACCTATGGGACTGACCGTGCATCACACACGGCCTAGACACACGCCCATGTGCCTACCCATGTGGACAAGAACAAGGCTATTTGCCAAGCTCTTTTTATCACCCTAACTCATACAACATCAATCACATTCGACCATTTACCAAGCAACTCAATCATGTATCATCCACATTCATGAATAACCTTATCTTTTCATATATATAATGATAATAAGCCATTAAATATGGCCATTTAGAAAAGTGTTCATCTTTAAAAGAGCCAACACATTTGGCCAACACAACAAAACATTTCACTAAGTCTAGCCACTATACATGCAATACTCAAAATGCTCAGTCTAATATACCAAGATGAGCTGTTAGTGTGGATGATCTTCAGATTATCTTAGTATCCCAAACCGGCTCTTTGACACTATAAAATAAGGGAAAAGAAAAGGAGTAAGCTTTAAGCTGAGTAAGTTTACATATAAATAATAAGCATCATAACATATGTCGAATAATTAATAACAATACATACTAAGAAAGAACAATTCACATTTCCATAATCATGCTTACTCATCTCATTTCTTACCACATTCCAACCACATAACAATTATATTGCTCACAATTACTTGTACACATTCCCTGCACTCATCACCACAAAACAACATGAACATTTACTTATACAATTTCTCGATCTGGTGGTTTCACCCACAACCCACCAATAGTTAATAATAGGGTGGTATCGCACTTAGCCCACCAACTAGATTATTTACGGTGGCTTCGCACACAGCCCTCCAAATGATATTATAAATGATGGTATCGCACACAGCCCATCGTGAGTTAGTAATAAGGTGGTATCGAACACATCCCACCAAAAAGGATAATTACGGTGGTATGGCACACAGCCCATCAAATAATTATTACGGACATTTTTTCGTACGTACATATCTATTTCGAGGTTCATACAAGAATTGCTCACTATCTATCAATTTCAATCAACTTTAATCATAATTGTTATCATTCATACAATGCACCAAGAAGTAACAACATATGTATTAAAGATGTATCATTTACACATAAACTTACCTCGGTGCAAAATGTGTTAATCAACGACTTAATCCGTAACCTTGCCTTTTCCTCGGTCAAGGTTGTTTCTGTGCTCTTCTTAATCTATAATAATAAAATTCACTCATTCAATCAGTTTATAAATCATGATACATCAAAATTCCTACTTAAGCAAAATGACCATTTTGCCCTTATACCTTGGCAAAATTATGATTTTGCCCCTAGGCTCGTAAATTATTTTTCATCACATTAAACAAGCTTAGCTGAAAATGTATTTCTCTTACAACAACTTACAAAACCACTTATTTCATGCATTTATTACTAAATTACAACTTTTACAACTAAGTCCCGTTTAGGTGTTTTCATGACAACACCTGTAACAAAAGTTGTTCTCAACTTACTAACATTCATTTTCTTCCATAAAAACTTAGCAAACAACATGAACACACTTAAGGAAAGTCCCTAAACTTTCAACCATCTTGCAAATTAGTCCCCTCATTAGCTAGCTTAAGCTTTAAGGGTTCCAAAAGTATAAAAAATTATCAAGAAAGACATCTAAAATCACTTACATGCAAGAGAATAGCTTGGATGAATGTTTGAACTCCAAAAACCTCTAATTTCTCTTCATTTTTTGGTGGAAGAAGAAGGGTGAATAGTGAAAGATGATATCTTCTTTCTTTGTCTTACTCATTTTTGGTCACCTAATTTCATTAACTTTTTGACCAAATTAATCTCTTCGTCCCCCTTGGTCGGCCATCACTCTTAAGGTAGTCTATTTTCACTTTAAATACCTCCAATTTAATATTCCATCGCTATTAGACACTCCTAGCTTGAAAAATGGAACTTTTGCACTTTATGCGATTTAGTCCTTTTTCACAATTAAGCATACAATCATTAAAATTAAAGTACCAAAATTTCCATGCAACCTTATAATCATGCTATAACACATAAAATAATATCAAAATAATTTTTTTCAACCTCGAATTAGTGGTCTCGAAACCACTGTTCCGACTAGCCCCAAAATTGGGCTGTTACATTAGTTGACTTAATTGATAAAATAAAAGAAAGTCTTCATATTTTTCATTCTCTTTTTCTTCTCCACTAATTTTCACTCAAGAAAAAGGCCATGGAAGCTTGAAAATTTTAGCAACCTTTAATCCTTGCATGTAAGTCATCTTGATGGCTGTTATTAAAAATTTTTGTACTTTTGGGACCCTTGTAGCATAATCTAACTAATGAACGGACTATTTTGCACTATGCTTGAAATTTTAGGGTTTTTCCATGAGAGAATTAGTATTTTTTGGTGAAATGTTATGGAAGAAAATGAATCTTGGTTGTTAAATAAACACTTTTGTGAAAGGAGTTTCCATGAAAACACCTAAAATGGACCTTTTTGTAAAGGTTGTAAAGTAGGTAGTAAATGTGTGAAATAATTGGATTTATGAGTTGCTATAAGCTGAAAATAGGTTCAGCTAGGCTTGATTAATGAGCAAATTTGATGAAAATCGTTTTACGAGCCTAGGGGAAAAATCGTAATTATGTAAAAGTTTAAGGGCAAAATGATAATTTTGCCAAAGTAGGAATTTTGAAATGTTTTGATTAATGTGGTGATTAAATGAGTAAATTTTGTCATTATAGATAAAGAAAAACGAGATCTGGACTTAGACCGGGGAAAAGCCAAGATATTGGACTAAATCGAACTAGTCGCCTATATTTTGTATATCGAGGTAAGTTGTACGCAAATAATAAAACTCTATTGTTATAATGCATTAAATAATTGATATTGCATTAAATAACTGTTATTTCATAAGATGTTTGATTATTGATATGAATATGCATGATGAAATTTGATGTGGTATACTCCCGGTCGAACCTTAGGAATAGATTGGATATCCACGCCATGACATTTGGGTGATATGTGAGCTAGTGTAAGACCATGTCTGGGACATGGCATCGGCCACATTATGAGATCCAGTGTAAGACCATGTCTGGGACATGGACTCGGCATTGAGATGAGAGCTAATGTAAGACCATGCCTGGGACATGGCATCGGCCTCGATATGTGAGCCAGTGTAAGACCATGTCTGGGATATGGCATCAATATTTTACCCTCTTGTGTTAGGATTATCAGATATCCTTTGGTATTCCAACTGGTTCAACGCGTAACTGAAAGCTTGTGTCAACAGTGAGAAAAGTTACGACTATATTGTAAGTGATATAGGTACCTACACAAAATTCACGAGATATTAGCTCAAATTATGTTGTAACAACCTGGTTTAGACCCTAGCCAAAATAGTCATTTTGAGACCACAAATTTGAGGTTAAAAAAATATTTAAATATTATTTTTAGTGTTTACAGTATGCGATTAAGCATGTGTGAAAATTTGGTGTGAAAATTTTATTGTTTGTGTGCCGAATTGTGAAAAAAAAAACTTAATTGCATGAAATGCAAAAGCTGTGTGCTAATTTTTAAAGTTCTTAATTGGCATGGCTTTTTAAATAAAAGTTCCTTCTGTGGATAATAGACCATTGATAGTGGAAATGGACGTAAATGGTCTAATATTTGCTGGTTAAATGGTTTATTAATTAAGGTTAAAATTGGTATTTGGTTATTAAAGGTATTATAATTAAAATAAAAGAAATTTGAAGCCATTATCATCATCCTCCCACCGAATTTGAAAGAAAAAAAAAACCAAGGGTTTGAGTTCTTAATATTCGGCCATTGTTTAAGCATCAATCGGGTATGTGTTTTGATCCCTTTTTGATAATTTCTACGTTTTTGTGATCGTTGCTCTATGTTCTAGCTAACCCATGTCCTAATTTTTCATTTTTTTGGTGATTTTGTGAAATGCTATTGATGAGTGCTTGAGCTTTGTTATAGTTGATGATGAAATATGAAAGATATGTGATAGGTTACCATATTTTGTCTTTGAATTTTTGATGAATTTTACTATTTGGGCTAAATTGTGAAAATGAGAAATTAAGGTACTAAAATGTGAAATAAATTAAATATGTTGACTTATATGAGCTAGGGGAAAATTCAGCTAGGCATGTGTGTAATGAAATTGTGAGTATTTTGTGATTTTATGAAATAGAGACTAAAATGTCAAAATGTGCAAATCTGAGGGCTAAAATGTAAAATGCTTTAACTATGTGTTGTGGATTGCTTTGGATGAAAATGTGATTGAACGAGTTGAGTCTAATATTATATAGATCAAGAAAAGAGAGATTCGGATCGAGATCGAGGCAAAGACAAAGTGCTCGATTGATCGACTTGTTTCATTATTTCTACGTCCGAGGTAAGTTCATGTATATTACGAATTGTTAAATTTATGTTCACATATTATGCAATGAATGGAAATGTGTTTGTTGAGTTAGTAATGTGAATGATGGGTTTGAAGAGATGTGACACCAAGTGTGCGTAAATAGAATCGATACAGTGTTGAACGGCACTATGTGTGCGAAACAAAGAAAGCATCGACTATATTGATGGGCACTGTGTGTGCAAAACCAAGTCAAATTCAGTTTAATGTAAAGGCACTAAGTGTGCGATGATATTAAAGCTATGGCTAAGAAATTTGCACTAAATTTGCGAGTAAATCAAATGGTTAAAGAAGA
This sequence comes from Gossypium bickii, assembly GCA_025503065.1. Lineage (NCBI taxonomy): Eukaryota > Viridiplantae > Streptophyta > Magnoliopsida > Malvales > Malvaceae > Gossypium > Gossypium bickii. The sequence continues at coordinate 81,470,057 of CP106713.1, read as the reverse complement.
TCGAATAAGTTGTTGTATTTAGCATTGAGTAGCGAAAGTGATCGTTAATGAAGTGATGGTACAGGTATGTACTGAACCTATGAGATTGATGATATTGTATATGGGACGAATGGATGATCATGTGAATATTGACTATGGACGAGATTGTGTGTTATTGTGAATTACACCATGTGATAGTTAATATTGTATATAGAATTTGAATTATTGAGTTAAATGTGTTATATTACGAATTTACTATGCTTAAAAAGCTTACTGTTATAAGTCTTTCTCTATTTTACAGTGTTATCAAAGCTAGCTCGGATCCAGGGATCGTCAGTGACTCAATCACACTATCGACCATCTATTTTGGTACTTTTGGATGTTATATATTTTGTATAGGGCATGTATAAGCTTGTAACACCCCGGATTTGGGCCTAGAAGAATTGGGCCTATTGGGCTTTGGGTCTCATAAAATTTTTAAGTGAGCAAGAAAATGACAAATGACATGACGGCTTTAAAGGTGTAATGAATTTGGAGTGTTTAGGTGTGTTGGAGAAGCTCTGGGTTCGAGTTTTGTGGTGGAGGATTCTTAATTTATTTAATTAAGGAATCAGGGTTTTGAGTAGTGGGCTTTTAAATAAAAATAAGTGAAAATGGCACAAGGAAGCCTTTCGTGAAGTGGCTAGTGACGCCACTAGGGTGTAGAAAGGTGGCAACATATGCATGCAGGAAGGTCTGAGGTTCGAGTGCTAGCTTAGCTTTATTTTGGAGTTTAATTTTAGGCTTCTAGAAGGCTAGAAGTGGCGTGTGAAGGGACTCTAAGGAGAAGAGATCAGTAGAGAGAATTTAGGAGAAGGATAAGGGAGATATCATGGAAAAAAATTAGGAGATGAGCAGTGGACGAAGTGATGCCGAATTTGACTTTAGGAGCGGCTAAGTTTCATCTATAGGCTATATAAATGTGTGTGTGTCGAAACTGGGGTCCTAGGTAATGTCAAATTTTCCATTCTTTTTCTTTTCCTTGACAAAACCTTATTTTTCCAAAACCAAAAATACCTTGCCTTGTTGCCGAAATCTCCTATAGCCGAATCCCTTTTTTTTCGAATTCTCTCATAGCCAAACTCTTTTATTGCCAAAGTATCATTATCTTCTCTTGCCGAAGTTCCTATTAGTACCGAATCTTTGTTGTTTTCCTCCATCACAAATTGATTGTTATCTACCATCAGTCAAGGTTAAAAGCCGAATCTCGTTCAGTAGCTATCTAGGCCACAGGATCAAAAGTGGATCCGATAAGTATTCAGTTAACCCCTTACTGTGTTTTGTTAAAAGCTGAAGAGCTATCTAACTTCTCATTAAAGTTAATCTTGTATTAACAAGGGTAAGGTTCAGAGGTCGCAAGCGTGGTAAGGATCGTTAGCAAAGTGTAAGTGTACTCAACTCATTATGGTTTAAGTAAATGGCTGAATGTGAGTATGATCTATAGGGGTGACTTGTGTGGATTATGAGTCACTCGAAGTTTGATGGTGTATGTGTTAGTGCAGATCTAGGGGATACTCGTGATTAGTAGCTAAGGAAGGGCTATTAGAACCCGGTGCCACACGGTAAGGTTACGGTAAAGCTTCGGCTTTTGGTAAATATTTTGATCAAGTATGGGTGATTGGTTGAAGGTTGGTTGGTTGTAGGTTCAAAACCAAGGATAGTATAGCACGTCACAGTAACCTGGTGTGTACAAATACTACACACACACAAGATATCGGCAATGCCGGAAAGCTGGAAAGTCAAAAGTGGCGAAATGGGCCCGATGGGCCCTGAGGCTAAGTTTGATGAAATTGTTTGGTTGGTTATATGAATTGAGTTACCCATGCATGTTACATGATCTAGAATTGTTTTGGGCCTAATAGGCCATATGGATGAGATTTGGGCCTAATGGGCCGTAAGGATGTGATTTGTGCTTGATGGGCTTTATGGGGACGTAGAAAAGTATGCTAGGGTTTAATGGACTTTAGTCCTAGTTTTGAACAACTCTTAAACTGCATAAGACTTAATCTAATAATTAAGCATGCTCGTGGACAAGTCGTTGGGTTAGAGTGTGGCAACGGACATATGCATGTCTAGGATTGGAGCTAGGGAGAGCTTGGTACTTAAGCGGTCCTAGTGGCCCACCTCCTGTTCTCTAGAATCCTACCTGGTGCATAGTGTCTGTTCACTTTAGCCAAAGTTCATAACTAAAACTCGAGAGGGACCAGATACCCTTGATTTAAAATTTATTAAAATATTCTTAAATTTGTAAAATTATTAAAATACCCCTTATTTGTAAAATTACCAGAATACCCTTGGTTTTTCAAATTACCAAAATATCCCGGATTTACAAAATTACCTAAATACCCCTATTTGTAAAATTACCTAAATGCCCCTGTAGAGTAGATTTACAGAAATACCCTTGGGTAGTGAAATGACTAAAATACCCTAAGTGCCGAATGTGTAAAATTGTGTATGTTGCATTCATGAAATATATGTTGCACTTGGGTGGGTTTTGATGATACAGAGGAAGATTTGAGGATCGCATAGTCGTTTGACGACCGTGGATCCACTGGTGGCTTTAAGCCCATTATAGCAGCTTTGCTGCAACGTTTGAGTAGTGCCGCTGCTGGTGCTACCTTTGGAGTGTAGGGATGGGTGGGTTGATATTTATATCCCCACAGGAGTGTAGGGTTGGAAGGGAAATGGAGTGCATTGGATTTGGGATGGGTGCATTGCATTCATGTGATACTGATGTGATGTGAGGTCATTACGGGCTAAGGCCCAAGACCACTGAATTTGATAGGGCTTAGGCCTACTGTGATATTTGTATGTTGATTGGTTACCAAGGGTCATACACACTGAGTTTCGAAACTCACACCCTTTTTCTTAAATGTTTCAGGTTACCCTCAGTAGACGGCTCGACATGAGAGAGGACTCGGAGATGGCCACACTACAAGATACTTAGGAGTTTTGTTTATTTGTTTCAAAGGACATGATTTTAATTACTTTATTTTCCCTGGTTGTAATAAGGCCTTGTAATCCAATTTGAATTTAGATTTTTTGTTTTGTTATCATTGTTCAAACTGTTTACTTAGTTGTTAAACTTAAATAAATTTTCTTAAACATGGTTTTCGAAATATCTAAAAATATGGGATTTTATCATTACTTAACAGGATTCAAGGATTTTGGGCTTTTAGGCCTTAATTTTTAACTTAGCAAAACTGTTTTGAATTATGCCTTTGATGTGACATTTCCAGATTCGGCCATAACGCCTGGGCCGAGTCTGGAGGTGTTACAAGGCTAGTGATTATGGAATGTTTTTGAGATGTATAGTTCTTTCCATGTGATATGGCTTGATAGTTAAATAACTTTTGTATGTGTTTTGGATATGTGAAAATGATAGTTATAAGGTGAATATGTGATGTTGTGTGAATGATCATTTTAGTATGTTTTGGTGATATGTAAGTGGTATGTTTCATGCTTGAATTGGTTGATGGGAATGATGGTTAAAATGTATGTTTTAGATGCATTTGAGAAATGAATTTTGTATGGCTTCATGCTTGTAGGAGTGACCAAAAACTTGGGTGGCAATTTGGCCTTGTAAATTGCCTATATTTGCCCACACGGTTGAGCACACAGTCGTGTGTCTCGATCGTGTCTCTTAAGGTTGCATTTTGAAATAAGTCAGACTCGCACACGGACTAGACACACGGGCATGTGGCAGGCCATGTGAATTAATTCAGTGTTGTCCACGGGTCAAGCACATGGGCATGTCTTCGGTCATATGGAAAAGTCAGTATGTATGTCCTGTTTTGCCACTGCTTGGACACACGAGTGTGTCTGACACAGCCTGCCCACACGGGCGTGTGACCTCTATAACATTGAAAAATGTTAAGTTTTCGAAAAAATTTTGTATGAGCTCGGTTCAGTCCCGCCCCTTCGTAATGTATGTTTCAGGTCTCGTATACCTTTTAAAGGGACTCTATGCATATAATTTGTTATGATATGATGATGATGTATTTATGTTTGAGAAGTGATCGTAAAAGTTCCAATATGACCTGTAATGCCTTTTAACCCTATTCCAGTGATGGTTACAGGTTAGGGATGTTACATACGGTTTAGTCGATTCTAGGACTAACATAGCGTGTAAGAGTCTAGCTTTACATGCCACATATATATGTCTGTGATAGTGTGATGATTCCGGACAGTTAAAAATGTGTTTTTATATAACAAATGGATCTCGATCGAGCAGTAGCTGATGATGTTGAAAGTAATGCGCCTGCTACCACTCAAGGGACAGCTTCGGCTGAATCTAGGCTGATTGCTAGTAGTCACGAGGGAGAGGTAAAAGAAGCCTTTTTCCAAATGATGAGTGACTGGTTTATGGAGTTCATTCGAACGAATCCGACTGCTCAACAACCTCCACCCCCACAAGTTCCTGTACTGCCACAAGTTGTAGATCCCATTCGATCGAGTAAACCTCCTATGGAAAAAATTTGAAAGTATGAGGCCGAAGAGTTCGGGGACAAAATTGATGATGATGCTGAGAGAGCTAAATTTTGGCTTGAGAATACCATTAGAGTGTTTGATGAATTATCATGTACTCCTGATGAATGCCTAAAACGTGTTGTTTCATTGTTGAGATATACGACATATCATTGGTGGAAAACATTAATATCTGTGGTTCTGAGAGAACGAATCACCTAGGATTTCTTCCAAGTTGAATTTCGAAAGAAATATATCAGTCAACGATTTATAGATCAGAAACGTAAAGAGTTCCTGGAGCTAAAACAGGGCCGTATGACTGTTACAGAATATGAATGGAAACTTGTGAGATTGAGCCAATATGCACGAGAGTGTGTTTCGACAGAAACTACTATGTGTAAATGATTCATCGAAGGATTGAGTGAAGACATTAAACTTTCAGTCGGAATTCTTGATTTGAATGAATTTGTGGTATTGGTTGAAAGAGCTTGCAAAGCCGAAGAACTTAGTAAAGAAAAAAATAAAGCAGATTCAAAAGCTAAAGACGAGAGAAAAAGGTTGATCAATAAGTTGTATCACTCATCGTCAAATAGATTCAAATATGCAACCAATCGCTCAAATGTTTCGTTTGGACATTCGAGTAAAGATCGTGTGAAACAAAATATTAGTCCTTAAACTCAAACTCCAATCGAATCAAGTGTTGGAAGTGTCAGAAGCAATAAGCCTGAGTGTAGACAGTGTGGGAGACATTATATCGGAGAATACTGGGGCAAGTATAATAATATAGCTTGTTATATATGTGGATCACGAGATCACTTTATTCGGGATTGCCCGGAGTTAGCTGAGAAAGATAATGTTTAGAGTGCGAGGCCGAGGAACACTACAGTTAGGGGTAGACCACCCAGAAACACTGGAAATGTGAGTGGTAGTCAGAGAGGAACAACAAATACAGCTGTGAGATTTGAGGCGAGAGCATCTGCCAAAGGCTATGCTATTCGCGCTCGCGAAGAAGCGTCACCTCCCGACGTCATAACTGGTACTTTTACTCTTTTCAATACTGATGTGATAGCATTGATAGATCCAGGATCTACTCATTCATATGCATCTGTGAACCTAATATCTAGTAAGACTCTACCTGTTGAGTCTACTAAGTTTGTAATTAGAGTATCGAACCCCTTAAGCAAGTGTACTTTGGTTGATAAAGTGTGCAAGAATTATCCGTTGATATTTCGAGATAATTCTTTTTCGGCTAATCTGATGCTGCTACCCTTTGATGAATTTGATATAATTTTGGGTATGGATTGGCTAACTTTGCATAATGTTATTGTGAATTGCAAACAACTAAGTATTGAGTTAAGAAGCCAAAATGGTGAGATAGTTTGAATTGAATCTAGTAATTTGAATGGGCTATCGGCTGTAATATCTTCAATGAAAGCTTTGAATTATGTGAAAAAGGGATGTGAAGCTTATCTTGCATATATGGTAGATACAAAAGTGACAAAAAAGAAGGTTGAATTTGAGCTTGTGGTTTGTGAGTTCCCTGATGTGTTTCCTGAAGAACTACCGGGATTACCTCTGATATGAGAGGTTGATTTTGGTATTGACTTAGTGCTAGGGACAACTCTTATATCAATAGCTTCGTATAGAATGGCTCTGATAGAATTGAAATAGTTGAAGTCTCATTTGCAAGAGTTGACAGATAGAGGATTTGCACGACCAATTTTCTCCCCTGGGGTGCTCCTGTGTTGTTTGTGAAAAAAGAAATATGGTACTATGAGGATGTGTATTGACTATCGATAGTTGAACAAACTAACGATAAGTAATAAATACCCTCTACCGCGAATTGATGATTCGCTTGATCAGTTGAAATGGGCTATAGTGTTTTCGAAAATAGATTTGAGATCAGGATATTATCAGTTGAGGGTCAAAGAATCAGACATGCCGAAGACTACTTTCAAAACAAGGTACGGACATTATGAATTTTTAGTTATGCCTTTCGAACTAACGAATGCTCCTACAGTGTTTATGGATTTGATGAACTGGATATTCAGACCATATTTGGATCGATTTGTCGTTGTGTTTATTGATGATATTTTAATTTATTCTTGTGATGAGACGCAACATGCCGAGCGTTTGGGAATCGTGTTACAAATTTTGCGTGAGAAGCAATTGTATGCAAAGTTTAGTAAATGTGAGTTCTGGTTGCGCGAGGTTAGTTTTCTGGGACATATAGTGTTAGCTGCAGGGATACAAGTTGATCCGAGCAAGATTTCAGCAATTTTAGATTGGAAACCTCCGAAAAATGTTTCTGAAGCCTATAGTTTTCTGGGACTAGCAGGATATTATAGATGATTTATGAAAGGTTTCTTGATGATTGAAACTCCATTAATGAAATTGCTACAGAAAGATGTTAAATTTGAGTGGTCAGATAAGTGTCAGCAGAGCTTTGAACAGTTGAAAGTATTGTTAACAAAGGCACCAGTGCTAATTCCACCTAAATTGAGTAAATAATTCATAGTTTACAGTGATGCGTCGTTGAATGGTTTAGGCTGTGTTTTGATGCAAGAAAGTAAAGTTATAGTTTGCACTTTGAGACAGTTAAAACCGTATGAAAAGAATTATCTGACTCATGATCTTGAATTAGCAGTTATTGTATTTGCATTGAAGATTTGGTGTCACTATCTATTTGGTGAGAAATGTCACATTTATACAGATCACAAGAGTTTGAAATATTTGATGTCTCAGAAATAATTGAATTTGAAATAGCGGAGATGGTTAGAATTACTAAAAGACTATGAATTAGTATTTGATTAATTTGAAATAGCGGAGATGGTTAGAATTACTAAAAGACTATGAATTAGTATTTGATTATCATCCGGGAAAGGCTAATGTTGTTGCTGACGCATTCAGCCGAAAGACTTTATTTACTTTATGAGCAATGAGTACTCAGATAGATTTGTATGATGATGGATTGGTTTTGGCTGAGTTGAAAGCGAGGCCAATGTTTATAAGTCAGATATGTGATGACCAGAAAATTGATACTGAGATGATGGCAAAATGAGCTCAGTGTGATTTGAATTCTAATTCAGAATTTTGAGTTGATGGTAATGGTTCTTTGAGATTCCGAGATCAAATTTGTATTCTGAGAAATTCAGAGTTGATTCAGTAGATTTTGAACGAAGCTCACAATAGTTGTTTGTCTATTCATCCGGGAAGTACGAAAATGTACAATGATCTGAAACGATTTTACTGGTGACATGGTATGAAACGGGACATCTCAGAGTTTGTTTCAAGATGCTTAGTTTGTCAGCAAGTCAAAGCTGAACATCAAGTGCAATCCGGTTTGTTGCAATCGATAATGATTCCTGAATGGAAATGGGAGAGAATCACAATGGACTTTGTGTCATAACTACCTCTATCTCCGAGAAAGAAAGATGCAATCTGGGTAATAGTTGACAGATTAACGAAATCAGCTCATTTTATTCTGGTGAGAATAGATTATTCACTTGATAAGTTAGCTGAATTGTATATTTTCGAGATTGTGAGATTGCATAGGGTACCATTATCCATTGTGTCTGACAGAGATTCGAGGTTTACTTCGCGATTTTGGAAGAAATTGCAAGAGGCTCTAGGTAAGAAGCTACATTTCAGTACTGCATTTCATCCTCAAACCGATGGCCAATCCGAGCGGATCATTCAAATTCTCAAGGATATGTTGAGATGTTGTATCCTTGAGTTTGAAAGTACATGGGAAAAGCATTTGTCGTTGATTGAATTCGTGTAGAATAACAGTTTTTAGTCAAGTATTAAAATGGCACCATATGAGGCTCTTTATGGTCGTAAATGCAAAACTCTATTGTATTGGACTGAGCTTAATAAGAATAAGATTCACGGGGTTGATTTGATAAAAGAGACTGTGCAGAAAGTGAAAGTGGTCTGTGACAGTTTGAAAGCGGCATCAGATCGTCAGAAGTCTTACGCAGATTTGAAACAGAAAGATATTGAATTTTAGATCGGTGATAAAGTATTTTTGAAAGTGTCTCCATGGAAGAAAATACTTTGTTTAGACAGAAAAGGCAAATTGAGTCTGAGGTTCATCAGATCGTATGAGATTATTGAATGTATTGGGCCGATTGATTATAGATTGTTGTTGCCACCTGAGATAGAGAAGATTCATAATGTGTTTCACGTATCAATGCTTAAACGATATAGATCCGATCCATCACATGTAATTGCCCCTACTAAGGTTGAGATTTAGTCAGATTTATCTTATAATGAAGAATCGATTCAAATTTTGGCACATGAGATCAAAGAGTTGAGAAATAAGAAAATTTCTTTAGCGAAAGTGTTGTGGCACAAACACGGAGTTGAAGAGGCTACGTGAGAGCCTGAAGATGTTATGAGAGAGCAATATTCAAATCTATTCACTGGTAAGATTTTCGGGGACAAAAATCCCTAAGGGGGGAGAGTTGTAACAGCCTAGTTTAGACCCTAGTCGGAATAGTGGTTTTGAGACCACAAATTTGAGGTCGAAAAATTTTTTTAATATTATTTTTAGTGTTTGCAGTTTGTGATTAAGCATGTGTGAAAATTCAGTGTGAAAATTTTATCGTTTGTGTGCCGACTTGTGAAAAAGTCTAAAATGCTTAATTGACATGGCTTCTTAAATGAAAGGTCCTTATGTGGATAATAGACCATTGATAGTGGGAATGGACATAAATGGTCTAATATTTGATGGTTAAATGGTTTATTAATTAAGGTCAAAATTGGTATTTGATTATTAAAGTTATTATAATTAAAATAAAAAAAATGTGGAGGCCATTATCATTATCCTCCCACCGAATTTGAAAGAAAAAAAACCAATGGTTTGAGCTCTTAATATTCGGCCATTGTTTATGCATTAATCGAGTATGTGTTTTGATCCGTTTTTGATGATTTCTACGTTTTTGTGATTGTTGCTTTGTGTTCTAACTAGCCCATGTCATAATTTTTTAGTTTGTTGGTGATTTTGTGAAATGCCATTGATGAGTGCTTGAGCTTTGTGATAGTTAATGATGAAATATGAAAGATATGTGATAGGTTAGCATAGTTTGTCTTTGTATTTTTGATGAATTTGACTATTTTTTGCAAAATTGAGAAAAATGAGAAATTGAGGTACTAAAATGTGAAATAAATGAAATATGTGGACTTATATGAGCTAGAGGAAAATTCGGCTAGGCATGTGTGTAATGAAATTGTGAGTATTTTGTGGTTTTATGAAATAATGTGTGTAATGAAATTGTGAGTATTTTTTGATTTTATGAAATAAGGACTAAAATGTCAAAATGTGCAAATTTGAGGGCTAAAATGCAAAATGCTTTAACTATGTGCTGTGGATTGTTTTGGATGAAAATGTGATTGAATGAGTTGAGTCTAATATTATATAGATCAAGAAAATAGAGATTTGGATTGAGATCGAGGCAAAGACAAAGTGCTTGATTGATGCACTTGTTTCGTTATTTTAACGTCCGAGGTAAGTTCGTGTATAATACAAATTGTTAAATCAATGTTCACATATTATGCAATGAATGGAAATGTGGTTGTTGAGTTAGTAATGTGAATGATGGGTTTGAAGAGATATGACACTAAGTGTGCATAAACAGGATCGATAAAGTGGTGAATGGCACTATGTGTGCGACATAAAGAAAGCATCGACTATATTGATGGGCACTGTGTGTGCGATACCGAGTCAAATTCGGTTTAATGTAAAGGCACTAAGTATGCGATGATATTAAAGCTCCGGCTAGGAAATTTGCACTAAATGTACGAGTAAATCAAATGGTTAAAGAAGATCGAACAAATTGTGGTATTAAGTATTGAGTAGCAAAACTGATCGTTAATTAAATGATGGTACAGGTATGTACGGAACCTATGTGGTTGATGATATTGTATATGGGATAAATGGATGATCATGTGAATATTGACTATGGATGAGATTGTGTATTCTTGTGAATTACACCACGTGATAGTTAATATTGTATATTGAATTTGAATTATTGAGTTAAATGTGTTATATTTCGAACTTACTAAGCTTAAAAAGCTTACTATGTGAAGTCTTTCTTTGTTTTACAGCGTTATTAAAGCTAGCTCAGATCCAGGGATCGTTAGCGACTCAATCACACTATTGGACATCTATTTTGGTACTTTTGCAAGTTATATATTTGGTATATGGCATGTATAGGCTAGTTATTATAGAATGTTTTTGAGATGTATAGTTCTTGCCATGTGATATGGCTTGATAGTTAAATGACTTTTGTATGTGTTTTGGATATGTGAAAATGATAGTTATAAGGTGAATATGTGATGTTGTGTGAATGATCATTTTGGTATATTTTGGTGATATGTAAGTGGTATGTTTCATGCTTGAATTGGTTGATGGGAATGATGGTTAAAATGTATGTTTTGGATGCATTTGAAATATAAATTTGGTATGGCTTCATGCTTGTAAGAGTGACCCAAAATTTGGGTGGCAATTTGGCCTTGTAAATGGCCTATATTTACCCACTGGTCAAGCACACGGGCGTGTCTTCGACCTTATGGACAAGTCAATATGTATGTCCTATTTTGCCATGTCTTGGACACACGGGTGTGTTTGAGGCCATGTGAGGCACACGGCCTACCAACACGGGCGTGTGACATTTGTAACATTGAAAAATGTTAAGTTTCCGAAAAAATTTTATATGAGCTTGGTTTAGTCCCGACCCTTTCCTAATGTATGTATAAGGTCTTGTAGACCTTTTAAAGGGACTCTATGTATATAATTTGCTATGATATGATGATGATGTATTTATGTTTGAGAAGTGATCGTAAAAGTTCTGATATGACTTGTAATGCCTCTTAACCCTATTCCGGCGATGGTTACGAGTTAGGGGTGTTACATATGTTGTATGATTAGTAAGGGTGAATATGAGCAAGTTATGCCTTTAATCATTCGAGAATTATATGCAAGTTTAAAATATGTTATGAGTATGAAAATGCATGGTAATTTTTTGTTAATTATTTACATGCGACTTACTAAGCTTTATGCTTACTCCCTTTCTTTTTCATTTTCTTATAGTATTGCCAAGCTAGCTTGGGGATCAAAGCAAGTCGGAGGCTAGATCATACTATCAATCTAAACATTTGGTATAGTAGATCTATCATTTTGAGTATGGCATGTATAGGGACTTGGTATTTTGTCAAGTGTCATATTATTTTGGCTAAATATGTTGGCTTGTCTTGATGATTGATTCATTTTTTATAAAGCCATGGATGATGGCTAATACTTGTTATTGATATGTATAAATGATGATGCTTTTTATGATTGAGCAAATTGCATGGTTGAGTATTTTGTATGTTAATGCATGAATAAGTAGGTTGCATGATTGAATGGATAAAGTATGTATAAATTGGTCTTGCTTGATGTGTCTTATGTTGGTGCAAGTAAGGGTGGCAAAAAGGGCTTGGTAAATAGCCTTGATTTTCTCCACATGGGTAGACACACAAGCATGTGTCTAGGCCGTGTGTGACACACGGTCTTCCCTATGGGCGCGTAGTCCGACCGTGTGTCCCCCTGCACCCTAAGTTGGCAAAATAGAATGTCTAGTAGTAACCACATTGGCTGAGACACGGTGGTGTGTCTCAATCGTGTGGAAGACACGGCCATAGGGCATTGGCATGTGTGAAGGCCGTGTGAAGTCTACACTTGATTTTATGAATTTAGTTCACCACACGGCCTAAAGACACAGGTGTTTGCCTTGGCCGTGTGACCTTATTGGGTTGATGACGTTAGAAACCAAATGTCAAGGTTTTTACACACGGGTGGTGACACGAGCGTGTCATGGCCGTGTGGGGGACACGAACCATGGACACAGGCGTGTGCCAGGCTGTGTGAAAACCCAGTAGGTTCAATTTGAGAAATAAATTGATGACGGCCCGTCTCGGGTAAGGAGGCGAATCGTTAATGTTGCCCGATCGTAAATTAGACAGTTTCTCGTTCAACTAACAAAAGGGATAATTTTATTGGAAATGATATCTTTGAAATGAAAAGATAGGTGATGGATTGAAATGGATATGTATTTGAAACAAGAAAGAACCTTTAATAAAAATTAAAGACCCGAATCTTATAAGTTTCAAATTGATAAAATGAGTTTCGAAATAAAACCGAGACCCACTATCTAGCGAGATAGGAACCAACGGTATGGTATTTCGAAATAAAACCGAGACCCACTATCTAGCAAGATAGGAACCAACGGTATAGGTAGACGAACGCCACACCCGTGAGGATGATAAGTTCAAAACAAGGAAAGAACGACGCCACTAGAAAACTAGATAAGTCAATTCAACCTTGAGAATCAGGGGAGTGAATACTCACCAAAAGAAAATTTTCTTTCATTCAAATTCAAGTTCTTTACAAATGAAAATTAACAAGTTATTTATAAGCCTAAGATGCTTGTCATAGCTATTACAATTCTATTTGTGCACATAAAAAAATTTGGTCATGTTTCTTTTTGGTGTGCCGTCCACTTAACTATGGTATATGTTATCTAATTTTTCAATCCTAATTTGACCTTGCCGTCCATGCATTTGTTTCACTAAGCAACAATCAAACAATTATTTATTCCATCATGATTTACACTGCACCAAAGCATTGCCGTCCATATAGCACCATTCATCCACTTTTGAAAGATCATGGTTTTATTTCACATGATGCTTGTATCATCCTTGTTAAAATGCTCCATCATTCCAATTATTTATTCTCCCATTAATCTTCCAATGCCGTCCATAGTAACTAATTGCTCCACACAATCAATTGTTTACTCCATTTGCATTCCACAAGCATATGCCTAACTATTAATTCTACTATAGCCATCCATGCCTTTATATCCACCCATTCAATTTTCACCATTGTTTATTTCATCCCACATAGCTAAGCCTTCAAGCACTAACACCCATCTTGCCGTCCATACCTTAAGCACTAAGTATTTTATTCCAAAACATACATGCTTTATTCTTGTGTCGTCCAACATGCCCTTAATTTGCACATTTTTAATTTTCTCAATTGTTTATTTCATTTCCACTAGCACATGCTTAAATTCTTCTATAGCCGTCCAAGCCTTCATACACTCCCATTTTGGCAATTTTCAAAAGTTTTTCAATTGTTTAATGCATTATCCAAGCTTCTATTATTCCCATGCCATCCATTATTCACCCATAATGAATTTGTGTCTTTTCTCCCCATGTGTGCCAGTCCAACAACCATTGTTTGTGCTTCCATTTAATTGAATTTGCAATTTGTTTTTGTTTTCTTTCAATTGCTTCCAACAAATTCCCTTTGCATTATTTAATTCATCATGCCTTTGCAATTCTCTTAAAAAAATTCAGCTCCTCCTTTGTGCCATGCATTCATCTTGTAAAATCCACCAGGATTCTTCAATTGTTTATTTTATTGATGCTTCTTGCCGTCACCTGCACAATTAAACACATGTTAATAGATACATAAATTAAACTAAACAATTTAATAAAGTCTTAAATAAGACATATTAAATTCGGCTATGACTAACGCAAACACATTAAAATTTTAAAACTAGATAACTTAAAATTTTATTAAAAACATGCAAACAAATTAATTAAAGCTTGGAAAAATTAATTTAGACACCAATTTAAATTATTAGGCCGCATTAATTTGTGGTAAGAAATAATTAATTTGAGGATGCAATTTATTTAAAAACCTTTACTTTTAAAATCAAACATCTTAAAAAAAATTGTAATAAAATGTGAAAAATTAATTTAGACTAAGAGAAAGTATTTTAGACACTAAATAAAATATTTAGACAAATTAATTTACTGTAGAAAATTAATTAAATAAATGAAATTGCTCAATTTATTTAATTAAATTCAGCAATTTAATTTCCCTGCAATTTAAGACTCAATTTTATTTAAAACATAAAAATTAAAAATTTGGAGTCGAGCTTCGTCGACTTGAAAATTCGGTGGGTGCCCCGGGCGTGCCCGTATCATAAATCCTCAAGGAGGTATGGACACGGGCGTGTCCCTATATCCTTAGGCCGTGTGAGTTACACAATTCTTCAACATGACCATGTTATCAGGTCACACAGGCGTGTCGCCCTTCCACACGGACGTGTGCCCCTGTTTTTAGCGACAGTTTCCAAAGTTTTCTAAAGAACTCAGCTCGGTCCGGAACCGTTTCTAAAGTGTGTTTTGGGCCTCGTAGGCTCATATTAGGGATTTTAAGACAATGTTTGAAAGGTTTTAAATTTGGATGAAATCTCTTAACCCGAAATTATTTTTATGCTTGTTTTAAATTCGAACGAAATTTTATGACTCGGAAATGCATGTTAGTATGAGTTTAAGTAAGGTAATGCCTCGTACCCTATTCCGGCTTCAAACACGGGTAAAGGGTGTTACAATTCATCACTCGCAAAGCAAATAATGATTTTCTACTCAGCGCATCCGCGACTACGTTTGCTTTCCACGGATGATAATCAGTCAGTAACTCATTGTCTTTCAACAACTCGAGTCATCTTCGTTGTCGCAAATTCAAATCTTTCTGAGTCATTATATACTTCAAGCTTTTATGATCAGTAAATATATGGCACTTTTCACCGTATAAATGATGTCGCCAAATTTTCAATGCAAACACAATAGCGGCCAACTCTAAATCGTGCTTGGATAATTCTTTTCATGCGGCTTCAACTGTATGGAGGCATAAGCTATCACTTTACCTTCTTGCATCAAAACGCAACCCAAACCATTAAATGACACGTCACTGAAAATCACAAACTCTTTACCGGACTCAAGTTGAACCAAAACTGGCGCCTAAGTTAACAGTGCTTTCAACTGATCAAAAATCTGTTGACATTTCTCAGACCACTCAAATTTCACATCTTTATGTTGCAATCTAGTCATCAGTGTAGCGATCATCGAGAATCTTTTAACAAAACACCAATAATAGCCAGCTAATCCCAGAAAACTTCTGACTTCAGACACATTTCATGATGGTTTCTGGTCAACAACTGCAAAAATCTTGCTCTAGTCAACTCATATACCTTCCGCTGAAACAATATGTCCCAAAAATTTGACTTCTCTAGCCAAAATTCACATTTACTGAATTTAGCCAACAATTCTCAAATGCTCGGCAAGCTCAGACTCATCTCCTAAATATATCAGAATATTGTTAATGAATACAACCACAAATCTGTCTAAATATGGTCTAAAAATTCGATTCATCATATCCATAGAAACTGCAGGAGCATTAGTTAACCCGAAAGGCATAACAAGGAATTCATAATGTCCGTACCTTATTTTCAACGGAGTTTTTGACACATCTGAATCATTTACTCTCAACTGATAATAGCCAGATCTCAAATCAATCTTTGAAAACACTGTTGCCCCTTTTAACTAATCAAACAAGTCATCTATTATCGGTAAAGGATACTTATTCTTAATCGTAACCTTGTTGGGCTGATGATAGTCAATACACATTCTCATTGATCCGTCTTTCTTTTTTATGATTAACACTTGTGCACCCCATGGTGAAAAACTAGGTCGTGCAAGATCTCTATCTGTTAACTTTTGCAACTGAGATTTCAACTCTTTCAATTTTGTCAGAGCCATTCTGTACAGAGCTATCGATATCAGTGATGTTCTCGATACTAATTCAATAGCAAACTCGACCTCTCTGATCAGTGGTAACCCAGGCAACTCTTCTGGAAATACATCTGTATACTCACAGACTACTGGCACTGGTTCAATTTTCAATTCAGACACTTTTGTATCCAGTACATACACAAGGTAAGTATCATAACCTTTTCTCACATTTTTCTGAACTGACATGGACGAAATCACAACAGGCAATCCACTCGACTCATCTAATTCAATCCAAAGAATCTCATTATTCTGACATTTCAATTCAATAGTCTTTCATCTTCAATTCACAATGACATCATGTAGCGTCAACCAATCCATATCCAGAATTACATCAGATTCAACAAATGGTAGTAGCATCAAATTAGCTAGAAAACAGTAACCGAGTCATCACAGGACAATTCTTGCAAACTTTATCAACTAGAACAAACTTGCCTAAGGGGTTCGACACTTTAATCACAAACTCAATAAACTCGACAGGCAAAACTCTTACTAGACTCTAAATTCTCACAACATATGAATAAGTCGATCCAGGATCAATCAATGCAATTACATTAGTGTCATAGAGAGAAAATGTATCGGTGATAACATCAGGTGATGAAGCATCTTCGTGAGCACAAATAGTGTAAGCTCTAGTAGGTGCTCTGGCCTCTGATCTCACAGCTAAATCTTTCGTTACACCTTTACTACTGGTTACATTTGACGTATTTCTCGGTGGCCTCCCTCTAGTATTCGTGTTGCTCGGTTTTGCATTCTGGAATTTATCTTTCTCAGCTAACTCGAGACAATCTTGAATGAAATGATCTTGTGAACCACATTTAAAACAACCTCTATTATTCATTCAACATTCACCAAAATGTCGTTGACCACACTGTTGGCACTCGGGTTTATTATTTTCCACATTGCATACACTCGATACTGATGTAGCTTGAGCTTTCGGACTTGAGTATTGCTTTCCGCGATCTCTATTTGGACACCCGATTGGAGCATTTGAATGAATGTATGAATCCCGTGATTTCTTTGATGAAGACTGATACGGTTTATTCATCAATCTTTTTCTTGAATCTTTAGCTTCGAAATCAGCTTTTATCTTTTCTTTGCCCAATTCTTTGGCTTTGCAAGCTCGGTCGACTAATACAACAAATTCTTTCAACTCTAAAATCCCAACTAGCAATATGATATCTTCGTTCGGGATCATCATCAATAGAAGCTTTGAATTCTTCAGCTTGTATTTTCAGATTTTATCAACAGGCGGCTTATTCAATCGTAGGGTTTCCAAACCTTAAGGAACTACGGGGATCGGTTGGGGATTAGGTGGGGGTGGAGGTTGTTGACCAGCCAGATTTGTTCGAACAAACTCCGTAAACAACTTATTCATCATTTGAAAAAAGGCTTCCTTAGCCTCTCCTCCCTAGCTACCTGATACGAGTCTTGACTTAAATTGCGCTACTCCGTGAACGAAGGCAGGTGTATTACTCTCAACATCATCAGCTACAGCTCGATTGGGATCCATTGACTATATAAAAACACGTTTTAAAATTGTCAAGAGATATCATACTAGCATAGGTTTCATATGGCATGTATAGCTAGACTCTCACATACACTACGTTAGTCCTAGAATCAACTAAACCATAGCTCTAATATCAATAAATATAACACCCTCACCCATATTCAATGCTGGAATAGGGTTAGGGAGTATTACCAGACTTATTACACAATTATACTTACATTTCACATGCATTTACAAGTTCCAAATAATCATCATTCAACAACATGCATATCATCCATAGTATAAGCCTACGAGGCCTAAAACATGCATTCAGGGTGGTTCGGGACTAGACCGATAACTTAAGAAACTTTTGAAACACTTAGAAAAGTTTTGCAAAATACAGGGGACACACGCCCGTGTGCGCCTGTGTCACAGACCGTGTGGACAATCAAAATGGGATCACATGGACGTGTCTCAGCCTGTGTCTGACCCCGTGTAACTCTCTGACGTGGGTCACATGGCCAACACACAAGCCCTTGTGGCTAGCCCGTATACCTTAAAAATGGCCACACACGCCCGTTTGCCAGGCCGTGCCAAACCTGTAGGCTATACTGACTTAGGCCACAGGGCCAGTCACACGCCCGTGTGCTGGGCCGTGTGGAGCATCCTAAATTGATTTTTAATTCAACACTAGAGGACACTCGGCCGTGTAACAACCCAATTTCGGTGAACTCGGTACAGTGGTCTCAGGACCACAAATTCGAGCCGAAAAACAAAATTTATTTTTATTTTATTATATGATCCATAGTATACTAGAAATGTTGTATGAAAATTTTGAAAAGAAAATTTTGCCGATTATGTGCTTAATTACAAGAAGGACCAAATCGCATAAAATACGAAAGTTTAATTCTAGTAGCTGTAAGGATCAAATAACTATGGAATTCAGAACTAAAGTTCCTTATATGGTAATTAGACCATTAATAAAAAGTATGTAGATATTTTTGGATGATTCATCCAAGGAAATTGAGAAAAAGGCTAGGGACTAAATTGGAAATAGCAAAATACTTATTAATTAAAAAGATGATAAAAGATATCATCTTATTTTATGTCATCTTCTTCCCCAAAAATAAACATGGAAACACTAGGAGAGAGAGAAGAGACTTTCATGGCCAAATTGGGTAAGTTTCTTTGTCCTGTTTTTAGTAATTTTGATATTTTTGAAATCGAGATAGCTTAATCTCTCTAGTTGGGCGATTAATTTGAAAAGTTATCAAAGTATAAAAATTGGGTCAAGGATGTATATGCTAGAATTTTGAAATTGATGGTAGAAAATGAAAGATTGGTGATAGATAAACAACTTTTACAAAGTGAATTTTCATGAAAACTTGATTTAGGGACTAAAATGAAAATTGGTGAGAGTCCATGGAAAATGCTAAAATTTGTGAAATGTATGTGCTGTAAAAGTTGTATGTATATTTCGGCTCGGCTTCGGTAGAGGGTCGGATTTCATGAATTTCATTTTCCGAGCCTAAGGACAAAATGGTAATTTTTCCTAGGATAAAAATTGAGTCCGAATAAGTGTAAAATGTGATAAATTGACATTAAATTTACTTGTATAGATTCGGATAGACCAAATTCAGAGTTAGAATGAGGAAAATATCGGATTAGTGGATTTATGTACACGAATATTTGTCGAGGTAAGTTTGTGTAACTAAATTGTATATGTTTTTTATGCTTGATTTAAATGTTGTGTTTGTGAATTTTATTAATGTCATAAATATGCTAAATGATCACCTACTCAATATAGCCCAATAAATGAAAATGCCCGATAAAATGGTAAATGAATAAAATGTTACTTGTATGCTTGACTTGAATGTGGAATGTTTTTCACTCGAATTACATAAATGTTACGGAGGTATGAAATAATCAAATTGTAACAGCCTGATTTAGACCCTAGTCAGAACAGTGGTTTTGAGACCACAAATCTGGGGTCAAAAAAATATTTTAATATTATTTTTTGTGTTTACAGTGTGTGAATAAGCATGTGTGAAAATTCTGTGTGAAAATTTTATCGTTTGTGTGCTTAATTTGCAAAAAAGACTTAATCGCATAAAATGTTAAAGCTCTGTGCTATTGTTAAAGTGTTAATTTGACATGGCTTATTAAAATGTGAGTCCTTATGTTGTTATTATTCCACATGCAAAATGGATGGACAAAAATGGGCTTTAGTTAATGGAATTATAAATGATATTAATAAGGTTATAATGGTAAAACATGAATTAAATATTAATTAAAATAAACAATGTAACACCCCAAAACTTTGAGGTATGTAATTTTACATGTTTTGACACAAATACTTGTCTGCTTCAGTGGTTAAGTGATTTGGGAGTGTGTGAGAAGTCCTGAGTTCAAACCTAGGCTTTAGCAAAATTTTAATTTTTCCTCTTAAGTAAACCTTGACTCTGGACTGTAGGCCTTATAAACAAATGTAGAAGATTTATGTCACAAAAGAACTTGTAGTCCAGTGGTAAGTGGCGTGTTAAAGGCTGGAAGGGAGTTCGAATTCCATGGAATGCAAAGGGATATTATTTTTTTTCTTTGTGGTGAGAGAGGTGGAGTTTGACTAAAACTCTGCTAGATGAGGTTTGAATTGGTCAAGGAGGAGAGAATCAGGGGATGTGGTTGGTAGTTGGGTGATTTGGAGGAGAATTAGGAGGAGGAAATCAAGGAATTCAAAACTTGGAGAGTTGTAGCCGATTGGGGAAACTTGTGTATGCAAATTCAGCTAGAGGTCTCTTTTGTGTGCATTTCGGCAATTTGAGAGTATTTTTGGGATATTATTGTTATGCCAATTTCGAGTTTTGGGTGTTGTGACAACTAGTCTTGGTTTTCCTGAGTGCCAAATTTTCCTGCTTTCTCCTCTTTTGCAGTTTCATGCTCTACCTTGGTGATCAAATTGCATTTGGGCATTTTCTTTGCTTTATTCCTTTAAGCCGAACCTTGTCTCTCTACTCTCAATCTTAATACTTCATTTGGCCGAACACTTGTCCCTCTTCTCTCACAATCAAAGCCGACTACACTGTTATTCTTTCCCTCTTTATTCACCTTTCTTCTCCTCTCAATACCTCTCTTTTTCTGGGCCGAACTTAAAATCTCTCTTCTTCTATTATTCTTATTTTGTTTCCTCTATTCTTTTACAAGTCAATTCTCCTCCTCTCTTGTCCCTTAAACTCTATTTTTTCCCTCTTAAATACTAAGCTGACTATTCCTTGGTATTTTGGTTTCAGTTTTACAAGACTTCAGAGAAATCGGTTGTCATTTGTATGTTCCTTCTCTAGTTCGCTATTATTCCAGGTATTACTGAGGAGTGAAAGGTGCAAGTGTTCTCGAGTTTTCAAAACCCAGTCTCCCAATATTTGATTAAGGTATTTTCGACACCTTGTTTTTGGGTATAGGCCAATTACTCTTAGATTTTGGAAGTGTTACGTATAAGGTTTTAGGCTACATTTTAATCGGTTCTATCTATCTATCTATCATGTGTGTAGTTAAGCGCCAGGATACATGTGGTTGATTCTAGCCACGATCTAAGTATATTTGGCCATAATCCATTCGGTCAAGGTAAGCAGGAGTATTGTTTGGGGATTAGATGACTGTGAACACTGTTAAGTAAGACACTAACTGAAGGTTTGAATGAATGTAGGTTGGTGTTCAAGAGTTTTTGTAAGTGTTCGCAAACAGGTGTGTACACACCCTGATCTGATTGTAACAAGGGAAAAGCTGAAAAGCCGGAAATACGACAATTGAGGCCACATGGGCGTGTGAACGCTCGTGTGGTAAACCAAACCCATAATTATGGGCAATAAACTGTAGAGGCCACCATGAGCGTTCTCGTGCTCTTGGGCCGTTATGGGCCACGTTGGGCTAATCCAGCAGAATTTCGTCATCCTATCTCTAGGGTTGCGATCAACTCCGCTTAATTATGCTAGATCTACTCTTAGACAGGGTCTATTCCTCCTCTGCCTAAGCACATTAGTACTTGAATCAATATCTTGAAATATCAAAACAAGATTTAAGAACACATAATTAAGAACAAATCAAGTATTTATCATATAGTTCAGAAAAAAATAACAAGATCCGTCTTAGGTTTCACCCCCCTCAGATATTTGAGGGTTTAGTTCATAATGATAAAAGAATACATCTCAGAAGAAAATATAAAACAAAACATAAGAAAAACCCTAAAACCCCCTAAAGGAAATTGAAGGGAAGATATTCAGTCTTGAGTATAACTCCGGCTTCTTGAGATAAATCAACTGGCTTTCTTCGAGTAAATTCCACAATTCTGGCCTCTCTGGCTTGGCTCTTCGGCCTAACTGCACGCCCTTTGAAGGTTGGCCTCTAGGGTGTTTATATAGGCTTTTGGAATGGCTTTATTTGCCTCTGAGTACCCTAATCCGAGTAAAATTCCTCTTAGTCACGGCAGGGACATGCCCTTGGCATACGCCCATGTAAGTCATGCCCAGGTCGTGTTCGGGTCTATTAAGGAGGCACGACCATGTAGTCTTGGGCCTAGGCCGTGTTGATTTCGTGATATGGTTCATTTTCTCCGTTTTAAGACTGTTTCTCATTCTTTTCATCCTCTGGTGCTCACCTAAGTATAAAACATGAAATTAAAGGATTAAGAGCACCAAATTCCACAATTCAGGGAATAAATCATCCAAAGGTATGCTAAATGTGGGATTAAAATATGTTTATATTACGATTTATCAGATGGTCATTGTTGTATAAGGCCATTTGATGTGGCCAATATTTGTTATAAGTCTATGATGAAGCATTACATGGATGTGCATGCTTGTTTGGGTTGGATTAGTGAATGTGTGATAATTATGTGTGGCAAATACTAAATGTGAATGGTTGAGTAAGTTACATGCTATGATTAGTTAAGTGTATGTATGGTTGTGCATGATGAATGGGATTTTTAAATGGTGTGTGAATGCCATGATGTGGTTATTGGGATGCCTAAAAAAAATTGCCATGTTTGTGTTGAAAAACTTGGTATAAGTGTGCAAGAGATTTTGGATGGTAAAAGGCTTGGTAAATAGCCTAACTTTAATCCACACGGATGGCCACACGGCCTAGCACATGGGCGTGTGACTTGGCTGTGTGGCCCTAAATGGTTGATGTCGTCATAAACAGAGAGTTACACGTGTAACACCCCTAACCCGTGTTCGTCATCGGACTAGGGTTAAGAGGCATTACCGGACATAACGAAACATTTTAAGCTCATTTCACAACATCAATCATACAACATCGTTTCATAATAATTCATACTCATAAAGTTCGTTTAGAAAGTCTACGAGACCTTAAATATGCTTTAGAGAGGGTTCGGGACTAATCCAATCTCATATGGGAACATTGCGAAACTTAGAAAAATTTTCTTTCAAAATAGGGCACATGCCTGTGTGGCTAGGCTGTGTGCCTCACACGGTCGTACCGTGGACCATGTCTCAGCCCGTGTGCAAAATTGACTTGAATCACACGGCCTGTCACATGCCTGTTTTTCTGGCCCGTGTGCAAGTCTGACTTACTTCGAATTGTAACATTGAAGGACATGGTCGAGACACACACCTATGTGCTCAACCGTGTGGCCAATTATAGGCCATTTGCAAGGCCAAATTGCCACCCATTTTGGGTCATACCTATAAGCATCAAACAAGTATCAATTCATGTCACAAAGGCAGCTAAATCATACCAAATCATGTACAAAATGGCCCGTAATAACATCATTCATTTCCATATACAAGTCCAACTCAAACATACCAATTCAAATGACCAACTTCACATCAAAAACATTTGATTCCTAAATCATATTAACCCCTTTCAATTCATAGCATATCTTATCATATCAATTTCACAAATCAACCATGTAACTTACCAAAATTAACCATTTTTTTAGGCCATTCATAAGCACATTAAAACATACCAAATTCTGCATCATATAGCATGCACCAAATTCACTCCATAACCACATTCATTATCAAGCCATATCACATGGCTATATTTACTCAAATCAGAATAAACCGTATTAAAACTAGCCTATACATGCCACATAACAAAAACTCAAAGCTTTTATTTATCGAAACGATAACAAGATAGTGTGATAAAGCCTCCTGTGACTTCCAACGCGAGAATGTCTCTGAAACTCTATAAACATAGGAAAAACACACAGAGTAAGCTTTGAAAGCTTAGTAAGCCATAAGCAAATAAATCATCTCAATGATATTTATAATTCAATTTAACTATGTCGAATTTAGCAAATTTCAACCACATATATACATTCATCATACTCGTAAATTCTTATGACCACATTAAGTAACTTCGCTTGGCTTATTTATCAATGAATATATAAACCACGCTTTCAAATTCAAATAATAGCCATTAACTAATTCATATAAATTAAGCTTCCATAATTTCATTACATAACCAACCGAAACATGGTCATTTATTATCTTTCATGGATAGAATTATATCAATTTCTTTTTATGCACTTCCAAACCCGAATAACCATAACAAATCAAACATCAAAACTATGTTCCATGTTTCATAATTCTCATGTCTGAAACATAAGACCACAACTTCATATAACAATCATATATAACACATCATTCTTTATCATATATTTCACATATCGTTATTTGAATCATACTCACATTTCATATCAGATTTTCATATACAAATCACATGTACCTGAATCATATATGGCAAAACTCAATTACAATTCCACATTTCTCATATAATTCATTTGATCATAGTTCACTTGCTAATATCCACATCTTATTTTCACATAGATCCTATATCAACTAATCATAAACATACTCACTTTCATTGCTCAATTTCACATATATTGCAACATACTTGATTTAGATACACAATCGTATACTCATTTATTTCTTGGAATACCCGTTGAACTCTTCAGAATCAATAAGGATACTCGGATAGCTCTGGAAATCTATACAATGCCAACGTCCCAGACATGGTCTTACATTTAATCAAATATCGATGCCATTGTCCCAGACGGGGTCTTACACGAAATTAAATACGATGCCAATTTCCTAGACATGGTCTTACACGTAAATTACAAATCGATGCCAACGTCCCAGACGTGGTCTTACACGATAACACATATCGGAATCCTATGTCATGACATACGTATCCTAGCTATTTCCAATGGTTCGTATGGGCTTTCGGACGTCGTAATTCTATTGATTCAAGCTCGCAACTAGCTCTCCAACTCTCAATTCAATTCGGCATATACACATATATTTATTATAATCAATTCAGCACATAATACACATGTACATTCAAATTTAACATCTTTTATTTACTTATGAACTTACCTCGTACGGACGCGAACAGACCGGAACGACTAATCAATAACTTTCAATTTTCCCGATCCAAATCTAATTTCCACTTTTCTTGATCTAATTCAATACAAATTTAACTCTTTTATTGACCAAATCATTCAATTCAATCCATATACACATATTTAGGGCATTTTACAAATTAGCCTTTACATTTTCACATTTTAACACTTTAGTCCCTATTTCACAAAATCACAAAATATACATAATTCAATTCAATCAATGCTTGGCCAAATATTCCTACACTTCATATAAGCCCATATATTTCATTTATTTCACATTTTAGTCCCTCAAATTCTCATTTTCACAATTTAGCCCAAAATAGACAAATTCATCAAAAATTCAAAGACAAAACATATTAATCTATCACATATCTTTCATATTTCATCAACTATCATCACAAAGCTTACAAAATCATCAATGGCATAACTCACAATCTTCATCAAATTCAGAAATTGTGACATGGGCTAGGTAAAAGACAAAGCATCGATCTCAAAAACGCATAAATTATCAAAAATTGAGCAAATAACATACCCGAATTTGATCTTCAAGTTGCCGAACCCTTAAACAAAGAAAATGGCTTATTTTCTTCTATATAATCGGCCATAAAGATGAACACCCTACTTACAATTTCATTTGTTTTATTTATTTACATATTAGTATACCAATTACAAAATTAACCTTTGTAATTTAATTATAAAACCATATAACTAATGTCTATTACTGCCCTTTTACCATAATAGTGGCATAATTCCATTTTAAGGACTTAGCAATTAATAAACCATAGCAGTATAGTACTTTAACAATTAGTATGCCACGTTTTTGTTTTTCGTGATTAAGTCCTTTTTCCAAATTAACCGTTTAAACGGTAAAATTAATTCACGAAATTTTTACACATATCAACTAATATGCTGTAAATACCAAAAATAATATTAAAATAATTTTACGACCTCATATTTGTAGTTTCGAAACCACTGTTCCGACTAGGGTCTAAACCGAGCTGTTACAACTCGTCCCCTTAGGGATTTTCGTCGTCAAATATCTCACCAGAAAGTAGATTAAGGATTTGCTTTCACACAGTACATTTCAAATTCACATATAACTTCGGATTTCATAACTCATTAATCTCACAACTAAGGTTCTAATATGTTTTTTTTCGTTATACGCCATATCAAACTGAATCTGCTTCTAACTGTATTGGGTTACCTTCATTTCTGCTTTATTTCGCTGATGATATTAACCTCATGAATCATTTACTCACAAAGCTCAATCCTGAAACAACGGAGTTAGGTAACTTCTACATATAATACCTCATACAATGTCACTTTTATACTTACTTGATAGTTTATCAAACAACAACAGTCTTTCTTAGTTGATTTAAAACTCTAAAACACAGTGACAAATAAATATTTTGAGAATTTGGTCTGTGTTTCCCGCTTTCAATGCAATTTCATACTCATAGATTACTGTAATCTCTCTCAGAATTACCATATGAATTTCAGGTCTCAATCCAAAACAATGATAATTGACACCATAAGCAGGCTTACGGACACAGAAACAAATAACTCAATTGTTTTATCAAAAGAGAAAATCTATATGTATAGAGAGACTTCTTCAAACAATTAACCATATTTTAGATAACCCTATCTTTTTAAATGATAAAGATAATCCCGATACAGAATTCATTAACCCCCCATTTCTATAATCAACAAAGTCAGAAATATCACATTTCACACTCATCATCGATATCATATCTCGGATTGTAGTGCATCTTGTTAGTTCCATATGAACAGATAAACTACCACTGAGAGTTTCTTGTAGCAGTTGTTGTATATTCGTAGAGCTTTTCAATATACACACTCTATCTCGAAATAACAAATAATCATCGATTCCACATCTGAAGTTATGAATCAAAAATCAATTTATGCTGAACCCCTTTTTAACTTATAATTTGATAACACATTTCTAAATTTCACAACTTCACTATATAAACATTTTTTTAGCCTACCAAGTTTGGATCTTTTTCTAGCATTAAACGTTTTAAACTCTTATAGTCATCAAATATGTCACATAACTCTTTTTGTGCAGCTTTAATTCTATAGAATCACAAGATATCTCTACACATTCCAGTATTAGAACACATTTCGAACCATCCATAACATATAACTGAAAATCATAAACTTTTTATTCAACTCAGGCGGAACCAGAACTGTCATTTCGATTGATAATGTCCTCGTGCAAAAGAAAGCTTCAACAATCGAACTAACTTTTATTTACCATAACATTTCTCAGATAGAATTATTTCGATAGGTAAAATTCTATATCAAATCTTCAAGAATACAATTTCTTCTTCCAGACTATCCCTCAATTCACACATGTACATTTAAAGTTTATTTCCAATCCGATGGATAGATTCAAACACATATAACCTAGTTAACTTTTCAATCAAATAATTCAGATCAGACTAAACTACAGAATCAGCCTTTTCGAAGAAATCTTTTTGCTTCATTAAAAAGGATAACCCAGACATATCATTATGCAGAAGCCACAACCATCAAATAGAAATCATAATGTCATAACAAGACCGACGTCTTACCCGTAACAATAGATAACATCTGGCTATTAATAAAGCATTTGAACCCAGAAGAAAATCATATATGATTTGAACTGCAACCAATGCAGAAGCACGACTTTTATAATTTTGATAATGGTACTGTATTACTCTCAAATTTCAGAACAGAAATTATGATTATGATAGATATAGCCATTTTCGTCAAATAGATATCTCTTACAGATGATCACATAGATTCACAAGAAAACTAGGATAGCGAAATCTCAACATCTGGAGCTACACAGAATATCAAAAATTACAACTCATATAGAATGATATCAGCCCCGATGATATTCCAGAAAATGTCCAAAAAGAACAATGTTACTCCTAAATTCTAAAATACACAATAATAGAAGCAATAAACTTTATGTATTTTCAACAGAACAGTAGCCAGTATAAACAGAGTATTAGCATCATATAGATTTTACCGTCGACTTTTATATCCATACAATGGAATAAATTATCAGAGAAAGACATAACAATGTCGAACATAACCTAAACAGATCAACTATGCTTTCTTCTATTAATATGTTTAGCTAATGTTCTCATACGATAAGACTTTCTTTCTGAAACTAAACAGTCACATATACTTATGAGGATAGATGTACACATAGAATGCCCAGAAGGAATCATAGTAACCGCCCGACTATAACCATTGCATTCAACCATCAATACAATTCAATCATTATTCAACCGTCTGATTCTGTCATCAGAGATTTTCACATTATCCCTTCACTATTAGAAATCAATTTAGAAAAGCTTTCAGTTAATACTTTCTTTAAATAACATACCTAAATAGGTCATTTGATCGGAGTTATCTTCTTCTTTAACAATAACGTCACATAATCTAAATAGTTTTTAGAACTTTTCAATATCTCCTTTAGCACTATCTTCATTTGTTGATTCATTCTCTTTTCTGACCACATTAGTAATCTTTCAAACACTGATCTCTATAACTCCACACTCGCGAGCTTATTCATCCAAAAATCTTACAGATTTCATTTTAACATTTCACTAGTAAGGGGGTGAGGGTAGTAAAGCCTCAAATTTAACACTCATATACATGCACATAACATATACTATCACAAATAGCCAGTTCATTTCTAATTTCACATTATCAAAACATTTAATAATCATTGACTTATCAAACGTTTGTACTTAACACATAGTTCATATGCCAACTCAAATCACTAATTCATAATCAAAGCATTTCATATCGTAGTCATAGGCCACATATCACAACTCATATGCTCATATCATTACAGTATTTATCAACAACAGAATATCTTATATTCTTATTCATACATTTATGAGTCTCAACTCATCATCAACACATTTTCACTCAAATATTTGAGTATTTACTTCTATACTATCAGAATTAGCTTGGTTGGAGCACTTATCTATCTTATCAAACTGATTTTCGTCAGAGTCGGGCACTATCACAGGTTAAATATGGCATGTATAGCTAGACTCACATAGGTTATGGTAATCCTAGAACCAACTAAACCATAGCTCTGATACCAATAAAATGCAACACCCTTAACCCGTGTTCGTCGCCAGACTAGGTGTAACACCCCTTACCCGTATTCCATCCGAAACCAGGAACGAGACATTACCGGACCTAATCTACTTAATCATAAAACTTCAGTCCCAACTTGAGATTTCTCTTTCATTATCACAATACATCTCATTAAAGACCTACGAGGCCTTAAACGTACCTACGAGAGGTTTTGGGACCCAACCAAAAACTTTCACGATCTCAATAATTTTTCACCTAAATAGGGGCCACACGCCCGTGAGAGACAGCACACGCCCGTGTGGGAAGGCCGTAAGGTCACACACACCCATGTCCCTACCCCGTGTGGGATTTATTTTCATTACAAACCTACAGGAGTTTTCACACGGCCTAGAAACCCCCGTGTGCTCCACCCGGCCTAGACATGCCTGTATCCTCACCCCGTGTGTAAAAACCTGGGTATTCTGTTTGTGACATCAGCAACCTTATAAGGGCCACACGGCCTAAGCACAAGCCCGTGGGTGACACTAACTTACAACACCAACATGCAAGGACACATGGCCAAGTCACATGCCCGTGGGCTGACCGTGTGTCACACACGCTCGTGTGCCTACCCGTGTGGACAAGAACAAGGCTATTTGCCAAGCTCCTTGCACCCCTCTAGCTCACACAACATGGATCTATTTGACATATTATCAAACAACTCATATTTTGCAATCTAACATCCATAATTGACTATATCTTTTCATAAATGATAAGGCGAGCCATCAACCAGGGCAATATACAAAATAGTTTGTCTTAAAAAGGGGCCAACACACTTTTTGCCAAAATAACAAAATAATCTAACTAGTCTAACCCTATACATGCCATACACAAAATCACTAAGTCTAGATATATCGAGGTTAGCTGATAGTCTGGGCAATCTTCTGGTTATCCACGTATCCCAGCTCGACTCTTAAACTCTATAAAACAAGGGAAATGAAATGGGGATTAAGCTTTAAGCTTAGTAAGTTTACATGTAAACAAATAACATCATAATATGTACTAAACATTTATATAGCATTACATACTAAACAAGAAACAATCCACATTCATAATCATGCTTACTCATTCTGTCCCTTTCCACATTCCAACCATATCACAAGCTTAATGTATACATTCAATAGCATGACTCCCTACACTTAGAACCACAATGTCACATAATACAACACATCACAATCTCTTAATCAACTACTCATAATCAAATTACTCGGTGGTTTCGAACTTAACCCACCATCAGTTTTTATTAGGGTGGTATCGCACATAACCCACCAAAGAGTTTAGTTACGAAGGTATCGCACATAGCCTGCCAAAGAGGTTAGTTAAGCTGGTATCGCACATAGCCCATTTTAATTAAGTATTAAGGTGGTATCGCACTTAGTCGACCGTCAAATATTGATATAACACATTCACATATCCATTCCATCATTCATACTAGAGTTATTCAATAACTACCACATTCAATCCACTTGTATCATACATGTCTTCAATTGTGTCATTCACTAATTTGCAACAACAATGTATATATAAAATGCATCGTTTACACAGAAACTTACCTCAGTGCAAAACGCGTCAACTAACGGTTTAATCCGTAACCTTGCCTTTTCCCCTGTGAAGGTTAATTTTGCGCTCTTCTTTATCTGTAATAATAAAATTCATTCATTTAGATCATTCTATGATCATAATGCATCAAAATCTACACTTAGGCAAAATGACCATTTTGCCCTTGTACACGGGCAAATTTACGATTTTGCCCCTAGGCTCGTAAATCATTTTCAACACATTTTCTCATTAAACAAGCCTAACTGAACATTTATTTCTTCTACAATTACTCACAATTTCATCTATTTCATGCATTTATTAGAAAATCACAACTTTTACAACTTGGTCCCATTTAGGTGTTTTCATGACTACACCTTTCACCAAAGTTGTTTCTCATCTTCCTAACATTCATTTTCTTCCATAAAACCTCAGCTAACAACATAACCATTCTCATGGAAAGTCCCTAGACTTTCAACCATAATACAAATTAGTCCCCTCATTAGCTAGCTTAAGCTTTGGGGACTCCAAAAGTATCAAAAATAATCATCAAATTGACTTACTGGCAAGGATGAAATGTAGCTGAAATGTTGAACTGCAAAAGCCCCTATTTTCTCTTCAAATTTCAGTGGAGATGATGCATGAATAGTAAAAGATGATATCTCATCTTTTTATCTTATTTTATTCATTTTTATCATCTAATTTCCACCAAATTTGACCACCATTTAATGCTATTGTCTCCCTTCATTCCTATGGCTGGCCATACCCTCCTAATGGCCTAATTGCACTTTAAGGACCTCCAATTTAACATTCTATAGCTATTAGGTACCCCTACCTTATAAGCTAGAACTTTCGCACCGTATGTGATTTAGTCCTTTTTCACAATTAAGCATGCTATTACTAAAATTAAAGCACCAAAATTTCCACATGGCCATATTTTAATACCATAACACTTAAATTAATATCAAAATAATTTTCCCTAACCTCGGTTCAGTGGTCCTCAAAATCAAGCTGTTACAACTCTCCCCCCTTTAGAGATTTTCACCCTCAAAAATCTTATCGGTAAAGAGGTTTTGGTATTGCTCTCTCATGGCTTCTTTCGGTTCCCACTTAGCTTCTTCTACACCGTGCTTATGCCATAACACTTTTACTAAGGCTATATCTTTATTCCTCAACTGTTTCACCTCTCGAGCCAAGATTTTAATCGGCTCCTCCTCATATGTCATATCTGGTTGTATCTCAATTTCTGTTGGAGGAATCACATGCGAAGGATCGGATTGATAACGTCTTAACATCGATACATGGAACACATTGTGTATTTTCTCTAACTCTACCGGCAAGGCCAACCGGTATGCCACTGGCCCAATCCTTTTGGTAATCTCATATGGCCCTATGAACCGCGGACTCAATTTCCCCTTTCGACCAAATCTCAATATTTTCTTACACGGGGACACTTTCAAAAATACCTTGTCGCCCATACTAAACTCGATTTCCTTTCTTTTCATGTTCGCATATGACTTTTGTCATTCTAAGGTAGTTTTCAAACTATCCCTAATCACTTTCACTTTTTCTTCGGTCTCTTTAACCAGGTTGACTCCATGAATTCGCTTTTCGCTAAGCTCGGTCCAATATAAAGAATTCGACACTTACGACCATACAAAGTTTCATACGATGCCATCCATATATTTGACTGATAATTGTTGCTGTAAGCAAATTCAACCAAAGGTAAGTATCTTTCCCAACTACCTTCGAACTCTAGTACACAACATCAGAGCATATCCTCTAAAATTTGAATTACTCTCTCAGATTGACCATCAGTTTGCGGATGGAATGCAACTTCTTCCAAAACGTTGAAGTAAATGTCGGATCTCTATCCAAGATAATAGATACAGGCACTCCATGTAACCTCACCACCTCCACAATATACAACTCGGCCAACTTATCCAGTGAATAATCAATACGCACTAGTATAAAGTGAGCCTACTTCGTTAACCTATCAATGACAACCCACACAGCATCTTTCTTTTTCAGAGTTATAAGTAACCCCGTCACAAAATCCATGGTGATCCGATCCCACTTCCACTCAGGAACCATCACTGGCTGAAGCAATCCCGAAGGTACTTGATGCTCAACTTTCACTTGTTGACAAATCTAACATTTTGTTACGAACTCAGAGATGTTTCTTTTCATACCTGGCCACTAATAAAATTTCTTCAGATTGTTGTACATTTTTGTACTGCCCGAGTGTACTGAAAAATAACCACTGTGTGCCTCATGTAAAACTTTTCGGATCAACTCCTCATATCTCGGTACACAAATTCTGTCATGAAACGTCAAACAACCACCCGAACCCACTCAGAAATCAGAATCGTTTCCCGATTCACACTGAGTTCTCTTAGTTTACAGCTCGTTATCATTCCTTTGAGCCTTACATATTTGTTGAAAAAATAGTGACCTAACTCTCAACTCGGCCAATATAGCACCATCATCAGACAATGCCAAACTCGTGCTCATAGCTCTCAAAGCATATAGGGATTTCCTACTCATGGCATCCGCAACCACATTCGTTTTCCCTGGATTGTAATTGATTACTTATTCATAGTCCTTCAATAATTCGAGCCACCTTCGTTGCCGCAAATTTAAATCTTTTTGATCTATCAAATACTTCAAACTCTTATGATCCGTGAAGATCTGACACTTTTCATCAAATAAATAATGTCGCCAAATCTTTAATGCAAAAACAATCGTAACCAACTCCAAATAATGAGTCGGATAATTCTTCTAGTGTGGTTTTAGCTGCCTCAACGCATAAGCGACAACCTTACCCTCTTGCATCAACACGCAACCGAGACCATTAAATGAAGCGTCACTGTAGACCACAAACTCTTTCCCTGACTCAAGTTGTACTAAAACTGGTACCTCAGTCAACAATGTTTTCAGTCTCTCAAAACTTTGTTGATATTTTTCAGTCCATTCGAACTCAACATCCTTGTGAAACAGTTTCATCATATGGATAGCATTCATGGAGAATCCCTTCACAAACCGTCTGCAATAACCTGCTAAACCCAAAATTCTGACTTTTGACACGTTTCTCAGCGGTTTCCACTCCACAATAGTCGAGATCTTACTTGGGTCAACTCTAATACCATCAGCCGACACAATGTGTCCTAGAAATCCGACCTCTCAGAGCCAAAACTCACTCTTGCTAAATTTAGCATACAATTGCTTGTCTCTTAAAGCCTGTAAGACAATTCTCAGGTGCTTCGCTTGTTCACTCTAATCCTAAGAATAGATCAATATGTCATCAATGAAGACAACTACAATCTTTTCCAAATACGGTCGGAAGACACGTTTCATTAAATCCATAAAAATTACAGGAGCATTTGTTAAATCGAACGGCATGACCAGAAACTCATAATGGCCATACCTCGTCCAAAACATAGTTTTCGGCACATCTTGCTCCTTAACCCTCAACTGGTAATAGCCAGACCTCAGATGTATCTTGGCAAATACCGTAGCTCCTTTCAGTTGATCAAATAGATCATCTATCCTTGGTAAAGGATACTTATTTTTCACCGTCACCTTGTTAAGTTGTCTGTAGTCTATACACAATCTCAATGACCCGTCTTTCTTCTTTACAAATAGTACCGGAACACCCCACAGTGAATAGCTCGATCTCGCAAAACCTTTTTCCATCAACTCTTGCAACCAAACCTTCAGTTCTTTCAACTCTAATGGCACCATCCTATACGGAGCAGCTGAAATAGGTGTCGTTCCCGAAACTAACTCAATTCTAAACTCGACCTCTCTAACTAGAGGCAATCCAGGTAACTCTTCCGGAAATACATTCGGATACTCACATACCACCGGTACTATTTCAATATTTACTTCATACTCTTGAGTATTCAGTACGAAAGTGAGATAGGACCCACACCGCTTTCTTAAATATTTCTCAGCCACCAAGGAAGAGATCATCACCGGTAAACTATTTGACCCACCTGATTCAACCCGAATAACATCTCCATTTCACATTTCAATTCAATAAATTTGTTACCACAATTTAATAAAACACTATGGGTAGTCAACCAATCCATCCCAAGAATCAAATCAAATTCATCGAATGGCAACAACATAAAGTTTGCCAGAAAATAATGACCCCTAATTGTCAAAGGACACTTCCTACACACCTTGTCAACTAATACATGTTTACCTAACGGGTTTGACACCTTTACCACAAATTCTGTAGACTCAACAGTCATTCAAACTAGATGTCAATCTCATGCAAATATAAGAATGGGTAGACCCCAGATCAATCGAAGTAATAACAAAGGTGTCATAAAGAGAAAAAGTACCTGTTATTACATCTGGCGATGATGCCTTTCCGCGAGCACAAATGGCATAACTTCTTGCAGGTGTCTGACCTTTTGATCTCATAACAGAGTCTCATGACACACCTCTACCACTAGTCTCACCTCCCGATTCTTTTGTCGCCTACCCCTAGAAGATACATTGCTTGATCTTATCTCTTGCTTCCTTTCCTTGTCATCCCTCTCAGGGCAGTTTAAGATGAAATGGTCGGGGCAACCACATTTATAACAATTCTGATTGTTTCCCCAACAGTCCCGAGTGTGATATCTGCCATAACTTGGGCACTCCGGTTTGGACTTTGGATTGCCCACACTTGCCATCGAGGTGGCTTGAACTCTTGAACCTAAGTACGTGTTGCCTCACTCTCCTTACAAATACCCAACTAATGTAGTCGTCCGAGGGTTCACTTCTTTGGACCTCTTCAATTGAGCTTGGTTGGATTTACTCATCGGCCTTTTTCTTGCATCTCGGGCCTCACTCACGGCCTTCATCTTTTCCTTGCTCAATTCTTCGGCCTTACTGGCCCTATCCACCAATACCAAAAATTCTTTTAGTTCTAAAATCCCTACTAAAAGTCTGACATCCTCATTCAACCCATTTTCAAACCTCTTTCATAAGATAGCTTCTGTTGACACACATTCTTGTGCATACTTACTGAGCCTAACAAATTTGCGCTTATATTCCGCCACAGTCATTTTTCTTTGCTTTAACTCAAGAAATTCCTTCTATTTCTGGTCAACAATCACTAACTTATATACTTCTTTCGGAACTCTTCCATAAAGAAGTCCTACGTTACTCTCTCCTTAGGAACAACTGATGTCAATGTTTTCCACCAATGGTATGCCGAGTCCCTCAACAAAGACACAGTGCATTTTAAGCTCTCATCAAATGTACAGGAAAGTTCATCAAATACTCTCATTAGGTTCTCAAGCCAAACCTCCACCCTTTCAGGGTGATCATTTATATTAGCTCGAAAGTCCTCAGCCCCTTGCTTTTGAATTTTGTCTACCGGGGGCTTAGTTGTCCTTACTAATTCTATACCTTGGGGAGCCACAGGAACTGGCTGACGTATAGGAGGGGTTGGAGGAGATTGAGTATTGGGGTTTTCTCGTACATACTCTATGTACCAGTTACTCATCATTTGGAGGAAGGCTTCCCGAGCCTCATCTCCTTGACCCCTAGTCTTGGGTCCACTCTGCACAGGCGCGGTCCTTTGGGCGGGAGCCGGCGCGGTCCCTTGCGCGGGAGCTGACGCATTACTAGCTGCATCATTAGCAGCCGATTGGTCAGAAACCATATACTATATATAAACAAAGTTTAAAACCATCAGAAGCCACCACACTATCATTATACACTTATGGCATGTATAGCTAGACTCTTACACACGTTATGGTAGTCCGAGAACTGACTAAACGAAAGCTCTGATACCACTAAATGTAACACCCTTTACCCGTATTCTATGCCAGAACCGAGAACGAGGCATTACCGAACCTAATCTACTTAATCATACAACTTTAGTCCCACCTTGATATTTCTCTTTCATCATCACAACACATCTCATTAAGGACCTACGAGGCCTTAAACATACCTACGAGAGGTTTTGTAACCCAAGAGGAAACTTTTGCGATCTCAAAAATTTTTCACCTAAATAGGGGCCACATGCCCGTGTGAGACGTGACATGCCCGTGTGGGAAGGTCGTGTGGTCACACACACCCATGTCCCTACCCCGTGTGGAATTTATTTTCATTATGAACCTATAGGGGTTTTCACACGGCCTAGACACACCCGTGTGCTTAGCCCATGTGCTCCACACGGCCTAGACACGCTCGTGTCCTCGCCCAGTGTGTGAAAACTTGGGTATTTTTTTGTGACATCAGCAACCTTAGAAGGGCCACATGGCCTATGCACACACCCGTGGTTAACACTGACTTACAACACTAACATGCAGGGGACACACGACCAGGTCACATGCCCGTGGGTTGACTGTGTGTCACACACGGCTTAGACACATGCCCGTGTGCCTACCCGTGTGGAAAAGAACAAGGCTATTTGTATAACACCCCAAACCCAGCCCAGACGTCATGGCCGAATCCGGCAATGTCACTTTGAAGGGATAATTCAAAACAATTTTACTAAGTTAAAAATCTAGATTTAAGGCTTAGAAACTCAAAATCCTTGCAATTTATTAAGTTGTGTTAAAAGCCCATATTTTTAGGCATTTCAAAAACCATGTTTGAACTTAAGAAAATTTATTTAAGCTTGAGTAAGCAGCTGAACAAGGATAACAAAGCACAAAATCTAGAGTCAAATCGGAGTACAAGGCCTTATTACATCTAACGAAAATAAAGTAATTAAAATCATGTCTTAAAAGACAAATATATAAAATTTCCAAGTATCTTGTAGGTGGTCATCTCCGAGTCCTCTCCCACGTCAAGCTATTTATAGAGGATCACCTGAAACATTTAATAAAAAGGGTCTGAGTTTCGAAATTCAGTGTGTATGACCCTTGGTAATCCAATCAACATACAATTATCACATTTGGCCTAAGCCCTATAAAAAATGGTGGTCTTGGGCCTTCGCCCACAACAATCTCACATCACATCAATATCACATGAATGCAATGCACCCATCCCAAATCCAACCCTGCACTCTGTTTCCCTTCCAACCGTACACTCCTGTGGGGATATAAATATCAACCCACCCATCCCTACACTCCAAAGGTAGCACCAACAGCGGCACTACTCAACGTTGCAGCAAAGCTGCTATAATGGGCTTAAAGCCATCGGTGGATCCACGATCGTCAAGCGACTATGTGATCCTCAAATCTTCCCCCGTATCATCAAAACCCACCCAAATGCAACATATATTTCATGAATGCAACATACACAATTTCACACATTAAGCACTTAATGGTATTTTAGTCATTTCACTACCTAGGGATATTTTCATAATTCTACCCTACAGTGGTATATAGGTAGTTTTGCAAAAGAGGGGTATTTTGGAAATTTTGTAAATTAGGGATATTTAGGTAATTCTACAAATCAAGGGTATTCTGGTAATTTTACAAATTAGGGGTATTTTAGTAATTTTGTAAATCTAAGGATATTTTTGAAATTTTCAAACTTGGGGTATTTTGAAATTTTCAAACTAAGGGTATTTTGGTAATTTTCAAAACAGGGGTATTTTGTTCCCTCTCGGGTTTTAGTTATAAACTTTGGGCCTAAGTCCTTGCGGCTAAAGTGAACAGACACTACGCACCAAGTAGGATTCCAGAGAAGATGAGTTGGGCCACTAGGACCTCTTAAGTACCAAGCTCTTCCTAGATCCAATCCTAGACATGCATATGTTCGTTACCACACTCTAACCTAGTGACTTGTCCACAGACATGCTTAATTATTAGATAAAGTCTTATGCGATTTAGGAGTTGTTCAGAACTAGTCCTAAAGTCCATTAAACCCTAGGAAACTTATCTACTTCCCCATAAAGCCAATCAGATTGTAACATCCTGATCTAGGGGCTATGTATTTGATGTGTTTT
The DNA here is from genome assembly GCA_025503065.1 of Gossypium bickii. NCBI lineage: Eukaryota > Viridiplantae > Streptophyta > Magnoliopsida > Malvales > Malvaceae > Gossypium > Gossypium bickii. The sequence continues at coordinate 81,431,369 of CP106713.1, read as the reverse complement.
GTGTGTATGCTTTGTGTAATGTACTTGTTTAAGGTGTATGGGAGTCTAGGAAAAGCCCGGGGAAAAGTCGAAGCCCTTGCTAAAATTTTCTTTTTTGGCACTTTAGTGGATGAGCTTGTTGGAATAGGAATTAAGGGATTATGTTGGTATTTGGTTGACACAAGAAAAGGTGTGGCAGAATGGCAAGGAGCCGCCACTTAAGATGCTGGTAAGTGACACCACAGGGAGTAGGATAGGGAGCAGGTTCAAGAAACAAGGAGTTCATTTTCGAAGTTCTTTTTGGCATCAGGGAGAGCAGAGGCAGAATTCGACTGGGACACTTCAGGTTAGGGGAGTGGACTGAGTCAAATAATTTGAATGAATGGCAGAGAGGAAAAAATGGAGCTTGAAGTGTTGAAAATATTTCAAACGGGTGATCAGGAGGAATTTGAGGAGAAAAGAAAGGGATAGGCATTGTGAGCTCGGTGTTGGCCGAATTTCAAACTCATAGTAGGGGGATCAGTTTTTGTGTGGTCAGGGTGTGTCGTATTTCTACTTTGGAAACATAGGCTTTTTGTTCTCAAAATAGTGCATTTTCAGCTTTTGGTTTAGTAAGTGCCGAAATTTTGAATAGTCAAGTGAGAGTTCTCTTCCCATTTTTGGCATTTGAGGTTTTTTTCATTCTCCTTTTCATTTTCTACTAAAGCCGAACCTACCTAAGTCTTGCCGAAAATTCTTCTTCTTCTTTACCATTCCTACCACTTCTTTTCATTTCATGTTATTCTTCTTCTCTCAATTGTTTTTCTCAAAAGCCGAAACACCTAACCCCCTTCTCATCTCAATTTTCTATGCTATAGCCGAATGTCCCTTATCCATAGTTCCCTTTTTTGATTTCATCTATAAGCCGGATCTTCATAGCCTTTTCATTTTCATCTTTTTTTTTTTGATCTCTTCTAAAGGCGAAGACCCCTAAATCCCATTTGTAGTTCTTTATTTTATTTCTTTGGCCCTTTCATCTTCTTCCCTGTCATTACCGAATTTTCTCTTAAGTGATAGTGGAATCTCCTGTGTTAAGGTAAGTGACAGCTTCTTTTAACTCTTTATTTTTCTCTTTCAGTTTTGGAGGCCAAAGCTGAATGGCTAATTGGCTTCGTAAGGCCATCGTTGGATTTATGATTCTTATTGTTTCTTGTGTTCTCTTTAGGACGCTATTTCGGGAATTGAAGGAAATCAAATCATCCAAATCCCTAAGCTGGAAATCGTTAATCATTGAACCGTATCTCTCTTTTTGGGATTTGAAGGTAAGGGTGTTCTCTTTAGATTTTGTTTAGGTTCATTATTGTATTCGTTACCTTAACCCTATATTGTGGTTTAACAACCATGTTTCATTATAGTAGCGTCTGACAAGATCTTTTGATGGAATCCAATACCGATCAGGCAAAGGAGGGGGTTGGACCCGTAAACCCAGCCCCTAAGTTCAAGAAGCGCGCAGTGTCTGCTATTCGAGATTGGTCACTAGGTTGTGGGCCAGCTTCAGAGCAGAGTAGTAGGCAAATAGCGGTAGTTTCTACTACGGATAGTGTCGACATAGATAGTATAATGCTACGTGTACCCAGGTGTGTAAACCTTCACACATTAATATTAATATGTGATACTAATTGTTGGGGCTGAAAAGCCGAAGTGACTAGATGGATAGTCGTTATGCCTATATGGGTATGGTTGAAATACCAGGTAAGTACCGTGTGTTATGTATGAGTTAATATGTGTATGCATGCCATAATGATACTGTTCGTTTAAATAGCATGATACTTTCATTGGGTTTACATATGTTATGCATGGGTTGGATATGTTGTGAAGGGGAAGTGCTTAAGACTGTCACTAGTGGTTTGGTACCACAAGTGGGTTGGCCCCACATTCTTGATTGCGTGACTAAGTCTCAGTGGTTTGGAACCACTAGTGGTTTGGAACCACCAGTGGTTTCGTACCACATACGTATGATTTCGTGACTTGTCCTAGTAGTTTGATACCACGGTGGGTTGGCCCCTCATGCATGATTATAAGGGATTGTCACTAGTGGTTTGGTACCACAAGTGGGTTGGCCCTACATATGATATTTTTTGACCCTGTCACTAGTGGCTAGGTGCCACATATGGAGTGTAGCGGATGGAGGGTTGATTGTAGAAATCCCCACGGTGTGATTGGCTGGTACAGGATGGTGTGTAGAGGATGGAAAAAAAAACTAGGTTTGGGCTGGGTCATGATGCATTCATCTACTTGTATGTCATCCTGAGTGGGCTAAGGCCCAATATACGATTGTGGGCCTCGAGCCGATTATGTGTTATAGGGGATTTACACACTGAGTCTCGGTGACTCACCCCTTTGCTTAACCTTTCAGGTAATCCGTAGACCATGGATATGGGAGCCGAGGCGAACTCGTGGAGGCCATAAAGACTTTACTTTTCGTAAACTTTTCTTGCTTTACTTTAAATTTTAATTGGGGGATTCTATTTGTGTAATAAGGCACTTCCAAATTAGTATTTGGGTTTTATTTTATTTATTGTTTAATTTAAATTTGTGATACTATGCAAATTTAATCACGAAATTAAAAATGGGGTTTTCAAAATTACGAGTAACTCAAAATATACGATTTCTTCCAAATATTATCAAGCTAAACGTATATCTATTTAACTAAAAGTTGGAATCTTTCCTAAACTACCAAACCACTGTTTTGAAAGACGTCGCTTTAAATCTAAAAGTTTTTCACAAGTACGATTTTTCCTAAGCTAAACAAAACTTCGTTTTTACTTCACCCTGTAACATACCAGATCTGGTCGTAACGTACAGGCCGGGTTTGGGGTGTTATAATTTTGGTATCAGAGCCTAGGTTGCAAAACTCAGGCTGTGAAAATGGGTTCACTGATGTTTTATTAAGTTGTTCTAAATGATTTTTGGGAATGATTTGATTGGAACATGGCATCCGAGTCTGTTGGCACCCGGTCCACCCAGGAAAGTGTTCTAAAACTACTGATGTTGTATGCATGAAATGACTGTTAATGTAAATGAATATGGTTGCTAGCCTTAGGAAACCCAGACTATAGAGACTGAAACTTTGATGTGTTTGGCGGAAACTATTCTCTAAGACTATTTTCCATAAAATTATTCGGGGTTAAAACAGTGAAAGAAATAACTAACTCATAAAACTCTTAATCAAATTAAATCACAAACATTAGTCATGAGCACTCGGAGGCATCGACGTAATGTACGAGGTGGTGGTGGAGGCAGAGTTGCTGTATCGAAACTAGTAGGATCTGGTCATGGGTCAGAAAGTGAGATACCAGTACCGCCAGCGGAAGAAGCGGAATTTCAGGACCAAACGGGCGGGGATGATGCGGTGTCTCAGGCGATGTTACAGGTCTTGGAGAGAGTTGCTGGGGCAGGCATGGGCTCAGGGTCTCGAAAATATGTGTCTGAACGACTACGAGCCAATGGAGCGGAAATGTTTAGGGGCGTTTTCGGTGTAGCTCCCAACGGAGCTGAATATTGTTTAGAAGCAGTTGAGCGTATAATGGATGATCTTGAGTTCACGACAGAGGAGAAGTTGAAAGGAGTCATGTCTCTTCTTCGAGACGAGGTCTATCACTGGTGGCTCACCGGTCAGGGATGGTACGATGGTTGATAATATCACCTGGGATTTCTTTAAAATAGCATTCCAGAGGATGTACGTCGGATCAAGTTATGTGGATGCGCAGCGTAAGGCATTTTTATATCTGGTTCAGGGGAGCAAGTCGGTGTCCAAATATAAGGCGAAATTCTTACATCTAAGTCGTTATGCCTGGGGTATTGTGGCCATGGACCATGAGCATTGTGTTCGGTTTGAGGATGGGCTGAAAGATGAGTTGCGAGTGCTGATAACTCTACAAGGAGAGAGGGAATTTGTTATTCTTGTGGAAAAGGCTAAGAATCAGGAGAGAAATAAAAATAAAAGGAATTTTGGTTTGTCAGGATCAGTTAGGCGGTTTCAGAAGAGACCTAGGGTTGAGGGGCCGAATCATGTCGTGAGGCCTGCTAGTGATAGTCGACCTCCGAGGTGTACTCGATGTGATAAATTTTATTTTTGTGCATGTTGGGATGGTAGTAGAGGCTGTTTCAAGTGTGGGTCTACAGAACATTGAATAAGGGACTGTCCACAGGAGAAGGGCAGAGTGCAACCAATGGGTCAGGGTTATGTTCAGTCAGGAAGAGTTGGTCAGCAACCACAGAGAGGTCGTGGTCTGGTCAGAGGGGGTATTGGTTTTGGTCGTGGACGTGGACGTGGAGCACCGGGCAGAGGTGCAGGAGGCACTGATGCGAGACAGCCAGGGTTAGTCTATGCAGCTAGACGTCGAGAGGAAGGTGACGTACCGGATGCCATAACCGGTACGTTTCTAATCTTTGGATTGCCTTTTTCTGCACTGATTGATTTAGGGTCGACACATTCTTATGTTGCTAGTGTGGTATGTGGAACCTTAAGCATAGACTCTGAGATTTCTTCTAGGGAGATGACTATAATTAGCCCGCTAGGACAATCTGTAGTGGTGAACAAGCACTAGAAGTTCAAGGGGTGGTGTTTCCGACCAATCTGATGGAACTACCATTCAGAGAGTTTGATTTGATCTTAGGGATGGACTGGTTAGTAAGGTATCGAGCAAATCTAGATTGTGCTACTAAGCGCATGGTTGTCCGGACTCCTGAAGGCGAGGAGCTGGTGGTAATAGGATAAAGAAAGAACTATTTGTCTAATGTGGTGTCCGCCGTAAAGGCTGAAAGAATGATGAGGAAAGGATGCAAGGCATTCATAGCCTTGGTTTGTGCCTTATAGGTCAAGAAATTGTTTGTGGGGGATGTTAGGACAGTGAAGAAGTTTTCGGATGTTTTCCCAGAAAAGCTTCCAAGGCTACCCCCAGATCGCGAGGTGGAATTTGGAATTGATCTTCTTCCGGGGACAACGCCTGTATCTATCGCTCTTTATAGAATGGTGCCGAAGGAGTTAGTAGAATTGAAAGCCCAGATTCAAGAACTTTTAGATTGAGGTTTCATTCGACTGAGTGTATCACCATGGGGAGTGTCGATACTATTTGTTAAGAAGAAGGATGGATCAATGCGTATGTGCATTGACTATCGTCAGCTAAACAAATTGACCATCAAGAATAAGTACCCGCTGCCGAGAATCGACGATTTGTTCGAATAACTAAATGGAGCTTCAGTCTTTTTGAAGATAGATTTTCAGTCAGGTTATCATCAGCTTAAGGTCAAGGAGGTGGACATTCATAAGACGGCATTTCGAACTCGCTATAGCCACTACGAATTCCTGGTGATGCCATTTGGTTTGACCAATGCACCAGCAGCATTTATAGACATGATGAACCGATTCTTCTAGCCCTATCTGGATCGATTCATTATAGTATTTATAGACGATATCCTGGTTTATTCAAAGTCAAAGGAGGAACATGATTCGCATCTTCATGTGGTTTTACAGATACTGAAGGAAAAGCAGTTGTTTGCCAAATTCAGCAAGTTTGAGTTCTGGTTGAAAGAAGTTACCTTTTTGGGTCATGTTGTGTCTGCTGAGGGGATAAGGGTTGATCCTCGGAAGGTCGAAGCTGTGCTGGATTGGAAGACAGGTAATTCTGTGGTAGAAATTAGGAGTTTTCTTGGTCTGGCAAGGTATTATAGAAGATTCGTTGAGGGATTCTCCCTGATTGCGGCTCCTTGAACCAAGTTGTTACTGAAAGGGGTACCTTTTGTTTGGGCTGACAAGCACCAAGAAAGTTTTGAGAAGCTTAAGAGGATATTGACAGAGGCTTCGGTGTTGATTCAGCTGGAGGTTGGAAAGGAGTTCGTGGTTTATTGTGATGCTTCACACACGGGTTTAGGATGTGTGTTGATGCAAGATGGAATGGTTGTTGTGTATGCGTCTCGACAGTTAAGACCGCATGAGGTAAACTATCCCACAAATGATTTGGAATTGGCGGCCGTAGTGTTCGCTTTGAAAAGTTGGAGGCATTATCTGTATGGTGAGAAGTCCGTTATTTATACAGATCACAAGAGCCTAAAATACCTTCTCACCCAGAAGGAGTTGAATTTAAGGCAGAGGCGATGAATCGAGTTGTTAAAGGATTATGATTGTTCGATAGAATACCATCCGGGTAAAGCTAACGTAGTGGCAGATGCGTTAAGTCGTAGGGTGATCTCAGATCTGAGAGCAATGATTGCCCATCTTAGCCTCTACGATGATTAGAGTTTGTTAGCTGAGCTTTGGGAGAAACCGACGTGGATAAATAAGATCAAAGAGAAGCAGTTGTTGGATGATGTCTTGAGTGCTCGACTACTTCAAGTTCAGAATGATGGGGTAGGGATTTCAGTTTGAGCAGTGAGGGGGCTCTATGTTTCTGTAAGAAAGTTTGCATGCCAAGGGATGTGGGGTTAAGACAAATAATACTGCAGGAAGCACATAGTAGCCCATATGCTATGCATCCTGGCAGGAGTAAGATGCATAGAGAGTTGCAAGAACGGTTTTGGTGGCCGGGTCTGAATCGAGAAGTAACCAAATTTGTAAGTAAGTGTTTGACATGCCAGCAGGTAAAAGCAAAACACCAGTTGCCTTCAAGTTTGTTACAGCCGTTAAAAATTTCGCAGTGGAAGTGGGAAAGGTCCACGATGGATTTTGTTAGTGGGCTACCCCTTACGCCTACGAAAAAGGATTTGGTATGGGTAATTGTTGACCGATTGACGAAGTTTGCTCATTTCATACCAGTTCGTGTTGACTACTCTCTTCAAAAATTGGCTAAGTTGTATGTAGCGGAGATCGTAAGATTGCATGGAGTACCAGTGTCTATCATCTCAGATAGAGACTCAAGATTCACGTCAAGATTTTGGAAAGCTCTGCATCAAGTGTTGGGGACAAAGTTAGATTTTAGTACAGCGTTTCATCCACATTCTGATGGACAATCAGAGAGGGTAATACAGATTCTAGAGGATATGTTGAGAGGCTATGTCATAGACTTCAAAGGTAGTTGGGAAGAATTTCTACCGTTAGCGGAATTCGCGTATAACAATAGCTACCAATCGAGTATCTAGATGGCGTCGTATGAAGCATTATATGGTCGGAAGTGTCGTACTCCTACGTGTTGGACAGAGTTGGGCGAGCGTCAGTTGTTGGGTCCAAAATTGGTTCTGGAAACAGAGGATAAGGTTAAGTTAATTCGGAGTCGTTTAAAGGAAGCGTCAGATTGGCAGAAATCCTATGCTGATCTAAAGCGTAAGGATATAGAATTTGGGGTAGGTGACTAAGTGTTCTTAAAGGTTTCACCGTGGAAGAAAGTGCTAAGGTTTGGACAGAAGGGTAAGCTAAGCCCCAGGTTCATTGGGCCTTATCAGGTGTTGAAGCGTGTGGGACCAGTAGCTTATAAACTCATGTTACCTACAGAGTTAAGTCAGATCCATGATCTGTTTCACGTTTCGATGCTAAGATGCTATCGTTCAGATTCATCTCACGTGGTACTAGTGGAAGAGATCGAAGTAAGACCTGATCTATAGAGATCGAAGTAAGACCTAATCTATCCTTCGAAGAGGAACCAGATCAGATTTTGGATTGTGATGTGAAAGTGTTTCGTAGGAAAATGGTTCCATTGGTTAAGGTTTTGTGGCGTAATCATGGTTCTGAGGAAGCTACGTGGGAACCAGAAGAAGCAATACGATAGCAATACCCTCATCTCTTTTGACCAGGTAATATCGAGGTCGAAATTTTCTTAAGGGGGTAGAACTGTAACATCCTGATCTAGGGGCTATGCATTTGATGTGTTTTATGTGTATGCTTTGTGTAATGTGCTTGTTTAGGGTGTATGGGAGTCTAGGAAAGGCCCGGGGAAAAGCCGGAGCCCTGGCTAAAATTTTCTTTTTAGGCACTTTAGTGGAGGAGCTTGTTGGAATAGGACTTAAGGGATTATGTTGGTATTTGGTTGACACAAGAAAAGGAGTGGCATAGTGACAAGGAGGCGCAACTTAAGATGTTAGTAAGTTACGCCACAGGGTGTAGGAGAGGGAGCAGGTTCAAGTCACAAGGAGTTCATTTTGGGAGTTCTTTTTGGTGTCAGGGAGAGCATAGGCAGAATTCGACTGGGACACTTCAGGTTAGGGGAGTGGACTCAGTCAAATAATTTGAATGAATGGCAGAGAGGAAAAAAGAGGAGCTTGAAGTGCTCAAAATATTTCAAATGGGTGATCAGGAAGAATTTGAGGAGAAAAGAAAGGGATGGGCATTGTGAGCTCGGTGTTGGCCGAACTTCAAACTCATAGTAGGGGGGATCAGTTTTTGAGTGGTTAGGGTGTGCTGAATTTCTACTTTGGAAACATAGGCTTTTTGTTCTCAAAATAGTGCATTTTCAGCTTTTCGGTTTGTAAGTGCCGAAATTTTGAATAGTCAAGTGAGAGTTCTCTTCCCATTTTTGGCATTTGAGGTTTCTTTCATTCTTCTCTTTATTTTCTACTAAAACCGAACCTACCTAAGTCTTGCCGGAAATTCTTCTTCTTCTTTACCATTCCTACCACTTCTTTTCATTTCATGTTATTCTTCTTCTCTCAATTGTTTTTCTCAAAAGCCGAAACACCTAACCCCCTTCTCATCTCCATTTTCTATGCTATAGCCGAATATCCCTTGTCCATAGTTCCCTTTTCTGATTTCGTCTACAAGCTGAATCTTCATAGCCTTTTCATTCTCATCTTTTCTTTTAATCTCTTCTAAAGGCGAAGACCCCTAAATCCCATTTGTAGTTCTTTATTTTATTTCTTTGGCCATTTCATCTTCTTCCTTATCATTGCCGAATTTTCTCTTAAGTGATAGCCGAATCTCCTGTGTTAAGGTAAGTGGCAACTTCTTTTAACTCTTTATTTTTCCCTTTCGGTTTTGGAGGCCAAAGCCGAATGACTAATTGGCTTGGTAAGGCCATCGTTGGATTTATGATTCTTATCGTTTCTTGTGTTCTCTTTGGGGTGCTATATCGGGAATTGAAGGAAATCAAATCATCTAAATCCCTAAGCCAGAAACTGTTAATCTTTAAACCCTATCTCTCTTTTTGAGATTTCAAGGTAAGGGTGTTCTCTTTAGATTTTGTTTAGGTTCGTTATCGTATTCGTTACCTTAACCCTATAGTGTGTTTTAACAACCATGTTTCATTATAGTAGCGTCTGACAAGATCTTTTGATGGAATTCAATAACAATCAGGCAAAGGAGGGGGTTGGACCCGTAAACCCAGCCCCTAAGTTCAAGAAGCGCGCTGTGTCTACTATTCGAGATTGGCCACCAGGTTGTGGGCCAGCTTCAGAGTAGAGTAGTAGGCAGATAGCGGTAGTTTCTGCTAGGGATAATGTCAGCATAGATAGCATAGTGTTGCGTGTAACCAGGTGTGTAAACCTTCACACTTTAATATTAATATGTGATACTAATTGTTAGGGCTGAAAAGTCGAAGTGACTAGATGGATAGTCGTTATGCCTATATGGGTATGGTTGAAATACCAGGTAAATACCTTGTGTTATGTATGAGTTAATATATGTATGCATGCCATAATGATACTGTTCGTTTAAATAGCATGATACTTTCATTGGGTTTACATATGTTATGCATGGGTTGGATATGTTGTGAAGGGGATGTGCTTAAGACTGTCACTAGTGGTTTGGTACCACAAGTGGGATAGCCCCTCATTCTTTATTCCGTGACTAAGTCTCAGTGGTTTGGAACCACTAGTGGTTTGGTACCACATACGTATGATTTCGTGACTTGTCCCAGTGGTTCGGTACCACGGTGGGCTGGCCCCACATGCATGATTATGAGGGATTGTCACTAGTGGTTTGGTACCACAAGTGGGTTGGCCCCACATATGATATTTTGTGACTCTGTCACCAGTGGCTAGGTGCCAAATATGGAGTGTAGTAGATAGGGGGTTGATTGTAGAAATCCCCGCGGTGGGATTGGCTGGTACGGGATGGTGTGTAGAGGATGGAAAAAAAAAACTAGGTTTGGGATGGGTCATGATGCATTCATCTACTTGAGTGGGCTAAGGCCCAATATGCGATTGTGGGCCTCGAGCCGATTATGTGTTATAGGGGATTTACGCACTGAGTCTCAGTGGCTCACCCCTTTGCTTAACCTTTCAGGTAATCCGTAGACCGTGGATATGGGAGCCTAGGTAGAGTCGTGAAGGCCATAAAGACTTTACTTTTCGTAAACTTTTCTTGCTTTACGTTAAATTTTAATTAGGGGATTCTATTCGTGTAATAAGGCCTTTCTAAATTAGTATTTGGGGTTTATTTTATTTATTGTTTAATTTAAAATTTTAACACTATGCAAATTTAATCACGAAATTAAAAATGGGATTTTCAAAATTACGAGTAACTCAAATTATACGATTTCTTCCAAATATTATCAAGCTAAAAACATATCTGTTTAACTAAAAGTTGGAATCTTTCCTAAACTACCAAACCACTGCTTTCAAAGACATCGCCTTAAATCGAAAAGTTTTTCACAACGATTTTTCCTAACCTAAACAAAACTTCGTTTTTACTTCACCCTGTAACATACCATATCTGGTCGCAACGTACAGGCCGAGTTTGGGGTGTTACACAAGCCCATTTCACGTTCATATAACCCATTAAGCCCAAATCACATCCGTATGGCCCATTAGGCCCAGATCTCATTCATATGGCCTATTAGGCCCAAAACAATTCCAGATCATGTAACATGCATGACTAACTCAATTCATATAATCAAATTAATCAATTTCATCAAACTTAGCCTCAGGGCCGACCGGGCCTATTTAGCCACTTTCAGTTTTTTGGCATTGCTGATATCATATGTGTGTAGTGTTTGTACACACCTGGTTACTGTGACGTGCTATACTATCCTTGGTCTTGAACCTACAACTAACTAAGCTTCAATCAATCACCCATACTTAATCAAAATATTTACCAAAAGCTGAAGCCTTACTGTAACCTTATCATGTGCCACCGGGTTCTAATAGCACTTCCTTAGCTACTAATCACGAGTATCCCCTAGATCTGCACTCACACATACACCACCAAACTTCAAGTGACTCATAATCCACACAAGTCGCCCCTATAGATCATATTCACATTCGGCCATTTATTTAAACCATAATCGAGTTGAGTACACTTACACTTTGCTAACGATCCTTACCACGCTTGCGATCTCTAAACCTTACTCTTTGTAATACAAGATTAACGAAAATGAGAAGTTAGATAGCCCTTCGGCTTTTAACAGAACATACTAAGGGGTTAATTGAATACTTGCCAAATCCACATTTGTTCCTATGGCCTCGATAGCTACTGAACTAGATTCGGCTTTTAACCTTGACTGATAGTAGATAATAATCGATTTGTGATGGAGGAAAACAACAAAGATTCGGCACTAATAGGGATTTTGGCAAGAGAAGATGATGATACTTCGGCAATAAAAGAGTTTGGCTATGAGAGAATTCGGTAAAAAATGATTCGGCTATAGGAGATTTTGGCAACAAGGCAAGGTATTTTCAGTTGTGGAAAAATAAGGGTTCTGTAAGGAAAAGAAAAAGAATGGAAAATTTGGCATTACTGAGGAACCCAAATTCGGCACACTCACACATATATATAGCCTATAGCCGAAACTCAGCCACCCCTAAAGTCCAATTCGGCACCACTTCATCCACTTCTCATCTCCTAATTTTTCTCCATGATATCTCCCTAATCATTCTCCTAAATTCTCTGCACTGATCACTTCTCCTTAGAGTCCCTCTACACGCCACTTCCAGCCTTCTAGAAGCCTAAAATTAAACTCCAAAATAAAACTAAGCTAGCACTCAAACCTCAGACCTCCCTGCATGCATATGTTGCCACCTCTCTACACCTTAGTGGTGTCACTTAGCCACTTCACCACAGGCTTCTTTGTGCCATTTTCACTTATTTGTATTTAAAAGCCCACTACTTACAACCTTGATTCCTTAATTAATTAAATTAAGAATCCTCCACCACAAAACTCAAACCCAGAGCTTCTCCAACACACCTAGACACTTCAAATTCATTAAACCTTTAAAGCCCTCATGTCATTTGTCTTTTTCTTACTCACTTAAAAATTTTATGAGACCCAAAGGCCAATAGGCCCAATTCTTCTAGGCCCAAATTCAAGGCATTACAATTTTACCCCCTTAAAGAAATTTCGTCCTCAAAATTTCCAACTAACTACTAAACACACCGCTCAAGTCACACCACTATGCTTTCACTGCGCACTCTGATTTAATAACACATAAACATTGCACGCATACAGTTTCTAAACCCAAAAATATCGCATCCACACAAAACATACCCGACTTAATGGTGATTGAACAATCCCGGGCCTGATGCTCCTCAGACCCGCATCTGAAACATACTCCTGACTTCCTTCATCATTTACCCGGATGACGCCTTCTGCAATATTCGCAAGCATGAAAGTTTGGACGTACCTTAACATGCTTCACAGAACGAGACTACGGCCTTAGAAAATTGCAATCTCTTTTTTTATTGCAGTCCACGCACCTAACCCAAAGTGTTTCACTAATTTCTTTAACCTCCTCCAGTACCTCCCTAACTAGCTGAGTCAGGACATCAGCCCTAACACTCCCACGACCTCTGTCGCGACCCCTTGCACTTCTTCTAGCGCTCATTGCTGATTCTCGTATTATCTGAATTAGGAAATTTTTATGAATTTAGTTCATAGTTTCACTGTTTAAAGCACATGTCTTATGCAAGTAACAATTTAAAAGTTGTTTCACAGTCATAAATCCACTACAGACTTAAGTTTCCTACGGGCATTAATCTTTAAGAACCTATTTTAAAGTAGCCCAATATGTAGATATAGTTCCGTAATTTAAACAAAGGTAAACATAGAAAACTTACTTGACTCGACGTCGAGGGCTCGGTGAACCACACTTCAAGAATCCTGCAAAAACTTTTTAATTTGTTTGTTTTAAAAACCCACAATCTAAGGCCCGTTTCACAGCCCGAGCTTTGAAACCAGGCTCCGATACCACTAAATGTAACACCCCAAACCCGACCCGGACATCATGGCTGAATCTGGCGATGTCACATTGAAGGAATAATTCAAAACGGTTTTACTAAGTTAAAAATCTAGATTTAAGGCTTAGAAACTAAAAATCCTTGCAATTTATTAAGTTGTGATAAAAGCCCATGTTTGTAGGCATTTTGAAAACCATGTTTGAACTTAAGAAAATTTATTTAAGTTTGAGTAAGCAGTTGAACAAGGATAACAAAACTCAAAATCTAGAGTGAAATCGGAGTACAAGGCCTTATTATATCCAACAAAAATAAAGTAATAAAATCATGTCTTTTGAGAAAAATATATAAAACTTCTAAGTATCTAGTAGTGTCGCCATCTCCAAGTCCTCTCCCACGTCGAGTCGTTTACTGAGGATCACCTGAAACATTTAATAAAAAAGGTGTGAGTTTTGAAACTCAGTGTGTGCTACCCTTGGTAATGCAATCAACATACAATTATCACATTGGGCCTAAGCCCTATAAAAAATGGTGGTCTTGGGCCTTAGCCCACAATGACCTCATATCACATCAGTATCACATGAATGAAATGCACCCATCCCAAATCCAACCCTACACTCCATTTCCCTTCCAACCCTGCACTCTTGTGGGGATATAAATATCAACCCACCCATCCCTACACTTCAAAGGTAGTACCAACAGCGGCACTACTCAACGTTGCAGCAAAGCTGCTATAATGGGCTTAAAGGCACCGGTGGATCCACGGTCGTCAAGCAATTGTGCAATCCTCAAATCTTCATCCGTATCATCAAAACCTACCCAAAATGCAACATATATTTCATGAATGCAACATACACAATTTCACACATTAAGCACTTAGAGGTATTTTAGTCATTTCACTACCCAGTATTTTCGTAATTCTACCCTATAGGGGTATTTAGGTAATTTTGCAAAACAGGGGTATTTTGGAAATTTTCAAACTAAGGGTATTTTGGAAATTTTCAAACTAAGGGTATTTTGGTAATTTTCAAATCAAGGGTATTTTGGTCCCTCTCGGGTTTTAGTTTTGAGCTTTGGCCCATTAACAAGTCCTTGCGGCTAAAGTGAACAGACACTACGCACCAGGTAGGATTCCAGAGAAGAGGAGGTGGGCCACTAGGACCGCTTAAGTACCAAGCTCTCCCTAGATCAAATCCTAGACATGCATATGTCCGTTGCCACACTCTAACCCAGTGACTTGCCCACGGACATGCTTAATTACTAGATTAAGTCTTATGCAGTTTAGGAGTTGTTCAGAACTAGGCCTAACGTCCATTAAATCCTAGCATACTTGTCTACATCCCCATAAAGCCCATTTCACATTCATATAACCCATTAAGCCCAAATCACATCCTTATGGCCCATTAGGCCCAGATCTCACTCATATGGCCTATTAGGCCCAAAACAATTCCAGATCATGTAACATTCATGACTAACTCAATTCATATAACCAAATCAATCAATTTCATCAAACTTAGCCTCAGGGCCCACTAGGCCCATTTTAGCCGTTTTTGACTTTTCGGCATTGCCGATATCATGTGTGTATAGTGTTTGTACACACCTGGTTACTGTGACGTGCTATACTATCCTTGGTCTTAAACTTACAACCAACCAACCTTTAATCAATCACCCATACTTAATCAAAATATTTACCAAAAGCTGAAGCCTTACCGTAACCTTACCCTGTGCGACTGGGTTCTAATAGCCCTTCCTTAGCTACTAATCACGAGTATCCCCTAGATCTGCACTCACACATAGACCATCAAACTTTGAGTGACTCATAATCCACACAATTTACCCCTATAGATCATACTCACATTTGGCCATTTACTTAAACCATAATCGAGTTGAGTCCACTTACACTTTCCTAACGATCTTTACCATGCTTGCAATCTCTGAACCTTATCTTTGTTAATACAAGATTAACGATAATGAGAAGTTAGATAGCCCTTCGACTTTTAACAATACACACTAAGGGGTTAATTGAATACTTACCGAATCCACTTTTGATCCCGCAGCCTAGATAGCTACTGAACGAGATTCATCTTTTAACCTTAACTGATAGTAGATAACAATCGATTTGTGATGGAGGAAAACAACAAAGATTCAGCACTAATAGGGATTTCGGTAAGAGAAGATGATGATACTTCGGCAATAAAAGAGTTTGGCTATGAGAGAATTTGGTTAAAAAGGATTCGACTATAGGATATTTCGGCAACAAGGCAAGGTATTTTCGGTTGTGGAAAAATAAGGTTTCGGCAAGGAAAAGAAAAAGAATGGAAAATTCAGTATTACCTAGGACCCCAGATTCGGCACACACACATTTATATAGCCTATAGCCTAAACTCAGCCAACCCTAAAGTCCAATTCGGCACCACTTCATCCACTACTCATCTCCTAATTTTTCTCCATGATATCTCCCTTATCATTCTCCTAAATTCTCTCTATTGATCACTTCTCCTTAGAGTCCCTCTACACGCCACTTCCAGCCTTCTAGAAGCCTAATACTAAACTCCAAAATAAAACTAAGCTAGCACTCGAACCTCAGACCTCTCTGCATGCATATGTCGCCACCTCTCTACACCTTAGTGGCGTTACTTAGCCACTTAACCACAGGCGTCTTTGTGCCATTTTCACTTATTTTTATTCAAAAGCCCACTACTCACAACCCTGATTCCTTAATTAATTAAATTAAGAATCCTCTACCACAAAACTCGAACCCAGAACATCTCCAACATACCTAGACACTCTAAATTCATTAAACCTTTAAAGTCGTCATGTCATTTGTCATTTTCTTGCTAACTTAAAAATTTTATGAGACCCAAAGCCCAATAGGCCCAAATTTGGGGCGTTACAATTTGCCAAGCTCCTTTCACCCCTCTAGCTCACACAACATGGATCCATTCAACATATCATCAAATAACTCATATTTTGCAATCTAACTTCCATAAATGACTATATCTTTTCATAAATGACAAGGTGGGCCATCAACCATGGCAATATACAAAATAGTTTGTCTTAAAAAGGGGCCAACACACTTTTGGCCAAAATAACAAAAAAATCTAACTAGTCTAACCCTATACATGCCATTCACAAAATCACTAAGTCTCGATATACCGATGTTAGCTGATAGTCTCGGCGATCTTCTGGTTATCCACGTATCCCAGCTTGACTCTTAAACTCTATAAAACAAGGGAAAGGAAATGGGGAGTAAGCTATAAGCTTAGTAAGTTTACATGCAAACAAATAACATCATAGTATGTACTAAACAATTATATAGCATTACATACTAAACAAGACACAATCCACATTCATAACCATGCTTACTCATTTTGTCCCTTTCCACATTCCAACCATATCATAGGCTTAATGTATACATTCATTAGCATGACTCCCTGCACTTAGCACCATAATGTCACATAATACAACACATCACAATCTCCTAGTCAACTAATCATTATCAAATTACTCGGTGGTTTCGCACTTATCCCACCATCAGTCTTTATTAGGGTGGTATCGTACATAGCCCACCAATGAGGTTAGCTACAGTGGTATTGCACATAGCCCGCCAAAGAGGTTAGTTAAGGTGGTATCGCACATAGCCCACCAAATGATAAATAGATGATGGTATCACACATAGCCCATTGTAATTAAGTATTAAGGTGGTATCGCACTTAGCCCACCGTCAAGTATTGATATAACACATTTACATATCCATTCCATCTTTTCATACAAGGGTTATTCAATAACTACCACATTCAATCCACTTGAATCATAAGTATTTTCAATTTTTCCATGCACTAATTAGCAACAAAAATGTATATATAAAATGCATCGTTTACACATAAACTTACCTCGGTGCAAAACGCGTCAACTAACAGTTTAATCTATAACCTTGCCTTTTCCCCGATCAAGGTTAATTCCGCGCTCTTCTTTATCTATAGCAATAAAATTCATTCATTTAGATCATTCTATGATCATAATGCATCAAAATCTTCACTTAGGCAAAATGACCATTTTGCCCTTGTACTAGTGCAGATTTACGATTTTGCCTCTAGGCTCGTAAATCATTTTTCAACACATTTTCTCATTAAACAAGCCTAGTTGAACATTTATTTCTTCTACAACTACTAGCAATTTCATCTATTTCATGCATTTATTACAAAATCACAACTTTTACAACTTGGTCCCATTTAGGTGTTTTCATGACTACACCTTTCACCAAAGTTGTTTCTCATCTCCCTAACATTCATTTTCTTCCATAAAACCTCAGCTAACAACATAACCATTCTCATGGCAAGTCCCTAGACTTTCAACCATAACACAAATTAGTCCCCCCATTAGCTAGCTTAAGCTTTAGGGACTCCAAAAGTACAAAAATCATAAAAAATAATCATCAAATTGACTTACTAGCAAGGATGAAATGTAGCTAAAATTTTGAACTTCAAAAGCCCCATATTTTCTCTTCAAATTTCGGTGGAGAAGATGCATGAGTAGTACAAGATGATATCTCATCTTTTTATCTTATTTTATTCATTTTTTTTATCACCTAATTTCCACCAAATTTGACCAACATTTAATGCTATTGTCTCCCTTCATTCCTATGGCCGACCATACCCTTCTAATGGTCTAATTGCACTTTAAGGACCGCCAATTTAACATTCGATAGCTATTAGGTACCCCTATCTTATAAGATAGAGCTTTCGCAACTTATGTGATTTAGTCCTTTTTCACAATTAAGCATGCTATTGCTAAAATTAAAGCACCAAAATTTCCACATGGCCATATTTTACTTCAATAACACATAAATTAACATCAAAATAATTTTCCTTAACCTCGGTTCAGTGGTCTCGAAAAAACTGTTCCGACTAGCCTCAAAATCGGGCTGTTACAATATGGTTAAGAGGCATTACCGGACATATCGAAACATTTTACACTTATTTCACAACATCAATCATACAACATCATTTCATAATAATTCATACTCATATAGTCCCTTTAGAAAGTTTACGAGACCTTAAATATGCTTTAGAAAGGGTTCGGGACTAAACTAATCTCATACGGGAACTTTGTAGAACTTAGAAAATTTGGAACTTTGAAGGACACGATCGAGACACACGCTCGTGTGCTCAATCGTGTGGGAAATTATAGACCATTTCAAGGCCAAATTACCACCCATTTTGGGTCATACCTATAAGTAGCAAACAAGTATCAATTCATGTCCCAAAGGCAGCTAAATCATACCAAATCATGTACAAATTGACCTGTAATAACATCATTCATTTCCTTATACAAGTCCAACTCAAACGTACCAATTCAAAGTACCAACTTCACATTAAAAACATTTGATTCATAAATCATATTAATCCATTTAAATTCATAGCATATCTCATCGTATCAATTTCCCAAATCAACCATGTAACTTACCAAAATTGACCATTTTTTTAGGCCATTCATGAGCACATTAAAACATACCAAATTCTGCATCATATAACATGCACTAAATTCACTCCATAATCACATCCATTATCAATCAATATCACATGAATATATTTACTCAAATCATAATAAGCCATATTAAAACTAGCCTATACATGCCACATAACCAAAACTCAAAGCTTTTATTTACCGAAACGATAACCGAATAGTGTGATAAGGCCTCCTGCGACTTCCAACACGAGTATGTCTCCAAAACTCTATAAACATAGGAAAAACACACAGAGTAAGCTTTGAAAGCTTAGTAATCCATAAGCAAATAAATCATCTCAATGATATTTATAATTCAATTTAACTAGGCCGAATTTAGCTAATTTCAACCACATATACATTCATCATACTTGTAAATTCTTATTACCACATTAAGTAACTTCACTAGGCTAATTTATCAATGAATATATAAACCACGCTATCAAATTCAAATAACAACCATTAACTAATTCATATAAATTAAGCTTGCATAATTTCATTACATAACCAACCGAAACATGGTCATTTATTATCTTTCATGCATAAAAATATATCAATTTCTTTTTATGCACTTCCAAACCCGAATAACCATAAAAAATCGCACATCAAAACCATGTTCCATGATTCATAATTCTCATGTCCGAAACATAGGACCACAATTTCATATAACGGGCATATATAACACATCATTCTTTATCATATATTTCACATATCGTTATCTGAATCATACTCACATTTCATATCAGAATTTCATATAAAAATCACATGTACCTGAATCATATATGGCAAAACTCAATTACAATTCCACATTTCTCATATAATTCATATGATCATAGTTCACTTGCTAATATCCACATCTTATTTTCACATAGATCATATATCAACTAATCATAAACATACTCACTTTCATTGCTCAATTTCATATATATCGCAACATACCTGATTCGGATACACATTCATATACTCATATCTTTCTCAGAATACCCGTTGAACCGTTCAAAATCAATAAGGATACTCGGATAGCTCTGGAAGTTCGTACAATGCCAACGTCCAAGACGTGGTCTTACATATAATCAAATATCAATGCCACTGTCCCAGACAGGGTCTTACATGAAATTAAATACGATGTTGATGTCCCAAACATGGTCTTACACATAAATCACAAATCGATGCCAACGTCCCAGGCGTGGTCTTACACGATAACACATATCGGAATCGTATGTCATGACATACGTATCTAACTATTTCCTAAGGTTCATATGGGCTTTCGGATATCGTAATTCTATTGATTCAAGCTCGCAACTAGTTCTCCAACTCTCAATTTAATTCGGCATATACACATATATTTATTATAATCAATTCAGCACATAATAAACATATACATTCAAATTTAACAACTTTTATTTACTTATGAACTTACCTCGTACAAACGCAAATGGACCGGAACGACTAATCAATAACTTCCAATTTTCCCGATCCAAATTTGATTTCCACTTTTCTTGATCTAATTCGATACAAATTTAACTCTTTTATTCACCAAATCATTCAATTCAATCCATATACACGTATTTAGGGCATTTTACATATTAGCCCTCATATTTTCACAAAATATGCATAATTCAATTCAATCAATTCTTGGCAGAATATTCCTACACTTCATATAAGCCCATATATTTCATTTATTTCACATTTTAGTCCCTCAATTTCTCATTTTCACAATTTCGCCCAAAATAGACAAATTTATCAAAAATTCAAAGACAAAACATATTAATCTATCACATATCTTTCATATTTCATCAACTATCATCACAAAGCTTACAAAGTCATCAATGGCATAACTCACAATCTTCATCAAATTTAGAAATTGAGACATGGGCTAGGTAAAAGACAAAGCAACGATCTCAAAAACATATAAATTATCAAAAACAGAGCAAAGAACATACCCGAATTTGATCTTCAAGTTGCTGAACCCTTAAACAAATAAAATGGCTTATTTTGTTTCATATAATCAGTGATAAAGATGAACACCCCATTTACAATTTCATTTGTTTTATTTATTTACATATTAGTATACCAATTACAAAATTAACCTTTGTAATTTAATTATAAAACTATATAACTAATGTCCATTACCGCCCTTCTACCATAATAGTGGCATAATTCCATTAAGGACATAGCAATTAATAAACCATAGCAATATAGTACTTTAACAATTAGTATGTCACATTTTCATTTTACACGATTAAGTCCTTTTTCCAAATTAACCTTTCAAACGGTAAAATTAATTCACGAAATTTTTACACATACCAAATAATATGTAAATACCAAAAATAATACTAAAATAATTTTATGACCTCAGATTTGTGGTTCCAAAACCACTGTTCTGACTAGGGTCTAAATCGAGTTGTTACAACACGGGTCGAGGACACGGACGTGACCAAAGCTATACGGGCATGTGGCCATGTTTTGTGGTAAAATTTTATAAGTATTTCAAAGTTCTCGGTTTAGTCTTGAACCACTCCCAATATATGTTTTGGGTCCCATAGGCCCGTATAAGGGACAACATGCTTATGAGTGAAAACTTTTAAATTTGAATGGAAATTTGTGACTCGAAAGTGATCGGGTATATGTGATTAAGTTTGATAATGCCTCGTACCCTATTCTGACGAAGGATACAGGTAAGGGGTGTTACTTTTAGTCAATTCTTGGACTAACGTAGCGTATGTGAGTCTAGCTATATATGACATATTACTACTCGTGATAGTGTGATATCTCCCGACTCAGACGAAATTATTTTGTTAAGACAGAGATGACTTCCAATCGAGCTATTTTTTGATAATGCTGATAATGATATTGAAATATGCTTATGATGTGTCGAAATTTGGAAAGGTATGAATAGAAGTTCACGATATGTATGTGTTAATGTATAAATTGAGATAACCACAAGTTAAGAAATGTGAAAAGTGGAATGAAATGAAAGTTTATATGGTGATAAGCCCATCCATGTTTGTTTGGCAGCATATGATGTTATGTGCCCAACATATTTGATTAAGTGAATACGATAAGTAAATTTACTCAAATTGACAGAATGTGTTTTTATGTACACTTGTTTGAATAAGATAATCGAAAATGTTCGTGTAACATGACTATGTATGTTAATTAGCTTGAAGTGAATTATGTAATTGTGATGATATGATGTTGGTAATGAGTGCTAAGTGATATGTGTGTAGTTATGAGGGACAGCAACCGCTGAGAGGTCGTTGTCTGGCCAGAGGAGGAAATGGCTTTGGTCGAGGACGTGGTGCACCGGGCCGAGGTGCTGGGAATACAGAGGGGAGACAGCCTGGATTGGTCTATGTAGCTAGGCGCAGAGAGGAAAGCGACGCACTGGACGTCATAACCGGTACGTTCCTTATTTATGGGTTACCTTATACTGCTTTGATTGATATTGGGTCGACACACTCTTATGTTGCTAGCGCTATATCAGGAACTTTGAACCAAGACTTTGAGATTTCTTCTAGGGAGATGACTGTAATTAGCCCTCTAGGACACTCTGTAGTGGTAAATAAACTGTATAGGGATGTACCTCTAGAAGTTGAAGGGGTAGTCTTTCTGGCTGATCTGATGGAACTGCCATTTGGGGAGTTCGATTTGATCTTAGGAATGGATTGGCTAGTGAGGTATCAAGCAAATTTGGACTGTGCAGCCAAGCGCATGGTGTTAAGAACTGTCGAGGGTGAAGAGGTGTCGATGATAACTGAGAGGAGGAATTATTTATCTAATGTGGTATCCGTTTTGAAGGCCGAAAGAATGGTGAGGAAAGGATGTAAGGCATTTATAGTTCATGTCTGTGCTTTGGAGGCGAAGGAATCAGTTGTGGGGGATGTGCGAATAGTAAGGGAATTTTCTGATGTTTTTCCAGAAGTGCTTTCGGGATTACCCCCGGATCGCGAAGTGGAGTTTAGTATTGATGTTTTACCAGGAACAACGCCAGTGTCTATTGCCCCTTATAGAATGGCGCCGAAGGAGTTAGTGGAGCTAAAAGCACTGATTCAGGAATTGTTAGATCGAGGTTTTATCCGATTGAGTGTATTACCTTGGGGAGTTCCGGTGCTATTCGTTAAGAAGAAGGACGGATCAATACGTTTGTGCATTGACTACCGTCAGTTAAATAATCAAGAATAAGTACCCATTGCCAAGGATAGACGACTTGTTCGATCAGCTTAATGGAGCAGTAGTATTCTCAAAGATAGATTTGAGATCGGGCTATCATCAGCTTAAGGTTAAGGAGGCAGACATTCAAAAGACGGTGTTCCGTATTCGTTATGGTCACTACGAATTTCTGGTGATGCCGTTCGGGTTGACCAATGCACCAACAGCGTTTATGGACATGATGAAGCGGGTTTTCCAACCCTATCTGGATCAATTCGTCGTGGTGTTTATAGATGATATCCTATTTATTCAAAGTCTGAGGAGGAGCATGATTCATATCTTTGAGTGGTTTTGCAAATTCTGAGGGAGAAGAGTTGTTCGCTATGAATTCTGGCTAAGGGAAGTTACCTTTTGGGGTCATGTGGTGTCAGCAGAAGGGATTAGGGTTGACCCTCAAAAAATTAAGGCTGTGCTGGATTGGAAACCACCTAAGTCTGTGGCAGAAATTCAGAGTTTTCTAGGGCTTGCTGGGTATTACAGAAGGTTCGTGGAAGGATTCTCATTGATAGCAGCACCGTTAACCAAGTTATTACAGAAAGGGGTACCATTCGTTTGGTCAGTTGAACAGCAGGAAAGTTTCGAGAAGTTGAAGAGGATTTTGACCGAGGTGCCAATGCTGATTTAGCTAGAGGCGGGAAAGAGTTTACCGTCTATTGTGATGCATCGCACACAGGGTTAGGATGCGTGCTGATGCAAGAAGGGAAGGTGGTAGCGTACGCTTCTCGACAATTGAGACCTCACGAGGTGAATTATCCAACGCATGATCTGGAGCTAGCTGCAGTGGTTTTTACCCTAAGAATTTGGAGTCACTACTTGTATGGGGAGAAGTCTATCATCTATACGGATCACAAGAGCTTGAAATATCTCCTTAGCCAGAAGGAGTTGAATTTAAGACAACGGAGATGGATCGAGTTGTTGAAGGATTACGACTGCTCGATTGAGTTCCACCCAGGTAAAGCTAACATGGTGGCAGACGCGTTGAGCAGTAAGGTAATATCAGACCTGAGAGCAATGTTTGCCCACCTTAGTTTATTCGACGACAGAAGTCTATTAGTGGAATTACAAGTGAAGCCAACATGGGTAAGTCAAGTTAGGGAGAAACAGTTATTAGATGATGTCTTGAGTACTCGACTTCTGTAAGTACAGGATGGTGGAATAGAGGATTTCAGTTTGAACAGCGATGGAGTGTTATGTTTCCGTGAGAAGGTTTGCAAGCCGAAAGATGGGGATCTGAGACAAAAGATTCTTCAGGAAGCGCATTATAGCCCATACGCTATGCATCCTGGAGGAAGTAAGATGTACCGGGACTTGCTGGAACAGTTTTGGTGGTTGGGTCTGAAGCGAGAGGTAACTGAATTCGTGGGGAAGTGTTTGACATTTCAGCAGGTCAAAGCCAAACATCAGCTGCCTTCGGGGCTGTTGCATCCTATTAAGATTCCGCAGTGGAAGTGGTAAAGGATCACGATGGACTTTGTTAGTGGGCTACCCCTTACACCTACTAAGAAGGATTCAGTTTGGGTGGTAGTGGACCGGTTGACGAAGTCTACTCATTTCATACCAGTGCGTGTGGACTACTCTCTTTAAAAGTTGGCTAGATTATATATAGCAGAGGTTGTAAGGTTGTATGGGGCGCCTGTGTCGATCATTTCGGACAGAGACCCTAGATTCACATCGAGATTTTGGAAGGCATTGCATCAAGCGTTGGGTACAAAGTTAGATTTTAGTAAAGCATTTCATCCACAGTCTGACGGATAGTCAGAGAGGGTGATCCAGATCTTAGAAGATATGTTGAAGGGCTGTGTCATAGACCTCAGAGGCAGTTCGGAGGAATGGCTACCGTTGGCAAAATTCGCATATAACAATAGCTACCAGTCTAATATTCGGATGGCACCGTATGAAGCGTTGTATGGTCGGAAGTGTCGCACTCCTACGTGTTAGACAGAGTTGGGCGAGCGTCAATTGTTAGGTCCAGAGTTGGTTACTGAAACAGAAGATAAGGTTAAGTTAATTCAGACTCGATTGAAGGAAGCCCCGGATAGACAGAAGTCTTACGCGGATCTAAAGCGTAAGGACATAGAGTTTGAGGTGGGTGATCAGGTATTCTTAAAGGTGTCACCATGGAAGAAGGTGTTAAGGTTTGGATGGAAGGGTAAGTTAAGCCCCAGATTTATAAGGCCTTATCGCGTGTTGAAGCGTGTGGGACCAGTAGCCTACCAGCTCGAGCTACCTTCAGAGTTAAGTTAGATCCATGATGTGTTTCATGTTTTGATGTTAAGACGCTACCGTTCGGATCCGTCTCATGTTGTACCAGTAGAAGAAATTGAAGTAAGCCCATACTTATCTTTTGAGGAAAAACCAGTGCAGATCCTGGATCGTGATGTCAAAGTATTGCGTAAGAAATCAGTTCCGTTGGTGAAAGTGTTGTGGCAGAACCATGGATCGGAAGAAGCCACGTGGGAGCCAGAGGATGTTATACGGCAGCAATACCCTCATCTCTTTTAACCAGGTAATTTCGAGGCCGAAAATATTTTAAGGGGGTAGAACTATAACATCCTGAATTAGGGCCTTTGCATTTTATGTGTTTGTGTGTGAGAGAATGCTATGTTTGTCATGTTAGTTTAGGGTACTTTAGGGTCCCGAAATGACTTAGGGGTAAGCCGGAGTCTTGGTAAAAAATTTGTTCTTGGGCACTTTGAGGGAAAGCTGAATGGGATAGGATTTAAGGGTGACTGGCTGTATGCTTTGACACAAGAAATGCCTTAGTAAAGTGGCAAGGAGGTGCCACTTAAGGCTCAGGAGGGTGACACCTCAAGGAAGCTGGCAGGGAGTAGGTTCGAGCTGTGTAAATTCCCTTTTGGAGATTTCTTTTTGACACCAAGGTGGGGGGAGTTGCATCCAGCTTGGACTCTGGAGGAGAGAGGTAGGACTAGGTCAAATATTTCTAGGGAACAGTGGAGCGGGACTTAAGGAGTTTGAATGATTCAAATTGGTTTGAATGAATGGAGGAGAGGGAGCCCATGAGAGATTGAGGGGACGGCGTAGTGTTGTGGGAGAGGGGGAAGTGTTAGCCGAATTTTAAAAGGAGCTAGGTGGGGTTGGGCATTCGGTTTTGTGTGTGTGTGTGCCGAAATTCCTAAACGGCAATATTTGTTCTTCTTTATTTAAAACCATTCTTTTCTTTTCCTCTTTTTGTATTTCGGCAACTTGGGCTCTCTCCATCAAAAGCCGAAATTCATAATTGCTTCTTCTCCTCTCAAATTTCTTTTTTGGTTGTCGCAGCTTGCTTCATCTCTTTTGTAAAGCCGAATATTGTAGCATCCCTCTCGGTCTTCTCTTTTTCTTTTCTCTTCGGGAAACACATTCTCTCCATCTATTTCTTCTAGCCGAATCACCAATACTTTTTACTTTTCTCCCTTCTTCTCATTCTTCATTTCTCGTTTGCTCATGCCATCATCATATCCCTAAACTCCTTAGCCGTAACTTCTCAAACTCCATCACCACTTCGTTATTTCTCAATCGTTCTTCTTGGCTGATCTCATCTCTTAGTACCCCCTAATTAAAACCTTTCTTTTCCTGGTCAGTGAAGCCGAAACCTACTTCTCCTTCTAAGCCTCTCAAACGGTTTTCTTCTCAGTGGGGTAAGTGTTGTTTTCTCTCTTCTTCTTTTTAATTCTCTTTTCTCTGTTAGTTTTTGACCAAGGACGTTAATTCTATCATGGGGTTTGGCCGAATATAGGGAGGGATTAGTTTCGCTTACTCCTGCTTTCAGTCAGTGCGTGAAGGGCCTTTGGGATTAGTCGGGTTCGACCAATCAGGGTAAGTGATCTGTACCATTCGCTTGGCCGAAGGCCACTTTCTTTAACACCTGAGTATGGAAGGTTAGATTTAACATGGGATTTTTTAAGGGCATCAAATGATTTTTTTCCAACTCGAGTGTTGAAATCTCTGGGATTCTATCAATTTCGGTAAGAACCTCTTTGTTTCAAACAACTAATTTCGCTTTTACCTTATTCCACGGTGTAACTTGGTCTTCTGACCAAGATCTATTTTATGGACTCAAATGCCAGCAATTCTACAGAGAGGGTTGGACCTGTAAACCCAGCCTCTAAGTTTAAGAAGTGTACAGTGTCAGCAGTTCGAGATTGGCCACCGGGTTGTGGGTCGGCTTCTTAGTAGAGTCATAGACAGATAGCAGTAGTTCCAATCAGCAATAGTATCAACATAGAGAGCGTGGTATTACGTATTATCAGGTGTGTAACTCTCACACACTTCGTATTCTATTTATGTTATTGACTATGTTTGGCTAAAAGCTGAAGTGATGGTATAGATTACTATGCTAACCTTGTGGGTAAGATCCAGGATTCCAGGTAAGTTTTACTATGATCTGTTATCAACAAATGTATGTTGAATGAAATGATTTTCTGTTATACATTGAAAGCATGATCATACCATCTTATTAAGCATGAACATGAAGGTGGGATAAGTTAAGGAGAGAGAGGAAACATGATCTCTTTTAGACTGTCACCAGTGGTTAGGAACCACAAGTGGGTTGGCCCCACATATGATATTTTGTGACTAAGTCTCAGTGGTTTGGAACCACCAGTGGTTAGGTACCACATATGTTATTTCTGTGACTCGCCCCAGTGGTCTAGCACCACAGTGGGTTGGCCCCACATATGGATATTAGGGATTGTCAACAGTGGTTAGGTACCACAAGTGGGTTGGCCCCACATATTATTATTATTGTTTGTGACTTTTCTCACAAGTGGTTAGGTACTACCAGTGGCTAGGTGCCACAGAGGTTGGGTAGTTTCCGAAGATATGGAGGATGGATAATAGGTTGGTTGGGTTGCATTACATACATGCTTGTTATATGATTTGTTTTAGAGCTCTAAACTCTGTTGGACGGGGAAGTGCACATTGAGTCTCGGTGACTCACCCCCTCCGCTTAACTTTGCAGGTGATCCTTAGACCGCGAATGTGGAGCCGAAGTGGACTCGAGGTGGCCATGCATGATGTTGTAAGTAATTCTATCTTTAATTTCTATTTTGCATTAGTACTATTTTAATTTGAATTTTTGGATATTGTAATAAGGCCATCTAAACGTTAATTTGGTTTGGTTATTAGGTTTCATATGCTATGGCATGCCTAATGACTGATCTAAATGGGTATTTTTCCAAAACTAGAAACTTTGAGTTTAAGGGTTGAAAAATGATTAATTCAGATCGGGTTTAGTAACAAAGCAACTCAAATTTTTCAACCTAAGACACAACATTATTTGTAATTAATCATTCAATAAGTTTTATATAAAATTTGACTTTGGATTTCAAAACCTGAAATGGATTACGGCTTAAGTTAAGAAACTAGTTCCTGCAAAATATATATACAACACATTTTTACCAAAGACAAGCCCACATGCAAAATATTTCTCAACTCGTGATTTTAACTTGATTTTTCCCCATTTTTCCCTGTGACATGCCAGATTCGGTCGTAGCATTTTGGCCGGGTTTGGGGTGTTACAATTGTGGTATCAGAGCCAAGTTCAAAAGCTCGGCTGTGAGTGTAAGGCCCAAAATATTTTCTAATAGATGGCTTGAAAAATGGTTTAGGCAAAATACATGTTTTCGAGAAGCATGGCACCTGAGTCTCCGGCACCGATCCATGACGATAAGTTTTCTAACTATCAGTTGTATGATGTGACTGTATTGTGATATAAATGGTAATAGTAGGAAAATTTTACTTTAGAGATTAAAGCCTGTAGGTATGCTTGTGCTCGCGAAAACAACTACTTCATTAATATACTTATAAGACGGTTCAATAATAAACAGTGGAAGAAAGAAAATCTAATTCATAAAATTTTTAATCAGATTAAATCGAAACATTAGATATGAGTACTAGAGGACATGGTCGAGGCATACGAGGTCGTGGTAGAGGTCGAGGAGTTGGGTCTGAACCTTCGGAATCAGGACATAGGCCAAAGGATGAAGTGCCAGTGCCGCCAGTTGCGGAGGCTGAATTCCAGGATCAAACTGGAAGAGATGACGCCGTGTCTCAGGTAATGTTACGGGTTTTGGAAAGGGTAGCTGGAGTGAGTGTAGGGTCGGTAGCTCAGAAATCTCTGTCGGAACGACTTAGAGCTAATGGAACCGAGATGTTTAGGGGTGTCTCTGGTGTGGCCCCTAACGTAGTGGAGTACTGGTTAGAAGCGGTGGAGCATATTTTGGACGACCTTGACTGTACCGCAGAAGAGAAATTAAAGGGTGTAGTGTCTTTACTCCGAGACGAGGCATATCAGTGGTGGCTCACGGTTAGGGATGGCACAACGGCTGACTACATCACCTAGGAGCTCTTTAAATCTGCATTCCAAGGAAAATATATCGGGTCGAGCTATGTAGACGCTCAGCGAAAGGCATTCCTTAATTTGGTTCAAGGAGGTAAGTTAGTGGCTGAATATGAAGCGGAATTCTTGCGTCTGAGTCGCTATGCCCGTGGTATTGTTGCAACAGATCATGAGCGTTGTGTCTGATTTGAGGATGGCTTGAAAGACGAGTTGGGGGTATTAATAGCTCCACAACGAGAAAGGGAGTTTGCCGTGCTGGTTGAGAAGGCTAAGATAGCCGAAGAGGTAAAGAGGTCTGAAAAGCAAAATCAGGACAGGAGTAGGAATAAAAGGAGTTTTGGGTCATCAGGGTCTTTTGGGGGTTTCCAGAAAAGGGCTAGGTTAGGTGGGCCGAGTCAAGTTGCGAAGCCTGTTGCTACTCAGTGGCCACCTCAGTGTACCCAATGTGGGAAATTTCATTAGGGCGAATGTTGAGCAGGTAATAGAGGACGTTTTGAATGTGCATCTTTGGCTCATCGGATAAGGGATTGTCCACAGAGGCCAGTCAGGGTACAATCAGAGAGTCAAAGATGTGCACCATTCGAAAGAGAGGGACAGCAACCGCAGAGAGGTCGTGGTTCAGCCAGAGGAGGAAATGGCTTTGGTTAGGGATGTGGAGCACCAGGCCGAGGTGCTGGGAATACAGAGGCGAGGCAGCCTAGATTGGTCTATGCAGCTAGGCGCAGAGAGGAGAGCTACGCACCGGATGTCATAACCGGTACGTTCCTTATTTATGGGTTGCCTTATACTGCTTTGATTGATATTGGGTCGACACACTCTTATGTTGCTACTGCTATATCGGGAACTTTGAACCTAGACTTTGAGAATTCTTCTAAGGAGATGACTGTAATTAGCCCTCTAGGACACTCTGTAGTGGTAAATAAACTGTATAGGGATGTACCTCTAGAAGTTGAAGGGGTAGTCTTTCTGGCTGATCTGATGGAACTACCATTTGGGGAGTTCGATTTGATCTTAGGAATGGATTGGCTAGTGAGGTATCAAGCAAATTTGGACTGTGCAGCCAAGCGCATGGTGTTAAGAACTGTCGAGGGTGAAGAGGTGTTGGTGATAGGTGAGAGGAGGAATTACTTTTTTAATGTGGTATCCGCTTTGAAGGTCGAAAGAATGGTGCGGAAAGGATGTAAGGCATTTATAGTTCATGTTTGTGCTTTGGAGGCGAAGGAATCAGTTGTGGGGGATGTGCGAACAGTAAGGGAATTTTTTGATGTTTTTCCAGAAGAGCTTTCGGGATTACCCTCGAATCATGAAGTAGAGTTTAGTATTGATCTTTTACCGGGAACAGCGCCAGTGTCTATTGTCGCATATAGAATGGCGCCGAAGGAGTTAATGGAGCTGAAAGTGCAGAATCAGGAACTGTTAGATCGAGGTTTTATCCAATCGAGTGTATCGCCTTGGGGAGCGCGGTGCTATTCGTTAAGAAGAAGGACGGATCAATACGTATGTGTATTGACTATCGTCAATTAAATAAGTTGACGATCAAGAATAAGTACCCGTTGCCAAGGATAGACGACTTGTTCGATCAACTTAAGGGAGTAGCAGTCCTCTCAAAGATAGATTTGAGATCGGGCTATCATCAGCTTATGATCAAGGCGGCAGATTTTTTAAAAGACGGTGTTCCATACTCGTTATGGTCACTACGAATTTCTGGTGATGCCGTTCGGGTTGGTTGGGTTGCATTACATACATGCTTGTTATATGATTTGTGTGGGAGCTCTAAACTCTGTTGGACGGGGAAGTACACACTGAGTCTTGGTGACTCACCCCCTCCGCTTAATTTTGCAGGTAATCCTTAGACTGCAGATGTGGAGCCGAGGTGGACTCGAGGTGCCCATGCATGATGTTTTAAGTAACTCTATCTTTAATTTCTATTTTGGATTAGTACTATTTTAATTTGGATTTTTGGATATTGTAATAAGGCCATCTAAACGTTAATTTGGTTTGGTTATTAAGTTTCATATGCTATGGCATGCCTAATGACTGATCTAAATGGGTATTTTTCCAAAACTAAAAACTTTGAGTTTAAGGGTTGTAAATTGATTAATTCAGATTGGGTTTAGTAACAAAGCAACTCAAATTTTTCAACCTAAGAGACAACGTTGTTTGTAATTAATCACTCAATAAGTTTTATTTAAAATTTGACTTTGGATTTCAAAACTTGAAATAGGTTACGGCTTAAGTTAAGAAACTGGTTCCTTCAAAATATATATACAGCACATTTTTACCAAAAACTAGCCCACATGCAAAATATTTCTCAACTCGTGATTTTAACTCGGTTTTTCCCATTTCCTTTCCCTGTGACATGCCAGATTCGGTCGTAGCATTTTGGCCAGGTTTGGGGTGTTACATGAATAGTAGCAGTTGTGTGACTTTGAAAAATCACCAAAAGTGGTGGAAACTAAATTAGAAGATGAATAAGATATGAAATAAAAGTATGGTGTGAACGAAAGAATTTCATATTCTGAGATATTTGAATTTTTGTGAGACAGGGTCAGAATGATTTTGGAATCCACTATTTTAACTTTGGAAAATAACTAAAAATTGTATAAAAATAATTATGGTTTATAATTTATATGATTAAATTTCTTAATGAGTCTAACTTCAATAAAAACAAACGAGAATATCATCTGAATCCCGTACGAAATGATAATTAATTTTTAGTGAAGAAGGGTCGAAACTATCAAACAACAGAATAGGGGATACTTTAAAGAATAAACTGTACTTACTGGGTAAACCAAAAATTCTGAAAAATTTTATGGTATGAATATATGTGAGTTTAGTTTCAGGAAAAATTAGCAGATCTTAATTTGAAGTTTTGTAGCTTGAGATATAAATAATTTAGTAACTGTGACCAGAGTAGACAGCTTGAGATGAACATGAATAAATAGTGGAACTATATGCAATTATGATTGTATTATCTTGAGAATATATTGTGAAGATTTATAAAAGCCTGTTAATAAATCACTTATTATTTACATACCTACTTACTAAGTTACAATGCTTACCCCCTTCCTTTCCTTTTTCCTATAGTGTCACAGATGCTAGCTCGAGTTAGAGGTCGTTGGAGATTATATCACACTAACAAGTTATTGATTGGTATTGTATCAACGATCTTCAAGTATTTTTAAGTCTATGGCATGTATAGGGACTTGATTATGTGTGTATATGTTATTATGAGTTGGCCTAAAATGTTGGCCTATGCTATTTGATGGTAATTGTTGTATAAGGCCATTTGATGCGGCCAATATTTGTTATGTTATAAGTCTATGATGAAGCATTACATGGATGTGCATGCTTAATTGGGTTGGATGAGTGAATGTGTGATAATTATGTGTGGGAAATACAAAATGTGAATGGTTGAGTAAGTTATATGCTATGATTAGTTAAGTGTGTGTAATAGTCTGGTTTATACCCTAGTCAGAACAGTGGTTTCGGGACCACAAATCCGGGTTCGTATAATATTTTAATATTATATTCTGAGCCGTTGATATGTGACTAAGCATGTGATAAATTTCTATGAACTAATTTGTCCGTCTGAGTGTTTAATATGATAAAAGGATTTATTTGCATAAAATGTAAAATTTGCTTGCTATTTGTTAAAGCACCTATTTGTTGAGGCTTTTAAATGTTTGAGGCCTTAGTAGGCAAATATACCAATCTATGTACAGTGGAAAGGTCCATTATATCCTTGATTTATTTATATGTTTCTTATTATTATGAACGGTTAATATAGTAAATAGATTAATATTATGTTTATAACATAATAAAACATGAAAAATGGGCATGAATCATTCATCTTTCCACCGAATGCTTAAAAAGAAAGAAATAAGAATAGCTTGCTACATTCGGCTAGTTTGAAGCACAAACTCAAGATATGCTTTGATCAGTTTTCGATAATTTCTACCTTTCTGCAATCGTTGCTTTGAGAGCTACAAAACCCATGTATTGATTTTGTGAATTGATGATGTTTGTGTAATATGCCATTGATGATACGTCAAGCTTTTTGATGAATTATGGTGTTAAATGAAATATTTGAGCTAGATGAACATACTTTGTTCTTGAATTTTTGATGAATTTAGCTAAATATGGCTAAATTGAGAAAATAGCAAATTGATGGACTAAATTGCTAATTTGATGGAAAATGTGGGCTTGTATGATATATTTGTATATTCAGCTAAGCATGAACATGGGTAGATTTTGTGAATTTGATGTTTTGAGAAAATTGGACTGAATTGATAAAGTGTGCAAATATGAGGGTTAAATTGCAAATAGTCCTAAATGTGTGTCCATGGATTGAATTGTATGAATTAGTGAATAAAAGGGTTAATTCTGAATATGTTTAGATCAAGAACCGAGGAAAACGGACTAAGATCGCGGGAAAGCGAAAATAACTGAGTATCCATTTTCATTCAGACATATCGAATCCGAGGTAAGTCACTATGCAAATAAATGTATATGTATGCAATTGTAATTGTTCATTTGATTAATGATGATAACGATTGCTTATGAGAGGTTGTAACACCCCAAACCCGGCCCATTCGTTACGATAGAATTTGAAATGCCACTGCGGAAAACGTTTGAAAATATTTTTGACTTAAGATAAAACATTAAAATTTGTCGTCTTTTGAAAACCATGTCCATTTAAAAATTATATGTAAAACTTTGATGTTACAAAATATCCGAATTAAAACTTTATTATATACTTTTAATATATAAGTTGCCGGAATTAAAAACATTTCCCGAATAATAATCCAATTGACAATCCAATTTAAAACATAGCAAACTCCATAAATGTCTCAAACGGCCCTTATTACAATATATAAATTCCCAAAATGCTGATAATATAAAATATTTAAAACGATTCTGCATGGGCCACCTCGTATCCTCTCCAACCCGGTCCGAGCATTATGCATCACCTGTAAGGTTTAATAAAAATTTGGGTGAGTCAACAGACTCAGTGCATAGTCATTACACATGTCTCCACATATGGGCTTGGCCCACATCCACACAGTCCATACACATAAATATGCAATTATGAAGCCCAACCCAACCTAAGTCCATCCATTACACCTACCTTAGCAGACTCCCTGCCCAAGGCCGTGGCTAATCCACCACCGATCACATCGTGATCCACATATCCTACCTTGGCAGACTTGCTGCTCAAGGCCGTGGCTGAGCCACCGATCCCGTAGGAATCCCACATATCAATCAATCCACGGTGATGTACACAGCTATCAACCGCCGAGATGGGCACCTAGCCAACACCTCCCTTGATGAAGCACATAGCTAACATCAAGTGCTAATGTAGCACAAGGCTGACATTAGACCACGTACATAAATATGTACACCCTGTCCTCCAACATACATATCCCAAGCCCTCGTGCACATATATATATATATATATGTATATATATATATCATGATAAAACATCATTTAATAAAAGATATACAACATGCTCATCTCCATTTCACATAGTCATCAGTAATCATTTAATAACATAAAACACTGACCTTGTTAATCGGTTACCTATCAGGGGTATCCACCATTTTTAGCCCTTATCTCGGCTATCATTCATAACATAGCACATATACATTTTAATATATTTAAACTAATCTAAAAGACAGTGCGATAACTACGCACCTGATTATCTAGCGAGATCCTGATCTATTGAATCTAACTCAAACTAGAATCCTGAACTTGCCCTTATGCCTGTCGATTAGCCCCTTGCTCGACAAAGTCCCGAAACAACCACCTACTCTCATTGTGCCGAAAACCCTTGATGGATCAGATCCCGAGGAACCCTTAGAGTTTCCTTCCTTCAGCTACACCGAAAAGAACACACCATTATGGCCCTTGAAGATTCGACCATTCCTAGTAACAAAGCCCATCCATTGCTTTCGGCATAACAAATGATGAAAAAGAGAACCCGAATACTAAAGGAGAGATTACTTACCACTAATGCTTAAAACAAAACGAACACAAGAGATTGATGTACCACCCTCAGGGAATCGGCCTTGAAAACCAAAGAGCAAAGTTTCAGTATTTTACAAATGAGGGGAGAAAACGCAAAAGTGGAGGGGTTTAGTGCTTAAAGGGTTCGGCCAAGACTAGAAGCAGATTCACAGCTTCGGCTTTTGGTCAAGAAATAGGGTGCAAATTTCGGCAATGGCAAGGGTCAAAAGAAAGTTTCGAAAGAGCATACTAAAGAAAGAAAAAAAAATTGAAAAAGAACTTCTAGACCTCATATAGGAAATTCGGCTATTCCCCCCCACTCATGACCGAAAATTATCACCCAAAAAGAGATCCATATACAACCGCCACCTCTTCTCAAATCCCTTAATTCCCTCCTATTTTACCTCTTTGACACTTGTTCAAAATAATAAAATAAATTAGCAATTATCCTTATCTTACCCATAAAATAAATAAACAAATAAAGCCATATGCTCATCAATCTCATCCAGCCGAATTTAAAAACAAAATCAGCTTGATCCTTATCTCAATTAAAGATCCCATGTGCCGTCGAATTACTCCTTCCCCCTAATGCCAGGATGTAAAAAAATAAAACACTCCCCTGCAGCCCCCAAGGTTCGAACTCCAGACCTGCTCCAGCAAGCTGCAACAACGCCTCATGCCACTCTGCCGTGGCGATTTTTATGGCATAAACCCGCCATATTTTCTTTTATGACCTCCTTCCTTAGTTCCTTCCTCTTTAACGCCAAAAAAAAAAATAAAATCCCCACTTTCTGCCGCCGTGTTTCGAACCCAGGCCCTTGCTGGCGTTACTTCCAGGCCCTTAAGTGGCGCATGGGAGCCACTTTACCAATCCGATTTTCATGTCCATAAACCTTGCCATTTTTCTTTAAGGCCTCCTTAGCCCAATTTCCCCTTTTAACCTAAAAATTTCAAAAATTTCCAATGCACTGCCTTTTAATCCTAGAGTTTTAAAAACCCTTAAAACATCACCAACCCCACTTAAAGCCTACTAACACTTGCGTTATTCTCCAAACGCACAACCCTTAATTTAGGATGTTACAAAGGTTATGTATTTGAATTTCGAGATAAGTTCAATATAAAGATTAAGTCTGAGAAGTCCCATACGAACCTAGGTATAGATAGGATTGGTTTAATTATGTCATAGACATCTATTCTGTTTTATCATGTAAGACCATGTCTGGGACGTTGGCGTTGATTTGAGACTCGTGTAAGACCATGTCCAGGGCAATGGCATAGATATCTGATTATGTGTAAGACTACGTCTGGGACGTTGGCATCGATATGAGCTTTACGTGTAAGACCACGTCTGGGACATTGGCATTGTTATGAACCTTATGTGTAAGACCGAGTTTGGGACATCGGCATCGTATTGATTCGTATAAGACCCTGTCTAGGACAGTGGCATCGATATTCGAGTACATGTAAGACCTCGTCATGGACGTTGGCATTGTACGATTATTCCGAGCTTTCTGAGTATCCTATTAGATTCCTAATGGTTCAACGGGCAAGTCTGAAATACGAATGACAAATCCGAGCTTTGATAGATTAAGTAAATGAATGTCTGATTCAGGTACGTTGATTATACACCAAATGTGTATTTAAGGTAAGTGATTATGTGTTTTACTATGATGGATTGGAAATATGTTACATGAAAGCATATATGAAAAACTATGTGTATATGATTCTTGAATTGATAAATGTGGCAACTTGGCCAAGAATATGAATCAAAGTATAAATGTGAGAAATTTGCCTTGTAGAAGAAATGTGCCAATGTGGTTATATGTTTACATGCTTTACATATCAAGTTTGTTTGTGTATTGACTTACTAAGCTTTTGGAAAGCTTACTCTGTGTGTGTTTTCTTTGTTCTATAGGTCGTCAAAGCTATTGAAGGCTTGGGACCATCACAGATCGTCATCACACTACTAAACTTATTTTGGTACACTTTGAAAATGTATATATGGCTAGATATGGCATGTATAGGCTAGTCCTTGATATGAATTGTTATGTGAACTAAGCCATGTGATTTGGCTAGTTATGTTTTGGTAATATGCTGAAAGGAGTATGTTATGTGAAGTTGTTTTGGTAAGACTAGTTGATATATGAAATGGTATGATAAGGTAAGTATATAGATGAATGGTGTTTGGGCATAATTGTGATTTGGTCATGCAAATTGGTATGTTTGGAATTGGTTTTGATTGTATAGATGGAATGGATATGGAATGTATCATTGTGTGATTTACTTAGTTGTCAAATATACATGATTTGGGATGACTATTTTTGGTATGTTTTTGGTGGTTATATGTGCATGGGATGTTCGGATAAAATGGCTTGTAGGTTAGACCCTAAGTGGGTAGCACTTTGGCCTTGCAAAATGGCCTATAATGTCACACAGTCTAGGCACACGGGCGTGTCTAAAGATCATGGGTGAATTGGCAGAATGCAGCTTAATAGTACACGGCCTTGACACGGGGGTGTCAGCTAGCTGTAGTGTATAAGTTAGTAGCTAGCTAAGAGTACACATCCATGGCACATGGGCGTGTTTGGTGGCCGTAGTGTGGAAGTCAGAATATGGCCTAGAAGCACACGGCCATGGCACACGGGCGTGCCTAGTGACCATGTTGGTATAGTCAGTATATATGGACACGGAAGGATACACGGGGGTGTCTAGAAGCCGTGGAGGGCACACGGTCTCCTCCCACGGGTGTGTAACCCCTGAAACTTAGAAAAGTTTTTAATTTTCATGAAATTTTGTATGTGTTTTGGTTTAGTCCTGACTCGATTTATAAGCATGCTATAGGTCTCGAGGACCCATTTTAAGGGACATTATGATTGAGAATAATGAATGAACGTATGAATTTTCTGTGAATGTTTCCTATCTGTCTGGTAACACTCCTAACCTTAATCCGGCGATGGACATGGGATTGGGGTGTTACATTTGGTTGGTATCAGAGCTATGGTTTAGCCGATTCCTGGACTAACGTAGCGTGTTAGAGTCTAGCTACACTTGTCATATATCTGAATTATGATAGTGTGATGAATCCTGACGTATAAAATGTGATTTTTGCATAGTAATGGATCCCAAAAGAGCTGTAGCTGACGACGTAGAAAGTGATGCGCCTGCTCCCGCGCAAGGGACAATGCCCTTTGATTCGAGACCAGCTACGAGCAGTCAAGAGGGAGAAGCTAAACAAGCTTTCTTCCAGATGATGAGTGAGTGGTTCACTCAGTTTGTAAAGAATAACCCGACTGTTTCACAACCTCCGCCCCCAGTTAATCCCCCTCAGACTACAGTTGTGCCACCAGTTATGCATCCGAAACTGTTGATTGACAAGATCCGAAAGTATGGGGCCAAAGAATTCTGGGCTACTAAGAATGATGATGCTGAAAAGGCCGAGTTCTGGATTGAAAATACTATCCGGGTATTCGATGAAATGTCTCTGACTCTAAAAGAATGTATAAAGTGTGTTGTATCTTTGCTTCGAGATGCGGCTAATCAATGGTGGAAAACCTTAATTTCTGTTGTTTCGAGAGAGCAAGTTACATGGGGCTTCTTTCTAATTAAGTTCAAGAAGAAATATATCAGTGAGAGATTCGTTGATTAGAAACGAAAGGAATTTCTAGAACTTAAATAGGGCCGAATGACTATTTCTGAGTACGAACGAGAATTCGTGAGACTGAGTCAATATGCTTGAAAATGTGTATCTTCTGAAGCTATAATGTGCAAGAGATTCGAAGATGGTCTGAATGAAGACATTCATTTGCTAGTCGAGATTTTGGAAATAAAAGAGTTTGTTGTACTTGTTGATAGAGCTTGAAAAGCTGAGGCACTCGGAAAAGATAAGAGAAAAGCTGAGTCTGAAGCTCGAGATGTGAAAAAGAGATTTCAGAGTAAATCATTTCAGTCTGCTCCGAAAAGATTCAAAGTTAATCAAAGCCGTTTCAGAGATAATGTGGGACATGCGAATAGAAATCAATCTAGACCGCAAATAAGTTCTAAAACCCCAGCAACTCAGTGGCTAGCACTGCAAATGTCCAAGCTGAGAGACCTGAATGTAAACATTGTGAAAAAAGGCATCTGAAGCTGTAGATTAAATGACAGAGCTTGCTTCAGATGTGGATTGCTTGATCATTTTATCCTTGATTGCCTTGAGTCTATCGAGCCAGAAACTGTTCAGAATTTGAGGTCGAATAATGCACCTGTGAGAGGTAGATCATCGAAGAATGTAAGAAATGTTAGTGGAAGTTAGAGAACTACGAGAGACAATGTTGTCAGATCTGAAGCTAGAGTGCCAGCCAAAGCGTATGCTATCCGAGTTCGAGAAGAAGCTTCATCACCAGATGTTATAACTGGTACTTTTACTCTTTATGATACTTCTGTGATTGCTTTGATAGACCCTGGTTCTACGCATTCATATATATGCATGAATTTAGTATTCAGCAAGAGTTTGCCTATAGAGTCTATTGAGTTTGTTATAAAAGTATTGAACCCCTTAGGTAAAAGTGTCCTGGTTGACAAAGTATGCAAGAACTGCCCATTAATGTTTCGAGATATCTGTTTCCCTGCTAATATGATGCTTTTGCCATTTGATGAATTCAATATTATTCTGGGTATGGATTGGATGTTTATGCATGATGCTGCGGTGAACTGCAAAAGAAAGATTATATTTTGAGATGTCCGAATAATGAATTTGTACGGATTGAGTCTGATGATTTGAATGGATTGCATACTGTGATATCGATTTTGAAAGCTCAGAGTTGTTTGAAAAAGGGATATGAGGCATATTTTGCTTATTGAATTGATTCGAAAATGTCTGAAAGGAAGATTGAGTCAATGCCTATTGTCTGTGAGTTTTCTGATGTGTTCCCTGAAGAGTTATCAGGTTTACCTCCGATTCATGAAGTTGAGTTTGGTATTGAGTTGTTGCCTGGTACTACACCCATTTTGATAGCTCCGTATAGAATACCACCAACAGAGTTGAAAGAGTTAAAATCACAGTTGCAAGAATTGACTGATAGAGGGTTCGCTAGTCTGAGGTTCTCGCCTTGGGGTGCTCCTGTTCTGTTTGTGAAAAAGAAAGATGGCACGATGAGGATGTGTATCGACTATCGCCAGTTGAATAAGGTGACAATAAAGAATAAATACCCATTGCCCCAAATTGATGATTTATTTGATCAGCTTAAAGGAGCTGGCTGAATTATCTTCTACCCCAGTTGAATGTTTAAAATGTGTTGTATCTTTGCTAAAAGACTCAGCCTATCAGTGGTGGAATACATTGATTTCTGTTGTACCGAGAGAAAATATTACATGGGAATTTTTCCAAACAGAATTCAAAAAGAAGTATATTAGTCAGAGATTCCTTGACCAGAAAAACAAGGAATTTTTAGAGCTTAAACAGGGGAATATGATTGTATCTAAGTACGAACGGGAATTTGCTTGGCTAAGTAAATATGCCAGAGAGTGATCCCAACTGAAGTTGCCATGTGTAAACATTTCGAAGAAAGAATAAATGAAGACATCAAGTTGTTAGTTGGGATTTTGGAATTAAAAGAATTTGTGGTACTGGCTGACCGAGCACATAAAGCTGAAGAATTAAATAAAGAAAAGAAGCATGCAGAGATGGAAGCTAGGTCCTTATGCAAAAGATTTATTGGCAAACCACAGTCATCAGCTTGAAAGAAATCAAAGAAATATCATAATCATTCTATCACATCAATAAGGTATTTTGGTAAAGATTGAAGTATTCAACGCTCTAATCCGAGATCTCCGTCTTCATCCGTAACAAGTTAGGAAGTGTTGGAAGTCCTAAACCAAGATGCAAACATGGCAATAAATTACATTTCGGTGAACACCGCATGAGAAGCGGAGCTTGCTTTAAGTGTGGTTGCTTTGACCACTATCTTAGAGATTGCCCGGAAAGACTTGAAAAAGATACAATTTAGACGTCCAAGCCAAGTAACCTCGTGTCTAGAGGTAGACCACCTCGTCACCCTGGTAATTTCAGTGGTAGCTGAGGTGTG
Source organism: Gossypium bickii (assembly GCA_025503065.1). Taxonomy (NCBI): domain Eukaryota; kingdom Viridiplantae; phylum Streptophyta; class Magnoliopsida; order Malvales; family Malvaceae; genus Gossypium; species Gossypium bickii. The sequence continues at coordinate 81,390,186 of CP106713.1, read as the reverse complement.
ATTAAAGATTCAACCATTAAATCTAAAACACGAGCACTGCAAGGACATATGCTATTCGTGCAAGAGAGGAAGCTTCTGCACTAGACGTCATTACTGGTACATTTTCTCTTCTTGATACTGATATTACTGCTTTGATTAATCTTGGTTCAACAAATTCATACATATGCACGAATTTAGCGTCCGTTAAAAATTTACTTATTTAGTCCACTGAATTCGTGGTTAAAGTTTCAAACCCCTTGGGCCAGTATGTGATGGTGGATAAAGTTTGTAAAAATTGTCCGTTAATGGTACGGGGTTATTGTAACACCTCTAACTCTTATCCTTCGCTGAAACAGGGTCATAGAGCAGTACCGAAGTTTACAGATCAATTATAGAAAATTTTATATCATTTACTATTCATATTTGAAATCAATCATATCGCCCCTTAATTGAATTCCCAATGCCCAAAATACATGTTAGAATCAAATTAGGACTAAACTAGAAACTCAAATTTTTTTTGCGAAATTTCAATTTTTTTCTTAGGTGCAGGGGGCACACACCCATGTGGCTCACACGGCCAGGTGACACGCCCGTGTCTTCGGCCGTGTGGACATTCGATGTGAAGCACACGGCCGTGTTCCAGCCCCTGTTCAAATTATGGTAGCTATTGACTTGGGCCACACGGCTAGCCACACACCCGTGTGCTAGGCCGTGTGGACAATTTAATTTTCAAAAATTAGGTGCAGGACTCACATAGCCAAGACACATGCCCGTGTCTCCTCCCATGTGACCAATTCTGAGTATTCTGTTTCTATATTTTTAAGATGCAGGGGGCACATGGTGAAACCACACGCCCGCGCGCATGGCCGTGTGTCACACACGGCTAAGACACACACTCGTGTGTCTGCCCGTATGGACAAAATAAATCCATTTCCTAGCCTTATTTCTCACCCAAATTTTGCCTTGTACCTACATTAACATTTTAACACATTTCCAAACAAATTCAAGACATTTAAATCAATCCAACATTAACATTATTCATGATATAGCATCACATGTATTCAAACTTACCTTTTGAGAGACATATATGTTTACAATAATTCAATCTAACCATACCAAGCACACATATATTAACCATATTATAACCTCAAGTATATATTCACTAATTATATCATTACTAGTCATTCCAATGGCTATATTACAAACAACTGTTTACATGCCAACATTGGCCAAGTCAGCCTATACATGCCATTATACCAAAATAAGTTTTCTATTTATACCAAAACGAGCTGAAGGATAGTGTAATGGTGCTCTAACAGGTTCCAACCTTTATGAGCTTTCGAGCACTGTAAAATAGCGGAACATAAATGTAATATCCCGGGTTAGGGGCTATTTTGTTGTGGTATGGTATTGCATGTGTTTAGTGTGCTGTGTTGTTGTTTGTGTTGTATCGGGGCTTAATTGTGGGCTAGGAGTGTGTCTGAGTAGGTAGGAAAAATTTTTGTTTTTAAGCTTTATAGGAGAGGAGCTGAGGAAGCTGGGGTTTTTATTTTATTTCTGGTGTTTCATAGCACAAAGGAGGAGCTGGCAAAGTGGCAAGGCATGTGCCACTTGGAGCTTGAGTGTGGCGTCATCTACAAGGGGGGAGAGATCCTGTGTTCAAGTCGCAGAATCCCCTTTTTGGGCTCCCATTTTGACGGCATAGGAGGGAAGAGTTGTATGTAGTTTAAATTCTACTTTGGACCAAGTCAAAAGTTCAAATGGAAGGTGGGGAGTGAATGTAGGAGGAAGACTTGGTAAACACATTTGAAATGTATGGCTTGGAGTAATTGTGGGGATGTGGCTGAATTTTGGGGAGTGGTTGGAGGTATTGGCCGAAACTTGGATGCTTGTGGGAGAGGTTGGTCGGTTTTGGTAAGTGGTAGGAGGTGTTCCGAAATTCATTTTGATTTTTGGGGGTGCATATTCGGTCTTGGTGTGCCAAAGCAAGAGTGTCCATTTTGGTTTTGTTAGCCGAAATTTTATGAAGGTTTTTTCTCTATTTTTCTTCATTTGTTTAAACCGAAATTCCAAGTGAGTTCTCCATCATTTCTTTCAGAAACCGAAAGTCCATGTGCTTGTTGCCAAAACTTTGTTTGTTTTCTTCTAACTCTCTTCGATAGCCGAATGCTTCTCCCCACTCTTTCTTCTTTCTTTCATTTGGGTTGAGCCGAAACCATTACCTAAGAGTTCTTATAATTTCTTCTCCTATTTACACCTTGTTAGCCGAAACTCTAGCCTCCAAAAACACTTTCAACAATTCTTTTTCTTTCAAAAACCGTAAGTACTCTCTCTATCCATCTTTTATTCTCTTCCTGTTTCAAGCCGTTCTCTTTGACTGTCCTTTGTGCCGAAACTCTACCCATTTACAATCTTCTTCCTCTCTTTTCTCACTCAAAGCCGAATCCAAGGGTGTTAAACACCTAAAGCCGAATTTCCCTTCTAGTGTGGTGTTGGCCGAATATAGTTGGTGTTGGTAAGTTCTTGGCCGAATGGCCATTTCTCTTTTCTATCTAGTACTATGTTGATTTCGGTTTAATCTAAGCATAAGTTGGTTGTGGTTGAAAGGAGTTAATCACTTGTGCAAGCATCTCGTATAGGGCCTCTCCGGATTTGGAAGCAAGCAAGAGGGGCCGTCTTTCACTGTTAATTGATTGGGTAAGTGTGGTAAGTGTTGGGGGTATTAGTTCACTCGTTTGATTGCGTTAAGATAAGTTACAAGAGATTAATGATTCTTTTCTTAGGTGGTGGCCGATGGAAAGAGGGACCATTGAGGGGTCGGGTTTGGTAGGAAACCAAACCAATAGCAAGGTAGGGGCTAAGACGATGAACCCTTTGGTCTAATTGGTTATGGCCGAATGATATGTGTGCTAACCCCATGGTTGGCCGATTGTAGGAGCAAGGCCATCAAAAGGACTTAGATCGTTTCGTTGGGATTTTAGACTCGTATACCAGGTGTGTAAACTAACACACTGATACCTAGTAATGTTTTTAATAAACCTGTTTATCGTTAAAAACCATAATAGTATGATGGTTAATTGGATACCCAAATGGGGTATGTGTATGCGGATCGGGTAAGTCTACTCTATTACAAGTTATATTATGGATACCTTGGATATTATGATCTATGCTATATACATGTCATGAGATGCAATGTTGGGCATGTTTGCATGAGGTACATGATTTGCATATTGTGCACGAGTTAGTATGACATGTATGGGTGATATGAGTGGAGGGGATGATGATATCCGTGTCTTTGGGACTTGTGTCTTTGGGACACCAGAGGTTTGGCACCTCCAGTGGTTTGGTACCACAGTGATATTTTGTGTCTTTGGGACACCAGAGGTTTGGCACCTCAGCGTCTCGTCCCAGTGGCTTAGTACCACGGTGGGTTGGCCCCTGATTGATTAAACAGGATTGAGCGCGGTGATTTGGTATCACACAATGGGTTGGCCCCATCACTCGATTATCGTGACTACGGTCACCAGTGGTTTGGTACCACATTGTGTCTTTGGGACACCAGAGGTTTGGCACCTCATTGCGACTCGTCCCTGTGGTTTGACACCACCGTGGGTTGGCCCCACTTGAGAGATACGGGATTGTCACTAGTGATTTGGTATCACGCGATGGGTTGGCCCCATCATTGGATTGTTCGTGACTTCGGGTCACCAGTGGTTTGGCACCACACTTATGGATATCGTGACTTTGGGTCACCAGTGGTTTGGCACCACCAGTGGTTTGGTACCACACGGGGTAGAAAAGGTGATACGAATGGTTAGGATCGGGTTGCATTAGTTATGTTGCTATGTATGATGTGTGTTAGCATGTTGTTTCATCGGGAGCGGGATTTATGCACTGAGTCATTCGACTCACCCTCTCCTTTGACATTTCGGGTGACTCGTGACGCGCGGACATGGAGCAAGGATGGACTCGGGGTGCTTATGCCATCTTTGAATAAAGTTTTGCTCAGACTCTATAATTTGGGTACTTTAGTTTATTTACTTACTTGGGTTTATTTTGGATTTGTAAAAGGCCTTTAAAATTATGTTTTATGTTGTTTATGTTTTAAGTTGATTTTTAATATGCCTTAACAAAGTAACTTGGTATGAACTTTACTAAAACTTGGAACGACAAGGATTTCAAAATTTTAACGCAATGTGTTTTCAATTATACCATCGGGTATTATACTATGTTTCGATATTAAGTCAACTCAAATGATTTTCAAATCAAACTCGATTTTCTACCAAGTTTAAAAAAAATGTTTTAAGTAACACTAAGAAACTATTGAAGTTTTAAATGAAATCAACTCGCTTTTAACTACACTTGTTGGGTAAGTTTACAAAATTTCCGGGTTTCAAATACACCATTCGATTTCAAACAAGTCTACTCAAATTTTATTCAAATACACCATGGTTTCACCCAGCTTTTAAGTGGAAAAGAATCTAACCTCTCAAATACGTTTTCCCCGTAACATACCAGATTCGGACGTGGTGTCTTGTCCGAGTTTGGGGTGTTACAATTGTGGTATCAGAGCTAAGTTCAAAGGCTCGGCTGTGGGCCCGAGGCCCAAAATGTTTTCAACAGTCTGTTTTAAGTGTTTGTTTTGAAAGTATGGTTTGAAAGGCATGGCACCGAGTCTCCGGCACCAGTTCGCCCAGGTAAGTACCCCGTAGTATAATTTGTGATTTGGTTGGATGTGATATGATTTGATGAATAGCAATAGTATTCTACTTTAGAGATTGAAACTGATAGGACTCTGTGAACCTGCGAGAACAAATCTCCTTAAATATTCATAAGACTTGCTTTAAAATAGTGGAATAAATACTGATGCATAAAATTCTTAAACCAGATACGTAAAAAGATTAGTCATGAGCACTCGAGGCGGACGTGGTCGTAATACTCGTGGTAGAGGTAGGGGTAGGATGACAGTTTCTGAACCCGTAGGATCCGGGTCGTGGGTCGAAAATGAGGTACCGTTCCGCCACCGGTGGAGGTGGTGAGTTCCAAGATCGATGGGATGACGATGTGACGTGTCGCGAGCGATCTTTGCGAGTGTTGGAAAGGGTAGCCGGTATAGGTGGTGGCGCAGAGTTAGGAAATCGTGCTGGCGACTCGGGCAAGCGGGGCGAATTCTTTCGAGGTGTTTCGGTGTTGCTCAAAGATCGCTTGAGTATTGGTGGAGGCGGCAGAGCGGATCATGGATGATCTGGATTTGATCGCCAAGAGAAGTGAAGGGCATCGTAATGCTTCTCGGGATGAGTCATACCGGTGGTGGCTCACGGTTCGGGACGAGTGTGGCGCAGAGAGGATCGACATGGGATTATTTCAGTTTGCATATCAAAAGAAGTACATCGGAGCTAGTTATATTGACTCTCAGCGAAAGGCATTTCTGAGGCTAGTTCAGGGGAGTAAATCTGTTTCTGAGTACGAGGCTGAGTTCTTGAAGCTGAGTAGGTATGCTAGGGGCATTGTGGCCACTGAGCACGAGAGGTGTGTTCGCTTCGAGGATGGTCTGAGAGACGAGTTGAGACTGCTGATTGCTCCACAGCAGGAGCGCGAGTTTGCTGTCTTAGTTGAGAAGGCTAAGGTAGCCGAGGGTGTTAAGGAGTCTGTGAGGCAAAATCTGGACAGAAATAGGCATAAGAGGAGCTTTGGGTCTTCTGGGTCGTCGGGTAATCCGCAGAAAAGGGCTAGACCGAGTGGGCCGAATCAGCCTGCTAGGTTTGTTGCGGCTAGGCAGGGACCGCCGCAGTGCAATCAGTGTGGAAAATCTCATTGGGGTGGTTGCTGGACTGGAGGAAAAGGTTGTTTTGAGTGTGGTTCTCTGGAGCATCGTGTGAGGGACTGTCCGCGTAAGTTGGCCAGGATTCAGTCTGAGAGTCAGGGCCGTAATCAGTTCAGAGGTAATGGACCGCCACCGCAGAGGGGTCGTGGTAATGGCAGAGGCGGTAATGGTTCTGGTCGGGGCCGTGGAGCATCGGCGAGGTGCGGTAGTTCGATGCCGCATACCGATTAGTGTATGCAGCGAGGCGCCGAGAGGAGGGCGATGCACCGGACGTCATAACCGGTACGTTCTTGATCTTTGGTTCTCCTTATACTGCTTTGATTGATGTGGGTTCAACGCACTCTTATGTTGCCAGTAGTATAGTAGAGACCATGGATTTAGACTCTGAGATATCTTCTAGGCAGATGACTGTGATTAGCCCTTTAGGTCACTCTGTAGTAGTAGATAAGCTGTTTAGAGAGGTACCCCTAGAACTCCAAGGGGTAGTGTTTGCTGCTGATCTGATGGAACTGCCGTTTGGGGAGTTCGATCTGATTCTTGGGATGGATTGGTTGGTCAAGTACCCAGGCAAGGTTGGATTGCGCCAAGCGCGCATGGTTCTTAAGACGGTTGAGGGTGATGAGGTGGCTATGATAGGTAATAGGAGAGATTACTTATCTAATGTGGTATCTGCTCTGAAAGCGGAGAAGATGGTCAGGAAGGGCTGTGAAGCGTATGTGGTTCATGTGTATGCCTTGGAGGCTAAAGAGTCTGCTATAGAGAAGGTTCGTACTGTTAGGGAATTTGCTGATGTATTTCCTGAGGAGCTTCCGGGTTTGCCGCCAGATCGAGAGGTAGAGTTTGGGATAGATCTGCATTCCGGATCGCGCGGTGTCTATCGCTCCGTATAGGATGGCGCCAAAGGAATTGGTGGAGCTTAAGGCTCAGATCCAGGAGTTATTGGATCGAGGTTTTATCAGGCCAAGTGTTTCGCCATGGGGTGCGCCGGTACTCTTTGTTAAGAAGAAAGATGGTACGATGCGGATGTGCATAGACTACCGCTTGATTGAACAAGTCGACGATTAAAAACAAGTATCCGTTGCCACGGATAGATGACTTGTTTGATCGGTGGCGGTGTCGCGGTATTTTCAAGATTGACTTGAGGTCCAGGTATCACGATTAAAGGTTAAGGAGGCGGATATCCATAAAGCAGCGTTTGGACTCGGTATGGGCACTACAATTTACCGTAATGCCGTTCGGGTTGACTAACGACCGCGGCGTTTATGGATATGATGAATAGGGTGTTTCAAAGAAGATCTGGATCAATTTGTTGTGGTTTTCATAGACGACATCTTAGTGTACTCTAGACGAGAGGAAGAGCATGATGCGCATTTGAGAGTTGTCTACGCAGATTCGAGGGAAAAGCGACTCTCATGCTAAGTTCGATGAAGTGCGAGTTCGGGCCGAGAGAGGTGACTTTCTTGGGTCATGTAGTGTGGTGAGGATTCGGGTAGATCCTCGTAAGATTGAGGCGATTTTGGATTGGAAGCCGCCTAGGTCGATGGTCGAGATTCGGAGTTTTTCAGGTTTGGTTTGGATACTACTGAAGGTTCGTTGAGGTTTTCGTTAATACTTGTGCCGATGACCAAATTCTTTGAGAAAAGAGGTTCCTTTTGTTTGGACTGAGAAACAGCAGGAAAGCTTCGATAAGTTGAAGAAGATTTTGACTGAGGCTCCAGTCTTAATTCAACCTGAGGCTGGTAAGGAATACACAGTCTATTGCGATGCATCACATACGGGCTTGGGGTGTGTGCTGATGCAGGAAGGTAAGGTTGTGGCGTACGCTTCTCGGCAGCTGAGGCCACACGAGGTCAACTATCCGACGCACGATTTGGAACTAGCAGCTGTAGTCTTCGCCTTAAAGATTTGGATGCACTACTTGTATGGAGAGAGATCGATAGTCTACACGGATCATAAGAGTTTAAAGTATCTCTTGACTCAGAAGGATTTGAATTTAAGGCAGCGCAGATGGGTTGAGTTGCTGAAAGATTACGACTGTTCGATTGAGTATCATCCGGGTAAGGCTAACGTGGTGGCAGACGCGTTGAGCCGTAAGGTTGTTTCGGACTTAAGAGCTTTGTTTGCCCATTTGAGCTTGTACGACGACGGGAGTATTCTGGCAGAGCTGCAGGTTAAGCCTACTTGGGTTGAGCAGATCAGAGAGAAATAGCTAGAGGATGAGGTTACGAGAGTGCGCAGAGGTTACAAGTGCGAGAATGGTGGTTTGGAGGTTACTGATTTGTCTAGTGATTAGGTTACGTGTTTTCAAGGTAAAGCGTGTATGCCTAAGAATGTTGAGGTGAGGCGAAGATTCTTCAGACGCAGCATAGCATGATCCTTATGCTATGCATCCTGGAGGTAGCAAGATGTATAAGGATCTTAGAGAGCAGTTTTGGTGGCCTGGTTTGAAGAGAGAGGTGACAGAGTTTATTGGGAAGTGTGTCGACTTGCCACAGTCAAGTCAGGTGAACATCGATTATCGTCGGGTTTGCTTTCACTGTGAAGATTCCTCAGTGGAAGTGGGAAAGGATAACCATGGATTTTGTCAGTGGGTTACCACTTACGCCAAGCAAGAAAGATTCGGTTTGGGTTATTGTGGACCGTCTGACTAAGTCAGCTCATTTCATTCGGTGAGAGTGGATTATTCACTTCGAAACTAGCAAAGTCGTATGTGTCCGAGATTGTGAGGTTACACGGTGTGCGATTTCGATCATCTCGGATAGGGATCCCGGATTTACGTCGAGGTTACGAGAGCGTTGCATCGAGCTCTGGTACGCGGTTGGATTCAGCACGACTTTTCATCCATGATCCGACAGGCGATCGGAGAGGTTATTCAGATCTTGGAGGATATGCCGAGAGGTTGTGTTCGGACTTGAGGGTAGTTGGGAAGAGTTTCGCCGTTAATTTGAATTCGCCTACAACAACGATTACCAAGCAAGCATCAAGATGGCACCATCTGAGGCGTTGTATGGTAGGAAGTGTCGCTCACCCACGTGTTGGGCGGAGTTAGGTGAACGTCGATTGTTGGGACTGAGTTGGTTGCCGGAGGACGAGAAGATAAGGTTAAGTTGATTCGGACTTCGGTTGAAGGAAGCTTCGGACCGGAAGTCTTATGCCGATCTTAAGCGAAGAGACATAGAGTTTCTTTGTAGGGGATCAAGTTTTTCGAAGGTCTCGCCGTGGAAGAAGGTGTTGAGGTTCGGGAGGAAAGGCAAGCTAAGTCCGAGGTTTATTGGGCCGTATAAGGTATTGAGACGAGTGGGACCAGTAGCGTACCAGCTTGAGTTGCCAGCAGAGCTTAGTCAGATTCACGACGTTTTTCACGTTTCGATGCTTCGGCGTTATCGTTCAGATCCGTCACATGTGGTAGCAGTGGAGGAGATCGAGGTAAATCCAGACTTAACCATGGAAGAAGAACCTGTGCAGATTTTAGATCGGGATGTGAAGGTTCTGCGTAGGAAGTCTGTGCCTTTGGTTAAGGTACTTTGGCGGAATCATGGCGTAGAAGAAGCTACGTGGGAACCCGAGGATATGATGAGACAGCAATACCCGCAACTCTTACGACGTAATTTCGAGGCCGAAATTATTTTTAAGGGGGGTAGAACTGTAATATCCCAGTTAGGGGCTATTTTGTTGTGGTATGGTATTGCATGTGTTTAGTGTGCTGTGTTGTTGTTTGTGTTGTATCGGGGCTTAATTGTGGGCTAGGAGTGTGTCCTGAGTAGGTAGGAAAAATTTTTGTTTTTAAGCTTTATAGAGAGGAGCCGAGGAAGCTGGGGTTTTATTTTATTTACGGTGTTTCATAGCACAAATGAGGAGAGCGGCAAAGTGGCAAGGCATGTGCCACTTGGAGCTTGAGTGTGGCGTCATCTACAAGGGGAGAGATCACGTGTTCAAGTCGCAGAATCCCCTTTTGGGCTCCCATTTTTTGGCGGCATAGGAGGGAAGAGTTGTATGTAGTTTAAATTCTACTTTGGACCAAGTCAAAAGTTCAAATGGAAGGTGGGGAGTGAATGTAGGAGGAAGACTTGGTAAACACATTTGAAATGTGTGGCTTGGAGTAATTGTGGGGATGTGGCTGAATTTTGGGGGAGTGGTTGGAGGTATTGGCGAAACTTGGATGCTTGTGGGAGAGGTTGGTCGGTTTTGGTAAGTGGTAGGAGGTGTGTGAAATTCATTTTGAATTTTGGGGGTGCATATTCGGTCTTGGTGTGCCAAAGCAAGAGTGTCCATTTTGGTTTTGTTAGTAAGAAATTTTATGAAGTTTTTTCTCTATTTTTCTTCATTTGTTTAAACCGAAATTCCAAGTGAGTTCTCCATCATTTCTTTCACAAACCGAAAGTCCATGTGCTTGTTGTTGCGAAACTTTGTTTGTTTTCTTCTAACTCTCTTCGATAGCAGAATGCTTCTCCCCACTCTTTCTTCTTTCTTTCATTTGGGTTGAGCCGAAACCATTACCTAAGAGTTCTTATAATTTCTTCTCCTATTTACACCTTGTTAGTGAAACTCTAGCCTCCAAAAACACTTTTAACAATTCTTTTCTTTCAAAAATCGTAAGTACTCTCTCTATCCATCTTTTATTCTCTCTTCTGTTTCAAGCCGCGTTCTCTTTTGATTGTCCTTTGTGCCGAAACTCTACCCATTTACAATCTTCTTCCTCTCTTTTCTCACTCAAAGCCGAATCCAAGGGTGTTAAACACTTAAAGCCGAATTTCCCTTCTAGTGTGGTGTTGGCGAATATAGTTGGTGTTGGTAAGTTCTTGGCCGAATGGCCATTTCTCTTTCTATCTAGTACTATGTTGATTTCGGTTTAATCTAAGCATAAGTTGGTTGTGGTTGAAAGGAGTTAATCACTTGTGCAAGCATCTCGTATAGGGCCTCCGGATTTGAAAGCAAGCAAGAGGGGCCGTCTTCACTGTTAATTGATTGGGTAAGTGTGGTAAGTGTTGGGGTATTAGTTCACTCGTTTGATTGCGTTAAGATAAGTTACAAGAGATTAATGATTCTTTTCTTAGGTGGTGGCCGATCGTGGAAAGAGGGACCATTGAGGGTCGGGTTTGGTAGGAAACCAAACCAATAGCAAGGTAGGGGCTAAGACGATGAACCCTTTGGTCTAATTGGTTATGGTCGAATGATATGTGTGCTAACCCCATGGTTGGCCGATTGTAGGAGCAAGGCCATCAAAGGGACTTAGATCGTTTCGTTGGGATTTTAGACTCAGATACCGTGTGTGTAAACTAACACACCGATACCTAGTAATGTTTTTAATAAACTGTTTGGTGTTAAAAACCATAACAAAGATATGATGGTTAATTGGATACCCAAATGGGGTATGTGTACGGATCCGGGTAAGTCTACTCTATTACAAGTTATATTATGGATACCTTGGATATTATGATCTATGCTATATACATGTCATGAGATGCAATGTTGGGCATGTTTGCATGAGGTACATGATTTGCATATTGTGCACGAGTTAGTATGACATGTATGGGTGATATGAGTGGAGGGGGATGATGATATCCGTGTCTTTGGGACACTGTGTCTTTGGGACACCAGAGGTTTGGCACCTCCAGTGGTTTGGTACCACAGTGATATTTTGTGTCTTTGGGACACCAGAGGTTTGGCACCTCAGCGTCTCGTCCCAGTGGCTTAGTACCACGGTGGGTTGGCCCCACAGTTGATTAAACGGGATTGACGCCAGTGATTTGGTATCACACGATGGGTTGGCCCCATCTCTCGATTATCGTGACTACGGTCACCAGTGGTTTGGTACCACATTGTGTCTTTGGGACACCAGAGGTTTGGCACCTCATTGCGACTCGTCCCTGTGGTTTGACACCACCGTGGGTTGGCCCCACTTGAGAGATACGGGATTGTCGCTAGTGATTTGGTATCACGCGATGGGTTGGCCCCATCATTGGATTGTTCGTGACTTCGGGTCACCAGTGGTTTGGCACCACCAGTGGTTTGGTACCACACGGGGTAGAAAAGGTGATACGGATGGTTAGGATCGGGTTGCATTAGTTATGTTGCTATGTATGATGTGTGTTAGCATGTTGTTTCATCGGGAGCGGGATTTATGCACTGAGTCATTCGACTCACCCTCTCCTTTGACATTTCAGGTGACTCGTAGACGCGGACATGGAGCCGGGATGGACTCGGGGTGCTTATGCCATGCTGAATAAAGTTTTGCTCAGACTCTATAATTTGGGTACTTTAGTTTATTTACTTACTTGGGTTTATTTTGGATTTGTAAAAGGCCTTTAAAATTATGTTTTATGTTGTTTATGTTTTAAGTTGATTTTTAATATGCCTTAACAAAGTAACTTGGTATGAACTTTACTAAAACTTGGAACGACAAGGATTTCAAAATTTTAACGCAATGTGTTTTCAATTATACCATCGGGTATTATACTATGTTTCGATATTAAGTCAACTCAAATGATTTTCAAATCAAACTCGATTTTCTACCAAGTTTAAAAAAAAAATGTTTTAAGTAACACTAAGAAACTATTGAAGTTTTAAATGAAATCAACTCGCTTTTAACTACACTTGTTGGGTAAGTTTACAAAATTTCCGGGTTTCAAATACACCATTCGATTTCAAACAAGTCTACTCAAATTTTCTTCAAATACACCATGGTTTCACCCAGCTTTTAAGTGGAAAAAAATCTAACCTCTCAAATACGTTTTCCCCGTAACATACCAGATTCGGACGTGGTGTCTTGTCCGGGTTTGGGGTGTTACAATAAAACAAAGTAAGCATTTAATGCTTAGTAAGTTCGCATAACAAGAATTTAACTTACCGTTTATATTCAATTTAAGTAATCATGTAAATATCATGCATCCCAACAAATTGACCAATTGCCTAATCACATACACTCAATCAAGCAAGTTAGTCATGAATTTCTAATTACTTTTCAAGTAATAAAAATGAGCTCATCATTTAATAACTTTCGCAAACATATACTTTTCTTATCATATTTCCATATAACATATACATTTCTATGACAAATCATCTCAAGTTCAAATTAGTCATGACAAAACTTTGCCCATTGAATTTATTTGAAATATCGATGGATATAGATGTAGTACACGTGAAGTGTACAACACTATAAACCGCCAACTAATATTCAGGGTTACCCAATTAGGGCACATAATCAGGAAGCTCTCTCTCGATCCCTATAACAGGATGCTCATGTGAGCCATGTAACACGAAGCTTATCCGGAATATAATAGGAAACTCATAAAAGTTTATAACAAGAAGCTCATTGAGCTTAACAAGTAACTCCGAAGAGCTATTATCAAGGAGCTTCAGATAGCCATTTAATAGGATGTTCAAGCGAGCCATATCATGAAGCTCACAAAGAGCCTATATCAGGACACTCATAAAGAGCTGCGTTTATGTCCGCAATATATGTAGGATCATAAATGATCATTTAACAGGATGCTCACAAAGAGTTGCGGTAATCCGCAACACATGCAGGATCACTACCGATCAGGATGCTCACACGAACCATATAACAGGAAGCTCGGGAGGGCTTATAGTAGGATTATCATTCCAGCTAAGGTGTGTCTGCAACATATGCAAGACCACAACCATCGAGAAATTCTATATCCATCGAATTCCATCTATTCAAACAGTACTTATTATTTATCGAGCAATATCAGGCATGTAATTAATTTTATACATTAAACATTTGTAACAGCCCGGACCTTAGTCGGAATAGTGGTTTCAGAACCACAAATTCAAGGTTAAATAAATGATTTAATATTATTTTTTATGTTTATGGAATGTGATAAAGTATGTGTGAAAGTTCTGTGTGAAAATTTTATCGTTTGTGTGCCGATTTGTAAAAAAAGACCTAATCGCGTAAATTGCAAAAGTTGTGTGCTAGTAGTTAAAAGTGCTTATTTGATATGGTTTCTTAAATGAAAGGTCCTTATGTTGATATTAGACCATTGATAGTGGAATTTGACTTATATGGCCATTAAGTGAAAGCTTTTAAGTGTTTTAACTAAGCGTAATTTGGTAAATGGTAAATTAATGTATGATTAATTAAAACAAGAACAATTTGATAGCCATTATCATCTTTTTTCACTGATTTTAGAAGAAAAAAAAAGTGTTTTAAGCTTTGTTTCATTCTGCCATCAACAAGGCTTAATTGAGATCAAGAAAAGAGAAATTCAGGCTTAAATCAAGGCAAGAATAAAGTGCTCTGATTGATCGACTAGTATCGTTGTTTCTACGTCCGAGGTAAGTTCGTGTATAATACGTATTGTTTCAACAATGTGCATATGTGATGAAATGAATGGAAAATGTGATTCTGGAGTTTAGGAATGTAAAATGTGAGTTCGAAGATATGTGGCACTAAGTGTGCGTAAATAGAATCGTTACAGTGATGAATGGCACTAAGGGTGCGAGATAAAAAAAGCATCAGCTGTATTATTTGGCACTACGTGTGCAATACCGAGACAAATTTGATTTAATGTGATAGCACTAAATGTGCGATATTATTATAGCTTCGGCTAATTAATTAGCACTAAGTATGCAAGTTCATCAAATGTTTAAAGAGGATCGAATGAATTATGGCATCAAGCATTGAAGTGGTAAATGTGATAGATAAATACGTGATGGTACAGGTATGTTCAAAACCTACGTGGTTGATGATGTTGTGTATGAGATAGATGGAAGATTATATGAATGAATGATGAAAAGAGTTGGATTGAGTAGCATTATAAATGCTTGTATATGAACCTATAGATATGGTATGAAAGTGAGTAATAGCCATGGATGAGATTGAGTAGTGATGTGAATTGAACTAAGTGTTAGTTAATTTTGCATATTGAATTTGAATAGTTGAGTTAATTGTGTTATATTACGAACTTACGAAGCTTTAAAGCTTACTGTGTAAAGTCTTTTTCTATTTTACAGTGGTATTTAAAGCTAGCTCGGACCCAGGGATCCTCAGCGACTCAATCACACTATCAGACATCTATTTTGGTACCTTTTGAAAGTTGTATTTATGGTACATGGCATGTATATGCTAGTGAGGTTGTGGAATGTTTTGAAATGTGTAAACATAGCCATATGATATGGCTTGATAATGAATGTGATTATGGAGTGATTTTAGTGCATGCTATGTGATGCAAAATTTGGTATGTTTTGATGTACTCATGAATAGCCAAAAGAAATGGTCAATTTTGGTAAGTTTCATGGTTGATTTGAAAAATGCTATCAATTGAAATGGATTAATATGATGTATGAATCACATGTTTTTGATGTGAAGTTGGTACTTTGAATTGGTATGTTTCAGTTGGATTTGTATATGGAAATGAATGATGTTATTACGGGTCAAATTGTGCATGATTTGGTATGTTTTTCGATGCTTTTAGGACATGAAATGATGCATGTTTGATGCTTGTAGGTATGACCCAATTTTGGGTGGAAAATTGGCTTTGCAAATGGCCTATATTTGCCCACATGGGCGTGTGTCTCCACCGTGTCTCACAGGGTTGCAATTCGAAGCAAGTCAGGAAGCCACACGGGCTGGACACACAGGCGTGTGACTGGCCATGTGAGCAAGTTAGTAGCCTCCTAATTTTGACACGGCCTGGCACAGGGGCGTGTCTTGTGGCCGTGTAGACAAGTCAGTATGTATGCCCTGTTTTGCCACGGCCTAGACACACGGGAGTGTCTAATGCCGTGTGAGGCACGCAGCCTGCCCACATGAATGTGTGACCTCTGTAACTTTGAAAAGTGTTTAAGTTTCAAAAAAAAAATTGTATGTGCTTGTTTAGTCCCGACCCCTTCCCAATGCATGTTTAAGGTCTCGTAGACCTTCTAAAGGGACTCTATGTGTATATTTCGCTATGGAATGTTTATGAATGTTTGATGTTAGTGAAATGTTTGTGATATGATCTGATATGTCTAGTAATGCCTCTTAAACTTAGTCTAACGATGGATACGGGTTAGGGGTGTTACAACATTTATAAAATTCATACATATTCAATTCCAAACATATTAATATACATAATCTAGTTACACAAACTTACCTCGAAACGTGTTCGTTTCGAGAAATCTATTAATCCAACAGTGTTGTTTTCCTTGATCCAACTCCGTACTAGGTCTTTTCGAATTAATATAAATGAATTTAATGACAATTTAATCCATTTCATACTCAATTTAATTCAACTCACGTCCTAAGCAAAATTACCATTTTGCCCCTACACTTTCCATAAATGGCGATTTCTTCGCTAGGCTCGGAAAATGAAATTCGTACAATTTAATCCTTATTCCAAGCCTAACTAATTTTTACATATAACGTTTACAGCACATATATTTCATAGAAATAAAAATTTTTCCATGAATTTTACATCTTTACAATTTAGTCCCTAAATCACAATTTCATGAAAATTCACTTTATAAAAGTTATTTATCTAACAACAACCTTTCATGTTCTACCATAAATTTCAAATTTTCAGCATATTCATCCATGGAAAAATTTCAATACTTTAATATCTTTTCAAATTGATCCCCAAAATAGATTAGATTAGGTTATTTCAATCTAAAAAATATAAAATTTACTAAAAACGGGACAAGAATGCTTACCCAATTAGGCTTGCTTGTTTTTCTTTCTCAATCCTAGGGTTCCATATAATTTTGGGCAAAAAGATGATGAAATAAGATGATATTAGACTATTATCATCTTTATTTATTCTAAATTCCAATTTAGTCCTTTTTTTTTTCCTAAATTTCCATGGATGAATCATCCAAAATAACTACTAACTTTTCTTAATGGTTTAATTACCATATAAGGACCTCAAATTTTGAATTCCATAGCTATTGATACTTATAGCTACTAGAACTCAAAGTTTTCATTTTATGAAATTTGGTCCTTTCTATAATTAAACATGGAATCGGTAAAATTTTCTTATCGAAATTTTCATACGTCTTTCCTATCATAATATAGACCATGCAATAATATTAAAATAAATTTTCTTTCTGACTCGAATTTGTGGTCCTGAAATCATTGTTCTGATTTTACTGAAAACGGGTTGTTACAACTCTTCCCCCTAAAAGAATTTTCGTCTTCGAAAATCTTACCAGTAAAGAGGCTGGGGTATTGCTTTCTCATGGTATCCTCCGATTCCCAAGTAGCTTCTTCAATCTCATGTCGTTGCCAAAGAACTTTACCAAAGCTACCTTTTTATTTCTTAATTCTTTTGTCTCTCGTGCCAAAATTTTAATCGGTTCTTCGCTGTAAGTCATTTCAAGCTGAATTTTCACTTTTTTTTAGAGAGATAACATGTGAAGGATTTGACCGATACCGTCGCAACATAGACACTTGGAAAACATTATGAATTCTATCAAGCCCCAGTGGTAATACAATCTATATGCAACAAGTCCAATTCTTTCAATAACTTCATATGGCCCGATGAATTGTGGACTCAGTTTTTCTTTACAACCAAACTAGAGAACTTTCTTCCAATGTGATACTTTCAAGAATACCTTGTCTCCGACTTGAAATTCTATTTCTTTTCGATTAAGATTAGCGTAAGACTTTTGATGATCAGAGGCTGCTTTCAAACTATTCCTAATCACCTTCACCTTTTCTTCAGTTTCACGAATCAAATCAACTCCATGTATCTTTTTCTCACTGAGTTCCGCCTAGTACAACTGATTTCTACATTTAGACCATACAGAGCCTCATACGGTGCCATTTTAAAACCTGACAGATAGCTATTATTATATGCAAATTCAACTAAAGGAAAATACTTTTCCCAATTACCTTCGAATTCCAACACACAACACCGGAGCATATCTTCTAAAATATGTATCACACGTTCGAATTATCCATCAATCTGAGGATAGAAAGCGGTGCTGAAATGTAACTGTGTACCTAAAGCTTCTTGCAACTTATTCCAGAATCGGGATGTAAACCGAGGATCTCTATCAGAAATAATAGAGACTAGTACCCCCATGTAGTCTAACAATCTTAGAAACATATAACTCAGCCAATTTATCCAGGGAGCAATCCATACATACCGAAATAAAGTGTGCAAACTTTGTTAACCGGTCGACAATTACCCAAATGACATCTTTCTTTTTTGGAGATAAGGGTAACCCTGATACAAAATTCATAGCAACTCTTTCCTATTTCCATTCCAGTATCGTAACTAGCTGTAATAATCCCAAAGGTACCTGGTGTTCAGCTTTAACTTGCTGACATATCAAACACTTAGACACAAATTCAAAAATATCACGTTTCATTCCCATCCACCAGTACATCTTTTTCAAATCATGGTACAATTTGTTTCTTCTTGGATGAACGGACATATTACCATTATGAGCTTTGTTTAAAATCATTTGTACCAGTTCCAAATTATTCGAAACACATATTCTGCCTTTGAATAACAGACAAACATCGAACCCAATCTGAAATTCTGAATCAGAATTCAACGCACACTGTACCGTTTAGCTTGTAATTGATCATCATTTTTCAGAGCTTTAGAAATCTACTGCAGAAACGTAGGTCTAGCTTTTAACTCAGCTATGATTGAGCCATCATTAGACAAAGACAACTTGATATTCATTGCTCGGAAGGCAAGCAGGGATTTTCTACTCAGAGCATCTACAACCACATTGGCTTTTCCCAGATGATAATTAATAACCAGATCATAATCTTTTAATAACTCAAGCCACCTGTGCTGTCTCAGATTCAAGTAATTTTGCAACATTAAATACTTTAAACTTTTATTATCAGTGAATATGTGACATTTTTCACCAAACAAGTAATGTCGCCAAATTTTCAAAGCAAATACAATGGCTGTCAATTTTAAATCATGTATCGGGTAATTCTTTTCATGTGGTTTTAGCTGTCTAGAATCATTGGCTATTATTTTACCTTATTGCATTAAAACACAGCCTAAACCATTCAATGACGCATCACTATAAATTATGAATTCCTTACCCGATTCAGGTTGAACTAATACGGATGCCTCAGTCAACATAGCTTTCAACCTGTCAAAAATCTGCTGGCACTTATCAGTTTTTTTTGCGCAGAGTTTGCAACGTAATTCTCTCATGTTCATTTTCATCTCGAGAATATACTAGGATATCATCAATAAATACTACCACAAATCTGCCTAGATACGGTCTGAAAATTCTATTCATTAAATCCATAAATACTGCAAGTGCATTAGTCAAGCCAAATGGCATCACAATAAATTCATAATACTCATACCTGGTTCTGAAGGCCATCTTCGGTACATCTATGTCTTTTACCCGTAGCTGATAGTAACCAGAACGAAGATCAATCTTCAAAAATATAGTGGCACCTTTCAACTAATCAAACAAATCATCAATACGAGGCAATGTATAATTGTTCCTGATTGTAACCCTATTGAGCTATCTGTAATCAATACATAATCTCAACCACCCATCATTTTTCTTAACAAATAAAACTGGTGCACCCCAAGGTGATGAACTGGGTGGAGCAAAACCTCTGTCTGTTAGCTCTTGCAACTATGTTTTCAACTCCTTTAATTCTGTAGGAGCCATTCTGTAGGATGTTATGGATATCGGTGTTGTCCCTAGAATAGGATTTATAGAAAATTCTACCTCTCTAATAGGTGGTAAAGCAGGTAATTCTTCCAGAAACACATCAGGAAATTTGCAAACAACTGGCACTGACTTAATCTTCGATTCAGACACTTTAGTGTCCAACACATATGCAAGATAAGCATCATACCCTTTTTTGACATATTTCTGTGCTGATATAGATGAGATTACATTGGACAACCCGTCTAGTTGAACAGATTCAACACGAAGTAATTCACCATTCTAACATTTTAACACAATGTACTTCTGTTTACAATTTACCACTGCATCATGCTGAGTTAACTAGTCCATACCCAGAATCACATCAAATTCATCAAATGGAAACAACATTAAATCAACAAAGAAACAATAACCCCGTACCATTAACAGACAATTTTTACAAACTTTATTCACCATCACATATTGGCCCAGGGGATTTGAAACTTTAACCACGAATTCAGTGGACTCAATAGGTAAATTTTTAGCAGACACTAATTTGTGCATATGTATGAATGTGTTGAGCCAGGATCAATTAAAGCAGTCATATCAGTATCAAGCAGAGAAAAAGTACCAGTAATGATGTCTGGTGCAGAGGCATCCTTTCTTGCACAGATAGCATATGTTTTGGCTGGTACTCGTGCTCCAAATTTAACTTTTGAATCTTTTGTAGCACCTCGGCTACCACTAACATTACCAGGGTGACGGGGCGGGTTACCTCTCGAGCCGGGGTTACTTGGCTTTGAAGTCTAAACAGTATCGTGTTCAAGCCTTTCTAGACAATCTTTAAGATAGTGGTCGAGAGAACCACATCTATAACAAGCTCCGCTTCTCATACGGCACTATCCAAAATGAAATTTATTACAATGTTTGCATCTAGGTTTGGGATTACCAACATTTCCAGCACTTTCAGCTGATGGGGTCGGAGATCTCGGATTAGAGCATTAAGAGCCTCGGTTTTTTCCAGAATACCCCACAGATGAGACAGAATGATCATGATATTTCTTTGATTTCTTTGAAGCTGATGATTGTGGCTTGCCCATAAGTCTTTTACTTGAATTTTGGGATTCCATCTCTGCCTGCTTCTTTTCTTTATTTAATTCTGCAGCTTTATGTGCTCAGTCAGCTAGTACAACAAGTTCTTTTAATTCCAAAATCCCAACTAACAACTTGATATCTTCATTGAATCCCTCTTCAAACTGTTTACACATGGCAAATTCAGTCAGGATACACTCTCTGGCGTATTTGTTTAACTAAACAAATTCCCACTCGTATTCAGATACAGTCATATTTCCTTGTTTAAGCTCTAAAAATTCCTTCTTTTTCTGATCAAGAAATCTCTGGCTAATGTACTTCTTTTTTAATTCTATTTGGAAAAATTCTCATGTAAGAGTTTCCCTCGGCACAACAGAAATGATGGAATTCCACCACTGATAAACTGAGTCTTTTAGCAGAGATACAACACATTTCAAACATTCTTCAGGTGTGTAAGACAATTCATCCAAAACCCTGATTGTATTTTCTAGCCAAAATTCATCCCTTTTTGGATCACCATCGACAGTAGCCTTGAATTCTTTTGCCCCATATTTTTGAATTTTATCTACCGGTGGCTTACCAGTTCTAACAGGTTTAGTACCTTGTGGCATATCGGGAACCGATTGAGGAACAGCAGGGGGAGGTTATTGTACAGCATGATTTGTTCTTAAGAATCATGTGAACCACTCATTCATCATTTGAAAGAAGGCTTATTTCTCTTCCTCACCTCAACCCTTAGATTTGGGCCTTCTACTATTACTAGATGTAGCTCTTTGAACTAAAGCTGGAACATTGCTCTCAGCTTTCTCAGATTCAGCTCAAGCTCGGTTGGACGACATTACTATATGAAAAACACATTTAAAATGGTCAGGAGATATCACACTATCACAAATCATATATAATAGCATGTATAGCTAAACTCATACTTACTATGTTAGTCTGAGAATCGGCTAAACCGTAGCTTTGATACCAATTAATGTAACACCCCTAACTCCTATCCGTTGTCGAATCAGGGTCACGGAGCATTACTGGAGTTTATAGATCAATTATAGAAAATTTCATATCATTTACTATTCATATTCGATATCGAACATATCGTCCCTTAATTGGGTCCTCAAGGCCCAAAATACACATTAGAATCAAATCGGGACTAACCCAGAAAATCAAAAAAAAAATTCACGAAATTTCAAAATTTTTCTTAGGTGTAGGGGACACATGTCCGTGTGATCAGGCCATATGGCTCACACGGATAGGTGATACGCCCGTGTCTTAGGCCATATGGAAATTTGATGTGAAGCACACGGCCATGTCCCAGCCCCTATTCAAATTATGGTAGCTACTGACCTTGATCACACTGCCAACCACACGCCCATGTCCTAGGCCGTGTGGACAATTTAATTTTCAAAAATTAGGTGTAGGATTCACATGGCCAAGACACATGCCTGTGTCTCTGCTCGTGTGACCAATTCTGAGCATTCTGTTTCTATATTTTTAAGATGCAAGGGACACAGAATCAAACCACATGCCCCTGCACATGGATATGTGTCACACACGGCTAAGACACACGCCCGTGTGCCTGCTCGTGTGGACAAAATAAAGCCATTTCCTAGCTGAATCGGGTAAAGAATTTGTAATTTATAGTGATACATCATTGAATGGTTTATGCTGTGTGTTAATGCAATAAGGTAAAGTAATAGCCTATGCTTCTAGATAGCTAAAACCGCATGAAAATAATTACCCGATACATGATTTAGAATTGACAGCCATTGTATTTGCTTTGAAAATTTGGCGACATTACTTGTTTGGTGAAAAATATCACATATTCACTAATAATAAAAGTTTAAAATATTTAATGTTTCAAAAAGACTTGAATCTAAGACAGCGCAAGTGGCTTGAGTTATTAAAAGATTATGATCTGGTTATTAATTATTCTCCGAGAAAAGACAATGTGGTTGCAGATGCTCTGAGCAGAAAATTCCTGTTTGCCTTGCGAGCAATGAATATCTGATTGTCTTTGTCTAATGATGGTTCAATCATAGCTGAGTTAAAAGCTAGATCGACATTTCTGCAGTAGATTTCTAAAGCTCAGGAAAATGATGATGAATTATGAGTTAACGGGCACAGTGTGAGTTGAATTCTGATTCAGAATTTCAGATTAGGTCCGATGGTTGTCTATTATTCAGAGGCAGAATATGTGTTCTGAAGAATTTAGAATTGGTACAGAAAATTTTAAATGAAGCGCATAATAGTAATATGTCTGTCCATCCAGGAAGTAACAAAATGTATCATGATTTGAAAAAGATGTACTGATGGCCGAGAATGAAACGAGATATTTTTGAATTTGTATCGAAATGCTTGATATGTCAGCAGTTTTGTAACACCCCTAACCCATATCCATCGTCAGATTAGGGTTACAAGGCATTACCGAACAGAATACAGCTTAAAACAGGCATTCATTGCATTTCATGCTTTGCAAATCAATCACATCAATACACGCGTATATTAAACTTAATAATCAATATCACACAGCTTTTAAACCAAAGCACAATCGGCAATAGCAACTTCACTAAATGGTCAAGCATAAAATTTTAAATATCAAACTCATGTGCACATTTTACTTAATCATTATGATCTATTTAAAGAAAATGCATAATTCAAATCATAGTATATTCAACTTGCAAATTCATTAACCAAGCCAACCCACATATAATTAGCCATTCATCTCATGAACTATTCGGCTAACACATTATTCAATTTGAATTATCCACACATCATACTAGGCATATAAATAGATATATATATATATTATACATAGACAAGCATCATTTCAAAACCAAATATACCTCTTCTCTTATCACATGTATATGCGTACATGACCATATCAATTAAATGATTTTGAGTACAAATAATAACTAAAAATTCACCCAACTCGCATGCTAATTAATATGCCCAAAATATATACACATAGCCAATCAATTAATTACATATAAATATTCAGACAACCATAATAACTTCCATACAAAACACTTAAACTATAATCGTTATTTGCCTACCAAATCCGAACTTGAATAACTAACCATTCAAGCCCAATTTATGCACATATTTATCATCACAAACCTAATCACAATATCTGAACCAAAATTTATCTTATCATAGATATATTGTAACATCCGGGATTTTAGGCTTATGCATTATTGCTTAATTGAATGAAGTAGCATGATTATGTGTGTTGTGAATATGTTTTATGAATTTTGTGAACTTTAGAATATAGAAAAATGCCTTAGAAAATATTAAGTTTTAAGTTTAAAAGAGGAAGCTAGGCAGAGGAGGCCTTAAAATAATTAGTAGGGGAAATATAACACAAAGGTGGGCTTGGAAAAGTGGCAACGAGGCGGCACTTAAAGCTCAGTAAGTGACGCCATATGCAGTGGGCAAGGGCCTAAGTTCGAGTCATAAGGGAAGCAATATTTTGGGACTTTAATTTTCGGCAATAGGGGAGTAGTAGTGGACGGCAATGGGACACCAAGGGGGGAGCTTTGGATATGATTAATTTCCTTTTAAAATTCGGCTAAAGGGTGGTGATAATTATGGATTTATTTTAAATACTTTGAATAGGTGGAAAAGAGAGAAAATAGGAAAAAAGGAAGGGATGAGATAGGGGGGAAGGAGTTGGCCAAGTGTAGCAGGGAGCATAGCCGAATTTCATTAAGGATTTTTGACCTCCTTTTTCATTTACTCTTTTATCTCCAAAGTTTTCTCTTCTTTTTCTTTTAATTGGTTTTAGTCGAAATCTCCATCTTCCTAAAGACCAGTATTGCCGAATCTTCCTAGTCCCATACTCTTCCATTGAGGCCGAATCCCCATCATCAATCTTCCTCTTCTTGTTCTCTCAATCTTCCAAAAGTCAAAAGCAGGTTCTTTTAGACCATAGCCGATTGGTTCATTAAAACCCCAAAAGTCGAAACTTGTGTGATCATCATCTAGCCATAGCCGAATATTGCTGTGGATTCAACCAAGGGAGCAATCGATTTCTTTAGTAAGGGTAAGAATCTATCGTCGTCATTTTATTTCTTTTTTTTAGCCGGAAGTTAAAAACTAATCCCATTGTTGTCTTTGGTCGAAACTATGAAGGATTCTTTCGGGATTTCTAGTGTAGCCGACTTCTAGGTGAGGTCTTCGGGATTTTAAAGATTCAAGGTGAGTCAAGTGTAGTTTTTGGCCAAATGCCATTTATTGAGAATCAAAGTTAGAATCGGATCTAACATGTTCTTTGTAGGATTTCGACATCTTCATGGCCAAGAGACCACTTTCGGGATTTGAATCGCAAGGTAAGTGCACATACACATTCGGCCAAGGCCTATTTAGTGACTTAGATATATTTCTTACTTCGTTTAAAAGCCGAAAACTAACCTGTGAAGTGATCTAGTGCTTGGCCTAATTACAAGAAGGAACATAGCAAAGTTTCAAGATTTGATTAGTAACCAAATCGGCAACAAGATCTAAAGCATTAGATCAGATTTTTGGGAATCTCAGCAGAAGCGTTAAGTATACCAGGTGTGTACCCCATACTATCTCCTAGTAGATTTATGGCACCCATTTAATATATATGTTTATAATAATGTGAATGTGGCCAAAGGTACAATGCAATGGTACAAAGTGCTCAGGTACGTAACTTTAACTTTAAGTTAATATAAGATATGAATATTTTGAATATGTCGTGTATGTGAATATCGATAAGAATGTGAAATATGGCATAAGGCATAGTAATAGTATGATTTCTATGACATGGGGCATATGGGTGATTATGAAAGGGGAAGTGATCTGGTGGTTTATACCACAAGTATCTGAATGTGGTGACTTCGGTCACATAATCTGAATGTGGTGACTCATGTCACAAAATTTTTATCTGGTGGCAATGCCACAATATTTATAAGGGCGATGAGCACGTCGTCTGCAGCGACTGCCTTCGATGATGTGTAGTGGATGGAGGGTTGACTTAGTAGTCCCCATGTTGTGATGGTTGGTACGGGTGATGTGTAGCAGATGGCATCTAGGTTTGGGCTCGGGATCGCATCATTATGTATAATTGTTATATGTATGTATGTATTACTTGCTATGCCTGAATTTGTTGGGACTTAGTGTTGGATGTACACATTGAGTCTGTTTGACTCACCCCGTTGTGGGATATGTTGCAGGTGACGCTCAGTAATGGACTGGGTCGGCAGGAGCTTAGTGGAGGCCATGCTCAGCTCAGATTTTATTTTAATTTGGGACATTCTATTTTCTTTTAAGCATTTGGATTTATTTTGGGTTTTCATTTGATGTAATAAGGCCACTGATATGAAACTGTTGATGCGTGTTTTTTTTTAAATTATTTTATTATGTTACGAATTTTTATCAAATTAAAGATTAAGTAATAAATCTTAAAATGTTTTGACATTTAACACAAATGGTTTTTAGCTTATATAGTAAACTCTAAGAAATAGACAATGTTTTCAACTTATTGTTTTTTTAATAAAGTTTTATTAAAATTTAGACTTCGAAAATATACTCGTTTATAACTCAAACCCACCACAAATAATTTTTTCTCCAAAACTACCCAAGTTTTTCCAAAAATAACAAACAAATTTGAAAAAGTTTTACTCTAGGAACATACCAGATTCGGTCGAAACTCGTGGGCCGGGTTTGGGGTGTTTCAGCTTGGTATCAGAGCTCAGTTTTAAAACTCTCGGCCTTGGGTTAAAAGCCCATAATGTTTTCAAAATGATCCCAAATGATGTTTGTCGAAAATTTTGTGAATTAAGCAGGTTTTCAGGCATGGCACCTAAGTCTCCGACCCGCAGTCCACCAGGTAAGTACTCCTAACCATTGTGTGATTTATAGTATGATTGGTAGAAGGGCATATCGGGAACGTAGATTAGTATATTAAGTACTTGAACCCTAGGACTAGGTTACCCCAACAATTTCATAAAACTTTAATGCCTAATTAAACAACCCTGTGACTAAGTCGCCGAGTTAGGGTGTGGCAACCATTGTGCGCATGTCTAGGATTGGATTCAGGAAGAGCCTGGTATTTAAGCAATCCTAGTGACTCACCTCCTCTTTACTCGAATTGTACCTGTGCGTAGTAACGGTTCACCCTAACCAAGAGGACCTATTCACGGGCTAAACTCGATAACTAAAACCCGAAAGGGATTAGCCGTATTTTCATAAAAACTTCAGTTTTTAAAAAAATCACCAAATAACCCCTTTAAATTTTAGCAAAATTTAGTTTGAAAATTTTTCCAAAATATTTTCGATTTATAAAATTACCTAAATACCCCTAGTGGTAAAATTACTAAAATGCCCTTGGGTTTCAAAATTACCATACTACCCCCAATTTTAATAAAAATTTTTGATTTTGGCAAAAGTATCCAAAAACTTTATCTTTGCGAAATACTAAGATACCTTGACTTGGAAAATTTACGAAATTACCCCTAATTTACAAAATTACCAAAATGACCCTCGTTTTCTAAAATTTCTGCCATACCCCTAATTTGAGAAAATTTTCAGAAGTACCCTCGAGTTTTGAAAATTTCAAAGTGCCCTGATTTATTAAGATTTTCAAATTAACCCCGATTTGTTACCAAAATGCCCTTGTAGGACAAATTACGAAAAATACCCCTGGGATAGGAATAGACAAAACTATTCGAATGATGAATGTGTGTGGTAGTTGCTACTGAATGGATGTACTTCTCTGAATTAGGATAGAAAACTTGAAACTCTGAATGATCGAAAGAACCACTATTAAACTTCTTTTCATAAAATTGTTCGCGGATAATTAGTGGAACAAAGGCTAATACATAAAACTTTGTAATCAGATTAAAGCGCGATCATGGAAATGAGCTCTAGGGGACGTGGTCGTAATGTGCGAGGACGTGGTAGAGGCAGAATGACCGTATCAGAACCCGTTAGATCGGGTCAAGGGTCTGAGAATGAGGTACCACCACCCCCACCACCAGCTATTGGTGTTGAGCAGCAAGATCAGACGGGGGATGATGCAAAGATCGCAAGCCGGTCGCGAAGTTCTCGAAATGGTGGGTGAGCAGAGGAAATGTGGGAGCTCGAAAATATGTACCTAAGCGACTCCGAGCCAATGGAGCTGAGGTATTTCGTGTAGTATCCGACGTGGCACCCAGTACAGCTGAGTATTGGTTGGAGGCGACAGAACAAATTATGGATGAGCTGGATCTGACCCCTGAGGAGAAACTGAAAGGAATGGTGTCGCTGTTACGCGATGAAGCGTATCAATGGTGGTTAACAGTTCGGGATGGTGCCACAGTTGAGGATCTTACATGGGAGTATGTTAAGGCGGCATATCAGAAGAAGTATGTCGGCACGCGTTACATTGATGCACAGAGAAAGGCATTTCTGGGGCTGGTTCAAGAATAAGTCCGTAGCGGAGTACGAAGCTGAATTCCTAAGGTTGAGCTGGTATGCTCGAGGGGTAGTGGCTACAGAACATGAGCGATGTGTTTGGTTTGAGGACAGACTAAGGGATGACCTAAGGTTGTTAATAGCCCCACATCAGGAGCGGGAGCTTTCTATGTTGGTAGAGAAGGCTAAGGTAGCCGGGGGAATTAAGGACTCTGTAAGGCAGAACACTAATCAGAACAGGCAAAAAAGAGGTTTCGGATCGTCAGGATCGTCTGGAAATGTGCAGAAGAGGCCTAAAGTTGATGGGTCGCGAGGTCAACAGGCTGGTATAGGAGGGCAATATCGTACTTGTAACCAGTGTGGGAAGATGCATTTAGTAGAGTGTTGGAAGAAGACGGGAGGATGTTTCAAGTGTGGGTCTAATGATCACATGATTAAGGACTATCCCATTAAGATAGACGGGAGCCGCCCAGTAGGTCAGGGTGTTAACCAGGCTGGTAGAGGTGGACAGCAGCCGCAGAGAGGTCGTGGTCCGAATGGTAGAGGTAACGGTGCTGGAAGAGGATGGGGAGCACCTGGCAGAGGTGTGGGTAGTACAGATGCAAGACAGCCAGGTCTAGTATATGCGGTTCACCGAAGGGAGGATAGAGACGCACCGGACATCATAACCGGTACGTTCCTTATAGCGAACAAGCCTTATTTTGCTTTGATTGATGTGGGCTCTACCCATTCTTATGTTGCATGTAGTGTAGTTGAAACACTAGGTATAGCCTCTGAACTATCTGATAGGGAGATGACTGTAGTGAGCCCATTAGGTCAAACTGTAGTGGTGAATAAGATCTTTCAGAGTGTACCTCTAGAGATTCAGGGAGTGATATTTTCTACCGATTTAATAGAGCTACCCTTCGGAGAATTCGATCTCATACTTGGTATGGATTGGCTAGTGGAACATCGGGCTATATTGGACTGTGTAGCTAAACGAATGGAGTTATAGACCCTGGAGGGTGAGGTGATAATTATGATAGGAGAAAGAAGAAACTACTTGTCTAACGTAGTTTCGGCACTAAAGGCTGATAAGATGGTTCGGAAAGGGTGTAAGGCATATTTGGCCTTTGTTAGTGCGTTGGATGCAAAAGAAGGGGGAGTTGGTGGAGTTAGAACCGTAAAGGAATTTGTGGATGTTTTCCAGGAAGAGTTACCGGGAATACCCCTGGATAGGGAGGTGGAGTTCGGAATTGATTTACTGCCAGGAACAGCTCCTGTGTCAATTGCCCCTTATAGAATGGCACCAAAGGAGTTGGTTGAGCTCAAGGCTCAAATCCAAGAGTTGCTTGATCGTGGGTTTATTCGACCCAATGTGTCTCTATGGGGAGCACCGATCTTGTTTGTGAAGAAGAAGGACGAAACTATGCGTATGTGCATAGACTATTATCAGTTGAATAAGCTGACTATCAAGAACAAGTATCCTTTGCCAAGGATAGACGACTTGTTCGATCAGCTGAAGGGAGTGGCGGTATTCTCAAAGATAGATCTAAGGTCTGGATATCATCAGTTGAAGGTAAAAGAAGCAGATATCCATAAGACAGCTTTCCGGACAAGATACGGCCATTATGAGTTTCTAGTAATGCCGTTTGGATTGACGAACACCCCAGCCGCGTTCATGGATATGATGAACTGGGTTTTCCAACCCTACTTGGATCGATTCGTCGTTGTGTTCATTGACGACATCCTTGTGTACTCCAAGTCTGAAGCGGAGTATGATGAGCATCTTCAGATTGTGCTGCAAGTATTGAGGAAGAAGAAGCTCTAAGCCAAATTCAGCAAGTGTGAATTTGGCTTAAGGAAGTTGCCTTCTTAGGGCATGTGGTGTCTGCTGAAGGGATAAGGGTGGATCCTAGAAAGATTGAGGCAGTGTTGGATTAGAAACCACCTAAGTCTGTGGCTGAGGTTCGCAGTTTCTTGGGATTGGCAGGCTATTACAGAAGGTTTGTAGGAGGGTTCTCATCAATAGTCGCACTCTGACTAAGTTGTTGAGAAAGGAAGTACCTTTTGTATGGACAGACAAGCAACAGGAGAGCTTTGAGAAGCTTAAAAGGGTTTTGACTGAAGCTCCAGTCTTGATTCAGCCTGAGGCAGGAAAGGATTTCGTGGTATACTGTGACGCTTCCCATACAGGATTGGGATGCGTGTTAATGCAGGATGGAAAGGTAGTTGCTTATGTGTCTCGATAATTATGGCCTCACGAGGTTAACCACCCGATGCATGATTTGGAATTGGCGGCAGTGGTCTTTGCTCTAAAAGTATGGAGGCACTATTTGTATGGAGAAAAGTCAGTGATCTACACAGACCACAAGAGCCTTAAGTATCTATTGACTCAGAAGGAGTTGAACCTGAGACAGCGAAGGTTGGTGGAGTTGTTAAAGGATTACGACTGTTTTATAGAGTACCACCCGGGCAAGGCGAATATAGTCGCAGATGCCTTAAGTCGGAAAGTGGTGTCAGATCTGAGGGTGATGTTCGCACATCTGAGTTTGTATGATGACGGAAGTTTGTTGGCAGAGTTGCAAGTCAAACCGACATGGTTGAATGAAGTAAAGGAGGGCCAGTTGTTGGATGAGGATCTAAGTACTAAGTTGCAGCAAGTGCAAAGTGGGGAGTTAGCGGATTATGGTGTTAATGATGAAGGGGTATTGTGTTTCAAAGGTAAGCTCTGTATGCCGAAGAATGGGGAGTTAAGGCAGAAGATTCTTGGGAATCGCATAGTAGCCCTTATGCTATGCATCTTGGAGGTACTAAGTTGTAGAGAGACCTAAGGGAACAGTTTTGATGGCCTGGTCTTAAGAGGGAAGTTACAGAATTTGTTGGCAAGTGCTTAACATGTCAGCAAGTCAAGGCTGAACACCAAGTTCCGTCAGGATTGCTTCAGCCGATAATGATTCCGCAGTGGAAGTGGGAGAGAATTACCATGGACTTCGTTAGTGGGCTTCCCCTTACGCCTACTAAGAAGGACTCGGTATGGGTGA
Source organism: Gossypium bickii (assembly GCA_025503065.1). NCBI lineage: Eukaryota > Viridiplantae > Streptophyta > Magnoliopsida > Malvales > Malvaceae > Gossypium > Gossypium bickii. The sequence goes on along the minus strand of CP106713.1, from coordinate 81,359,268 downwards.
TAATGGACCGTTGACTAAGTCCAAACATTTCATTCCCGTGCAAGTTGATTATTCTTTGCAGAAGTTGGCAAAGTTATATGTGGCAGAAATTGTGAGGTTGCATGGAGTTCCGATATCGATTATCTCAGATAGGGATCCAAGGTTTACGTCTCGATTTTGGAAAGCACTACATCAGGCTTTAGGTACCAGATTGGATTTCACTACGGCTTTTCATCCACAGTCTGACGGGCAGTCTGAACGAGTAATCCAAGTGTTGGAGGATATGTTAAGGGGCTGTGTGATAGACGTCAGAGGAAGTTGGGAAGAATATTTGCCTTTAGCGAAATTTGCTTACAATAACAGCTATCAAGCTAGTATTCGGATGGCACCGTATGAAGCACTGTAACACCCCAAACCCGGCCCATTTAATCCGACCGAATTTGGAATGTTACTGCGGAACACTTTCGAAAGACATTTTACTTAAGTAAACCGTTTAAAATTTATTTCCTTTAATAAAACATTTTCGTGAATTATAAAATTCTAAGTAAAAATCGGAGTTTGTTATAAACATATCGGTTTCAAGCTTTATTGAGAAAATAAAACCACTTGAAATCAATCTTTAATTATCCTTCCATAATAGGGTATAATAGTAACAATACTTAACAAATGAATGGAAACACTTTAGTGGGCCTTATTACAATACACACTTAATCAAAATACGAAAAATATCATTATTTAATTAATCAAATAAACCGTCCCTTTTCATAAAAGTCCATTTCCTCATGGCCACCTTTGTATCCTCTCCGACCCGGTCCAAGCTTTACGCGCCACTTGAAAGGTTTAATAAAAATAGAGTGAGTCACCAAGACTCAGTGCATAGTTAATACGCAAGTCCTCACATATGGGCTTGGCCCATATCCACACAATCCATATATATAAACATACAATTATAAATATGCAATTATGAATACACAATTCCGAAGTCCAATCCACAAAGTGATCCACGTATCTTTCTTTTGCACATTATTTCTCAAGGTCGTGGCTAAGCCACCGATCCCATAGGGATCCCGCACATCAATCGGTTCACTGAACATCAATCGCGAATGTAGCACGAGGCTAGCGTTAGACCACTCACATAGTGTACATCACAATTCATATGCATATGTATATGTATCATGGCCACATATTACTCAAAACAATTATACATCACACGTCATCACATTTTTATGCATTCATCAATAATCAATTATTATCACAATCACTGAAAGGTTAATATCATAACCACTAACCTGATTATTCGATCACTTACCTTGGTATCCATACTCTTAGCCTTTATTTCAGCTAACTTGCACAACATATACATTTACATATAATAACACGCACACACATATAACAAATATAAGAAACGATCAGATAACTACGCTTCTGACTATAGCGAGATTCTGATTTATCGATTCTAATATCAACTAAAGCCTCGAAAGCTTCTGTTTCTTTTATTGATTAGCCCCTAGAACACACAACCAAAATCGGTCACACTTTGTACCAAAAACATGGCCTTAGGCTGAATACGATAAGTTATTTACCTAGCTTCTTTTCCATGGCCCAAAATATTTGCTTGCTCTTGTAGATACCAAATCCCTGTTTAACAACTTGTTAGAACGGCCAACACACAAAAATACCAAGATCATGGCCCTTGGCCGAATATGATGCTTACCATTTACATAGCTCGACAAAGTCTCGTGAGAAGTTCAACTCCCAAAATACTCCTTTAATGCTCCTCAACACTATCCACACACAAAAGGGTACATCAGTATGGCCTCATACATATTCGGCCATCCTTAAAGCCAAGCTCAAAATTCGGTTATCATATAGCCCAAATATAGCCTATAGCCGAAGGTCAACAACCACTTACCTTGCTAAAAGATCCAAAAATTATCATTTGTTTTTGGTGTTGACAAAAACCCTTGATGCTCATAGTCCCGAGAGTTTCCTTTATGCATCTTCACATTGGCACATGTAAAAGAACACTCCAACTCATGTCCCTATCATCTTTTTCTCTCGGTCAAGGATAATTTGGAAGGGAAAACAAAACAAACTAAAGGCTTTCGGCAATATAAGATGAAGAAGGAGATTTTCGAATAACATGGTGATAAATTTGGCCATGCACAATTGGAAAGGAACCAAAAACAATCTGAAGAGGTTTGGCCTTGCTTTCTCAAGCTAAAGCTAACCAAGAAGCCCCCAATTCCAAAGCTTCATCCGGCTATGCTTAGCTTAGGTAGGGAAGGAAACAATACCAAAAGCTTTAACACCTCTTTTTGCTATTAGAAAATCAATTAAGGTAACCCCTAGAGAGAGAGAGAGGAGCTTTCATCGGCCATAAACCAAGGAAAATGGGTGAAAAGGATAGTCAAAGTTTCAAGTAAATTTTTGGCCAAAACCAAAAAGACAAGGCCAGCCATTCCTTCCTATTTTCCAAGCCGCACATGCTCCCCCCTTTTTTTTTTTTTTTTTTTTTTTCCAAATTTCTATCATAAATTTCCATTGTTTATTCTATTTTCCATCACCCTTCTTAAACTAACAAAATATATTCCATGCCTCCCCATTCCTATACATTATAAATTAATAAACCATCATTTAATAAAATAATAAAACAATAAAATAGAACAACATAGGGCAGCACCCACAAGCATGCTTCACGATTATGCTCTCCCTTTCTCTTGCTAATTTCTAACCCCCAAAATAATAACAATAAAAATAAAAGAATAATGGTCCATGTTCTTCTCCCCAAAGCCATGCTTTATTCCCATTATCACAAAAACAAAGAAAATTCTTTGTTAAATAGCATGCCCAACACCATTTGCAAATTTAAATTCAACTTAACAAATTCCCATGCATAAAAATAAAAATAAAATCATAATGCTCTATGTTCCTTAAAATAAATTAAAACAACAAGCTGCCACCTTTAAGCCGCATGCTGCATGCATTTAATGCTCATGCAGCTCCTTCCCACGTCGGTGTGAAAAAAAAAGAAACCATATGCTGCTCCTGGGTTTCGAACCCTAGTCCTGAAATAGCCTTCTCCGCGCCTCAGCCACTCGGCCAAATTGTCTTTCATGACAATACTGTGGCACGCTTTCTTTTAAGTCTTACTTTCACTGGTTCCGAAAGCTCTAATGTTAAAAGCAAAATAAAGCGCCTTATGCGCGATACCCAGGACTCGAACACGAGTCCTTCTGGTGATGGTTCTCCAGCAAGGTCCTTGGCCACTCGGCCACTTAGAATTTCATGACAAATATCGCATCGTTTTTCCTTTTAAACATTGTTATTATGGGCCTACGAGGCCTTACACATGCAAACGGAGAGCCTCGAAATCAAACCGAGATCTTTTGTGAACTTAGGAAAATTTTACCATAATAGGGCCATACGCCCGTGTGATATTTGACACGCCCGTGTGGGTAGGCCATGTGGTCAAACACGCCAATGTCCCTAGCCCGTGTGGAATTTTTCCTTTCGAACCTACAGGGGTTTTCACATGCCCGTGTTCTTGGTCCGTGTCCTCCACACAGCCTAGACACGCCCGTGTGTGAAAACTTGGGTACTCTGGTTGTGACATCAGCAACCAAATAAGGGGCCCACGGCCTAGGCATACACATGTGTGCCTAGCCCGTGGTCGACACTGACTTGCAACACTAACATGCAGGGGACACACAGCCTAGTCACACACCCATGGGACTGATCGTGCGTCACACACGGCCTAGACACACGCCCGTGTGCCTACCCGTGTGGACAAGAACAAGGCTATTTGCCAAGCTCTTTTGATCACCCTAACTCATACAATATCAATCACATTCAACCATTTACCAATCAACTCAATCATGTAACATACACATTCATGAATAACCTCATCTTTTCATATATATAATGATAATGAGCCATTAAATATGGCCATTTACAAAAGTGTTCATCTGTAAAGGAGCCAACACACTTGGCCAAAACAACAAAACATTCACTAAGTCTAGACCCTATACATGCCATACTCAAAATGCTAAAACTAATATATCGAGACGAGCTAATAGTGTGGATGATCTTCAAATTATCTTCGTATCCGAAACTGGCTCTTTGACACTGTAAAACAAGGGAAAAGAAATAGAATAAGCTTTAAGCTTAGTAAGTTTACATGTAAACTACAAGCATTATAAGATATGCTAATCAATCTATAACATTTCATACTAAGCAAGAACAATTCACATTTCTATGATCATGCTTACTCATCTCATCTCTTACCAAATTCCAACCACATAACAATTATATTGCTCACAATTACTCTTACACATTCCCTACACTCATCAGCACAAAACAACATGAAATATTGACTTATACAATTTCTCGATGAACCCCTCAGAATAATACTAATTACCCGGTGGTTTCTCACAGAGCTCACCATTAATCAATAATAGGGTGGTATCGCACATAGCCCACCAGATGATAATATAAATGATGGCATCACACACAACCTATCGTGAATAAGTAATAAGGTGGTATCGCACTCAGCCCACCAATTAATCATTACGGATATTTTTCTGTACTTACGTATCTATTCCGAGGTTCATACAGGAATTACTCACTATCTATCAATATCAATCAGTCTCAACCATAATAGATCTCATGCATTGTGCTTTTCCTTGGTCAAGGTTATTTCCGCGCTCTTCTTGATCTATAATAATAAAATCCACTCATTTAACCACTTTATAATTCATGATATATCAAAATTTCTACTTAGGCAAAAATGACCATTTTGCCCTTCTATTTTGGCAAATTTATGATTCTGTCCCCAGGCTCGTAAATCGTTTTTCATCACATTTTCTCATAAACAAGCCTAGTTGAACATTTATTTATCTTACAACAACTCAAAAACCAATTATTTCATGCATTTATTACACAAATTCAACATTTACTAATAGGTCCCATTTAGGTGTTTTTATGGTAACACCTTTCACAAAAGTTGTTTCTTAACTCACTAACATTCATTTTCTTCCATAAAAACTTAGCAAACAACATGAAAACTCTCATGGAAAGTCCCTAAACTTTCAGCCATTTTTCAAAATAGTCCCCTCATTAGCTAGCTTAAACTTTGGGGGTTCCAAAAGTACAAAAATAATCAAGAAAGACCTCTAAAATCACTTACTTGCAAGAGATTTGTTTTGCTGAAAATTTGAACTCCAAGAACTCTAATTTCCCTTCAATTTTTTGTGGTAGAAGAAGCATGAATAATAAAAGATGATATCTTCTTTCTTTGCCTTATTTTATTCATTTTTTTATCACCTAATTCCACCAAATTTTGACCAAAATTTAATGCTTTGTCTCCCTTGTTAACTATGGCTGGCCAACACACCTTTATGGCCTAACTGCACTTTAAGGACCTCTAATTTCATCTTCTATGGCTATTACGCACCTCTACCTTGTATAATAGAACTTTCGCACTTTATGTGATTTAGTCTTTTTTCACAATTAAGCATACAATTGCTAAAATCAAAGCACCAAACTTTTTATGCATCCTTATAAACATGCTATAACATATAAAATGATATCAAAATAATTTTCTTCATCCTCGGGTTAGCGGTCCCAAAACCACTATTCTGACTAGCCCTAAAATCGGGCTGTTACACCATTGTCCCAGACAAGGTCTTACACGTAAGTCATAAGTCGATGCCAATGTCCCAGACGTGGTCTTACACGATAACACATAATGGAATCCTAGGTCAAGACATATGTATCCTAGCTATTCCTAAGGTTCGCATGGGACTTTCAAACATCGTAACTCTATCAAATCAAACTCGTAAACATAGCTCCCACGCTTATAAACATTTGGCCAACACATATACATATTCATAAAATTCAATTTGACATATAAGATTCACAAATATTCAAAATTAACAACATTTATATGCTAATAAACTTACCTCGAATATCGTCAGACGGAATAAAATAACTATTTAATTATTTTTGTTTTCCCCCGATCCAAGTCTGTTTTCTTTGGTTCTTGATCTAAACATATTCAAATTAAACTTATTTAAACACCATTTTATTCAATTTAGCCTAAAAACACATAAATGGGTAAATTACCATTTTGCCCCTGACATTTTACACATTCCACAATTAGTCCCTATTGCATAAAACACAAAATATGCAAAACTTCAATGTCCCATGCTTAGGCCAAATTTACCCCATGTTCATACAATTCCATACATTTTATTTATTTCACATTTTAGTCCCTCAATTTTTTTTTTATAATTTAGCCCTAATTACTCAAAATCATCAAAATTTCCAATACAAAGCATATCTTTCATAATCCATCATCTAACATCACAAAGCTCATAAATTCATCAATGGCTTAACTCAAAATATTCATCAAAATCAAAAATTAAAACATAGGCTTTGTAACGATCTCAAAAACATAAAAATTATAAAAAAACCGAGCTAGTTACATACCTCAATCAAGCTTAACCATGGCCAAATGTGGCTTTCTTTTTCTTTTTCTTTTCCTTAGCTAGTTTCGGCTATTCAAAGATGAACATACATGTGGTTTTTGTTTTATGTTTCATTATATTAACATAATTAATATATTTACTAAATTAACCTTATTAGTTTAATATAAATATATTATATATTATGTACATAACCGTCCATCATTATAATTCATGGTATAATTGCAACATAAACACCTCCCATTAAAAGAAGAAATCAATTTAGCACTTTAACAAATAGTTAGCAACTTTTACCATTTACGCGATTAAGTCCTTTTATTAAATTGGACACTCAAACGACAAAATTAAATCACAAAAATTTCACAAATATCAATTCACACAGTATAAACTCAGATAATAATATTTGATTTTTTTTTTACTCGGATTTGTGGTCCCAAAACCATTATTTCGATTAGGGTTGAAACCAGACTGTTACAAGGTTAAAGTTGAACATCAGGTACCTTCAGGATTATTACATTCAATGACGATACTAGAATGGAAATGGGAAAGAATTACCATGGACTTTGTATCGGCACAACCCTTATCTCTAAAATAGAAAGATGCCATTTGGGTAATCGTCGACCGATTAACAAAGTCCGTACACTTTATTCGGGTACGTATGTATTTCTCCCTAGATAGATTGGCTGAATTATATGTTTTTGAGATTGTCCGATTACATGAAATTCCATTCTCCATTATTTCAGACAGAGATCCTCGGCTTACATCCTGATTCTGGAATAATTGTAAGAAGCTCTGGGTACACAGTTACATTTTAGTACAGCATTTTATCCTTAGACTAATTGTCAATTCGAACGTGTGATACAGATTGTAGAAGATATGCTCCGGTGCTGTGTGCTAGAATTCAAAGGTAATTGGGAAAAAGATTTGCCTTTAGTTGAATTTGTATACAATAATAGCTATCAGCAAGTATTAATATGGCACCATACAAGGCTCTTTATGGTGGTAAATGTAGAACTCCATTGTACTAGACAAAACTCATTGAGAAAAATATACATGGAGCTGATTTAATCCGTGAGACTGAAGAAAAGGTGAAAGTGATTCGGGATAGTTTAAAAGTAGCCTCTGATCATCAAAAGTCTTATGCTGATCTTAAATTAAAGGAGATAGAATTTCAAGTTAGAGACAAGGTATTCTTAAAAATATCACCTTGGAAGAAAGTTCTTTGGTTTGGTCGTAAAGGAAAATTGATTCCACGGTTTATTAGACCGTATGAGATTATTGAAAGAATTGAACCTACTGCATTCGAATTGGCATTACTACCAAAGCTAGACAGAATTCATAATGTTTTCCAAGTGTATATGTTGTGACGATATCGGTCAGATCCTTTACATGTAATTTCTCCAACAGAAGTTTAGATTCAGCTTGATATGACTTACAATGAAGAACCGATTAAAATTTTGGCATGTGAAACGAAAGAGTTAAAAAATAAAAAGGTAGCTTTAGTAAAAGTTCTTTGGCAATGACATGGAATAGAAGAGGCTACTTGGGAACCAGAGGAAACAATGAGAAAGCAATACCCAAACCACTTTACGGTTAAGATTTTCGAGGATGAAAATTCTTTAAGGGGGAGAGTTGTAACGACCCATTTTTAGTGAAATCAAAATAGTGGTTTTGGGACTACAAATCCGAGTCAAAAATAAACTTTAATTTAATAATATTGCATCTTAAACAGAATATCATATGAATGCAGCAATTGTACATGTAACATCCATAAATCTTACATTCAACACATAGGGGCATTTTAGTCATTTCACAAATCAATGGTATTTTGGTAATTTTGCAATTCAGGTAGGATTCCAGAGAATAGGAGGTGGGTCACTAGGACCGGTTAACTACCAAGCTCTCCCTAGATCCAATCCTAGACATACATGTGTCCATTGCCACACTCTACCCTAGTGACTTGTCCATAGACATGTTTGATTATTAAATAAAGTTTTATGTTGTTTAAGAACTCGTTAGAACTAAGCGTAGAGTCTATCAAAACCCTAGCATGCATTTCTAAAATCCCATATGGCCCACTAAGCCCAATCATGTCCATATAGCCCATTAAGCCCAATCATCTGCATGTAGTCCATTAGGCCCGATCATAATCAAATCATACAACCGTCCATATCAATCTATCATTCAATTTCACATATCAACTCTTACCGATTTGGGCCCATGAGCTCGGCAGGCCCATTTAGCCCCTTCTGGCCCGGTTGGACAAACAGTGGCCCAAGACCATGAGATTTCTCTATTGGTCCTAGTAGTCGTATCGGTGTTCCCACATGAATGTTCACACGCTCATGCGGTTGGCGGTGCCAACCTTTTGGCTTTTTGGCTTTTCGGTATTCTAGTTTTTCGGTGTTTCGGCTTTTGCCGATTTGTCATGTGTGAAGTGTATGTACACACCTGGTAAATGAGACCTGTTACGCTATCCTCAGCCTTAAACCTACAGCCAATACCAACCTCCAATCAATCACACACTTAACCACAATATTTACCAAAAACTGAAGCCTTACCTTAACCTTACTGTGTGCCACCAGTCCTAATAGCCCTACCTTAGCTACTACTCACGAATATCCCCTAGATCTGCATCAATCTTAATCGTTAAAGACAAAATAATACACTTAAGTCACCCTTTTTCCTTACTATAGACTATTCGACCAACTTATCCCAAAATCAAGAACACTTACCCAAAAGCCAAAACGTATGGATAGCTTTTCGGTAGAGACTTATAGATCAAAGCTTGATTCCGATTTTTCCAGATTCTATCACCAAAAATCAAACGAATGATGGCAGCACGACAAAGATTTGGTCACTAGATTATTCGGCACAAGGTTTGGGGCGATGAAGAAATCGGTTCCAAGAGCAAAGGTTTTTGGCTTTTGATGACACGAATATTCGGTCCCCAACAATTGAGATGAAGGTGAGACGGCTCAAGCAATGGAGAAAGAAGAGAATGATATTAGATTTAAGGCTTTAGAAGAAAAGAAAACACATAAGGAAGGGGTGAGGTTTAGAACAGAAAAAGTGAATGAGAATTTGACAGAGCACTATAGTTGCCAAAATAGCACAAAGGGAATTCCAATTGCCGAAATAGCACAGAAGGAATTTGGCACCCCCTATTTATACACAAAACTGAAACTCTGCCTACCCCTCTAAAGTCCCAATCGGCTCCAAATCTTACTCATCTCATCTCCTCATTTTTCTCCCTGATAACTCCCCAATCCTTTTCCTAAATTTTCTCTTCTGATCACTCTCTTTAGAGTCCATCATCACACCACTTCCAACCTTCTAGAAGGCCAAAATTAAACTTCTAAAAATACTAAGCTAAGATTCGTACCTAGGATCTCCTTGCTAGCCCATAATGCCACCTTCCTATACCCTAAGTGGCGTCACTTAGCCTCGCCACCACAAGGCTCTTTGATGCCATTTTTCCCCATTTTTATTTAAAAACCCAACTACTCACCGCCCTCGTTCCTTTAATAATTAATTAAAAATTCCTTCTCCTCAAAGTTCAAACCGAGAACTTCTCCAACACCCTTAGACACTCCAAGTTTATTAAACCCTTAAAGCCAACATGTCATTTTTCATTTTCTTGCTTTAAAAAATATTTATGAGACCAAAAGCCCAAAGTCCAATTCATCTAGGCCCAAAATTCGGGGCATTACAATTCTACCCCCTTAAAGAAATTTCGTCCTCAAAATTTCAAACTAACTATTAATCGCACTGCTCAAGTCACACTACTATGCTTTCGCTGCACACTCTGATCCCAATAATTTTAGCATATACCCAAAACATCCACCTACTTTAAACATTTTCAACCACACGCAGAAGAAGTACCAAATTCAGATTCAAATGTTTACAAAGCCCTAACACTTCCATGGCTTCTTCCGCGGCCCCTTGCACCTCTTCTAGCGCTTATCGTCGATTCGCGTATTATCTGAATTAGAAATTTTATGAAGTTTTAATCAATTTCAGTAATTAAGCTGATGTTTTATGAAGTATTAAGTGGAGTATTGTTTTCACAGTCGTAAATCCTCTACAATCTCAGTTCTCTATGGGCTTTAGTTTTGCTCTAGGCATATTCTAAAAGTAGCGCAGTATCTACAATATAACAGTTCAAAATAACTAAGTATTAAGAGAACTTACTTGGTTCAACATCGGAGACTCGGTGTGCCACACAACAAGAATTTCTAAAATATTTTGACTCACTCGAAAATAATTTTTTAACCCAAATTCTAAGGCCCATTTCATAGCCCGAGCTTTGAAATCAGGCTCTGATACCACAAAATGTAACACCCCAAACCCGACATAAAGTTAGGCCCAAGTCCGGCATGTCACATTAAAGTGTTTTCGTGAAAACCTTATTTTCATTGAAAACCCTTCTAGAGAAAAATTAAGTAAAATCCAGATTGCTTTCAAAACGAGGTGTAGCCAAAAACCATTTCCTTGTTCTATGTAAAAATTTCCTTTGACAGTGGAAGCTCGTTCTTAAAACACAGTTATTTTCAAAAAACTTGAAATATGCTTAAAAGAAATAAATACAGATTTTGTTTCAAATTTACAATGCATAGTGGAAGTAATGGAATAATAACTAGAGGGAAACCTTATTACAATTCGAAATAAAATAACTTAAAGTAAATAATTTAGATATTAAGTGGAACGGTGGAAATGTGCAAGTGTACACAATCGTAATAAGTAATAAAGTGACAAGTAAATGTCGAGTTATCGTACCCACAGGGACTGTAAAAGAATTATTTATGAAAATGATTTCAAACACTTTGGTGATGGAAAAATATTTGATTTCTAAAAACTATTTGGAAACTAAAAGAAAAAAAAGTAAAAGAAAAACAAGTTCTAATGCACGATTTCAAAAACGGAGTTTAATCAAGATGACATAATTGTGTTGGATTAATAACATTTCTTACCTTAGAATTATTAAGCTCGTGTTTATACTTGTTAAAACATGGCAACTCGGTAATTTGCTAACTTATGAACATACTTACAAATAAAAATCCATTCATCTCTTGTACATATTTCTATGCAAATGCAAACGATTAATCAGACTTCTACTAATAAGCATGTTATTACACATACATACTTATTAAATTAAACAATCTCTCGCATATTCCTATGTCGATGCAAACGATTAATAACCTAACAAGCATATAAAAGATCATGTGAAGTAACAAAGTATTTTTACCTTGAAACAATTTAATCACAAAAATCCTGCAAGTTATGCAAGGCATATGTATCATCAAATACAATGCTAATTTAATCTTCAGCTACCTTAGAAGAATTAAACATGCACAGATTAAGTATTGTGTCCATTAATTACAATTCCAATGCGTTTAAATAATTAATTCATCAGCTATCTAAACAATTAAAATGCCAGATAACTTAACATGATTTTACTTAATCAAACATTTCACCAAGGCCTTTAACAGCATAAACACAATTTTAATAATCTAAGAGAGCGAAATGAAATCAAACCAACACGAATTAAATTCAAGCTAAATTGATTAAATTAAACATTTCAAAAGCATGAATATTCATAAGCATTTTGTCAAAACAACAACAAATAATTCAAAGAGATAGGAAACAAGAAACAAATCCGTTGGCTCTCCGTGGCTTGTTTGATTGATCCCTTCTTCGTTCTTCGTTGTCCTCGGCTATCAAAGGGGATTATGAACACTTCAATTGCTGCTTCAAATGTCTGGAAAAACACCTCTTTTCCAAGAGGAGAAATCGGGACAAGAACACCAAAAAGGGAAAATGGAAAATGGGGAATTGAGAGAAAATAAGAGAGGAGAATGTGAAGGCTTGGGGTGTGTTTTGAATGAGCAGCTAGGGGCTGTATTTATAGGTGTTTAAGGCTGCTAAAAATAGAAATTACCAGCAGCAAAAGAGGCTCTCTTGGCCGGCAATCCCATGTGGCAAAGTTGAATGTTTCAACTTTGCTAAATATAGCATGGGGCAATCTAAAAAGCCATGAATTTTGGAAGGGTTTGAATGAGATTTTGAAAGATCTTCAAGGACTCCTTTGCAAGCTGAATTAATCATCTAATAAGCTGATTTGGGCCTTCATTGTGGATGGTTTAGGCTGCCCAATTTATGGCTGGTTCGGTTCAATCATTTCGGTTCAATTGATGTGGTTCAACTGGGCCCCTTTTCCATAATTAATTAAAAATAATTTATTTAGCCGAAATTAAATTGGGAATAAATTAAAATTAATTAAATTATGATTAAATCTTCATAATTAGACCATCTTGGGCTGGAAATAAATTTTCCTTGAACTTCAAATTGCTTCTCGGTTTTGTTCTTCGAGCAGTGTCTGTCGAGCCTATTTTCGCCTTTTGTGCGAATCTGTCGAAAATAGTCAAAATTAAACAAAATTTAACTATAAAATTAATTAAAATTCATCATGTTCATATTTTTAGCACAATTTAATTATTTTATAATATTTAATTATTTTTCAACTAGAATTTACTCGAAACCACATGAATTTGGGTCAAAAAGGGCATGAAAAAGTATATAAATTTTCGTGTTTCCACACCCCCAAACTTAATTCATTGCTCGTCCCGAGTAATGCACAAATTTGAAAAGAATTTTCTCGAAAACACATTCGAAAAACTCCTATGGAACAACTTTCTTCTCAAAATTATGAATTGAATATACTTAGGCTCAAAGATAAGAAATTTGATAGTTATGCTACTTAAGCATTCATATTGTTCAAATTACCTCCAACAATTATTATACTAGCAAAATTAGACTAAATGCTCTTTAATAAAGACATGTTACTGGCTACCAATTTGATTTTAATTCCTTATTCAAAAAGTGATCTGCAATCATTAGGGTTAACTAATGCCTTCATATGTTGAACATAGCAATTTCTCTCCACTAACGTAGGTAACATTGGAATTTTGAATCAATATGTCTTTAATCAGGTTGTAACGCGGCTGGGATTAGGGGTAGGTAAAAGATAGACAAATTTTTGGCTTTAAAACCCTAGACTCAGCTTAACTTCGAACCTTTAGAACTTCCATCCTTGATACCCAACTTATGCTCTTTCGATCACTTATTTCATTTTGAGTACATGCTTCTTCTTTTTTCTTTTTCTTTTCAAGCTCAAACTCGAGCACTTGTTTCATGTACTACAATTTTTCGAGCCATTGATACTTCTTTTCAACTCCCCCAAACTTATTTTCAAGCGATCTTCTGAATAGTACTGAGTCTAGTGTTTGGGACAATTTTAGAAGTAATGAAGAGAACATTGATAGCTAAATATTGCATAGGTCCGAATAAAATTAGGCCATATAGTCTCAAAATTTGGTTTCAAAGGATAATTTTATTAGGGTTGGCTTGAAAGGCTCAAACGGTCCAAACAAAAGTTTGCCTAAATCATTTTCAATATTCCATGCTTCCTATGATTTCGCCTCAAATTACTAAGTCAATTCTAAAGACTTAAGCTTTCATGCATGCCTAATTTTTTCGTAAGGAACTAAAAATTTTATGGTACGAACTTACATGCTTTACTAAAAATACAATCACATCTTTATTAAGCTAACATAATAAATTATTGAAATAATAGAACTTTATTAATACTGAAGTTTAGCATAATTAGAAAAATCTCAAATTATTGAACAAAAATATGTCCTAAATCATAACTAAAAGAAAATTTTATTCTGAATTCAAATTTTCAGTCCCCCCTACTTAAAGTGAACAATGTCCTCATTGTTTAAAGTGAATAGATACTATACACCAGGTAGGATAATTAGAAAAGAGGAGGTGAGTCAAATTGACTGCTTATGTACCAAGCTCATTCTAAAATCCAATCCTAGACATGTATATATCTATTGCCACACTTTAGCCTTTGAGACTTGTTCCGATTTTATTCATGCTTCCTATCTCTTGTTTTATTGTGCAAAAAAAATAAAAATAAAAATTCCTAATTGACCTAATCCTAGAATACTTAAGAAAGAAATAAATGAAAGTTGAAGTCCTCCCCTTTTTTATTTATTGGTGGATCCTTCCAAATTTGACTCATCTTTTGCTCCATTAGTATTATCTTTACATGAATCACCTTGCTCCTTCTTCAATGATGACACCCATGGTTCAAATATAAAATCTGGAAACTCAGGCACAAAAATAAATGGGTCATTATAAATTTTCTTGAGGGCACTCCTCATTGAGTCATCTCTTATTTTTGCATATCGCTAGTAGGCTTGTTGCTGCCATTGCATGTGTTGCATTAAGTCCATTAGCTTCAACAGCTCATCACGATGATCTGGGCTAGGCGGTGGAGCTCTAAACATTTAGGGCTCGATATCAGGTTCAGCTTCTAGTTCCATTGATTCTGCCTCATTAGGGACTTCAGTTGAGTGCTCTAGTGGGATTTCTGTGGGTTCATCTTCTGCTTCTTCGGGCTCCTTACTTTCTTCAATTCGTTGCTGAAGAACATAATCTCTGGCCACTCGGTAGATGTCCCAATCGGTGATTGTGCCTTGACTATACTCTGTCTGCTTTACGTTCACAAGGAGTTTTGCTTTTAAGCACAGAATTGTGATCGTAAAGGGGAAATAGGCAGGGCCAGACCGTCTAACGGCACAATTTCCCATTTCTCTCAGGATGATTTTGCCCACATAAATGGCCTTTCCGGTAAGAATCGAGTATAATAGGACCATTCGCTCTAATGAAATTGTAGTCCCATGCGAACTAGGCATGAGGCTGAAACGGATGAAATAGAACCACACCTTCGCAAGAGGTGTCAAATACTCTCTTCGACACGTGTGGATTCCTTGCTTTGACACAGTCCACTTGGAACCTGGAACTGTGAGTTCTTTGAGGATTTCTTGCAGATTTTCAGGCTTGATTCCTCGGACTGAAAGTTCAGTTAATTCATTGGAAGTTAAGTTCGCGTAGAATTCACGAACCAGTTCTTCATCCACATTTGGTCTCTTTTCATAAAACAATTCCCAATTGAGGGCTTCAGCAACTTGACGAATACGTGCCATAAAGTCTCTGTAGTTGCTTTCCTTTAATGTGAAGCCTTTCTCTAGATGCATCTGTTGATTTTTGAAGATATTTTCGTATCTTACTTTGGCTTCTTTACAGTGAAATTTGCTTTGTGTTTTGTCAATTTGAGCGGAGGCACGAGTTCTTTTGCGAGTCATGATTAACCACCTTCCTTGTAGATTCTAAGAGCTCTAAAATATATATATATACTATTGAATCAAAATAGGGAAATTTAAAGGACTTTTGGCTTAGGTTGGGTGAAGGTGGAGGGTGCGCCTATGCGCACAAAGCAGCAAGGTGCAGCACAAGGCAGGCCACGGCTGGTTGGCGTGGGGAGATGGTGTCCAGCAGGCACACAAGCAGAGGTAGCAGCGTGAGGCCCCGACCTAGGTAGGAGCTGGTGGTGCGCAGGTGTACTGGAGTAGCCTCACGTGTGCAGCGTGTGCTGGAGCAGCTGCTAGCCGAATGGAGCTATGGCTAGGGGCTTTGCGGCACTTGGTGTTTTGGTGGATGGGAGTTTGAGTGATGAGTGAATGGTGAGAACAAGGGTGTAATTTATAGATGGAGGAGTATAAATTGGAATAGAACTCTTAGAACAATTAAAGCATTAAAAATAAGAGTCCCCTTCTAATTTTACTCAGATAAACAATTGATAATTAAATAAACACATATAAATTATCAATTGCTATTTATTTTGCCAAGATAAATATAAAATAAAATTAACTCTAATCCTAAGCTAAATTGATAAAAGTTAATATATAATTTATAATATATATAATTATATATTAAAGTTTATCAATAATTTATAAGTATGAAATTAAATAAAAAAATTTTATTTTAGATGCCTTTTAAAAATATTTACAAAAAGAGGCACCTAGTTTTTATTATTTACGAAAATAGCAACCAAATTTTGAAGATAATTCAATTAAGTCATTGGACTTAATGAAAATTTGGAATTGAGTTGCACTTTAGGACTTGGGTCAAAGTTGACCTTTTTATTTGAAAAACTCAAAAGTTATTTTGCTATTTAGGGGCTAATTTCTTGGAAAATTATGTAAAAATCAATTCCCAGGAAAGATTGGAGGGGTCACAAGCGGTCCCGCTTAAGTTCCAATCTCCTAGACAGAATTTATTTGAACATAATAAAACCAAAAATATACCTTAAATAATTTATTGAAGAAAATTAAAAATTAGCTAAACTGAACACGATTTTATCTCGTTCATGTTTTTCTCCGTAATAATGTTTCAAACGCTGAGCATTGACTTGAAAATTACCTCTCTTACCTTGGAGTTCAATAACTCCGTATGGATAGACGCGATGAATTGTAAATGGACCGGACCAACGTGACTTCAACTTACCAGGAAAGAACTTTAATCTGGAATTAAATAACAAGACTTGCTGACCTGCTTCAAATTCTCGAACTCGGATATGCTTGTCATGCCATTTCTTGAGTCTTTCTTTGAGTAATTTGGCATTTTCATATGAGAACATTCGAAATTCCTCCAGCTCGTTGAGCTGGAGCATTCGTTTCTTTTTAACGAGCTTGAGATCCAAATTGAGTTGTCGAAGAGCCCAGTAAGCTTTGTGCTCTAACTCCAGAGGTAGATGACATGCTTTCCCAAAGACCAACCGGTAGGGTGACATTCCCAAGGGTGTCATGTATGCTGTTCTGTAAGCCCATAAAGTATCATCTAGTCTCTTGGACCAATCTCGTCGGTTCGGGCAAACTACCTTCTCAAGTATGCCTTTGATCTCCTTATTTGCTAGCTCAGCTTGTCCATTTGTCTGTGGATGGTAAGTTGTAGCAACCTTGTGTTTCACTCCATGTTTATCTATCAACCATTTTAACCACTTCTTCACAAAGTGGGTCCTTTCATCGCTGATAATAGCTCTTGGGGTTCCGAATCTTGTGAACACATGTTTCTGCAAGAATTTCATCACAACCTTGGCATCATTCGTCAGATAAGCTTCAGCCTCGACCCATTACACATAGTCTATTGCTACGAATATGTACTTGTGACCAAAAGACGGAGGAAAAGGACCAAGAAAATCAATACCCCAAACATCGAACAATTCTACCTCAATGATATTTGTTCGAGGCATCTCATTTCTATTGGTTACGTTTCCAACCCTCTAACATTGATCACAATTCTTTACGTAAACGTATGCATCCTTGAATAGTGTTGGCCAAAAGAATCCGGCTTGCAATACTTTGGCCGCTGTACGAGTACCTCCAAAGTGTCCCCCACTCGGAGCTGAATAACAGTGGTATAAAATCTTCAGTATTTCGTCTTCTATCACACATCTTCTAATCATCTGATCTGTACACTTTTTGAACAAATATGGCTCTTCCCAAAAATAGTACTTTAAATCGTGAAGAAACTTTTTTCTTTGCTGATATGTTTTATCAATCGGCATCATACCACAAGCTAAATAGTTAGCAAAATCAGCAAACCAAGGAGTATTATAGGCATGAGTTACCTTCAGTATGTGTTCATCTGGAAATGTCTCTTGGATCGGTAAAAGTGGAGAAATTTCCTCTTACGGCTCCAATCTGGATAAGTGATCAGCTACTTGGTTTTCTACTCCCCTTCAATCTTGAATTTCTAGATCGAACTCTTGAAGTAGAAGCACCCACCGGATCAATCTCGGCTTAGCATCTTTCTTGGCCAATAAATACTTAATCGCGAAGTGGTCCGTATAGACAATCACTTTGGTACCTACAAGATAAGATCGAAACTTGTCGAAAGTAAACAAAATAGCAAGCAACTCTTTTTCTGTTACCGTATAGTTTAGTTGAGCTCCGGTTAGAGTTCTACTTGCGTAGTAGATGGGATGAAAAACTTTGTTCCTTCACTGGCCCATGACAGCTCCAATGGCGAAGTCACTTGCGTCACACATCAATATGAATGGCGAATCCCAGTCTGGCATGACGATTATAAGTGCCGTGACTAATCAACTCTTCAGATCGTTGAAGGCTTTTAAGCATTCCTCATCAAACTTGAATACTGAGTCCTTCTCCAATAGCTTGCATAGGGGTTTAGCCACTTTGGAGAAATCCTTGATAAATCTTTGATAGAAACCGGCGTATCCCAAAAAGCTCCTAACACCTTTTACAGATGTTGGAGGTGGGAGCTTCTTAATAACATCCACTTTTGCTTTGTCCACCTCGATCCCATGTCTCGTTATTCGATGGCCTAGAACAATTCCTTCTCGTACCATAAAATGGCACCTTTCCCAATTGAGTACGAGATTCGTCTCTTCGCATCGCCTCAGTACCTTAGCTAGATTGGCTAAGCAATCATCATAAGTATCTTCAAATACTGAGAAATCGTCCATGAAAACTTCCAAGTACTTCTCAACCATGTCAGTAAAAATAGACATCATACATTTTTGAAATGTAGCTGGTGCATTACATAAACCAAATGGCATGCGTCTGAATGCAAATGTACCGTACGGACAGGTGAATGTCGTTTTGTGTTGATCTTCTGGTGCTACCGTAATATGATTATACCCTGAGTATCCATCGAGAAAATAGTAGTAGTCTCGACCTACGAGTTTATCCAGCATATGGTCCAAAAACGGCAGAGGAAAGTGATCTTTCCTAGTCACCTTGTTGCTCTTCCGGTAATCGATGCAGATTCTCCATCCCGTAACTGTCCTAGTTGGTATCAACTCGTTATTCTCGTTCTCCACGACCGTGATACCTCCTTTCTTCCGCACGTACTGGACTGGACCCACCCATGAACTGTCTAAGATGGGGTAAATTATACCCGCATCCAACCACTTGATAATTTCCTTTTCCACAACAACTTTTATGATGGGGTTCAGTCTCCGTTGTCCATCAATCGTTCCTCTCTCGCCATCTTCTAATATGATCTTATGCATGCATACGGATGGGCTAATACTGCGAATATCGGCTATGGTCCATCTAATAGCCCTCTTGAATTGTTTCAAAACTATGATAAGTTTCTCTTCTTGTTCGAAGAGTTAATTAAATTTGAAACAATCACTTTGCGAGTAGAGGCGTTACCTAAATAAACATATTTTAAGTGTGACGGTAATACCTTGAGTTCTAGCTTAGGTGGCTCCTCGATTGATGCTCTCGGCTGCATGTAATCTCTTTTGTCTAATTCCAAAGATTCAAAATGGGATTACAGATTAAATCCCTTTTGATTAGCTTCTAGCAAAGTTAAGTATTGGTCCTCCTCTTCCTCATTTGGGGGATCCGATGTCAAAATTCTTTCCAATGGGTCATCAACACTATTAAGTTCCTTCTCTACTATTAATACCTCTAAATCGGCTACTGTAGAATAATCATCCATATTGTCAGGAAATCGCATTGACTTAAAAGCATTAAATGTTACATGATCATCCTAAACACGTATAGTCAGCTCGCCCTTTTGCACATCAATAAGAGTCCTTTCAGTTGCTAGGAATGGTCTTCCTAGGATACTTGGCACTTCTTTGTCTGCTTCAAAGTCTAGAAGTACAAAGTCAGCAGGAAAGATAAACTTATCTACATGTATCAATACGTTCTCAATTTTTCCTTCTAGATGCGCTAAGGATCGATCTGCTAGTTGAAGTGTAACCGTAGTTGGTCTAACTTCTCCTATCCCTAACTTCTTAAATATTGACATATGCATCAAGTTGATACTTGCACCTAAGTCACATAATGCTTTACCATAATAAGTTGATCCAATATTGTATGGTATGGTGAAACATCCAGGATCCTTCAATTTTGGGGGTAGTTTGTTCTGAAGATATGCACTGCATTCCTTTGTCAGAGCTACCATATCAAATTCTCCAAGTCTTCATTTCTTTGACAAGATATCCTTCATGAACTTGACGTAGTTCGGTATTTGCTCAAGTGCTTCGACCAACAGGGTGTTGATGTAAAGTTGCTTGAGTACATTAAGGAACTTCTTAAATTGAATCTCCTGCTTTGGCTTCTAAAGTCTTTGAGGGTAGGGTGGCGGTGGTTTCATTACTGGAACTGGTTCTGGTTGATTCGCCTTTGGCGGTAATTTTGCATCCAACGATGTTGTTGGGAGATCAGAATTAACTGGTCCTGAAGTTACTTTGCTTGGTTTTGCAGATATAGGTTCTGGTGAAACTGAGGTTTCAACACTTGGTTGAACTTCTGAGTCTTGAACATCAGCTTGTTCCTTTTCAACTTCGAGAGTGTTAGGTTCTACTATCTTTTCACTCCTCAATTGCAACGCTTTGCAATGCTCCTTCCCCGAATTTCCTAGATTTTCCGTGTCACTAGGTAAAGCACCTTGTGGTTGGTTCCTAAGTTCAGTTGCAAACTAGCCCACTTGGTTCTCCAAATTCTTCAATCTAGCTGCTTGGCTCTGGATTAAAGCATCATTCTTTGCTAGATATGTCTTTAAGAAACTTTCTAGGCTGTTGGATGCTTCAGCTTGAACTGGTTTCTGAACTTGTTGTGGAAAATTAGGCGGCTGGGTCGGTCTGGGTTGGGTGTAAGTGGTCCTGGTTCCAGCCCCTTGGTTACGCCAGGAAAAATTTGGGTGGTTCCTCCAAGATGGGTTATAAAAGTTGGATTACAGCCCTTGCCTTCCTCGGTTTTGGTTCTGATTACCCATGTAGTACACAGATTCCGGGTTCGACGGACATTCCTCAAACAAATGTCCCTCCTCACAATAGACACAGGCTATATTCTCAAATTGATTAGGCGGCTGTGCTGCAAAACTGTTAGACCCATTAGTAGTAAGGTTTTTAAGCATTGAGGATATTGATGATACCTGAGATGCGAGTAAAGTAAGAGTGTCTACTTCATGAATTCCAGCAACTCGTCTTCCTGAGGCTGCTCGACTGGTTGGCCATTGACAGTTGTTGCTGGCAATCCTCTCAATAATTTTATAAGCCTCGTTATAAGACTTAGAAAGGAGAGCACCATTAGTAGAGGCGTCCACTACCATCCTTGTGTGAGCGTTGAGACCATTATAGAATGTCTTAAGTTGAATGCAATGAGGAATTCCATGATGAGGGCATTTTTGTAATAAATCTTTAAATCTTTCCTATGCCTCATACAAGGACTCGTCATCCATTTGGTGGAAAGCAGTGATCTCGTTCCTCAGTTTAGCATTTTTACTAGGCGAAAAATACTTCATGAGGAATCTCTCGGCTAACTCTTGCCATGTAGAAATCGACTTTGGTGGCAATGAATTCAGCCAGGCACGAGCTCTGTCCCTTAATGAATATGGGAACAACTTCAATCGTAAGGCATCTTCGGTAACTTCGGCTAATTTGAAAGAATCGCTCACTTCCATAAATAGTCTTAAATGAAGATGAGGATCTTCAGTAAGCATTCCGCTGAATTGGCCCACCCTCTAAAGCATCTGGAACATGACTGGCTTCAGCTCGAATTGTTGTGCCTCGATTTTGGGTCTCCTAATACCCAGAATAAGATCGTTAAACACTAGCACGACATATTGTCTGAAGGCTCTATCCCTATCATCAGCAATAAGGATAGGATTCTGAGCAGGGTTTGCTCTATTTCCTTGGTTCATATTCTCGAAGTTCATTTCTTCGGTCCTTCTCTGATTCGCTTGTCTCCTTTGTTGTCAAAATGTTCGTTCTATTTTAGGGTCCACAGGGAGTAAATCAATCATCTGGTCAATACTCATAAACACCTAAAATATTCACAGAAAAATTAATTAAGTTAAAATTTAAACAAGAAAATAAATAAACCAAAATGTAAAATAGATTCACAAATAATGACTTCGAAAAATAGTCCCCGGCAACGGCGCCAAAAACTTAGAACGGTGGAAATATGGAAGTGTACACAATCGTAACAAGTAACAAAGTGACAAGTAAATGTTGAGTTATCGTACCCACAGGGACTGTAAAAGAATTATTTATGAAAATGATTTCAAACACTTTGGTGATGGAAAACATTTGATTTTTGAAAACTATTTGGAAACTAAAAGAAAAACAAAGTCAAATAAAATAAAACAAGTTCTAATGCACGATTTCAAAAACTGGGTTTAATCAAGATGACATATTTGTGTTGGATTAATAACATTTCTTACCTTAGAATTATTAAGCTCGTGTTTATACTTGTTAAAACATGGCAACTCGGTAATTTGCTAACTTATGAACATACTTACAAATAAAAATCCATTCATCTCTTGTACATATTTCTATGCAAATGCAAACGATTAATCAGACTTCTACTAATAAGCAAGTTACTGCACATACATACTTATTAAATTAAACAATCTCTCGCATATTCCTATGTCGATGCAAACAATTAATTCAACCTAACAAGCATATAAAAGATCATGTGAAGTAACAAAGTATTTTTACCTTGAAACAATTTAATCACAAAAATCCTGCAAGTTATGCAAGGCATATGTATCGTCAAATACAATGCTAATTTAATCTTCAGCTACCTTAGAAGAATTAAACATGCACAGATTAAGTATTGTGTCCATTAATTACAATTCCAATGCGTTTAAATAATTAATTCATCAGCTATCTAAACAATTAAAATGCCAGATAACTTAACATGATTTTACTTAATCAAACATTTCACCAAGGCCTTTAACAGCGTAAACACAATTTTAATAATCTAAGAGAGCGAAATGAAATGAAACCAACACGAATTAAATTCAAGCTAAATTTATTAAATTAAACATTTCAAAAGCATGAATATTCATAAGCATTTTTTCAAAACAAAAACAAATAATTCAAAGAGATAGGAAACAAGAAACAAATCCGGTGGCTCTCCGTGGCTTGTTTGATTGATCCCTTCTTTGTTCTTCGTTGTCCTCGGCTATCAAAGGGGACTATGAACACTTCAATTGCTGCTTCAAATGGCTGGAAAAACACCTCTTTTCCAAGAGGAGAAATCGGCACAAGAACACCAAAAAGGGAAAAGGGAAAATGGGGAATTGAGAGAAAATGAGAGAGGAGAATGTGAAGGCTTGAGGTGTGTTTTGAATGAGCAGCTAGGGGCTGTATTTATAGGTGTTTAAGGCTGCTAAAAATAGCAATTACCAGCAGCAAAAGAGGCTCCCTTGGCCGGCCATCCCATGTGGAAAAGTTGAATGTTTCAACATTGCTAAATATAGCATGGGGCAATCTAAAAAGCCATGAATTTTGGAGGGGTTTGAATGAGATTTTGAAAGATCTTCAAGGACTCCTTTACAAGCTAAATTAATCAGCTGATAAGCTGATTTGGGCCTTCATTGTGGATGGTTTAGGCTGCCCAATTTATGGCTGGTTCGATTCAATCGTTTCGATTCAACTGATGCGGTTCAACTGGGCCCCTTTTCCATAATTAATTAAAAATAATTTATTTAGCCCAAATTAAATTGGGAATAAATTAAAATTGAATAAATTATGATTAAATCTTCATAATTGGACTGTCTTGGGCTGGAAATAAATTTGCCTTGAACTTCAAATTGCTTCTCGATTTTGTTCTTAGAGCAGTGTTTGCTGAGCCGATTTTCGCACTTTGTGCGAATCTGTCGAAAATGGTCAAAATTAGACAAAATTTAACTATAAAATTAATTAAAATTCATCATGTTCATATTTTTAGAACAATTTAATTATTTTATAATATTTAATTATTTTTCGACTAGAATTTACTTGAAACCACATGAATTTGGGTCAAAAAGGGCATGAAAGTATATAAATTTTCATGTTTCCATTAAGAAAAACAAGTCTAACCGTCTTGCCAGTTGGCCACCTCTGAGTCCCTCCATCCATCGAACCGCCTACTGAGGATCACCTGAGAAAAACAAAAGAGGGAGCGAGTTTTCGAAAACTCAGTGTGTACGACCTCATCAAACAAATAGCATGCATATCATATTATTAACATAATAACATCATGCATGCAATGCAATGCAAACCCTCCCCAAATAATCCATACGGTAGACTTCATCTCTATCCAACCAAAACACTTCTGTGGGGATTTCTAAATCAACCCACCAATCTGATACACTTCAAGGGTAGCCCGATTGCGGTACTACCAAACATTGCAGCAAAGCTGTTTATCATATATTAGGCCTAGAAAGCCATCGGTGGATCCACAGTTGTCAAGCAACCATGCGATCCTCATATACTTCCACCATTCCACAATTCCCACCCATATGCATCCTAAATAGAATATCATATGAATGCAGTAAATTTACATTTAACATCCATAAATCTTAAATTCAACTCATAGGGGCATTTTAATCATTTCACAAATTAAGGGTATTTTGGTAATTTTGTAATTTAGGGGTATTTCAGTAATTCTTAACAGTATGGGTTTTAAATTACGAACTTTTGGCCTGTCAACATGTCCTCGTTGGCTAAAGTGAACAGACACTATGCACCAGGTAGGATTCTAGAGAAGAGGAGGTGGGTTACTAGGACCGCTTAAGTACCAAGCTCTCCCTAGATCCAGCCCTAGACATGCATATGTCCATTGCCACACTCTAGCCTAGCGACTTGACCAAAGTCAAGTTTGATTACTAAATTAAGTTTTATGCTGTTTAAGAACTCATCAGAACTAAGCCTAGAGTCCATCAAAACCCTAGCATGCATTTCTAAAATCCCATAAGGCCCACTAAGCCCAATCATGTCTATATAGCCCATTAAGCCCAATCATATACATGTAGCCCATTAGGCCCAATCATAATCAAATCATACAACCATCCATATCAATCAATCATTCAATTTCACATATCGATTTGGGCCCACGAGCTCGGTAGGCCCATTTAACCCCTTCTGGCCCAGTTGGCCAAACAGTGGCTCGAGACCATGAGATCGCTCTCTTAGTCCTGATAGTCGTATCGGTGTTCCCACACAAATGTTCGTACGCTTGTACGGTTTTCGAAGCCAACCTTTTGGCTTTTCGACTTTTCGGCATTCTACTTTTTCGATGTTTTGACTTTTGTCGGTTTGTCATGTGTGAAGTGTATGTACACACCTGGTAAATGAGATGTGTTACACTATCCTCAGCCTTGAACCTACAGCCAATACCAACATCCAATCAATCACACACTTAACCACAATATTTACCAAAAACCGAAGCCTTACCTTAACCTTACCATGTGCCTCCAGTCCTAATAACCCTTCCTTAGCTACTACTCACGAATATCCCCTAGATCTACATCAATCTTAATCGTTAAAGACAAATAATAGGTGACTTGTATCCACTTAAGTCACCCTTTTCCATTACTATAGACTATTCGGCCAACTTATCCCAAAATCAAGAACACTTACCCAAAGCCGAAATGTATGGATAACTTTTCGACAGAGACTTGTAGATCCAAGCTTGATTCCAATTTTTCCAAGATCCAATCCACCAAAAATCAAAGGAATGATGACAGCACGACAGAGATTTGGTCACTAGAGTATTTAGCGCAAGGTTTGGGGCGATAAAGAAATCGACTCCAAGAGCAAAGGTTTTCGACTTTTGAAGTAACGAATATTCAGTCCCCAACAATTGAGATGAAGGTGGGATGGCACAAGCAATGGAGAACGAAGAGAATGATATTCGATTTAAGGCTTTAGAAGAAAAGAAAACACATAAGAAAGAGGCGAGGTTTAGAAAAGAAAAAGTGAATGAGATTTCGGCATAGCACTGTAGTTGCCGAAATAGCACAAATGGAATTCCAATTGCCGAAATGGCACAGAGGGAATTCGGCACCCCCTATTTATACACAAAACCAAAACTCTGCCTACCCCTCCCCCAAAGTCCCAATCGGCTCCAACTCTTCCCCATCACATCTCGTTTTTCTCCCTAATAACTCCCCAATCATTTTCCTAAATTTTCTCTTCTGATCACTCTCCTTATAGTCCATCATCACACCACTTCCAACCTTCTAGAAGGCCAAAATTAAAGTCCTAAAAATACTAACCTAGGATTCAAACCTAGGATCTCCTTGCTAGCCCATACGCCACCTTCCTATACCCTAAGTGGCGTCACATAGCCACTCCACCATAAGGCTCTTTGATGCCATTTTTCCCCATTTTTATTTAAAAGCCCAACTACTCACTGCCCTGGTTCCTTTAATAATTAATTAACAATTCCTTCTCCTCAAAGTTCGAACCCAGAACTTCTCCAACACCCCTAGACACTCCAAGTTTATTAAACCCTTAAAGCCAACATGTCATTTGTCATTTTCTTGATTAAAAAAAATTTATGAGACCCAAAGCCTAAATCCCAATTCATTTAGGCCTAAAATTCAGGGCGTTACACCTTAGCTCTTATGAGCATCCCGATTATAGCTCTTTGTGAGCTTCCTGTTAAATTGGCTCTTTGTGAGCTTCCCGTTAGTGCTCGTTTGAACTTTCCGACATATGGCTGTCCGGAGCTCTCGTTATATGGCTCTTTGTGAGCTTCCCGATATGGTTCTTTGTGAACTTCCCGATTATGGCTCTTATGAGCTTCACGATATACAGCCCAGATAAGCTTCATGTTACATGGCTCACACGAGCTTCCTGTTATATGGCTCAAGAGAAGGCTTCCCGATTATGTGCTCTAATGAACACCATATATATGAATTGACAGATCATTGATTTGTGCACCTTGTACGTACTACCCGGGTATCCATCAATATTTCAATGATTCAACGGACAAACTCCTAATATGAGAAAATATGAGAATTAAATAAATTATATCTTAAATATCCCTGAAATACCTGGAAATGGTTGTATGATGAGCTCATCTCTTATTTCTTAACATTCATGTAAATTTCATGACTAACTAGTTTGAGGAGAACATGTGTCTAGGCAATTGACCAAAATGTTTTGGATGCATGTTTGTATACTTACTTTAAACGAATATGATTGGTAAGTTAAATTCTTGTTATATGAACTTACTAAGCATTAAATGTTTACACTTTCATTTTCTCTGTTTTATAGTACTCAGAAGCTCGTAAAAGTTGGAGCGGGTCAGAGCAAGATCACACTATCCTTCAGCTCACTTTGGTATAATTAGCAAAACTACTTTTGGTAAAATGGCATGTATAGGCTAAGCTAGGTTAAATGATGAAATGTTTTGGTTGTAATTAGCCATTGGAATGGCTAGAAATGATATGTTTGATATATATGCATGAGGTGGTATTATGTTTAGTATGTGAATATGCTTGGATTGGTATTTTAGGTATAAACATGTTTAAATATGTGTATGATCAAAAAGGTAAGATGTTTACTTGAACATGTGTGATAACATGACATGTATGAATCTTGATTATTAGTCTGTTTTACATGCCTTGAATTGGTTGGTGCATATGTTGAAATATTCATGTAGGTAGAAGACAAGTTTGGTCAGAAATAAGGCTTAGGAATAGTCTTATATTGCCTACACGAGCAGACACACAGGCATGACTCTCAGTCGTGTGTGACACACGGCCATGCGTAAGAGCATGTAGTTTGGCCATGTGTCCCCTGCATCTTAAAAATTGAAACACAGAATGCTTAGAATTGGTCACACAGGCAGAGAAATGGGCATTTGTCTTGGCTGTGTAAAACCTGTACTTAATTTTTGAAAATTAAATTGTCCACACGACCAAGTACACGGGTGTGTGGCTGACCGTGTGACTCAAGTCAGAGAGTTACACGGGCATGGACATTGGTTGGGTAACGGCCGTGTGCCTCACATCGAATGCCCACACGATCTGAGACACGGCCGTGTGGGGCGTGTCACCCCTGTACCTTGGATAAATTTTGAAATTTTGCAAAAAAAATTTTGAGTTTCCGATTTAGTCCTAACTTGTTTCTAGTGCTTAAATAGGGCCCCGAGGGTCTATTTAAAGGACAAAATAATTTAATAATGATTTATTTTGGATATGAATAGTAAATAACATGAATTAACTGTATTTGTTCTGCAAACTCTAGTAATACTCTATAACCCTGTTTCAGCGACAAAAATGGGTTAGGGGTGTTACATGTCGAGCATCTAAGAATTGTTTTGCAAACTTTACATGATAAGCAATTATTCTCTAAGTTTAGCAAATGTGAATTCTGGCTCTGAGAAGTTAGTTTCTTTTGACGTGTTGTGTCGGCAGATGGCATTAGAGTAGATATGAGTAAAATTTCAGCTATTGTTGATTAGAAGCCTCCAAGGAATGTATCTGAGATTAGAAGTTTTTTGGGACTAGCTAGATATTACAAAAGGTTCATCAAGGGATTTTCGATGATTGCTACCCCGATGACAAGATTATTGCAAAAGGATGTGATGTTCGTGTGGTCAGAGAAATGTCAACAAAGTTTTAATCAGTTGAAAGAGTTGTTTACCGAGGCTCCAGTATTAATTCAACCTGAGTCAGGTAAAGAGTTTGTGGTTTTTAGTGATTCTTCTTTGAATGGTTTAGGCTATGTTCTAATAGGGGAAGGTAAGTAATAGCTTACGCTTCCAGATAGTTAAAGTCACACAAAAAAATTATTCGGCACATGATTTAGAATTGGCAGCCATTGTATTTGCGTTGATGATTTAGCAACATCATTTATACGACGATAAATGTCACATTTTTAAATATCACAAAAGTCTGAAGTATTTAATGTCACAAAAAGATTTGAATTTGAGACAGCGCAGGTGACTCGAGCTATTGAAAGACAACGATTTGATTATTTATTATCATCCGAGTAAAGCGAATATAGTTGTTGATGCTCTAAGTAGAAAGTCTTTGTATGCTTTGTAAGCGAATACACGTTTGACATTGTCTGATGATAGTTCAATCTTAGCTTAATTGAAAGCCAGACCGATATTTTTACGACAGGTATGCAAAGCTCAGAAGAGTGATGACATGTTATTAGCTGAAAGGAAACAAAGTGAGTCGACTCTTGATTCAGATTTTCAAATTGGATCCGATGGTTGTTTACTTTTTAGGGGCAGAATTTGCATACCGAGGAATTTGGAGATCATCTGGAAGATTTTGCATGAAGCTTATAGTGGTAGCTTGTCTTTCATCCTAGTAGCAATAAAATGTACAACAATTTGAAACAAATGTACTGGCGGTACCTTCTAGTTTATTACAGCCAGTAATGATACCGAAATGGAAATGGGAGCATGTCACCATGGATTTCGTATCGAAATTACCCTTGTCTCCGAGGAAGAAATATGCAATTTGGGTTTTCATTAATCGTCTGACGAAATCTGCACACTCTACTCTGGTACGTACAAATTATTCCTTTGAGATATTAGCTCAGTTATATGTTGACAAGATTGTCAGATTGCACGGGGTGCCAGTTTCTATAATTTCAGATAAAGGTTCGCGGTTTACATCATGGTTCTTGGGAAAGTTAAAGGAAGCTCTAGGTACGCGACTGCACTTTAGCACTGCATTTCATCCTCAGATCGATGGTTGGTTCGAGCAAGTAATTCAAATACTCGAGGATATGCTTCATTATTGTGTATTAGACTTCAAAGGCAACTGGGAGAAATATTCATCATTGGTTGAGTTTGCATACCATAACAATCATCAGTCGAGTATAAAGATGACACCGTATAAAGCTTTGTATGGTCATAAATGTCGAACTCCCTTATATTGGATTGAGCTCAATGAGAAAAAGATTCACGAGGTTGATTTGATTAGAGAGACCGAAGAAAAAGTGAAAGTAATCGGTGATAGTTTGAAATTAGCTTCAGATCGATAGAAATCATATGTGGATCTTAAACGTAAAGACAATCAATTTCAAATCAGTGACAGAGTATTCCTGAAAGTATCACCCTTAAAGAAAGTTCTTCGTTTTGGTCACAAAGGAAAGCTAAGTCCGTGATTTATTGGGTCATGTGAGATTATCAAAAGCATCAGGCTAGTAGCTTACCATTTAGCTTTGCCGTTAGAATTAGAAAAGATTCATAATGTGTTTCACGTATCTATGTTACAACTGTAACAACCCGTTTTTAGTCAAATCGGACAGTTTTTAGTCAAATTGGAACAAGTGTTTTGGGACCACAAACCCGAGGTCAAAATAATTATTTTATTGTTAAATTGAGGTCTACAGCATGATAGTATGATTTTTTGAAAATTTCGTTAAGAAATTTTATCGTTTAAGTGCTCAATTTGATAAAAAGGACTAAATCGCGTAAAGTGTAAAACTTGAGTTCTATTAGCTAAAGGTGCTTAATAGCTATGGAATCTTAAAGTGGGATCCTTAAAATGTAATTAGACCATTAATGTTATTAGTGGACAAAGATGGACATCATTTAGGTGATTTTAATGGTTTATCATTAAGGTTAATTTTGTAATTTAGTAAAACAAAGTAAATTAATAAAAGAAAAGATGAAATTAGAACATCATCTTCTTCAAATTAACCTAAAGAAAATCAGTCACCATTGTTAAACTAAGGTTGAAGTTTCAGCTAAGCAATTTGCTTACTTTGTAAGTGATTTTTGTCCCGTTTTTAATGATTTCTATGTTTCTGAGATCGTTGCAGCTTAATCTAGCTAGCCCAAGGACTAATTTTCAAAATTGTTAAAGGTTTAGGGTTTTTCCATTGATTAATATAGGTGTAATTTGATGTTTGATGATAGAGAATGTATGCTTGTTGTTAGATAAACAACTTTTGTAAAGTGATTTTTGGTAAAATTGTCAATTAGGGATCTAATTAAGTAATGTGGAAAATTTATGGTAGAAATGTAAAATAAATGAAAAATATGGGCTCCTATGATAATAAGGGAAATTATGCTAGCATGGGTAGGGATCTAATTGCATGAATTTGTGTTTTTATGAGCTAAAGACTAAATTGTAAAAATGTTGAAATATTAGGGGAAAAAGTGTAAAGTTGCCATAATATGCATTTTGGGCTAAATTAAATAGAATGAAAATTAAATACAGTAAATTTGATTTCATATAGATCAAGAAAAGCGAAGTTCGGATTTAGATCGGGGAAAAACAAAGTATTGGACTAGTCGATTTGTTTCATCGTTTTTTGCGATCGAGGAAGTTTCTATATTGATAAGCACTTGTATAATTGTGTTTTTAATGCTTTATTATTGAATTTAATTGTGAATATGATCCTACAAAAATGTTCGACGAAGACTCGATAATGTGAAATCCTAGTTGAACCTTAGGAATAGATTAGGATACGGATGACATGTCATTAGGGGTTATGTGATCTGGGTGCTAGTCGTACGTCCTACAGGTGGCTGAGTTATCCGGCATGTGTTGCGGATTCTCGTCAGCTTGTATGAGTAGCACTGTGTAGCTACGTCATGACCGTTAGCTTGTGTGAGCAGACCCATTGATAGCTCGAGAGTGAGCATTATATGAGATATGAGATTGAGATAGCTTCAGCTATGTATTGGCACTTAGGGTGCGAGATTCCCGAGTATCTGATAGTATTCCAAATGGTTCAACGGGTATATCGAAGATATGAAATGGTGAAAAATAGATATGTATCAGTACAAGTATGTACAAAAACTACATGAACATTTAACTTATGAAAGTTGTGAGTTTATGATTACTTATGTTGATTGAATATATGTTATTCTTATGATTTAATGACTTATAGTATATTATGTTCATACTACTTGACTTGTGAATAAGTGGTGAGCTTTACTTATTAACTATACGAGCTTACTAAGGTTTATAGCTTACTCTGTTTACTTTGCCATGTTTTATAGTGTTTATCAAAGCTAGCTCGAATTGGGAGTCGTCAGAGATTGCATCACACTATCAAGCTTTCATTTTGGTACTCTTGAATTTATGTTTTGGTTATATGGCATGTATAGGAGTTGGTCATTTTGGCATATGTGAGTAATGGACTTAGCATTTGAATTGGCATGTAAATGATGAATGATTTTTATGTGTATAGCCATGAGACTTGGTTTATTTTTGGTATACTTAGTGATGTATATATTTGCGCAAATAGCCTTTTGTTGTATGGTTGATAATTGCCATTTATATGCTTATTGTGAATTTTCACTATGGATGTCAAATGGTTGAAATTGGAAGTTGATATGCTTGTGGTTTTAGTCAAAATTGTGCATAATTGAAAGTGACCATTTAGGCGATTTGAAAATGTGAAATTTTTATGAATTGAATGACTTATTTGAACACTTATGTGTCTTGTGGTTGATAGTATGGATTTAGCATAGATTAGGCTGGGTTGAGATTGGTTTTAATGCCTATTTATGCCATGTTATATGCGTTTTTGGTTTGGTGTAGGTCAATGCAATTTGGGTGAGAAAAATGGCTTGGGGAATAACCTATTTTTGTCGACACGAGCAGAGACACGGGCGTGTGTCCCAACCGTGTGTGACACACAGTCAGGTGATACGGTCGTGTGTCCTCTAATGTTTAATTAGAAATCAAGTTAGTATGATCCACACGGCCCCGTACACGGGCTTGTGACTTGGTCGTGTGGCATAAGTCATTATACCCTACAGGTTTGGCACGGCTTAGCACACGGCCAAGCAAAGGGGCGTGTGAGGCCATTTCGAAGGGCACACGGGCTGGTCACACGGGTGTGTGGTTGGTCGTGTGACCCAAGTCAGGGAGTTACACGGGGTCGGACACGGGCTGGGACACGGCCAAGTGATCCTATTTTGAATGTCCACACGGCCTGTGACACGGGCATGTCTTTGGCCGTAAGAGACACACGGCTGGGCCACACTAGCGTGTGTCCCCTGTATTTTGTAAAATTTTCTAAGTGGTCCAAAAATTTCCTAAGATATCGGTTTAGTCCTAAACCACTTCTAATGCATGTTTTGGGCTTCGTAGGCTCGTATTAAGGATAATGTGATTAACTTTGAGTGACATGTATTTGATATTGATAATTGTATGAGAAATGTATGTTTAATTGTGTAATAAGTCTGGCATTTCGGTAATGAATGCGGGTTAGGGGTGTTACAATGATAGTACCAGTCTGACCATTCACATGTTATTTCTGTAACGCCTCAAAATCTAGGTATTCATTTTTTGTATGTTTGTAAAATAAATTCATGTTTACTTCAGTGGTTAAGTGATTTGGGTGTGTTTGGGAGTGTCTGAGAAGTCCTGGGTTCAAGCCTGGGCTTGTGCAAAAAGTTTTGATTTTAGGGAATGAACCCTTACCTATAGTTGTAGGCTTTTAAATTTTTGTGGGTAAAAGCAAAACATAAAAAGCCTACTGGTCTAGGGGGTAGGTGGTGTGTTACCCATGCTAGAGGACTGGTGTTTGAATCTTAGTGGGAGCAGTGGAGTATTTATTTTGCTGTTGTGCCGTGGAGGTGTTGGAGTTTGACTGAAACACTGAAATGGTTGAGGAGAATTCAAATTGAGTAGTTGAGGGGAGGTGTGATGATATGGCATTGCTTGGTAAAACAACATTCCTTGAGTGTTAACGGATCTAGGATTGTAGCAACCACTTCCCTGCAATTAAACAAAACAAAGAGGTTGCTTTTAGACTTCAAAACACATGAAACTGAATAGATTTGAAAAAACAAATGTTGTTGGAATTTCTAGACAGAATTGAAGAAGGTATAAGATGAATGCTTCAAAATTCATCCATGGCAGTTATGAACACTCCAAAAAAAAATTGGCAGAAATAACGCTGGAAACTGGCTGGGAATTTGAACAACGAAGAACTCGCACAATCTGTTATGCAAACCCGAATTGAATCTGTTCTACGTCAACGGACTTGGACCCACTAGAAAGCGATCTAGGAACCCGAAGTATCACAAGATTGACACAACAATTCAGAACTGAAATGTCAGAAAGAAGTTTAAAAAAAGAATCGAACTTGAGAGAAAACTCACAAAGTAAATTTTATTTCAAATAAAAGTCTAACCTCTAACAATGATTGAAGTACAAATATATATAGAAGGATGAAGAGGTGACCAAATTATATTGTGTGGCTAACATTAAAGGAGTTTAAAATTTAAATTTAAATTTAAATAACTCTTTTTGGGTGGGATTAATTTGTAGCCAAGTAAAAGAAAGAATGAGTTGGCATGTTTATCACTTAAATATGTATTAATTTCGTTTGAAATTCAAACACATAACTTCCCTTGTTCTTATCTCTTCATTTGCCACACAAATGCACAAGAATGGGCTGGTTTTTTATCACACATGTGCACCACATGTGTTCAAGGTTGGCACATGCACATCCACATGCTTGGATGTCACCTAGGCTGCCACATGTGCACTAGTGTACTCCCCGACACATAGGACACTATTCAACTACTTCTGGACTTGTCAACTGAAATTGAGCTAGTGGAGCTAGAGGTGAGCTGTCTGGAGCTAAATTGAGCTGAATTCAGCTAGCTAAAAATGAAATGAGCTGACATGAGCTGGTGTAGAGCACTCAGCCTGAGTTGAGTGGGAACAAGCCTCTGAGTGACTTGAGCTGAAGGTGAGCTGTATATTCACTCGTGAGATAGAGGCCTTTCGTGTACATGTTACAAAATAATATAATACTTATCAAAGTTATGTAAATTTAATATAACATAGTCAAATAAGTTGTAAACAAGTGAACACTTATTCGTTAACACACAAATAACTTGAAGACTATAAAAATATTATCAACCCAATTCAAAAACATACTTAGCATAATATATATAAATACTAAACACACCAATATAAGTAGTATGGCATAAGTATGTCACATATCATCATGCAACACACTATAGAACTTATTTTCTAAGGCACATTCACTTTCGAAAGAGTCAGAAACTTTAGCACAAGTGAAAGAAAGAACTTCCCTGAATTTCTTTGCCTTAGATCGTGTGATAGGTCCTAATGGCAAGACTTCTGGATCAGTCTCTTTGATTGGCTTGGATGTGCTCACATCAACCCCCCTCGTGAAAAGGATTTGTCCTTAAATCTATAGCTTGTCATAAGCGGTTAAGTCTGAAACATTAAATGTGGCACTTACATTATATTCACCCGGTAAGTCCAATTTGTAGGCGTTGTCAATCACTTTCTCCAACACCTGAAAAGGACCATCTCCTCGCGGTAACAGCTTAGACCGTCTTTGGGCTAGAAAACGTTCTTTTTGGAAATGAACCCAAACCCAATCACCAACATCGAAGGTGGCTCACTTTCTTCCTTTGTTTGCTCGCTTTTCGTATTGTCGAGTCCTCCGTCTAAGTTCTCCTTAACCTGTTGATGCAACTTCTTCACATATTCTGCTTTTCTTTTACCGTCCCTATTCATCACCTATTCTTGTGGCAAAGGCAACATATCTAGAGGAGTAATAGGATTAAATCCATAAACAACCTCAAATGGTGACATCCTAGTAGCAAAATGTACAGCGTGATTATAAGCAAATTCAACATGTGGCAAACAATCTTCCCAAGTTTTTATGTTCTTTTTAATTATGGAACGAAGTCAAGTAGATAAAACCCTATTAACAACCTCAGTTTGTCCATCAGTCTGGGGATGACAAGTAGTAGAAAACATAAGTTTCGTACCTAATTTACTCTAAAGAGTCCTCCAGAAGTGACTCAAAAACTTTACATCCCTGTCAGAAACAATTGACCTAGGAATACCATGTAAACAAACAACATTCCTAAAGAACAAGTTAGCCACATTTACAGCATCATCAGTTTTATGGCAAGCAATAAAATGTGCCATCTTCAAGAACCTATCAACCACAACAAATATACTATCTCTACCGGTCATAGTTCTAGGCAATCCCAAAACAAAATCCATCGAAATATCAGTCCAAGGGGAATCAAGAATAGGTAAAGGCAAGTACATACCATGTGGTGAAACCTTCGATTTTGCTTTCTTACATGTCACACAACGTTCACAGTACCGTTCAACGTCCCTATGCATTTTAGGCCAAAATAGATGCTCCTTTATTGTTTGTAACGTTTTAGTGACTCCAAAATGACCCATCAATCCACCTTCATGTGCTTCATGCAGAATACCACGCATGGATCCTTGTGGAATACATATCCTATTCTCTTTGAAAAGATAGCCATCATGCCTATAAAATTTTCCTTCTGCACCTTTTGCGCAGGCATTAAACTTATCTCTAAAATCAGGATCATCAACATATAGCTCACGAATATATGCAAATCCAATCAAATGAGAATCAAGATAATTTAAAAGTGCATACCTACGTGATAAAGCATCAGCAACGATATTGTCTTTAACTTTCTTGTAACGAATGACATAAGGGAAAGACTCAAGAAATTCAACCCATTTAGCATGTCATTTGTTTAATTTATGCTGACCTGTGATATATCGTAAAGCTTCATGATCAGTGTGAATCACGAACTCCTTAGGTAGCAAATAATACTGCCAAGTTTCCAATGCCCGAATCAATGCATACATCTCCTTATCGTAGATAGGATAGTTCAACGTTGCTCCACTAAGCTTCTCACTGAAATATGCAACGGGCCTCTTTTCCTGTGACAAAACAGCACCTATACCAACTCTAGAAGCATCACATTCAACTTCAAACATTTTATCAAAGTTAGGTAATGCTAAAACAAGTGCTTTTGTCAAACAATCCTTTATTTTCAAAAAGGAGTCCTCTTGTTCTTTACCCCATGAGAAGACTGAATTCTTCTTTATAATCCCGGTTAAGGGGGCGATAATAGAACTGAAATGGGGAACAAACCGACGGTAGAAACTAGCTAAACCATGAAATGATCTAAATTGACTAACCGATGTCAGTCGTGGCCACTCTTGAATCGCCTTAATCTTTTCAGGATCAACTTCAACTCCCTGAGAACTAACAATATAACCAAGAAATATAAGCTTATCAGTACAAAACACACATTTCTCCTTGTTACCAAACAATCTCTCTTCTCGTAAAGTCTGCAAAATAGCTCGCAAATGTTTTACAAGATTCTACAAAGTCTTGCTATAAATCAAAATGTCATCAAAGTACACAACACAAAACTTACCAATAAAAGGTCGCAGAACATGATTCATCAAACGCATAAAAGTACTAGGAGCATTAGTTCAACCGAAAGGCATCATTAAC
The DNA here is from genome assembly GCA_025503065.1 of Gossypium bickii. Classification (NCBI taxonomy): domain Eukaryota; kingdom Viridiplantae; phylum Streptophyta; class Magnoliopsida; order Malvales; family Malvaceae; genus Gossypium; species Gossypium bickii. The sequence goes on along the minus strand of CP106713.1, from coordinate 81,321,846 downwards.
CATTTATACAGTCCTAGATCCATCTTGAAGGCTGTCTTCCACTCGTCGCCTTCTTTCATGCGAATCTGATGATATCCATTCTTCAAATCAATTTTTGAGAAGATAGTCACTCCGCACAACTCATCCAACATGTCATCAAGTCGAGGAATGGGATGTCGATACTTGATTGTGTCTGGTTCCTCGCTTTCGACAATCAACACACATCTTCCAAGTTCCATCCTTTTTGGGTAACAACAACACTGGTACAGCACACGGACTCAAACTCTCTCGAATGTATCCCTTGTCCAACAACTCAGAAATCTGTCTTTGAAGTTCCTTTGTCTCTTCAGGGTTACTACGGTATGCTGGCCTATTCGAAATCGTGGCTCCTAGAATAAAGTCAATCTGATGTTTGATGCCACGAATAGGGGGTAAACCCTTCAGTGTTTCATCAGGAAACACATCCTCGAATTCCAGCAAAAGAGATGAAATAGAAATAGGAAAATCACCAGGAATTTTAGCTAATAAACAGTTATCTTTAAACAACAAAATAAGCATAGAATGGTGAGAGGAAAGACATTTCCTGATTTCCTTGCTGCTAGCATACACATTCATCTTCTTTTTCCCTCGAGCTTCTTCGATATTCTTTCCCAATCTCACTTGGTCTTCTTGTACTTGGCTCGGTGTCAAAGGGGCTAAGATGATCTTTTTATCTGCATGAACAAAAGAATACCTGTTTGTAAAGCCATCATGTACCGCCCTCTTGTCAAACTACCATGGGCGTCCCAACAGTAAATGGCTCGCATCCATCAAAACGACATCTCAAAGTACTTCATCTTTGTACTTTCCAATGGTAAACGGCACAAGAACCTGCCTAGTCACTCTAATTTCTCCTTCGTATTTTAGCCACTGTAATTTGTAAGGATTTGGATGTCGTGTCGTCTTCAAACCCTACTTATCAACCATCATAGAACTAGCAACATTAGCGCAACTACCACCATCGATAATTACAACACATACCTTGCCATTGACGAGACATCTCGTGTGAAAGATGTTCTCTCGTTGATGTTCATCCTGAATCGGTTGAGTATTCAAACTCCTCTTGACAACAAGTGCTTCACCGGTGGCAAATGTCTGTACATTGTCATCATCTTCTTCAACGTCCACTGTAGGGCACTCTTGTTCTTCTTCTTCAGACTCAGATTCAATCTCGCCACTATCCAACAACATCATGGTCCTCCGATTTGGGCATTGACTAGCAACATGCCCTCAACCAAGGCACTTGAAACACAGAATGTCCCTCGAACGTTCTTGTGCCACCACCTACTTGTCACGCCTATTTTCAGTAATAGGAGTCTTTGGTTTGCTTGACTCTACCATATCTCGAATCTGAAGTGGTGCTTGTGGTGTAGGCTTCCTGAAATTGTTAGGAGTAGATAAAGGATTTGAAAATGATTTAAATGGAGTATTACCTCGATTTGAAGACTTCCTACGTTGTTGTCATTCAACTTTTATCGCCATATAAACCATGTCCTCTAACTCGACATAATGCTGCAACTCAACAACATTGGTAATCTTGGAATTCAAACCTGTAAGAAAATGTGCCATAGTAGCCTCTCGATCCTCAACAATGTTGGCTCGCATTATGGACATTTCCATTTCCTTGTAGTAGTCTTCAACACTCCTATTCCCCTGTTTCGACGTTTGCAACTTCTGGAATAAGTCACGATGGTAATGAGAAGGAACAAATCTTTTACACGTGATTTGTTTCATTTCATTCCATGTTCTCACTGGACCTTCACCAGTGCGTCTCTGACTAATTAGTAATTGATCCCACCAGATCAAAGCATAATCAGTGAATTCCATTGCAGCCAAATGAACCTTCTTCTATTCTGAATAGTTGTAACACTCAAAAACATGTTCAACTTTGCTTTCCCAAGCGAGATAAGCATCTGGATCTATTCGTCCTAGGAATGATGGAATAGCAACTTTAATGTTAGACAGATTATCATCAAGTTGTATATGTCTTCTCAGGTTCTGCCTTGGAGACTGATCAACTTCATTCTCTTCATTTCCTTCATTAAAGGCTGATTGGGAACCACCACCGTCAATTCTATCCAACCTTGATTGTAGAGGTTCAAGTTCTTGTTTTAAAAGACGCTGAAGTTCACGTGTTATGGCCTGCATTTGTAAGTTTGGTTGCCGACCATCCGGGTTGCTCTCATTAGAACCTGCCATTTCAAATAATAATAAAAGAAACAAGCAAAAACACTATTAAAGGTTAATGAAAATAAAGGAATGGACCTCACAGCACACTCAAAATAGTCTCACAGATCACTTCCAAAGAAAGAACACTCAACAATTTCACTCAGCGCTCGTGTTTCACTCGGGAGAATACTTTAAAGGCTCTTTTTGTCTCCCCTTCTAATCTCACACGCTCAATTGCCTTTTCCACTCAATCTCTCATAATCAGTTCTTTAAAGGAACTAATTTTAATCTTTCAGAATCTGTTTACCTTGTCAACTTGTAAAAAACAACAAGGATAAAGAACCAAGGGTTAGGATGAAAATAGGGCTAAATATATATATAAAGGCTGAAAACAATAAAATACAACACTGGAAAATTAACAAACAAAATGAAGAAAACAAGTATGAAAATAAGAAAAAAATCAACAACTTATCGCAATGAAATGCTTACAACGACCACATCACATAGAGCAGACAAGAATAAGTTGTTTTGGTTGATTTCCAAGCATTTCATGGTATAATATGAGCATCTTTTATCATTTCAACAAATTAGCACACCTTCTTTTTCTTTTTTTCTATTTTTGTTTTGTTGTCGTGTTTCGAATCTGATTTTTTTTTGAATTTTCAAATTTGGTTTTTTTTTTTTTACTTTTTATTTTGTTTTCTTGATTTTGAGTGCAGAATGTGCTTAAAAAAATCCAACCTGGGCTCTGATTACTATATGATATGGCGTTGCTTGGTAAAACAACGTTCCTTGAGTGTTAACGGATTTAGGATTGTAGCAAGCACTTCTCTGCAATTAAACAAAACAAAGAGGTTGCTTTTAGACTTAAAAACACATGAAACTGAATAGATTTGAAAAAAAAATGTTGCTGGAATTTCTAGACAGAATTGAAGAAGGTAGAAGATGAATGCTTCAAAATTCATCCATGGCACTAATGAGCACTCCAAAAAAATTGGCAGAAATAACGCTGGAAACTGGCTAGGAATTTGAACAACGAAGAACTCGCACAATCTGTTATGCAAACACGAATTGAATCTGTTTTACTTCAACGGACTTGGACCCACTAGATAGCAATCTAGGAACCCGAAGTATCACAAGGTTGACACAACAATTCAGAATTGAAATGTCATAAAGAAGTTCAAAAAAAGAACTGAACTTTCAGAGAAAAATCACAAAGTAAATTTTATTTCAAATAACAGTCTGACCTCTAACAATGATTGAAGTACAAATATATATAGTAGGATGAAGAGGTGACTAAATTATATTGTGTGGCTAACATTAAAGGAGTTTAAAATTTAAACTTGAATTGAAATAACTCCTTTTGGGTGGGATTAATTTGTAGCCAAGTAAAAGAAAGAGTGAGTTGGCATGTTTATCACTTAAATATGTGTTAATTTCATTTGAAATTTAAACACATAACTTCCCTTGTTCTTATCTCTTCATTTGCCACACAAACGCACAAGAATGGGCTGGTTTTTGGTCACACATGTGCACCACATGTGTTCAAGGTTGGCACATGCACATCCACATGCTTGGACGCCACCTAGGCTGCCACATGTGCACTAGTGTACTCCCCAACATGTAGGACACTATTCAGCTACTTCTGGACTTGTTAGTTGAAATTGAGCTAGTGGAGCTGGAGGTGAGCTGACTGGAGCTAAATTGAGCTGAATTCAGCTAGCTAAAAATGAAATGAGCTGACATGAGCTGGTGTAGAGCACTCAGAATTTGAGTTGAGTGGGAACAAGCCTCTGAGCTGACTTGAGCTGAAAGTAAGATGTATATTCACTCGTGAGATAGAGTCCTTTCGTGTACATGTTACAAAATAATATAATACTTATCAAAGTTATGTAAATTTAATATAACATAGTCTAATAAGTTGTAAACAAGTGCACACTTATTCGTTAACACACAAATAACTTGAAGACTATAAAAATATTATCAACCCAATTCAAAAACATAAACATACTTAGCATAATATATATATAAATACTAAACACACCAATATAAGTAGTATGGCATAAGTATGTCACATATTAGCATGCAACACACTATAGAACTTATTTTCTAAGGCACATTCACTTTCGAAAGAGTCAGAAACTTTAGCACAAGTGAAAGAAAGAACTTCCCTGAATTTCTTTGCCTTAGATCGTGTGATAGGTCCTAATGGCAAGACTTTTGGATCAGTCTCCTTGATTGGCTTGGATGTGCTCACATCATGTGATCAGGTCGAGAGGTTTGATAAGGGATTTCAGGAGAAAATCAAGTGAGATGAGGGGAGAGGGAGAGTTGTGCCGAAAATGGACTCCGGCACTCAAGAAATTTGACCAAAGAGGTATACTCCATATTTCGGGTTTTTCAGTGCATTTGGTGATTTCTCCCTTTTTTGCTTGAATGTCGTATGTGGTAAGGTGTTTGCATATTCGTCCGTTTCACTTTTGACAACTTTTTCTTTGGCCGAATATACCTTTCTCTTCTTGTCATCTCCTCTTCTCTCTTTTTCCTGCGTTGGCCTAATACACCCTCTTCCTCTCCTTGCCTCTTCTTCATTTCTTTTCCAAAATATTCCTAACGCTTGCTGTTGTTTCTCCCTGCCGAATCAGTGGTCCTATAGTCTCTCTCTTTGTATTTCCTAGGATATTACTCTTCTAATAAAGGTAAGCAAACGGTTTCCTTTTCCCTTGGCCGAATCTTCCCCCTCTTTTCACCCTTCCCTTTCATTTCTTTTTAGTGATTCATTTCTTTCCCTTGCAGTTGACTGATTTCCCCTTCTTTGTTGTTCTGGTTATTATTCTCTAATTGCCGATAAAGTTTTTATACTTCGAAGTGGGTACTCTTCTCGTGTTGTGGGTAAGTGGATCATGTTTATTGAACTGCCGACGGTATTAGGGTCTTGATAAAATGGCTATGTAACAATTAATAAGTATGTTTAATATTTGGCTTTTAAGTTGGTAATTGGGGAATCTTTATTGATTGTGATGACAACTGAAAGTCTAGAGTGATGCCGAATTGTTAAGGGCAGTGTCTGGTGTTCATAAGGTAAGAGTTCGGTTAAGGTGTTAAGATGGTGTCTTCTGATTTTAGTTAATTAGTTATTGATTGAGGTGTTTAATAAAGTGCTATATTGGTCAATTGATAGGTCTTGGGTGCTATGGAGTGCTTTTGCAAAGAATCGAAACTAGGTGTGTGTAAACACTGCCCGAGTCGTAAACTAGCAAAAGATGGAAAATATGGCAATTGATGCAACACGAGCGTGCACTCACTCGTGTGGTAAACCGAACGCATAAAATATGGGCATTAGACTGCTGAGGCCACCATGAACGATTTCGTGGTCTTAGGCAGTTTTGGGCCACGTTGGGCCGAAATAGGTCGTGTGCGCCCAACGGGCTTGTGGGCCCCACACAGGTAAACCACACGAACTGTAACACCCTCAAACCCAGCCCAATTGCTACAACCGGATCTGGTATGTCACTAAGAAAAATTCTGTAAAACATGTCGTATTTTCAGAAAAGCCCAAATATATTTTATATAAAATATGCCTTTGTAAATAAAACCCAAACTTAATCACATGCCTTAGTTTAATTAAAATAAATGTTTCCAATAACTAAAAACAAAAATAAGTTAAACCCATAATAAAAGGAAATAAAACTAGTGGCCATGGCCTTATTACATCGAAGTTTAAAATCCATTAATTAAAATACAATATGAAATAATTAACTTGAGTCTTTTTGCCAAGTCCACATATTCTTCTGCATGGCCACCTTGCGCTCCTCTCCAGCCCGGTCCGAAGCACTAGGTATCACCTGAAATGTTAATTAATAGGTGAGTCACAAGACTCAGTATGCAACCCTCATGCACCACTAGATTTGGGCTTTAGGCCCATAAAACAGATTAAATAGTTTAACATATATAAAATAACAAAGGAACTAATATGCAAGCCCAATCCCAAAACCTAAGTGTCCATCTGCTACACGCCCCCGTACCAGCCAAGCACACCTTCAGGTTTCCAACATTAAGCCGAGATTTTGGCATTTATCACAACATATAAGCTTATAAACATGCATATTATAATCGGATCTAGATGATGGGGAAGTATTACACACCTGATATCACGAAATATACTATCCCTAGTCGATAATCTTGTTATCTGGATCTACTACCCTCAGTGTAAAGTCTTGCTCAAAAACTGAAAAAACACATGAAGACTTAGCCCATTCTACAATCGGCCAAAGTTAATTAATCCCAAAATATATGTTAATACTAATAGATCCCTTACCTTGAAATCCCAACAATCCTTAAGGAAATGTCACCTTCTCACCTACATTCGGCCAAGCCCAAAATATTAAACCAATAACATTCGGCCAAAGAGGAAAGAACAAGAAAGTGGCCATTTGGCCGAACCTACCCCATCCTACCTTTGACTTTTCCCACAAATCGGCACCACTGATCACTGTAAAATAGATTCGGCTTCTAGGAATGGAAAGGGGAAATCGACAGGCCTTAGAACAAATTGTTCGGGTTAGCAACTTAATGAAAAGAAAGAGAAAACCCGCAGGGCAAAAACCTTGAAAACTTACCAAACTTAAAGGGGAGTACTTGGCTTATGGTGCACCTTCGGGAAAAATCCACCCTTGTAGATTTGGCTATGGGCAGAAGATGATATGCTCAAGGAGTATTTTGGCTTTTAGAGAGTTTTCGAGGAGAGGAGAATCAACTAGGGAGTTTCGATTTTAGGGAGAACTAAAGAGAATGGGAGAAGTGAGTTTCGGCTAACTAAGAAAAGTGTGAGGAAGAAAATAGAAAAAATGAAAGAAAGATGAACACTTGGCTACTAAATTTCAGCATATCACACACACACAGAGAGTTGGAGTTTCGGCCAACTCTCCCTCTTTCTGATAGCCTTTATCTTTCTTGTCATCTTAATCCCTTATCTCCTTAAAAATAGCCCTATATCCTCTCTTCCTATTATCAACACTCTATCACTAAAATAAAAGAATTAAATCCCTAAATTTTAACAAGTGTGCCGTCCACCCCCTTCCCTTCTAAGTGCCGAATTTTTAACCCAAAAACTTGGGCTTCAGGTGGCCACAAATTGGGCCTCTTCCCCTTGCCTTTTGATGCCAAATCCTCTTCCTCCTTATGGCATCATTTCCTTCTGGGCCACAAGCCCAAAATGCTCATTAATCTACTTAAAACTTTATTTTAACCCAAGTAAGCTTAAACAAAATATTTAGTTTAGGCCTCAGCTCTAAACCTTAATTTCGAAATTTTAACATATGAAACAAACACCACATATAAATGCACAGGCCTACCTTAAGGATGTTACAGTTCTACCCCCCTTAAAATAAATTTTGGCCTTGAAATTTACCTGATCAAAAGAGATAGGGATATTGCTGTCGTATAACATCCTCTGGCTCCCACATTGCCTCTTCTGCGCCGTGATTTTGACACAAAACTTTGACTAATGGAACAAACTTCCTTCTCAACACTTTCATGTCTCGATCCAAGATTTGCATTAGCTCTTCCTCAAAAGATAAATCTGGCCTTACTTCTATCTCTTCTACTGGTACTATGTGCGATGGATCAGATCGATAACGTCTTAGCATCGAAACATGAAACACATTATGTCTCTGCTCCAACTCTGAAGGCAACTCCAAACGATAAGCCACTGGGCCCACACGTTCTAGTACTCGATAAGGCCCAATAAACCGTGGACTTAACTTACCCTTCCGTCCAAACCTCATTACCTTCTTCCCCGGAGATACCTTCAAAAAGACTTGATCTCCTACCGTAAATTCCACCTCTTTCCGCTTTAGATCTGCATAAGACTTCTGCTGATCAGACGCCTCCTTCAATCGAGTCAGTATTAGCTTCACTTTATCCTCTGTTTCTGAGACTAGTTCTGGACCCAACACCTGACGTTCACCCAACTCCGTCCAACAAGTTGGAGTACGACATCTCCTTCCATATAACGCTTCAAACGGTGCCATCTGAATACTAGCTTAATAACTATTATTATATGTGAATTCAGCCAAGGGTAAATACTCCTCCCAACTACCCCTAAAATCGATGATGCAACCCCTTAGCATATCTTCTAAGATCTAAATTACCTCTCGATGACCATCGATGCAGGTGAAAAGCGAAAGATGAAGTCTAACCTTGTTCCCATTGCTTGATGAAGAGCCTTCCAAAATCGTGACGTGAACCTAGGGTCTCTATCCGATATGATCGACACCGGTACACCATGTAATCTTACAACCTCAACCACGTACAACTTAGCCAACCTTTGCAAAGAGTAGTCGACCCAAACCGGTATGAAGTGAGCAGACTTCGTCAGCCGATCCACAATTACCCAAATTTGAATCTTTCTTAGTGGGCGTAAGGGGTAATCCACTAACAAAATCCATCGTGATTCTCTCCCATTTCCATTGGGGAATCTTTACCGGCTGCAACAATCCCGAAGGCATTTGTTGTTCAGCTTTGACCTGTTGACACGTCAAACATTTTCCTACATATTCTGTTACCTCTCGCTTCAGCCCTGGCCACCAGAATTGCTCTTGTAAATCCCGGTACATTTTAACTCCTCCAGGATGCATAGCATAGGGGCTATTATGCGATTCCTGAAGGATCATCTGCCGCAACTCCTTATCCTTAGGCATACAAATCTTCCCACGGTGACACAGAACTCCATCATTGTTTAGACTATAGTCCTCTACTTCACCCTCCTGCACTTGTTAGATTCGAGTACTTAAGACATCATCCAAAAGTTGCTTCTCCTTGATTTGACTCGTCCACATAGGTCTTACTTGTAGTTCGGCTACCAAACTACCATCCTCATACAAACTAAGATGAGTGAACATTGCCCTTAGGTCTGCTGTCACATTCCTACTTAACGCATCTGCCACCACATTCACCTTGCCAGGATGGTATTTAGTCGAGCAATCATAGTCCTTCAAGAGCTCGATCCACCTACGTTGTTGTAAATTCAACTCCTTCTGATTAAGGAGGTACTTCAAACTTTTATGGTCGGTGTAAATTACCGACTTCTCCCCGTACAGTTAGTGCCTCCAAATCTTCAGAGCAAACACTACCGCCGCCAATTCCAAATCATGCGTAGGGTAGTTCAACTCATGCGGTCTTAACTGTCGAGACGCGTCTGCCACAATGTTTCCATCTTGCATCAGCACACACCCTAAACCTGTGTGTGACGCATCACAATAGACGGTAAATTCCTTTCCCGCCTCTGGCTGAATTAACATCGGCGCTTCCATCAAAACTCTCTTCAGCTTCTCAAAGCTCTCCTGTTGTTTGTTAGTCCATACAAATGATACTCCATTCCTCAACAACTTAGTTAAAGGTGCCGCTATTGAAGAGAATCCCTCAACGAACCTTCGATAATGTCCTGCTAATCCTAAGAAACTTCAAATTTTCGCCACAGACTTCGACGGTTTCCAATTTAACACAGCTTCTACTTTCCGAGGGTCTACCCTAATTCCCTCTGCGGAAAATACATGTCCTAGAAAAGTCACCTCCTTCAGCCAGAACTCACACTTACTGAACTTTGCATACAACTACTTTTCCCTTAGAATTTGCAACACCACGTGAAGATGTGCATCATGCTCCTCATCAGACTTGGAATAAACCAATATATCATCGATAAACACTACGACGAACTGATCAAGGTATGGTTGAAATACCCGGTTCATCATATCCGTGAATGCGTGTTCGAAATGCCGTCTTATGAATGTCTCCTTCCTTCACCTTTAACTGATGATATCCCGACCATAGATCAATCTTAAAAAAGACCGAAGCTCCTTTGAGTTGATTGAACAAATCATCGATTCTGGTAATGGATACTTGTTCTTTATCGTTAACTTATTCAATTGACGATAGTCCACGCACATACGCATGGATCTGTCCTTCTTCTTCACGAATAGGACCGGCGCTCCCCATGGAGACACACTCGGTCAGATAAATCCTTGATCCAATAGCTCCTGAATCTGAGCTTTGAGCTCCACCAGCTCCTTCGGCGCCATTCGATAAGGAGCAATAGATACCGAAGCTGTACCCGGGAGTAGTTCTATTCCAAACTCTACTTCACGATCCGGGGGTAATCCTGGCAACTCCTCCGGAAAGACATCTGCGAATTCCTTGACTGTTCGAACCTCGTCGACAGTCACTCCCTTAACATCCAAAGCACTATAAAAGCTAGAAAGGCGTTACATCCCTTCCGAATCATCTTAACAGCTTTCAATGCCGACACTACGTTGGACAGATAGTTCCTTCTCTCTCCTAACACAACCACCTCCCTGCCTTCGTGGGTACTTAACACCATGCGCTTAGACCCACAATCCAACTTAGCACGATGCTTTGTCAACCAATCCATTCCTAGGATAAGATGAACTCTCCAAATGGCAATTCCATTAAATCTGCCGGAAACACTACCCTTTGAGTCTCTAAAGGTACATCCTTAAACAGCTTGTCTACTACTCTAGATTGTCCTAAGGGACTAACCAGAATCATCTTCCTAGTAGTTGTTTCAGAGTCTATACTTATTGTCTCAGATATGGAACATGCAATATAGGAATGGGTTGACCCAATAACAATCAAAGCAAGCAAAGGCCTATCAGCAATAAGAAACGTATCGGTGATGACATCTGGTGCGTCACCATCCTCCTGTCGACGAACTGCATAAACTAGACCCGGCTGCCTTGCGTCTACATTACCTGCACCTCTACCAGGTGCTCTACGAACTCGACCAACCTTATTTCCTCCTCTACCTGCACCACGACACCTTGGTCCAGGCTGATCATCTCTCCTAACCTGATCAGAACCTCGGCCCGCTAGCTGTACCTGATCCATCTAGGGACAGTCCTTAATCAGATGTTCTGTGGATCCACACCTAAAGCATCCACCTGTTTTCATTCTGCACTCCCCATAATGCGTCTTCCTACATGTAGAACATGCCTGGATCTGACTCGTCGGAGCACGAGCTGGTCCATCAGTCCTAGGCCTCTTCTGAAAATTCCCAGATGCTCTTGATGGCCCTAAACTCCTCTTACTCTTACCTCGATCCTTATCCCTTTCTTACCTCTCAACCCGTTTCACTTCCTCAGCTATTTTAACCTTATCTACCAAAACAGCAAAAACTCTCTCTCGTTGCGGTGCTATCAGAACCCTTAACTCATTTCACAGCCCATCCTCGAACCGAACACAATGTTCATACTCCGTTGCTACCATTCCCCAAGCGTAGCGGCTCAAACGCAGAAACTCTGCCTCATATTCAGCCACAGACTTACTTCCCTGCACCAGATTCAAGAATGCCTTCCTTTATGCATCAATATAGCTGGCCCCGACATACTTCCCCTGGAATGTCTCCTTAAAGAAATCCCAGTCAATCAGGTCCGCAGCATTATGTTCTTTCACCGTGAGCCACCACTGGTAGGCCTCGTCTCGGAGAAGAGAGACGACCCCGTTCAACTTTTCCTCTACCGTAAAATCTAAGTCATCCATTATGCGCTCAGTCACTTCCATCCAATACTCAGCTGTGTTAGGAGCTACGCCAGAAACTCCCCGAAACACTTCTGCCCCATTGGCCTTAAGCCGCTCTGGCACAGATTTCCGAGCTCCTGTGCCCATGCCTACTCCAGTAACTCTCTCAAAGACTTGCAACATCGCCTGAGATACAGCATCATCTCCGATCGCCTGATCTTGTAACTCTCCCTCCACAGCTGGAGGATCCGGCAATTCATTTCCTGACCCGTGGCCAGATCCTACTGGCTCAAACAAGGTCATCCTACCCCTACCGCGTCCACGCGGTGGACGTCCTCGACCCCTTGTACTTATTCTTCCGATTTTCGTTTATCTGATTAAGAATTTTATGAATCATTAATTCTTTCCACTGATTAATCGCGAACAGTCTTATGAATAATAGTTTTAAAAAGTAGTTCTTTCGAATTTATACCCACAGTAGAGTCTCAAGTTCATACATTCAATCATCAACATTCATGAACTCACGTTCATTGTAGAAAAGCATTGTTGTTGTTGTTGTTTTTTTCACTACCCAGGCGGTATTTTCATAATTTTATCCTACAGAGGTATTTTCGTAATTTTTCAAAATAAGATCCTTGATGATTTTGTAAAATAAGGGTATTCTGGTAATTTTGCAATCCCGAGGGTATTTCAGTAATTTCAAAATTTGGGGTATTTTGGTAATTTGGAAAACTGGGGTATTTCAGTAATTTTGAAATCCGGGGTTATTTCGGTAATTTTACAAAATAAGGGTAGTTTGGTATTTTTTTTTCAAACTTTGATTTTTTTTAAATGGAGGTACTTTTAGTAAAATCCAGTTTCATGGTCCGGGTTATTTTTGTAAACGTGAGATTTTCGGGTAAAGTTTCGAAACATAGGTATTTTATAAGTCCCTGGGTGATTGGAGATTCTCACCAATCAAATATGTTTTGAAAATTTTACAAACCTTGGGAATTTTTTTTTTAAAATAGGGTGGTTGGTCCCTTTTGGGTTTAGGTCATAGGGTTTAGCCCATCAACCAGTCCTCGTAACTAGGTAAATAGTCACTACGCACTAGGTAGGACTCTAGTGAAGAGGAGGTGAGTCGCTAGGACTGCTTAAGTACCAAGCTCTCCCTGAATCCACTCCTAGACATACGTATGCCCATTGCCACACCCTAACTCGACTGAGGTGAACAGTCACTACGCACCAGGTAGGATTCCAGCGAAGAGGAGGTGAGTCGCAAAGACTGCTTAAATACCAGGCTCTTCTGGATCCTTCCTAGATATGCGTATGATGGTTACCACACCCTAGTCTTGCTGCTCGTTAACAGGTTTGTTTAGTGAAATTAAATTTTATGAAATTTTAAGAAGTGGTTTGAACTAAGCCTAGAGTCCATCAAGTTCTAATTCTAACTAATCTACGTCCCACTAGGCCCATTAAGCCCACATATATAAAGATCATACAATGGTTCAGAGTACTTACCAGCGAACTTGGGTAGGAGGCAGTGCCATGCCCACTAATGAGATCTGTTATTACTTAAAGACATCCATATTTCAAAAGCCCATTTTAGAAAATATTTTGAGCCCAAAAACCCTAGAGTCGAGTTTTGAACCTGGCTCGGATACCAATCTGTAACACCCTCAAACCCGGCCCAATTGCTACAACCGGATCTGGTATGTCACTAAGAAAAATTCTGTAAAACACGTCGTATTTTCAGAAAAGCCCAAATTTATTTTATATAAAGTATGCCTTTGTAAATAAAACCCAAACTTAATTACATGCCTTAGTTTAATTAAAATAAATGTTTCCAATAACTAAAAAAAATAAGTTAAACCTATAATAAAAGGAAATAAAACTAGTGGCCCATGGCCTTATTATATCGAAGTTTAAAATACATTAGTTAAAATACAATATGAAATAATTAACTTGAGTCTTTTTGCCAAGTCCACATATTCTTCTGCATGGCCACCTTGCGCTCCTCTCCAACCCGGTCCGAAGCACTAGGTATTACCTGAAATGTTAATTAATAGGGTGAGTCGCGAGACTCAGTGTGCAACCCTCATGCACCACTAGATTTGGGCTTTATGCCCATAAAACAGATTAAATAGTTTAACATATATAAAATAATAAAGGAACTAATATGCAAGCCCAATCCCAAAACCTAAGTGTCCGTCTGCTACACGCCCCCGTACCAGCCAAGCACACCATTGGGGATTTCTACAATCGACCCACACTGCTACACGCCTTGATTGCAGTCTTGCTGCTCATCATCAGATCATGGCCGACGCCACTACAACAGATCACGGCAAAGGCCGCTACCACATATAACAGATCACAGTAAAACCGCTATAACGTATAACTTCCTCCTTTAACAAACCCAACCCATGCAATCATAAAATCAGTATACTTTTATCATATTAAGTCAAAACACTCACTGACCTAGTGATTTGCTTCACCCTCTTCGGGTTTCCAACATTAAGCCGAGATTTATGCATTTATCACAACATATAAACTTATAAACATGCATATTATAATCGGATCTAGATGATAGGGAAGTATTACACACCTGATATCGCGAAATCTACTATCCCTAGTCGATAATCTTGTTATCCGGATCTACTACCCTCAGTGTAAAATCTTGCTCAAAAATCGGAAAGACACATGAAGACTTAGCCCCTTCTACAATCGGCCAAAGTTAATTAATCCCAAAATATATGGTAATACTAATAGATCCCTTACCTTGAAATCCCAAGAATCCTTAAGGAAATGTCACCTTCTCACCTACATTCGGCCAAGCCCAAAATATTAAACCAATAACATTCGGCCAAAGAGGAAAGAACAAGAAAGTGGCCATTTGGCTGAACCTACCCCATCCTACCTTCGGCTTTTCCCACAAACCGACACCACTGATCACTGTAAAATAGATTCAGCTTCTAGGAATGGAGAGGGGAAATTGACAGGCCTTAGAACAAATGGTTCAGGTTAGCAACTTAATGAAAAGAGAGAAAGAACCCGCAGGGGAAAAACCTTGAAAACTTACCAAACTTAAAGGGGAGTACTTGGCTTATGGTGCACCTTCGGGAAAAATCCACCCTTGTAGATTCGGCTATGGGAAGAACATGATATGCCCAAGGACTATTTCGGCATTTAGAGAGTTTTTGAGGAGAGGAGAATCAGCTAGGGTGTTTCAGTTTTGGGGAGAACTAAAGAGAATGGGAGAAGAGAGTTTCGGCTAACTAAGAAAATTGTGAGGAAGAAAATAGAAAAATGAAAGAAAGATGAACACTTGGCTACTAAATTTCGGCATATCACACACGCACAGAGTTGGAGTTTTGGCCAACTCTCCCTCTTCCTGATAGCCTTTATCTTTCTTATCATCTTAATCCCTTATTTCCTTAAAAATAGCCCTATATCCTCTCTTCCTATTATCAACACTTTATCACTAAAATAAAAGAATTAAATCCCCTAAATTTTAGCAAGTGTGTCGTCCACCCCCTTCCCTTCTAAGTGCTAAATTTTTAACCCAAAAACTTGGGCTTCAGGTGGCCACAAATTGGGCCTCTTCCCCTTGCCTTTTGACGCCAACTCCTCTTCCTCCTTATGGCATCATTTCCTTCTGGGCCACAAGCCCAAAATGCTCATTAATCTACTTAAAACTTTATTTTAACCCAAGTAAGCTTAAACAGAATATTTAATTTAGGCCTCAGCTCTAAACCTTAATTTCCAAATTTTAACATATGGAACAAACACCACATATAAATGCACAGGCCTACCTTTAGGATGTTACACGAACATGTGGAGAATATTGGGCCAAGCTGTCTAAACTACATGGCCGAGATCATTTCTGGGCTATGTGGGCCCATTATAAGCCTTGGACCTATTTTCACTATTTGACTGTTAAGGTTGCACGGGTCGCCCAAGACGACTATGAACCTACTGATGGGTCAGTAAGAATACATGGACCCCGAAACTAATATAAAATGAATGTTATGCCCTTATGTTATAAAATGGCTGTATGCTTTATGTTATGTATGACTGTATATGAGCATGCCACGATATATATGTTGCATACATGTATGATATGTTACATGGGGATGGGATAATTATGGTTGGAGGTGTATTGTACTGGCAGCTCTATTGGAAATACTGTTTAGTGCTGCAACCTGTGCTAATTTTGGAGTGTAGGGATGGGTGGGTGATTTTATCCCCACATAGAGTGTTGGGCTGGACAGAGTGGAGTGTACAGGCTGGTTGAGTAGGATTTTTGATTGCATGGCACACTGATACTGATACTGTAATGGGCTAAGGCTCACACTAATACTAATATTGTTATAGGCTAAGGCCAAACTGAACCGAACTGTTATTGATTGGGGCTTAGGCCCAGACTGTAATTACATTGGCTATTTTCCTATAGGGGGTTACACACTGAGTTTTCTTAAACTCACCCCTCTGTTTATTTGTACAGGTAATCCCCAGTCTTAGGGACTGGTGCTGCGAGGGACTCGGAGGTGGCCACACAACCGTACCTGCTTCTATACTTGGTTTTTATTTGCAATAATTTAATTTGGGTATTTGTTTTGTATAAGGCCTCTTTAAATTTTTAACTTTTAATTTAAGATTTTAATTATTAAATTCATACTAATAGTAGTAGGACGCGAATTTTTAGAAGATAAATGCTTTTCAAAACAACATGTTTTCGTAAAATACTATAAAAGCTTCTGCATCAAACATGTTTTGAAGTATAGTAACAAACTAATACGATAAACTATCTGCTAGAAACAACTGGAGTTTTAAAATGAACAAGATACCCTAAAATTTCTGATAATATCATAAACGAGAGTTAGTAAGAGAACGGGTTTTCCAATGAAACTATATTTTCGAAAAACACTTTAATATGATATCACCATATCCGACCATAACATATAGGTCGGGGGTGTTACATTTAGTGGTATCAGAGCCAGGTTACAAACTCGGCTATTATTTTTGGGTTTCTTCTAAAACTTGGAATTTTAAAAAAGAATTGTTCTAAACGATTTAGAAGTATGTTGAAATATTTATACTGAATGTGTGGTACACCGAGTCTCTAGCACCGATTCTATAAATCCTCTAAAACTGCTATCTGTTTAGAATTGAAACTGCTATCTGTTCAGAATTGAAACTACTATAAATGGATCGTACTGAAACACTTAAGTTAGTGTATATCGATACTATAGTAAAACCGATAAACACTGATAGACACTACATTCTGCGAAAACAAACTCTTAAATACTGATATTGCTTTCCATAAGATATCTGTTAATCAACACTGAAACTGTAAACTGATGCATAAAATTGTTAAAAATAGATAATACACCATTAATAATGAGCACCAGAGGTACTCGTGGAAAGGGTACAAGAGGCCGTGGCAGAGGCCGTAAAGGTGCTCGGGGTGGGTCTTCATCATCGGGCCACATGCCTAACGCTGAAGCTAGAGAAGCACCGGCTTCATCTGTGACTGAGACTTGGTCTCACAATCGAGCGGCTAGGGACGACGCATTGTCCCAAGCTATGTTACGAATTTTGGAGAGGGTCACTGGGCCCAATACTGGTACTGTGGGTCATGGGTCAGTGACAGAACGACTACAGTCTAATGGGGATGAGATTTTTAAGTGTATTGCTGGAGTTGCCCCTAACGTGGCTAGATATTGGATTGAGGCCACAGAGAGGATCATGGATGACCTCGACTGCACCCTCGACCAGAAACTAAAAGAAGCCGTGTCATTATTATGATGAAGCCTATCAGTGGTGGCTTACAGTTCAAAACTGATTTCCAAGGAAAGTATGTGGGCGTTAGTTATGTGGATGCTCGGAGGAGGGAATTTCTAAATCTTACTCAGGGGGATAAATTAGTGGCTGAATATGAAGTTAAATTTTTGCGATTAAGCCGCTATGCACATGGGATGGTGGCAACTGATTATGAGCGGTGTGTTCATTTCGAGGATGGCCTCGGGATAGTCTGGGAGTTTTGATAGCTCCACAGAGGGAGCAAGATTTTGCCACACTAGTAGATAAGGCAAAGATTGCCAAGGAGGTGAAGCGTACTGAGCGTCTGAACAGAGAAAAAGGTAGGAATAAGAGGGATTCAGAGCCCTCAAGTTCCGTTCAAAGGCCGAATAAAAAGGCCAGGGTAGATGGGCCGGTAAATTTTGAGGCCAAAATTTTCTTTTAGGGGGTAGATTTGTAATGCCCCAAAATCTAGGTATTCATTTTTTGTATGTTTATAAAATAAATTCATGTTTGCTTCAGTGGTTAAGTGATTTGGGTGTGTTTGGGAGTGTCTGAGAAGTCCTGCGTTCAAGCCTGGGCTTGTGCAAAAAGTTTTATGGAATAAACTCTTGCTTATAGTTAGTAGGCTTTTAAGTTATTGTGGGTAAAAGCAAGATATAAAAAGCTTGCTGGTATAAGGGGTAGGTGGCGTGTTACCCATGCTAGAGGACTGGTGTTCGAATCTTGGTGGGAGCAGTGGAGTATTTATTTTACTGTTGTGCCGTGGAGGTGTTTGAGTTTGACTAAAACATTAAAGTGGTTGAGGAGAATTCAAATTGAGTGGTTGAGGGGAGGTGTGATCAGGTGGAGAGATTTGATGAGGGATTTTATGAGAAAACTGAGGGAGATGAGGGGAAAGTGAGAGTTGTGCTGAAAATGGACTCTGGCACTCAAGAAATTCGACCAAAGAGGTATACTCCACATTTCAGGTTTTTCTGTGCATTTGGTGATTTCTCCCTTTTTGCTTGAGTGTCATATGTGGTAGGGGTGTTTACATATTCGTCCGTTTCACTTTTGAAAACTTTTTCTTTGGCCGAATATACATTTCATCTTATTGTCATCTCCTCTTCTCTCTTTTTTCCTGTTGTTGGTCTAGCACACCCTCTTCCTCTTCTTGCCTCTTCTTAGTCTCTTTTCCCGAATATTTCTGACACTTGCTGTTGTTTCTCCCTCTCGAATTAGTGGTCCTATGGTCTCTCTCTTTGGACTTCCCAGGATATTACTCTTCTGAAAAAGGTGAGCAAATGGTTTCCTTTTCCCTTGGCCGAATCTTCCCCCTTTTTTCACCCTTCCCCTTTCATTTCTTTTTAGTGATTCATTTATTTCCCTTGCAGTTGATTGCTTTCCCCTTCTCTGTTGTTCTGGTTATAATTCTCTAATTGTCGATAAAGTTCTTACACTTCAAAGTGGGTACTCTTCTCGTGTTGTGGGTAAGTGGATCATGTTTATTGAACCACCCTCGGTATTGGGGTCTTGATTAAATCGCTATGTTATAATTAATAAGTATGTTTAATATTTAGCTTTTAAGTTGGTAATTGGGAATCTTTGTTGATTATGATGACAACCGAATGTCTAGAGCGAAGGGTTGTGCTGGTGCTAATTTATTAAGGGCAGCGTCTGGTGTTCGTAAGGTGATACGAACTCGTTTCAGTGATGATTCGAGTCATTTGTTGCCCGATCGTTAAAATGGAGAAGTATCGTTTGATTTTGAAACAAAGGGTGATTTTAGCTAAGGAGAGTATTTTGTTAACAAGATGGTGATTAAAAATGGCTAAAGGATATGAAGATGAAGAGGAAATTCGTTTACAAAGAAAAAAAAAGAAATTAAATGTATATTTGTGGATGGAATAGAGAACTTAAGGACAAGAAAGAACCAACACTATGTTAAAGTGTTCACCCGAGACTTATACGTCACTTAAGGTGGACCTTGACCCGTTACCTATGAGAGTAGGAACCAAAGGTATAGTTTTGGTGAACGCCACACTCAGAATGAGTGATAACTTCAAAAAGAAGCAAGGTTGACGCCACTAGCTTTTGCTAGATAAGTCAACTTGAGTCTTAAAACGAAATAGGAGAGTTGAAAAACTCACAAAATGTTATAAACATTCAACAAATAGCAAAAATCCCTTACAATGAGCCGATTACAAGTATTTATAGTGCTAGATAAGGCCTAGCTGAAAAGTCATAATTGTTCAGCTTAAATGAGCTACTAATGAGATGAAATAAAGCTTAATACCAAGCACAAACTCTTGAAATTCTAGGCCAAAGTAACAACTTTTAACATGATTTAATGTCCAATTCAGCTGAATAAATGAGCTGATTACTTAGGATGGAAGAGTTCAACGTTTTGAGCAGCCAAATGACTTCAATTCCTTCATTAAATCAGCCTTGGGCAACCGAATATACACCATCAACATGTACAATGCTCTCCTTTAATTGTTGTCCATTGATATTCTTAAAAAACTCCTTACAGAAGATGGAGAGGCTACTGAATTTAAAGGATGTATAATGCTCTCCTTTAAATGATGTAACAGCTCCTTTAAAGGATGTATGATGCCCCCTTTATTTGTAACTGATATCTACTTGAAAAGTCACTTTAATCAATTTATAACAATCCTTGAATATAACGGTTTCCAGCTGAAAAGACATCTGCAATCAAACACATTAATCACATTTAAACTCATATTAAACACAAAACACATTAAACACGTAACTTAAATAAACTTAAAACTTATGCATCAATAAATTATTCTAGCAACTAGATTAATTAAGAGAAGCATAATTAAATAACTTAAAACTTACGCATCAATAAATCATTCTAGCAACTAGATTAATTAAGAGAAACATATATTAAATAAAGTTCAATAATAACTCAATTATTTAAACTATGAAGAGTTGAATAAAGTCTAGCAACTCATTTATTAATCTAAGATGACTTTAATTAAAAATCAAATTCAACTTGCAATAAATTGCAAGTGACGCCTATTGGGCTGAATGAGCGTGTAATGAAGCTTCATTTTTCACTTAGGCCCCTCAAGCTTAGGCCAATCTCGATGGGGTCGAGTTGCGTCGTAACATGATGCGACCGGGTTCGCATCATAAGGTAAGAGTTCGGTTAAGGTGTTAAGATGATGCCTTCCAATTTTAGTTAATTGGTTATTGATTGAGGTGTATAATAAAATGTCATATTGGTCAATTGATAGGTCTTGGGTGCTCAGGAGTGCTTTTGCAAAGAATCGGAGCCGTGTGTGTGTGTAAACACTGCCCAAGTCGTAAACCGGCAAAAACCGAAAAATATGGCAATTGACGCTACACGAGCGTTCGCTCACTCATGTGGTAAATTGAACGCATAAAACGTGGGCATTAGACAGTTGAGGCCACCATGAGCAATTTCGTGGTCTTAGGCCGTTTTGGTCCACGTTGGGCCGAAATGGGTCGTGTGGGCCCGATAGGCTTGTGGGCCCCACACGGGTAAACCACACGAATGTGTGGAGAATATTGGGCCAAGCTATGTAAATACATGGCCGAGAGCATTTCTGGGCTATGTGGACCACACGAGCGTGTGGGCCCGTATTATGGGCTTGGGCCGATTTTCACTGTTTGACTGTTAAGGTTGCACGGGTTGCCTGAGATGACTGTGAACCTACTGATGGGTCGGTAAGTATACCTGGACCCCCAAACTGATATAAAAATGACTGTTATGCCCCTATATGGTGAAAATGACTGTTGTGCCCCTATGTGGTAAAATGACTGTTATGCCATTATGTTATAAAATGACTGTAAGCTTTATGTTATGTATGACTGTATATGAGCATGCCATGATATATATGTTGCATACATGTATGATATGTTGCATGGGGATGTGATTATTATGATTAGAGGAAGTGTACTGTATTGGCAGCTCTGCTGCAAATACTGTTTAGTGCTACAACCGGCACTAATTTTGGAGTGTAGAGATGGCTGGGTGATTTTATCCCCAAATGGAGTGTTGGGCTGGATGGAGTCGAGTGTAGAGGCTGGTTGGGTAGGATTTCTGATTGTATGGCACACTGATACTGATACTGTAATGGGCTAAGGCTCACACTAATACTAATACTGTAATAGGCTAAGGCCCAACTGAACTGAATTGTTATTAATTGGGGCTTATGCCCAGACTGTAATTGCATTGGCTATTTTCCTATAGGGGGTTACACACTGAGTTTTCGTAAACTCACCCCCTCATTTATCTCAGATGAGTAATCCCCAGTCTTAGGAGGCAGGTCTTTGCGAGGGACTTGGAGGTGGCCACACAATCGCACCTGCTTCTATACTTGGTTTTTGTTTGTAATAATTTAATTTGGGAATTTGTTTTGTAATAAGGCCTCTTTAAATTTTTAACTTTTACTTTGGAATTTTAATTATTTAAATTCATACTAATAGTAGTAGGACGCAGATCTTCAGAAGATGAATGCTTTTCAAAACAACACATTTTTCGTAAAATACTATAAAAGCTTTCCCATCAAACATTGTTTTGAAGTATAGTAACAAACTAATATGACAAACTTTCTGCTAGAAACAAATGGAGTTTTAAAATGAACAAGATACCCTAAAATTTCTGATAAGATCATAAACGAGAGTTAGTAAGAGAACAGGTTTTCCAATGAAACTATATTTTCGAAAAACACTTCAATGTGATATAGCTAGATCCGGCCATAACATCTAGGCCAGGTTTGGGGTGTTACAATTTCATTGACGGATGTCGAGGTTCAGCCTGATATGTCGTACAATAAAGAACCGATCAAAATTAGGGCTCGAGAGGTTAAAGAATTGAGAAATAAGAGCATAGCTTTAGTAAAGGTTTTTTTGGCAACATCACGATATAGAGGAAGCCACCTGGGAACCCGAGGAAGCTATGAGAAGCAATATCCGAACCTTTTTTCTGGTAAAATTTTCAAGGACGAAAATTCCTTTAGGGGGAGAGTTGTAACAGCCCGTTTTTAGTAAAATTGGAACAGTGGTTTCAGGACTACAAATCTGACGTGAAAATATTTATTTTATTATTTTAATGTCTAAGACATGTTAGTATTACCGTGCAAAATTTTCGTTAAGAAATTTTACTGTTTGCATGCTTAATTCGATAAAAAGGACTAAATAGTAAAAGGTGCAACAGTGGAGTTATAGTAGCCAAAGGTATTAAATGGCTATAGAACCTTAAAGTATGAGTCCTTAAATGGTAATTAGACCACTAGTAATATTAGTGGAGAAATATGGACATTTATTTAATGGTTTTAAAGGTTAATAATTAAGGTTAAAGTTGTAATTTAATAAATAAACTAAGTAAAATAATGAAAACAAAAATGTTATCTTGTTGGTTCATCTTTTTGCATTGAAAATAAAGGTGTAAAACTCTATGGAAGGAGCATGTGTATTCGGCTAGGGCTTTTGTAACAACCCGATTTAGGGTCTAGTGGGAATAGTGGTTGCGAGACCATAAATTCGAAGTAGAAATATGTGTTTTATGATTTTTATGAGGCTTATGAGGTGTTTTCATGATTGTGAGAAAATTTCATGAAGAAATTTTATTAATTAGTGATCAAATTGTCCATTAGGACTAAATTGCAAAGGTTAGAAAATATGAGATTTTAGAAGATTTAAATATGAAATAGAATCATAAAAATTACTAGAGGTCCTTATTTAGCAATTAGACAATTATATGTAGATGGACAAAAATGGACATGGGAAGGAAAAATCTCAAGAAAGGACTTTAAGGGTATTTTAGTCATTTGGTTAATTAATGAATTAAAAAGGAAAAAATAAGTCAAAATCTTGTCCATCTTCTTCCTCGAAGTGCCGAAAATTTCAAGTAGACATAGCTAGGCTTTCTTCAACTTCCAAGCTTGATAGTAAGTGCATTCTAGACTCGTTTTTAATGTTCTTCGTGTTTTTGAGATCCACGTAGCTTGATTTAGGTATTTCTAGCTATATTTTGAGCTAGGGTTTATGTTCAAAAATTTACCCATGTATGACATGCATGTATTTTGATGTCTGAAAAACATCTTTGACATGCATGTATTTTGATGTCTGAAAAACATCTTTTTCTAAGTGATTTTCATGAAAAATGCATAAAAGGACCAAATTGTAAAAGTTATAAAAATAGTCATACATGAGTGAAATAGTGGAAGTTGGGGGCTGTTGTAGTTAAGAAAATAATTCAGCTAGGCTTAAAATACAAGAAATTTGAAAAAAAATCATTTTACGAGTCTAGGGGCAAAAGTGTAATTATGTAAAAGTGTAGGGGCAAAATTGTAATTTTTTTCAAAGTATGATTCATGAGTCAATTTAGCCAATGTGAGTATTAAACAAATGAAATTGTTATTATAGATTAAGAAACACGAAGCCCATATCGAAACCGAGGCAAGAACAAGATTGTGGACTAAATCGAATATTTACACACGTTTTGAGTGCCGAGGTAAGTTTGTGTGAAATTAAGGCTACATATATTATTATGTTTAAATTACTTATTATTATGAGAAATGCGTACTATTCCCATGAAGTTTATTAATGATGCCTTGATGAGAATATGTTAAGTTGAAGTCTCAATTGAGTGTTCGGAACAACGAGGATACCTAAGTCACAGCATGAAATAAGGAAGGTCTAATATAAGACCATGTCTAGGACATGGCATTGGCACCGAATGTCTGGCACATGACATCGACACCGAATAAGGAAGGTCTTGTATAAGACCATGTCTGGGACATGGCCTCGACACTGAGTCTCTAGCGCCGAATCCGTAAGTTTTCTTTATACTGTAGTCTACTTGAACTGAAATACACTGAGAGACTACTATAGATAGTAAGACTGTGCTGAAACTCTTTAGTTAGAGTAAACTGAGACTGTAGGAAACTGGGAACTGTAGGGAGAACTTGACTTGCGAAAACAAAAGTCTGATTACTGCTTTTCATAAGACATCTGTTAATAAACAACTAGAATTATAAACCAATCTGCATAAAATTGTTAATTCAGATAAAATGCGAATAGACAATGAGCACAAGAGGTACACATGGACGAGGTACAAGAGGCCATGGTAGAGGCCGTAGAGGTGCTCGAGTTGGGTCCTCATCGTTTGGCCATATACCTACTTTGGAACTAGAGTGCGCAGCAGAAGCGTAGTGGTGGAGTCTGGGTTATGCGACTGATCTGATAATTGGAAATTTTGAGGACGAAATTTGTTTAAGGAGGGGTGAATTGTAACACCCCAAATTTTGCGCCTAGAAGAAATAGGTTTTGAACAAGGGAACTGTTAGGAGACTGCACATAAATATTTATTTGTGCAAGAATGTGACATAAATGAATGTCTACACCGTGTGTGACACATGGTCAACCCCATGGGTATGTTGATAGGCCGTGTGTCCTCTATATCATGGGCCAACACACGGGCGTGTGACTAGGCCGTGTGCCCTTTAAGAGTTTGCTGACGTCATAAACAAGTGTGGCACACTGAGTCTCCAGCGCCGAATCCATGAGTTTTCTTTATATTGTAGTCTGCTTGAACTGAAATACACTGAGGGACTACTATGGATAGTAAGACTGTGCTGAAACTCTTTAGTTAGAGTAAACTGAGACTGTAGGAAACTGGAAACTGTAGGGAGAACTTGACTTGCAAAAACAAAACTCTGATTACTATTTTTCATAAGACATCTGTTAATAAACAACTAGAATTATAAACCAATCTGCATAAAATTGTTAATTCAGATAAAATGCGAATAGACAATAAGCACAAGAGGTACACATGGACGAGGTACAAGAGGCCATGGTAAAGGCCTTAGAGGTGCTCGAGTTGGGTCCTCATCGTTTGGCCATATACCTAATTTGGAACTAGAGTGCGCAGTAGAAGCATAGTGGTGGAGTCTGGGTTATGCGACTGATCTGATAATTGGAAATTTTAAGGATGAAATTTCTTTAAGGAGGGGTGAATTGTAACACCCCGAATTTTGGGCCTAGAAGAAATAGGTTTTGAACAAGGCAATTGTTAGGAGACTGCACATAAATATTTATTTGTGCAAGAAAGTGACATAAATGAATGTCTGCTTCAGTTGTTAAGTGATTTAGGAGTGTGTGGAAGTGTCTAAGAAGCCAGGGGTCCAAGCCTTGGCTTATGCAAAATTTTATTTTAAATGAATAAAATCCTTGGATCTAGATAGTAGGTTCTTAAATTATTGTGGTTAAAATATGATGCAAAGGAGTTGTTGGTCTAATGGTAAGGGGCGTGTGGAGTGTACATGGGTTCTAAGGTTCGAGTGGTGGCGCATCAAAAAGGGAGTATTTATTTTGCTGCTTGAGCTGTGTAGGTAGTGGAGTTGGACTGAAACACAGCTAAAGGGAGTTTGAATAGAATTTGAAAGGAGTTGTTGGAAGAGTTGAGGAGAAATCAGTGGAGTAATTCAAGGAGGGATAAGGGGAGAGATACTAGGGGAAAATTAAGGAGGTTGATTGAGAGGAAGTGTTGTGCCGTTTAGGGGAACTCTAGCTTTGAGAATTCGGCTGGGGAAAATGTTTGTCGTTTTCGACATTGGAGGAACATTTTGGTGCTAGCATATGCCGAATTATCCTTTTTCTTCTCTTTCATTTATCGGCTTTTGGTTCATTCGGATTTGTATTGGTTACTGCACAGCATTCAACAAAAGTCCCTTCCTTTTCGGTCAATAGTTGTTAGTCGATTTTGTGAGCAACTTTTCCATTTCTTTTTCTCTCTTCTTCTCTTCCTCAATCTGTGCTCTCTTTTGGCTGAATATCTTTTTTGCCTTTCAATCGGTTTACCTTTTTCAGGCTATTTCTCCTTTTTACCTTCTAAGTTCTACCCTTAATCGATTTTACTTGGTCCGATCCTTCTCTTTTCATTTTCTACCTCCCAATATTTTTCTTGTTTTGACCGAGAGCTATATTTTTCTTGTTTTGATTGAGAGCTATCTCTCCTTATCGATTATGGTTTAGCCGAATATTACCCTTTTGTTTTATCACTCTCTACGCCGATATTCTCTTCACTGCTTCTTGTTGTTTTAGTGCTGCAAGTGTTTCTGATTATCGGTAAAGTGTTTATACTCCTCACTTTTTGATTAAACATGTTCTCTTCTATTCTTTTTCTTAAAACCGAATACCCTCTTTTTTATCCTTTGGTTAACGACTGTTGATTCTTTCCCCACAATGTGTTACTCATTGCGGTTCTAGGGTTTTCCTCGAGGAGTGGTGGAGTGTAAATGGTTTTGAAGTAGTTGCAACCCTTGTTCTCAACGTATAATCAAGGTAATACGTTACCTCACTTTTAGAGTTTAGGCCATATACTGATTATGTTCTTATAGGATATCATTTATGGATTGAGGCCACTAATATGGCCTACCTTGGTTAATGAGATCAGTGTTTGTGGTAGAGATAATCGATAAAAGCGTGTGATCACTTTTGGTTAAGGAGGGTGTTTTTGGATTAAGTGTCAATAAGAGGGTGTTTACCCTAACGATTAAAGGACTGACATTGGGTCATGTTTCAATCTAGGTTGGGTGCTTGAGAACTTGGAGCGGTTGCGTAAACAGGTTTGTGTTCACACTATTTTGGCTGTAGAACGGCAAAAGCTGAAAAGCCGAAAAGTCGGAAGATAGGGCTTTGAGGTCACATGGGCATGCGAACGCTCTTATGGTCAAACTGAGGCCATGAATCACAGGCATATGACTGTAAAGGCCTCTATGAGTATTTTCATGGGCTTAGGCCGAAATGGGCCACGTTGGGTCGAAATGAGTCGTGTGGGCCCAATGGGCTCATGGGCCTCACACAGATGAAATCCATGATTTGTGGCAAATACTGGACTGGGCTATGTAGGTCTCATAGCCATGACAAAATATGGGCTGAACGGGCCGCACGATCGTGTGGGCCCACTTGGGCCGAGTAATGGGCCTTCGGCCTATTTACACTGTTACGACCGTTTAGGTTACTGGAGTCGCTTGAGGCAACTGCGGACCTCTCGAGAGTTTAATATCTACACCGAGACCCCAAATTAGGTAAAATGACCAAAATACCCTTAAAGGGTGAAATGACTATTTTACCCCTAATAGATGGAAATGACCGTTATACCCCTAAAGGTAGGTTGACTAATGTGTTCATGATTTGTAGATGACTGTTATTGAGTATGACATTCTGCATATACGTATGATTTATGACATGACATACTGCATGGGGTTGGGATACTGTTATGTAGGAAGTATATTGTATTGGTGGTTTTGCCACTTATATCATTCTTATTGGTAGCTTTGCCGCACATCTTGTAATTGGAAACTTTGTTTGCAATATCATTCATGGTAGCTTTTTGCCGCAATATCATTCTTCGCGACTTTTCTTTGTGATATTGGTGTGTTGGTTGGGTGGGTCAATTTTATCCCCACATGGTGTGTTGGTGGTACGAAGTGGTGTGTTGGCTGGATTAGGATGGGTTGCATTATTACACTATACTGATACGGCATTGGGCTGAGGCCTACACTGTTATTGTATTGGGCTAAGACCCACACTGTACTATTACTAAATAGGGCTCAGGCCCAGACCATTGCTACATGTTATATACCGACTGACTGATACGGGATTGCACACTGAGTTTTCGTAAACTCACCCTTTCCTTTTAACTGTACAGGTAATCCTCAACCATGGGCGATTTGGTGCTGTAAGGGACTCGGAGGTGGCCACACAACTGCAGTTGTTCTACGCTTACTTTTATTAAAGTTTAAAGTTTGTGTTGGGTTTTGTTTATGTAATAAGGCCATTTATGTTTGTTTAAATTTTTAATTGGGGCTTTTGTTTACTTATTTTAAACTGCTAGTTTAGAAGAAGATGAATTTTCAAAATAATTACCGTATTCAAAGACACGACATTTAAACATTAAATTTTTCAAAAGCTTCCAGGATTTTAAATCAACCTACTACAACTATAGTAGATAATAAGGTAAACGCTCTGACTAGATGATTTGTTAAATAATTAAAAAGGGGTTTTTAAACTTAGAAACGAATTTTTCCAACAAGTCTAATTTTTGAAAGACACTTCAATGTGACACGCCAGATTCGACCATAACGTCTAGGCCGGGTTTGGGGTGTTACAGTTTTAATGTTTGATGAATATAGTTGTTATATTAGCATATACATGTATTTGGCGCTTGAATGGTGGTAGATGGAATGGTAGTTAAAATGTATGCTATGTGTTGTTCTCAGATATGTTTGATGTGGTTATTTTGGTTTATTAGTTGTAGTTGTTATATACATGGCTATTTGTGCTAATGCTTTGTTAATGGATATTGAATGGCCAAATTGGTATAATGAGTGTGACTATAATATGTGAACATGGAGGTAATTGTTGGTATGAATTTAGTTACAAATTAGATGTTTTGTGCTTAACTTATGCAACCATTAGGTACATGTTGGATTTGTGATTGAGGTGCCCTTTGGGCATATTGGTTGTATGAATATTTGCTATATTGATTTAGCTTACTTATGCATATTTTAAGTGCAACTTAAAGGCTTGTGTATATGTGGTAAATTGTTTGTAAGTATGTGTAACAGCCCGTTTTTGGTAAAATTGAAATAGTGGTTTCAAGAACACAAATCTGATTCCGGAAAGGAAATTTATTTCAATATTATTTTATGATCTCTTAGTATGATAATAATGTCGTATAAAAATTTCATAAAGAAATTTTACCGATTATATGTTTAATTTGATAAAGGACCAAATTGCACAAAGTACAAAATTCTAATAGCTAAAGGGATTAAATAGCTTTGGAATTCAAAATTTGAGGTCCTTAAATGGTAAATAGACCATTAAAAAGGCTTATTTGTTAAGGATGATGATTCATCCATGGAAAATAAAATAAAGAAAAGGATGAAATTGGAAAGTGAAAAAAAATAAAGATGATAAATGATAAATGATAAAAAAAATGAAAATATCATCAATTTATCATCTTCTTCCCCAAAAATACATGGAAACCCTAGGAAAGAGAAAGCAAGCTTTCTTGGCTTAATTGGGTAAGTAATCTTGTCTCATTTTTAGTAATTTATATGTTTCCGAGATCAGAATAGTTTAATCTATCTATTTTTGGGATTAATTTGTAAAGATATCAAAGTATAGAAATTTTTCCATGGATGTAAATGCTGAAATTTTGAAATTTATGGTAGAAAATGAAAGGTTATTGATAAATAAACAACTTTTGTAAAGTGAATTTTTATGAAATTATGATTTTAAGACTAAATTGTAAAGTTGTAAAATTCATGGAAAATTCTAAATTTTTATGAATACATGGGCTGTAAATGTTACATGTAAAATTCGGCTAGGCTTGGAATAAGGATTAAATTAATTTCATTTTCTGAGTCTAGGGATGAAATCGTCATTAATTAAAAGTTTAGGGGCAAATTGGTAATTTTACCTAAGATGTGAATTGGACTGAATTGAGTATGATGATGTTAAATTTACTCGTATAGATCTGAATAGACCAAATTTGGAGTTAAAGCAAGGAAAAAAGCAAAATATCAGATTAGTAGTCTTTGTGAACACGAACATTGTCGAGGTAAGTTCGTGTAACTAAAATGTATGTTTATATGTTTAAATTGAAAGTTATTATTGTGAAATGTATGATTGTTATGTATAAACATAAATCACATATCTGAAAATGTCTGACAAGTGTTAAGTCTCATTTGAATAAAAGAAATTCGATGGATACATGATTTCCCGTATTGAATGTGGTCCTGCATATGTCGCGAACAGAATATAACTCGGATGAGCAATGTTGTTATAAGCCTCTTGAGCATCCTGTTATATATTTCCTGTGAGCATCCTGATCAGTAGTGATTCTGCATGTGTTGCGCACTACCACAGCTCTTTGTGAGCATCCTGTTACATGATTCGATCGGTTGCGATCCAGCATTTATTGCAGACACAAACGCAGCTCTTCGTGAGCATCTTGATATAGGCTCTTATGAGCTTCCCGACATGGCTCGCTTGAACTCCCTGATATGCTATCCGGAGCTCCCTGTTAATAACTCTTCAGAGTTACCTGTTAAGCTCAATGAGCTTCTTGTTCTAAACTCTTATAAGTTTCCTATTTAGCCTGAATAAGCATTCTGTTACATGTCTCATCTGAGCATCCTGATATATGGCTGGAGAGTGTGCTTCCTGATTATGTGCCTTTATGGGTACCTCTGAATATGAGTTGACAGATTATAGTTTTGTACACTTCGAGTGTACTTCATATGTATCCACCGATATTTCAAATAAATTCAACAGGTAAAAATCCTGATATGAGACAATGTGAAGTTGAGATAAATTATTACAAGCACATACTTGAATTACATAGACATGAATTATATATGATATTTGAATAATTAATGTGGAAAGAATGTGCATATGGAAAAATGACTATTACTATTGAGCTCATACAAGCTTATTGATATTCTTAAGAAGTGTATATATGACTAACATGTTTTGTACATGCTACATGGATACATGATAAGAGGAGTATTTGAATATATAAATGATATCACTTGATATTGAGGCATGATGTACTTGATACTTGAATGTGGAACATACTTGATGACTTTGTTATCCATGATATAATGAAATATGTGATGAAAATATATATGAATAAATCTTGTTTGATGAGAGTATAAATTCATAATTATGAACTATTATATGTAATACAATGACTAACATGGTTGAGGAGGATATGTGTTTAGGCACTTGGCCAACATGACTTGGGAATGAAATGTATGTTTACCTTATGTTTATAAAATAATGGAAAGTTAAATTTCCAGCTACACGAACTTACTAAGCTTAAAAACTTACTCTTTTTTAATTTCCCTGTTTTAGAGGAATTTGGAAGCTCATTGGGTTGGAAGCTTGGCGGAGATATTACACACTATCATTGGTTTAGTTGGTACAAAAGGTAAATTAATTCCGATTATAATGGCATGTATAGATTTATTAACCAATGTTGGCATGTAAATGTTGGTGTGATTAGCCATTGGAATGGCTAATATTTGGTGTATTTTGGTATGTATAAACATGGCATTATGTTGGTTGATATGTATTAACATGGTAAATTAATGGTAACATTATAGAAATGTAAAGATGATACTTGAAAGCATGAGTAAATGTGTCATGCATAAAACTTGATCATTAGATTGATTTATATGTCATGAATTGGTTGGTGAATATGCTGAGGTGTTGATGTAGGTGCAAGGTAAAAAGGGTGAGAAATAAGGCTTGGAAAATGGCCTTATTCTATCTACACGAGCAGACACATGGGCTTGTGTCTCAACCGCATATGACACATAGCCATGCGCACGGGTGTGTGGTTTGGCCGTGTGTCCCCTGCATCTTAAAACTAAAAAAATAGAATGCTCAAAATTGATCACATGGATAGAGACACGGGCGTGTGTCTCAACTGTGTGAGAGACATGACCCAGCACATCGGCGTGTGTCCTGGCCGTGTAACCCTTGCACCTAATTTTTGAAAGTTAAATTGTCCACACGATCTAGCACACAAGCGTCTGGCTGGCCGTTGACCCAAGTCAGAGAGTTACATGGGTAAGGACATAGGCTGGGACATGGCTGTGTGCCTCACATCGAATGCCCACAAGGCCTGGGACACGGGCGTGTCATTTGACTGTGTGAGCCATACGGCCTAGCCACACGGGCGTGTGTTCCCTGCACCTAGAGAAAATTTTTGAAATTTCGCAAAAAAATTTCTGAGTTCCCAATTTTTTCCCGACTTGATTCTAATTTTATTTTGGGCCTCGATGGCTCTTATAAGGAACTATGTGATTGATTTATAATGTGAATGAGATAAGATGTGAAATTTCTAATAATTATTTTATATATTCTAGTAATACTTCGTAACCCTGTTCTGGCGAAAGATTTGGGTTAGGGGTGTTACAGTATGTGCTTGAATGGGTGAGAAAAATGGTTTGGAAATGGTCTATTTTTCTTCCACACGGTTAAAGACATAGGTGTGTGTCTCAACCATGTGTCCCCTATAGCTTTCAAAGGGTTACAAGTCAAGTAGTTACACGGCCTAGCACACGGCCTAGCACACGGGCGTGTGAGGCCATTTTGAAGGGTACACGGCCTGGCACACGGGCATGTGGCTTGGCCGTGTAACCCAATTCAGATAGTTACACGGGCTAGGACACGGCCGTGTGTCCCTACTTTGAATGCCAACAGGGCCTGAGACACAAGTGTGTGTCTCAGCTGTGTGAGTCATACGACCGTGTGACACTTGTAGTTGAAAATTTCTATCTTTTTCTGTAAAATTCTATATGTTTCCGATTTAGTCCCGACTTGTTTCTAATGTCTTTTTAAGGCCTCGAGGGCTTAAATAAGGGACAATATGTATGCCTTTGTTTGGTTTTGCTATGGTTAGTAATGTGAAATAAATGTTTTAATTTTTTGATTGTTTTGAACTGTAATCTCTGGTAATGCTTCGTAACCTATTACGGTGAAAGATACGGGTTAGGGGCATTACACTTATCATAATTTAAGTCTTTTCATATACAGTAGCTTAGTTCCATTCCATCTAAGTCTCAACTTAACTAACTAATTTTCTTTACTAAAATAATAAGCAAATCTATTCAACTACAAACCAAACGAGTTCGCCAAAGCATTTAGGTGTTGTACACTTAACAGAATAGTCTGCCAAACCATAGATTTACGCCAAAGCTAAGAGTTCTCCAAGTGGCGCATACAAAGAATCCTCTACTTTGACAAAATAAACACTTTACTTACTCATATCTACACTTTTTACAGGGACACCAAACAGTAACCAGATACCAAGACTTCGCCAAGTAGGCTGTTACAATAATCTTTGAACCATTGGATATAATGGCATGCATAGGATTGTGATAACACACCTTTATATTTTTTTTATTTGGACGAAAGGCCTTGGGACAAGTTTGGAGAGATAAGGGAATGCCAAGTTAAGCTCCAGTCAATGGGATATGTTGGTGCATTAGAGAGTGCTTAGATTTGTGCTACACTTATGGGATATATTAAGACTCTTTGAGTCAATGTGAGGAGTTATAAAGAGATTCACTTATCCAACAGAAAAGAACATCTGAATAAGATTGTGTTTTCGAAAATATTATGTTTTACTGTTTTAAGATAACTCATAGTGAGTATCTGCGAACCAGGCTTCTACTACTACTACTACTACTACTACGACTACTGTAACTATTGCTACTACTACTACTACTACGGCTACTACTACTGCTACTGCTACTACTACGGCTACTACTGTTGCTAATGCTACTACTATTGCTACTCCTACTCCTCTTTGTTGCTACTCATCGCACATCGCTCCTGCTCTGCCCGCTCCCTCCTCCTATCTGCTACTGCTGCTGCTACCACTATTGCGTTTTGCTTGACATACTTTCTACTCTTTTTTGGTTATTTTATTGTTAGAATAATGCCAAATGATTGTTGCTTATGGCTTTAAGTTGGTTAATTTTCTCTTTTATGCATTGAATGATATTTAGTTTCCTCTACTTGTTCTTTTATGTCATATACCATGCCTTGTTTTGTAACATCCCTTACCCGTATTCGCCACCAGAACAGGGTACGAGACATTACCGGAACATAAACACATGCAATCGTACAAAACTGAGGCATAATTTTTTTTCCAAACTTTAACTTTTAAATTTTTATAAGTAAGTCCCTAATATGGACCCACGAGGCCCAAAACATACTTTGGAAGCAATCCGGGACTAAACCGAGAACTTTAGAAAACATTGAAAAATTTCTTGAAAATAGGGGCACAAGCCCGTGTCCAAATTCATATCCTTCTCACAACCATTCACATGCCACACTTTTCTTATTTAATCATCACACACTCATTCACCCAAATCATGCATCTCATAAATTGCATCATCACAAACATATAACTTGAATAATACTAGCCAACGTCAATGGCCTTATACAAAATGAACTACTAAATATTAAAGGCCAAAATTTTAGGCCAAACCAATTATGACACATAAAAATGACTAAGTCCCCTATACATGCCATAAACTTAAGAGGTTTGTATTCACTTTTACCCCACGATGATAGCTTGATAGTGTGATAACATCTTCGGCGATCTCCAACTCGAGCTAGCATACAACCCTATAAGATATGGGAAAGGAAGGGGAGTAAGCTACAAAGCTTAGTAAGCAAGTATGTAAATAATAAAAAATTTATTAACATACTTTTAACAATTCTCATAATATGTACTCAAGATAATACAATCATAATTGCACAAAGTTCCACTATTCACTTATGTTCATCTTAAGTTGTCTACTCGAGTCACAGTTACTAAGTTATTTATATCTCAAGCTACAGAACTCAAAATTAAGATCCGCTAATTTTCCCTAAAACTAGACTCACATATATTCGTACCATAAAATTTTTAGAATTTTTGGTTTATCCAATAAGTATATTTTATTCATTGAAGTCACCCCTGTTCTGCTATCCAATAGTTCTGACCCCTCTTCACTAACAATTAATTATCTAATCGTGCAAAATTTGTATAATGTTATAATTTGTTTATATTGAAATTATACTCATTTTGAAATTTAATAATATAAATTATAAACCATAATTAATTTTATATAATTTTTAATGAATTTTCAAAGTTGGAACAGGGGATACCG
Source organism: Gossypium bickii (assembly GCA_025503065.1). NCBI lineage: Eukaryota > Viridiplantae > Streptophyta > Magnoliopsida > Malvales > Malvaceae > Gossypium > Gossypium bickii. Next base: position 81,286,618 of record CP106713.1, on the reverse strand, counting down.
ACACCATTCTGACCTTGTCTCACAAAAATTCGAATATCTCAGAATATAAAATTCTTTTATTTACACTGTTTCTTTTATGTAAAAATAGACTCATTCAAAATTAATTTCATATCTTATTCAATGCCTAATTCTATTTCCAACATTTTTGGTGATTTTTCAAAGTCACGCAACTATTGCTGTCCAAAACTGTTTTGTTGCTAAATTTACTCTTTCATAATTTCACTTACTCCATTTCATCTTACCGAAGGTTCGATCAAATATCGAGCAAATTCTTCATAAATTTTCACACTTATACCTGCACTTATTCATCACATAATCATATTCAATTACACTTAGTTGTTACATGATCACATGTATTTTCACTTAGTCATTTTCCCGTTGAACTCATCGGAATAATAACAGATACACGGTGGCTTGCACATAGTACCACCCTTTCAGCCGAAGCTATTTGGTGCACATAGTAGCCTGCACTTAGTACTACACATGTGACTAAAACCATCACTTACACATAGTGTGTAACGCCCCGAATTTGGGCTTAGAAGAAATAAGGCCTGAGCGTAGGAACACATAAAAGTTTATGTGTGCAAGGAAATAACAGAATTGACTATCTGCTTCAGTGGTTAAGTGATTTAGTAGTGTTTAGGAGTGTCTGAGAAGTCCTGGGTTCAAACTTGGGCTTTAGCAAAAAATTTATTTTTAGTGAATAAAATCATTGGGATCTAGATAGAAGGTTCTTAAATATTTGTGGTTAAATTATGACACAAAAAGAGCATGTGGTTTGGTGGCAAGGTGGCGTGTAGAGTTCTCTCGAGGTCTAAGGTTCAAGTCATGGCAAGGTAAAAAGAGTATTTATTTTGCTCTCTTGTCATGTGAGAAGCAGAAGTCAACTGAAACTCTGCAAGGTGGAATTTGAATTGGTCAAGAGATGATGGGGGAGAAAATCAAGGAAAGGATTATGGAGCAAATCAAGGAAGATGGGGGAGTGAGGGAATAGGTGTGCTGAATTAGGACTCTGAACTCCCTAGTAATCAGTTTTGGTAGAGAATTTTCACTTTTGGTTAGTTTCTGTTTTGCCACCAATTTGTTTCCTTTCTTCTCGCTGTAGTGCCGAATTATGCATTTGATCTTTTGTGCATTTTTTTGTTTCAGTTCCTGTTGTCCTGCCAAAGTTTTTGTGCTACCTTTTTCTAAGCCATTCTGTTCTCTTTCTTCTATTTCGACCTGTGTCAAAATCACCAATTCTGCTCCTGTCTCCTCTCGGTTCCCAAGCTTTGGCCGAATATCCTGCCTATTGTTTTTGCTCCATTGATTATTGTTTTCTAGGCCGAATTCATCCTCTTTTCCTCTTTCTTATTCTTTTTCTTTCTCGGCATTCTAGTAGGTTGTGACCAAAGTTCTACCCTTCCCTCCTCGAATCGATTTTTTCCCTTTTCACTGGGTGTTTCATACTTTGGCCGAATCTCAGCATTGTCCCTCTCTATTTTAGTTCTGCAAGTGTTCCTGGCAAATCGGTAAGTGTCCATATTTCCTCCTTTCATTCAAATCTGTTCTCTCTAATCATTTTCTAAAAAGTCGTATGTTCTTCTCCATATGTTCTCTAACTGTGGTTCTCGTTCCTTCTTTGCGATATGGTGATAGGTGGGTTAGGTGTTCCCAAGAAGTGAAGGGGTGCAAGGGTTACCAAGCCGTCGAGGTTTGTTTTTCTATTATTCGATTAAGGTAATTACGATACCTTGTTTTTGGGTAGGCCGAATATTCATTTATTTTTTAGGATAGTATTTGAGGATTTAAGCCACATTTACAATCGATGCTTTCTAATAAGATCTACTGTTAGGCAGTAAATCGGCAAGGGACATACGATTGTTCTTAGTAAACGATCTAAAAGGATTAGATCGCGTGGTACTCAATCAAGGTTGGTAGTGATTATTGTTTAGGGATTAAGTGCTTTGAACAATAATATATGAAAGACTGACTGTATGTGGAATGAATAGGTTGGGCGCTTAAGAAACTTAGAACGGTTGCTTAAACAAGTGTGTAATTGTTTTCCGTAAATGGTAGTCAGCTTAAAAGCTGAAAAGGTGTGTAACCGTACACCCTATTTCTGTTGATTGGAAAATGCTGAAATCCCGAAATGTCGAAATTCTGAAATCTCGAAATGCTGAAATGTCGAAATATCGAAATCCCGAAATACTAAAAATACGACAACAGTTACCATACGAGCACACGAACGCTCATGTGGGGAAATCGATACAATGACGGAGGCCGCCATGAGCGATCTCATGGTCTTGGGCCGCTTTTTGGGACAAATGGGCCAAAATGGGCCGTGTGGGCTCAATGAGCTCGCGGGCCCTACATGGGCCAACTTCATGAACTTATGTGAATAATAAGCTCGACCATGTCATTCACATGGCTAAGGGCAGTTTTGGGCTTAATGGGCCCCATGAGCATGTGGGCCCCACTTGGGCCATACTTTGGGCTTTGGGCCCAACTATACCTTTTGATTCCTAAAGGTTGCACAAGTCGTGCGGATCGACTGCGGACCTATTGATGAGTTGATACACATACTTGGACCCTAGTGTGAGAAATGATTGCTAAGCCCCTGAAGGGAAAAATGTCTAAAATACCCTTGTAGGGTAGAATTACCGAAATACCCCTGAAGGGTAAGATTACTGAAATACCCTTGAAGGGTAAAATGACTATTTTGCCCCTCGATGGTAAATGACTGACTTGTGCTATGATTTGACTGATTTGACTGTGATTGTATGACTATGATTTGATTGACTTAACTGTGAATGATATGACGATTTGTGGGCCAGACATTCTGCATACATGACATACTGCATGGGGTTGGGATATTGGTTATGGAGGAAGTACTGTTCTAATAGGGTCGAACGAGATGACTGTGGACCCAATAATGATCTGTTAAGGTCGCACAGGTCGCACGAGATGACTATGGACCTACCGATGGCTTTAAGCCAGTTCATTAGATTATGGCTCTGTGCCATCTTGATTATGACTTTGTGTCGATCATATTTATCCATGGCTGTGTGCCGATCGTAATTATTGATGACTTTGTGTCGATCATACTTATCCATGGCTGTGTGCCGGTTATATTACCATAGCTGATGGCTATGTGTCGATCTTATTACAGTTACTGATGGCTATGTGCCAATTATGTGACTGTTACTGAAGGCTTAAAGCCGTATAAATACTAGCAGTTTTGATGCGATTTCAGTTAGTGCTTCAACCGGTGCTAACACTGTAAGTGTAGGGATGGCGTGGGTGATCTATTCCCCACAGGTAGTGCAGGGTTGGATGGAGGCAACTACATGGTTGTATGGGTTTGCATGCATCATGCATCATTCATACTGAGACTGTTACTGTGATGGGCTAGGCCCAATTGATTATGTTATGGGCTGTGACCCAAATGATATTGCTTTGGGCTTTGGCCCACATATGCTCTGAACTGACTTGTACTGTTACTGTTAAAGGGCTCAGGCCCAGATTGATTATGTTTCTGTATACTGACTATTTCTTTAATAAGGGGATTATACACTGAGTTTTCGTAAACTCACCCCGTTTTTAACCTTCCAAGTAATCCCCAGCGTTAGACGGTTTGGAGCTGCGAGGGACTCGGAGAGGGCCACACAACTACACATGTTTTATTCTGTTTTGCTCATTTACTTAAGCACTTTGATTTTGATTCGGGTTTTAAGAAGGCTTCTATAATTTTTGGATTTTAAATTTTGGATTTTATTGATTGTGATTTATATCTGCTAGAAGTAGAACACGATTTTCCAAAACAATAACTATTTTCAAACACTACGTTTTTGCAACTCAATTTTTAAATATCATTTTTTCGTAAATCATTTGTTTTAAATTAAGCTTCCACAACAAATAATGTTTTAAATGTAATAATGTTTTAAAAGGGAATAACTTTTTAATAAACCATGATTGAAAATAAACAAATGCAAACTGAGGTTTTGTACAAGTTTTAAATGGCAAGAAGTTTTAAATTTCAAGAAGGGTTTTCAATGAAAACATGGTTTTCGAAAAACATTTCAATGTAACACTCCAGATTCGGCCATAACATCCAAGCCGGGTTTGGGGTGTTACATAGTGGCTTGCACTTAGTACCACACATGTGATCGAAGCTATCGGGTACGCATACTAGCTGCAGTTAGTACTACACATGCAACCTATCCGTCTGGTACACATAGTAGCCTGCACTTAGTACTACACACGTGACTTAAAACCATCTCGTAGCTCTCTTATACACATAGTGGCCTACACTTAGTACCACACATGTGACCTAGCTATCTCATTCGTATCTTTTCTATTCCGAAAGTTCAACCGGGAATTCTCACTTTTCAACATTTTACCAATTCATCCATAATCAATCACAATTCATAATTTACATCAAATAATTACTCCATATTCAACCATATCTCATACAATATAACAAAATATTAAAACATAAATAAAAATGATGTATTATTTACATAAAAACTTACCTCGAGTGCGACATCGGCGAAAAGGACCTAACCGTCAGTTACTCGTTTTTCTCCTCGTTCTAGGCCTGAACTTCGTTTTTCTTGATAATCAAGCTTGGAAGCTTGAAAAATCCTAACCATGGTTTCCCCTTGTGAAATTCGGCCATGGGGTAGAAGATGGACAAAAATTGGCTTTTAATTTTGTTTTTAATTCATTTTAATTACTAAATGACCAAAATGCCCCTAACTTAAAAATATTCTATTTCACCTATTTCATGTCTATTTTTGTCCAAAAAATTAACCAAAAAATTAACCAATGGTCTAATTACCATTTAAGGACCTCCAATTTAAAATTTCATAACAATTGGACACCTCTAGAATGTAGAACTCAACTTTTGCACTTTTTACAATTTAGTCCTTTTGACTAAATTGAGTGCCCAAACGTCAAAATTTTCGAACGAAATTTTCACGAAATCATTTTGTTAAATCTTAGACCATAAAAATCTAATAAAAATAAATTTTCTTATGTCGAATTTGTGGTTCAGAAACCACTATTCTGACTAGGCCCAAAATCGGGCTGTTACATGTATAATGCCTTATGATTTATGCTTTGCCCCTCTCTCTTTGATTTTCTAATTCTTTTAGTTATACAAAAAAAGGGGGAAGACAATAGATTAAAATTCACAAATTGAACACTCATTTTCAAAATAAAAATATGTTGGACAAACTTAATTTTCAAACCTTTAAAATTATCCTAATATAAATAATTGTCTCTTTTAAAGCTCTCAAAAAGAATTTTTTTCAAATTAAAAATTTGGTAACTTTGTAGTCAGAGAGTGTTTTTTTTTTCTTTTAAAAAAAGGGGATTCACAACTTGAAAATAATTTTTAATTTAGAGGGAGTTCTAAAAGGAAATTTTTTAAAATTTTGTTATATCTAAAATGGAGAGATTGTTAAGTTTGATTTTCTAATGTTTTGATATAACAAATTGTCTCTAAGTCAAACTTGGTAAAGTAGATTTTTAAGAAATCATTTTAAAGTTATTTTTAAAATGAAAAACAATATTTTCAAGATGCACTTGGTCAAGTGTGATATCCTGACGAAAAAGGTGGGATACCCCAAGTGTCAGTAGGCAAAGTGACTCAGGGGTATCAGGCCATTTTGGAAAATAGTGCAATACCTAGGAAATAGTAAGAAAAATGGATGCAGAAGTACCACAGCCCACCTATTTCATTGAGAAGCATCATTTCCCAAGTACCGCTTCCCCATGAAGAGGTACCACACCCTTCCCAACAGAGGCGTGACACTCATGGCCCCAATGGTCACATTTTGTCCAAAGGAACCAGATCCCTATGGCTTGGGTACTAGTACCTAAAGGTCAGCAAAAATATTTATTGCTACAATTAAAGACTCCAATGAATCCAATTCATTTCCATCAATCTCAAACAGCTATTAATCCATGAGAGGGTATAAATGAAGCACTAGAACACATAGAAAATGTCAAGAAACTAGCTTACAATGATCAAAGCAAAAATTCAATCATTTCTCATTGTTCTTCTCATTTTCTCTTGTACAAACTTAAGGGGTTAATTTTGATTTATTCTATCAAGTGTTGTATTATTGTGTGAGAGTGTTTAATTTTCATATATCAACCTTCTAGAGGTGATAATGCTTTCAAACATTATTTCTCATTTTTGTGAGGATTTACTTAAGGTTTTGGGTAGAAAACCTTAACCGGAAGTGGCCATATCTTGCCTTTTGAAAAGATAAAGATTGTAAAGGTTAAACTTTGTCCTTGAAAGGTTTAAATGTAGTGAGTTTGGAAAATCCTTATGTAACAACCCGGTTTAGACCCTAGTCGGAACAGTGGTTTCGGGACCATAATCCAACATTAAAAAATATATTTTATTACTATTTTAATATTTATAACATAATATTGGAGTTGTTTGAAATTTTCGTAAAGAAATTTTATCGTTTAAGTGGTTAATTAGGTAAAAAGGACTAAATCGCGCAAAGCGTAAAAGTTGGGTTCTATAAGTTAAAAGTGTCAAATAGCTATAGAACATTAAAGGCAAGGTTCTTATGTGATAATTAATCCAATTTTGAGTTAGTGGATGATATTTGGTTTGGCATTTGTGTAAATTTGATTAATTTTAAAGGTTAATTTAGTAAAAATGTAAATAATGATAATAAATAAAATAAAACCAAATTTCATATTTCTATTCATTATCTTCCACCAAAAATGAGAAAGATGAACAGCCATGGAAGCTTCAATAGTCGGCCAAGTTTTGTGCTTTATTTGGTGGGTCGTTTTTGCTCGGTTTTTAATAATTTCTACGTTTTTGAGCTCGTTGCAGCTTAACCTAGCTAGCCCGTATCTCTGTTTTTGAAACTGTTATAGATTTTGAAAGATTCTATTATTGAATGCTTGGTTGTGTAGATGTTTTATGATAGGTTATTAAAGTTTGAAGCTAGATTAACAAGTTTTATAAAGTGATTTTTGAAAAAAATGTCAATTGAGGATTAAATTGAGAAAAGTGTAAAATTCATGGTTAAATGTGTGAATAAACTAAAAATATGGGCTGCTAGTAGTTTGGGTAAAATTCGGCTAGCATGGGCTTGTCCTTACATGCATGAATTTGCAATTTTATGTGATAAGGACTAAATTGTGAAAATGTAAAATTTTAGGGGCTAAAGTGTAAAATGCCCATTTATGTAATTTGGATGAAATTGAATGAATTGTTGAATAAATTAGTTAAATTTTGATATTATCTAGATTGAGAAAAATGGAATTCGGATCTAGATCAAGGGAAAATCAAAATATCAGATTAGTCGACCTAATTCGTCGTTACAGCGAATGAGGTATGTTCGTATTTTAATAGACATTACAGAATTATGTTTTAAATGGATAATATTATTATGATTTAATTCAATGTCGAATGGTAATGTAAATGTAACACCCCAAACTCGGCCTAGAAGTTAGGCTCGAATTTGGCGTGTCACATTGAAGTGTTTTTTGAAAACCATGTTTTCATTGAAAACCCTCCTTAATGTTTAAAAACTAAAGTCTCAGTTTGTGTTCGTTCAATTCCAAAACATGGTTCATTAAAAAGTTGTTCCCTTTTTAAACGTTATTGCCTTTAAAAACCTTATTTGTTGCAGAGGCTAATTTAAGATAAGGAAGTTTAAAGCGTATGTTTTTAAAAACAGTGATTGGGTTGAAAACTCGTCTACGTCTAACAGATATAAAACGTAACAAAATCCCAAATTCAGAATTAAATCCAGAGAGGCCTTATTACAAAAATTAAAACCCAAAACAGAATTTAGAACATATATAAAGTCCAAAGCATAACAGCTGCAGTCGTGTGGTCACCTCCGAGTCCCTCGCAGCACTGATCCTCCAAATGCTGGGGATTACCTACACAGTTAAAAACGGGTGAGTTTACGAAAACTCAGTGTGCAATCCCCTTACTAGAGTAACAGTCAGTATACAGAAACAAAAACCAAAGCAATCTAGGCCCAAAGCCCTTTAACAATAACAGTACAGTCCAATTCAAAGCATACGTGGGCCAAAACCCACTACAGTATCATTTGGGTCACAGCCCATAACAGAATCAATTAGGCCCAGCCCAAACCAATACAGAACAAGTGGCCCTAGACCCAGTATAGTGACAGATCTCATAAACAGATATGCAACAGTATGAGGATGCATCCTACCCAGATCCAGCCAACACACCACCCACACCAACCCTACACTCCTGTGGGGATAAAATCAACCCACCCAGCCAACACACCAAGCTTAGCACCGGTTGCGGCACTAAGTCAACAGAACGGCTCGGCGTCGTGGACAGAACGGCTAAAAGCCATAAATAGATTGGTTATAAACCATATCAGGATGGCACAGAGCCATACTCAAGATGGCAAAAAGCTATCGGTAACTGTAATAAGTTTGGCACATAGTCGTCAACGACGGTAATATAATAAGCACACAACCACGGGTAATTATGATCGTCACAGAGTCATCAATATATATGTTAGGCACATAGCCACGGGTAAATAAAATTGGCACAAAGCAATAATCAAGATGGCATAGAGCCATATTTAGGTTGGCACAGAGCCAAAACCAGATTACGCGGCTTCAAGCCGTCCATCGGTCCACAGTCTTCTCATGCGACCCGTGTGACCTTAACAGATCAATATTGGATCGACAGTCGTCTTATGTAACCTGTACGACCCTATCAGAACTTCCTTCGTATCAATATCCCAACCTCATGCAATATGTCGTGTATGTCATGCCCAATCATTACACGTGTATGAAAATGGCCATGCTCAGTAACAGTCATTTAAACATATATTAAAAGCACATCAGTCACACGACCACAGTTAAGTCAGTTAAAACACAGTCATAGATCACAGTAAAATCAGTCTAATTCATAGTCTAAGTCAGTCATTTACCCACAAGGGCAAAGCAATCATTTTACCCTATAAGGGTATTTCGGTAATCCTACCCTACAGGGGTATTTAGGTAATTTTTCAAATCGGGGGTATTTCAGTAATTTCACAAATCGAAGGTATTTCGATAATTTTGCAACCCGGGGGTATTTCAATAATTTTGCAAATCGAGGGTATTTTAGTAATTTTACAAACTGAGGGTATTTCAATAATTTTTTAAATCCGGGTATTTCAATAATTTTGTAAATTAGGGGTATTTTAGTAATTTTACAAATCAGGGGTATTTCAGTAATTTTACAATCCAAGGTTTAACAACCCAACAAAAGGTCCACCGTCGCCTCGAGCGACTTAAGTAACCCAAACAGACACAACGTGTAAATGGGCCTAAGGCCCATTACTCGGCCCAAGTGGGCCCACATGCTCGTGTGGCCCAATTAGCCCAGAAATAGCCTCGACTATACGAATAGCACAGTTCAAACCAATAGAAACCATATAACATGCATTTTATCCGTGTGGAGCCCACCAGCCCATTGGGCCCACACGGCCCATTTCAACCAAACGATGCCCAAAACGGCCCAAGAGCACGAGAACACTCGTGGTGGCCTCTACAGTCTAATGCCCATGTTCATGGGCTCGGTTCACCACACACATGATCGCACGCTCGGGTGGTATCATATGCCATTTTCTGGCTTTTCAGCATTTTTTCGATCTACAGTTGGAGTGGTGTGTGTACACACCTAATCGCGTAGCACACCACGAATCCCTAGCACCGAATCTACCATATTCAAAACTAACGATTAATCCACTCGATCAATACAGTTATTCTTTCTTTTTTCCAAACACATGCCGAAATCACATAAATACTTGCCTTAGTCGATCTAGATTTGATAAGTCCCTACTAACTATTAGCAAGAATTGATCCCCTTGTTGCAATTATAGTCAAAACTGAGAGTAGGCCCTCGACCGCTTTTGAAACACGCGCCCCTCTTTACTCCTCGAGAACGCCTAGGTATCAACCAACGTTAGTCTAAGGGGGGAAAGGGAGAGGATTCGGAAGAAGGGAAAAAGAATCATACTAGCAACAAAAATCCATTTAAGGAATCACCATAACTTACACTTAACATCGGCAAACAGAGGAGAAGAACCCGCCACCTTATGATAGGAGAACAGAAATAAGAGTAAATTTGGCAATAGATGAAAAAGAGATAGCAGGGTATTCGGCTTTTACACACTTATGAACAAATGATAACAATGTTACACAAAAGGGAAATTCGGCTTAAGAGAACTAAATAGGAAAAAATAAAAAAAGAAGAGATGTAGAAGAAGAGAAGAGATACAATCGACCAATGGAAAAATAGGTAGAAAAAGTACAAGAAGATGCCTAAAAGGTAACACAGAAACGGCTAAGAAGAAGGTACAGTGAAACAGAGCAAAAAGAATGCACGAGAGGTCACTTTTAGTGCAGTTTTGACAGCATCCAGAAAATGAGAAATGTAGGTTTGGTTTGGTAACTAAATTGATCAAAAGAAAAAACAAAACTCAATAAAGCCAAAATATGCACCAAAATCCCTCTTTTGCCGAAAATGCACAAAAGGACTCCCTAGCCGAATATGCACATACCAACTACCCAATTCGGCTACAACTTCTTCCATTTTCAAATTCCTTAAAAATCTCCACCAATCCCTCAACCGGATTTTCTCCTTAATTTACTCCAACTCCCCATTCAAATTCAATTCAAATTCTTATGACCAATTCAACCACAGAGTTCCAGTCCAATTCCAACACCTCCCCAACTCAAGCAGCAAAATAAACATACAATTGCACACGCCATGCCTCGAACCTCAGACTCCTTGCCATACATGTAGTGCCACCTTACCACTAGATCACCCACTCTCTTTGTGTCACCTTTTACCTTTAATAAATTTAAAGGTCTAAAGGCCAAAGTTTAGGTTCCTTTAAAAGGAAAACCAAAACAAATTGCAAGAGCCAAGACTTGAACCCAGGCTCCCTTGCAACCTTAATGACGCCACAACCACTAGACCACATGCTTCCTTGTGTCAGTTTTTTTGACACAATAATTTAAAAGGCCTGCATCCAAACATCCAGGGTTTTATCCACTTAAAACCAAAATTTTTGCTAAAGCCCAGGTTTGAACCCAGGACTTTTCCAACTCCTCCCAGGTCCCTTAACGACTGAAGCAGACATTTAATTGTGTCATTTTCTTGCACAAATAAATACTTATGTACAGCCTCCTAACTGATCCATACACAAGGCCCAATACTTCTAGGCCCAAAATTCGGGGCGTTACAGTAAATGTATGTTTATTGAGTAAGATGTATATATATGTCACTATGATATTAAGAAGTTCGAGAACCAGAATATATAAATACGAGAAAGTTCTAATAATGTAACGATATTCGAAATGCCCCGTACGAACCCTATAAATAGAATAGGATACATATGTCATGACATAGGGTTTCGATATGTGATTTCGTGTAAGACCACGTCTGGGACGATGGCATCGACTTGTGATTTACGTGTACGACCATGTCTGGGACATTGGCATCGTATTTGATTTGGTGTAAGACCCTGTCTAGGACAGTGGCATCTATATGTGATCACATGTAAGACCACGTCTAGGACGTTGGCATTGTACGAGATTTTCGACTATCTGAGTATCCTTATTGATTTCGAACTGTTCAACAGGTATTCTGAGAAACAAGTGATTAGGTGAATGACATTCCGATTCAGGTAAGTTGGAAGGTATACAATATTTGATAATGAAAGGTAAGTATAAATGTGCAAAGAATGTTATGTGATGTATTTGTAAACGAAATATGAATATGTGCAAATGAAACAAGAACAAATGAATAAAAATGTGATTTATAAGGTAGTGTAAGTGAAATTTTCAAATACTATATGAAAGAAAGGTGAATTTAAATATAAGTGATGATATAGGAGAATTATATGTGATTAGATATGTTATTTACAGAATGTGCTCATTTGGATATATGAAAGTGAGAATGGAAAGTTAAATGAGAACCAAATTAACTAAGCTTGGGAAAGCTAAATTTAGTAAGTAAGTAAGTATATTATTGAATGGTGATGATTTGATATGAAATTGTGTTATAAACTTGAGATAATTTGTGGTTTGACATGTGAGATAGCATATCATGTTTATGACATTGTAATGAAATTATTTGTTATGTTAAGTTTATTACGATACGAGCTTACTAAGCTTTCAAAACTTACTCTGTGTGTTTTTTCTATACTTATAGATTTCAAAGATTTGCTCGGGTCGGAAGTCGGCAGAGATCGCATCACACTATCTGGATAATGATTTTGGTAATTATTCACTTTATGACTTGGCTATATGGCATGTATAGTCCTTATGATTGTTTGATGAGTAGTTGTAATTTGGACAATTGATGTCTATGTGTTTGATGCAATTAGCCATGTGATATGGCTTGATAATGGTTGTGAATATGGTCAATTTTAGTCTATGTTTTGGGATGCAAAGTTGGTTTATTTTTTATGAAAGGATGTCATAATGAATTGGTAAGTTTTTAGATGGATTATACTTAGAAATGCTTGTGATTAGATTGAGATAAATGGTACATAAGTTGGTATGTTTGTGTAACACCCCAAACCTGGCCTAGAAGTTAGGCCCGAGTCTGGAATGTCACATTAAAGGCACACTTCAAAACGATTTTACCATTTAACAACTTAAGGCCCAAAGGCCCAAAACCCTTGTATCTTGTTAAGTTACGTTGAAAAGCCCATATTTTAGAAAACATTCATAGGTTAAGTTATTTCGAAAACCATGTTAACTTTAGAAATTTTATGAAATTTATTAAGCGAATAGTTGAAACAATAATAATAAAACCCAAAATCTAAAGTCAATTAGGAGTTACATGGCCTTATTACAATTCAATGAAAAAAAAACAAAGTATTTAAAATAAATTCATTTGAACAAAATAAAACATTTGATCAGCTTGTAGTGTGGCCATCTCCGAGTCCTCTCCCACGTCTAGCCGTCTATTCAGGATCACCTGAAATATTAAATAAAAAGGCGTGAGTTGCAAAACTCAATGTGTACAACCATTGGCAATCAAATCACATACAAATATTCATATTGGGCCTAAGCCCTATCAGAATCGGTGGTCTTGGGCCTTAGCCCACAATGATCTCATATCGTATCATATCATATCGTATCATATACAAACAAGCTAATGCAAAACTCATCCCAATAATCCATCCGCTACACACATCATTTCCCTTCCAACCTTATACACACCTGTGGGGATTTCTAAATCGACCCACCCATCCTCTACACACCAAAGGTAGCCCAGTTGCGGCACTACCTAATGTTGCAGCAAAGCTGCTAATCATATAATGGGCTTAAAGCCACCGGTGGATCCATGGCCATACGACTATGCGATCCTCAAATCTTCCTCCATACCATAATTCCCACCCATATGCATCCTATCCAGAATATCATATGAATGCATCACACACACGAGTAACATTCATAAACTCATATTTGTCACAGAGGGGTATTTTCGTCATTTCCCTACCCAAGGGTATTTTCGTAATTTTACCCTACAGGGGTATTTTGGTAACTTGGCAAAATAAGGGTATTCTGGTAATTTTACAAATATAAGGGTATTTTAGTAATTTACAAATCTAAGGGTATTTTAGTAATTTTACAAATCTAAGAGTATTTTAGTAATTTACGATCTAGGGGTATTTTAGTAATTTTACAAATCTAAGGGTATGTTAGTAATTTACAAATTTAGGGGTATTTTAGTAATTTTACAAATCTAAGGGTATTTGGTCCCTCTCGGGTTTTTGTTATGAACTTTGGCCCATCAACAAGTCCTCGCGACTAAAGTGAACAGACACTACGCACCAGGTAGGATTCCAGAGAAGAGAAGGTGGGCCACTAGGACCGCTTAACTACCAAGCTCTCCCTAGATCCAATCCTAGACATGCGTATGTCCGTTGCCACACTCTAACCCAGTGACATGTTCACGAACATGTTTAATTAAATTAGGTCTTATGAAATTTAAGAGCTGTTCAAACTAGGCCTAAAGTCCATAAACCCTAGCATACTTGTCTACGTCCCCATAAAGCCCATCAAACCCAAATTACATCTTTACGGCCCATTAGGCCCAAATCACATCCTTATGGCCTGTTAGGCCCAAAATGATTCCAGATCATGTATTATGCTTGACAGACTCAATTCATACACCAAACCAAACAAACTCATCAAACCTAGCCTTAAGGCCCACCGAGCCCATTTAGCCACTTTCGACTTTTTAACTTTTTGGCATTGCCGATATCGTGTGTGTAGTGTTTGTACACACCTGGTATCCACGCGCGCTGCAAACCCCTTAGTCACGAACATACAATCGACATTACTAACGATTAACCAAGGCTTTAACACATACTTATCAAAAACCGAAACCTCACCGTAACTTTACCGTGTGCCTCACATTCTAGTAGCACTTTCTTTGCTACTATTTACGATTATCCTCTAGATCTGCACCCAAACACCTATATCGTCAAAACCAAGTGACCCATATTGTACATAAGTCACCCCTATAAGCCACATTAGATTCGGCCATTTACTAAACCATGACTGAGTCGAGAACACTTACCCCTTTGTTAGCAATCCTTACCTACCACACTTGTGATTGTTGAGCCTTACCCTTGTTAATACAAGTTAACGACAAGGAGGGGTTAGATAGCCTTTCGGCTTTTAACAAAACACACTAAAAAGTTCAACTAAGGACTTACCGAGATTCTCCTTTGATCCTGCGGCTTAGTTATCTACTGAACAAGATTCGGCTTCCAATGTGAATAAGAGTAGATAACAATCAATTAAGGTGGAGGAACAACAACAAGGGTTCGGCAAAAGTAGAGATTCGGCAAAGAAGGATGATAGTAATTTCGGAAAAGAAGAGAATTTGGCTATAGGGGAATTTGGCTTTCAGAGAAAGAAGAAGAACACAACTCTAATAAGAATTTCGGCAAAAAGAATGATGGGTTTTCTTTTCGAAAAATGAAAGAATTCGGCTGAGGGGGAGAAAAGGAAGAAATAACAGAATCCAAGGAACCCTTCAATGAATTTGGCACCCCCTTTTTATAGCCAAAGCTGAATCCTACCTTCCCCCCACAGTCCCATTCGGCACCAACTCCTCCCTCTCCTCATCTCTTGACTTTTCTCCCTAATAACACCTTAATCTTATCCAAAATTTCCTCCACATCCAACACAGATGTTTACTTTAAACTCTCCACGGTAAGAGTTCAAAACTAACACAACTCTGGCCGTCCATACAGTAAAATAAACACTCCACAAAATACCACTCCTAAGTCTCGAACCTTGGACCTCTTCAGCTTACAACACGCCACCTTATAGCTCCCAAGTGATGCCACTTACCACTGGACCACAAGCCCATTTGTGTCCTATTTCTTCTTCATTTATTAAAAAGGCCTACTAACTGAAGTCACTGTTCCCTAAGGCTAAAACCAAAATTTTTCCTTTACCCTTACTTGATCCCAGGACATCTCCAACACCCCTAGACACACCAAATTCATAAATCTTCAAAGCCCACATGCCAGTCGTCATTTTTCTCGCTCACTTAAAAAATTTTCTGAAATCCAAAGCCCAAAGCCCAATAGGCCCAAATTCGAGGCGTTACAGTTTGATATGCATTTGAATGGTTAGAAAGATGGATATTATTGGTATGATTTGGTTGCATTTAGAAGGTATGAAATGTGTTTGTTTGTACTTGTAGAATTAACCCAAAATGGGTAGAAAATTGGCCTTGCAAATGGCCTATATTTGCCCACACGAGCGTGTGGCTCGACCGTGTCCCTGAAATTTGTAATTCAATTCAAGTTAGGCTCGCAAACGGGTTGGACACACGGGCGTGTGACTGGTCGTCTGATCAAGTCAGTTTCGACCACGGGCTAGGCACACGGGCGTGTGACAGGTCATGTGATACAAGTCAGTTTCGGCCACGGCCTGCCCACACAGGCGTGTGACCTCTATAACTTTGAAAAATGTTAAGTTTTCAAAAAAAAAATTGTATGTGTTCGGTTTAGTCCCCACCCCTTCCTAATACATGTTTGAGGTCTCGTAGACCTATTTAAGGGACTCTATGTATATGATTTACTTTGATATGATAATGATATACTTTATGATGTGAAATGTTTGTAAAAGTTTTGATTTGTCCGGTAATGTCTCTTAACCCTAAATCGACGATGTTACGGTTTAGGGGTGTTACATTTTATTGGTATCAGAGCTATGGTTTAGTCAATTCTAGGACTACCATAGCGTATGTGAGTCTAGCTATACATGCCATATTTAATCTGCGATAGTGTGATATCTCCCGACTCTGGCAAAATTTATTTTGATGAGATAGATAAGTTTTCCAACCGAGCTAATTCTGATAGTACAAAAGTAAATACTCAAATATTTGAGTGGAAATGTGTTGATGATGAGTTGAGACTCATAAAGGTAAGGATCAAATTGTATGACATGTTGTTATTGATAAATGTTGTAATTATATGAGCATATGAGATATTATATTTGAGTTATGATTGCTATCTAAAATGTTCTGGTTGTAAATTAGTGATTTGATGTTGGCATATGAACAATGTATTAAGAATAAAAGTGATTAAAAGCAAAAGTTTATTAAATGTTTTGAGAATGTGAAATTTAAAAACAAACTTGCTATTTGTGATAATATATGTTACGTGCATGTATGTGTAAGTTAAATTTGAGGCTTTACTATCCTCACCCCCTTATTAGTGAAATGTTATAATGAAATCTGTAAGATTTGGATTGACTAAGCTCACGAGTTTGGAGTTATAGAAGTCTGTGTTTGAAAGATTAGTAATGTGGTCAGAAAAGAGAATGAATCAACAAATGAAGATAGTACTAAAAGAGATATTGGATAGTTCTGAAGACTATTCATATTATGCAGAGTCACCGATAAAGAAGAAGTTAATTTCGACTAAGTGGCGTATTCAAGTATGTTATCTAAAGAAAGTATTAACTGGAAGCTTTTTTGAATTTACTTTTGTTAACAATGGGATAATGTGAAAATTTCTAATGACAGAATTAGACAGTTGAATAATGATTGAATTGTGTTGATGGTAGAATGCAATGGTTATAGTCGGGCAGTTACTATGATTTCTTCTAGGCATTCTATTTGTACATTTATCTTCAGAAACATATGTGGCTGTTTAATTTCAAAAAGAAAATTCTTATTGTATCAGAACACTAACAAAATGTACTGATAGACGAAAGCATGGTTGATCTGTTTGGGTTATGTTCGACATTGTTATGTCTTTCTCTGATAATTTGTTTCATTGTGTGGATATGAAAGTCGACGGTAAAATATGTATGAGACTAATATTCTATTTCTACTGGTTATTGTTCTGTTGAATATATGTGAAGACTATATTACTTCTGTTACTGTGGATTTCAATATTTAAGAATGACATCGTTCTTTCTGGACATTTTTTGGAATATCATCGAAATTTTATATCATTCTATATGGGTTGTAATTTTTAGATATCCTGTGTGACTCCATATGCTGAAATTTCGCTATTCCAGTTTTCTGGTGATTCCATGTGATTATTTGCAAGAGATCTCTAATTGACAAAGATGACAATGTCTATTGTAATTATAATTTCTAGCTTGAAATGTGAGAGTACAGTGGTACCGTCCTCAAAGTTATAGAAGTTATGTTTCTGTAGAAGTTACTATTAAAATCATATTTGATTCTTCTCTGTGTTCAAATGCTTCACTAACAGTCGGGATAATATCTATTTATAAGGTTGAGACATCGTTCTTATTAAGGCCCAATGATTTCTATTTGGTTAAGGTGATTTCAGTATAATTCAGAGATAGCTTTATTATAAACTTTTTTCTAGTTCTCGTGAAGGTCTGACATTGATAAAAGTGAAAATGATAGAAGAATAAGATCAAATCTAAGAAACCATATGTCTGGGTTATCCTTTTTAACGAGAAGAAAAGATTTCTTCAAAAAGATTGATTCAATGGTTTAGTCTTATTTGAATTATTTGATTGAAAAGATAATTGGGTTATATG
This sequence comes from Gossypium bickii, assembly GCA_025503065.1. Lineage (NCBI taxonomy): Eukaryota > Viridiplantae > Streptophyta > Magnoliopsida > Malvales > Malvaceae > Gossypium > Gossypium bickii. The sequence goes on along the minus strand of CP106713.1, from coordinate 81,268,543 downwards.
TGCCTGAATCTATCCACCTGACTGGAAATAAACTATGAATTTACATGTGTGAATTGAGAGATAGTATGGAAGAAGAACTCGTATTTTTGAAGACTTGATACCGAATTATATCTACCGGAATGATTCTATCAGGGAAATGTTGTGATAAATTAAAGTTAGTTCGATTGTTGAAGTTTTCTTTTGCACAAAGATAATTTTGACTGAAATATTAGTTCTGGTTCAGTCTGAGTCCAATAAAGAGATTATGATTTTCGTCCTTATGTTAATGAGTGGTTCGAAATGTATTCTAATCCAAGAATGTGAAGGGATATCTTGTGATTCTATACAGTTAAAGCTGCATAAAAAGAGTTATATGATATACTTGATGACTAAAGTTTAAAATGTTTAATGTCAAAGAAAGATCTGAACTTGGCACAACAAGGTTAGCCCCAATCTTCGAAAAACTTTTAAGTCTGTAAGTGATTCTTATCTGAGGAAAATGATTATAGTTTCGAATGTTTTGATTGGACAATGAATACGTGATTGATCTTATCAGATAATGAACAGTTGTTAGTTGAATTAGAGGCTAAATAAATGTTTATTTAGTGCAGTTGTGAAATTCATAAATGTGTCAACGAATTATAAGTTAAAAAGTGGTTCAACATAAATGGATTTCTGATTCAGAACCTCATATGTGATATCGATGATTATTTGTTATTTCGAGATTGAGAGTGTATAATGAAAATCTCAATGAATATATAACGACTGCTACAAGAAACTCTCAGTGGTGTTCATATGGGATTAATAAGATGCACAACAATCTGGGATATGATATAGATGATGAGTGTAAAATGTAATATTTCTGACTATGTTGATTATAGAAATGGAGGGTTGATGAATTTTTTATCAGGATTATCTTTATCATTGAAAAAGATGGAGTTATCTGAAATATGGTTAACTGTCCTAAGAAATCTCTCTGTATGTATAGATTTTCTCTTTTAATAAAACAGTTGAGTTATTTGTTTTTGTGTTGGTAAATCCATCTATGGTGTCAGTTATCATTGTTTTGGATTGAGATCTGAAACTCATGATAATTCTGAGAGAGATTACAGTAATCTGTGAGTATGAGATTGCATTGAAATTGGGAAACGCAATTTAAATTCTCGAAATATTTCTCTGTCACTGTATTTTAGAGTTTCAAAACAACTAGGAAAGACTGTTGTTGTTATAAGCAGTTACTGAACTCCATTATTTCAGGATCAGGCTTTGTTAGAAAATGATTTACGGGATTAATATCGTCAGATAACTTGAGTAGAAAATGAAAACAATTTAATACAGTTATAAGCTGTCTTAGTTAGAGATAATGTACAGTGAAATTCAGATCAGAATTTCAGATGATAGGTTGCATTGAAATCCGAAGCTATGTGTGAATTTGAAATGTATTGTGTGGAAGCAAATCCTTAATCTACTTTCTGGTAAGATTTTCGGGGACGAAAATCCCTAAAGGGGGAGAGTTGTAACAACACGGTTTAGACCCTAGTCAGAACAGTGGTTTTGGGACCACAATCCGACATTGAAAAATATATTTTATTACTATTTTAATATTTACAGCATGATATTGGAGTTGTGTGAAATTTTCGTAAAGAAATTTTATCGTTTAAGTGGTTTATTCGATAAAAAGGACTAAATCGCGTAAAGCAAAAAAGTTGGGTTCTATAACTTAAAAGTGTCAAATAGCTATAGAACATTAAGGGAAAGGTCCTTATGTGATAATTAATCCAATTTTGAGTTAGTGGATGATATTTGATTTGGCATTTGTGTAACTTTGATTAATTTTAAAGGTTAATTTAGTAAAAAGGTAAATAATGATAATAAATAAAATAAAACCAAATTTCATTTTTCTATTCATTATCTTCCACCGAAAATGAGAAAGATGAACGGCCATAGAAGCTTCAATATTCGAAAGCTTTGTGTTTTATTTGGTAAGTCGTTTTTGCTCGATTTTTAATAATTTCTATGTTTTTGAGCTCGTTGCAGCTTAACCTAGCTAGCCCGTATCTCTGTTTTTGAAACTGTTATAGATTTTGAAAGATTCCATTGTTGAATGCTTGGTTGTGTAGATGTTTTATGATAGATTATTAAAGTTTGAAGCTAGATTAACAAGTTTTATAAAGTGATTTTTGACAAAAATGTCAATTGAGGATTAAATTGAGAAAAGTGTAAAATTAATGGTTAAATGTGTGAATAAACTAAAAAGATGGGCTGCTAGTAGTTTGGGTAAAATTCGGCTAGCATGGGCTTGTCCTTAATTGCATGAATTTGCAATTTTATGTGATAAGGATTAAATTGTGAAAATGTGAAATTTTAGGGGCTAAAGTGCAAAATGCCCATTTATGTGATTTGGATGAAATTGAATGAATTGTTGAATAAATTAGTTAAATTTTGATATTATCTAGATTGAGGAAAATGGAATTCAGATCTAGATTGAGGGAAAATCAAAATATCAGATTAGTTGACCTAATTCGTCGTTACAGCGAACGAGGTAAGTTCATATTTTAATAGACATTACAGAATTATGTTTTAAATGCATAACATTATTATGATTTAATTCAATTTTGAATGGTAATGTAAATGAATGTATATTGAGTAAGATATATATATGTCACTATGATATTAAGATGTTCGAGAAGGAGAATATATAAATACGAGAAAGTTCTGATAACGTGACGATGATCAAAAAGCCCCGTACGAACCCTAGGAATAGTATAGGATACATATGTCATGACATAGGATTCCGATATGTGATTTCATGTAAGACCACGTCTGGGACGATGGCATCGACTTGTGATTTACGTGTAAGACCATGTCTGAGACATTGGCATCGTATTTGATTTCGTGTAAGACCCTGTCTGGGACAGTGGCATCGATATGTGATTACATGTAAGACCACGTCTGGGACATTGGAATTGTACGAGATTTTCGACTATCTGAGTATCCTTATTGATTCCGAAAGGTTCAACGGGCATTCTGAGATATAATTGATTAGGTGAATGACATTCTGATTCAGGTACATTGGAAGGTATACAATATTTGATAAGAAAGGTAAGTATAAATGTGCAAAGAATGTTACGTAATGTATTTGTAAACGAAATATGAATATGTGCAAATGAAACAAGAACAAATGAATAAAAATGTGATTTATAAGGTAGTGTAAGTGAAATTTTCAAATACTATATGAAAGAAAGGTGAATTTAAATATAAGTGATGATATGAGATTTGTAGGAGAATTATATGTGATTAATATGGTGTTTACAGAATGTGCTCATTTGGATATATGAAAGTGAGAATGGAATGTTAAATGAGAATCAAATTAACTAAGCTTGAGAAAGCTAAATTTAGTAAGTAAGTAAGTATATTATTGAATGGTGATGATTTGATATGAAATTGTGTTATAAACTTGAGATAATTTGTGTTTTGACATGTGAGATAGCATATCATGTTTATGACATTGTAATGAAATTATTTGTTAAGTTAAGTTTATAAAGCTTACTCTGTGTGTTTTTCCTATGCTTATAGATTTTTGGAGATTTGCTTGGGTTGGAAGTCGGCGATTTCATCACACTATCTGGCCAATGATTTTGGTAATTATACACTTTATCACTTGGCTATATGGCATGTATAGGCTTTATGATTGTTTGATGAGTAGTTGTAATTTGGACAATTGATGTCTATGTGTTTGATGCAATTAGCCATGTGATATGGCTTGATAATGGTTGTGAATATGATAAATTTTAGTCTATGTTTTGTGATGCAAAGTTGGTTTATTTTTTATGGAAGGATTTCATAATGAATTGGTAAGTTTTTGGATGGCTTATACTTAGAAATGCTTGTGATTAGAATGAGATAAATGGTACATAAGTTGGTATGTTTGATATGCATTTGAATGGTTAGAAAGATGGATATTATTGGTATGATTTGGTTGCATTTTGACGGTATGAAATGTGTTTGCTTGTACTTGTAGAATTGACCCAAAATGGGTGGCAAATTGGCCTTACAAATGGCCTATATTTGCCCACACGGTTGAGCACACGGGCATGTGGCTTGATCGTGTCCCTGAAATTTGTAATTCAATTCAAGTTAGGCTCGCACACGGGTTGGACACACGGGTGTGTGACTGGCCGTGTGATGCAAGTCAGTTTCGACCACGGGCTAGACACACGGGCGTGTGACAAGCCGTGTAATGCAAGTCAATTTCAACCACGGCTTAGACACACGGGTGTGTCTGAGGCTGTGTGAGGCACACGGCCTGCCCACACGAGTGTGTGACCTCTGTAACTTTGAAAAATGTTATTCAGAAAAAAATTCGTATGTGTTCGATTTAGTCCCAACCCCTTCCTAATGAATGTTTGAGGTCTCGTAGACTTATTTAAGGGAGTCTATGTATATGATTTACTTTGATATGAAAGTATGATGTGAAATGTCTGTAAAAGTTTCGATTTGTCCGGTAATGCCTCTTAACCCTAAACCGGCGATGGTTACGGGTTAGGGGTGTTACACCTTAGTTGTGGTAAGCGAAGGTAGTGGAGGTAGGCAATTGGGGCTGAATCACTTTAAATTCTGGAGTCTCTATTGTTTGACATCTTTCCTTTATTTTTTTTTAATAACCATTTCAACCTCTCTTGGTGATTATTGATCCTAACGAACTGTTTGCTCTAACTAATAATATTATAAAAATATTGGGAACAAATTTTTCTAGAAATTAAAAAAATATTGATTAAATCTTAAATTTAGACATAATATAAGGACTAAAGGTTAAATTATACATTTTTATAATATAAAGAAAAAAGGAAAAATGGTACATGTGTCAAAAGGGAGGCCCTTTGTACCTTCCTTTTATATTATACTAGTATGATTCTTTCTCTTCACTATGTGTTGATTATTTGTTTGTATCAAATTATGTACAATTTTGAATGCTAAATTATACTCTAATTCTACTTTTGAGTTTCAAAAATTTAGACTCTATACTTTTTGAATTTAAAAACTTAGGTCCAATTGTTACAACAGTTAAATTTTTTTCTATTAAATTCACTAATGTGACATTTTGAAATTTTTTTTAAAAAAAAAGCACTTGTTAATCGTGTAACAACAAAAATAACATTGAAAATGTTTATATGAAATTTTTCTTAAAAATGTTCATTCGAACTCGTCATAATAAATTATTTTTTTTGCTGGAATATTGTTCCTAAAAAAAATTGACGTCAGCATTTTGATTGAAATAGTTAAGAATATGGACCTTAGACATATTAGAAGGATTAATTGCAACAAAAAAAAAAGGCAGCATGGTTTGGCTGCCACGTGTAAGTAAAAGGACCTTTTTCGTAACATCCTCAATTAATGGGCCTTTGCGTTTAATGTGTGGTTATGTTTAATGTGAGTGTTAGGGGTTCAGAATGGGCTTAGGTTTGGGCCGAGGCTGTAGTTAAAATTCTTGTTTGAACACTTTAGTGGAAAGCTTGTTAAGTTAGGGCATAACAGATATTAGCTGTGTTTTAAAACACAAATGGGCTTGTGGCCCAGTGGCAAAACCAAGCACAGGGAGTATTTCGGCTTAACAAAATAAAAGAGAAGAGAAGAATTTTTGCCAGAGAATTTCAGCAGATCAACAAGGGAGGAAAGAATGAAGATTGGCCTCTCTTTTCCTCTTTCAGCCGAAATTACTACCCCAAGACTCCCTTATTCGGCCAACACTATCAAATTCCTTGCTTTTCTCTTATCTCTTTATTTAAAATTAATAACAATAATCCATCATTTATCTCTTAAAAATAAAAGGATAAAAACTCCTAAAATTTAGCCTTAGTGCCGTCCACTACTCCCCTCTTTTTGACGTCAATAAGCAAAAAAAAAACCTTAAAATTTTGCTTCCCACGCGACTCGAACTCAAGACCTGCACCAAGCTTGTGGCGTCACTTCCAGAGCTTTAAGTGGCGCCTTGTAGCCACTTTGCTAAGCCCAATTTCATGTCAAATTTCCCTTACATTTTCTCTTAAGACCACCTTTCTTCGGTTCCCTCTTTTAAACTTTAAACTTAATCTTTTCTAAGGCATTTCTCTACATTCCAAGGTTCCAAAAATTCACATAACACATTCAACGCACATAGGACATGCTATCTCATATAATTTAAGCAAAAATGCATAAGCCCAATCTCAAGATATTACAGTTCTACCCCCTTAAAATAATTTCGACCTCGAAATTACCTGGCTAAAACAAGTGAGGGTATTGCTGTCGCATTGCCTCTTCTGGTTCCCACGAAGCTTCCTCCGATCCATGATTGCGCCATAACACTTTGACTAGAGGAACCGACTTCCTCCAAAGTACTTTCACATCTCGTTCCAAAATCTGAATCGGCTCTTCCTCGTAGGACAAATCTGGTCTTAGCTCCACCTCTTCAACTGGAACTACATGAGATGGATCCGATCGATAACGATGTAGCATGGACACATGGAATACGTTGTGTATCTACTTCAACTCCGGTGGCACCTCTAACTGATATGCCACTGGTCCAACTCGCTTCAATACTCGATAGGGTCCTATAAACCTTGGACTTAACTTCCCTTTGTGACCAAATCTCATCACCTTTTTCCAAGGTGAAACCTTAAGAAATACTTGATCTCCCTCATCAAATTCTATTTCCTTCCGTTTAAGGTCTGCGTACGACTTCTGTCTATCCGACGCATCATTTAACCGTGCCCGAATTATCTCAACCTTCTCCTCGGATTCTGCCACAATCTCTGAACGCAAAACTCGACGCTCCCCTAATTTGGTCCAACATGTAGGAGTTCGACACTTCCGACCATACAACGCTTCATACGGTGCCATCCGAATACTAGCCTGACAGCTACTCTGCTAAAGGCAAATATTCCTCCCAACTTCCTCTGAAGTCCATCACACAGCCCCTCAACATATCTTCTAATACTTGGATTACTCGCTCAGACTGGCCGTCCGACTGTGGATGAAACACCGTAGTGAAATCCAATTTAGTGCCTAAAGCTTGATATAGAGCTTTCCAAAACCGAGACGTAAACCTTGGATCCCTATCTGAAATGATTGACACCGGCACTCCATGCAATCTTACAATTTCTGCCACATACAATTTCGCCAACTTTTGCAAAGAGTAGTCAACTCGCACTGGTAAGAAATGCGCGGACTTTCTCAACCAATCTACTATTACCCATACCGAGTCCTTCTTAGTAGGCGTAAGGGGAAGCCTACTAACGAAGTCCATGGTAATTCTCTCCCACTTCCACTGTGGAATCTTGATTGGCTGAAGCAATCCTGACGGTACTTGGTGTTCAGCCTTAACCTGCTGACACGTCAAACACTTGCCGACAAATTCTGTAACTTCCCTCTTCAAACCAGGCCACCAAAACTGTTCCCTTAGACCTCTGTACAACTTAGTGCCTCCAGGATGCATAGCATAAGGGCTACTATGCGATTCCTAAAGAATCCTTCGCCTCAACTCCTCATTCTTCGGCATACAAACCTTAACCTCGAAACACAATACTCCATCACTGGTCATACTGTAACCCTTTAAACCACCATTCCGAACTTGCCGCATCTTAGCACTTAAGTCCTTATCTGCCAATTGACCCTCTTTTACCTTACTCAGCCACGTCGGCTTGACTTGCAACTCTGCCAACAGGCTTCCACCGTCATACAAGCTTAGGTGTGTGAACATCGCCCTCAGATCTGACACTACTTTCCGACTTAGGGCATCCGCCACTACATTCGACTTGCCCGAATGATACTCTATTGAACAATCATAGTCCTTCAGTAACTCCACCCACCTTCGCGGTCTCAGGTTTAACTCCTTCTGAGTCAGCAAATACTTAAGGCTCTTGTGATCTGTATAGATTATCGACTTTTCGCCATAAAGATAGTGCCTCCACACCTTGAGAGCAAAGGCCACTGCCGCCAATTCCAAATCGTGAGTCGGGTAGTTAACCTCATGTGGCCTCAATTGCCGAGACGCATAAGCGACTACTTTCCCATCCTGCATCAATACGCATCCCAATCCTATATGAGAAGCGTCACAGTACACTACAAAGTCCTTCCTTGCCTCCGGCTGAATCAAGACCGGAGCTTCAGTCAAAACCCTCTTAAGCTTCTCAAAGCTTTCCTGTTGCTTATTTGTCCATACAAAAGGTACTTCCTTCCTTAATAGCTTTGTCAATGGCGCGGCTATCGATGAGAATCCTTCCACGAACCTTCTGTAGTAGCCTACCAATCCCAAGAAACTACGAATCTCCGCCACAGACTTAGGTGGTTTCCAATCTAGTACTGCCTCAATCTTCCTAGGATCTACCCTTATTCCTTCTGCGGATACCACATGTCCCAAAAACGTAACTTCCTTCAGCCAAAATTCACACTTGCTGAATTTGGCATAGAGCTTATTCTCCCTTAACACTTGCAACACAATCCGGAGATGCTCATCATGCTCCTCCTCTGACTTGGAGTACACTAGAATGTCGTCGATGAACACAACGACGAACCTATCCAAGTAGGGTTGAAAGACCCGGTTCATCATATCCATGAACGCGGCTGGGGCGTCCGTCAAACCAAACGGTATTACTAAGAACTCATAATGGCCGTACCTTGTCCTAAAGGCTGTCTTATGGATATCCGCCTCCTTCACCTTCAACTGATGATATCCCGACCTTAAATTGATCTTTAAGAATACTGCCGCCCCTTTAAGCTGATCGAACAAGTCGTCTATCCTTGGCAAAGGGTACTTGTTCTTAATGGTCAGCTTATTTAACTGCCGATAGTCTATGCACATACGCATAGTTCCGTCTTTCTTCTTCACAAACAGGACCGATGCTCCCTACGGAGACACACTGGGTTGGATAAACCCACGATCAAGCAACTCTTGGATTTGAGCCTTGAGCTCCACCAACTCCTTTGGTGCCATTCTATGAGGGGCAATTGACACAGGAGCTATTCCTGGTAGCAAGTCAATTCAATATTCCACTTCCCTATCTGGGGGTATTCCTGGTAATTCCTCTAAAAAAACATCCACAAAATCCCTTACTGTCTTTACTCCACTAACTCCCCCTTCCTTAGCATCCAACGCACTAACGAAAGTCAAGAAAGCCTTGCACCCTTTCCAAACCATCTTCTCAGCCTTAAGTGCTGAAACTACATTAGACAAGTAGTTTCTTCTTTCTCCGATCATAACTATCACTTCATCCTTTAGGGTCCTTAATTCCATTCGTTTAGCTGCACAATCCAACACAGCCCGATGCTCCACTAGCCAATCCATGCCAAGTATGAGATCGAATTCTCTGAAAGGTAGTTCCATTAAGTCAGCAGCGAATACTACTCCTTGAATTTCTAGAGGTACTTTTCGAAACATCTTATTCACTACTACAGTTTGACCTAGTGGGCTTACTACAGTCAACTCCCTATCAGAAAGTTCAGAGGCTATGCCTAAAGTTTCCACTACTCTACATGCAACATAAGAATGGGTCGAGCCCACATCAATCAAAGCAAAGTAAGGCTTGCCACAAATAAAGGAACGATCAGTTATAACGCCCGGTGCGTCTCCATCCTCCTTCGTGAATCGCATATACGGACCAGTGCCTTGCCTCGAGATTAGCAACACTCGCGCGCGGTGTTCCACGTGCTCTGCCAGCACCATTTCCTCTGTTATTCGGACCACGACCTCGCTGAGGCTGCTGTCCACTTCTACCAGCCTGATTAACATTCTGAGCTGCTGGTTGATTCCCATCTAGTTTCATAGGACAGTCCTTAATCATATGATCCTTAGACCCACACTTAAAGCATCCTCCCGTCTTCTTCCAACACTCACCTAAGTGCTTCTTCCCACACTGATCACAATTACGATACCGCCCTCCTGAAGCAGCTTGCTGACCTCACGGCCCATCAACTCTAGGCCTCTTCTGCACATTTCTAGACGATCCTAATGATCCATAACCTCTCTTCTGTCTGTTCCGATCAGAGTTCTGCTTTACCGAGTCCTTAATTCCCTCGGTTACCTTAGCTTTTTCTACCAACGCAGAAAACTCCCGCTCCTGATGTGGGGCTATCAACAACCTTAGGTCATCCCTGAGTCCGTCCTTAAATCAGACACATCGCTCATGCTCCGTAGCCACCACTCCTCGAGCATACCAGCTCAACCTTAAAAATTCAGCTTCGTATCCGCTACGAACTTGTTCCCTTGAGCCAGCCCCAGAAATGCTTTCCTCTGCGCGTCAGTGTAACGCATGCCAACATACTTCTTCTGGTACGCCGCCTTAACATACTCCCAGGTCAGATCCTCAGCTGTGGCACCGTCCCTAACTGTGAGGCACCATTGATATGCTTCATCGCGTAACAGTGCCACCATTCCTTTCAGTTTCTCCTCAGGGGTTAGATCGAGCTCATCCATAATTCGCTCTGTCGCTTCCAACCAGTACTCAGCCATACTGGGTGCCACACCAGATACACCACGGAAGACCTCAGCTCCATTGGCCCGGAGTCACTCGGGTATCGATTTCTGAGCTCCCATATTTCCTCCAGCACCAGCCACCATATTCAGAACTTGCAGCATAGCCTGCAATACAGCATCGTCTCCCGTCTGATCTTGCTGTTCAGTACCAATAGCTCGTGGTGGTGGTGGTACTTCATTCTCAGATCCTTGACCCGACCTAACGGGTTCTGACACGGTCATTCGGCCTCGACCACGTCCACGCACATTGCGACCACGTCCCCTAGAGCTCATGTCTACGTTAGCGTTTAATCTGATTAAGAAATTTTTATGCATTAGTATATGTTCCACTGATTATCCGCGAAGAAATTTTTATGAAAGAAGTTTATGAGTGGTTATTTCGATCAATCAAAGTTTCAAGTTATAATTCAGAGAGACACATTCATCCGAACATTCATTCAGTAGTACCTAGCACACACATTCATTACCCTAACATCTTTGTCTTATTCCTATCCCAGGCTCTTCCGGATCCAATCCTAGACATGCGCACAAAGGTTGCCACACCCTAACTCGGCGAATTAGCCACAGGTTTGTTTACTTAGGCACTTAAGTCTTATGTAATTGTTGGGGTAACCTAGTCCTAGGGTTCAAGTACCTATCATACTATTCTACGTTCCATTTCTACCCTTCTACAGTTCATACTGTAAATCACACAAAGGAATAAGGGTACTTACCTGGTGGACTTCGAGTCGGAGACTTGGGTGCCATGCCAGTAAAACCTGCTTAATTTCACAAAACTTTCTCAAAAATTCATTTGGGCCTTAATTTTAAAACATTGTGGGCTTTAAACCCAAGGCCGAAAGTTTAAAACTGGACTCTGATACCAAAATGAAACACCCCAAACCCGACCCACGAACCCTGACCGGATCTGGTATGTTCCTCAAGAAAACATTTGAAAGTCCGTTCGTTACTTAGGAAAAATTCATGGGCTTTTGGGAGAATTTAAAATTTCTTTGGGTTGGGCTCGAGTTGGAAATAAGTTGATTTTTGAAATCCAAGTTTTTACAAGACTTTAAATTAGAGAAAATATCGAGTTGTTTTAAAGTTTACTATAAATTGAAAACCATTTGTTTAGGGTGTCCAAATCACTCAGAGTTATTTTTTTTTAAATAAATTTTACTTAATCCTTAATTTGATAAAAATTCGTAACATCATAAAACAAATATAAGCATGCATAAGTCAGTTCATACTATGGCCTTATTACATCGAAAAAGAAACTCCAAAATAAATCCAACAAACTTAAAATAAACAAGTCCAAAATAAAATAGAATCCGAACTGAGCATGGCCACCACTAAGCTCCTGCCGACCCTGTCTATCATTGAGCGGCACCTGAAAGAAAATATTCCCCAGCGGGGTGAGTCAAACACACTAAGTTTCAACGATTCAGGCATGTCATATCGTATCGTACAAATATATAATAAACAAAAGTAATGATGCAACCCGAACCCAAACCTAGATACCATCCACTACACATCACCCGCACCAATCTGCACACCGTGGGGACTACTAATTCAACCCTCCATCCGCTACACACCATTGAAGGCAGTCGCTGCAGTCGACGTGCTCATCGCCCTTATAAAATTTGTGGCATAGCCACCAGATAAAATAATCGTGACATGAGTCACCACATTCAGATAATGTGACCGAAGTCACCACCTTCAGATATCGTGGTATGAAACCACCACATTCACTTCCCCTTTCATAATCACCCATATGCCCATGTCATACAAAACATGCATTATCATGCCAAATTCTTTATTCATATTCTTATAGTTTCTCATATATGCCATAACAGTTATTTATCATCTCATACTCATAGTAGGAGTAGGAAAACGTACCTGAGTACTTTGTACCATAACATGGTACCTTAGCCATAGCTTTCACATTCTTATTCACATATTTAATGAAACACAAACATAAACCTATCGAGAAATAGTGTGAGGTACACACCTAGTATTAATGCTTTTCCTGAAAACCCGAAGCCCGATCTAGTGTCCTAGATCCTTAATTCCTTGTTGCCGATTTGATTACTAGTCAAGTCCCAAAACTTGTAGGTTTTCCCCCTTGAAATCGGCTAATCACTAGATCCATTTACTTGGTTAGTTTTCCACTTAAACAAATAAGAAATAGATCTAAGTACTAAGATAGGGCCTTGGCCGATTACACATATCCACTTACATTGTGATTCAATTCCCGAAATTGATCCTTGCTTCCTTAATGATGTCGAGAGTCCTATAAGCACATGTTAGATTTAATCTAACATTAAAACACAATACATGGCCTTTGGCCGAATCTTATATTCACCTACCTTGAATATTGAAATCCCGAAAATAGTCACTTGGCGTAGATCTTGAGATCCTGAATGATCTCCTCCTTGTAGTCGACAACTGCCGAAATCCAAAAGGACCCTTCAAAGTTTCGGCCAAAGAATCCTAAAGGAGTTAGATTCCTATATTTCGGCTAAAAGAGAGATTGAAAATCAAATAACAGTGGATCTTACCTTTAGTGTTGCAGTCGACTTTTCCCTTGCTTGTATCCACAGAGAAATTCGGCTATGGCTAGAGGGAACTCGTTTTCGGCTTTTAGATGAACACCTAGAGAGTTTCGGCTTCAACAAAGATGAGAAGGAAAAAGCTTGAGGGTTTCGGCAATGGTGGAATGTAAATTCGGCTAGCACGGGGAGTATTTCGGCTTAACAAAATAAAAGAGAAGAGGAGAATTTTTGCCAGAGAATTTCGGCAGATCAAAGGGAGGAAAGAATGAAGATTGGCCTCTCTTTTCCTCTTTCAGCCGAAATTACTACCCCAAGACTCCCTTATTCGGCCAACACTATCAAATTCCTTGCTTTTCTCTTATCTCTTTATTTAAAATTAATAACAATAATCCATCATTTATCTCTTAAAAATAAAAGGATAAAACTCCTAAAATTTACCCTTAGTACCGTCTACTACTCCTCTCTTTTTGACGTCAATAAGCAAAAATAAAAACCTTAAAATTTTGCTTCCCACGCGACTCGAACTCAAGACCTACACCAAGCTTGTGGCGTCATTTCCAGAGCCTTAAGTGGCGCCTTGTAGCCACTTTGCTAAGCCCAATTTCATGTCAAATTTCCCCTACATTTTCTCTTAAGACCACCTTTCTTCAGTTCCCTCTTTTAAACTTTAAACTTAATCTTTTCTAAGGTATTTCTCTACATTCCAAGGTTCCAAAAATTCACATAACACATTCAACACACATAGGACATGCTATCTCATATAATTTAAGCAAAAATGCATAAGCCCAAACTCAGGATATTACAGTTCTTTTCTTTTGATTTCTTCAGAAGCCGAAACCTCCCAATCTTCTCAACATCTTTTCTTTCAAAAGCCGAAACCTTGAACTCTCTTCTCATCTCCATAGCCGAATACCCCTATTTCCTTTTGTCGATTTCTTCATTAAAAGCCGAATCTACATGGACTCCTTCCTATCAACTTTTCTTCTGATCTTCTCAAAAAGTCGAAATCTCTAAGGGGTAGTCGAAATCTTTGTGTTAAGGTGAGTGCCGATTTTCCTATCTTTTTAATTTCTCTTTTGGTTTTTAAAAGACAAGGCTGAATGGCCACTTGGTTTGTTAAGGCTGTCGGTTGAGACTAATATTTTCTCTCTTCTCGCGTTTTGGGCGGCATTCCGGGATTTGAAGGAAACCTGATCGTTTAGATCTAAAAGCTGAAAGTCGCTAGTCTCTAATTTCGGGATTTCTAGGTAAGGGGTTTCTTTAGATTTCTATTAGATTCGCTAACATATCGGTGATCTTAAATATAGGGTATAATTTAACAACCCTATTTCGTTATAGTAGTTCTAACAAGGACTTTTGAATGAATATGGATCAAGCAAAGGAGAGGATTTCTAAGCTTAAGAAACGAGCAGTGTCTGCTGTTCGAGATTGGCCACTGGGTTATGGACCGGCTTCTGAACAACACCTTAGGCAGATAGCGGTGGTGTTGGCTACGGATAGCGTCGACTTAGAGGGTCTCGTTCTAACGATAATCAGGTGTGTAGATCTCTAACACACTATTAAACCTGTATGTATGTCTATATATATACGTTATGGGCTAAAAAGCGGAAAGAGGTGTGTAGACAAATCGAATGAAACCCTAATGAGGGGTTAGGCAAGGATGCCAGTACGTAATCATAGAAATCTCTACGTGTATCAAAATATATATGAAAGCCTGTGTGATGTTTTCCTTATGTGTATATGCTTGGGTGGGATTATGATAATGAAGGGGAAGTGCATGATAGGTCACTTGGTGATCGGTGGTTAAACCACAACTTCAAATGATAGGTCACATAGTGATCGGTGGCTATGCCACATTTAATGATTCCTGATTAATAGGAATAGGCAATACGGCTGTCGTTATGGTGTGTAGCGGATGGAGGTTTGATTGTAGAAATCCCCAAGGTGTGATGGTTGGTACGGGTTGGTGTGTAGAGAATGGAATTCTAGGATGGGTTGGGCTATTCATCATTCATTATTTTCATGTAATTATGATTGTTGCATTTATGTATGGGCCAGGGCTCATAATGTGTTTGTGGGCCTTAGGTCAGTGTGTCCGGGATTTATACACTGAGTCTTGGTGACTCACCCTTTCATTTTTCTTTACTCTTTCAGATGAGCAATAGATCGTGGACATGGGAGCCGAGACGAACTCGAGGGGCCATCAATTTTTATTTTTTTAGATTATTTCGGCTTTTCTTTAAGTTTTAATTTTTTTTTTTTTGGAATATTTATGTAATAAGGCCCATAGTTTATATTTCACTGCTTAGTTTGAAACATTTGCAACTTATGAATTTTTGTCAAAGGTTTAATTATTCAAAATAATAATAATACAAGGTTTTATTTTCAAAAAGTCACCTATTTATTCAAATATTGTCTAATTAACTTAAGATTTCCGAAACCAACAAAGCAAAAGATTTTAATGTACAACCCGTAGCATACCAGATCCGGTCGAAACGTATGGGCCGGGTTTGGGGTGTTACATTTTTATATATAGTTACTAGTATGATTCTCTCACTCACTATTGGGTTGATTATTTATTTGTGTCAAAATATGGAATACAAATTTGACTGTTAAAATATACTCTGGCTCATTCTTATTACTTTTTCAAAATGTAATAAGAATGAGAGGTGTTAAGCTTTTTATCATCCTGGCGTCGAGCTATTTTGCCTCAGGACCTCTCCTATAGTATCCTCACCGCAGTAGAGTTTAACCACCAAGTTCGGGATGGATTAGTGTTGTTCCTCTACGCCTAGGACACCAGAATATCGAACCATCAACGAACAAAGGCGTGCGAGAAAAGGAAAAGCATATTGGCTAGTGATTATGAGGCCCCAATTCTTGACTGGAGGGGACACCAAAGGCCTCCGCGCTTCCATCCCATGGATAGATAGAGAGGGAGGGCAGAGCTTTTGGTTTTTTCATGTTGTCAAAGAGTTGAACAATGGATTTTTCGTGTTGTCAAAGAGTTGAACAATGAAAATAGATGGCGAGTGCCTGATCGAATTGATCGGGTCATGTAGGAACAAGGTTCAAGTCTACCGGTCTGTTAGGATGCCTCAGCTGCATACATCATTGCACTTTTAGTCTCCAAAATTTAGACTATCTACTTTTTAATCTAAAAATTTATGTCCAATAACTACCACGATTAAATTTTTTTTATTAAATTCATTTATGTTAACTTTCAAATTTAAAATAAATAAATAAAATAAAGTCACTTGTTATTCATATAACAATAAAAATAACATTGAAAATGTTTATATAGATTTTTTTCTTAAAAACATTCATTCGTACTCATCATGATAAAATAATTTTTGTTAGAATATTGTTCCTAAAAAAATTGACGACAACATTTTAATTGAAATAATTAACAGTATTGAATATTTAGACTAACTAATGACATTATAAAACTAGAAGACTAAAACTGAAATTTTATCTGTCTTATAATATACAAAAAAAAAACAGTTAAAATAACATTATAAAAATACAATGACCAAGTTACCTTAGAAATTAAATTATAACAGTTAAATCACAAATTTAGGCATAATAAAGGGACTAAACTTGAAATTTAATCATTTTTCTTAAACTACAGAAAAAAAGTAGATAAAACTGAAGCAAACATTTAAAAAATTGAAAATCAGAAGTTAACCTCTAAGACTTGGTGTTCAAATTGTATATAACTATGTAATATTTTATCCAAATAATTAATCATATTAACTATTTAAGCTAATTAATAACATTATAAAAATATAAAGACCAATTTATATTAAAAATTAAAGTATAGAAATTAAATCTCTAATTTAAACAGTTTCCAAGGGCTCAAATCAAGGATATACTCTGGCTGTACTTTTAGACTCCAAAATTTAGACTACCTACTTTTTAATTTAAAAATTTATGTCCAATAACTACCGCGATTAAATTTTTTTATTAAATTCATTTATGTTAACTTTCAAAATTAAAATAAATAAATAAATAAAAGTCACTTGTTATTCATATAACAATAAAAATAACATTGAAAATGTTTATATAGATTTTTTCTTAAAAACATTCATTCGTACTCATCATTGATAAAATAATTTTTGTTAGAATATTATTCCTAAAAAAATTGACGACAACATTTTAATTGAAATAATTAACAATATTGAATATTTAGACTAACTAATGACATTATAAAACTAGAAGACTAAAACTGAAATTTTATCTGTCTGACAATGTAAAACTGAAATTTTATCTGTCTTACAATGTAAAAAAAAAAAAAAACAGTTAAAATAACATTATAAAAATACAATGACCAAGTTACCTTAGAAATTAAAGTATAACAGTTAAATCACAAATTTAGGCATAATAAAGGAACTAAACTTGCAATTTAATCATTTTTCTTAAACTACAGAAAAAAAGTAGATAAAACTGAAGCAAACATTTAAAAAATTGAAAATCAGAAGTTAACCTCTAAGACTTGGTGTTCAAATTGTATATAACTATGTAATATTTTATCCAAATAATTAATCATATTAACTATTTAAGCTAATTAATAACATTATAAAAATATAAAGACCAATTTATATTAAAAATTAAAGTATAGAAATTAAATCTCTAATTTAAACAGTTTCCAAGGGCTTAAATCAATGATATACTCTGGCTGTACTTTTAGTCTCCAAAATTTAGACTATCTACTTTTTAATTTAAAAATTTATGTCCAATAACTACCGCGATTAAATTTTTTTATTAAATTCATTTATGTTAACTTTCAAAATTAAAATAAATAAATAAATAAAAGTCACTTGTTATTCATATAACAATAAAAATAACATTGAAAATGTTTATATAGATTTTTTCTTAAAAACATTCATTCGTACTCATCATGATAAAATAATTTTTGTTAGAATATTATTCCTAAAAAAATTGACGACAATGTTTTAATTGAAATAATTAACAATATTGAATATTTTGACTAACTAATGACATTATAAAACTAGAAGACTAAAACTGAAATTTTATCTGTCTTACAATGTAAAACTGAAATTTTATCTGTCTTACAATGTAAAAAAAAAAGAAGTTAAAATAACATTATAAAAATACAATGACCAAGTTACCTTAGAAATTAAAGTATAACAGTTAAATCACAAATTTAGGCATAATAAAGGGACTAAACTTGAAATTTAATCATTTTTCTTAAACTACAGAAAAAAAGTAGATATAACTGAAGCAAACATTTAAAAAATTGAAAATCAGAAGTTAATCTCTAAGACTTGGTGTTCAAATTGTATATAACTACGTAATATTTTATCCAAATAATTAATCATATTAACTATTTAAGCTAATTAATAACATTATAAAAATATAAAGACCAATTTATATTAAAAATTAAAGTATAGAAATTAAATCTCTAATTTAAACAGTTTCCAAGGGCTCAAATCAAGGATATACTCTGGCTGTACTTTTAGTCTCCAAAATTTAGACTATCTACTTTTTAATTTAAAAATTTATGACCAATAACTACCGCGATTAAATTTTTTTTTTATTAAATTCATTTATGTTAACTTTCAAAATTAAAATACATAAATAAAAGAAAGTCACTTGTTATTCATATAACAATAAAAATAACATTGAAAATGTTTATATAGATTTTTTCTTAAAAACATTCATTCGTACTCATCATGATAAAATAATTTTTGTTAGAATATTGTTCCAAAAAAAAAAATTGACGACAACATTTTAATTAAAATAATTAACAGTATTGAATATTTAGACTAACTAATGACATTATAAAACTAGAAGACTAAAACTGAAATTTTATCTGTCTTATAATGTAAAAAAAAAATGTTAAAATAACATTATAAAAATACAATAACCAAGTTACCTTAGAAATTAAAGTATAGCAGTTAAATCACAAATTTAGGCATAATAAAGGGATTAAACTTGAAATTTAATCATTTTTCTTAAACTACAGAAAAAAAAAGTAGATAAAATTGAAGCAAACATTTTAATAATTGAAAATCAGAAGTTAACCTCTAAGACTTGGTGTTCAAATTGTATATACGTAATATTTTATCCAAATAATTAATCATATTAACTATTTAAGCTAATTAATAACATTATAAAAATATAAAGACCAATTTATATTAAAAATTAAAGTATAGAAATTAAATCTCTAATTTAAACAGTTTTCAAGGACTCAAATTAAGGATATACTCTGGCTGTACTTTTAGTCTCCAAAATTTAGACTATCTACTTTTTAATTTAAAAATTTATGTCCAATAACTACCGCGATTAAAGTTTTTTTATTAAATTCATTTATGTTAACTTTCAAAATTAAAATAAATAAATAAAAGAAAGTCACTTGTTATTCATATAACAATAAAAATAACATTGAAAATGTCTATATAGATTTTTTCTTAAAAACATTCACTCGTACTCATCATGATAAAATAATTTTTGTTAGAATATTGTTCCTAAAAAAATTGACGACAGCATTTTAATTGAAATAATTAACAATATTGAATATTTAGACTAACTAATGACATTATAAAACTAGAAGACTAAAACTGAAATTTTATCTGTCTTATAATGTAAAAAAAAAAAAAACAGTTAAAATAACATTATAAAAATACAATGACCAAGTTACCTTAGAAATTAAAGTATAACAGTTAAATCATAAATTTAGGCATAATAAATGGACTAAACTTGAAATTTAATCATTTTTCTTAAACTATAGAAAAAAAGTAGATAAAACTGAAGCAAACATTTAAAAAATTAAAATCAGAAGTTAACCTCTAAGACTTTGTGTTCAAATTATATATAACTATGTAATATTTTATCCAAATAATTAATCATATTAACTATTTAAGCTAATTAATAGCATTAAAAATTATAAAGACCAATTTATATTAAAAATTAAAGTATAGAAATTAAATCTCTAATTTAAACAGTTTCCAAGGGCTCAAATCAAGGATATACTCTAGCTGTACTTTTAGTCTCCAAAATTTAGACTATCTACTTTTTAAGTTAAAAATTTATGTCCAATAACTACCGGGATTAAATTTTTTTATTAAATTCATTTATGTTAACTTTCAAAATTAAAATAAATAAATAAAAGAAAATCACTTGTTATTCATATAACAATAAAAATAACATTGAAAATGTTTATATAATTTTTTTCTTAAAAACATTCATTCGTACTCATCATGATAAAATAATTTTTGTTAGAATATTGTTCCTAAAAAAATTGACAACAACATTTTAATTGAAATAATTAACAATATTGAATATTTAGACTAACTAATGACATTATAAAACTAGAAGACTAAAACTGAGATTTTATGTCTTATAATGTAAAATGAAAAAAAAAAACAGTTAAAATAACATTATAAAAATACAATGACCAAGTTACCTTAGAAATTAAAGTATAACAGTTAAATCACAAATTTAGGCATAATAAAGGGACTAAACTTTAAATTTTATCATTTTTCTTTAACTACAGAAAAAAAAAAGTAGATAAAACTAAAGCAAACATTTAAAAAATTGAAAATCAGAAGTTAACCTCTAAGACTTTTTATATTAAAAATTAAAGTATAGAAATTAAATCTCTAATTTAAACAGTTTCCAAGGGCTCAAATCAAGGATCATTTATCCCTCTCCAATTATCAATTGTAGTGAATACAATACAAAGCGTTGACAACATACAATTAAATCCATCAAAAAAAAAAAAAAACAAACCCAGGTAATATAATAATTAAATTTCAGCTAAACCAAAACTAAAACTATTCTTGAACATACTACAAAAAGCGTTGTTGAATTTCAATACAAGTCTGCGTATAACACCAATTGTTTTCTCATGGACAAAACCAAAGCTGAGTTTTCGTCATGCCTGCAAATAGAAAAGGGAATAAGTTACAACTTACAAGTATAAACAATCTAGCAGGAAATATCAGGAATCAATGAATGAATAGCAAGCTGTGTTACACAGGCTCAGCTGTGTACGTGTCTAGAACATAATGAAGTCTAGAAAACTTAAATGGCAAGCTATGTTACCCGAACTCAAGTGTGAGTACATGTCTGATGCAAAGCATGTTCTGATTTTTCCAAGGTTTTTCATGCATGGAGGATCATACTCTTGAACCCATATTTGAATGTGTATTGAACACAAATATCAAACACCAGTTCGTACAAAAAACGAAGTC
The DNA here is from genome assembly GCA_025503065.1 of Gossypium bickii. Taxonomy (NCBI): domain Eukaryota; kingdom Viridiplantae; phylum Streptophyta; class Magnoliopsida; order Malvales; family Malvaceae; genus Gossypium; species Gossypium bickii. Next base: position 81,247,304 of record CP106713.1, on the reverse strand, counting down.
TAGGTAATATGGATGACAAGTAATACTTGGCTCTCTATTCAATAATCAGAGTTAGGAAGTTGATACAAAACAATGTATTTACCTAACCGAATTGCATGCATTTCTACATAAAGTAAAAACTAGGCTATTAGATAGGAGCTCACAGGACCTCAAGAAGATGGAAGACAGGACAGGCACAATGACAAAAATCAATTTCCCACCATAAAAGCTGTAGAAAAAGTAACAATAATAAAGAAAAGTACAATTAGATCTTGGTCACAATCAATAAACCTGTTGCTTTCTCTTTTTTGGTCTCCTCTTTCTACGTGGCTTACAAGCATCAGAATTGGAACTTAAATTACTACTGTTTCCTGTCTTTGAGTTTGAGGATCCCCCTGCCTTAAAGGAAGAACCACTTCTCCTATTTGATGCATTGCTTGATGCAGACATTTCAGCTCTTCGCATGGATGAATTTCGGCTAGATGAAGATCCAAACCTTGATTTCGCATGTATTGAATATGAAAAGGAATTAGATGATGGCCTGGGAGGTGGCATCAAAGCTCTGGCAGAAACCTGTCTCTGTTATAAGTTGAAGCAGGAACAAAATGAAAGGTAGAAGTGTCGAGCAAAATCAATTATTTTCTTACTTAAGATGCAACTATTGAAGTTGATACTGAACCTGATTCCTTTCATCACTAGACATGCCAGATGCTGCTTTTCCAGAAGCACTAGAAGCCTGTTCCCTGTGCATAAAATGCATAGATATTTGACTGCACTTTTCATCATAACAAAAAGAGTGGATTAAGTTTAAGATCTTGTCATAATTAGAAAGAGTTAAATCCAAATAGAATCTACATCTTCTGCCAATGAAAGAGTCAACAGTGATAATGGCTCCATGTTCATGTGAAAAGTTCTTACTGGCAGCATCAGTCCAGTTATATCTGTACCTTACCCCGTTTTTAAATGTGAAATAAAATCAACAATGGGAAAAAAAAATACCATCAACTAGATATAGACAAAAGTTCAAATTAATACAAACAGCAAAGTTCAATTCAGTAGTTCAACTCGCAGATGCAACATGTACCTGGTACTTTTATCTGTCCATTCATCATCTGCATCAGCTTCATCACTTGAGGTTCCAGTCAAAAAGAAATCATCATCACTCAAATCCAACAGTCCATCATCCTCACTCCCTGTCTCTGTTAAGTGAATTCCAAACAGAAGAAATCTTTTTTTTTTTAACATAACAATAAAAGTTAATAAGAACAATTTAAGCAGCCACAATAACATGTAATAAGAGAAACATGTCACATCCATAACTAGTTATATAGATTGGGCTAAAACCATGCTCACAGACTACAACCAGTACTTAGAAGAGTTTTCTTTGCGGCATTTTACCTTTATGTGAGTTTCAGTGCAATTGCAATGAGACCTTTATTCTAAAATGTTTAATTACAATATTCTAAATAATCAAGCAACTAAGTCACTTCATAGAGAATAATGTCGCTAGATATGGTGAAAAGATAATGCACCTTCCATATCTTTCCCACTGGCAGCAGCAGCAATTAAGTTGGCTTTTATCTGCTTCCGCAATCTATTTCTCCTATCAACTATGTCTGAATCATCACCTCCAGTAAATAAAGATACATATTTCTCGGTCTTAGGGAAAAACTGCATTAGCAAAAAAAAAAACTTCAGCTTTGCATAGTTTAGCAAAATTATGCTGAACTCAAGTGCCAAAAGTCGGTTAAATAACATTACCCTGTCATTAACATTTAAAAAAAAAAAATTCTAATTTTCATTCAGAAGACCGCAAATATAAAAAGAACTAAATATGCTACAGAGCTCACCCTAACATATTCAAGATCCTCTTTCAATTTAGAAAGCTGGTCAGCAATATCCACGTCTTGTGCCTGACCGGATGAAGTTCTTTGCAGCTTCTCCAAACGCCTAATCCTCCTTTCTATCTTTCTCCTCTCTTCAATAACGATTAAAAATTTACATATCAATGATTCATTACCAAATGAAGTAAATGCTATAACAATTTAAAGAGAAAATGAAAAGATAATAGTAATTCTTTGCTTTTACCAAAAAACTTAATCTTTCTGTCCCTCAAGAATATTTTTCGTTCCACAGCGAGTCGGTTGTGGATTTCTTGTTGTTTCTTAAGCCCTTCTAACTTATTTTCTTGAGCCTCTCTAACTTCAGGTGGAAGATCCTTATATTACAATTTATAACAAAACTTAAAATCCTAAAAATGAAAATTTAAAGGAGAAAATGAAGGAGAATGTAGATGAAGAATACCTTTCGCAGCATGCGTTCAAGGGAGCGTATCTGGTTCTTAAGAGAGGGGGCTTTGGGCTTCGGTTTCTTGTCGACTCCGGGTCCCTTGGATCGCCGACCGACGCGGTTCCCTTCGGCCACACGCCGCTTACCATAGCCACCGTGGGCCATGTTGTTTCAATCTTTTTTGTTCACTTCGTTTTCTTTTTTTTTTTTTCTTTTTGCGACTGTTGGTGCTGCTTTAGAGATTTTTATTTAACCCTAGGTTTATCAGAAATTTTGATGGATTCGGTTTCTCAGTTTTCTGCTTGCCCTAGCAATTTCTGGACCAATTGAATTTTACTTTTTTATATCTATATTTCCATTTTTTATTAAATGATTATTAATATTACTATAAAGATAATTTTATCTTTCCATATTTTATATAACCTTTAAATAAAAGAATTAAAAACAACCTATTAAAAGATGAATCATGAGTTTAATAAATTTATAAACAAATTTTATATCATTTTACCAATAATTATTAAATAAATTTTAAAGAAAAATATTTTTTTATATATCATATTGTGTAATTTAATATATATTTGATTAAAATTCAAAAAAAAAAAAAAAGAGAATTGCATTACATTGAACAAATTTTGAACTTTTATTTTATTATTGTTATTTTTTAATTATTTTTATATTAAGGTGTTTTAGGGATTATTTGTCTAAAATTTTAAATTCAAATATAATAATTTTCGAAGCCTTCTAAATTAGAGAGAGAAAGAAGTAGTATTATGGGAAAAATTACAAAGAGTTTAAGAAAATAAGAAGGAACTTGTAACTATTTATAGAAGGAATTATTGGTCTAAAAATACTTAAAATATTATGCGAAACTGTTGAAAATTTTTATCTTTTTTATCAATTCAAAAGGTTAGTGGGAAATGAAAATTTAGGGTATATTTTGTAACACTTAGAATTTTTTGGTGATATCGTACAAGATTCTTTTCGATGATTTTATTTATTAGTTTAATAATAAATTTAATTGTTAGGATCGTCCCGATTAAGCAACAAGAAAAAAATAGCGGAATAAATTGAAAAATTGAACACACACAAATTTAATGTGGAAAAACCCCTCCAATGAGGATAAAAAACCACGGGCAAAGATAATTTTACTATAATGGCAAAAGAACGAAGAGTACAAAAGATGGAGATAAAACTAAACCCTGAAAACCCGAAAACAAAGAACCCTCAAAACGTAAACACAAAATTCTCTAAATGTGTTATGAGTTCTAATATCTAATGGGTGTATTTTCTAAGGTTGTAAAAGAGCCTATTTATAGGCTAAATTCATAGGTCAAATAATAATAAAATAATCTAAACTAATTAGTGTTTAATTGAAACAAATAAACAAAGTTTAACTAGAAGATTACTTCTCAAATTTTACTGAAATAGGAGTCATAATTACCAAATCTCCACCTTGACTCATATTTCCACAATGCCATCTTTGCCAAAGCCCGCCACGAGCCTATCTTGAACCATGCATGGAATTAACTGAGTCGAATCTGTGCTTAGAAACTGGAAGACTTCTAGCCTTCGACTTGTACACTCGCCAAATCAAAACTAACTGTGGTTTGATTTTCACGAACACAAAGGCCCTAACTTTTCAAAACCTGCATCCAAAAGAGAACCTCTCTTCAACGAAACGGTCATACCTTTTTCCCTCCTATGACCAAGTTGCCTCTGCTCTGAATGAGTTGACTTCGACTCTATAACGGACGAGGGACGTCTGATTTCACTGGTCACTGTAGAACCTTCCAGAATATAAAGACTGCCAGTTCTTTTACCTTTTAACAAAACGAGAGCTTCACGAGATACTTTAATGCCGCTCGACTCGATGTTGATTCTGCATCCTTTCAAGTCTAAAATACTCAAGGAGATGAGATTCTTTCGTAAATCAGGTACATACCTGAGAGTGTCCTAATCGTCCCATCGTGTATCCTAATTTTAACAGTACCAATACCAATTACCTTACTAGATGAATCATTTCCCATGCACACAACTCCACCTTCAACCGAACTATATGTGGAGAACCATTCTCTATTGGGACACATGTGGAAAGAACATCCCGAATCTAGGATCCACTCGGACGTGAGCTTGGAGTTACCGCTCATTGACACTAACAAGAAATCATCACCACTTTCATCGGCCAAATTAACACCAGCTACATCTTCCTCGTTACTCTCAGCAGTTTTTTTTCTTCGTAGTTTATAACAATCTGCTTTGATGTGACCTAGCATTTTACAATAGCGACACCTTTTGTCTCGTTTCTTTGATGCTATCAAAACGGAAGCTTGCCTATCTGCCTTACTATCCAAATGAAGCTCATTGTCGAGTTTGTCTCTACTGAACAAATGACCCTTCACATCTTCGAACGAGAGTTTGTCTCTGCCATAAATCAGGGTCTCCCTGAAAGACTTGTATAAAGGGGGTAAAGAGCATAATAATAGCATAGCCTGATCTTCATCGTCAATATGAACCTCAACATTCTTTAAATCATTTAAAAGAGTAATGAATTGACTGATGTGATCTCTAAGAAGCTCACATTCATTCATGCGAAACGTAAATAGACGTTGTTTCAACACTAAACGGTTAGCCAGAGACTTAGTCGCATAAAGAGTTTCTAACCTTTTCCACAAGACAGATGAGGTCTTTTCCATCAGCACCTCCTGTAATACTATATTTTCGAGGCATAACTGGATGCAGATAAAGCTTTTTCATCAAGCTCTTCCCATTTTGTTTTATTTAGATTCTCAGGTTTTTTCCTGGTAACAACCTTTTTCAAACCTGATTGAACTAGAATTGCCATCATCCAAACTTGCCACAGATTGAAATTTGTCTCACCATCGAACTTCTCAATTTCAAACCTTGTTGCCGCCATATTTGAATAGGCTGATCTATGAAAATTGAACTAGCTCTGATACCACTTGTTAGGATCATCCCGATTAAGCAACAAGAAAAAAAAGCTGAATAAATTGAGAAATTGAACACACACAAATTTAATGTGGAAAATTCCCTCCAAAGAGGATAAAAAACCACGGGCAAAGATAATTTTACTATAATGGCAAAAGAGCGAAGAGTACAAAAGATGGAGATAAAACTAAACCCCGAAAACCCGAAAACAAAGAACCCTCAAAATGTAAACACAAAATTCTCTAAATGTGTTATGAGTTCTAATATCTAATGGGTGTATTTTCTAAGGTTGTAAAAGAGCCTATTTATAGGCTAAATTCATAGGTCAAATATAATAAAATAATCTAAACTAATCAGTGTTTGATTGAAACAAATAAACAGAGTTTAACTAGAAGATTACTTCTCAAATTTTACTGAAATAGGAGTCATAATTAACATTAATTTTTATGGACTTAATTGTTTTTGGTGAAAAGATAGTTTAAAGGAAAAACAAGAGATGACAAAGAAGAACTAGGGAATAAAGAACCCTTAGTAATATCTTCTTCTAAAGTTTTTTAAATCTCCAACGATGACTCTTCGAATAAATATAGATCTTCTTCGTTTGCAAAGGCCATTTTAGCTAGATTGCCCGCTGCTTGATTATCCTTTCTCCGAATGTGTTGTATGAACCACCTTTCTTCTTAGAATAAAATATGTTGAATTCTCCTAACGAGAAAGATACTTGAGACATCTGAATTACGATCACAAATGACTTTGACTGCCTCTCAATTATCTAACATAATAAGTACTCTATCATGACTTTACTTTTGAAGTTGGAGCAACCCGTCCAAAATTTTGTATAACTCAGAAACAAAAACTAAAGACTTCCCTAAGTACCATTTGTAGCCTAATATCCACTTCCCCATTTCATCCTTAATCACGTCACCTGCAGCAGATAAATCAGTGTTTGTTTGAACAACACCATTAGTATTAAGGTAAACAAACGTACCTGGGGAAGAGGGGGCATAAAGGATAGCATTATTTGTTATCGACGTGACTGTATGAACTAAGAAGAATTGATTGGACCAGATAAAAGACACTTTGATGATTTCATTAGGATCCATAGAGATTCCTTAGAAAATATAGAGATTTTTGTTTTTGCAAAGACGCCACACTAATAATCTGAAGAAGCAAGCTCAACTAGTATCCCTCGAACTTTGACATGAATGGGCCTTTAAGTTAGAGATCACCCATTCAGTTAAGTTACTTCAGAAGAAATTATGTCGCTTGTCTTGGGGAATAACTTGTAACTAAATATCCTTAGCAGTTGGACAATCTCTAAGCACATGTAGAACATCCTCAAAATGGTGCCCACAAATAGAGCATGATTCATCCTGGCTAATTTTCCTTCAAACTCTCTCGACATTAGTAATGAGTAGCTGCTTGAGGACTATCCAAATGAAGTGTCTTACCCTCTGAGGATAAGGAAATTTCTACACAATATTCCAAGCTGAATTTTTGGGATTCCACGATGCTTCCTTCATCATCCAATAAGTAGTTTTGACAAAGAAATTATCAGTTGTAGAACGAGACCATGAGATTGAATCTGGTCCTGCAGAGTCTAAAAGAGGTGGGATGCTAACAATGTGTTGAATAACATCTTCTATCAGCCAGACACGAAAAAGATCAAGATTCCAGTCATTGTTTTCCATAACCATCTCACTTACCTTGTAGTCTAGGTTGATGTTCGCATGACCAAGGGCAAGTTTGGATAGAGGTCCCATACTAGGGACCCATTCATCCACCCAACAATGTACATTATTTCTATTTCTTACTGACCATATCAGATTATCATGTACTAGAGGCCATACCTTAGAAATAGATTTCCACAAAGAAGAACTTTTACTCCACAAGATACAATCCGGTACTCTATCCTTAACCCCATACTTCCTTCTAAGAACCTATACCTATAAGGCCTTAATTTTGGTGATGAAATTGAAACCAAGTTTCATAATGAAAGCTGAATTCTTATCACTGAGATGCCGAAACCCAAACCCTCCGTATGATCTAGGTTGACAGATAGCATCCTAACTCACTAACGCCATCTTTTTGTTGCCACCAGAAGAGCCCCAAATAAATTGCCTTACCAGACCTTCAACTTCATCACAAGCACCTTTTGGGACCATTAAAGACTACATGAGGTAGTTAGGAATGGATAAAATGATTGATTATGCAAGAGTAACCCTTCCGGCGAAAGAGAGTTTCTCATTCTCCCAACTGGAGAGCTTTTTTTGAATGTTATCTATCATAAAACTTAGTGTACCTTTAGTGATTCTGTGAAGGAGAGGGACCCCTAAATAATGGCCAAGATCATGGACAGGTTGAAATCTGACAAGGTTTGTAATCTTCCCCACTAAACCCTCCTTAACCCTTACAGAGAAAAAAACATTAGTCTTACGAGCGTTTACCCTATGCCCTGAATACTCACAGAAGCTCCCAAGAAAGTTCTTAAGAAGTTCACTATGCTTCAAGTCCACTTTACTAAAAATCACAAGGTTATCATCAAAGAATAAATGTGATAGAGTAGGTCCCCTACAAGATAAACGAATGGGATTCCATTCCCCAGAAGAAATGGACGAATAGAACCTATGACCCAACCATTCTATGTACAAGACAAACAAATATTGAGAGAGAGGGCATCCCTGACGAATTCCTCTAAGAGGTTTGAACTTATCAGAGGGAACACCATGCCAAAGAACCTACATAGTAGACATCGAGATAACCAACATGATGACCTATATCAGAAAATTAGGGATAGTTACAACTCTAAGAGAAGCTTTCACAAAGTCCCATTGATTCTATCGTAAGCCTTTTCCAAATCAATTTTGACTGCCATCCATTCCACAGTACCCTTACTTCTCATACTATGCAGAACTTCTTGCGTTATAATCACATTATCAATAATGTTTCTTCCTTTATTAAATCCCACTTGCTCTTGGCCAATGATATTAGGAAAAATAATCTTGAACCAGTTCGCTATCACCTTCATAATGAGTTTATAAATAACAAAACAAAGACTGATAGGACGAAATTGAGATAAACTTTCAGGGTTTTAAACTTTAGGGATTAACACAATCAATGTATTGTTTAGATTCGAATAAATAACATTACCCTTAAAAATCCCCTTAACCTAGTTATAGATTGCTCCTCTAACAACATCCCATTGTTTCTAAAAGAACAAAGTGTAGAAGTCATCACTTCTTGGTGCCTTTAGTGAGGTCATGTCAAAAAGAGCTCTTTTAATCTCCCCATCAGAAATTGGTCTTCCAAGGAAGTGAACATCTAAATTCTCAAGTCGTGGATAGCCACTCGTAGGAAAATTTCCCATAGAACCAGGAACCTCACCATACAACTTTTGAAAAAATGTAACAGCCTCCGTTTTTATAGTTTTAGGATCAAAAATCCATTCGCCATCTGAGTTACATAAGGTCGTCATATTATTATATTTTTGCCTCTGAATTGTTCGCCTATGGAAATACTTAGTGTTGCGGTCTCCTAATTTCAACCAATTATATCTCGATTTCTGCTTCTAGAGTAACTCCTCATGATAAAAAAACATTCTTTAGTTCCTCTTGAGTTTCCACTTCGCGTTGTGCCAATTTATTAAAACCTGAGACATCTATAGTGCACCGAATACTAGCTAAATAGTTCATCAACTATTTTTTCCAAGTACTGATTTGCCCATAGACACATTTATTCCTGCCCATAAGTTTTTTTTGTGTGACAATTAAGAGAGCCTAAAATGTTACCATCAAAGCTTTAGTTATCAATAAGAAACTCCAAAAAAATTCAGATGTTCTAGCCATCCAGCTAAAAAACAAAAAAGCATGCCTTCAGATGGGGAAATGTTTGACTGTAAAGATAGTAAAATAGGCCTATAGACTGATTTAATTCTTGGAAGATGAGTCACTACACAGTCAGGGAAAGCCTTTACCCAAGCCTTATTACCCAAAGCCCGATCCAAATGTTCAAAGAGAGTACCACGATGCCAAGTGAAAGGGGAACCCCTAAAGCCTAAATCATGAACTTTATTAGTATCAACAAAATCACCAAAAAAATGATAACCTTCGCCTGCCACTTGGCCACTCTTCTTCTCTTCTGCCGAGAGAATAGAGTTAAAATCCCTAATAGCCAACCAAGGATAATGACCCGAAGGGATAGATAACCGTAAATCCTTCCAAAGAAGCCTCCTTTTTTGTTTATCTAGGCTACCATAAATGAAAGCAACAAAAATCGGTTGTGACTAAAGAATGGATGAAATATGAGTCAAAATAAATTGAGGATGATTTCTTATCACCTCTATGTTAATAGACTTCTTCCATCCTAGCCAAATACCACCCAAGAAGCCAAATGATTCCACCCGAGGAGTTTTATCAACCCCAATTTTGCAATAATTTTATCGGCTTTGAGATTATTGACCCTTGGTTCAAGAAAACTAAAAATATCCCGTTTAAATTCATTACTATATTCCTAAAAAATTTATGGAAATTTCAGATTCGCACAACCCTACACATTCCAAGATAAAATGGATAAATTCATAATAAAATTGAAAAAAGAGGGAATTCACTTACTGACGGCCATGGACAGAACTATCCAAACCTTCAGTATCTCCTATCAATTTTTCCTTGGCAGCTTGGTCATCCAACTCTGAGCAGATAAGATCCATTGCCATCATCATGGATCCTACAAGAGAGACCCTGTGAATTCCCCATGGCCTTAAAAAAGTTACTTGGTCGCTTAAGAGTTTTATTAATCTTCTAACCACCCTTAGGGTCCCTTGCTTTTCCACCATTATCTTGACTATTAACCAAGTTAAAAGTATCTCCCGAATTAGCAGCTTTATTAATGTCCTTTACCCCAGTTAAAGTCGAACTAGAGGTAGCATGGAAGGTAATTGCCGAATGGTTGTTAGAGTCGAGAAGACCTTCACTTATGGACACTGCCATAGCTTCCATTTCTTCAAATGCAGGATTAAAATGTAAGGATTTTTTATCATTAAAACCTGCAAGAACCATGAGTACAAAATCACCCAAATTTTTAACTTCTAGATCGTTAATTCGAGCAAACTTCACAGTAGCAGTATCGGCTTGCCCAATGTTAGATTGGATCGTCCCACTTATAAACGGTCCTCCAAAAACGCATTTGGCCCAGGTGTACTGCTGGGTCCTGAACCCTGCCCAGTTGGTAGCCCATCTATTTTGCTTGGGCCTTTGTCATTATAAGAACACTGGTACACGCCATGGCGCAGCGGAAAAAATAAATTCGGTAATCACATCCAGGGATCCATATGCGTGGAACGAATCGACGTGAGAAGGGTATGAACGATTACCTTTAATCGTCTGGAAAATCAAAGATAACTATTGTGAAATTGATTACGCTATTGTATGTCGATTCCAAGCCACTACGAAAAGTTTCGGCCTCTACGTAATCCACCCGGTGTGACAACGAATGGCAAGAACTCTCTTAAACTTTTCAAAGAGAATTCACTATATAACGGTTGCTAGGCCTCACTCTTTTTATTTCAGGTATGTTAGGTTTTCTTAAAAATCCTATATTTCTTAATTCAGGAATAGTTGATATTTCAATATGAATCAAAATTCATTATAATAATTAATCGAATATAATAATTATAATAATGTTTGACCAAAAAATTACAATTACAACAATTATAATAATATTCGATCGTAAATTATAATTACAATAATTATAACAAGGATTTTGGTAAATCATGTTTAGTTAAATTTTATACGAATCAAATTCATATATATTAATTTAACCATATTATCATTATGTGTACAACATACTTGTACATATAATTCTTTCGATGTTTAACTGCCTAATTAAATTAATTCTATAATCAATTTAATTCATGTGACAGCTAAAAATAATACCAACTATATTTGGATTTCGTTCGTTTCAACCATAGCGTGTGACCTTGTAGGTTCTTATAACGTTAGTAGTAATACTAGAATGATTCTAATATTACAAACAATGAGTGAGATGTAGCAATGCATCATTGCTACCTAAGTTATAAGAACTCATGATTCGACATAACCTCTCTGTGATTAACCCTTCATGTATTAAATCGTTTTGTCCTTTATATTTATAATGGACACAAGTCTTGGAATAGTCACACTTGCATATTCCATTTAATGTTTCTTGATATCCTCATAGTCTATGATAAACAAATAAGTATGATATCTCATATCAACTTATTTGAGCAAGGCCATGCATTTCTAGTCACACTCAATCAATTGGCCTAAGATATTACTCCCATTATGTATAAGGGGCAAATCCTATATTAATCAAATATACCCTACTATATAGATTATGGTATATCCAACATGAACCTTTATAGAATAACCAGTTACGGTGGACGTTTGACTGTATCAGGATGTACAACTCACAATGTAGGGATAATGATGATCTCAAGTCTGAGGTTCGTATACATAGTAATCACTATGCGTAATGTTGTGACTATTATATAATAATCCAAGAAACATACTCATAGCAGGTCAATCCAATATGTTGTTTTCTAATACACATTCTCATGTATTGATTTTGACATCCCATGTCAATGACAACACTTTGTCATCAATAAACTACACATTAGTCTTAATGCATTATTGTTGTCCAAGCCCACAATACTCGGCTAAAGACCTTTTAAGAATAATCATGTTATTCTTAGGGCATTATTATAAAATAGTTTATTTTTATACACAGAAAAGAGACTGAAATAATTATGAAAATGCCTTATATCAATAAATGAGGTAAAACAAGTATGTTATTACAATCATCTCATGATTGGTTTTGGGGCATACTCTAACAGTCACGTGCATTGGACCTGGAAGAATTCAAAATAGAGTTAGAATTTTTATTAATTAAAATACCCACTAACCTTTCTTGAGACTCAATTATAGATTTCTTTCCCCCTGATAATGACTTTCCAGAATCAACATTAACAATTTCTTTCCCATTATTTGCAATTGTCGAATATCTCTCCCCTTTCCCTAGATCACTCTCTAGATTATTTGAATTGGGAGAAAGTGCATGGAATCTCGACCCCGACAATTTCTCCCATTTTTCAGTCTTTCCATGTTTATGTAACATCCCAAAAATAGGGTTTGAAGAAATTGAATTGTGAAATTAAGAGTAGTCATCTCTCGATTTTGAGTTAAGATTTTAGAAATGTTGAACAAGTAAATTGATCTGGTTCAGTGGTTAGATGTTCTGGTTATGTGTGTGATATTCTGGGTTCGAATCCAGTTTCTTGAAATTTTGCTATTTTTTTTATCAAACCCCTATTCTTGACCATCTAACATAAGTTCTATTTCTGATCAACTAATGAAAAGAATGAGCCTATTGGTTCAATGGTTAAGCTTCTGTATAATCTCTAGTCTTGTGTTTGAGTCTTTAGGTAAGCAATGGGGAAATATTTTGTGCTGTTCTATAATTTAGTTTGTTTTGTTTGATTTTAAAGAAAATATGTTAAGTAACTTCTTTCCTGGTCTTCCTAGGACGTTCTCCCTTCAACTTTTCTTTTTGTTTTTGCTTCTGTTCTGACCAACTATACTTTTCTTTTCTTGTGCTTCAATATTTTGTCGTTGAGTCTTTCCATATTTGTTACACCAAGTCCCTTTGTGCATTTAATCTTCAAGCGAATTGTAAGTGGTCTTGATTCAGTTTTATTTTCTTGAGTTTGATAATGGTCAAAGTTACGTTCTTTTCGTTGGAATGGATTTCTGATTTGTGTAAGTCTTTGTCAGATGAAGTTCTCATGAGTAACGTTCTTCTAATGTTCTAAGTTTGTCCTGTTGATTTTGTGTGAGGGTCAGCATTATTTTTCGTTTTGAGATTTTGTGTCAAAGTTCTTCGACATAACTTCGGTTTTGGATGCTAATCTTAGTGATTTGTTTCGAATAAGTCATTTGATTTGTTGTTGTAATGTCGTTTTAAGGACAGAAATTCATTCTTGTTTCTTCTGCATTGAATCCATATTAGGTGGGTACCGAAAACCCTTTCTTCTTTGAGTTTTAGTCGTCGAAAAATAGGACTGTCGGCACCACACTGTTATGTGAGCCACACGGCCGTGTTTCAAGCCGTGTAACTCACTATTCACGAAATAGAAACACACAGGCTAAGGACATAGGCGGTGCCCAGAATATGTGTGGAAATTTTTTGTGTAGGACTCGCATAGGTTAGGGACACAGGCGTGTGTCCAGGCCATGTGTGAATATCGTTGGATCTTGGGTCACGCAGGCATGTGCAGGACGTGTTCTAGTCTATGTAAAACATTGTTTGGAGCCACATGGCTATGTGTTAGGCTGTGTGATGGACCATGTATGACATTAAGAGGGCCACATAGGTGTGTGGTAAGCTGGGTGGGCCACACGGGCCAGACACCAAGGCCGTTCCACACGGGTGTGTGGGTTAAAACTCTAAAAATTTTACTGAAGATGTGAACGTCGTTCGGATCGAACGCATGCCTTTCTTATGGTACGAATGATCTGTGTTAAGCTATAAAACTCAGTATTTGTTGATCTGTTAGTGTATAATCTGCTATGTAACGCCTCGAATTTGGGCCTAGTAGAATTGGGCCAATTAGGCTTTAGGCTTTGGGTCTCAAATTTCTTTTTAAGTGAGCGAGAAAATGACAATTGGCATGTGGGCTTTGAGGGTTAATGAATTTGGAGTGTCTAGGGGTGTTGGAGATGTCTTGGGATCAAGTAAGGGTATTGGAAAAATTTTGGTTTAAGCCCCAAGGGAATTGTGACTTCAGTTAGTAGGCCTTTTAAATAAATGAAGAAGAAAAATGACACAAAAGAGCTTGTGGCGTAGTGGCAAAGTGGCGCCACTTAGGGAGTAGGGAGGTGGCGTCATTAGCAGGTAAGGGAGTCCAAGGTTTGAGTAGTGGCATGGTATTTTATTAGAGTGTTTATTTTGCAGATTAGACGGCCAGAGTTTGTGTTGGATTTGAACTCTTGCATTGGAGAGTTTGAATTGGTCTTGTGAGATGGTTGTGAAGGAAATTTAGGATGAGATTGAGGAGTTATCAGGGAGAAAAGTTAGGAGCTAAGAAGTGTGATGAGTTGGTGCCAAATAGGACTTTAGGGGAAGGTAGTTTCAGCTTTTGGCTATAAAAGGGGGGTGCCGAATTCCTTTGAGAGGTTCCTTGGGTTTTCCATTACTTTTCTTTTCTCCCCCTCATTCTGTTTCTTCTGTTGCCGAATTCTTCTATTGCCAAAAAACCATCATTCCTTTCTTTCTCTGAAAGTCGAATATTCCCTTATAATCGAATATCCCTATCTTTTTGCCGATTCCTTGTTGTTTTTTCTCCATCACAAATCGGTCGCTGTTATCTACTCTTAATCAAGTTTTAAAAGTCGGATCTCGTTCAGTAGCTATCTAGGCCGCAAGATCAAAGGTTGGATTCGGTAAGTACTTATTCAACCTTCTTTATTGTGTTTTGGTAAAAGTCGAAGGGCTATCTAACTCTTTCTTGTCATTAACCCTGTATTAATAAGTGTAGGGTTCAAAGATCGCAAGCGTGGTAAGGATTGCTAGCAAGTGGTAAGTGTATTCGTCTCATTTGTGGTTTAGCAAGTGGCTGAATGTAAGTGTGGCTTATAGAGGTGGCTTGTGTGGAATATGAGTCACTTGAGTTTTGTTAGTAAATGTGTGGGTGCAGATTTAGGGGATATTCGTGAATAGTAGCTAAGGAAAGGCTACTAGAATTGGTAGCACACAGTAGGGTTACGGTAAGGCTTCGGTTTTTGGGTAATTATTGTGGTTAAGTGTATGATTGATTGGAGATTAGTATTGGTTGTAGGTTCAAGGCTGGGGATAGTGTAGCACGTCGCATTAACCAGGTGTGTACATACACTTCACACACGACAAATAGGCAAAAGCCAAAATACCAAAAAACCCGAAATACCGAAAAGCTGAAAGGTTGGCTTCGACAACCACACGAGCGTGCGAACATTTGTGTTGGAACACCAATACAATTACTGGGGCCTAGAGAGCGATCTCATGGTCTCGGGCCACTATTTGGTCGACCAACCCAGACAGAGCTAAATGGGCCTGCCGAGCTCGTGGGCCCAAGTTAGCAAGAGTTGATATGTGTACTGAATGATGGATTGTTGTATGATTTGATTGTGATCAGGCCTAATAGGCTACATAAACATGATTAGGCTTAATAGGCTATATGGACATGATTAGGCTTAGTGGGCCTTATGGGATTTTAGAAATGCATGCTAGGGTTTTAATGGACTCTAGGCCTAGTTCTGATAAATTCTTAAATAGCATAAAACATAATTTAATAATCAAACATGTCTGTGGACAAGTCGCTAGGTTAGAGTGTGGCAATGGACATGTGCATGTCTAGGATTGGATCTAGGGAGAGCTTGGTACTTAAGCGGTCCTGGTGACCCACCTCTTCTTGTCTAGGATCCTACCTGGTGTATAGTGTCTGTTCACTCTAGCCACAAGGACTTGTTAATGGGCCAAAGTTCATAACTAAAACTCGTATTTACAAAATTACTAAAATACCCTCGATTTGAAAAGTTACCAAAATACCCCCGGATTGCAAAACTACCAAAATACCCCTGATTTGCAAAATTACCAAAGTATACTTGATTTGTAAAATTACCAAAATACCCCAGTAGGGTAAATTTACAAAAATACCCTTGGATAGTGAAATGACTAAAATACCCCTAGGTGCTTAATGTGTGAAAATGTGTAGGTTGCACATGAGATTTATGTTGCACTTCGGTGGGTTTGATGATACGGAGGAAGATATGTGAGGATCGTATAGTCGCTTGACGATTGTGGATCCACCAGTGGATTTAAGCCCATTATATGCTTAGCAGCCTTGCTGGAACGTTTGAGTGGTGCTGCTATTGGTACTACATTTGGAGTGTAGGGATGGGTGGGTTGATATTTATATCCCCACTAGAGTGTAGGGTTGGAAGGTAAATGGAGTGTAGGGTTGGATTTAGGATGGGAGCATTACATTCGTATGATACTGATGTGATACGAGGTCAATGTGGGCTAAGGCCCAAGACCGCCGATTTTGATAGGGCTTACGCCCAATGTGATAATTACATGTTGATTGGATTACCAAGGGTCATACACACTGAGTTTCGAAACTCGCACCCTTTTTTTAAATGTTTCAGGTGACCCTCAGTAGACGGCTCGACGTGGGAAAGGACTCGGAGATGGCCACACTGGAAGATACTTAGAAATTTTTCTTTATCTGTTTCGAATGACTTTGTTTTATTTACATTGGGATGTAATAAGGCCTAGTATTTCCAATTTGACTTTACCTTTGGGTTATTATTGTTTCAACTGCTTAATTATTAAACTTAAATAAATTTATAAAGTTTAACATGGTTTTCGAAATAACTATAACATATGGACGTTTTCTTAAAACGTGGGCTTTTATCATAACTTAACAAGTTGCATAGATTTTGGGTTTCTAAGCCCTAAATTTAAGTTTTAACTAAGTGAAGTCGTTTTGAATTATCCCTTTGATGTGACATCACCGGATTCGGACATAACATCTGGGCCGGGTCTGGGGGTTTTACATTTAGTGATATCAAAGCCCGGTTGCAAAGCTCGGGCTGTGAAATGGGCCTTAGATTTTTGGTTTTTAAAACAAGTAGATTAAAAAGTTTTTGCAGGATTCTTGAAGTGTGGTTCAACGAGCCCTCGACATCGAGCCAAGTAAGTTTTTCTGTTATTACACTTGTTTAAATTACTGAACTGTATTTAGATAGTGGGCTACTTTAAACAATAGGTTCTTAGAGACTAAAGCCCGTAGGAAACTTAAGCCTATAGTGGATTTACGACTGCGAAACAACTTTTAAATTGTTACTTGCATAAGACATATGCTTTAAACAGTGGAACAATGAAATAATTTCATAAAATTCCTAATTTTGATAATATGAGAATCAACGATGAGCGTTAGAAGAGGTGCAAGGGGTCACGGCAGAGGCCGTGGAAGTGTTAGGGTTGGATCATCAGCATCGGGCCACACATCTGCTGGGGAGGCACCGACTTCACCAGAGCAGGAGATAGTCCAGGAGAGAGGTCAGAGTGCGGCCACCAACCTCGAGTAGCGGTAACCCGGAATTCATTACTGATATGCTGATACAGCTAGTAAGGAAGGTACTGAAGGAGGTTAAAGAAATTGGTGAAACACTTCAGGTTAGGTGCGTGGACTGTAAGAAAAAAAGAGATCGTAGTTCTCTAGGACTACAGTCTCGTTCTGTGAAGCATGTTAAGGTACATCCAAACTTTCGGGCTAACAAATATTGCAGAAGGCGTTATCTGGGTGAATGTTAGAGGAAGTTAGGAGCGTGTTTCAGATGGGGGTCTGAGGAGCATCAGGGTCGGGATTGTTCAATCACCATTAAGTCGGGTATGTTTTGTGTGGATGCGATATTTTGGGTATAAAAATTGTATGCGTGCAATATTTATCTGCTCCAGTGGGTAGGTTTTTATTTTTTTTCTTTGGGTAAGTGTAAAGGGTTCAATTAGAGTTAAAGTGTGTTAGTATTATTAAAATCAAAGTGCGCAGCGAAAGCATAGTGGTATGACTTAAGCGGTGCAATTAATAGTTAGTTGGAAATTTCAAGGACGAAATTTCTTTAAGAGACTTAGAATTGTAACACCTCGAATTTGGGCCTAGTAGAATTAGGCCTATTGGGCTTTGGGCTTTGGGTCTCAGAAAATTTTTAAGTGAGCGAGAAAATGACAATGGCATGTAGGCTTTGAGGGTTAATGAATTTAGAGTGTCTAGGGGTGCTGGAGATGTCTTGGGATCAAGTAAAGGTATAGGAAAAATTTTGGTTTAAGCCCCAAGGGAACTGTGACTTCAGTTAGTAGGCCTTTTAAATAAATGAAGAAGAAAAATGGCACAAAAGAGCTTATGGTGTAGTGGCAAAGTGGCGCCACTTAGGGAGCAGGGAGGTGGCGTCATTAGCAGGCAAGGGAGTCCAAGGTTCGAGTAGTGGCATGGTATTTTATTAGAGTGTTTATTTTGCAGATTAGACGGCTAAGGTTTGTGTTGGATTTGAACTCTTGCATTGGAGAGTTTGAATTGATCTTGTGAGATGGTTGTGGAGGAAATTTAGGATGAGATTGAGGAGTTATCAGGGAGAAAAGTTAGGAGCTGAGAAGTGCGATGAGTTGGTGCCGAATGGGACTTTGGGGGAAGGTAGTTTCGGCTTTTAGCTATAAAAGGGGGGTGCCGAATTCCTTTGAGAGGTCCCTTGGGTTTTCCATTACTTTTCTTTTCTCCCCCTCATTCTGTTTCTTCTGTTGCCGAATTCTTCCATTGCCGAAAAACCATCATTCCTTTTTGCTGAAATCCCTATTGGTGTTGCGTTCTTCTTCTTTCTCTGGAAGCTGAATATTCTCTTATAATTGAATAGCCCTATCTTTTTGCCGATTCCTTCTTGTTTTTCCTCCATCACAAATCGGTCGCTGCTATCTACTCTTAATCATGTTTTAAAAGCCGAATCTCGTTCAGTAGCTATCTAGGCCGCAGGACCAAATGTTGGATTTGGTAAGTACTTAGTCAACCTTCTTTAGTGTGTTTTGGTAAAAGACAGAGGGCTATCTAACTCTTTCTTGTCGTTAACCCTGTATTAATAAGGGTAGGGTTCAAAGATCGCAAGCGTGGTAAGGATCGCTAGCAAGTGGTAAGTGTATTCGTCTCAATTATGGATTAGTAAGTGGCCGAATGTAAGTGTGGCTTATAGAGGTGGTTTGTGTGGAATATGAGTCACTTGATTTTTGATAGTATATGTGTGGGTACAGATCTAGGGGATATTCATGAATAGTAGCTAAGGAAGGGCTACTAAAACTGGTGGCACACGGTGGGGTTATGGCAAGGCTTCAGTTTTTGGGTAAATATTGTGGTTAAGTGTGTGATTGATTGGAGATTGGTATTGGTTGTAGGTTCAAGGCTAGGGATAGTGTAGCACTTCGCATTAACCAGGTGTGTACATACACTTCACACACGACAAATCGGTAAAAGCTGAAATACCGAAAAACCCGAAATGCCAAAAAGCAGAAATGCCGAAAAGCTAAAAAGCCGAAAAGCTGAAATGTTGGTGCCGGCAACCACGGAGCATGTGAACATTCGTGTGGGAACACTAATACGATTACTGGGGCCAAGAGAGTGATCTCATGGTCTAGGGCCACTATTTAGCTGACCGGGCCAGACGGGGCTAAATGGGCCTGCCGAGCTCGTGGGCCCAAGTCAGCAAGAGTTGATATGTGTAATTGAATGATGGATGGTTTTATGATTTGACTATGATCGGGCATAATGGGCCACATAAACATGATTGGGCATAATGGACTATATGGACATGATTAGGTTTAGTGGGCCCTATGGGATTTTAAAAATGCATGCTAGGGTTTTAATGGACCCTAGGCCTAGTTCTGATAAATTCTTAAATAGCATAAAACTTAATTTAATAATCAAACATGCCTGTGGACAAGTCGCTAGGTTAGAGTGTGGCAATGGACATGTGTATGTCTAGGATTGGATCTAGGGAGAGCTTTGTACTTAAGCGGTCCTGGTGACCCACCTCCTCTTCTCTGGGATCCTACCTGGTGCATAGTGTCTGTTCACTTTAGCCGCAAGGACTTGTTAATGGGCCAAAATTTATAACTAAAACCCGTGATTTGCAAAATTACTAAAATACCCCCGATTTGCAAAATTATTGAAATACCCCCGGATTGCAAAACTACCAAATTATCCCTAATTTGCAAAAGTACCAAAATACCCTTGATTTGTAAAATTACCAAAATACCCCAGTAAGGTAGATTTATAAAAATACCCCTGGGTAGTGAAATGACTAAAATACCCCTAGGTGCTTAATGTGTGAAAATGTGTAGGTTGCACATGAGATATATGTTGCACTTGGGTAGGTTTGATGATACGGAGAAAGATATGTGAGGATCGCATAGTCGCTTGACGATCGTGGATCCACCGATGACTTTAAGCCCATTATATGCTTAGTAGCCTTGCTGCAACGTTTGAGTGGTGCCACTGTTGGTGCTACCTTTGGAGTGTAGGGATGGGTGGGTTGATATTTTTATCCCCACAGGAGTGTAGGGTTGGAAGGGAAATGGAGTGCAGGGTTGGATTTGGGATGGGAGCATTGCATTCGTATGATACTGATGTGATACGAGGTCATTATGGGCTAAGGCCCAAGACCGCCAATTTTGATAGGGCTTAAGCCCAATGTGATAATTGCATGTTGATTGGATTACCAAGGGTCGTACACACTGAGTTTCGAAACTCACACCCTTTTTTTTAAATGTTTCAGGTGACCCTCTGTAGACAGCTCGACGTGGGAGAGGACTTGGAGATGGCCGCACTGCAAGATACTTAGAAATTTTTGTTTATTTGTTTCGAATGACTTTATTTTATTTACATTGGGATGTAATAAGGCCTAGTATTTCCAACTTGACTTTAGCTTTGGGTTATTATTGTTTCAACTACTTAATTATTAAACTTAAATAAATTTCTAAAGTTTAACATGGTTTTCAAAATAACTATAACATATGGACGTTTCCTTAAAACGTGGGCTTTCATCATAACTTAACAAGTTGCATAGATTTTGGGTTTTTAAGCCCTAAACTTATGTTTTAACTAAGCGAAGTCGTTTTGAATTATCCCTTTGATGTGACATCATCGGATTCGGCCATAACATCTAAGCCGGGTCTGGACAGGGTTGGAATCGGCTTTGAATCAATAGCCATCACATCTTCAATACTATACGCTGGATCCTTGAAACGGACCTTCTTTGTGTTTGGATTGCCAGAATATCACCCCTTTTTTCATTGTTTTCGCAGAGAGAATTCATTATTTTCTATGGACTTAATTATTTTTAAGACTATTGAAAAGCCTTGGGGAGAATTTTAAACCATTTTGAAAGCTTCGAGTTTAATCGATAAAAATACGAGTTAACGGGTAAAATCATAATTGAGTAATTTAATCATTTAATTAAACTATTATTAATAGCTTGTGTGGGTGGTGGTGGAATGGTATTTGACTTTTGAAACTAATTTTTAATCTATACTTTAAAGATGAATCATAAAAAAAAAATAAAAAAATTAACGCTCAATATGGCCCCAAGCTATGTTTGTTTTCCCACATTGGTAACTAATTTTTTCTATCTCAGATTGATACTTAAATTATTATTCTGTTACTCAGTTTATCCCTTTTGTTTTTGGTAACGACGTTACAAAATTTGATTAACATGTGGTGTTAATTCGAATGAGCCACATAGCACATCCAACCAATCAAAATGTGTCACATGCTAATTATATTTATTTAAAATAAAAACATTAAATTTAAATTAAAAAAGCACATTTGACTTTGATCCACCATTGATTGAACTTTTATTGACATTGACCAACTATTGGTTGTTTGCTATTAGAATGCACCACGTGTCCTTTTTGTTTTTATAATATCATATATATTATATTGATTAAAAATGTAAAAAATCATAAATAATATATGAATAATTCAAAAAATTTTAAAAAAAGATTAAAAAATATTCTTTTATAAATTTCTAAAATATATAAATATAAATTTAAAAAATCAAAATAATATATAAAATTTGAAAAAATTATAAAAATTAAAATAGGTATTTAAATTTAAAAAAATTGCAAAAAACCTTTAAAATTTGATAAAATTTAAATACTTTTTAATTTTTTATAATTTTTTTCCATTTTTATATATTGTTTTGAATATTTAAAATTTATGTCAATATATTTTAGAATTTTATAAAAAATATTTTTTAAAGTATTTTTAATTTTTTTGAATTATTTATATTATATACGATTTTTTACATTTTTAATCAATATAGTATATATAATATTAAAAAAAGACATGTGGTGCATTTTAATAGCGCCACGTTGATGGTCAACTACGGTCAATGTCAATCAATGTCAGTCAAAGATTTTTTTTTCAAATTTAAATTTAATGTTTTTATTTTAAATAAACCTAATTGCCACGTGGCACATTTTTGATTGGTTGATGTGTGACACCCTACACCCGACCCGGTCGCCAGATCCAAATGCCTGACGTAACATTGCATTGTTCAAGCAACTCAAACTAACTCAAACCAATTAGAAATCATCAAACATATAAACATGATATAATTTAAAGGATTTTCAAATACGAACATGATCATGCATTAAAAATGTCCTTTAATCTCATTTAAGTAGTCTCAAGGTTATACGGGGTCAAATATGGAGTTAGGATTCAAATCCAACTTAAATTAAACCAAATTAAAATACAGTGCGTCTCAAGACCTGGAGGTCCATTTCTCGAGACGTGCTTCCCCCATTTTAGATCCTACATTCGATGCTATGGTGTGTCAAGACATTGGAGTCCATGTATCAATACATTATGCTATATGTCTCGAGACTGGTCTTAGGACATAGCTCCCCTGTTTTTAGACTTTAGGTTCGATGTTTAGATATCTCGACATGAAAAAGCACCTATCTCGAGACAAAGCAATTGATGATGTCTTGAGACATGTTCAATGTGTCTCGAGACAATTCCCAGAAATTCCTATAATGATTATTTTGTTCTTGATGTCTTGAGACAATAGTATCATTGTCTCAAGACCAATGGTAAAATGCTAAAATGTAATTTTTATTACAAGTAATAACGATGCCATATCATACCTATATGAAACCGTCAAACTAATCTATCTTAAAACATTAACTTGACATTTAGAAACTTGTCATTAAAACTTAATATCATCACAACTAATACATCACATGTTTACATAATCAACTATATATCAAAACCAAAAATCATATTTACATAACTAAATGCTATCACCAAAATTCACAAAATGATCAAAACATACTTCAAGCTATACTAGTATATCAACACATCATCAAGACTGAACATTTCACTTAAACTACTTAGATGTATATATGTAAAACCATCCTAAGACTCAGTTATCAATCATTGATTTGGCATCTGAAACACATTACCAACATCTGGTAACATCTCAAATAATGCATCACACACACACACACACACACACACACAAAAAAAAAAAAAAACATATACATGATTCATTATTTAACAGCATCAAGACTTATGCTTACCTAACTAAATGCCATCATCAAAGATTACAAAGTGGCCAAAATATGTCCCAACATAGATATCAACAATCCATATTAATCAAAAGACCTTATAAGACCCCTAGTTACCTTGTTACATGTCATTATACAAAATGTAACAAAATATTACAGATATTTAGCTGAGCCGAGATGTGAGATCTAGTTGCTATGGATTCTCCTCAATCAATCTAAAACCTAATAATCACCTACGCACAAAAACAAACAACTTGTACATTGAGCAAAAGATTTCATTGTTGCTTACATAATATGATAACAATGCATATACATAATAAGCAAATATCAAGCTACTAAAATAATTATAAACAAACTATAATGTAAAACACTATTTCACAGTTTTATTTAGTGTGTTCTTAAGATCGTCATGATTCGAAATATGTCTCATTTAGTACATATTATTACGCCCTTAGGGCTCTAGTCTCATTATCTCACATGGTCTTTCACATGTTATTCAAGTTTCCAAAATTGATATCAATTATCAATTATCAATTATTAGGTGTAGTTTATTCATTTGTATACTTGTATTTTTTTAACAAATTGCTTTAATAAAATTATCCATAAATCACATTAACACCTTTTGTATATTATCCTCAATTATTTTTACAAGCAAAGAAAAATAGAAACAAATATTGGCTCATTGGTTATCTAATGTTTAACTAATACTAAGTGGTATTACATGGTCGAATCATAATACAAAAAGACAACTTATATTAGTCGATAAACCTAAACATGTAACACCCCAATCGCCGGATCCAAGTTACAAGGTGTCACATTCATTGTCAGAGTAACTATGATCAACTACATTCAATTTATACTATTAAAAGATCAATTTCAACTTAATCATGCATATCATACAAAAATAAAACAATTTTCGAGTCTCATATGAACTTACGAAAGCTCTGAAACTAACTCGAGATTAAAATAGGACAAATTGTAAGAATTCAAAAATATCGCGTTGACATCAAGGGGTTCCTCGTTGTGACGCAACATATTGAGTAGGTCTCATTGCAGTGACCAAAGTCCAACATCGCGCCGTGGCATGGCAGCTTGGTCTTATCGTGACGACAGACATTCGACATCACAACGTGACATACTGATTTCAAATGGTCAAGTTTTGGTACATGTTTGCAAACACCTAACTTTTCAAATTTAATTGAAAATATAATTTCAATAAAATCTAAGTACCTAATGAATTCCATTAAATCTAAAATATCATTTATACACATACATTCATACTTTTCAACAATTTCATTTAAGTCTTTTATTGAAGCTAATTGACATTTACATACGTATGCTTATAAACACATTACCAACTATACTATTAATATGCCACAAAATATAACCATCCATAAGTTAAGACATTCACCATTTCATATATATAACATATACCCAATTCAAAATACTAATCTTGTAACAGCCCTAACCCCTATCTGCCGCTAGAATAGGGTTACGGAGTATTACCACCAGAATAGAGCCCTTGAGGCCCTAAAACACATTAGAAACAAGTCGGAACTAAATTGGAAACATATAGAATTTTTCTGAAAATAATAAAAATTTTCAAAACTGTAGGGGTCACACGTCCGTGTGGGCATTCGAAATAGGGACACATGGCCGTGCCCCAGACCGTGTAACTTACTGACTTGGGTTACACGGCCAAGCCACACATCTGTG